>BSYR01000036.1:2941250-5882500 GCA_030270665.1 Hibiscus trionum
AGTGTTCTTCATAGTTAGGAAGTCTTAGAGTTGGGCAGTAAGTGATCCCCTGCACTATGGTTTCGAAACCATGGGTAAGGTTTCGAAACCTTTGCAGAAATCTGGGCTTCCAGACCTTACTTCCAGCCTAAGTTTCGAAACCTTTAGGGAAGGTTTCGAAACCTTTGCAGAAATCTGGGCTTCCAGACCTTACTGCTAGCCTAAGTTTCGAAACCTTTAGGGAAGGTTTCGAAACCTTTGCAAAATCTGGGATTCCAGACCTCACTGCCGGCCTAAGTTTCGAAACCTTTGAGGGAGGTTTCGAAACCATGGAAGAGGGTTTCGAAACCATGGGTAAGGTTTCGAAACCTTTGCAAAAATTTGGGTTTCAGACCTTACTGCCAGTCTAAGTTTCGAAACCTTTTGGGGAGGTTTCGAAACTTTTGCTTAAGACTGCACTGTTTTGACTTGTTGGCCTTTTTAAAGAGAAAGACACATAGGATTTAAGATACCTTTAGTCAAGATTAAAATTTGGCTGTTTGAATGTGGGTCAGGGTTCGAATGTGACAAGTTTTAAATGAAAAAAATTTATAGGGTTGCTAACCGAGGGGGAACCCTTTGGGTTTCGCTTCGGTTTTCCCCGTGTGGCCCACTCGGACCGGTCATCCGGCCAGACCGGGACGAGGGGGTTACATTTGTTGGTATCATAGCCTAAGGTTTCCGAGACCTTGGGCAGGTAAGTGAGGTAAGTTTAAGTTTTGAATTGATATGCACGGTGTTTGCTTGCTCTGTAAGTATGATTGCTTGTATGACAAGTATGTTGATTGTTCGTTTAAAAGCATGTTGCTTGTTACCCGTGTATGTTGTGATGTGTGATTGTTTGATTGAGAACATATGTTGTTTGATCGTACACATATGTTTACTTGTTTAGCAAGTAAGCCTTGTTATACGCTTGGTTGAGCATGTATGTGTGTTGATTGGTTGAAACATGTTTAGTAGAGTCCCATTGCTACTATTACATTGAAAAAGAGATTTTAAGTGAGGGAAACATACTTGAGCCACTTGGAAGCCTTGCCTTGCTAACCCAATCTTGTATGTTTTACTGTTGATATTGTTGTTGATTTAATTGCTTTTCGGTAAGTAGAAGTCGTAGTTTCTGAAAGGGTGGACTAGGTTGAGGGAGTCCATCACCTCAGTTAGAGAGGTATGGTTGTACTAGAATTGAGGTACAATTCGTCCGTTTGAGACAGTGTGTATGTGGGTTGATTCATGTGGATGAGGGACGATGTGATCAACTCTGGCATTAGTTAGTAAGAAGAAGTGAAGGCCTATGGGTGGGGGTCAGAGTAGTTTCGATGTTTTATCGAATGAGCCCTTGGTACAGTATCAAGTTGTTTCCTCCAGTTGATTCTGAATCCGTATCTCTGTACATTGTTAGCAAGTATGCAAGTTGAACATGCCTGGTGAAGTGTTAGTTGGTGACCGTTGGGGTTCGGCCTATGATTTTAATGCAAGACAGTCGGTCAGTGTCCGTGAGTGGGAGCTAGTTTGTGTGATTGGGTCAGTGTACGTTGAGTTGTTTTCCAGCAAGCGGAAGAGAAGAAGTCACTTCCGATATAGTTGAGCCGAGAAGGGAGCCTTGAGCTTTGACTTCAGGATTGTTTGGTAGGGGTAGAACAAGTCCAGCTAGACTGTTTGTGTGCGATCAGAATTGAGTCTTGAAGTTACGAGATGCTCTAAGAACAGTTTAGAAGATTCAGATTTTGTTGAAGAACCAGTCTGAAAACAAGAGGATCGAAGACTATCAGTGTGTACATGTGAAGTTGTAATTTCCGCGGATACCTCCTTTGTGTGAGCATGTAAGAAATTAGATATCCTTGTTGAGACCTTAGATGTAGGGACACATGTGACTAGCCCTCTTTGGGAGACAGTAGTGATCAGAAAGATGTACAGAAGATGTTTGTTGATGGTTTAGAGTTACTAGTTTCTAGTAGGTGTGAAGCGATCGTCTTCCTACGGTTTTGATGTATCTTTTGACAAGGTTCGGCTTGAAGAGCACAGAGTTAGTGTGTACGTTGAGACAAAGGGGGAGTTGCCTTGAAATTGCAGATTTTTGTGTGACTGTAGTGGTAGGTGAGGATGTGAGCTTCTTATTGAATGTTGATCCAGTTTTAGAGATCAAAGGTCGATTGAGTTTAGTTGACAGGCTTGCTAAGCAATTGTGATGGATTTGATTTTTGAACGAAGATTAGACCGCAGAATGTTAAAATAGTTTGTGATTCTTCCTAGAAGTGTTTAGAAGAAACGCCCAGTTGTCTCCTAACAGAGAAGAAGAGTTTATTATTGATGCCGTCTCCGAGTTTGCTCGTGTTTTAGTTTGCTCTGTATCTTATGGTTTCCGACAGAATTGAGAATGTTGAAGAATTAGCTTCGAGACTTGTTAGACCTTAGATTCATTAGGCCTAGTGAATCATCTCAGAGTTCTACAGTGCAATTTGTGAAGAAGAGAGAAGACCATACAAAAATGTGATCAGATTACATACAGTCGAAACAAGTGTCAGTGATTTGTTGATTAGTTAGTGTGTGCTCCAGTCAAATTGAAGATTAATTTGGATTCGATTATTACCAGTTGAAAGTGAGAGAAGTTGAAGTATCGAAGACAGCTTTCGAGGCAAGATATGATCGATTTGAGTTCCGAGTTATGCCGTTTTGTTTGACTAGTGTATTAGTTACCTTCATAGAGATGTTGAGCATGATAATTTTCTGAGTTTCATGATCAGTTGTAGTAGCTCTTCTAGATGTCACGTGAGTATATTCAAGTACCGAGGAAGATCATGGCAAGTTTTGAAGTTAGTGTGGTAGATTCTATTAGAGAATTAATTGTACACCAAGTTGCGCAACATGAACTTCGAGTCAATGAAGATGTTCTCCTAGAACATGCAGATCACCCGAGTGTATTAGGGTAAATCCCAAGTAGGCAAAAGAAGACATGAGTTGGAAGAAATTGAAGACTGTGACATATATCTATAGTTCCTAGGTCTAGCATTGTTACTTTCAGAGAATTGTAAATGGTCTTTTGAAGATAGTTGCTCCATTGATAGATTGCTATAGAAGAATGTTCAGTTGTGTGGTTAAATGCGAGATAATGAGCCCTAGAGAAACTGAAAGAAACTTTGATGAAAACTTCGACCTTGATCCAGCCTATACTAGAGAAAGAGCTTGTGAACTGTAGTGACGTGTTGCATGTAGGGTTAGGTTGTGTGCTTATGCAAGACGGAAGATTGCGAAGTGTTCATCGAGTTAGTTGAAAGACCGTGAGAAGAGTTATCCGATATGAGACATAGAGTTAATTACAGTTGTAACTGCTTCGAAGACTTAGAGACAAAGCTTGTATAGTAAGAAATGCGCAGTGTATATGTACGTATCATTAGAGCTTGAAATATTTGAAGACTTGGGAATGGTTGGAACTTGAACAACATGAGTAGTTAGAATTGCTTGAAGACTGTGATCTCAAGATTGAGTACTATCTGAAGAGAGTACTATCCGAGTTGTATTTGCTGTTAGATTAGTTGTTGAGTTACGAGTTGCAATTGTCGAGTTCCGTATATCAAATGATAGTAGTTTTGTGGCCGAGTTTCGGGTTGAGACTACTTTGAGTCAGAATGTTTGATGAGAAACAGTTGCAAGACAGATTCTTGGCACCTCACGTGCAAGACATAGCGGAAAGAAGACCTTCAGAATACAGTTTCAGAGATGATAGAGTTTTGCATGTCAGAAACAGAATAGTTGTACCGACTGACCTAGTGTTTTGAGATGTATTGTTTTAGTCGAAGCGCACGGTGGTTCATTTGTATTGCATCTGAGTAGTATGAAGACGTATTGTGGGTTGAAGATGAGTACTTCCGGAATGAGTGAGTGAATAACGTGGTTCAGTACGAGAGTAAGTGTGTAAATTGCCAGCGTGTCAAGACCGAGCTTCAGTTTCTTCTGGTTTGTTACATCCGTGGAAGATTCGCAGTAAAAGTGAGTAATAAAGATCCGAGATTTCAACTAGAATAATTTTGAAGACGTCTGCATAGTGTTTGGTTAATTGATGAAGACAGAGGACCAGTCAGAGAAAGTTATGAGTCAAGTGTTCAAGTAGTATTGTATGAGTTTGTGAATCGGGCTAGTTCTGTTTTTATCTGTTGCGGTTACCACCAGAGTTAGAAAGGGGTTTGAGATGTGTTTCGTGTATCTATGATTCAGAAATGTGAGTCAGATCTGTTCCGTGCTATATTTGCTGAAGAGATTGAGTTGAGTTTAGAATTGGCATGTCTTGAAGAATCAGTTGAGATCTTAGTGTCAGATAGCTATTGTTGTGTCGTAAGTCTACTGAGTTGGTTAGTGTGTTGTGGTGAGAAAGAAGTGTGGAGGGACAGTTCTACGATTCTTCATGTTCGATGAATTTCGGGGACGAAATTTCCTTAAGTGGGGGAGAGTTGTAACACCCGTGTTTTGGGGCTAGGAGTTAGTCGGGTTTGTAGTTCGAGTCAATAAAACTAAAAAAAAATAAATTCAACCTAAAGTGTGACCTATTTGGGTTTTAAAATAAAGAGGAGGGACCACCTTGGTGATTTAACCCAAATGTTTTGAAAAAGGGAGACCACTTTTAAAAAGGTAAAAAAAATAAAAAGAAATGTTATCATCTTTCCCCATTTCTTCTTCTCCACCATGAAGAACACCAAACCCATTCCCCAAACCCTAGTTACTATCCCCTTTGATTTCTTCACCAATTCAAGGGCGTTTTTAAAGGTAATCATATATTTGAACTCTCCTCATCATCCTCTACAATTACCTAGTTTTAGAATTGAAAACTATCATCTTTTTGAAATTTGGAGTTTAATGAAAATTTGAGTTTTTGATGGGTTTTACACTTGATTTCGATTTATTATGTTGGGTTTTGGTTTAATCTCATGAAAATACACATTATATGTTGAAATGGAGGATTTTGGATGAAAATCCGAAATGGGCTTTTGAGACAATTTTAAGGTGTCAAAAAGTTGATTTTTGGTGGGTTTTAGGGTGTAATTAGAGGGCTGATGGTATATGTATGCTATGGGGATGATTTGGGACCATTTAGATGTCATTTGGGTGTTTAAAAACATGATTTTCTGCTGGGTAAAATGTGAGTACGAAAATGGGGTTTTGGAGGGTTTTGGGTGAGTTTTAGGGGTTGTTTAAGGTGGGAATTGATAGCCCAATGGTAGTACTATGATTAGGGATTGATTTGGGATCATTTGTGGGTGCAATGGATGTTGGAAACATGGATTTTGGAAGAGGTATTGGGGCTGTCCGAAATTGCTAAGTTTGGGGTTTGGTCATGTCTTGCGGTGTTGTAAATTGTATTTGAATTGTGTTTCGGATTGGTATTTTGAGGTTGGGCTAATTTGAGGTTGTTTGAATTGTATGGAGGTTGTTTAGAAGCAAGAATTTGGGTCGGCGAAGCATCGGGAAGAAATCCGGAAACTTGAAGGTGATGTTTGCTTGGTAGTTGAGCTTGGAGGTAGATGTGAGTGGTTAATGTTTTTAAATTGGTTTTTAAGTGGTTGGTTCAAGCATGTGAACTAGGTTGGGCTTGGTAGACCCACCTAGAGTTAGGATTAGGGTGGTAGCCTAATCCTAAGCTTTAGTTAGAGACATTGGATGTACTCTTTAATCGTTGATATGCCTCATGACGAGTATGTATAATGTGATACACATGTATGTGAAAGTATGGCTTAATGTATTGATTTTATATGCATGTTGATGACAAATAAAATGTGGATATATGATGAGATGATTGTTCGGTTGACATACATCTAGTGTTGGTTTGTAAAATGAGGTTGTGTTGTGGATTGCATGATTTTGGAGAATCATGGTGAGTACGTGCTAGGCACGGAATTTATATTGAATTTGATATTGTAAAAAGTTGTGTAGTTTGATTTATATTGGCACTAGTATGCTTGGGTACAATGATCGATCATTAGGATGAGTGTGCACACAAATTGAGTCAAAACGTACGTGGCCTTGGTGGCGTTAAGGCACCAAGGAGGAGTACGGTGATGTAATATTCCACCGGAAGCTTTTATATATTTCTACGTGATGATGAGTGGAATCCCATCCGTAGGGCATGTGGCGATGAGTGGAATCCCGCACATGCAAGGACCGGTGATGAGTGGAATCCCACCGAGGTAATGTTGTTGTTGGAAATGCGTTCCAACGGGTTATCCGCGTATTCGGGTCATAGCTAGGTGCCAATATGAGGTTATGTGTATTTACCAATATGAGATTATGCAAATATGCTTATATGTTATGAAATGTGACGCCCTTTGTGTATTGATGTATAATGTGATTAACGCATTGAGTTATGTATCATAGTAAGTTGTGTTACAAGATGTTGAGCATGACATAATGTTGAATATATGTCCATGCATCATGATCATTTTGACTTGTGCGGATCGGAGGTAAGAACATGCATTTCATTATGGAAATTGCTCGTGCTTGGACCCTGCATTGTCGAAGGTTTGTTTTATGAGCTTACCCTCACTAAGCTTTTATGCTTACGCTCTCTTTTGTTCGACAATACAGATAAATAGCTTGTGGGTGGCAAGGGCAAGGAAAGGTCTCCAAGTGTTGCTTTTGGTGAGCTCAATGTATGAGTTTTGAGTAAATGAATGTAATAGTTAAGCAATGGGATAGGTTTTGATGATTGAGTTTTGATGTATGTCGATATTGGTTTGATTCTTGGATACCTTGTTTGAGCTATAAATATCGTTGTTGTTGTATGCCTTGAATGTCTATTTGTTTGGTTGCTAAAGCATGAAAACTTACGTGCTTGTATGACCATATATGCATAAGTTGCCCTTTGTATGAATGCTATGTATGGATGCCTTGTTAATTGCTTGGTTGATATCTATGGTTCATGTATGGTTGCTTAAATGATAGTTTGTGCAAGTCTTATGAGTGTTAATTCATGCCTTTGGTCCTTTTTAAGCTTTTATATGTGTCTATGCATGATCTTAGTGTTCTTCATAGTTAGGAAGTCTTAGAGTTGGGCAGTAAGTGATCCCCTGCACTATGGTTTCGAAACCATGGGTAAGGTTTCGAAACCTTTGCAGAAATCTGGGCTTCCAGACCTTACTGCCAGCTTAAGTTTCGAAACCTTTAGGGAAGGTTTCGAAACCTTTGCAGAAATCTGGGCTTCCAGACCTTACTGCCAGCCTAAGTTTCGAAACCTTTAGGGAAGGTTTCGAAACCTTTGCAAAATCTGGGATTCCAGACCTCACTGTCGGCCTAAGTTTCGAAACCTTTGAGGGAGGTTTCGAAACCATGGAAGAGGGTTTCGAAACCATGGGTAAGGTTTCGAAACCTTTGCAGAAATTTGGGTTCCAGACCTTACTGCCAGTCTAAGTTTCGAAACCTTTTGGGGAGGTTTCGAAACCTTTGCTTAAGACTGCACTGTTTTGACTTGTTGGCCTTTTTAAAGAGAAAGACACATAGGATTTAAGATACCTTTAGTCAAGATTAAAATTTGGCTGTTTGAATGTGGTTTGGGGTTCGAATGTGACAAGTTTTAAATGAAAAAAATTTATAGGGTTGCTAACCGAGGGGGAACCCTTTGGGTTTCGCTTCGGTTTTCCCCGTGTGGCCCACTCGGACCGGTCATCCGGCCAGACCGGGACGAGGGGGTTACATGTAGAGTAGTTTTAATTTATGTTTGTTATGTTTTAGGGTGGGATCGAACGTCGTCTGAAAGTTTTCATCACACGGATGTCGTATGGACCCCACCCGAAGCTAGAAAAATATATTGAGACGACCGGATTTTTGCACGTATCCAAAATTATTGGAGGTGCAAAATTAGATGTTGATTTGATCAACGCTCTTGTAGAGAGATGGATGCCGAAGACACACATATTCCACCTTCTGTGTGGCGAGGCGACGATAACCTTGGAGGACGTGTCACATATTCTCAATTTTTCGGTTGATGGAGAGATTATTACCGGTCCCAATAGTGGTGGCTGGCAGGGACTATGCTTGGAGTTGCTAGGGGCAGCGCCAAATAGGCTGGACGACGACTGTGTGTTTTTGAGGTGTCTGCGAGAAAATTTTAGCCATTTACCGGATGACACGAACGAAGATGTGAACTAGGTGAAAAAACTATTTTATGAATATTAATGAAATAATTAATTTGCCATATGTTAATAATATTTTTCCTATTGTAGGCATATGCTCACGCTCATATTTTATAAATAATCGGCGGGATATTGGTGTCTGACAAATCCCACAATAAAGTTCACGTGTTGTGGTTGCGGCATTTTTGGGATGTTGATGATGCCGGTAAATTGAGATGGGGATCAGCGGTACTAGCAGTTCTATTTAGGGAGCCGTTCAAGACCATCAATCTAGAGAAGTGCGACGTTGGAGGTTGTCTTCTATTGCTTCAGTCGTGGGCGTGGTTTAAAATGTCCTTTTTACGCCCTGAACTGAGCGTCCCGAGTCCATATGTTTTTTCACTATGCCGGAAGTAAGAAAAAAGTAAATATTTTTTAATAATATACGATTTTTTGAATATTAAAGTTATGTTTGTTGTTTTGTAGGTGGAGCGGTAATTTAATTCATGTTGCTTTGGCCAAAGGTTTGAAGACTATCAAACAAGATATTGACATTGAATCCGGGGATCATGTAAAAATTTAGAGTTTATTTGTTATTGAATTTAGTGTATTTATTTTAATTAAAATTTATTAATTTCAGTTATAATTGAATATGATACAATTTTTATGGACACAGTATGCGGGTCCGAGTATCCACATATGCCTCCCAAAATTTTCAAAAGCGACGAAGATTGCTTGGACGACCAATGTACCACTCATATTTTACGCTACAGTTGAGTGGCCTCCGAGCAATTGCGTCTTACGACAGTTTGGTTGTGTCTAACAAATCTTGATGGTCCCTCCAAATTTTTACGGGTTACATAGGCTCACTCGACAAGGGAAGCTCGAGGTAAAAAACTTTTTAATTGACTCAATGTTTTATTAATTTGAACGTAATTTATATTTATAAAGCAAAATAAAACTTTTGTATTGTCTAATAGGTTGATTGATCGGTGAGGCATATACATTTGATCGCTCAGTGGAGGAAAAAAGAATTACGACAACCCATTTGTGACTACGTAATGTTTGATATGATGGTCAACGATGATTATATTGTGTGATTTATGGCGAATGCGAAGCCAAATCTTTTGACTCCAGAGGAATGAGCGATCGTCATTGTGTGTGTGCAACACAACCGCCCACCGACTCAATGTCGTGATCATCTTAGGCCACCCCACTGATTTGACCCCATGTCTTTACCCACTCGATGCACTCATCATTTTATCCGCCACCAAGTCCAACCGAAGGTTTTTTCACACATGTTTTGACCAACCCCTACAGTACATTTTTGGCAATGATGAGTGGGACGTTGAGTCTTCCTCCAGCCTGCGTACCTTTCTATCCATTTCAACCGGTGGCAACCGATTTTGGGACAAGGTTTGTTCAGCAAACATCGTCGTAGTTTCTGTTCTTCACAGGTGGGCCAGTTGGAATGAGTGATACCGCTGAAGTTGGAAACGGGAATGATGATGATGATGAGCAGGCAGTTGATCCCCTTCATCGTTGACGCAATCCCGATCGACCTTGTCGTCCACTAAGGTGTGGTACCGGTGAAAATAAGCATCAATAGTGTTATTTTTTTCTTTATTTAAGTAGTTATAATAAATTTAGTTGTACTTTGTATATTAATATTTTTCTAACTTTATAAATTATTTTTTGAGTATTTAGTATTTTACATTAAATTTTACCTTTATTTTGACAAAAATCGTTCTTAATTGTAGCGATAATAAACGCAAAATATTTTGAAGTACGTACAATAATTGTGAAATAAATCTAATGAAAGTGAAAGCAATATAAAAATTATTACGGACTGAACTCGCGTTCTGCTGAACGCGAGTTTCATTGACACGTCAGGAACTCACGTCCAGATGAACGCGAGTTCTACTTACATGTCAGGAATCTTGGGCCATATTTGCGTGTGGCCAAATGTGTTTTAACGCGATTTATACACACCTTAGAATGCCTTATACGTGTCGATCTTTACACCATTTTCAAGATATGTTTCAGTACTATGACATGAAAGTTCAAAAATATGAAATAGTATCCCCCAACACCCCGTAATTTCACCTACAACATGTCTATCGAAGCTTTTTTTAACAACAGATTATACCAAACTTGCGTTGCACCAAACGCGAGTTCATTTGGTATCTTACGATAAATTCATGTCGTTTCGTCTTAAAATATCGTGGAACTCGCGCCCTGATAAGCGCAAATTTTTTTTTATTTGAATATAAAAAGACGCCAATTGATAAGACACGCTACATCAGATAGAACTCTCGTCTGCCGTAGCGCGATTTCTGTACTCATGTCTTACAGAACGCGAGTCCTCATTACGTGAACCGAATGGGGGTATTTTTCCAAATAATTTTAATGAGGTATTTTTTCAAAAAAAAATTCTAAAAGGGAATATTCAAACAAATTTGCTGAATTAATAACTAAAGAACATAGTTCACTTCAACGGTAAAACCACTTTAACGTTTTCCTTTTGTTTTAAAAAATAGGGTAAACTACATAAATGACCACTATACTATGGGTTTGGATTTGATTTGACCACTATACTTTTAATTGCAGCATTTAAACCACTGAACAATTAAATTGGACTCAATGTGACCACCAACTGTTAAAAACCAATGAAGAGAGTGACGTGGCCGTTAGTCAAAATTGGTATAATTTCACATTTGACCCCCGTTATTTACACATTTTATCAATTTGATCCTACTTTTATTTAATAAAATAATTTGATTATTTTATTGGAGGACTTTATCTATATTTTATTAAATATATATTTGATTTAATTAATTAATTTTCCTCCTCCAATCAGGTGATGACATGTGTCACCTGATTGGTTTAATAAAAATGAGAACAAAAAGCATAGCACTAGAAGATTTAATCTAAGGCCTTTGTTGTGGAAGTGGCAAATGTTTACCACTAGGCCAAGTATTTTTTGTGTGTTATAAACTACAACATTTAATATATGTGTTAGATGGTTGTTAATGCATGGAAAAAGGAAGGAAATGTGGTTTTAAGAAATTCGAACATGTCAGATTTATGATGCATAAAAACATCTAACCCAATTAAATAAATTTAATAATTAAATTCAAGTTAACAATATTTTATATATTTCTTAAATTATAGTTAGTGCACGATTTAAAATCAAACGTTTAAAACCACATTTAAAAAATATATAAAATATTGTTAACTTTAATTTAATTATTAAATTTATTTAATTGGGTTAAATGTTTTTATGCATCATAAATATGTTATGTTCGAATTCCCTAAAATCACATTTCCTTCCTTTTTCCATGCATTAACAACCATCTAACACATATATTAAATGTTGTAGTTTATAACACACACAAAAAAAAAATACTTGTCCTAGTGGTAAACACTTGCCACTTTCACACCAAAGGCCTTGGATTGAATCCCCCTAGCACTATGCTTTTTGTTTTCATTTTTCCTTCTCTAATCAGGTGGCGAATGAAAAAATTAAGAAGTTTCAAACTTTCTATTGCATATCCGTTTCATCTATTACTTGTATTACTTGGGTGTTTTTGTTTGAGTTGTACGATATGAAATTCTCATATACAGTTCTCAGAGGGAGTCCTCTTGGTTTACCTATCTCAATAAAGTTTATGATTGGTTCGAAAAACGCCTCGAGATTTAAGCGATTGCAGATGATATAACTAGTAAATATGTTCCTCCTCATGTTAATATATTTTATTGTCAAGGAGGAATTACACTGACTTGTTTTTTGGTACAAGTAGCTACTCGCAACCTAATTAAATAAAATTAAGACCGAATTGATAAAATGTGTAAATTGAGGGGACCAAATGTGTAATTTTACCAATTCTAACTAATGGCCATGTCACTCCCTCCGTTGGTTTTTAACGGTTTGTGGTCACATTGAGTCCAATTTAATAGTTCAATGGTTTAATTGCTGTAATTAGAAGTATAATAGTCAAATCGAGTCCAAACCCATAGTATAGTGGTCATTTATGTAGTTTACCCTAAAAAATAAAATTTTGATTCTTGATTGTTCTTTATTGAATATCTAAACTTTTCTTGTTTATCCAATCATCTTCTTCGACTTTCTTTTTGTGTGACTGTGTTTTCCATGCCAACAAAATTGGGTTTTTATGTACTGACTGAAATTTAGTTTATGGTTGGAACTTGCTTTTGTCGACGAAAACTACAGAAAAGAGGATAATGGTGACGAGATGGAGACAAAGGGATGAAGCTAATAGCTAGGCATGTAAACGAACACGAACACCAATATGTTTACGTTCGTTCGTTTAATTTTAACCGAACAAACGAACGAAGACGAACAACTAAATGAACATAATTTCTTGTTTGTGTCCGTATGTTAAGGAATGTAACTTGTTCGTGTCCGTTTATGTTCATTCGTTAGAATGATAAATGAACGCAAATATTGTTTATTTTTTTCTTTTCTAATTCATATTTTTAATTTTTTTAAAATATAATATTTTTTTATGAAAAATAATAAATATAAATGGACATATGTGAATAAATATAAACGAATAGATTACCGAACGTTCACGAACGTAAATGAACGAACGAGCCTTTTGTTCGTGTTCGTTCATTTAATTAAACGAACATAAAATCTTGTTCATATTCGTTTGTTTGATAAATAAACAAATATAAAACGAACTTCCTGTCAAACGATTGATGAATGTTCGATATGTACGTTTACACCCCTACTAATAGTGAAAGAGTTTCAATCTAGTGATTTTTTTTAAATAAATAGGTTTTGGGTTTTTTAAAAACAAATTAATGAAAGATTTAAGAGTTTTCGTTTGAATTCATCAAGTAGTCTTAGTGAAAATGATAATGTTATTATTCTTAGGTAATCTAAGTTTGAACAGTTTTGTATACGAGTGTGTTAACGTTACTAAAATGCTGGAATTAAAGGGAAAATATTATTTTGTAATTACAGCACAGTGTTAAAAAAAATTACAGTATTCTTATTACAAACAACCATGTTCATCTTTTCTTCATTATTAATCACTAGGTTTTTTTTCTTTCAAAAAAGAATTATATCATTTATTAATTTGGTTTTCCCCCCAACATTTTCTTTGGAATATATGGTTTTTTTTATGTCAATATGTGATCATTGATCTTCCTCAACATTGAACTCCTCGTATCATCACTTTCTATACTAAGTAGAGGGTATATTATATTCCAAATATAAATGTTAAAATTCGAACCCACACAAAATAAAATAATATAAATATTCTTAATCACACAATTAATTAACAAATCTCTCTCTAATCATCATTTTAGTACATATATGATATATCAACGCCTAAGTTTTATATATACAAAATAATATATATATATATATATATATATATTTGAAATTGAATCCACTAATTTTATTAAACAAAGAAATATCCGAAATTACAATGAAAGTTTACCACTGAGTAAACAAACACCTAAATTCAGACACAAACCCAGAGAAACTAAATTAGCAGCTTTAGATCATAAGAGGATCATACCAAGAAACAAGTAAGAACCTAATCTAAAGACTCTAAACAAAAGATGGATACAAACATCCTCATATCGACGATGATGGGTAAACCATCAACAAACACCATTGACAAATGCATATTACAGTGAACGTACGTTGACAATAAGGTCATTACCACAACTCAATCGCGAATAAACAGAAGATGCGATCTTGTATCTAAAATCGGTTCAAGGGTCCAAGACAGGGAGAACAACAACATAATAAAAGGAACGTTGTCTTGATCAGTTGTGACGACGTCAGATCAAACCTGATAGAAAACAAATAACAAAAAAGCGTGCCAAGAGGAAGAAAAACGTGCTAAGAAGCACAAAAACATACTGAAAGATAAAAAATTTATTGAATCAAAAGGACTAAAAATCAAAAGAACGGTGCTAATAAATATTAGGATAGATAAATAATGAGTCCGGCGGTCGGCAACCAACCTAAAAGTTGGAACCGCCGCCGGCTAATCAAAGAAAAGAGGACGAAGACCCTTGCGGCACAACAATAGTAGAGAGAAAAAAATTAGGTTTTTATGCTTCCGTAATGACGTGGTACTTTAAAATAATATATATAATAAACTGTACACTTATAATTTAATTGCAGTAATAACCATGCATGCACATTTAAGAAGCTTAGAAAATTGGATAAGATGGAAGGAAATTGAAGGATTCTTTAGAATCTTGGATTTTTGAATAGAGAGAAATTGAGAGAATTTGGCTCCAAAACGTTGCATTAAAAAAAAGGAAACCACTAAATGGTCATAGATATAGTCAAGTATAAAATGGAATTATTTCATTAGGGAGTTAACACTTAACCGTGGATAGCAACAAATTGATAACGTTAATGATCAATTTTTTAATTTTTCATAGTTTAATTATCAAAACGTAAATATACTAATAATTGATGATTCTAATGTGGTTTATCATATAAACACGACGAAAATGTAATAAAAATAATATAGAGAGATGCATGGAGAAGATCCACTTACACTAGTGTAAAAGTATACGAGTTTTACGCTCTTCAATAAAAAAATTTATGATTAATATTTTAAACATAAATCATCCCTGTCAAGTTTTGAATTAACTGAAAATATCTATTTTATGACAAAACTTTTCTAACTGTTAGTATATATTAATAAATATATTACTTTGGATTGACATGATAGAGATACTAGATTCATTAGAAAGTTTACATACATAACAATATAATTATAAATATTGATAGAACTAAACAAGTGTCCAGTGGAAAAGCGGATGATATTCATCTTAGGAGATACGGATTCAAATCGCTCTGCTTACAAGTTGCATGCGCATTGTCAAAGGGTTAAGAATATGTATGAACAGATACTACCTTATAATCACCTTTAAACTATTTAAAATTATAAATATTGACATGTATAACAACTTGATTATTAAAATATTGATTGTAATAAAAATTATAAAAGTATATAACAATCGTTTAATTTTACACTAACATAAATATATCTCGGACATGTTATGAACATACATATTTCAAATACTTATTCATTTGTTTCGTTTTACCACTAAAAACACAAGATAGTTATGTAAATAAACTTTAGGGCACATTACAGTAGAAGCCATCAAATTATTAAATTTTTGTTGTTTTGGCCATTAAACTATTTTTTTCTGCAAGAATAGTTATTAATATTATGTTTTTTCTATTTTGGTCACTAGTTGATAACATAGCTTGGTATAACAATATTTCTAGTCCTTAAAACTTATACATTTGATCACTTTGGTCCTACTTCGAAAATAATTCAACAAATAAATTTAATCCTCAATATTTACAAATATCATCAATTAGGTCCTCATTTAAATTTGAAATAATTTAATAAATTTGGTCATATCACCCTTAGTTTGGTTGCCCACCATTTAACTCATTTTAGCTTTGCCTTTTTCCTTCACGAAATCCGACGTTTTCTTTTCCGGTTCTTGAATTCAATCATCAAAAACATTAATTAGAGCCAATTTTAGCAGTTTTTCAAGAAATCCTTCATTCTCCTTGACTAAACTTCAAACCAAACACTTAAATCACCTCCAATTATGTTTTTTGATCATATAAATCATCAGTTTAAAGGATTTAATTAAAGCTTGAAGACAATATCTAAATTCACAAATTGAGCAAATGGGGTTTCTTCATGATTTTCGTTTTAGCCCTTCTCTCACCAATCATTCAATTGCAACTTTTTTGTTAACAGAAAAATAAACCTAAAAAAAGTCTCAAACCAACTAAAGGGCTCTTAATTTGAGTTTCACTATTAAATCTCTAAGAACGAGTATTAGCTAAAACGTTGATTTAAAAGCTTGAATAAATTGAAAATCATTCAAGAAAGGAGATAATTTCATCAAGCCTCGGCTTCCATGAACCACAATGGAGATTAGTGCAACAAATCATCCAATAAGGAGATTAGAAAACTTGATTTCCGAGAATAATTTTGAAGTTTTTCGCGGAAGTTTTGTAAAATAAAAAAAGAATATTAAGATCTAAAAATGATTTAAAATCAATAAATCAAAATAGAATCAAAGAAATCCGTGGAGAAATTGAAGGGGAAAATAAACAAAAATCGGGGTTTTGGGAGCTAGAAAATATCGGGTTCAAGAGGGGGAAGATGAGCTTTTTTTGTTGCTTTCAAGGTAATTGTAGAATGGATAAGTTTGGGGGGACTAAAACTAGTATTATACCATGTCATGTTATCATCTATGTTAGTTTTGGTAACCAAAACAGAAAAATTTAATAGTTTGGTGGCACAATGATGTAGTTTACCCTAAACTTTATCCGAAATTATTATTTTTTGATCAAATATCCGAAATTATTTAAGAATAAAATGAAAAAGATGGAAAATGAGATAGTAGAGGCATGAGCTGTAAGATTTATGACAGACATGAGTTCCACAATTGCGGCAGGCTGGGACAGCAGCTTTCATAGCCGACAGAAAATAGAGCACGCGGAAACGGTTAGCACACGGAATCATTCATCCAAAAATTTCTACTATTTTTCCTTCCATCACAAAACTGGACCACACCTTTTCCAAATTCCAACTGCCTTTTTTTAATTATTATTGAAAATAAAGAGATTGCAATTCCATTTTTTTAAAAAGAATTTAATATATTTACCCTAAATATTCTGAGTTTAACACCCAATTATATAAAATAATATTTGAAACCGGGAAATTTTTAAATCAATATAAGATTTTTTTAATCCAAAGAATAGTTCTAATAAAAAAATAATATTTATCTTAAGAAATTAGAGTTCAATCAACTTTATCTGTAAAGTTTGTGCTATTAAAAAATTTAAAAAATATACTCCCATTAATACTATTAAAAAGTATATGATTTTTTATAATCTCAAATTCGTGCAAAAATATATATTTAAGATTGCAATAACATTTAATGATATTAACGTTTTGACTATGTCAACACATGTACTAATTTAAAAATATTTTTCGAATTCAAATATCAATTTAAGAATAAAAAAATTCAAGTGTCAATAGGAAAATAGTTACTAATTTCAAGTAAATATTTGTATAAAAACCCAGTATATATTTAACTTAATTCTTATTGTTTGTATATCTTATTAAAGAGAAGAAAAACTTACATTCAAAGTATTGTACTCTAAAATAAATAAATAAATACATCCAGACAATTTGATTTTCTTAATATAGGGAATGAGATAATATTTGTCTTTTTGGGTTCGGCTAAATCGTTTGAAAGAAAATGTTGCAACAACCAATTATTACAAATATTAAATTAAATAATTAATTCAACTTAAATTAATTTATTTAATTTGAATAGTCATACGGTGATTATAAGATAATATTTGTTTATATATATTCTTAACATTTTGGCAATGCACACACCTTGTAGACAAAACGAATTTAAACTCGGGTCTAATCGGATGAACATCATACGCTTTTTTATTATGACCACTTGTTGGATTCTTTAAATTAGTTTATTAACACAATATAAAATTAAACATTTGAATTGAATGTGATATGTGATAAATAGTTAATTTTTATAATAAAAATCAAAATACATACTATGTTCTAAAAAATTCTATATATTGATGTGACATATTTGTTTTATATAATATTTGTTCATGTATTAGATTTTCCCCTTTGATTATGAAAGGGGCTATGTTCATTGAATGTTTTAAAAAATAGTTACTAGATTAAAAATCCACTTGCAAGACATATGAATACACAAACATATACTTGTTTTGGTCAAAATTAAAAAAAGACTTATGTTATAATTAATTAATTAATTATTAATTGATGAAAGGGAGAGGAATAAGCAAAAGCTCAAAGTGGGGGCGTCTCCAATGGGAAAGAAAGTGTATTCACAACGAGTGGACAATACATGGCGTAGCAGACCAGAAAAGATGGTAGGTTTGTGCTCTCACCTCAACATGGGGCCTTTTATTTTTTTCGAATCTGTCAATGTTTCATGATTGTTGTTTTACTTTACATTTTAATTTAGGCCTAATGTACAAATTGTCCTGAAGTATGTCTTAGGTTAATTTTAAATATTTTTAGTCAAGAATTATCCTGGAATGTTATCACACGGTTTTCATTTTTCATCCCGACTGTTGAATAATGATGTGACAAACTCACATAAGATCATGTGACACTATCAAAGAGAGACACATGATAACAATAAATTGTAAAAAGGTAAAATTTTAATAATAATTCGAACCGACTCGGGTCGTACACTGATTTTGGTGGGTGAGTCTCCCAACCATGATTTTCTGCATTCACAAGGACTCGAACTCGAGACATGCTAAAACGATATCAAACTGCTTACCACTTAGACCAATCTCGTTGGTATATTTTAGATTTTTTTAAATAATTTAATTTTTTTATTTTAAAAAGTAAAATTCAGATTATTTTAAAAATAGGGTAAAAGTGTAATGATCTAAATTTTTAAACGGTTGGACGTTGACCCGATTCATAGACTAGGTGGATGTAAAAGGTAATTAGGTGCTTTGGGCCGCTATATGTTCGAATTGGGCTTGTATAGGGTCTTTTGAGACGAATTGAGGCTTAAGTCCGGATACTTGATTCTTGGGATATTAATATTAATATATTATTCATACAACATCAATAGTCGTATGTCGATTTCAATATTATTTAAGATTATGAAAATTTAGTGTCGATATTCAATAGGAGCATCGATGCTCTTAAAGTTGGCATCAATAATCGTAAGTTAATATTAGTACTCATTGTTTGGTACCAATACCCACAAAATAGTATTGAAAATTTCTTAATAAACTTCTAAAATGTTTGGTATTGATTCAATAAGTTTAATTTGAGCTCATAAGCAGCTAAATTGCTAAAACACCTCTATCGCATAACATACTAAGATTAATAAGCGTTAATTGAGAATAAGCTATGTGGTAAACAGTTTTATGATGTGATAACAAAATAACTATGAATGTAATATCAATCACTGATTGATTGATATTAACACTTATATATTTACGGTGTTATTTGATGCTTAGTGATTTCTAGGGGCTATTACTATTATCATTGTTGTGTGAATAATGTATTAGTTCTATAGTGTTATTGTGTGGCTAATAATGTTTTTATATCAATAAATGATTGAATGTTGTTGCGAATAAGATCATATGTGGTAGTGACAAACGTTTATGACCATGTCTATCTACTTATAATTGCGTAAAATACTTATGTTTATTGTTTATGAATTACATGAATTATAATATAATTGAAATGTGTCACTGAGGTTGTAACACTCAACATTCAAATGTTATTTTTTGAAAAGGTAAATTGGGCCTTGTTAACATTCAAATGTTTTTTATTCGCATGTTAGTAAACTAATCATGTCCGAGGAACACTATTGACGATAGGTGATTACAAGATAGTATATGTTCGAACATATTGTTAACTTTTTGACAATGCACACACACTTTATAGACGAAGCGATTTGAACTTGAATCTCTTTAGATAAACATCGTCCTGTTTTCTACTAAGACCACTTGTTGGATTCTCATAAAAATGATTTTATTAATAAAATCATATAAGAAAATATAATTTTTTATTAATATTTTGATTTACATTACTTTAAACTATGCAATCCCGTATTTTGTATAACTATTTTATTTATTTATTTGTATGTTATGACCATCTTGGGTTTACTTGATTTTAAGAAACGATTTCAAAATGTTTTGGCTAAATATAAGTTTGATAATTTGGTTGGTCACGTCAGTGACTTAACATGGCATCTCGGATCTTTCAGATTGTTTAGGTAAGGTTTAGGGTGTTAAAAAATTACACCCAAGGTAATTTATTTTTGGGTTAACTATTGGGATGATTGCTTATGTTTCCTCTCAGTATAGAGTTGATCACCGATTTACAAAAACGATAAGTAAAGTCACTTGTATTTTCGATTTGTAAATTTTTTGTCACTAAGACGTTTGTTGCTGTTAAACTTAAACGCATGGGCGTAACTAGAAATTTATAAAAGGGGGGACCAAAATGAAATTTAAAAAAACTAAAAATTTATAAAGGGGACCAAAATGAATTAAAAATTTTGAGGGGGGCCAAACTAAAATTTTACAAATTTTAAAGGGATTATAGAGGTAATTTTACCTTTGTTGCGACTAAAAAATTACCGATGTCACTTAGAAGAACCGGGTTTTAATAGTTCTTGAAAAAATGAATCGGATTTATAAAAAAATAGAGGAGTCGCCACCGGCCATTTAAAAATGGTAGACCGGACACCGAAATAAAACCAGAGATTCTTTCTTTTGAAAATGGGTTCGGGAGTCGGTTACACGCGGGGAAGGATGAGCACCCCCGTCGTGCCCGAAAATCGGTACCAAAAACATTACCGCTTAATTAATGTTAAATTTTGCGAATTAAAGTGACGAATCGTATCGAAATTTGGTTATACGGGCGAGTGAATTTTAAAAGCCTTGATATTCGAGAGAGAACGTCCGAACCACCACCACTACGACTGGTACTGGCCTCGTTCACTCCTGAATAAAAAGGCATTCGCATTGCAATTTATAAACCGAAATGCAACTTAAAAAACATGAAACATAAAATTAAATATGGAAGAGACATAGAGCAAATGTCATGGCATGTAATAGTATAAACGACACAAATGAACATTCATAGGAAAACATGATAAGTATGCAAAATCCAATATTCCATGTAAATTATAAGATTAATAAAAACCCAGCACAACAACATATAGCACAAATGTAAATGCACATGCCTATAAAATCATAAAACATACCCAAGGCTTACATGAGAATTATATATTATATACATATGATAAAATCTTAAAAAAAGGTAAACACTCTATTCGTAACAATTGTAATAAAGGAAAAAAGGGAGGGGGGCATTAGCTACACGGCAGAAGAAAAAGGGAAATAATAATATACATATATTATGATTAATATTGTAGTAAAAGAAACATGGATTTTTTCCTTTTATTAAAAACACAAAAAAATATATAATTGATAGCAGCGAATCAAATAGGAATCCATCCCAATCTTTAAATCAGTATCATAAAAAAAAACTAAAAAAGGCAATAATATGATTATATCCAGGGAAAGACATGTCAAAAATAAGAAAAAAACATATTAGGGATTTTAACCTCTTAAATTTACCCCTTTCATTTTATTTCTTTCTCTCAAAAGTGTCATCGCCGCCATCACCTTTGAGCCGACGTTTCGGCCTCTCCGGTGAAATTTTCCGATATGCAACGCCACCGGTGTGACCTCCTCGCCCTCCTCTATCTTTTGATCCAAGTGGATCTCGCCGGAGATGACCGAAACGCCATGAATGGAAGATGAAAGCCCCGACGTTTCGAAGCCTTGGCTAGCCGCCGTCCACCGTCAGATCGAGCCGCGGCCGAGATATGTCGCTCACCGCACCAGGGTTCGTCCGTTCACCGTTGGGATCGTGGATACAGAGCTCCGGTCGCCGAAGACCATCGATCCGAAGGTAAAACTTTTCCCCTCTTTTTTTATATCATTATTCGAAATAAAAGATGAAAGCAAAAAAAAGTAGATATCTCTGAACCTTCGTTTTTGTATTAATTTCTCTGAAAAAATGGATACAACGTTTTTGGGGCTTCCTTCGATATTCGAATCGAAATCCCCAAAAATCCCCTTCTCTCGGGTTTACATTGCTTCTCTCTCTCAATCTCTCTTTTTTGCTTACAATGTATGCTCTCTGGTTTTTTTCTCTCTATGCTTTCTCCTCTATTTTCACTGATATCTCTCTTGCCAAAATGCTCCTCTCTGAAAACTCTCGAATGCTCTCCCTATTCTCTGTTTTTTGTTTTTCGGTTTCCTATATAACCGAGATACATTTCAAAAGGAACATTAAAGCTGAATCCTTATCTCTGATCTTGTTTGGTTGACGTTTATTAATTGCCTCTGCTTTGTTGTCTTTTTTGCTGTTTTTGGGTCACTGACCACTTCTGTTTTGCTGTTGCATGTCGACATTGCCGGAAATGGGAGGGACATCGGCGTGGTCGCGGCAGACGCGTGCTCGTGGCAGGTGAAAAGTCAGAGGGCTCAGGCGCGTGGGCGCGTTGGGAGATCTGGAAGCTTCATCGTCCTTCATCTAGGACCGTTAGATCGGCTCGATCTAACGGTCAACGTTGTGCGGCGCTGGGGCTTGTTGACAACCTGATTAGGGTTTTGTTCGGATGAGATCTGGGCCATCCATCTTCCTCCAATCTGACGGCTCTCAGTGCTTGCGGCGTGGAGACCAAATGGAGGCTCATCTAGGGTTTTTTTGGTGGGTGCAATCTGGACCGTTAGATCATCACCCGATCTAACGGTTCTAAATTGGCTGCGTGAATAGAAAAGAAAACTGTTAGGGTTTCTTTATTTCGGTTGGGCCATGTATTTATTTGGGCTTATATGGGTTGAGTTGTAATATATTTTCTGAATTTTAATGTAAGTGGACTTGGGTTATTGTACTTATAATGTTTGGGGCTTTATTTATTGTACCTTTATAATACATAATAATCATAATAGTAACACTAACGTCAATAATAATAATAAAGATAATTACAATGACAGTAGCAAATATCGATACCAAATATATACACATTCACGCATTATGTACACATTACCTAATTATATGTAACCAAAACACACCTATATCTAATATGTCACATGCATATATACACAATAAATAGCACTAATTAATGATAATAGTATGATAGCAATACTAAATAATAATATGACATACACACACACACATATATATATATATATATATATATATATATATATATATATATTTCTTTTTCTTTTTCCTTTTTCTTTTTTTATTTTTAAATTTCCTAATAGCCCGATAAGCCCACTAATAATACAAACATAAAGGGGTTCAAGGTCCGGACAAAATTAGTGATTACATCTGCCCCTCTTTGCTTATACTTGTGGAACATGAATAAAGCAAAGACCATAAGCACAAATTTTGTCCTACTTCTCTGTTGGATGGTTCGTTCCCTGAAGCAGCCACATGATTCTAAGCAACTCCTTTTCCCAACGCCTTCTGATCATGAGTTCTCCCCTCGATGCCCCAAACAGGTAGACAGAGTTTTTTTTTTTTTTTTTTTTTTGCAGATTTCCATTCTCCAAGTGCCTGAACGGATAGGCGGGTTCTATTCTCCAAGTGCCCAATCGATGAGCATATTTCGAATATCTTTCTCTTCTCTTTTCAAAAAAACAAGCTGGTCATTCAAACAACCTTGCCTTCCCCTTCGCGGTCTAAAAGCAAGTTGTCCATTTCGCGGTCAAAAAGCAAGCTGAAACTCCTAACATTTTTGCCTCCCCTTCGCGGTCAAAAGGCGAACTTGGGCGTCCAAGTGGATTTGCTTTCCCTTCACGGTCGTAAAGCAAACTGGTCAACTAAATCCGTCTAACTTCTCGGTTGGACAATTTACTCTCCTGGAGCGGTGACGCGCTAGACTGAGTAATTTTCTCTCTGAAGCTTTAAGAAGATGAGTCTTCTCTCTATAGAACTCATTTCCTTGGCGTATTCTTCGAGTGACAGTTCTTTCTATATAGAACCCACGTCCACGTATTTCTGAAATTAAAGATCTCCAAGTCCTCTCTCTATAGGACCCTCCGCTTTTGAGATCCTGAAGCTTTAGGATTCTGAGTTTTTTCTCCACTAAACTCCTCTTCCTTAGCGTACTCTTCGAGTAGTAGTTCCTTCTCTACCGAACTCCCCTCTGAAATCAAGGATCTACAAGTCCCCTCTCCGTAGGATCCTCCACTTTCGAGATCCTGAAGTCGCAAGTTCCTCCTATATAGAGCTTGTTTGGTTGGACCCTTTCTCTGTAGGATCCTTTATCTTGAAATCTATCAGCAAGCTTGAAAGCTTTCATTTGAAATCCTTGAGTAGCGAATATGAAGACTTCGCCTGACATTCTGGAGCGGCGGCTTGAAAGGCTTCGCCTGAAATCTTTTTAGTTCTCGCTTTATCGTTTTCTCCTCATCCCGAGAGGTATTCAATTCGTCTTTCAAGAATCTGTGAAAAGAGATAAAAATGCTATGATGATATGAGTTAGCATGCTCCTATCCTAGGGATGCCTAACTACTCGTGATGCATGATTGGGGTTTCCAAGTTATTTAATCATATTAATTTTATTGACATCGTGTCCTTTGGTGTTGCTTCTTGCTTTGATTGCCCCTCTTCTCGGCTCTACCGGACCCGTGTTCTTCTTCTTCTCATCTTGACCCACTTCTGGAATTGTTTGCCTCAAAGTGCCCATTCGGGTTTTCACTTTGAACCCTTCTCTTTTTTTGTTCTTTTTTCTTGTTTTTCTTTTTTCTTTCTTTCTTCTGTTTTTTTTTCTTTTTTCTTTCTTTCTTCTAATTTTTTTTCTTTCTTTTCTTTTTTCCTTTTTTTTACTGACTTTTGATTGCCTGAATAGATAGACATATTTCCATTCTCCAAGTGCCCGAACGGATAGGCGGGTTCTATTCTCCAAATGCCCGAATAGATGAGCAGATTTCCATTCTCCAAGTGCCTGAACGAATAGGCGGGTTCTATTCTCCAAATGCTCGAATAGATGAGCAGATGTCATATATCTTTGTCTCGAGCTTTGAGTATCTGTCTCCTTTGCTCTAAAATCCTCTGGCTTTTAGTTTCTGTCTCATTTGTCACGAGCTTTGAGTATCTGCCTCTTTTGCTCTAAAATCTTTTTGGCTTTGAGTTTCTGCCTCCTTCGCCATGAGTTTGTGATCTGAAGCGTTCCTCTTGAATTTCGCCTCAATCCCCAAAGTGTCTTTTGGGTTTTCACTGTGTCTTCTCTTCTCTTCTTTGTCCTCTTTCTTCTTCTTTTTTTCTTTTTGGACACTCCTTTGAGTTTTCATCTTGAAGTCAACTTCTCTTTTTCGCTTCTTCTTGAAGGGAGGACTTACACTGATTAGAATCCCATTGCCCCCACTTGCTTTAGGCTTATGTACCTTTTAACTGACCTCTGGTTAATGTCGACTGCTTTAACGGGTGTCTTCTGTCCAAAGATGCCACCAATTTTTGCCCTTGTTCCTCTAAATTCGTAGTCAAGAGCGCCTCTTCTGAATTTCGCTCATTTGCCCCAAAGTGCCTTTAGGGTCCTCGTCTCGGCTTCTCTTCTTTTTCTTTTCTATCTTCCTCCTTTTCTTAGGCGTACTTCTGTCTTCATCGCCTTTTGTCGAGTTAATTTCAGATCATATTTACTACCTCATCTCGGTGCGTGCCCTCAACGCGGTGCATACGATCCTTCTCGGGACCTTCTCTGGCAAGATGTTTATGCTCCGAGGGTAACTTCTGTTCCCCGACTCTCAATGTCAAAATTTCTACCTTCATGTTCTATTCCAACACTTCTTAGTAAAGGTCGACTTTGTAGCTCAACATTTCACCGAAGAAGGTCTTGATATTTCAACTGGAGGTATTAGTAGCAACGTTTGAACCTCCGAGGGTGCCCCTTCGGGTACTGATGGCTTTACCTCGAGCCACGATCAGTCCGCTTGTTCATTCCAATGTAGGAGACTTGTAAAAATAATTTTATTATGTATAAGTATACATTTTAAAGAATCATGTTAAGTGAAAATCAAGTTTGGGTTTTTTGAAAAACAGGTCGACCCGAGTGACATTTTCCGAATGTTGCAAAGATGCACATATGAAATCTTTTCTGGGCTATTAGGCTTCCGAGAGGAGCGACTCCCATACCTAATTTCTACCCAATTTAAAGGTGGCTCTCTTTAACTCACTAACTCACCATGCCCCATCCTTCCCTCTTTTCTAATCTCAATCAGGCATTAGAAGTGTGGCAATCCTTGAAGAAAGGTTAACCCCGATAGGCGAAATGTGATCTGAAGACGAATTCATCCTTCCGCGTATGGTCCAAATGGTCTTTTATGGCTTGTAATGTAGGCTAAGACTCACGGCTATGAAAGAAAGGGTAAATAGGCCCAAACAAGTGTTTAAGGGTGGTGAAACCAAGGATCAATTCTTCCAATCTAAAGTCTCAATTATGCTCCGATGAAATGCTATTTCTTTTCTTACTTCCTTGGATCGCTCTAGAATGCCCTTTTTTTGTGTTGGGGTTTTCACCCTAGAGTTCATTTCCTTTTATCAAGTGTAGTTTTGGATCAATTTGCACCTTCGCATTGTATTAGTACAGGCTTTTGATCAAAGGTGCACAAACTTTCGAGGCTCATCTAAGCAAAGATTCATTTGGATAGGGAATCCTCTTGTCCCTTTTCTTTATCCGCTTCTCTCTCTTTTCAAAATTGCACTTTTCACTTTAGTGCCTTTGCTTTTGATTTCTTCAACTTTTATGTCGGTAACTTTTGACTTGATTTGGGTAGCTCTTTGAGAACCGACTTTTCTTTTGCTGTTTCCTCAAAATTGCACTTTTCACTTAGTGCCTTTGCTTTTGATTTCTTCAACTTTTGTGTCGGTAACTTTTGACTTGATTTGGGTAGCTCTTTGAGAACCGACTTTTCTTTCGTTGTTTCCTTTTGATTTTTTTGCTGCTCAATCTGAAGGTGTATCCAATGAATCTTTTCTCTTTTATTGCCCTTTTGCTCACAAGGCCTCATCTTCATAGCATTATCAGGATCCAATGTCATTTACTTGTTCATAGACTTTTATCCTTTTCTGCCCCTAGTGTAGGGGTGATCCTTGGTTTGGGTTCAATCAGAAGAAAAAGGTTTAACAGGCTCAAATGGGGACAACAATGGATATTTTCTTATTTTCTTTCTATGTGAATGGAATTGAAGGAATGCCAAAAGTCCTCCCATACACGGATATCAAAATTGGTCTTCAGGTGGTAGAAGTTTTAGGGTTATCACTTCATTCAAGAACCTTAGACAACAATGCCCGAGAGGCAAAATTCACTCAATGGGAGTGGCCCATTATTTCCTGAACACTCATTGTCATTCCTCCCTTGGCCTAAGTAGAGCATAGGGTTTTCATATTTATAGCGTACTCACAACATTCGGTCTTTTAGAAAAATCTTTTTTTCTTTTAAATTGAATTAAAGTTAATCTCAAAAAGTATATACGCGTGTAATTGGAAAACAAGAGTAAGCTTATGAAATGTTTAAAGAATTAAGGAATACCAAAATGTTTTCTAAATAACAAAATGAAACTTTCGTTATGATAAAAATAACTATACTCTTCGTTTGAAACAATCTACAGCTTAGCTTATTCCTTTTGCATTTTTCCCAAATGCACAGTGATCAACGGATTTGAATTGCCTTTACCGGTAGCCGTTTGCTCCGGGCTAGTTGTACCATTCCCCTGGGTACAATCAGTTTTCACCAATAATGAGAATTGGATTTTTGCAAAGGATTTATTTCCCTTCGGCCATTCGTAAAAATGGATTTTTCGATGGACATTTGAATTATCCATTGTCTTAAACTTCACCGTATTTAAGCACGTTGTGCCAACATTTCTGTTGGATTTGTCCAAACATCGCTTCTTCTTTTATGAAGCGATGTGATGTCTCTAATTCACTTTTCTTGAACCGAGACTTGCATTTTTCCCAAATGCACAGAGATTAACGGATTTGAAATGCCTTTACCAGTAGCCGTTTGCTCCGGGCTAGTTGTACCATTCCCCTGGGTACAATCAGTTTTCACCAATCATGGAAATTGGATTTTTGTAAATGATCTATTTTCCTCGCATACAATATTATCTCCTTTTGTTTCTAAAACAAATGTTCTTGAAGCTGTTTGAGCTTATCCATCCTAACCATTAGGTCATTCATGCTTCTGAAGCTGTACTGGCTAGAAACTGTTCTTTTCTCCATTTTCTCTCCCTTTTCTCTCTCTTTTACGAGTGTTTTCCCCAATTAGTAATGATGCGATGAAATGCCTTAAGGAAGTCTTAATGATGGATGTATTATGGACTCGAATCAATTTCTAGTGAGATAGTATGACAGATGCATGATCATGTGATGGGTGCATGACTGACAATTTTAACGCTACTTTGAAATGATAGATGAAACAAATGCTACAAATGTATGCAAGTCAAAGGTGTTGGTCATATAGATGATTCCCCTTAGGTCAACTTTCATTTGAACGTAAAGGAGGCTCCTTGTTACAAGATAGTCATAGCAAAAGTCCCACGGGTACCCTTCTTGCCCCCGAATAATGTTTAAGGAAATGAAAACTTCGGCTAAAAATGTTGGGGCCGAACTTGCTTTCTTCTCTAGCAATTCAAGACCCTCTAAAACTGCTGGTATCAGGTCCCGGAAAACAAGCTATTTTCTCGAAGCTGAATCAACCCATTGACCTAATCCATGCTCTTTCCGGTCGTCACGCTCTTTTCGGCCGCCTCTTTGCACTCGGTCGGGTAGTTTCATAATTTTGGATGTTCGGAGTAGATCCGATCTTGCTTGACTTTCCTGGGATGGAGAAGGGTTGTGCTTTCTTCAATGATAGGTATTAGATCTTCCACTGTGTGTTCACTCGGTAAGCTGTTCCCTTATCCTTTCTGATTCACCTTTGACCGATGTCGGACTTGCTAATTGACAACATCTTTTCTATCAACCTCTTGTCCATAATGATAGCCCTAAAAATGGGTAAAACCACCTTGACTCAACACCTTTATGTCATGAAATGCATGCGAGAATAAATGCAAAAAAGATCATAAGAAAAATCGTTAGTGTCAGATAAACATGATAAAAAGGCAAGCATGAAAGCAAGCAACCCTACTTATCCCGTCTAATAAACCTAGGTTGTCCGCATGGCTCTAAAAAGGGTGGGCAATCTAGTTCTCTACATGCAGTTTTGGTTCTAGGAGGTACTCGAATTGTCCTCGATGTCCCCTACTAAGGGTAGCAAGGCCCCCGGTCATCACCCATTATAGGCTCCTCTCAACCGAGTTCAATTCGAGGGGACCCTTTCGCTATATCCGCACGGAGAAACGATATTCTCACGAAGATATAGGGTACTCGAGCCCCGAAGGTACTTGCTAGGCCCACACGGAGGAACAATATCCACACGAAAGCACTAGCGTTTCCCCCCCACTTAAACGAACGGGTTTAAATGCCAATTTTAAATGCGTTTAAAATAAACTCGCACTTATAAAAAAATATCGATCGACTTGGTCACTTTAATTCGCAACTTCTAATATTAATTGAGCGGTAAGTTTTTTTGGCTTGACTATCTTTTTTGTTTTTGAAAACAAATTTTTATCCCCAGCGGAGTCGCCATCTGTTGCGACTAAAAAATTACCGATGTCACTTAGAAGAACCGGGTTTTAATAGTTCTTGAAAAAATGAATCGGATTTATAAAAAATAGAGGAGTCGCCACCGGCCATTTAAAAATGGTAGACCGGACACCGAAATAAAACCAGAGATTCTTTCTTTTGAAAATGGGTTCGGGAGTCGGTTACACGCGGGGAAGGATGAGCACCCCCGTCGTGCCCGAAAATCGGTACCAAAAACATTACCGCTTAATTAATGTTAAATTTTGCGAATTAAAGTGACGAATCGTATCGAAATTTGGTTATACGGGCGAGTGAATTTTAAAAGCCTTGATATTCGAGAGAGAACGTCCGAACCACCACCACTACGACTGGTACTGGCCTCGTTCACTCCTGAATAAAAAGGCATTCGCATTGCAATTTATAAACCGAAATGCAACTTAAAAAACATGAAACATAAAATTAAATATGGAAGAGACATAGAGCAAATGTCATGGCATGTAATAGTATAAACGACACAAATGAACATTCATAGGAAAACATGATAAGTATGCAAAATCCAATATTCCATGTAAATTATAAGATTAATAAAAACCCAGCACAACAACATATAGCACAAATGTAAATGCACATGCCTATAAAATCATAAAACATACCCAAGGCTTACATGAGAATTATATATTATATACATATGATAAAATCTTAAAAAAAGGTAAACACTCTATTCGTAACAATTGTAATAAAGGAAAAAAGGGAGGGGGGCATTAGCTACACGGCAGAAGAAAAAGGGAAATAATAATATACATATATTATGATTAATATTGTAGTAAAAGAAACATGGATTTTTTCCTTTTATTAAAAACACAAAAAAATATATAATTGATAGCAGCGAATCAAATAGGAATCCATCCCAATCTTTAAATCAATATCATAAAAAAAAACTAAAAAAGGCAATAATATGATTATATCCAGGGAAAGACATGTCAAAAATAAGAAAAAAACATATTAGGGATTTTAACCTCTTAAATTTACCCCTTTCATTTTATTTCTTTCTCTCAAAAGTGTCATCGCCGCCATCACCTTTGAGCCGACGTTTCGGCCTCTCCGGTGAAATTTTCCGATATGCAACGCCACCGGTGTGACCTCCTCGCCCTCCTCTATCTTTTGATCCAAGTGGATCTCGCCGGAGATGACCGAAACGCCATGAATGGAAGATGAAAGCCCCGACGTTTCGAAGCCTTGGCTAGCCGCCGTCCACCGTCAGATCGAGCCGCGGCCGAGATATGTCGCTCACCGCACCAGGGTTCGTCCGTTCACCGTTGGGATCGTGGATACAGAGCTCCGGTCGCCGAAGACCATCGATCCGAAGGTAAAACTTTTCCCCTCTTTTTTTATATCATTATTCGAAATAAAAGATGAAAGCAAAAAAAAGTAGATATCTCTGAACCTTCGTTTTTGTATTAATTTCTCTGAAAAAATGGATACAACGTTTTTGGGGCTTCCTTCGATATTCGAATCGAAATCCCCAAAAATCCCCTTCTCTCGGGTTTACATTGCTTCTCTCTCTCAATCTCTCTTTTTTGCTTACAATGTATGCTCTCTGGTTTTTTTCTCTCTATGCTTTCTCCTCTATTTTCACTGATATCTCTCTTGCCAAAATGCTCCTCTCTGAAAACTCTCGAATGCTCTCCCTATTCTCTGTTTTTTGTTTTTCGGTTTCCTATATAACCGAGATACATTTCAAAAGGAACATTAAAGCTGAATCCTTATCTCTGATCTTGTTTGGTTGACGTTTATTAATTGCCTCTGCTTTGTTGTCTTTTTTGCTGTTTTTGGGTCACTGACCACTTCTGTTTTGCTGTTGCATGTCGACATTGCCGGAAATGGGAGGGACATCGGCGTGGTCGCGGCAGACGCGTGCTCGTGGCAGGTGAAAAGTCAGAGGGCTCAGGCGCGTGGGCGCGTTGGGAGATCTGGAAGCTTCATCGTCCTTCATCTAGGACCGTTAGATCGGCTCGATCTAACGGTCAACGTTGTGCGGCGCTGGGGCTTGTTGACAACCTGATTAGGGTTTTGTTCGGATGAGATCTGGGCCATCCATCTTCCTCCAATCTGACGGCTCTCAGTGCTTGCGGCGTGGAGACCAAATGGAGGCTCATCTAGGGTTTTTTTGGTGGGTGCAATCTGGACCGTTAGATCATCACCCGATCTAACGGTTCTAAATTGGCTGCGTGAATAGAAAAGAAAACTGTTAGGGTTTCTTTATTTCGGTTGGGCCATGTATTTATTTGGGCTTATATGGGTTGAGTTGTAATATATTTTCTGAATTTTAATGTAAGTGGACTTGGGTTATTGTACTTATAATGTTTGGGGCTTTATTTATTATACCTTTATAATACATAATAATCATAATAGTAACACTAACGTCAATAATAATAATAAAGATAATTACAATGACAGTAGCAAATATCGATACCAAATATATACACATTCACGCATTATGTACACATTACCTAATTATATGTAACCAAAACACACCTATATCTAATATGTCACATGCATATATACACAATAAATAGCACTAATTAATGATAATAGTATGATAGCAATACTAAATAATAATATGACATACACACACACACACATATATATATATATATATATATATATATATATTTCTTTTTCTTTTTCCTTTTTCTTTTTTTATTTTTAAATTTCCTAATAGCCCGATAAGCCCACTAATAATACAAACATAAAGGGGTTCAAGGTCCGGACAAAATTAGTGATTACATCTGCCCCTCTTTGCTTATACTTGTGGAACATGAATAAAGCAAAGACCATAAGCACAAATTTTGTCCTACTTCTCTGTTGGATGGTTCGTTCCCTGAAGCAGCCACATGATTCTAAGCAACTCCTTTTCCCAACGCCTTCTGATCATGAGTTCTCCCCTCGATGCCCCAAACAGGTAGACAGAGTTTTTTTTTTTTTTTTTTTTGCAGATTTCCATTCTCCAAGTGCCTGAACGGATAGGCGGGTTCTATTCTCCAAGTGCCCAATCGATGAGCATATTTCGAATATCTTTCTCTTCTCTTTTCAAAAAAACAAGCTGGTCATTCAAACAACCTTGCCTTCCCCTTCGCGGTCTAAAAGCAAGTTGTCCATTTCGCGGTCAAAAAGCAAGCTGAAACTCCTAACATTTTTGCCTCCCCTTCGCGGTCAAAAGGCGAACTTGGGCGTCCAAGTGGATTTGCTTTCCCTTCACGGTCGTAAAGCAAACTGGTCAACTAAATCCGTCTAACTTCTCGGTTGGACAATTTACTCTCCTGGAGCGGTGACGCGCTAGACTGAGTAATTTTCTCTCTGAAGCTTTAAGAAGATGAGTCTTCTCTCTATAGAACTCATTTCCTTGGCGTATTCTTCGAGTGACAGTTCTTTCTATATAGAACCCACGTCCACGTATTTCTGAAATTAAAGATCTCCAAGTCCTCTCTCTATAGGACCCTCCGCTTTTGAGATCCTGAAGCTTTAGGATTCTGAGTTTTTTCTCCACTAAACTCCTCTTCCTTAGCGTACTCTTCGAGTAGTAGTTCCTTCTCTACCGAACTCCCCTCTGAAATCAAGGATCTACAAGTCCCCTCTCCGTAGGATCCTCCACTTTCGAGATCCTGAAGTCGCAAGTTCCTCCTATATAGAGCTTGTTTGGTTGGACCCTTTCTCTGTAGGATCCTTTATCTTGAAATCTATCAGCAAGCTTGAAAGCTTTCATTTGAAATCCTTGAGTAGCGAATATGAAGACTTCGCCTGACATTCTGGAGCGGCGGCTTGAAAGGCTTCGCCTGAAATCTTTTTAGTTCTCGCTTTATCGTTTTCTCCTCATCCCGAGAGGTATTCAATTCGTCTTTCAAGAATCTGTGAAAAGAGATAAAAATGCTATGATGATATGAGTTAGCATGCTCCTATCCTAGGGATGCCTAACTACTCGTGATGCATGATTGGGGTTTCCAAGTTATTTAATCATATTAATTTTATTGACATCGTGTCCTTTGGTGTTGCTTCTTGCTTTGATTGCCCCTCTTCTCGGCTCTACCGGACCCGTGTTCTTCTTCTTCTCATCTTGACCCACTTCTGGAATTGTTTGCCTCAAAGTGCCCATTCGGGTTTTCTAATCCAGTAGCTCTCTATTTCTTCTAACTTCACTCACAATGAGAACCAACACCGTATATTGTGAATTGGGAAAGTTAAGGATGTAATCATTGTGGGTGGTGAGACAGAGAAGCCTAGTTGGGACGGGTTGTTTAGATGATAAGCTGAAGGGTTTGGAGATTAAAGATAAAGAGAGAAAAAACAGTGAAAAGCAGTATGACTAAAATATATAAAATTAACATTTGGATTAAATGTGTAATTATATGAAAATTAGGGATTGGGTTAGATGAAGAAGAATATGGAAGATGGTGGAGGGGAGAAGAAATAATTTTTTTTTTTTGTAAATATGGAGGATTAAATGTGTAATTATACAAATTGTTTTTATTTCTGTGGTCAAAATAGAAGTGAAGTAATAGTTTAGGGACTATCTAGATCAGCCTCCCGTTTAAGTTTAACGGCAACAAACGTCTCAGTGACAAAAAGTTTACAGATCAAAAATGTAAGTGACCTTACTGGTCGTTTTTAAAAATCGGTGACCAACTCTATACTGAAGGGAAACATAAGTACAATCCTAGTAGTTAACCCTTAATTTTTTATTTGATAATAAACAAATCACTTTTGTTTCTTTCTAAAGTTACATGTCACCAATCGCTAAATAGTTACATGATCCAGTATATATTACTTTAAAATTAAGGAGAGCTAAATCCTCAACACACATATACAAATATATACAATTTTTATCGATTATTATATCAGACCACACCAATATTTCGTCTAAATGTATAACGATCAATTATTTGTTTGTAATAAGTTTTTAACTGAGTAATATATTTGTAATTTATAGAAAAAACTAGTTTATTACCGAGCACATAAATAAATGACTTGAAGTATATTTTATACTTTTTAAATATAAGTTTAATATTTGGCTCTATCCGTCTATACTAATATATAAAATATTATAATTCAGATAAAAAAAAGTACATAGTAATTTTTTTTAATAAGACAAATGTGGTCACGGGTGAGATTCAAGTTCAACTAAACCAACCTGCACATCAAATAAAAATTTGATAATATTGAATTCAATAAATTAATAAAAAAAATCCAAACGAGAAATGACATTGAAAATCCAACTACTACAAATAACACAGTTGCCCACATTATTTTCTACTCGATCCCTAACCTTTTGCATATGCATGCATCCCTTTATTTTAGTTTAATTGTGTTAATTTATTTATATTTTTTTGAATGTTCTAAAGATGATTACAAGATAGTATATGTTCATACATATTTTTGACTCTCTGACAATGCACATATACCTTGTAGACAAAACGATTCGAACTTGTGTCTCATAAGTAAATATTATCTGCTTTTTTACTGAGACACTTGTTGGGTTCTTTATTTATGTATTTTTAAGTTATTAGTTAATGATATTTAAAGAATTACATCATCGTCTAACCATTTGATCAAAGTTAATTGATGGCTTAGAATATGAAACCCTTTATTTTTTTAATTGTGGATAGGTATTTTATGAACCCTATATTTTGACCTATTTGCAATTTGGTCCATGCTTGCTAATTGTAATTCTATGCGCATAATTGGTATGAAAGCTTAAAAACTTTGAAATGTTTATGAATCGGTCCTTGTATATCTGATTATAGATTACATGCTGAACTAAGTATATGATTCGTTTTCAATTGCATCCCTACAGATGTGTATTGACCTAGATTTCCTTAAGGAAAGTTAAAATCTTGTCCAACTCTGATTCCGAATTTGTTTGACCAAATTATTAGACCGGATAGGGGTGTTACAACTTGCTTGCTTAGTATCGGATGTCACTTGTTCCAAGATAGTTGGGGCAAAAGCATTTACGGCGGCGGGCCTGAAATTTACACGAAAGATGGGCTGGAACGATGTAGTACTGGAGGGAGATGCGGCTGGCATTGTTAAGTGATTGCAGCAGGATGTGTTGGACTTTTCTTATGATCGGGCAGCATTTGGTAGATTCACGAGGCATTGTACATAATTTTAGTTCGACTAGCTTTTTATTAAGGGTGATTAATTGGTTGGTGTAGGGATAATTTTATATTTCTACTTCGTCCTCAATATTTGCGGGTATAATTTTAGGTAATTTTCATTAAATGTTTTGGTAAAATTTTTCGTCCGCATCTCCATACCCATCAAATCTCCACGCGTTTTAGAGAATCTCCATCCCCAAAAGTTAAACAAAATTTACTAATTTATTAACCAAAACATATGATCGATTTCAATTTACAAGTCATATACTCAATCCACTTAAACATATGGTTGAAGGAGAATAAGGTTTGTGCGTAACATGAACGACTGAAAATAGGGAGATGGATAGATTATATACTCTTAATTAACAAAAAAAGGTAAATTACTAGAGAGGTCACCCAAACTTAATAAAGTTTAAACAAAAGACAGAAATATCTTAATAACTAAAATATTGATAATAAGATAGGTAGGTATACATGTAAATGAGAATTAATTTTATATTTTTTTTTAAAAAATGTAAAATATCAAAGATCCCTGCGAATATTTTTTAAGGATCCCACAATTATTTATACAGTTACAATTTAGTTATCCTCATGATTCGGATATAGTAATCTCCGTCTCCAACCCCAATTGAACTTCAGTAATAAAATTTCTCATGTCCTCATCACAATAGGTGAAAATTTCGGTTATTCCTCATTTCCATCGATTCAAATCCCTACAATATTAGAGTATTCCTTACCCAATTTCCACCCCTACTTTTCAAATGTTAGGCGTTGTTCTAACTTCTAAGTCTAACTATGTTGCAACTAGTTTAGCAAATTGGGCACGTGGATGTTTACAGCCTTATAGATTTGGGCTTGATTACCCGAACTTCATCCATGATCTTGATCTTGCAATTTTTCTTTACTCAAATAAACCGGCTAGATCACTATTATTATAATAAAAGAAAATAAAAAGGTCTGGAAAAAACAACAAAAGCCTACCATAGCTGCATAGCACAACTGATAGGCGATAATACCAAAAGAAGCAGAAGAAAGAAAAACAAAACACAAGCAAAGAGGCAAACCATCGCCCCCAAAAGATCCAGTCCAGTGAAACCCCAAGATCAATCTTCGAAACACCGAAGCAATTTTGCGGAGAGAAAGCACAATACTTGAGGAAAAGAGAATTTCACCAATAGAGCGAGAGAGCTATACTCTGAGAATCGATTCTGATAGAGTCTTCAATGCAGGTCGCAGTATTTAGGGGTGAGCAAGAACGGGTACCTGATCGGTTTGTCCAGAATTGGTCTCGGTCCCGGTAGGCACTAGTTTTTGAAAATTGGAACCAGTCCCGATTAGATTGAGTCTCAAATTTTAGAAATTAATCCTGGTACTAATGGAAATCAGTACCAGTACCAGGTTCCGATCAATTAGTTTACTATTAAAAATTTTGAGCAGCATGAGAAAAAATTCCAACAACAAAAAATAATATTAAATAACAAAGTCAGAATATTGTAGGTTTGAAGGTTGGAGTCTTAAAACGAGTCATACTCATAATATCCATAAATAAAGAGAGAATAAACTAAAGAACTCTAAGTTTATATCCACCAAAGCATCAGCTAAAGTGATCCTAATAAACCAGTACCGAATACGGTGGATATCGAGTCTAAAAAAATCATGATCCAGTCTCGATCCTAGTTGCATCCAAAACCTAAATTTTGAATCTAGTCTCAATCCCATCAAAATTAATTTCGTATAAAGATCCACTGAGTCTAAAACCAAAACCGAGTAACCGAGTATTTTCCCCATCCCTAGATCACACCACACCACCGAAGATCCGCATTAGCTAGTGAGAGAGCAACAAGTGGGACTTCTTCCACCCAAAATTGTTGAGAAACATCAGAAATTACCACTTTGGAGATGGAGTGTGCGACTTTGTCCCCCCATTAAAAATCATCCAGTAAACGACGAGCTTAATGCTTTATTTTTAAAGTAATCTTCACTTTGTGGTACTTTTTGTTTGGAGTTCATTTTATTTTAGTCATTCGAATTTAAAAAAAAAATATTCTTGTCACTTACGTTTTGAATCGTGTCTGTTTTGATTCCGTTAATAAAAAAATAATTTTTAATTTAACCCTCAAACTTTCAAAACTTTATTTTTCACCATCTTCCCCAATGCCAAAATCATCCACCAATTGATATCAACCCCATTAAAAATCACTAAAAACCCAAACACCATTTCGCCTAAAACAACTAAATCATCAAGCTTTTGAATCACTATCTACCAAATTGATCTTCTTTCAGGTCTAAAAGCTTTTCAATTACCGTTTCCCTTGAGCAATTGGGGTTTTTTTTAGTGTTTTCCGTTTTTATTAAATGGGTACTTGATATTTACTCATATGAAGTTTTTGTTTGATTGTTGGATACAATTGGGGTTTTCTCAGTGTTTTCCGTTTTTATTTAATAAATACTTAATATTTGCTCAGTTGAAATTTTTGTTTGATTGATTTCTTTTCTTTCTTGGGTTTTCATCCGGATCAAATCAACAAATTGGGGGAAATTCTCAAATTGGGAACTGATTAGGGTTCTGATCAGAGTATAAATAAGATCAACCTCTCGTTTTTGCAGTATTGGATCGGAGGAGCTATTTCTTTGGAGCTTTAGTTTTCAAACATATTGCTTAAGGGAAATGGTAATTGAAAATTTTTTGGACCTGGAAGAAGATTAATTCGATAGATATTGATTGAAAAGCTTGAGGATTTAGTTGTTTTAAGCGAAAGGGTGTTTGGGTTTTTAGTGATTTTTAATGGGGTTGATCTCAATTGGTAGATGATTTTGGCATTGGGGAAGATGGTGAAAAATAAAGTTTTGAAAGTTTGGGGGTTAAATTAGAAATTATTATTTTTATTAACGGAGGTTAACGGTCAAGGGACCAAAACATGCACGATTCAAAACATAAGTGATAAGAATGATCGTTTTTAAATTTGAGTGACCAAAATAGAACAAACCCCAACAAAAAAGAACCACGAGTAAAGATTACCCTTATTTTTAGTAACACTTGAGTTTTAATGACAATATATTTATTAAAAAAACGAACATAATGGAAAAGTGTTCCAAATAGTCCTCAACTTATTCTTAAGAACTTAATTAAGCCTCTGAGGACCTTTTTTGCAATCAATTTAACCCTCAAATTATCTTTTGATAAGTTTTTTTCATGCCCTTTGACATGTTTTTTTTTATCAGTTGTTTGATCGTTCTTTTATTTGATTTTCTATTATGGTTGGATTTGATGTCACCACGACTGATCAAGATGATGCTCTTTTGGTTATCCTGTTGATCTCCCTGTTTTGGACTTCCGAACTTGATTTGGATATGTGGTCACAATCACCTTTCTTGTTCGCGATTGAGTTGTGGTAATAAACACGTCAACGTATCTTATTATAATATGTATTTTTATGTTGTTTGTTGATGGTTTTACCTTTTATTGTCGTTCTTTGGTGATGTTAGTATCCATCTTTATTTCGAGTTTTTGGGTTGAATTTTTTTACCTTTTCCTTGTATGGTCCTCTTATGACCTCGAAACGCTAGTTTCTTGTTTGAATGGTTGTAGGAATATGTTCGGATTAGGTGTTTTTATTTTCTCAGATGTAAACTTACATTGTAATTTTGGATATATCATCATTCAATAAAATTAGTAGATTTCAATTCAAAAAAATCAATTAATCACTTCAATTGAGAACTTTATTCAAATAGACCCTTAATCCTTAATTTTTTTTAAAAAAGCCTAAAAATATATAATAAAAAAACTTAAGAATTTTTTATAAATTATAAAAAATTATAAAATTCAAATAATTGTCACAAATCTAATAACTTAAAAGTATTTAAATGTGATATAAAATTAACTAAGTCATAAATGAAAATAGCATAAAATCAAATTTTAAAGTATTTTTGAGCATTGACAACTAGATTTTAAAGTATTTTAAAGTCATAAAAAAAATGAGAACTATGTCCGCCGAAAAGCTCATAAAAAACATGAAATCGAAAGGTGCAAAGAGAAGAAAAACGTGAAATCATGCCAAACGACATAGAAAACTTACCACAAATGTAAAGAAAAACGTGCCATAAAGACAGAAAAAAAAGTGTGCCACAAGAACAAAAATTCTTATTAAAAATTAAGTAAACTTGAGAAGAAAAAAAAAGAAAAAATAAATATGAAAAAACAAGGGCAGTAATGAACATCGACGGTTGACAATCAATACTAAAATTGGTGTCACCGTCCGCCAAGAAAAAAAAAACTTGTGGCGTTAGGTTTAGAGAAAAACTCATATTTCTTTTGTTTTTTTACAAAAAAAAAAAAATAAATTTCAAAAATTAAAACAATCGAGAAACAATTGTAACGCCGAAAATTTGAAATGTCAATATAAACAGTGATTCGGGACAATAACTTATAATTTTACTCTGATTGTTAGAAAAGTCGGAACATATGTTTGACTCAAGATTAGAGAAATAAATAAAGGTTGGTGAATAATTATTATAGTAATTGTTAAAGGAAATTAAATATGAAGTATGAATAGGAGAAAATATTGGCCTTGTTCAGTAAAGAGAGGTTTGAGCCAAAGTTAGAAGTTTGAGCTAAAATTAGAAGTTTGACCGGTCAATCTGCTAATTTGAATGTTTGGCAAAGAGCGGATTGAGGTGAAACCTCTAATTTTAAAAAAGCTGCTAATATGAGCTTTTTGAAATTAGAGGTTTTGACATAAGTATTATAATGACTCTTTTACCCTTAAAATTATAATTTTTTTTTCAAATAATCTAAATTTAACCAATTCTATTTTAATTCTTCAACCTCACGTATTTACATTGTGACATTTGTAAACTAATACTTTTTGTTTTTTCCTTTTTATTCTCACATATTTATATTTATATTTAATAATTAATTAAATTGTTTTAAAAATAATTATATAAATGATATATTAATGTATAGATCCTTCAAATATGCTTAGTAATGTTATATTAAAAATTATTTTTCACAATCTAATTAAGATTAATAGATACAAAATATTGATAACTAATAAACTATTCAAATAAGTATCGAATATAATCATGTCCTTATATGTCATTTTGCTTGTTTAAATAATCAAACACGAAAATTAGAAAATAAATTGATCAAGTTCGGGTTGAATAAATTTAAGAGCACCTCCATATTTAATATAAACTCGTGTTACGAGCATTATTTTTTTATACAATTACTTATATTTAATTTATTAACCGACTAATTGTACATATGCGTTCCTTGAAGAGCAAAGAGAAGAGAAAAGAAAAGGGTGATTGAGTAAATTATCAAGGAAGTGAGGTCAGTGCTCTTGGATTCCTACTACTTTTGTATTTGATTGTTTGCAATTAAGCATATATTTTGATTTTTTACTCAATCACATTCTTGTCAAAGGATTTTAATATTTTCAAGTTGATTTAGAAAAAAAGAATAAAATAAAATTTGTGAAGATTGATTATGAAATCAGGTAGTGAAAGTTGTTGAGCTATCCTTGAAAGTTCTATGAAATGTTTAAAAGGAAAAAAAAATGTCTATCTTTAAATTAACTTCAAATTCTGGTTTGAATAAACTACACATTCTGAATTCAAGGATTGTTTTAAATAAAATGAAAATTTTGATTTCAGAGACTGTTTCATAAAAACATAAAAAAAATCTGGGCCGTTTTGTAAGGATAGAAAACTTGGGGGTTGTTTTATAATAATAATAATAATAATAATAATAATAATAATAATATATTTACAATTAAAATTTTGATTATGAATCAAATTTCATAAGCTCGATTCAACTAAATTTTTAAAAAAATAAAAGTTGAGTTATAAAATAAAACTCGTAAACTAGCTCGAAACTTTTTGACTCAACTCAATTGAATATTCACCCTTACTATCTAAACCTCTTTCCAAAATTAATTTGACCAATTTAATTATAGTGTATTAAACATAAAGGTAAACTAACCAGTAGTCACCCAACTAATGTCGATTTTCTATTTTAGTCACCAAATTATTTTTTTGACAAAACCATCACTAACGCTACACATGTTTTCTATTTTGGTAAATGACCGCTAAGATTCCATTAAGTTTTAACAAAGATGATGATCTGGCATGATATAATAGTAATTTTAGTCCCTAAAACTCATGTATTCTATTAATTAAATCTTAATTCGAAATAACTCAACAAATTTTTAGGCCAAACCCTAAATTTTCCATCTTCTTTATTCTTCTTATGCAACAATGATAAGTAGTTTATTTGATTACTATTTCATCTTTAATTATGCCTTAAATGATTAGTTCATGTTGCTGATTTGGATATTTTATGCGTTTTCTATGCAGGATTTCAATTCTGGAGATTGCACTTAAAATTCAAAGTTCTGTAGTTTTATTTTCTGGAATTAAGGCTGGGCTAGTGGGCATGACTCTGAGCATGAAGCATCTGACGTGGCATCTAGTCAGAAGCTTCTAGAAGGTCCAGTCAGCAGCTTTCAAAAGGTCTAGTTAGCAAGGACGGACGAGCAGTATCAACTGCATTTTAAATTCAAATTAGAAATTATCTTTTGTTTTTAGGATTTAATTTGAATATTTTCAAGAATTATCTTTTATCATTTCTAAATTATTTTTAGGGTTTCATAAAACTATAAATACCCCTCGAGGTAAGCTAGAAAGATATCTCATTCTTAATTTTGTTCCTGCTTTCTAAGTTCTATTAAATTATCTTTTTCTTTACGTTCTTATTTTTAAGTTTTCATTTTATTTTCTTTTAAAATACTGAGTATGATTTCTACCATAATCATGTTTGGCTAATTTTTCAACAAGCCAAAGACTAAAGCAACAACTCAATTTCGATCGTGAGAATTGAAAAGCACTTAATATTTTCGAATATATTTCTCAATTTTTTTGCAAACTTGGATTGGCGATCGGCCTTTCCTTTTAAAATCCTTAAACTTTCAAATTCAAAAAGGGCTTTTTGGTTTGAATGTTTTTTCGATTTATAGTTGGGAGGAAGGATCGACTTGTAGCACATTCGACTTCCTATGAACACACTTAGCTGCGGTCTGCAAAGGGAAACTGTGATCGGATTTGATTCTCATTGAGACAAATAGTCCGAGTTGAGTTTTTCCGGATTTTAAACTGTTTTATTCTAACGGCGGTAGTTGTGGTTAGTCTAGCCAGAAAACTGAAATTTAAAAATTAATTTTGGATTATCGGTTTACCGGAGAGAAAAACAAGTTACAAAGGTTGGGCCTTGTAGACTGTAACCAGCAATTATCTGGAGTAAAATCTTTTTCGATGATCAGTCGGAATTGAGGCAAAGCGAAGCCTGAGGCTATATCATTTAATTGATTTTGTTTTTAAAATTTACTTTCGTCATTTTCACTTTTATTATTCTACATTTATTTTCTACTCTTTTATCAGAAACCCCCTATTTACTTTATTTTCTCGCTAAAGTCAGAATCAAAACCTCCAAATATTGCGGATCGACCCTTCTTCTCTATTACTATATTATTTATCTATTTAATTTGAGATTAAAGATAATTTATTTGATAATTACGACGCTTGTCAAACACCAACATATTTTAGCTTCTATTTTCTCCCTTTTATTCCTTATAATGCTTTAACAGTAGATTTCAATATACAGTTTCAATTTTTGGAAAGCTACAGGCTTTGATAGTGTATGATACAATCGAGACTTGTCCTTGTAGGATAATAAGAGCCAAACTTGATTATTCAAGGGCAGTAAAAGTGATGAAGTTACTGCAATTACGAGGGTACGCTTTGGATGTGTACAATCCGGTTGTAATGAATCGGAAGGCAATGGTGGCTCTATCCCCGCCTTCACTTCTGCATCCCGATTGCCGGTTTCGTCGTTTCACTTCGTAAAAATGGATGCTAATTGTCCCTCCGTCCCTGATTGAACTGCACGAACATCTTTGATGTCATTGTTCACACAACATCTATTGTGTGGCCTAACTGTTTCATCATGTTCTGTGTCACCATCACATTAATGTTGTCATGGATGGATTATACTTTCAATTTTTTTTTAGTATAATGATATTTTAAGTCATTTTTAGTTTAATTTTTTGTCAAATAAAACTTTTGTTTATTCCAATTTTTAGATTTAAATGTTTAATTGATCCTTAGTCTTTCTCAACGTTTGATCCTAACTTTGTCCGTGAACGTTGTTATGTTCAGCCAGTAAGTTCTTATGCTTTGACATAGAATTTGATACTCCTTCACCGATGTTTAATGTGGATTGAGAACAACTGTCAGATCTCTCCTGCCACTTGTGGGGAGTTCTAGGGAACAACCTTTAAATACAGGCTAAAGAACGGCTGACCTGTTTACCGGGTAAAAAGCGGTACACAAATTGTTACATGAAGCGGTACACAAATTGGTACAATATTGTAATAAAAGAATGTATATACAGTTTTATTACATGATGCACTGTTTACCGGTACACAAATTGTTACATGATGCTGTACACAAATTAATACACTTTTGTAATAGAAGAATGTATATACCCTTTTATAACACATGCACGAATTTTTAGAATGGATTATGTACGTGTAAGGAAATGTGTACATATAGAATTTCTTACCCGAAAAGCATATTTTGGTACAATAGAGGTATGGAACTGTGTATATACATATATTACTACCAAATATACAGAGATTTGTACAAATTTGTAAGAGGAAAAGGTATATACATTTTCTTGTACACGGTTTGACGAAGGTTGAAAATGGACTTGTACTTGTAGGGAAATGTGTACATACAGAAATTCTTACCCGATAAACATAATATTTTACAAGTTTTGTAAAGATTTGTGTATATACTCTTAATAGGACGAATTGTACAGGAATTGGAACAAATTTGTAAGACGAAACGGTATATACCTTATATATTACAAATGTGTAAGATGGAACAAATGGGTCATTAGTTGTAGGAAATGTGTACATACACAATTTCTTACCCGTAAATCATATTTTCTTACAAGTTATGTAAGGAGTTGTGAATATACACGTAATAGTACCCAATGTACACAAAATAGTAGAAATTGGTTTGAGGAAATGTTATATACCTTATTTATTACAAACTGGGTAGAACTCTGTACGTATACTTTTTTTATTACACAAAATTTCCCAGGGTCGTCGAAATGTCCAATTTGTTTGTAAGGAAATGAGTACATACAGGTATTCATACCCAAAAACATACTTTCGTAGAATTTATGATAATGGCATCGAAACCAGGTAAAGGTGGGTTCGGTTCTGGTTTTGCATCGAAACCTCGTATATAGGGTTTCGGTGCTGGTTAACGCGAAAATATTTGAAGGTCTTTAACCTTATGAGTGAAAATTACTTGGTTTGGTATGAAAGATGAAGAAATTTTATGACAGAAATAAAATGTATTCCAATCCAAACAACGTTCAAATACATTAGATATTAAAAAAAAAGAAACATAATAAATCCTCCCCTCCTCAGTCCTCATTCCTGCCCCGAGAAACGACCTGCATGCCCGCTGCCACCCATGGCACTGGAACCAGCCTCTGGTTGGTGCTGACCAACCATCTCTGAATAAGATCGGATCTCATATCTGACCCTATTGTTGCCTAATGAACAAAACATGTATGCATTAGTATGAGAAGAAGTGAATCTAGTAGAAAAGAAGAAACTGATGATAGAGACAACCTTGAGAGTGGTGGCGGTTGAAGTAGTCTATGTCCTCTTTCGTAGGCATGAAACCATAAAGTTGGCGCGCTGTGCCTGGAGCATAGAAGATGCCTTGACATTGTTCCCAAGCTTTTCTATCGAAACCTTGGGCAGCAAACTTGTTATGCAGATCCTGAGCGTCGAGATAACCTCTTGCCGTGCTCTGAAAAATCAAAAGGCTCATCCCACGATGGTCGTCGGGTCCATATGAATGGCGAGGCTTGGCAATAGTATCATAGGAACTGAAAGAGTCCCGCAGCTCTTGGTTTCCCATGCCAATCCACTGAAGCATAAAATGCAAGAGATTAGAAGTGAAGCAATTGTAATTGTAACACCCCAATTTTGGGCTTAGAAGTTTTGGGTTTGGACCGGATCGGTCGAGTTGCGGTTCGAATATAAAAGGGTGATTTTAGGAAAGCCTAGTTCGGGTTGCATTAAAAATATGGAAAAATATCTTAAAATCTTCTTTTATTATATATAAGAGAATGGTGAAATAAATTTTACAAAATGAGGTTGGGAAGTGTGACATTTTGGGTTAGTGACTAAAATGTAATTTTCGAAAACTTGGTGACTGTTTTAATAAAGGTTTTGTAGTTGTGTTCTTGATCTTGGCTTTAAAATGCAAGATTTGGTTAGTTTTTGATGAAATTCGTATGAAATGGTTGGGCACTGTTTTGAGGTGTGTTTTTAATGTAAATTGGATGTATAATTGATGAGAAATTGAGGTTTAATCAATGCAATCCCGGATAGGTTGATTTTCCTAAGTTTTGTTTGAGTTTATGATGGTTTTTGGGGTGATCTTGATGTTCTGCTATAGCTGGAGGTATAAGGACGTGTTTAGATCCTTTTTGGATGTTAATTGAGGTTTATGAATGTTTGGAATTGATGGATCTTGGCTGGGTAGTGTTGTAGAGATGTTTGGATGTGATTTCAGTTGTGTTTGGTAGCCGAAATGTGAGTGTTGATGTGAGCAGCGAGTTTAGGTGTCTTGGTTGAGGATATTAATGCATGATGGTGCATTAATCTACTGTTTTGATGTGTTTAAAACAGGGGAGACATCTTCGGATCCTTGTGGTGTTGATCCGGAAGCTTGATTGGTGTTTCGGCAAGTGGCGAAACGGAAATCAGTGAGTGAAGTTTGGTTTTCAGCTTTGAAACCAATGTTTGAAGGTTTTGGGAGCTTAGTCTTAGTCTAAACAACTTAGCTATGCTCAAGAGTAAGTTTTCGGAAAAACTCTCTTATTGATGAGCCATGAGTTGGTTGAATGCAAAGGGATTTGTTGCATGTTTAAATTCTGTTTTTGAAAGCATATTTTAGCATGTTTATTGCTGGTTTCATAAGCCATGTGTTGAAGGATGCTCTAGGTAAGGGATCCTTGTTTTTGTACATTGATAAATGTGGTTTTGATGCAAAGTGATGCATGATGATAATGGCTTTGTTAAATGCTTTAAAACAGTGGATTAATGTTGTTAAGTGATGTATATTGGCAAGTGATGTGGTTTGTCTAAAAGTACTTGAATCGGATATAGTTAGCCGGCTATAGGATTGGGTGCACCGTGAATAAAGTCGCCTTGGATGTTGAGGGGTTGTGATTGTACCATGCTCCATCCAAGTACACTAACGAGATGGTTAAGAACAACATGGTGGTTAAAAGTCCATGGGTGGTTCTTGTTTTAAGGTCAAAATGGTGGTTAAAATTCCATGTGTGGACCTTGTGTATGGTAAGATCACAATGGTGGTTTAAAGTCCATGTGTGGATCTTGTGTTGTATGTCCCGTGATCTCGTTAGTGATGTTATACAACTACCAATGAGTGATGTGGAGGGGTTGTGATTGTACCATAGTCTCCATCACGGGTGTTGAGGGGTTGTGATTGTACCATGCTCCACCTTGATATTGGTAGTGTGTATGAAGCGTAGGGACAACGCTTGTAATCCGCGTATCCGATTGTTGGTTGTAAATTGTCGTTTGTGTTTTGGAACATGGTTATGATTATCACTTGACAGCCAATATGACATGATAATGGTTTGAAGCATGTAATGCTTGGTTTATGTACATATGTGCATGATGAAATGTTGTTTGAGCTAAAGGTTTTGAAAAAGAGTTTTTATTAATGCATTATTGTGATGTTTTAAATGAGCATTCCTCACTAAGCTATGTGCTTACGCTCTCTCTTTTCTTAAACAAATAATGCAGAGCATTGAAGTGCTTAAGGGCAGCAAGAGGGTCAAGAATCCAAGTGAAGAACTAAGCTCATGTATGGTGAATATTTTCATAACTTGTTTAGCTTTTGGCATTTGGCAATGGGGAACCTATGTTGTTGTTTTGGGAGATGTTTTGGACTCCTTAAGTTGGTTTTATGCTTTTGATATTGTTGGAACTTGTAATTGGCCTTTATGAGGATTGTTGGTGTTTTAGTGTTTGAATGGTTTTCAATATAGGATGCATGCCTATAGAATTGGGGCTTTCCTTGTTTGATGTCATGTTTACGAATTGTTGATGCCATTATGTTCCTTAAGTATATAATGACTTGCTGGTATAATTTGAGGGTCTTTTGAATGCGTTTGATGGGCCAATTGTGTAATAAACCAGCAAAAATTCTGCAATCTGGGCAGCCTGTTTCGGAACAGGTGCTACCGTTTCGGAACAGAGGGCCTGAAATGGCCTAGGCGTTTCGAAACGGGCAGAGCCGTTCCGGAACAGTTTTGCCACCGCTAGGCCATGTTGCGCAACGGGTTTCGGAACGGTCCCGCGTTTCGGAACGGATCATCCCTGTTCCGAAACACCCGACCGTTGGGCACTGAAATTGACGGTTATATGTTTTGAAATCTTTGCGTTTTGGTCCTGAACTTGGTTCATGCAATTGAATGAGTTTGAGATGTCCGTTTGAGTTGAAATTTGGCAGAGAAGCATGAAACATGACTAATTTCATATTGGTAACTCAAAAGTTGGTTAAGTCCTTATAATTTTCAGGATTTGCATTTTGGTCCCTAAACTTGTATGTTGTGCAATTAAGTCCCTGAATGTTATCCGATTGTTGTGGCTTTTGAATATGTTTGTCTCAAGTGTTCACCTAGGGTTAATTTTCATCTAGATAAGATTAAAAAGAAAAAAAAGGGTCGTTAATCAAGGTTGACTTTCGGGTTGACTTTGATTTTCCCCGTGTAAACTTCTTAATTCGGTTCAACCGTCTGGGCCGGGTTAAGGGGGTTACAGTAATAATATTGAAAACATAATTCAAATTTGTTAAATAACTACCTTCCCAGCATCATCCTTTTCCAGCCTTGTGTTCATTATCATGACCATGGGCGGCCAGAGTATTTGGTGATCATGAACCTCGTTGTTTGCAGGCAGGGGGCAGGCAGTATTAGCAGCAGTGAGATCATCTCTCAAAGCAGTCCATTGGCCAAAAGCTTTACCCTGAGGAATAGAAGAAGTGCCTCTTGTAAGCAATTCCTCATCCAAGAGGTTAGCAAAATGGCGATGGAGCTTGAGCTTTGGTCCACCTTTCGTTCTGGCATGTGACAGTAGGGACTGAATGCCAGTAAAATTCTGAGAGGCACCAGGACCTCCTTGGCAGGCTGAACATAACCATTTTGTAGCAGGTTCAGTGATGCTCACCATTGTAGCAATGGCCTGGAAAAAGCTCCTGAACCATTTGCTTCGTCGAAGAGTTTCATTGCTCGGTTGTTCATCGTCGTCAGAATCGAAATATAAGTCATCATCAGAATTTGAGTCAGACTCAAATTCTAATTTTCTCTTCGAGAAATGGTGAGGAATGTTTTTGGAAGATCTGCTTGAACTCATCTTAAAGGAAAGAAGTTTAAAGTATTTGGTTAGGAAGAGAATATAAAGAAAGAAGGGTTCAGATGAGTATAGGGAATTGTTGATGTTGTAAAGAGTATAGAGAAGAGTTGTATATTTATAGGGAAATTCAGTTGGGAGGGAAAGTGAAAAAGTGAAAAGGCTAAATCGTTTTGCTTGGTTTCGAAAAAGTAATTGGTTCTATGAGAAGGCACGCTGTGTGTCTGTTCATTGCACTAGGTACATGAACATGAACCCCTTCATTAATTAGAAGACAGAAATCTGAAAAGGCTGAATCGTTATGCTTGGTTTCGAAACCAGCTGTAAACACGATGAGGACGAAGAAACGGTTCATGTGATTATAGTGAAAAGACAGAACAATGAAAAAGCAAGATTCCTTTTAATAGGTTCGAAACCATCTGAAGGGGTTTCGGAACTATATACAGTTATTAGTAGCAAAATGTACACAGATTGGTACAAGATTCCAAAAGAAATCGGTATATACATGACTTTATTACACACTTTCACGAATTTTCAAGTTGGGTCATTTAATTGTTAGGAAATGTGTAAATACATAAATTGTTAACCAAATGCAAAGTACATCATTTTGAGGGGCATCGAAACCACCTCAATGGGGTTTCGGTGCCTGTTTGAAGTGCAGAAAAAGTTACTACCTTGTTCGCAGAAGCCAGCTATAAAGTTCTGCGATTATACATAAAATATTAGCACTTTCATGTAATTGTTTAGGTTTAAAAATGCCTCACGAGATGTCTGTTCATTGAAGCAGGTGATGAAAGCAACTGAAAAAGCCTGACTCGTTCTGGGGGTATCGAAACCAGCATTATTTTTGGGTAACACGCAACGGTACAAGTGATGACAGTGAAAAGACAGAACACTGAAAAGGCAGATTCCTTTTATTGGTTTCGAAACCAAGTAATGGGGTTTCGGTACTGTATACACATAGTACTTGTAAAAATTGTACAGAAATGCGTATTCGCTGTACATGATGTGTACGTGGTATCGAATCTACAGATAAGGGGTTTCGGTGCTATGATTTCATTGGGGCATCGAACCCAGATTTAAGAGGTTTCGGTGCCTTTTGGTTTCGAAACCCCCTTAAGGGGTTTCGGTGCTCTATACACATATCTTCACATACCCTGTGTAGACCTTTTTTTACAATAAGAGTTGTACATAAATGCGTTGTCTTTGTACATGATGTTGTTTTTGGTACAAAACTGTAAATGTATCATGTAATAAGTACAAAATTTCTTGCTCTATACACATATCTTCACATACCCTGTGTAGACCTTTTTTACAATAAGAGTTGTACATAAATGCGTTGTCTTTGTACATGATGTTGTTTTTGGTACAAAACTGTAAATGTATCATGTAATAAGTACAAAATTTCTTGCCAATAATATTTCTGAATATATAACATTGTATGTTGTAATTACAGAGATACAAAAGACGAGCACATATATAATACAGAGGAGATTAGAAGAGAAAACTTGGTTAATTCAATTGCCATCCACGGTTTCAGCTGCATTTAATCCAAAAACGGATGATGCTTCACATACTCTTGTACATTGTCTACTGCGGCCATGTTTTGTAAATATACCATAATGGAACCACCTATTTCTATGATCAAGTGCAAGTACATAATTAGGTTGCAAGTACATTGATTCATTTTTATAATGAATAAGTGTCATTTTAGGGTGTTGTACCTAATGCGTTATGAGTTCTCTCATCTTCTGGGTTGTAGGATTTAGGACAAATGTAGTTGTTCTCCTGAAAAATGAACATAATCGACAACATAATTATTTGCTACAGATTCATTGACTATATTGCAGATAGTAAGGAGCAAAATTCAAAATAGTTGCGTTCTTCACTGACCGGATTATTAAGCATTTTAGCTTCGGAGTCGTCAACCAACAACGTGTTTCCTTCGTTATACTGAGGCATATTATCCCACACGCGCCTCAGATTTTTTGTATATACATTTGGAAAGGAGGGATGTTTTTCGCAGTGACTTTGATCCTGCAATATTCAAATGAAGTCCATCAGATTTGTCAAATTCTATTTAGATGCTTTAACGAAGATAAACTTTGAAGTTACCCAAATGAAGGCAAGTCTTGGTTTAAGATCACTAATTCTCCAAAGTGCCAAGTGTAGGTTTTCTCTGCATTGATGAACAGTTCAGGCACAAATAAAGTAAATCCACAAATTATCTTAAAGGATCGTGTAATTGACTTGATTTAGGGTGGTGGCATATGTCCGCATTACCTTGTCCTTGAAGACCAAATAGCAACCTCATACGAAGTAAAACAAGAAGACAGAAACTCAAAAGCACCAGGTCTGAGTTCCACAGCTGCAATTGAAAAACATAAATTTCCTAATCTAATTTATGAGCAGTTGTATTAAAAGCGAGTCACAAAATTAATATCGTCTTTACTAACACTGGCTAGCACGCCATTGTAATCAAGAATAAGAAGCTTCTTCGCCGTGGTAGGTGCTACGTTCTTGTACCAATCGCCATACATTTGCGGAGGACGCCTGGGTCTCTGAATTTCAGAGTCTATTTCATTACTTGGCGTTATGCCATGGCGATGAAGCTTCTTTCGCCTGTAAGTGAGAGTCACTTGAGGCGTAGAAGAACGCGCCTGAGCATGGCCTTCTGCCGGAGCAGATGCGTGATCATGAACTGCAGCTGCAGCATATGCATCATTGTTCTCTTTTGCAGCAGTACATGGGACATTTTCTGTTGGGCCAGAGGCCTGATAATGGCCTCCTGGTGCAGAATATGCATCATACTGCTCCTCAGCAGGTGTACCTGTGACATTCTCTGTATACAACAATCCAATGTTACGTGCACGAACACACCCTAAAGTTGTCAATGAAAGTAAACAGAATGCAACACGATATGCAATGGAGGTGTAAATGGACAGTTGTGTAACAAATGTCAGTCAATGTTCGTGAAGCAGTCTAACAAATTCAACAAATGTTTATTCATGTAATACAAGAAATCTATATACTATGCAAACTAGCCTAACCATCTTCAGGATCATTTGCATCCTGAGGCGATGTCGGTCGAAATACATGCTGATTCCGTTCACGCTCCAATGAATAAACACGAGCTTCTAGTTTCTCAAATCGGGAACGAGACTCTGCAGCAGTACTGCGGATAAATGCATCCAAGTTATTTAGTGTGTCGTACATGGCGTCAATTTTATTTGGGGGTGGAGCATCGGGTACATCGTCACTTCGTCTGGCAATTCTTGCTTCATCTTCATCTTTTTTATGGACCCATTCACCCTGAATGAACGTCCACCCCGTCTTCTTAGTTGTTGTTTCATCAATTTTACTCGGTAGCGGGATTTCAGGGTCCATGGAGGTGTCGATCCCTAAACATTCAAATATGTGACTTAGCACACAACCATAAATGAGGGAGCCTCTTGAAGGGTTGCTAATGATTTCCGCAATAGATCTGAAGATGATTGTAGCTATATCGGGTTTTTTTTCCGACCGAAATTGGTGCAACCACCAGTAATCAATATGACGCATGCGAGTGCATCGTCCACCTGATGGCCGGAAGAACCAAGTTGTCATTAGATGCAGAAGCCTTTCATGGATATGAAGATGAGTTGGGCTGTCATCATCGAACTTCAAGGGGACACGCTCGAAATCTTGCTCTTCACCAGTGGCTTCCACACCAAGGTGTTGGGCAATAATTGCTGGAGTGATTGTAAATTCAACTCCCATTAGATAGGACTCGATAGCTACACAATGTTGGGTTCTGGCATCTTGCTGAAGGGTAGCATTTGCATAGAAGATCTTCACCAGGTTCTGATAAACACGGGGTTTAATATCGAGATATCTGATCCAACCCCATTCCACGAATAAAGGCCAGAAGTTAAATTGATAATCATTGGACATCAAAAAATCCAAGTCAATCGTGCGCTCCTTCCTAATCTTCTTCGCCTCGTACACTTCGTGGTATCGCTCAAGACATGCGGGGTCACGGAAACAATGGCTCAAAATATTTGGAGGTTGTGGCGCGTCCGCTACCTCCAAACGAATAGAACCACCTGTTTCCATCGGACGTCGTTTACCTTTACTGGGTTTGGTTTTTGGAACCATGTAAGAGTTTTTGGTAGGAATATCTGAAAAAACCCTAAACAATCGAAGAAGAAGAAACGAACGGTCTCAGGTTTCGAATATGGCCGGTAATCGAAGAAAAAACAATAAAAGCCTTAAAATTATAGGGTTAGGGTTATAAAATTGTGTTTTCCGAGATGGAGGAGAGGGAACGTTTTCATTTACAGTCGATATTTCCCGCTATTTACAATTTCAAACAGGTTTCGAATCCCCACCTGTAGTTTCGATGCTGTTTTGGCAGAGACGCCCAATTGCATTCTTCTATATTTTGGTTTCGATACTTGACGTTTGGTTTCGATGCCGGTTTGCCAGATACACCAATTTCTAGTGGAATTTTAATGGGGTATCGAAACCTCCGTATAAAAGGTATCGAAACCGTTTCACGCTATCTCATTTATTGTATTACCTACCAGCCCATCTGTCAACTTATTGCAATTTAAAGTGGCAGCTGATATTAAAGGTTCTCCACAACTACTTCTCCTTATTTCATCATCAACGTCAGAAGTAATAAAGGAAGGATTAAACAACATATCGTTGTAGACCATTTTTTCCATCTTCCGTGTGTAAAAATGGCTGGTGTAAGAGTTGAGGAAGCTCAAATTGGTGAACCAGATAAGTGCAACACAAATGAAGTTGGTGCTTCCGATAATTTGGTTGGTATGATGTTTAACTCTCATGATGAGGCGTGGAACTATTATCGACTATATGCGAAGAATAAGGGGTTCAGTGTCAGTCGTGCAACAACTAGGACTGATGGTATGGGAAATGTACATACGCAAGAGTTTTGTTGTTCACGGGGAGGACAGCGCAGAAGGAAAGTTAATGACTCCGACCGGAAACGTGCGCCTCGTGATATAACACGAATTAGTTGCAAGGCAAAGGTGATTGTCAAGTGCAAAGAAGAATCAAGGTGGGAGATAGCAGTATGTCACAGTGAGCATAATCACCCGTTGTGCCCACCTATAATGCAACCGTATCTTCGGTCGGCTAGAGAAGTTACTCAAGATGATGTAATTGAGGCACAGGCTTTGAAAAGTGTTGGCCTGCAGACGTCCGAGGTAATGAATTATTTCACGCAACAGTCAAGAGGTTTCCACAATGTTGGTTTCATTCGAAAAGACTTGTACAACTCTCTTCAAAAAGCAAGGGCGGATGAATATCGTGACGGTGATGTCAATTCTCTTCTTGCATACTTTGAATTCAAGAAAGATCAAGATGCAAGATTGTACATGCAGTTCAACACTGATCCATTAGGGGGGTTGCATAATATTTTTTGGTCGGACTCAACATCTAGGTCCGACTATGTATGCTTCGGTGATGTCATTGCATTTGACACAACGTACAAGGGTAACATGTATGGCTGGCCTATAATGCCTATTGTTGGTGTTAATCACCACCATCAAACCATTATCTTCGGTGTCGCAATTTTAGCAGACGAGACTGCAGACACATTTGAGTGGGTCCTTACTGAGTTCATGCAGGCAATGTCTAACAAAGCTCCTGTCTCAGTCGTCACGAATGGTGATAGGGCCATGCACAAGGCTATCAAGACAGTGTTCCCATGTGCACAACATCGCATATGTTCCTGGCATCTTTCTCGAAATGCCCAAGCAAACGTAGGTGATCCCAAATTTACATCTGCCTTTACACGGTGCATGTCCTCTTGGTGGACAATTGAGGAATTCGATCGCCAGTGGAGATCAGTTATGAAAGATTTTAACGTGGAACAACATCTCTGGGTTGTGGAGAAGGATCACACGGTTGGTATGTGGGTACAAGCATATCTCACAGGACATTTCTTCGCAAATCTTCGCTCAACACAACGCTGCGAATCTATGAATTCCGCCCTCAACATTATCCTCGAACATAAGAAGACATATCTTGAAGTGGTCCGTGCCATTGAGAAGGGAATAAATGACATGCGCATAAATGAGTTGAACGAAGAATACAAAAATTGCACCTCGAAGCCTTTCCCAGTGACCAAATTGCATGACCTTGAAGGGAGTGCAGCTGACATCTTCACCCGGGCATCGTTTGACAAAGTTCTGAAGGAACTAAAAAATGAGACACTGTTTCATGCTCTCCATCCGATACTTACGACTGAAGGTGCACGAACGTATCGCTTGACACAGTATAAAGATCCGGATGCCATCTATGAAGTTGTGCTTGATTTCACAACAAATAACATTACATGCAGTTGTCGGAAATTTGAGACGATCGGCCTTCCATGTCGCCATCAACTGCACGTTCTTAAGTTGGAAGACTTCTCCGCCATCCCAAATTGCTTAATACTACCGCGGTGGACAAAAAATGCTAAGGTATCTGCTCCATCTTATCTTCACAGTGAAGTCTGTCCTAAAATAAGACAAATGTCTCGATTTGCATCGCTACACTCACTTTCATCGCGGTTGTGCTACCTTGCATCTCAAACAGACGAAAGTTTCAAAACCACAAAAGATGAGTTACTACGACTAACTGCTCAATTTGAGCAGTCCGTAACATTCAATGACTCCTCATCACATAGGGTAAGCCAAAACACCGTTCGAGACCCGCAAACGAAGGACACAAAACGAAAGTAGAAAATAAACACTAATGCGTCCACAAAACGGAGGAATTAATGTTCATTTTGCAAAATGGAGGGACACAATAAGAACACATGCCCGGGACTGAAGCTTCAACTTCCAACGGGTACTACGGAACTTGACGACCAAGACATGTCTCAACCATAATGCAAATGTCATTCAAATCACTGTAAGTAAAACCTAACCAAAGATATCCTCTGCAGACTTACGAAATCATGTGCATATGCTACTTTTATCCACTGAAATTTATCATATATTGCAAAATTTCTGTACAAGCGTTTTACCACATTGTGGCCCTGAAATTGCATAATATACATTCAAAATTTGTACATTTCACTCTTACCTAACCTATGTATGCTTGCAGCACATGTCGTATACAAAATGTTTTCAGTTCATATACATCCAAACATGGTTACGACCCATAAAAAGTGGGTTCCTTTACGCACTGTAACGCCACAAAAAAAAGTCAAAATCCATTGCCATCCACTCACCACTGCCCCATCCCCTAACATGTTCTTCACCAAACAAAATTGCATTAGATTACAATAATGAACAACATGTCCTAATGTATTCAAATACATAATAAACAAAGCATTCAGTCCTAAAGCCTTACCATTTCGGCCGCTTAAAAGTGCCATGTTTTGGAACCTTTGGTTCGTTTGCCTTCATGTACCATTGACCTACAGCAACATTGATATTCCTCCGCAATTTATTCTTATCGTGACTGATAAGTTTGTACAAAAGAATCATCCGATCCCATTTTTCAACGCTCTATTAAGACAAGTACAAACAAATTAAGCTTTTATTAAAGACCATTATAGTATACATGACCAAAGTAAGGAAAGTTGAATGAAGATTAACCTAAACCCTTACCACTTCCCCTATATGCTTCTCATTCCAAAGCTGCATCCATCTTATGCAAAACATACCACAATCATCTCTGTTAGAAAACAAATCCATGTTAACATAATACCCCGAGTAATCCTTCCCAATTTGTTAAACAAAATTAACACAAAGTACTAGAATATAACAACTCTGTACTCATTATCCTGATGTTTGACTTTTTCCACCATCACGCACAGATCGGTCAACAGCCTTGATGGTGAGCCAAACAGTTGGACAAACTTCTTATCTTTTAAACATTCTTTTAGACTATTGGTCTACATGCAGAAACATTTTTTCTGTTTTTACATACTCTGTACCATCTTAAACAATGGAAGAATAAAAGTTCGTAGTTCTCGATTATTACCAGTTTCTCTGCCATACACAGTCTTGCACCATTGCCTCGGGTATTTGGGAAGCTGTCCAGTAGCTTCACTACACCAGCATCAATATCGACGACACACATAAACCAATGAGTGTTGCTCTCATTCACGGGGATAAAGAGCTGAAACAAGCAACGATTTCCATTGTAATATACAGATGACATGAAACTGTATGAGATGTTTAATTTATTAATGCTTCTTCGTACCACTTTACAGTCCGTCAACAAGCCATATGGATTGTCAACCTTACTCCAATACTGAGCGATTATACCAACATTTACTCCGTCCAGAAGTTGAGACTACAATAGATCATTTATTATTAACCATGTATCCTTACAAAACCATATCCACTTGTTCATAATAGACATAAGATTCTTTAATATTTTACTTACACTCAATGCACACGGGATGTACCCTCTCCTTCTTTTAGATTTCTTCCTTATATCTTCATCAACAATGGTAAAACCAACAGCATCTATAACCTAAACCACAAACATATAGCAACTATCATACTAAATTTCTTCTAATATATACAAAATGCTTAAAAGGAATAGTCAAACCTACTAACCATTGAACCCACCCAACATCCATGTTGTATCGTATCTGCATCGCTTACAGACAAATATGTGTGCCCAAAATCTGCAATTGATTTACTGCACCCATACAAAAAAAAACTTACATATTATATTTAACAGAACAACATCATTGAGGATTACTTTCAAATTCAGATTGCTTACGATTCAGGCAATGTCGTATTCCATATATAGTCACAAGTATCTTTTGTTGACTTGCCTACTCCTTCCGGTACTTGGACGTATGTCAGTATCTGCAATGCTTACAGATTTGTTGTTCAATACTTAATCTACTTAATAAGACAAATAAGTACTTCATGTTCAAATATATAAGTTTTATTACAAAACCTCATTAGTTATTCAACCACTAAACAATTAGTTCGAATAACATTAGAATTTCATCCTTATTTGTCTATAATAAATGTACTCATACACACACAGCATTTATTGTGGACACAAATCCAACTTAAACCAAACATTGTCACACAGCATTCTTCATTCAATGGCTGACTTTATTCATGTTCCGAGTTCGAATTCCTACTCTTATTCCTTTGCCACTAACCTTTGCAGTAGCTATAGCTGTTGTCTTGCCCTACAAGTTAATACAAACAATATAAACAACAATACTCTCAATCCTTAACATCTAGAAAATTTGATCAAATGAACTTATTATACCTTTTTTATTATTTTCGGTACAGCAACGGCTTCTTCATTCAACCACTCGACTTCGTCCTCCATCATTGGGTCCTCCTCAATATGAACTCCTTTGTTCGGATCAGAAACTTTGACTTGCCCTTTGTCAACCACTTCTTCTCCTTCTTTAACATGAACAACAATTTCTCCATCAGATTTCCTCAACGACTTCTGCAATTCTATCATGTTAGCATTTAAACTCTTGCATTCCTCCTTCAATTCCCTTATACTTTCTTCGATTTCTTTTTCCTTCTTCAGACGGGCTTGCAGACTATCTTTTATTCCACCCAACTCTACCAATACAGTCTGCAGCATATCCATAACAACATGATTTGTTCCATTCTTTTGATCCCCTTCTTCCCCTTCCACTTTCTCATCATCATACCCAAGTACCTGCAAACATCATCAGTAAATCATTTCATATAACCACAACATCCTATATAATACCAGGTTGGTTTAACCCACTTACCTTGGGTCTTTTTGGATGGCTTTCTTCCTTCAGGCTATTTACAATCTTCTTTACTGCCTTCTTGTTGCCCCATGCATGTATGCGACCGCGACCTTGAGAGGCAGCAACTATTCTGCTCGCGACTCCACTCCAAAAATCAAATAACCTCACCTACATTTATTATTCATCAAAACATTATAATCTACCTCAATAAACTCAATCCCATGAAACAAATGCTACGTTCGAACAAAACATAATTTTAAACATATATTACCTCTAATATCGCGATGCATCCGGTCATGTATGCCAAACCACCACGAACTTTCCAGTTCTCTACTCCATCAAGTAACTTGTTGTATGCATATTTGCACCAATTGAGATTTCCCTTCAACCCCTCTGGGCACAACAACCGTAAATGTTCCGAGGAAGGCATATTGTTCATATTAGGACTTATAAAAACACCAACAATGAAAAGCAGAACGCGAGCTTTCAACTCGTCTCCCTCAAATTTACCGCTAACTATGTCCTCCTCAAGTTCATTCACCTTGGCATCCCTCTTTATTCCGTACTTCGATGCCATTTCTTTTGCATTAACATTTCTCGTTCCAATTTCAACTTCGACTCCTTCATTCTTCAAACCCAAAACAGCCTCCACATCTTCCACCAAAACTGGAATTTTATGTCCATCAAATTCCATGATCGACCTCTGGACATCAAAATTCTCTACTAAAGTGCGACATAGGTCGCGATGAATAGCTCTCGATTTTATTTCCAATAAAGGACCAAACCCTAACTCATGTACCACACCCTCAATATTCATCTTCCTCATCTCTTCAAACACCTCTGACAGCTTAATGAGGCTACATCTTGAAGACTTCTCCTACAACATTTCATAAATACATTATTTACTTCACTATTACACAAATATACCTAATGTTAGAACAATTTCATCTCTTTCTCCATAAATAATTTCAAAAATTCACTTACCTTTTTCTCTTTCTCTTCCTCAGGTACTACAATATCCTTCACATTGGAGGCTTTCCATTCAGCTAGAGCCTGCTTCTGCTCCTCGAACATTTTTTTATAAGGCTCCTTTTCATCTTCACTCATCTGCCTCCACCTCAAACCCAATGCTTTTCTTTCCTGTATCACTCTCACAATTAGTCCAATACAAATATCATGTACAATTAACAAACCATTACACAACATACTTACATTGTTGTTCATTGTCTTCTCCCCCTCCAAACGTTTACATTCTGCTTTACTGTAAAACATAAATTCTTTGTTAGCTTATGCAACTCATATTTAATAAATTTTACAGTTCTATATACATTTAACTTCAACTTACTAGAATTGGAAATATGCTGTACATAGCTTAGGTGCCTCTGCATCCCCTTTATGAGACTTCTTATGTTTCATTTGTCTGCAACGTGTACCTAAAATAATCAAAGATTGAAACCAGTTTTTTACATACTACTTCAAAACAACTATTTGATCTTAAGAAACAATCATACCTTCCAACACATTTCAATACTATAGCTGTAGAGAATATGCAAACCAGTTTTTAAACCAAATACAAGAACCATCTCAGCCAACATTCATAACCAATACATCCATTTCAACTAAATGATTCTTACAAATCCAATCTCCTCGACAATATTTCTTTCTTAAAGAATTCGAAACTTCTTCTTTGGTTATCTTTTTTAACTACTGTTAAACACTTCTTCAAACTACTGTTATCTTTTTTTCCCAAAAACCCTTAACAGAACACTAACCAAAAACACCGAAAATTCCTTCCAATCCAATCTCCTATACAAAATTGATAATATTTTACAAAGAAATCCACATTCGCACGATTTATACAAAAACCTTCACCATTCGCTGAAATAGAAAAAAAACCCGAAAAAAACGAAGCAAGAAGCAAGAACTTACCTAAAAACCGTGCTCAAACCCAACCTCCTCGACAAATTTCCTTCAGATTTTCTTCTTTGGTTTATGCAAAAACCAGCTCGTCGTTTTGTTTTTCTTTTGGGTTCGATGCCCAAAAATTTTGTTTTTCTTTTCCCGCTCGTCGTTTTTTACTCAACTTATACCATCGTTAAAAGGGTTACCGGTTCACCGGGTAACCTTATCCCCCGTTTTTTTTTTCAATCCAACGGCCTATATTAAACCGGCTCCATCTAATGGTGTTTTTTCCTTGATTTGTATTTAGTTGGCTTTTAAGCCGTTTGTTTTTAGAAAAGCCCGCCACTTGTATTCATTTTCATGTCAATAACTTCGCTTGTCTCTGAGCATCTTGACACGTCTCTTGAAGAAGCTTTGGTCTCAGAGTTACATCGTTTTGATAAAAGCATGCATTACAAGGAATAAAAAAGGAAGAAAAAAGAGAAGCTAAAATCTACTGTTGTTGTTGTTGTTATAGAGGAAGAAGAAAGACATGATAAATATAGAGTTTGATCCAACAAATTGTTGAATTATTTCAAATTAAAATTTAATTGATAGAATGCATAAATTTTATAAATTAAAATTAATATTATACGAGACCAAGCCATCATCTCTATTAAAGCTTAATGGATTCTTAATGATCATTGACACAAAATAGAAAACATATATAACATTAGTGATAGTTTTGTCAAAAACAATAAATTGATAATCGAAATAAAAAAACGACAATAATTGGGTGACTACTTGAGTCGTTTACCCTAAACGTATTAGTTGTTGAAATGGAAATGGATATGCACGAGGATAGCTAGGCTAGGGACCACAAGAAATTGTTAACGTAAGCCAGGGGGTGGAGAAGTGGATTAGGGAGAAAAACTCAAAACTTGACTTGTTTGGTGTTTTGGAGTTGCTTCTAATCTATCTTCTACAATCGTACTTACTATTCTAGGACTTCGGCCGAAGGCGGACATGACAAGGTTTGGAAGTTACAAAGTATAAGGTACATCCTTTTGCTGACGTGAAAGCCAAGGCAACCCTATCCCTTCAACCACAGCTTTCCGGCTTTCCTCGCCCCACCATACGCACACAGCTCCGTCTCTTCCTCTCCCAAGTAACTCCCCCTTCCCCAACACTCTTCACTCTCTGCTATCACTGATTCTGGATTTCTGCACTATAAAACCCTGTTTGATTCTTCCCCATCACTAACTCACTTTCTTCTTATCTGGGTTTCACTTCTTTTTCAATTCCATTCTCAGTTTGTCTCCGCGGTTTCTGAGGGTTGCCCGATGGTGGGTTTTCGATATTTAGGCACAATAACAGCTTGTTTTTATTCCTTTTTTTTGTTGTTGTTGCCCTGAGAGTTCAATTGAATCAAGTGCTGCTTTATTTTGCTTTTCTTGAACCCACTTTACTCTCACTGATCATAAGCAAGTATAGTGTTTGATATTAGTGAATCTTTACCTCATATGTTCTAATTGTGGTGTTGTCAGTCAATCATGGAAGTTGTTACTTATGGATGCTGATCAGAGATTTCTCCTTTACTTGTCTTCCTTTTCCTTCAATTTATGGTCACATGATTTGAATATTCCCCTTTACACTGATGTTGATGTATGTTGTTTTTCTATTTACAACAATCCCAATACACACAAGAGTTTGGCACACGCATTATGTTTATATATATGTGCTCTGACTGCTGTTTCCATATGCTGGATGTGGTGTAGGTGATGGGTTATTGCAAGCTTCCTTGCAGTGTGCTTTCTCTATGCCTCTTCCTAAGTTTTTTCCTTCCCTATCAATCTTTGGCTGATGAAGAAAACCTGGCAGCTAAGCTGTTTATAGATGCTTCCGAACGGTCAGGCCATCCAATGCCTCAAACACTCTTTGGAGTGTTCTTTGAGGTCAGTTTAATTCGTATTTGCTTCCAGCTCAGATGTTTTGCCTAATACACTTGCAGACAGTTACATTAATCACGTGATTGCTTAGAAAGTTTTATTCTTTAAATGAAAAAATATTGGACATATATTGATATATGAGATAAAAAGATGTTGTCTAATGACCATAGTTTTACTTGCCAAAAAGATGCCATTATTGAGAAACCAACAACTTGAATTACTTCCAGTTTACAGCTTTTACAGCTTTCTGCATTTCGGCTGAACTCGATTACTTACCTCGTTTAGTGATGTTATAACATTTTATTTGATGAGCAAGTGATCCTTCTTGCCCTACAGGAGATCAACCATGCTGGTGCTGGTGGGCTGTGGGCAGAGCTTGTAAGCAACAGAGGTTTGTTTGAAAACCTTATAATCATTGAAGTAGAGATAAATAATAAAAGAAGAAATTCTCTCTTTTTTTGGTGTTTAAATTATATAATTGGTTGGAGCCCTATATTGAAGAAATTTATAAGGTTCAGAATCTTTAGTTTGCAAAATTTACAACACTATATTTGGATTTTGCCTTGTCTAAAGTTCTTGTTCAGACTAATAAATTAAGGGTCGGACTGTGTACCCAATTACTTACTCAATGTTTACAACTTCTTTACTTTTTCTTCAATGTGGCATTGGGAGGGGATTAGACATTAGAGAATGCGCAGGAGGGGGTGAGCAAGTAAACAAATTTAATCACTTGATGGCTTTTGTGTCAAAAGTATTTACTTTTCCCCATATAGGCTGTTTGATTTTTCTATTTTGTGCTATTTAATCTCTCTTATGCAATGAATTTCTCCCTTCTGTTGTTGATGTGACTACCCTCGACTTGGGAGTTTGGGTTGCCTTTTAAGGTACCTGGTATGTTCAGTCATTTGAGAAAACTTAATTCATAACTATATGCCTAATGCAATTCCTATTAGCTAGAAGTTTCAATATGATATGTGGTTTTGTCTTTTATTCACGTGCCCTTTTTGTTTCTCTTTGAGTGTGATTGATTGGTGGCCCTGAGCTAGCTTGCTTCAGCAGTTTGGTTGGCTACAAACGATCAAGTCACTGAAAAGAACTTCTGGGTTAATCCTTATAGTTCCACTCTAAACATATAAAATATCAGTAAACGTTTTCATTTGTTAAGGCTTAGAATTATCATAATGTTTTTTTCTTTTTTTCTTTTTCAAGGTTTTGAAGCTGGGGGCTCTAACATTCCTTCAAACATTGATCCATGGTCCATAATCGGGGATGAATCATCTATAATTGTGTCAACAGACCGGTCATCATGTTTTGAAAATAACAAAGTGGCTCTCAGAATGGAGGTGCTCTGCAATAGTGAGGGCACTAATACTTGTCCATCTGGGGGAGTTGGTATATATAACCCAGGGTTTTGGGGCATGGTGAGCATAAATTGATATCATATCAAGTACTTTACGTGATACGTGTGTGTTTGCTATCTGCCTATCTCTCTGAATAATTGAAGTGAAATAGAGACTAATGAAATGAACTTTTCTCTGCCAAATGCTTCCATAGTGCATACTCTATTTTCTTGGTTGTTTAGACAATGCAAGTGTAAAATCTCAACTGGCTTGCAAATTGTAGTCTCTTACTTTCTCTGTTTCTCAGCTGTTCTACAATTCATATAATTTATACCTTGTTTCTCATGCAGAATATTGAGCAAGGGAAGAGCTACAAGGTTGTATTTTATGTTCGTTCAACAGAAGCGATTGACATTTCTGTATCTTTTACGAGTTCAAATGGGTTGCAGACACTGGCTTCCACCAACATAATGTAAGAACCTAATTAGCAATGGACAATGGTTCCTTCAAGAATTAGTGTTTAAGATGCCGTAAAGTTAACCAGTTAACATTATTGCCCTTGTAGAGCTTCTGCTTCTGATGTTTCAAACTGGAAAAAGATGGAGGTTCTGTTTGAAGCCAAAGAAACAAACCACAATTCAAGGCTGCAACTAACAACAACAAAGAAGGGTGTGATATGGTTTGATCAAGTGTCAGCTATGCCTTTGGACACTTACAAGGTTTTGTGTTTCTTTCTTAAGTGTGACATACTGAAAAGTGACAAATTTATGTTTTTAGTTAGTTCAACTGCCAATATTTCTTGATTGCATAGAAACTGATAATTAAGCGAAATTTAGGATGAGAATTGCTTGGAATACTTAAATTGGTTGTCCTGGCAGGCATATGTTTATATATGTCTTCTTGAACAAGCATGTAAGTGTAAAGAAAACTCATGCCTAAAGTAATTTCTATGAGAAGGCAACCTGTATAAACCTATCAAACGGTAATATGATCAGAATAGCTATTCAAAGTTTTAGATGTCATTTTGCAACTTGTCATACATTTGAGATAAATAAGTGGCACTTCTCCTGTGTAGGCTCTGTTCATCTGCATGTTAACAATGCCAAAAATACCTTTTGCAATTTTGGGTTTGGTGTTTTTTTTATAGATTATACTATAAAGTTGTTACCAAACAATCTTTTAATTTCAAAAATAAAAACAGAAATGGGAAACAATGCTAACCGGATGGAATACTAATTTCAAGGTTTCCTTTGGTTAGAGTGAGTTATTTGCAAATGTTAATTAGTTTATCTAAAGGAGATTGCAATTTCTGGGTTTGCTATTGCATGATCTTGTTCACAATTTCAAGCAGTCATATGTATATTATATAGTCTAATCTTTTATGTTGTAATGGTTTTGGAACAGGGGCATGGTTTTCGAAATGATCTCTTTCAAATGCTTGCAGATATAAAACCTCAATTTGTTAGATTTCCAGGTCTGTACTATGTTGTGTGTCTTAACAGCTTAGGTTGAATTATTTTGTATATAGTCATCATGCTTGCAGATACCTCTTGAACTAGGTTACCATACAAAATTTCTTTATTATTTCATTTTAGTAGATCATTCAATTATAATCCACTGATCATTTGTCTTTTAAGTTTTATTTGACACCTGCTGCCCTTGTGTGTTTTTAAGCACTACTCATATATATCTCATAAGTTATAAACATAAAAAATGATGTAGATTCTTAATTATATTGTATTAGGTGGCTGTTTTGTGGAAGGTGAATGGTTAAGAAATGCTTTTCGCTGGAAAGCAAGTATTGGACCTTGGGAAGAAAGACCTGGGCACTTTGGTGACGTTTGGAAGTACTGGACTGATGATGGACTTGGTTACTTTGAGTTCCTTCAAGTGGGTATCTTTTCATTTGTAGGGTTAATAGATTTCTCCTGAACAGGGAGTACTTCAATTTATGCTGTTTAAGTGCTAGCATTTTAAATTATTATTATCTTCATGCAGTTAGCAGAGGACCTTGGTGCATTGCCAATATGGGTGTTCAACAATGGTACTTTGCATGTGCACTATGTGCACCATTCTATCCATTATTTGTTTTCTTTTTTCTTTTTTTAAAGTTATAACTAGTTTACTAATGCCTTTAGTAACTTTATCTTTTTCCTTGGGATTTATCAAAATTTACAGGAATTAGTCACAATGATCAAGTTGATACATCCAGTGTTTTGCCTTTTGTGGAAGTATGTCTCTGCAGTTCTCCGTTTTGCCAATGATGGTGGTTAATAAGACTATTTTCTGATAACATAACTGAAGTTGGTTTGGTCCAACATGGGTTTAGTGTTTGTATTAGATAACCAGAAGGAAAAGATAGCCGTATAGTTTGTTTCTAAAAGTTGATATCTAGATGTATTTAGCGTTAGAGTAATTGGTTAAGGGTGAGGATCTGCACTTGCTTTGCTGGAAATTCAAGGTATCTAAATTTAATTTAATTGATGGGATGAGGTAGGGGGTTGGAATTTTAGGGTTTTGAGTAGCTCAAAAAAAATTCTTTTTCTAATCCTCTTTATTTTCCTAGAAAACAAAAGTTTATAATGTTCGGTATACATTTTTAAATTAAATTATGTATTTTGCAAACTTTCCAATGAGAGCTTTAATTAGACGAGGAGAAAAAGGTTAAAGAATGGTCTTATTGGTTACTTGTGTTTTTTACCATCTTTCTTTATAATGGTTTCTCCTTTCTTTTTTTGATGGTATTCTTTATAATGTGTTGATTGCAGGAAGCCCTTGATGGCCTCGAGTTTGCTAGAGGTGATTCTAGTTCTAGGTGGGGTGCTGTTCGAGCTGCAATGGGGCACCCTGAACCTTTCGATTTGAGATATGTTGCTATTGGGAATGAGGATTGTTGGAAGAAGAATTATCGAGGTCTGCAAACTTATAATGCTTGCACATGCATATTTATGTGGATTTGTTAGTTTGCGGATTTGTTAGTGAGATAGTAGTTATAAATGCGAAACCTTTATAGTTTTTTTTTTTTTTTTGGGGGGGGGGGTGAAAAAAAGAATAGTTATTGAATGTAAATTCACTTTGTGTGGTCCATATGAGGGTGGAAGTAGAGTCTAGCCTGTGAGTATTTGGTGTTGCAAAATTTTGAAAAACAGAGCTGCCTTATGAGACGCGAAAAGCTTTTAACCATTGCACAAGGATTGCTGGTACGTGTTTACTACTTAGGTAGGACAGCTTGTTTTCAAGAGTGATTGGATCTGCAATTGCTGGTTTCTTAATTTGATGTGTGTGCATGTGACATGTGTGTGACTCAGAAGCATAAGAGCTCATCAAATGAGTAGTTGTTGTGGTTTTGTAAACTATATTATGCTCATGGCTTAGTTCAGGAATATCAATGTTTAGTTCCAGATTATGATTGGGCCACAAACCTTGATTTTGGAAAGCGTGCTTGAAAATTAGTGGTTGGCGAACAATGATGAAAAACAATTTTCCTGAATCCGGAGTGTCATTTTTGAATATACATCTATCACTGATGTTGCTGTCGGTATCACTTAACCACTGTTTTTAGCCAAACATGATGAGAAATTCGATAAGTTAGTGCAGTTCTTTAGTAGTAAATGGTTATTTAATTTAGAAATATCAGTGGAGACTCACTCCTCCCACTTTTTTTGGATTGAGCAGGAAATTACCTCAAGTTCTATGATGCTATAAAGCGGGCCTACCCAGATATCAAAATAATTTCAAACTGTGATGGATCATCTCGCCCACTCGACCACCCTGCCGATCTTTATGATTTTCATGTAAAGTTCTTGAAAGCATGCATAATGACAATAGGATGCCTTTTTAGTTTATCTCCTTGCTTCTTTTGTGTTCTGCTTTTCATTTTCTGTTAAGAATACGGATGTCAGGATAAGTCTTTTCCTTGATCTCTTAATAGGTTTATACATCTGCCAACAACTTGTTTTCCATGTCCAATCAGTTTGATAAAACATCAAGACAGGGTCCAAAGGTATGTGAATGTGGTTATCAATGATATTTGGATTTGTTTGTTTTCTTATTTGTTTATTCAACACATTCCAGGCCTTTGTTAGTGAATATGCTGTGACCGGGAAAGATGCTGGCACTGGAAGTCTTTTAGCAGCACTTGCTGAGGCTGGATTCCTTATTGGTCTGGAAAAGAACAGGTTATTTTTATTTATATTTTATCCTGGTCTCTTCATGAAAAGCCCCATTTGCTGGCACATTATTAATTGTGTAAGAGGTTGGTTTGCTTATCTTGGATCCTATCGTATAACTTCGAAGTTTTAAAACAATTGATTATTTGCCGAGGACTTTTTTGATACTTCTGTTGAAATGGGAAATTGGCAAAAAAAATGTAGTGCAGAGATTTTGATGGATTCTTGTATAATTAGTAGAAGTGTTTCTGGAGCACAAACTATTTATATACCTAACCTGTGCTTCAAGATTGTAATTTTATGTTTTCAAGCAACTGAAACTATGTTTACTGTACTGCAGCGATATTGTGCAGATGGCTAGCTATGCACCACTTTTTGTAAATACCAACGACAGGAGGTATTTTTCTCTGTTCTTTTTTTTCTCTCTCAATTCATGTATGTGTGTGTATAATCTCTCTTAATTATGTTGTAAATCTGATCTTGATAAACTTTGGTACAAAGATGGAACCCAGATGCAATCGTCTTCAACTCGTTTCAGGCGTATGGGACTCCTAGCTACTGGGTGCAACGTTTTTTCAGAGAGTCAAGTGGAGCAACTTTTCTTAATGCAACACTGCATAAAGATTCCTCTACTTCCCTTGTAGCATCTGCAATTTCTTGGAAAAATTCAGCTGGTCAAACCTACATAAGGATAAAGGTCTGTAACATGTTGACCGTGACATTTTTCTCGAAATATTTTACCATAGCTACATTTGATTCATTTTTGCCTTCTGCCTAACAAGAAGTCCATGCCCTCCAAAACCTCTTGATATATAGACATGCATTAAATGACTGCACTGTTTGCAACTTGCAAGTATATATATTCACCTTATGTCTCTTATGGGTATTTGGCTCTCAAATGTAATCTAGGATAATGGTTTAGCAGGCATGATTCAGGTTATCAAAAGCCTTCTCGAGTTAGAAAAGACTGCAAGTTAGGCATGATTATATCTATCCCAACCTATACAACATCCTTGGATGAAACCTAACGTAAATTAAAATCCTTAAATCTGAAGTATCCAAATCCTTTACTTGCTTACTTCTACCATTGTCTAACTAACTGAAAATATATCAACTGTCTTTGATTTTCTGGCTTACCTTCAAACACATTCTTATATTTTCTAGGCTGTAAACTTTGGGAACAATTCAGTGAACCTCCAAATTTCTGTTGGTGGATTGGATCCAGACTCAGTAAAGCTGTCTGGATCAACAAACACCATTCTCACATCTGCTAATCTGATGGATGAGAATTCCTTCGAGGAGCCAAAGAAGGTAAAACAGCTATTTTATTCTTTACATTTCATTCACTGCTAATCTGCTATCAAATGTTGATATTTTGGAATTTAAACGTATTGATTGCATGGTGGCTAACTTAGAGAAACTGATAGCCACAGAGGAAGGAATGCCGTGATAATCTAGTTGGCCATTGGAAAAATAAAAAAACCGAGTTTATGCATATCCCCTAAGAAGAAAGTTTTGCGGTAGTTGTTCGTTCCCCATTTGTTTACTTAACACAAAATGATATGAATTCCCGAAAGGTCGAATCTTGCCCCATGCATTATTAACATGAGCACCAAGAAACAAACATTATAACTAAGTTTTCTTTGTCGATATATGCAGGTCGCACCCATTCAAACACTGCTGGAACAAGCGGACAAGAAGATGAGTCTCCTACTTTTACCACATTCATTCACTTCATTTGATTTGTTAAAGGAGTCTGTGAGTCTTAGAATTACAGAAGATGATTGGTCCCTGAAATCTTCCATCTGAAATAAATGATATGTGTGCGTGTGTATTAGAATAATGATAGTTTGCCAACAGTCTCTGCTTGATATGAACTCTTTGTCTTCAATCTATGATATGTATCTGGTTTAGTGAAACTATATATGTTGTGAATAAGTTATAATGTTAATGTTATGTATGCATAGAGTTTCCCTGGCCATTTGATTGTTCATTTCCCACGTTTTAATGTTTTAGAAAACTACAAATATGTATTTTCATTTTGGTGATGACAAAATAAGTTATAATCTTATGTATTTTCATTTTGTTATTTGCTTTCATTTGAAACAAGTTATAATCTTATGTATTTTTATTTTATTGTTTTGATTTTTGGCCAGTTGGTCAAATTGCTCATCTTTGTTCTCTCATTCCCCTCAAGTCATGGGTTTTAAACCCACCACGAGTATCCTTTTTTTCCCCTATAGTCTCCTCTTCCCCTCTCCTCTAGGTAGTATTAGGATTAGAATTAAGATTTGTCAAAAAAATTGATATTTTATACTAAATCAAATAAAATTTGTGATGGATGAAATTGTTAAAAAAAGAGATGAAGTTTTTTTAGTCTAATAATTTAATAAAAAAAATATAGATATTTAAATGTAATTTGCAACTATATGCATAGGAGTATTTGAACAAAAAAAGGTATATGCATGATAGAGTATCATATACACAAGTCTTCTAAAAGGGAAGACCAATAAAATCCCTACTAGTGGAAGCTCTTTCTTTACTCATCTAACAAAAAGATTGACCAATGTATAGAAAAATTAAGTAAAGTTACATAACTTTTTAAAAAATTAGATAACAATGACAGATTATTATATGAAGACACAACATGAGTTACATGACAAACAAAACTCTAAATTAAATCATTATGATAAATTATGCTACGCAAAACATGATACAGCATACAAATAATGTAAACATGTTAAAATCTAAATAAAATGAAGGGTAAACTATTCAAATAATCACTCGATGATAATGTTGGTCTCAAATTGACAACTATATTTTCAATTATGGCAATATAAACATTCAACTATGTAAGTAGTCTTAATGTGACCACTTAAAACCTAACTGAGGGAATGCTATGGCATTAGTAAAAATTTGTATAATTATACATTTGGTCATCGTTACTTATACATTCTATCAATTTGGTCTTGATTTTAATTTAATAAAACAAATTAAACATTTAATTAGGTGATGACATGCGTCATCACTTTATTGGAGAAATTTATCATTTATATTTAATTTAATAAATTTATTTTTCTCCTCCAATTAGGTGGTGACACGTGTCACCTAATTGAAGGAGGAAAATAAAATTAAGCAACATCTTGGCAATATAGCATTATTTCCATGCTTGTCTGGGTTCAAACCAGCAAGTGCCAAGTTGTTGCTAGATTTTATTTGGGTAAACTACATAGATAACCACTTAATTATGGGGTTATAGGGTTGTTAATTTTACCATTATACTTTTAGTTTTAACAATTTTACCACGTAATTATTTAAGTGGTTCTAACCAAGCCACCAACCGCTAAAACTTAAAGGAGGTGACGTGACAGTTAAAAAAAAATCTATAATTAGATATTTAGTCCCCGCTATTTACACATTCTATCAATTTGGTCTTAATTTTAATTTAATCAAAAATTAATTATTTAATTAGGTGGTGGCACATGACGCCTGTTTACCATTAGGCCAAGAAGATATTTCTGTTTTAATGTACAAAATTTACTATATGTCTTTATTTGTTGTTAAAGTCAGGGAATAAACATTAATTAAGGGAATCGAATATGACACAATTGGGATGCATAAAAACATCTCAATTACCGAAATAAATCTAATAATTAAATTAAAATTGACAATATATATATATTAAATTATAGTTAATCATGATTTAAAATAAAAATAATTTTAAATTCTTTTCTACTTTTAAACTAAATTTAATATATTTTTTATTTTTCACATTTATTTTTATAATTTCACATGTATAATCAATAGATTTTTTAATTAATTAATAATTTTAATATTTATTAAAAAATTAATTTAAGTATTATATATATATATATGAAATTTTATTAAAAATTCAAAAATTTAAAATTATATCAATTTATTTGAATTATGTTCATGAATTTATATTTTCTAAATGAAATTTTAATATAATTTTGAAATTTTAATATAATTTCACGTATATAAAAATTTAATTAAAAATTTTAATAAAAAATAAAATTATTAATCAAGTTAAAAAATAATTCAATTATATATATATATATGAAATTATAAAAAAATAATTGTGAAAAGAAAAATTATATTAAATTTAGTTTAAAAATACAAGTGTGTCAACTTCAATTTAATTATTAGATTTATTTCGGTAATTTAGATGTTTTTATGCATCCCATTTGTGTCATGTTCGATTCTTCTTAATCCATATTTATTTCCTACATATAAAGTAGGGGTGTTCATTGTCGGGTACCCGAAAAATCGATACCTCATTGTTCGGCCCGTGTCCCGGCCCATTACTTTAGGGTACCCGTAAAACTCGAGTACCCGGTTCGTATATATATATATTTATTAATTCTAAAATTAAAAAAATACACATTAAACACAAAAATATTTTAAAAAAAATTAAACTTAAAATTTAAAAGTATATAATACAAACATAGGAAGAATTTAAGGATTTAAATTTAGTTTTGGAGTTAAAATATTAAGAAACTTAAAATAAAAATATAATTTAAAATATAAAAAATATATATTAAAAATTGTCGGGTCGGGTACCCGGTAAGGGAAAACTTTTGGCCCGTGTTCCGAAAAAATTACTGAGTCGGGTAATTTTTTTTAGAGAATTACCCGTCTTTTTAGGTTCCGTCGTCGGATCGAGTCAACCGGGTTGAGTATTTTTGAACACCCCTAATATAAAGACATATAACAAATTTTGTACATTAGAACCCAAAGATTCATTTGGCTCGGTGGTAAACAGGCGCCACTCTTACCAAGAGCTCCTTGGTTTGAATCTTGCCACTTTTATCAATTTTATTTTTTCCTCTAATGAGATGGTGACACGTGTAACCACCTAATTAAATAATTAAATTTTTATTAAATTAAAACTAAAATTAAATTGATAGAATTTATAAATAGCGAGAACTAAATATGTAATTATACAAATTTCTTTTAATTGTCACGTCACAACCACTTAAATAGTTACGTGGTAAAATTGCTAAAATTAAAAATATAATGGTCAAATTGACATCAATCTTATAATTAAGTGGTTATCTTGTAGTAAAATGGTGATGATCATACTTAACCCCCCTGCCCCCCAAACAAAAAGAAAGAAAGAAAAAAAATAGTGATGATTTTGGGATATATGAGGGTGGACAATAGAGCAATAAAAAAGGTTTGTAGATATGAAACAGAAAGATGTTATGTTTTGGGTGCGGAAAGCTCGGTTGAAAATAGAAAATACGAGGACCCATGAAAAAGTTTGTTAGGAAAAAGGGTTGAGATTTGAGAAGAGAAGCAAAATGTCGCTTTCTTAAGTTAACAAAAACAATGGAACTCGTTTTCAATTCCAACATTGTTTTGATTTAAGGTCCCCCCATCTTCTTCCCCCCCAAGTTTAGGGTTCTTGGTTTTCTCTGTGTGGGGTGTCGGTTCCTCTCCCATTATCTGCAGGTACCTTGGGCCATGCATTCAATCGAAAGCCAGGGAAGCATGACAAAAATACACGATTCTTCCTCCATTCCTCCCACCCAGCACCCGACCAAATCCAATCCCAAGCGGATTTATCAAGTTTGGAAAGGAAACAATGTACCTTCTTCTTCATCCTCCTTTCATTTCCAATAATCTTAATTCTTTCTTTTTTATGTTGATTTTGATTTTGATTATGTTTTGTTTCTCCAGAACTTTTGTTGCGGTGGGAGGGTGATACTCGGCCCCGATGCTTCATCACTTTTCTTAACGTCGTCTATGATTGGATGCCCAGCGATTGCCTTCTGCATAAAGATGGCGTTGCATATGAAGCCCCAAGATACGATCCTGAACCACCAGATACTGCTTGGGGGGCTCATCCTCACTGTATTGGATATAGGGTTTCTGTTCCTCACCAGCTTTGGAGACCCTGGGATTATACCCAGAAACTCAAAACCCCCGGAATCGGAGGACGACAATGATCTGTGCAAGAGCACGTCGTTTGATTGGTTGAGCGGTAAGCCGGGGAGCCTGAGGCTGCCCAGGATCAAGGAAGTCAAACTGGAGACGGGTGAAACGGTTCAGGTCAAGTTTTGTGAGACCTGCTTGTTGTATCGGACGCCCCGGGCTTCTCATTGCTCTATTTGCAACAATTGTGTCCAGAAGTTTGACCACCATTGCCCTTGGGTGGGTCAATGCATCGGAGAAGTAAGTTTCTTTATTTTACTATAATCATCAACTTAATTCATGTTTTTTAATTAAAGCCAAATCATTTTTTCTACAACATAAATATTGATTAAAATGCTTGTTGATATAATTAGGGGTGTAAATGAATTGAGCTTGAACAAATAAGGCTTTGTTTGTGTTCGTTTATTTATTTTTGAAGGTGTTCATATTCGATTCATGTTCGTTTGTTTATTTTTGAAGGTGTTCGTGTTAGTTCGTTTAACGTTAGCGAACATGTTCTTTTATATGTTCGCCAAAATGGTGAAATTACACCGCTAGCTCTTAAGCTCTTTAGGCTTCACAGTTTGAACTCCAAAGTTTATCGTGTTTTGAATTTAGTTCATACCTTCACTAATATTTAAAATGTAAAAAACTAAAAGGAAAATGGGAACTAGATAAACGAGCTTATAAATAAACCAATAAATGAGCTTGTTCGTGAACATAAACGAACTTAACATACCTTTGTTCGTTAACATAAAAATTTTGTTCATACATGTTTATTTAGCTTAATAAACGAACCGTTCGTCAAACGCTTTGTTCATTTACACCCCTAGATATCATGGTTTTTGTGATAGTTTATGTGTACTCCATGCTAATATGAGTATTTTTTTGTATGTTACACCAACAAATAATTTAAAAATTACACAAAGAAAATATTTCTATTAAAAATGGTTTGATTATTTTTTTAAAAATGTTAGGATTGAACCTAAAGAATGGTCCTATTGACGAAATAGAATTTGTCTCTATTTTATATATTTTATTAATATATTTATGTCACGTGTATTATTAATAAAATAAAAATAACTAATAAATGAAAAATAATAATAAAAACAAGATGTTTAGTCCAAACATTTTTTAAAATTTTTAAGGTTCAAGTTTAACTAAAAAACAAATTGACAAAAAATATAAAGACTAAATTTATCAAGTTGTTGTTTCTCATGTTCCTGCTTTTATATGGGTGGGTGAATGATATCAGCGCAACTACCCCTTCTTCATTTGTTTTATATCATCGACCACCACACTGTGCATATATGTGTTCACGTGCTCTTGGGTGAACATTCTCCGACAAGATTGCAGCTTCTGGACCGCCGTATCTCGGGATGCAGCCTCGGTTATTCTCATCCTCTATTGCTTCATCGTCGTCTGGTTCGTCGGCGGCCTCACGGTTTTCCATTTCTACCTCATTTCCACTAACCAGGTCATTCCGATTCCCCGCTCATGTTTTCCGCGAACCCCTTTCATTACAGGCCCTTTCAATCTGTTTTGCTTTGCATGCATGAATTTCAGACAACCTACGAGAGCTTCCGGTACCGGTACGATAGGAAGACAAACCCTTTCAACAAAGGCATATTGAACAACTTCCGGCAGGTGTTCCTCCCGAGGATCCCACCTTCGTTGGTCAATTTCCGGGCATGGGCTCCGGAAGACGACGAGGGCATTCCGGTCAATGCTTCCAAACACAATCTAGACGTAGAAACGGGGGTTCCCAAGCTCTTGCAGAAGGTCGACTTTGATGGTTTTGACAGTAATTCACAATCGATTTCCAAGAACCACAATTTAAAAGATAAAACTAAATTTGATAGAGCTTGATTATTATTACAATGGACCAACGGTTTAGGCTGTAAAAAAATGAACCGATTTTCAATGAACCGGTTTTCTGTTCATGTTTGTTCATTTGTTTCTGAGTTTGTTTGTGTTCGGTTTATACTCATTATGAATTTGAACTTGTGTGTTCAAGCTTGAATTGTCAAATTTGCTTCAATGGTGGATGCAATGGCTTCCGATTAATGGGTAATAGAATCGATATCATTTTGACACGTTTTACATAATAATAGAACATGACAATAATGTTGACAACTGACTTTATTATAACTTAAGTATGACAATTTGAATAAAAGTCACTCAAAAGAGTTTTCTCTCTGCTCTCTGTGGCACGTTTTCTCTCTGCTCTTTGTGGTACGTTTTCTTCTTTTGTTTTTTTCTCCCTTTATTGTTCCCTTTCTTCTCATGGCTGATGTTCAACAAGAAATGGCAAACCTTTCTATTGGAGGTGGGGAAGACGATGATGTCCATATAGATTTGGAGACTCGTGATACTCCTCCTTCTTTTGAATATTGTTTTGTGGACTCTTTCCTTACTAGCAGTATTATCAATTTCCAATCTATGAGATCTACTATGGCATTTTGTTTGGCATTCACCAAGGGGTATTTTGATCTCGGATTTAGGTGAGGGTCGTTATCTTTTCTGGCTTTATCACGTTCTGGATTTCGACCGTATTGCAGGTGGGGGTCCTTGGTTTTTTAATACCCATCTACTGGTTCTACATCGCTTACAAGTTGGTGAAGATCCGCTGCTAGTATCTCTTAATTTCGTGGATTATTGGATTTATGTTCACGATGTTCCCTTAGGTTTCATGTCTGAGAAAGTTGCGAAGGTTCTTGGGGATTTTATCGGATCTTTTTTATTATATGATTCGAAGGCTACTTCACTGGGATATAAACGCATTATGAAAATTCGGGTAAGAGTGGATATCCGAGTGCCTCTAAAAAGATGTAAGAAGCTGATTCTAGCTAATGGGACTCATCATTATGTAAGATTTGAGTATGAGAAGTTGACGCTATTTTGCTTCTTATGCGACATTCTGGGTCATGGGGAAAGCTTCTGCCCTTTCCGTTTTGCTAAAGGGGGGATGAACCTTATCCCGGGTTGGGATGCTTCACTGCGAGCTCCTCCACGTCGGACTGCCTTGGTCCCGTGCAAATGGTTAATCGAAGATGGCATGGATCGTCCGCAATTTCTGCAACAACCAATCAAAATGTAATCAATTTACACATTTCACGTCCCACTAATTTGGGTCAAACAAGCAATCAAGAGAATATTCTGCCAAAATCAGGGGATTCTAACCAAAAGTCAGTACATCTCTTAAATCTTTCCCATTCTACGACAGGCTTTGTTTCCTTATCAAAATCTACAGCTGGCTTGGATAACCCACAGGCTATTTTACATACCGGCTACCAGGCTGGGCCGGTCCAGAACAATGCTAATGTGGGTTTTGATACCGAAATGGGCTTATTGGAGGAAGAGAGCCCCTTGGATGATTACGAAAACCCAAAACGACAACGGTATTAACAAACCAATTCAGGTGTTTCCCAGCCAAGGGATTCAAATGATGACCATAATAATTTATCGGCAGGCCTCCAGCGTGGGGCTAGCCGCACCCAATGAAGATACTAAGTTGGAACGTTCGTGGCTTGGGGATGGCCCGAACTGTTCGTCGATTTCGCGCTATGTTGCGTGATATATCCTCATCTGTGTTTTTCCTTATGGAGACCAAGTTACAAGCATCGAAAATGGAACATATTCGTAAACTTTGTGGCTATGTGAATGGCTTAGATGTTAGTTCAAATGGGCGGAGTGGAGGACTTTCGATTGGCTGGAGGAACGACATTAATGTTTCCCTTCGTTCTTTTTCGGTACATCATATTGACATTTTGGTTTCGGGGGTGAATGACCCACATCAATGGCGTTTGACGGGTTTCTATGGAGCTCCAGAGGTTGGTAACAGAGTTCGAACATGGCAAATCCTAAAGCAGCTTAATAATTGTCCCAATTTACCGTGGTGTGTAATTGGGGATTTTAATGAAATCCTCAACAATACAGAGAAGTCGGGTGGCCTTGTTAGACATGATTGGCAAATGCAGAATTTCCGAGAAGCTCTTGACGAGTGTGACTTATCTGATATGGGTTTTAAAGGAGCTTGGTTCACGTGGGAGTGGGGTCGGACGACAGCAAATAATATCAGGGAAAGGTTGGATCGTGGGGTGGCTAATGAGGCATGTAGTGACTTGTTTCCTAATTTTCAGATCACTTGCCACACTCCTTTTCGGATCATTGTCCTTTGCTTCTCAACACTAATGCCAATCTCTATCAGCCTAAACAAATTTGGCATTTTAAATTTGAGGCGGCCTGGCTCCTGGAAGATACATGTGAGGAGGAAGTTCGAAATTTGTGGTCTTCCACGAATGGGACAGTTCCTGAAAGGCTATCGTTGGTTAGCTCGGGACTGGATCGTTGGTTTCAAAACATTAGGAAGGTTAAGAAGTTATCAATTCGAGACCTTCAAAATCGTATCGATTCTCTTAATGGCCAGCAAATTTCAGATGATAATTTGGGGGAATTGGTCGAAGCAAATTTAGAATTAAATTTAGAGCTTGATAAGGAGGAAATTTATTGGGAGCAGAGAGCTCGGGCTAACTGGTTGAAGAATGAAGACAAGAATACCAATTTTTTCCATCGCTATGCCAGCCACAAACGTCGGACTAATCGTATCAGTGGCCTATTTTCCGATGATGGTACTTTTCACGAAGAACAGGATGAGGTTCGTCATATTGTTGTTTAGTATTTTTCCGAACTTTTCACTTCATTGGGAGTGTCAGGCCCTTCGGTTATCTTGAAAGGTATTGATCCGAGTATCACTTCTGATATGAATTACCAATTACTCTGTGAGTTTACAACGTATGAGGTTTTTTCAGCTCTGAATTCTATGAGTCCATTGAAGGCTTCAGGGGCTGATGGTTTAGGGGCAATTTTCTATCAACGGTTTTGGGGGATTATTGGGAATGATGTGGAAAATTACTGCATTGGTGTTTTGAAAGGAGTCTTCCCTATTGATGAGATCAATAAAACCCATATCGTCTTGATCCCCAAGGTTAATGATGCAAAAGCAATGGCCCAGTTTCGCCCGATTGCTTTATGCAATGTTTTATTTAAAATCATTTCAAAAATGTTGGCTAGTAAACTTAAGATGGTCCTCGGTGTCTGCATTGATGAGGCTCAAAGCGCCTTTGTCCCCGGAATATTGATAACAGATAACATTATTGCTTCATATGAGATTCTCCATTCGTTTAAAAAATAGCGAGTTGGTCGTTCGGGTTCGTTTGCTTTAAAGTTGGATATGAGTAAGGCTTACGATCGTGTTGAATGGGCTTTTCTCCGAAGTGTTATGGGCAAAATGGGCTTTGATCAGACTTGGATAAATCTTGTTATGAACATTATTACTTCTGTGTCCTATTTGGTTGTAGTGAACAGGTGCACGAGTGATTATTTTTACCCAACAAGAGGACTGCGCCAAGGTGATCCCATTAGTCCTTATTTATTCCTTCTGTGTGGTGAGGGTCTGTCTTCTCTGTTGCGTAGTGCAGCGGTTCATGGTACTCTTCAAGGTGCTCATATAGCGCGAGGAGCTCCATTGATCAGTCATCTCCTCTTTGTGGATGACTGTTTGATTTTTGGAGAAGCTTTGGCTGGTAGCGCTGCAAGCCTTAAATCTATTTTGCACTTATATGCTGGCTGTTCTGGCCAGGTGGTTAATTAAAACAAGTCAAGTGTCCTATTTAGCTCGAACGTTATTAACGATAACAAGCAGGATGTATGTCATATTTTGGGGGTAACTAAGGTTTATAACCCTGAAACTTATTTGGGACTGCCAGCAATAGTAGGGCGTAACAAGAGACAAGCTTTTAGCTATTTAAAAGACATATTTGGTAATCGTGTTTCTACTCTCAGCTCGAAAAATCTATCTCAAGGAGGGAAAGAGGTTTTTATTAAATCTATTCTCTAAGCAATCCCTTTATTTGCTATGTCTTGTTTCCTACTTCCGGCATCTTTCTGTAAAGACCTCAAGGCTATCGCGGCTCGTTACTGGTGGCAAAAATCGTCCTCCCGTAAAGATATTCATTGGTGCACTTGGGAAGAGTTGAGCAAAGTTAAAAATGATGGTAGAATGGGTTTCCGTGATTTCGGCAAGTTCAATATTGCGCTCTTGGCTAAACAAGGATGGAGGATTCTTTCTAATCCGAGTTCACTTGTGGCTCGTTTACTCAGGGCCAAGTATTTCCCTAGTTCTACCTTTCTTCGTGCTGGCATTGGTTCTTCGCCATCTCTAATCTGGCGAAGCATTTGGTGTTCAAGGGGGCTTTTAGAAATGGGAATTGGTTGGACAATAGGGACTGGGTCTACAGTCTCCATTTGGAATGACTACTGGCTCCCGGAATTGACTTCGAAACGTATTATATCCAACCACAATGATCAGGTTGCAATGGTCTCAAATTTACTACTTCCTAACGAACAGAAATGGAATCGCCCTCTCATTGAGTCAATTTTTGTGCACGATGAGGCTGAGAAAATTCTCAGTATTAAACTCCCCTGGTTCCAGCAGCAGGATGTTCTCTCTTGGAAAGGTGAGGGTTCGGGTTTATACTATGTTCGAAGTGGCTATTTACTTTTAGGGTAAACTAACCCAATGACCGCCATACTATGGTAAATGTATTAAAATGACCACATTAAAAAAGATCGACTCAATTGACCACCCAAACTATTGAAATTGGATCAATGTGACCACCAGCCGTTGATGGGCTAACGGAAGGTGACGTGGTAGTTAAAAAATTAAAGGTATAATTACACATTTGGTCTTTACTATTTACACATTCTTTCAATTTAGTCCTAATTTTAAACTAATAAAATAAATTAATTAGGTGGTGACACGTGTCAACACCTATTTAGAGGAGAAAAACAAATTTCAACATACATGCTGCTAAGGGGATTCGAACCCGGGCATTGTAGAAGCAAAGGCAGTGGGTTAGCCACTGCACTAAGAACAATATTGTGCTATGAAATTTGTTTAAATAGTAAAGACCAAATGTTGATGGGGGCTTTGACGTAATGTCAAGTGTAACACAATTCACGCCTCGCACATTGTTGCAAATCTTTTGAGAAACTTCTTTAAGGAAACTACTTTCAAAACAGTACCTGCAATTTCAAAACACTTAGCAAAAGCAAATACAACAACAAAACCATTGCAAACACCCATATCAATATCATGTGCTGAAAATCAACTTACCAATCTGTTGTCATTCCATCTTGACTTGTAACAGCTCGGAGAGTAACAACATAAGAATGTGTCCTTTGATCGCCTTGAACTCCAACGGATTTTACGGGCAAAAACACAGCAAAAGCTTGCCAAATTGAGTCATAAATACCATCATCTTTGATGGATTGAATGAAAATTTCATCAACCTGGGGAAAACAAGTTCATGATAGAAAAATAGGTTTTATAAACACGGTTGTACTTAATAAAAACCTCTTACCTTCCGCATAATATCTAAGGCATTGCCTTCAGTTACATCACCCAAGACTCGAACTGCGAGGCCAGGCCCAGGAAATGGATGGCGCTTTAAAAATGGCTCGGGAACCTTCAATATCTTCCCAAGTTGCCGAACCTTAAAAAAATTTCAGCACAAATAAGTTAGAAGAGAAATACAAGTAAATGTCATCCTTGAAGAGACAAAATCCAAACCTCATCCTTGAAGAGAAGTTTAAGTGGCTCAATGAGCTTTAATTTCATGTCTTTGGGAAGCCCTCCAACATTATGATGACTTTTTATGGTGTGAGAGTGAGTTCTTCCAGAACCTGGTGGAGAACAAGATTCGATAACGTCTGGATACAAGGTTCCTTGAACAAGAAAAGCTGGCTTCTTCCCTAATTTCTGCTCCAACTCTTGGGCAAAAGCATCAAAGATGCATATAATTATTTATATTTGATATAATGTTGGTGTTTCATAGCACAATATTGTTCTTAGTGCAGTGGCTAACCCACTGCCTTTGCTTCTACAATGCCCGGGTTCAAATCCCTTTAGCAGCATGTATGCTAAAATTTGTTTTTCTCCTCTAAATAGGTGGTGACACGTGTCACCACCTGATTGGAGGAGGAAAATAACTTATTATATCAAATATAAATAATTAAATTCCTCTAATAAGGTGTTAACACATGTCACCACCTAATTAATTTATTTTATTAGTTTAAAATTAGGACTAAATTGAAAGAATGTGTAAATAGTAAAGACCAAATGTGTAATTATACCTTTAATTTTTTAACTACCACGTCACCTTTCGTTAGCCCATTAACGGCTGGTGGTCACATTGATCCAATTTCAATAGTTTGGGTGGTCAATTGAGCCGATCTTTTTTAATGTGGTCATTTTAATACATTTACCATAGTATGATGGTCATTGGGTTAGTTTACCCTTACTTTAACAGGTTCACCTCAGAGTGTCAGTCAGCATTTCAATATTTTCAAGGCTATTTGGTCAGTATCTTGTCCCTCTAAAATTAAAATTTTCGTTTGGAGAATGCTACGTAACTTTATTCCTACAATGCAAAATTTGGTTATTCGAAGAGTTACTAATGATCCCAGCTGTCCTAGATGTAAAACACCTATTGAAACCGTTGCCCATGTTTTCTGTGTCTGTCTCTTTGCGAAAGATGTTTGGAACCTCCTAGGTTACAATACTGCTAATGGGAGTTCATTTCCAGATTTTAACAGCTGGTTAATTAAGTTTTTTTTCAAGATTCAGGAAACAATAATCATAGTGTAATCCTAGTTGCCCTTTGGGCGATTTGGTTTTTCCGAAATAAAATGATTTACGAAGGGGTAATTCAAAGAGTTGAGGATGTTTATACATTTGTGCGAGCCTACTGCTTAGAGCTTGAAAATTCCTCCTCCTTGTATCAACATCCCAAACGACACGATGGAGCCTGCTGGATTCCACCTCCCCCTTCGATCTACAAAATCAATATGGATGCAAGTTATAGGTTCATGGAAAATGTATCAGCATCAGGTTTCATCATCAGAGATAGTGAGGGTCAAATTATGGGCTCAGGTTTTCGATTCAATTTAAATATTACCTCGGTGTTTGAGGTTGAGGCCATAGCCATCCTTCAGGCCTTCTTTTTTCCTCTGAGTTGGGGATTCGAAGCGTCATCATTGAAGGAGACAACAAATCGATGATCTCTAAGCTTATATCCCCCTCAATTGACCCCTCCGTTATCGACCCCATTATCCGAGACATAAAATTATCGGGATTAAACTTTATCTTTGCCGTTTTAGTTTCACGGGTCGTCGAGGAAATAACCCAGCTCATGAATTAGCAGTTGAGGGTTTACGGTGTTCTACTGACCGTTTTTGGGTTGAAGATGCTCCCTGTCGGGTTCAGCAGCTAGCGGCGCACGATCATCGTTTCTCCGATCCCCCTTGAATCATCTCAGTGAGGTTTTAAATCTTTGGGGAAGATGCTATTTCTTTTTAGAAGCCCCCTTTCTTCATCCTCTGCTACGCGTCTTCATCGTGTTTTTTTTCTCTCCGGTAGAGGATAGTCGGTTTGCATGTCTTTTGGGTTTTTTTCTGTTGAGTTTTTGGTTTTCTTTTTCCAGTAGCTTCTTTTCTGATTTTGTTGCTTAGCGTATTGAAAAAGCTACGTGCCTCTTCATTTGTGTAACAGTTGTTTTATTATTTTCGAATAAACTGCAGCCGGCGTATATTTAAAAAAAGTATGATATATTTGAGTTGTACACACCAATTTTTACTTAGGGCCTAACGTACAGCCCGAATACGGTTCAACATGCTTAATAAAATCCAAAAAAAAAGGTAAAAGAAAAACCCAAACAATAAATTTTTTTGAAAAATTCAGGAAAAAAATAATGCGAAAATTAAAAAAACCCTAATCTCACTTTGAAAGCTTTAGTCCGCCGCCCGTAAGAATCCACAGCCATGAGGACTCATCTACTTGCTCAACAATCTCGTTTCTTGCGCTCTGCACAGATATTCCAGCTTATCCCAACGGTTCCCCTATAAATTCTGGAAGAAAAGACTTGAAAAACCCTAATCTCAGCCTATAAATAGGAACTCTGAAAATCTAAGAAGGGAAAGAAAAAAAGAGAAAAACCAGAGAAAAAAATCAGGAAAATAATTAGAAGAAAGCCACGTTCTTACCTCGGTTTACGGCGGTCGGAGTGTTATTGGCCAGATCGCAACGGTGGAAGAGCCCACAACATTGTCAGATTCAACATCTTCCGAAAGCAGCCCGATCCAACGGCAGATTCAAGTGTTTGAGAAAGGTAAAACTTGAATCGTTTTGTCTAGATCTACTTCGATTTATTTGGTTTTTGCTGAAACTAACGTTAGATTTGGGCTTAGAGCTAAAAACGATCAAATAAAATGTGTTTTTTTAGCTTTTGCCGTCGTTGGCGCTAGGCCGACGGTGGCAGTGGTGACTGGAATACCATAGATAAAGATGGTGTTGTTTTGTTTTGTTTAAGGGGAAAAAGAAAAATAAGTTAAGGGCTGTCAGTGACCCTTTTAATAAGCATTAGGTATGATGAAAATAAAAGGAAAAAAATAAAAGGAAACCAAAACCCCTTTAAACTAAATACCCTACTGGCAATGAATAAAAAAATGAACTTTAATTCATTTAATGCATATTTGAACAAATGGTGTGGCAAGGGAAAGAGATTCACGAGAGTTCACACGCAAATCAATGTTTTCTTTTGATTAAATTTGTGTCAAGTTTCAATACCGAGGGAGGTCATTTCGCGTATATCTTTATCGGTAGAAAATCACTTTAGGTCTTAGCTTATTTTAGATGCGTTCGGGTCCTTGATTTAGTTCCTTTCTAACGTGTTTTTTAGGATTAGTTCTTTTATTAGTTGCTTAATTGTGTACTTATAGGTTGACTTATTTATTAATGGATAAATAATTATTTAATTGGTCTTAACATTGAGTTTAATTGTAGCTTGATCTTAAAATTATGCGAATAATGTGATTTGGTCTTAAAATATGTTTGATTAATAATTCGCTTAATTTGAGATAAATTATGATTCGACTTAAGGTTATGGCTTTCAATTAAAATATTAATTTTCCATTTATTTTTTAGTATGTTTACTTTTGTTGTTGTTACTTTATTCGATTTATTTGCATATTTTCGTCATGTATAATAGTGCTATTAACCCTATCTTTGAAGCCTTTTAGACAACACAACCCCTTTAGGTACCAATTTTGGGCGTTGTGGGGGTGCTATAACCTTCCCCACACGTAACCGACTCTCCAGCCCAACCTGACTCCGATTCAGACGCAGACCAGTTCTACAAGTTTTCGGTCATACCCAATCCAAAATGACCGATAGCGACTCCAAACAATGACGAGCCTATGAAAGGCCCAATCAATTTCGGCCCGGACCAAAAACGGCGTCGACAGCTTGGCGACTTCGCTGGTGACTTTTCAAGAGAGTCAGGCCACACAAAAAGGGGTACATGTTGTGTTGCATCATTCCATGAGCTTTCTACCTGAGCTCGGTCCCATTTAAGTGGGGGCAAAACGCTGCTCCTTTGTGAGGTTAACCTCCGTATGGGATAGTAGTCGCCTACGGGATGCATATGATTTATGGCTTCGTGAGGGTAACCTCCGTATGGTCATAGGAAAGTGCATCGCCTCGAGTTGAACTTGGTCTTGAGAACTTATAATGGGGGAGGATCATGGACCTTACTAGCCTTAGCAGGCGTCAGTGAGGACAATTCGGGTACCCTGTCTAGAACCGTGACCTCATATAACAAACCGTAGAAACCCACCCATGTTAGAGCCATGCTGAACTCAAACCTTAATGTGTCACCCATTGATATATGAACATGTGTTTTGTTTCGTTTTTATTTTTTTACTCTTCATATTATGTTTTTTGTATCTAATTATTTGTTGTATTTGTGCGACACTAATCAAATTTCTTTGGGTTGTTTATTGTTTATGTACACATGCATCATCATCATTATAGAAGGGTGTTGGTTATTTAATTAATTTGATAGAAAAACCTTCGTCATGGCCAAAAGAGTTCAGTGCTTATCAGAGAAAAATGATGATGTTCGAAAATGGTCAGAAAACACCTAGAGAAGGAGAGGCGATAATATACTAGCAAGACCAGATGAACAATTCTCAGGATACGTTCACCTTCAACTTAAGCAGAATGACACTCAAGAATTAGCGGAGATTTGGGGCCAGTGGAAAACTGATCAGAGACAGATGTTGTATGACACATATGGAGACATAGCCTATTTGCTGTAAGTACACGCAGATAAAGGGCTGATACGGGCTATGGCGCAATTTTGGAACCCTTTATACAACTGCTTCACATTCAATGGGGAAGACATGACCCCGACGATAGAAGAGTATGCAGCGCTGCTCCATCTAAGGAAAGTGCATGAGTTCGAAATTTATGTGAAAAGGGGCTCAACCTAAGACATGCAAAGAGAAGCTTATGACTTTGACTGGGACTAGCATGTCATGGGTGGAAGTCCAGTTTCAAGGTAAAGGGGGATTGATCCATTCTCATCCTGATCAGAGAAAGCATGTTGATATCTTTGCCTTAGGGATTTATGGCTTGATCATTTTTCCCAAAGTAGCCGGACACGTTGAAGCGGCAGTGATAGATTTATTTGGGGAGCTTGAGTCAGGCCTTAATCCAGTTCCGGCTATCTTGGCGGAGACCTTTCGATCCCTTAATTTCCTCAAAAGGCATGAAGGCGTATATTTTATAGGGTGTGCACAACTCCTCACCGTATGGATGCACAGTCATTTAGGGGCCAAGAGGAAGTTGTCCAGACGCGTACATATTCCACAATATTCACCATTACATGAGTTCTTAACATAGGAGACAAAAAAGGAGAAAACGTCGGGAGAATGGGAATCAATCTTGCGAGACCTGAGGTTGGAGGACATTACTTGGCGGGTTTATTTCTTGGACTACAGTTATATCTTGTACAAGTGTGGTGCCTTTGATTGGGTCCCTCTTCTTGGTATCTAGGGTGCAACTGGATATGCTCCTCTATTGGTATCGAGGCAATATGGGTCATTACAGTTTGTCCCAGCCACGAGGGGATTAGGGTTGTGTGAGTTCGTCTTCAAGGGTGAGAAGTCTAAAAAGCACATCCTTGAGATAGCCAGAGCTTGGGGTCACCCATATCAAGCCAGGTTTGGACCTCTAAGGCTTACTTCGGATTACCAAATTTGGAGGACAAGGAGGAAAAATTGCAACATCCCACCACCTAGCCAAAGGAATGCTCCAACTTTAGAGGAACGGTTCAGAGAAATGCCGACTGAAGCTGATATTGTTAGACAAGAGTGTGAGGAGGAGAAGAAGGCGCTGAATAAAAGGATTGCTGAGCTAGAAGCCAAAAACGAAGAGCTAGACTACAATGCTACATATTTTAAAAATCAATCAAAGGGGTTTGAGAAGCAGCTGAACATTGTGAGTGCATATTTAAAAGACCTACAAGGGGACTATAGGGGACTTCAAGAGGAGATAAGGAATGCCAACTTGAACAAAACTCCACAAGAATGGGAGCAAGAGATTCGTGATCGGGAGAATGATACGAAGCGCTGTATGAAGTTATTGAAAGTCAAAGAAAATCGAGTGGAAGAACTTACAGCTAATTTGCAAGCAGCCCAACGGACAAATACGACAACCCTTAATGATCTCATGGCTAGTCGCGCTCAGAACCAAGAATTGCAAGAACATCTAGCATCTCTGCAAGGGATTCTTCAAATCTACCAACAACAAGACTCGGTGATTGAGCTTGAAAAGGCGCGAGTTGAAAATGAGAATTTGAAGGATTTGGTAACAGCATTAGAGAGTTCACTGCAACAATATAGAGACTTGATAGATGATATTCAAAGGGATTCTAAACTTAGCGAGGAACAGTGGGACCTACGACTTCGGTTTGCAAGGGGTGATATCAAGGTGAGAGAAGACTTGATGATGGAAGCACTCACTCAGATCCGAAAGATAGCTGAGCACATTACCGATTTGGCCACAGAAGCAGGGTGGTTGAAGTTTTGGATCAATCCCTTGACACACCTTGCAAATGAATGGAAGGAGTTTTTGGGAAAAGTTGAGAAGTTGGGAGATCAAGCTAAGCCATACCGTCAAGTTTGGTGTTAATTTTTTTCTTGTCATTAAAAACGTTGATTGGAGATTTTTTTCTTTGTTTTTTGGGATATTATATTTTATCTTTGGATGTTAGTGGATGATTTTTTTTCTTATTTTGGTGGATGAATTAGATTTTCCTTTTCAGTTATTTAATAAATGTTTTTTTTCTTTCAATTTGTGCGAATATTCTTCTATCCTATTAATTTTCTAACCAACACTTAGTTGCATTCATTCTTGCATTCATCATTACACATTACATTTACACAATGTGTTTCATATGCATTAACATTAAATAAAACACTAATCTATGAGAGTTCAATATTAGTGATACTGGAAACGAAGGACGATCAAAGCAACCATCCCCACTACACGCGATTCAAGGCTAGAAAAATGGAAGAGAGACTCCAGAAGCTAGAAAAATTTCAAGAACAAGTCATTCAGGATGTAAAGGGCTTGAGGGATGACATAGGAAAAAGTCAAGAGACTCTTCTAAGTAAATTAGAGGATAAGCTGTCACAGTTATTATCCAAAGCAACAAGCGCTGAAAAAGGAAAAACTCAAGAAGTTCACGAGGAAGATTCATCTTTACCTTTTGGATCAAAAGAAGCACATCCTCGGTTTGTGTTCTCTGCTGGCGAACTAGAATCAAATGTCCATAACCAAGCAAATATTGATGGTGCTTCTGGTTCAAACATGTGGGCAAGCCCAATCAAACCAGAAGTCCCAAATTTTGACGACCTTGGTGAGTTGGAAAAATTGAAGAAAGTGCAACCCAAATTTTTTGGTATAAATGATGACAAGTTCAAGTGCTTGGAGGAAAGAATCAAATCTATGGAAGGTATTGATGCCTTCATTGGGACAATTGTAATGGAGCTGAGCTTGGTCCCTGATCTGATTTTACCCCCAAAATTCAAAGTGCCAGAATTCGAGAAATTTGATGGCACGAGCTGTCCTAATGCCCACCTTACCATGTTTTGTCGTAAAATGACGGGGTATGGGAATGATGATAAATTGTTAATTCATTGCTTTCAGGATAGTTTTACTGGGTTTGCCATGCGATGGTATAATCAGTTGAATAGGGCCCAAATAAGCACATGGAGAGACTTAGCACATGCTTTCAAAGAACAATACAAGCATGTCCTGGACATGGTACCTGATCGTTTGACACTCCAAAACATGGAAAAAAACACAATGAAATGTTCCGACAATATGCCCAACGGTGGAGGGACATGGCTGCACAAGTCCAACCACCATTACTTGAGAAAGAGACGACAACCCTCTTTATTAATTCCTTGGAGTCAACATACTATGAGAAGCTTGTTGGTAGTACCACTAGAGACTTTGCTGATCTAGTAACAGCAGGTGAAGAAATTGAGCGTGCTATTAAAAGCGGGAAACATAGCAGTCTTGGGGTTTCAAAAAAATCGTATACCAAAAAGAAAGAGAATGAAATTAATGTTGTGGGAGATAATGGGCATCCATACCCCAGATATCAATCATCACCACAATTTGTATATCATACGGGATATTCGAAACCCACTACAACCTCTCCAAGTCAAGAAAAACAACCGCAAAGAGGGCCCAAGCCATCAAGGACTAATACAGAAAAGCAATCTTTCACGCCTATTCAAATTTCTTACAAAGAGTTGTATGCTAAATTATTAGAAGAACGATTGATATCCCCCGTCTTTCTCACACCGTTGCAATCACCATACCCAAAATGGTACGATCCTTCTGCACATTGTGAGTTCCATGTTGGAATCCCTTGTCATACAATCGAAAATTGTCCAGCTCTCAAAAGAAGGGTTCAGAGCTTGATTAATCAAAATATCCTTTAATTCAACACACCAGAGGGGCCTAATGTTGCTAATAACCCTCTGCCAACACATGAAGAACCAAAGGTTAACGTTGTGATGAGAGATGGTGAGTTTAAGATTAAGACACGCTTATCGGAAGTGCAATCACCATTAAAGTGGGTTTGGAAGAAACTGGCGGAAAGAGGATTGGTGAGTTCTAACCGTGGAGCTGTTGTGACTAGTAAGGGTGATTTCTGTGAATTTCACGGTGATGTGGATCATGAGATTCAACATTGTGATGAGTTCAGAAAGATTGTCCAGAAACTGATGGACAATAAAGAAATCGAGTTCTTCGAAAAGAGTCAAGAAATTAGGGATGCTTTTACAGTGAATGGACAATCGTCCAAAAAGGGTGGTGAGGCTAGATGACCTTTTGTGATTAATTGGCCTAGAATGCACGAAGAAGAATCAGAGAAACCTCTACCTCGATTGGTGATCGAGACTCCTCCTCCTTTCCCATACAAGAGTAATCAACAGGTGCCATAGATTTATGGTTGTAACATGACTGTTACGAGGAAAGAGGATTCTAAAATTACGGCTGCAGGAATTAGTGGAGTTGGGAACTTCACTCGAAATGGAAGATGTTACTCCCCTGAAATTGCAAAATCGGTGGAGATAAGAGATGTTGAGCAAAAGGAAAAGTTCCCACTGATTGGAGAAAAACTAGAAATTAATGAACCTGTAAAAGAGGAAGAAGCACGTGAATTCCTGAAGTTCATCAAACATAGTGAATATAGTGTGGTTGAACAATTACACAAAGAACCAGGTCGTATATCTGTGTTATCTTTGTTGCCGAGTTCAGAGCCCCACAGAAATGCTTTGCTAAAAGTGTTGAACCAAACATTTGTCCCAAATGGTGTTTCAGTGGATAAGTTGGATAGATTGGTAAATAATCTACATGTCGATAGTTTCATCTCTTTTAGTGAGGATGAAATTCCTCTTGAAGGTACAAGGTCCGCCAAAGCTTTACACATAACTACCTATTGCAATGGACATATACTACCTCATGTTCTGGTTGAAAATGGATCTGCTTTGAATGTCATGCCCATGACCACATTAAATAGGCTTCGAGTGGATAAGGCTCACGTGAGACCTTGTCATACAACCGTAAGGGCATTTGACGGAACTAGGAGAGAAGTCGTGGGGAAGATTGACATCCCACTTCTGATTGGTCCAGCTACGTATAACGTAGAATTTACTGTTATGGACATCACACCAGCTTATAATTGTCTGTTGGGACGACCATGGATTCACGCAGCTGGAGCAGTACCTTTAACGCTTCACCAGAAAGTTAAGTTTTCAATTGACGGACGCCTTGTAGGCATTAGCGCTGAGGACGATATCATTGCATCTGCATCAACGGAAGCTCCATACATTGATGTGGATGAAAATGCAGTCGAGTGTATATTTCGATCACTCGAATTCGTGAAGGCTACTTTTGTTGATGAAGGAAATAAGATCCCAAAACCCAAACTCTCAAAGAATACTATGATGGGAATACGGCTCACTGTTGAGAAAGGAGCCAAAACAGGAAAAGGACTGGAGAAATATTTGCAAGGGATTCATACGACGATACAACCATTTCTGAAATATGATCGAAGCGGTGTTGGATTCCAGCCAAATCCACGTCAAAAGATGAAGCAAATTTTGAAAATGAGAGCAAAGAGAAGGGCCAGACTGATTGGCCAGAGTATCGAAGGGGAATTGATGGTATTTCCCCATATTTCTGAAACCTTCGTGTCCGGGGGACACATTCATTCCGAAAAGGAAAAAGAAATCCTACTAGTACCTCCGGAGAGGTTCGAAGAACTGAGCATAAATGCTATAGGGAAAGAGGAAGAAATCTTAGAAAATCGGTCAAATATTCGCTCGTGTCCTCCGGGTTGTGTCTTGAATAACTGGACCGCTGTTGAACTCCCTATTGTTTTTAAATCTTTATCAGAGTAATGCTCGAAACTTGCCCCGCTACTTAAGCCCGAAAGTAGTGGAGATTTATTGTAAGGGCCCCCATTTAGGCATCAGTTTATCAATTCAATAAATGAATGCATTTTCCCTTTCAATCTGGTCTCATTGTTTGTCCATTCTTTTCTTTTGTTCACTTGTTCCATTACATTTAAACACTCTACACTTCCCTTTCTTGTGTCTTGTATATATATATTTCCTCTTACACATTTGCAGGCCTTTAGATATCAATTGTACGAATGATATTGCTTCGAGCTCAAAAGTCGACTTTGAACAGACTATATGCTTAGGAGAGCATGAGTCCGAAGACAACTATGAGGAACGTGAATTGTCTCCTGATCTACTTAGACTAATTGAGCATGAGAATAAACAAATTCTTCCTCACCAAGAACCAATGGACACAGTGAACTTGGGAACTCAGAACGACAAGAAAGAGATAAAGATCGGTACTTTCATATCTTCAGATACAAGAAACAAACTCATCTCCCTACTTCAAGAATTCAAGGATGTGTTCGCTTGGACCTACCAGGATATGCCCGGATTAAACACAGATATTGCTACGCACGAACTTCCGTTGAAGCCAGAATGCAAGCCTGTACAACAAAAGCTCAGAAGAATGAAGCCAAAGATGTTACTTCAGATACGAGAGGAAGTAAAGAAACAATATGATGCTGGATTTTTGCAAGTGGCCAAATATCCAGAATGGGTAGCTAACATTGTTCTGGTACCAAAGAAAAATGGAAAGGTGCGAATGTGTGTTGACTACTGTGATCTTAATCATGCTAGTCCTAAGGATAATTTTCCTCTACCACATATAGACACGTTGGTAGACAATACAACAAAACATCACTTGTTCTTATTCATGGATGGTTTCTCAGGCTATAATCAAATCAAAATGTGTCCCAACGACATGGAGAAAACTACATTTGTAACAGAATAGGGCACATTTTGCTACAAAGTGATGCATTTCGGTCTAAAAAATACAGGGGTAACATATCAGAGGGCCATGGTGACATTATTCCATGACATGATGCATAAAGAAATAGAAGTTTATGTGGATGATATGATCGCCAAGTCTCGAACAGAAAAAGAACACATCACAAATCTCAGAAAACTCTTTGAATGTTTGAGGAAATTTCAATTGAAGCTAAATCTTGCAAAATGCACCTTTAGAGTCGCTTCAGGCAAATTATTGGGTTTTATCGTTAGCAAGCAAGGTATTGGGGTAGATCTTGATAAAATCAAGGTCATCCAAGAGCTTCCGCCTCCTCGTACTCAAAAGGAAATTCGAGGCTTTTTAGGACGTTTAAATTATATTTCTCGGTTCATCTCTCAATTAACCAATAAATGTGATCCCATCTTCCGACTCTTAAGGAAACATAATACAGGCGTATGAGACTCAGCGTGTCAGTAAGCCTTTGATAAAATTAAGCAATATTTGTCAAATCCTCATGTATTAGTTCCTCATGTATCAAGCAAACCTTTGATTTTGTATCTAGATGTATTTGAGAACCCTATGGGTTGTGTATTGGGCCAACACGATGAAACTGGGAGAAAAGAGCGAGCTATCTACTACCTCAGCAAAAAATTTACCGATTGTGAATCGAGATACTCTTCTATCGAGAAATTATGTTGCGCATTAGTCTAGATGGCTCGCAGGCTTCGTCAATACATGTTATACCACACAACATGGTTGATTGCAAAACTAGATCCAATAAAATACATGATGGAATCGCCAGGCTTATCAGGAAGAATGGCTCGATGGCAAATTTTACTTTCTGAATACGATATTGAGTATGTAAATTGGAAAACCATCAAAGGTAGTGTTATTGCAGACTTCTTAGCTAGTCGTGCTTCTTCTAAGTATGAACCTTTGAGTTTTGAGTTTCCTGACGAAGACCTAATGTGCTTAACTGCTAGTGAAGAGGAACTAACTGGTAGGAAACCTTGGAAAATGAATTTTGACGGAGCTTCAAATGCATTTGGGCATGGAATTGGGGCAGTTTTAGTGTCTCACAAAGGGAATCATTATCCTTTTACGGGTCGACTGAATTTTGAGTGTACCAATAATATGGCAGAATATGAAGCGTGTATAATGGGACTTCGTACAGCAATCCAGCGAAAAATTAAAGTCCTAAAGGCATACGGTGATTCGTCGTTAGTGGTTTATCAACTTCGCGGAGACTGGGAAACCAAAGATGCAAAATTGATTGGATACCGAAAGCTGGTCCTTGAATTAATAAAAGGGTTCGAGGAGATATCTTTCCATTACCTTCCCCGAGAAGATAACCAAATGGTTGATGCATTGGCAACTTTGGCTTCTATGTTTAAAGCAAATAGAGAAGATGGTATAATGCCCATACAAATGAGTATTTATGATTCACCCGCCAGTTGCTATACCATCAAAAATGAGGTAGATGATCACCCTTGGTATTACGATATTTTACAATATATCAAGTATCAAAAATATCCTGAGGGGGCGAATGATGTGAATAAAAGAACAATTCGAAGAATGGCAGCATGGTACGTCCTTGACGGAGAAATTCTATACAAAAAAGAGAGCGACCAAACGCTGTTCAGATGTGTAGAAAATCATGAGACAAAAAAGATAATTGAGGAAGTTCACGAGGGAATTTGCGGAATTCATGCAAATGACCTTAGTATGTCTAAGCAGATTATGAGGTTGGGTTATTATTGGGTATCTATGCTAGAAGATTGCGTCAACTTCGTTTAGAAATGCCATAAATGTCAAATTTATGGAAATAAAATTCATATGCCATCTTCACCTCTTCATGTTATAACGGCTCCATGGCCATTTGTAGCGTGGGGCATGGATGTGATAGGACCGATTACGCCAAAGGCATCAAATGGACATCGTTTCATTTTTGTGATGATTGATTATTTTACCAAGTGGGTGGAAGCTGCTTCGTATGCAAATATAACCAGATTGACAGTATGCAAGTTCCTAAAAAAGAAATCATTTGTCGGTATGGTCTACCAGAAAGAATTATCTCTGACAATGCTTTAAATCTGAACAACCAAATGATGAAGGAAGTGTGTGAGTAGTTCAAGATAAAGCATCATAAATCAACACCCTATCGCCAAAAAATAAATAGGGTCGTCGAAGCAGTCAATAAAAATATCAAACGAATCGTGGAGAAAATGGCAATAACATACAAGGACTGGCATGAGAAATTACCTTTTGCCTTGCTAGTGTATCGTACATCCGTGCAAACGTCTACGGGGGCAACTCCATATTATTTAGTTTACGGAACGGAGGCAGTATTACCGATTGAGGTTGAGATTCCATCTCTTCGGGTCTTAATGGAACTTCAGTTGGACAAAGCCGAATGGATTCAAGTTAGATATGATCAGTTGAATATGATAGAAGAAAAAAGATTGAAAGCAATTTGGCATGGGCAGATGTACCAAAAGCGAATGATTCGAGCTCACGATAAGAAAGTCTGACCAAGAACGTTCCGGAAAAGGGGATTTGGTTCTAAAAAAGAGGTTGCCTACGCAGAGGGATTTTCGAGGAAAATGGATGCCAAATTGGGAAGGGTCGTTTGTTGTGAAAAAAGTTTTTTCTGGTGGGGCATTAATCTTAACCGAGATGGATGTGAATGAATTATCCAATCCTGTGAATTCTGACTCGGTGAAGAAATATTATGCTTGAATTCATGACATACCAAGAGGTGAAAACCCGAAAGGGCCCTGTTGGTAAAAAAGAAAAAAACCAAAAGGTGAAAACCCGAAAGGGCCCTGTTGGTAAAAAAAAGAAAAAAAGCCAAGAGGTGAAAACCCGAAAGGGCCTTGTTGGTAAAAAGGTAAAGAAAAAAAGAGAAAAGCCAAGACTCGAGAAGACCTTATTGGTAAATAGTGAGATGAAAACCCGCAAAGGGCGTCTAGGAATCAACAGAAGATTCAAGGTCAGAAACTCAAGAATGGTTCAAGAATGATCAAAGGAAAATTTGCATGTCTTCAGATGTTGTCCAAGAACTCAAGCTTTACTGGGAAAAGGTCATAATCAGAAAAGATTCTTGAGTGAAGTAGCAATGGAGTCCTCGCAATTGATATTTAGGGGCATTTTCTTCCCTTTTTTTGTTTTGTTTTTGTTTCCCTTTGACCTTTGTTGTCTTATACATTTGATCATCAGTTGTCAAGGCTCATACCATTTTCGTTCAATAAGAGGAAATTTTCAATTTTCTTGCTACCTTGCGTTTCCTTGTACTTGCCATTTGGATATTTGTGCATTCTTTTGTTAATTGGTAAACTCGTTGCTTTACCTAAGGGGGTTTACAATATGTTTTGATGTTTGATGCATTACTCAAAAAAGAGATTTTAGAACACAATAATGCTAGAAAATGCTCACGAACACCATTTCTGATAAATGGAAAGGAATGAATTCAAGAGGCATGATATGAGGCAGAAAGAAAAAGTACAAGGACTTTGATCTCAACGAAAATAAATCCAGAACTTAAAATACATACAATTTTCATGCATTTAGAATAGTAGAGCATTTTGCATGTAAGATAAATACATTAGAAACATGTGCATTTTTTATCAGGACAAGTTGACAGGAATGTCACTAATCACCTTCAAGGTGAAGTGCCATGATTCACCTTCAAGATGAAGTGTTGTCAAATTGCCTTCAAGATGAAGTGTCGTTATTTGCTTCCAATAAGGAATGCTGTTAACCGTCTCCAAGAGGGAATACTATGATTCGCCTTCAAGATGAAGTGCCACCATTTGCCTTCAAGATGAAGTGCTGCCAATCGCCTTCAAGATGAAGTGCCATCAATTACCTTCAAGATGAAATTCCACCAATCGCCTTCAAGATGAAGTGCCATCAATTACCTTCAAGATGAAATGCCGATGTATGCTTCCAAGAAGGAATGTTGTTAATCGCCTCCAAGAGGGAGTGCCATGATTCGCCTCCAAAAGAGAGTGCCGTTATCACTGGAAAAATTGTTGCTTCTGGTCTTTCCTTCATTCCTCTCATTCGAGCAATGAGCAAAAAGGGGCAGATGTACACACCAATTTTTACTTAGGGCCTAACGTACAGCCCGAATACGGTCCAACAGTCTTAATAAAATCCAAAAAAACAAGAAAAAGGAAAAACCCAGACAATAAAAATTATGAAAAATTTAGAAAAAATAAAATAATGCGAAAATTAAAAAACCATAATCTCACTTTGAAAACTTTAGTCTGCCGCCCGTAAGAGTCCACAGTTATGAGGACTCATCTACTTGCTCAACAATCTCGTTTCTTGCGCTCTACACAGATATTCCAGCTTATCCCAACGGTTCCCCTATGAATCCGGGAAGAAAAGACTTGAAAAACCCTAATCTCGACCTATAAATAGGAACCCCGAAAATCTAAGAAGGGGAAGAAAAAAAGAGAAAAATCAGAGCAAAAAATCAAGAAAATAGTGAGAAGAAAGCCACGTTCTTACCTCGGTTCACGGCGGTCGGAGTGTTATTGGCCAGATCGCAACGGTGGAAGAGCCCACAACATTGTCAGATTCAACATCTTCTGAAAGAAACCCGATCCAACGGCGGGTTCAAGTGTTTGAGAAAGGTAAAACTTGAATCGTTTTGTCTAGATCTACTTCGATTTATTTGGTTTTTGCTGAAACTAACGTTAGATTCGGGATTAGAGCTAAAAAACGATCAAATAAAAGGTGTTTTTTTAGCTTTCACCGTCGTTGGCGCTAGGTCGACGGTAGCAGTGGTGACTGGAATACCAGAGATAAAGATGGTGTTGTTTTGTTTTGTTTAAGGGGAAAAAGAAAAATAAGTTAAGGCCTGTCAGTGACCCTTTTAATAAGCATTAGGTATGATGAAAATAAAAGGAAACCAAAACCCCTTCAAACTAAATACCCTACTAGCAATGATTAAAAAATGAACTTTAATTCATTTAATGCATATTTGAACAAATGGTGTGGCAGGGGAAAGAGATTCACGAGGGTTCACACGCAAATCAATGTTTTCTTTTGATTAAATTTGTGTCAGGTTTCAATACCGAGGGAGGTCATTTCGCGTATATCTTTATCGGTAGAAAATCACTTTAGGTCTTAGCTTATTTTAGATGCGTTCGGGTCCTTGATTTAGTTCCTTTCTAACGTGTTTTTTAGGATTAGTTCTTTTATTAGTTGCTTAATTGTGTACTTATAGGTTGACTTATTTATTAATGGATAAAAAATTATTTAATTGGTCTCAAAATTGAGTATAATTGTAGGTTGATCTTAAAATTGTGCGAATAATGTGATTTGGTCTTAAAATATGTTTGATTAATAATTCGCTTAATTTGAGATAAATTATGATTCGACTTAAGGTTATGGCTTTCAATTAAAATATTAATTTTCCATTTATTTTTTTAGTATGTTTACTTTTTGTTGTTGTTACTTTATTCGATTTATTTGCATATTTTCGTCATGTATAATAGTGCTATTAACCCTATCTTTGAAGTCTTTTAGATAACACAACCCCTTTAGGTACCAATTTTTGGCGTTGTGAGGGTGCTATAACCTTCCCCACACGTAACCGACTCCCGAGAACAACCAGACTCCGATTCAGACGCAGACCAGTTCTACAGGTTTTCGGTCATACCCAATCTAAAATGACCGATGGCGACTCCAAACAATGACGAGCCTATGAAAGGCCCAATCAATTTCGGCCCGGACCAAAAACGGTGTCGACATGAGTGATTATAAACACTTATCAAGATGAAACAATCTGCTCAATAGTTTAAAGAAAGATAAATTATCATGATAACTAAATAACCACCAACTAAAGCATCGTCGACAAATCCAACTATGAAAATAATTTATGAACGCAAGACTAAAAGGTGTTACAAGCACATATAAATGTAAAATATATTCAAAGACTTGTTTTACTTTATTTTAAACTAAATTATCTTTTAAATTTTATATTTATCAAACAATCTTATAAGCTAATCTAATAGGGGTAGCCGTCTCTTTATAGGTGCATTGAACATGATTAATACTTAAGATTTTGTTTGATTAGGTGAAAAAGTAGGAGCAGAAAAAAAAAAAGTAAACAAATTTTGAGTGTGTTTAGTAGCAGCGTTAAAATATACCCGATCTGATTGATCCGACCCGACTATCTGAACATAAATAATTGAGTAATTATCCGAATTTTTTTCTCTCGAGTCGGGCCCGGGCCGATGGAATGCTCTTTATCAGATACCCGATGGCCCGGTTAAAATTTTAAAATATATTATATTTTTATTAAATATATATTTAATTTTTATATAATTACTAAAAATTTAAGATATGTTTAAATTAAAAAACAAGTAAAGAGATTGTAATCACCCTTGTTTAGAAAAAATTATACAAAAGAAAGAATTAAATCTATAGTTCGAACTGATTTTTTTTCTCGAATCTTATCAAAAAATATATATATATATATATAATCCCAAAAGTGGGTTAATTTAGAGATGTGGCATAGCAAAGGTTAGTTCTTCCTTTCCAAGAGTGAAAAAGGAGAAACAAACATTACTTGTCTCTCATAATCGAATCCCCTAACAACTTATGATTAGAATTAAGAACAAATGAGGTTATGTATTTTTAAATTTTTAATTTTCTTCAGTCCCAAGTTTACTTCTAAGATGCCTCCACAGACTGAAATTTTGTAAATTTAGATCGTCAGCTAGTAAGATCTCACAAATTTGAACATCATACCAGAAAAGCCTAAATAAACAACATCAAAGTACAATACGTCAAAATTTGTATTCTAAAATTGTTTGGGTTTGATCATTTGAATCTTAAACTCTATGCTTGGATTATATAATTCGAACTTTTATTAGGTGTGAATTTATTTTATAAAATTAAGTTATTTAAAAAAGAGAAATTATAAAAATAAAGAAAAAAACATTTGAGTACCCGTTATCCGATTTTTCGGGTACCCGAGTAGCGGGTACCCAGTTAAAATGGGCCAAGAACGGGCCGAAAAAAGTGATACCCGAAGGTCTGGGTACCCGAAAACCTGAAAATGAACAACCCTAATGTTTAGTATGAAAGGAAACAAGAGAAAAAGAAGAGAAAATTTAGAAGATATATGAGTTAGTTCAAAATATGATATTTTTCAAATGTTAATTTTCTTTCTTTTTTATTTTTAACTTTACCCAACAATAGCTAGAAATAAAATACAATTTTTCTCAATTTTTTTGTCTTACAAAAATTTTCACCTTTTCACTTTTTTTATTTATTTTTTTCCTACTAAGCAAAGTCTAAATGTTGTGATTGTAACAAAGGTGGAAAGTGAAGGGAATGGATATTAATAATGGTGCATGATTTTGTTAGCTTGTTTCAGAACTTTCACTCTGATATGTGTTTATGGATGAAAGCTTTATGATACGAAGCTTTGATGAATTATTTATTAGACAATAGCGTTAATAATCCAAAAAATAAAATAATAAAAAATAAAATAAATATATTTATATTATTATTAAAGCGAACATAATTAAATAAAAATAAATCGAATAATACAGCCTAACGTAGAATAAATTGCCAAGAAATTAAAGATAATAGAATCAAATAAAGTAATTGAAAATAAACCGTAATTCGATTGAGTAGAAACGAGTTGAACCCTATGAGAATACAGTTTTCTTAAAAACAAAGCTTGAGATATGTTGGTCGTTTGTCTCCCTAGATATAACAACTAAATGATCAACTGTAGTAGCACGTCTGCAAAGATCACGAACTATAACCTTGACTTCCTCTATTACTAAAAACATTATTAAGAGCTGCTTTCAGGGTTTTTGAAATATTGTGAGTGGAAGTTGACATTTTTTGGATATGCATTGAACGAGAAATCATGTTTTCACTTGAAGAGTTCAATTCTGCCTTTAACTGTATTGTTTTTGTCACAATGAAGACATTATAGTGAAATAAGCAGACATTTTAGCTGGTTTTCTAATGTAACAGGTTCTGTTGTTTTCCTCTGTTGCTATGAATGATGGATGCAAAGTTGCACCTTCATGTGAGTGTTAGAACCAAACCATAACTGAATATGAAATCTAAAACTCAAGATTTTTCATTTCAAATCGTCAAGAACAATAAACCGAAAAAACTGAATGCGGAAGCGTACCTGAATTCATTCATAGACTAAAAACATTGAATCATTTGATGGAGATCGCCTAAAAGATGGTTGTGATCTTCCAAGAAAATAGGTTAGCCATTGCCGTAAAAACTCTCTAACGGGGACAAGAGCAATACACGTTAACATATTTCTTGGGGACCACTACCTCTTTATATAGTTGATTATTAAATCAACTATTAAATATTTATAAATCTTCCCCTCATTGAATTATAAATATATCTTATGGTATCTACACTTTAATTTCCATGAAACTTTAATACCCATGATACGCCTAACATAATTGGTCACTTAATTTTGTCATACTTTATAATAGCATCATACATTTTACATATGTGCCCACAATTGCGGATTTTAATCCAACAATCTCCCACTTGGGCAACATATGTTTCCTCATAAATGTACAACCTTATGAGCTCAAAAGTTTGCTATTATAAAATAGGTATTCTATAACAATCTCGTCCATGAACTATATCCATATAGGATCAAAGCGGTCTTCGCCATATCAATCATGACTTGATGGTCACGTATACAAACATAATCAAATGACATAGATCAATCATGGATGCATAGCATGGAAAATTACATGAAATGTGAACTAAACATGTTTATTTCCAACTGGTCCTCCTAAACCTTAGTGAGATCAACTTTACTGAATTCAGAGTGTGCATAAACCAAAAGAACTTTATTTCTGCAGAAAAAAATCTTAAAATATCCTTAAACTGATGTAACCGAAATTGTGTCTTAAACGAATGAGCATTTTTCAAAATTACAAACTCCCACTAAAACTGAATATCCTTAAATAACATTACACTCACATGAGTAGTGTGCTCATGAAAGACCTGGGGTGACAATTTCTTAATATGCGCGCAATTATGGAGTTTGTACCAACATGCTCTATAGACACACAACTACTCTGAATTTTCTTTAACAACTAGGAACTTAATATTTATGTGCTTCAAATTTGAAGTGTTCCTATTGTTTATAGAATAAATGAATGCATATTTATTGTCACAAAATAACTGAAGTGGTCTTTCTATTCAATCTACAATTAGCAGCTCAAGTGACAAAATTCTTTTGCATCAATATTCTATTAAAATCGAAGTCTGTAAACCTGATGATCTCTAACTTACTAGAACTCCGACATGTGAGCATGTAATTTTTGTTCTCTGAAGATATCTCATAACCATATTAGCTGTTATTCAATAGACGGTATTAGATTTTCTTAAATATATGTCTAACATTCCAACAATGTACACAATATCCAAACACATACATACTTGAACATTAATCAGATTCTCAATAGCTCATGCGTATGGAATCATTTGTATTTTTTCTAAATTTCAAGGTTACTTTTAGGGCATTGAGTAAGATAACATTTGTCTTCTTTAGCAATATGAGAATCACTTGGTTTTACTCTCACTGAACTTGTAGTATATACAATTTTCAACCAAATTTATCTCAAAATTGAAATGAGATAATCAATATGAAATTTATGATTTCATTAATGAGAGTCCTACTTAAGCTCATAGATGAATTTCTTTAATTTACATATCATTGATTTTGTATCATTAGACACAAATTTATGATTGTACCATATAATTCATTTTTTCAATGTCGTCATTGAAAAACACAAGCTTAACATCCATCTTATGTAGCTCAAGATTAAAATAAGCAACAAGCGTCATAATTATCCTAGAAGAGTCTTTCAATGAAATTGAAGAGAATTTCTACAAAATTAATGTCTTCTTTTAGAGTATATCTTTTAAATATAAGACGTGCTTTATACTTATCCACATTACCATTTCTATCCCTATTGGTTTTAAATATCTATTTACAACCAATTGATTTGCACCTTATGGTAATGAGACAAGTTCTTTAACTTTATTGTCTTGCATAAAATTATACTCTTCTTGAATGACATCAATCCACTTTTGAGAGGTAGAACTTTTATGGTCTAATAAAAAATAATTGAGTCAATTTCTATCATTCCATTGTTATCCTTATTTTCTTGAGGAAATACAATATAATAATATTGAATATTATTTCTCTTTCTCCTCGTGGACCTCTTTAATGACACATGTTTTTTAGGTTGTTGAGTTTGTTCTTCTAAAGCAATTATCTTATCTTGAATGAGAGTTGTTCAACATTGTTTTGCTGAGGTACTTGATTAATGATAGGTTGAAAAACTAAACATTGTCAAAAATGATAGTAGGAATTAAATTATAATTCAATTCCTCCTCAATTGTAATGTATCTAACCTTATTTCTCCCTCCAAACTCAACATCCTAAAAAAATTATAAATCTCTCCTTAAAATAATTTTAATTGTGAGATCATAAAATTTACAGCCCATGGATCACTCAACATAATCGAAGTAGTTGCTCACTTTTGAAGTTTAATTTCTTCACATATGCCCTAACTTATACAAAAGAATCAACACTTTGTAACTTATTGTTGTTTCTTTTGACTAGGACCCTTAGCAATTTTATTCTAACATTTTCTTTTATTGTCCTAATTCTTAGAGACGCTAACTAAATGAGCACTAAACAAATGAGTACTTTTACACTTATCATGCTTCAACTTTTCTTCCTCTTGAACACAATGAGAAATGAGCCCAAATAGAGTCTATTTCCCCCTTTGACAATTGTAACTTGAATTGGTTAAATTTTATAGGAAGTGGTGCCAAAACTATAAAAATAAACAATTCTTAAAAAGTTCGGTCTTATGTGCCTTAAATTTTTGAAGCAATATTAAACATTTTCATAATGTACTCCCTCACATTTCCTTGATCCTTATACTTCATAGACATCAAAGAAGGCATAAGTGATGTCATCTTAACTTTAATGTTTTGGGTAAAATATTTCTTAATTTTGTCAAGAAAACCCTTATATGAGTAATCTTTTTAGATTTGTGCTTCAAAAGACATATAAAGTGTTGTGCTCTATGGTCATTAGACTCATGCAATTCGAACAATCTCACCTCTCAAAAGGCCTTTTATGGGTGCTTACCACGGTGAGAGGTGCAAGATGTTATTTCCTTAGTGCAAAGTCTATGCTCATACAACCAAATACTATATGTAAGTGTCTCTTTTATTCCTTGAAATTAGTTTCACTAAACATTAGTGTAGAATGTTATTAACAAATATTATGACAGAAAAGATAGATTACCTAAATATAGAACAAAAATAAATAAATAAATTAAAAACAAGCTCACATAAATATTCATAAGTAAACAAATAAATTTAAAATAATGGCCAGTTCCCTTCAAGATACCAAGCACAACATTAATATCAAGTCTTTGGACAATAATATTAACTGTAAGCGATACTCTTGTTGTAGCAATCAAACATTGACAATGAACTATGTCAAACAATAGGCTAATCTTTGGACTAACGTATTGCTCACATAAAATACCTTATAATTTGTCACACATTTATCACCACAATTGTCGTTATAATTGTGCCAAATATTAACTTTCCTTTGGGCCAATTAATAAACGCATGGATTACAAAAACTCGTAATCATCTTGATATTTTAAATAAACTAATCTACACAAAAGCGGTCACTTTGGTGACATTATGTTCCAATTAATCTATTAAAATACTAGACATCCGAAGCTAAAATATGAATTTGATTGTTTCAAAATATTTGTCTTAATTTTATCTTTCAATAAACTTAAAAAATAACCAAAAGAATAATAAATTTGAATAAAGATAAACCTGATATCAAGATACCAGACACTCCATTAATGTTTCATTTTTGGACAAAACATTAACTTGCAAGTGATATCTTGGTACAGTAATCAAACATTGATAATAAGAACATGTCAAACAAAAATCTTCCTTTGGGCCGATTTATTGCTCACATGTAAAACTAAATTAATATCACATGTTTATTACCACAGTTGCACATGTAATAATGTTAATTATTAACCTTCCTTTGGGCCGATTAATACTAACATAATCCAACTTACATGCACAAAACCTTCTATATTTTAAAAATAAAATAATTTTCACAATAGAAGTCACTTTGGTGACTTCAATTAGTTTATCTCAAAATATATAATATAAATATACCGATATCCAAATTTAAAATCTTGTAGCAGTCAAAACTGAAATTTCTGATAACAATTAAGTTTCTGAAATAACCCAAAATAAAGCTGTCTGAATGGGGCTATCAGAAATCGAAAAAACTAAATCTTCGACTGTTTCTTAAATAATGTCTTAAACTTTAAACATGCATTTACCAAAATCAAAATCAAATTTAATAAATTCAATCTTTAACTAAAAGCTAAAATCAGAAGTAACAAAATTAGAATTCTTGATGAAATCGAATCGTATGTGAATGTCAAAATCTTAAGCATGATATATATATAGGATTAATATCCTATACACTGGCGGTGGAAAATAAAGTTTCCACAAGCAGGTTTATTTAGGGGTTTAGGGGTTGAGTTTAGGGTTTAAAGGTTAGGGGTTTAGGTTGTATGATTTAGAATTTAAGATTTATGGCTATACTTTAGGGTTTGGGGTTTAGGGGTTGGGGTTAGATTTTTAGGGTTTTAAGGTTAGAATTTTAGGATTTAAATTTAAGCTTGAAAATAGGCATGCTTGTGTAAACTTTTTTTTACACTGGCAGTGTATCAAATATTAATCCATATATATATTATAAGGAAAATACTTTGATGCACAAGCTTGTGTAAACTTTAGTTTACACAAGCCCTTTAATTTTAGGGTTTAGGGTTTAAGATTTTAAGTTAGGGTTTAGGGGTTTAGTATGTAGGGTATATAATTTAAGGTTTATGGTTAGAATTTAGAGTTTAGTGTTTAGGGCTTAGAGTTTAGATTTTAGGTTGCTAGGGTTTGTGATTTAAATTTTAAATTTTATAAAAGGGTTGTGTAAAATTTTTTTACACAGCTTGTGCATCAAAATAAAACCCATATTATAATCATAAATAGCTAAAGTAATCAAATGTTATATTCTGATTCAAAACCAAAGAAAATATATATCATAATAATGATATGGTTTTAGTAAAATTATTATTAATAATAATACCATATACATAATCAAAATTTTATTATAACTTTATATCATTATACCAGAGAAACCAAAAAGATCATTACGAATGTATACTAAAAACTAAATCCATATATACATAAATTACGAGAAATTTATAAAATTCGAAACACAATATATGTGTTTCAACCGTCGCTCCAATGGCTTTGTTGTTTACCCAAGTAAACCTGCTTGCTAGGTTTCGAGATTGTAACTTCAGTACATGTTTTCTTCACTTATATACTTTTTCATAGAAAGAATTTTTAACTAAATTAAACCATAAACGAAACCCTAAATTTTGATTAAAAAAACAAAACCTAATATCAAATATATCATAGATATAGGGCTAGTAAGACATTGAAAAAAAAAATCAATTGTCATAAAATAACTTAAAAGAAAAAACACGTCAACATGATGGCCTGGGATTACAAACTTTAATTATTAACGGCGACTTTCTAAGGCGCTGATATAAGAAAATATATATATTTGTTAATCAACCGAATTGAAAACCTAAATTATTATAGTGCAATCGAATTTGACGAACATCTACAGAAAGCAGCATATGCATAAATTCATGATTATACGATTTCGACTTTCCTTAATAAAAAAATTAATCGGTTCGATAATTCGAGAAGACTCTAATGCCACTTGTTAGAACCAAACCATAACTGAATATGAAATTTAAAACTCATGATCTTTCATGTCAAATCATCAAGAACAATAAACCAAAAAAAACTGAATGCGGAAGCGTACCTGAATTCATTCATAGACTGAAAACCTTGAATCCTTTGATTGAGATCGGCTAAGATAGTTATGATCTTCCAAGAAAATAAGTTAGCCCTTGGCGTAAAAACTCTCTCACGGGACAAGAATAATACAAGTTAACCTATTTCTTGGACCACTACTCTTTATATAGTTGATTATTAAATCAACTATTAAATATTTATAACTTTGTCCCTCATTAAATTATAAATATATCTTATGATATCTACACTTTGATTTCCATGACACTTTAATATTCATGACACGACTAACATAATTGGTCACTTAATTTTGTGTCATACTTTATAATAGCATCATACATTTTACATATTTGCCCGCAGATTTTAATCTGAATCAGTTCGAAGTGGTGGTTTTCTGTTTTGTCATGGAAAGGTAAAGGATTTGCAAGGAGTAGTTGTATGTTAAGAAGAGAAAACGGAAAAAAGATGTGCAGAATGGCATAAACTTTTACATTTACAAAATAAATCTAAGGATCATGTGGCATTAAACTGTTTCACAGTTTCATGTGCTAAATCTGGCTACATATAACATTACTGGCAGCATTACTAAAGCTGAAAATGTACCAGAAAAATGGAAGTCTTGCAAAAATAAAAATCTAGTACACAAGCCGTGGTTCAAATTCAGCAAAATCAACGGATCCCGACTCGACAGGGGGCATCAGGTATGTAGCCAAGAGTTCCGAAGCCAATGCTGCAATCAGTGGAATCCTCTTCAAGTTCTTCACCAAGGGAATATCCTCGGTCTCCCCAACAGCAAGCAATTGTTCGTTGATCTCAACCATTTTGTCCAACCTCCTCTTGAACTCCGGGTTCTCAACATCCAGCACTGCAGGGAAAATCCTGGCCGTCGTGCGATTTGTCTGTATGCAAGGAATCCCAAGATTAAACGGCCAAAACTCAAGACTCCATATTTTGTATGCCAAGGCCTTATACAACCATTTAGCTGCTAACTAGTACATGCAGATGGGATGCTTTTAAATTTAACAAAAACAACAATGGAGGCAGAATCTAACCTCAATGATGACATGCATGTCGAATTCTTTGGTGTCGAGTCCAATGCCCTCGTAGAAAGCAGTGCGTTGACAGTCGTTGAGGTACATGGTAACGTACACCTGCAGAACAAAATCGTTAACACTGTGATTGGGGATGTAGTACGACATCGATGTGAGGATATTCATATTATGAAGGAAACAAATCGACTACCGAGAGACAGAAGAATCTGGACCACAGCTTTGCCTTCCAATCATTAAGGAATTGAGGCTGTGCCTTGAGCAAGGCAGAGAAGAAGTCGCCGTGACGGTTTTCGTCCTGGCACCAGTTCTCGAAATACTTGAAAATAGGATAGCATTGGTACTCAGGATTTTGTTTGAGATGTCTGTAGATAGTAATGTATCTCCAATACCCAATTTTCTCAGACAAATAAGTAGCATAGAAAATGAACTTTGGCTTGAAAAAGGTGTACTTCCTAGCCTTTGTCAAGAACCCAAGGTCCAATGCCAAATTGAAATCAGACAAACCCTTGTTCAGAAACCTATAAATCAATAAAACAGTAAGCTTAGTTTTAGTTAATTTGTTCAAAACACCCCATAAACAGAGAGAAAAGTAGCAATGTGTGTATACCCTGCATGCCTGGCTTCATCCCTTGACATAAGAGAGAAAATCTCAGCCACAACTGGATTGGTTTTCTGCAGTATTTAGCAAAACAAATGAGTATATATATAGCTATGGCGTATGGCGAGAAAAGAGAGAGAGTGAATATTACAATTATACCTTGAGCCTCCTTCCGAGCTCTTTGTAGAGGAGAAAACCAGAGAACTCGGCAGTGCAAGACCTCTCCAGGAACTCAACGAAGATCTGTCTTAAAGGACCATCAATCTTGTCGGCAGCCTCCTTGAACTCCTTGTTCCTCACAAAGTGGGTCTGGTTGTAATCGGTCTTGAACTCTTGCAGCAGTGCCTCGAACTCGGACTGGTTGAGGTTCTTGTTGATCTCGGTGTTGAAAAGCGCCTCCATCTCATCGAAGTCGGTGGTGTAGAACCTCGGCGTCAAAAGGGTCTCCTTGATTGCCGTTTTGGCAGCTTTCTTGCCGGCGGTCTTTGTGGTTGGCTGCGAAGTGGATGACATTCTGACGGCGGTGAACTTGCCATATCGTGAGTTGCTGAAGACAGGGGTGCCGGAACTGAATTTGGAGATGGGCTTGAGAAGGGCCATTTCGGTTGCCATGTTTGATTTCCGACATTGCAGGATAAGCTAAGGTGCTTGATTTATAGGGACAGTTGATTGAATCTTTGTCATCCAACGAAATCTGGGTCTGTTAATGGAATACGGACACGTGTGATCTCCATAGCCGGTGTTGATTTCCGAGTATGGATTGGCTGCATTATGCTCCATGGCCCAAGGGTTTGTGGTTCACGCCCCTGGATTTTGGTTCATAGCTTTTAAGATTATGATATTTTTTTACATTTTATTTTTCATTTTTAAGCTTCTTTAAATATAAATTATGATAGTTTAATGGAGGGTAGATTTTTTTGGCTTAAATATGTGACCAAATTATATCTTTTGTTTCATATAGGTACTTCAAATATTTTTAAGGCCAAGTAGATGTTTAACGTTTTTATCATTATCATTTTAGGTGCATAACATTTAATGACCGTTTAAAAAAAATTTGTTAGCCAATCAAAACATGAGACATGGCTTTGATTTTAATTTATTTTTTATTTTTTATTTCCTTTAACTTATTTTAAAAAAAATCTTAATTTTTTCAAAATTCACATAAAAAAACCCTCAAATCCCTAGATCCTCATATTCGGCCACTGTCGTCACCGTTCATCATGCTTTCGACGATGAAATGAAGCCTCCTTCTATCGCCGCAAGACCTGCACGTCGTTTGTCATTTGATCAGTCACCGTTTGTTGTTCATCGTTTCTTTTTTTTCATCTTCTCACCGTTCGGCTTTGTTTAGACGTTAGGCACGTCGACCGTCGAGTTTCAACGATAGAAAGATAGGGGGATGATCTTGGAGGTCCGATAACGGAAGTGGTGAGCATGACGTCGACAATTGACGGCGACAACGACTGCAATATGGATTTGGGACTTAGGAATTTGGGGATTTAGGAATTTGGAGACTATTTTGAGAATTTTTGAGAATTTTAGAATATTTTTGAAAATTTTAAATTTCTTTTAAAATAAAAGAAAGCACGCTATGTGTCATGTTTTGATTGGCTAATAAATTTTTTTAAACGTATGTTAACGACTAGTCGCCTAAAATAGTAACGGTGAAAATGTTAAGCACTTACTTGGTCCGAAAAATATTTTAGGCACCTATCTGGAACAAAAGATATAGTTTTGACATTTATTTGACAACTAAACTTTTGTTTTGAAAGAAATAGTTTTTTTAAAATATAACAGAATTTTTTTTAGCCAAAGTTTAGTACGAAAAAAAATCAAAATTCCGAATTAGAAAAAGTTATAAAAAAGCTCGGTACAGAGTACGAGACTCAGACTCAACCTCAAACTCAGACTTAGTCTTCTAATAGTAGGTTGTTTTCAACTAAGAAAATAAATGTTGTTTTAGATGATACAAATTATCTACTGTGGCAACAACAAATTCTCTTAGCAATTAAGACTCATCGCTTACAGAAATACATAGATCCTAATGTTACATGGCCTCCTCAGTACATTAGGAAAGATGGATCTGTGACTCTCAATCCTGATTATTAGCTCTATGAAGAACATGATGGAGCATTAGCATCCTGGCTCTTATCCTCAGTTAGTGAGGATGTTTTTCCAAATCTTATTGGACATAATACATCTGTTGTCATTTGGTCTACTTTGCATAGGTTGTATAGTGAGAAAACAACCTCTAGGTTAATGTCCTATAGGAGACTTCTTCACTCTCAAAAGAAAGGTGAATTGTCTATGAAGGATTTCTTGCTTAAGGTCAAGAATATATGTGATAGTTTGGCTAGTTGTAGAAAAATTATTTCACCTCATGAGCATGTTACAGCCATCCTTAATGGTCTCCCTCCAGAGTTTGAGTCTGTCATTGCAGATATCACTGCTAGTCTAACACAGTCAGATGTTCAAGCTGTTAGAACCATTTTGATTGATGCAGAAGCTAGACAACAGGCTATACTAGGGCATGTCAATGCTTCAGTTCATATTGCAATTCAACAGCAATCTGAGTCTCTTGGTTCTGGTGAAGCAAATGTAGTTGATAATGAGCAGAGTTTTGATCAGAATACTTATAATTCTGGTACTTACAATGGTAGAGGAAGAGGCAAAGGTAGATATTCTTCTCCAAGACCTCAGTGTCAATTATGCAACAAGTTAGGTCACATTGCTGAGAGATGTTATTCTAGATTTGATACTAGTTTCAAAAATGAGGCTTCTCGATCAGGACAAGTAACTTTTGGCAAGAGTTTTGGTAATTCTCAGTCTGGTGTGTCTCAAGCTAATTCTTGTATTTATTCCAGTCATGGAAATGGTGTTCCTTTGTCCTACAACTATGTTTATTATGCTGCTCCTTCTTTAAGCTCTCCTGCTTCTGTGTACTCTCATTTTGTTCCTAGTCAGACATCAAGTGATGAGTCATTCTTCAATTGGTACACCTACACCTCCACATGCCTCTCAATTTCATCAACCTGTTGTGTACATGCATCCTCCTGGCACTCTTCATTCTGCATATTCAGTATATCAATCTATTTATCCTACATCTAATGTCATTTCTCAGTCTAGACGAGCTTTACCTTCTCAAGTCCAACCACAGGCCATGATTGCAACTCTAGAAGTGGTTGGGGACAATGCATGGTACCCTAATTCGGGTGCCACAAATCATCTCACCAATGACTTTAGCAACCTGAATGTTGGAGATCCTAGTCCTGTTTCAGATAACATTCGTGTTGGTAATGGTCAATGTCTTCCAATTCAGTCTGTAGGTTATTTTGTTATTTCTAGTAATTCTAATAGACATCTCAATCTAAATAATTTATTATTTGCTCCTGGTATAACTAAAAATCTTCTTTTTGTTTCAAAGTTTACACAGGACAACAGAGTTCTGGTTGAGTTTTATCCAACCTTCTGTCAAGTTCGAGACTTATACACCAAGGAGGTGCTTCTTACTGGCACTGAACATGGAGGGTTATATAGATTAGACATTTCTAATAAACATGCTTTCAATAAAAATGCATCTTCTTCTAAGGAGTCTGTTGTTTCTAATGCATCTGTTGTTTCTAATGTTTTTGTTTCTGATGTTGTGTCTGCTTCCTGTAATCTTTCTGCTGTTAATAAAATTCCTACTCATGTTTGGCATACTAGACTAGGGCATCCTGCCTCTAGTGTTTTGAGTTATGTGTTAAAGCAATGTAATATTTCTTACTCAAATAATGAAAGAATGCACTTATGTTCTGTTTGTCAATTTGGCAAGTCACACAAGTTACATTTTCCTGATTCTTGTACTTCTTATTCACATCCTTTGAAACTTGTGTTTGCTGATGTGTGGGGTCCAGCCCCTGTCTTTTCTAATGGTTTTAGGTATTATGTTGTATTTACTGATGCTTACTCTAGATATACATGGGCCTACTTCTTGAAATTAAAGTCAGATGTCTCAGTTGTGTTTAATCAATTTCTTCATCTTGCAGAAAGACAATTTAATTGCAAACTTAAAGCATTACAAACGGATGGGGGAGGTGAGTTTCTTGCTTTGTCTTCCTTCTTAAAACAACAAGGTATAGTTCATAGGTTTACATGTCCTTATACCTCTGAACAAAATGGTACTGTAGAAAAAAACATAGACAAATAGTTGAAGTAGTTTGTGTCTTCTTGCTCAAGCAGCTATGCCTTTGTCTTACTGGAATGATGCTTTTACTAGTGTTGTTTACATTATTAATAGACTCCCTACTAAAGCCTTTTCTGGTGTATCTTCTTATCATAAATTGTTTAATCAAGTTCCTGATTATAGTTTCTTGAGGACCTTTGGTTGTCTGTTTTATCCATTCTTAGGACCATATAATAAGAATAAGTTTCAGTTTAGAGCCTCTAGATGTGTTTTTCTAAGGTACTCTCCCACTCATAAAGGATATAAATGCATGGATTGTTCTGGTAGAGTTTATATTTCTAGGCATGTGAAGTTTCATGAACTTGTGTTTCCCTTTGCCTTAAATGTTTCTTCTACTGATTCTTCTAATTCTAAGTGTTCTAAATGTCCAAGACAAACTTCTGCTCCCATTTCTGATATTCCTGGTCTAAAATTTGGGTTTCAGTCTTCTTCTAGTCTTTCTCATTCTACATCGCTCTCACACACTCCACCTTGTGTTCCATCACCAAGTTCCTCATCTCATATGTCACCTACTGTGACAGTCTCTCCTTCATCCACTCATCAGCAATCAACTTCTTCTCTCTCTCATTCAATCCCTCCACCACAATCAGTTCCATCCCCTGCAAAACTGTCACCCACTGTGACAACATCTAAATCCCCTGCATTTCTATCATCTACATTACCATCTTCTATTGTATCACCATCACTTGTTTCACCTCCATCTCCACAAATGTCACCTACTGTGACAACTCCAATATCACCTTCATTTACTCCCACTCCATCTCCACAAATGTCACCTACTGTGACAACTACATTACCACCATCATCTGTTTCACCTCCATCTCCACAAATGTCACCTACTGTGACAACTACATTACCACTATCATCTGTTTCACCTCCATCGCCACAAATGTCACCTACTGTGACAACTACATTACCATCATCATCTGTTTCACCTCCATCGCCACAAATGTCACCTACTGTGACAACTTCTTTACCACCATCATCTGTTTCATCTCCATCTCCACAAATGTCACCCACTGTGGCAGTTCCCTTCTCATCCTCAGTTCAGAATGCTCATACTATGATCACCAAGGGTAAGGCTGGAATTCTTAAGCCCAAGACCTACCTTGTGGAGTCAGATGTTCAAGAGCCTAATTCTGTTCAAGAGGCTTGTAGAACTAATGTTTTGATATAATAATTGAAAAATGTTTTGGACTAATTTGAAAGAATTTAAAACTTGGTTTTAAAGTCCAAACTACTTGAAATTATGTTTGAGATATTTTAAGAGGTTTTTGACAAAGAATTTTCATGTTTTTAATAGCCAAACTCGTGATTTCAAAGTACCAGTATCGATACCGTCATACCAGTATCGATACCATTTTGCCCCAGTTTGGCCACTGTCAAAACCTGTATCGATACGAGGGTTTAGTGTATCGATACGGAGGGGGTCGTTTCGATACGCCACGTCAGCGTACCGATCCCATTTTAACTACCCCAACGGCTATTTCCCAACGGCCATTTAAATGTCAAAGGGTACCGATACGCCCTCAAGCGTATCGATACGCCCAAGCTGGCAAGTGCCCAACGGCTAGTTCATATGAAGGCCGTATCGATACCGTTCCACGTGTATCGATACCGTTAGCTGCAGAACAGCATTTATGAAGGGAAATAAAGTCCTCAACGGCTCCAATTCATCCCCAACGGCTAGTAACGGCTACAAACTCATTTGGGAGTATAAAAGGGACCTCCAAGCATCAAGAGAAGACTAATGCTCATATTGTCAAACATCAAATGATCAAGAAATTGTCTTAGTGCTTTATTTGTCAATTCTTGTATAGACAAACACTAGTGAGCCAAAATTGTTAAATTTGCTCAAGTGTTTTAGGATTTGGGTGAGAGCTTAATTGTGCAAACAAACACCTATTAGAGGGTTTAAGTTTGCTTTGTTTATCTCTTTGTAAAAGAGGGTTTTGATCAAGGCTTTGGGTAGAAGCTTGATCGTTTGTAAGGGTTTCCTCCTCATCCAAGAAAAGGGGACGAATCAATAGTGGATTGATTGTGAAATCCTTAGTGGGAAGCTAAGGTAGTGGATGTAGACCTTGGTTAGAAGGTTGAACCACTATAAATCATTGTGTCTTTATTCTTTCTAGCTTCTTAAACCCTTCCACCTAAAAATCCACCTCTCCACCACTTGGTGAGCATAATCGGTTGAACGAATCGAGCCCCACACAACTCAACAATTGGTATCAGAGCTTGGCTCAATCGAAGAGGATTAACATCCTATTGAGGAGATCCGGCAAGCTCGATCACTAGTTCTTCAACCGGCTCAAAATGGCGCAATCCATCGACAAACCGCCCTTCTTCGACGGAAATCACTATGTCCATTGGAAGATAAAGATGAAATACTTCTTGAAGTCAAGAGATTACAAGCTATGGGACATAGTTGAAGATGGTCCGTTCGTGCCTCAAGGAAGCAAAGCGGAATGGAGTGCCGACGATCGCAAGAAGATAGAGCTTAATTGTAAAGCCTTGCACATGCTCTTTTGTGCATTTGGCCCAACCATCTATGAGAAGATGTCTTCTTGTGAGAGTGCCAAGGAGGTATGGGACAAGCTTGAAGTCACATACGAGGGGACCGATGAAGTCAAGGAGACCAAGATTGGGCTTCTAACATTAGAGTATGAGAACTTCAAGATGGATCCGGAAGAGAACATCGAGAAGATGTTTGATAGATTCTCCACCATCACCAACGGTCTTAAAGGTTATGGAGAAGCCATCCCGGAAGAGAAGCTTGTCCGAAAGCTCATCTACTCACTTCCCGAGTCTTGGGACTCAAAGAGGACCGCCATCATAGAAGCTAAAAATTTAAAGACTTTGAAGCTTGATGAACTTATGGGGTCTCTTCTCACTCACCAAATCATGAAGAAGAACAAGGAAGAGGAGAAGAAAAGGGAAGAAATTAGAGCTATGGGAGAGAAGAAAATCAAAGGGCTTGGCATCAATGCAAGTGCCATGGCTCTCAAGTCCTCCACATGTCATCATGAAGATTCTAGTGAGGAGGATAGTGAAGATGAAGAGATGGCCTATCTCTTCAACAAATTCACCCGGTTCATGAAGAGCAAAATGGAAAAATCCAAGCATGAATCGATGAAGAAGATAAAGGACTCCCACAAATCCAAAAAGAAGGGATCATCTTCTAAACAAGCATATGTGGCCACATGGAGTGATGAAGACTCCACCGATGATGAAGTAGCCCACCTATGCTTGATGACCCTCAATGAGGGGGAGGTAACTTCTAACTCATCTATTTCAAATTCTTATACATTTGATGAGTTACAAGATGCCTATGATGATTTGCTTTTGGAATTCAAGGCATCATTTTCTAAAAACAAAAAGTTGATTTCAAAAATAAAAATTGAAAATGATTTGCTTTCCAAAACAAATCTTGAACTTGAAGCAAGATTAAAAGATTTTGAACAAAAATGCTTTGATTTACAAAATTTGCTTCTTAAAGTTCAAAAAGAAAAAGATTTGATTTCAAATGAACTTGAAAAGAAAAATAATTTTCAAAAATCAAATTTTTATGTAAGACAATCTAGTGCCCCTAGATTTGTGAATGGAAAATGTTTTAGAAGTGTTTGGGTCCCAAAAGGACTAACCACTTCAACTAAAAAGGATGAAATTGAAAAATGGATTCCTAAGGGGACTAAATTTTGTGCTACTAACGTTCATGGATCCAAAGCAATTTGGATACCAAAAGTTACTTGATTGTCTTTTGCTAGGTGTGATGGAGATGTTCAACAAGTCAAACATTGAGGGGGAGCTCCATGCACACAAGGAAGAACACTTGAAGAATGAAGGCTTCACATCCTACCTTGAGTTCAAGTGTTGGTAAAATTCTAGTTGTTTTTGATTTCTTTTGTTAATTTTATTTTAAATTCAACTAGATGATCATATATGATGGACTAACACTTTTGATGATGCTTTGAGTAAGGGGGAGCCATTTTTAAACCAAATTCTTATTTGTGTCAAGGTTTTTACCTCTATTGTTATTTTGAAACTTAATGTTTTAAATTCTGTTTGATATAACAAAAAGGGGGAGATATGGTTTTGAAAAATTGAATTTTCAAATGAATAAGGGGGAGCTTAATTTGATTTCACATCTTTAATCTCTTATTCACATTTTTCAAGTTAAAGGGGGAGAATCCCAAACAATTTTTCAAGTTAGTTTTATTATATCAAAAAGGGGGAGATTGTAGAACTAATCTTTTGATATAATAATTGAAAAATGTTTTGGACTAATTTGAAAGAATTTAAAACTTGGTTTTAAAGTCCAAACTACTTGAAATTATGTTTGAGATATTTTAAGAGGTTTTTGACAAAGAATTTTCATGTTTTTAATAGCCAAACTCGTGATTTCAAAGTACCAGTATCGATACCGTCATACCAGTATCGATACCATTTTGCCCCAGTTTGGCCACTGTCAAAACCTGTATCGATACGAGGGTTTAGTGTATCGATACGGAGGGGGTCGTTTCGATACGCCACGTCAGCGTACCAATCCCATTTTAACTACCCCAACGGCTATTTCCCAACGGCCATTTAAATGTCAAAGGGTACCGATACGCCCTCAAGCGTATCGATACGCCCAAGCTGGCAAGTGCCCAACGGCTAGTTCATATGAAGGCCGTATCGATACCGTTCCACGTGTATCGATACCGTTAGCTGCAGAACATCATTTATGAAGGGAAATAAAGTCCTCAACGGCTCCAATTCATCCCCAACGGCTAGTAACGGCTACAAACTCATTTGGGAGTATAAAAGGGACCTCTAAGCATCAAGAGAAGACTAATGCTCATATTGTCAAACATCAAATGATCAAGAAATTGTATTAGTGCTTTATTTGTCAATTCTTGTATAGACAAACACTAGTGAGCCAAAATTGTTAAATTTGCTCAAGTGTTTTAGGATTTGGGTGAGAGTTTAATTGTGCAAACAAACACCTATTAGAGGGTTTAAGTTTGCTTTGTTTATCTCTTTGTAAAAGAGGGTTTTGATCAAGGCTTTGGGTAGAAGCTTGATCGTTTGTAAGGGTTTCCTCCTCATCCAAGAAAAGGGGACGAATCAATAGTGGATTGATTGTGAAATCCTTAGTGGGAAGCTAAGGTAGTGGATGTAGACCTTGGTTAGAAGGTTGAACCACTATAAATCATTGTGTCTTTATTCTTTCTAGCTTCCTAAACCCTTCCACCTAAAAATCCACCTCTCCACCACTTGGTGAGCATAATCGGTTGAACGAATCGAGCCCCACACAACTCAACAAGGCTCTACAACATCCTGCTTGGAAAGTTGTTGTTTACCAAGAATTTGATGCCCTTGTTCATAATCAGACCTGGGATTTCACTTCTTTGCCTTCTTCTAGACAAGCAGTTGGTTGCAAATGGTTATTTAAGGTAAAAAGGAAGCCTGATGGATCTGTTGAAAGGCTGAAAGCTCGACTTGTTGCCAATGGGTACTCCTAGGTTGTTGGCTGTGACTACCATTAGGACTGTCTTAGCAACTGCAGTTATGAAACACTAGATTATTAGACAGATTGATTTCAATATTGCTTTTTTAAATGGAGAGCTCACTGAGGACATTTACATGAGGCAACCTCCTGGATTTGAACAGAAAGGGCCTGATGGTAAAATGCTTGTATGTCATCTCAAAAAGGCTTTGTATGGTCTTAGGCAAGCTCCTAGGGCTTGGTTTGATACTTTGAAATCTTGTCTGCTGACTAAGTTGAACTTTGAAGAGTCTAAGGCAAATACATCCTTGTTCATTAAGAAAACTGCTCATTGTACTGTTTTTCTCATGGTCTATGTTGATAATGTTATAGTTACTGGAGATGATTCTACTGAGATTGATTGTATTGTGCAGCATCTTCATTCACAGTTCTCTTTGAAAGATCTTGGCGATTTAAGCTTCTTCTTAGGTATGGAGATTCAACAATGCAGTAATGGTTTGTTTTTTAATCAGAGAAAGTATATACTTGAGCTTCTTCAACGCTCTGATATGCTTAATTCCTCACCTCTTAGTACCCTTATGGTTGTACCTCCTGTGCTTACTTCTAATGTGGGTGATGCTTTTACTGATATTCACTTATATAGGAGTCTGGTAAGAGGGCTTCAATATGTTTGTGTCACTCGCCCAAACATATCCTATGTTGTGAACAAGGTCAGCCAGTTCATGAATAATCCTAGTGAGATCTATTGGAGAGCTGTAAAAAGGATCTTGTGATATCTTAAGGGCACTTTAACCTATGGATTGTTCTTTACACCAGGTGAGATATTCTCTCTGGTTTGTTATAGTGATGCTGACTGGGCATCATCTGTTGAAGATAGAAGATCTACAATAGGCTATTGCATCTATCTTGGAGGAAATCCTATTGCTTGGTGTTCCAAAAAGCAAAGTGTTGTGTCTCGATCCACATGTGAAGCTGAGTATAGAAGTTTGGCAAAGTTTGTCTCAGAATTAATCTGGATTCAGCAACTCTTGACTGATCTTGGTATTTATCTCGATAGTAAACCTGTAGTCTGGTGTGATAACACCTCTGCAGTGTCGGTTGCTGCTAATCCTACACATCATGCTAAGATAAAACATGTTGAGATTGATCTTCATTTTGTTCGTGAGAGAGTTCTTGCTGGGCAGCTTGTGGTCAATTATGTGCCTAGCTCAGAGCAATGTGCAGACATACTTACCAAGCCACTTCCTCCTGCAGTCTTTAGCTCCATGTGTCATCGACTTGGAGTTATTTCTTTTGAAGAAGCCATACAAAGTGAACAGCAGGAGAAAACCAGGGGAATGTTAGAGTATTAGTTACTCTGGTTAAAATTTGTTAGTATTGTTACATAGTCAGTTAGGCTTGTTATTCTAGTTGGACTCTAGGTAGTTACAACAGGCTCGTGTTATATTTGGGCTATAAATGCCTCTCTTGTAATTGGATCTGATAAGTTTTTGTAATCCAAGTTTTAATAAAAAGTTAAAATCCAATTGACTTTTCTTTCTTTTCACTCTCTCCCTTTTCATCTAAACCGATTCAGTTTTTCCTTTCGAGTTCTTTTACTATAGCCTTTTTCTTCTTCTTCTTCTTCACTGTTCACCGGAGTTTCATCGGAGCTTCAATCGGTGAATCCTTACAGTCACACTGGAATGGAGTGGGTATTCAAACAGTTTTTTTTTAAAATCTCAAATCGAATTAAGTTTATTGAAATTCTAATAGAATTCAATTAAATTCATTTGTTCAATTTTATCTTTAAAAAGACATGTTAAAATTTTACTTTGTTGTATTTATTTTGATTAACTAATATCATGTTATATACTATGTATATACACATACACGCATTGTATAATGCATATAAAATGTACTAGTGTGGGTATAGTGCACTGATGCAAAAAGAAAGAAAAAACGAAACATGATAAAAATAGAAAGAAACAAACCATGAAACATGAGGTAGGGGATGGTATTTAGATTTTTAAACATTTTTTAAGAATTATATATAATATTTACCATTAGTTTCATGGGCAACCTCTGCCCCTTTCAACATTGTTAAAACTGCAAAAATTTACCATGCACGAATGAACTACAGCAATTCCTTGAACAGGAGGTCGGCTTATCAGCCTCAACAACCTAAATGGACCAAGGTAAACCCGACAAAATTGCCAAGGTTTAAGAAAAGATAAAAATTTTACCAATTCTCTAATCAAGTTCATATTAAACAATCAAAGTTTCCATTTTCTTCACAAGTATCATCTTCAACATTGTCAATTCAAAATTACCTTCTTTTCTCCACAAGTACAAGTGCAGAACTTTGTCCCTTGCATCCTATGTTATTTAGACTGGGAGAGTGCAATTTGGGATATAATTATTGTCCATAAAGCTTTTCATATGCTTAGAAGATCATACACTTGTACCTATATCAGAATATGTGCTGAACACAATAAAAAACTGAAACTTATGGATCATATAGCTTGCATCTTAACCAGAATGATAACAAGAAGTAGGCTAACTAAACTTATATGTGCTTTCTTATTCCTTAAAGAAGTAAGACCCCAGAAGCCAAAATGGCGTTTGTAGCTCTGACAACGATCGAACCAAAACAGAAGCAGCTAAATGGTACACAATGCACAACCCGTGTTCCAAACCTACATATGATGCATATCGGGATATAGATACGAAGATATGATATTCCTAGGATCTTCTAAATACATGAAAAGTAAAAAAAAATGAAGATACCTTAACACTAGATACATATTTGTATACCACATTCAACCAAATCTTAAGTAACAGAGAATATAAGCATAGAGATTCCATACATAAGCCAAATATCCTCCAAAAAATCAGCTTTTGTTGTTACCCAAATATCTCGAAGGAATGAATCAACTTCCTCCATTTCCTTTCACCACGGAAAATAGTTACAGGGCAGTGAAATGCAAGCACGTAAAAGTTCACTAAGATGGCAGGATTATCCAGAGATGAACCTAGAGGGGGTTGGAGGGGATGGTCGCCCTCCTAAAAATTTGAAATTTCTATATGGTTTAGAAACTTTTTTGAAATTTTCTATGTATTTACTATTAAAAATCTATTTTCGCGCCTCCCTAAAACATAAAACATAAAGTTCTGCGTTCGTCCGTGGTATATATGCTTGGGAATGGGATGCATTTCACAGGAGAGATAGCAAAATGAGGGAAGTACATAGATCGCATATATTTGAGATTCCAAAATGAAATTGAATAACAGCAGATTCAGTTCATTGAGGTCACCACTGCTCAACAGCACATAACATCTACAAGACAAAACGAAGGAATTCAAAAAGGGTAAGCAAAAGGTCATACATTCTTCAATTTCTTCATCTTAGAAGGAGGCCATCGTCCCTTCTTCCTCAGCTTTCTCTTGCGAACAAGTCGCTTCCTACGAAGCCTTATCTTCTTGGCCAGCTTCATCCTCGCCTTCTGCTCAGCCAACTGCTGCACCTTAGACTCTAAAGGAAGTTTTCCCACTGCCAAATCTTCCTTCTTGCTTTCCGATGGAACCTGTTGCTCCCCATCGGTGCTTTCAGCAGACGCTTTCACAGTCACCACGAATCTTTTCTTGCTGGGGACAAACTGTGCACCAATTGAACATTTTGAAGGATGGTAATCAACCGCTTTCACCCGCAACCTGGAAACTGACAAGGAATAGAAAATTTCTCTAACAAGATGAATGTTTACATCAATGACAAGAGGTGTTCGATGAAAATTCCCAGAGACGAGGGAGTGAAATGAAAAGAAGACTTACTTGGTAAAACGAGGATGGGCAAGGAGGTGGAGCAAGAAGGAAATGGAGAAGAAGATAGAGAGGGAAGTGGATTAAAGGCGAGGAGAGCCATTTCTTTGTACTCTCGTTTTGGATAAGCTGCCTTTTTTCCCCAGTCTTCAAACAATAGATGAAATGGAACAGAAAACAAGTAAATAGATAAAGCTTCGACGGGCCTATGCATCTGCCCACTAACTCATGGACTTAGAGGCCCGTTTTTTATTGAGTTTGGAAGGCTAAAATCGCTTCTCCACTTAATAATTAATTAAAAAAAATACTTGAATTTTAATAGAAAATCACTTTTAAAAATTGATTATTGACTCAAACTCAAAAGTTATAGACTTTATTTGGTAAAAAGAAGTTTGAGTCAAAATTAGATGTTTGAATTAAAATTAAAAGTTTGATCGGTCAAATCAGCTAATTTAGATGTTTGGTAAAAAGCAGATTGGAGGTGAAACCTCTAATTTTAAAAAAAAACTACTAATAGGAGTTTTTGAAATTAAAGATTTTGACATAAGAATTATAAAGACCCTTTTATCCTTAACAATTATTAAAAATTATCAAATAACCTAAATTTAACCATTTCTATTTTAATTCTTCAACATCATGTATTTATATTGTGACATTTGTAAACTAATAATTTTTGTATTTTTTTTATTCTCACACATTTATATTTGTATTTAAATTTAATAATTAATTAAATTATATTAAAAAATAATTATATAAATAGTAAATTAATATATTCCTTAACCATTATAAAAAATTTCCAAATAACCTAAATTTAACCATTTCTATTTTAATTCTTCAACATCATGTATTTATATTGTGACATTTGTAAACTAATATTTTTTGTATTTTTTTATTCTCACACATTTATATTTGTATTTAAATTTAATAATTAATTAAATTATATTAAAAAATAATTATATAAATAGTAAATTAATATATAGATATTTCAAATATGCTTAATAATGTTATATTAAAAATTATTTTTCATAATCTAATTAATATTAATAGATATAAAATATTGATAACTAATAAACTAATCAAATAAGTATCAATTATAATCATGTCCTTATATATATGTCATTTTGTTTGTTTAAATAATCGCACATCTATCAGCTACCAGTTAATTTTACCAAACACTTTTATACAATCAGCTAATACAATCCGCTAGTCAAATCAACTAATGCAATCAGCTATCAGCTATCAGCTAATATAATCCGCTATCAGTTATCCGCTAATTGCCAAATAGAGCCATATTTTTTAGTTGTTAGGGTTGAAACGACGAGTTTAACCCTTCCTAATTTTTAAATTCAACTTTCACTTTTTGACAGTTTATCTAAAATATATATTTTATCTTTCCAATAAAACTTTTTTTTCAATAATACCAAACACTAAAATTTTAGTTCCAACTTTTCAAAATCACTTTATTCGCTGCAATTTCATAATCAATGTCAATATAAATTTTAATAACGACCAACAAACCACGTCGAAGGCTATAAAAGCATTGGACTCGTCTATAAATTACTAGACGGTATGAGCGTCTTATCGATATTCGATAATCAATAATATACACTGAATTTCATTTTAACTATGAATGACAGTCGAGTAAAATTTGAATTTATTTTGTTAAAGGGTGTTTTGAAGTCTTTGAATTTTTGAGAAAAAAAATAAGTTTTATTTTTTATATTTTGCACCCAATTAATCTTTTGAACCAATAAATTAAAGCATTAAAGGCTTCTGACCAATTTTTACTATCAATTTTGACATTTTTTTGAGATATTACCGTCACGTGTATGCACGATGTGTACCCGACTGTCATACATACACGTGACACACTACAGTTCTGTCGTATGACATTTATAGGTTTTTTAAAAAATTATTTTTTTATAAGTTTTTCTAGAACTTTTAATTTTTTAAAAATAAAATTAAAAAAATATAAAAATGTCATGTGAAAACACTGTAACATGACACGTTGCACCAACTGATCCAAAAAAGATGTTAGATTTAATGGTCTACGTTGGTCAAATGGGTGAATTGATGAAGTTTTGGAATATAAAGGCTTACTTGAGTGCAAAAAAAAAATTCAAAGTTAATTTTTTTTTCAAGTTCAAAGACTTATAATACTCTTAATTTAATTTATTTTATTCGTAAATTACCCGAATACTACTATATGCATCCAAATTAAATATCATCATCTGTGAGATATATCAATCTCAAAAGAATTGAAATGGCAATTTTAATTCATACGTGGAATATCTGAATACGCATAAATTCGAAACCGAATTAGTTAAAATTGGTTGCTCGAGGTTGAAATCCTCTTATAAGCAAACATATTTTGGTTTTGTAATATAGGTAGATTCCGATATCCACGATCCACATAAGTAATATGGGTTTGAACTTTGAATAATGGACGTTCGAGGGTAATACCCAATCTATACCCTAATCCAAATTATCCCAATAATATAAACTTTTGTAATGAGGTAAGAGTATAAAGTTTAAATCACATACACTATATTACTTTTAACTAGATATTTAAAATATTTTTATTTTCTAAATAAGTATTTAAAATATATTTTTCAGTCAAAATACCTAAAAATATATAAAATAAGTATTTAAAGTATTTTTTTATACAATTCTCCATTATGATGAATCAAAAAATGAATAATAATGATGAAATTTGGAGATGATAAAACATTATTCCCAAATCCCAGATAAAGGTAAGATTATTTTGATTGGTGGAGAATCAGACATGAAATAACTCAAGATTACATATGTGATCCAACGTGGCAATTGGCATCCCCAAGAAGAAAAAGACTCCGATCACCCTAGATTCATCAATGGCGGTCTCTGCACCATCTCCACTTGCTTACCTCGGCAGAATCCAACATGCCAACTTCTTCCCTTCAAAACCCCCACAATTCAACCCCCTTTCCCCCGCTAGAAAACCATTAACCATCGTAAACATGGCTCCCAAGAAAAAGGTATACCATGTTTGGTTCCCGAGAAAACTGAAGATTCCATCAATATATTGACGGGGTTGGTTTGTTTGCTCTTCATTTTTCAGGTCAACAAGTACGATTCCGGGTGGGAAAAGCAATGGTTCGGAGCAGGGATCTTCTACGAAGGAAGCGAAGAAGTGGAAGTCGACGTGTTTAAGAAGCTTGAGAAGAGAAAGGTTCTGAGCAACGTTGAGAAGGCGGGGCTTTTGTCCAAGGCGGAGGACCTCGGACTTACCCTTTCGTCGATCGAGAAACTTGGCGTTTTCTCGAAAGCCGAGGAGCTAGGGTTGCTCAGCTTGTTGGAGAACGCGGCCAGTGTATCTCCTTCCTTGCTGGCTTCGGCGGCACTGCCGGCTTTAGTGGCCGCACTGGCGGCGATTGTTATTATACCGGATGACTCGGTGGGGCTAGTGGCGGTGCAAGCGGTGTTGGCTGGGGCACTTGTTGTCGGTGCTGTTGGTTTGTTTGTGGGGTCGGTTGTATTGGGTGGTCTACAAGAAGCTGATTAATGTCCACATATTTCATTTTGTAATTTTATTTACATAAGCTGAGTTTTTTTTTCTTCTCTTCAATCACAGAAGTTCTTAAAAATATTGCTACAATTCCTAGTATTTTTGTTAGTTTTTTTTTTCTTTCTTTAAATCTATTACTCTATTCTAGGTTGATCCGATAATTTTTAAAATTACAAGACACAAATAGGTTGAAAATATGAAAATTATAAAAATTAATAGTAAATTATAAAATAAAATTAATAAAAAAACTACAATATTAAAGTATCAAAGCTCAAATAATAAACTAAGTTTACACAACATTAAACAATATTAAAAATTAATTCATTGTTAACATTCTTTGAGATCAACTCGTCTCCAAATCAGGCACAATAAGAGAGAGTTTCGCAAACTCTAAATATGTTACATCCCCTCAAAAATCAAATGAATCTCCACCAACGTTTTCGATACACGCGTGAAATTTAAAAATGACGTTAACTGCCCACATGAAACTCGAAAACCATCTTCAATACATCTCTTATAGTCTCTCAAAAATATTTAATTAATTTCAGCCGTGCCCTTTAAACATAGAACGTCCTTGGTACGTATACATTCCGAAAATATATCGGGGAAGTAGGACAATCTTGTGCTGCGATACCCGTGCTTCATAAACTCTATTGCGGTTGCGGACGTGCGTTTATCCTGAATGGCCAGCATTCCTTTACAATAAATTATGCTTATTGTTTGATCAGTAATTGAATTGTGATGGTTGAGGAAAGTATGAGTTTTAACAATAATCTTAAACCAAATATGGAATTGTTTGATAATATGAACAAGATTGTTCTGCGGGAATTGATAATTTTTTTAGTATCTAGAGTGGCTTAGAATAGTATCTGTTCATTCGTTTTAGTCTTTTGAAAACATCCATACACTTTTTGCATACAATTTGCTCGAACTTGATTCTTATGAGAATAAGAAAAATAATTATTTATTTATTTAATTAGATATTTAACAGGATTTAAATAGTAATCTCAATATGATGTTACAAACTTACAATTGTTATTTTACAGATTTGGCAGCGGTAGCATTCGGAATGCCTGTAGTTTTTCCTTTGGATATGCCGTGTGGAAAATGGTTGGGAATTGCGATCAAAACTTGAAATTGTCTTTCAAGTAGCAAACCACTTCTTGCTGCAGCAAACAAAACAGAGAGCACATCACTCCAGTAGTCCAGCTCCAGGGGAATCTCAACAAAATGCTTATAAATTCACAGTTTAAAGCCTGTGTTCGGATTAAATGGGGTTCGAGGAACTTACAATCAGAGAAAGAATGATACATCCAACAGCACCGGGGAAAAAGGCGTACCAAAAACTCAAGTGGTGTAACTTAACTCCATCGATGAATAGAATCGGCAAACTAGCAGCTACATTGATAGCGCAAGTTAGCATTCGGGTGCGAAAGCATGAAGGTGAAGATGGAAGAGAAAATGAAGCAAAGAGCCTGCCGTACCTGGTGGATGGGATGAACCTGTATAGATCATGTAAGCTATGGATGCAGCCTGGGCAGCACTTCTAGCGAGCCAACCAGGCCCAAACATAGTGAATGCAGCAACGCCAATCGCTGCACAACCTATTTGAGCCATGAACATATTGTACTTCTGCAACATCGTAAAGGTTTCATATAAAAATACATTATATTAGGTCATATATGTAACGTGGACGAATGAATTCATTTCATATGAAAGTATATAGATGGGTTAGGATTCACTAACAATGTCGAAATAAAGTTTATTATAGTTACTAAAACCTTGACACTTGAAACGAGACAGATTACGAGCTATTTGAGTTCGATTTAATCAAAATTCAGTTAACACTCAACTCGATTGAATTTGATTTAAGCTTGAATCGCGACTACGCCAAATTTTTATTTGGCGAGGGGCATTGTGATATTAATCTCATATAAAAAATAAAGCAGTAGATGGTAATGAAAGGGTAAGAACATACACGAGCAGCAGGAGAGGAGGGTGAGGCAAACAGGACGGCACAAACAGCCCCTAAAGGTGCAATTGTGATTGAAATCCCTTTTGCTGCTAAAATCTGATCCACCTTTCCCAATACCGCCATCGCAGCGAACGCTCCTGTTCCATTTTTCATCCAAACCCAGAATTTATACCACTCTGTTCAATTCTCATTCGTCATGAGGTTCTTAATCTTTTTAGCTGTAAAACTAACCTGCAGAAGGCCAAAGGATGTCGCTGAGTGAAGACGCCGAAGAACTTTTCTGAGGTTTCCATGAATCCCAGAGATTAGGTGCAGCCACGTTGCTGCTCGATGCAACGACCGCCGCGTATTCTCTCCCCTTGTTTCTTCTTAAGCTTCCGAAACCAAGAGATCTCTCCAAAGCAATCCTCTTGTTTTGCAGGAAACCACGATTGCCTCTGAGGAACAATGGAGGAAGTGAATTCAGAGATGTTGATACCGCCATCACATTGCTCTGGTGATAACAGTGATAAGCTCTCACTTGGGGGGTGGCCATTTCTTAGTTCATAAAATTCCACCGCCGCTGCAATATCTGCTATTTTTAATTCTGGTGGTTTTGAAGGAAGATGACAGAAAGTCAAAACAATTGTAAGGGGATGCAGAACAGAAGTAGGCGACCGTGGGGAAATAGAGGCCAACCCTGGCCTTTTGAAGCCTTCGAAAGGGCATTCACTGGACGAGGAAAGCCAACATTGTCATTTGTCGCTACATTTTTCAATTTTTTTATTGGCATAATGCCAAAAAAAATACCCGTAATACTCAACTAAATTATTATTTTAGTTTTTTTTAAATATTTTAGTCCTTAATGTTGCATTTTGGGTCAAAATAATCTTTATACAGATAAAAACTGTTAGTCAATTGACGACAAACAACTTGAAATAACTTGGTAGAATGACACGTCAGAAGAAAAAAATACTTTATATTTTATACAATTTTTTTTTAAAATTAGTTTTTGACTGATGTGTCATTATGTAAAGTCAATATATTTGCATATATGACACTGCTATCGCAGCGTGCACTGCCATGTAGGTTTGCCACATCATTTCAAGCTATTTACTGTTGGTTGACTAACAATTTTTATCCATAGAGAGAACATTTTGACCCAAATAAAACGATAAAGGCTAAATTACTTCAAAAAAGAATAAGAGCCAATATGATAAATCAATCAAACATTATGGCAATTTTTTAACATTATGCCTTTTTATATTGGAATTGGGGGATCATTGTCATTCGCTAGTTTTTTTTTTTGTTAGGGTAAAGTACTAAAATAGTACCTGAACTTTGTAAAAAAAAATAAAATGGTAACCAAACTTTTAAATGTTACAAAATGACAATTAAACTTTGTGTTTTGTTACAAAATGATAACTCAACCGTTAAGTACTTAACGTGACCGTTATAAAAATTTGTATAATAGCACATTTAATCCTCCATATTTATACATTCAATAAATTTAGTCTTAATTAAAAAATTTCAATAAATTTAGTCCTCAATATTTACACATTCTTTTAATTTGGTCTCAATCCTTCATGGATTCAACATCCGAATCCCAATAAAAATAATCAAAAGGTTTATGCAAATACACAATATTAACATCCGAAAGGAGAATGCTATACCCCAACTGCAAAAATTCTCTTAGGATATAAAATTTCAATCTCGAAACAACATGGTTACCCCATGTCTTCCCAATGGAATCAATCCCCCAGTTGAGACCATTAAGTAATGCATTTCTTAGACCAACATCTTTAATTTCTTTGATCATGCGTTAAAGCATAAGTGGTGCTTGCAGGTGGTAATAAAAAACTAAAACAACTTTATCCATGTACTAACATGTTTAAAAAGCTAGAGCTATTGCATGTCTTATGCCCATCGGACACTGCAGGTGAAACCCTTGTGAAGCTTCTAATCGATAAAAGACAAAGTTTGAAAAGTTCAAATGTTCCCTGAAGGATTGTAATGCCTTAGTACTACACCTACTGTCTGGTGAAATTTGCAATGTTGTTGCCAATTGGCAAATCAGTGCATATGTAAGGAAGTTGCTGCAAATTGGCAATGTTGTTGTTCCCCGATCAGGTTGGAAATGTTGTAAGTGTGATAAAATAGAGAATAAGGAATTGATACTATTGGGAAGACACGGGGTAACCGTGTTGTTTTAGGATTGAAATTTTGTATCCTCAAAATGTGATGAAAAAAATGAAAACGAAAAGAGAGATCCCCATGAAGGGATTGATTCCATTGGGAAGACGGGGTAACCATGCTGTTTCAGGATTAAAATTTTGTATTCTGAGAGAGTTTTTGCAGTTGGGGTATAGCATTCTCCTTTCGGATATCGATATTGTGGATAGTGTATTTACATAACTCTTTTGATTATATTTATCGGGATTCGGATGTTGAATCCATGACGGATTAGGACCAAATTGAAAGAATGTGTAAATAATGAAAACTAAATTTATTGAATTTTTTGAATTAAGACTAAATTGATTGAATGTGTAAATATAGATGACTAAATATGCTATTATATAAAGTTTCATAACAGTCACGTTAAGTACTTAACGGCCGAATTACCATTTTGTAACAAAACACAAAATTTAATTGCCATTTTGTAACATTTGAAAGTTCGGTTACCATTTTATTTTATTAAAATTCAATTATCATTTTGGTACTTTACCATATTTGTTATTTGGACTATTTTAGGGTTAAGATAAGCTTAATAGTAAAAAAATCTTAAACTATACATTTTTTTAGATAGATGCCTAAAGAAATATTTAGTATAAGTAGGTGTCTAACGTTTTCACCGTTATCTTTTTATGTGTTTGACTGTTAATGGTCGTTTAAAAATTCATTTAACCATTTAAAACATGACACACGCCTTTGATTTTAATTTATTTTTTTATTTTTTTAACTTAATATTAACAAAACCTTAAAATTTTCAAAATTCGCAAAACAACCTAAAATTCATAAATCCCCAAATCTGGCCACTGTCGTCACCGTTCATCACGTTGCCGACGACGGAATGAAACCTCTTTCTCTCGTCGCAAGACACGTACGTTGTTTGTCGTTTGATCGTTCGTCTTGCCGCCCATCGTTTATTTTTTCCTCCTCTTGACATTTGACTTTGTTTTGATGTTAGACACACTGTCTGTCGACTTTGGCGACGAGAGAATTGAAAAAATGATCGTGGAGGTCCGACGACAGAAGTGATGAGAATGTCGTCGACAATTGGCAGCAGTAACTAATGGAATTGAGATCTTAAACTATTTTGGGAATTTTTGAAGATTTTAGGATATTTTTGAGATTTTTAATTTTTTATATAAAATAAAATAAACCATACCACGTGTCATGTTTTTATTTACTTATATAATTTTTAAACGACCGTTAACAACAAAACATCTATGATAAAAGTGAAAACGTTAAGCACATATTTAAATTAGAAAATACTTTAAATATTTATCTAAAAAAAATTATAATTTAGACACTTTTGAGTATGACTACTCACCCGTTTAGATTTTAAGTGAGTTTAAAACAAAAAGAAAAAGAAAAAAAGGTACACGAGACATTCAAATAAGACAAAAATATTAGTGCTGAAAAGCAAGAGATATTTGTTTAATATTTTGTTAGTTTATAAATGCTAAATAAATGGCACATAAATGAAAACAAATCATAGCCTCTTATTTATTTATTTATGTAAAAATAATAAATAACATATTTAAGTATGTATGTGTCTCATTTTCTCTCCTTTTTCTCATTTTTTCTATTTATGTATGTATGAGTCTATTTTGTCTTATGTGAAGAATCTAATATTTTTTTAAAATAATCTATGTTATCAACTTGGCTTTCAAAATTTTATTGCACAATTTAAAAATATGGAGACTAATCACTCTCTTTCAATTTTCCAGTTTAGAGATTAACCATTCACAATTGAAGAATTTGTATACCAAATGCATTTGTGTTGTAGTGATATATTTTAGGGTATTACACTTGTAATCACAGATTTTATAGGCTGGTTTCACTTTAAGCATCAAACTTTTAAAACTTGCATTACAATCACTAAATTTTTAATTCGTTTTTATTACGGCCACTTCAACGACCCGATTTTTTGACTTAATGGGTTAGTATTGACCCGAAACTTGGACTTGGTGACGTAGTCGGATAATTAGATCAATTGGACAAGATTGAACGTTGGTAGATGAGAATTAGGCTTGTGTGGGCTTTAAGGAGGACTTTTTTGTGACAAGGAAGAAACTTGGAGGATTTATGTTTTCATCCGAGATTCAAGAAGAGACCAAATTTGCTTCGATGTGAGTGAGCATAATCTAGTATATATGCAGGCATGTTATCTTATAGTTGTATTGTTTCCCATAAACAATTAAGAAGTATTAGGTGATCGGTGGTCCATCATAAATTTTAATATGTACCATATATGATAAGAATAAGAACAAAATTCTATAAAGGTAAATGGAAACTAAAAGTGAAAACGTTCAACAAAAGATGAAGAAAAGAATATAATATTTATTTGAAATTCTCAATATATTTTTGGATTTGATAGTTCCATATTTTATACTATATATTATATCACATATTAACTCTTTATATATATATATATGTATATATATTATATTTCATTATAATAATTTACATAAAAGACGAGTCCAAATAAAAATATAAATTCATATTTCCAAACAAAATGTAGAAGTTGTACAATAATAAAAAAGTACCTATGTAGAATTCAAAGGGCAAACGAAGCAAGTTCCAAAATGTTCATAAAAAAAGAAGAAAACATTGATGGCCTTTGAGACCATGGGAGGGTCCATTTAGCAACTTGAAATTTAGATAATAAAAGATAAGCTGCAAATTTATCATTAATTATATGAATAAATTATTCAACACATATGACATGTATTCTTTAGACTATACAACCTTCTCTACTTTAGGGATTAATGTAAGTTTAGTTTATAGGCTTGTAAATATGTAGACTAGTGTATTTTTCTTTACACAAAACTTAATATAACTATATTACTTAGAATGCTCTTAATTATATTGGTATGATGTTCAAATGTATCAATTCAGTTGTAGAAAAAAGAAAAAAAATCACACCTAAAGATAAAACTGACAAATTAATAGGGACATATAAGTATTTTATTTTTTAAAAATAAAATTGCATATTATCTTTAAGTTTATCTTAAAAGCCTACCCATTATAAAAAAAAGAAAATGCCAATTGTTATTTTTAAAATACAAATTTATTATATTTTTCCTTTGATATAAAAGTTATATGACTCGAATCCTTAATTGGTGGAATGTTCAATGACGTTTATTTGTTTCTTATTTTTTATAGGTTTGAATCCTGACATTTGCATTAGTAATTTAGATATCGTTTTATCGTACCAAAAATATAAAAATTATGTCTCGGACTTTCCATTCTTTTACTTGCACTAAATATAGGGTAAAAATCTCCTGCCCCCTAACCATGCCTCCTTCTATGCCCCCTGCCTAAAAATACTTAAAAATTAAATCTTGCCCCATAACCCTAATTTTTATATCCTAAACCTCAAACCCTAAACCATAAAAAATACACCCTACCCCTAATTCCCTACACCCTAACCCTAAGCCCCAACCTTAAACCTCAAACTCTAAACCCTAAACCCACTATTTTAAAGTGGGGCACAAATGGGGCATACTTTGGGGGCAGATGATTTCCATCTTAAAAATCTCCTGCCCCCTAACCATGCCTCTTTCTATGCCCCTTCTTAAAAAATAGATAAAAATTAAATTTTGCCCCATAACCCTAATTTTCATATCCTAAACCTCAAACCCTAAACCCTAAAAAAATACACCCAACTCCTAATTCCCTACCCCCTAAGCCCCAACCTTAAACCCTAAACCCTAAACTATAAACCCAATATTTTAAAGTGGGGGCACAAATGGAGGCATACTTTGGGGCAGATGATTTCCATCCCTAAATATAAAATATATAGCTAATTTATTTTTATACCAATAAATATTGAGTTATTATTCCATGCACCGGCAATGAAAAAAATATTTCACAAGCATTCCTAATTTCACTTCAAAAATTAAAATTAAAATCTCTAACCCTAAAAACTAAACTCAAACTCCTAAACTCTCAACCCTAAATTCTAACCATAAACTCTAAACCCAAAAACTAACCATAAACCTTAAATTAAACATATTTGTGAAAAAATTACACCACCATTTCATGAAATAATTCCCCATAAATAATTACACTCAATTAATCATTTATCTAAAAAACACATTTGTAAATTTTAATCAAATGGTTTCTAAAATATAATTAATTTTAATAATAGGGTAAATTATACAAATGGTCAATAAACTATGTCAAAATAATCTTTTTGACCATTGAACTTTTGGAAGTTACAAAATGATCATTAAATTTTTGGTTCTGTTACGAATTGTCATTAACATTTTTCAAATGTTACAAAATGATCATTCAAACTTATGAAATTGTTACATAATAGTCCTTGAACTTATCAAAATTCATAAAAAAGTATTACTAATAGGGAGTAGGGACCATTTTGTAACCACATCAAAATTTTAATAATCATTTTATAATTTTTGAAAATTCAATGACTAAAATATTATTTTTAACATAATTTAATGATCGTGTGTATACTTTCGATAATAATTTTGTTATTTTTACGCACAAAGTAAATGCGATATAATTCTAAAATTTATTTACGTGGGTGGTTTAAAATTATTATCTATTTTTCTAACTGATTTTATAATCGAACTTTTTGAAACTTTATTGTCATAATTCAAACATCGAAGCAATTAAATATTCAACTTCAATTTGTTTTAAACAAATTAAAGTTTATTATATTTTAACTCAAATTCGAATCGGTAATTAAGTTGAATTTTATTGTAATTATAGTGATTGAAGATTACTTGGTTATTAGGGTTTACTTTAATAAGTAAATGTTTTTATCAAGTAAGATATCTTATTGAAAAAGGTTTCTCGGTGACCAAGTATTTGAGTCTATAAATATAGACCATGTTTAATCTTTTGAATTATGAGAGGATGAGAGGGAATTACTCTAGAGAGATGTAACCAATTTTAAGTTCTCTACAACTATTGTGATTACGTTGTAAAGATGAGTATTGTAGGTAGGGGTGTTCATGGTTAACCGTTGGTTAACCATTAAGAATAAGTCTTTAATTTTCTATGCATTCTTAGATACATTCTCTATACATTTCTCCTCTAATTACATTAAGAACATATAAATTTTGCACTAAGAACATAACTTATAGGTTAACCGTTATAGTGTTTTGGTTAACCGCGAACACCCCTAATTGTAGGGAGGTTGAGAAGAGTGTTTCGCTTCCACTAGGTTATGGGATATGTACACCGAGTTTTGGGATACACGAGATATCATGTATTTGTACTCTTCGTGTTCTCTATGTTGATAGTGGATTGTTCGTTTCCCTCGTCCGTGGAGATAGGTTATGCTGAACCACGTTAAATCTTGTCTCTTGTGCATGTCTTGGTATATGTTGTTATCGCTTTAGTTATTTTGTCGCATACCAAATTCCTAACAAATGGTATCAAAGCTATGGTTCGAGCTACGCATTTTTGAAGGAATTTTTGCTGCGGGTTTTGTGTAGCGATGTTGGAGACATGCAAGAAGAGTATTGTTGCAACGAGCTTTCAATTGTAGGGGATAATTCTCAATCGATTCAACGGTGCTTCAACGGATATTTGACTTACGCAAGAATTGAAGTTGTTGAAAATTTGAAGACCAATGCTCAGATGAAATTTGTGTCAAGGGGAAGATTTGTTATATTTTGACTCAAATTCTAATTGCTAATTAAGGTTGATTTTATTGTAATTCCAGTGGTTAAAGATTACTTGATAATTAAGATTTACTTTAATAAGTCAATGTCTATAGGAAAAACTACACAGGTGGTCATCCAACAATTACCTTTTTCTTGTTTTAGTTACCCAACTAAATTTTTTTGTCAAAATAATCCCTCACGTTATATGTGTTTCCTATTTTCGTCCCTCTTTGTTAAAAAACTAACGGTAGCGCTGACGTGGCTTCTTTTAAAAAAAATTAAAATATTCTTTAATCATTTCTCTCTCCTCTCCACATTAATTTTATTTAATTTTATTCAACTAATCACGTGGTGACACATGTCTCCACCATATTGATGGAAGAAAACTCAAATAAAAATCAAAACCTCACCTTGCAAATGCTAAGAATCAAACCTGGGCACAACAACATAAAGGGCCAACACAAGAACCAACTATGCTAAGCTAAATATTTAATTTAATTATACTAACATTTATATTTATTTATGATAGAATATAAATTTTTAAATAATATTTATTTATTATTTTTAAATAATTTAAAATTATGATCTAAATAATTATTTTTAAATAATTTAAATTTCATACTTAATAATAAAAAATATTATTTAAAAATATTGATTTAGATCTAATTTTAAGTCATTTAATAATTATTAAATATAATTTACAAATTTATATTCTATCATAAATAAATATTATTAATTTAATATTAATTTTATAAAAATAAATAAATATTTAATTAATTTTTTATTACCGAACAAAGTGAAAAAAATAAATCTAGTTTGACTTTTAATTTAAAACACAATTTAGTTAAATATATTTAAGTTAAAATTAACACAATTTATTAGTTTAACTTGGTGGTTACATATTTAAATTTTTATCAATGAGGTATTGTGTTCGAGTCATTCTTTACCTTTTATATTCATTAAGCATGTGTTGTTGCTAACTTATATACGTTAAATATAAATATTAGTAGAATTGATGCAAGAACTTGACTTAGCATAGTTGGTTCTTGTGTTGGCCCTTCATGTTGTTGTGCCTAGGTTTGATTCCCAGCGACTGCAAATTGTGGTTTTGATTTTTCTTTGGGTTTTTTTCCAATCAATATGGTGGAGACATGTGTCACCGCGTGATTGGTTGAATAAAATTAAACAAAAATAATATAGGGAGGAGAGAGAAATGATTAAAAAATATTAATTTTTTTAAAAAATGCCACATCAGTGCAACCGTTAATTTTTTTAACGGAGAGGGACCAAAGTAGGAAACATATCTAACATGAGGGACGATTTTGATAAAAAAATTAGTTGGGTGACCAAAATAGGAAAATGATAATAGTTGGGTGACCATCCGTGTAGTTTCCCCGTACTTATATTAGGTAAGAGATCTTATTGAAAAAGATTTCTTGGTGAAAAAGTATTTGGGTATATAAATATAGACTAAGTTTAACTTTTTAAATTATGAGAGAATGAGGGGGAATTACACTCGAGAGATGTTAGTTGTAACTAGGGGTGGGCAAAAATACCCGACCCGAAAACCCGACGATCCGAACTTAAAGTGTCGGGTAATTCCCGAAAAAAATTACCCGACCGGGCCGGGTACCCGACCCGACAAATTTACCAGGACACGGGCCGAGACACAGGCCGGAAGTTTCCTCTTACCGGGTACCCGACCCGATAAAAATTAATATATATTTTTTTATATTTAAAATTATATTTTTATTTTATGTTTCTTAATATTTTCACTCTAAAATTAAGTTTAAATCCCTACATTTTTTCTATGTTTGTATTATATTATTTTAAGTTTTAAGTTTACTTTTTTTTTTAAATATTTTTGTGTTTAACATGTGACTTTTTTTTTAATTTTAGAATTAAAAAAAATAAGAACCGGGTACCCGAATTTTACGGGTACCCGAATCCCGGGTACCCGGATATAATGGGCCGGGACACGGGCCGCCTAATGAGGTACCCAGATGAACTGGGTACCCGGTTTTCCGGGTACCCGAAAACCGGGTACCCGACAATTCACACCCCTTGTTGTAACCATTTTTAGGTTCTTTACAACTATTGTTACTACGTTTTAGAGATGACTATTGTATGGAGGCTGGAAAGAGTGTTTTGGTTCCACTAGGTTCTGGGATATGTACATTGAATTTTGGGATACATGAGATATCATGTATTTATACTCTTTGTGTTCTCTATGTTTGTAGTGAATTGTTCGTTTCTCTTGTCCGTGGAAGTAGACTATGTCGAATCATGTTAAATATTGTCTATTGTGCATGTCTTGGTCCATATTATTATTACTTTGATTATTTTGTCGCATACCAAATTTCTAACAAAGTTGATATCATAGTTGAAAATACAACCATGAGGTTACTATTTAAATTAGCTATTTTTTTATATCTTGGTATTTTCTACTCATAACTCGGTTACTAATCCTATTATGCCGCGACAGTCTGGGCGAGTTAATTGGACTAGGGTGATAATTGGTTGTTTCAAAATAAACGTTGATGCCTTGATGTGGAGAAATTATTTTATGGACCTTTCCCACCACGTCGTCCATGGTCCCTACCAGTTAAAAAAAGCCATATCAATTTTCCCACATCATTTATACACGTAGAGTTTAATTTCTAAATCATTTGATTCCAATAAAACATATTAAAATTAAAAAAGACATTAAAATTGAAAACAAATCGCGTCTATTTTTAGGGTTTTTCTTTAATCCATTTTCGTCTCAATCCTTCTCCTTACTTACTACATTTCTGAAAAATTACCAGTAAAAATTCCTTATGCATACATGCCGAAGCTTAGACGATCGGGCAAAAAACAACGGGTTCTTCGTTAAAAACGGACAGTTATTAATTAGTTTATTATTACTCGTTAAAAATTATTTTTTCTTGCTTATAACGATTCTTGTTAGTTTTAATTTTTTAAACTAGTTTTGTGTTTGTTTGATGAGAAATTGTTGAGAAAATTACTTGTTGAGCAAGAAGCATGTTAGTATTATGAGTTTTGCCTAATTGTGAAGTTTTGTTTTGCTATTCAAATATATCTATTATGTCGTTTCAGTTTAATTAATTGAATAAAAGAATTAATAAAATCTGTTCGTAAATTTTGCTAGATGAGATTTTCTTCCAAGACTTATAATATTTCTTTATTGGATACAAAAGTAATTATATCATGTTGATATTTTTATTTTAATTTTGTTCACACGAACAAGATAATGTTTTTTTTTTTAGTTTGACGAGTCGAAAGATATAATTGAAAGTTTGGATGATGAGTAGAAAGAGTGTTATGCTGCTACACTTATACATGTTTGTCTACCATTACTTTTATATTGAACTAGTGCTTTCATCGTTTTTCTTCGATGTTGTTTTTAAGAAAGTTAAATTTTAAATTGAAGAAACATTAAATTAATCAAGTTGTATTATGTCTTCAACAAAAATAATTAGTAATTCTTTGACTTTTATTTTTATAATGCTTATTTGCAATACTTTTTATTTTTATTTTACTTTTATTCATGCTATTTTTTTCCCCAAGACATGTGTTATGCTATTACACTCATACATGTTTGTTTCTTTATAACAGAACCAACATTATCAATTAAAAAATAATACAATGTTTTATTTTAGAAAAAAATCATGATTAAATTTTAAAATATATATATATATATATATATATATATATATATATATATATATATGTAATTTCAAAACTTCATTCATGTCAACAATTTACACTGAAATAATCTTAAAATTTTGACTTAGTTATATAAAACGTATTATATAGGTATTATTTTACAATTTGATAATATTTTAGTTAATTATTCTAATGGATTTAGTTGCTATTTTATGATTTGAGAATATTTCATTAAATTAGTTTTCGATTTGATTTTTTTTTGTTTGGTTATAATATCATATTATTTTATGATGATTAAAATTATATTTAAGAATATCAATTATTTAGTTTGATGTAGATATGTTTCATAATATCGACGAAGAAAATTCTCCAAGTTCTGCTTTCATAGAAAAGATAGACACAAATAATTCTGATTTTAAGAGGCTTGTGGAAAATAGTGAAGATGCAACTTATGATTTGTATAATAATTATGGTCATGGCATGGGTTTTAGTGTTCGGAAAGGCAAAAACATATATCTTGCTGGCACTAAAATTATTCGTAGTAAAGATTTCTATTGCTCTAAACACTGTTTCAAAGAATTTGAAGGCGTTGAGGATGCAAAAAAACATAGCAAACTAGAAACTAGAGTTGGGTGTCCAGCAATAATTCGCTTTACAGTGCAAGATGATCAATGGACAATTATTCGTTTTATTAGCATAATCATGAGTTGGCTACCCCTTCAAAAAAACATTTACTTAGATCAGCTCGATCAATTCCAACAACTAAAGTTAATGTCATTGAGTCAATGATTAATGCTGGTATTCGTCCCAAAGATGTTTACTATTACATGTCAAAAAAGTAAGGGGTGTTGAAAATGTCGGGTTTACAAGACGAGATTGTTGTAACCACATTAACAAACAAAAGATGATGATGATTGAAGCTGGAGATGGTCAAACTTTACTTAACCATTTCAAGGTCAAAGCAAGTGAAGACCCAATATTTTTTTACACGGTTCAAGTGGATCAAAAAAATCGACTTGCAAATTTCTTTTGTAAAGATGGTAGATCAAGAATTGATTATAACTGCTTTGGAGACGTCGTGGTTTTTGATACAACTTACCGCACCAATAGGTATAATTTGATATGTGCTCCGTTTGTAGGGATTAATCATCATCGACAAACTATAATGTTTGGGTGTGCTTTTTTATTAGATGAGACTACTGATTCTTTTGTATGGTTGTTCAAGTCTTTTTGCAATCAATGAAAAATCAAGCACCAAAGACTATTATGACAGATCAGGATCATGCAATTAGCAAAGCAATCAAATAAGTGTTTCCTGATTCATGTCACACATTGTGCTTATGGCATATTTCTAAGAACGCTCATTCACATCTTGATAGTCTCAATGCAAATGTTAATTTTCATGGCTTATTCCATAAGTGTATGCAAGGTTGTGAATCTGAATTGGAATTCGAGGAAACTTGGGGGAAAAGGATAAATGATCATAATCTTCACGATCATTCATGGCTGAAAGGTTTATATAAGTGTCATAAAAAGTGAAGTACTGCTTTTAGCGTTGATATATTTTCTTCTCAGATTAAATCTTCTCAAAGCGTTGAGGTTATAAATAATGTTTTACACGATATTTCTAAAGCCACTACTTCTTTTACTGAATTTATCTCTGGATTTGAGAATTTAGTGGCAAGATGGCGTTCTTCCGAAGCTAAAAAAGATTTTCAGTGCAAAAATGGCTAAATTACATACGCAATTAGAGGCTCTAGTATTTTGACTCATGCATCGAAAATTTATACTCATAAAATATATAAACGGTTTGAAAAATAATTTCTTGATGGTATTCCATTGACTTGGAGGGAAGTTGCACAAAATGATAAAATTTACACTTTTGAAGTTATGGTGGATGAAAATAGTTCAAGAGTTCGAACAATCCAATTTAACACAACTACCATGGAGATTCAATGTACTTGCAAGAAGTTTGATTTTTGTGGCTATCTTTGCTCTCATGCTTTACGAATTCTTAATGTGAACAATATTAAGGAAATTTCTGAACGATATATCTTACGGAGATGGACTAAAGATGCAAAGAAAAACATGCATGGTGGTAATGTTTCTGAGTCTTACAAGAGCCTAATGCAGAGGCTGAAATTGTTTTTCGTAATCGGATGATTCGGTTCGCTTATGAATTGATTACAAAGAGTCAAGAAAATGAAAAGAAAAGACAACTTTGTCAAAAGATTTTGTATGAAGGAGATACAGAAGTTGAGAAAAAATTAGTAAAGTTATGCGTCTCTAAGAATCATGAGCTCAAAGAGAATGAAACAAACTCAAGAGTAGTTCGATCTAGTAAGTTGTTCACTCAATAGAATTTTTTTAATGTTTTATGTTTTCTTACCTAAGTGATAATTGTTTTTTAATATAGAAAATGTGAGGAGGTCGATAATTCAAGAAATATCGGGTGATGATGATATCATTGTAGAAGATTGTGAAAATAGTTCGTCGATTTTAAACCCACCATGTGTTAGGCCAAAAGGGGTGTCTAATACTAGACTTAAAGGTCATCTTGAGAAAAGAAAGCCAAAAGCATCCAAGTTACCTAAGCCTAGTAAGTAATTTTATCATAAATTTACATGTTTTAGACAATTATTTTTTAAATTATATTCATTTTGATAAATGATATATTCTATATAGAAAAAAATCAACAATCGAACTACAATCAAATGCACACATTGGTTCTACTCAAAGTTACAGAAATTTTGTAAGTATAAGATCAATTAGTTGTATATTGTATAAAAATAAATTTTATTGTATACATTATTATATGATACTTTTTTTGCATTACAAGTTACTCTTTCAATGATGATGCCTCCAAATAATATCTTTGCACATCCTTACCCAAATAGAGTGCAATTCTTCAATACAGTAATAACTAGTAGCATTTATTTTATATTTACATATTTTTAAATTTCATACACATCAAATAATTTATTTTTATTTATTTATTCTAGACTCCAAATAACAATTGGTGTTTAAATGGTTCGAATTTACCTTATAATATGCAACAAAGGATTGATACAACTCCAAACTTCTATCAGGTATTCATTTTTAAATAAATTTTAGTTTTATTTTATTTTGTTTTTTTACTCATATAGTTAATACTTGAGTTAACAATACCTTATAAAATTACATTTTATTTTTAAGTAAATTTATATTTTCTTATTAGAATTTTTATGTTTTATTTTTGTTAACGAATTATTTTGATGAATTGATTATAGGAATCACTTGCACGTATTCAAAGGCATTCGAATTCCAACCTTTAATGCTTTTTATAAAATAAATTATTTTTTTTTGAACAGCAAGCATGATTTTATTAAATGCAAAATCATACAAAACACAACTAATAGCCTCGTTAAAAACCCCCCTAATCCTAAGTGGGGGAAAAGAGTGCCATTAGATGTGTCGAAAAAACATGAACCAACACGAAACAAAGATCAGTCCCGTACCCATAGCCAAGACACTCTATCGACACCCCCCTTTGCAAGGGCATCCACCAAATGGTTACCCTCCCGAAGCACATGCGAGAAACACACGCTTGGCAAAGCCTCGCACGCGTCGTCAATCTGAAAAAACCATCTCCACAAACGCCAAGGTCTGCGCTCAACCCCCTGAATCCACGCAAGTGCCACCCTCGAATCAGATTCAATAATTGTCGAATGAATCCCCTCCCACGACAACTCCCTCAACATCTTCAGAGCGAACCCTATCGCCTGAACCTCGGCCTCATTCAAGTCCGCCACCCCAATCGCCCCGGAGAACAATCCCCTAATCCGACTCTCCCAATCCCGTAACACTCCCCCACATCCCGCCAATCCTGGTTTACCCCGAGCTGCCCCATCCACATTAAATTTCTATACTCCTTTCCAAGGAAGCGACCAAACCACCTTACGTCGTACCAACATCCCCCCCGTTGCTCCGTTCATACAAAGAAAGGGGCATTCCCACCATGCCGCTTCACGTATGTCCACATTATCGAACCGAATCTGTGTCCAATGGAACGAACGTAATTGGACTAAGAAAAAAATTCCCCCAAGCGACAACCGCTTATCTTGAAACATTAGCTCATTGCGAGCTAGCCAAAGAGACCAAAGCACGCTAGTACATCCGATAAGCCACCAAACTCGTATATCTCCAGAAAAGAAGCTATGGAAGCAAGCAGAAATAAACTCCCTCACCTGTCTCGGACGCGCCACCGTCACCCCCCACCATGAGAAAAAGCAGTCCCAAACACTTCATGCCGTCTTACAGTGCCACAGGATGTGATCAATCGCATCCTCACCATCCCCACAAGAACGGCACAGCAGGGATGTCTCCCCCAATGGTAAACCACGGGCTGCCAGCATAGACAACATTGGCAAACGATCGAGTAAAAGGAACCATATGAAGCATTGCAATTTCGGTATCACCGGTAGTCGCCAAGGCCAGCTCACTTCGGACATATCCGTCATACCAAAAGACGACATCAATTTGTTTAATGCCCTCACCGAAAATACACCCGACGGCTCATGAATCCAAATGAGGCGATCAGCCACCCCATGTCGCAACAAGTAGCCCTGTACACAAGACAGCAGATCACGCAGCATGCCCCCCTCGAACGCACGCAATTCCCTACGAAAACACCTGCCCTATTCGTCCAAAGACCGCCCCAACGCCTCGCCGACACACTCTAATTTATCCACTACTAACCCATATAAGCGCGGAAAAGCAAACTTCAGCGGTTTGGACACACACCAACAATCATGCCAGAACAACACGCTCTCACCATTCCCTACAACCCAACAGAATTGTGACGCATTCATATAACGTTCCACAAACTCATTCTGCTGAACATCTACAATCTGTTTCCACATGGATGACATAGACCTCTTACTTCGATTGTGAATCCGCCAATTTAACACCTCGGACCCATACTTGGCATCAACAATCCCCCTCCAAAGAGAACCTTTCGCATCGACATATTTCCATGCCCACTTGGCCAATAAAGCTAAGTTTCGATCATGTAAATTAATCACTCCCAAACCTCCCAATTGTTTCGGCCGACAAGCAACTTCCCAACTAACCCGACTTAATTTAGCTCGCTCCTCCTTCCCCCCATAAGAAATTCCTTCGTATCCGATCAATTTTCAGTATGATTTGCTTCGGGACCAAAAATACACCCATGTAATACACCGGTAGAGCCGATAGCACCGAGTTAACCAACACTAGGCGCCCAGCAAAAGAAAGCGAATCTCGCTTCCATCCAGCCAAACACCGACGAAATCGTTGAATCAGCGGATCCCAAATTTCCATACCTCTTGGGCACACACCGAGAGGAATTCCCAAGTACTTCAACGGCAACACCCCCCTCGGACAACCCAAAATGCTTCCCACACTGTCAAGTAACGAATCCTCTAATTCCACACCAATAATACAAGACTTATCGTAATTTATTTTTAAACCCGTTATAAGTTCGAAACATGTGAGCACCCGTTTCAAGTTTCGAGCCATCTCCACATCACCCCAGATGAACAGCACTGTATCATCCGCAAACTGGAGGTGAGACACCGAGAAATTCCCCACCACCCGAACACCAGCTATTAAACCCATTCTCTCTGCATTTACCAAATAAATGTGTAGCACTTCCGCCACAATAACAAACAGAAGAGGTGAAATCGGATCACCTTGTCGCAGCCCCCTTCTCATAGAAAATTCCTCCGTCGGACTGCCGTTAATAAAAAACGATAGCCTCGCCGTTTCCACACACTCAGAGATCCAACGACACCATGTCTCCCCAAAGCCCATTCTTGCGAGAACAAGCTTCAAACAGCCCCAATCGATGCAATCGTATGCCTTAGCAAAGTCGAGCTTCAGCACATAACTACCAACTCGATCAAACGAAGTCTTCATTGAATGTATCACTTCGTTAGCTAAAAGGATACCATCTAAGATCTGTCGCCCATTAATAAATGCTACCTGAACATCACTAATAAGTTGCGGCAAGACCTCTTGTAGCCGACGAGCTAAGCATTTGGCCAATATTTTGTATACAGAGTTCAACAAGCAAATCGGACGGAAGTCCCCCAGCATACGAGGGTGCTCCTTCTTCGCTATCAACACAACAAATGTCGAATTGGAGCCCCTCGGAAACCGACCCGTGCCATGGAATTCCTCCATGAAAGCCATTATATCACCACGAACAAAATCCAATCCATTCCTAAAAAATTCAAAAGGGAAGCCGTCCGGACCCGGTGCTTTAGCACCCTCACTGCTCCATAAAGCCTTTTTAACTTCATCCTCAGTAAAAGGCCTCTCTAATACGTTACGTTGCTGTGTTGATATACATTCAAAAGACACCTCCGGCATTAATACTCCACCACCCGGATGAATCCCAAAATGCTGTGTAAAAGCCGTCCGCACCAAATTTTTCAATCTCCTAGGTTTCGTCACCCATTCCTCGCCAAATTGAATGCCCCGAATAGTATTCTGAGCTTGTCGCACTTATGCTGCTTTGTGAAAGAACGATGTGTTACGGTCACCTTCAGCTAGCCATAATGCCCTCGATTTTTGACGCCAAATCGATTCTCGCAAACTAGCCACCTTCCATAATTTAGAGTGCAATCTCCGGTATTCCACTTCCTCATCCCTAGTCCTAACATTATCACCCAGCCGAGCATCACAACACTCAATCCGCTTCGATAGCTCGTCATATTCCCTGTCCATGTCGCCAAATTGAGAACGGTTCCACCCCTTTAAAACCTGTTTTAGACCCTTCAATTTCAATCTAATCGACACATGCTCGACCCCCATAGACAATCGCTTCCATTCCTTCTCTAAAAGTGGAAGAGAATTCAACCATGCATTAATAAATCGGAAAGGTTTTGGACCATTGTCCTCCACTTCACTCACCAAAACAATAGGCGAGTGATATGACAATTCCTTCGGAAGGTGTAACACCATTAGAGAATCAAATCGTTGCAACCATCCATCCGAAACCAAAAATCTGTCAATACGACTACACTTGCCCCCTGGACCGGACCACGTGAAAATTTTCCCATTGACCGGTACATCAATCAACGCTAGCTGCTCAATAAACGCACAAAAAGAATCCATACCCGAGTAACCAGTACCACATCCTCTCCGTTCCTCATGACATTTCACGACGTTAAAATCACCTCCCACACACCATTCAATTGGCCTAGCTTGAATGACCTCTGTAATTCCCTCCCAAAACTCAGCCTGTTCCGTTGCCCCACAAGGCGCATAAGCCCCAACAATCCCACATTCCCAATCTTCCCTTATCCAAGTTCCAACAATCACAATTAAGTTCCGACGTACCTCCGATGCCGATACATGAAAGCCAGCCGGATCCTACACCGCTAAAACCCCTCCTGACCTTCCCTCCGAGGGAGCAAACAAGAAATTAAAATTATCGGAAAACCATAATTGACTAACTAACCTCTCCGAAATGCTCTCCGTCTTTGTCTCCTGGAAGAGAGCCATTCCACATCGCTGTTGTCGTAAAACACGTCTGATTGAACGTCGCTTCACCGCTGCCCCAAGGCCCCGCACATTCCACGACAACAGCCTCATTCACCGCTATTTCAAATCCTCTCGCGCCTCCAGTAAGCGTGCAATGTCTTGTAAAACTTCTTCTTCCCTACCCGCTGTCACTGCCCCGATCAAATTTCCCACTCTCGCTGTTTCCGCGGCCTCGCGAAGTATCGCCTGCTTGCAACAAACAAAGTCTGAATCGGACAGTGACCCGTACACTATCACAATCGGAGCCTGTTTCCCTTCCTCTTTGTTTTTCCTCGGACGGCCACGACCTCTCTTCACAGATTTGGTTTTTGACGGTGACTCAATCACTGTTGGAGCTGGGTTGAGTTCCGATAGGAGACGAATTCTTCTTAATTCACCATTTACTTCGATCAGGCTTGCCTTTGAAGCCCTGCTGTCCCCACCCTGAGGCCCAGAACTCACACGGTCTGGTATATCGTTAATACTGTCTGCAACCATAACATTTGCTGGCTCACCACTACTCACTCCCCCAAGCTCAATATCATCCAAGCTACATCTTTCCTTGATGTCCGGCTATTCCCCTATATCGCGATTAACCATCCCTAGCGATTCCTCCACACAACCGTTAGCTTGTATGGGCGATGGTGGAGGCAATTCTATCCGATGCAACGTCCCCTTCTCCATCTCATCCATGCGTAAGCTTACTTCGCAAGGCAAAGACTCCTCTAGTTCCCTATTTACCATCACCAATTGCTCATCTTCACTCCCGCTCTCCATCAATCGCACCCTAACATTATCCTCCCAAATGCGATCGATAAAAATCTTGTCCATACCAAGACCGTTAGCCGGCTCAACTTAATACTCCTCCCTCTCGATTGAGTTAGGTACAATTGTGGCATCAGATTCATCATCATGTGCAAACATCGAATTGGATTTCCACTCCACCTCACCCTCTCTAAGGCTCTCCCCCTTTTCCGAACACGACCCCGAATCACAATTACATTCTCGCTTCACACCTAAGACCTCCTCAACTTCAGTAACACGGACTAAGAAAGACGATTCCCCCTCCTTAATTTCCACCATTTCGTTTACCCGGTATACCCAATCCGTTTCAATTAGGATTCTAGCTCGCTCGAACGACGATGGGGCAATCGTTTCCGAGTCCACACGCACCAACTCTCCCCACAAATTCGCAATGTTCCGGAATGTATCCTCCGACCATAAGTGGATTGGCAGCCCACACAACGATAGCCATGTTCGTCGATTTGGGATAGCAATCGAAGGCGACCATTCCATAACGTTTTCCAGCCAACGCTGTAATTTACCTGATTTAATCATCGCATCGCGTAATAGGCAATTGTCAAACATCAACAGGACTAAAGACCCTGCAACTCGCATCACGGATAATCCCTTAAGGTCCTCCCGTTGGAATTCCCTGGCCAATTCCTCAATTGTGCAAGGTTTACGGCAAAATCCTACTGCACAAGATTGCAATACCCGCCATTTATCCATATCGACAATTCCTCAAACTTGTTTGTTGGTGCCTTGAAGTTTCGTCGGGGATGAATTCCCAAGTCCCTCCATTCGCTTAGAGCGCTGCTCAAATTCCTTTGGTCGTAACCCTTTGTCGCCGTCACTAAACTGGGCTGAATTTCCCTTCGTCCCCTTACGATACCAATACTCACGTCCGCCATCCCTAGCCATTATTAGATTGTTTACAACAGAAAGAAAGATGGACGGTTAAGATGAAACAAAGGAAATGTGGGCTATGACCCAGAAAATTGAGATAGCCAAGGGTCGGGCCACCCTTCCATTTATATAGCCCAAAATGAGTCTAACAAAATCAGTTATTATAAAACTGATCTGTTAAACCAGTGGGCCACATGGGTCTAACAACCCAATAACAACCAAACTATACTAACAACCCAGCAACATGAAACAGATCCAACAGCCATACAATCTAACATTTCCCCGGCTTTCTCCCCCTTGATTAATGCGCAAGACTCAGAGAAGCTTGATCCACTGCCACAGGATGAACAACAACTTTATGGCGAAAGTCACGAAAATATACTTTGGATAAAGGCTTTGTAAACCCATCTGCAACTTGAGCATCAGCAGGCACATAGTTAACTTGAATCTTACGTTCACTCACTTTTTCACGAACGAAGTGAACGTCAAGTTCCATATGTTTTGACTTCGAATAAAAAACGGGGTTAGCAGACATAGCCACCGCACTCGTGTTATCACACCAAACAACGGGAGTTCCCAAAATGGGAATTTGCATATCCGTAAGAATAGTCTGCACCCACAAAAGTTCAGACACCGCATCTGCCACACTCCTATACTCAGCTTCGGACGTCGAACGGGAAACAAACTTCTGTTTTCTCGAACTCCAAGCAACTAAACAATTATCAACGTAGATACAATAGCCCGTTGTTGAACGAAGGTCATCTAAACTGCTACCCCAATCGGCATCGGAGAAGGCAACAACACTTATTGACCCACTAGTACCCAAGGTGAATGTAAGCCCATAAGCCAAGGTGCCAACCAAGTACCGTAAAATCTGCTTAACAGCAGCCAAATGTTCTTCGCAAGGACGATGCATGAACTGGGCCACCTTGTGGACACTAAACGCAATATCGGGCCTAGTGTGGCACACATATAGCAACGCCCCAACAAGACTACGAAACTCATATGTGTCAGAAATTGGGCTACCAGCTTCTGACGTTAGCTTAACAGTAGAGCACATAGGAGTGGGAGAGGGGTTCGCACGGTCCATTTTTGCCTTTCGTAGAAGATCCAAAACGAAAGACTTCTGACTCAACACGAGAGACTCACCCACACGGTGAGCAGAGATACCAAGAAAAAAGGATAATTCTCCAAGATCTTTTAAAGAAAACTGTGAGTTCAAATGTTTAACCACATTATCAACACTTGCAACAGATGAACCACTAATTATGATGTCATCGACATACACCAAGACATACAAAGAAACACCAGCCTTGATACAAATGAACAGTGAGGTGTCTGCGGCAGACTCTTTAAACCCGAACCCGAAAAGAGCACTTCGTAACTTAGTGTACCAACTGCGAGGAGCTTGTCGCAGTCCGTACAGGGCCTTTTGAAGAAGACACACAAGAGAGCTTCCATCATTCGAGTCTTGTGTGAAACCAGGAGGTTGAAGCATGAAAACCTCCTCTTCGAGACCCCCATTGAGGAACGCATTATTGACGTCCACTTGCCGCAACACCCACTTGTTACTCACAGCAACTGAGAGAAGAATATTGAGCATGAAAAACCGCACCACAGGACTGAATGTGTCTCCAAAATCCTGACCAGGTATTTGCGAGAACCCCTTAGCCACCAATCGAGCTTTATACCTCGACACCGACCCATCAGAGTTGTGTTTGACGCGAAACAACCACTTGCATCCCACAGCAGTTCGACCAGGAGGTAACGGAACCAACTTCCAAGTACCATTAGCCATGAGAGCATTATACTCAGCCATTACAGCATCACGCCAAGCAGGAATAGCAAGAGCTTGTTCAACAGTTTCTGGAACAAAGTTAGAAACAGTCTGCACCAGAAACGACTTGGGCTTGAAGACTCCGAGCTTGCTACGAGTAACCATCGGATGGGAATTAACAATAGAACCAGAGAGAACAGTATCAAAAGGTGGGTCAGAGGTTTCAGGTACATCCAAAACAGCACCAGAACTTGCTGCACATGGGTCAGCAGCAGAAGATGAAGGCATGGGCAAAGTGGTATCAGTAGGAACATCAGGTGAAGGATGCTCAAGAGAAGAAGCAGCTAAATGCAAGGGAGAAGAGGAAGCAACAAGTGAAGCAACAAGGGAAGCAACAGGTGAAGCACCATGTGAAGCAACATGGGAAGGATCATGGGAAACAGCAGGTGAAACAACAGGGGAAGCACCATGAGAAGCAATAGGGGAAGTATCAGGGGAAACAGCAGGGGAAGCAATATTAGGAGCAGGGGTTACAAAGGAAGAAATGAAGGGAAAGGAAGCAGAACGAAAGGGTTTGGGATCATTGGAACAAGTACAAGACTTGGAGGAAGCTGCAGGGAACACACATTCGTTGAACACCACATGCCGAGAGATGATAATTTTACCAGTAGAAGTGAGACACTTATACCCCTTGTGTTGCATACTATACCCCAAGAATATACAAGACTGAGACCTAGGCTCAAGTTTATGATGTTGAAAAGGTCTCAAATGGGGAAAACACTCACACCCAAACACCCCTAGGAAGGAGTAATCAACACTGCGCTGAAATAATTTCTCAAAAGGGCTAAGGTTACCAAGAACACGAGTTGGCAACCGATTGATCAAATGAATGGCAGTAACAACAACATGTGACCAAAACTTAGTACCCAAAGAAGCCTGACTAAGCAAGGTTAAAGCTAACTCAACCACATGACGGTGCTTACGCTCAACTACACCATTCTACTCAGACGTGTGAGGACACGTGACTCTATGAGTAATCCCAAGTTCAGCAAGTATAGGGGACAGACTACGATATTCCCCACCCCAATCACTCTGTATAGCCTTAATACTAACACCAAACTGGGTAGAAACCATCTTAGAGAAGAGTTTAAAGGCATGTACAACTTGACTCTTAGACTTAAGCAAGTATAACCAATTATGCCTAGTGTACGCATCAACAAAGGCAACATAGTACAAATAACCCTCAGATTTAACAAAGGCAGGACCCCATAAGTCAGTAAACACAAGCTGAAACGGCTCAGTATAAGCAGTAGAGGAAGTAGGAAACGGTTGTTTATGACTTTTACCAATACAACAAGCAGAACACAAACTACTTTTATTAACAGCTGCATCAACAGATAAGCCACAGCTATGTAAAACCTTATCTAAGGTAACTTGAGCTGGATGCCCTAAGCGGCGATGCCAGGTTTCATATTTACATTGATCAACAACAGAAACATTGGCCTCAACATTATTAATCTCAACACTATTAACAGTAGGCATACGCATATCAAAGCTGAAATTGGAAGGTAAAACATATAAACCATCAGAAACTGTACCACTGAGCATTTCTTCACGAGAATCCTCATCACGCACGAGCCACCGATCAACATGAAACTCAAAGAAGACTCTGTTATCACTAGCACACTTTGACACAGAGATCAAGTTTTTAGAAATTTGTGGCACTAACAAAAGATCACATAAACGCAGCATACGAGTTTTAGTAGACACATTATTTGAACCAACTTTGCTAATAAGTAAACCCTTACCATCACCAACCACGAGTTTACCTAGTCCAGAGAAATCATCACTCTGATGCAGGTTGGACGAGTCTGCCGTCACATGATGTGTGGCTCCGGTGTCAACGAACCACGAACCAGAAGAGGTGGAGCTACTTGGGGCACAGTGAAGACAAGAACCACCAGTGTTGGAAGCAGTAGAGCCACCATTCGAACCAGTCGAAGCATTACCAGACTTAGCCCCAGTTAATGTGCACACACTCACAGAGATAGTATCCTCACCATCAGAATTCTTGTAAAGACTTGCAGAAACGCCTGGGAAACTTTGGTCAAACCTTCGAAAACAACGATCCACGAGATGGCCCATTTTGCCGCACAGCTGACACTGAAAACGCGGACGGCCTCTACCACGGCCACCTCCAGAGGCATTTTGTCGATACGGACGCTGAGACACCCCACCAGAGGAGGAATCAACAGTAGATTGATTCGAACCAGTAGATCCAGTAAACTTTGCCACATGAGCACTCATCGGAGCCGAACCGTCAGAGTCAAAGAGCCCTTGTTGAGCCTCCGCATCGACCAGGATAGTGGTCACATTATCCAGAGAGAGGATCTCTCGACTCGCCGTGATAACCGCCACAAACGGTTTGTATTCCGCCAGAAGACCACCAAGGATCGTCGCGATGTGTTCCACCTTTGACACTGGACTGCCACACGAAGCCAGCGCGTCACAGATCTCTTTCACTTTCGAGACATAAGCACGCATCGAGAGTTCTCCTTTGCGAATCGTCCGGAGTTTGAAGTGGAGACTCATCACCGTCGTGGTGGAGCGGCTACTGTAGAACTCCACGACTATAGCCCAGATCTCCGCCATGGACTCAGCACCAACAAAGTTGGACAACAGATGCGGGCTATTCGTTGACAAGATCCAAGAGGAAAGCGCAGTCTTGCGCAAGAAAATCTTCGTATTTCTCATTCAAAACCTCCGTGCCGTCAGACTGTCGAACCTTAGCCGGCGGCGCCTTCATCGAACCAGTGAGGAAACCCTCGAGACGATGGCTCCTCACCGTCAGCAGGACTTGCTGTTTCCAGATGAGAAAATTCGTCTCATCCAACAGCACGTTGACACGCTTACTTGCAAAAAATTTGGCCGATCGGCCGGACGAATCATCATCACCGTCACCTTCAACACGCACCATAACGACGACCGCAACAAAAAACGAAGCACAAGGAAGAGAAATCACAGGGAACCCTAGATCGGTAACCAGAAAATCCTAGAGCGGCAACAAAAGAAAAAACCCTAGATCCCAGCGAATGATACCATATTAGATTGTTTACAACAGAAAGAAAGATGGACGGTTAAGATGAAACAAAGGAAATGTGGGCTATGACCCAGAAAACTGAGATAGCCAAGGGTCGGGCCACCCTTCCATTTATATAGCCCAAAATGAGTCTAACAAAATCAGTTATTATAAAACTGATCTGTTAAACCAGTGGGCCACATGGGTCTAACAACCCAATAATCACCAAACTATACTAACAACCCAGCAACATGAAACAGATCCAACAGTCATACAATCTAACAGCCATCGATACCCGAATTCTCGATCCATAGAGTCGAAACCCATTGAATCGCTCAATAACCCTCTCCGCATCCTGGCGTGATTCCATCCGTACAAAACCAAACCGGGCTCCATCTTTTGATCGTTTTGCGGGGATAAAGACATCCACCACCACGCCATGGCGGTCGAAAACCTGCCAAATACCCTTCCAATGTAGTTGATCCGGGAGGTTATAGACGAACAGGGACCAAACCCGTCCTCGACCTGTGTCCCTCTGTGATTTGGCTTCCCCCTCACTGACTCTCTTCCCCTGTGTCGCCATCCAAAAGCTGCCACTTCTTATAAAATAAATTATACTTCCATATAAAATGCTTTTTTATTTATTAAAATTGTGTTCCATGACACACTTTAAATTGTCATTTGAGGTCAGAAGCAAGTATTATTGGTGAAGTTATTTTTACAGATTATATGGGTTATCACGTTTTATTGTTTGCATTGCGTCACATAACTACAAACATTGTTTGAAATAAAATATTGTTATCTTATTATATGTTATAATTTGTATAACGATTTTGATCGGTTGTTTATTTTAAATTATTTATATTTTTCTTTAATGGATGGATGGATCTCTTGATAATTATAAAGTTATACTTATTTTTGTTACTTATAAATTACATATTTATCTTACATTATTGGGTTCTATTCTGAAAATAAAGTAATATATTTTTATATACATGTACATTCACACAACGAAATTTGTCTCATAAATGAGTTTTTTCTTAATTATATTTTTTAAAGCATCGCCTTCGAACATGATGTAAGTGAATGGCAAATTATTTGTATTTAATCAGAGAACAATGAAAGTAGTCTCCTGTGATTAAGACAAATTTTTCTCACTTTCATTATTTTGGGTCTAACTTAACAAGCCCCGACTTAAACAACTTTAAAATTTGATTTTTTTAATTAGATAAACAAGTTTCAAAATTAGCATCCAATGGTGTATTCTATGATTATCATCGTGAACCATTGATAAAGAGAGAAAAATGCTAGGTCACGAGCGATACCAAGTGTAATACCAAGAATCATATATAAAAAGTATCAAAATGTCAACAACGAAAAGTGATAAGCACCCTGAAAGCTAGTAAAAGTCAAAGTCAATAAATTCTAGACGAAGTCCATGACAATGAAACAATTTGACTATCACTTAATATATAAAAATTAATCTTAAAACAAGTTAAATTAAATCCATTCTGCTTCCACAATTTTTTTTCTCAATCGAAAATTATTATACATTAGTAAATAAAAATGTATGTAATAGAGCATTACAAAAAATCTAAACTCGAAAAAATCACTCAAACATGTCTCCAAAAACACAACACAAATACGGAACCATTTACCTCAAATGAGGTAAAGTCTCATATGTGTTTAGCTTCATTTTGTAAAATTAATTTGTTAGGATAAAACTTTAACCAAAACTACACATCACCTCACCTCACAAATTCAATAAAAAAACAAATAAAATTACAAGCCATGATGCTATAATCCAAAAGCTGAAACCCACCATTTATTTTCTTCTATTAACTGCAAAAATAAATTATATATATATATATAATATTTTCTTCAAAGTGTATCCTGTAACGAAACAAGTTTCAAACTAAACAAGTGATATTCATAATTTTGATAAAAATACTAACAAAATTGTATGGTACAAACAGACACGTGAAGGAACCAATGGATATAAGAAAAATAACATAGCCTTGCCTTAGAAGACTACATAGTTGAGGCTTTACCTATTTCATACACAGCCAAGTTTGGATACAATGTTAGAAATTTGAAATAATCTAGAAAAAATTCAGCCGAATAGAAAATTTTAGAAATGTTTCTTCCGCTTCTAACACATAACTACAACCACAATCGAAAAAATTATGTAAGATATCAGTATTAGCATGGTAAAAAATGTACTCATATTTCAAGGCATAATATAGGTGGACTGATTTAATATTTTTCTCAATTTAAAATCAAACTTTCTTAAAAGTAACATCGAAGAAAAAAATGAAAGTACCAGTTCAACATAAAAGTAATAGCAGACAAACTAGAAAAAATAGCACACTATTTATCGAATGAAAGCCTTAATAAATTAGAAGAAAAGATTAGAAGATCGATGGCGAACAATAAATAAAAATAATTTTTAACGAGTAATAATAAAGTAATTAAGAACTGATCGTTTTTAGTGAAGAACCCGTTGTTTTTTGCCTGATCGTCTAAGCTTCGGCGTGTATACGTAAGAAACTTTTACTGGTGATTTTCCAAAAACCCTAAAAAGGATTAAACTCCACGTCTATAAATAATGTGGAAAAAAAGTTGATATGACTTTTTTTAATTGGTAGGGACCATGTGTGACGTGGTGAGAATGGTCTACGAAATAATTTTTCCTTGATGTGACATATAGCATGGTAGGAAAATATAGTGTTGTTGCTTGTTGAGAATTGCTTTTAAATAAGAAAGTATCTATTTTATATATTATTTTAAAAAATAGTGATATAAATTAAAATAAATAAATAATTATATTAAAAAATACTTTGAAAAAGATTAGAAATTTCAGCTTTTCAAAACACCTTTCAAACCAAGTTAAAAGTTACTTTTAAAATAAAAAGCTACATGTTACTATTTTTATTTCAAAAATACTTTTTCACTATAATTTTTTTTTGAAAATCAATGGAGAACGAGGTTAACTTTATTAAGTCAAAATAAGGACATGCATTCTTTATGTGATCGAACCGGTAATGGTACTGCCCATTACTTAGCTAAGTATGTAATGTTCCAATTTAATTTGACTTTGAGCATCATCTGGAATATATTGTATATTATGTATTTTTTAACATAAAAAACCTTCATTAACTAGAAAAAAAATTACAGTAGGACAATGGGTCACAATTAAACCTAGAAAAAAACGCAACATCTATAAAGCCGATGTTTGAGTCTGAATGGATAAAGCTCAAAACAGATAAGGAAAGAACATAACAGACAATTGTCAAAAATAGAAACCTTAAAACACTCTATGGAGGAAAATTAATTGTAGGAGGCTTGGATCTGGCGTCGCTTATCACCTGAGATCAAGATTCAATCTTTTTAGGAGGAAAATTTTGTGAGAGCTCAAAGGTCTGAAAAATGTTTTTTCATACTTCACGATCATGGACCTAGTTAGAAAAACCCCTCCTGAACAAAACCCAAAACCCAATGAGAGCAGAGACATCAGAGCAAGTGAAAGGCCAACGGGGCCGTTTGAAATAGGGCTCTTCTTACAAATTAAGTTATCAGAGTATATTATGTTGGAGTATGCCCAAAGATCAATCATATGATGATTGAATAGACATACTATTTTACTAGATTTATCAAGTAATGACATTGCCGTTATTATCATTTAGTATGTTTCTGTGCATCAAACTAACCATTGGATAATAATGTCCATACAATAATACGATTATTGTTAAATAGGATCCTTAGTCGAATATTATTACGGGTATGGACAGTGATAATATATAAAGACTAATATGTGGTTGATGACAAGCGTTGTCATTGACATAGAGATGTCAAAATCAACACATAAGTATTTGTTAGAGAACAACATACTGGATTGACCCACTATGAGCATGTTTCTTGGGTAATTATGTGACAGTCACAACATTGCTCTTGATAAACATATGTATAATACTCAGACTTGAGATCAACATGATTTCAACATAAAGATTTACGTATTTTGACATAGTCAACATGTGTCGTAACTGACTACATTATAAAGACTGATGATTGGATACGTGATGACCTATGTAGTGAAATATGGTTGATCAAGAAAGGTTTTGTCCCTCCTACATAATGGGAGAAATATCTTCAGCCACTTGATTGAGTGAGATTAGAAAATGCATGGCCATGCTCGAATATTATGATATGAGATATCATAGAGATTCGTTTATCATAATCTACTAAAGACATCAAGAAACACTAGATGGACAATGCAAGTGTGACTAACCCATGACTTGTGTTCATCTAAGATATAAAGGACACTACATGGACCTGCGAATGGAAATAAAGCAAGAGTTACTACATCATCCATTAGGACATGTGTTTTTGCTTAAATAGATTTGTTTTAGTTTTTAAGATTATTATTTTGTGCCTAAGTTTTAGTTATCTTGTAAGGACAAGATATTTTAATTTTGAGATTATTTAAATAAATGTTATTCTTTTAATCTCTTATGGCACAACGAATCAATGATCTTTAAACTAATCAAATCAATAATATTTATAAGATAAATAAAACAAATGACTAATCTCAAACTCATAAAAAGTAATAAGGTAATTTGATGAGATCAAATTCAAGAATATTTAAAGTTTGATGAACTTTCAAAGAATATAGGATTGTCTCATAATTAAATCCCACAAGTGGAACGAAAAGTCTTTGAAAGAGAATCAAATATGTTAGACATGTTTTAATTCAGAACAAGTCATTATCGACTTACACACTAGAAAAACAACTCTCATACTTAATCGTTTTTTTTCTTCCGAAACGTCATATAAGATATGGACTAAGAATTGTTCTAGAATACCTTTGAAGTTTTAAGGTTACTTACATGTCAAAATGTTTACAAAGTTCGAACCTTAAAAACTCCATTTGTTGTTTATCCTAACGAGAACAAAGCGTTTGTTTCTCAAACGAGAGTTTATCTTGAAAGAGATTAATTCTCACAAAGGGATATTATTTCTTCAACTTTAACGAGAACAAAATATTTGTTGCTCAAACGATAGTTTATCTCGAAAGAGAATACTTATCACTAAGGGATTTCATTTTTCAACGAGAACAAAATGTTTGTTTCTCAAACGAGAGTTTCTCTCGAAAGAGATTACCTCTCACAAAAGGAAAAAATGGAATTTGGAATGTGAAGAAATTTTAGACAACAAATTTATGAACCAAAGATTGAGAATGTTCCACAAATGATCAAGGAACATTGGAACAAAACACAACCATTGTGTTGATCCTTAAGAGAATACCATATACTTGAGAAATATGGATTTCTCACTATCTGTACATGGAAACACTCTTCTTTTCGGATCAAGATAAAGACTAGGTCTTATCAGAAAGCAATGTCGAGCCCAAAATTCGAGAAATGGCTAAGAGCCATGAGATATGAGATGGAATCCATGTCTAAAACCAAGTATAGACTTTGGTTACCTAAAATGGTAAAACCTAAGAGGTATGGATGAGTTTTTCAAAAAGGAAAAACCGGCATGGATGATAAAACATACAAAGGATGATTCGTCGCTAAAAGTTTTCGACAAACTTCATAGTATAGACTATGATAAAGCATATTCCTTGTAGCTATGTTTAATCCATCTTAATCTCACTTGCAAGTAGTTACATACGATGATTATGGAATCAAATAAAGGAATGTCAAAACCACTTTCCTAAGGGAAAACTTGAAACATGTGTGTACATGACACATCCAGAAGGTTTTGTCACTCCAGTAAACACTTGGAAGGTATGTAAGCTACAAAGGTATATCCGTAGACTAAGGCAAGCTTCTCGAAGTTGGGATATCCGTTTCAGAAGACACAATCAAAATGTTTGGTTTATCTAAAAACAAAGGGGAGTCTTGTTTTCAAAAGAGCTAGTGGGAGCATTGTTACTTTCCTAAGTATTGTATGTAGATAACATACTCATCAAAAGGAACTAAAGATCGCAATATGTTTTGCATTAATAAAAGATACTGCGAGTTAGAAACATGAGACAGTATCTAACTCTACAACGTAGGCTGAATGTATTACAGTCGACATACCAATAAAGAATGATGTTTGGATCTAAAGGATTCACTTCTGAACTAAGAGTTGTTCCCAGCATATTAGATGCTACATAACTCTGTTATGATGGAACCTTTGCGTAAGCAAATAAAACCCAGATCTCATCAATAAATCCAAACATATTCTAAAGTACTTACATCTTGGAGATCTGAAAGTATGCAACATACGCACAAAGTTGATAACTTTGTCAACTCCCTGACAAAGCTTTTGACACAGCATAAGCATGTCAGTTACACTAAGCCATGTCGTATTAGATACGAGAATGATTGGTCTTAGTGCTAGTGGGAGATTGTTGGAGTATGCCCAAAGACCAATCATATGATGATTGAATAGACATACTATTTTACTAGATTTATCAAGTAATGGCATTGCCGTTATTATCATTTGGTATGTTTATGTGCATCAAACTAACCATTGGATAATAATGTCCATATAATAATACGATTATTGTTAAATAGGATCCTTAGTCGAATATTATTACGGCTATGGAAAGTGATAATATATAAAGACTAATATGTGGTTGATGACAAGCGTTGCCATTGACATAGAGATGTCAAAATCAACATATAAGTATTTGTTAGAGAACAACATACTGGATTGACCCGCTATGAGCATGTTTCTTGGGTAATTATGTGACAGTCACAACATTGCTCATGATAAACATATGTATAATCCTCAGACTTGAGATCAACATGATTTCAACATAAAGATTTATGTATTTTTACATAGTCAAACGTGTGTCGTAACTGACTACATTATAAAGACGATGATTGGATACGTGATGACCTATGTAGTGAAATATGGTTGATCAAGAAAGGATTTGTCCCTCCTACATAATGAGAGAAATATCTTCGGCCACTTGATTGAGTGAGATTAGAAAATGCATGGCCATGCTCGAATATTATGATATGAGATATCATAGAGATTCGTTTATCATAATCTACTCAAGACATCAAGAAACACTAGATGGACAATGCAAGTGTGACTAACCCATGACTTGTGTTCATCTAAGATATAAAAGACAAAAGGATGAAATATATAAAGGAATTTTATTCAGGAATTAGGAAAGTCAAACCATGACTTCATGCAACTTAGGTAGCAATAATGTATTGCTAGATGCCACTCATTGTTTGTAAAATTAGAACAGTTCTAATTTTACTGCTAACGTTGCATGAACCTACAAGGGTCACACCCTTCGAATGAAACGAACAAAAATTGGAAACCTTACTTCCTATTTTAGAAAGGTTGCCGAAAATCCCCTATGGGATAAGGGAAATTGGCAACTCCCTTAAATGGGAATAATATTGGATAAATATTGTATTTATCAAATATTATTTAGAGTATGGGAAATATTTAGAGACGTAAATATTATAGAATAAGATTCTAGAAATTTAAATATATATTTGGAATTTATATAATTCCAAGTTTATGTAGAATTAGATTCCACATAATTAAAATCATATATTTAAATATATTTAAATCCAAATAAAGATAGAATGAGATTCTATATAATAAAAATATATATATATATATATATTTGGATTAAATATAATGTATATTTAAATCCATATTTTATGTAGAATAAGATTCTACATAGTTAAATATATATATATATTATTTAATATTATTAAATATAATGTATATTTAATATAAACCAATTTCAAGTAGAATTAGATTCTATGAATTTTGGTTGAACTTGGATTTAAGGAATTCAACTAGAATTAAGTCTCTGAATACTATTTAAAGGGACAAGGGCTAGCAACCAAATCATCCCTATTCCTCCTTGCAAATTTCGACATATCCTTGGGAATTCCCCTCTGGAATTTTCGACAAGTCCTAGATTTCTTCTGAGAAGCTGTTCGATATTTTTCTGGTGCTCCTCTTGCCCCCTAGCAAATTCCTGGCGATTTCCTAGTTTGAATCCAAGTCCCGGTAAAACCCCTGGTTTATTTCAGACTCCCTCGGGAATCCCTGGAGGGATTTCGACTTCTCCCTGGAAGGTGTTCAAACCTGCCGAAATTTATCCCTAAGTGTTAGGGAGGCGGAAACTTTGTTCGTTTTGTTCGAGTGGACTCCATAGAGGTCGTTGCGAACCTGTGACGATTTTGGTTTTACTTGATGTGGTTATTCCGACATACCGTCGGTTTTCCAGTTTCTAGAGCTTTAAAAGGTAACTCTTCATCTTTTCACCCCAGATTCGTTCCTGTACATGGATCGTGGCTGGATTACGTCGGATTAATTTTTTCGCTGCGCCACGGGGCGTGCCGACGTGACCCATCAGTGGTATCAGAGCCACTTGTATCATACGAATTCGGACTTAAATTCTTGGGTGATGTTTATGTATGAGATGCATGATGTTTGATTCGATTTAGATATTTATCGTTTATCGTATCACACCTAATAATGACTTATTTCGATTATCACTGAATGATTAAGAGTTAATCATAACTATGTTAGGTTGCTTCAATGTTAAATGTTAACATGTTGAGACTAATAGTTAGTCTAGAGAACAAGTAGTTGTTCGTAGTTTCATAGATTTATGAAATCTCTGAAAGGGCTTCTAATTTGATAAAAGTTATCAAACTATCTTTCACGGTGAATCCATAAGAGTTATGGTTAGACGTTATGAAAAATGCATGTCTAGGATTTGCATCATCAAAGACCTGGTACTTAAGTGTGCCTAGTGTGCCACCTCTCTTTCATGTTGACCTTCCTGGTGCATTTTTTCGTTAACGCAAATGGTTTATGAAACCTCGTGATCCTTTTTTGGCCCATTAACCGCAACATAGGGATAATCAGTTTAAAACTCCGTAAACACGTCGTTACTTTGTTCGCACGATGTTTGAAATGCATGTTAGATTGCACGGTGTTTGTTTTGCATGGTTATAGCACATAGCCTTTATAGTTTTGGTTTTTATAAATACGACCTGCGTGTCGTGCCTTTCTCTATCTTCTATTGTACTTCTCTTCTCATCTCACTCCCTCGCATGTAACGCGAGTTTCTGAAAATTGTAAATACTCATGGAGATAAAGCAAGAACCAAGGTAGTAGCGTGGTGGGCCTTCCCTGGTGGACCGGGCGTTTCAGAAGCAGATTCTATCTTCAGTAGAATGGTCCTCCCATTGGCTTGGGACGGGTCGCCTTAGGTTAAGAAGGGCTATAATCATTGCATATTTATTTACCGCTTATATTTACCTTGTATGTGATGCAATTGATGTTTTATAAGCATGATTAAACATAGTTCTATTGATAGGATCAATGTTAAAATGATGAGATAATTAAGTAAATCCCTCACTATAATTTTAAGTCTGTTTTAACCATCCAATATTTACCCTCGTTAAAGCTTCGATCGATATAATGCGAGCTTTGCCAAAGCAATGTCACATTTATCTATCTTAGTTAAACACGAAGAATAAGTTAGTGATATTCGCCGATTGAGATATTGGTATTGACTTAGCTGGGTTGTTCTAATAGGATTAGAAAACCTAGTGGTTAAAAGTTTTGGATAATCATAAGATGATTTAAAGAACAAGAGTTGTTCGCCAAAAGATGAGGAATTACATGAGATGTAATTAGTAAGGTGTTACTTACCTAAATAACTATTTCCTAAAAGACTGGCCAAAGCTGATTTAGGAATGGTGAAATACGGATCCTCACTCACTAGAAAAACTATCGAAATTTTTTTCCCGAAATTAAAACTAGAGGGTTTTTAATTTTGAAGAAAATAGTGGGAGTAAATTTATAGTAAAGACCTATCTATAAATTTTAAAATTTAGTAAAACTTATGTAGCATATTTTCTTTGTTGTAGAATTAATGGCAAATAATACTCTATCTCTGCGATCTATCATTGAGAAGGATAAGCTCAATGGCATAAACTTCCTTGACTGGTTCCACAATTTGAGAATTGTTCTCAAACATGAAAAGAAGGAATATGTCATTGAAGATCATGTTCCTGATGAACCGGTTGCCACTGCTTCCAGAGCTGACAAAGACAAGTTTAGGAAACACATGGACGACATGCTGGATGTCAGTTTTCTTATGCTTGCCTCCATGACCCCTGAGCTTCAGAAGTAACATGAAGACATGGTAGCTTATGATATGATTCAAAATCTCAAGGAGATTTATGAAGGGCAAGCTCGTCAAGAGAGGTACGAGACCTCTAAAGCTCTATTTCAATGCAAGATGAGTGAGGGATCTCCCTTAGGAGCTCACGTCATCCAAATGATGGGCTACATCCAAACGTTGGAGAAGCTCGGCTTTCCGCTGAAAGACAAATTAGCTACTGATGTCATCATGCAATCGTTGTCGGGTAGTTTCAATCAGTTCGTCCCTAATTTCAATATGAATGAAATTAGCAAGACGCTGCCACAGTTGCTCGGCATGTTGAGAACTGCTGAAATCAACCTGAAGAAGGTAGGGCCTAAACCTATTCTGATGGTCCGCAAGGGCAAGAAGAAAGGTAAATCGGCAGCAAAGTCTAAAGGTGATGGTAAGACCAAAACCGATGTAAAGGAGGCATTAAAACCTAAGAAGGGAATCAAAAAGGATGGAAAATGTTTCCATTGCGGCAAGACCGGACATTGGAAGAGAAACTGCCCCACACACCTACAAGAAGTCAAGAAAGCAAAAACGATTGAGACATCAACCTCAGAGGCTTCTAAAGAGAAGGCATCATAATAGACATGGACCTGCGAATGGAAATAAAGCAAGAGTTGCTACATCATCCATTAGGACATGTGTTTTTGCTTAAATAGATTTGTTTTAGTTTTTAAGATTATTATTTTGTGCCTAAGTTTTAGTTATCTTGTAAGGACAAGATATTTTAATTTTGAGATTATTTAAATAAATGTTATTCTTTTAATCTCTTATGGCAAAACGAATCAATGATCTTTAAACTAATCAAATCAATAATATTTATAAGATAAATAAAACAAATGACTAATCTCAAACTCATAAAAAGTATTAAGGTAATTTGATGAGATCAATTTCAAGAATATTTAAAGTTTGATGAACTTTCAAAGAATATGGGATTGTCCCATAATTAAATCCCACAAGTGGAACGAAAAGTCTTTGAAAGAGAATCAAATATGTTAGACATGTTTTGATTCAGAACAAGTCATTTTCGACTTCTTTACACACTAGAAAAACAACTCTCATACTTAATCGTTTTTTTTCTCGAAACGTCATATAAGATATGGACTAAGAATTTTTCTAGAATACCTTTGAAGTTTTAAGGTTACTTACATGTTAAAATGTTTACAAAGTTCGAACCTTAAAAACTCCATTTGTTGTTTATCCTAACGAGAACAAAGCGTTTGTTTCTCAAACGAGAGTTTATCTTGAAAGAGATTAATTCTCACAAAGGGATATTATTTCTTCAACTTTAACGAGAACAAAATATTTGTTGCTCAAACGATAGTTTATCTCGAAAGAGAATACTTATCACTAAGGGATTTCATTTTTCAACGAGAACAAAATGTTTGTTGCTCAAACGAGAGTTTCTCTCGAAAGAGATTACCTCTCACAAAAGGAAAAAATGGAATTTGGAATGTGAAGAAATTTTAGACAACAAATTTATGAACCAAAGATTGAGAATGTTCCACAAATGATCAAGGAACATTGGAACAAAACACAACCATTGTGTTGATCCTCAAGAGAATACCATATACTTGAGAAATATGGATTTCTCACTATCCGTACATGGAAACACTCTTCTTTTCGGATCAAGATAAAGACTAGGTCTTATCAGAAAGCAATGGTGAGCCCAAAATTCGAGAAATGGCTAAGAGCCATGAGATATGAGATGGAATCCATGTCTAAAACCAAGTATAGACTTTGGTTACCTAAAATGGTAAAACCTAAGAGGTATGAATGAGTTTTTCTGGTGTTCCTCTTGCCCCCTGGCAAATTCCTGGCGATTTCCTAGTACGAATCCAAGTCCCGGTAGAACCCCTGGTCGATTTCAGACTTCCTCAGGAATCCCTGAATGGATTTCGACTTCTCCCTGGAAGGTGTTCAAACCTGTCGAAATTTATTCCTAAGTGTTAAGGAGGCGGAAACTTTGTTCGTTTTGTTCGGGTGGACTCCGTAGAGGTCGTTGCGAACCTGTGACGATTCCGGTTTTACTTGACGTGGTTATTCTGACATACCGTCGATTTTCCAGTTTCTAGAGCTTTAAAAGGTAACACTTCATCTTTTCACCCCAGATTCGTTCCTGTACATGGATCCTGGCTGGATTACGTCGGATTAATTTTTCCGCTGCGCCACGGGGCGTGCCGACGTGACCCATCATATTAGGATATTTGTTTTGATATAATATTTGAAAAATAGTTTTGGACTAAATTGAAAAGTATTCAAAAATAATTTATGTCCAAACAACTTGAAAATATGTTTGAGGAGTTTTCAAAAGGTTTTGGAAATGTTTTGAAACGTTTTAAAGTATTCAAACCTAAGATTCTAGTGTGACCGTATTGATACGGTATACCCCGTTTCGATACACCTTAAGGTTTCAGCTACAGTTAATTTGAAACTGCCAAAACCCGTACCGATACAGGCCTTGGTCGTATCGATACGGACCGTGGTCGTTTCGATATGCTCTCAAGCGTTTTGATACGCCTATGTGATAAAAGCTTCAACGGCTCAAAACCCCAACGACTATTTGAATTGCAGACCGTACCGATACGATACAAGGTGTACCAAAATGGGCGTTTCGATACGGACCAAGGTGTTTCGATACAGGATGCTGCATAAAGCTCAACAGCTAGTTTTGAAGAAGAGCGTACCGATGCGGCTATCCAGATATCGATACAGGCAGCTCCGTAAATGCATTTATTACGAGAAATAATTATAAAAGTCCCAACGGCTCTATTTGAACCCCAACGGCCACAAGTTTGTTCCTAACTATATTATGAAGGCTAGAACACTTGAAGAAGGAGGGAGAGTACATCCAAGCAACATGATCAAGAGATTTTGAGTTCATTTCTCATATTTTTATTTCTCTTGTAAATAGTGTTTAAGAGAGTGCTTTTATTGTAAATCCTCTACACTCTTGTGAGCTAAAATTTCTATAAACACTCACCTTGTGAGGTTAATTTGTTTACATCTTATCCCTTGTAAAAGGAGATGTTCTAGTTTAGCCTTAGACAAAAACTAGAGTGGTTCTATCTTAGCCGTTAAAAGATAGGGTTGTAAAGGTTTCCTCCTAAGCCTTGAAAAGGGGACGAATTCATAGTGAATTGGGAAATCCTTAGTGGTGTGCTAAGGTAGTGGATGTAGACTCGATTGTGTAGTCGAACCACTCTAAAATTCTTGTGCAAATTGTCCATCTTTATTTCGATTTTTAGCCAATTCTTCTACAGAGCAAAATCAACCCTCTCGACGAATTTCGGTGATCGATTCGAGCATGCTACAAGCCTAATAGAGTAGCATGGATCCAATGAAATGGATTAGGAAGAAAGATCAGAATCGAAGGGCAAAAAAAAGAAGCCACAATAAAGCATATATCTAAAAGTAAAAAAACACACCAGAGAGACAGACAAAATGAGGGAGAACCCTCCACCGTTTTCACCAGATCTGCCATCAGTGGAGGGAGATGTCCTAACCCACAAAAATTTGACGTCCCAAAAAAAGATCATCAACACCGAAGAGACAAGTTCCCATCAAACAACTGAAGACAAAAAAGAAAAAAGACAGCAAAAGAGAAGAAAAGAATCAACCGAAAATAAGGGAAGAAGAGGAGAACACGAACAATTTGGACGGCTCTCGACGACACCGAGGCTGTTAAAAAACGAGACTCCTTAAAAATACAAAATTAGAGAGAAAGAATGATGCTCTTAAGAGAAAAAAAAGTTCCTTTTTTTTGAAAAAAGGTCGACATACATTGAAAAACAAACAAAAACACAATACAAGAACGAGATCACCAAACAAGGATCCTATAGAAAAATAGAGGAAATGAGAGAAGCCAAAGGCTACAACAGACCACAAAAAAAATAGAGTGTTGAGAAATATTTTGATATAACAATTATGTGGAAAATGTTTTGGACTTGTTTAAAGATTTCAAAAATAATCCAAAAGTCTTTAAAACTTGAAAAATATGTTTAAAATGTTTTGACTTTGCACCTATATCGAATATACATTTAAAAGTCAAAAATTAGCCAAAATTGGGTCTTTAAGTGAAAGTTTTGAAACCATCCTTATAAGGTTTCGAAACCTTTCTGGGCAGAATACCACTATTTTCAAAACCTTAGCAAAGGTTTCGAAACCTTGGCCTTGTAACGGTAGTTTTTACAAATCCCTTCTTAAGGTTTCGAAACCTCTGTGCAAGTGGGAATTTAAAGATCGACTTTATGACTTCCCAATGGCTCCAAAACATCCCCAACGGCCATAAACGACTAGAATATCATTCCACACTATAAAAGCAATCTTGGGACACTTGAAGATGGTTAGAGAACACATCTAAGCAATATGATCAAGAGAATTTGAGTCCAATTCTTACTTCTTCATTTCTCTTGTATATAGTGTTTAAGAGAGTGCTTAATTGTAAATCATTTATACTCTTGTGAGCTTAATTTGTGTAAACACCCACCTTGTGAGGTATTTAGTTTACCAAACAAATCCCTTGTAAAAAGAGAGGTTCTAGTTTAGCCTTAGACAAAAACTATAGTGGTATATAGGGTTGTAAGGGTTGCCTCCTTAGCCTAGAAAAGAGGAAGAATTCATGGTGAATTGGGAAATCCTTAGTGGTGTGCTAAGGTAGTGGATGTAGGCTTTGGTTAGAAAGCCGAACTGTAACACTCGTGTTTTGGGGTTAGGAGTTAGACGCGTGAGTTGGTTCGAGTTGTTAAAATCGATTTTAATTAAATTGACCTTAGTTTTGATTTAATAGAGATTTAAAATAAAATGGGTGACAATTTTGTAAATAAAGTGAAAAGTGGAAGACCATCTTTTTGAATAAAAAAGGAACAAAAAAAAGGCTTCATCTTCCCCCTTTCCCCCAATCTCACGTGAAACTAAACCAAACCCCTCCCAAAACCCCCATTTACTATTCCATTTGATTTCTTCACCTATTCAAGAGCATTTTGAAGGTAATTTCATATTTGAATTCTCCTCATCATCCCCATCGTTTACATGGTCTTAGATTTCAAAACTATTCATGTTTGCATTTTTCAAAGTTTGATGAAAGTTTGGATTTTTAATGGGTTTTTCATTTGATTTTGATTTGTTGGGTTGGGTTTTGGTTTAATCTCACCTAAATACACTTGGTATCTTAAAATGGATGGATTTGGGAAAAATCCTGAAGTGGGTCTTTGGGGCAATTTTTAAAGTGTCAAAAGTTGAGTTTTTGGTGTGTTTTAGTGTTGGGTTGAAGGGCTGATGGTATAGGGTTATTAGGGAAGTTTTTTGGGACCTTTTAGATGTCATTTGGGTGTTAGAAATCATAGTTTTCAGCTAGGTATTTGAGGAGCACGAAAATGGAAGTTTTGTGGATTGTTTGGGTTTGAATTTGTGAAGCTTTGACATGTGTTTGTGAGTTGGGTTTGTGACTGAGTGTAGCATTGGATTGGTGAGTAATGTTTGTGTTTTGATTTGGTTAGAAGCTAGAGGAAACATCGGAGAAGCATCGGGATCGAATCCGGGAATTGAGGAGGCTTCACTTGCTTGCTTGGTTTGCTAAGGAAGGGTGGTGAGTAAAACTTTAAATTTGTTTTAAAGTTGGTTCAAGTGTGTGTAGTGGAGGTATTGGAATGAGTTTGGTAGACCATCCCAAGGTAGAAGTTAAATTGGTAGTTTGACTTCTTGTTTGTTAATGAGCTTTGATTTCCTATGCCTATCTTGATCTTGCAAAGTATGAATTGGTTATGTATGTGTATACATTGTTATGTGTGATGATGGTTGAATGATATGAATGATGATTAATGTGATGTGGTTTAAAGAAATTGGCACTAGTTAACTTACCGGGTGTAAATGATCGATCATTAGGATTAGTGTGCACACGTTTGATTCAAATTCGCGCGTGGCCTTGATGGCGTTGAGTCATCAAGGAAGAGTACGGTGATGTAATATTCCACTGGAAATTTAGTTATATATACATGATGATGAGTGGAATCACATCCATAGGGCATGTGGTGATGAGTGGAATCCCACCCATGCAAGGTCCAGTGATGAGTGTAATCCCACCGAGGTAATGTTGTTGTTGAGAGTAAATCCGCACATCCGAGTAAACTAATAGTGGCCAATGTACTTGCTCTTATGATTATGATGTTGTGATATTGGTTTATATTGTTGAGCTTAATATGATGTAAGATGCCATATTTATGACTCTTGAAACACTAGCTAGGATGCTATGTTGATGCCCATGTATGTTGTGTGTGATGTTAAGGATTGCATGCTTGGACCCTGCATTGTTGTTGTTTTTGATTTTAGAGCATCCTCACTAACCTTCTAGCTTACGCTATCATTTTCAACAATGCAGATCATTAGCGTGGAGTTAGCAAGGAGCAAGACGAAGGGGCATTCCAAGCTTGTTGTTGCTCAAGTATGGCTTAGTAAATAAAGTAGTAGTTAAAAAATGGGGCTATTATGTGTTTTGTATGAGCGTTGTATGACTCATAGATGTTGGTGATGTTTATGCTTTGCTTGGATTTGTAAACCATGTTAAGCCTTGTTGAATGCTTGTTTGAGATGCTATGCCTTTGGATGTTTTAAGTTGCTTTGGTTGGCATGTAAACTCTATGTGTGGAGACATGTGCCTTATGGGCTTTTAATGTTTAAGTATGCCTTGAATGATTTTGCATGTGATGGAAGAATCCTTGTTGTGCTTATTGATTTGTTGATGTTCGGCTTTACATGTTTATTTTGTGCTAAGCATGTGCTATTAGGGTGTCTTTCATCTAGATTGGTTGTATGTTGAGTCTTGAGTGTTTTAGTGGAGTTTTGGGGTTGCCTGGTATCTAAAACCAGCAAAAATCTATCTTTTCGCAGCCCGCGTATCGAAACGGTTGGTCTCGTTTCGATACGGCCTCTTGTTTCAGGCCAGGCATTTCGATACGCTTGGGGTCCGTTCCGGTACAGTTTTGCTACTGGAAATATGAGAAATTGCCGATATTTTGGGGTTTCAAAATGGATCCAGGTGTTTCGAAACGGTCAATATGTCGTTGACCACGAGAAGTTGACCGTAGGGGGTGTCTCGAAACGGTTGACCGCCGTTCTGGTACGGCCTTCTCGTGGGGACTTGGGACCGTTGACCAAGTCAAGGCGTTTCGATACACCTCTTGGGTGTTTTGAAAAGGCCTGCTTATAAACTTAAAATTGGACTGTTTACTTGCTGTTTGGAGTTCAGTTGCATGTCTTTCTTGATTTATTCCGCTGTCGTGATCACATAGGATTTAAATGCGCCTTTAGAGAAGATTTAACTAAAAGAAATTTTTAAGGTTGATAACTGAGGTGGAACCTTAACGGGTTTCACATCGGTTTTCCCCGTGTAGCCTACTCGAACCGGTTAACCAACCAGACCGGGGCGAGGGGGTTAAATTTGTTGGTATCAGAGCCTGAGGTTACCGAGACCTCGGGCAGGTAAGTGAGGTAAGCTTGGTGTGTTAAGCAATTAATGTATCTCGGTGTATGCTATGCCATGTATTCTTATTGTTTGATTGTTCATATGGTGTTTGGAAGCATGATCGTTGCGTTTGGTGTAATGTCTAGTGCCCATTGCTACTATTAATTAATTTAAAAATGTTTTGTAAAGGAAAGTACTTGAGCACAGTTGGACCCTTGCCTTTGCTAACTTATTCCTTCTATGTTTTGTTTGTTGTAGCTATTATCTTGCTAGCCGTATCATGAGACCACGAGGGAGGCCTATGATGGTTCAGCCGGAACCACGGGCACAAGCTCCGGGAGTTGAGCAGATTGGAGGGGCGCAGGCTCCTCAACCTCCTCCTTCTCCTCCTCACCCTGCGGAGGTGAGGCGGGAGTCGAGGGTGTGGGACCCCAAATGGGCCAAGGACCGGCCGAAATTGATTTAGCTCCCTTAGTTCAGGCGATAGCCGGGGCTTTCCAGGCTGCAATGGCTGGGGGTCAAGCAGCGGCACAACCCCAGGGAGAGGGTACTGGTTTGCCTTTGGAGAGACTCCGCAGTTTGGGAGGTGAAGAGTTCAGAGGGTCGACACCGGAGAGGTCTGAGATGTGGTTAGAGAAGACCGTCCGTATCTTGTCTCAGATGGGATGTACCGGGGACGCAAGTTAGGGTGTGTTGAGTCTTTGCTTCAGGGTGATGCCTACACTTGGTGGGTCACCATCACTACGGGCATGGAAGAGGCTGAGATCACTTGGGAGTTCTTTGAGTCAGCATTCCGTAAGAAGTATCTGGGTCCTTGATATCTCGATGAGAAGAAGAGGGAATTTATGGCTTTGCTTTAGGGGAGTATAACTGTGACAGACTATGAGATCAGATTTGTCAGGCTGAGTCAGTATGCATCTGAGCTTGTTTCTCCTGAAGTTGAACGTTGTAACCATTTCTGCTATGGGTTGAATGGAGAGATCAAGAGGTACACTCTAGCTTCAGACTACACAGATTTCGATGTCTTGGTCGCCAGGGCCAAGGACTTGGAGCACAGTTTGGGTTTGACCAAACGGACTGGTGGTTCTAGTTCTGGTAAGAGATCTAGTGACTTTGATAGAGGTGATGCCAAGAGGCATCGGGATAACCGGCATCACTATGACCATAGACGTGGTGGAGGTAACCACGGTAGGGGCCAACAGGGCCAGAGGGCTGGTGGGAAGTTTCCCACATGTGCTACTTGCGGGAGGAACCACACCTGTGAGTGTTAGGAGAACTTCCACTCGTGTTGGAGTTGCAGAGCTAGGGATCATATTAGGCGTGACTGTCCACATCAGGTGGGGCAGGCACCAGCTCAGGCTCCTGCTAGAGCCAATGATTTTCAGAGAGGCCGCGGGCGCGGTAGAGGTAACTTCTAGCCGAGGAACTTAGCGCATGTAGTTGCAGTCCAGCCAGAGGGCGGAGGTCAGGCCAGAGTTTACGCTCAGCGTGGGGATCAGCATGACACAGATGTGATCGCATGTAACTTCTCGATACAGTCTTTGGGTTTGCTTTCTTTGATTGACTCCGGGTCTACACATTCTTATATTCTGAGTGAGCATGCATAGTTGTTGAAATTGCCTTGTGAAATATTAGAGGTAGGAGTTACTGTTACTAGTTCTTTCGGGGATACGGTAGTAGTTAGAAAGATGTACAGAAGGTGTCCGTTGATGGTTCAGGGACATGTGTTTCTAGTGGATATGATGGAGCTACCCTTTTATGGCTTTGATGTAATTCTGGGCATGGACTGGCTCACTGAGCATAGAGCTAGGATAGACTTTGAGACTAAGAGGATTTCTTTGAGACTCACAGATGATTATGAGATAGTAGTGGTAGGTGAGAACGTGAAGTTATTATCCAATGTAGTTTCAGTTCTAGAGGCTAAGAGATTAGTCGAGATGGGTTGCGAAGCTTATTTGGCCTATGTGATGAATCCGAACATGAGTGAGGTTAGACCTCAAGACATCCAGACAGTGTGTGACTTCCCTAGTGTGTTTCCGGAAGAGTTGTCGGGTTTACCACCTGATAGAGAGGTAGAGTTTGCGATAGAGACTTATTCAGATTCAGCTCATGTTTCGATTGCTCCGTATCGTATGGCACCGAAAGAACTAAAAGAGTTGAAGACTTAGCTGCAAGAGTTGACAGATAGAGGTTTTATTCGACCTAGTTCTTCGCCTTGGGGCGCTCCAGTTTTGTTTGTAAAGAAGAAAGATGGAAGCATGAGAATGTGTATAGATTACAGACAGTTGAATCAGTTAACCGTGAAGAATAAGTATCCGTTGCCGAGGATTGATGATTTTTTGACCAGTTGAGAGGGGCATCAGTCTTTTCGAAGATTGACTTGAGATCAGGTTACTACCAGCTAAAGGTAAGAGAGGTTGATGTACCGAAGACGGCCTTTAGGACTAGATATGGTCACTATGAGTTTTTAGTCATGCCTTTTGGGTTGACTAACGCATCGGTTGCTTTCATGGATATGATGAATAGGATTTTTCATCAGTACTTAGATCAGTTTGTAGTTGTTTTCATAGATGACATCTTGGTGTATTCGCGTATCGAGGAAGACCACGGCCGACACTTGAGGTTAGTTCTGAAGACCTTGTTTGTAAAACCAAAATTGATTTTGATATAACACATAAACTTAAGGACCAATTTGCAAAACAATAAATTTTTAAGTACTCTTTAAAGTATCACAATTGACAAGTATTTTTGAACAAAATAATATTTAGAGACTGGCTCTTAAACATATATAATTCACTAACTCTTTTCTTATGTTTTTCAAGCCTAAGTATGCAAAAACGCCCAGGCGTATCGATACCCTTATGCATATCGATACCCTATTTTGCCATTGGAATTTTAATAGAGTTACCGTACCGATACGCCTTGCAACCGTATCGATACGATATTCATCTGGGCAACTGTTTTCATAAAACCGTACTAATACGCCTTGCAACCGTATCGATACGATAAGCTCATCTTTGAAAAATCTGAGCATTTAATTATTTGATCGTTACTTGTCAGTTGGTTGGTTTCCCAATTTTCAAAAGATCGTTATACCGTACCGATACGCTTTGTATGCGTATCGATACACTTTTTATGTAAACTTGGCTTGGGATTCCAGTGAGCAAAAACCGTATCGATACGGCCTTCCGTATCGATACGCCCCTTAAAACCGTACCGGTACGCCTTCTATGCGTATCAATACGCCTTGTTTTCAGGCACAACGGCTCTTTCCTCTTTGATGCAGGTATCGATACGCCCTTCCCGAGTACCGATACGGTAGGCTGCAGAGCTGCATTTAATGCGGAAAAATTGCTCTCAACGGCTCTATTGATGATCCCAACTACCCAAATGGCTAGAAATCAATGGAAGGATATAAAAACAAGCTTCAATTGACCAGGCAACAACTATTGAACCCACAAGCAACATCAAAGCAAAAATCCAAACCCTTGAGCTATTCAAAGTCAAATTCTTGTACCCAACTCTAGTGTCTTTCAATTGTCTATTTGTATTGTGAGTTTGGGGTTATTGAAATTGTAATTGGGTAGACTATCATCCTTTGAGAGGAATCATTTGAGTTTACCACAACTTTTCTTTGTAATTTGAGTGGATTAAGCTTTGGGTAGAAAGCTTAATCGAAATTGTAAGGTTACCTCCTCATCCAAGAAAAGGGGAAGAATTCAAGTAGTGAATTGGTTGAAAATCCTTAGTGGGAACTAAGGTAGTGGATGTAGAGTTCATTTGGAGAACTTGAACCACTATAACTACTTGTGTCAATTTTATTTTTTCACTCATTTCTTCCCACCAAAGTTTTAATTGCCAATTAACCCCCTCTTGGCCATTTGCAATTGTTCGATCAACTCAACATTGTTAGATAATCAGTTGTATGCGAAGTTGAGCAAGTGTGAATTCTGGATCCAAGAGGTAGTCTTCCTAGGGCATGTAGTGTCAGCCGATGAGATTAGAGTTGATCCGAAGAAAATAGAAGCTATTGTTGAGTGGAAGAAACCGAAGTCAATGACAGAGGTTCGTAGCTTTCTAGGTTTAGCTAGATACTATAGAAGATTCGTAGAAGGTTTCTCTAAGTTAGCCACTCCGTTGACACAGTTACTTCAGAAGAGTGTTCAGTTTGAGTGATCAGATGCTAGACAGAAAGCCTTTGAGAAGTTGAAAGAAGCTTTGACCCAAGCACCGATCTTGATTCAGCCAGAGTCTGGGAAAGACTATGTAGTTTACAGTGATGCTTCCTATGTAGGCCTAGGTTGTGTCCTCATGCAAGACAAGAGAGTAGTGGCTTATGCCTCAAAACAGTTGAAGACTCATGAGCATAACTATCCGACCCATGACATAGAGTTAGCTGCAGTTGTGTTTGCTCTGAAGATTTGGAGACATTACTTGTACGGTGAGAAATGCACAGTGTACATGAATCACAAGAGTTTGAAGTACATCATGACTCAGCGAGATTTGAATCTCAGGCAGCGTAGGTGGTTAGAGTTGCTAAAAGACTATGATCTTATGATTGAGTACCATCCGGGTAAGGCCAATGTAGTGGCTGATGCTTTGAGTAGAAAGGTAGTCGTAGACTTGAGAGCCATGTTTGCAAGATTGAGCTTGTCCGGAGATGGTGGCTTGGTGGCCGAGCTTCAGGTTAGACCTACTCTAGGTTAGTTGATTAGAGAGAAGCATCTCTTAGATAGATCTTTGGCACCTCACGTGCAAGCTGTAGCCGAGGGTAGACCTTCGAACTATAGTTTCAGTACCGATGGGGTCTTGTGTTTCAAAAATAGGATAGTTATGCCAGAAGACAGTGATTTGAGACGTACGATCTTGACTGAAGCACACAGTAGTCCATTTTCTATGCATCCTGGAAGTACGAAGATGTGCCGCGATTTGAAGAATGAGTAATTTTGGGTTGGTTTGAAGAGAGATGTAGCCGACTTCGTAAGCAAGTGTATGGTATGTCAGAGAGTGAAGGCGGAACATCAGGTTCCCTCAGGTTTGTTGCAACCGTTGAGGATTCCGGAATGGAAATAGGAGAATATTACCATGGATTTTGTTTCGAGTTTGCCTTTGACTCCTACAATGAGGAACTCAGTTTGGGTTATAGTAGATCGTTTCACGAAGTGTGCTCACTTCTTGGCAGTCAATACGACTTATACTTTAGATAGATTGGCCGATCTGTACATTGGTGAGATTGTCAGACTGCATGGTGTGCCGAAGTCTATTGTGTCCGATAGAGATCCGAGGTTTACAACCCGATTTTGGGAGTGTCTACATACAACTTTGGGTACTCGTTTGAACTTCAGCACGTCTTATCATCGTCAGTCTGATGGTCAGTCAGAGAGAGTTATACAGATCTTAGAGGATATGTTGCGTTGTTGCATCATTGATTTGTAGGGTACATGGGAGAAGCATTTGCCTCTAGTTGAGTTTGCTTACAATAATAGTTTTCAGTCGAGCATTCAGATGGCTCCGTATGAGGCCTTGTATGGTAGAAAGTGTAGAACTCCTGTTTGTTGGGCCGAAGTGGGACAAAAATTGTTACTTATGCCAGATTTGCTTAAGGGGACAACCGACAAAGTGAAATTGATTTGCGAACGATTGAAGGCTGCTTCGGATAGGCAGAAGTCCTATGCCGACTTGAAGAGGAAGGAAGTTGAGTTCTCAGTGGGTGAGAAGGTGTTCTTGAAAGTGTCTCCGTGGAAGAAGGTGATGAGATTTGGCCGAAAGAGGAAGTTGAGTCCTAAGTACATAGGACCGTATGAGATTGTGAAGAGGGTTGGCCCAGTTGCTTATCAGTTGCGTCTGCCACCCGAGCTAGAGAAGATACACGATGTATTTCATGTTTCTATGCTCCGTAAGTATAGATCAGACCCATCGCATATTATGCCTGTAGAAGAGATTGAATTGAATCCGGATTTGACTTATGAGGAAGAACCAGTTGAGATCCTAGCTTCTGACAGTAAGGTGTTGCGGGGTAGATCGATCGAATTAGTGAAAGTGCGGTGGCAACGTCGAGGGGTGGACGAGGCCACATGGGAGAGGAAGGAGGATATGGAAAGGCATTTTCCTTATCTCTTTCAGTCAGGTAATTTCGGGGACGAAATTCCTTAAGTGGGAGAGAGTTGTAACACATGTGTTTTGGGGTTAGGAGTTAGACGCGTAAGTTGGTTCGAGTCGTTAAAATCGATTTTAATTAAATTGACCTTAGCTTTGATTTAATTGAGATTTAAAATAAAAGGGGTGGCAATTTTGTAAATAAAGTGAAAAGTGGAAGACCATCTTTTCGAATCAAAAAGGAACAAAAAAAAGACTTCATCTTCCCCCTTTCCCCCAATCTCACGTGAAACTCAACCAAACCCCTCCCAAAACCCCCCATTTATTGTTCCATTTGATTTCTTCACCTATTCAAGAGCATTTTGAAGGTAATTTCATATTTGAATTCTCCTCATCATCCTCATCGTTTACATGGTCTTAGATTTCAAAACTATCCATGTTTGCATTTTTCAAGTTTGATGAAAGTTTAGATTTTTAATGGGTTTTTCATTTGATTTTGATTTGTTGGGTTGGGTTTTGGTTTAATCTCACCTAAATACACTTGATATCTTAAAATGGATGGATTTGGGAAAATCCCGAAGTGGGTCTTTGGGGCAATTTTTAAAGTGTCAAAAGTTGAGTTTTTGGTGTGTTTTAGTGTTGGGTTGAAGGGCTGATGGTATAGGGTTATTAGGGAAGTGTTTTGGGACCTTTTAGATTTCATTTTGGTGTTAGAAATCATAGTTTTCAGCTGGGTATCTGAGGAGCACGAAAATGGAAGTTTTGTGGATTGTTTGGGTTTGAATTTGTGAAGCTTTGACATGTGTTTGTGAGTTGGGTTTGTGACTGAGTGTAGCATTGAATTGGTGAGTAATGTTTGTGTTTTGATTTGGTTAGAAGCTAGAGGAAACATCAGAGAAGCATCAGGATCGAATCCGGGAATTGAGGAGGCTTGACTTGCTTGCTTGGTTTGCTAAGGTAGGGTGGTGAGTAAAACTTTAAATTTGTTTTAAAGTTGGTTCAAGTGTGTGTAGTGGAGGTATTGGAATGAGTTTGGTAGACCATCCCAAGGTAGAAGTTAAATTGGTAGTTTGACTTCTTGTTTGTTAATGAGCTTTGATTTCCTATGTCTATCTTGATCTTGCAAAGTATGAATTGGCTATGTATGTGTATACATTGCTGTGTGTGATGATGGTTGAATGATATGAATGATGATTAATGTGATGTGGTTTAAAGAAATTGGCACTAGTTAACTTACCGGGTGTAAATGATCGATCATTAGAATTAGTGTGCACACGTTTGAGTCAAATTCGCGCATGGCCTTGATGGTGTTGAGTCATCAAGGAGGAGTACGGTGATGTAATATTCCACCAGAAATTTATTTATATATACGTGATGATGAGTGGAATCCCATCTGTAGGGCATGTGGTGATGAGTGGAATCCCACCCATGCAAGGTCCGGTGATGAGTGTAATCCCACCGAGGTAATGTTGTTGTTGAGAGTAAATCCGCACATCCGAGTAAACTAATAGTGGTCAATGTACTTGCTCTTATGATTATGATGTTGTGATATTGGTTTATATTGTTGAGCTTAATATGATGTAAGATGCCATATTTATGACTCTTGAAACACTAGCTAGGATGCTATGTTGATGCCCATGTATGTTGTGTGTGATGTTAAGGATTGCATGCTTGGACCCTGCATTGTTGTTGTTTTTTATTTTAGAGCATCCTCACTAAGCTTCTAGCTTACGCTCTCATTTTCAACAATGCAGATCATTAGCATGGAGTTAGCAAGGAGCAAGGCGGAGGGGCATTCCATGCTTGTTGTTGCTCAAGTATGGCTTAGTAAATAAAGTAGTAGTTAAGCAATGGGGCTATTATGTGTTTTGTATGAGCGTTGTATGACTCATAGATGTTGGTGATGTTTATGCTTTGCTTGGATTTGTAAACCATGTTAAGCCTTGTTGAATGCTTGTTTGAGATGCTATGCCTTTGGATGTTTTAAGTTGCTTTGGTTGGCATGTAAACTCTATGTGTGGAGACATGTGCCTTATAGGCTTTTAATGTTTAAGTATGCCTTGAATGATTTTGAATGTGATGCAAGAATCCTTGTTGTGCTTATTGATTTGTTGATGTTCGGCTTTACATGTTTATTTTGTGCTAAGCATGTGCTATTAGGGTGTCTTTCATCTAGATTGGTTGTATGTTGAGTCTTGAGTGTTTTAGTGGAGTTTTGGGGCTGCCTAGTATCTAAAACCAGCAAAAATCTGTCTTTTCGCAGCCCGCGTATCGAAACGGTTGGTCTCGTTTCGATACGACCTCTTGTTTCAGGCCAGGCATTTCGATACGCTTGGGGTCCGTTCCGGTACAGTTTTGCTACTGGAAATCTGAGAAATTGCCGATATTTTGGGGTTTTGAAATGGATCCAAGTGTTTCGAAACGGTTAATATGTCGTTGACCACGAGAAGTTGACCGTAGGGGGTGTTTCGGAATGGTTGACCGCCGTTCCAGTACGACCTTCTCGTGGGGACTTGGGACCGTTGACCAAGTCAAGGCGTTTCGATACACCTCTTGGGTGTTTCGAAACGGCCTGCTTATAAACTTAAAATTGGACTGTTTACTTACTGTTTGGAGTTTAGTTGCATGTCTTTCTTGATTTATTCCGCTGTCGTGATCACATATGATTTAAATGTGCCTTTAGAAATGATTTAACTAAAAGAAATTTTTAGGGTTGCTAACCGAGGTGGAACCTTAACGGGTTTCACATCGGTTTTCCCCGTGTAGCCTACTCGAACCGGTCAACCAACCAGACCGGGGCGAGGGGGTTACACGAACTACTCTAAAATCCTTGTGCAAATTGTCTATCATTTTTATCGGTTTTAGCCAATTCTTTTGGGAGTTCAATCCAACCCTCTTGACGGTTTCGAAAGATCGATTCGAGCATACTACAAGCCTAACAATTGGTATCAAAGCCTTGTCTCCATCAAAGGATTAACATCCGAGAGTAAAGATCAATTGCTCGAAGTTCACCGAGTCAAGTTTTCAAATGGCAAGCGGTTCTACAATGATTACATTTGAAGAGGGTCGTTCTATCATGTGTCCTCCTCTCTTCAAAGGAGAAGGTTATTTCCAATGGAGCAACATCATGAAATATTTCATCCAAGGCTTCAACCTCGACATTTGGATGATTATCGAAGATGGATATTTGGAAGCTCCTAAGAAGAAGAAGAAAAGGAGTGTCAAAGACAAAAATAAGGACTATCTTAATGCAAAGGCTATGCACATTCTTCTCTGTGCCCTAAGTGAAGAGATTTCCAAGAAGGTCTCCCCATCCAAAAGTGCCAAAGAAATTTGGGAGAAGCTTGAGAAATTCTATGGGAAAGAAGAGAAGAAAGATGATGCTTCATCATGTGTAATCCTACTCTCAACACCAAAGGTGGATGGTGTTTTGGCTCTCGATGAGCATAAGGTATCTTCCAACTCTAATGATCCAAATGCATATTCATTTGATGAGTTACAAGATGCTTTCGATGAATTATTTTTGGAATTTATGACCATGAATTCCAAATTTAAGAAAATGATTTCAAAATTTGAAATTGAAAATGATTTTCTTTTGAAAACAAAGTTGGATTTTAAAAACTAAAATGAACTTTTGAAAAATGATTTGGAGTTTTCAAAAACAAGCAAATGTGTTTTAGAAAAAGAAAATTTTGATTTTAAAGTTAAGCTTGAAAGCTTAACAAAGGAAAAAGAAATTGTTTTCAATAATTCATCTTGTTACATAATGACAAAATGCTCACATTGCCATTATCATGGTCATTCTATACATACTTGTCCTATAAAGAAAAGAAAAACTTATAGGATTAGACAAGTATGAGTTCCTAAGGGAACTAAAGGCATTGTGACTAATGTAAATGGATCCAAAGCAATTTGGATACCAAAAATCAAGTAAAAGTCTTTTGTAGGTGTGTTGGAGCAATGGAAAGCAATGCAAAGATATGGAAATGCTCTAGTCACACAAGTGAAGAAATTGTGTAACCTCTAAGCTTAATGCTTTTATTTCTTATATCTTTGTTTATCTAATTTTTGTTTGATTAATGTTCATGCATTTGAGCTTTTATTTCAATATCTAAACAAACATGACATTATTTAATGCATATGAGTCTAATGGTTTCATTCATATGTTTGCATAAAGATTTTTTAAGTCTTGAATAAATTGAATTTCATATGCTCTTAATTTGATTTTATCTTGAAATTCAATGTCTTTAAGTATCAAGTTTTGTGCTAAAAATTTAATGGAATGTTTTAGTAAGGGGGGTTTTATTTTTCAAATGTTTTGTACTTAAACTTTTTTAACTTACTCTCCATTGTTATTATGTACTATAAAGATTTGAATTATTTTTGATATAACAAAAAGGGGGAGAAGTAAGTGAAAAATTAAGGGGAATCTTTTGTCAAAAATAATTTTTCAAAGAAGTTTTGTTATATCAAAAAGGGGAGATTGTTGAGAAATATTTTGATATAACAATTATGTGAAAAATGTTTTGGACTTGTTTAAAGATTTCAAAAATAATTTAAAAGTCCTTAAAACTTGAAAAATATGTTTAAAATGTTTTGACTTTGCATCTATATCGAATATACATTTAAAAGTTAAAAATTAGCCAAAATTAAGTTTTTAAGTGAAAGTTTCGAAACCATCCTTATAAGGTTTCGAAACCTTTCTGGCAGAATGCCACTGTTTTTGAAACCTTAGCAAAGGTTTCGAAACCTTGGCCTTGTAACGGCTAGTTTTTACAAATCTCTTCTTAAGGTTTCGAAACCTCTGTGCAGGTGGGAATTTAAAGCTCGACTTTATGACTTCCCAACGGCTCCAAAACATCCCAACGCCCATAAACGACTAGAATATCATTCCACACTATAAAAGCAACATTGGGACACTTGAAGATGGTTAGAGAACACATCCAAGCAATATGATCAAGAGAATTAGAGTCCAATTCTTATTTCTTCATTTCTCTTATATATAGTGTTTAAGAGAGTGCTTAATTGTAAATCCTTTATACTCTTGTGAGCTTAATTTGTGTAAACACCCACCTTGTGAGGTATTTAGTTTACCAAACAAATCCCTTGTAAAAAGAGAGGTTCTAGTTTAGCCTTAGACAAAAATTAGAGTGGTTCTATCTTAGCCATTAAAAGATAGGGGTGTAAGGGTTGTCTCCTTAGCCTAGAAAATGGGAAGAATTCATAGTGAATTGGGAAATCCTTAGTGGTGTGCTAAGGTAGTAGATGTAGGCTTTGGTTAGAAAATCGAACCACTCTAAAATCTTTGTGCAAATTATCTATCATTTTTTATCGATTTTTTCCAATTCTTTCGGGAGTTCAGCCCAACCCTCTTGACGGTTTCGAAAGATCGATTCGAGCGTGCTACAAGCCTAACACAGAGAACATAAGTAGAATAAAAACACAAACACAGACCACATGACATAGGAAATAAGTAGAGAAAAACAAGAACATAAAGACAAACATGACCAACAAAGGTCGAGACAAAGAGCAAGTCAACAATCTTAGCTCCAGCTACATGACGAATCTAAAGGAAATGAAGCATAAGATGTTAAAAGAGATGCAGAGAGACGAGCCATCTATAAAGATCGTATCACATATCTTAAATCGTGGATGAAGAATGGTCACAAAAAAGGCGTCGATAAGTCCAACCATCGATCATTCGTCAATGAAAAAATCGAAAAAGTCTACACAACGGAACCTCAAGCCACAAAATCCAACAAAAATATGAGAGAGGAGAGGAAAACAAAAGGAAGAGTAGGTGAGACTCTCCTTCCTGTCTACTTCCACATCGCAAGAGTGGTTCGAAGCAAGATCAAGGACGCCGAGAACGACACTATCGAGCAGACCATCAGAGGACCGAAACAGACAACACAGTCAAAAAAGGAAAAAAGTAAAAAACATAGAAAGAAAGAATAAAGGATGAAAAAGACAAAAAAGAAGAAGAGAAGGATGGAAGGCTAGTCGTCAGAAAATTGACGATAAATAACCATCGTTGAAGGGGTTAAAAATTGAATTTTTTTTTTTATTTTTTTTAGAGAGTAAAAAAGGGTTTACAAAAATATTAAACTTACGAGTGTTTGCTGTATCGGTAGGACATATTACAGTGATATTGATAAGAATGACACAATTTTTTTAAGGTAATGTATCGAACGATGTTATTCATTGCTGATAAATGACAAATTATCTTTTCCTATATAAAAGCTTTAAACATAGTTATTCTCGTAAAAACAAAAAATTTAAAACCGAAAACCCTAGACTTTCCTTTATTATTGACAAAGCTAAAACCCTATACCAGATGTAAAGAACTTGAAACCTTAGAAACAGAGAAGAAAGAGACAGAGAGGAGGGAAAGATGGCTTTGTATCTTAGACGAGCAATGCGATTAAGAAACACAATGCCTACAACACTGTATCATAGGAGCTCAAATGCCCAAACCTGCAACATCTCTCACTTTCTGCTTTCTCATAACCACCAAACTTCCCATTCCCAAAACCCCTCTCCCTTCCCTTCCTTTGCTTTACTCAGAGATTCTCGTCGAGGTTTCGCCAAAGGCAAAAAATCCAGTAACTTTCTAACCCCATCTTACTGATTTTCTGCTGGGATTTCGTTCAAAGCAAGAAAAAGCTGTTTTTCTTTAATTGATTGTTGATTTATTGTGAAAAGTAGTAGTTTTTTGTGATCTTCTCGTTGTTTGTGTTGATGGGTTGCATATTGTTTTGATAATAAGATCTTTTTTTAAAATATAATTAAATTGGAATCTAGGGATTAGTTTCTTATGAAAATATGAATTGGATTCTTTTATCTGGATAACGATGCTTTATTAAAGTTAGAAGAAATGGTTTATTTGGTAGCGATTTCCCTTAATTTGCATTGCCAGGGGATGATTCTGGTGGGAGTACAATGGAACTGGCTCCCGATATTGGGCCTTCCGTTAAAGAAAGTGCTTCATCACAGATGGATGCCGCAATAGTGGCCTTGTCGCGGGAGCTAGCCAAATTGAGAACAGGAAGAGCATCTGCTGGTATTTTCTGGTTTAATTCACTTCATTTGCATTTTGTAAAATTTTATTTTATATGCAGTATAATGGTTTAAAAATCAAACAATTTTTATGTATTTCTGAAGGAATGCTCGACCATATTATCGTTGAAACGGAAGGTGTAAAGATGCAACTGAACCACTTAGCTGTTGTTTCTGTTATAGATTCGAAAACGTTGTCCGTGAATCCATATGATCCAAATGTAAGAGTACAAACCTCTTCTATGCCAATTGTTTTTCCCTTTCTAATTTTGATCGAAAAATACTGCAGCCATTGACAATCTTCTGCCTAGAGCATGTCAAATTACAATAAATTTATAATCTTCTCTGGAGGAAACATAACACTTGAGATTTTTTGCAGACTGTGAAAGCATTAGAGAGGGCCATTGTTTCATCTCCATTAGGCTTAAATCCAAAGGTGGATGGTGAACGGTTGATTGCAGCTATTCCACCGTAAGTATTTACTCTGAATAACTTCCATTATGGGTAATTCCTTTTTCTAATTTAAGATCTGATAGTATTTGGTAGTTAGTATGGAAGTTGAAGCGTTTGGATTGATCGTCAATGTAATAATGCTTACAAATTATGTGCATTCTATGTACAATTAGTATCTTCTAATCTCTTGTTCATATGATTAGATTGATTGTTATTTATCTGCAATTAGTATTTTCTTTTTATTTTTCATGCTTGATCGTTATCATTCCCATGTACACTTTACTTTATCGTTTCTCAACTGATTTAGTTGTTCTGTGTTTTGTGATAACCAGATTAACAAAAGAGCATATGCAGGTGAGTTTGTATTGTCTTGACCATTTTTTCCCACTTATTTCGAATTCATCTGTGCTATTCGGTGCTAAGATATCCTTTGCACCACTGCAGGCTATGTGCAAGGTCGTCGCCAAGTCTTCTGAAGATGTTAAACAAAGCATAAGAAGGGCTCGACAAAAGGTATTGTGTAATGTATTTTTGTACATGATTAGTTATGTTTCAAACCTATTATCTCTACTGACTATTCTTTTAATGGAAAATTAAATGCAATGAAAGTAACTCTGAGTTCTGACATTCGAGAGGCTGAAGCTTTTAAAATGAAATGTCCGGTTTTGAATGTGGTTCAGATGTTCATAAATCGGTAATTTTGCACATATTACCGGCACTAATTTTTAGTTGATGATCTTACATAGTATGTCTAAGATTTTGAATCCTTTTACATTTTAATGTTAGCTATGCCAATCTCAAGGAAAGCAGTAGTTTTCCCTTTCTTAAACGCGTTTCTTGCATGCGTGGCGCAAAGAGAAACAAAAAAAGGGAATACGACTTTTGTCTAAGTAAATTTTGATGCTGGAGATGGACGAGCAATTGCTACAACTTATCTTAAGTAAAATATTTTGCTGGCTTTACAGGCACTGGATACGATAAAGAAAGCGGGTTCTAGTTTCCCCAAGGATGAGGCCAAGAGATTGGAGAAAGAAGTGAGCTAGTTTCATTGCGGTTTAATAACTTTATCATAGATTAGTGACTGACCATCTATTGATGTTTGGAAATTTTGTCCAGATTGATGAGTTGACTAAAAAGTTTGTGAAGTCAGCTGATGAATTGTGCAAAGCAAAGGAGAAAGAGATTGCTCAAGGCTGAGCAGCAGTGCCGCGGTGTCTGTAATTTCTCCGCATTTGAAAGCTTAGGTGCCTAGTTCAATCCTGTTTCCGTCTTCGATATATGTAGTGACATTACTGTAGATTTTGATAGAACGACCGTTGATCCGGGGTGGTGCTTTGTTGCCGGAAGGTTCAGCTGATTGGTTTCTGAGGGCAAGCGTGAATGATCTTTTATGTACTCTTTCATCCAAATTCATGGACTATATTGATTATTGAAGGCATTTTACGCAAATAAATTAAATTTAAATACATGTATGTTCTAATCAAACTTCTCATGGTGGTGTATAATTTACTTTTAAAAACTGAATAAAAAATATTTCAAAAACTGAGTGTTTAGGAGTTCCATAATGTGTAAGTTCTCAATTAAATTTATTTTAATTTAAATCACATAATTTGTTAATGTTGTCTTGTATTATTTTGATTTAGGTTTGTATATATTTTGGTAATCAATATGTTCGTTTGTGCATACTAAATAATGAATGATTTTAGTCATAGATATACAGATCTATTGATTTTAATTGTTATTTTGTTTACGTGTTATAATGATCGATTATAATCTTAACGATATAATTGAAATAATGATTTCTTTTAAAATAAATTGCCTTATATAATATCCGACTGTCATAGTTGTTTACCCTAGTTTAAATTAATAAAACAATGTTCAGTATAATTTGAACCAATCTATACTTCTAAACTTTTTATATTAAATTGGACTTGACTCTTTGCAAGATCAAATATAAATAGTAATAAAATTCAATAAGATGTAATACTTACATTTGTTGTTAAAAATCATTTAAAAAAAAGGTAAACTACACAGATGACCACTGAACTATGAGTTTGGTGTCAAAATGACCATTATATTATTTATTTTTGGAAAATGCACCACACAACTATTTAAATGGTTTCATTTTAGTCACACACGAAAAACTGTTAAAAAAAATTGGTATAATTACACATTTAGTCCTCAATATTTATACAATATATCAATTTAGTCCTAATTTTAATCTAATAAAATAATTTAATTAATTTTTTAAAATTACAATTATAATAGATGAGAGAATTTATGTGTTTTTTCTTGTTTTGTTGGTGATATATGATTGTGTTGACTTTTTTTCTTGATTCAACAACTCAGGTGCTTAATCTGTCCTTCTTCAATCATTAATTTATTTTTTATGGATAGTTTTTGAAGTTTGGAGGTAAGTGATTAGTTGTTGTCTTTTGGCATCAATTTTGTATTCTTTTGTTAGCTACTGTTCTAGTTTGATTTTACATAAAAGATCAGATTTTAATGAAAATGGGTGGATTCTATTTTGAACAAGGAAATTCACTTGCTAGAGTAGATGGGGAATACTTGTGTTGGACGAGCATTTCCAAAAATGGGTTCTGCAGCAATGTGGCGGCCTCGATTACCTGATGACTCGGTTTCTCATTCTAATAGGGAAACAAGGAGTGAGATGGCAGCTAGAGAGCCTGAATCAGCGTTACCGATCTTAAACAAACCTCTGGAGCAAGTGAGAATGCCAAACAAGAGGAAACTGGACCTGAAAAGCCGATCAAGCCCAAGTTGCCTCATATGCAGAACAAGGAACATTACAGCCTGGGGAGAAAACTAGGGCAAGGGCAATTCGAGACGACTTTCCTTTGTGTGGACAAATCGATCGCAAAGAGGAAGTTGTTAACTGACGAGGATGTAGAAGATGTGAAGAGAGAGATTCGGATAATGCAGGCCATCCAAATGTTATTTCTATAAAAGGAGCCTATGAGGATGCAGTGGCAGTTCATGTTATGTGCCGGTGGAGAGAGCTTTTCGATAGAATTATTTAGCGTGGACATTATACAGAAAGAAAGAAAGAAAGCCTGCCATTCTTTGGGGGTTATGCATAGAGATCTCAAACCTGAGAATTTTCTTTTTCTCAGTAAGCAGGAGGATTCGCTTCTCAAGGCTATTGATTTTGGGTTATCGGTATTCTTTAAGCCAGGTATAAACTATTTGATCTCAACTGGTATGACCCTCGTATTATCAACTCCGTTGGCTCCCATTGTTCCTTGAACGATCCAGTTTTGAGGAATCTCATTGATTCAAGTAAATGGAGTCTGTCCATTTTATGATTTTTGGTCATTAATGAACTGATCTGAGCCCTTCATTCCTTATCACATTCTCTCACCAACGAAAAAACTACACATGCATGCATACCAACACTTCTGAATCGGTTCATTTTTACCCGGAATCCATTCCATGGACTCATCTATGATCCGATTATCAACTCCATTCACCCACAATCGCAGTTGCCACCTGTTTGCCAATCAAAAACTTAATCCTCATTTCTCTTCCTTCAGTTTCAGGCCCCAAAGCAGTAATTCTGATGCTAAGGAATTCGATGAGTTGGCATATGAAGCTGAGAGGTTGAGACTGGACGCCAGGGCTCGAGAATCAATGGCCCAGACTTCCAAAACCGCCGCAGAAGCAGAAGATGATCCCAGAGCTTGGAAATGGGTCATTCGTAAAAGGGTTTGGGATTTAATGGAGGCGCAGAATATTGCCCAGAACCCCAGACCCGTTCATCATCGGATCCCAAACTTTGTCGGTGCCTCTGCCGCTGCCAAAAAAGTAAAACTCGTAAACCTTTCCAACTGTTTGAATTTTCTGGGTTTCATTTACTTGACGACCAAATCTTGGGCAGTTGAGTGAGCTGGAAGCATTTGTGATGGCGAAATGTGTAAAGGTAAACCCGGATTCGCCTCAGAAGCAAGTCAGGTTTCTCACTCTTTCTGGTTAGTTTACTCAAAATGATCAATTTGGTATCCCTATACTGATCATTGAATGCATTCCTTTTAGATTTTTTATAATTTTCATTTTAATCACTTGTCTTTCCAAGTAATGTGGGATAACAGCACTTCAAAATACATGGTTTCATTGGTTGGCTAGGTTGACTGTTGAGGATATCATACAAGAGTGTTTTATTTGGGTGTATATCTTGGATTTTTAATTATTTTTAGGTCAATCCACATCCTTTAATGATGTTAGAACATGATTGTTCTGGTACAGGAGCAGCTATATTTATGGCTTAATATATGGTCTCTATATGTGTACAGATGGCAAGAAGTTGCTTACTCCGCAACCTCGTTTGAGAACCGGTTTCTTTTCGATACTTGAGTCATCTATGCTTACTGCTAGTACCATCAATGAGGCATGCACTTCTGTTGGGGTTGCAAAGTATGGAAGGCCAATTGGATTGGATGAAAAGATCAAGGTAGATGTAATTGTCATTGGTTCAGTTGCTGTAGATCCAAAGACTGGGGCTCGACTTGGCAAGGGAGAGGTAAGGATCCATCCGATCTTGCTGCATTACTTTTTTGGTCATCCTGTAATTGTAAGGTTGATGGCGGAGGAAAACGGGATCTATGAACATATAATTTTATCTTCTACCGCATTGAAAAATACAAAAATACTCATTTCTAGTCGTAACCCATATTTGTCATTGTTGTTATCTCATCTGATAGTCAATAATCAGTGATAATGAATCATTCCAATCAGTTTAAGCACTTGATAATTTGCAGAAACTGGCACAATTGTTTTTTATCTACAAGTTGAACAGTATAACCAAAATTTTCCTGTTATCTTGTTATTCAACATAGCGTTGGCGCTGTACCGTTGTATGAATGAAAACTTATCTCCATTAACCTACTGAGAGCACTTCTTTAGTGTATTACTCTTTCAAAACTGCTATTACTAATTGAAACTGGACACTTTACAAACCAAGAAACTCAGCAGATCAAGGAAACTGGTTTCTTTTTTGTGTGTTCGTTGGAAATTTGGTCTAATGTTTTAGTGTATAAATATGTTGAGAGATTTAAATTGCAAATTGAAATGTTTTCATTATGAGTCTATAATTGATATTTTTGGTTTAGTTGTAGGGTATACTGTGCTTGAGATGTTTGATTATCAGAAACCATATGATTTTTTTCCCTCTTTCTTTAAGAGAAATTATGACTTGGCTGCAGGGATTTGCCGAACTTGAATATGGCATGCTGCGGTATATGGGTGCCATTGATGATTCAACCCCGGTGGTTACCTCAGGTATAAACAATCACCTATTTTTCACTAAAGAAGGAAATTTTAACAGAAGTCCCTTTCCATTTAAACTGGTACGATTATACACAAGTAATCAACGTTGAACTTGCAACTGGAAGCCAGTAGTCTATTGCAACTGTTTTAACATTCTCAAACCCCATGATAATAATTTGAATTTCAATTAATTGGAATGTTTAGATATAACTACTCTCTAGCACTCAAAATTTATTGACATGTGAATTTCTTTCACTGGCTGTCATTTTTGAACTGTAGATGCTATATCTCATATGTGTAGCTGGTTGAAGAATTACATATGCAATATCTGTTAGATTTTTCTTTATTTCCTAGTAGTTGTTTGATGGATGATCTTAGGTGAATTGACTTGCGAACATACTTGTATGTAATCTATCATCTGTAGTTAAAAATTTGAAGTGTCATCTTACGAGAAAACAATATCATGAATTCTAACACTAGGTCCAAAAGCATCACATTTATTCTTGGACCCTATACTATTAACTGTTTAGTGTTTTTCCTGACCTTTTGCTTCTATCACTTCACAGTAAATTATTATCAACTTAGCTTTTAGATTATGAGATTTTCTAGACACACTGAATAGAGAATATATGTTGTTATTTGTCAAATGTAGCTTTGGTTAGTTATAAAGCAGTGAAGCTCCTTGTCACGGAGATATGTATATAACTGCTGAGCTCTTAAAAAGGATTATATATACACACACATGCATAAAACAGAAGAATAAAGAATGCAGTGTTGTTATCAGCTATAATTCCTCCGCTCTTGATACTGCTTGCATCATTAATATATTTGTTAAATGTTATCTAACAATTTTCCCACCTCGATTACTGGATTCTGTGTTTTGTTACAGTGCATGACTGTCAGTTGGTAGATGATATTCCAGTTGAGAAACTGCTGGTTCATGATGTCCCCGTTGACATCATATGTACTCCTACTCAAGTTATTTTCACCAATACAGCAATTCCGAAGCCTCAAGGTTGGCGAAAACTCTCTTGTTTTACCTTTGTTTTTTTAGGTCTTTACCATTGCCATGATTCATTTCCCAGGGTGATAAATTTGAAAACATCTAGCTTACATTTTGCCCAGAAAACAATTGGTTACTGCCAAGTATAAAACTGGAATGGTCACCTATTGTTGTTCACTTATGATAAATGCATCATTTTTTCTTCTTCCCATTATTCCGTATTAATTTTCCCGAAGAATGATCTTTGCAGAGAGCATCTGGACACCATTCCACCATTTAGTAATTTGGCTCTCCAGAATATAGACATTAAAGCCAGTAGCATGATGTGCATTTTGGCATAAAATATAGGGATAAAAGTGTGGGAATTAGAATGCGATTTCGTTTCTGTTGCTTTGCCAACTTGAATTTAAGAAGAATTCCTCTCTTGATATTAGTATTGGGATATAACTATTGTTTGCTTTGCAGGCATCTACTGGGATAAGTTGTCTCCGGAAAAGCTGGGGCAAATTCGGATACTAAGAGAGCTCAAAAGCAGAATTGAACGGGAGACTGGGAACACCCTTCCATGTGGTCCATCTGAGAGATTACCTCCTACAGCTCAAAGAAGGCGCCGGCGTTCTTAAATACCATCAGAATGTTTTTTTCCCCAGAACTTTGTTGTTTTCAAATAACACAACATTGGCATTACTATTAGAATGGTGTGCTTTCAGATTATGTTTTGTAGGCTGTCTTATTCAAATACTGGTTTCCATTGCATAGAAATAAAGATTAAGAGTGTAAATGGTGGTCCTGATGGCCTAAATGGCATTTACAGTGTTGGGTAAGAAAGAAAGGAATGAATAAAAGATTTGTGCTAAGGCAATGTGCAAGCATCATAAATGTTTTCGGAAATTATGAGATTTCCAGATAAATGTCCGGATTTTAAAGAAGTGATATATGATTTAATTAAAGTCTCCAAGTACCAATGTTGACTTTAGGACTCTTCTTTGTAGATAGACTATTATGCCACGGTGTATGCCACGGTGTAGGAGTTTTAATCTATTGTTTGTTCGATGTCGTGATCGAGCCTGTACTACTACTTCTGGTAGTGGTCACTCGCATTCTGTTGGCCAAGCAGAAATTCAGAATAAGTTACATGTTGAAGAGAACCATTCGTTAGGAGGATATCAGATCGGAAGTGATAACTCACTTGATATTGTAAACACTGACCGATATGTAAGAGCCGAGCTCGTATCGAAGTGTTAAGATTATTTTTTTTATTTGAATCAGAATAGCAAGACAGTGAATGATTATGAGATATAGTTTCGGAGGTTGGTCAAGTATGCTACTGAGTTAGTTATGATTGAGAAAAATAAGTATGATTTTTTTTATAAAAAAAAAAAAAAAACTTCAGAATTTGACCAAATTGGAAAGCAACCAGACACATTTGTACAACAAGGTTTTGTCAACTAGTTGGAAAAGAGATCTAGGATGAGTTTGTTCCTCAGAGTATCAGAATGTAAGACTTGCAGTATCGACAGTTCTGTCTGACAGTCAGGGTAATACAAAAGTCTGTCGGCCTATTTCTGTATGTGGTTTTTACAACAAAAAGTGTAACGAGGAATGCAGGTTGATGAGCAGAACGTGTCTCAGATGTGGTTCTCAGGATCACTACTTAAAGAATTGACCATGTTCAGCTACTGGTTCATCCGTTCAGAGTCATGCATCAATTCAGACACCTTACCGAGGTAGAAGGCAGTTCAGGTCAGTTGCTTCTAGTACTACTAGTAAAGGTAGACATGCTCCGAGTGGGTGATCATGTCAAGATTTCTAAGATGTATAAGAATTTCCCTTCGGAAATGCAAGGGAAAATATTCTCTGTTGATTTGATAGAGTTACCTTTCAGAGAGTTCAAACTTATTTTCGGAATAGATTAGTTATCCGCTCATTGAGTTTGTTTGGATTGTGAAAAAAAAAGGGCGACTCTGAAAACCTCAGATGGGTACGAGGTGATTATGGTGGGAGAGCGTAGAGGTTACTTGTCCAATGTTGTTCGGTTCTCAAAACAGAAAAGATGATTCGACATGGAGCTACTGCCTATCTTGCTTATATTTTTTGACTCGAGGTAGTCAAATTCTGTTTTGGATAAGATCCGGGTGGTTAGGAATTTTTCTAGATGTTTTTCCGGAGGAATTGCCAAGGGTACCGCCAAAACGTGATGAGGTTGAGTTTGGCATAGATGTATATTCGGGTACAGCTCTTGTCTCTAGGGCAATGTAAATAAAGACTGAAATTGGAATTTGCGCGATTGAAGGTATTCAAAGTTCCTTGTATTCGGGATGTTGAGGATGTCGCAATTGGGTTCGAGAGTGATCGAACGGAGTACCATGGTCAAATGATATAACAAGTATTAAAGGTAATACACTACTACCTCTAGTATGCTTTGTGAACATGTTGATATTCGGTTAATGCATGCATGAATATGATGAGGAGTGCTGTTAGTCCTGCTCAAGTCAAACCAGATATGAAATCGAGTATGATAACCTAGATATGATTGAAATGCTCGACCGAGGAAGTTAACAAATGTAAGGACCTGGAGTTCAATGCTAAAATTATTTTGATATGAAATTACGAAAATGCTCTATGGTATGAGAATGACTAAAATACCCTTGGATTTGGAAGTAGTCTAGAAATCTGCACTGGATATGGTAAAACAACCCGATTCATCTGAAAACCTCGATCTACTGGGAAAGTTATGGTAATAATATTCAAACATTCGAGATTGTAAGGTGTTAGGTTTCCTTGAATTGGGAACGAATTTCCAAGTATAGATTTACGGGAAACTACTCATAATTCTGAATTAATCAAGTGGCTCAAATACTGAATTGATCGTAATGACTAAAAGTATTGGAAATACTGTCATGGTTAAATCATTCGGAATGATCGTATTGATAAAAAGGGCTGAAGTATCCTCGGACATCGAGGTTTGCGAATTAACTGGAAGGATGGATAAAACCTTGAATTCTGAAATGAATGAAGTGGTTGGAGGTACCAAAATTTTTTGAAATGACTGAAACACCCATGAGTACTTAAAGGATTGAAATTCTACAAATGGTTTAATTGACAGTATTGATGGATATCTCGAACATCGAAATGACCGAAATACCCCCATGATTGGAATAAGTAAATTATCTTTGATTAAATTTTTGGAAATGTCAATAAAGTGGAAATGACTGGAATGCCCTCAAAGGTGAAGCATGACTTGGTATATAAATCTCTTGTGATATTAATATGAGGATGGAAGTTTTTCCGCACAGAATATAAGTTTGACTACTTCGCGGCAAGTCCGATGGTGAAATATGAAAGCAATCGTTCAGATATACGATACTGTCGAATACATTCAAAGGGTTGGTTAGTAATGCAAGGTTGGGATATGTTAGTTCGAATGGTTTTGGTTGCAACTACCTTTACGGGGACACTATCTTTACGGAGAGAAGTGTTATATCTTTACCGATCACAAGAGTTTAAAATACCTCCTTACGCAAAAAAAAAAAAAAGAATTGAATCTGAGACAGCGTCGCTGGTGGGAACTTCTTAAAGATTATGACTGTGAGATAGAGTATCATCCGGGAAAGGCGAACGTGGTTGCTGACGCCTTAAGTCGTAATGCTATCTCAGAATTGAGATCCTTGTTTGCTCGGATGAGTTTACATGAGGATGGTAGTTTGATGGCAGAACTAAGGGTCATCCCTACACTGATATCTGATATTCGAGCTGAACAACCTACGGATCATTTTCTTATGCATCGTATCAGAGAGGTTTCCGAAGGTACATCTGTGGATTATACTATTGATCAAGATGGTGTTTTGTGTTTTCGAGGCCGGTACTGTATTTCGAGAAAATCTGGGTTGAAACAGGTTATTCTTCGTGAGGCCCATGATAGCCCTTATTCTATGCATCCTGGCAGTGATAAGATGTACAAGAACCTTCGCCAGAGGTACTGGTGGAAAGGTCTTAAGCGGGATGTTGTCGGATTTGTGTCTAAGTGTATGACTTGTCAGAGAGTCAAAGCAGAGCATCAGCGTCCATCTGGATTGCTTCAGCACATCGAGACTCCTCAGTGGAAATGGGAACGAGTGACTATGGATTTTGTCAGTGGTCTTTCGATGACTTCGTCCAAGAAGGACTCCGTATGGGTCATAGTGGACCGTTTGACTAAGTCTGCTCATTTCATCCCGGTTCGAGTCAATTATCCTTTGAATAAGTTGGCTCGACTTTATATATCTGAGATCGTTCGACTTCATGGAGTACCACTATTGATTATTTCTGATCGTGACCCGAGGTTTACAGCGAAGTTTTGGAAGGCACTTCACTCTTCTTTGGGTACCCGGTTGAACTTCAGTACATCTTACCATCCGCAAACTGATGGGCAGTCGGAACGTGTGATTCAAATTCTTGAGGACATGTTGAGAGGTTGTGTTCTGGATTATAGTGGTAGTTGGGAGGATTTCTTGCCGCTTGCAGAGTTTGCATATAATAACAGTTACCAGTCCAGTATCAAAATGGCACCGTATGAGGCTCTGTATGGGCGTAAGTGTAGGTCACCGATTGGGTGGACTGAACTTAATGAACATAGATTGTTGGGACCGAACCTAGTCCGTGAGGTCGAACAGACAGTCAGATTGATTCGAGATCGGCTTAAAGTTGCTTTTGATAGATAAAAATCTTACGCCGACTTGAAACATTGAAATCTTGAGTTTGAGGTTGGTGATGAGGTTTTCCTGAAAGTATCTCCGTAGGGGAAGGTACTTCGGTTTGGTCGGAAGGGCAAATTGAGTCCTCGTTATATTGGCCCTTATCGGATTCTTCGTCGGGTTGGACCTGTTGCTTATCAACTCGAATTACCACCAAAGCTTCGGCGTATTCATGATGTTTTCCATATTTCTGTATTGAGACGCTATCATGCTGATTCGTCTCATGATTTACCTGTGGAAGAGATTGAGATTCGTCCTGATCTGCGCTTTGAGGAGAAGCCTATTGAGATTCTTGCTCAGGATAAGAAGGTTCTCAGAAGGAAGACCATCAAGATGGTCAAGGTTTTGTGGAGCGGTCGCAGTCATGACGAGGCTACCTGGGAGCCCAAAGATGTCATCAAAGCTCAGTATTCGCATTTGTTTACTCAAGGTAAATTTCGAGGACGAAATTTCTTTTTAGGAGGGGAGAATTGTAATACCCCTATTTTATAATGAAAATATTGAAAGAAAAAAATATAAGGATGGATTGAGAGTTGTGGGAATCGAAACCACAACCTCCTGTTTTTCAGCTGAGTGCCCAGCCAATTGAGCTAGGTAAGCTCTTGGTCTTGAATCATCCCCATTGAGTTTTATTTAGATCCGAAACTATTATAATAATTAAATAATCAAAATATCTCAACCACTCCACTATCAGATGAGATTTTATACGAATCAATTATACCAATATGGGATCAATAATTTCCCATTATTGGATACCCACCAGATTGCTTTTCCCTAATTATTTTCCCCTCTTCATAACCCATCCGGCCACCACGCAACTCCTCCACCGCCGTGATGTGGTCGCCACCGCCAACACCAGCGAAACCGCTGCGCTGTCCCGATCAAAACCGTGCCAGTCACTCGCGCATCGCCGCCGTCCCTGCGCGCGTTCGCTGCCGTCGAGCTAGGTGACGTGGACTCTGATCCCGAGATTTTACCTCCTCCACCGCCAGGCAGACCTCCGGTGGCACAATCTTCGAGATCTGCCAGAACTGATTCTGTCCGACCTTCCGCTAGAGCTGAGCGTGGGAAACGTCACTATCGACGTTGACTATTTAGCTACCTAAGGTGTGTTCTCTGTTTTGTGCTACATTTTTATGTGTTACATGATTTTGTGATTTGTATGATAAATATTGCATGACTCATTGGTATGTCATCCTGCTTTGTTATTTGATAAATAATGTATACTCGGATTTTATGATCATGTTATGTAACACATCGGAATCGGATTTTTATGTACATGCATCTTAGTTATATAACAAGATTGCATTCGGACTTTGAAATCGGATTACATGTCATATCATTGGGTTGGTATATTGTACGGAGGAAGCTCAGCGACTTCATCCTTCGGGTTGAACTTCGCTTCGGATCAGTGGTTTCACCCTTCGGGCTGAATTCCGCTTCGGATTAGTGGTTCCACCCTTCGGGCTGAGTTCCACTTCGGATGGTGACGATGGAGAAAGTAGGTTCTGGGGAACCTTACTTTTCGGTGTATCGAAGATGGGTATTATGATTCATGTGCATCAGACATCATATCATTATGATCCGGTTTTTGTTGTGTTTTCAAAAAAGTTTTTATCAGAAAATAAAATACAGTTCTGTTTTGTTTTCAGTTGCACTTTAGAGACACACTGAGCTTTTTAGCTGACTCCCCCTTAGTATCTGTTTCAGATTCCAGACTTAGGTTACGGTACTTGGAGGACTACGTACGATCAGTATTTGATATTTTTCTCAGTATGTTTCGTTTCGGACTTACTTAATTATTTAAGTATTTTCAGTATTTGATTGTAAACGTGGACTTTGGACATTTATTACTATTGGGATTTGATAACTATTTTGAGTACGCTTGTTTTAAAACGAAACAGTAAACGATAACTATTATAATTAAATAATAGTTTTGGTACAGTTTTTCATAAATGATCTTACTTGAGGGGAAAGTTTCCAATTCGCCAAATTCAATTTATTTCAAAACCCTAGGTCAAAATAGGGGGTTACATTAACTAACCAGGGAAGTGAACAGACAACACCATAAATGGAAGTCCATAGAAGAGAAAAATGGAAGGCCGGAAGTAGAATATGAAAAACATTACGCCTGCACGGGTTTAGAACCAGTGGGAAGTTCACATCACTACCACTTGGTATGTGTGTAAGCATCCATCAATCCTAGTGCACATGACATTATTAGATGACTCATGCCAGCCTGACTACATAATACTTTATCAGTTTTTGATAAATGAGTTATAAGATGATTTAAAATTGAAGTGATGAGCAAAATACAAATTTACAAAATGCAGGATTATCCTGATGCCCCGAAAAGTGTAGAAGAAACAATGAAGGTCGATCATGAAGAGGAAACACTAAAAGTGTACCCAAAACAGATCATCAACACCAACTCAACGGATGCCTCCGAATTCACAAGAAACCAAGAGAGAAGAGAAACCACAAGTGTTTCAAAATAAGACCAACAGTCAAATCGATGCCTTGGAACACCTGATTTTGCCCAGAACTATTATTGAGATTATATTCGGGTGCTATCATACTCATGCCAGAGATTATTCTTCCATCAGAATCATTTGGTAAAATTGCATTTTCTTCCTGGAGTGTTGACATTTTCAATGACAGTTGAATAAATGTAAATTTTACCTATTCCTATGGGAAGACACCATTAACTTGCTTGTTTTGATCGTGCTGTAACTCCACATCATCCTCCTAAAAGCATAGCAGCCACATATTCAGCAATCGCCATGCTCGAAGTCAGCCCAGGTGACTCGATTCCAAAAAGATTTACAAGACCGCCCACTCCATGAATGTCTTCTCCCTACAAAAATTAGAATTTCAGAAATTTATGTCAAAAATACTTGAATAGATCCGAATCATCAAAATCCACTCTGCCGAACGAGAAACAAAATATTAAAAATGAACTATTTGATGTGTTTCTTTCAAATTTTCTCACATGAAGTTATGTAAAGTATTCTTGCCAATGAAGAAAGGCAATGATAACAACAAGGTAGGGGTAGGTGTCATTAGTACTTTAGTGCATTAATGTTCAGAAAAGGGTTGTGAAAAGCACAAAAATGAAGCAAAAAGCCAGAAATTACTGTATTATACCTTTAATTCGAGAAATATTAACAGCAACGGGCACAATGCATACTTTTCTGGTATCATTAAACCATACTTGTCTAGAATACAAACAAATTCTGTTCCTTAAAGTGATAAATATACAACTTTAGTATCAAGTGTAAAAAGCATAGCTTTGAACTACTAAAGCACAGTTAGATCAAGAAATGCCTACAAGGTAACCACAGATTTGAAGCACATTAACCAGAATTAGAATTTCTGGTAACCCCTTTGCTGCATTTAAGCATGTACAAGAGTCTGACTAGGCATAATGATCAGCACGATCCAAACATTTTTTTGACTACATTTAGATGTCCAGATAATGTAAAACAACTAGAGAAAACCAGTAAGAAACAATGAAGAGAGAATGGAAACACTCAAGTTCTCAAAATCCCAAATTTTCATAATCAGAAACTTAAATAAAACTAAAAAAAACATAAATATCATAAGCTAAATTCCAAAGGTCGAAACTCACAAAATACCAAATGTAATCCTCAGCCCGGCTACTTCGAGATTATGAAAAATACTAATTGACATAAAATAACGAACAAACTAAGGTGATAGCTCCTATAGAGGATAATATGAGAGATCCATTACGTGGTTTAGCTACAAAGGAGCAAATTGAGGGATGCACCTGTTAGAAGGATGAAGCAAATTGAGATTCCACAGAGTAAAAGGGTGAAGGAGAGACTAAAAAAGACAAGGTTGGGGATCATAAATAATGATATAAAACTATTAAACTCGAAGAGAAGATGGTGATGGAATGTTAGAGGGGGATCCATGCACCTTCAGTGAACATTCTTTTTCTAGGTTCTTATAGCCGTCCCGAAATATATTGGGAATAAAACTTGTTGATTTGGTTTTAACCTTTAAATTGTCTCTTAATTTTTCAAAGCCCCTGTCTAGGTCTCAACTTCAGTTTTAAAACTAGACTGTGCATCTAATTGTTTAGGTGCCTTGTTATGTTGCACTCCTCTAGGCTCTAGTCTACTATGGTAAACTCCTCTTCATCAAGCATGTCACAAAGTGGTTCTAAACTGGTTCTTTAGATTCATTAACCTCACGTGTATCAACTGGGTCCTTCTTCAGAAGCACTTGAGAGGAATAGAAGTTTAACTATTAAATAGGACTACAAACTTAATGCTCTTACTCAATGGTTCAAAAATAAAGTACATGGGCAGTAACTATAGTCCATTCAGCTTATCCAAGTAGTGAGAAAGTCTTGGCTGTTGTTTGTTTGTTTGCTAAGTTTCTCACGAATCATAAATTGTGGATAAACAATTGTCTGAATGCTAATCTGGGAACATATGTAATTTCTTTTATTCCTTTCTTAGAGGAAACTATGCAAGGTTATTAAAAAATGAGTAGCTTTTTGTACCATAAATGAAATTCAGGCATATGGCCAGACAAAATTATATATCAGTTTTAATACTCCATAATAAAGAGAATACATGAAACAAACCTGTACTACAAAATCACTGGCAGACTGCCCAGGTCCATGAAGTTTTGGTCGAATCCCTGAATAACCTGGTAGTAGAGATCCATCTTTGAGATTTGGGTAGTACTTAAGAATCTCTGGATAAAATCTTGCAGCACGCTCAGCATTTACAGAATAGTCGAACCTGAGAGCATGGAACCACACAAAGCAGTTTTTTAACAACATGACAATGTCTTTCACTATACAAGCACATACATTCTATTCAGAAAAAGTAACTCCTGAATTAATTGCTTTTATGCAACAAATGTGGCAATTGACTTATTTGAACTCGGAAAAAAATATTGATGTGTTTCTTATTTCAAGTTCAATGCATTTGCAGAGGCATAAAAGAGCTACTGATGAAATGGCTCCAAAGTTCAACCACTACTCCCACCCCTCCTTATTGAAAAGTACAATGAAAAGTATAGTGGAAACTGAAACTGTTATTTTGATGTTAAAATCTGAAAGGGGGTTCACCAACCAGCCAAGCAACTAAATCAATCAAATTCATGTGATGACCTCTCATGACGACACCCCATATGAGTGTTCTAACTCCAACAAATGAAGATCAAATGGAGTACAGACTTCCTAAATGTAAAAGATCACTACTAAGACTTTGAACAAAACTTACTTTACTACCACCTACTGAGTTCTAGAACATCCCAATTGGACACATAATGGAGTGCTTCTGCTCAAACAAAGCAAAGAGAAGCACAGCACAATCAAATTACTTGGTTCAAAAAGTTCTAGCAAATGAGAAAATAGTAAAAATGAAATGTAATTATGACAGTAGATAAACTTTCAAAACATAAATGACATGGAAAGAACCTCATTACGATATAAATGATAAATGTTCTGTTAAGTTGGGCATCAAGAGATTTCTGCCAATCCTGTATTAGCTTGGGACATTAGGCACTTTAACATAAAAAAGCAAGAGGACTGACTCTTTAAGTTAATGCACAAAACAATGCCAGTTATTGGAAGGAAGCTAGCTCTGGAAGAATAGGTCAAGTAATAACTATAACAACTCATCATCAAATTACAAAAAAAAAAAAACCCGATGAAGAGAATAAATCTTGAAAGGAAAAGGCACCTAGCATGTAGATGGAAACAAAGCAATGTGTACAACAGGATCGAAAGAATTGAAGTACAGAATCAGCATAAACAAATAATACACACTGAACTATTCAATGCTGGGATAATTGTTATGCATGAAATATTTCCATTGCCAGCAAACAAAAGAACGAGACAGAAAACAAAAACAAAACCCACAATGATTTTAATCCAAATTACTCGCTTTCATGTATTTAGTGTTTTCTTGAGTATACCTTCAAGGGAAATAGCACCTTCTACTATAGGAAATATTTTTTTTGTTCCCCAACTGAAGTAACCACACCTGTTATAATCATAATCCAAGGTAGAAAAACGCATATACCTCTACATGGGACCGCAGTTCGGTTGTTATTTGAAGAAATACAAATCTACAAATCATGGAACTTGCATAGGTTCATAAACAAACAAAATTATAGAAAATCCATAGTCATGAAACTGAGAATATAAAACAAGTGTATCACCTAAATCAGCATACAAAAATGAAATATGAAGAGAAAAGATACCTATTAAGGAAGTTGGTTGTATCAGGTACATGATGATGAATCCACTCAACATCTGGGCCAAACTTGACCTGGCCATCTAAGTCCAGAGTGACATGCACTCCAAGGCCACCTTCCTCCGGTATAGGATATATCAAATGCTTGAAAGGAGGATGCCTAGCAGAATCTGAATTTGAAAGGGTAAAGTAGGAACCACGAGCATAACATGCAGGAGGAATAGTGGCTGTGTTTAGACCGTGGAATCTCTTAGCCAGAGCGGGAGCACTCAAGCCCGAAGAATTAACTACAAATTTAGGAATAAGTAGGAGGTCCGGTTGCAATGGAGTCTCGCCATCCCAATTTTCAAGTGTTTTGGTTTCAGAAACGTGGAGAGACATTTGATTTCCTTCAAGATGACCTCCAATGACAGAGGTGTTGTAAGAGAAGGTGGCGCCATTAGTTTCAGCTTCCCCCTGGATCCTGGTCATGTTTAGTAACTTAATTAAGGGTTTTTTTTCACCAAGTTAATTGAGAAGAAAAGACGAATTACCACTAAAGACAGCATTAGAGAATGGGAATCCACAATGCCAGAAGAAGGGGATAGCAAGGCCTTGACGCAGTGCAATTCAGGCTCCATTTTGATGGCCTCAGAAGCGTCCAACATCCGAAGATCTTCAACCCCATTTCGAATCCCACGATTAAACAATTCGTTTAACTTTGGAATCTCGGAAGCGCCGGTGGCGACTATGAGCTTGCCGATCTGGTCATGAGGAATCCCGCGCTGAGAGCAGTATTGGTAGAGTAGGTTTCTTCCTCGCACACAGAATCGAGCCTTGAGAGAATCGGGAGGGTAGTAGATGCCGGCATGGATGACCTCGCTGTTGCGACTGCTGGTGACGGTTCCGAAGGTGGGAGCAGAGTCGAGGACTAAAACCTCTTTCCCCTTCGACGACAGCTCTCTGGCAATTGCCAGTCCCACGACTCCGGCTCCGATCACCACGCACTCGGCGTTCTCTTTCGGGGCATTGCGCCAAATTTCAGAGGGTTTGGGTAAATGAAATCTCCTCTTAATCAACCTATCAACGCCCTGTCTTAGCATCTTTCTACTTTCTTCTTCCGCAATCAACCATCATTCAGGTGATATGGTTTATATCACTACATTTTAGTTGTTGTATCGTTTATATCACATAACTGTTAATCGTTTCAATTACAACACTAAAATTTTATTTTATTTTTCAATTATACCACTGACAGGATGACATGGATAGATATTTCGTCACTCTGGTGATGTGGTTAAAACGATGTTTTAGATACTGAACTTTATGGACATATAGTTATATGCACTAAAATTGAAAATGATTTAATTTTTGTCGGTCGTCGTTGTTAGTCAATCATTGTTTGTCGCTAGTCATTATTCGTGGGAAGATCGTACCAACAAATTCACATTTCACTCTTTTTACTTCTCATTGGATTGATTTTCCACGAAACTCATTTAAAATCGACGAAAACTCGTCGAAAGGTTTAACATAGTAATAGTATGATCTCCTCTAACAGTTATATGGTAAAATATCTCACAATCTCATTTTTCAGAAGAAATTGTTGCATAAATTACAAGATCATAGACGAGATGGAGAATCATTCACCATAAAACATTTATGATATTCACAATCAAGTAATTTTTTTAGGTGTGGATATCTATTTGACATTCTCTCTAAGATCTAAGAAATCTTAAATTTGATTTTCGAACTTAAAATTTTGTTTATAGTACAAATTTGTATTGGATTGGGTAGCTATAATAGTGTTTTCAATATTTGTATTGTACAAGTTCTAACAAATATCGACATATACATGTCACATGTACAATATACATATCATTCTTGAAACAATACAAAGGTTATTTGAAATGAACCCTTTCCCCCTTTTGAGTTTTGACACTAACAAAGGTCAATGGACTGTTTGACCTCTGCCTACCCATGCTTCTATGATACAAGCAATTATATATGGAAGCTTTTGATCAACAAATGTTGATCTCATCCTTCACATAATTCTGGCTCCGTCTTCTTCTGAGACTTCTTTCTGTAAACGATGTATTAATATGTCGAAATCATCTTGGCTTCGGACCAGGCTGAGTCGAACATAGCGGTCTTCTGAACCAAACACGTTTCCTCGACGGCCGATGATATTAGCTGCCTTGAGAACTGCATAACAATCTTTATCTTCTTCTCTCTCACATTTTACCCATGCATAAGCTGCCATGATCATCATAAGGTTAAATGACAATCTATTCTGTATTATTGTACAACAATGGTAAGAGCATTAAATAACAAGTGTAGACTAGAGAAGTACCTGGTGAAAAGTCTCTGATTTCATTGTAAAAATGGCAGTATTGGGGATTAAATTTCTGAAGCGAGAAGCGGTTCGACAACAACAAGGTTGCAGCCAATCTTTCCCATCTGGTCTTCATCGTCCGGTATGCGAAGTCGAATATTCCGGTTCCTTCTTCTAGGACTGCTTTCAAAAGCTTAAAAGCCCTTAACTGAGTGTCTCTTGAAACACCAATGGAATTGAGTTGCATGTGTGTTACCATTCTGTTGAACACAGATTCATCCTTTACCACTGCCCACCTGTGTAGAACACAACACATATGTTAAATATGTTAAATTGCATCATTCAATTACGATTCGAACAATAAAAAGAAAGTTTTGCCAACATTTACCCAAATCTGCTGCCAGCATGACCAGTAAGTTTAGAAAGTGTAAACACCATGAGATCTTCATCTGCAGGGGCTGGAATTGGTGTGAAATGAGGCCAGTAATAAGCACGGTCAAAGATTGTTTTCACATTAGTTCCATCAACAATCGCTCTGTTTAATTGTCCATCAGGATTGTTTGGTGAAGTTACAAACTCAATGACATTTGTACTAGGCCTGGCATCTGATCTATTCCTCCATGTATAAGCATCTCCATCGAACTTGAATCTTTCCGAATTGAAATATTCTACTTGATCTTTGTAGAGCTGTCAAAAATTCAGTTTGGATACAAATCAACGACGACAAACACGAGTGAGAAGTACAATATCGGTGCGGGGTCGGGAACGAACCGAGTAGTAGGGGACGGAAGCAACGACTCGTGTAGGTGACTGCGAGGTGTTTACAGGAGACAATGCGTAAGCTGCCGCATTAAGGATTTGGGTAGAACCTGCACCGAAAACGATGTATCTGTTCCGTGTGAGTGCGTTCCCGACGAATGCATGTAGTTTGCGGATGAGGCTTTCCAGTTGTTGTGAGATAAGAGTGTTGTGAGTAAAGCTATAGCTCATTCGATGCCACCCTGACACGACCAGTGCACTACTAGTTGAATGCTGCAACCAAAATGGTTCCAGAAACAATGGATCTCCGCTGCATATCGGAATTTGTCAATATTTTAAGCCAAAGAATGGCAGTGAAGACTACATTCACATAACTGTTTACCTAGTAAATAAATAACAAGAAACGGCAGATCACGTAAAACAAGAGGAGTTGCAATGGAGAGAAAGAAGATTGTCAACAGCCTATCGGGGAACATAACATAAGGTTTATTTTTCTTATATAATTATAGGTATCTGATTCATTGGTCGACTAATATATGTTAGATATTACAGAGACTTTTTATGAGAGCAATCTTCCCAACCTAATTTGCTTCATTCACATTGTCATAATTCAAAATTATATTCTTACTTATTTAAGGGATTTAAAATCTCATCTCGCTAATCAATTGATAGTTGGTTAACATAAGATTTATTTGTTAATCAAATTGAAAAGAACTTACCATGTACTAATCATAAAATATAACGAAAATAAAATGGCTTTAATATTTCTTCTAATGTTTGTTCTCAAGTTAGTACTTGAACTAAATATTTTTTCTCAAATTGGTACTTAAAAAAAAATTCCTCTTAAGTTGTTATCTGAACTTTAATTTCATTCACAATTTTGTTACTTTTATTAATTGTTTTAGTCCATAAAACTTACACATTTTATCATTTTGATCATAATTTAAAACAATTCAATAAATTTAACCATTAATATTTGAAAATTGCATCAATTTAATCAATTTTTAACGATACAATAAAAAAATGAGTCTATCGGGTCAAAGCAACAGTTGGATAACTGCATTCTACAGTAAAACAATAAGTTATTGTTAAACTTTTATTATATCAAGAAAGTAATGTAAAATTTCTGGGAGAACAAATAATTTAGGAGAATAAAAACAGAGTAAATTGATAGAATTTTAAATATATAGAGTTAAATTTATTGATTTGTTTCGAATTAAGACTAAATTGATAAAATGTATAAGTTTTGGTATCAATTTCGGAGAAAGTGTCTAATTCAAGTACCAACTTGGTAGTAAAAATTCTTTAAGTACCGACTTGAGAGAAAAAATCATTTAAGTACCAAATTCAAAGAATATGTCTAGTTCTAGTACCACTACAACAAAAATAGGCTTTTAGCAACGTTTGTCGATGTATCTTCTTACCTCACCTTATTTATTAGATCGGTGATCCATACTTGTAATTCGTTTCTTTATAAAGTTTCAATAAGATATAAATAGAGTCGATGTGGGATTTAAACATTTAAGTCCTATTGTGGCATTTATAAACGGCACTAAAGTACGTGTTTGCAGCAGCGTTTCTTCAAAAAAACTATCATGTATCAGTCTATCACGGCGTTTATTAAAAAAACGCCACTAAATGTACAAAATTAACGGCGTTTACTCAAAAACGCCACTAAAAATTTATTTTGCTATAGTATACCAAATGTATATTTAAGCCATTTTATTTTCATTATATTTTATGATTAGTACATGGTAAATTCTTTTCATTTTAATTAATATTGTTTACGCAGCTTGTGTATTACAATATAACCTCTAAAATTTATAGTTTAAAATTAAGATTAGAATTTAAGATTGAAATTTACAAAATTAAGAATAAAAAGATATTTTTAAAGTTTAAGATTTATGCTTTAATTTTTTAATATTAATGTATAGAAAAAGCACATAAAGAGACAAATATTTTTTATCATTAATGTTATACATATACTTGATTTGAACCATTAACACATCCGATCACAAGTATACAATCATAAGAAATATCGGCAGATAGACTAAGATTGATGAATTCATTCGAAGGAAAGGTACTTGTGAGGTCGGGGTATATAATATGGAACCCACTTGTTTCAAGTGGACTAAATCTGATAACCAATTAATGGCGGATCTAAAATTAAAGAATGAAGTTCAATATAATTTTTTTTGAAATGGGTATACAATTTTTTTTTTTTTACTTTTACACATTAAATTAAATTTTTTAAGAGAAAAATTTCTTTTAATTTAAATTTGTTTCAAAAAAAAATAGAGATGCAGCTGCTAATCCAACTTCATCCGCCCCTGGAACGAAATCAATTTCCCCCTTTAAAATTGAAACAGACTCTTCCACCTTTTACTAGAGGTAATCTAATTGAATTTAATCTAATCAAATCAAATCAAATCGAATCTTCTCTTACCTTGTCCATAAGCTATGTAAAACAATGAAAAAAGAACTGATATGATTATAACTAAAACTTGTCATCCAAATATGAAGCATCATAAATTAAACTTGAAAAGGAAAAGGAGAAAAGATCCTTTTTTGATCATATCATGTGTAGCAGAATTGTACCTATCAGCGTTTGCTGTGCAGTGAGGTATGAATTGAGAGCAATCAGGGCCTGTATAACATGTGTTGCATTCACAAACCGGTTCGTTTTCTTCACCAAGCAATCCATCCAAGTAAGCTCTGCCATGCCCGGAACAGCCTATCTCCGCCACTGCTTCGGCTTCGGCTGCTGCCGTCGAGCTCCAACTCAAGCGGGACGTACCCACATAAATATTGACGGTGAGCAACAGATTCAAAAGTATGGAAAACACCAGACATGGCACGTATTTGGAGCTGAACTGATTCTTCACCATTTGTAAATTTTGTTTTCTTTTTTTCCCCTATAGGCTCCCTGTCGTCTCGGAGAATCTCCCTTTGTTTATTGAAGTGAAAAACGATACAAAGGTGATGTATTTTAACTATAGAATAATGAAGGTGATGTATTTTAACTATAGAATAATGAAGGTGATGTTGAAATTATGTCTTTCCACCATAGGGTGGAATCTCTGTACATTTTCTAGTGGTAATATTGTTCAGACAACGACTTTTCGAACATGATAATTGGCTAGCTCTTGAAATTCAAACAGACATTTCATACATTCCAAGTATGTACATCCAAAGATTTGACTTGATGCCAAGAAGTACTTTTATAAAAAAATTCTTCATGTTTATTTTACTATTTATGTTTTGGATTTATGGTTATCGTTCTGTTAAGAGTTATTATTTAGCTGAGTTGTATTTAGTTGTGATTAGATGTAATTAATTAGGTGGTTAATCTTCTTTAATCAGTTTCTTTTATTCTATATTAAGGCTTTAAATATTTTTGTAAACTAATTTTATTCATTCAATTCAATAATAATAAATTATTTTTTCTTTACCCGTCTTCTCTTCTCCCTTTTATCGTGAAACTTTAAATCAAGAATCAGAAAATTACTAACATGGTATCAGTTGATTCTCCTTTCGATTCCCGCTCTTGTTCCTCTGATCAGACTCGGTTTTCAAAATCCGATGATTCCTCCGATCCGTATTACATACACCCAAACGAAAACCCAGCCCTCGTGTTAACGTCGTCCTTGCTCGATGGGAAGAACTATCACCAGTGGGCTTGATCGATTTGTATGGCACTTATCTCGAAAAACAAATTTGTCTTTGTTGATGAGTCGATTAAGGAGCCAAAGCACGAGATTCTCGGTTCGCATCTTGGGAGAAATGCAATAATCTGGTCCTCTCCTGGTTGCAAAGGGCTCTGGTTCCTGAAATTGCCCAGAGCGTAATCTGGTTCGACAACGCATCGGAGTTGTGGGTTGACCTTTTTGACAGATTTAGTCAGGGCGATTTACTTCGAGTATCTGATTTGCTTCAAAATTTCTTCAGTCTCTCTCAAGGTAACCTTTCTGTGTCTGCTTTTTACACTCAATTGAAGACAATATGGGATGAGATTTGTAGCTTACGCTCTTTATCCCTTTGTGACTGTCATGCTTTACTCTATAAAAAATAAGATTTTGTTTACCGATTCCTCCGTGGTTTAAATGAGTCGTTCAATATTCTTAAAACTCAAATCCTCATGATGAAACCCCTACCAAAGATTACTGAAATTTTTTCAATCGTTATTCAACATGAAAGATCATTAGCATCATCTGTTACTGTTCTTGAATTCAACATTTTCATGGTTGGTCGTGTTTCTTCTGGTAATTCTTTTGATTCGAATAGAATTGATAGTAGAAATGTTAGTTCCAAGAAATTCTCTTCTAGTTCTAAACAACCTTTGTGTGTTCACTGTGGCCTTTATGGTCATACAATAGATAAATGAACCCTAACCCTAAACCCTAAACCCTAAACCCTAAACCCTAAAACCTAATGTATGTAAGTATGTATGTACTTATCAATGTATGAACCCTAAACCCTTAATGAATTTCTCCATTAACCCTAAACTCTAATCCCTAAACCCTAAGCCCTAATATACATAAGTATGTATATGTGTACCTATCAATGTATGGACCATAAACCCTTAATGAATTTTCCCTTAACCATAAACCCTAAACCCTAAATCATAAATCCTAATGTATGTAAGTATGTATGTATGTATGTATGTATGTATGTATAATGTACCTATCAATGTATGAACCCTAAATCCATATTCATTGTTTTTTTTAACCCGTCCAATGGTTTATAATTTTAATTTGATATTTTCATCATTCTAGAACCTAAAACTTTATTTTTATTCTAAATTGACCCACAATTTTTTTAATTTGTCCAATGTTTTATTATTTTAATTTAATATTTTCTTCATTCTAGTCCCTTAACTTTATTTTAATTCCATATTGACCCCTATATATATTTTAATTCATCATGTTTTATACTTTTAATTTTAAAATTTGTTCATTCTAGACCCTAAAACTTTATTTTTATTCTAAATTGACCTCTACTTATTGTTTTTTTAATTACTCTAATTTTTATACTTTTAATTTGATATTTTTGTTCATTATAGTCCCCAAAACTTTATTTTTATTCCAAATTGACCCATTTTCCTTGTTTTCTTTTAAATTTGTCTAATGTTTTATAATTTTAATTTGATATTTTTGTTCATTATAATCCGTGAAACTTTATTCTTAATTCAAATTGATCCTTTTTTCAGTCTAAATTGACCCCCTTTTATTATTTTTTTAATTACTCCAATGTTTTATAATTTTAATTTGATATGTCTTTAAATAATTAACTCCAAACCAATGACGATTGACGAAGGCCAACCTAAAGTCTATCGACTACTTATACGGTTGTACCGAACTCAAACTCAATACGAATTCCAATCCTGAAAATACCCCGACCTGAACTACTCGACCTGAAACTACCCGACCTGAAATTACCCAACATGAAATGCACCCGACCTGAAATGCAACCGACCTGAAATGAACCCGACCTGAAATGGACCCGACCTGAAATGGACCCGACCTGAAATGGACCCGACCTGAAACGGACCCGACCTGAAATGGACCCGACCTGAAAATGGACCCGACCTGAAATGGACCCGACCTGAAGTGCATCTGAACCCGAATTAACCTGTCAATTATCTGCTTCGGACCCGACCCGTTTTGACCCGACCTGAAATGGACCCGACCTGAAATGGACCCGCACCCGACCCGAGTTGAGTCAAAATAGAAAAATGACCTGAAATGACATGTATCCGATTTTACCCGACCTGACAGTATCCGACCTAAAACCCGTCCGATTACCTGTTTTTACATCCCTAATAATGAGAAATTTAAATGTAAAATATTTGTTTTCTATACATTTAATATTTTCAGTACTTTATGAAATACAGTAAATCTTAAGATTTTTATCACAATGAAGTAAAAACTGCATATAACTCCTATAATGTAAGAAAAATACTTTTAAATATGTTTTTTTATTAAAATTCAAAGTTCATTAAATATTATAACCGTTTTGTATGATTTTTTTACAAACGTTTTATATGGTTTACTTCAACCTTATGCCACTCGGTTTTCATTTTTTTTAAATTTTCAGAAAGAAAAATATTTGTGGGTAATGAGCTTATGTGAGCCATGACGTTTAATTAGACAAAAAGGCAAAAAAAAAAATGACATTTGACAGATCCCCTTGGCCTATCATTTTCAATCATAGTTGTGATTTCCTCTTTGTGGTTGGAGTTTTGAAGCTACCTCTTCACCATGAAAGAGAAAGGGAAAGAAAATATTATAGTTATAAGAAAATATCATGATTTATTTATAAGTTATGAAGTATATTATCTTGATGAATTATTCTTATTTCAAGGAAGGTAGGGCTAGCAATTATCAATTGGTCACTTAGTCTAGTAGAATAAAACGTTTAATCCTTTAAACAATGATAGAAGTTTGAATCATGATGTTGTAAATGAAGAAAATTAAGTTAAAAATCGTCTTTTTAATAGGTTTATGCAAAACATAATTTAAATTGGTAGACGAATGAATTATATATTGATGGTTAGACGAAGAAAAAAAAGTAAGGTAGGGTTAAAATATCATAACTGTCTTTATATGGTATTTTGAAATATGTTTTAGTTCTTTTGTTGAAAAATTGGACAAATTGGTGAATATATATTTCTAAAGAGAGGAAAATGATCTCTATTCTCTCGATTACAAAATTCATCCATTTTTTCTGTTCATTAATGTTTGATTCTTATACCATAATAGTTTCTATACTATATTTAGATTGGTTCCTTGTATTTAAATTTAATATATAATTTTTTATTTTTTAAATTGTATCTATAAATAACTCATATTTGATAAATTCTTTGCATGTGTAATATTTTATTTTTTATAAAAAATTATATTAAATTTTATGAATTATCAAATCTATTCAAACTAAATGTTCTATTTATTCGAATCATTTAATTTTTAAATAAAAATATTGTTACATAGCATTCACAAATTGTTTTCATCAATTTAAAAGTATAATGTTTATTTTAAAATTATAAAAATTATGAAATTAATATAAATACAAATATCATCTGAATTAAAATTGTCCTAAATTTCTAATAAAAGAAAATCGAAAATGAACGTTGCAATTTTTTTAATATGCTAGTGTGATGTAATTTATACAAATATGTGAGAATATGACTGATAGGGGGAAGAAATCAAGAAGAAACAAGATGTAAACAAGAAGAGATGAGCAGCAAAACGAATGTTATTATTCCAAAGAAAAGATGATCATACAAGGCTTAGGTATTTCTCTTTATATAGATAGAGAAACCCTTGATACAATTCTGATACAGATCCAAGAATCTGTTGTAGCAGATTCTTTACAATGACAGCTAATTATAACAGAATAACAGACTAAAAGCTTTGAGCTCTTAGCTCTAACATTCTTTATACTTTCTCTTTTTCTTTTTCATGAAACAAAAAATACTGACTCCTTTAAACTTTGACAATCATACACTGAGGATGAGCTTCTCTTAACCGAAGTTCTTCAGAACAAAACACCTTAAGCTGTTGTCGTAGATGTAGAAAAAATGCAGAAGAAAGTGGCTTAGTTAAGACATCTGCAACTTGATTAGCAGCAGGCACATAGTTAACCAGAACAGAACCTTCAGTGACTTTCTCTCTTACAAAGCTAAGATCAAGTTCAACATGCTTAAGCTTAGCATTATGAACAGGGTTGGAAGAGTGAGCTATAGCACTGGTATTGTCACACCAGATTGTTGGTGTTGATAACAAAGTAACTTTAAGCTCAGTGAGTAAAGACTTAATCCAAGTAACTTCACAGATAGCATCAGCTAAACTTCTAAATTCTGCTTCAGTGGATGATCTTGAGACAACACTCTGTTTTTTAGAACTCCATGCTACTAGATTTCCTCCCAAGAAAACACAATATCCCCCTGTAGACCTTTTATCATCAACACACGTTCCCCAATCTGAATCTGCATAACCAACCAAACTCTGAGGGGAAGATCCACTGCTGAAAAATAAGCCATGATTCATAGTTCCTTTGAGATATCTCACAATCCTTTTGACAGCCTTCCAATGTTTGTCTAAAGGATTTTGCATGAACTGACTCACTTTATTCACTGAAAACTGTATATCAGATCGAGTATTACATATATGCTGTAAAGTTCCCACTGCTTGTCTATACAAAGTACTGTCAGGAAAAGGTTCTCCATCAGTAGAAGAAAGCTGAGGTGAAGTGACCATGGGAGTTGAAGTGGGCACAGCATCCACCATCTTAAGTTTCTCCAACAATTCCATGATATGTTTCTTTTGATTAAGCACAACCCCATTTTTAACAACTTCTATAGTCATGCCAAGAAAGAAGGTTAATTCCCCTAAGTCTTTCAAAGAAAAAGTTCTATTTATTTCCTTGATAACCAAATCAATCTCTTCTGAATTATTTCCTGTGGCAACAATATCATCTACATATACCATTACATATACTGTGTTGCCTAGCCTTTCCCTGAAGTAAATAGAAGAATCAGCTAGAGATGCTGTAAAACCAAGATCATTGACTAAATGATTCCTGAATTTTTCGAACCAGGCACGAGGAGCCTGTTTTAATCCATACAAAGATTTTTTTAACCTGCAGACTAAAGGATTTCCATCCTCATCCAACTGCTCAAAACCTGGAGGTTGTTGCATATAAACCTCTTCTGTCAAATCACCATTCAGAAAGGCATTGTTTATGTCTATTTGCCTGAGTACCCAGCCATTTCCTAAAGCTAAACTCAACAAAATTCTGACTGAAACAGCTTTAACAACAGGGCTAAATGTTTCTGAATAATCAAAACCAGCTTTTTGGGAAAAACCCTTGGCTACTAGCCTGGCCTTGTATCTTGCTATAGTGCCATCAAATTTTTTTTAACTTTAAATAGCCATTTACAACCAATAGGAATACGATTTGGTGGCAAAGAAGTAAGTTCCCAAGTTTCTTTACTAACCAAAGCATCTAACTCTTTCTAAACAGCCTCTTTCCAATCATTTTGATCCATAGCCTGATGTATATCCTTAGGTAAATCTAGTTCATCTAAGAATGCTTTAGGTTTAAAGATTCCTGCTTTAGACCTAGTTATCATTGGATGCCTAGCAATAAGTTGAGCACTATCTGACTGACTAGAAGACAGATCTTGAGAATGCTGACTAAAAGCAGGAGAAGTACTATGCTGAGCTGAAGATTCTGAATTACCTTGATTCTCAGAAGCAGCAGCAGCATCATTATCACAAGAACCTGAACAATGCATCTCCAAACGTTCACCATCTTCAGGTTGTTGAACCCCTTCATGTTGTTGACCAGTATCAGCAGGAGCATCATATAGAACTTGTGGATGAACAGGCAAAGTAGTAGCAGATGCAGGTATAAAATTCTGACCATCAGCAGGTTGTTCTGAATCAGCAGACGACCTTGAAACACTGGAGTGTGTAGGGAAAACACTAGTTGAGCTTGATGATCCTGATGAATTGGATAGTACAGGATGTGAAGTAGGTACAGGCCCAACATATTTGAATTTAGACAAATCCTCAGAACCTTCCTTACTCTTGGAAGTAACCTGCAAAAATGGAAAGCAATTTTTATTAAATTGAACGTGACGAGATACATATACCTTACCATCATCACTGAGGCATTTATAGCCATGTTGAGCAGAACAGTAGCCAAGAAAAGTGCAAGACTTGGACCGAAATTACAGCTTATTTTGATTATAAGCTCTGGTCAGAGGAAAACACTAACAATCAAAGATTTTAAGAAAGTTATAATCAGGAAGTCTCTGAAAAAGCTTCTGATAAGGAGACATATCACCTAGAACTTTCGTAGGTAACCTGTTAATGAGGTAAGAAGCACAGTAAAACGCATCAGACCAGAATTTAAATGGAACTCCACTTTGAGCTAAAAGAGTCAAGTCTAACTCAACTATATGCCTATGCTTACGCTCTACCTTACCATTTTGCTCAGATGTGTAAGGACATGTCTTTCGAAATTCAATACCATTTTCCAGAAAATACCCCTCTAAAGGTTTGAATTCAGTTCCACAGTCAGCCTGAATACTTTTTAATTTAACACTTAACTGCCGTTCAGCCATCTTATGAAAGTTGATAACAATATTCCTAACATCAGATTTACGAGATACAAAAAAGATCCAGGTATATCGAGTCGCAGCATCAAGGAAACGGACATAATATGAATAATTGTTGGAAAGCAATGGAGCAGGACCCCACACATCAACATAGACAACTTGTAAAGGAGTATCATACACAGTAATAGACTTCTGAAACTGTAACTTGTGACTTTTACCAAGCTTGCAAGCTTCACAGAAAAACAAGTCTTTATTGATATGAGAAATTTTACAAGTGGAGGACAACTTGGCTAAAACATCAAGAGAAGGGTGTCCAAGCCTTCTATGCCACAATTCAACAGAAGAAACAGAAAAACAAGAACTGTCTTGATTAGAAGACAGATTACAATATTGATAACTAGATGAACTAATATCAGCAGACTTAGTTTCAGCAGAATGAATTACAGCAGAACCAGAAGTAAACAAAGAAGAAGAACCAGAATCAACATGTAAAGGTATATCATCAGAGGTAACAAACTTGTAAAGGCCATCACTTTGTAAACCTCGAAGAATCAGCTGATGCGTCTCCAAATCCTTAACAACACAAGAGTCAGGAAAAAACTCAATCGAAACATTGTTATCTTTTGTAAATTTAGACACTGACAGAAGATTTTTCTTAATTAAAGGAACATGTAACAAATTGTTTAATAATAAAGGCCTAGAACAAGATGACAGAGTAGAATAACCAACCCTAGATATGGGAACTTTAGAACCATCCGCAACCAAGACATTACCAATACCAGAGTAAGGAATAGAGGACACGATATTACCTGCATCCGGCGTGAGATGAGACGTGGCTCCTGAATCGGGGTACCACGCTGCGTCTCCATAGCTAAAATCCTCAGCAACAGCAGCTACAGTAGCCACCACAGCATCAGACCCAGGATTTGAAGAAGGATTAGAAAACGCTTGAGAATCTTGAAGCTCTTCAGTAAAACCTTCAGAGAAAGACACTTGGTTGACAAGAGACTGACCACCAATGCCTTCGAAATTCTGATTATATCGATAGAAGCATCGTCCGGCAAGGTGTCCGAGTTTACCGCAGATCTGACACTGCGGACGCGAACGACCGCCGAAAAATCTTCCTCCACGACCTCTGGTCGGCATTCCCCGAGACGGCTGATACACAGGAGCAGTCGGCCGTAACCCTGGCCGCTGAGTGTTGGAATTAGGATTATTAGAATTGTGATAGCCAACACTCGAGTTAAGGTTACCAGCCTCAATATACGGGCCTGAATATGGGCCTTGAGTAAACTGAGTTTCTCGAGTCAGGTTGACAACAGAATTTTGACTCAAGAACTCCAACTGCCGTGACTCTGTATCAAGAAGGACGTACACCACTCCGTCAAGCTTGTACGGCTGCTGGCTGGACGTAATAACGGCAACCACCGGTTCGTACTCCGGCGGCAAACCAGAAAGAATGGCTGAAATATGCATTGTTTCTGTAAGAGGATGCCCGCAGGCAGCAAGATTATCACAAATCCCTTGGATTTGAGCAAGATAATCTCTCTTAGTTTGATCACGTTTCCGTATATTTTTCAAAGAACAGTGAAGATGCATCAACCGAGTGGTAGAGGTAACAGAGAAAACGTGTTTAACCTTTTCCCAGATATCCAAGGCATTCTTGCAATTAACAAGAGATGGAAGAATTGAAGAACCGATTGAAGAAAGTAACCAGGAACATAGAGCATTGTCCTCTTGTTTGTACTTCACAAACTCCGGATTGATCAAGCGAGCACTACCTTCACCAACATATTGAACAGGAACAGAAAGAGAACCATCAATATGGCTCACGAGCGCAAGACTCTCAATGGCAAACAGAACCTGCTGCTTCCAAAGCAGATAATTCGTATCATCGAGACGAATTGAAATCGTCTTGTTAGTGAAGGTTTTAGAACTGCTATCAGCCATAGAAGAGACCTTTGATACCATGTGAGAATATGACTGATAGGGGGAAGAAATCAAGAAGAAACAAGATGTAAACAAGAAGAGATGAGCAGCAAAACGAATGTTATTATTCCAAAGAAAAGATGATCATACAAGGCTTAGGTATTTCTCTTTATATAGATAGAGAAACCCTTGATACAATTCTGATACAGATCCAAGAATCTGTTGTAGCAGATTCTTTACAATGACAGCTAATTATAACAGAATAACAGACTAAAAGCTTTGAGCTCTTAGCTCTAACAAAATACAATATATCTCTCCCACACGCACTCGAAAATAAATATAAAAAATTTAAAAGTATTATGAATTATATTTGGTTTAATGGCAGGTTTGGCTCCTGAAATATACACATAATGCCGAATTGCAGTTTAAAGTATTTTTTGGGGCCTTTTTGCCCCCTAAACTTTAAATCGTGACCTTAGTTGGCTCCTGCCGTTAACTTCTGTTTAAAAAAATTGATGACCAATCAGAACGTGTCACATGTCACTAATAAATAAAAAAATCAGCTGCCTTATTTTAAAGGGGTAATTGCATGCTAAGTCTGTAAAATTTTTATATTTGTTCAATTTAGTCCTAAAAATCTTTATTTAACCCGAATTGACCCAAATTTTATTTTTCTAATTTTTATAAATTAGTCCAATATTTTTAATATGCTGATATTTTTTGTTCAATTTTTTCATCAAAATCTTTGTTTAATCCACAATTGATCCCTACAACTTTATAATTTTTATAATTTAATCCAATATTTTAAGGCTTAATACACTTTATAAATATATTAGAATATTTTATTAATTAATTATATATCTCAAAATATCCAAAGTTTTGAATCTCAAATCTGGGTTTTACTTTTACCATAGTTTTGAAGTGATGAAGATTTCATCACTGTTTCAATGCAACCCCAATGTACATTTTTCAGAAACAATCGGTCATGCTCTAAACAAATTGGCAAATCATAAAAAATAAAAAATAAAAACCACGGACTCCTCAGCAGCTTGATCAGCAATCGTCACCGAACCTAGATCGAACAAATTCAATAAAGTCAATACTAGCCCGATCGTGAACAATTTCGATTGGTTTTTCATGGTGTTTTTTTTTTGGGGGGGGGGGCGGGGGGGGGGGGAGGGGAGCTTTGGGTATCTTAATTTGGGTGATAAAAAAATTGGGTTTTGAGTGGAAATGAAATTCGAGGGTTATAAGAAGTTGGATCTGAGTGGAGTTTGGGGAATTATGGGTGTTTTTGGTGGGGAAAATGGGGTTTCTAAAGATGAATTGATAGAATTAACTTTCATGGATCTGATTCAAGTTTCCCATTACAATAACAATGAATCCCAAAGAGAAGAGAAATGAAAATAATTAACTTGAAAAAAATGAGAAGTAAAGCTTTAATGTTATGGAAATAACTATGACTACCTCTCTGCAAATTTATCTCAGAAAACAAAGAGGGTATTTTGGGTATTTCGGTATATTTATTTTATTTATTTTATTTTAAAATTTAAAAATAAATTAAAATGATGTAGCACGTTCTGATTGATCAAGACAAATTTTTAACAGTAGGGGGCAATATGGGTAACATTAAAAATATTAGGGGGGAAAGTGGACAAAACATAGTTTGGGACTTTGGGGCAAGTTGAGAAAGCATGTAAAGTTTAGGGAAAAAATGTATTAAACCAAATATAATTATATTTTTTCTTCAATTTAGTCCTAAATCTCTATTTAACCCGAAATTGACCCATACTTCTTTATAATTTTTATAATTTAGTCCGATATTTTAAATATAATCATATTTTTGTTCAATTTAGTAAAAAAAATCATTTATAACATGAAATTAACCTCAATTTCTTTCTAATTTTTATAATTTAGTCCAATACTTTAAATATAATTATACTTTTGTTTGAAAAAATCCAAAAAATCTTTAACCCGAAATTAACCTCAATTTCTTTCTAAATTTTATAAATCAGTCTAATATTTTTAATATGATGGCATTTTGTTCAATTTAGTCTTCAAAATCTTTATTTAACCCACAATTGACCCCTGCCACTTTATGATTTTTAAAATTTAGTCTAATATTTTAAATATAATTATATTTTTTGTTCAATTTAGTCCTAAAATCTATATTTAACCCGAAATTGACCTATGTTTCTTTATATTTTTTATAATTTATTCCAAAATTTTAAATATATATATATATATATTTTAGGACTAAATAGAACAAAAATATAGCTATATTTAAAATATTGGACTAAATTATAAAAATTATAAAGTACTAGGAGTCAATTGTGGATTAAATAAAGATTTTGAGAACTAAATTGAACAAAAAAATATCAGCATATTAAAAATATTGGACTAATTTATAAAAGGCTTAAATAACTTTTCCGCCTTAAACTTTACATGTTTTCCCACCTTGCCCCTTAAACTACGTTTTGCCCACTTTTATCCCTTAACGTTTTGCGACGTTACTCATATTATCCTTACCGTTAAAAAAATTATTTTCACCAATTAGAATGCGCCACGTCATTTTTTATTTATTTTTAAATTTTAAAATGAAATAAAAATAAATAAAATAAAATAAATATATTAAATATCCAAAACACCCTAGTTTCCCCACTTTCACCCTTCTTCTCTGACCCCCATTTCCCCTTCTTCACCGTTTCTAGAAACAGAAACCAACCTCCTCGGAGAGGGGAAGATTTTAGGAGTTTGAAAAGACGGAAGAAAGTTTTGTGAAGCATGAGCACTACCTGCATATACATTTTCCTCATAACCCATCTTAATAACCATAAAATGCAATTGTCGGCCAACTTCAAGTCTAGAAGAGGAAGCCACACCCTTAAGCAAACTTCCAAAGGTATCTTTTCATGTCTTTTAGAATTTCGTACACCGTCCCTAAATTTCTACAATTTACAAACTCAGCGATCATCGTGTTCCAAGAAACGGTGTCTCTGTGGGAAATTTCGGCGAACACCTTGGGAGCAACATGTAACTCTTTGCATATCGCGTATGCATTTAAGATTTTGTTGGCAGTGTAAACATCGGCAAGAGTTCCCGATTTGAGAGCGCGACAATGGGTTATGAGGAAAATATATATGCAGGTAGTGCTCTTTTGGATAAGCATAAGTCCCGGGAAAAGGGGGGCATTTAAAGCTTGAGAGATTTTGGATAATTCGAAAGAACTTGTGGAGACTTCCATGGGCGATGGAGTTGTGTGCATGCCTTTGTAGCAGCAGCAACAGCATCATCATGGAGATGTTTCCAGTTACAGAAAATCAAGAGAACGGTTCCTTGGATGACCGTGATAAGCAGAACGTAAACAAAAAATTTACTGTTTTTTTCTTATCGGCATGAAGCTTTGGGTTTCATCCCCCGAACTCGACGTCTCTTCTTGGATAATCTTGAACCGGTGCCAGTGGCGCGGCCTGGTGATCTGGTTGCAGATTGGGGAAGAAGATGAAAGGAGGACGAAGATGAGGGTAATTTGGGTATTTTGGGAGATATAATTAAATTAATAAATATTTTAATATATTTATTTTATTTTAAAATATAAAAAAATAAAGAAAGTGACGTGGCGCGTTTTGATTGGTCAAAATAATTTTTTTTAATGATGTTAACTTTTTGGGGCTATATAAGTAACGATGAAAAGTTTAGGGGACAAAAGTGGGCAAAACGTAGTTTAGGGGTAAGTTGGGAAAACATGTAAAGTTCAGGGGGAGAAATGTGTATTAAGCCTTATGATGTGAGCACGTTTAGGCCACCCAACGATGCGACTTTAAATTTTCAGGGAAGTTTGCTTTTTCATTTGTTACATACTGATGTGTAACATTTTTCTATGCTATATTATTGTTATTGTGTTTACTATGCATATAATATGTTTTGATGTGTTTTGAATAAGTTTGATATGTCTTATAATATTATTATATTTGTTTAAGTTTTATTATTTATTACGAATGTTTAAATAATATATATATATATATATATATTATGTTAACAGTGTTTTGTGTTAGTATAATATAACTTATAACGTATTTCCTTTTAATATGTTTATTTTTATGTGTGTAGGTTGTGTGCATAATCATGTGTGAAATAATCGAATGGTGCAGCCCTTGTTTTTTAAGTGTTGTGCGGCAGAATTGGACTGAAAACAATTGGTTTTCTTTCTCCACTTTGAAATTTTTTTTAAGACAACACAACTCCCAATTGCACGGCCAGCAAAGCATTTCCAAGTGCTATTTTCTGCTCAAAATACCGTACACTTGCAGCCCCAAAACTGCACCATATGCATGGAAATTAAAAGAGCTGCTGCCCCACTTATCAAGAAATTCAATTGAATTTCAATTGATTTGCCGTCCACTTGCAGCCCCTCAAAGTCTAAATACACGGCTGGATATGTGATATGTTTGGTTCAACTTTGAATTTCAAACAAAGCAGCCAAGCACATTTAACATGTGCCAATTTCTTTTGAAATTCAAAGGCACCAAATTCCAAATACACGGCTGGAAATGGGATCAAGATGCCGCCCATGTTGAATTTAGTGTTTTTTTTTTTGTTTTTTTTTATTTTCAACCACTATAAATATGTAATGCATGTAGTTTTAAAAAAAACAAGACTTTGATGAATGAAAATTTGTGAGATTTTATCTCAATTTTAGTTCTTTTCAGAACTATTTTTCTTTGATACTTCGGGTTCCCAATTGTTAGATAATTGACGGGTCCAAGTACTTTATTCGAATAAATTCAAGATAAGGTTCGGGTTCGTTCAACAGATTGTTCGAGTTCTTCCTTGGAGTTTGTTCATCTATCGACTACGAAGAACAGATTCGATTCGGGTTTGCATAACAGATTATGCAGGTTCTTTCGAGTTCAACGTGTCAAGTCCAAGAACGTTGTTGCTATTGTTGAATGTTTGAAGATATCATCTTCATCCTTAAATTATTTCAGCAACTTTCTTCTTTTTCTCATTTCTGATTTATTTTCTTATTTTCTTTATTTTTGACACCTATATAAAAATCTAGGTTTGTTTCTATTGCAGAGAAAATACGTGCTATTATCCTAGATCCGTGAATGAACGAGGAAAGTTGATTTCTTCAACAACACCCTTGTATCACCTTATAAAAAATAGAAAGAAATTGAGGTTAATTTCGGGTTAAATAAATATTTTTTGGACTGAATTGAACAAAAATATAATTATATTTAAAATATTGGACTAAATTATAAAAATTAGAAGAAATTGAGGTTAAATTCAGGTAATAAATGATTTTTTTACTAAATTGAACAAAAATATGATTATATTTAAAATATTGGACTAAATTATAAAAATTTTAAAGAGATGTGGGTCAATTTTGGGTTAGATAGAGATTTTATGATTAGATTGAACAAAAAATATAATCATATTTAAAATATTGGACTAAATTATAAAAATTATAAAATAATAGAGATCAATTATGGGTTAAATAAAGGTTTTGATGACAAAATTGAACAAAAATAATAGCATATTAAAAATATTGAACTAATTTATAAAAAATATAAAGTAGTAGGGGTCAATTGTGGGTTAAATAAAGATTTTGAAGACTAAATTGAACAAAATATCAACCTATTAAAAATATGGACTAATATATAAAAATTAAAAAGAAATTTTAGTCAATTCAAGTTAAATAAAGATTTTTAAGATTAAATTAAACAAAAGTTTTACACTTAGCGTGCAATTAACCCCTTTAAAATAAATCAGCTGATTTTTTTTTGTTTATTGGCAACGCGTGGCACGTTTTGATTGGTTAGCAATTTTTTTTAAACATGGATTAACGACAGAGGCCAACTGAGGTCGCGATTTAAAGTTTAGGGGACAAAACGTCCCAAAAAATACTTTAAAAGGCAGGTCGATATTTTGTGTATACTTTAGGGACCAAACAAGCCATTATATTTATGTATCAATTGGGTATAATTGTATGGTCATCACTGATTCTAACATTCAATCTTTTAAATCAATTCAAGTTTGTTGAAGATAAAAAATCGAGAAGATAGTATCCTTTAAAATATTTTTTAGTCTTTGGTATTTAAAGTTTTAAAAATTAACCTTTTAATGGCTATATTTACAAAAATTATAAATTATATGCTTGAGGCTCGTCGAGCTTGAATTTGACCGTTTGAGCTCGACTTATTACTTTCCTCAAATTGCTTTAAATATTTTTCTTAAAGTTTTGAAAAATAACATGTGAAAACCTATTTGGAAAAATATAATATTTATTTTTAAAGTCCACAAGTAACCACAATACATTTTTTAAATGATACAAGTTAACCATGATAACAAGTTAACAACACTAAAACATATAAGTGTGTGTTATATATATATTTCAAGCATGTTCACGAGCTTTTCAAGTCGAGTTTGGGTCGGCTCGACTCAGCTTGCTAAGGTCTCGAGCCGAGCTTTGACCGAACCGAGCCTGAGTAGCTTGCGAGCCAGTGAGACTCATTATCACCCCTATCTCTAACGCTTTTAGAGTGAAAAGAAAATTAAAAGGATGAAAAATCAAATGGTAAAAAAATAGAATAATAGAATTTTTTAATATTTGTTTGTGTACTTGGTAGGAAGAATAAAAAATTAAAAAAAAACGTAATTTTTTATGCGTTACTTGGTAGAGTTGAAAAATAAAAAGAAAAAAAAGTAACATTTGAATATATATTTATATATATATATATCGAACTAATATACATTTTTCTTCATTTTCTTTCAATTCACTTTTCTTTCCTGTTAAGCCCACTCAAGATTTCATTTTTTTTTCACCTTTTCTATCCCTCCTTCCATCTTTCCATTTTACCAACCAAACAAACAAAACCTTAATATGCTTTTTTTTCATATAATTAAGTTCATGTACTATGGAATTTCACCAATTCACTCTTTTGACTAACATTAACAATTAAATTTAATAACTTTTTTCATCTATTGGTGGCATGTGTTTGGTTACGGTGTTATCACTTGATATTTTAAAAAAAACATATAGTTTATTTAAAAACTTTTAAAATTTCTAATTTTCTTTTAAAAAATTGTCAAAGATGTTTTTTTTAGAATCTTTAAATGTCACGTAGTAAAATTATAATGTTTCACACGACAATAATATGTGCAGAGAAAAAGTGTTAAGACTTAATGATTAAAATTGATAAAAAAAAAATTTAATAGATTAAACTTATCGATTGGAGGACTTAATTAATTTAATTTCTCAAACACAATAACTTAATTGAATATAAAAATGTCGATGATTTCAACCTTCTTTTCAATCAGCCGAAGACATGCTCGTGCTCAGAAACATGGTAAGAAGAAATGAATGAATCACATTAGACATTCCAAGAGAAGGGGGGGACAGGGAATATTTTATAAAGGTATAGTCTCAGCTGGTGAAATTACCCAAATATAGTTGTTCAATTTTTTTCCAATAATATATATAGTCTTTCCATATTTATTTTTAGAAACATGGTTGATTACTGTAGCAACCAGAAGTCAGCCTGCTTTCACCTCGTTTTTTAACAGTATTTTACCAGAAAATATTAAAAAATTGATGTTGCAGTCGTCGTCTATTGATCCATGCACGCCATGTGTGAAAAACACTGTTTGAAGTCGGACTGCAATCTATCCGAGTTCATTATTTTAATATTAAACTAGAAGTCACTGTTTGAAGTCGAAGTGCAATCCATCGAAAGTTTTTATATACTACTGCAATAAAATTTAAGAACCATAGCAGCCAGAACCCAAAACATGGACTCAATTCTTAAATCAACGTGGCATTAGCATTTTGCATGAGTAGGTTATTTGAAACACCTTTTATTTTACGAAAGAGAAAACCCAAATGCAGTGATGCATGAACCAAAGCTTGCACAGGACCAAGTGAAGTTCATAGAAATCCTTTGTCCTGAAAACTCTTGATGCAATCATCAAACATTTGGGGAAGTGATTTGAATGCAGGGAAGCCCAACTGTTGAATCTTGCTCGTATCCATGCTATGTGCATTGTTGTCTCCTTCTTGATTGCTACACCTGCAATGCCGATTTATTAGTTGACTAATTCGATTGCTAAGTTCCGCTTTATGCCTGATTCTAGATGTAGAACGAAAACACGTGAGACTTTGGAAACAACTCACTTGTTTTCAAAAGGATAGGAAGGATATTTGGCCCTTAGCATATCAAGGATCTGCGTCCAATGAGCAACCGAGCCGGAACATACCAGCCTGCCTGATGCTTTGCTTTCCTCCATAGCTAAAATGTGAGCCGCAATCACATCGTCTATGTGCACAAACCCTATTGTGGTGTTGGGGTATTCGCCTCTCGTACCTGGTCAGTAAGTCCATGAAATTCTTTTTTTTAGGCATCAAGATCACAAACACACAAACCATGACACTATGAACAAATGGGAGGGAGAGAAGCTTAAAACGTTTGGTGTGGCATAACGGATGTTATTGCGGGTGTGGTTGTGTTTGTGATTAAAATTATATAGAGGGACTAAAATTATAGGTGTAGTTGTGTTTTCGGTTGAGTTAATGGTATAACGGATGCTATTGCGGTTACTGCAGTTATTGCGGTGGATTTTTTTTAAATTTCTACGATTTTTTAAAGAACTTGTTTTTTTTTTAATTTTTTCGTAACAGGACAATAAACAAAAATAGCGGCGGCCCATTATTGCTGCAATTGACTGTTATCCGTTATACTGCAGCCGCAATCCACTACTATTAGTGTGATTCTGCTTCACACCGCTATTTTCCGCAATAACGATTTTCAGGGACAGAGCCAGGATTTGGGTTGGAGGGCAAAATATAAATGTTTGAAAGTAGGAGACAAATTTATAAATAAACCAATTTTTTAAAAAATATTATATAAGGGAGCAAAGGTGAAAAAAGAATTCTTGGGATGGGGGCGATTGTCCCTCCCCACCCCCAATTTAGTTATGTTCCTGACGATTTCGAACGATGCCGCTACCACTATATAGCGGCCAATATTTCGCTATCGGGCCGCTATTTAAATCCTTGGATAGGATAGAAATCTGACCTTTAACTATGGAGAGTATCAAGTGCAAAGTACTTGTTGGTTGTGGCGCAAGCAAAGGACCAACCACAAAAGATGGGTTCACAGCCACCAGATCGATCCCACATTCTTTTGCTACTCTCCATGCTTCTTTCTCACCTATGGTCTTTGCATATGCGTAAAACAGCTGCATGGAAAACCAATAAATATTTCAGAGGATAAAGGGAACATCCTGCAACAAATCAACAAAGGAATAAAGAAAATGTTCACATTGTAGCGTTTGCAGTAGTCTGGATCACTCCAATGTGATTCGTTAAGGGAGGAAATTTGCTGCTTCTGGACATCGAAACGGTACCGTATTGAAGAGCAAGAAGATGTGAGTACAACCCTTTTTACAGTACTGCTGGATTTTGAACAGGATCTCAGCACGTTCAAGGTGCCCTTTATACATGGATCAATCAAATTTGCCTGCAATTTTACACAGTATCAAATAATTTTTCATATTACATTTAAAATTCTAGTCATTTCAGAATTCCATATACTATATATCTATATATATAATAAAATCTGACTATATTACTATCACTTTTTAATCGAATACTAATTCAATTGAGAATGAGTAATTAATATTATTATAATTATATTTTTATCTTGTAAGATGTTTGAACATGAGACTAATAAATTCGTATACAATTTTTTTATTACTCAACATATAATGTGGATGTTGTAAATGTAACAAAATCTAATATTTAATAATTAAATTCATTTAAACTATTAGTCTATTGGAGATTATATGTGTGCTTTTTAGAGTAAAATTGTATTGAGGGTTAGAATTTCATATATAAAATCGTTGGGGGAATGTTAGACGATTTTGTGGATTCTCGAAGGGGCAGCTGCTTGTAAGGTATCTTGGTATTCCACTTATAATCAATTATGTGCTCGTTTTTTCTGGAAGGAGGAGCCCGGATTAGTTGGGAAGCTGTTCGCTTTCCCAAATCAGAAGGGGAGATTGGCCTCAAGAGTATGGATTGCTGGAACCAAGCATGTATGATCCACCTTATTCCAAGAATTCTGCTGCTCATAAAGGACCTTCCCTTTTGGCACCTCGGTTGTTCTCAAGGTAGTAGTTGGACTCAGGGACAAAGCTGCCAGCCTGCCACGGTGCAAGGCTTGCTCACTAGTCCTAACCTGCCCATTGCTATGATATTGGCTGATATAAGAGTGAAGAAGGAGAAGCTGAGCTGGGACAAGTTTGAAGAGGAAGAATTTGGTGAATCTTATTCTAAAGCTGGTATGGAATTTGGGAGATAAATTCTTAAGTTTGCGTGATAAACCATTCAATGTATTAAATATAATATAGAAATAAAATCTATTCAAAACTTTACAAGGAAGCGTGCGAGCCTTGTGTTTGGTACAATAAGGTCAGTTTAGCATTGCTTATCAAAACTGCTTTTGGAAACAAAAGCAATTTGAATGCAGAAGCAATGCTAAATAGCTAATTTTTAGAGAAAAAATTACTTTTAAAAAGTATTTTTCAACCCAAACACAAAAGTTCAATTTTTTTAAATTTTACGTTGAAAAAGTGTTTTTGGGAGCCAAATTATAATTTTAACTTTCATTTGCTATTATGTTTATTTTTAATTTATAACTTTATAATTTTTTACAATGACATAATCATATAATTAATAAATTGTTTTTTAGTTTAATAGGATATATTTATTCATATCAAGTTTTATAAATAAAATATTTTAAATTTATTATATTTTCATGGAACACGTACACTTGTTAGAAAAATATCTATTTATTAATAAAATATTTTTATATTTTTATGATAACTTACAATATTATGTCTAAAATAATTATTTATCTTCTTAAAAAGTATTTTTTAATAGTAATATTAAACACTTAAATTTCAAACTCAAAAAATCTAAAAATACTTTTCAAAAACACTTCTGAAAAATACTTTTCAAAAGTAATGTTAAATTAACTTTAAGCGGTTGAAACTAGACCTGGCAAACTTGACCCGAAACCCGAACCGAATTACCCGAACCGAAACCCGATTTTGACTCGAACATGATGATTCGAAGTTGACCCGAATCGAACCGAAATTTTTTGTCGAACCGAATGCTACCCGAACCGAAAGCTGAACCGAAAGCTGAACCGAATATCGACCCGATTTTAACCCGATTTTGACCCGATTTTAACCCAAATATCTATTTTTAACAATATAATAAATAATAAAATGAAGTATAGAAATTTGAGATATTGGTGACCAATTTTATAATTTCATCATAAAATATAGCATAAAATTGAAATTGTAGACTAAATTGACAATTTGGAAGTGGAGAAATTTGAGAGTCCAATGACCAATTTTGTAATTATACCATATAAATAAATAGGGGTCAATTTTGGCTAAAAATTAAATCTTTGAAATTAAAATGAACGAAAATATCAATATATTAAATTAATAGACTAAATTACAAAGATTAGTTAATTTCAACTAAAAGTAAATTTTTAGAGACTAAATATTACTACGGGGAGGGGATTTCTATATCCGAAGTCTAAACCGTGGGAATACTTGTGACTAAATTAAATTAAACTAAAACTTAAAGTTGACTAAAATGTAACATTTTAAATGCAACATGACCTAAAAAGTAATTAATCTCTAGCTTAAAAAATTGGTGGCTTATTTCCCTCCAAAATTTTGTCTTTTCTCTTTCTATTTTTTTCAATTGTCTTTTTCTTTTTTTTTCAATCTAGCTTCAAGAATTGGTGGCTTATTTCCCTCCAAAATTTTGTTTTTTCCCTCTCTATTTTTACCAATTGTCTTTCTATTTTTCTTAATTTAATTGAGTTTCAATTTAGATTAGATTAATTTAATTGAAATTTCACATTTAGTTTTAAAATTATTTTAATTATGTCCGTGATTTATGCTTTTAGATTTTAGTTAGTTCAATTAGATCCTAAGTTTAATAAATTAATTCATTTCAGACATTATTATTATTATTATTATTATTATTATTATTATTATTATTATTATTATTATTATTATTATTATTATTATAAACTTTGATTTAATATAATTATACAAAAAAATTATATGGATACATGAAGCTTTGATTTAAATATTTAATCAAATTCAAATGCATAGATTAACAAGTTGAATCAGAATTAATCTCATACACCAATAACTCTAAACTAAACCATAAATACTAAACCTCAAACCTTTAACCCAACTCAAATCGAATTGACCCGAAAATTTAAATGTTGACCCGACCCGAAATTGACTCGATTTTAACCCGAACCGAAAGCGACCCGAACGACCCGATTTTGACCCGAACCGAAAGCGGCCGATCCGATATTGACCCGACCCGAAAACAACCGATCCGATTTTGACCCGATTCAATACCCGAACCGAATCCGACTCATCACAGACCCGAATTAGACCCGAACCCGAACCGACCCGAACCGAATCTAAACCGATTCTAGATAGACCCGAAATGACCCAAACCAAAACGACTCGAACCCGAACCGAATGACCCGATTGCCACCTCTAGTTGAAACTTCACTGTAGAGTGTACACATGTTCCTAGAAATTTGAGCGAACCAAATATATCTAATTTGAAATGGTAAACTTGTCTTAATAGTAGAAGCTTTTACGTAATAATAATATTAAATTATTTATTAATATTATAATGGGTAATTATTCTATGTACACGCGCTTGTTCCACAAATATTTTAGTTTTACTGTTTAGGAGTTTTAAATTTATGGGTGTTGGAATAATTAAGTATCTATAGATTAAAAATTAAATCCTAGCCACATTACTCTAACCTCTAGACCTTGAATTCTAACCATAAATATTAAATTCTAATTATAAACCTTAAATTTAAAACCGCTGTACTTAAACCCTGAAACCTTAAACTCAAATAAAATCTCTAAACCTTAAAATTAAAACAATTAAAACCTTAAAATTAAAACTATTAAAAAAACTTTTCATTTTTACTCCCAACAAATCATAATATTATTATTATTATTATTATTATTAATAATAAGATTGTGGGGGAGGTAGTGGTTGAGTGTCAAAATCAAAGGTAGAGGACATTCAAATGTTTTTTTTTTTTAATCAAAAGAGGAAATTCAAATGTTGCTAATTAGTGCAGCAATGTAATTAATTAAATAGAAAGGGAAGAGAGAGGTTTGCCTGAACGTTGTGGTCATAGGGAACAGCAACCGGAGAAGCGGTGTGGAAAACGCCATGAACGCCTTGGATAGCTTCGTCAAAGCTTCCTTCCTCCATCAGATCAGCTTTGAACATCTTCAGCCTCTCCTTGGCTCCCTTCATCTCCCACAGAAAACCTACCTTCTCCACATTCTCTGCTCATAATTCATATACATAAATAATTAATAATGAAACCAGTAGAGGAGGAGAAGGGAAAAGATGAGACCTGGATCTCGGACGGTGGTGCGCACATAGCAACCTCTCTCCAGCAAGGACTTCACCAGATACGCAGCGATGAATCCTGTTCCGCCGGTTACACAGTACTCCGCCATCTCTCTTTTTCTTGCTCAACTCACCCACTCTTCTTTTTTCTTGTTTTCTTTTGAATGACTCACTCTTCTTATTTCTACAAACACTAAACAATATTCCCACACATAGATAAGATATACACGAATCACGTGGTTTATCATCCTTAACGTAACTGTCTCGGATGGAAATCATCTGCACCCAAAGTATGCCCCCATTTATGCCTCACTCTAAAATAGTGGATTTAAGGTTTAGAGTTTGTGGTTTAAGGTTACGGCTTAGGGTTAGTGTGTATGTAATTAGGGATAGGGTGTATTATTTTAGGGTTTATGATTTGGAGTTTAGGATATGAAAATTAGGGTTATGGGACAAGATTTAATTTTTAAGTATTTTTAGGCAGGGGCATAGAAGGAGACATGGTTAGGGGGCAGGAGATTTTTACCCAACTGTCTCTAGTGAAATTAAAAGGCAAGTCAATAGTATATTAGAAAAAGTAAGTCGGAAGTCGGATTTATGTCAAAAAAGAATAAGTAAGTCGAATATATTTTACGAAGTAGCTTGTAAGATTGTTGGCTTCTCTCACTATTCTTACTTCGATCTTTAAGCATGTTGGTGGATAGAAACAATGAGTGTTGTTTTTTGCTTCCTTTTTCTAATGTTTCATTTCATTCGTGTTACTGCAGCTTACTGGACATGTTTTGATTGTCTATGTTTAGTTTTCTAGTTTTTTAATTTATTTTTGTTTTGTTATTTTCTGCTACATTTTCATTTCATTTGTAATGTCTCTTTATTTAAATTTTATGTAAATTATACCATTGACCACCGAACTAATTGAGGATTCCTATTTTAACCATCGAACTAATTAGGATTCTTATTTTGACCACCGAACTAATTGAGGATTCCTATTTTGACCACCGAACTAATTAGGATTCTTATTTTGACCACCGAACTAAAGAACTCGTCAATCAGACCACCGAACTTATAAAATCAACCTATTTTGACCACCGCCGTTAAAAACCTAACGGTGGAGTGACGGAACTGCAACGTGGCAATTAACGGGAAATTTTAAAATTACATATTTTAAAATAATAAATTATTTAATTAGGTGGTGACACATGTCAACACCTTATTGGAGGACTTTAATTATTTATATTTAATTTTATTAATTTATTTTCCTCCTCCAATCAGGCGGTGACACGTGTCACCACCTATTTAGAGGAGGAAAATAAAATCCCTCAACATGAGTTAAGGGTGGATTGAACCTGGGCAAAGCTTGGGTAAATATATTTAATAAATTAAATATAAATAATTAAAGTCCTCCAATAAGGTGTTGACACGTGTCTCCACCTAATTAAATAATTAATTTATTTTATTAATTTAAAATTAGGACTAAATTGAAAGAATGTGTAAATAGAATGGATCAAATATGTAATTATACCCTTTATTAACTGGCCACGTCACCATGTCGTTAACCTCTAACGGCTGGTGGTTACATTGATACCATTTAAATAGCTTGGTGGTTTAATTGCTTCGAAAAAAGTAATATGATCAAATCGTAACTTTTATCAAAAGTATGGTGGTCAATGAAGTAGTTTACCAAAAAATAAATAAATTTTAAGCGTGTTTGGTAAAAAAGAATGGTGGAGGGAAAGAAAATAAGAGGGGAAATCATTTTCTATCCTCATGTGTAAAAACAAACCACTCCAATTTAGAAGGAAAAGTTGAAAAAAATTTGAGAGAGATGTGTATTAGTTCAATATATATATATATATTTAAAGATTAAATTTTCTTTTCATTTTTCAACTCTACCAAGCAATGTATGGAAAGAAATTTGTATTTTTTTCTTTCCATTAATTGTTTGGTACGCTTAAAAATTGGAAGAGATAGAAAATTAAGCTTTAAATTTTGGGTTATGCTATTGACGGCCCTTAGGGCTGTTAATAAGAACACTATAGATTCTTGTAATTAATGTTTTTAATTTTTTTAAAAAAATATAGTATAATGTAATTAATTACATTCCTAAAAAGTTATGTTTCATTAATTTAAATTTTTTAATTTAATTAAACAATAAAACCCAAAATTCAAACTCCAAACCCTAAATCATAAGCCTCAAACCTCAAACCCTAACCCTAAATCCTAACCCTCAAACACTAAACCCTAAACTTTAAACCCTAGACCCTAAACATTAAATCCTAAACCCTAAACCCTAAACATCAAACCCTAAAACTTAAACCATAAGTCATAATCCTTAAACCCTAACCCTAAATCCAAATCATCAAACCCTAAACAATAAATCGTTTTAAGTGAGTGTTAATTACATTAAACAACCTAAAATTAATTAAACATGATTTTTTAGGAATGTATTTAATTACATTTTACTACAAAGCAAAACAACCATTTATTATAAAGCAAAACAAGCATTAATTATAAGAATTTATAGAGTTCTTATTGACAGCCCTAAGCTGTCAATAGCAAAATCCTTAAAATTTTCATATTTCGAACTAATTCACATTTTCTCTCCTCTTTTCCTTCTAATTTTGGGATGATATATTTTTACACATGAGCGTGAAAAATGATCATCCTTCTAGTTTTCTTTTCTCTCACTTTTCTTTCCTACTAAACACACTCAAAATTTCTTTATTTTCATTTTCTCTCCACTCTTTCCATCCTTCCACTTTTCACCCAACCAAACAAAACCTAAGAGTGTGTTTAGTTCGCGAAATGTAAGATTACCTCTTGGAATGAGATTCTTGAAATGTAATATTATTAGCCACATTACTGGGAATATTAGATTACCTTGTTAGGTTTATTTGGTAGGAATATAAAATTATTATGTTTGGTTAGAAGAATATAATATTATTTAGACACAAAATTTACCATATTAACCTTGTGATATATTTCTTTTAACAAATTGAACTTTAAGTACGTGAAAATTCAAAACCGCTTTCCGTTACACTGACTAAATTGTGTAAAAACTGTGTTTAACATAATATTATTATGACGAGTATATTAAATAATTTTTAAAAATGAATACAATTTTTAAAAATGAATTTGCATAATTAATTTTTTTGTATTTATTTTTATCATCATATATAGGGAAACTATATATTTAGTCCCCTAACTATGTATGTGTTATTGTTTTAGTACCTCTACTATCATTTTTGATAAAAATGGTACCTAATATTACGTTTTTATTCTATTTTGGTACCTCCGACGTTTAAAATTAACGGAAATGGTGACGTGACTTGGGTTAATAATAGTTTTAGTCTAAAAACTTATACAATCTATCAATTTAGTCTAACATTCTATCAATTTAAACATTATTTTAATTTTTGGATTAAAATTGTGAATTCCTCAATTTTCTTCTTCTTCCAGTCGAACACTTTTTTGGGTTTTGGAGTTTAAAAAACACGCTAGGAACAATTAAAACTAGTGCGGATCCAGAAATATTTTTTTGGGTGGGCAGAAGTTAAAATATTTTTGAAGGTGGGCACAAGTCAAAAAAATCTCAAAATTTCATGGTGGGCACAAGTCATGAAAACTTTAAAAAATTAAGGACTAATTCATAAAAATTTAAAAATCAAAGTCAAATGTGTGAACTTTAAAAAGTTCAGGGTGGTCATGGCCCACCCACCCTTCCACGTACATCCACCACTGATTAAAACCTTAGGATTTGCGGATCAATGGGAGGCTAATGAGGGTCCATCGGAGGATCCAAACTCCACAATCGGGATACCGACGAGAATACGAAGGGGTGGGAAAGGGAAGAGACAAAATTCAAACGAAATTAAGATGATGTTTTACTCCTCAAAATTAAGATGATGTTTTAAATTGATGGATTTTGGACTAAATTGATAATATATAAGTGTTTTAGACTAAAATTGTGATTATACCAAGTCACGTCATCATCTCCGTTAATTTTTAACGACTGGGGTACTAAAATAGAACAAAAACACAACGTTAGGTACCATTTTACTAAAAACAATAGTTGATTATTAAAACAATAACGCGGGCATAATTGGGTACTAAATATGTAACTTTTCCTAATATATAATAGGATTTTTAAGTAGATTATTAATGATTAAAAATGTTTAAATTATTCAACAAAATGTTTTAGCGCGGGAAAACCAACATTAAATGATGATATAGTTTTCTTAGGGATGGCAACGAGGCGGGGCGGGGCGGGTTTTTGGCCGCCCCGAACCCGCCCCGACCTATAAGATACTATACCCGACCCCGCCCCGCCCCGAATTAAAATATTAATTTACCCGCACCGCCCCGCCCCGATACAATAATCTTTAAACCCGACCCCGCCCCGACCCGCCCCGAAAAATTAAAAAAAATTTAATCTTTGTCGACGGTAAATGTTAGATTCGACCAATCTTCCACCACAATCAGAAATTATGGTTTCAAGGGACTTCAAACTTATATAAAAAAATAAAATAAAACCAATTTTAAATTATCCAAGTGTTAAAACTACATATTTAAAAGAATAAACTTGAATCATTGACCGTTAGAATCGAATATATTAAAACTTGAACAACATCTAACAAAATTTTACAAAATGTACGAACCAAAACAAAAACAAAAAATAGCTTAAAACACATAAAAATGTTTAAATATAATGATATTTTTTTATAAATATAATAAAAATATATATAAAAATATAAAAATATACCGGGGCGGGGCGGGAAATTTCTAGCAAATACCCGAACCCGCCCCGCCCCGACTTCATGTTTTTTCCGCCCCGCCCCGCCCCGATCCCCAAAATTTTAGAAAAAAATACCCGATCGGGTCGGGTCGGGGCACTTCGGGTCGGGTCGGGACCGGGTATTTTTGCCATCCCTAAGTTTTCTAGCAAGTGTCACAATGCTGTTTTTCATTATTGAACCAAATTCGAGTGAATTTGAGTAACATATGACAACTTCATCGTCATAAGCTTGCAAGCTAAACTCTCGTATAAAAAATAAATCTCAAACACGAATCAAGTTTACATTATCTCAATTAAGTATTCTCAATCAAATTTATATCATGAGCTGGATAGATAATACGTTAAAAAATATTAGAAACATCATAAACACAATATAAATAAAAATTCATTAAATATTAAATACTATTTAAATATGTGTACACAATTTAAATATTAAACTAATACAAAATAAAAGTATTGGTGAAATTTACACCCCAAATAAGTAGCTATGTAGTTAAAAATATACAATAAAGGATTCAAATGAACCCCCCCTTGTTTTGAGGGTAATAGTGTCTAATTAGTCAGAAATTAACAAATACCTAAGAAGCCCGTAAACTGATAACCAAACCCATCGACCATGGAATCCGGCTAACTTCTCATTCCATACTTCCAATCTGTCAAATCAATGCCTAAGAAGCTTTTTAATCTAGGAAAATTGTTGACTCCACTCCATCAAACAAAATCAAAACAACAAAACCTAAGATACTTTCAGATTTAAAATATGAAGAAAAAAAATACTATTAAAAATTCAAAAAAAAAAACCCAGAAATTATAAACTAATTAATTATTAAAAATAAAAAAATTAAAAATATTGTGATTCTTGATAACCGAGGATGGAGAGGCGTAACATCCATTACATCAATGTGTTATCTAAGAACAACAATATGTTACGTAACATCAGCAATCACAGCCACAACTGCAGCGGACACCACAACTAAATTTTAATACTATGAAAGTTAAGAGTTGATGATTTCAAATGTTGCGAATCTTTTGAAGGTGGTTGTGTGACTATTGCAACAAGATAAGAAGAGCCTTAAAACTCGCTTTGTGTTTATTCCCGTGTGAATACATAGCCTTCAGATGTTCGCTGAATTTTTTTATATTATTAAAGTATTTTCTGATTCAGGATCGTCCCATTTGGATGCTCATTTCTTCTATTTTTCTGCTTATATACTTATCTTTTTCTTCAATTGTTGTTGTTTCTTTCAAATTAGTGTTTAAAATTAGGCATTTATATTTTTATTCCATAGGAGTCAAATGACCAACCAAAGAGAGGTCAACAAGTCAAACGATGCAAAGGGCAAAGGCCCTAACGTGCCCCATCAGATTTTCGTCGTAGTTAATGATAGAGTGATAATTTTGTTACTAAACAATAATATCAGTAACTGAAATGTAATTTTTTAAATTTCAATAATGAAAAAAATTAACTCAAACATTAGTGAATGTTTGTGTAGTTTACCTGAAAATTTTAAAGCCAAAGACATTAAATAAGGATATGATACATAAATATTTTTTAATCAAGTAAAGATATTATATTTTTAAAATAAATATTAAAATTTAAACCTACACAAATGTAAAACAACATGATCATTTTTGATCACTCAACCAATTAATGAATCTATATAATACATAAATATTAATTTAGTTTTATTTTAATATAAATGACATTGTGAGCGTTATAATAGTAAACATATTTCATTAAAGTTCGAGACATACGTGGACTTTACATAAAAATAATAATACTATAGCTCAAAATAAATATAAAAAGGAAGAAAGTCAGGCAGGATATCAATTTGATGTTAATTTAGCCCAAATTATGCCACCCTCGAGAAGAAATATTTTTTTAATAAAGAAATATATAAAAAGTGGAGTTAACGCGTAAGGGTGGACGCCGAGAGACGCGGCTTGACAGTCAAAGCTGTAGAATAAGTGGCTGAAAGCCATTGCACTCGGTGAGTCAGACTCATTACTCACAAACAAAATAAATCAAACAATGACAAAGGTCTAATTAACGCTTTGCCCTCTAACATTAAAAACAAACTATTTTAGCTCTTAAATTTTCCATTTCTTTTGATATTTACATTTTCATTTATTTTTTTATTATCAATTTTTAACATACAATTTGATCTAACACATATAATATGCAAATATCTCTTCATCCGTAAATATGATAATATTATTCGTTTAAACATGTTCAAATTTATGTTCTTTAATATATTGTATCACTGATAATCAAACTAAATTTAATCGACAATTTTTTATTAAATTAAATTAATGGAAAGAGAAATTAACTAATATGTGATTAGGCCAATAATATAAGAGTAAACTACATGTTTAGGTATCTCACATATTCTTGTGTTTCTATTTTGACCCACTCAATTAAACTTTTTTAACAAAATGATGCATAACATTATATTTTATTTTTATTTTGGTGCCCGCCATTAAAATTAATTGCAAAGTTGACATTGAATTTTTAATTTTTTTATTTTCTCTATCCTAATAAAAGAGTGCCACATCATCTTTACTATTAATTTTTAATGAAAGGGTATTAAAATATAAATAAAACGTAACGTACTATTATACCCAAAAAATTAATTTAGTGACCACAACAAAAACACCAGAATAAGTTGAGTGCAAAAATAAGTAGTTTACCGTAAAAATAAACCATGGTTAGATGAGTAGTTGGTGAAGTACGTTAGGTGGAGTCCCGTACGAGAAGGAGGTGACGCCTGTCCCTATGTCATTAGGACGCGTTTTCTCTTTCCCCCTCTGCCCCGCACCGCCCTATTTAAAGCCTCAGCTTTGCCCCCCCGCTCCGTGTCTCTATATCCTTTCATTTGCTTTCGCTTTCTCCTCTCAACTAAAAACCCAAGAAAATTCCATAAACATCACACATCACAGAACAACTGGATGATTCCTTTCATTTGTGCATAAAGGAAAGGATCATTTACTTCTGAAACCATGGCGTCATCTTTGGAGAACCTGGGCAGCATAGAATCATGGGCCTTTCGTCCCACCTTCACCGATTCCTGGCTCTCCGAAGCTTTTGCTCGCGACACCGAGGCTCTCACCCGGGCACTCCAAGTCTCCATTTCTAACTCCGATTCCTCTTCTCTTTCCCCGCTCTTCTCCCTCGTCAACTCCGACCCTTTTCCCACGCCCTCCGGCTCGAACCTTTCCGGTTCCGACCCTGAAACCACGCTTAAACGCCAACGGACAGTCGAGCTCCCTCCCACGGGGAAAGTGTCCAAGTCCAAACGCAAGTCCCGGGCCTCCAAGCGCTCCCAAACCACCTTCATAAAAGCGGATCCGACCAATTTCAGGCAGATGGTGCAGGAGGTGACCGGGGTCCGATTTGGTAACGCTCAGATGTGTCCCGGTCCGATCCTGAAGCCCGAGGCTCAGAGACCCGGAAGCTTGCCTACGCTGGACACCTCGGCGTTCTTATTGGACCACTGCCAGCCGTCGTCTGGAGCTGTTGCTGGGTCTGGCTTTGTTCCGTTACAGGCTTCTGTGGTGGCTAACGCTGGAGCTTCCTCGGATTGCGACAGTTTCCCTTGCTTTCCCACTCTAGAATCCTGGAAAGCTTAGGGTTTTTTTTGCTGTTGTTTACTGCAATTATCAGTTGTTTTGTACCCTTTTTTGTTGTAGTTTTATGGTTTTCAAAGCAGGAAATGGGTGGAGCTGTTAATATAGTTTCATTTTCCCCCTATTTTCACTCAATCAAGTTCCTTCTTTATTTTGAATTGAATCAAGTTCCTTTTTTTCTTCTCATTAGTGATGTTTACGAATAATGAACCAAATCATTCTTCGATTTTGAAAACTGAAAAGCAAATCACAAATTTCGAACATATTAACTTTTTCATGAAAAAAAATACTCATTGTTAACTGATTCATTCTCCTTTCTATCCACCAGATTTTGAAATTTTCACTTCAAGTTGTAATATTAAAATTAATTTCTTCCCATTGGGGCCACAAACAAACATTATATTGACCCCTTGGGTAAATGTTTTCTTTAGCTTATTACGAAGTAAAATTTCTTTTTTTTTCCTTTCGAAAAAACAAGTTACTATTAGTTTTTTTTATAGACTTAAATAATGTAAAACTTGTTGTAACTTCAGTACTCTGTTTCTGGATAAATTTATTTCGGAACATCTAATTATTTTGAAACATGTTCGATATGTTTCTAAGTAGTAGTCGACACATCCAGTTACACCAAACAGTTGACAAACTAAACTAATCAGATGTTCTTTTATTTGAAGCGGCAATGCTGCATGTTTCACATAGAATAACACTCAAGTAAATGTCTTTTTTTTAAGTAACACTCAAGTAAATGTTTAAACTATATATTTTTTTAGATAAATGTTAAAATTATATTTTGGGTCAAATTGGTGTTTAATATTTTATTCTGTGACCCATATAAAAAAATTTGTTGGCAGACGTTATTTTTATTTATTCAATAAAATACGAACGCGTAGCATGATTTTTCATTTTTTGAAATTAAAATTCGAAAATAAAAAATAAAATCTATTAATTAACCCAACATATTTAATTTCTTTAAAAACCTCAAATCATAAATTCCTCCACACTGACCATTGATTCAACCACCATCGGCCACCCTTATCTTCATAGGACCCCCTATACTAACAACCACATTATCTCGTCGTCAAAAATCAACGAATGAACCGCTGATTGCACCGTCGACGAACACACAATAATGAAAAAGAAAAAAGAGGTTGATTGAATTCCTACCAACAGGTAGAGAATGACAGATGTCGAACGATGAGATAAATAATGCTTGGGCGGTGAAAGGAGAATCATCGACTTGGGGGGGGGGGGACGTCAGATTGTGTGAGAGATGTGATTTGGGGGTTTGATTGGAAGAAATTAAAACTTTGGGTTAAAGAAATTTAGGTTTATAAACAAATTCAAACATTAAAAGTATAAAAAATAGGCCACGTGTCTTGTTTTGATTGGATGACGAATTTTTTTTTATCGGTTGTTAACGAAAAAATCTTAAATCGGTTACATCTATTTGGCCTAAAATATAATTCAGACACCTATCTAAAAAAAGATATAGTTTGAGAACTTATTTGACTATTAAGCCTAGAATATATAAAAAAACCATATCTTTTAGAAGGAGGATTTTATCATCCCCTCCTCTCCCAAATAAAAATCATATGCTCTTTTATGGTGTTCTTATATACGTTTTAGAGCTAAAAATTATATTTAGGATTTATGATTAATGATTAAAGTTGGAGTCTGTTAGGCTTGATAGTGTAGCACCCCGAAAATCGGTGTAATCGAAATTAGGTTTCGACGATCTAAAATCTTACATCGAAAAGGCTTAAGCATTGCATTTACATTAAGACTTATGATCTCTTTCATTGATAAAGACCTTAGTGAGTCCAAACCTTTATTTCGGATTACTTTTGAAAGCATAAAATGATGTTTTTGAGCTAGGCATTTCAATACAGTCAGACCCGTACTGAAACGACCTAGGTAAGACGTTTCGAAACGTTTATATGCATTTCGATACGATTCCAACGGTATTAACTAACTTTTGGACTTTTGCTTGACCGCTTCGATACGGTTTCACTCGTTTCGAAATGGGTTCCCTGTTTCAAATCTGTTTGAAGGATAAAATTGAAAAAAAAATGATGAGGTGATGACTCACCAGCTTGCTTATCACATTCTCTCCCGTGAATGATCAGAAAAGATGACTTATAGCCACCTATATGTCTAATTTGGAAAAGGGTAAAGAAAAGATAAATAATATTATTTTATAGTTTACCCTTGGATGAATGAAACCTTTCTATTGGCTATATGGGAAGTGGGTAATGATTAAGGTTATAATTCCCTTAAAATGAATTGGAGAAAAGAGAGCTCTCATCTTTGTATTGTTTCACCGAGAACCATTTTCATCTTTTATCTTTGAAATGTTAAGCTCATATCTCCATTTTCATCTTCTCCATCAAGTTCAAGCACACACCTCTCCATTTATGAACCTTAAGCTTAGGCTTTCCTTGATTTAAGAACATCAATTCATAGCTATCGATCGGGTAAGTGGAAGCCCTAAGTTAATCATAGATTCTCTTAATTATAAGATGACCAATTTCAAGCTTTAAGATAAGCTTAGTATATAGCTAATGGCTATTCAAGCATTGATATTGTCATATTGATCCTAATGATTCCTTATTGCTTTTCCTAGCTCAAGAAGTGGATAAGACTAATCCATCGTCTCCATCGAAAGTTAGGAATAAGGGTATCGCCATTCGAGAGCCTTAGAAGCTTTGGAATATCGAGGTGAGTGTAGTAGGAGTCTCGAGAGTGGCTAAGTGCCATCTCGAATCATTGTTTATTGATTTACTAACCACTGAATTGATTTGCATGATGCATTATCGAAAGTTATATTGGTAAGTCTTGGTGAGTATTGTATCGAATTATTGTCTGTAGCATTGTTATTGTTATCATGGAAATCATTGAAGCATTGACATATAGAATCATTGACATGTATTTATTGTTATTGGTTATTGCTATGATCGTATGACTATTGATCTATTGATATTGATTCATTGATATCGAACTATTGATTATTGGACCTTGGATTCGAAGTATTGGCATACCATAGAATTCATGAGCTTAGTGTACGGGTGAACTACGGTCCTAGGGTTACGACCTATATTAATTTGGCGAGGCGGAGGGATGTATTGTGTATTAGTCTTGTTGGCGATGTCGGCGGGATTGACCATTCATTGATTTGGCGAGGAGGTAGAATTCGTGTATCCATATATCATGAATCGATCCAAGAAGACTATTGGTTAATGATATTGATTTGCTATGAAATCATGATATTGTCATTGATGACATGATACTATGTTTCTATTATGAATAAGGAGCATGCCATGTTCATTGCATAATTAATATTATGATTATCATTGAAGTATGTTATATGGCATCCATTGTCGTGGGCCTACCTCACTAGGTAAAGTATGCCTAATGCATTCCATTGCATCCATTTCAGGTTAGTCAAGTTTTGGGATCGAGATCGGAGGAGTTGAAGCGTTGCACAAGTCACAATCAAGCTCTAAGTAATGTATATTGACCCTTTGAAACTCCTAGTTGGTGGCCAGGTCTATGTATCAGTCTATTAAGTCTCTTTTGATATGCCTATGTTATGGTTGAGTGGTATAAGAGTGATATGTTTAAGATGAGTATTCTACATAGTGAAAATGGCCTTAAATGTATGTTTTGGCACTAAAAGGTAAAAATTGGGTAAATGGATTCATATGGCTCTAAAATTTGACATGCAAGTAGAATTTATAGTTATATTTTTGTGTGTAAAGTTTCACTGCTTTTGGACACTGTTTGATAAGTTAAAATGAATAAAAACCAGTAAGAATCTGTCATTACAGGTCATGCCGTATCAAAACGGGTGACGGCGTTTCGATACGGGTAAGCATAATTGAACCCAGGGAACAAGGCGTATCGAAATAGTCTAGGGTCGTACCGAAACATTTTGCTACTGGAATCCATCGTTTCGATACGGGTTCATAGCGTATTGAAACTAGTCAAAGTCAAAGGAAGTCAACCCGTGCTGATACATGGCTTGCCCGTATCCATACGGTCAAAAAAGGAAAAGTCAACAAGGTTGACCATCGTCCACCCGTATCAAAACGGCTCTGAGCATTTCGATACAGGGGTAGTTAAAGTGGTTAAAAAGCTTAATCTGAAGGTTTGTATTGTTTACAGTTTGGTCACTATATTTTGAAAGATTAAATTGAATGAGTAAATGATCACCGTTTTGCATGAAAATTTACAGATCTGCTAGTATTATATTGAATTTCATTGTGGTATTGTTTGTTGCATCGAAGAACCTTTAATTTGTCAGTTTTATGGATTAGTCCTTAAAACTTGTAAAAGTTATAATTGGTCCTAAATGGTTAAATGTTGCCTTCTTATGGGTGAATTGGACTAAGATATACATCCGGTAAATTTTTGTTGTGTAATATTGTTTAAGAGTTGATAATAAAATGAAATTTTATCGTATTGGTCACCGTATCATTCAACGGTAACACGTTCTAACCCGGTTCTCGACCAGGCCGGAAAGGGGTGTTACATTTGTGGTATCAGAGCTAGAGTTTAGTCAGTTCTGGACTAAACCTATGCATGTTTGTATTGTTTGTTGTGTTACTTTGCTACCTAGGAGTTATTATGTTGAGTATTGTGACTTGTTAACTAATCATATCTCTTTGTAATATAGATATGTCTCAAACTAACGAAGCTCGTGATAAAGAGCTTGCTACTGGTTCCTCGACTCATGGCGAGGAGATAAGCAGAGGAAATACTCCGAACCCACAGAACCCTCATGCTCAGGGTGTGAAGCCTGAAGCACCTACGGCTCAGGCAGAGTGTTATCGGAACACGGCTAACATGTTCCAGCAATTCATGAATGTGATAAGAGCTAATCAGGTTGTGCAACCTACGCCACATGTTGTTCAACCTCCTCGAGCCCCTATCGATAAGTTATCTCAATACCGAGCCTACACTTTTGCTAGTCAGGATGATAACAACCCTGAAATTGCTGAATATTGGTTAAACAATACCTTAAGAATCTTAAATAAGCAATTACGGTGTTCGAATGAACATAAGCTTGAATGCGCCCTTGCGTTGCTTGCTGGTGAAGCTTTACAATGGTGGGAAACTACTATCCTTACTATTTTTGAGGATACCGTGAATTGGGAATTCTTTCTTAAAGAATTTCGTAAGAAGTACATAAGTGAATTTTATCTTGCCGAGAGGCGAAACATCTTCCTTCATCTTAAACAAGGTGGATGGCCGATCGAACAGTACATCCACGACTTTTGCAAGTACTGTAGATATGGCGCTGAATTTATCAAGAAAGAGGAAGAAAAGTGTCGGATGTTTATTGTTGGACTTAACGATGAATTACATCCTATGTTCACAACATTGTGCATCACTGATTTCCAAGATCTTGTGAACAAAATTAAAGCTACGGAAGGAGCACAAAGAATTCAGAGCACAAAGAATTCAGAGCACAAAGAATTCTCTGGATCTTCCAAGAAAGGGAAACATCATGGCTCGAAGCAGAATGTGTATTTACAACCTTCCCATTTCGAGTATTTTGCTAAACCTCAAGTTATATCTCGTTCTCCTTCAAGTGTCAATCCCATTGAGAGTGTTGTTGGCTCTAGACAAGAGACAAGAATTTCTAAGTGTAATTTCTATCAACGACGACACGAAGGGCAATGCCGTAAGAAATTCGGTGCTTGTTTCTTTTGCGGAGAGTTAGGTCACCTCATTCGAGAATGCCCAGAGAACCCTAACAAGTATTCTTCTGTATTGACTTATCCATCCCCTGCTCAATCTTTTCAAGGCAAGGGAGCAAGGCAAGGATCCTTCAGAAGATCTGGAGGTTCATCTAAAGCATTGTACCAACTTGAATCTAAAGCTTCTGCACAAATGTACCACATAAGAGGCAAGGAACAAGTGGATGATCATGACATCATTCCAGGTAAAAATTCGAGGACAAATTTTTCTTAAGAGGGGAGAACTGTAACACCCCGAAAACCGGTCTAGTCAGAATTAGGTTCCGACGATCTAAAATCCTACATCGAAAAGCTTAAGCATTGCATTTACATTAAGACTTATGATCTCTTTCATTGATAAAGACCTTAGTGAGTCCAAACCTTTATTTCGGATTACTTTTGAAAGCATAAAATGATGTTTTTGAGCTAGGCGTTTCAATACAGTCAGACCCGTACCGAAACGGCCTAGGTAAGACGTTTCGAAACGTTTATAGGTGTTCCGATACGATTCCAACGGTATTAACTAACTTTTGGACTTTTGCTTGACCGTTTCGATACGGTTTCACTCGTTTCAAAACATATTCCCTGTTTCGAATCTGTTTGAAGGATAAAATTGAAAAAAAATGATGAGGTGACGACTCACCAACTTGCTTATCACCTTCTCTCACGTGAATGATCAGAAAAGATGACTTATAGTCTATATGTCTAATTTTGTAAATGATAAAGAAAAGATAAATAATATTGTTTTATAGTTTACCCTTGGATGAAGGAAACCTTTCTATTGGCTATATGAGAGGTGGGTAATGATTAAGCTTATAATTCCCTTAAAATGAATTGGAGAAAAGAGAGATCTCCTCTTTGTATTGTTTCACCGAGATCCATTTCCATCTTTTATCTTTGAAATATTAAGCTCACACCTCCATTGTCATCTTCTCCATCAAGCTCAAGCACACATGTCTCCATTTGTGAACCTTAAGCTTAGGCTTTCCTTGATTTAAGAACATCAATTCAAAGCTATCGTTTGGGTAAGTGGAAGCCCTTAGTTAATCATCGATTCTCTTGATTATTAGATGACCAATTTCAAGATTTAAGATAAGCTTTGTCTATAGTTAATGGCTATTCAAGCATTGATATTGTCATATTGATCCTAATGATTCCTTATTGCTTTTCCTAGCTCAAGAAGTGAAAAAGACTAATGTATCATCTCCATCGAAAGCTAGGAATAAGGGTATCGCCATCCGAGAGCCTTAGAAGCTTTGGATTATCGAGGTGAGTGTATTCGGAGTCTCGAGAGTGGCTAGGTGTCATCTCGAATAATTGTTTATTGATTTACTAACCACTGAATTAAAGGGATTTGCATGATGCATTATCGAAAGCTATATTGGTAAGTCTTGGTGAGTATTGTATTGAATTATTGTCCGTAGCATTATTATTGTTATCATGGAAATCATTGAAGCATTGACACATAGAATCATTGACATGTATTTATTGCTATTGCTTATTACTATGACCGTATGATTATTGAGCTATTGATATTGATTCATTGATAGCGAATTATTGATTATTAGACCTTGGATTCGAAGTATTGGATACAATTGGCATGCCATAGAATTCATGAGCTCAGTGTACAGGTGGACTACGGTCCTAGGGCTACGACCTATATTGATTTGGCAAGGCGGATGGATGTATTGTGTATTGGTCTTATTTGCGATGTCGGCAGGATTGACCATTCATTGATTTGGCGAGGAGGTGGAATTCATGTATCCATATACCATGAATCGATCCAAGAAGACTATTGGTTAATGATATTGATTTGCTATGAAATCATGATATTGCCATTAATGACATGATACCATGTTTTTATTATGAATAAGAAGTATGCCATGTTCATTGAATAATTAATATTATGATTATCATTGAAGCATGTCATATGGCATCCATGTCATCCATTGTTTTGTGACTACCTCACTAGGCAAAGTATGCCTAATGCATTCCATTGCATCCGTTTTAGGTTAGTCAAGTTTTGGGATCGAGATCGGAGGAGTTGAAGCGTTGCACAAGTCACAATCAAGCTCTAAGTAATGTATATAGACCCTTTGAAACTTCTAGTTGGTGGCAAGGTCTATGTATCGGTCTATTAAGTCTCTATTGATATGTTTATGTTATGGTTAAGAGGTATAAAAGTGATATGTTTAAGATGAGTATTCTACATAGTGAGAAATGGCCTTAAATGCATGTTTTGGCACTAAAAGGTAAAATCCGGGTAAATGGATTCATATGGCTCTAAAATTCGACATGCAAGTAGAATTTATGGTTATATTGTTGTGTGTAAAGTTTCATTGCATTTGGACATTGTTTGATAAGTTAAAATGAATAAAAACCAACAAGAATCTGTCATTACAAGTAAGGTCGTATCGAAATGGGTGATGGCGTTTCGATACGGGTAAGCATAATTGAACCCAGGGAACAAGGCGTATCGAAATAGTCTAAGGTCGTACCGAAACATTTTGCTACTAGAATTCATCGTTTCGATACGGGTTCATGGCGTATCGAAACTGGTCAAAGTCAAAAAGGTTGACCATCGTCCACCCGTATCGAAACGGCCCTGAGCGTTTCGATACATGGGTAGTTAAAGTGGTTAAAAATCTTAATCTGAAGGTTTGCATTGTTTACAGTTTGGTCACTGTATTTTGAAAGATTATATTGAATGAGTAAATGATCACCGTTTTGCATGAAAATTTACAGGCCTGCTAGTATTATACTGAATTTCATTGTGGCATTGTTTGTTGCATCGAAGGACCTTTAATTTGTCAATTTTACGGATTAGTCCTTAAAACTCTTAAAAGTTATAATTGGTCCTAAATGGTTAAATGTTGCCTTCTTATGGGTGAATTGGACTAAGACATACATCTGGTAAAGTTTTGTTGTTTAATATTGTTTAAGAGTTGATAATAAAATGAAATTTTATTGCATTGGTCATCGTATCGTTCACTGGTAACACGCTCCGACCCAGTTCTTGACCAGGCCGGGAAGGGGGTATTATAGATAGGCTCGATTTCCTTCAACTGATTTAGTTAGTCAAGTGGTGGAGAAGTTGAATTTTGGGGTGATTGAGGTGTGGAAGCTAAAAGATAAAAGACACAATAATTTAGAGTGGTTCGGCCTTCTAACAAGCACTTACATCCACTACCTTAGCTTCCCACTAAGGATTTCACAAGCAATTCACTAATTGATTCGTCCCCTTTTCTAGGCTTAGGAGGAAACCCTTACAACGATCAAAGCTTTCTAGCCCAAAGCTTGATCAAACCCTATCTACAAGAGATGAAGGTAAGCAAACTAAAATCCCTCTTACAAGGTTGATGTTTGCACACTAAAGCACTCACCCAAACTTAAACACTTGAGCAAATTTGACAATTTAGGCTCACAAGTGTTGTCTATACAAAGAATGAATAATTAAAGCCCTAAGACAAATTTCTCATCATATGGTTGTTGACAATTGAAGAATTAGTCTACCCTTAATGATTGGAGGTCCCTTTTATACTCCCAATTGAGTTTGTAGTCGTTGAGGACCGTTGGGATCGAATTGGAGCCGTTGGAGACTTTATTTCCCTTGTTAATTGCAGTTCTAGAGCTGTCTGTATCGGAACACGCGATGCCGTATCGGAACGGCCTTCTTCAGAACTAGCCGTTGAAGTCTAATGCAGCATGTCGTATCGAAACACCTGGTGCTGTATCGAAACGTCCTGCAATTCAAATGACCGTTGGGAAATAGCCGTTGGGGGTTTTGACCGTTGGGATGTGTGCCGCGTAGGCGTATCGAAACACCAAAGGGTGTTTCGAAACAACCCATGTCCGTATAGAAACAGGTAAACCCTATATCGAAACGGGTTCTAACAGTTTCAAAACGTATCGATACAGATTGTGCCTGTATCGAAACGGGTACATTAAAAGCACTAGTTTGGCTACTTAAAAATGTTTCAAACATTGCCAAAACCTTTTGAAATCATCTCAAACTTATTTTCGAGTTGTTTTTGACTTAGAGAGTATTTTAAATTCTTTTCAATTAAGTCCAAAACATTTTTCAATTATTATATCAAAACATATATTTCTATAGGGTTTATAATCAGATTTTGGTGTTTAGGGTGTAAAATTTATTGTCTAGGGTTTAGAATTTAAGGTTTAAATATTAGAGTTATGACTTATGATTTAATTTTTTAGTTTTGGGCATATATAGGTACAACGAAAAAGGAGTAAATTTTTATTTTCTTCTTCCCGAATAATTCTTCTTTTCTTGATTTTGAGATGAAAGTTTAACCATATTTTTTTCAGCCACCCATAATTTTTTTAGTAATTCTCTTTTTAAATTAAAAGGATTAAATGATATGTTATACTATCAAGACGATAATGACGAGATAAGTAACTAAACGCAAACGCAGAAAAGAAAAATAACACCGAAAATTTACGTGGAAAACCCAAAAAGAAAAATCACAAGCAGAGGATGAGAATTTTCACTATGATGGACAAAGAGATTACAACTAATTTATGATGTTCTGTCTAAACCCCTAATCCCTAGTATCTATTTATAGGGATTGATTTCATGTTTTACAGAGGAAACTTGCATAGAAACAAATTCTACTTAAACTGAGTTTCCTACCTTTAATTAATGTAAAGTAAACAAGATCTACTAAAAGTAAGATTCTAATTTTAAACCAAATCCTAAAAGAATTTGGATCACAACTCTAACATAATCATTGACTATCATCCTCAAATTCTTTTCCAATTGATCTTTGTCCATATCAAAAGAAATGAGCTACATTCAAATATAGGGTGTTCAAACTTTGATTTTAATCGAATTAACGACAAAATCGAAATTTTTCGGTTAATCGACCGGATAATTTTAGGTATGATTGTTTAACAATTATTTTCTTTTTCAAATTTCGGCTATCGGTTAATTATGTTCGAAACCGATTAATTAACTAAAATTATTATATATTAAATAGTATATATATATGGTCACTGAACTTTTAAAAGTTATAAAATGATCACTAAATTTTTTTCGATATGTTATAAAATGGCATTAAACTTTTCAAAGTTTATAAATAATTTATAACGTTCAATGATCATTGTATAATAGTTCGAGAAGTTTAATGATTATTTTGTAACTTTTGAAATTTTAGTGACTAAAAAGATATTTTAGCATAGTTTAGTGATCATTTGTGTACTTTACCCAAAAACTTATAACAAATTTCGATTAATTCAAAAATCGACAGAATTAACCGAACTTTGTTCGGTTGGATTAAAAAATTTCAAACAAAATTCGGTTCAGTTATCGATTATCGGTTAACAGTAAAGCCTAAAAATTTCGGTTAATAAATTTTAACTAATTCGATTTGGTCGGTTAACCGAATCGACCAATTGAACACCCTATTCAAATACAATCACTTTCATCTCATTTGTTACGGGGTTATTACCCAAATATGGTCTGTAAATTTTTTTATTCCAATAATTTGGTCCGCATTACTTTATTTCTCAATCTATGATACTTTACTGTTCAAAATCAGAAGTTGGATGAATTTCACCCCTTTGAAGAGTAACTTAAAAAAAATCATTAAATCAATCTAAATATAAAGTTTAGATTATAACTTTGTATATTATAACTTTTGTTTTTCAATTTTCACTTTCACGTTTCTTTCCCATTTTTTACTTCACCAAAATTCACAATTGCAATCGATTACATTATCTACTACTGACAAGTCCAAAATTCCCAGATTAATTATTGTTGAACAATTTAGAAAAATATTTGTGTTACTGAAATTCCTAAGACTTTTCTTTAAACAAAAATGTGTAGAAAAAACTAGGAAGAGACATAGTCAAACACGAAATAGAAACTGAAAAGTGGTAGACCAAGGGACGACTTAGGCTAATCAAGTAAAAGAATGTGAACAAATAAATCTTTAGTTATTTTATGTTTTATTTATTTAGAAGTATGTGCTAATGTCTGTTCATTTAATATCAGTAAATATATGTGTTTAATGTTCATGAATATGTTTATTTTATTACAAAAGTGGATTATAATGAGGGTTTTTCTCCTTTTTTTTAGTGCCGCCGCTCTCTTTCTTTGGTTCGAACATAGGCCGGCGGCGACAATAGCTTTCGGGCTATTTGTCGATCGTCGGTCACCCTCTTTCATTTATTTGTTTCGTTCTTTTGATTTTCAGTCTTTTAATTCAATAAATCTGTCTTTATGACACGTTTTTCTCTACCGTTTGGTACGTTTTTCTGCTTTTTAGCATGTTTTTCTGTCTCTTGGCACGCTTTTCTATTATTTGTTTTCTATTAGGGTTGATTTGACGACGCCACGACTGATAAGATGACGATTATTTGTAATCATGTTGATCTTCCTTGCTATGGACCTTCGGTTTGAATTTGGATATGCGGTTTGCGCTTGTGATGAGTTTCTCAGGTGCTCGACTCTGATTTGCGTTTTCTCAGTGGTCTATCAATAGCTTCATCCCCTTTTGTGGTTCGTTTTGCCGATGCAGTCAGGTTTCGTATCTATTTTCGATCGAGTATTTGAATCAGTTTATAACCTTTTCATGTATGGTTCATATCTAATCTAAAGTGGCTAGTTTTAGGAGGAAGTCCAAATTATGTATTTAGTTTACAATGATAGTTTGTAAACCCTTATTGTAATTTTAGGTATTTTTTCATTAATAAAACTAGTTGCTTATTTTTTTTTTATAAAAAAAGTGGATTATAATGGGCGAGAGATCCTAGCCCCAAAATTTTTAAAAAATCAATGTTTTGTTTTTCAAAAATTTGAAAAATTTTAATTTTAGTCACTTTAAAAATTTTAAAATTTGTATTAGGTTTAAAATTTTTGAATATTTTTAATGATAAATTTTACCGGAAGTCCTTTTGTTTGGGCCGTGTTTTATTTTAGTCACCATTTTGAAAAAAAAGGTTATTTCTACCACTTACTTTTTCGATCTTTTTTTATTTTGGTCACTGTGTCGTTAATACTCATTAGTTTGATGACCTGATATGTTAGTCAAAAGAGTTAATTTCTAATTTGACTCCAAAACTCTCTCAACCTCATTTTATCCTATAATATCGCTGATCCGACCATTGGTGTTGATACTTGGGTGATTCTAATCATTGAGATTAGGGGAATTGGGAAGAAAACACTTGCTCAAGTAGTTTACAATGATCCAAACCTGGATGGTAATATGCTCAACAGAAACCAAACTGGGATTGCCAAGATACACGGTATACGCACATTTGAGCATCATTATCACTGCAAACAATCATTTTCATTCCGAATGAATAAACTTTATGATGAAAAAACCAAAGTTCTTTCGTGTATAATGACAAAACACTTACTTTACTAAAATTTGGCACAATGATCAAAACAAAATAGATTGGAAATGTAAATGACAGGAATAACCTATTTTTAAAATGGGTAATCAAAATAGAACACTATCTAAACAAAAGGGACCTCCGGTAAAGTTTACCATATTTTAATTAAGTTCCCTCATAAAATATTTAAAAGTTCTCATTACGTCTCAATTTTTTTGAAAATTTTAATTTAGGCCTTTAATTTTTTTCAAAATTTTAAGTATATCCCCCTAAACTATTTTGTCAAGATTCACCACATATTATTGAACATTAAACAAACATATTCATGAAAATAATCATAAAGACATAATTGAGCAAGTTTTTCGAACAACTAAAAATCTATTCATGAATAATAAGTCAACAAACCCTAAATAAAGATATTTTTTAATATAAAATAATCAAACGTAAATATTAATAATTATATCATATATAAATAAAAATAAATATTATTAAGTATTTTTTATAGGAAAACAAAAAATTTAAATGAATGATTTATTCAACCAGTTTATAAACAAACTAACAAGTAAACTTATTTATAAACATAACCTAACTAAACACACTTTTTTAAAAAAAAAAATTATTTATACTATTTTATTTAATTTAATAAACTAACAATTCACGACCGGAGTTCCATGGGCAGCCCAAGTAGCATTAGCGTAAGCCCAATGTAATGTCGGATAAAACGATGTTCTTCCTATGGTGAATCATCATACTAAAACACACTGCCTCAGTCTCTTTTGGGGAAACTCCTCTCTAATCTCCTCCAGGTAAGGCCTCTTCAATTCTCTTTCGATTTCTCTCATCTTCTTCTTCAATGATTTCTAACCAGAAAAAAACAAGGCATCTCTTCTTTTTCCTACGTCGGATCCGATCAATTTCTGGGAGGATTGCTTCTTTATTTGTTTTCTTAGTTTCTTGATTGTTTACTACGTAGCTAGCTCTTGAAGAAGAAATCATTGGAAGAGTGAGATTTGCAGAATTAAAAGAGCAAAATTGAAATAAAAAAATAAAACCCTTTTTTTCCTTCTCTTTCTGGAACGTTGTTTGGATACATCTCTGAATCTGATTAGGGAATATGTTTTGTCTCTAATTGTTAATTGTTTTTTGCATTATGGACAGTCAATTTACTTTTTGTATCTCATTTAGTGCTGTAGTTAACATTGATAAAATTTACTTCTAAGGGGGGGGGGGGGACAGGAGAGAAAAATATGATAATTTCCTTCTTTTTTGCTTCCAAATCAAAATCAAGTAATTCTGCTGGGTTTTGTTATTTGTGTGTTGTATTATTGATTAAATGATGGTTGTAGTGTATACTGTCGTTGGAATTTGCTTGTAGAAGTAAAGAAAATCATATTGTTGTTTTAATTCTTTGAAGTGGATATAAGCCCTTAATGATATTCAGTTCACTTAGCAGATTGTCATCTGATTATGCTGGAAAAGCAGCTAATTTGAAGAATCTGTAAGACTATTTGAGGGTTTTTCTTTTTCGGATTTTCTCAAAGAGAGAAGGCGATGTCAACTGGAAGAAATACCCATTGGTGTTATAGATGCAGGCGCCCGGTTCTCCTTCGAGGGCGTGATGCAGTTTGCTGCTATTGTGGTGGGGGATTTGTTCAAGAATTAGATGATATGATGCATGTTGGTCCTATGGATTTTTTCGGTGACGATGGACAGGGCCAGAGGTTTGGTCTCCTGGATGCTTTTTCAGTCTTCATGAGGCAGCGATTGGCCGACAGAAATCTTAACCATAGCATCAGAGGAAGAACAGATTCAATTCTTGAGCATAATGCAGCACTTGGTCCTTTGCTGATTTTTGGTGGCCAAGTCCCTTTTAGATTGTCTGGGGCTGGTGGGATTGAAGCTCTTTTCAATGGGGCTCCTGGAATTGGTTTTGCACGAGGTAATGCTGGAGATTATTTCATAGGCCCTGGATTAGAAGAATTGTTTGAACAGCTCTCGGTTAACGATCGGAGGGGCCCTCCCCCGGCATCCCGATCTTCAATTGATGCAATGCCCACTGTTAAGATAACTCGGAGGCATCTTCATTCTGATTTGCAGTGTCCTGTTTGCAAAGATAAATTCGAACTGGGGTCTGAAGCAAGGCAAATGCCTTGCAATCATATGTATCATTCAGATTGCATCATCCCATGGCTGGAGCAGCACAACACTTGTCCTGTTTGTCGACAAGAGTTACCACCACAAGGATCAAGTAGCAGCCGCGGTCAACGCTCAAGCAGTCAAAGTGGAACTACTTCCAACGGGAGAGAGAGCAGACGGAATCCATGGTCTTACATCTGGCCATTCCGTTCATCGAACTCTAACTCAAGCTCTAGCCATAGCCATAATGAAGGTGGTGGAAGCAGCCCTCCGAGTGTGAATGAGAACAATCATTATCATTCGATGGGCTACAGGGGATGGCCTTTTGACTGAGGTGTGTATATCGAGGACTTGCTTTTCTTTCTGTTGTACTGAAAGTGTGTGTAAAAGTGATTTGAGTTGAATTTCATCATCCAACAAAATGTTTAGGTCAATGTTTGTGGCAACGTGGTAGAGTACTATCAGAACTAAATTTCGTATGCTCAAATTAATGTGTGGCATGCTTTGACATTTGAATAAAGTGTATGTATGTGAGGTTACAAGGGTCCATGTAGTTTGGTTAATCCAATATATAATTTCAGATGTTATGGATTCAATTGATTATGCAATATGCATTCTTTTAATTGGTTATGTAAGTCTATATGCTCATCTTTCATGATCTTTTAATGGAACATAAAACAGAAAAAAGTACCAAGGGGTTTGTCCAAGTGGTAAGCAGCTTGGTATTACATAAGCAGGGCAAGTTCAAGATCTTATGTATACAGAAAAACTCCGTTGGGAGACTCACCCACTAAAACCGGTGTGCGACGCGGGTCAGTCTGGATTAGTTAGGGCTTAGAAAATTGGAAAGGCAACCAAAAAAATAGAAAAACATAATTTTGTCCCAAATATTAAGATTGCTATTAGATACATTGACTTTTATTCAATGTGTAATATAAGATGCATTAATTTTAAATTTAGTGTATTGAATTTGTGAATATTTTAGGGATAAGTCACATTTCAGTCTATGAACTTATCTACTTTTCTTACATGTATACTTGAACTTCTTTTGTCCAAATTGATACTCGTTTTTTTTGTCCACATTGGTTCCTAAGCTTGTTTATTTTTCCTACACTGATATTTGTAGCGATTTTAAAATTTGTCATCTTTTATATTTTTTTACAAATTTGTGTTTCATTGGAGAAACGAAAGGACAAAAACGTAAAAGAGAATTTTCTTTTACAAAACTCTCCCGATGGATGGATGACAATCATCCCATCGCTCGAATCTTACTAATTAAAGAGTAGAAGTCTGTTGGCCGGCAACGGTCGTTTGAGCAGAAATTAGATTTTTAGTTACGGGCAAACGCTTGTTTAAGGGTTGAATTACCAATTTTTGGTTATTTATAATTATTTTTTTATTAGAAAAATAGATAAAAAAAAATCCTTGCATTACTAACAACTTTCATCTATAATTTCATGCAAAGTTAAGCCATGCATAGAAAAAAAGGAATAGAAAGATGACCCGTAGAGTAAGGGTGAACAAAATTTTACTCGAGTCGAAAAATTAATTTTTTTAATTTTGAGTTATTTAAGCTTCGATTTTGTCCAACTTAAAAAATAAAAAATTTTAATTTTACAATTTTACGATTGAGCCCTTGATTTTTTTTTAGTTTCTCCTTCATTTTAAGTCTATTTTGACTAAAATTGAACCATGTGTTCTTAACCCACTGTAGAATACATATTTAGCTTCAATTCATGTTTTTTAAAATAAATTCTTTTTTTTTCAATTTATCCCCTCAACTTTGTATGATTTCCTCACTTGTTTAATTTATTCTTTATTTTGAGTTTATTTTGACAAAAATTGAACCAAATGCTCCTAAACCACTTTAAAAATCCTATTTTGCTCCGGTTCCTATTTTTAAAAATAAATTTCTTATTTTTTCAATTTAGCACATCAACTTTGCATTATTCTCTCACATTTTTTTAATTTTTTCCTTCGTTTTAAGTTTATTTTAACCAATTTTAAATCACATGCTCCACTACCACTATATAAATCTATATAACTTCAATTCATATTATAAAAGAACATAACTTTGTATTTTACTCAATTTGGTCTTAGAGCTGTATTTTTTTGTAAATCTTTTCTTATCAATTCCTTGACTCCTATTAATACTTTATTCTTAAAAGTTTATTCCTTAAAAATAAGATTATAAACATATTTTAGAATCTTAGATAATATTTTTTTATTAAATAGCATAACAAATTCTACTCACACATGAAAAAAAGAATATGAAAAAATATATATAATTAGTGAAAATCGTTTAAATTAGAACCAATATGTACTATAACATTATAAATCATTATAATTAAATTTGTACAGAAACTCGACAACTCGACTCAAATTTTATAAACTCGAATCGAAAAATTTTCAAATAAAGTTTGAGTCATAAAATATTACTTATCAACTCAAATAACTCAAAATTCTTTTGACTCGATTCAATCGGATGTTCACCCTACCGTAAAGGTCGACTTCAAAAATAGTAAATGGAAACTAATTTTTCATGATAAATTTACATCTTAACCTCATAAAATGATATATCAAGATCTAATCCTAAAATTTGTAAAACTAAAATTGTATTTCAACCCTCTCAAAAACTTAGAATTCAAACTCGTCCCCCATTTTTTATTACATTGCGCTGGAGAAGGGTTTAGGAAGTCGAGCTGAAATCGAGTGTTTAAAACCCTGGCTGGAAAATCAACTACTACTTGAGCCGATTTCTGTCAGACCATTGGAAACCCTAATCAATGAGTTGTAAAATCGATCCCAGTGGAGCCGATTTCTTTAAGTTGGCAGCGTTTATAAATAAATAGGCAGTGGCCAGTGGGGCAGTCATTTTCTTCCGCAAAACTCTAAGCATGAAAGCACGAGCTTATTCTGAAAAAATATTTTGAGTAATATTTCGGGTTGGTGTAAGAATATTTTAAGTTTTGGTATTTTTTAATATTTTAAATATGTTGTTTTTAGTCATATATTTGACTGTTATACTGTAGACTCACCCTCTCACAAAATTCAATTCTTCATTCAAATCTTCCAAGCCATTTTTAATTGGTATTACGGGTGAAAGTGGAGTCAAGTTAAATTTTTTTGGGTTAGTTAAGTTAATGAGTCATATTTTATAACTTAAGTTTTATTTGAAAGTCAAGTTGAGTTGTTTCAGTTTTTTGTTCAAAATTAATTATATACATTTATAATATTGCGGTACTAATTGATTTCTAATTCAATGGCTTCTCGTAAAGGGGAACAAGATGAGCGACCGCTCAGGACCCCACCTTCTACCTTCATAACTTCACAAATTTTAAGTGACAATCTAGTAAGCTAGTAGTTGCCCCCTTTTTAATTATATTTATGATGTTTTTTTAACAAAACAATGAAAATGATGTTCTTGATAAATTTTAATTATGTTTTTTTATAATTTATTAATGAAAGATTAAATTAACTGTTTAAAGTAATGGAATATATTTTCGTTCTATAGGAGCTCATTTTGAGTTTTCGTTAAGGGCCAAAAAATGTCTGAGACGACTCTGTTCTAATTTAAACGACTTTTTATAAACGCGATAGACATATATTTCTTCATATATTTTCATATGTGATATACTTATATCAGAAAAAGTTGAAGGAATTGACTCGAACTTAAAAATCGATCCACTAATTACTAAATGTTTTGAGTTATTCAAATATGCATTTTATAACTCAAACTTTATTTGAAAATTTTTCGAGTCGAGCAAAATTTTTCACGTTAAGTCCAATAATTTTAAATCAAGCCAAATTTTGCTCACCACTACTTGGTATAATGTTAAAATCGCCTTCATAGTGCGATTGCATAATTATTTTAGTTTTTTGGCATAAAGCCAAAATTAACCCCCAATGTTTGACCGTTGGGTCATTTTGGCCCCTATTCTATTTTTTGGAGCATTTAAGCCCCTAACGTTTCAGTTTATGTTAAAATAGCCTTATTTGGATAGAAAACGTTAATTGACTAATGGTCAATTTTTTTGCTGATGTGAAACGTCCATGTGAATTGAATTGATGACGTAGTATGTCCACATATAATTTTTAAATATTTTTATTAAATTAATTATAATCAATATGGTGATGACAAATGGCATCATCCGATTGGTTTAAAGACGAAAAGAAATAAGCAAAATTCAAATATGTATTTGGTGGGAATTGAACCCAAGCCTTGTGCATAGAAGGCTAAAAGCTTAGCCATCAAGCTAAGCTATAATTCTAAATTTTAATTATCACTTATTAGATCTATCTTTATATTTTTAAAAGTGAATTTAATTATCACTTATTATATCTATTCTTATATTTTAAAAATGAAAAGGTAAAAGAATAATGGGTACGAGAAATCGAACCCAAAACTCTTGGAAAAAAGGCAAATCAACTAATTAAAGTTATTTTCTATAATGGTGCCAAATATTTAATTAAAATTAAAAAACTCAGATATTAGATATTAGAAATAAATTTAAAAAAATACATTTTCAATAATTTAAAAGTATTATATTAGAAAAAAATAAAGGTCATCTTGTAAATATAATTTAATTTATGTTATAATTAAGATAATCGCAATTTAGACTAATTAAATTTAATCTTTCGTAATAACAAATTGAAGGTACTTAATTGGTTTGGTGGTAAGATATACTTCAATTCCTTTTGACATAAATTGAAACGTTAGGGGCTTTATAACACCCCTCACCCCGGATTAGGGGCAAGGAGCGTTATATTAACTTATAACTGATTCGGATTAGGCAGCGGAAGGATGGTTTATCAAAATCGTGTAATATTTTTTTTTTCGAACACAACATATATATTTAGCTATCTTATACTCAAGCAATACCCATGTATAAACAACCATATCAATTTCAACCATAATACATTTATCATACTAAATCTCATTTCATCATTCTATCGGTACTAAGGTGAACTCATACAATTCGGTTTTCAACTTTTAATCTTATACCAATCTAATTGGATTACAATTTTACATAAAATTTATCATGTACTTGTGAACTATACATTTAATTTCTAAGTTTATTAACTATGCTTCATTCGAAAGAATCAATTCAAATTCCTAATCCATTCGAACATCATCTAATCAATTCAAATTAGTGTACATTTGCAAATTTCTATACTCATTCGAATGACATGAAATCAATCCATTTGACTTATAAAATTTCTAATTGCTAATCCTCCAAATTAACCATTCAAATATCATACACATAATTCATTTCAAATAATTAAATCTACATTTCATGATAAGATTGTTTCAATCAATACATAGCCGAAACATTCATCATACTTATATATATATATATATATATATAATGCATCATCCGATTCATACATCCATACCGTTTCTAGTTTCCCTTTTTACAAAATAAACCCGGGGTACTATATCGGCTAAACCTATAGGTTGCCTATACAAAAAGTGATTTCAACAAAAAGAATCAAGCCCCAAACATATACGTGGGCGATCTATACCCCAAATATTTACCCCTTACATACACATCAAAATAGAGGGAAACATACTAAAAAGTTCATATCGAACCAAAGTAATAATTCATAAACATAACCATCAGACCAAACTGAACTAACATGCTGAACGCTAGGCCACCCATCATGAGTACGACAAAGACAGGGAAAATCATACTTAAGCTTCGTACGAGTAGGATACGGGTAGAGGTCAATGATGCTAGAACCTGAAATTTAGGGGAAGGAAGGAAAGGTTCGAGTGGTAAGTACTTCTCGTACTTAGTGAGGAAACCCTATTCTATTCGGTTTCCAATTAATTTCTTATGATCATACAATATAATTTCACTTTGCACATTAGTTCACTCGAATGGTTCAAGCAATACAATCAATCCACAATTAATGATGCACTATAGCAATCATTCGAATATATGCACAAAGGAGTCATGTAATTCCATTCGAATACATGCAAGTAATTTCATATCATTGATACACATACAAGCCATGAAACCCAATCTAATCTTATCAAATTTTCAATCTATCACATATCCATGTTTCATAGCATATCAAGAACAATAATTCATGAATTTCAACATCATATTCGAATATTCCAATTAAGCTAATTTCATGAATTTAATTTCAATTTCCAGATTTTATTTTTTTTAATTTCATAATATTCTATTAGCAATGCCTTGGATAGTAGAGTATGCTAGGTAATCAAGTCACGTGTAACAGAATTTGTGAATCAAAATTCACCATGTAATAGGTACCACGTACCAAAATCGTATCACATATAACATATCATAATGTCCGCAGACATTAAGCAATAAGGTACACTTACGTACCACAATATCGAGTACACTAACGTACCGATTTTCTTATTGAGCTCAGACTCTAGGCCAGCCGTACTACCTAAACAGACTGTACACACCAAGGGTTTTGCTTATCAATCTTAAATTAAATCAGATACTTAATCAATCAAAATTTCAGAATTTCTTAATTAATCCTTTCGATTAATTTCTCATAATTTCGATTCCATTAACATGTTATCACACCTGATCATATAAACATTTACAAGTTCAATTCACATATTTCAGATCAGCATTCGAACAATCCAACTCATATCATATAATTCAGAATTTCATTTCATAGTTCAATACTCAATTGAACTTATCAAACATAATCATAACATATAAAAGCATTGTATACTCACATACTATATCACAACTTCATTGTTTCCACAAGAAATCAGTATCACAATAATTTCCAATAATCAACATTATTAATTCATTCAAAACAGTAACAATAACCAAAAATCAGATTCGGAATCAAACATATCAATCATCAATTTAATTTCAATCACATATGCAACAAAATCGCATAACACAAGCATAAAATCCGAATTCCATTATTCCTTCTTCCCTTACTAAAATCGAATAATTAATTAGTCCAAATTGCATGCTTATCAAACTTAAAAATTAAATTAAGCCAGTTGGGACTCTAATCCCAACTCTAAAAATCGTTTCACTCACAGTTCGCCGAGTTAATTTTGTATCCAAATGCCCTTCGCTCGATCCGAAGCCGATCCTGGTGCAATTTCTTCTTCGACCCTTTCGCTTCTAGGATCTAAGGCATTCAAGCCAAGCAAATAACAATTTTTCAGAATTCAATTCATGCAATTAGAGACTGAATTTTGCATTTTTATTTAAAACAGTCCCTAAACTTTTCGGTTCAATTCGACTAGCTTCCATTTTCCTATTTTCTTTAATTAGCCCTTTAATCCTTCAAATTGACCACTAATTTTGATGGATTTCACATCCTACAATTTTTAATTCAACTTAGCAGTACTTCATATAATCCAATTTTACCAATTTCATAAATCTCAAGTTCTAATTTCTCTTCTTTCCATTTATACTCATTTCTGACCACCTAGATTGATTCATTTCGTATCTCCTGTATACAGCTCCAAATAAGACACCGTTTGTTCCTAAATTCAATTTACATATCTAATTTTAACATATCAAAAATTCAGATCAAAACTCTTAGTAGATCATTTTCTACGATTTTTCAAAGTTCACTGTCCAGCTTGAAGCATTGCTGGACAGTTTTGTATGTTGGTTCAAATATGCTCTCCAGATTTTTACACAGCCACTAAAACTCTATTTTATCATTTTTCTACTAGTTTAAACATGTCAAGGTGGAACATATCCAAAATTCAACATTAAACTCTCATTATAGAATTTTCTATAAATTTCCAAAGACGCATGTCACGAACTTAACAAGTCTTCCAACATAGCTACATGCATGTTCTTAATCTTTTATATCTTTAAAGATTCTTATGGATTTCTATATTTTTCCAGCAACTACACTTAAGAACATCATCTTTATGATTTTCTAGACACACAATAACATGTGATCTCATGAAATTTCCATCATAATCGAATTAAGAAAGGGATGATCTACTTACTTCCGATTTTCTTTTGAATTTTCTAAGGAGATTACACCACCATGCAAGCCCTCCTTCTTCTTCACCGAGCTCTTAACTCTCTCTAGCTTTCTATGTTTGTGTTTTTAGTGTGAAAGAGCAAATGGAATAGATGGTTTGGTTGGGGTAGCCGGTTAAGGAATGAGAAAGGGGGACAAATTAAATGAGATATGACCAAGGGGTCATGTCCCAACTAATTCCCCTAATTATCACCCCTTAATAATTTTACTAACTCATATATATATATAAAGTCTTATTTATACTATGATTTCATCTTATTAATAATGTTAATCCATGCATTTTCATTTTAGCATGCAAGCCTTAACTTTTCCACCTTATTCGATTTGGTCATTAAGCCTATTGACCGAATTCTTATTGTACATTTATCCACATTTCGATTTGGTCCATAATGAACCAAATTTCAATTCGAAAATTTGGAAAATTGATCTAATAATTCACTTAATCATTTAATTAAACCTCTAACCTTCTAGGCTAATTTTTAGGATGTTACATTTCTCCCCCCTTAAAGAAAAGAATTCGTCCCCGAATTCTTACCTGAATTGAACAATTGAGGGTATTGGTTTCGCATCGTTTCCTCAGGTTCCCATGTTGCCTCTTCCATCTTGTGATTTCTCCACAAGACTTTAACTAGTGCAACATTTTTGTTTCGAAGTCTTTTAATTTCTCTATCCAGAATCTGAACCGGTTCCTCTTCATAGGACAAATCAGGATTTAGCTCTACTTCTTCCGGCTCTAAGATATGAGATGGATCGGATCTATACTTTCTGAGCATTGACACATGGAAGACATTGTGAATTTTATCGAACTCACTAGGGAGTGCAAGTCGATAAGCCACTGGGCCAATTCTTTCGGTGATTTCAAAAGGTCCAATAAAACGAGGACTGAGCTTTCCTCTCTTTCCGAACCGAAATACTTTCTTCCAAGGAGAGACTTTAAGAAAGACTTTGTCTCCCACATTATGCTGGATATCTCTTCGTTTCAAATCAGCATAGGCTTTCTGTCTATCGAAGGCTTGCTTTAGACGAGAATGAATGATTTGAATTTTCTCTTCTGTTTCTCTGAGTAGTTGTGGTCCCAAAACTTTATTTTCACCAAGTTCGGACCAACACAGAGGCGTTCTGCATTTTCTGCCATACAATGCTTCAAAAGGAGCCATCTGAATAGACGACTGATAGCTATTGTTGTAGGCAAATTCAACTAAGGGTAGGGATTTCTCCCAATTCTTTCCAAAGTCAATAATGCAAGCTCTAAGCATATCTTCGAGAATCTGAATTACTCGTTCAGACTGACCATCACTTTGCGGATGGAAAGCTGTACTTAAATTCAATTTAGTTCCCATAGCTCTTTGTAATGTTCTCCAAAATTTGGAAGTAAATCTTGGATCACGATCAGAGACAATAGAGATAGGAATTCCATGTAACCGAATTATTTCCTGAATATACAGATTGGCCAAGGTCTCCAAACTGTAGTTGATACGAATAGGAATAAAATGTGCCGATTTGGTGAATCGGTCAACAATCACCCAAATAGCATCATATTTTCTGGGAGAACAAGGAAGACCAGTCACGAAATCCATAGTAATTCGTTCCCATTTCCACTGTGGCAGTACAAGTGGTTGGAGTAATCCGGTGGGAACTCTATGTTCAGCTTTGACTCTTTGACAATTGAGACATTTAGATACGAAATCATTGATAGCCGCTTTCATACCAGACCACCAATACAAAGATTTGAGATCTTTATACATCTTAACCGATCCAGGGTGGACCGAGAAAGAACTCTGGTGTGCTTCTTCCAGAAGATCTCTTTTCAAGCTTTCATCATTTGGAACACAGATTCTATCTTTGAAATAAAGGAGACCGTTTGTATGAATACGGAATCCTTCACCAGACTTTGTATCCAGTTTGGAAATAATATCCTGAAGTTCTGGATCAGCTTTTTGAAGATTTTCAATCCTTGAGATTAAACTGGATTGAATTTGAAGTTCGGACAGAAATCCTTGCTTCTGATATACTCGAAGATGAGCATTGATAGCAGTTGGAGCTACAAGAATAATTACCACTTTTTAATCAGAACTTTTATTACAGACATATTAAATCTTTATTTATTTAAGGCTCAGAGATTAGAGATTTTACCCAATGTCGGTTTACGACTCAAGGCGTCTGCAACTACATTGGCTTTTCCAGGATGACAGTCAATGACTAAATCATAGTCTTTCAATAACTCCATCCATCTGCGTTGTCTCAGATTCAGATCTTTCTGAGTCAGGAGATACTTTAAGCTCTTATGATCGGTGAACAAATAACATTTCTCACCGTATAAGTAGTGCCTCCATATTTTGAGAGCAAACACAATTGCAGCAAGTTCAAGATCATGCGTTGGATAGTTCAATTCATGAGATTTCAATTGGCGTGAAGCATAAGCAATCACATTGTCACCTTGCATTAGAACACATCCAAGACCCGCATGTGAAGCATCACTGTACACAGTATAATCTTTGCCCGGTTCTGGTTGGATCAAAACTGGGGCATGAGTCAAGGCTGCTTTGAGTTGGTCAAAGCTTCTCTGTTGCTTGTCAGACCATTCAAATGGTTGGTCTTTACGAAGAAGTTTAGTCAAAGGTAAGGCTATAGAGGAAAACCCTTTGACAAACCTTCTGTAATAACCAGCAAGACCAAGGAAACTCCTTATTTCACTTTCATTTCTAGGAGGTCGCCAATCCATGATTGACTGAATTTTCTTCGGATCAACTTTAATTCCTTCTGCAGAAATTACATGACCAAGAAAAGAGACTTCCGATAACCAGAACTCACACTTGGAAAATTTTGCGAATAACTGGCGTTCCCGAAGAGTTTGCAAGACAATGCGGAGATGATCAACATGTTCTTCTTTGTTGCGAGAATAGATCAAAATGTCATCAATGAAGACGACGACAAATTTATCAAGATAGGGCTTGAATACTCTGTTCATGAGATCCATGAATGCCGCCGGAGCATTTGTCAATCTGAAGGGCATTACCAGAAATTCATAGTGGCCATAACGAGTTCGGAAGGCTGTTTTGGACACATCCTCCTCTTTGACTCTCATTTGGTAGTATCCAGATCGCAGGTCGATCTTTGAGAATATCGAAGCATCCCTAAGTTGATCAAACAGATCTTCTATTCTTGGGAGTGGATATCGGTTCTTGATTGTAATCTTGTTCAATTGACGGTAGTCAATGCAAAGACGCATTGATCCATCTTTCTTCTTTACAAACAGAACAGGTGCACCCCAGGGAGAAGTGCTGGGTCGAATGAAACCCTTGTCCTGAAGTTCTTGAAGTTGCTTTTGCAATTCTTTTAATTCAAGAGGTGCCATCCGGTACGGAGTGATAGACACCGGATTTGAGCCAGGCTGTACTTCAATCCCGAATTCAACTTCTCTAGTCGGAGGGAGACCAGGTAGTTCCTCGGGAAACACATCAATGAATTCAGAAACAACAGACATTTCAGACATTCCAAATTCAATTTGATCTCGTAAGACCATGGATGCAAAAATGGAAGTGTGCTTTTTATCAATTAGGAGTATGGATTCTTTTTCTAAACCCTAAAGATACAGTCTTTTATTTTGACAATCTACCCAAGCCTCATGTTTACTTAACCAATCTAATCCCAGAATTAGATCGAACTCACAGGAGGGTAAAATGTAGAGATCAATAAGGAATGGCAAATTGCTAATATGCAATGAACAATTTCTACATATTAGGTTAATGTTCGAAGTTCCTCCTAAAGGGTTTGAGACTATCAGACTCGTTTTCACATTTTCAGGTTCTAATTTCAACCTTTTTATAACAGATAGACATGTGAATGAATGAGTGGATCCTGAATCTATTAAGGCATAAACAGGATGTGAGTTTAGCTCAACGGTACCTGCAATCACTTCAGGAGACTCTTCATCATCTCTACCACGAATGTGGTAAACTCTAGCAGGTGCTCGAGATTCCTGATGAGTGGTAGCATTAGAATGAGTACCCTTGCCTTTCTTCTGATAACTCGGCTGGGCTGACTTGGCATTCCTATTCCGATTAGAGGATGTCGGACTAGGAACTGCAGTGTTACGAGCTGGCATAGATTCATGCTTCTGAGGACAGTCTTTGATGTAGTGATCATCACCACCACAAGCATAGCAGAGATTTGCCTGAAGTCTGCACTGACCTCGATGTGGTTTCTGACAGAACTTGCAAGGAGGAATCTTTTCAGAATTTCCCGTACTATTAACAGACATAGTCGGTACTGAGGATCTGATCACTGTAGCTGGCTTAGAAGTATAATTGCTCCTCGGAGCAGAAGTGAAATTAGAAGACCCTTCTTTCTGAAATTTAGGCTTCTTGAACTGCCATTGAGACTTGTCATCTCGTTTATGCTTTTTGTCAGGCTTATTGCCCCCTTTTCGCTTTTCAGCAGGTTTCATTCTAGCTTCGGTTGCAATAGCCCGATTAACAAGATTTTGGAAATCATTGATTCCCAAAGCAGTGAAGATTGAACTCAATTCATCATTCATGCCTTCAATGAACATTCGGCATTTATCAGCTTCAGTTTTGATATATTCTGCACCATATTTGCAATACTTGCAGAAGTCTGCAACGTACTGCTCAATGGGACGGTTGGCTTGTTTAAGGTGCAAGAATTTCTTTCTTCTTTCAGCTAAGTACTGTTCACTGATGTACTTCTTTTTGAATTCTTCAAGGAAGAATTCCCATGTCACCAATTCAGTCGGAACAATGAGAGTAGTGGTTTCCCACCAATTCATAGCTTCATCAGCTAACAGAGCCACAGCACACTCCAATTTATGGTCATCGGAGCACTGTAATTGTCTGGTTACCACCTTGGTGGTGTTTTCAAGCCAGTACTCTGCATCTTCTGGTCTTTCTTCATTAGTACCAGTAAAGGTATAGGCTCGATGCTGAGAAAGCTTATCTATTGGGGCTCTGCTAGGTGCAGTAGGGACAGAAACAGTAGGTTGCTCTTGTTTCTGATTTTTCAGAAGTTGATTGAACATCTCCTTCATGCTGAGGAGACATTCTCTTTGAGCAGACTGAACCATAGGATTTTCAGGTGGAGGTTGTTCGGTGTTCTGAACAGTTTCTTTATCAGATTGCTCAATGTTCTGAACAGGCTCTATAGGGATCCGTTCAGTGATTTGAGCAGGCTTTTTGGCAATTTTCTCGGTAATCTGAGCAGGCTCTTTGTTTTTATCCTTTCTCGGAGTTTCAGTTCGAGCAGGAGAATTATCACCCAATCTCACACTTTCACCTTCGCTCGAAGATTCGTGCGAGTTCCCATTCTTTGGGTCTTTTGGGTCCGTCATATTCTATCATTCAGTCAAATAACAGAAGATCAGAAAGCTCAGTACAGATATCTTATCGTGCAATACATGGGTGGCATACCTAAACAATGCAAATGTATTCAGACTCGATTAAAATTTTTAGGACTTAACCTAAAAAGCTCTGATTACCACTTTATATAACACCCCTCACCCCGGATTAGGGGCAAGGAGCGTTATATTAACTTATAACTGATTCGGATTAGGCAGCGGAAGGATGGTTTATCAAAATCGTGTAATTTTTTTTCTTCGAACACAACATATATATTTAGCTATCTTATACTCAAGCAATACCCATGTATAAACAACCATATCAATTTCAACCATAATACATTTATCATACTAAATCTCATTTCATCATTCTATCGGTACTAAGGTGAACTCATACAATTCGGTTTTCAACTTTTAATCTTATACCAATCTAATTGGATTACAATTTTACATAAAATTTATCATGTACTTGTGAACTATACATTTAATTTCTAAGTTTATTAACTATGCTTCATTCGAAAGAATCAATTCAAATTCCTAATCCATTCGAACATCATCTAATCAATTCAAATTAGTGTACATTTGCAAATTTCTATACTCATTCGAATGACATGAAATCAATCCATTTGACTTATAAAATTTCTAATTGCTAATCCTCCAAATTAACCATTCAAATATCATACACATAATTCATTTCAAATAATTAAATCTACATTTCATGATAAGATTGTTTCAATCAATACATAGCCGAAACATTCATCATACTTATATATATTGCATCATCCGATTCATACATACATACCGTTTCTAGTTTCCCTTTTTACAAAATAAACCCGAGGTACTATATCGGCTAAACCTATAGGTTGCCTATACAAAAAGTGATTTCAACAAAAAGAATCAAGCCCCAAACATATACGTGGGCGATCTATACCCCAAATATTTACCCCTTACATACATATCAAAATAGAGGGAAACATACTAAAAAGTTCATATCGAACCAAAGTAATAATTCATAAACATAACCATCAGACCAAATTGAACTAACATGCTGAACGCTAGGCCACCCATCATGAGTACGACAAAGACAGGGAAAATCATACTTAAGCTTCGTACGAGTAGGATACGGGTAGAGGTCAACGATGCTAGAACCTGAAATTTAGGGGAAGGAAGGAAAGGTTCGAGTGGTAAGTACTTCTCGTACTTAGTGAGGAAACCATATTCTATTCGGTTTCCAATTAATTTCTTATGATCATACAATATAATTTCACTTTGCACATTAGTTCACTCGAATGGTTCAAGCAATACAATCAATCCACAATTAATGATGCACTATAGCAATCATTCGAATATATGCACAAAGGAGTCATGTAATTCCATTCGAATACATGCAAGTAATTTCATATCATTGATACACATACAAGCCATGAAACCCAATCTAATCTTATCAAATTTTCAATCTATCACATATCCATGTTTCATAGCATATCAAGAACAATAATTCATGAATTTCAACATCATATTCGAATATTCCAATTAAGCTAATTTCATGAATTTAATTTCAATTTCCAGATTTCATTTTTTTAATTTCATAATATTCAATTAGCAATGCCTTGGATAGTAGAGTATGCTAGGTAATCAAGTCACGTGTAACAGAATTTGTAAATCAAAATTCACCATGTAATAGGTACCACGTACCAAAATCGTATCACATATAACATATCATAATGTCCGCAGACATTAAGCAAGAAGGTACACTTACGTACCACAATATCGAGTACACTAACGTACCGATTTTCTTATTGAGCTCAGACTCTAGGCTAGCCGTACTACCTAAACAGACTGTACACACCAAGGGCTTTGCTTATCAATCTTAAATTAAATCAGATACTTAATCAATCAAAATTTCAGAATTTCTTGATTAATCCTTTCGATTAATTTCTCATAATTTCGATTCCATTAACATGTTATCACACCTGATCATATAAACTGTTGGGTTTCGTGGTGCTCGATTCGTTCAACCGATTATGCTCACCAAGTGGTGGAGAGGTGGATTTTTAGGTGGAAGGGTTTAGGAAGCTAGAAAGAATAAAGACACAATGATTTATAGTGGTTCAACCTTCTAACCAAGGTCTACATCCACTACCTTAGCTTCCCACTAAGGATTTCTCAATCAATCCACTATTGATTCGTCCCCTTTTCTAGGATTAGGAGGAAACCCTTACAACCCTCAAAGCTTTCTACCCAAAGCTTGAAGGAACACTCTCTTTACAAAGAGAAAAACAAAGCAAACTTAAACCCTCTAATAGGTGTTTGTTTGCACAATTAAGCTCTCACCCAAATCCTAAAACACTTGAGCAAATTTGACAATTTTGGCTCACTAGTGTTTGTCTATACAAGAAATGACAAATAAAGCACTAAGACAATTTCTTGATCATTTGATGTTTGACAATATGAGCATTAGCCTTCTCTTGATGCTTGGAGGTCCCTTTTATACTCCCAAATGAGTTTGTAGCCGTTACTAGCCGTTGGGGATGAATTGGAGCCGTTGAGGACTTTATTTCCCTTCATAAATGCTGTTCTGCAGCTAACGGTATCGATACACGTGGAACGGTATCGATACGGCCTTCATAGGAACTAGCCGTTGGGCTCCTGCCAGCTTGGGCGTATCGATACGCTTGAGGGCGTATCGGTACCCTTAGACATTTAAATGGCCGTTGGGAAAATAGCCGTTGGGGTAGTTAAACAGGGATCGGTACGCTGACGTGACGTATCGAAACGACCCCCTCCGTATCGATACACTAAACCCTCGTATCGATACGGGTTTTGACAGTGGCCAAACCAGGGCAAAATGGTATCGATACTGGTACAACGGTATCGATACTAGTACTTTGAAATCACGAGTTTGGCTATTAAAAACATGAAAATTCTTTGTCAAAAACCTCTTAAAATACCTCAAACATAATTTCAAGTTGTTTGGACTTAAAAACAAGTTTTAAATTCTTTTCAAATTAGTCCAAAACATTTTTCAATTATTATATCAAAACATTAGTTCTACATAAACATTTACAAGTTCAATTCACATATTTCAGATCATCATTCGAACAATCCAACTCATATCATATAATTCAGAATTTCATTTCATAGTTCAATACTCAATTGAACTTATCAAACATAATCATAACATATAAAAGCATTGCATACTCACATACTATATCACAACTTCATTGTTTCCACAAGAAATCAGTATCACAATAATTTCAAATAATCAGCATTATTAATTCATTCAAAATAGTAACATTAACCAAAAATCAGATTCGGAATCAAACATATCAATCATCAATTTAATTTCAATCACATATGCAACAAAATCGCATAACACAAGCATAAAATCCGAATTCTATTAATCCTTCTTCCCTTACTAAAATCGAATAATTAATTAGTCCAAATTGCATGCTTATCAAACTTAAAAATCAAATTAAGGCAGTTGGGACTCTAATCCCAACTCTAAAAATCGTTTCACTCACAGTTCGCCGAGCTAATTTTGTAACCGAATGACCTTCGCTCGATCCGAAGCCGATCCTGGTGCAATTTCTTCTTCGACCCTTTCGCTTCTAGGATCTAAGGCATTCAAGCCAAGCAAATAGCAATTTTTCAGAATTCAATTCATGCAATTAGAGACTGAATTTTGCATTTTTATTTAAAACAGTCCCTAAACTTTTCGGTTCAATTCGACTAGCTTCCATTTTCCTATTTTCTTTAATTAGCCCTTTAATCCTTCAAATTGACCACTAATTTTGATGGATTTCACATCCTACAATTTTTAATTCAACTTAGCAGTACTTCATATAATCCAATTTTACCAATTTCATAAATCTCAAGTTCTAATTTCTCTTCTTTCCATTTATACTCATTTCTGACCACCTAGATTGATTCATTTCGTATCTCCTGTATACAGCTCCAAATCAGACACCGTTTGTTCCTAAATTCAATTTACATACCCAATTTTAACATATCAAAAATTCAGATCAAAACTCTTAGTAGATCATTTTCTACGATTTTTCAAAGTTCATTGTCCAGCTTGAAGCATTGCTGGACAGTTTTGTATGTTGGTTCAAATATGCTCTCCAGATTTTTACACAGCCACTAAAACTCTATTTTATCATTTTTCTACTAATTTAAACATGTCAAGGTGGAACATATCCAAAATTCAACATTAAACTCTCATTATAGAATTTTCTATAAGTTTCCAAAGACGCATGTCACGAACTTAACAAGTCTGCCAACATAACTACATGCATGTTCTTAATCTTTTATATCTTTAAAGATTCTTATGGATTTCTATATTTTTCCAGCAACTACACTTAAGAACATCATCTTTATGATTTTCTAGACACACAATAACATGTGATCTCATGAAATTTCCATCATAATCGAATTAAGAAAGGGATGATCTACTTACTTCCGATTTTCTTTTGAATTTTCTAAGGAGATTACACCACCATGCAAGCCCTCCTTCTTCTTCACCGAGCTCTCAACTCTCTCTAGCTTTCTATGTTTGTGTTTTTAGTGTGAAAGAGCAAATGGAATAGATTGTTTGGTTGGGGTAGCCGGTTAAGGAATGAGAAAGGGGGACAAATTAAATGAGATATGACCAAGGGGTCATGTCCCAACTAATTCCCCTAATTATCACCCCTTAATAATTTTACTAACTCATATATATATATAAAGTCTTATTTATACTATGATTTCATCTTATTAATAATGTTAATCCATGCATTTTCATTTTAGTATGCAAGCCTTAACTTTTTCACCTTATTCGGTTTGGTCATTAAGCCTATTGACCGAATTCTTATTGTACATTTATCCACATTTCGATTTGGTCCATAATGAACCAAATTTCAATTCGAAAATTTGGAAAATTGATCTAATAATTCACTTAATCATTTAATTAAACCTCTAACCTTCTAGGCTAATTTTTAGGATGTTACAGGCTTAAATGCTCCAAAAATAGAATAGAGGCTAAAATGACCAAACAATCAAATATTGGGGGCTAATTTTAGCTTTATGCCTTTTTTCACTTTAGAACGTTCATTTTAATTCTACAAACACATGATCCTATTAATTGAAAATCTCTACCAGATAAAAGTTATTTAAGTAATTTATTGAAATTAGTATTAAATTAAAGGGTAAACAACAACGGATATCACTCAATTATGGGTAATGTTATATTTGAGTCACTCAATTATTAAAAGTTATATTTGGGTCACTCAATTATTAAAGGTTACATTTAGATCACTCAATTATGGGTAAGTTTACATTTGGGTCACCCTTCATATTTAAAAAAATATATATCAATTTGTGTATTATATTAATTAATGATTTCAAATGAAGTACTCTAATGTTAACGAGGATATACACGTGATTTGAAAGAAAAAATGACTAAATTGGTTTATTTTTTTTAATATGAAGGGTGACACAAACGTAACTTTACTCATAATTGAGTGACCCAAATGTAACCTTTAATAATTGAGTGACCAAAATGTAACCTTACCCAAAATTGAGTGACCCAGATGTAACTTTTAATAATTAGGTGACCCAAATGTAATTTTACTCATAATTAAGTGATCTCCGTTGTAGTTTACCCTAAACTAAAATTGGAGTCGATAAATTTAATTCTATTATTATTATTATTATTATTATGCTAAAAAATAAATTTTTAGAAATAGAATTTAAAAGTTGACACGTGTTTATACAATGCCAAAGTTATTAAGAAAATAACTTATGTCTGATTTTTTTGTCTGACTGGCGATATGTCTCGGTTGACTTAAAATTTGTTAAACCAAAACTTGTCTTTCAAATTTTATAAGGATAAATATTCTATACATAGGCGGTGGAAACTAAAAGTTTCCACAAGCGCTTTAGTTTTCGGGTATAGAGACTTAATTTAGGGTATAGGGCTTAGGGGTTTAGGTGTAGGGGGATAGAATTTAGGGATAGTTGTTTCAATTTAAGGTTTAGGGTTATAATTTAAGGTTTATAGGTTAAAACCTAAATCCTCACCATATTACCCTAAAACTAAACCCTAACCTATAAACCCTAAATTATAACTCTAAACCTTAAATTGAAACAAATATCCCTAAATTCTAACCCCCTACACCTAAACCCCTAAACCCTATACCCTAAACTAATTCCCTATACCCTAAAACTAAGGCGCTTGTGGAAACTTTCAGTTTCCACCGCCAGTGTATAGGATATTAATCCATTTTATAATAGTTATTTATTAAATCTTTACTAATTTTAAAGTTAAACAAATTTATCTTTATATTGCTTATTTTTAATTTCGCCCTTGTATCTAACTAATAAAAATTCAAACTTAATAAAAAGTATGTCATATGAATAAGTCTAAAACACAATCGATTAATATAAGGTTAAAAAATTGAGATCAGTTGAAACTGAAAATATTATCAAGTGCGTAACTTTTTAGAGTAGATTAGATAATATTTTAAGTTGAAACAAAAATATTATGTTCTCCATAACAAATTATGTAAATTGTATAATTATTCTTGTTTGCAACATAAGAAGTTACTCATGCAATATTTTCGGCTGTAAACCGAAATTATTATCAATTGTCTAGCTTTTTAGAGTAAACAAATAACATTTTAGGTTAAAACTCGTTGCAAGTTAACTTTGGGTTAGGATGTCGCACATCAGAACTACCACATGTCATATTTTAGAGACTTAACACCAAAATAAATGTTCAAACTATACCATTTTTTTGATATATGTGTTTAAATTTTTTTTTTTTACTGAAATAAGTGTCTAACCTTTTGTTTTTATCCCGTTTTAAACTCATTTTAGATACCTACTTTGGTTAAAAAAACTTGAGAACCTATTTCAACAAAAAAAACACTTATCTCATAAAAATATATATAATTTAAACACTTATTTTAGTATTAAGCTTATTTTACAACAAATTTTTATTTTTGGCTTAATATCAAAATAAGTGTCTAAACTATCTTATTTCTCTCTTTTACATACTTAACTTTTTTTACTCATTTTAATATCAATCGAGACACTTATTTCAATATTAAGGTCATGTTTAGCAATTAGCGGATAGCTGATAGCGGGTTACATTAACTTATAGGGGATAACTGATAACATCAACTGATTTAACTATTGGATTGCATTAGCTGTTTGTATAAAAGTGTTTGGTAAAATTAAGTGATAACTGATAGTTGTTTGATTATTTGAACAAACAAATGACATAAAAAAACATGATTATATTCAATAATCGTTTGACTAATTTATTAGTTATCAATATTTTGTATCTATTAATATTAATTAGATTATGAAAATTAATATTTTTAATATCATTGCTAAACATACATAAATAATGTATATATTAATTTTTTATTTGTGAAATTATTTTTTAATATAATTTTAATAATTATTAAATTTAAATATATATATATATATTAATTTCTTATTTATGAAATTATATTTAAATATAATTTTATTAGTTATCAAATTTAACTGTATATATTATTTTTTATTTATGAAATTATTTTTTATTTTTATTAGTTATTCAAATTTATATTATTTATAAATTTTTTTATAATTACTAAGAATAAAAGAGTTTTTTATAAGTTTTTTATCCAAACCTCTAATTTTCTGATACCATCTGTCATGGGGTCAGAGTCTTGGCGCAGGGACATAGCCCCCGTGCGGCAACCCAGGGCTCTTACCAGCCCGGAGCTCAGCCTTTACCACTCGATGCTTACTGGTTTCGCCCTCCCATGGGCTCATCAGGGAAGCGGGGATAGCTCCCGACCAGTGTGGTGCCTAACCAGCACGCCCGTCCCAAGGACTGAACGACTGTACGGCACGTACTACACTCTTATTGCTATCCCGCATCCCGCATTAAGCACAGCCAGCAAGCATGCTTTTTTCAAAATGAAATGTTTTACCTCCAATCTGTTATTATAATTTTATTTACCAATCATCTAAGTTAACAAATTTTACTAATTAAACTTCTAAAAATAGTTCAAACTTTTAATTTTAGCTCAAAAAATTGTTTACCAAATGTGGTCTAAATCTTTTATTATTATTATTATTATTATTATTATTATTATTATTTTACCGAATCCATTTAAAGTTGGAATAAAAAAGAACAAAAATGAGGCGTGAAAAGAGGAAAAAGGAGCACCGAGTGAGTGAGTCCGTGTCTTCATCCCTTTTATTTTATTTTTAAAATTTTCAAAGGCCTGAGTTGTGAAATTGGAGATAGAGATGCTTCACTCTTTTCTTCTTTATCCTCAAACCCTACACATTTTTCCTTGTCTTTAACTGTAAATGATAAATAATCTATCTATTTCTTTTTTAAAGTGAGTACAAACCCCAGCTTTCCCTCTCTCTCTCCAACCAAAATGTGTAAAACCTGTGCCGTTCGGTGGTGAAGGACGACAAAAATGGAAGCGGTAAAACCAAGTTCAAGAGCAGGTAGTGAGGAAGGGAATGGCGCCTGAACCCCATGCTGCATTATGGGGAAACTTGACGAAGAACAAAGGTTGAGTTCAAGTGTCGACAGCGAGGTACCGGCGGAGTCTACGGCCGCCGCACCGATTTCGAGCTTGAGCTCCAGATTTGCTGCCTGTGGGTCCAAACGATCTCTGTTTGGTCTTCGATGCTTCCTCGTCGTACTCTTCTCTCTCGCCCTCTTCCTTCCCGCTTTGTTTTGGTTGCCCCCTTTTCTTAATTTTTCAGATCAGGCCGATCTGGATCTTGACTCCAGGTTCAAAGGTTCGCTCTCTCTTTATCTTTTTCTTCTTCATGAATTTATGCATGGATCTGGAAAAAAGTGAGTGATTAATTTCTTGATTTTTAGTTCCTTTAGGGCCGCATTAGCTTTGTTTCATGTTTCCCATTCCTTTCCCCCCTCATTTCCGCTCTTAGTCTTACATATAATCAAATAAAATAAGATAAACTTAATTTGGGAATTCTTTTATTTTTTTGTCACTTTCTGAAAATTAGGACATTCGTTTATTATTATCTTTTTAAATATTTAATTTTTTCATGAAACTAGAAACCAATCTTTTCAGGTTTAGTTATTTAAGTTATACCAAATTTAGCGTGTCACCACTTGATTTCATCGTACTTTTTTTTTGGGAATTGAAGTCTATTTTCCAAAACTTAATTCGGTTGTTTTACCATATCATTTTCTTTCTTTTTTTTTGACTCAACAGGAGAAATATTTTGAAACCCTTGTGGTTATTTTTATTTTACAATTTTCTTTTAGTAATGGAAGAATTTTTTATTTTCTTAGTAGTCGCAATTTATCTACATAAGAAAGTGAATCTTAGTCAATTAAAAGTTGTAGTGAGTAGTCAAACAAATTAAATTTTAAATTAATGAACCAGAATGTTACAACCAAAACCATATAAATTTAGTTTCTCCTATAATTCATCATTTGAAGAAATTATTAGATGGACCCGGCTCACCACGTTAATTCATGGTTCATCCACTTTAGTGTAACTTTCAAGTAACTATAAACTCCTTAGTTATATGTAGGAAATAGGTAAATATTCACCTTGGAAAAAATGAGATGAAAAAATTCCATTAGATGGTACTATGGATGACATGGTGAGCCAGACCCATCTAATAATTTTTTCATTTGGATATACCTTAGGTGTTACATATCCCTCGGTTAACTGCCTAACTCATTAGAAAGAGTTTGCAAGGTTTATTTATTTTATTAAATCTTATATAATATCCGACTTGGGAAGCAGGAATGTTGTCACCATAATCCCTATCTTATTAGTATAGGGTTTAGGGTTATGTAGAATAAAAAAATTAATTATTTTTAAGTTTATGAAATTGTAAACTTTTGGTGATGGAGTTGAACCTTTTGTTGCATGATTATCACTATGAAAAAAACATACTCTCTTTGGTGAACTATGAAAAAAGTGAAATTGCATGATAAGAAATTGTATCACAAAATGCTAGACATTGCTCAAAATTTAGGAAGAAGCATTATTTAATAAGTAATGTTATGTCAAGTTATCAAACATAAAAAGGCTTTAATTTCACTTAACCAATAGAAGTCCTCTGCTCCTTTTTGATACCCCTATATAGGGGGTGATAATAATGCCCAATTTATTTTAGTTAATTTGCTTTTAGTGGATTTTCCCATAATTTATTTTATTGCTTTTTGTTTTGCTAAACAAATTACTTTTAGTGGATGTTCACAAGTTTTTCGAGCTGAGCTTGGGTTATTTCGGCTCGACTTGTTAAGGTCTCGAGCCGAGTCGAGCTCACTCGAGCCGAGCTTTGACTGAGCTGAGCCCGAGTAGCTTGTGAGCCGGTCAGACTCATTATCACCCCTACCCCTTTGTATGCCTCACACTAAAAAATTAGGTTTAGGGTTAGAGTTTAGTGGATTAGGGTATGATGTATTTGTTAGGGTTTAGGGTTTAGAATTTAATTTTTTAGTGTTGAGATATAGAAAGGGTACCGAAAAGGGGCAAAAGATTTTTGTTCTCACTTAACCTTGAACAAAAGCATTAAAAGCTATGCATATATATTTGCATTTCTTAAGAGACTACAAAATTGGTTCACAACATTGTATTTATCAGGGCATAAAAAATGGATCAGATTGACAGGTTCAATTGATTAAATTGGGAGCCATAGGCCAACCCGGTCCTGTGGGTATGTAAAATCAGGATATATGTTGAACCACGGCGCTCAAAACCAGTTCAACCGTTAAAGGAACAGTATAAAACTGGATTGGACTACTGAAAAATCTGTATTCTATATGTATTTTTTTTCAAAATTATATTTGTAATTGTTGAGATTTACAATTTTAATCTCCTAATTTCGTATTAAAGATATTAACATCAAGCTAAATGTTTTTCTGTTAATTATCAGCTATATTATAATTTGACATTAGTAAGTGTTTAAAGTATTTAAATATTTTTGATAAGAATAGGAGGCCTCGTTAAAAACCTCCTTCATAACTGTCTATTCCATAAGGAGAACAGACAATCAGCGGAAGGAGGAAAAGAGTGCCTTATTTAAAAGGGAATTAAATACCCATCTTACAATCAGACGACAATTGAAACCCCAATACAGAAACAAACCCCACACTCAACTAACTCTTTCCTCACATCACCCAATCCCTTTTTTAGCCAACTCATCAGTTTCATAATTAGCACTCCTTTTTTTTTCTTAAATATTTAGAAAAAAAAATCAAACTGCCTAGTTGAACCAGAAACTGGTCGTGGTTGTTTTGAAAATCATATATGATTTAGAAAAATTTTAGAATTTTTCTATGTATTTTCTATTAAAAATCTATTTTCGCCCCCTAAACTTTTATAAGTTCGCCCCCTAGAAATTTATAGGTTCGCCCCCCTAACCTAAAGTCCTGGGTCCGTCCCTGCTGATAATGCCATTGCTTGACGATGCTACTTGTTAGAAAGGGAATGAAGGTAGAGCAAAAGTTAGGTTAACTGGTTAAGGGATGAACCTGTTGACCATCTGACTTTCTGAATATGAGAGCAACTAAGCTAAGCTCTCTGTGATGCTGATGTGTTTAAACTCGAGTTTTCATGAATAGAATCACTCTAGTAGGTTTATTTAGTTATTGTGAAGAAATGGTTTACTTTAGCTGTAGTTATAGATCTCGATCACTTTGAATGAGAAAATGGTAAAATGTATTATAAATAAGTCAGTGATGAACTAATATGCATAAAACCTCTACAGTCAGTATTACTACCTATTTGAAGAAGAAAAAAGGGTTAAATTCTATGATACTGCACATTTTTGAAAAGGCTCAGAAACGTTTTATGGCAGATCAAAAGGCTTCCTTGTTCAGGATCCTTTTCTCTTTGATCTCACAATCTGTATTTTTCATTGTGGTAACCAAAAACTAATTTGCTTGGCAAAAAAAAAAAAAAGAGAAAAAAAAACTCTTTCAAATGTTGTTTAGGATTATGTTCTTTCTGCAGCAATCTAGATGGACAGTAAAAATAATACCTGGTTCTGCTAATTGTGATGCCAAGGTGTTGGCATATTATCAAAGAATATCAAGAGCAAAAAGTTGAAAAAGAAAGGCAGTTACGTGTCGCTCAAGATTATCTAATCACTGTATATATTTATATCCACATTTATCAAGTAACATAGGGAGGTATTTGAATCTGTACTTTTATTTAGTCATATACAGGCTGTTGTTCTGGAGTAAACAATTAGTGGTTTGCTGAGAGTAATATCATTATGTTTTCCATTGTCAGGCGATTTGATGTTTGTTTTTAGGTGGAATTTTGTTGACTGGAAACTCCTAATTCCTTTTTATGGTTTGACGGTTATATCAAATTTCCCCTAAGCCTTTGCATTCAGTATGGTTGTTGTCATGGTTGTTTGTGTCTGATCTTACTGGAGATAGCCGATAGGATTAATAAATTTAATCTTTTCTATGGGGTTGGGATAGTTGAATATAGAATCATGATAAACAGATTATATTTGTGAGCATGATGCCATATTTTCATTGCCATGATATAGGGTTAAAATTTTTATACTGACAAATCCCTTCTTGTCCAGGTCATCATATAGTAGCAAGCTTTAATGTTGAGAAGTCAGTTCCCTTGCTGAGAGACAATTTCTTGCAGCTTGAAAATGATATTTTTGATGAGATAGGCTTTCCCACAAGCAAAGTATAATACTTTGACCCCTTTTGCTATAACATATGTACATACTATTTATAGATACTGATTAGTTTTTTTGAACCAGGTGGTTATCTTATCTCTCGAACCTTTAAGTGGATCGAACATGACAAGGGTTGTGTTTGGGGTTGATCCTGATGTAGGATATTCAAAGATATCTTCGACTGCGCTAAGTTTGATAAGGGCTTCATTTGAATCTTTGGTTATAGGCCAACCACCTCTGAGATTGACTAAGTCCTTGTTTGGGGATCCATCCTTATTTGAGGTGCAAAAGTTCCCTGGAGGAATTACTATAATTCCCCCACAAAGTGCATTTCTTCTACAGAAAGTGCAAATCCCATTCAACTTTACCTTGAACTTTTCTATTTATCAAATACTAGAAAATTTTGATGCAATGACGAGCCAACTGAAGGCTGGATTGCATCTAGCCACATACGAGGTTTGGCAATATTTCCTTTTCTCTTGATTTTGATTTGCTATTTATCTTTCTTTCTCTTTTGCATTTTAGTGCTCTAGTTTTTCTTGGAGAAAAGATTAAAGCATGTTATATGCTATAATAGTTTTTGTTTGCTATAGCATCTGCAGTGCATACTCTGATGGTTTTATTTTGTGAATTCCAGAACTTGTATATTAGGTTGTCGAATTCCAAAGGGTCCACAGTTACTTCCCCCACAATTGTTCAGTCATCTGTTCTACTGGCCGTGGGGAGTCCATCAACGCCAAGATTGAAGCAACTAGCTCAAACCATCACAGGCCCTCATTCAAGAAACCTTGGCCTGAACCACACTGTATTTGGTAGGGTTAAACAAGTTCGCCTTTCATCCATTTTGCAACATTCTCTTCATGGAGGTCATGGCGGTTCAAACTCGGGGTCCCCATCTCCTGCCCCCTTGCCTCATTCTCAATCCAGTCATCACCACCACCACCACCACCACCATCACCATCATCACCACCACCACCACCACCACCACCATCACCATAGTGGTAGTCTAGCTCCTGCAGTTTCACCAGCTACATCAACAGAGAAAGGTGCGCCTGCACCTGCGCCTGAAGACTATTCACCTTCCCCCAAGAGAACTCCATCCGGATCTCATTGGAATTATGAGGCAAATCCTCCAGGTTACAGGCATGGGAATAAAAGGACCAAGGGAAAGACTGGACAGGACTCTAATTTAGCCCCTGGTGTGGCACCCAAAATTTCTCCTCATCATTCTGCTGCCTCACCACATGTAAACCCTCCAGCATTGGCACCCAAACCTAAGCACAGAGCCATCCCCCATTTGGTTCCCACTTCTAGTCCACTGCCAAGTGTAGTTTTTGCTCATGTTGATCCCCCATCAAAGAGTAAACCAAATAAAGAGGATCCTGACAGAACACCTTCTGTTTCACCATCAGCATTCACATCTTTATGTGAGTATATCCTGTTTTATGAATATTTAAAGCTATATTTTTGACATCTTAGTGTAGTGCTGCACATCAGTTAAAATTATGGTCATAAATCATATCAATCTGTTCACCAGAATGATTTCTGTAGATTGCTTTTCACATAGAGGGTTTTTTATTCTGATTAGTTATTCAACTGTTGAACTTTTAGAGACACTTCTAGAAGTTTAAGAATCATCGAAGCGGTCAGTTTAGTTAATATTTATATGCGTATTCGGCTTTTTTCATGATTTGTTGAACTTATATGATCATTTCTAGAAGTTCAATAATCATTGTAGTACTTGGTTTAATTCATATACATCCATTCCCTGCATTTTCTCTTACATTGATTGTATATTATTAGAGTTTGGCTTGAAATTTATTCCAGAATTTGCTGAGATTCATAATAGTTATAGGTTACCTAGAATTTTTGTGCATGTATGCTAATATCCTTTCCTTTGGCAGCTTCAGCAGGGGTTCAAATTGCGCGATGGCAATGGCCATTTTCACTCCTATTAGCTATTATGTTACATGTATAACAACAGAGGAACAACCTATTTTTTATGTACGATCGGTCAGTTGTATAATCTGAAGTGGAAGGCGATACCACAAACGGCGTGGCCTCGTCTCTCGTAGTGGAGTGGATAGGAGAAGTGTTTTGTGCTGTAAATAGTTGATTAAATGTGGTAGTGGCGGGAAGCATTTTCAGGTCAAAGTCACAGTGGTGGCAGGCCATTGATTATGTGATTGCCACTGTTTTGTGTATTCTCTTTTTGCAGAAATCAAAGGCAAGGCCTACTTCAGTTTTTGTATAATGTTTAATTAACATAAATTATCTAATAAAAAATATTTGGGTAAAATACTCCAGTGGTACATGAACTATACCCAATTCTTTACTTTTTTTTTTCAATTTCATACATGAATTTTTATTCCGTTTACATTTTCTTGTCACGTAAGCTGATGAGTACCACTATAACCATCATATTTAGACATGTATTTTATTTTTAAAAATTCTCCAATTACTTAAGGGTTAATAACAATATTAGTCCTTGATGTTTTATTAATTTCTTAATTCAATCCTTCATATTTTGTTTTTTAATTAAATATTTATTTTAAAAATTTTAGAAAGAATGAATCAATCAATGTTTGACTGTGGCATCATATTAAAAAATATTTTTTAATCCATTTTTCTCTCTAGAAGATCAACCGTCTTCCTTTGTTAACTCCCACCTTTCATTAATCGATGCCAGCTGTTGCTCCTTTCTCCGAACAAGCTCCGTTTGACTTTTTATTTCTCCAATCATGCTTTGATTGGCCAAGCAGGGATGGAGTGATGTGAACATTTTTTACCCTTTTCGTTTCCCTCTTCATTTCTGTGTGAGATTCGGCAAGGATTTGAAAAGAAAAAGAAATTTCAGAAGCAGAGAGAGTAAGGATAGAGAGAAAAGATGACGAAAAAATATTACAATGCTCTATGTAATATTCAATGGACACTCTAATTATTTACTAACAAGTGTCATGTTCTCCGACATTCTCTCTAACGGAATTACAGCTCATTTTGAACATTACAGTGACCCTCTGGCGATGACATTCCATGAGCCGTTGGCATTGGGCTATTTCTGCGAGCACTCCCTTGGGCCGAGCTATCCAATCCAAGTCCTGTAATTTGGCCACACAAAACGTTATCGTTCCCATTCCCGTTTTTAATTTCATTTTCAGCCAGCACATCTTCAGCCTTCCCGCTTCTCTCCTTAATAATAAAATTCGATTGCCCTAATTCTCCAATTTCTCCCCCTTTTGCTTCGATCATGATAATACCCCCTTCTTCAGACGATCCTTGTCCCCAAGGATCAAAATTCGGGAACTGCGATTGAAGGACGATGAAGTCTTTCCAAGTGGCATTCTCCGATCCCATGTTTGCGCACTGAACTAGAAGCTGAGTGACGGGGCGGTTCTGCCTTTTGACGATACGCTTGTCCAAGACTTGTAAGGGGTAAATTTTCAGTTGACCATCATCAACAACTTCTGGGGGGTCGAGAGAGGTAATAGTCCGGGAGCCTATCTTCTTCTTCAATAAGCTAACGTGGAACACATGGTGAATTTTTACAGTCGGTGGAAGTTCTAACTGATAAGCAACTGACCCTATTTTGTTGATGATCTTGTAGGGACCATAGAATCGGACAGCGAGCTTCAAGTTGGAGCGCAGGGCAATCGAAGATTGTTTGTAGGGTTGCAGCTTCAGGTATACCTCGTCCCCAATCTAAAATTGTCTTTCTGATTGTTGTTTGTCTGCATAAAATTTCATCCTCTGTTGTGCTTTTAGAAGATTCTCTTGTAGCAATTTGCGTGTGTGTTCTCTGTTAGCCAGTATGTCATTCACTCCCTAAACTATAGAGTCTTCAACCCACTGTAGTATGTTAAGCTTGTAGCCATATAATGCCTCAAAAGGTGTTATGCCTAGAGCTGTGTGGAAATTGGTGTTGTACCACCATTCAGCATGGGGTAGCCAAGTTGCCCAAGTCTGAGGCTTTAGGAAACATAGTGCTCTCAAATACTATTCTAGACATTGGTTTAGACGTTCAGTCTGACCATCTGACTCAGGATGGTAGGATGAGCTGAAGTGAGGAGTGGTACCCAACTTCTTCATAAGCTCCTTCTAGAAAGTACTAGTAAAATTTTTATCTCAATCAGAGATGGCTATAGTGGACTGCCATGAAGCTTAAAAATATGATCCAAGTATAAATGTGCAACCTCAGAAGCTGTAAAATGATGAGCCAAGGGTAGGAAGTGGGCATACTTGGTGTATTTGTCAAGCACCACTAGAATAGAGTTGAATTTTTTAAAAAGAGGTAACCCCATTGAAATAGTGTCCCAAGCCTGAGTAGGGATATGTAAGGGTTGCAGGAGACCAGGCTTATGTAGGTGTTCATCCTTGACCCTTTAGAAGGTGTCACAGTGCAGCACATACTTCTTAACTTGCCTTTTGAGGTCTGGCCAATAAAAACAAGCTTTAATCCTCTAATAAGTAGCTTGGACCCTTGAGTGCCTACCCATAGAAAAATCATGTAGCTGAAAGAGTAATTGTTGTCTCAATGTGCCATTAATACCAATATAGACTCTTCTTTTTGTTACAAAGTAATCAATCCAAGACGATAATAAAAAAATAAAATAAAGAAATAACTTTAATCAAATAAGAAGAGAAGAATTATAAAACCAGATTAAAGTTGAGGCCTGCGAAGAGCAGTTTCCTTAAGACAAATTTCGACCACTCTGCGGTGCTTGAGTTTGGTTGGTCGTTCGTCTCCCAGGATACAACAACAAGAAGATCTTCGACAGAAGCACGAACTGAAGAGATCTCGAACTAGAGCCTTGTCTAAGCCTATCACCGGTTAAAAGGAAAAACGAGAGAGAAAACGATTTTTGGAGTGATTTGAAACTGAAGAGAAGCATTCTTTATATAGGGGAGTGGAGGAGGAAAAATATGGAAGGTAAATATTCCGAATTAAGGTCATTGACTTTGTATCCGAGCAAAATCAGAAATAATCCATTAATGCCATATTTAAACGGATATATTTCTTATGAATTGATTTTAATACCTTTTAATATCCGATTTAATGAAAGTCACAAAATTTTCTATTAAATTCTGAATATTCAAAAAGATATGTTGTATATAAGGAAAAAATTTAATTCGAAGTGGGTAAAATATCCGCAGGTTCTAAGTGGAACCCGACCGGTCCGGACATTCGCGTCGCCCACGACGTGCGAGCGCGCCCCAACCCGAATGGGTTCAACGAGCTTCGATTTGCACCCCCCTGCACCTGCGCGCGAGGCATAGTGTTCATTCAAGTCATTCAATGACTCCCAAGTGGGTTGGTGTATTTAAACCATTCCCAAGTTTGTTATCCCACCCATGTGGGATAAGGGGTTCATATTTTCCTTAACACAATTCATAACAACCTCACTTTGAGCATCAATTTCTCATTCATTTCTCAACCGTTTTGAGCATATGAGATATCGTTGTAAAGGTCTCATGGAGTAGAATATAAATTAATAAATTTATCATTCGAACATCCACCTTTACCACTAGAAAATATGGCTCAAAGTTTCCAATTTCTCACATTTTTCCAACAATCCCCCACATGAATGAAATTGATGTTTTTATCAAAATATTTTGACTCGATGTGGTGATAGGATCTACGATTGATAGTTGCATAGGATGGGTAGGTTTCCTCCTTTGAACCTTCCCTTGTGAAAGTATATTTACTTTACTAGCTAATCAGTAGACGTGATGTCCTTGAACTGTTCAGCTGTTTGTGTAAACGATGATATACTTCACACAACTACCTTTCTGACAAGATTATTAGTTCTCATGGTTATGTCTATGTGGCCGTGGACACCGCCTGGTTCTGCAAGATTTTAAAAGAACTATGCCCAATAGTCTCCTTGAAGCGGCCCCACTTCACTCTTACATAGGTGACTTATGTTGCTTGGCTCACCGAAGCATACAATGGTCATTAAAAGCTTTGCTTATCTTATAACGCTTTTTATCACTGTTTGCATCATAGGAATGGACTTGGGAAAAAATCCCCCACAGTGATCGCACAGGTCTATGTAATTAGGTTGTCCCTTTGAACCTACATCTTGGGATCTCCAGTCAGCTAGGTAGGGTTTTCCTTCACATAGTGCCTTTAATTCTCATGGGCTTTAGTCCCATTCCTTTAGATGTTTTCTCAACTTGATCTCGATTCAATCCTTTGGTTAGTGGATCAGCAATGTTATCCTTTGATCTTACAAAGTCAATAGAGATAACTCCATTTGAGATCAGTTGTCTGACGGTGTTATGTCGACGGCGCATATGCCTTGACTTACCGTTATACATGAAACTCTGTGCCCTAGCAATTGTTGCTTGATTGCCACAGTGTATACATACTGTGGGCACAGGTTTCGACCATTCAGGGATATCCTCAAGGAATTGACGAAGCCATTCTGCTTCTTCTCCAGATTTGTCTAGAGCAACAAACTCAGATTCCATTGTGGATCTGGTTATAATAGTTTGTCTTGAGGATTTCCATGACACGGCTCCTCCCCCCAAAGTGAATACATATCCACTTGTGCCTTTGGTATCTTGAATATCAGATATCCAACTGGCATCAGAGTATCCTTCTAAGACAGCGGGGTCTCTGGAATAATGCAGTCCGTAGTCCCGAGTATATCTTAGATATCTCAGTATTCTCACAATTGCTTTCCAGTGATCTTTCCCTGGATTGCTTGTGAATCTGCTTAAACTACTCACAGTAAAAGCGATATCTGGTCTAGTGCAGCTCATGAGATACATTAAGCTGCCTATGACTCTTGCATATTCCACTTGGTGGATACTTTCCCCACGATTCTTTGATAGATGTGAACAAGGATCTAACGGAGTTAAGGCTATGCCAGAATCCTCCTTATTAAATTTCTCAAGAATCTTGTCCACATAGTGTGACTGACTTAATATGAGACCCTCCGGTGACCTTTTGATTTGGATGCCCAAAATCGTATCGGCCAGTCCCATATCTTTCATGTCAAATTTCGAATTTAACATGTTTTTGGTACGTTTTACCATTTCATTGTTGCTTCCAACAATAAGTATGTCATCAACATATAAACATAGGATGACATATCCAATGTCTATAGTTTTGACATATATACATTTGTCACACTCATTTATTTTGAAACCGTTAGTCATCATGACATTATCGAATTTCTCATGCCATTGTTTTGGCGCTTGTTTAAGTCCATAAAGAGACTTAACCAATCTGCATACTTTCCTTTCTTGACCTGAAACTACATAACCCTCAGGTTGTTCCATGTAAATTTCTTCATCAAGATCTCCATTTAGGAAAGCTGTTTTAACATCCATTTGATGTACTTCTAGATTTCGCAGAGCAGCTATTGCGAGTATCATCCTTATGGATGTTATTCTTGATACAGGGGAAAATGTATCGAAGTAATCAAGGCCTTCTTTTTGTCGGTATCCTTTGATTACCAACCTTGCCTTGTACTTATCAATTGTTCCATCTGCTTTTATTTTCCTTTTAAAAATCCATTTTGAATTTAGTGGTTTAATTCCAGGAGGAAGGTCCACTAATTCCCATGTATGGTTTTGCATGATGGAATCAATTTCGCTCTTAATGGCATCTTTCCATAAGGTGCCTTCAGAGGAGCGTATATCATCACTATACGTTAGAGGTTCAGCCTCCAGCATAAAGGTTAAGAAATCAGATCCAAAGGATTTTTCTACCCTTGCTCGTTTGCTCCTTCTTGGCTCTATTTCATTTTCAGCCTCTTGTTGATTACTTGGAATCATTTCATTCAAAGTTTGTTCTGTTGAACTTTGATCAAGTTCCCTAGATTTATAAGGGAATGTATTTTCAAAGAATGATGCATTCTTTGATTCCATTATCGTGTTTGTAACACCCTAAAAAGTACCCTAGTTCGAACGATAGAAAAACGATATTGATAACGTAAAAGATCACAACTTAGCTAAGATTGAAAGTATTTAAAATGTATAATCATGTATAAGTACACATACTTGGTAGAAATAAAATTTAATCAATGTAAAATAATGTATATATATAAGTGTATATATATACATTCGATGGAATTAAATTAAGTTGAAGAATTGATACTTAAATATATATATAACATGATATGTGGATGATTATAAGAATTATATATATATGTGTATTAGTGGAAAAAAATATTAAAATACATTATAATAATTTAAGTGGCCAAGTGGGATATACTTGGTTAAAAACAATACCAAGTGTCCGGCCAAGTGTAAACATAAAACATGTGGTCATCCATCATTTTGCTTCCATCTATATCTTTCCTTTACTCAAACAAACCAAAGAGAAAACTTGAGAGCTTTCGGTGAAGAAGAAGAATGGCATGCATGGCTTAAGATTTGGTCTAGAAAATTCAAGGAAAAATTGGAAGTAAGTAGTTCAAGCTCTCTATTATTCGAATATGTTAAAATCTTTAATAGATCAATGGTTTTAATGCCTTTAGAAAATCATGAAAGTGATGATACTAAAGGTTATGCTGCTGGAAAATTTTAAGAACACAAGAAACCTCAAGAAATTTTGAAGGATAAAAGCTTATGAACATGCAAGAGTAAATATGGACAGATTTAGTAGTTATAAGAACATGCAACTTTAGAAAATTGTAGAAAATTAATTAGTGGGAATTTCGTGATGAATTTTTGATATGTTCTACTTTGACATGTCTAAAGTGGTAGAAAAATTATAAATCTGAGTTTTGATCATTGTAGTGAAATCTGGAAGCTTAATACGAACAGCATGTAAAACTGTCCTGCACTGTTCTTAGATGGACAGTGAACTTTAGAAAATTGTAGAAAATTCACTAGAAAGAGTTTAGTGATGAAATTTTGATATGTTATACTTTGACATGTCTAAAATGGTAGAAAAATTGTAAAAAGGAGTTTTGATGACTGTGGTAAAATCTGGAAACCCATTTCGAACAGCATGCAAAACTGTCCAGTAATGCTCCTAGCTGGACAGTGAACTTTGTAAAATTGTAGAAAATAATCTACTAGATTTTTCGACCTGAATTTTTGATATATTAAAATTGGGTATGTTAGTTGAATTTAGGAACAAACGGTTTTCGATTTGGAGTTGTGTACAGGAAATAAGAAATGAATTAAATTAGGTGGTCAGAAATGTGTATAAATGAAAAGAAGAAAAAAATTAAGAATTTGTGAATTATTAAAGATGTAAAATTGGATTAAATGGAGTGTTAATAAATTGATTAACAATCTGTAGGATGTGAAATCCACCAATTTTAATGATCAATTTGAAAGTTTAAGTGATTAATTAAAGAAATTAGGAAAATGGAAATTAGTCTTATCGAACCGTAAAAGTATAGGGACTGTTTTGAATAAAAATGCAAAATTCAGTCCCTAATTGCATAAATTGAGTTCTGAAAAATTGTTAATTGCTTGGCTTGAATGCCTTAGATCCTAGAAGCGAAAGGGTAGAAGAAGAGATTACTCCGGGATCAGCTTCAGATCGGGCGAAGGGCATACGGATTCAAAATTAGCTCGGCGAATTGTGAGTGAAACGATTTTTAGAGTTGGGATTAGAGTCCCAACTGCCTTAATTTGATTTTTAAGTTATGATAAGCATGCAATTTGGACTAATTAATTATTCGATTTTAGTAAGGGAAGAAGGAATAATGGAATCTGGATTTTATGCTTGTGTTATGCGATTTTGTTGCATATGTGATTGAAATTAAATTGACGATTGATATGTTTGATTCCGAATCTGATATTTGGTTAATCTTACTGTTTTGGATGAATTAATCATGCTGATTATTGGAATTTATTGTGATATTGATTTCTTGTGGAAACAATGAAGTTGTGATATAGTATGTGAGTATGCAATACTCTTACATGTTATAATTATGTTTGACAAGTTCAATTGAGTATTGAACTATGAAATGAAATTCTGAATTATATGATATGAGCTTGGATTGTTCGAATGCTGAGCTGAAATGTGTGAATTGAGCTTGTAAATGTTTATATGATCATGTGTGATAACATGTTATTGGAATTGGAATTATAAGCAATTAATCGAAGGGATTAATTAAGAATTTCTGAAAATTTGATTGATTATGTATCTGATTAAATTAAAGATTTAAATGCAAAGCCCTTGGTGTGTACAGTCTGTTTAGGTAGTACGGCTAGCCTAGAGTCTGAGCTCAATAAGAAAATCGGTACGTTAGTGTACTCGATACTGTGGTACGTAAGTGTACCTTCTTGCTTAATGTCTGCGGACATTATGATATGTTATACGTGATACGATTTGGTACGTGGTACCTAATACATGGTGAATTTTGATTCACAACCTCTGTTATACGTGACTTGATTACCTAGCATACTCTACTATCCAAGGCATTGCTAAATGAATTAAATGAACAATTTAAGGAATGAAATCTGAAAATTGAAAGTAAATTCATGAAATTGGTTGTTGGATCATTTGAATAAAATATTGAATTTCATGATTTGTCATTCTTGATATGCTATGAAACTTTAATTGTGATAATTTGATAATTGGAAGTTAATTCAGGTTTCATGGCTTGTATGTGTATTCATGATATGAATGATATGTAATCACTTGCATGTATTCGAATAGAATTACATGACTCCTTGGTGTATATATTCGAATGATTTCTATGGTGCACTATTAATTGTGGATTGATTATATTGCTTGAATCATTCGAATGAGCTAATGTGCAAAGTGAAATTTAATTGTTTGATCATAATGTTTAAATTGGAAACCGAATAGAATAGGGTTTCCTCACTAAGTACGAGAAGTACTTACCACTCGAACCTTTCCTTCCTTCCCCTAAATTTCAGGTTCTAGCATCGTTGACCTCTATCCGTATTCTACTCGTACGAAGCTTAAGTATGATTTTCCCTGTCTTTGTCGTACTCATGATGGGTGGCCTAGTGTTCAGCATGTTAGATCAATTTGGCATAATGGTTATGTTCATGAACTATTTCTTTAGTATTGTATAAACTTATAAGAAGTTACCTTACATCTTGATATGTAATTAAGGGAAACTAAAACACTATGGATGATATTATCGGATATGATATATATATATATATGATGAATGAATCGGTTAGAATTACCATAGAATTGCTCTTAATTGATAACATGTAAATCGAATGTAAATGATTATGGGTAGTGTCCAAATGAATTGAAATCAATGAAATTAATTTATGAATATAATGAAGTATGTCTATGGAATAATCGAATGTGAAAAGAAATTAAAATAGATTATGTTATATACATCATAAGATAAGTGATTGGATTACATGTGCCCACCAAGCCTTGATCGAAACATTGATATGAAATGTGTATAATTTATATATGACATGAATGATTGTAAATTAGTGCAATTTGAATAGATGTATTCGAATAAAAAAAAATATCACACGAAAAATTGTTAACCCACTTCCGCTACCTAATACGATTCCGTCACATGTTAACATAACGCTCCTTGCCCCTAATCCGGGGTGAGGGGTGTTATATAAAGTGGTAATCAGAGCTTTTTAGGTTAAGTCCTAAAAATTTTAATCGAGTCTGCATACATCTGCATTGTTTAGGTTTGCCACCCATGTATTGTATGATAAGATATCTGTACTGAGCTTTCTGATCTTCTGTTATTTGACTGAATGATAGAACATGACGGACCCAAAAGACCCAAAGAATGGGAACTCGCACGAATCTTCGAGCGAAGGTGATAGTGTGAGATTGGGTGATAATTCTCCTGCTCGAACTGAAACTCCGAGAAAGGAGAGAAACAAAGAGCCTGCTCAGACTTCCGAGCAAATTGCCAAAAAGCCTGCTCAAGTCACTGAACGGATCCCTACAGAGCATGTTCAGAACACAGAACAACTTCCACCTGAAAATCCTATGGTTCAGTCTGCCCAAAGGGAATGTCTCCTCAGCATGAAGGAGATGTTCAATCAAATTCTAACAAATCTGAAACAAGAGCAACCTACTGTTTCTGTCCCTACTGCACCTAGCAGAGCTCCGATAGATAAGCTTTCTCAGCATCGAGCCTACACTTTTACTGGTGCTAATGAAGAAAGACCAGAAGATGCAGAGTACTGGCTTGAAAACACCACCAAGGTGGTAACCCGACAATTACAGTGCTCCGATGACCACAAATTGGAGTGTGCTGTGGCTCTGTTAGCTGATGAGGCTATGAATTGGTGGGAAACCACTACTCTCACTGTTCCGAATGAACTGGTGACATGGGAATTCTTCCTCGAAGAGTTCAAAAAGAAGTACATCAGTGAACAATACTTAGCTGAAAGAAGAAAGAAGTTCTTGCACCTTAAACAAGCCAACCGTCCTATTGAGCATTACGTTGCAGATTTTTGCAAGTATTGCAAATACGGTGCAGAATACATCAAAACTGAAGCTGATAAATGCCGAATGTTCATTGAAGGCATGAATGATGAATTGAGTCCAATCTTCACTGCTTTGGGAATCAATGATTTCCAGAATCTTGTTAATCGGGCTATTGCAACCGAAGCCAGAATGAAAGCTGCTGAAAAGAGAAAAGGGGGCAATAAGCCTGACAAAAAGCAGAAACGAGACGACAAGTCTCAATGGCAGTTCAAGAAGCCTAAATTTCAGAAAGAAGGGTCTTCTAATTTCACTTCTGCTCCGAGGAGCAATTACACTTCTAAACCAACCACAGTGATCAGATCCTCAGTACCTACTATGTCTGTTAATAGTTCGGGAAATTCTGAAAAGATTCCTCCTTGCAAGTTCTGTCAGAAACCACATAGAGGTCAATGCAGACTTCAGGCAAATCTCTGTTATGCTTGTGGTGGTGATGATCACTACATCAAAGACTGTCCTAAGAAGCATGAATCTATGCCAGCTCGTAACACTGCAGTTCCTAGTCCGACATTCTCTAATCGGAATAGGAATGCCAAGTCAGCCCAGCCGAGTTATCAGAAGAAAGGCAAGGGTACTCATTCCAATGCTACTACTCATCAGGAATCTCAAGCACCTGCTAGAGTTTACCACATTCGTGGTAGAGATGATGAAGAGTCTCCTGAAGTGATTGCAGGTACTGTTGAGCTAAACTCACATCCTGTTTATGCTTTAATAGATTCGGGATCCACTCATTCATTCACATGTCTATCTGTTGTAAAAAGGTTAAAATTAGAACTGAAAATGTGAAAACAAGTCTGATAGTCTCAAACCCTTTAGGAGGAACTTCAAACATAAACCTAATATGTAGAAATTGTTCATTGCATATTAGCAATTTGCCATTCCTTATTGATCTCTACATATTACCCTCCTGTGAGTTCGATCTAATTCTGGGTTTAGATTGGTTAAGTAAACATGAGGCTTGGGTAGACTGTCAAAATAAAAGACTGTATCTTCAGGGTTTAGGAAAGGAATCCATACTCCTAATTGATAAAAAGCCCACTTCCATTTTTGCATCCATGGTCTTATGAGATCAAATTGAATTTGGAATGTCTGAAATACCTGTTGTTTCTGAATTCATTGATGTATTTCCCGAGGAACTACCTGGTCTCCCTCCGACTAGAGAAGTTGAATTCGGGATTGATGTACAGCCTGGCTCAAATCCGGTGTCTATCACTCCGTACAGGATGGCACCTCTTGAGTTAAAAGAATTGCAAAAACAACTTCAAGAACTTCAGGACAAGGGTTTCATTCGACCCAGCACTTCTCCTTGGGGTGCACCTGTTCTATTTGTAAAGAAAAAGGATGGAACAATGCGTCTTTGCATTGACTACCGTCAATTGAACAAGATCACAATCAAGAACCGATATCCGCTCCCAAGAATAGAAGATCTGTTTGATCAACTTAGGGATGCTTCAGTATTCTCAAAGATTGACCTGCGATCTGGATACTATCAAATGAGAGTCAAAGAGGAGGATGTATCAAAAACAGCCTTCCGAACTCGTTATGGCCACTATGAATTTCTGGTAATGCCTTTCGGATTAACAAATGCTCCGGCGGCATTCATGGATCTTATGAACAGAGTATTCAAGCCCTATCTTGATAAATTTGTAGTTGTCTTCATTGATGACATTCTCATTTATTCTCGCAACAAAGAAGAACATGCTGATCATCTCCGTATTGTTTTGCAAACTCTCCGGGAACGCCAGTTATTCGCAAAATTTTCCAAGTGCGAGTTCTGGTTATCGGAAGTCTCTTTCCTTGGACATGTAATTTCTGCAGAAGGAATTAAAGTTGATCCGAAGAAAATTCAGTCAATCATGGATTGGCGACCTCCCAGAAATGTCAGTGAAATACGAAGTTTCCTTGGTCTTGCTGGTTATTACAGAAGGTTTGTCAAAGGGTTTTCCTCTATAGCCTTACCTTTGACTAAACTTCTTCGTAAAGATCAACCGTTTGAATGGTCTGACAAGCAACAGAGAAGCTTTGACCAACTCAAAGCAGCCTTGACTCATGCCCCAGTTTTGATCCAACCAGAACCGGGCAAAGATTATATTGTATACAGTGATGCTTCACATGCGGGTCTTGGATGTGTTTTAATGCAGGGTGATAATGTGATAGCTTATGCTTCACGCCAACTGAAATCTCATGAATTGAACTATCCAACGCATGATCTCGAACTTGCTGCAATTGTATTTGCTCTCAAAATATGGAGACACTACTTGTACGGTGAGAAATGTTACCTGTTCACCGATCATAAGAGCCTAAAGTATCTCCTGACTCAGAAAGATCTGAATTTGAGACAACGCAGATGGATGGAGTTATTGAAAGACTATGATTTAGTCATTGACTATCATCCAGGAAAAGCCAATGTGGTTGCAGATGCCTTAAGTCGTAAACCGACATTGGGTAAAATCTCTATTCTCTGAATCTTAAAAAAATATAAATAATAATGTGTCTATAATAAGAGTTTTGATTAAAAAGTGGTATTTATTCTTGTAGCTCCAACTGCTATCAATGCTCATCTTCGAGTATATCAGAAGCAAGGATTTCTGTCCGAACTTCAAATTCAATCCAGTCTAATCTCAAGGATTGAAAATCTTCAGAAAGCTGATCCAGAACTTCAGGATATTATTTCCAAACTGGATACAAAGTCTGGTGAAGGATTCCGTATTCATACAAACGGTCTCCTTTACTTCAAAGATAGAATCTGTGTTCCAAATGATGAAAGTTTGAAAAGAGATCTTCTGGAAGAAGCACACCAGAGTTCTTTCTCGGTCCACCCTGGATCGGTTAAGATGTATAAAGATCTCAAATCTTTGTATTGGTGGTCTGGTATGAAAGCGGCTATCAATGATTTCGTATCCAAATGTCTAAACTGTCAGAAAGTCAAAGCTGAACATAGAGTTCCCACCGGACTACTCCAACCACTTGTACTACCACAGTGGAAATGGGAACGAATTACTATGGATTTCGTGACTGGTCTTCCTTGTTCTCCCAGAAAATATGATGCTATTTGGGTGATTGTTGACCGATTCACCAAATCGGCACATTTTATTCCTATTCGTATCAATTACAGTTTGGAGACCTTGGCCAATCTGTATATTCAAGAAATAATCCGGCTACATGGAATTCCTATCTCCATTGTCTCTGATCGTGATCCAAGATTTACTTCTAGATTTTGGAAAACATTACAGAGAGCTATGGGAACGAAATTGAATCTAAGCACAGCTTTCCATCCGCAAACTGATGGTCAGTCTGAACGAGTAATTCAGATTCTCGAAGACATGCTTAGAGCTTGCATAATTGACTTTGGGAAGAATTGGGAGAAATCCCTACCCTTAGTTGAATTTGCCTACAACAATAGCTATCAGTCGTCTATTCAGATGGCTCCTTTTGAAGCATTGTATGGCAGAAAATGCAGAACACCTCTGTGTTGGTCCGAACTTGGTGAAAATAAGGTTTTGGGACCACAACTGCTCAGAGAAACAGAAGAGAAAGTTCAAATCATCCATTCTCGTTTAAAACAAGCCTTCGATAGACAGAAAGCATATGCTGATCTGAAACGAAGAGATATCCAGCATAACGTGGGAGACAAAGTCTTTCTTAAAGTCTCTCCATGGAAGAAAGTGTTTCGGTTCGGAAAGAGGGGAAAGCTCAGTCCTCGCTTTATTGGGCCTTTTGAAATCACTGAAAGAATTGGCCCAGTGGCTTATCGACTTGCACTCCCTAGTGAGTTCGATAAAATTCACAATGTCTTTCATGTGTCAATGCTCAGAAAGTATAGATCCGATCCATCTCATATCTTAGAGCCGGAAGAAGTAGAACTAAATCCTGATTTGTCCTATGAAGAGGAACCGATTCAGATTCTGGATAGGGAAATCAAAAGACTCAGAAACAAAAATGTTGCACTGGTTAAAGTCTTGTGGAGAAATCACAAGATGGAAGAGGCAACATGGGAACCTGAGGACACGATGAAAAAGCAATATCCTCATCTGTTCGATTCAGGTAAAATTCGAGGGCGAATTTTCTTTAAGGGGGGAGGAATTGTAACACCCTAAAAAGTACCCTAGTTCGAACGATAGAAAAACGATATTGATAACGTAAAAGATCACAACTTAGCTAAGATTGAAAGTATTTAAAATGTATAATCATGTATAAGTACACATACTTGGTAGAAATAAAATTTAATCAATGTAAAATAATGTATATATATAAGTGTATATATATACATTCGATGGAATTAAATTAAGTTGAAGAATTGATACTTAAATATATATATAACATGATATGTGGATGATTATAAGAATTATATATATATGTGTATTAGTGGAAAAAAATATTAAAATACATTATAATAATTTAAGTGGCCAAGTGGGATATACGTGGTTAAAAACAATACCAAGTGTCCGGCCAAGTGTAAACATAAAACATGTGGTCATCCATCATTTTGCTTCCATCTATATCTTTCCTTTACTCAAACAAACCAAAGAGAAAACTTGAGAGCTTTCGGTGAAGAAGAAGAATGGCATGCATGGCTTAAGATTTGGTCTAGAAAATTCAAGGAAAAATCGGAAGTAAGTAGTTCAAGCTCTCTATTATTCGAATATGTTAAAATCTTTAATAGATCAATGGTTTTAATGCCTTTAGAAAATCATGAAAGTGATGATACTAAAGGTTATGCTGCTGGAAAATTTTAAGAACACAAGAAACCTCAAGAAATTTTGAAGGATAAAAGCTTATGAACATGCAAGAGTAAATATGGACAGATTTAGTAGTTATAAGAACATGCAACTTTAGAAAATTGTAGAAAATTAATTAGTGGGAATTTCGTGATGAATTTTTGATATGTTCTACTTTGACATGTCTAAAGTGGTAGAAAAATTATAAATCTGAGTTTTGATCATTGTAGTGAAATCTGGAAGCTTAATACGAACAGCATGTAAAACTGTCCTGCACTGTTCTTAGATGGACAGTGAACTTTAGAAAATTGTAGAAAATTCACTAGAAAGAGTTTAGTGATGAAATTTTGATATGTTATACTTTGACATGTCTAAAATGGTAGAAAAATTTTAAAAAGGAGTTTTGATGACTGTGGTAAAATCTGGAAACCCATTTCGAACAGCATGCAAAACTGTCCAGTAATGCTCCTAGCTGGACAGTGAACTTTGTAAAATTGTAGAAAATAATCTACTAGGTTTTTCGACCTGAATTTTTGATATATTAAAATTGGGTATGTTAGTTGAATTTAGGAACAAACGGTTTTCGATTTGGAGTTGTGTACAGGAAATAAGAAATGAATTAAATTAGGTGGTCAGAAATGTGTATAAATGAAAAGAAGAAAAAAATTAAGAATTTGTGAATTATTAAAGATGTAAAATTGGATTAAATGGAGTGTTAATAAATTGATTAACAATCTGTAGGATGTGAAATCCACCAATTTTAATGATCAATTTGAAAGTTTAAGTGATTAATTAAAGAAATTAGGAAAATGGAAATTAGTCTTATCGAACCGTAAAAGTATAGGGACTGTTTTGAATAAAAATGCAAAATTCAGTCCCTAATTGCATAAATTGAGTTCTGAAAAATTGTTAATTGCTTGGCTTGAATGCCTTAGATCCTAGAAGCGAAAGGGTAGAAGAAGAGATTACTCCGGGATCAGCTTCAGATCGGGCGAAGGGCATACGGATTCAAAATTAGCTCGGCGAATTGTGAGTGAAACGATTTTTAGAGTTGGGATTAGAGTCCCAACTGCCTTAATTTGATTTTTAAGTTATGATAAGCATGCAATTTGGACTAATTAATTATTCGATTTTAGTAAGGGAAGAAGGAATAATGGAATCTGGATTTTATGCTTGTGTTATGCGATTTTGTTGCATATGTGATTGAAATTAAATTGACGATTGATATGTTTGATTCCGAATCTGATATTTGGTTAATCTTACTGTTTTGGATGAATTAATCATGCTGATTATTGGAATTTATTGTGATATTGATTTCTTGTGGAAACAATGAAGTTGTGATATAGTATGTGAGTATGCAATACTCTTACATGTTATAATTATGTTTGACAAGTTCAATTGAGTATTGAACTATGAAATGAAATTCTGAATTATATGATATGAGCTTGGATTGTTCGAATGCTGAGCTGAAATGTGTGAATTGAGCTTGTAAATGTTTATATGATCATGTGTGATAACATGTTATTGGAATTGGAATTATAAGCAATTAATCGAAGGGATTAATTAAGAATTTCTGAAAATTTGATTGATTATGTATCTGATTAAATTAAAGATTTAAATGCAAAGCCCTTGGTGTGTACAGTCTGTTTAGGTAGTACGGCTAGCCTAGAGTCTGAGCTCAATAAGAAAATCGGTACGTTAGTGTACTCGATACTGTGGTACGTAAGTGTACCTTCTTGCTTAATGTCTGCGGACATTATGATATGTTATACGTGATACGATTTGGTACGTGGTACCTAATACATGGTGAATTTTGATTCACAACCTCTGTTATACGTGACTTGATTACCTAGCATACTCTACTATCCAAGGCATTGCTAAATGAATTAAATGAACAATTTAAGGAATGAAATCTGAAAATTGAAAGTAAATTCATGAAATTGGTTGTTGGATCATTTGAATAAAATATTGAATTTCATGATTTGTCATTCTTGATATGCTATGAAACTTTAATTGTGATAATTTGATAATTGGAAGTTAATTCAGGTTTCATGGCTTGTATGTGTATTCATGATATGAATGATATGTAATCACTTGCATGTATTCGAATAGAATTACATGACTCCTTGGTGTATATATTCGAATGATTTCTATGGTGCACTATTAATTGTGGATTGATTATATTGCTTGAATCATTCGAATGAGCTAATGTGCAAAGTGAAATTTAATTGTTTGATCATAATGTTTAAATTGGAAACCGAATAGAATAGGGTTTCCTCACTAAGTACGAGAAGTACTTACCACTCGAACCTTTCCTTCCTTCCCCTAAATTTCAGGTTCTAGCATCGTTGACCTCTATCCGTATTCTACTCGTACGAAGCTTAAGTATGATTTTCCCTGTCTTTGTCGTACTCATGATGGGTGGCCTAGTGTTCAGCATGTTAGATCAATTTGGCATAATGGTTATGTTCATGAACTATTTCTTTAGTATTGTATAAACTTATAAGAAGTTACCTTACATCTTGATATGTAATTAAGGGAAACTAAAACACTATGGATGATATTATCGGATATGATATATATATATATATGATGAATGAATCGGTTAGAATTACCATAGAATTGCTCTTAATTGATAACATGTAAATCGAATGTAAATGATTATGGGTAGTGTCCAAATGAATTGAAATCAATGAAATTAATTTATGAATATAATGAAGTATGTCTATGGAATAATCGAATGTGAAAAGAAATTAAAATAGATTATGTTATATACATCATAAGATAAGTGATTGGATTACATGTGCCCACCAAGCCTTGATCGAAACATTGATATGAAATGTGTATAATTTATATATGACATGAATGATTGTAAATTAGTGCAATTTGAATAGATGTATTCGAATAAAAAAAAATATCACACGAAAAATTGTTAACCCACTTCCGCTGCCTAATACGATTCCGTCACATGTTAACATAACGCTCCTTGCCCCTAATCCGGGGTGAGGGGTTTTATAGTGTTCTTGTGAATCTCAGGATTTTTTGATTCATACACAAGAAATCGATAAGCATTGCTATGTTCAGCATAGCCAATAAAAATACAATCCACAGTTTTTGGACCTATTTTCATTTGTTTTGGTAATGGATCCATTACCTTGGCAAGACACTCCCACATTTTCAAGTGTTTGTAGGAAGGCTTTCGACCTTTCCACAACTCATATGGTGTCTTATCCTTTTCCTTTCGAGGAACCTTATTCAAAAGGTAATTAGCCGAAAGAACTGCTTCCCCCCACATGTTCTGTGGTAACCCAGAGCTTCCTAACAAAGCATTCATCATTTCTTTTAGAGTCCGATTTTTACGTTCGGCTACTCCATTAGATTGGGGAGAATATGGTGGTGTTACTTCATGAATAATTCCATGTTGTGAACAATATTCACCAAATGGATTAACATATTCACCACCACGATCACTTCTTACCACCTTAATCTTTTTATTAAGTTGGTTTTCGACTTCTTGCTTATAGAGTATAAATTTCTCTATAGCTTCGTCTTTGCTTTTAAGCAAATATACATAGCAATACTTTGTGCTATCATCGATGAAGGTAATAAAATATTTATTTCCTCCTTTAGTTTGAACAAATTTCAAATCACATACATCGCTATGTATTAGATCAAGTGGTTCTGTACTTCTTTCAATTGTTTGAAAAGAAGACCTTGTTAATTTTGCTTCTACACACGTTTCACATTTATGGTTATAATTAATGTGAAATGAAGGGATGTGTTCCAAGTTAATTAACCTACGTAAGGTATCATAATTAACATGTCCAAGTCTACCATACCATAAATTAAATGATTCGAGCATGTAAGCAGAAGAAGAAGCTGCATTCTTATTCATTATTTTGGATTTTACAGAGATAGCATTGAGTTTCCACATTCCATTCAATACATATCCCCTACCCACAAACATCCCCCCTTTTGACAGAATTAACTTCTAGGACTCAAAAACCATTCTAAAACCATGAACACTTAAAAGTGTTCCAGAAACAAGGTTTTTGCGTACGTCAGGCACGTACAATACATTCTGCAGCTTGAGTTCTTTTCCAGAAGTCATCTTCAAGACCACTGTTCCCTTCCCTTTGATCTTGGAAGTCGCAGCATTTCCCATGTAGAGCTTCTCCCCATTGTCGCAAGGTATCAACTCAGAGAAAGAGTTTTCGTCACAACATATATGGCGAGTGGCTCCAGTGTCAAGCCACCATTCCCTCGGGTTAGAGTCAACCAGGTTGACTTCAGAAATCACCGCGCATAGATCTTCATCCTCCATATCATTGGCCTCCTTAGCTCTAGCTCTTTTCGGATGTCTGCATTCAGAGGACCTGTGCTCCATCTTGCCACAGTTGAAGCACGACCCTTTGAATTTCTCCTTTTTGGAGACTCCGCCATTAGGCCTCAGATTTGGCTTGGCCTGGTGATGTTGGGGTTGCTTACCCTTCTTGACTTCAACAACATTTGCCTTGGCCTCTTTGAAAGCAAGTTTCCTGGCATTACCTCTGTTGTCCTCTTCAATTCGAAGTCTGGTGATCAGTTCTTCCACTGACATTTCCTTCCTCTTATGCTTCAAATAATTTTTGAAGTCATTCAATCCGGGAGGCAGCTTTTCCGTGATTGTAACGCCCCGGTTTTGGGCTTAGGAGTTTTGGGCGTTGACCGGTTTGGTCAAAGTGCTGTTCGAATCTAAAAAGGTGAAATTAGGGAAGCCTAGTTCGGGTTGCATTAAAAATATGGAAAAATGTTCTAAAATCATCTTTTAATATAATTAAGTGAACTGTGAAATCAATTTTGGAAAATGAGTTTTGGAAGGGTGACATTTTGGCTAGTGACCAAAATGTAATTTTTGAAAGTTTTGTGACTGTTTTAGAAAGGGTTGAAACTTTGAATCTTTAAGGAGCTATTATTCCAAAAGTAGTTTCTCCAGATTTTTCTAAGATATTTTAAGCTATATTCTGATTTTAAAACATATCAAAAGAGGAGGGAAAGCCATTTTGGTCATTTTGATAACTAATTTCCTATTTTCTTTTCTCTCATTTTCTCTCAACCCAAACACTTTCTTTCCAGAGAATTGTTTCTGATTTTCTCACCTAAATCTCTCCTTTTAACTCTCTTTTGATTCCTAATCATCATATCTACAAAACCTCATCATTTGCTACTTGATTCATCAAGGTTTTTGATTCCAAAAAGAGGAGAAACTCAAGTTTGGAGGTAAGAACGTCCTTCTCCTCTAAACTATCAGTTCTTTACTGAAATTCCTAAGCTTTCAATCCTTAATTGATGTTTTATTAAAGGCTTTTAAGTTGTGAAATGGATCTTGGCTTATAATGCAAGATTTGGTGATTTTTGATGATTTTCGTTTGATCGGTTAAATCTGTGATTTGAGATGTGTTTTTGATGTTATTTGAACTCTAAATTGATAAGGAATTGAGTTTTGATTGATGCAATCCCGGATAGGTTGGGTTTCCTAAGTTTAGCTTGTGATTCTTGTTTGTTTTTGAGGTGATCTTGTGGATCTGGTGTTGCTGGAGCTATAAGGATGTTATTAGGTTCTTTTTAGATGTTAAATGATGTTAAAGGATGTTAGGTTTTGATGGTTTTTGGCTGGGCTTTGTTGAGAAGTGGTTTGGATGCATTTTCGGTTGTGTTTGGTGGCCGAAAATGGAGTGTGGATGAGAGCAGCGAGTTTAGGTGCTTTCATTGAAGCAATTAATGCATGATGATGCATTAATCTTCTGCTTTGATGTGTTGAAACAGGGGAGGCGTCTTTGGATCCAAGAGTTGTTGATCCGGAAGCTTGATTTGGTGCTTCGGCAAGAGGCGAAGTGGAATCGGTGAGTGAAATTGGGTTTTCGGCTTTGAAACCAATGTCTTGGGAGCTTAGTTTAAGTCTAAACAACTTTGCTAAGCTCAAGTGTAAGTTTTCGGAAATACTCTCTAGTGGTGGCCATGATTTGATTGTTGTGCAATGTGGTTTATTGCATGTTTTAAACTCTGTTTTGAAAGCATGATTTAGCATGGTTAATGCTGTTTTTGTAAGCCATATGTTGAAGGAAGCTCAAGGTAAGAGTTCATTGTTTTTGAACATTGATTAAATGTGGTTTGATGCTTTTAAATGCATGATGAATATGGCTTGGTTTAATGCTTTAAAACAGTGGATAAATTGATGATAATGATGTATATTGGCAAGTGATGTTTTGAAAAGGTTAAGGTCACTAAGGTGGTTAAAAGTCCTTGAGTGAGCCTTGTTTACTTAAGAATATCAAGGTGGTTAAAAGTCCTTGGATGATTCTTGCTACGAACACAAAGGTGGTTAAAAGTCCTTGTGTGGTCCTTTCCATGGTGTTTAAAAGTCCATGGGCCAAGGTGTTTAAAAGTCCTTGGGGCCAAGGTGTTTAAAAGTCCTTGGGGTGAAACTTGATACGGACACAAAGGTGGTTAAAAGTCCTTGTGTGGTCCTTTCCATGGTGGTTAAAAGTCCATGGGCCAAGGTGTTTAAAAGTCCTTGGGGCCAAGGTGTTTAAAAGTCCTTGGGGTGAAAGTTGATGAACTTGTTTTTAAAGAAATGGAACTTATCACTTGTGGCCAATATGACATGTTATGATATGAAGCATGAGATGCATGTTTAAGTATGCTTTTGAGCATGTGTATATGATGACTTGAAGCATGATTTATAAAGTGTTTTATAAATGCATTATTGAATGGTTTTATTGAGCATTCCTCACTAAGCTTTTGCTTACGCTCTCTTTGTTTTCTCAAATCAATAATGCAGAACATTAAAGTACTTTGAGGGCAGCAAGGAAGGCAAGCATTCAAGTGGAAGTAAAGCTCAAAGTATGGAAGGTTTTCTTAAGTACATTTAGCTTTTGGTAATTTGGCAATGGGGGACCTATGTGTATGTTTTGGGAGATGTTTTGAACTCCCTAAGTATATTGAATGTTGTTGAGAATGCTGGTTTTTGTGGTTGGCCATTATATGCTTGAATTGGAAGTTTATGTTTGAATGGTTGCTTGTGTAGGAAGCATGCCTATAGATTTGGGGCTTTTCACATATGTTGATGTTTTGATGAATTGTTGATGCAAGTATGTCTCATATATGTTGAATTGCATGTTGGTAAAGTTTGGTGGCATTTGGAGCATGATTGGATGTTTAATTGCATGTTTAAGTATGCATTTTGGGGTAATCTGTGCAGGGTGTTTCGGAACAGCACCTACCGTTTCGGAACGGGTGCCATTAACAAGCCCAGACGTCCGAAACGGGAGGGACCGTTCCGAAACGGTTGGCTACTGCCAGCCCGTGTTGCGGTACGCGTTGCGGAACGACCCCGCGTTTCGAAACGGGCTCTGCCTGTTTCGGAACGGGTGACCGTTAGGGGCTGACATTGGCAGTTAAATGTTTTGAATTGTTTGCATTTTGGTCCTGAATCTTGTTTGTGCAATTGTATGAGTTTGGGAAGTCCTTTTGAGCTGAAATTTCACAGAGAAGCATGAAACCTGATTAATTTCAAGTTGGTAACTTTAATTTGGGTTAAGTCCTCATATATATCAGAAATTACAATTTGGTCCCTAAAGTTGTAATTTGTTCAATTGGGTCCCTGTTTGATCTCTGATGTTTATGATCTTTGAGTAAGCTGTTGTATGATCATATCTAAGGATTAATATGCATCTAGACAAGTTTTTTTTTTTAAAAAAGGGTCGTTAATCAAGGTTGACTTTCGGGTTGACTTTGGTTTTCCCCGTGTGACTTTCTTAATTCGGGTCAACCGTCTAGGCCGGGTTAAGGGGGTTACAGTGATGGCAGCTACTTGAAAAGATTCACTGATAGTCATCCCTTCTGCAATAATTCCATGAATGATTAGTTGGAATTCTTCAACTTGATTTACTACTGGTTTTGAATCAACCATAGTAAAGTTCAAAAATTTGGCTACTAAAAACTTTTTAGCCCCAGCATCCTCTGCTTTGTACTTATTATCCAGTGCTGCCCACAGATGTTTTGTTGTTTTGTACACATCATATACCAGATACAATGAGTCTTGCAGTCCGTTGAGGATGTAGTTTCGACACAGAAAATCAGCATTGTTCCAAGACTCTGTGATACTAAAGGCGGTGAGATCATCCACCTCTCCTTCTCCATCCCTTACGGCGACAACTGGGGGATCTTCCTTTAGATACTTTGCCAGATTCAGCATGGTCAGATAGAACAGCATCTTCTGTTGCCATGTCTTAAAATTCTGTCCGCAAAATTTCGACGGCTTCTCATTGTGGCTCATTGCCACTGCCGTTGCATTCAGATTCGGTATCTGTTGTTTCGGAGTCTGTGCAGGTGCAAGGACCTTAGCAGTAGAATCAACATAATCTCCAATAGTCATCGTTTCTGTTCGAAAGATACAAAGAGGAATTAAAATAAATTCCAATAAACAGAAAATTAATTTCTCGTTTATTACCGACAATTTCTATAAACAGATTTTTCCAACTTTGAGATTTTAGCAAATCCGTTAAAACGGCAGGATAAATCCTGAAACCAATTTATTTGCTATCTCTATCACAATTATATCGTCTCGGATTAGAAGAAAGGTAGAAGAAGAATTTGTCTTAAGATTGTTACAAAGTAATCAATCCAAGACGATAATAAAAAAAATAAAATAAAGAAATAACTTTAATCAAATAAGAAGAGAAGAATTATAAAACCATATTAAAGTTGAGGCCTGCGAAGAGCAGTTTCCTTAAGACAAATTTCGACCACTCTGCGGTGCTTGAGTTTGGTTGGTTGTTCGTCTCCCAGGATACAACAACAAGAAGATCTTCGACAGAAGCACGAACTGAAGAGATCTCGAACTAGAGCCTTGTCTTAGCCTATCACCGGTTAAAAGGAAAAACGAGAGAGAAAACGATTTTTGGAGTGATTTGAAACTGAAGAGAAGCATTCTTTATATAGGGGAGTGGAGGAGGAAAATATGGAAGGTAAATATTCCGAATTAAGGTCATTGACTTTGTATCCGAGCAAAATCAGAAATAATCCATTAATGCCTTATTTAAACGGATATATTTCTTATGAATTGATTTTAATACCTTTTAATATCCGATTTAATGAAAGTCACAAAATTTTCTATTAAATTCGGAATATTCAAAAAGATATGTTGTATATAAGGAAAAAATTTAATTCGAAGTGGGTAAAATATCCGCAGGTTCTAAGTGGAACCCGACCGGTCCGGACATTCGCGTCGCCCATGACGTGCGAGCGCGCCCCAACCCGAATGGGTTCGACGAGCTTCGATTTGCACCCCCTGCGCCTGCGCGCGAGGCATAGTGTTCATTCAAGTCATTCAATGACTCCCAAGTGGGTTGGTGTATTTAAACCATTCCCAAGTTTGTTATCCCACCCATGTGGGATAAGGGGTTCATATTTTCCTTAACACAATTCATAACAACCTCACTTTGAGCATCAATTTCTCATTCATTTCTCAACCGTTTTGAGCATATGAGATATCGTTGTAAAGGTCTCATGGAGTAGAATATAAATTAATAAATTTATCATTCGAACATCCACCTTTACCACTAGAAAATATGGCTCAAAGTTTCCAATTTCTCACATTTTCCAACACTTTTATACCGCAACATTCCCTTAGAAAAAGTCCACTCTTGATATGTAAGTGAGTGAATAGTAGCAGTTGTAATCTTCTCAGTGGCCAAGGTATCATTCTGGTAACTAAATTCCACTTCCTTAACCCAGAATGGAATGATTGTGGTAGAGGTTATTTGAAATAAGGAGGGATCTTGTCTTGAAAGGGCATCATCAACTACATTTAACCTTCCTTTTCTGTACTGAATAGTGTAGTCTAACCTCAGAAGCTTTGTAAGACCCTTTTTCTGCACTGTAGTTGTTAATTTCTGCTCTAAGAGGTGCTTTAAAGCCTCATGGTCAGTTTTAATGACAAAAGGGTTACCCCCTAAGTAATGTCTCCACTTGGTGACAACCATAAGTGTGGCTAAGAATTCCCTTTCATAGACTGACATATCTGCATGGCGAGAGCCTAAGGCTTTCCTTAAGAAAGCAATAGGTCTACCTTCCTGTGACAGCACTGCCCCAATTCCTCTAGAGCTAACATTAGTTTTCAAGTAGAAAATTTTCTAAAAGTTGGGTAGAGCAAGAACTGGAGAAGAGCACATTGTAGTTTTTAATTCTGTGAACGCCTTTTCTGCTTCTGTAGACCATTGGAAATTGTCCTTTTTTAAGAGAGTAGTTAATAGTCTGCTAATAGAGCCATAATTTCTGATGAAACGTCTGTAGTAGCCAGTTAATCCCAAAAATCCTCTCAGGGCTTTCAAGGTTTTAGGAAGTGGCCAGTTCTGAATGGCTTCAATTTTAGAGCTGTCAGTTGCAACTCCATGGGCAGAAATGATGTGTCCCAAATATTCTACTTGCTCCTGTCTAAAAAAGCACTTAGATCTCTTTGCAAATAACTTGTGAGTTCTTAAAATTTGAAGAACCAACTCCAAATAGTGAGAATGAGTGGGAAGATCCTTGCTGTAAACTAGAATGTCATAAAAAAAACTAGGACACACTTTCTTAAATAGGGTTCAAAAATGGCATTCATGAGATACTGAAAAGTTGCATGGGCATTTTTCAAACCAAATGGCATCACTTTGAACTCAAAGTGGCCATGGTGAGTCCTGAAAGTTGTCTTGTAAATATCTTCTTCTTTTACTCGAATCTGTCAGTAGCTTGATCTTAGATCAATTTTTGAAAAAAAAATTGCCCATGTTAACTCATCCAACAAGTCCCCCACCACTGGAATTGGGAACTTGTTCTTGATGGTTTTGTCATTTAGTTGCCTATAGTTCACACAAAGCCTCTAAAAACCATCCTTTTTCTTTACAAGCAAGCAAGGAGAGGCAAATGAGCTTTTACTAGTCCTTATAATTGAGGCAGCAAACATCTCTGAGATTTTTTTCCACTTCAGTTTTCTGATGATGGGAAAACTTGTAGGGCCTAAGGTTTACTGCTTGTGCTCCTTCTTTAAGGACAATTGTATGGTCTTGTGTTTTTTCAGGAGGCATCCCTTTTGGTGTGCTGAACACATCCTGAAATTTGTCCAAAATTGGTTTCAGTTCAACCCTTACTTCACTGTCATATTCTTCAGCACTCAATAGATATATTTCACTCAATAAGTTCACATTCTTCTCAGTCAGCTTTTGAAGTCTTTCTCCAGAAATGAGTTTGAAGCTAGCAGGCTTAACTCCCCCTTTTAAGGTTATTAACTCCCCATCTTTCTGAAAGCTCATGGTCATCAAGTTGAAGTCCATACTAACAAGGCTTTATCTTCTCATCTAGTCCACTCCCAAAATCATATCACTCCCTCCCATACACAAGACCCCGAAGTCATGCTCAAACTGGTAACCCTACATCTTCCACTGTAGTTGTTTCGATTTGGCAGTGCTGTATAATTTTTCTCCATTAGCTACTGTTATTACCAAAAGATTGGTAGATATCACTTCCAATCCTTCCTTGGCCCACCCTGGGTTGATGAAACTATGTGTGCTGCCACTGTCCACTAAGATGCTTAGAGGTTTGCCCTTGATAGATCCTTGAATTCTGAGTGTGTTGTGGCCAACAGAATCAGTCAAGGAATTAATAGAGATTTCTAGTTCTTCTTCCCATGTTTTATCTTGATTCCCTTCAAGTTCTCCTTCCTCTTTCATCTATTCTCTTTCTAAGATTGGTTCTTCTTCCTCCATGAAATTGAATTGCTTCACTTTACATTGGTGACAAGATGTAAATTTCTCACCACATTTAAAGCATAAATTGTGGCTCCTTCTATAATCCAGTAGGGATTGTTTGGGTAGTCGTTTTCTGTGAAGGGTTTTAGTTTGCAGGCCAAGCTTTTTGTGAGGTAGTTTGTGGGGTGTAAGTGGAAGGTTTTGGCTTAAGCCTTTTTGTTTCAATCTCCAAAGCTAGTTCATGTAACCTAGCCAGTCTGTAAGCTTCATCCAATGCAGTGGGGTTACTGATTTTAACTTTAGCCTCAACTCCTCCTTCAAGTCACTCAGAAAACTGGAAACAAAGTAGCTCTCCTCATGGTAGGGAGTTTTCTATAAGATATAGGGTTTAAGCTCTTCAAATTTGTCTTGATATTCTTCCACAGATCCTTTCTGAATTAACTTGTTGAATTCCTCAATAACATCCATATATGTTTTGTCACTAAACCTATGAAATAGGTCAGATGTAAACTCATGCCAACTAATTCTATGTTTTTGCAAGATGTAACTATCAAACCAGGTTTCAGCTCTGCCCTATTAATACATAGAAACAAAGTTCATCTTGTGTTCTTCAGGGATTTCCAACAGGGTAAAGTACTTTTAGCATTTTTTTATCCACCCTCTAGGATTAGTGCCATCAAATATTTGCAACTCTAACTTTGGTCTAAAACTGCTACCTCTGGTGTTATTGCTAGGATTAGACAAATATGGATCTAAACTAGGATTCCCTTCCTTAGCAGTGTCTTCAACTTTTATTTTTTGTTTTTGTTGAGGTGTAGGGGTGTGAGTAGGGTTAGACAATATTCTAGGTTCTTCTGGTTTAAAAGAGTATCTTTCATGCTCATCCAAGATAGTTATTATAGTGGAAAACTTACTTGCATTCCCATGTGGTGTTTTGGTTGCAGCTGGTGTGGGTTTTGTTATGCTATCAGGGCTAGTCTCTCCAGCTTTGACTTTGACAGCTTGTAAGATTTGTTCCAAGTATCCCTGGGTAGTGTCCATTCGATTTTCCAGCTTCGACAACCTCTGGTCAACATTGCTTTGGTGTTTGGTCCACCATTTAGAAACTGCATTTTCATGGTCTAGCTCTTTGAGTCGATTTTGAATGGTAACTGATTGCTTTTGTATAGCTGATAGATCAGTGCTTTCTGCCATTTACCGAGTTTTCTTTGATTTTCCCAGTTTGTAGGGGATCACAACAGGCTCTAGATACCAATTTGTGATGGTTCGACAAGGATTTGAAAAGAAAAAGAGATTTCAGAAGCAGAGAGAGTAAGATTGGAGAGAAAAGATGACGTTTTTCATTAAATTCAGCATGAGGAAAAAACATTACAATGCTCTCTGTAATATTTTTGGACACTCTAATTATTTACTGACAAGTGTCATGCTCTCCGACATTCTCTCTAACAAAATTATAACTCATTTTGAACATTACAGTGACCCTCTGGCGATGACATTCCATGAGCCGTTGGCATTGGGTTGTTTCTGCGAGCACTCCCTTGGGCTGAGCTATCCGATCCAAGTCCTGTAATTTGGCCACACGAAATGTTGTCGTTCCCATTAACGTTTTTAATTTCATTTTCATCCAACACATCTTCAGCCTTCCCGCTTCTCTCCTTAATAATAAAATTTGATTGCCCTAATTCCCCAATTTCTTCCCCTTTTGCTTCGATCGTGACATTCTTTTCATCGTTTGTTCTTCAAATCTCTACCAAGGTCCGCCGCCAATCTCAACTCAACGATCTCCATCTCTTCCGTGAAACAATCTCTAAAGCAAAGCCACCTCTCGCGACGATTCTTCAAAGATTTTTCATTTGGGTACTGTTAACCCAAACTCAAAATCACTTACATAAAAAAAAACCTGACGATTCATCGAGGTTTATCCTCTCTTCCTATGAAGCACTGGGACGCCAAAAATGCCCCGTTTCAAGTACCCGGTACGTTGCCGGTACGGGGACGACACATGGACGTCTCGAGGACATGCTATGGTGGCAGGGACAACTGAAGGATTTCGGGGACGTTTCTCGCTAACCCGGAGACGTTTCGGGGACGCATGTGGTAGTCACATGCCGTCCCCAGGGGTAATTTTGAAATTTCATATTAAAAAATAAAAAATATAATTCTAATAAAACCTAAACATCTGAGATTTGCAGCGTTAACCTTCGTTTCCTCCTTTTTCTTATTGTTGCGTCAAGCAATTGGAGAAGAAGACACCGTTAGATGCCGGCGCCGGTAAGTTCCTGATTTTCCGGCGAGTTCCTGGTAGGTTTATGTTATAAATAATCATAAGTCACCGGCGACTACTCTGTTTTCATTGTTTGTTTCTGCTTTGTTTTGAGAACTGAGAATTCTATAATCACTGCCTTATAGTTTACTTTGAAATTTTGATATGTTTCGTCGTTATGTGTGATTTGAGAGTTGTATGTAATTTGTGCTGCATAATCTGTACAGCTTCCCTTTTTCTTACTAATGGAAAAGATTTTGCTGCAATTTTATGTTATTTTATGTAAATTCCTGAGTGGTTTTTGCTTCCCCTGAATTTCTTTCTTTCAGCTTCTACTTTTTACAATGCGAGTGTTGTTTTTATTTTTTGGTTTGTTTTTAATTAATTTCCGTGATGAATTAACCAGACCATACCTTGCTGGAAAATGATATGTGTTTGTCTAAACCCTTAATTTATTGTTTGAGTCTTGAGATTTAGCACTTTAAAATTATGATTTACTTGTGAATTTTTTTTTTTAATTTTTTATGAAGTATGGATTTTATTTATAATTTTTTACATATATTTATAATTTTAAATTTTATAAGCCGTACCCTTGCCGTCTCCATACCCTATAATTTTAAAAATTGTCATTTTTTGTCCCCGTCCCCGTATCCGTGCAACATAGCTATCTTTTGTATAAAAGCTTAAGAAATTTCACCTTGCCTTCAACGATTTAAAAAAATTTCATATGTATTACCAGAAACTAGTAACTCCTTTTTAACAATTTAAAAAATTTACCCATTTTCTCCATGTCTTCTCCTCTGTACAAAAACTTAAAAATCTCAAAACCCAAAGACTTTTTTATTATTACATTGGAAGTTCGGTTTTCTTTTCCTTTCTTAAACTATTTTTCTTCTCCATTTTACTGTCTCCATTTCCCTTGCAACTTATTTCTTTTATATTTCCATTGAATTTCTTCACTTAGTTAAACTTCTAAAACATCAAGTCACCCCACAGATTTAGGGAAGAGTGGGTTTTGCTGGGGAGTTTGGGCAAGTTAGGGGCATAGGCACGACTAATTTGGGGATGAAGGGCTTACCGGCGAAGGGTGGCATTTATGAGAGTCAAAACGACGACGATGAAGTGGCGGCGACAAAACAAGAGTGAAAGGGCATTTCGGGGAAGAAACACGATAAAAATATGTTTTATATAATTTAATAATAAAAAATGTTATTTCTAAATATTATGACACGTGTAAATCATTGATTGGTCTGAAGATTTTTATAATTTTTCTAAAAAATAATTTTTTAATTAAAAAACAAAATTTTCTTAATAAAACATTGAGGACTGATTTTGTTATTAACCTTTAAATAAATAAAAAAATTTAAAAATAAAATAAATACTACGTGTCAAAATATGAGTGGTCATAATGGTACACGTCAGCTTCTGTGACGAAAAAGTGTAAACTCGTTGACAGAATAAAAGTTTATGTATGGAATTAAGAAAAATAAATAAATGTACTAAACTGATGAATTAAATATAGTTCATATACCAATGAAGTATTAAACTCAAAATATTTTCAGTTTTTATTGTCACGTGTAACGATGTGCTGTCACGTGACTTTACATGTGTTTACATTTTTTAAGGGTGTAAGTAATTGAATTTTTGAAAAAAAATAATTAAATTCCTAATTTTTTCACCTAATTAAAACCTAAAATTGAATCAATTAATTTTATAAACTTGAATTAATTAAGTTTTTTTACCAATATTAATTATTAATTCTTGACAAATTTTTTTTGGAACTGTTGGTAGAGTATACCGTGTCACAGCGTTTTCATTTGATTTTTATATTTATTTTAAAATTCTTTAAAGGTTATACAAGCTATAAAAATTTTATAGTTTTTTTTAATAGTCCTAAGGTGATAACAAGGTACTATCTGCTTATAAAATATATTTTTTGAAAACTCTGTCAATGCAACATGATGGAACTGTAGTGTATCACGCGTTAGTAATATCTAAAGAAACCACTGTCAAGATTTAATGGTAAAAATTAGTCAAAGGACTTAATTGATTCAATTTCTTGAATCAAGAGTTTAATTGATTCAATTGCTTGGTTCAAGGGCTTAATTGAGTGAAAAATATTTAGAAGTTTAATTGATTTTTTATTTAAAAAATTCAAGGACTTATTACATCTTTTAAGTCATTATATTTTAAATTATTCAATTAACATATTTGTACTATCTCGAAAATATACAGTAAATGACATGTATCGTAATTTACCACTATTCATATGTATCGCAATGTACCATTAACTGTTTTAATTTCTTTTGAAATCTTAAGGACCGAAAATGTTATTATCCCCTTTTAAAATAAAATCTTAAAAAACAATTTTTACATTATTTTTTTCAGATTTTCTTTTATTTCTTAATTCAAAAAATAATTAAACTTTTATTACTATAATAATTCCTACCTTCACTTTAATTTAAAGTTAAAGTTCACAAATGGTCACTAAACTTTGATAAATTATTCATTTTGGTAACTAAACTTCTAATTGCTTCAATGTTACCATTAAACTTTTAGTTTTGTTTCAATTTGATCACTAACCCGTTAACAACTGTTAAAATATTTTGTACAGTAACACATTTAGTCCTCCACGTTTACACATTCAAACAAGTAAGTCATAATTCAAAAGAAATAATGAATTTAATCCTCATTATTTCAAGGCTTAACAGTCAAATAAGTACCTAAACTATACATTTTTTTCTAGATAGGTTCCCGAACTATATTTTAGACCAAATAGGTGCCTAACATTTTCAGTCAGCGTTACTCAAATAGGTGCCCCACCATTAACTTCCGTTAATTTTCATCATTAATTTTCGTTATCTGACACGTTTCATCTTCTTAAAATTTTGAAGTTATATTTAAAAATAAATAAAATTAATAAAACAAAATAAAAACAAAAAAATAATTAACCCACTTCTTCTTAACCTACATTTTCTTCCTCAACCATCCCCAACCATAAACCCTAACTATCATTTTCTTTTCTTCTTCAACCATCCCAACAAAATAAAATCGAGTTCATCTCCGTTTGTAGGTCAGGAATAATCCCAGTAATTGCAAAGCCAACCGTTCCAGTTTGAAATTCCACTACTAACGAATAACGATTGATGTGTGGTCAATGTATTATAGATTCTACAGCAGACTGAACATTCTTGGTGATGGTACACTTTCGGTCTTTATAATTTCAAAACTAATTAAAATGGTTAATGGTACACTGTGATACATATAAATAGTGGTATATTACGATATATGTCATTTACTGTAGAATTACTCTATAATGAATTAATATTTAAGTATTTGAAATTTTAGAAAAAAATACTAAAGATTGATTTAGATATAATTTTTTTGTATAGAATTTAGATATAAAAATTAAATTTGAAATACAAAGAGAATAGAATATCAATAAATTATTTTATTTATCCATCAATGTGGTATTTTTATTTTTATTGAATAATTTTAAATTTATAATAAGATTAATAGCACATAAAAAATCTTATTTAGGAATAGTTGAAATTTGGAAAATACTTGAAGAGTAAAATAACATTTTTTTGAAAATATAAGACAAATCAACGGTAAAGAATATTTTTTTTTTTGGAGTTCTTGAGTTTCTTAGGGTTTTGCTCTAACTAATCCGGAGCAATCAGCGTCGTACACCTGGTATTTGTGGGCGAGTTTTCGAGCGAGAATTTTCTATATACACAATGTCTCGTACTCGAGACCTTCTTAAATCATACCAAGCTATTTATCACTTGGACCAACTCGTTGGTTAAAAAATTGACCATGGTGCATGGTGAGACAAGTGACCCACCATTAAAAAATAGGATAAACTACTTTGATAATAACTTAAAATTTTAGGGTACTTTTACTTTGGTCACTATAATTGAAAAGTCTTCATTATAGTTACTAAACTTTTAATTTAAATTCATTATGGTCACTGTTGTAGTGTTTTTGACTCCGTTAAGAAATGTTGATGTGGCACGTTAAAGTCTTTTTCCCAAAAAGTCTTATTCTTTTAAAGTTACAGCTATTGACAAGGTCATAATTTCGATTGACGGTCGTCGATCAATCCCAACGGTTGGAAAGATTTATTTTGCTAGAAGTTTAACATAGTTTAGTTTCAAGTTGATCTAATGGTTAACATTGGTGAATCAAAACTAAAAATCTCAATTGAAATTAAAAATTAACTTTTCGATCTACCATTGTCAACCGTCATATCTACTTCAAACCAAACTATATTAACCTTTTAGCCAAACAAATCATTCCCACCGTTGGGATTGATCGAAGATGTCTCCATTCATCGGAATTTAATTTTGGAAGAAGACTTTAACATGTCATGCCAACATTTTTTAACAACAGTGGTTGTAATGAAATCGAATTAAAAATTTAATGACTATAATGAAAGTTTTTTGATTTCAATGAACAAAGTGAAAGTGCCCTAAAAGTTTAGTAACTACCAGTGTAGTTTACCTTAAAAATACTAAGTATTTTTTTGTTTAAATGAAAAATCAGCCCTTAAATTATTTTAATTTTTGTTGCTTTGAGCTCTTAAATTATTTTTGGTCAAAACACGTATTTAAACTATAATTCTATAAAAAAATTAAGTATATTTGTTAGTCCATTAAAAATCTTGGTTAAATACATTGACACTCATCATGAACTTCAAATCGGGTTTAATTATAAAACATATAATTGATTGCATATTATTTTTCACTATCAATACTTAATTTCACTAGAGTAAATTTTTCCACTCTCTAAACACAATTACATCGATGTATGATAGTTCTAATTTCTCAAACATATTTACATGGATTGGTTTTTCAATGTCAATATGTTTTTGAGTATAAATCATGTTTGTTTGCGCAACAATTATTATTAATTAATACATTATTACAATAATAGAAATTGATTCTAAATTATTAGAATGATATAATGCAAGAAAAGATAAAACAAGAAGCATCAGTTTAAAGAAAAGGACCATTCTTCATATAAGTGATCAGTCGATCCGGCCCATGTACTAGCAGACTGGTACTAACCAACATTTTTGGGTTTTTCCCTTGCAGGACATTGTTAGATTTGATATCTACTAATCTACACCGACCTCAATTTTGAGGTTTTGAAAAGAACTGCATTTACAAGGATTTGACTTTAAAGTTGTTGTTTGTTTTAGGATGTTCGATGATTTAAGTAGTGAGGAAGATTTATTTTATGATTTATATTTTTTAATGTTTGTGTTATTCAAAAGATATTTGTGTAATTGTTTTGGAGTTTTTTGAGACTTATTTTATCGTTTTTTATTCTGCTACTAGTTGTATTGAAATTAATATTTTCTATATTGGAGATGTGATGTGAAATTAGTCAATAATAATTTTATTACGTTAAAAAATATGTCGAGTGGTCGTTTTTTAACAGACCCGTTTTAGACTCGTTTTGGACCCGGATCTGTGAGATCTGGATATGGGTCCCAATTTTCTAGACCCGCGAATCCGGGGCGGGTCTAGATCCATGATATAAAAATGGGTCTGGATCTGGGTCTAGCTGGATCCGGTCTAAATCTGGCCCGTTGCTATCCCTACTTCAAACTCATAATGGGTTTGCGCTTAGTCTAACAACCGTCCTGTGATGAAGTGATTGTGTTTGTCGAACAATCGCATATGTCATTTATCGAGCAAATAGATAATAGTATGAAGTACATCAAATGGTCGAATGTTATGTCACGAGGGTTTAATGTTGAAATATTTAAATATGAGGTGTTAAATTTATTAAATTATTTTTAAATTAAAATCAATTTAATAAAATGTATAAATTTTTATAACTATAAATGTTATTATTTGTAATTAAACGACTTGAGTTATTATTTTTAGAGAAGAATAATATTTTACTACTAAACTTGTAATTATGGTCTGAAGTGAATTTTATGAGAGGAAGACCAGGTCTGAAATGTATAAATAAATAATCTGTTATGTTGATTAATGATTAATGAATATTCTATTAAACAACTAGTTTCTGACATGTATAATGCCATTGCCAAACACATCCGAACTTAGTGAATGTTTATCTCTTTTTACTTTAATGTGCAGCTAATGATGACGTGGCTCCCCTATCCCAAGTGAATGTTTATCTCTGATTATTTTGTGCATTTAGTGGCATATTGATTGAATGGCCCCACGTTTATTGCATTATATACATCTTGCATTTGCACATTCTCCCCCTTTTCTTTTGGCCACGTCAATTATTGAGTTACTGATTTTGATGGCAAATTAACTGTAGAATAAATTCCTTTTTTATACATTATTTTTCATAACCATTTATATTTGATTTATACTGGTTAATTTAAATTGGGTATTACATAAGATTATTATAGAAATAATTATGTTAATCTACTTTTCTTTATAGAACTCGAGAAATTATATTATAAGCCCGTCTCGTCACGTTATTCATAGTCTCAACTAATAAAAATCATTCATCTCATTAATTGTTTCTATGTTATATTTTTACCAAGTCAATCTTCAATCATATTTACTGTAAATTAAATTAAAACAAAAACTTTGACCAATTGAAGATTCACTTGGTAAAAAAATATAACATAGAAAAAAATTAATGAAATGAATGGTTTTTATTGGTTGAGACCATGGATGACATGGCGAGCCGAACCTATAATATAATTTCTCCAACAAGTAGTCTCAGTGAAAAAGCGGATGATGTTCATCTTAAGAGACCCAAATTCAATCGTTTTGTCTGCAAGATGTGTGCATTGTCAAATGATTAAAAATATGTATGAACAAATACTACATTATAATCACTTTTAGTCTATTCAAAAAAATATTATTCATTCATAATGTCAAAAGTCGAATCTCTAACTTTAATTAAGCAAATTGACATACCATCGCACTACCAATGAACAGTTAATTTATAGAACCTGGAGTGATGTATTCCACATAAATTACTCGTGTTCAATAAGTTTAACTTGTAAATGTGCATAAATTAATAAAAATAGTTAATTTATACATTCACCTTTTTCACCCACATTTGTTGGCATTCCTCATTGATTCTTAAGTTTTCTTCGGGTTTTTTTTTTGTTCAAAGGGATAACTTACTTCGATTAAGAAAAAAGGGGCCCGACCCCATGCACATAAAATGCAGGAAACAACGAGACATCACGAGATAAAAACCTAGAGGTTATCAAGTGGCAGAAAACAGTATCCATGCAAAGCCTAGCAATGCAGAGGGAATACAACACATCGGAGGCAAAAAGCCTAACCAGAACCGGGGCATTCAAGCCCACAAAACATAACCATCGCCAAAAGAAATAACCGCCACGAGACAATCTCGGATCAGAGAGGGCGTGCACATAATTTCTGTTCGTCTGGGAGAGCTCCATCCGGAGGCAGGCTTCCAAGTCCGTGGAAGGATTGGTCCTTGTCACCAAAGCCGCGGGAATACGTAACCCTAACTGATCAGGCTTTATCATCTGATCAACAAAACTAAACCCCATCGACCAAACGGAAAGCATCAGACCCGCCGCAACACGACTCCATAATATTCTTAACACAAACGAAGAGTAAAAACCACCCGGGTCCCATCCAAAACTACACATTTGCACCTCCCGGTGCTCAGCATCAAAACGAGACTCATCGATAATCCATCTCCCAGATTGAAATCTGGTCCGAACAGTAGAAGTCCTTAAATTTCGGATCTTAACATAAAAAATACAAAGCGGACTTGAAGCAAAGATGGGAAAGTCTCCATGCTGCATGTAATTAAGCTTAGAAATGGGAAGCACAATCCCATAAAATCTGGAACCGTACATCAGTTTCAGTGCAAATTCAACGTGGGCCCAGGGAGGTAAGTGAGTAGCAACAAAAAGAAAGCAAGGTTTTGACTTTGAGGGAAATTCCCAAACAGCCCCTGTCACCTTGTCCTTTCCGTTTGGCATTTTGCTGGAAGGCACGGGTGAGGACAAGGGAAAAATTCCGGCGGGTTGTCCGGAGACGTTCCGAGTACCGAAAGACAGTCCGCTCAGCGACGGTAAAACAGACTTCGCTAGGACTAAAACGCCAACCCAACCAATAATCCATACAAGGCTATTGAGCCTAGTACCACCTTTTAACGAGACCTTGGTTGAGACAACGCACATGAAGACACCGGCTGGACCGTCGGGGTCCCAAGCAATCAGGCTCGAAGGGAATGGTTTGGGAAGTAGGCAGAGAACACCCACCAGTTGCTCGTTGTAAACTGGCATAAGACCAAAGTCAACACTCCCATGCCTTCGTATTGCGCCAGGGGTCTCTCCCAAAGGAGTCGACGAGCAGCTTATCCGGAAAGAGAAGAAGGGCAGCCGACATGACTCACCTGATTCAGATCCGGTGCAACGCCTGTAAGGATAACAACCAGCCCATCCGATCAACCAAATGCGTCTTTCGGGCCAGAATTCGTTCGCCGTAGAGCTTCCGTTATCCACAGCCGGCTCGTGAGCCTTCCCTCCCTTAAGAATCTTCAGATCCAACTCAAAAAACCGTAGCCATCGCCGGGACACAACCTTTAGCCTCGTGCCGGAGCTTCTGCAAGAGAACCCTGTCGGCGACACAGATAGGCCTTGACTACGCCTGGAGACGGTTGCCCCCCACGTTATCCCAACCGGCCTCGCTCCGTTCCACTGGTCCAAGCCACCAGACCGAGTCGCCCTCCGTTGCTCCGGCGACCGTCGGCCCCTGAAGGATCCGAACGCGACAACCAGCACGGACAGGTCACAGCACCGCCTGAGGGACGAGAGTATCGGAGGAGAGGAGGATTCGGACAGCGCGTGAAGCGCGTTCCCCATGTCCATTCCTTTAAGTCGGGAAACAACGTGTAAGAAGAATAGTTGACAAGTTTTCTTCGGGTTTTGACCCAAAAGATTGATGCTTTTGAATACAGTTATTGACTCTAAGCAGCAAGCATTCCACTTCTTTATTTGGAAACAATTTCTCTTTTTCTCTTTCCTTTCAGAGATTTACAAGGAGGTTGTTTTACGATGAAAAAAGAAAAGTAAAGGATGGAACTCTAAATCTTAATATCTTCATTAAAAAGGAAAAAAAACTTAAATCCTGATTAACACCAAATTTTAGGTTTAGATTTTGGGATAAAATAAGCTTAATGTTTCAACATTTTTAAAAAAATCAATCGTAATTGGTTATTTCATCTATAAGAATATAGAAACATTTATATATTAATTATTAATATACAATTGTAAAAGGGATGAGATCAAGTTACATGGTGTAAAACTCATTTAGTTTTACACTAATCTAGGACCATTGGATAAGGAAAATGAATGGATGAGATTAACAGTAAAAAATGTGAAGATTATCACTTGGAAAAAAAAGATAAAGAAATAATCTGAGCCATTAATTACTATCATCTAACGGTCCAAAAACTGTGTAAAAGTAATTGAGTTTTACACAGTGTAAGTTGATCCTAACCCATTGTAAAATATTAATTAAGATAGTAATATATATATATATATATTAATGAATGAATAATTGAACCCAACAAGCGGTCCAGATAAAAAAGCGAATGATATTCATCCGAGACTCCGTTTCAAATCGCTTTGCCTACAAAGTGTGTGTGCATTGTTAAAGAGTTCAAATATGTATAAAAGTTTAAGGGTAAAGTACACAGACGATCACTGAACTTTGGTAAAGAAAAACAAAATGGTAACCAAACTTTCAAAAATCACAAAATGACAATTAAATTTTATGTTTTATAACAAAATGGTAACTAGACATTAAATCCTGTTAAATGTCTGTTATAAAATTTGATATAATAACACATTCAGTCCTTCATATTTATACATTCAATCAATTTAGTCCTAATTCGAAACAATTCACTAAATTTAGCCCTCGTTATTTACGCATTCTTTCAATTTGGTCCTTAAAGCAAAATTCCAAAGTATGGTAACATGATAAACAATTACAATTAAATTTTTATAGGAACTCGAAAACTCGACTCGACTTGACTCGAATCGAAAAAATTTCAAATAAAGTTTGAGTTGTAAAATATGACGCGTCAACTCGAATAACTCGAAATTTTTTGACTTGACTCGATCGAACGATCACCTCTATCTTAAGATATGACGCGTCAACTTGAATAACTCGAAATATTTGAATATTTTAAATCATTTTTTTCTTTTAAATCTAATATTTTTTAAAATAGAATATTTAATATTTTCATATTTAAATCACATCGAATATTTAATAACTACTTTAAATATTCGATTTAATTTAAAAATATTTGATTTAAAAGAAAAAAATTGATTTAAATATTCTAAAGTTCACTGACCTTTCTGTGTACTTTACCCAAAGTTTAATTAGGTGCAAGATTTAAAACAAAATAATAGTTTAATAATAAAAATAAGCTTAAAGTCCAATCTAGTTTGAAATTTAAAAATTAAAAAATAATTTAAACAGAATAGTTAGGGTTGGGGCTTAATTTCATTGATTTCAAAATTAATAGAATTTTTTTGGATGAATTTTATATATTACTTTATTTAGAAGCAGCTTCTGCTGCTACAAAAAATACAGAAATAGTAACTTAGAGAACTCGAATTCCCCAAGTAGTACAAAGGTTTTTATTTACATTTTCCTCTCTAATTTGCTTACTACGAAGCTTTATCCTAACTATCTCTTTAATACAATAAATAATCTCGCTTGTACACCGAGTCTCAGCTCTAAAACATCTATGATTTTTCTCCTCCCATATACAATAAAGATATGCACACCAATCTAGCTTTAAAATATACACAATAAGAGATTTGCTGCCCATTTCAGCTCTTCTTCCCAGCTCCCCACAGCTCTTTGAATGTTATACAAGTACAATTTTTTTCTCTAAATTTCCTTGGAGAAATAACACTCAAAGAAAATATAACCCCTAGATTCTGGTGCATCACTGCATAGTTTACATTATCCATTCACAACAATCCCCATAATGTTCAACCTTTCTACAGTAGGCAATCTGTTCAGAATTGTCATCTAGGTAATAACAGAATGCTTTGGAACATTCATGGAGAATCATAGCAGTCAGTGCCACATGACTTTCTCCCTCATATCCCTTTAACTCAGTCCACAACCACCTTGTAGTAATTCTTGTTCGGTCAGTCACATTAGCCAAAAGTGGTTGAGCTTCACCACTCAATTTTAGAATTTTCCTCAAGCTTCAACTAAAGGTAGCCTTGCACTCAACTTGCCAAAAATCAGTGCCTTTAAGAATTTACTTGCAAAATCAGGCCACCCACAAAGAACTTGCGACAGTTAATATGTTCTTCATCAACGAGAGCATGCAAGTTTTGTTCTAACTTTTCAGGCTTTTGATCCCTAAGCCACCCTCAGCCTTAGGCACACAAATATTCTCCCAGCTCACTCTAGCCCCTCTAATCGGTATGTTTTTTCCTTTCTAAAAGAATTTGAAGCATAATTGTTCAATCTTTTATAACACAATAATAGGCAATATGAGTTGTTGACACCAGTAATTAGCAATACTGATTATCACAGCTCCCACAAGTTAAAGCCTGCCTCCATAGCTTAGCCACCTATTAGACCAATGTCCCAGTTTTGCTTTCACCTTTTCTACCAGGCTAGTGCAATCTTTCTCTGTCAACCTCCTAGGGACCAAAGGAACAACTAAATATCTAACAGGTAGTACACCTACCTTAAATCCAGTCGCCTCTTGCACTAGGGGTCATATAATCAGACTGGACCCCTAAAGTAAACAATTTTGACTTTGCTGCATTAAGCCTCAATCTTGAGAATTCATAAAGCATCTCCATAACACACTTCACTCCCAGGATTGACTTTAAAGTGCCCTTGCAAAAGATAAGCAAGTCATCTGCAAAACACAAATGAGTTAGCTTGACTTTCCTACACTTTGGATGATACTGAAAGATCTTTTACCATCAGCTGCATCAAGTAAATGTGTCAAGAAATTCATGGCAGTGACAAAGAGGTGAGGGGGGAGGGGATCCCTTGCATAATACCCGTTTCCCCTTTGAAGTAGCCTACAAGACTGCCATTGAATGATATTGAAAATCTAGAATCAGTCATACATGATTGTATCCACCCCCTAAATTGAGCATGCAATCCCAAAGAATCCAAAACATCCAAAAATAAATGTTCAACTCAATGAGTCAAACGCCTTCTGAAGGTCCACCTTTATGGCACACCGAGGAGAGAGGCTTTTTCTATTGTATCCTCGGACAAGTTCTTAAGCAAGAAAGGGAATTATCCATATAATTTTACCCTTCACAAAAATTGGCTGATTAGGAACTATCATGTTAGGGAACATAGGTGTAAGTCTTGCAACCATAATCTTGGTAAGAGTCTTATATACCACAGAGAAGCAAGAAATTAGCCTATAATCTTTGGCCATATTAGAGTTGGGTAGCTTTGGGACAAGGGTGATGGATGTAGCATTGAAAGCAAGCAACAAAGTAGAAGTTGCAAAGAAATGTTTCACTGCTGCAATAAAATTAGCCCTAACAGTCTCTCATGTTGATTTAAAAAACCAGAAAGTATAGCCATTTGGGCCATGGGCCTTATCCTTCCATTGGCTAAAAATGGCAGCCTTTATCTCTTCCTCAAAGACTTCTCTTATCAAATTCTCTCTAGCCCCAACAAGCAAGGAGTAATTAACCGGCTCTTTTAATGTCTCCACATCAGAACCCTTCACATTTTCATCAATTTTGCCAATATGCTTAGTGAAGAACCTAATTATCTCAGCTGACATTGCATCAAATGTCTCCAACTTATTTCATTCCTCATCAAGCAGTGCTCTAATTGTGTTCTTCTTCTTTTTAACAGTAAATTGGGAATGAAAAAAATTAGTACATTGGTGCCCTTGTTGTAACCAACAAACCATTGCCTTTTGTTTATAGAGCAATCTCTCAGCATTTTTTGAATCAACTAACTCTAAAAATAGCTTTTTCTCAAGATCAATATTGCATAAATCAAGATTATTGAGTGTCATAAGTTGATGTTGCTCCAACTGATTTCTCTTTTCGGTCACTTTCATTAAGATATCAGAATAATGCTCCTTATTAAGCTCATTCACTTTAATATTTAATCTCTTTAATTTACAGAATAACACCTTCATTGGATCCTCCCAAGCAGGCTTAGTCCAAGACTCTTTCACAACATTTTGAAATTTTGGATGTAAGGTTCAAAAGTTGAAGAATTTAAATGACTTGGGCTTAGAAGCAAGATTCTCCTGTGAACACCAGACTGTAGTTAGACAGTGGTCAGAAACTCCTAAAGCTTGGAACTCCACACGTGATTCTGTGAAGTTTTCACACCAGTAGTCATTCACCAATACTCTATCAAGTTTCCTGGCAAGATAAGTGACATCTTGTTTATTTGACCAGGTAAAAAGAGGGCTAAAGTATGGATGGTCAACCAGCCTCAGCTTCTCCATACAATGTTGCAAATCTTTCATTTCAGAAGTGACAGAAGCCCCCAAATCCTCAAAATTAGAGCTCTACATTAAACAAGTTGTAATGTTGAAATCTCCACCAATGAGCCAGGGAGACCCCCCACCAAAAATGCAATCCCCTGAAGTTGCTGCCATAACCCCTTTCTAATGGTTCCATCATTATTGCCATAAACTGCAGTGACACTAAGCTGCTTGCCCCTAAGCTACTTTGGATCGAAATAAACTGATCAATAAATTGAATAACTGAAAAGTCTAGTCCCTTCCTCCACTAAACCCGGATCCTCCCATTAATCACATAATAATAATTCCAACAATAGTTCCAGTCAATGGTAAATTTAGAGACAATAGGCAAGACATTAAAATTTTTAACTCTAGTCTCAAGCAGGCAAAGAATCTCAGCATGCAAACTCTTTGCTCTCTTTAGTACATTTACTTATTTTTTGGGGTGGTTAAAGCCCATCATATTCCAAAATATGATTGCCATAAGGAAATGGAAGATGCAATACCTTCTGTTGTATCAGCAACAATAAAATCAAGCTTCTTAACTTTCTCTAATTGATCTATCTACTTGGACTTCATTTTTCGGAGAACATTTGCCACACCCTGAGAGGCCAACCTTGGCTTCCTGACCATACCTTCCCCATCCCCAGCTGAGTTTGCCAGCACCTTAAACTTGTTGGAAGAACCTGCAAAATCACTGGTTCCTTTGTCCTTTTTTTTCCCTTGCCCTTCTTTTTTTAGGCTGAGATTGAGATTGCAAATGAGGGAATTCACATAAGTTGGACTCTTCAATGGTCTGCTCATTATCAATAAGATTCTCTACAATTGGCACACTGGGAACTGCTTCTAAACTCTACACCGCCAACATCTCCTAGACCCTCAGAGGCTCAGAATCCTGAGCTTGTTCCTGCACCGGCACAACATCTTGGTCTGGTACCTCTCCCTCATCATTTTTACCAGCTTCATGCAACTTTTGTTCATGAGAAATACTATCACCTTCATGAACAGACTCAACACGATCTATGTCCTTCTGAACTCTTCATTCCTTTTGTCCCACAACATCCCCCTGTATTACAAGTTTTGTCAGTGTGATCAAAAGATTTACATTTGGAGCAACAAGGAAAACCATGGTACAACCACCCGAACCAGTACAATAGATCCATCAGGCAAACGAACCACAATTTTCTTTGGCACCTAAACCCCAACACCCACTTCCACACACACCTTTACACACTTCAATATTTCCTTCGAAGTAGTGATGGAATCCATATACAAAGGATTGTCTAAGGCGCTAGCAATATAGCTCAATCCTCTCTTGGAATACAACTCCATAGGCACATTGAATAGTTGAACCCAAATAGGCATTTTAGCTAAATCGAAATCAAACCTCTTCAAGTTAGGTTCCCACTTACTCAAAACTAAGGGTTTGTGTTGAATGTGCCAAGGGCCATTATAACACCCCGAAATCTGGTATAGTCAGAATTAAGTTCCGATGATCGGAAATCTTATATTGATGAAGCCTAAACATTGTATCGACTAGTTAAATTATTGATATCGAACCCTAAATGGGCTTAAAACATCGTAATTGGACTTTATTGAATAACTCGATTCCTTCAACCGATGTTGCTCACCAAGTGGTGGAGAGGTGGAATTTTGGGTGAATGTGGTGTGGAATCTAAAACAAAGATGACACAATGATTTTAGAGTGGTTCAACCTTCTAACCAAGGTCTACATCCACTACCTTAGCTTCCTACTAAGGATTTCCAATCAATCCACTATTGATTCGTCCCCTTTTCTAGACTTATGAGGAAACCCTTATACACCGATCAAGCTTTCTACCCAAAGCCTTGATCAAACCCTCTTTACAAAAGAGAAGAAAAGCAAACACAAATCCCTCTAATAGGTATTTGTTTGCACAATAAAAGCACTCACCCAAAACCTAAAACACTTGAGCAAATTTGACAATTTTGGCTCACTAGTGTTTGTCTATACAAGAATTGACAATTTAAGTACAAAGATTATATTTGATCATTTGTTGATTGACAATTGAAGCATTAACCATATCTTGATGCTTGGAGGTCCCTTTTATACTCCTTGATGAGTTTATAACCGTTACTAGCCGTTGTAGATGAATTGGAGCCGTTGAGGACTTTATTTCCCTTCATTAATGCTGTTCTGCAGCCTTCCGTATCGATACGCTTGGACCCGTATCGGTATGGCCTTTATCAGAAACTAGCCGTTGGGCTCTTGCCAGCCTAGGCGTATCGATACGCTTGAGGGAGTATTGGTACGATATGACGTTTAAAAGACCATTGGGAAATATGACCGTTGGGGTTGTTAAAATGAGATCGGTACGCTGACTAGGTGTATCGGTACGATCCCTCACCGTATCGAAACGGCCAAGCCTGTTTCGATACGGGTTTTGACAATGACCAAACTGGGCAAAAAAGGTATTGATACGGGTTGGACCGTATTGGTACAAGTAGCTTGAAAAGTCAAGTTTGGCTATTTAAAAACAATAAAAACATTGCCAAAAACCTTTTAAAATACCTCAAACATATATTCAAGTTGTTTGGACTTAAAACCAAGTTTTAAATTCTTTTCAAATTAGTCCAAACATTTTTCAATTATTATATCAAAACATTAGTTCTACAATCTCCCCCTTTTTGATATAATAAAACTAACTTGAAAAATTGTTTGGGATTCTCCCCCTTTAACTTTAAAATTGTGAATAAGAGATTGAAGATATGAAATCAAATAAAGCTCCTCCTTATTCATTTGAAAATTCAATTTTTCAAACCATTTCTCCCCCTTTTTGTTATATCAAAAAGAATTTAAAACATTAAGTTCAAAATAACTATAGAGGAAAATTTTGACAAAAATAAGAATTTGGTTTTAAAATGGCTCCCCCTTACTTAAAGCATCATTAAAAATGTTAGTCCAACATATATGATCATCTAGTTGACATAAAAGAAAATAAATCAAATAAAAGCAAAAGCAACTAGATTTTACCACACTTGAACTCAAGGGAGGATGTGAAGCCTTCCTTCTTCAAGTGTTCTTCCTTGTGTGCATGGAGCTCCCCCTCAAAGTTTGACTTGTTGATCACTCTCCATCACACCTAGAAAAAGACAATCAAGTAATTTTTGGTATCCAAATTACTTTGGATCCATAAACGTTAGTAGCACAAAACTTAGTCCCCTTTGGAATCCATTTTTCAATGTCATCCTTTTTAGTTGAAGTGGTTAGTCCTTTTGGGACCCAAACACTTCCAAAACATTTACCGTTTACAAATCTAGGGGCACTAAATTGCCTTACATAGAAATTTGATTTTCTTTTCTAGCTCTTTGGAAATCAAATCCTTTTCTTCTTGAACTTTTTGAAGCAATTTTTGTAAATCAAAACATTTTAGTTCAAACTCTTCGAGTTTTGCTTCAAGTTCAAGTTTGGTTTTAGAAATCAAATCATTTTGAATTTTCAACTTTGAAATCAATTTATTGTTTTTCAAAATGTGATTTTTAAACTCTAAAACCAAATCATCATAGGCATCTTGCAATTCATCAAAAGAGTAAGAACACGAAGTATATGAATTAGAAGTTACCCTTGAATCTCCTTCGATGGCCATAAGGCAAAGGTTGGCTTGTTCATCATCGGTGGAGTCCTCATCACTCGAAGTAGCCACATGTGCCTTCTTCTTATGGCTTGAAGTGCTCGCCCTCTCCTTTTTCATGGATTCTCGTTCAAGCTCTCTCAAAGCTTTGTTCATGAACGGGGCACACTTCTTGAAGAGATGAACTATCTCTTCTTCTTCATTCTCCTCTTCACTAGAATAAACATGATGGCAAGTGGAGGACTTAAGAGCAATGACATTGGTATTGATGCCAAGCCCCTTGAGCTTCTTCTCTCCCACAGCTCTAATTTCTTCCCTTTTCTTCTCATCTTCTTTGTTTTTCTTCATGATTTGATGAGTAAGGAGTGACCCTATGAGTTCATCAAGATTCAAGGTCTTCAAATTCTTTGCTTCGATGATGGAGGTCCTCTTTGAGTCCCAAGACTCGGGAAGTGAGTAGATGAGCTTTCGGACAAGTTTCTCCTCCGGAATGGCTTCTCCATATCCTTTGAGACCATTGGTGATAGTGGAGAACCGATCAAACATCTTCTCGATGTTCTCTTCCGGATCCATCTTGAAGTTCTCATACTCTAAGGTGAGGAGCCCAATCTTGGTCTCCTTAACTTCATCGGTTCCCTCGTATGTGACTTCAAGCTTGTCCCATACCTTCTTGGCACTCACACAAGAAGATATCTTCTCATAGATGGTTGGGCCAAATGCACAAAAGAGGATGTGCAAGGCTTTGCAATTTAGCTCCATCTTCTTGCGATCGTCGGCACTCCACTCCGCTTTGCTTCGTTGAGGCACGAACGGAACATCTTCAACTATGTTCTATAGTTTGTAGTCTCTTGAATTTATGAAAAATTTCATCTTGGTCTTCCAATGGGCATAGTAGGTTCCGTCGAAGAAAGGCGGTTTGTCGATGAATTGCGCCATTTGAGCCGGTTGGTGAAATGATGATCGAGCTTGCCGGATCTTCTCAATAGGATGTGAATCCTCTTCGATTGAGCCAAGCTCTGATACCAATTGTTGAGATTTAAGGTGCTCGATTCCTTCAACCGATGTTGCTCACCAAGTGGTGGAGAGGTGGAATTTTGGGTGAATATGGTGTAGAAGCTAAAAGAAAGATGACACAATAATTTTAGAGTGGTTCAACCTTCTAACCAAGGTCTACATCCACTACCTTAGCTTCCCACTAAGGATTTCCAATCAATCCACTATTGATTCGTCCACTTTTCTAGGCTTAGGAGGAAACCCTTATACACCGATCAAGCTTTCTACCCAAAGCCTTGATCAAACCCTCTTTACAAAAGAGAAGAAAAGCAAACACAAATCCCTCTAATAGGTATTTGTTTGCACAATAAAAGCACTCACCCAAAACCTAAAACACTTGAGAAAATTTGACAATTTTGGCTCACTAGTGTTTGTCTATACAAGAATTGACAATTTAAGTACAAAGACTGTAGAACTAATGTTTTGATATAATAATTGAAAAATGTTTTTGGACTTATCTAAAAAGTATTTAAAACAATTTCCAAAGTCCACATATCTTGAAACTATGTTTAGGGATGTTTTTAAATGAGTTTAATATGTTTTCAAAGGCCAAACTACTCAAAACTGTCCAGGTGTTTCGAAACACCTTAGGGCGTTTCGAAACAGGGTGCCTCCAGTAGCCAAAACGTTTCGAAACGTGTTTCGAAACGGGCTCTCTATGGACAGCATTTTTGCCCAGCGTTTCGAAACGGGCTAGGCCGTTTCGATACGCCCACGTGGCAATGACCCCAACGGTCATAAACCCCAACGGCTCTTTCCCAACTAACTTTTAAATGCAGGTCGTTTCGAAACGGGCTTATAGCGTTCCGAAACGCGTTCCGAAACGGCAAGGGGGTGTTCCGAAACGGGTACCCTGACAGACTGCAACGGCTCTTTCTATATTGAGGGTGTTTCGAAACATGCTCGAGTGTTTCGAAACGGGGAGCTGCAGAACTGCATTTATGGAGGGAATTAAAGGCTCCAACGACTCTATTTCAACCCCAACGGTCCTAAACGGCTATAAACTCAATTGGGAGTATAAAAGGGACCTCCAAGCATCAAGAGAAGACTAATGCTTCAATTGTCAATCAACAAATGATCAAAGATTGTCTTTGCACTTAAATTGTCATTTATTGTATAGACAAACACTAGTGAGCCAAAATTGTCAAATTTGCTCAAGTGTTTTAGGATTTGGGTGAGAGCTTCATTGTGCAAACAAACACCTATTAGAGGGTTTAAGTTTGCTTTATTTATCTCTTTGAAAAAGAGGGTTTTGATCAAGGCTTTGGGTAGAAGCTTGATCGGTTGTAAGGGTTTCCTCCTTGTCCTAGAAAAGGGGACGAATCAATTAGTGGATTGATTGTGAAATCCTTAGTGGGAAGCTAAGGTAGTGGATGTAGGTGCTTGTTAGAAGACCGAACCACTCTAAAATCATTGTGTCTTATTCTTTTTTAGCTTCCTTAACCCTTCCACCCAAATATCCACCTCTCCACCACTTGGTGAGCTATATTGGTTGATCGAATCGAGCCCCATACAACCCAACAATTGGTATCAGAGTTTGGCTCAATCGAAGAGGATTAACATCCTATTGAGAAGATCCGGCAAGCTCGATCACATATTCATCAACCGGCTCAAATGGCACAATCTATCGACAAACCGCCTTTCTTTGACGGAGCTCACTATGCCCATTGGAAGACAAAGATGAAATTCTTCATCAAATCAAGAGATTACAAGCTATGGGATGTAGTTGAAGATGGTCCGTTCGTGCCTAAAAGAAGCAAAGCGGAGTGGAGTGCCGACGATCGCAAGAAGATGGAGCTAAATTGCAAAGCCTTGCACATTCTATTTTGTGCATTTGGTCCATCCATCTATGAGAAGATGTCTTCTTGTGAGAGTGCCAAGGAGGTATGGGACAAGCTTGAAGTCACATACGAGGGGATAAATGAAGTCAAGGAGACCAAGATTGGGCTCCTAACCTTGGAGTATGAGAACTTCAAAATGGATCCGGAAGAGAACATCGAGAAGATGTTTGATAGGTTCTCCACCATCACCAATGGTCTCAAAGGCTATGGAGAAGCCATCCCGGAGGAGAAGCTTGTTCGAAAGCTCATCTACTCACTTCCCGAGTCTTGGGACTCAAAGAGGACCGCCATCATCGAAGCCAAAAATTTGAAGACTTTGAAGCTTGATGAACTTATGGGGTCTCTTCTCACTCATCAAATTATGAAGAAAAACAAGGAAGAGGAGAAGAAAAGGGAAGAAATTAGAGCTATGGGAGAGAAGAAAATCAAAGGGCTTGGCATCAATGCTAGTGCCATGGCTCTCAAATCCTCCACTTGCCATCATGTCTACTCAAGTGAAGAGGAGGATGAAGAAGAAGAGATAGTTCATCTCTTCAAGAAGTGTGCCCCGTTCATGAAGAAAGCCTTGAGAGAGCTTGAACGAGAACCTAAGAGAAAGGAGAGGGCAAGCACTTCAAGCCATAAGAAGAAGGCACAATTGGCTACTTGGAGTGATGAAGACTCCACCGACGATGAACAAGCCAACCTTTGCCTTATGGCCATTGAAGAAGATTCAAGGGTAACTTCTAATTCATCTACTTCATGTTCTTATTCCTTTGATGAATTACAAGATGCCTATGACGATTTGGTTTTAGATTTTAAAAGCCACATTTTGAAAAACAAAAAATTGGTTTCAAAGTTAAAAATTCAAAATGATTTGCTTTCTAAAACCAAACTTGAACTTGAAGCAAAACTTGAAGAGTTTGAATTGAAATGTCTTGATTTACAAAAATTGCTCCAAAAAGTTCAAGAAGAAAAAGATTTGATTTCCAAGGAACTTGAAAAGAAAAACAATTTTGGAAAATCAAATTTTTATGTTAGACAATCTAGTGCCCCTAGATTTGTAAATGGAAAATGTTTTAGAAGTGTTTGGGTCCCAAAAGGACTTAATACTTCAACTAAAAGGGATGAAATTGAAAAATGGATTCCAAAGGGGACTAAATTTTGTGCAACTAACGTTTATGGATCCAAAGCAATTTGGATACCAAAAGTTACTTGATTGTCTATTGTAGGTGTGATGGAGATGTTCAACAAGTCAAACATTGAGGGGGAGCTCCATACACACAAGGAAGAACACTTGAAGAAGGAAGGCTTCACATCCTCCCTTGGGTTCAAGTGTTGGTAAAATTTCTAGTTGTTTTGTTTTTATTAGTCTTATTTTTATTTAATTCAACTAGATGATCATATACGTTGTGACTAACATTTCAATGATGCCTTGAGTAAGGGGGAGCCATTTTAAAACCAAATTCTTACTTTTGTCAAATTTTTACCTCTATTGTTATTTTGAACTTAATGTTTTAAATTCTTTTTGATATAACAAAAAGGGGGAGAAATGATTTGAAAAATTGAATTTTCAAATGAATAAGGGGGAGCTTTATTTGATTTCATATCTTTAGTCTCTTATTCACATTTTTAAAGTTAAAGGGGGAGAATCCCAAACAATTTTTCAAGTGAGTTTTATTATATCAAAAAGGGGGAGATTGTAGAACTAATGTTTTGATATAATAATTGAAAAATGTTTTTGGACTTATCTAAAAAGTATTTAAAACAATTTCCAAAGTCCACATATCTTGAAACTATGTTTAGGGATGTTTTTAAATGAGTTTAATATGTTTTCAAAGGCCAAACTACTCAAAACTGTCCAGGTGTTTCGAAACACCTTAGGGCGTTTCGAAACAGGGTGCCTCCAGTAGCCAAAACGTTTCGAAACGGGCTCTCTATGGACAGCATTTTTGCCCAGCGTTTCGAAACGGGCTAGGCCGTTTCGATACGCCCACGTGGCAATGACCCCAACGGTCATAAACCCCAACGGCTCTTTCCCAACTAACTTTTAAATGCAGGTCGTTTCGAAACGGGCTTATAGCGTTCCGAAACGCGTTCCGAAACGGCAAGGGGGTGTTCCGAAACGGGTACCCTGACAGACTGCAACGGCTCTTTCTATATTGAGGGTGTTTCGAAACAGGCTCGAGTGTTTCGAAACGGGGAGCTGCAGAACTGAATTTATGGAGGGAATTAAAGGCTCCAACGACTCTATTTCAACCCCAACGGTCCTAAACGGCTATAAACTCAATTGGGAGTATAAAAGGGACCTCCAAGCATCAAGAGAAGACTAATGCTTCAATTGTCAATCAACAAATGATCAAAGATTGTCTTTGCACTTAAATTGTCATTTATTGTATAGACAAACACTAGTGAGCCAAAATTGTCAAATTTGCTCAAGTGTTTTAGGATTTGGGTGAGAGCTTCATTGTGCAAACAAACACCTATTAGAGGGTTTAAGTTTGCTTTATTTATCTCTTTGAAAAAGAGGGTTTTGATCAAGGCTTTGGGTAGAAGCTTGATCGGTTGTAAGGGTTTCCTCCTTGTCCTAGAAAAGGGGACGAATCAATTAGTGGATTGATTGTGAAATCCTTAGTGGGAAGCTAAGGTAGTGGATGTAGGTGCTTGTTAGAAGACCGAACCACTCTAAAATCATTGTGTCTTATTCTTTTTTAGCTTCCTTAACCCTTCCACCCAAATATCCACCTCTCCACCACTTGGTGAGCTATATTGGTTGATCGAATCGAGCCCCATACAACCCAACAAAGACTATATTTGATCATTTGTTGATTCAAAATTGAATCATTAACCATATCTTGATGCTTCGAGGTCCCTTTTATACTCCTTGACGAGTTTATAGCCGTTGGGGATGAATTGGAGCCGTTGAGGACTTTATTTCCCTTCATTAATGATGTTCTGCAGCCTTCCGTATCGATACGCTTGAACCCGTATCAGTACGACCTTCATCAGCATCTAGCCGTTGGGCTCTTGCCAGCCTAGGCGTATCGATACGCTTGAGGGCGTATCGGTACTGTATGACGTTTAAAAGACCGTTGGGAAATATGACCGTTGGGGTTGTTAAAATGGGATCAGTGCGCTTACTAGGCATATTGGCACGATCCCTTACCGTATCGAAATGGCCAAGCCTGTTTTGATACGGGTTTTGGCAGTGACCAAACTGGGCAAAAAAGGTATCGATACGGGTTGGACCGTATCGATACGGGGAGCTTGAAAAGTCAAGTTTGGCTATTTAAAAACAATAAAAACATTGCCAAAAACCTTTTAAAATACCTCAAACATATATTCAAGTTGTTTGGACTTAAAACCAAGTTTTAAATTCTTTTCAAATTAGTCCAAACATTTTTCAATTATTATATCAAAACATCAGTTCTACAAAATGTAAGTTGAGGAACAAAACCATGGTATGACAAGAGTTGAGGGACTAATCTTGTGATTAGCCCCTCCTCAATTAAAAGTTTCTTACGAGGAATTGATTGAGAGCTTTCCTTCAAATGAAGGAAAGCTAAAAAGCTTAAGATTTATATTTGTAAGTTAAAAGAAACAAAGGAAAAAGACTTACCTGAGAAAACTCTTAAGCTAGCACATCTCATCTTCTCCAACTAAGCACACACCTCTATTGGAGGAATTTCAAGCTTTGCTATTTCTTCATTTTATCGATATCGAATTGTTACCATCGTTCGGGTAAGCAATAATCCTCATGCAATCGTTTGATTCCATGGACATATTGAGCTTAATCTTAAGCTAGGGTTTTGAACATCCATGGATATCTCATCGTTGTCGTCTCTATTGAAATCGGTTATCGATCTGGATATTGTTATATTGATTTTGATATCAAAATATCGACCTTAACAATCTTCCCATTGATTTCCTAGCTCAAGACATCGATAAGAAACATCCATTGTCTCCATCCAAAGCTAGGAACAAGGGGATTGTCATCTGAGAGCCTTGAAAGCTTCGGAGTGTCAAGGTGTGTGTAGTCGGACTCTCGAGTTTAGGCGAAAGGCCTTCCTGGATCATTATTTGATATTTTAGATTACATCACTAACATTTTTGTTGAAGAAATTTGTAACACCCGGGTTTGGGGGTCGAGTGAAATTAAATTATTAAAATATAATTCTGGGCTTTATATTTCAAAATAAATAAAAATTTGTTGGGCTTGTTTTAAATTAAACCCAAATAGCCATGGATTTTACACTATTGTAATTACCCATTTTCATTAAGGGTAAAAATGTCTTTTGGCTTTTAAAATGAAACAAAACAAATAAAATACATTTTTTTCATCATCTTCTTCCCCTCCTATCTCAAACCAACGACACCTTCCCCATCTCCATGGCTTGTTACTATTCTATTTCCTTCTTGCTTCATTCTTGAGGATTTTTGAAAGGTAATGATGTTTTTGAGTTGTCCTCATCTTCCCCTTGCTACTCATGTTTTTAGTTTTCATTGAAACCCATTACCTTGTACTTTGCAATTTTTGGGTTTTAAGTTAAAAATCTAAACTTTATTAACCTTTAAGTAAGCTTTTGGTTCTCTGATGTTAGACATGTTCTTAGCATCATTAAAGGTCCAACATATATGATTTTTACAAAGTTTTAACAACATTTTCGGATATGGGTTTATTGGTGGTTTTAGAGGGGTTTAAAGTTAGATTTTGGGGCTGTTTTGGATAAGAAATTGAGGGCTGATGATAGTTTAATGGTTAAGGGTTGATTTGAAGATGTTAGGTGACATTTTAGAGGTTGGAAATATGGTTTTCTGGTTTGGCTTTTGGGCTGCTCGAAAATGCTAGTTTGGGGTGTATTCTTAGTTGGCTATTTGCTTGAAAATGTGTTCCGGGTTTGCTTCTGTGATTGATGACTGATTGTTGATGTTTTGCTTGTGTTGGTTTGCTTAGAATAAAGGTTTTGTGTTGGTGAGACCTCGGGAACGAATCCAGATAGCTTGGTGGATTGATTGACTAGAGTTGTTGAGCTTGGAGTAGTTAGTGAGTGGTTCTTCGGTTTTAAATTGGTTTTCAAAATGTTTGGTTCGAGCATATAGACTTAGGTCGGGCTTGGTAAACCCACCTAGAGTTGGGATTAGATTGGTAGTCTAATTCCAAGCTTTAGTTTAGAAGATGTTGGTTGAACTTATGAATATTGTGTGATTATGCCTCTTGTCCCATATTTATGTGATTGAAGTTGTTAAGTATATTGTGATATACATGTGTGTTGAGCCTTGATGTTTTATGCAATGTGACATGTATAATTGTTGGAATGTAGCTTGTGCATGATGGTGGATCATGGTGAGTACGTGCTAAGCACGGAAATTGGTAAGAATGTTGTGAGGTTGAGCTATGAAATGAGTTAGTATTGGAACTAGTATGCTTGGGTAAAAATGATCGATCATTAGGATGTTAGTGTGCATACGAGTGTCGAAATGCGCGCGTGGTCTTGGTAATGGTAGTCACCAAGATGGAGTACGGGTACGCCCGGAAATCTTCATTTATATTTTAGTCGGTGATGAGTGGAATCCCATCGACTGGGCGTGAGGATGAGTGGAATCTCCTCCGCGTGGAACGGTGATGATTGAAATCCCACCGTAAGGTAATGTAGTGGTTGAGTTGTTGGATGTGAGTTTCAACGATTGTTATCCGCGTATTCGGGTCATAGCTAGGTGCCAATACGGTTTGTTAAATGTGATTCATATGGTTGTATTATGGATATGGACATATTGAGCATGGCATGATAATTGATGATATGATCATTCATCTTATATATTTGATTCATGTGGTTCCGAAGGTAAGGAAACATACATTCATCCTTGGTTTTGTTGCTCGTGCTTGGACCCTGCATTGTCGAGGTTTGTTTTATGAGCTTACCCTCACTAAGCTTTACGCTTACGCTCTCTTTGTTCGACAATGCAGATCCTTAGTTTGTGGGTTGCTTGTGTGAGGAGAAGGGCCCCCAAGTGTGCTATTTCTACCTTCAAGTATGGACTTTTAAGTTAATTGATGTAATAGCTAAGCAATGGGATTCGTATATGTTGCTCTGTGTTAAGGAGCTTGTTAAGACTCCTTTAGCATGTTGATTTTTGGTGTGACTTGTTAATGCCTTAATTTGGATTGTAAACCATGTGTATGCTACGTATCATGAATGCTTATGTGTTTGGTCTTAAGGCATGTAAACCTCATTGCGATGTCTTTTTGGTGAATGCTTGGTTCCTTTGAATGTATGGCCTTTTCACGTATGTTGTGTGTTTGCTCATGCTTGCAATAGAGTGTATGCCTCTAGAATTTATGCATGTATGTTTGGAGGTCCTAGTTGGGTGTCTTTGAGGCAGCCTTGTGCCTTAACCAGCTAAAACTCGTGTGATAGAGTTAGAGGTATCGATACGGTTGGGCCTGTATCGATACAACCATCTTGTTTCAGGCCAAGCGTAATGATACTCGGGAAGGCGTACCGATACCATTTTTGCTACTAGAAATCTGAGATTTTGACGAGAAATTGAGGGTATCAGTACGGGCTTAGGTGTATCGATACGGTCTTCGTAGCTTTGACCACGAGAAGTTGACCGTTGAGGGCGTATCGGTACGGTCAACCAGTGTACCGATACGGTCTCCTCGAGTTGACTTTGGTCAGTTGACTTATTCAAGGCGTATGGATACCCTCTTCGAGTGTATCGATACGGTCTGCTGTATAATCTAAAATGGGCTGTTTTAAATTGCTTGTTTGATTGTTTCGCTCCGCTTTGTTGCTTCCGTTGTCGTTGTTTCACATAGGAAGTATTTAAAGCATCTAGACAAGATAATGTTAAAAGAAATTTCCTATGGTTGTTAACCGAAGTGGAGCCTTAACGGGTTTCGCCTCGGTTTTCCCCGTGTAGCCCACTCGGACTGGTCAGCCGTCCAGACCAGGACAAGGGGGTTACACTTGTTGGTATCAGAGCCTGAGGTTTCCGAGATCTCGGGTAGGCAAGTGAGGTAAGTTAAATTCTTGTATTGGAATTGCATGGTGTTTGCTTGCAATGTAAGTATGTTCGCTTGCTTATCAAGTATGCTTTGATGTTTGTTTTATTGATCGTATGTGTGCGTTGTTTGAAGCATGTTGATGTGTGATTTGTCCGTTAAATGTTGAGTAGAGTCCCATTGCTTCTATTACATTGGAAAAAGAGGTTTTTAAGTGAGGGAAACATACTTGAGCCACTTGGACCCTTGCCCTTGCTAACCCGATTTTGTATGTTGTTGTTGTAGTTATTATTTGTGAGCAGTTATGTCGAGGCCTAGAGGTAGACCCAGGCTGGTTCGTCAGGAACCCCGTGTTGCGGCTCCTGCTGATGAGCCGGTGGTTGGAGTAGAGGCTCCTGTAGAAGAGCCTGTTGTTGGAGTTGGAGCTCCTCCACCACCACCACCTCCTCAGCCTGATGTGGAAGGCGAGGCTAGAGTAGAGGGCGCGGGACCTCAAGTTGGCCAGGGTGGCCAAGGTCCTGCAGGGATAGACATGGCTCCGCTAGTTCAAGCTATAGCGGGAGCGTTTCAGGCTGCAGTTGCCGGAGCTCAGGCTGCAGTACAGCCGAGAGGAGATGATGCTAGCTTACCCTTAGAGAGGCTTCGTAGCCTCGGAGCGGATGAGTTCAGGGGATCTACGCCTAAGAGATCAGAGTTATGGCTAGAGAAGACGATTTGTATTTTGGCTCGTAGATGAGAAGAAGAGGAAGTTCATGGCTCTTGTTCAGGGAGACACATCAGTGACAAATTACGAGATTCGTTTTGTTCGACTGAGTTAGTATGCTCCGGAGTTGGATCCTACTGAGAGGGACCGTTGTGATCGGTTTAGGTATGTACTTCATGAGAAGGTCAAGAGGTACACCTTGGCTACTGTTTATTCTGATTTCGATGTCTTGGTCGCTAGGGCCAAGGACATCGTGCATAGCTTGGGGCTGACCAAGTGTTCGGGAGGATCCAGTTCAGGGAAGAGGCACAACAACTTTGACCGTGGTGATACCAAGAGGCATCGGGGCAGTGGACAGCAGTATGATCATAGGCGTGGCGGTGTCCACCACGGTAGAGGCCATCAGGGCCAGAGAGTCGGAGGGCGTTTGCCCGAGTGCGCTTGATGTGGGAGACAACATTCAGGAGAGTGTTGGGGAAACTATCATACTTGCTGGAACTGTGGATCGGGAGACCACTTCAAGAGAGAGTGTCCGCATCAAGCGGGACAAGCAACTTTTCAGGCACAGGCTCCTGCGAGAGAGATCGACTATCCGAGAGGCCGTGGGCGCGGTCGTGGTTACTTCCAGCCGAGGACTGATCCACCTAGGATAGAGGCACCGAGGAATCTTGCTCATGTAGTGGCAGTTCAGCCAGAGGTCGGTGGACCAGCTAGAGTCTACGCATAGAGAGAGGCGGGGAATGACACAAATGTGATAGTAGGTAATTTCGAGTTACATTCCATGTCTTTGCTTTCCTTAGTCGATTCGGGTTCAACACATTATTATATTTTGAGTTAACATGCAAAGAAGTTAGACATACCTGTTGAGATTTTAGATAGAGGGATGCATGTGACTAGTTATTTTGGAGAGACAGTTGTAGTTGGACGGATGTATAGGATGTGTCCGCTGAAGATTCAGGGTCATGTGTTTCCTATTGATATGATGGAGCTTCCGTTCTACAACTTTGATATCATTTTGGGTATGGATTGGTTGGCTGAGCATAGAGCTAGTGTAGATTTTGAGACAAAGAGAATTTCGTTGAAGCATTTTGATGACTACAAGGTAGTGGTAGTAGGCGAGAACATTAAGTTCTTGTCGAATGTTGTGTCGGCTTTAGAGGCTCATAGGTTGATGGACTCCGGTTGTGGGGCTTATTTAGAGTAAGTGATGAATCCGAATATGAGCGAGGTTAGACCGAAAGATATCAGGACAGTTTTTGATTTTTCGGATGTGTTTCCAGAAGAGTTACCGGGTTTGCCTTCTGACAGAGATGTAAAGTTTGTGATTGAGACTGTTTGAGGGTCTACTCCAGTTTCTATTGCTCTATACCGTATGGCTCCAAAAGAGTTGAAAGAGTTGAAAAGTCAGCTTCAGGAGTTGTTAGACCGAGGTTTTATTAGGCCTAGTAGTTCGCCTTGGGGTGCTCCCGTATTGTTTGTGAAGAAGAAGGATGACAGTATGAGGATGTGTATCGACTATAGGAAATTGAACCGGTTGGCAGTGAAGAACAAGTATCCGTTGCCTCGTATAGATGACCTGTTTGATCAGTTGAGATGTGCCTCAGTGTTTTCGAAGATAGATTTGAGATCAGGGTACTATCAGTTAAAGGTAAAAGAATGTGATGTACCGAAGACAACTTTTAGGACTAGATACGGACATTATGAGTTCCTTGTGATGTCTTTTGGGCTCACGAATGCACCAGCAGCTTTCATGGACACGATGAACAGAGTTTTTCGAGACTATCTAGACCGATTTGTAGTTGTTTTCATAGACGACATCCTTGTGTACTCGAGATCAGAAGAAGAACATGATGAGCACTTGAGACTTGTTTTGCAGAGATTGATGAGTAATCAGTTGTATGCTAAGTTGAGTAAATGCAAGTTCTAGATCAGAGAGGTTGTGTTTCTTGGCCATGTGGTATCAGCTGAAGGTATCCGTGTTGATCCGAAGAAGATTGAAGCCATTGTTGAGTGGAAACAACCTAAGTCAATGACAGAGATTAGGAGTTTCCTAGGACTAGCTGGTTACTATAGGAGGTTCGTTGATGGTTTCTCTAGAGTAGCTGCTCCGTTGACTAAATTGTTGCAAAAATGAGTGAAGTTTGAGTGGTCAGATGCGAGACATAGTGCTTTTAAGAAGTTGAAAGAAGCTTTGACGAATGCTCTAGTGTTGGTACAATCAGTTCCGGGAAAGAGTTCGTAATCTATAGCGATGCTTCCTACGTAGGTTTAGGTTGTGTTCTGATGCAAGAAATGAGAGTTGTTGCTTATGCTTCGAGACAGTTGAAGGTGCACGAGAAGAACTACCCTACGCACGAAATTGAGTTAGCAGCAGTTGTGTTTGCATTGAAAATTTGGCGTCACTACTTGTACAGTGAGTAGTGCACGGTTTACACTGATCATAAAAGCTTGAAGTATCTGATGACTCAGAGAGAGCTGAACTTGAGGCAAAGAAGATGGCTTGAACTGTTTAAATATTATGATTTGACTATTGAGTACCATCCGGGTAAGGCAAATGTAGTGGCCGATGCGTTGAGCAGAAAAGTTGCAGTTGAGTTACGAGCTATGTTTGCTAGGCTGAGTGTATCAGGGGACGGTGGTTTGATTACAGAGTTACAAGTGAAGCCTTCGTTGATTCAGATGATTAGAGAGAAACAGTTGCAAGACGTATCTTTAGCTTCACATGTTCAGGACATTGCAGAGGGTAGACCGACATAGTACAGTTTTAGTGATGAGAATGTGTTGTGTTTCAAAGACAGAGTTTTAGTACTTGCAGATGTTGAGTTGAGACGTATGATTCTGAGTGAAGCACATTCGATTCCTTTTTCTATGCATTCGAGCAGTACTAAGATGTACCGAGATTTGAAGAGTGATTATTTCTGGGTTGGTTTGAAGAAGGATGTGGCCGAGTATGTGAGTCGTTGCATGGTATGTCAGAGAGTAAAGGCAGAACATCAGGTTCCTTCAGGTTTGTTACAGCCTTTGAAAATTCCGGAATGGAAGTGAGAAAGAATCACTATGGACTTTGTGTCAGGGTTGCTGTTGTCTCTTTCGAAGAAGAATTCTGTCTGGATGATAGTTGATAGATTCACTAAGTGTGCTCATTTCTTAGCAGTGAACACCACAGATTCTTTAGACAAGCTGGTAGATTTGTATGTCCGAGAGATTGTGAGATTTCATGGAGTTCCGAAGTCTATTGTATCAAACAGAGATCTGAGATTCACATCGAGGTTCTGAAGTTGTTTGCATAGTACCCTAGGTAGTGGTTTGCATTTCAGTACTTCATATCATCCGCAGTCAGATGGTCAGTCAGAGCGAGTGATACAAGTATTAGAGGATATGCTCCGTTGTTGTGTGATAGACTTCCAGGGATCTTGGGAGAAGCATTTACCCTTAGTCGAGTTTGCTTACAACAACAGTTACCAGGCTAGTATCCAGATGGCTCCTTATGAGGCATTGTATGGTAGGCGATTTAGGACTCTGATCTGTTGGGCCGAAGCGGGTCAGAAGTTGTTACCTATGCCGGATTTGCTTAAGGGGACGACCGATAAAGTGAAGTTGATTTGCGACTGTCTGAAAGCAGCTTCCGATCATCAGAAATCTTACGCAGGTTTGAAGAGAAAATAGATTGACTTTTCGGCGGGTGAGAAAGTGTTTCTGAAAGTGTCTCTATGGAAGAAGGTAATGCGATTTGGCCAAAAAGGCAAGTTGAGTCCGAGGTTTATCGGTCCGTATGAGATAGTTAAGCGGATTGGTTCAGTAGCTTACTGTTTGAGATTGCCTTCAGAGTTAGAGAAGATCCACGATGTTTTCCATGTGTCGATGCTCAGGAGATATAGATCGGATCCGTCGCATGTTATGCCCATTGATGAAATAGAACTGAATCCGGATTTGTCGTACAATGAAGAACCAGTTGAGATACTTGCTTCGGATAGCAAGGTGTTGCGTGGCAAGACCATAGAGTTGGTCAAGGTGTTGTGGCGACATAGAGGCGTGGAAGAGGCCACGTGGGAGAGGAAAGCTGATATGCTTGAGCAGTTTTCGTACTTGTTTCTGACAGGTAATTTCAGGGACGAAATTCCTTAAGTGGGGGAGAGTTGTAACACCCGAGTTTGGGGGTCGGGTGAAATTAAATTATTAAAATATAATTCTGGGTTTTATATTTCAAAACAAATAAATATTTGTTGGGCTTGTTTTAAATTAAACCCAAATAGCCATGGATTTTACACTATTGCAATTACCCATTTTCATTAAGGGTAAAAATGTCTTTTGGCTTTTAAAATGAAACAAAACAAATAAAAATACATTTTTTCATCATCTTCTTCCCCTCCTATCTCAAACCAACGACACCTTCCTCATCTCCATGGCTTGTTACTATTCCATTTCCTCCTTGCTTCATTCTTGAGGATTTTTTAAAGGTAATGATGTTTTTGAGTTGTCCTCATCTTCCCCTTGCCACTCATGTTTTTAGTTTTCATTGAAACCCATTACCTTGTACTTTGAGATTTTTGGGTTTTAAGTTAAAAATCTAAACTTTATTAACCTTTAAGTAAGCTTTTGATTCTATGATGTTAGACATGTTCTTAGCATCATTAAAGGTCCAACATATATGATTTTTTACAAAGTTTTAACAACATTTTCGGATATGGGTTTATTGGGGTTTTAGAGGGGTTTAAAGTTAGATTTTGGGGCTATTTTGGATAAGAAATTGAGGGTTGATGATAGTGTCAAGGTTAAGGGTTAATTTGAAGATGTTAGGTGACATTTTGGAGGTTGGAAATATGGTTTTCTAGTTTGGCTTTTGGGCTGCTCGAAAATGCTAGTTTGAGGTGTGTTCTTAGTTGGCTATTTGCTTGAAAATGTGTTCCGGGTTTGCTTCGGTGATTGATGACTGATTGTTGATGTTTTGCTTGTGTTGGATTGCTTAGAATTAAGGTTTTATGTTGGTGAGACCTCGGGAATGAATCCGGATAGCTTGGTGGATTGATTAGATAGAGTTGTTGAGCTTGGAGTAGTCGGTGAGTGGTTCTTCGATTTTAAATTGGTTTTCAAAATGTTTGGTTCAAGCATGTAGACTTAGGTCGGGCTTGGTAAACCCACCTAGAGTTGGGATTAGATTGGTAGTCTAATTCCAAGCTTTAGTTTAGAAGATGTTGGTTGAACTTATGAATATTTTGTGATTATGCCTCTTGTCCCATATTTATGTGATTGAAGTTGTTAAGTATATTGTGATATACATGTGTGTTGAGGCATGATGTTTTATGCAATGTGACTTGCATAATTGTTGGAATGTAGCTTGTGCATGATGGTGGATCATGGTGAGTACGTGCTAAGCAAGAAAATTGGTAAGAATATTGTGAGGTTGAGCTATGAAATGAGTTAGTATTGGCACTAGTATGCTTGGGTACAAATGAATGATCATTAGGATGTTAGTGTGCACACGAGTGTCGAAATGCGCGCGTGGTCTTGGTGATGGTAGTTACCAAGATAGAGTACGGGTACGCCCGGAAATCTTCATTTATATTTTAGTCGGTGATGAATGGAATCCCATCGTCGGGGCGTGATGATGAGTGGAATCCCCTCCGCGTGGAACGGTGATGAGTGAAATCCCACCGTAAGGTAATGTAATGGTTGAGTAGTTGGATGTGAGTTCCAAAGATTGTTATCCGCGTATTCGGGTCATAGCTAGGTGCCAATACGGTTTGTTAAATGTGATTCACATGGTTGTATTAGGGATATGGACATGTTGAGCATGGCATGATAATTGATGATACGATCATGCATCTCATATATTTGATTCATGTGGTTCCGAAGGTAAGGAAACATGCATTCATCCTCGGTTTTGCTGCTCGTACTTGGACCCTGCATTGTCGAGGTTTGTTTTATGAGCTTACCCTCACTAAGCTTTACGCTTACGCTCTCTTTGTTCGAGAATGCAGATCCTTCGTTCGTGGGTTGCTTGTGTTAGGAGAAGGGCCCCCAAGTGTGCTATTTCTACATTCAAGTATGGACTTTTAAGTTAATTGATGTAATAGCTAAGAAATGAGATTCGTGTATGTTGCTCTGTGTTAAGGAGCTTATTAAGACTCCTTTAGCATGTTGATGTTTTGGTGCGGCTTGTTAATGCCTTAATTTGGATTGTAAACCATGTGTATGTTGCGTATCATGAATGCTTATGTGTTTGGTCTTAAGGCATGTAAACCTCATTGCGATGTCTTTTTGGTGAATGCTTGGTTCCTTTGAATGTATGGCCTTTTTACGTATGTTGTGTGTTTGTTCATGCTTGCAATAGGGTGTATGCCTCTAGAATTTATGCATGCATGTTTGGAGGTCCTAGTTAGGTGTCTTTGAGGCAGCCTTGTGCCTTAACCAGCTAAAACCTGTGTGATCGAGTCAGAGGTATCGATATGGTTGGGCCCGTATCGATACAACCATCTTATTTCAGGCCAAGCGTATTGATACTCGGGAAGGCGTACCGATACCATTTTTGCTACTGGAAATCTGTGATTTTGACGAGAAATTGAGGGTATCAGTACGGGCTTAGGTGTATCGATACGGTCTTCGTAGCTTTGACCACGAGAAGTTGACTGTTGAGGGCGTATCGGTACGGTCAACCAGTGTACCGATACGGTCTCCTCGAATTGACTTTGGTCAGTTGACCTAGTCAAGGCGTATGGATACCCTCTTCGAGTGTATCGATACGGTCTGTTGTATAATCTAAAATGGGTTGTTTTAAATTGCTTGTTTGATTGTTTCACACCGCTTTGTTGCTTCCGCTGTCGTTGTTTCACATAGGATGTATTTAAAGCATCTAGACAAGATAATGTTAAAAGAAATTTCCTAGGATTGTTAACCGAAGTGGAGCCTTAACGGGTTTCGCCTCGGTTTTCCTCGTGTAGCCCACTCGGACCGGTCAACCGTCCATACCGGGATGAGGGGGTTACAAAATTGCATTGGATGGTTAATCTGACACTTTGGTAAGTGTCGGTAAGTTGTCATTGAACATTGGTTATTGTCTTTGTGTATTGTCATTGATACATGCATTGTCATTGGATTATTGCATAAAAACCATCGCACATTGATATTGATATCAAACTATGAGTTATTGATGATGAGATACATATATTGGTCATCGACGATATTGAATTCACTGGACATTGGTATATCATTGATTATTGAAATAAATATGAATATTGCAACCTTGGATTGGAATGGACTTTGGATACAATTGGCATGCCATAGAATTTATGAGCTTAGTGTACGGGTGGACTACGGTCCTAAGGCTATGACCTATATAGATTTGGTGAGGCGGAGGGATGTGTATTGCTATTGGTCGTATTGGTCATACTACGGTCCAAGGACTAAGAATGAAATTGAAGCATGTTGATACATTGTATATTAATGCATAGCATCGACATCGTTGGCATGAGGTTATGTTTAAGTAAAACCATGGCATTATTGTTACTTACATTGTTTGTGACTACCTCACTAGGCAAAGTATGCCTAACGTGTCTCATCTCATGCATTTTCAGGTTAAGAAGGTCTGTGTGTTGGAAGATCGAATCGGCAAGCAAGACAAGTCACTACCGGCCCCAAGTAATGTGTTTTTGTCTTATAAACTCCTAGGAAGGTGGGAAAGTAGTCGAACTAGTCATTTGTGCCTATTTTGATATGTTGGTGTATTCCCTAAGTAGTAATAAGTTTTATAGCTTAAAATGGCCTTTTGGTGAAGTTTAAAATGGATGGAATTTGCATACATAGCTTAAAAAGGTAAAAACATAGTAAACGTATTCATATGGTCATGAAACTTGGCATGCTAGTAGTTTATACTATTGAAATGTTGTGTGTAAAGTTTCGTTGCATTTGGACACCCTTCGATAGGCTAAATCGAATAAAAACCAGCTAAAATTTGTCATTACAGGTCAGACCGTATCGAAACGGGTGATGGCGTTTCGGTACGGGTGTACAATATTGAGCCTATGGGTAAGGGTGTATCGAAACGGAATTAGGCTATTTCGGAACATTTTGTCAATGGAGACCAACGTTTCGATACGAGTTTATAGCGTATCGAAACGAGTCAAAGTCAAAGGTGGTTAAACCGTTTCGATACGGGTCAAGCCTGTATCGATACAATCAAAAGGGAAAAGTCAACAAAAGATGATCAATGTCCACCTGTTTCGAAACAGCTTCTTGTGCTTTGATACGGGGTTAGGTAAGCTAGTTAAAGACTCATTGAGTAGGTTGTTAACTTTATAATTTAGTCACTGCAATTTGTAAGGTTAAATTGAATGCGATGATGATCTCCAAATTTGATGAAAATTTACGAGCTAATTAATAATGTATTGAATTACATAGTGTTATTATCTGTTGCATTAAGAGACCCTTATTTGTTAGTTTTTACAGTTTAGTCCCTAAAACTTGTAAAAGATATAAATTGGTCCTAAACAATTAATGTGGCCTTATTGTGAATAAATTGGATCGAATGTATATTTGTAATGCTTTGTTTATGTAATCTTGCTGATGTGTTGGAAATAAAAAGAGAATTTATCACACCGATCACCGTATCGTCCACCGGTAACACGCTCCGACTCGGTTCTCTACCAGACCGGGAAGGGGGTGTTACAGCCATTCTCCAACACCCAATCCCTAGGAGAAACATTACCAAATGAGAACATATACAGATTTGAGCTTGCGAGACTTACCTTCACCGTTGAGCTTTTACCCCACATCATTTTGACAAGTTTTTGCATCGAGCTGAAATTTGGGGTTGACCCGATAAACTGTCCCACCAACGAGTGTCGCCATTCCGAAATCCCTTTTACAAACACATCCTTCGGTGGATTGATCAACAGGGAACCCTCACAATTTCCATGAGAAAAGAAATCCAAGGATTGTTTCTCGACCCTAGAAAACACCTTCTTGCAATCAACAATACCCATAATTGCACGACAGAATGTAGAAACGAGCAAAAAATCTAGCAAGAGACCTGAAAATCCAGAAAGAGCGAGCTGAATCGATCAAAACCAAAAGAGAAATGGCGAAAATCTATCGTGCGCCGAGAGAATTCTTAACCTACGCCATAACCGTCTCAATGTGGTATATATTTACTCTATTAGTGTGTATGACTTTGTATTAATAGGATTTTAAAGAATAATTGAACCAAAAAAATTGGTAGCGTCAAAATTTAATTTCAATAATTTTAAAACTAATAGAATCCTAAAGAAAACTAAACCATAAAAGATTGTGGAGCCATGTCCCCTCCCATTGTCAAGATATATTCGTCCTTGTGTTTGGTTTCAAATGATATATATGTAAATTCACAAATCACAAAAGTATAAGGTGGAATTGACAAAAACTTAAGTTTTGATGGACTTATAGTAAGTCAAATTATATGTTTTAAACCGATTGGGTATAGTTGGATTGATATTTTTATTGGTACAATATAAAGGAGGACGTAGAACCGAACATATTTAAACACTTAATATCATTCGATTTATGGATGCGAATGGTTTTAGGTAGTTAAGTTCAAAAGCTTATATGTTTTTAGACAAATGTAAAAAAAAAATTATTTTCAGCACAAATTACGTAAAATAAGTAAAAAAAATAACACGAAATGACAAGTCTTAATTATTACTCCATGATTTTTTAAAATAATGTGAGAAAAATAGCTCTCAACAACCTTATCACAAAGGACAAGTCAATTTCCATTTAGCAAGTGCATATAAAAAAGACCATAGAATTTGAAAACCATGTAATAATGTTAGAAAAATAAATGTAAACATTGCATTGGAACAATCACATCTCTCATCTTAGAGATATTACATTAAATGCCCGTATCAACACGTTATTCACGGTTTCAACCAATAAAAAATAATTATTTTTTTTATGTTATCTTTTTATCAAATAAATTTTCACATGATAAAATTATTTTTAAATTTTAATTTACACTAAATATGAATGAAGAATCACTTGATAAAAAGATGATATGAAAAATAATTAATAAAATAAATAATTTGGTTGGCGGGACGAACATATAATATAATTTATCGTCATCTCACTTGTCTAATTGTATGGATACAACTACAAGGCATCATCTCCCTTGGGATAAAATTAGACAAACATCCAATTCACACGGCTATGTTAAAATGGTCCCCCAAAATTTACATTAATTTTCTCCTTTTCCCTCTTTATTTTATATTTTCGAATTACGTATGGAATAATCGAACTCGAAATCGATCGTAGCCGTTGAAATTGTTGGTCTTATTAATTGGGGGTAGGTTGCAAACCTAACTGAAATGGAAACCAATTTACTTCAAATCATAAATGTGTTGACCCCTGCATCTAACCAGTTTAATTCAACAGTGGATCCCACTGCAAATGTCTCTTTTATTATTTACACTTAAGTTTTATGAAATATTTGTTTTAGTTACAACCAAAATATTCACAGTTAATAGTAGTGTCTAATTATTTCATTACATATATTTTCATTAAAAGATAAATCAATTATTTATTTTTATGGATAAAAATTGAATTTTAATCTTATAATTAAAAGATAATATAAACAACTACGAACTATAACTTTTTTATTAAACCTTTTTCATTGTCGCCATCGTCCGTAGGGACCCCTTTTTCGCCACCATTCGTGTACAACAGTCACACCCAACAAGTTGAAATTATTTCCAAAATGAAAGTTTATAAAAAATAACCTTTAGCCGTTGATATTGGATTATTCTTTTTTTGGTCGCTCTCTTATATTTAGATTTTTTTCTGACTAATTCAAATCAATTCGTATCGTACATCTATTTTTGGTGAGTGAGTCTTCTAACATAATTTTTTTGTGTGTATATAAGACCACAAACTTGCTTAAGCGATATCAAATTATTTATCACTTGGACCAATCACCGTCGTTGAATATTGGATTATTTTTACTTGATAACTCATGGAATCAAATCATTAAATTAGAAATAAATATTAAATATCTCATTTTTATATTAAATGAATTGTAATGTAATATATATTTTTGAACAAACTGTAATGTAATATTTTAAGGATTAATATCTTATACACTGGCGGTGGAAATTTTTTGTTTCCACAAGCGCCTCAATTATAGGGTTTAGGGTTAGGGTTTAGAGTTTAGAGTTTAGGGGTATTAGCGTACATGTTTAGAATTTAGGGTTCATGTTTAGGATTTAGGATTTAGGGTTAGAATTTAGGGTTTAGGGTTAGGGTTTAGTTTTAGGGTAATATGGGTAGGGATTTAGGTTTTAACCTATAAACCCTAAATTTTAACCATAAACCCAAAATTCTATCAACAATCCCTAAATTCAAAACTACTACACTTATACCCCTAAACTTTAAACCCTAAACGGAGTCCCTAACCCCTAAAACTAAGACGCTTGTGTAAAAAAGTTTTCACAAGCGCTTGTGTATAGAACAATTACCCATATTTTAATCGGTAAAATACGTATTTCGATTAATAGTACAGTTTTTTCATCTAAGTATATACTATCCCATGAATTCCTTAAATTGTTTTTAGTTAAAATAAAATAATTTTAAGCTTGGTGATGAAAATAATTAAAGGAAGGAAATAATGAAAAATAACTTTGAATAAAATATTAATCGATTAACAAAATAGTTGTTTGAGAAATAAAATATAGTTTTTAAATTAATAGATTTAAGTTTACGTTGAACATAATAATTATATATTTTTATTTATAATCTCTTTTTTATCGTAATCAATTATTTTTATCATTAAAACACATTTTAAAGGTTGACTCTTAGTTCATTTGAGGGCGTTTAAGTGCATATTATCTTTTTATTTATGAGTTGAATGGGGTTTGAAGTTTAAACATTGTATTAAAAAATATATTTTAGAGATCCATTAATTGATATAGTGTCTAAATTTTTTTATTTTATATAAATTTAAATTTCGACATAACAATATAATATATCTTTATTTAATAAAATAACACATTTTAGATAATACACCTGTTTTTTATTGTGTTTGGAGGGTTAGAACTACTTTTTCACCTAATAATCAATAAAAAACAATCAGCTTCTCGACAAAAATTGACGTTTCAAACGGCCGTTTTCAACCAAACAAAGAAGTCAAAAATCTAGTTTTTACTTTTAACCAAAATCTATTTAAGTGAATTTACGCTTTTAACCTTCAAAGTTACTTTTTTTTTACTTAAATGCCAGCTAGCTCACTTTATTAAAACAGAAATAAAGCCACACCCAGATACAAGGGCAAAAAGGAAAAAAGAAATAAAACGGCACCTCAAAACCATAAAGCCAACCGTCTCAGAAAGAGAAAACAAAAAGCTAGACCAGCGGAGTAAACCCTTCTGCAAACTGAAACTCAGAAACTGAGTTAACCAGAAAGAAAATTTTTCGAGCGGCACAAGGGGAAAAAGGTTGGAATGCGCAAGAGCTGGACCAGATCCAACCTATGGGAGCCGAAGCCCCACATCGAAACCTGAAGAGAGCTAAACTCACGGCGGATCTAGCCATCTTCGGTCTTCATCGGCGATGCTTTGGACGCTTCCCGGCGCGTCCTCTACCCAAAACATCTCCTCGGCGTATTTCCGGCTTTCCAAAGTCATTGCATGCGCCGATCTGTTACCTTCCTGACGGGTGAATACAAATCGACAGGTATGGAACCTTCTAGCCAAGGATTTTGCATCCCCTATATAAGTACTAATTTCGGAGAGATCCCTTGATTTGGAATTTAACTTCTTTATTACGGTTAGGGAATCCCCTTCGGCAATGATGTCGGCAAAACCTAACTCCATGGCAAAGCGGAGCCCCTGGACCATCGCACAAGCTTCCGCGGCAAAAGAAGATAAGATTCGTTCTCTCCTGGCACACATCGCCCCCATTATAGCTCATGATTTGTTCCTTATAATAACCCCAACATACGCTGTCTTTGTAGATGGATCAAAACCCGCGTCAACATTAAGTTTCAAAAATGGGTCAAGCGGAGCAATCCACCGTGATGGGCCAATAATATCCTCGCTTGATAAGCGAGATTGGGTAAGGTTCAAATCTAAACAGTAGCTTCTGATAAAAGCAATAGATTCCTCAATTCGAATAGCTATTCCTTCGAAAACAAGCTTATTTCGTGCATGCCAAATAGCGTAAACTGCAATAATTATAGTCTGAATGTGCTGAAGACCATTGATAATAAACATCTGATATAACCAATCTTGGAAGCTTAGGCTTGATGCGTTAGATGGCTCACGAATCTGTAACGCTAACCAAATCTGACTGGCATAAGAACACTCACATAAAACATGAACCACGTCTTCTGGAAATAAATAGCATCTATTGCATATAGGGTCACCTGCCACCTTCTTAATGCATAAATTCACTTTTGTTGGAACGAAGTTTCTGATAAACTTCCAGCAAACTATTCTCATCTTCTCTGGGCATGGGGCGTTCCAAACCTTTCTAAAAAGATCCCCCCATTCTGAAATACCCTCCGACGGCCTTAATAAATATCTGTAGCCACTACGGGTAGAGTAGACACCCGTATGCTCCCCTTGCCAAACTAAGGTATCTGGCTGACTATCATGAGGTAGAGGAATACATAAAATCTGTTCAGCTTCAGTAGGAGAAAATATCGAAGAAATAAGATCATACCTCCATGTATTCGAGAGCGGGTCAATTAGATCCGAGACGAATTCGATGCCCTCCACAGCCTGGGTTGTAACACGATGAAGGGGGTTACCAGGTAACCAAAAATCGTTCCACACTGAAATAGAGCCCCCGTTACCCACTTTCCATCGAAGGCCCAACTCTAGAAGCCCATGGGCACTCCAGATGCTCCTCCACGTGAGTGATGGGTTGTGACCAAGACAGGCTTTTAAAAAAGATGTTGAGGGATAATACTTGGCCCGCAGCAACCTTCCCACTAAAGAAGATGGATTTAATAACAGACGCCAACCTTGCTTTGCGAGAAGAGCCACATTAAACTTAGATAAATCCCTGAAACCAAGGCCTCCCCACTCCTTTAACTTGCTCAGCTCAGACCAAGTGCACCAATGGATACCTCGCTTATCCTTGGAATTTTGCCACCAAAAATTCGCAAAAATCTGCTCCAATTCCTGACAGAAAGATTTTGGAAGCAAAAAACAGCTCATCGTATAGACTGGTATTGCCTGCAAAACAGCCTTTATCAAAACTTCTTTGCCCCCCTGCGAAAGAAATTTGGCACACCAGTTAGAAATCCAAGCGAGAGATTTATCCTTTAGAACTGAAAAAGCCTTCTTGCGGTTACGACCAACAATGATTGGTAAACCGAGGTACTTCTCAGGATTGAAACCCTGTGTAATGCCTAGAACCCTTCTCACATCAGCCTTCTCATCATCCCCGGTATTTGAGCTAAAAAAGATTGCGGATTTGTCGAAATTCACCAATTGCCCCGAACAAGAAGCATAAGTCAATAATAAATCTTGTATTTTCCTAGCTCCCCTTGCCGAACATTCTCCGAAAATGAGACTATCGTCGGCAAAGAAAAGGTGACTCACTCTCGGAGCGCTTCTGGTTATACGGACCCCAACATAATCTTCATTTTTCCGTAATAAAGAACTAAGACCCTCACTACATATCAAAAATAAAAATGGACTAAGTGGATCACCTTGTCTGAGTCCGCGGGAAGGTCTAAAGCTCTGTCCAACATTTCCATTAAGAACTACCGAATAAGTAACAGTAGAAACACACTTCATAATACGTGAAACCCACAAATCCGAGAAACCCATCCTCCTCATCACCACATCAAGAAAATCCCATTCCACTCTATCATATGCTTTACTCATGTCTAGTTTTAAAGCAAAGTAGCTCTTCTTACACTGGCGCTTGTTTCTCAATGAATGAAGAATTTCAAATGCCGCCAACACATTGTCTGTTATGAGACGACCCGGTACGAATGCGCTCTGGGCCTCGTCGATGCAGACCGGTAAAACATCTTGGAAACGGATGACGAGAACCTTCGAAATTATTTTGTAAATTACATTACATAAACTGATGGGCCGAAAATTAGACATAGAAGAAGGATCATCCACCTTTGGAATCAGGACGATTCTAGTATGATTGATGCGGTCTAATTGGTACTCCCCCTTCAGAACCTTGATGCAAAAGAGTGCCACCTCATCTCCCACAATCTTCCAGAAACGCTTGTAAAAAACAACTCCTAAGCCATCAGCTCCAGCAGCTTTTAAAAGACTCATGGAATTCAGGGCTGCAAAGACCTCGTCCTTCGTAAACTCCCTTTCTAAAGCAGAATTCATCTCATACGTTATACATCGGTTTATGCCTGATAAAATCTCCCCACAGTCACCCACTCCCTTTGAATTAAAGAGCGAAGTGAAGTACTCCCTGGCAATCTCACCCATCTTTCCTTCATCGGTAGTCATAGAATTGTTTCCATCGTCGAGCCAGGATACTTTATTTTTCTTCTTTCGTTGGGTTGCAGACCGGTGGAAATAGGTTGTATTGCGATCTCCGAACTGGAGCCAATTTGATCTGGCCCGTTGCTCCCAATATAATTCGTCTTTGTCCTTCTCCAAATTAAGCTCCAATTTCGTATCGACAATATCGCCCAAGACCTCATCAGATGGTGCCAACTCGTTTAATCTGTCCAGTTTCTGGTTCAGCATTTCAACCGTAAGCTTTTTCGCTTTTTTCGTTCTTTTAAACCAAGCATCCAAACCCGAAGTGACATGGTCGAGTTTGTCCAAAAAATCATCCTTCTGGACATTCCATAGTTCACGTACAGTAGCTTCACATGATTCTTCTAATAGCCATGAAGCCTCAAAACGAAAATGCCACACCTTATTACTACTATGGGACCTGGCCATAGTATCCAGCAGAATAGGACAATGGTCGGAAATGGAGTGAGGAAGGTGATGGAGATCAAACTCTGGGAAACATTGTAACCATAAGTTATTCGCAACTCCCCTGTCCAAACGGACCCTCATATTTGACTCAGATCTTCGACCCTTCTCCCAAGTAAACCACGGTCCATTCGAGCCAATATCCCCCAACTCACATTCTTCGAGTGCATTCCGAAATTGATCCATCTGTCTTTGGCTTCTTTGCAAGCCCCCATGTTTCTCCGAAGCTAACAGAATTTCATTGAAGTCCCCTAATATCACCCACGGCATATCAGGACTATCATTCAGACATTTTAGGAGATCCCATGTCTCATGTCTTCTATGGGCCTCCGGATTCCCATAAATTCCAGTACAACGCCAAGAAAAGCCAGCCGAATCATCCTTGATTATAAAGTCGATGTGTCTAGCTGAAAATGACCTTAAAGTAACTTGAACCGAATTTTTCCAACCCAGCGACAATCCACCACTTCTGCCATTGGCCTCCACGTCTATCCCGTTGTGGAACCCACAACGCTTTCTAACTCTCTCCATACGAACACGATTTAACTTTGTTTCAATGATAAAAATAATAGCGGGGTTAACTTCCTTCAGTTTCTGGTGGAAACGACCCACCGTCCGAGGTTTCCCCAGCCCTCGGACATTCCAACTTAATATTTTCATAAGGTCTGGCGGACCTGATAAGACAGGTCGGCCGATGAAGACGATGGAGTACTGTTCTCATCCGTAACTTTAGAAACATTCATAATTTTATCATTAACGCGAGCCCTTTTTTGCCCCTCTGATTGCTCAATTGGAATATCTTCCTCAATCGGCACCATCATTGTGTCTAATGTTGGTACTTGATTTGGGGAAAGATCACCAAGAATTGGACCCGATATTACGCCCCCTGAAATTAATTGAGACTTCCCCGAAATCCTAGCACCTCTGCCATAATTATGGTACATCCCAGTCTTACCTTTCTGCACATTACATGGGATTTGATTAGCAGCATTTAATGTAGGGGAAAAATCAAACTTTGGTTGCTCATCCACCGGCGCCGCCTCCCGGAGCCACACACTTGACGTCGCAGCGAGTCTCCTCGGAATGGCCCTCAACGAGACATCCCACTCCATAGTTATTTCCTCCGGTTTCAGAGATATCCTTAATGGACAAAAGCTCTCACCATGTCCCAATTTTCCGCAGACAAAACAGAACAAAGTTAATCTTTCATAAGAAAACCAAACATAGTGATCAGCACCATTCCGCGTACGAACTTTTTTCCTGTGTTTTAACGGCAAGCGGATGTCTAAACTAACCCTCACGCGCATCACCCCCTTGTACCCCATGGAAATCGCCTGCGTATCATATTCTAAAAAGGATCCAATGAAATTGCCAATAGCCTTTGCAAATCTTTCCGACACCGACCCAAACGGGACATCATGAATTTGTACCCAAAAAGCAACCTGCGTGAGAAGAACCAGATTCGGAATCTCTCCCATCAGTAATCTGTGGAGCACCAAAAGATGATTGTTGAAATTCCATGGGCCTCCCGTTTCGATCCTGTCAGCGTCGATCTTCAGATAAAAACGAAACAGATACCTTCAAAGTTACTTTCTGTGGGTTAATTACCATTCATTTCTTATATAATACATGGGTTTGTTTTCATTTCTTACACACACATTGGTTATCACTATTAAAATATGATATTTTATTGATGTTGTGTAAATATCTTTTATACTTTTATTATTGTGAGTTAACACATTTCATATATCATAATATTAATAAATTTAAATATAATTTAAATTAACATATATTAAAGTTTACTATATATGTTTAAAAATAAATATTTTATCTTTTTAAAATCACTTTTTAACAATAATGCCGAGCAATCATCTTAAACTAAAATTTTCAAAATCAATTTTTATCGCGCTTTTTAAAAGCACCTCTAAAAAAAGCCAAAATGAGCCTAATGACTTATTTTACTCTCAAACTTTAAAATAATCTTTTAACCTCGAATTCTTTTTTTTGTCTCTTTTGACTTTCATTTGTTTTGTAAAATTGAACTAACTGGTGAAAAAATAATAAACATGTTAAGCTCACGTAAACTATTTTTTTAGTAATATGCATGTCCGTCTTACGGTTCATGTTCGGGGAGAGTCCAATGTGCCTTACCAATACACGCAACTTTTGTTGGTAACTATTTTATCTTTTTTTGTTGACGTTGAGTAAGTTATTTTTTCATTTTAAGAAAAAATAAAATAATAAATTATTAAAAAAATAAAAATTGAAAAATATGAAAAATTGTAAATAAAAATGTTTAAAAAATCCGTTACTCTTTTCCAAATCGATTAAATTTGTCAAAAAATACAAGTTTGAGGGTAAAAAAGATTAAAAAAATTTAAAGACTAATATGATTTTTTAAAAAGTTCAACTAATATTTATCATATGTAATGATCTGGTTCAAGTCTTCCACTTTGATTATAGAAAATATTAAAAAAAACATAGTCATTTATTTTTTACATGTAGCGCATGTGGACAATGGGAGAAATTCTAATTACCAACGGCTTAAAAAACAACTAAAAAACGACGGACTAATATTAACCGTTGGATAGAGCTGATTGGAGGTGAATTAATAATAATCGTTAGATTTTAAAAAAAGGGTGGATGACCTGGTTAAACGGTTACACTCAAATTGGTTTGAATAAAACCCATATTAAAGCGGGAAAATAGAAAAAGGTTTCCATTTTTCATCCAAAAAAGACGCGAAGCTTTCCTTCTTTCTTTCCTAAACGCGCGAAGCTAGCTAGAGGTGGGGAAATTGTGTGTTCTTACACAAATACTGTATTCGGAGGAAAAGGTTTCTATTTCTCATGTAAGTAAGGAATTTTTCGAGTATTCTGTGTTTTTAGGGTTTTGTGGCATCATGAACGATTTGGATTTTTTATTCTTTGTTTTTAGGGTTTTGTGGAATTTTTCGGATGGGATTTGAAGTGCTTCTCGACACACATATAAAATAGGGGAAAATATATTGTATTGTGTTTATTAGATATGTTTCTTGGACTTTTAGTATCAATTATTTTGAGTTTCAGGGTAGTTGAGTTGGGTATTGTGTGGTTAGCTTTTTTCAATTTCACACTGGTAGAAGTAGGAAACTGGGTTGGCTTTGAGTTGGTTGAGGTTTGTATTCTTTGTTTGTCTTTAGAGTTAGCTTTCACCTATCTCATTTCGCAACCACAAGTTTGTCTCTCTTGTTAATGGTATAAGTTTGGTCCTTATCGTACATAACCTTAACATAAATTTGCAGATTGAAGTTGGTAGCAATGGAGAATGTTTGTGAAGCTGAGGTAAATGGTGGACGGGCTACAGGAAGAAAATTGTCAGCATATATGTTGTTCTAGTAAGTTATAGTTGAATGATGGTGGTATTGTTCAAATTGTAAGTTGATAAGCATAATTTATTATGTACTCTAACTACGAAATGAATTTTGTATAGTTTCAGTGAATGTAGAAGACTTAAGAGTGGTAAAAAGAAAATAAACAATATTGTAAGTAAGATGACAAAATTCTTATTGTTTTCTGGTATTAGTTTGTAATGTGTTCATGTTATTCAAATTTAATAAGTGTGTGAATTGTACAGGCGAAGAAAGCACTAGGAAAGAGATGGTCGGAGATGAGTGATGAAGAGAAGAAGTTGTACGTGGATAGGTATGAGGAGCTGAAGGAAGCTGAAATGGAAAGGATAAGGAGAGGGAAGTCGAAGAAATTAGCGGAAAAGGGAGAAGTTAAAAAGGCAAGTGGATGTTTATATTTATTTTTACTGAAAGTGGTTATAGTTGAATCTACTAGATATATTTAAGCGTAACATAACGGGAAAATTTGTTGTATTAAATGTTGTAGGAGTTGTCATCGAGGTGCAGCATGAAGAAGGTATCAAGTTTGTTTAAAAACATGGAGAAGATGAAAATTGACGGTGTTCTTAACGACATCAGGTTAGGAGCTTTACGGGGAATGATTTCGCGAGAAATTAAGTGGGACCTTTGTCGGGAGTTAGCGGATAAGTTTGATCTTGAAACATCCACGATGGAATTTAGTAGACACAAGATATTTGTTTTGGTAGAAGATGTTGAAGCAATTTTGGGTTTAAAGAACGAAGGTTTAGATGTAGAAGTGGTGACGCGAAATCTAAGTGGAAAGGAACTAGCAAAGAAGTACAAAATCAGTACGAAGATTGCATATGAAGAACTTTTAAAGGAGATACTAAGTGGAGCTTTTGAGGCTGAGGAGCTGAAAGCGCGTGTACTGTTGTATATTGTTGGTTTGTTCCTAAGTCCGAATGCCAACCTTGTGCCTTCCATGGAACATTTCAAGTTGTTGTGCGAACCCGGTTTGAGGGGGAAGTTAAATTGGTGTAAATATGCGTACGATATGTTACTTGATGAAGTAGCCAAAGTTAAAGCTCGAGATGGGTTGGCATATATGACAGGCTGCATTCTTATCCTAGAGGTAATGTATTATTAAGATTGAGTATTGTTTGAATGTAGTAGTTGATTGAGGCAAGATTTACCTTTATAGTAATCGTATGTTTTTATTATTGTTAAATGTAGGTGAGGCTATTCGATTACTGGAATGGAATGGCAAGTAGAGCGTCAGCGTCTACTGAACGGTGCGGACGCATACATGCGTGGGGGCAAAAGGATGTCAGCAGGATTGTTGGCTGTCTAAAGGAAGAGCGACCTGACAAAAATTGAAAGTAAGTGTGAAAAACAAGTTTGTATTGTATTGGGTTTAGGGTTGTAATGACATGAAAGGAATTAATTAGTAACGTTTATAGGTATTTGTGTCTAATGATGAATGGTGCACGGAGGGAGAAGACGGTAGAAGCAACAATGGTAGTAATGATGTTATAATGGAGATGTTGCAAAAGGTAATTTCAGAGTTAGGGGAAATAAAAGAGAGTCTCCAAGCTCGCGTTGAGAAGAAAAATAAAATAGAAGAAACTTTGAAGACTTTGAAGGAATAATCTAAGAATGTTGTGGAGAAGGTTGATGGTTTGTGTGTGGATATGATGTATATGAGGAAGGCTCTGCGCATAGCTGATGCAAAATTTGGAATAGGTCTGGACGCAGACGAAGCAATGCCGGACAAACCTGAAGTACAAGAGGCTCAGGCGAATGATGGTCCTAGTAGTGACCTTAACCTGTTGATGATAGAGGATCTGTCGTTGGTTAAAGAAGACATCACAGCTTTGGCGCAGAGAAAGAAAAATGTACGATGAGTATAAATTTAAGAGTTGTGGTTAACATTGCATTAATTGAGTGTACGAGGTTGTTGTTGTTGATATATTTGTAGTCAACTTGTAGGGAAACCCAATTGTCGAAGCAAAGTCAAAGGTTAGTGGGAAAACGAGTCGAGTAGGGGTGAAAATGAGAAATATGAAATAAGTGCGTGTTTGCACACAAGGGCAATTTCTAGCCTCGGTTGGTTTTAGTAGGCACATGAAAATAACTTGAACTTCAATTATTTGTAATATGAAGTGAATGGTTTAGTTTGGTTTTTAAACGGATGAATGATTTGGGTTACGTTCATTTAGAACGTTAATCATTTGTACTATTTTTTAATAAACGCTTGTTAAATAACGTACGTTTAAGATTATATATGAATTGGGTAGAAGTTGTAGTACATTAGAACTTATTAAATATTGCATGCTTTAATGTTATTCAATAGTGAGGAACGAATGTTGAAGTGTTGCAGATGTTGACGTATGTTGAAATAGCTGATGGAGTTGGGTCGTCAGCGAAAGCAACATGTGACTATATCTGGAATACAACCTTGACAGAAGGGTAAGCAATCCGTATGGATGATACAATGTAGTTCGTTTCAATTTAACTTGCAAATTTTATGTGTATGTACAGGAAAATCCTGGTAGATTTTGGTCACATTTATTTGACTGTATTTGACATTGACACGTTACGACCAAAGTGCTGGGTTGGTTCAAGGGTCAGTAAAGAACCCATTTTGTACTAATAAATCAAGTCATTTTTAGGCAGTGTATAATGACAGTTGATATATGTTATTGGTAACATTTAGGTCATTGATGTTGTTGGTTGGTCGATTGTTGATGAAGATAGTATGACAAAATATAAAGCAAGGAGAGGGTACATAACTTGCGCATTGAGTGTACGTAAAATTTGTTTTCATGTTAGTGTTGAATAACAAATGACTTATGCGTTTGTGAAATATGCAGAATAATAATGTCTGTCTTGTAGGATCAACTTCAACTAGGGCAATTGGATGGTTCGCAACTTGCTTCCTATTGGCGTAAGAGTTATGGACCGTATGGTAGACTTAGCGACTGTAAATTGGTATGAAGAAAGAGGAAACATTTAAAAACTTTGCAATGTATTACGTAGATATATTATATGGGGTTTGCTTATGTGGAGTTTAATTACTGAAATAATTGATGGCAGCTCTTTATCCCTGTAAATGACAATAATAGTCATTGGTACATGTGCGTTCTAGATATCGACCGGGAAGAAGCAAAGATACTGGATAGCTTGCCCACAATGCAAGGAAATGCTTCAAGAGTGGGTGTAACACAAAAGTTGGTAATAATCGTAAACTTATAACAATTTACCAATCTTTACTTATGTTAGACAATATTTAAAAAATATGTGTGTATATTCATCTAGCTTAAGAAGCTAGGTGAGTGTTTGTTCGATGAGAAGTTTGTAGATGTTTTTGGCTCACCATCAAACGCAATTTCTGATCCCCCAGTGATGGTGGCTAAATGCAGACGTCAAGGCAATGGGTATATTGTAGTTGAAAAAGTTAAAATGTTTTTTGTTTCTAGAATTTGATACGTTTCTTAATAATTTGATGTTTAAAGTAGTATTTCCTGGAACATAGATGATTGTGGGGTTTATTGCATTCAGTGGATGCTATTATGGCACATAAAACGTGCTGAGGAAGTGGTACGTTCTGTCGTTGTCTGCATATATGTTAATAACTGTTCCATTGAAAGATTTATATAATCCTAAGTAATGCATCTATTGTTAACACTTGTGTTGCTAGACGGTCGGAGAATGGGACAAAATGCATATTTTGTATGATCTTGTGAATCATGATAAGAATAAAAGGAGGCGGGAAATTGCAGTTGAAACGAAATCACATGTTACTCAGCTTCAGTCACGACAGTATGTCAGCTGTGTTAGCATTTGTCGGCATCAATGGTGAGGGAGTTACTGCTATGTGTGTTGTTCCTTAACCGTTAACAGTCCTTTAAACATTTGAGCTAACGTTCGTAGCTTTGCGATATATGTTGTGGTTATGAACATATTGAAGTTGGAGCGGAGTTGCATTTAATTGGAAGGGAATATGTTTTGTATGAAAAGCACATGACATAGGAGAGGACCCTATTTCTGATCAGGTTGGCAAGGTTTGTAGATAATTATTGAATTGGACACAAAGAAGTTGGGCAGCATAAGGGTTGTATAGGATAATTTCCTATATTTGTACATGCACAACATATGGACTACATGGTTTAAGAATCTGAAATAGGTTATGCTTGTAAAGGGTTTAGGGTATTGCAAAGATGCATTATGTGTTGAGAAAACATATATATATATATGTGTGTGTGTGTGTGTGTGTGTGTGTGTGTGTGTGTGTGTGTGTGTGTGTGGCTTTAAAGGATAGACATTTTCCATGGTTGCACTTACATTTATGTACTGTCCATTTCATACTCACTACTGTCTAAAGATGGTCTAAGTCCAAAACGAGAAGTCCTGTATCATATAAAGTTAAGTAACATATGTTGATTGTAACAAGAATCGTGTAAAGATTTAGGAAGTTTTATAAAAGTGTACCATGGATGTTGTAGTTGGAGAGATACTAAAAAAATTGATGTTGTCCTCGTTTGAAAGATATTGGTCCTAACAAAAATGTGGATGCAAACAAGCGGTGAGCATCATATAAACTTAAATAATGTATGTACTGTAGAACTAAGGTTTTGATATAATATTTGAAAAATGTTTTGGACTAAATTGAAAAGAATTTAAAATGTGTTTTTAGTCAAAAACAACTTGAAAATATGTTTAAGGGTTTTAAAGGCTTTGGAATGGACTTAAAGTACATTTAAAGTGGTCAAAACCAGCATTTTTATGTACCCGTACCGATACGGTATTGAACCGTACCGATACGCCTTAGGGTTTACAAACTACCAGAATTCCAGTAGCCAAAACCCGTACCGGTACGCTTAGCCGTATCGATACGGTGCGCTTTGAAAGAGCCCAACGGCTAGTCGCGTACCGATACGGTTGTATCGCGTACCGATACGCCTAACCACCCCAACGGTCATTTCCCAACGGTCATTTGAATTTGCAGGACCGTACCGATACGCCAGGTAAGCGTATCGATACGCATCAGCTGAAGAGCACAACGACTCTTTCCTCATTGAGACTGTATCGATACGGTTTGACGAGTATCGATACGCCAAGCTGCAGAATTGCATTTATGGTGGGAAATAAAGACTCAAACGGCTCCAATTCAATCCCAACGGCTAGTAACGGCTACAAACTCAATTGGGAGTATAAAAGGGACCTCCAAGCATCTTGTAATGGTTAATGCTTCAATTGTTACAACATTATGATGTCAAAATTTGTCTAGAGCTTAAATTGTTTATTTCTTGCTTAGACAACACTTGTGAGCTTACATTGTTAAATTTGCTCAAGTGTTTAGGTTTTGGGTGAGTGCTTAGAATTGCAAACAAACACCTTTTAGAGGGATTTCTAGTTTGCTAAGTCTTTCTTTGTAAAGAGAGTGTTCCTTCAAGCTTTGGGTAGAAAGCTTTGAGGGTTGTAACGGTTTCCTCCTAATCCTAGAAAAGGGGACGAAATTCTTAGTGAATTTGTTGGAAATCCTTAGTGGGGAGCTAAGGTAGTGGATGTAGACCTTGGTTAGAAGGTTGAACCACTATAAATCCTTGTGTCAAATTGCCAATTTTTCACCTCCCACTAAAACACCCATTTATCCAACTTCTCCACACTTGGCGAGCAAGAACGGTTGATCGAATCGATCCCCCTAAATCTCAACAATTGGTATCAGAGCTTGGCTCGATTGAGGAGGATTCACATCCTATTGAGAAGATCCGGCAAGCTCGATCAACATTTCACCAATCGGCTCAAATGGAGCAATCCATCGACAAACCGCCCTTCTTCGACGGAAATCACTATGCCCATTGGAAAACAAAGATGAAATTCTTCTTAAAGGCAAGAGATTACAAGCTATGGGACATAGTTGAAGATGGTTCGTTCGTGCCTCAAGGAAGCAAAGTGGAATGGAGTGCCGACGATCGCAAGAAGATGGAGCTTAATTGCAAAGCCTTGCACATGCTCTTTTGTGCTTTTGGCCCAACCATCTATGAGAAGATGTCTTCTTGTGAGAGTGCCAAGGAAGTATGGGACAAGCTTGAAGTCACATACGAAGGAACCGATGAAGTCAAGGAGACCAAGATTGGGCTCCTCACCTTAGAGTATGAGAACTTCAAGATGGATCCGGAAGAGAACATCGAGAAGATGTTTGATAGGTTCTCCACCATCACCAATGGTCTTAAAGGTTATGGAGAAGCCATCCCGGAAGAGAAGCTTGTCCGAAAGATCATCTACTCCCTTCCCGAGTCATGGGACTCAAAGAGGACCGCCATCATCGAAGCCAAGAATCTCAAAACCTTGAAGCTTGATGAACTCATGGGGTCACTTCTCACTCACCAAATAATGAAGAAAAACAAAGAAGAGGAGAAGAAGGAAGAGATTAGAGCAATGGGGAAGAAGAAGATCATGGAGCTAGGCATCAATGCTAGTGCCGTAGCTCTCAAATCCTCCACATGCCATCATGTAGATTCAAGTGAGGAGGAAAGTGAAGATGAAGAGATGGCCTATCTCTTCAATAAATTTGCCCGGTTCATGAAGAGCAAAATGGAAAAATCCAAGCATGAATCGATGAAGAAGATGAATGACTCCCACAAATCCAAAAAGAAGGGATCATCTTCAAAACAAGCATATGTGGCCACATGGAGTGATGAAGACTCCACCGATGATGAAGTAGCCCACCTATGCTTGATGGTCCTCAATGAGGGGGAGGTAACTTCTAACTCATCTATTTCAAATTCTTATACATTTGATGAGTTACAAGATGCCTATGATGATTTGCTTTTGGAATTCAAGGCATCATTTTCCAAGAACAAAAAGTTGATTTCAAAAATAAAAATTGAAAATGATTTGCTTTCCAAAACAAATCTTGAACTTGAAGCAAAGTTGAAAAACTTTGAACAAAAATGTTTTGACAAAATTTGCTTCTTAAAGTTCAAAAAGAAAAAGATTTGATTTCCAATGAACTTGAAAAGAAAAATAGTTTTGGAAAATCAAACTTTTATGTAAGACAATCTAGTGCCCCTAGATTTGTAAATGGAAAATGTTTTAGAAGTGTTTGGGTCCCAAAAGGACTAACCACTTCAACTAAAAAGAATGAAATTGAAAAATGGATTCCTAAGGGGACTAAATTTTGTGCCACTAATGTCTATGGATCCAAAGCAATTTGGATACCAAAAATTACTTGATTATCTTTTGCTAGGTGTGATGGAGAGTGATCAACAAGTCAAAAATTGAGGGGGAGCTCCATGCACACAAAGGAAGAACACTTGAAGAAGGAAGGCTTCACATCCTCCCTTGAGTTCAAGTGTGGTAAAATCTAGTTGCTTTAGTGTTTATTTGATTTATTTTCTTTTATGTCAACTAGATAATCATATATGTTGAACTAACATTCTTATGATGCTTTGAGTAAGGGGGAGCCATTTTTAAACCAAAATTTTAAGTGTGTCTATTTTTTGCCTCCTATGTTATTTAGAGCTAAATGTCATTTTAAATTCTTTTTGATATAACAAAAAGGGGGAGAAATTGGGTTGAAAAATTGAATTTTCAAATGAATAAGGAGGAGTTTTATTTGATTTCAAATCCACATCTCTTATTCACAATTTTAAAAGTTAAAGGGGGAGAATTTTTCAAGTTGGTTTTATTATATCAAAAAGGGGGAGATTGTAGAACTAAGGTTTTGATATAATATTTGAAAAATGTTTTGGACTAAATTGAAAAGAATTTAAAATGTGTTTTTAGTCAAAAACAACTTGAAAATATGTTTAAGGGTTTTAAAGGCTTTGGAATGGACTTAAAGTACATTTAAAGTGGTCAAAACCAGCATTTTTATGTACCCGTACTGATACAGTATTGAACCGTACCGATACGCCTTAGGGTTTACAAACTGCCAGAATTCCAGTAGCCAAAACCCGTACCGATACGCTTAGCCATATCGATACGGTGCGCTTTGAAAGAGCCCAACGACTAGTCGCGTACCGATACGATTGTATCGCGTACCGATACGCCTAACCACCCCAACGGTCATTTCCCAACGGTCATTTGAATTTGCAGGACCGTACCGATACGCCAGGTAAGCGTATCGATACGCATCAGCTGAAGAGCACAACGACTCTTTCCTCATTGAGACCGTATCGATACGGTTTGACGAGTATCGATACGCCAAGCTGCAGAATTGCATTTATGGTGGGAAATAAAGACTCAAACGGCTCCAATTCAATCCCAACGGCTAGTAACGGCTACAAACTCAATTGGGAGTATAAAAGGGACCTCCAAGCATCTTGTAATGGTTAATGCTTCAATTGTTACAACATTATGATGTCAAAATTTGTCTAGAGCTTAAATTGTTTATTTCTTGCTTAGACAACACTTGTGAGCTTACATTGTTAAATTTGCTCAAGTGTTTAGGTTTTGGGTGAGTGCTTAGAATTGCAAACAAACACCTTTTAGAGGGATTTCTAGTTTGCTAAGTCTTTCTTTGTAAAGAGAGTGTTCCTTCAAGCTTTGGGTAGAAAGCTTTGAGGGTTGTAACGGTTTCCTCCTAATCCTAAAAAGGGGACGAAATTCTTAGTGAATTTGTTGGAAATCCTTAGTGGGGAGCTAAGGTAGTGGATGTAGACCTTGGTTAGAAGGTTGAACCACTATAAATCCTTGTGTCAAATTGCCAATTTTTCACCTCCCACTAAAACACCCATTTATCAAACTTCTCCACACTTGGCGAGCAAGAACGGTTGATCGAATCGAGCCCCCTAAATCTCAACATGTACAGGCCGTAACAATAAACGTGTAAAGTAAGACAAAGTGTAAGAAAATTGTACCATATATTTTGTAGGTGGAGGGATATTACAAAAATTGACGTGGTCCTCAGTTGAATGATGTGGTTGTTCCTAACAGAAATGTGGATGTAAACAAGCGTTAATCATCATATAAACGTTAATAACGTATGTTGATATTAACAAGAATCGTGCAAAGTAAGATGAAGTTGCATAAAATTGTACCATGGATGTTCCAAGTTGAGGGATATTAAAAAAAATCTGTCATCCTTAATCGAAAATTGACCGAGATTCGGTTCAGCTTCGAACATGTCGACAGCATTTGAGATATCAATTTCCTCTTCGAAAAGGCCTGTTGTTTCCACAAATGTTGGGGTTGGAAGTTGAAGCTTAAGACGAGGGCATGTGTTTCTATTGTGTCCCCCCATTTTGCAAAAGGAACAATGAAAGATCCGTGACTTTGCTCGTTGATTTTTGACATTGGTTTTTCGTTTTGCTTCTTTTCGGTGCGGGTCCCTAACCAGCCGTTTGCCTTCTTTCTTTGATGAAAACTCTTTCAAGGTTGTGGAGTGATCAAATTCAGCAGTTAATCTAAGTATCTCATCTTTCGTGCTCCGAAACATTTCATCAGTTTGAGATGCAAAGTAGCACAACTGCGTGGAAAGTGATCGCAGAGAAGCGAATCGAGCCATTTGTTTCATTTCCGAAGTCACATTGAAGTCAACAAATGATGGCGCCGCAATCTTTGCATCTTTCGTCCACCACGGCTGTATTAAACATTTTGGGATCTCCGAGAAGTCTTCCAACTTTATAACATGCAGCTGATGGCGACATGGAAGCCCGACTGTCTCATATTTCCTACAGGAACATGTTATGTTCTGCGTTGCGACCTCAAGAACCACCTCATACATTTTCGAAGGATCCTTATACTTTGTTAAACGATATGTCCGAAAGCCTCCACCTTCGACAATTGGATGTATAGGACGATACAATGTCTCATGTTTAAGTTCAGACTGAACAATTTTGAATGATGCTCGTGTATATACGTCTGCTGCATTCATACATATGTCCTAAATCCTACAAGGAACAAGATCAGAGAACTGATAAAGCATTAGGTAAAACTTCCGACCTCAAGCATCTTCATTATAAAGTGGACCATTTTCTTCAACTCAAAGCTAATTATCTAATTAATGTACTTGCATTTGATCATAGAAAAAGGTGGTTCCATTCGAGTCTATTTAGAAAACTTGGTCGCAGCAGACAATGTTCAAGAGTATGTCAAGCATCATCATTTTGTTGATTGACTGCAGGTCATCCTGATCGTTGATTCTTCAAAAATTTTCCCATTTGACTAATCTGATATGTATTATATTTTTGTTATTATTCTTTAATTGTGTAAATACAACAAATACTGTTAAAATTGTACATATATCATTATATGTTCAAATCTCATTGTAATATTTTGTTTCTCATTGTAATAATTGCTCCTTACTATATGCTTATTTTATAATCTTGTACACAAACAACAAACCTTGCCAAAATTTATAAAGAACCCTAAACCAGCACCGAAACCCCATATAGGTGGTTCCGATGCCAACTCTTGGAATGAAAATTTTCCTCATACTTCTAGACCAGCACCGAAACCCCATATAGGTGGTTTCGATGCTACCTACTGGAATGAAAATTTTGCCCATACTGTCAAACCAGCACCGAAACCCCATATAGGTGGTTTCGATGCCACCAACTGGAATGAAAAATTTTCCCATACTTTCAGACCAGCACCGAAATCCCATATAGGTGGTTTCGATGCTACCTACCGGAATAAAAATTTTGCCCATACTGTCAAACCAGCACCGAAACCCCATATAAGTGGTTTCGATGCCACCTACTAGAATGAAATTTTTTTCCCATACTGTCAAAACAGCACCGAAACCCCATATAGGTGGTTTCGATGCCACCTACTCGAATGAAAAAAAATTGTAAGAGAAAACAATATATACCTTTTTATTACATTGTTTCACGAAGGTTCAAAATGGCCCATGTAGTTGTAAGGAAATGTGTACATACACAATTTCTTACCCAAAAGCATACTTAGGTACAAGTTTTATTAGGATTTGTGTATATACACTTATTAGTACCAAATATACACAAAATGGTACAATTGTAAGAGAAAATGGTATATACCTTTTTTATTACACAATTTCTCCAAGGTTCAAAATGGCTCATGCACTTGTAAGGAAATGTGTACATACACATTTTGTTACTAAAAAGCATACTTTGGTACAAGTTTTAGAAGGGGCATCGAAACCACCTATATGTGGTTTCGGTGTTGGTTTGGCAGAAAGGGCAAAAGTTAAAGTCCTTTATGTGGCATCGAAACCACCTATATTGGGTTTCGGTGCTGGTTGAGCAGAAATGGGGTGTATGTTTAATTTTGTTAGGGTGAGAAAGGATCTTGTTGTAAGGAATTGTGTACATACACAATTTACTTATAAAATATACTTTGGTATAGGTATTACAAGGATTTATGTTTATACAAAAATAACAAATGGGAAAAAATTGAAGACATTGAAGGCGACATCGAAACCACCATTTTGTGGTTTCGGTGCTGGTTGAGCAGAAATGGGGTGTATGTTTAATTTTGTTAGGGTGAGAAAGGATCTTGTTGTAAGGAATTGTGTACATACACAATTTACTTACAAAATATACTTTGGTATAGGTATTACAAGGATTTATGTTTATACAAAAATAACAAATGGGAAAAAATTGAAGACATTGAAGGCGGCATCGAAACCACCATTTTGTGGTTTCGGTGCTAGTTTGGCAGATACGAAAATATTTGAAGGACTTCAAGAAACTCCTTATTAGTTGAAAATTAACATTTGGAGTAAGACAGAAGGATCATATTAAAATTAAGGATGAAGAATATTTAGGAAACAAAAAAACTGAAGTCCCAAGTTCTTCAATTACATATTGATATAAAAAATGAAACTAAAATAATGGCGCCTCCTCAATCCTCATCCCTGGCCAGGGAAACGACCTCCATGCCCTCTGCCACCCATGGCACTTGGACCAGCCTCTCGTTGTGTACTGTGCTGACCAACCATCTCGGCATATGATCGCATCTCAAATTTGACCCTATAGTTGCGTAATGAACAAAACATGTATGCATAAGTATGAGCAGAAGTGCATCTTGTATAAAAGAAGAAAATGATGGAGAAAACCTTGAGAATGGCGGTTGAAGTTGTCGATGTCTTCTTTGGCAGCCATATAACCATAAAGTTGGCGCTGTCTGGCTGGACCATACATGAAGCCGTGAGAACGTTCCCAAGCCTCTCTATCAAAACCTTGGGCAGCAAACTGGGTATACAGACGCTGAGCATCGAAATAACCTATTGCCTTGCTCTAAAAAATTAGAAGGTTCATCCCGCGATGGCCTTGAGGACCGTAAGAATAGCGAGCCTTAACAACAGTAACATAGGAGCTGAAATAGGCAAGAAGCTCTTGGTTTCCCATACCAAGCCACTGAAGCAGAAAATGCAAGACATTACAAGTTAAGGAATTGTAATATTCATGAAAACATAATTCAAAAGTTATATAACTACCTTCCCATTTGCATCTTGATGAAGCCTTGTGTTCATTATCATCGCCATGGGTGGCCAGAGTATTTGGTGATCCTCTTCCTCATCGTTTGAAGGCGGGGGGTAGACAATATCAACATCCTTCTGATCATCTTTCAAACCACCCCATTCCTCATAAGCTTGACCTTAAGGAACAACCGAAGTACCTTTTCTACGCAATTCCTCGTCCAATAGCTGAGCAAGTTGGTGATAAAGTTTGAGCTTTGGTCCGCCTTTGGTTTTGGCATGTGTCACTAGGAACTTAAGACCAAGAAACCTGTGAGTGGCACCAAGACCTCCTTGACATGCTGAACACTGCCATTGAGTAGAAGAGTCATTGATTGTGTTCATTCTATCGAAGGTCTCGAAAAACTTCTTGAACCATCTGCTTGTTTTCAGTGTCTCATGGCTTTGTTCCTCCTCTTCGTCAGAATCAAAATAGACATCATCGTTGATGTTTGATTCTGAGTCGAAATCAAGTTTCCTCTTTGCCAATGGCTAAGGATTGTGACTAGAAGATTTGCTCGAAATCATTGTATCTGAAGATATTGACTAGAATATGGTGAAGAAGAATTGATTTTAGAGCGAAGGTTTGAGTATATTAAGTAGAAGATGTTGTAAAGAGTAAAGAGAAGAGTTGTTAATATATAGGGAATTTCAGTTGGGAGAGAAAGTGAAAACTAAGGAGGGAAAGTGAGAAGGCACAATGTCTGTTCATCGAAGGTACATGAACATGAAATGGTTCATGTGATTCTAGTGACAAGACACGAAACTGAAAAGGCTGATTTGTGCTGGGGGTATCGAAACCAGCTTTATACATGATGAACATGAAACGGTTCATGTGATTCTAGTGAAAAGACACGAAACTGAAAATGCTGATTCGTTCTGGGGGTATCGAAACTAGCTTTATACATGATGAACAGGAAATAGTTTATGTGATTACAGTAAAAAGACATAACACTGAAAAGGCAGATTCCTTTTAGTGGTATCAAAACCATCTTTAAGGGTTTCGGTACTGTAAACACTTAGTAGTAGCAAATGTACACAAATTGGACCATAGCCACTCTTGCAGTATTGGGTATATACCTAATTTAGTTAAAAAGGCAAGTGGATGTTTATATTTTGGTTTCGATGCCACCTACTAGAATGAAAAAATTTGCCCATACTTTCATACTAGCACCGAAACCCCATATAGGTGGTTTCGATGCTACCTACTGGAATGAAATTTTTGCACATAATGTCAAACCAGCATCGAAACCCCATATAGGTGGTTTCGATGCCACCTTAAAAATTGTACCAAATTGTGCATTATTGTAAGAAATTGAGTACAAACACAATTTCTTACAAAGGTTTGAGCAACTTTACCCCAACTAAAAAATTCGTAAGGAATTGGCTATATACCTAATTTCTTACAATTTCAGTAAGAAATTAGATATATTTGGTAAGAAATTGTGTACAAACACAACTTCTTACCTATTTTGTACCAAATTGTGCATTCTTGTAAGAAATTAAGTACAAACACAATTTCTTACAAAGGTTTGAGCAACTTTACTCCAACTTAAAAATTCGTAAGGAATTGGGTATATACCTAATTTCTTACAATTTCAGTAATAAATTAGGTATATTTGGTAAGAAATTGTGTACAAACACAACTCCTTACATATTTTGTACCAAATTGTGCATTCTTGTAAGAAATTGAGTACAAACACAATTTCTTAAAAAGGTTTGAGCAACTTTGCCCCAACTTAAAAATTCGTAAGGATTGGGTAAATACCTAATTTCTTACAATTTGAGTAATAAATTAGGTATATTTAGTAAGAAATTGTGTACAAACACAACTCCTTACCTATTTTGTACCAAATTGTGCATTCTTGTAAGAAATTGAGTACAAACACAATTTCTTACAAAGGTTTGAGCAACTTCACCCCAACTTAAAAATTCGTAAGGAAATGGGTATATACCTAATTTCTTACAATTTTAGTAATAAATTAGGTATATTTGGTAAGAAATTGTGTACAAACACAACTCCTTACCTATTTTATACCAAATTGTGCGTTCTTGTAATAAATTGAGTACAAACACAATTTCTTACAAAAGGTTTAACCAACTTTACCCCCAACTTAAAAATTCGTAAGGAATTGGGTATATACCGTTTGTATTACAGTTTTTGTAAAGAATTATGTTTTTGTACTCAATTTGTTACTTTATAAGGAATTGTGTATATACATTTTTTATTACATTTTTTTTAACAAATTAGGTATAAGCTTTATAATAAATTATGTTCAAAAAATGACCAGGTTAATCGGTTTGTCGTCCTTTAGCTGTCATTTAAGTGCCGTTTTGCAGTATAACTCGGAAAATGGTACAATTCACATTGGTTTCACATGTAAACTTTTTTACTTTTTAGTAAGACAACAAGCTTTCCAATCTCATTAGAGTAGATGTGTGGTAGGCTCATTATAACTCAATTATTTAATTCTCTTAGCATATTGGATCGTATAAACCCTCTCTATTGATCATATTCTTTCAAGACACTTTGAAGACATTGAAATTATATCAAACTAATATTAAGATTTATATTGTGTATCAACAATATTAGTTAATTATGTTTCTTAGGTGATAGCAAGTCATAATAATACAATTATTATTTAAAGAATGCAAAACCCTAGTGTATCGTCGGAAACTCCTGCGTCGTCTCCGATAGAGACTGTCGTTATGTTATCCGCTGGCGGTTCCAATGGTCGTCCACCAGATGAGGTGCTGGTTCTTGATGGCATACAGACGTTGGAGCGAGTGCGTTCCCCTCCGCTAGAGGAGTCCCGAAGCAATAAGAAGGGTCGTAATCAAGAAGAATTGAATGAGAATGTTGTGATGGACGTGGTTCCATCCACACCGGCTGAGTTAGACAGATCAGTGGAAGAAATGAACATTGTTGCTCTGGTTCCCAGGGTGTCTGTGGCTGGAAGCGATTCGCATGGTCAGCAGATATCGTTTCGAGATATGGTGGCTGGTGATCAGAAGGTTAGTAATCAATCTCGAAATCTAAGTGAACTGGATGTTGAGGTCACGGATGCATATGTGAAGGTGAGGGTTGATGGTGTTCTTCCTGAGATAATGTTTTCAGACCGAGTTCACGAAGCGATCGATAGGAAGCTGGCAAACTCAATTATTTGTCACCTTTTGGGTAAATCAATAAGATATCGAGCACTACTAAATAGGGTTCAAGCATTATGGAATCCGAAGGGCGAAATGAGCATCATTGATCTTGATAACGGGTATTTTTTAGCTCGTTTTGCAGATGAGGAGGATTTTTCAAGAGTTTTAACCGAAGAGCCGTGGGTCATATATGGTGCTTATCTAACTGTGCAATCGTGGACACGACGTTTCCCTACGTCGGCTAATCATCCATCGAAGATTATGGCCTGGGTGAGGTTACCGAAGCTTCCCTATCACTATTATGAAAAGAGTTTGTTACGTCATATAGCTAGTCCTATTGGTCAAGTGGTACGGATCGACTACAATACAACAGAAGCAAAGAGAGGTAAATTCGCTCGGCTTGCTGTTATTGTCGATTTGGAGAAGTCGTTAAAGTTGGGGATAGTGATTGATGGATAACGTTTTGATATTGTGTACGAAGGGTTGCCTCTAATATGTTTTGAGTGTGGTAAATTCGAACATGCCAAAGAAAATTGTGGAAAGGTTATCCCAGCTGCCTCGGATAAAAGCGAGTCTGCCGTATCGCAAAGAGGCCCGGAAGAGTTACTTGGTGATTGGATGCAGGTCCCTAGTCATAAGTGTAGGCCTGTGGGACTGCATTCGGAGGCTACTACGGTATCTAATGGTGCATCACAGGGTATGAAGGTTGGTTCCAGGTTTGCAGCGTTAGCTACTCAGGTTGGGGTTTCTGGTACTAATGAGAAGGGGGTCTATGTTGCTGGTTCCAGTTCTATGGTGGAGGGCAATGAGGCTCATGGACATATCGCTAGTAGTAAGGGTAAGGCTAAAGCTCCAGTGGTTGTGTGTGTTGCTAATGATCAGGGGGTTGCTTGTGGCCGTAACGATGTTGCGCCTATGAAAAGTCCGGTTGTTGTTCCGGAACCGGTACCTGAGATTGAGCAGGTTAGCAATTGCTACAAGGCAGCAATAGGTGATAAAATGGATGATGGTAGGATCAACAGTGTGCCGCAAGTTCTTGAACAGATTACTTCGATAGAGAAGGTAACGGTCGTTCATTCGTTCTTAAACAAGGAGAAACATACAGTGGTGCAAGTTGGTAATCGGGATGATACTTGTGTTATCCGAAAGAAGAATGGTAGAGTTCTACTAAAGTCGTTGCGAGGTACGGGTAGCAAAACTCCCGTGAAAGGGATCCCAGTTATTAAAGGACCACATAAACAGAATACTAAGGGACGTCGCCGTGAGGAGAAAGGTATTACGAAAGCGGCTCTTGCTGGGTGTATCTCTTCTCTGGTGACTAAACTGGATATGGGAAGTGGTACTAGTGTGGCGACCTCGGAGAAAGCTCAGCACAAAGCTAGCGAATCATCTGAAGCAGTGGCATGGTGCGAGAACAGTGCCTATGAGATACAGATAAGTGATGATATGCATAATTAAGTCTGTTTATTATCTTTTTTTACAGTTATTTTTATGGTTAAGTTAATGTTCTAGAATATTCAAGGGGCTCTCGACCCCTCTTTTAACAAGTACTTTAAGATGTTCGTTCGAAATAATCAACCTGATATGGTTGCAGTTTTTGAACCTAGAATTAGTGGTATGTCAGCTGATAAGTTTGTTCCTAAATCAGGTTTTGAATTTTCTTTCAGAGTGGAGGCTTGTGGTTTCTCTAGCGGTATTTGGTTATTATTGAAGGATAATGTTTGCTTTGATGTCATTGTTGTTTCTAAGCAGTTTATTCATGGTTTTGTTTCGCCTAAGGATAATGAGAAAAGGTTTTATGTAACTTTTACCTATGTCAGTCCTGTTGCTTCTCATAGAAATGGTTTCTGGCAGAAGTTGAAACTTCTTGAACCTGATTTTGATGTGCCTTAGATCGTGGGTGGTGATCTGAATGTAATCAACTCTTCTTCTGAGCGTGTGGGAAGCTTATTTAGAAGAGTTAAGATTTGTCAGAATTTCGACATGTTTATGTTGGAGGCTGGTTTGATTGATATGGGATTCTTGGGTCCGAAGTATACTTGGAAGCGTGGTACCTTGTCGCAACGGTTGGAAAAATGTGTTTTTAATGTTGCATGGTATAATTCTTTTGTTCATTCGGAAGTGCGTCACCTCCCTCGGTTAGGATCGGATCATAGACCGATTGTGCTTGATACAAGGTGCAAGGGGTTAGGTAATATCTTGAGGAGTTATCATTATATCACTGCGTGGAATGATCATCCTGATTTTGGTATAATGGTTCAGGAGGCTTGGAATGATTCACGGCCTATAGAGGATAATATCGTAGCCTTCCAACAGTAGAGCAGTGATTGGAATACTAACGTCTTTGGACATATTGGGCAGAGGAAAAAACATTTGCTTGCCAGGCTCCGAGGGGTGGAGAAAGCTCTTGAGAGAAATTGTACGCCTCAGCTTGAGCAGTTAGAGAAATTTCTGAAATTGGAGCTTGATAGTGTTTTATCTCAAGAGGAAAGCTTCTAGCATCAGAAATCAAGGGCAGATTGGATTGAAAATGGAGACCGTAATACTGCTTACTTTCACGCGGAGACTAGGGTCAGGCGAAGGAAAAACTTGATCCGAAGGCTCAGAGTTAGCAATGGTGAATGGTGTGAGAATCAGGAAGCTCTCTGTGCGCATGTTTTGCAATATTTCCAGAATTTGTTTACTAGTGAAAGGCGTCTTTTGAATGAAGCGAAAGTGGTTGGTGAATTTTACAGATATATTGTTGAGAAGTATCAGCCACTACTTGCTGAAATTACAATGGAGGAAGTTGGCGGACGGTGTTTGATATGGCACCTCTAAAGTCACCTAGGGTTGATGGCATTCATGACGCATTTTATCAGAGGAACTGGATATTGTGAAAGATTCGGTGTTTTGTTTTGTACAGAATTGTTTTGCCATTGGTCAGATGCAGAGCTGGGCTAACAGAACTGTGCTTGTGTTAATCCCAAAGGTGTCTAATCCTGAAGCAATTGGTCAACTTCGTCCAATTAGTCTTTGCACGGTTTTATACAAAATCGTGACGAAGATTATTGTCAACCGTCTGAAGCCTTTACTGGGTAAATGGGTTGATGGAACTCAGGCGAGCTTTGTATCGGGTAGGCAGATTACAGATAACATCATTATCGCCCAAGAGGTTGTGCACTCGATGAATTCAAAAGTTGGTAAGAAGAGTTGGATGGCATTAAAGGTTGATTTAGAGAAAGCGTACGACAGATTGGATTGAGTATTCATTGAGGAAACTTTCGGTGCGATTGGATTTCCATGTAAATTCACCAATCTTGTTATGTCATGTGTTCGGTCGGTTGAAACGCAAATTCTATGGAATGGTAAATTGTCGATACCTTTCAAGCCTACAAGGGGTATCCGTCAAGGTGATCCGATGTCTCCCTACCTTTTCGTTCTATGTATGGAGAGATTGTCGCAGGCCATCTATGCTAGAGTGAAAAAGCAAGATTGGAGTCTGATAAAACTTGGTCATACAGGTCTCGTGTTATCTCATCTTTTTTTCGCATATGACTTATTGATCTTTGCTGAGGCGAATGAGAATCAACTACAGGTAATCCGAGAGGTGTTGGAGGACTTTTTTCGCATATCCGGGCATCGGGTGAGAGTGGGTAAAACCTAGATATGCTTTTCTAATAATTGCCCCCTTTTAGTCGTCATTTTTTGGCAAATGTTCTTGGGTTTGAGGTTGTGTCAAACTTGGTCAAATATTTAGGAGTTCCTCTGTTCCATAAAAGGATTACTAAAGTGACGTTTGGTTATTTATTGGATCGTATTAAAGCAAGACTGTTGGGTTGGGCAATGAAAATGCTTACTCTTGCTGGCCGTATTACTTTAGCTAAAGCAGTTTTGCAGGCAATCCCATCTTACTTGATGTAGTCGACTTGGATTCCTGTAGGGGTGTGTGAGGATATTGAAAGAATTATTAGAGGTTTTGTGTGGGGTGGTTCATCTGGAGGCCATGGTTTGGTGCTAATTAAGTGGGAGGTGGCAAGGAAGAATCCTATTGATGGTGGTTTGGGTTTCAAAGACCTACAACAGCAGAATAATGCTTTTCTTCTCAAATTAGCGCTTGCTCTGATTTCCGAAAAAGAAAAGCTTTGGGTTTGGGTCTTGCGAGCGAAGTATGGTATGGAAGAAACTTTTCCTCTATCTATCCGTAAAATTAAAGAGTCTCGGCTTTGGCGAGGTCTTGGTGAAGTTTGGGAAGATCTCAAAGAAAGTGTTTGTTGGCAAGTCCGAAATGGAGTAAATATGGATTTTTGGTATGATAATTGGTTAGATCATGACGGTAGACTTATGTTTCAGTGTACTTCTATGAATTCACCTATGCCTACTTCGGTTGTTTCGATGGTTACAGATGAGGGGGAGTGGAATTGGGATGAATTGAATAGGAGTCTTTCGGTGTCTATTTGTCAAAAATTAGCGGCAACTATTCCATCCTCCTTAGCGTATGGTGAAGATGTGCCAGGCAGTGGGAGGAGGATAGATGTTTTACGGTATCGTCGGCTTACAATTCTTTTTCTTGCACTAATGAAGAGGAACGCATGGCTGTTTGGAATTTAATTTGGAAACTCAATGTACCACAAAGGGTGAAAGTGTTTATGTGGTTGGTAGTACATGATCGTTTGTTTACGAATGTTGAGCGGAAGCGGCATCATATTACCCCTTTGGATAATTGTGGAATATGTGGTGCTGGACCAGAGGATACTCTTCAAGCGATTAAGGACTGTACTCTTCCTATGTCAGTTTGGGCGAATGTTGCTAACTCTGATAAATTGGATGAGTTCTATAGTTTGTCCGGGTTGGATTGGTTTGATGCGAATCTGCGTTCCTCTGCATGGTATGCTCGTGTTAAGGTTGGATGGCCTGAACGTTTTGCGGTCATAGCTTGGTGTTTATGGAAAGATAGGTGTTGTCGTGTCTTTGATGAATGTTATACACCCGGGAATGAATTTTGGCTTCACTGTGAGAGTTTGGCAGCGGAATACCTTGCTATGTTGCAACGACAAACTTAACCTGCTTATGGTGCTCGCGTTGAACGCACGAGCTGGCAACTGCCACCAGTGGGTTGGGTGAAAGCAAATTTCGATGGTGCGGTGCATTTGTCTGATAATATGGCTATGACTGGAGGAGTTGTACGGAATGATCGGGGTGATTGGATCTTCGGTTTTCTACGTAGCATCGGTCGTTGTTCTATTTTGCTGGTTGAATTGTGGGCTGCTCTTGATGTCTTGCGTATTGTATAGAATGATGGTTGTCGTAATGTAATCCTTGAAACCGATAACCATACGGTGGCGCTTATATTACAACGGAAACCAGCTGCTCTAAGGGATAGTTTGGTTGTTGCTGAGATACATCGGTGGATGTCTCGTGCTTGGAGGTTGCAGGTTGCGGACATCCCTCGTACGTGGAATGGCGTTGCTGATCGTCTAGCGGCGTTGAGTCGAGGGGAAACGATTGGCTTAATACAATTGGATGTTGCACCTACAGAGGTTATAGAGCTGATTTGCAGTGATGCAAATGGTGATGTCGAGGGTACTGGTTTGCTTTGCTAGTGCTCTTTTTGCTGGCTTTTGGTTATTTTTTGTTTGTTTATTGATATGTTATTGGACCCTTATATATACACAACGGGTACTATTTTTCTCCACCTATGCTAGGGAGGTTTTTAACGAGGTCTGTTGTTGTATATCCCCATTTTAATAAAAAAAACAATATTAGTTAATTCATTTTTATTAAAATAATTTAATATAATCATCCCGAAGTTAATATATATTTGAATTAAAATCATAAAAAATGGATAGAGAAGGGGTTATTTTTAATAAAATGATGTTTTTAATATAGAGTGTCATTAGTTATTGTCACTTATCGAATTGTTATAAAATGGTCCATAAACTTATCGAAAATTATCTAAAATTTATCAGTAATAGGGTTCATTTTGTAATCGAATAAAAAATTTAATAGATATTCTGTAACTTTCAAAAATTAAATAGCTAAAAAGATTATTTCAAATTACTATTTGTATATTCCCTCCCCCCATCCCCCAAAAAAATAGTTGAATAATAAAAAGTTATTTTGAAATAGTTGGCTTCAATGATTAAAGTACTAGTGTATTTTATGGGGATCCATGTTAAGGGGTATTTTGGTTATTTTAAAAATGATGCCAACTAGCAGTAAAGTTGGATGCTAAAATAAAAAATTCAAAATCCAAGTTGATGTTCGACAATTTCACCCCCAATATATATTTTTATATTAATTATTTATTGAAATAGACCCTCTAAAAATTATTTAGCAAAAAAGTATCTTAATTTCAGACACATTGGACTAAAACACGTCACGTCAAACGCGTTATTAAAAATTGTATACTGGATGCGCTTTACATGGGCTTGTTTGGCAATTAAAGAATAGTTGATAGTGGATTATATTAACTGATAGTGAATTATATTAACTGATAGTTGATTGTTGTTTGATTATTTAAACAAATAAAATAACATATAAGAACACGATTATATTCGATACTTGTTTGAATAGTTTATTAGTTATCAATATTTTGTATTTATTAATATTAATTAGATTATAAAAAATAATTTTTAATATAACATTACTAAGAATATTTGAAGGATCTATATATTAATTTATTATTTATATAATTATTTTTAATACAATTTAATTAATTATTAAATTTAAATACAAATATGAATGTGTGAGAATAAAAAAAATAAAAAGTGTTATTAGTTTTAAATGTCACAATGTAAATACGTGAGCTTAAAGAATTAAAATAGAAAATGTTAAATTTAGGTTGTTTGGAAATTTTTGATTATTGTTAAGGGTAAAAAGATCTTTATAACTCTTATGTCAAAACCTTTAATTTCAAAAAGCTCTTATTAGCAACTTTTTCAAAATTAGAGGTTTCACTCCAATCCTCTCTTTATCAAACATCCAAATTAGCGGATTTGACCGGTCAAACCTCTAATTTTAGCTCAAACTTCTAATTTTGGTTCAAATCTCTCTTTATCAAACATGGCTTATGTCTTTATTTTATACATGTGAAATTAAATATATATGAAAGTCGAATCCGTAAAATAGTCCTAATGGTAAAACATGATGTATTTCATCCAAGTGGTCTGGATTCGAGCGCCATTCGTGCACGGTATATATTCATTATTAAAGTGAATTTGTCTCGATATTTACTCTGCATTAATAATTTCTTTAATAAAACAACAAATATTGTTCCTTCTAAAAGAGAAAAGAAGAGTTTTTTCGGTCCAAATTAATCAAAATAAAATCTTAGAAAATTAAAAAGGCAATAAAAAAATTAATATACTTTTTGTCCTTTAATATTTACCTATTTTCTCAATATTTTATATTTTTTTATCACGAGTATCCGTGGTGTTTGTTCCGTTATTCAAATTACCCCTAATATTTCTTTAATAAAAAGAAAAAGAAAGAGAAAAGTTGTAGTAAAGCTAAGGAGGAGGGCTTTTAGATAAATGAAAAGGCAAAATGATGAGCAACAGCTGGAGCTAAAATTCTGAATTATTTGTTTATATCTTTCCGTGCCATCGCTATTCAGAAATAAATAAATAAGGAAGCCCAGCTCCTCTTTGCTGTTCATTTTAACCAACCAACCAACCCATTTATTTTAAAAGATAATAATAAAAGTCTGAAGATTCCACTGCAAATATATACAGGTTTTTAAGTAAAAGAAAACTACTTGTTGAGATTGACATTTGACAATCAGATCCCACACACCATAATAATTTAATAATTTCACCTACATACAAACCCTCTTCCCATGGAAACCCTTTTTCAATGAAAATAAAACAAATTCACCCAAGTTTTTATTTTTCTTATTCTTTTGCCATCCAAAGCTGCAAGTAATTAGCAAGCCCTTGCCAAGGAGGGGGGGCCAAAGAAAGGAGGAGTTGTCGCATCCTAAAAAGTCATATATGCTGGGTGGTGGTGACACTAGTGTTAGTGTTCTCGGAAACAGAAGCGGCGGAGTCACCGGTAGAGATGCTGCCGCCGCTGCTTCTGTTGCTGTTACAGGCACGATTAGCAGCAGCGGAGGGCTTAATGGAAGCAATGAAGCTGATGTTGCGGGTGCTAGCAACATGTTTGATTCCAATGGCAATAATGGTAACAATTATTCAGGCGAAGATGATAGAGGCCGGGTCGATGAAGGTGAGCGGTCTTTCGGAGGCAACCGATGGCCGAAGCAGGAGACTGTGGCACTCTTGAAAATACGGTCCGACATGGATGTTACCTTTCGTGAAGCTAGCGTTAAGGGTCCACTATGGGAAGAGGTTTCAAGGTGATTGGTTATCTTTTGTTTTCTTTTTTGAAAGATTCGGGTTCTGTAAATTTGATGAGCGGAGATCTGAGTTTTGGCATGGTTTAATGGGGAAGCATTAGTGTGCAAGAACTACATGTTTCTTTGTGTTTGATATTATATGCAAAATTATATAATTGGAAGTTAACTGTGTTCAGCAGTATCGGATTCTGGGTTTGCCTTCAATTCTAACATAGTTTTTTTTTTTGCTGAATTATACATGGAATTCAACTGTAGTTTATTTTATGTGCAAATAGTACTAGTGTTAGGCTTTGTTTTATTGGTGAATTAAAGATGGGATAAAATACTACTGTCAGGAAACTAGCAGAGCTTGGTTATCACAGAAGTGCCAAGAAATGCAAGGAGAAATTCGAGAACGTTTACAAGTATCACAAGAGAACCAAAGATGGACGAAGTGGTAAAGTTGATGGCAAGACGTATCGGTTTTTCGAACAATTAGAAGCCTTCCGAAACCAGCCTTACATTCAATCGCCGCCGCCGCAACTACAACCAAAGCCTGTAACGGTAGCAGCAGCGACTAATCATCCGAGTGTGCACCAAGTCAATGTTCCATCAACAACACTCCCCGGTTTGCAGCAAAATATTCTACTTCAGAATATAAACCTTGCAGTCCCTCCGAACCCAACGAGTCAGTCCATTTCCCCACCACCGCCAACAAGCCCTACAATCCCGTCTTTCCCGAACTTCTCTTCGGCGGATCTGATGTCGAATTCGACCTCTTCGTCCACCTCCTCCGATTTAGGATTAGAAGGTCAGAGGAAGAGGAAACGGAACTGGAAGGAATTTTTGGAGAGGCTGATGAAGGAGGTGATCGAGAAGCAGGAGGAGATGCAGAAGAAGTTCTTGGAAGCAATCGAGAAACGCGATCGCGAAAGAATGGTGCGGGAAGAAGCTTGGAGGATGCAAGAAGTATCTAGGTTAAATAGAGAACGAGAGATATTAGCCCAAGAAAGATCCATAGCAGCAGCAAAGGATGCAGCTGTAATGGCGTTTTTGCAAAAGTTATCCGAGCAGAAGCATCAGCAGCCAAATCCAGAAAACAATCCACAGAAACAGCAGCAGCAGCAGCAAGCTCCTCCAAAGCAAGTGTCGGCAGTGGCATTGGCAGACCCGCCGCCACCATCAGTCCCCGCGCTAGCTCTACCACCACCGGTAACGGATAACGGGGATCGAAGCTACACACCGAGCTCTTCAAGGTGGCCTAAAGTTGAGATCGAAGCATTGATTAAGCTGAGAACCGAGCTGGACTCTAAATACGAAGACAGTGGTCCAAAAGGAGCATTGTGGGAGGAGATATCAGCAGCAATGAAAAGTCTGGGTTACAACCGAAACGCCAAAAGATGCAAAGAGAAATGGGAGAACATAAATAAGTACTTCAAGAAGGTGAAAGAGAGCAAGAAGAAGAGGCCCGAGGACTCAAAAACATGTCCCTACTTCCACCAACTTGATGCTTTATACAGAGAAAAGAACAAACATCATGACAGCTCTAAACACAACCAATCCTCGGCGCCATTGATGGTACGCCCGGAGCAGCAATGGCCCCCTCCCCCTCTTCCCGAACCCCAACACGATCAGGCAATGGAAGACATGGAAAGTGATCAGAATCAAGACGAAAACGAGGATGAAGATGAAGAGGGTAGCTTTGAGATTGTTGGCAGCAAACCGGGTTCGATGAGCACAGATGAGTGATGCATATCGGAAACAAACCACTGGCCACGTGATGGACAGATAAATGGGACAGGGATCCGGCAATGGTGAAATGAATTTTTAGAGGTGAGTGAACTGAGCACACACTGGTGGGGTTGGAGCATATAGTCCATTTATATGTTTATGTTTCATTATTATTTTTTTTTTTCAAGATAAATAAATAAGGTGAGATTCTCATACCGCATGGTAATAAACAAGAGACTAGAGCGGTAGATTTTTCATGTTTTTATGTTCATGTTCATGGTGGTGTAAATGTGAGAAATGGTAATTTTAAGGGGTTGTTTTCTGTTTTTTTGTTGTCTTTTCCAAGTTTTCACTATGTCAACTGCACCATAATAACTGATCCCGTGCATAACACTGAACACAAGTTTTTCAGTACGCTACTTGTTAATTTCAAAGAAATCAGTACCATATTAGCATTATACACGAACACACTTTTGTTTTATTTGCATCAGCATTGTAGCTGTACAAGATTTTCTTTTATGTAATTTCATTTAAACTTAAAATATATGCATTAGATTAGACCATTCAATAACTTTACTAATATTGAATCCTAAAGGTGTGAATCAGTACCGTAGAGGGATTAAAATGAAATTTGAATTATTTATAATTTTTTAATAGAAACCGCTAATTTTATTAAACAAGAAAATACCCAAATTACAATAATGGTTTATAATTTGGGTATTTTCTTAAAATTAATCACTTTAAATCATACAAGGACCATACATGAAAAAGGTTAAAAGTCCATCAAAAGATACGAACGAAAAATAGACACGAACAAATCTGACTGCATCGGCAAACGAACCACAAAAGGGAATAAGCTATTGAAAGACTACCGAAAACCGCAAATCAGAGTCGAGCGTCGTGAGAAACTATCTACGAGCGCAAATCGCGTATCCAAATTTAATCTGAGGGTTTCGAGCAGAGAAAATCAGCAGGATACAAATAAGCGTCATCTTGATCAGTCGTGGCGTCGTCAAATCTAACACTAAAAAATATAAAATAAAAGAACGGTCAAACGACCGAAAAAGAATAAAAAACTTGCCAAAAGACATAGATGAACGTGCCACAAAGATAAAGAAAGACGTGCCACAAAGTTAGAGTTGTTTTTATTAAAAAACTAGAAAATAAATATAGAAAACAAATCTGACAATCAGCAACCAGAATTAAAACCGGTGTCACTGCCGTCTAAAAAAATAAAACTTGCAGCGCTCAATAAATGAGGAGGATTACGTTAGAGGAAAAATGGAGGAAGACTAGGATTTTAAAGGTCCATGAAGTACTTACAAGTTATGTGTATATTATATTATCTATATTTATTTATTTAGCTAAATAATCTAGTATCTGATTTATTAATCAACTAATTTGGATTGGGTATTGCAGAGGCTCAATAGGGAGATGACCTTCCCAACCTATTTTTCTCCATTTATAACTAGATTAAAACATGCAACCTTGTTTAAAAGATCTAGCACTTCACCGCGTTAAACCAACTAGTTATTAATTTGCTACCCCCTTTGTTTAAAGGATGAGATTTATTTTTAAAAAATGAAAATAGATATTTCATCAAAACCAAACGAAACCTAGCTTTCTATTTTATCAAGCTCGGTTAGGATGTTTGCCATGAGAGTGTTGGTAATAGCAATCACGAGATGAAGAAAGGAACAATAGAAGAAACTTCTGAATCTAATCCATATTCCATTAAAATAAAATGTCAAGCTACATGAAAACAGGGCAATAATTCTAAATCACGACACAATCATTTTTTGTGCAGAGCACAATAGCAATTATCTTTCCCTATCTCTGCTGCAATACAAAGAGCCTGAACATGCCCTTCATACCAAGTCGACCGTTTTTCTACTAATTCATTCAGGAAGAAATCCAGCTTCTCGATGGTCACGTTAGGCATCACCACCACGTGTGCTATATTGCCTTGACAAGCAAGCTGCCACCTACGAGTAAACTCCTCGTCCCTGGGCCGCTCGAACACAACAGTACTGCTGAGTTCATTTAGCATAGCACTGATCCCGGCCTCATGCAGTCGGTCCTTCAAGTAATGAGCATTTCTGAGGCACTTCTGAACATCCTTTTGAAATCCTTTATAACCCTTTCTGTTGAGAGTATACCAAAGGAAAATAGGAGCATGACCATTCCGACTTCCCATGATCGTAGCATCCCTTGACGCAAGGTATTCAACGTTGCTTGAGAGCACATTGACGTGCTCCATTCTTGTGATCTGGACACCACAAGGCATTGGACATCCCACAAACTTATGGCCAGAAACACTCACACTTCCAATGGGCTTCTTGAAACTAACCTTCGGTGCCTGTTCACCACCATAAATGCCATCAAGCTTACACAAGATAGGATAAAGGTAACTCGGCAAGAGAGGAGTTGAAGAAATAAAGCTATATGAATTTGCACGAACGAACTCATCATCTACTTGCTGACAGGATACAAGCTTAATAACAATGTTCATTCCTTTAGCATCTTTTAAGCATGTCAACAAACATCAAACTTATTAGAAGGTTAGCGTGTTTCACTCAAACAAGAACAGGACCTATTACAAAAGGTAGGCTTAGTATCCGAATTAGAAGCTATACATGTGATAACTTACCCGTTTGACAAAAGGCATCATGAGCCCAAACAAAGCTCCATCGCAATGAATGTAGAACCTATCATGTGAAAATCCACATTCTTCAAGGGTTTGTATCACATGATCAAGGTCATCTACCGCTCCTTTGACAGTTGTTCCTACAATAAACATCAATAACCAAGTTATGTATCCCATTTGAACCAATAGGATGAGTTTCTATTTGCATGAACCAGGTGACAGTGAGAGGATGCATATGAGACCGACCTATGTTAACGTTGAGTATAGCTGGTTTGTCCTTGTTGGCAAGCAACTTCACTCTGAGATCACTGCAATCAATCTCACCAGAGATCAGAGTATCAACCTTCTCACACTCCATTCGATACATACGTGCTGCTTTAAAGACAGAGTAGTGCGACTCTCGTGATGCATACAAAATCCCATCTGGAAATACTTCCCTCCTGCAAAATTCAATCATCAATGATTTCTTCTTATCAGTCTAAACAAAATTATAACCTTCTAAATACAAATAACCAAATCAAAAAATACCACTAACCCAACTAAAATTCCATGAAGATTGCCTTCTGTGCCACAATTTGTAATGTAACCCCAGTATTTATTCTCCTCTATTTCCCATAAACGGGCAAACCAATCTAGCACCCCAACTTCAAACTGCCTTGAATGAACTCCATAGTTACTCTCAATAAACGGATCTCCAAGATTGTTGATTGAGAAATGTTGTAACTGGGCTAGTGCACCGTATTCGAAGTCTAGATTATAAGGATAGCCTGAAAAGCAGCACTCAATTAGTAGAACATAAATTTCAAGGTTCCAACGGAAGTGCACAGGCGCATGCATCAATTTAAGCAAAAGTCACACACAACGGAGGCACACAAAAAGACCTACCATATGTTTAAAGACATAAGCTAAAATAGCATATTGATACAAAACCAAATATAATTTCCAAATGCTTAACAGTTAAAAGTATGTTTAAATTTTAGAATATTACATTAAATCGAGGCCACAGTTCTTTTTTAGTTATTTACTACAAGTTTTGCTTAGTTCCCCGTCTCTGCTTATAAAAGATCTTACAATCCACAAGTGTTAACAAAAGCACCGTTTAACTCACTACTTATTCAAGCCATTAAAAGTATTAACAAATTAAACAAAACAAAATGAACAGATTGCAGTAGAAATGAAATACACGGTACCTAAATGGTGCTTGGTCCGCTCCAGGAGGTTCTTGCGATATCGAGCCAAGACGCCAGCCATTTGAGCTTCCTTGTCACCGGTTTGCTCATCATTAACGTCAGGCTCAGTTATGGAGTGGCACGTGGTGTGCACGTTCCTTCCCAACACAATCTCCCTGGTTTTCTTCTCCGCCAGATGCTCCGAAACAACGGGAGGCAACGGCTCCAATTGAATAGCTGTAGGACCGAAGTTACCATTACAGATCTCAGCCTTCCCGTTCACGTTAGGCGCCGCAGCAGCCTTGATTTCAGCGCCCCCGGCCATGAATCCTTGCTTAGATCACAAAAAAGCAAATCCAAAAACAAAACGCGAAATAATGGACGTGGAAACGAAACGAGAAGGATTGGGAAGCTTCTGGATTGATAACAGATCTGGAAAAGATTGGAGGAAACGGAGATTGCGATGGTAATGGCCGAATGGGGGTAGATATTGTGCGGAGTTACGATTGGATTTATAGGCCCGAGGGGCAGGCATCGGCCATTGCCATTGGCTGCGTTTCTATTTTTTTTACAGCAACTGTTCAAATTGTAATAATGTAGAATAGAAGGAAAGCAAAATTTGTTTTTTGTTTCTGGAAAAAGAAATAATATTATAATTTGATGAGAAATTAAAACAATAATAAATGGGGGTGTGAGTGGCTGCCGCGTGCAGATATTTTGGATTGGAGGGGGCCTGCAACTAGGAAACTATGCTAGGGAGATCCATTTAATTCGCGGAACGACAACCAAAACCTAAATTTTTACTATAATCTATATTTTTATTTAAACATAATCTATATTAACGATTATATATCTTATAATTCGATAATTTTTACCACTAGTCTCTTTCGTTTAGTGTGTGTTCTATTTTGGTCACTAGAATTCAAAAATAATTATTCTAGCCACTTACGTTTAGAATCGTTTATATTTTGGTCCATTGGTCGTTAGTCTCCGTTACTTACAAAATTAGTTTATAATTTGACCCCTAACTTTCAAAATTTTATTTTTATCATTTTCCCCAAAATTATAAAACTAAACCCCAGAAAATTAAATCAATGTCTATAACCCAACACTACAACTCATTCTCCCAAAATTAAAAGCATCAGCTTCCATTGCAAATGGTTATAACCCAACACGTGATCGTGCAAGGGCATTTCCTGCTCCAGAAGCCAATGCTGAGCTTCAGTCTAATCTCAACGTGAGTGCAATAATTTGTTTCTTCTTTTTAATTCATTGCTTTCCCTAAGTAATTGAACTTAGAATTTCGAAACCTAAGCTTGTTTGTTTCAGTTGTTGTATGGGTAAATAAGAAGTTAAATACACAAATTACTCATATGAGGACTCAGTGGTGTAAATTTCTATCTTATCTTTTTTAGTTGGATGTATCGTTCCAAAGATGGAACATACTCGCATTTGAAACTTACACAATAAACAGACATTGAGGACACGTTTGAAATTTTTTGATACTTTAAACTAATTTATGATTTTTTATGTGAAGCAAAGAAGATGATTAATAACTCATGCGAATGTAAAGAGCAAAAGCGAAAAGTTTCCCCACCACACCAAGATGGCGCACTTGGCTTCCCTTTAGGAGCATCACAACACATTGATCCTTCATTTGTTACTCCTGGCATTCCCTTCAGCACTACATTCACTTATTCGAAAGAATCAATGCAAACTTGGTCCGGTCTACTGGTCGAGTCCGCCAGCATTGGTGGTCCAAGGCAAAAGAAGCATGTTGCAGTCGATCTTGCATTAACTGACAATGTCTCGGACTCTTACTGCTATTGAAACATGTATTCAAGGGGTTGAAATCATTTCTTTACCTTTTTGATTCTTTCGACAATGCCAAGAACCTCCATAATTTGTTAGGACATTGAAGATAAGTTTTCTACTGTTGCTTTATAGCTATTTGCAATGGAAGTTGACGCTTTTAATCTTGGAGGAATGTGTTGTAGTGTTGGGTTATAGCCATTGATTTAATTTTCTGGGGTTTTAGTTTTATAATTTTTGGGGAAGATGGTGAAAAATAAAATTTTGAAAGTTTGGGGGTTAAATTAGAAACTAATTTTTTAAGTAACAAAGACTAACGGCCAAGGGACCAAAATAGAAACGATTCTAAACGTAAGTGACCAGAATAATCTTTTTTTGAATTATGGTGACCAAAATAGAACACACCCTAAACGAAAGGGACCACTGGTGAAGATGACCCTTTATAATTAAATTTAAAACATTAAATAATGATTTATATCGAATCAGTTCAACTCACAATTTTTTAGTATTTAATTTTTAAACTATCCAAGAAATATTTGATTTTTAAATATTTATTTATATAATATAATCATTTAACTCAATTTATTTATTTATAGTCGGATCCTCTTTTTTCTCTCAACTTCAAAATTTTAGTCAAGAATTGTTTGATCTTTTTCTTTTTTTTCTCCTTTCTCTCTTTCTTCTCTTTCAAATTTTTTCTTTTTTTTTTTCTTGTTTTACTGTCATTTCGACAAATTTATCCAATTCGTTCATTAAAATTTTTTTCTCGACGTCCAAGGCTTTTTGGCGACCATCGACTAACAGTAGAGTAAAGGGTTTTCTCGTTTTTCATAAAAGATGGTTATTCCTTCACACTTATGTAGGTAATTTTATCAAGTCTATCTCAACATACACCACTTGAATTAGGGTTATGCAAATATTAAAAGCCTTTTAGTAATCTAATCTTCTAAAAATAAATTAGGTGAATTCTTTAAGTTCATATTGAAGTGAATCATCCAAACTCTATGATAAGAATTTATGAAGAATAAAAGTTTTTCTTTTCTAACGGCGAGTTCATCAAGTCATTCTCAATAAGACCACTTAAACTTTAAGATATGAGCTCATTAAGAGTAAATATTCAACCACATCGATAATTTTATCAAGTCTTTCTCACTAAGATCACTCAAAACTTGAGTTATGAATAATTTAAGAGAAAAAAAGACCAACCTTATCCATGTATATTGTTTGTCATATGGGTAGGTGAGAATGTACACAATAAGTTTTTTCATAGCTTCGTTTAACCAGATGTGAGTATCCACCATGAATTTTTTAACCAATGTACTTTAAGCTCATCCCCCTTAACAGATCAAGAACCAATCTTCTCCTTAACTCTTTGGTTAGTGAATTAGCTAAGTTCTCTTAAGTCCTCTCATACTTCAAAATAAGTGCTTTATTTTTATTTGATAGACTCGTGCCTTCTCATTTTAGGCTTGGTTTTTATACTACACATATGATATTTTATGCGTCACGTAATAACACAAACGAGTAGAGGATTTTTTCATAAAAAATCTCAATAAATAAATTTCAAAGCTATTTGATCTTTTATTTGACTAAGTCAAAAAGATATCAACTCAGACTCTATAGTAGAGCCAGTAAACATATATGTCTTATAAACTTTCAAAAAAGTTGCTCTACCCAAAACACATACCCACTGGAAGTGTTTCACCACTTGATTATTGATTACTCAATTTAGTTTACAATATCTTTTTAAGATTTTAGGGTATTTATCGATATATTATAAACTCCAAGCTATAATCTTCTTTAAATACTTAAGTAATCACTTAAAGTTTTCTTATATATTCATTACATGGATTGTGATATGATAATTGTAATGAGATGTCACGTTAAGTATAAAACTTTCAATAATTTAACATTTTCACAATGTAAAACATTGTTTCCAATATTTCGTTATAAATAAATTATACCGAGTCTAAAGAGAGATGATTTAAGAATTACTTCAAAACAAAAACTTTCTTAAAATTACTTTTAATCAAATAATGTCACTGATCAGTTTCAGTGATATTTAATTCTTAGGATTTGTATTATCTCTTCCTAGTTTTGGACATTTTAATCCTAAGAGGACAAAAGTACAAGATTATTTATAACATAAATATATTATCTCATCCAAGTTTTGGACATTATAAAATAATTTTATATTTTTTATTAAAATATTTTTATTTTTATGATTTATGTTAAAAATATTATTTTTATATTATAATTTTCTAATATTTATTTTTTTGAATAGATAATTTTCTAATATTTATAAATATTAATGTTATAAATATTATTATAATTTATGTCAAAAATGTAAAATATTATTTATAATATAGATATATTATTTAAATTCAAAAAATGGAGTTGGAGAAAATCCTTGCCGTCGGTGGGAGTGGAGCGAAACAAAGGCGATGCTGAACCTTATTCGTGGCCAACTTATCGTCTCAATTGCATTGGAAAGGGCTGTGGCAGATTTTTGATAGACACGGTGTGGTGATTGATGTCTATATATCAAGAAACAAATCGAAAGAGGGTTTCTATTTTGGCTTCGTTAGAATGGAGTCTGAGGCAGATGCAATGAGGGCTATCGAGAGACTCAATGATTTCCAGCTATATGGCTGGCGGGTGTATGTTTCATTGACACAGAAAGTGAGATATGATCATCCATGGCGATGTCGTAATGAGGGCGCTCAAAAGCTCTCTCCTATTTAGATTGATCATTTAGAGGCTAATCATGATATATCACAAAATGAACAGCGGGATCAGAGAGTTGTTAGAGGGGTGGTGGATGACTAGAAGATGTAGGTTTTGTAGAATTGTGCAATTGGGGTTGTAAACGCCCTATGTTAATAGCGGACCTTGCGAGGGAATTACATGAAGCAGATATTCGGGGTCTCTCACTCTTGAGGATAACGGGGAAGATGATCCTTTTAATTTTTGAATCCGAGGAGATACATAGTGAGGTATTACGCACAGGGGCACTTGGGCGATGGTTTAATGAGGTGGAAATTTGGTCGCTTGATTACAAGTTGGCGACAAGACAAGTTTGGCTGTTAGTCGCTGGCGTTCCGATACACGCTTGGTCCCGAGGATCTTTTGCGAATCTGGCTTCTTTGTGGGGAGCGCTGGTGCATATTGAAAAATCTACTTTGGACCCTACCTCATTTGAGTGGGGCAAACTGTTAATTGAGACATGAATATTCAAGACGATAAATGAGTCAGTAGAGTTGCAGGTTCAAGGTAGAAAGTACATTGTCTGTGTAACCCCCTCGTCCCGGGCTAGACGACAGACCGATCCGAGCAAGTTGCACAGGGAAAATCGAAGCGAAACTCGTTAAGGCTCCACTTCGATTAGCAACCCTAGAATTTTTTTTAATGTTATCTTGTCTAGATGCTTTAGTATATCCTATGTGATAGGACACGCAACGGAAGAGACACGCGGATACAAAATACACGAAACAAGCAATTAAACAACCTATTTTAGCCTTTACAACAGGCCGTATCGATACGCTAGAAGACCGTATCGATACGCCTGGACTTGGTCAACAACCCAAAGTCAACACAGGGGGACCGTATCGATACACTGGTAGACCGTATCGATACGCCACAATCGGTCAACTTCTCACGGTCAAACCACGAAGACTGTACCGATACACCTAAGACCCGTACCGATACGCCAAAATCTCCTCAATTTCTCAAATTTCCATAGAGCTTTTGGCGTATCGATACACCCCCGTGTACCGGTACACAAGGCTTAAAATGAGGTTCAAAGCATAGGACCGTATCGATACAGCCCAAGGGCGTATCGATACGCCATGCACTGCAAACCTCATTTTAGCAGCAGAACGCACAAGGACTCCACTCTAAAATCATTTAACGACTCGATGAACAACATATAAACACTCAAACATCATTAGGCAATCATGGATGAACAAACAGAGTTATTTAGCTAATCGACCAAGCATCAACCAACAAGATAAGCATCTAGATATGAAACTTGCATAAAAGCATGCATAACAAAACCATTTAGCCAAAAGAAACATACGTTCACCTAAGCAATGCACAATCAAGGTTTACATGCCTTCAACAAAAATATAAGCATTCATAAGACATGGTTAAAAGCCTTCAAATACAAAACACTTAGGCATCAACATAAACATGGTTTACAAATCCATCAACACAAAGCATTAGCAACATAAAGCCAACACAAAGGAGTCTAGATATACGCTCCTAAAACACGTAGTATTTCCCATTATTAAACTACTACATTATTTAATAAACCATACTTGAGCAACTACCACACGCTTGGACGCCCTTTCCTTGCTCCTTGCTAACTTCCCGCTAATGATCTGCATTGTCGAAAAAGGAGAGCGTAAGCATAAAGCTTAGTGAGCGAAGCTCTAAAAGCACAACAACAATGCAGTTTTTAAAACATAAATCTTAGTTTTAAAGTAAAACCATTTAAGGAAAGACATAACGAAACACAATCATCACAATACAAGGTATGCACATGCATAACCCAAAACCCGGTGGGACTACACATCACCGTACTCTTCTACTAGTCACTACCGGTGGGACTACACATCACCGTTCAACTAGTAGTTTTCCGATGGGACTACACATCATCGTACTCTTCTACTAGTCACTACCGGTGGGACTACACATCACCGTAGTAACGACAACCATCACGTGAGGCCCGACACCAACAACGACTACACAAAAACATTAAACGAAGAGTAGAAACAATCTAAAAACATCATCACATCACACATATCATGAGAACTGAAAATCAACCAACAAACGAGATTAGGTGAACTTACTCTTTGGTCTAGGTTAGTCTCTAAGACTCCACCCAAACCCCAAACCTTCTTTGAACATAAATAAGATTCCACCAATCATGCAATACGATATACAAATCACCATCATGCAACATGGATACACTATATCATGCATGACCAAAAACACCTTGTAACAAAATCCACAATTATGCATAATCTTACTTCTTACAATCTTACCAACCGCAAATGGTCTTACTTACCATTTTCGTGCACAACCTGCACCAACTTACATATACTTTACAAGGCATATCAACAACACCATTGATTTCATCATGCATGATCAACATCATAATAACAAACAACATGCTTCCTTCCAAAGTATTGAAATTTCATGCATAACAAGTTATCACCTCATGTAATGAAAAAAACGGTAAAAGGAGAGTTTGAAGAGGCGATACACATCAACTTACTTTTGAGTTTAAATTGGCCTTTCAAGCTCAATCTAAACTCTCTCAAAACCATCTTTGAACCAAAACGTTGCTTAAAAACATTTCCACTCACCATTCGCACACCAATGCAAACCACAAAATCGTTTCAAGCTTCCGAACTTCCCGGGACCGTGTCTGAACCACCCAAGGCCAAATCCACTGTTTCTAACCAATAAAAAATAATGTATTAACCTCTTAATCAACCACAAATTTGCTGTTATACACCAGCTCACAATTCCACAATATTTTTTCAACAATTCAAAGCTGAATTTTTCCCAAATATTCTCATTTTCGTACTCCAGCAAAACACAGCTATTACCCCTCAATTTAAACACTTAAAACACTCCAAAACATGTCCAAAACATCACCTGAAGGCTGTACAACCATCAGCCCTTCATTTCCCCACATAAACACCTTAAAACTCTTATTTTCCACTTCTAAAAATCACCTACAGCAGTGGTTTCGGGAATCCAATCAAACCAGCACTATCACCACCCAAAAATCATCAAATAACATCTAAAAACACCTATCCAAGGTCCACATACCTCCAACCCTCTCTTTACCACAAAACCAAGCCAAAAACTCACTTATTTCACTTCTAAAATCCACCCCTAAGACTAGTTTCAGATATACTATAATTAAGCAACCTTTTTAACATGTTATGACTTCAAAATAAACTTTAAAAACACCCCAAAATACTACCCTAAAAGACCCATACGAGATTTCACCCAAAATCCCCACTTTTCATAGATTTTGAAATTTCAAGGTTGAGAATTAATGGGCCTTGCAAATCCAACTTTAATTTAAGTAAAATTTAAGTAAAATAAGGAAAAAAAAAAAAAATTTACCTTCAAAGGTCTTCAAAGGAGGAAAGGAGATGAAAATGAGAGAAAAGGGTTTTTGGAAGAAGATGAGTGGTTTTGATTTTCAAAACCCTCCTAAAATTTCATTAATGGAGTTATCGTAAATAATGAGAACTTTTATAAAAATCAGCTCTTTAATTTAAATTTAACCTGAAACTAATCCTAGATCAAAACCGATAACTCCCGGGCCTAAAACTGGGGTGTTACAGTCTGGGTGACTGAGTTCGAACCTTCTTCTAATCTATGTAGGGAGGAGTGTTGTCTAGGCTTAGGGGGACTCCGAGAGTAGTGAATCAGAAGAAGAGGGACAACATTTTCGAGAGCAGGTTCGGAAAGAAGATGTTCAGCCAAATAAGAAGGTGGAAATGGCCTTGAGAGGCTAGAATGAAAGTAAGGGGGAACCATGGACATGTCGTGACAACGCTTTATGGATTGAGCGACATGATCAGGGAGATAAAGCTGAGGTTACTGGTGGTTGTTCTTTGGATGGGGAAGTAGGGTTGGTCAAGAGAGAGTTGGGAGAGATTACAACAGGCTCACAAATAGGGTTTGACGTATCTTGGGAGGAATATACAGGGAATGACTTGGCAATGGTGGTTCATAAGTCACAGTATGAGGCTTTTCGAGATAATGAGTTGATAACACACGATGGTGGGGGTCTAAATTTCAACATGCTGAAGACAGAAGGTTGTGTTTAGGCAATTTGAACTCAAATGCTGAATTGGATAAGGGGGACGGGGTTTTGACTTTATCTCGTTTTGGAGCAGTGAATCGGAAGAAGAAGGACAACATTTTCGAGAGCAGGTTCGGAAAAGAGATGTTCAGCCAAATAAGAAGGTGGAAATGGCCTTGAGGGGCTAGAATGAAAGTAAGGAGGAACCATGGACATGTCGTGACAACACTTTATGAATTGAGCGACATGATCAGGGAGATAGAGCTGAGGTTACTGGTGGTTGTTCTTTGGGTGAGGAAGTAGGGTTGGCCGTGAGAGAGTTGGGAGAGATTACAACATGCTCACAAATAGGGTTTGACGTATATTGGGAGGAATATACATGGAATGACTTGGCAATGGTGGTTCATAAGCCATAGAAGGAGGCTTTCCGAGATAATGAGTTGATAACACACGATGGCGGGGGGTCTAAATTTCAACATGCTGAAGACGGAAGGTTGTATTTAGGCAAATTGAACTCAAATGCTGAATTGGATAAGGGGGACGTGGTTTTGACTTTATCTCATTTTGGAAAAGATTTAGTTGAATTTTTTTGAAAATCTCCTCGGATGGAGTTGGTGACCTCTGATGGGATTGTTTAAGATATTCGAGGCTTGAAGGACTCTACTAATTCTCTAGAACAGGCTGAAACATCAACATTGCCTGCTAAGAAAAAACGAGGCAGACCACGAAAGGCGAAACAAGGTGGTGCTAATATTTTAGATCGAGAGTTGCAATCTGAAGCACAAGCGGTGTTGGATGTTAGTAAATTAATTGGTGTGTTAACCGTGGGGGTGCGGAGCGGATATCATTAAGGAGATTACTAAAGGCCTTAATCCATCGGACAATTCTTTATGACAAATGCAGATAATCTCTTGGAACGTGCGAAGTTTGGGGATGTTAGCAAAGAAGAGGGGAGTTCGTGATGTTATCCGAAGGAATCGAGGGGAGATGATTTTGATGCAAGAATCTAAACTGGAGGAGGTTTCCATCAACGTAATTCGTCGATTATGGCCATTGGATAATTTTGGGTATGCTTTTGTGCCATCCGTTGGGGCGTCGGGAGAAATTTTGGCTCCATAGGAATTGAGCCAATTTGATTTAGTTGATTCGGAGATAAATAAACATGTTCTCATGCTTAAAGGTCGATGGTGTGCTGAGAACTTTACTTGCAATATTTTTGCTAATTACGCTCCATGTAGTGTTAAAGATCATGAGTTGTTGTGGAAAAATGTTAGCTGTAGGGTAAGGGCATGTGTTGATCCATGTCTGGTGGGGGCGATTTCAACACTATCAGACATTTCTTAGAGCGATCGGGATGTAGCACAATTTTTCTAGGTATGACTCAATTTGCGGATTTCATGGATTGTATGGGGTTAATTGATCTTCCTCTACATAGGAAATAATATACTTGGTTTGGGTCAAACGATTGATGTAGTCGGATTGACAGAGTTATGATTTCTAGTTCTTGGCTGGACCAATTTTCATTTTTGCAATTGGTAAATTTGCCACGCCCTTTGTCCGATCATTCTCCGCTTCTTCTTGTTAGTGATATAACTGATTAGGGTCGCGACCGTTTCATTTTCTTAATTGCTGGATGGATAATAGACAACATATCAATAGAATGGCTGAACAATGGCGTAGTATCATTAAATCCTCTCCTGATGCTTTTAATATTATGGGGAAATTGCGGGAATTGAAGTGCTTCTTGAAAAGCTGGAACAAGAATGAATTTGGGGACATTGAAAAGAGAATTGTTGACTTGCAATGTGCTATAGATTTTGCCGATCAACAGCTGGGCACGAGTGTTGTCTCAAGTTTGCTAATTGAGGAACGACGCTCATGGCAATTGGCTATTTGGAATGCGATGAAACTCAAGGAATCCATTTGGCGCCAGAAATTGAAAGTCTCTTGGATCAAATTGGGAGATCGCAACACCGCGTTCTTCCATAGAACGAAAAAGTTGCGAGCTATGGGCAATAAGATTGAGGGGCTGTTTGTGCAAGGGCGTTGGGAGACGGATCCTATGAGGTTACAGAGTTATGTCTCATCAAAGTTCAAGCGGCATTTTGCACAAGTCTGTAAACCACACATGTTGGAGATATTAGCCAAGTTTAAGATGCTTGATTCGGCTCAAGCTAATGCACTTGAGGTTCCCTTCCTAGAGGAGGAGGTACATTCGGCCCTTTTATCGTGCGCATGCTCGAAGGCATCGGGCCCGGATGGATTCACTATTGAATTTTTTAAAGCAGGACGTAAGTTCTTAAAATCAGACGTAATGGAATTTTTTCGATCTTATATTGTACCAATTAAATCGGATAATCGATTGACTTGTTAATTGAAATTTGGTTCGAATAATAATTTTTATTACTCTGATTATTAAACTATCAAATATGGTAATATGGTAAATTTAATAAGCATAGTAAAAAAATCATTACCTGAATATTTTAAGGAATAATCAAAATTTTCTATTTGTATAACTATGTCATTTGAGAGTAGCAAAAATATGAACTGTTCGAAAGTTAAGTTATTGAACCGAAAATTGTCAAACTCCAGCGACCAAAATAGGAGCGAGAAAAAAGTTGAGCGATGATTGGTGTAGTTTACCCATTTTTTTATTAAGGAAAAACGAAAACTAACATCAACTTTTAATGGAAGGTAACGAGAGGGACCATATCGAAATTGAACTAAAAGTTGGGTGACCTTATCGAATATTTTAAAAGTGCGGTGACCAAAATGAATATACCCTAAAAGTTTGGTGACCATTTATGTAGTTTACCCTTTAAAATAAAATAAACAATTCTAACTAATTGAAATCAAGGGCTTGATGAACATTACATTTTGGCGTACATACTATATCTATGAATGAAAATATTGTATATAATTCTTTTCATAAAATTTAGTTTCATGAATGAATATAAGTTGAATGATTAATTTGTCAAAAAAAGGTTGAATGATAAAATAATTTGTAGGAATCTAATAGTCTCATGTTTGATACTCATTCAACGATTTTTAATTATTTTACTTAAAGATTATATATAAATGTATGAAAACAAAAAAATACTATTATAACAATATCTATTATATTTAAAGTAAAAATATTTTTAACCGTTTATAAACAATTAACCCGTAAAGAGATTCACTAATTGACCTAGTAGCTTAGGATGCTTATCTTGTCTTATATTGTATAGGTTCGAATCTCGGCATAAGAATGTAATATCTCACTATTTAATAAAAACAATTAGACCGTAATATAAACTTAATCAAAATTTTCATAACAAGTATAGATACATCAAACAATAAATATTTATTCAAATATAAAAATACTATAAGTACTTGTTTACATAAGGTATATTAATAGTTTAGAAGGGTTTTTTTCTTTATATTTTAATATTAAGCTATATTATAAAATAAATGTACAAACCCTATCGAAATTTATTTTAGATGTCTTAATTTTTTTTATCAAAGCATGTATCTAACATTTCATTCTGTAACTATTTTCAAGTCATCTATTAAAAATGTTATATTCCATTGATGAGTTTTTCCAGCTTTGAATTATTTTTTACCCAACTCATCATTAAAAGTAAAATCAAAGTGTTTTGTGACTATTTTTTTTTGGAGTTGGAGGCTTAGTTTCACTTTCGAGTAGATGAACTTTCAGAAATTAAGGGTGCGTTTGGTTCTAGAAAATATAAGATTTTTTCAGGTTTTTGAAAAATAAAAAAATGTTGAAGAAAACATGTTTTGGTTGCAAAATTTGAAAATGATTTTTAGAAAATGAAAACAAAAACGAGTGAAATTTTGAAAACATAAAAAAAATTGTTTTCACCATTTTTTATTGAAAATGTTTTAGAAAAGTGGAAATCATGAAAATAAGGGTTTTTAAATTTTAACTTTATTTAACCCGGGTTCGAATCCTTCTAATATTAATTTTAGAATTTTGGTTTATTTAATTATATTTTATTTTTATTATAATAATATTTTTTAATAATTATACTTTAATTTAATTATTTAATTAGTAACAATTTGTTTATTTTTATTTAGCTTATAGATCAAATTAGTCCTCAACGAAAAATAAAAAAATCAATTAATCCATTATTTATTTTATGCACCCAATTTAGCTCTCATTAGCTTAAACACACTCAATTTAGCACTTTTGTAATGGTTGACCAAATTTTAACCACTAACTCATTGACAACCAATAAAATGATAACATGTGGCACACTCTGAAGGTGTCACGTCATTAAACCATAAAAATCTTAAAAATATTTAAAAATTTTAAAAGAATTTAAAATTTTAAAACTATTTTCTAATTTGGCCCTTTACTGATTTTTTTATTTCAAAACGATCACGGTTTTGATTTTTTTTTAATTTGATCTTTATTGATTTTTTAAGGGAAAACTACACCGGTGGTCCCCAAACTATTATTGTTCTCCTATTTTGGTCCCTAAACTATGTTTTTCAGCAAAACCGTCCCATCTGTTACATAGTTCTCCTGTTTTGGTCCCCCGACGTTAAATAGCTAACGGTTTTGCTGACGTGGCATTTTTTAAATACTTTTTAATCATTTCTCTCTCCTCTTAAAAAAATGCCACGTCAGCAAAACCGTTAGTTATTTAACGCCGGGGACCAAAATAGGAGAACTATGTAACAGAAGGGACGCTTTTGCCGAAAAACATAGTTTGGGGACCAAAATAGGAAAATAGTAATAGTTTGGGGACCATCGGTGTAGTTTTCCCATTTTTTAATTCAAATCCCAAATCCCATTGTCATCGTCACTTTGAGATCTACCATAGCTGCTGTAGATCCCCTATCCCAATCTTCCTCCAATCCATGCAAATCAAGTTTTTCTCTGGGATTTTATTAATTTCCTAGGAAACAAACAACCTTTAACAAACAAACCATGTATTTTAAGAAGAAAATGGATGTTGAAACTTGGAGATGTCAGATTTAACTCCAACCCATACAAACTCTACAACGTTTTAATGGATCCGAGTGAAGACGATAGTTGTGGAGGGGAACTAATTAGCAAACTATTTTAACGTGGGTAGTTGTGTAGGGTTAATCTAGATTTTTTAATTTTTTTTATGTGTACCACGTGTCACTATCTTAATGATTGTTTATGAGCTAACAGTAAACTATAACGGTCAACGTTATATGAGGGCTAAATTGATCGCAATTTGAATTATGAGGGTCTGATTGATTGCAATTTGAATTATGAGGTCTAAATTGAGTGTAAAAAATTCATAAAGGCTTAATTGATGTTTTGATTTTTCGTTGAGGGCTAATTTGACCTTTAAATCTTTTTATTTTGAAAAACTTGATACCAAATATATTTTTACTATTTTTATTTTTGAAAACAAATTTTTATTTCTATTAACAAAACGTGTTTTCTAGTTTTTAGAAAACAGAAAAATGAAAACCATCTTTTGAAAATGAAAATAAAAAATATTTTCTAAGATAAACGGACCCTAAAAGTTTTGAGATAAATTTTGGGACTTAAAATTTTTTATTTCACAAAAAAAGAGTGAAGTGACAAAAATTGATGCACCAAAAGATATATTTTCAGATAAAATACCATAAATATATGAGTTCACATAATCGAAGTTTTGAGACTTAAGATTATTTGATTTTTCAAAAACAAACTTTTTTTTTTCAATTTCCCTTTTGTTATCTTGAAAATTGAAGTAAAGAAAGAAAAAATGATTAAAGGTCACGTGCCACAAATTCATTAGATATTTTTTTTGACAATTAGCATAAAAGTAGTTATAGAATGAAATATTAAACAGTTACTTTTAATTAAAAATTTAAACACTTAAAATAAAACATAATTTAAACATTTAATGTATAATAAAACCTTGGTATTATACAATTAAATTAGGTAAGATTTGGGGATACTCCATGTCCCACGAGTAGGACCAATTGAAGATTCTCTGAAATGGAAATGGAATCACGTGGCCTGTTTGTCCTCCAAACGAACAAAACCGCATTATTTATTATTTTTGTTCAGCTGACACGTATCTTCGCCCATCAAATCTCCAAAAGGAGAGGACCACAACCAATGCTGCGGTTTTTTTTTTCTTTTCCCCTATGATTGCCTTACTTTGTATTGATATCGATATTAAATCTCGACTATTTTCTTATTATTTTTAATATTCAAAAATATTTTTTCATATCAAAATAAAACAATTTCTATAATTCATTTAATAATTATATTTTTAAAATTTTAAAAAATACTTAATTTTTATCACTCGATCAATTGAACGAATAAAGATTGTGAGTAACTCATCTTTGCGTGGGGACATTCTTATCTTGTTCACTGGCTTTTGTATTTTGTAGTACCCCATAAGAAGTGAATAATTGATGTGGCTAATGGAATGCCCGAAACATCAAAACGGGGTTATAAATTATGTTGATTTTGGTCCAATAATACACAAAGGGACAAACAATGGTAGCAAGGCTTTCATTTGTGCGTCACATAAAGTGCCGAGTCATTGGGAATTTGATATGTACAACTTTGTCCGTTTCTACCATTTTATTTTTAATTTCCAAAACCACATATCTTCACATGTGTAGCCCTACCCTATATCTAAAAGCATTGTCCTTCATTAAAATTTTAAAAAAGAAACTTAATTTAATAAACTCACGTGATTAATTATCTTTAAAATATATCCCCTCTTCATCTAAAAAATTATCTTATTTGATTTGCATTTTAAAATCCAAGTTACTTTCTCTTATCTCAAAAAAAAAAAAAAAACCCGCATCAAGTTGTTCTGCAGGATGGAAACAGGTTATCTGGGGCGGTGGCAGTGGGTTACATTTCGCATAAAAGCAACCACATTCGGGTGGCCTTCCAATCTCAACAATTGGTTTAGAAATATAATATTTTTATTTAATCAAAAATATTTATAAACTGCTTCGTCTATTTATGTTTACAATTCTCAGTGTGGGTATGTAAAAATATCTGATCTTATCTTATTGTCTGTTGTTCTGATCAGAATTTTATTTTTAGATGAGATATTTGATCTGTTTTTTTTTTATTTTTTAAATTGAATATAGATCACAATATTTTAAGTTTCAAATTATCTAAAAATTTGAAAATTTAAAATTTTATGGGTATGAATCTTGTTATGTTTGGTATTTTAATGTTTTTTTTATATCCGAAAATTTGAAATTTCAAATGATGTTGATCTTGTTATATTTGACAATTTGTTACTTGTTATATTTCAAAATTCAAAATTTCAGTAGATATGACCTCCAAATTCAAAAAAATACTTAAACTAAATTACATTTTCAGATATTCAAATATTCGATTTAAATATCTGATATCCGAAAATACACACCCAAACTCACAGGCTACCTTTGGATTCAAACGAACCTTCTCAGCGAAGTGCATTTAAGTTTAGCCCACTTATTCGTTTAATCGCATATCAGTCCATCGTGGCAAGGCAGCCTATGCATTTACAACGCATTGAGCCCATTTTTTCACTGGAACTATTTGCTCCAATTAACACCAGCGAACTGTATCTACCTTTTAACGTAAAGATTAAGAAAGAACTAAAAGAATTGGAAGGGGGACTAAATTGAGAAGAAGAAGAAAGTTTGACCTTGGAGTGAAATTTACCGAAAATGACTTCTTATTTGACGAAAAGTATTGATACCTCCCACTAGAACCACAAAATTAAAAGAAGAAAATATACAAAATTAATGGTAACTAGAAACATTGAATAAAATACTGAAACACCCAAGTTGAGCACATTTTGGAGTTCATAACAACTTTTAACGTTAACCTTCTATGTTTGATCTTTTAAGCAACTCAAACACTCAATATGCACAATACCAACAAATAATATATTAATTTTATGAAAACAAGAAACATTTTGAAGTTTAAAAATATAATACTTCAATGATAAACTTGAAAGTAAGTTTTTTTTTCCCATTTAGCTCCCATCATCTCCTTCCATCTTGCAATAGAAGACATCCCAACTTCGAATAGTAAGCTTCTACCCTTTGTTGGTATCATGATCAGGGACGGTTTAAAGATTGATGAGGCAATGTGCAATTTATTAAAACGAGACTCTTAATCTATAGTCTATTTTTTTTAAATTATCATAATACAAAAATTTTGTTTAATTACTCTCTTGAACAACAAAAAATCACTTATAAAACAATTAAAAATTAATCTAATATTTTCACTTAAAAAGTGCCGCTCTTTTTGCATGTTTTGAGCAAAATCATTTACAACATTTTCAATATCAACTTCTTTCTAAAGACTACTCTCAATTTCCATCAAAGCAAGTTCATTTAACCTTTCTTGCGACATAGTTGTCTGTAAGTATGACTTCAACAACTTCAATTTTGAAAAACTCTGTTCTGTCGAAGCAACAATAATAAGAATAATCAACAAGGTTCTATAAGAAATTGTCGCATTTGGGAAACAATTAATTTTTTTTAAAAATCTTAATAAATCTATTGTTCTCATTTATTTTCCTTAGGTAAAAGTTCTCTAAATAATTTCAGCTCAGTAAATGATGTATTTACATCAACCTCAAATAACTCGCTATTCTTAAGAGTATTTTCAAAATTATTAATGAAATTGATTTATCCTAATAAAATAAGAAGCCAAAAATATTCTCATATAATTAGTGTTGTTCAAATCTCTTATCCAAAGAATAATAGCTTGATCGACAATATACAAGAAATATTCAATTCTAAATTTAAGAGATATTAATGTTCGTATTTTGTTATTAATTTGAAAGATGGTGTAAGTTTTTCGTAAGTTTTTAATTATCAAATATACAAATTTATAACTATCTAACTTATATGGTCCTTATTTTTGGGCCTCCTTTTCGTGGACCTATGCGGTCGCTCCACTTGCACATGTCCAAACCCCTTCAATGATCCTGATATACTTCCCAACACTAAAAAATTGAGTTTATGATATATGATTTAATTTTTAAGGTTTAGAATTTAGAGTGTAAGATTTAGGGTAAACTACACCACATACCACTCAACTATGGCCCCTAAGTCGAAAATGCCACCGAACTTTAAGATTGTTCAAAACTATCACTGAACTTTAATATGTGAGTCGAAAATGCCACTCCGCCATTAACTGTTAACTCTCTCGTTAAGTCAAAATGACATCATTTTGGTGCGATTGTTTTAAGCCTAATTTAGCCCAAAACGACGTCGTTTTACTGGAGAAAAAAATATTAGAACCATACACTTGAGGGGTTTTGAACCAAGGACCTTTAGGAAAAAGAACTAAGCCTTAAACACTAAACTAACATAACATTATGTAATATTTTATCACAAATATTATATATTTCAAACTACTTCAAATTATTTTATGAAATAAATAATATTAACATATTAACATATAAATATATATTATTTGCATATATATATATATATAAATATATATTAATTTTATATATTATTAATAATATAAATATATTATTTTTAAAAAACCCTCAAAATATTTATAAAAATAATATATTTATATTATTAATAATATATAAAAATGCTAAATCTTAAATTGTTAACCCACAAACCCCAACCCTCAAACTTAAATTATAAACTTTAGAGTTTAGGATTTAAGGTTTAAGGAGTTTTTATATTTGAATTTTATATTTTTTAAAATAATATTTTTATATTATAAATAATATAAAAATAAAATATTTTTATTTAAATTATATAAACTTATCTATTTGGTTGAACCGAATTATTTTATAAAAAATAATTCTATAAATAATATAAAATATATTATTTTTACATATATCAATAAAAATATATTATTTTTTAAAATATTCATAAAACAATATATTCATATGATAAATAATATATAAAAAAACTATAAACCCTAAACCTCAAATCATAAAGTTTAGGGTTTGAGGTTTGGGATTTGTAGTTTAGGATTTAAAGTTTAGAGTTTTTATATAATATTTATAATATAAATATATTATTTTTATGAATATTTTGGGTTTTTTTAAAGTAATATATTTATATTATAAATATTATATGCAAAATAAAAACAATACAATACTTTTATTTGTATATATTTTATATATACAAACAATATATTTTAATATTATTTATTTCATAAAGTAATTTGAATTAATCTGAAGTAGTTTGAGATATATAATATTTGTGGTAAAATATTACATAATGTCATGTTGGTTTAGTGGTTAAGGCTTAACTCTTTCTCCTAACGGTCTTGGTTTAGTGATTTTCGACTCACATATTAAAGTTTAGTGATAGTTTTGAACAATTTTAAAGTTCGGTGACATTTTCGACTCAGAGGCCATAGTTGAGTGGTATATGGTGTAGTTTACCCTAAGATTTAATTTTTTAGTGTTGTAGTATACACAGAAATAATGATGTAAAAAGCTGACCCGACCTGAAAACCCGACTGAAACCTGCTTGTAACCCCCTCGGCCCGGTCTAGTCGAAAAACCGAATCAGGAAAGTTACATGGGGATAACCGAAGAAAAATTCGAGAATTTCCCTTCGATTAACAACCCTAGATTAAGATTTATCTTGTCCAAATATAATTTACGGTCCTATGGTGTTAAGGAGGTCAAAACGGAAGAACAACTTCTCCATCGAACATCAATCAGATGTCCAATTAAGGACAAACAGTCACGAAGGACCATTTTACAAAAGCAACACTAAGCAGGGGCAAAAATGTAATTTAACCTTACCAATTAGTTAATTAGTCAAGTTTCAAGCACACGAGGCAAAACCAACATTGACAAGGCATATAAACTCATTTGAGAAACATACAAGCATTAAGGACTAAATCGTAACGTTTGGAAACCTTTAAAGATGCCATTTAACCACTTTAACTACCTGTGTTCCGAAACAGGGCTTCCCGTTTCGAAATGCGGACTCTCCGAAAAAAGAAAAAACTGGGCCGTTCCGGAACGTCCCTCTTGGTTCCAAAACGAGAGCCTCTAGTGGCTAAACGTACTGAAACGACACCACCCCCGTTCCGATACGGGTGCCCCAGAATCTGACCGTTCCGAAACCATACTAGATGTTCCGAAACGCCTGGGCACAAATGGGTTTCAAAAAGCCGTTTTGGCATCCCCAAACGTTCTCGAACTCGTCCAACATGCATCAAACAACATGGCAACACGATAAACAAGGAAACTAGAGGCAAGGCACCCTAAAACCAACATCAAATATGCATACATACACAAAATGGATACATGGCCAAAAGTTAAAGGAAACATTCATGCTTAGCATTCATAGAGAGGTCAAAAGACAAACCATGGCACACTTCAGCCTTTTAAACATGTTAACAACAATAACAACCACATAGGAGTTTGGACACCCACTCCCCAACACAAAAGTCTAGCATTCCCATTGCTGAAGTATTATTACAACCACGAAAACCATACTTGAGCTAGCAAAAGAATTCCAAGGTTTCTCCTTTACCTCAGTTGCCTGCTGCAACCACTAACGATCTGCATTGTTGGAAAAAGAGAGCATAAGCTCAAAAGCTTAGTGAGCGGATCTCAAAATCACAACAACAACAATGCAGTTCAAAACATGTATTTAGTTTGAAGACAAAACCATTTAAAATGGAAATACGATAAATCGAAAACACAAGGCAAAACCATGGTATGCAAGCACAATCATTCCCGGTGGGACTACACATCAACATTCACAACAACTAGCATTTTTCCGGTGGGACTACACATCACCGTACTCATATACTAGTCACTTCCGGTGGGACTACACATCACCATATTCAACAACACTCTTCCCTAAACCATCGCATGAGGCTTTGACAACAACAACAACATACAACATTAAAAGGAGGTAAAAGTAATTCGTATTTTACACAACAACATGAATAAACGCAAACACCAACAATCAACGAAACAAGGCAAACATTAGACAACTTACACTTGGGTCTAGGTTGGCACCTAAGGCTCCACCCAAACCCCGAGAAAACTTATTTGCAACATTTTAAAGCTTCAAAACATTATCACTCACCAGCACAATACCAAAACAAGCTAACGATCCCCCTTGAAGCTTTCTCAACTCACGGTGTAGCGTCCGCAGAACCCAAATCCTTATCCATTGCTTCTACCCAAATCAAAACAAAGAATTAATACACTTTTCAACAACCCAAACCCACTAAAATCAATCCCATCAAAATCCGACCACAACAATTTTCCGATTTCTATCATAATCTAACAAAAACTATCCTCATTTCTACTATAACCAAAAATCAACCATAACCTCATCAATTTATCATCCGAAATATGTTCAAATACTGCAAAAACATCAACCCAACATCATCAAACTATTAGAAGTCATTCCCCACCATTTTAAGCCAAAAACCCAAATATCCATTAACCAAAAATTTCCCATTTTCCAAATTCTAGGATTTCATGATAAATCCATTGTTTTAACACCATTTTACACCCAAAATATGACTTACAACTCACCCAAATCGTTGTTTTTGTCAAATTTGCTTAAACCCCTTTTAAAACCCCATTTTACCCAAAATGGAGGAATTTAAGAAATCTTCAAAACCTTGAAAAGGAAATGCCAAAAACAAGATTTGAAAGAAAAGAAGAATAAAAACCAAGTTGTCTTACCTCCTAAAATCTTCCAAGATGGTGGAGGTTGGTGGAAGAGAATAGTTGTTAGGCTTAGGAAAACTTGTCGTGAAAAAGGAAATGGGAAAAGGGAGAAGAAAGGAGTTTTTGAAATATATTATTTTATTTCAATTTAAAAATCCATCTCCAAAACCCTTTTGTTACCCATTTTACCAAAAACCCCATTTTCCTCAAAAAGCTTTTGAATTCGACCATTTAAATTGTTTTCTCCAAAATTAGCTTAACCCGAACGGGCTTAACCAAACCCGAATATCTCCTGGGCCCTAAACTCGGGCGTTACAACTTTCCCCCACTTAAGGAATTTCGTCCCCAAAATTTACCTGATGGGAAGAGGTACGAGAACTGTTTCTTCATGTCATCCTTCCTCTCCCAAGTGGCCTCTTCCACACCTCGATGTCTCCACAAAACCTTGACTATCTCGATAGTCCTCCCACGCAACACTTTACTATTCGTAGCAAGCATATCAACTGGCTCTTCGTCATACGACAAATCTGGGTTCAACTCGATCTCTTCCACTGGCATCACATGGGACAAATATGATCTATACTTCTGAAGCATCAAGACATGGAACACATCATGAATCTTTTCTAACTCTGTCGGCAATCTTAATCTATAAGCAACGGGACCAATTATCTCAACTACCTCGTAAGGACTAGTGAATCTCGGACTTAGCTTACCCTTCTTACCAAACCTCATCACCTTCTTCCAAGGTGAGACTTTCAAAAATCTTTGTCGCCAAAAGCGTATTCTATCTCCCGTCTTTTCAAATCGGCGTACAATTTCTGTTTGTCTGAAGCTGCCTTCAAAACGATCACAAATCAGTTTTACTTTCTCGGTAGTGCCCTTAAGAAAATCTGGCATAGGTACAAGTTTCTGTCCGGCCTTGGCCCAACAAACAATTGTTCAACATTTCCTACCATACATAGCTTCATACGGTGCCATCTAAATACTAGCCTAATAACTGTTATTGTACGTAAACTCTACTAGCGGTAGATGTTTTTCCCATGAACCATGAAAGTCGATGACGCAACACCTCAATATGTCATCTAACACATGAATAACTCTCTCTGACTGACCATCTGATTGTGGGTGATACAAAGTACTGAAGTTCAACCAAGTCCCCAAGGCACGATGCAGACACTCCCATAATCTAGCCGTAAACCTCGGATCTCGGTCTGACACAATCGACTTCGGTACACCATGCAGTCTCACGATCTCACTAATATACAACTCGGCCAACCTGTATAAAGTGTTAGTGGTATGAATAGGTATGAAATGAGCACACTTAGTGAATCTGTCAACTATTACCCATACTGTATTCTTCTTCGAAGGAGTCAACGGAAACCCTGACACAAAATCCATGGTAATCCGTTCCCACTTCCATTCCGGAATCTTCAACGACTGTAACAAACCTGAAGGAAACTGATGTTCGGCCTTAACACGTTGTTAAACCATAATCCTACTTACATACTCGGCCACATCTGTCTTTAACCTAATCTAGAAGTACTCATCTTTCAACCCACGGTACATCTTTGTACTACCTGGATGCATAGCAAAAGGACTGTTATGAGCTTCGTTCAAGATAGTACATCTCAACTCAACATCTTCGTGAACAACTACTCTGTACTTGAAACATAAGATCCCCTTCTCACCAAAGTAGAAATCTGTGGGTCTACCCTCGGCTATATCTTGCACGTGAGGTGCCAAATATCAGTCTTGTAATTGTTTCTCTAAAATCAACTGAACTAACGAAGGTTTAACCTGTAGCTCAGCTATTAAACAACCATCTTGGGACACACTTAATCAAGCAAACATAGCCCGTAACTCAACTGTAACTTTTCTACTCAAAGCATCAGCCACTACGTTTTCCTTACCCAAATGGTACTATATTGTGAGGTCATAGTCATTGAGAAGCTCTAACAAACTACGTTGTCTAAGGTTCAACTCTTTCTAGGTCATCAATTATTTCAAACTCTTGTGGTCAGTGTAGACTGTGCAATTCTGACCATAAAGGTGGTGTCTCCAAATCTTCAAAGCAAAGACTACAAAGACTAGCTCTATGTTACGAGTGGGGTAATTCTTCTCGTGAACCTTTAACTGTCTCAAAGAGTAAGCTACAAATTTTCCTTCTTGCATAAGCACACAACCTAAACCTACATACGATGCATCACTGTAGATTATAAACTCTTTTCTTGGTTCAGGCTGAACCAAAGTAGGAGCTTCTGTAAGCGCTTTCTTCAACCTTTCAAACGCTTGCTGCCTCACATCTGTCCACTCATACAGAACATTTTTCTGAAGTAATTTAGTCAAAGGTGCCGCAATCTACGAGAACCCCTTAACAAATCTTCGATAATATCTCACCAAGCCTAGGAAACTACGGATTTCGGTCACTGACTTTGATTGTTTCCATTTCACTATTGCTTATATCTTCTTGGGATCCACACTAATCCCATCAGCTGAGATCACGTGACCTAGGAAGACTACTTCCCTAATCCAAAACTCACATTTACTTAACTTGGCATACAACTGATTTTCAAGCAAGGTCTAAAGCACTAATTGCAAATGCTCATCATGCTCTTCCTCGGTCCTGGAGTACACTAAAATGTCATATATGAACACTACTACAAACCTATCCAAAAACTCATGGAACACTCTATTCATCATGTCCATAAATGTAGCTTGAGCATTAACCAAAGCGAAAGGCATTACTAGGAAATTGTAGTGCCCTTAACGTGTATGGAAAGCTGTCTTCAGTATATCCACATCTTTCACCTTAAACTGATAATAGTCGGATCTCAAATCAATCTTCGAGAATACTGTAGCACCTCTCAACCGATCAAGCAAATCGTCAATCTACAGCAAAGGATACTTGTTCTTTACTGTTATCTTGTTCAACTGCCTATAATCTATACACATCCTCGTATTGCCGTCCTTTTCTTCACAAACAAGACCGGAGCACCCCCAGGGAAATACCAGGCCTAATGAAACCTCTATCTGACAGTTCCTTAAGTTGTGTCTTTAACTTTTTCAACTCTTTAAGTGCCATTCTGTAAGTAGCAATGGATACAGGAGCAAAATCTCAATACGTCTCAATAGCAAACTCAACATCCTTATCTGAAGGTAAACCCGTCAACTCTTCTGGAAAGACACTCAGAAAATCACAAACTGTTCTGATGTCTTGCGGTCTAACCTCACTCATATTCGGATTCATCACATAGGCCAAATACACTTGACAACCAAAATCCATCAACCTCTGAGTTTCTAAAGCGGAAACAACATTGGACAAGAAATTAATGTTCTTGCCAACTACTACAACCTCAAAATCATCCGCAAGTCTCAATGAAACTCTCTTGGTCTCTAAGTCTACTCTAGCCCTATGTTCTACGAGCCAATCCATGCTCAAAATCACATCGAAACTATAGAACATCAATTCCATCATATTGACCAAAAACACATGACCCTAAATCATCAAAGGACACCTCCTATATATTTTCCTAACTACCACGGTCTCACCGAAAGAACTAGTAACATTCAAACCTACCTCTAACCACTCATACGGTAAACCTAAAGATCTTGCATGCTCACCTAAAATGTAGGAATGTGTTGAACCCAAATCTATCAACGAATGCAAGGATAAAGACCATAACAAGAAATTACCTGCGATGACATCCGTGTCATTCCCAGCCTCTCGCTGTGCATACATCCTAGCCGATCCTCCACCCTTGGGCTGAACTGCTACCACATGAGCTACATTTCTCTGACCATCATTCCTTGGCTGAAAATTACCTTGACCGCGTCCATGACCTCTCTAATTCTCAAAACCTCGAACTGGGACCTGTCCGCCCCTAACTGGGTGAGGACAGTTGCGCCTGAAGTGGTCACGAGAACCACAGTTCCAACATACCCCAAAGGTACCCATACATTCGACCGGACGGTGTATCCCACACCTAGTGCACCCAGAAGTGTGACCAACAGCTCTTTGGCCCTGATGGCCACTTCCATGGTTACCGCCCTTATGTCTCGAGTCGGGCTGATATCTCCTATCTCCGTGCCTCTTAGCAGGCTTTCTGTCTCATTCCGTATGTCGTTTCCCTAAATCGAACCCCCTAGCACGAGCGTTCGAGCCTAAACTATGCTCAATATCTTTGGCCCTAGAGACCAAAACATCAAACTCGGTGTAATTAGAAGCAAGCATATAAGTCTTCACATCCCTAGTCAAACCGTAACGAAAATGCTCGCACCGTTCTCTCTCATTGGGAACCAACTCGAAAGCATATTAACTCAACCTCACAAATTGTACCTCATATTTTGACACCGTCTTACCACCCTGAACCAAAGCCATAAATTCCCTCTTCTTTTTATCCTGATAACGAGCTCCAAGGTACTTCTTTCTGAAGGCTTTTCTGAAGAATTCCCAAGTGACATCCGCCTCCAGCATACCCGAAATAACCGTAGTCCACCATGCATACGCATCTCTCTGAAGCAAGGAGACAACACAACCCAACTTACGAGTGTCTGAGCACTTCATCTGGCCTAAGATTCCTGTAGTGCTCTCGAGCCAAGCCTCTGAACCCTTAGGAGTCAAACCATGGAACTCGACTCCGCGCAAACTACGAAGTCTCTTCAGGGGAAAACCATTCCATGCACCCTGAGGTGGTGCTGCAGCATGTATGCCGGCTAGAGCTGTCTAAAAAGCCCCGACTACGGTCTGAATCAAATGAGTCATGTCTGCACCAGCTTGACCCTGACCTACATGAGGTCCATTACCATCACCTCCAACATTCGCACCAGCCTGAGGTTCAACACCTCTGACATTCTCCCCATTACCATCGAGAGCAGGAGAAATATGAGGCACATCCCCGGGTTCCTGGTCAACCGCTCTAGGCCGTCCTCTCGGTCATACCATATCGTAGATACAATCTAAAACAACAAACATAACACGTAAGAAAACATTGGGTCATCAAGGGAAAGGATCCAAGTGCTCAAGATCTTTTAACCAAAACCATTTTCCAATAATAACGCTAAGCAATGGGGACGCTCGACTACTCTTCAACCAACAACAAGAACGAGAAATTATGCTTTCACATACCGTGCAATGGCAAACAAACCAACTTACCTGACTTACCTTCCCAGGAGACCTCGAATACGAGGCTCTAATACCACCAAATGTAACCCTCTCAGCCCGGTCTAGTCGCAAGATCGAATCGAGAGAGTTACACGGGGATAACTGGAGAAAATATCGAGAATTTCCCTCCGATTAACAACCCTAGATTAAGATTTATCTTGTCTAAATATAATTTACGGTCCTATGGTGTTAAGGAGGTCACAGCGGAAGAAAAACTTCTCCATCGGACATCAATCGGATGTCCAATTAAGGACAAACAGTCACGAATGACCATTTTACAAAAGCAACACTAAGTAGGGGCAAAAATGTAATTTAACCTTACCAATTAGTTAATTAGTCAAGTTTCAAGCACACGAGGCAAAACCAACATCGACAAGACATATAAACTCATTTGAGAAACATACAAGGCTGTTCCGGAACGTCCCTCTTGGTTCCGAAACGGGAGCCTCTAGTGGTAAAACGTACCGAAACGGCACCACCCCCGTTCTGATACAGGTGCCCCAGAATCCTGACCGTTCTGAAACCATACCAGATGTTCCAAAACGCCTAGGAACAAATGAGTTTCAAAAAGTTGTTTTGGCATTCCCAAATGTTCTAGAACTCGTCCCAACATGCGTCAAACAACATGACAACACGATAAACAAGGAAACTAGAGGCAAGACACTCGAAAACCAGCATCAAATATGCATAAATACACAAAATGGATACATGGCCAAAAGTTAAAGGAAACACTCGTGCTTGGCATTCATAGAGAGGTCAAAATACAAACCATGGCACACTTCATCCTTTTAAACATGTTAACAACAATAACAACCACATAGGAGTTTGGACACCCACTCCCCAACACAAAAGTCTAGCATTCCCATTGCATAAGTATTATTACAACCACGAAAACCATACTTGAGCTAGCAAAAGAACGCCAAGGTTTCTCCTTTGCCTCACTTGCCTCCCGTAGCCACTAACGATCTGCATTGTTGGAAAAAGAGAGCGTAAGCTTAAAAGCTTAGTGAGCCAAGCTCAAAATCACAACAACAACAATGCAGTTCAAAATATGTATTTAGTTTGAAGACAAAACTATTTAAAATGGAAATACGATAAATCGAAAACACAAGGCAAAACCATGGTATGCAAGTACAACCATTCCCGGTGGGACTACAAATCACCGTTCACAACAACTAGCATTTTTCGGTGGGACTACACATCACCGTACTCATCTACTAGTCACTTCCGGTGGGACTACACATCACCGTATTCAACAACACTCTTCTCTATACCATCACGTGCGACTTTGACAACAACAACAACAACATACAACATTAAAAGGAGGTAAAAGCAATTCATATTTCACACAACAACATGAATAAACGCAAACACCAACAATCAACGAAACAAGGAAAACATTAGACAACTTACACTTGGGTCTAGGTTGGCCCCTAAGGCTCCACCCAAACCCCGAGAAAACTTATTTGCAATATTTTAAAGCTTCAAAACATTATCACTCACCAGCACAATACCAAAACAAGCTAATGATCCTCCTTCAAGCTTTCTCAACTCACGATGTAGCGTCCGCAGAACCCAAATCCTTATTCACTACTTCTACCCAAATCAAAACAAAGAATTAATACACTTTTCAACAACCCAAACCCACTAAAATCAATCCCATCAAAATCTGACCACAACAAGTTTCCGATTTCTATCAAAATCTTACCAAAACTATCTCATTTCTACTCTAACAAAAAATCAGCCATAACCTCATCAATTTATCATCCAAACATGTTCAAATACTCGAAAAACATCAACCCAACACCATCAAACCATTAGAAGTCCTTCCCCACCATTTTAAGCCAAAAACCCAAATATCCATTTACCAAAAATTTCCTATTTTCCAAATTCTAGGATTTCATGATAAACTCATTGCCTTAACACCATTTTACACCCAAAATATGATTTACAACTCACCCAAATCGTTGTTTTTATCACATTTGCTTAAACTCCTTTCAAAACCCAATTTTACCTAAAATGGAGGAATTTAAGAAATCTTCAAAACCTTGAAAAGGAAATGCCAAAAACAAGATTTGAAAGAAGAGAAGAATAAAAACCAAGTTGTCTTACTTCCTAAAATCTTCCAAGATGGTGAAGGTTGATGGAAGAGAATAGTTGTTAGGCTTAGGAAAACTTGACGTGAAAAAGGAAATGGGAAAATGGAGATGAAAGGGGTTTTTGAAATATATTATTTTATTTCAATTTAAAAATCCATCTCCAAAACCCTTTTGTTAACCATTTTACCGATTACCCCATTTTCCTCAAAAGCTTTAGAATTTGTTCATTTAAATGGTTTCACCCAAATTTTGCTTAACTCGAACCGGCTTAACCAAACCCGAATATCTCCCTGGCCCTAAACTCGGGCGTTACAACTTTCCTGCACTTAAGGAATTTCGTCCTCAAAATTTACCAGATGGGAAGAGGTGTGAGAACTGTTTCTACATGTTATCCTTCCTCTCCCAAGTGGCCTCTTCCACACATCGATGTCTCCATAAAACCTTGACTAACTCGATAGTCCTCCCACGCAACACTTTACTATCCATAGCAAGAATCTCAACCGGCTCTTCGTCATACGACAAATCTAGGTTCAACTTGATCTCTTCTACTGGCATCACATGAGACAGATCTGATCTATACTTCCAAAGCATCGAGACATGAAACACATCATTAATCTTTTCTAACTTTATCGACAATCTAAATCTATAAGCAACGAGACCAATTATCTCAACTACCTCATAAGGACCAATGAATCTCGGACTTAGCTTACCCTTCTTACCAAACCTCATCACTTTCTTCCAAGGTGAGACTTTCAAAAATACTTTGTCACCAAAAGCGTATTCTATCTCCCGTATTTTCAAATCGGATTATGATTTCTATCCGTCTGAAGCTGCCTTCAAACGATAACAAATCAATTTTACTTTCTCGGTAGTGCCCTTAAGCCAATCTATCATAGGTACAAGTTTCTGTCTGGCCTCGGCCCAACAAATAGATGTTCTACATTTCCTACCATATAGAGCTTCATACAGTGCCATATAAATACTAGCCTGATAACTGTTATTGTACGCAAACTCTACTAGCGGTAGATGTTTTTCCCACGAACCCTGAAAGTCGATGATGCAAAACCTCAATATGTCCCCTAACACCTGAATAACTCTCTCTGACTGACCATCTGATTGTGGGTGATACAAAGTACCGAAGTTCAACCAAGTCTCCAAGACACGATGCAGACACTCATAAAATCTAGCTGTAAACCTCGGATCTCGGTCTGACACAATCGACTTCGGTACACCATGCAGTCTTACGATCTCACTAATATACAACTCGGCCAACCTGTCTAAAGTGTTAGTGGTATGAATAGGTATGAAATGAGCACACTTAGTGAATTTGTCAACTATTACCCATACTGAATACTTCTTCGAAGGAGTTAACGGAAACCCTGACACAAAATCCATGGTAATCCATTCCCACTTCCATTCCGGAATCTTTAACGACTGTAAAAAACCTGAAGGAAACTGATGTTCGGCCTTAACACGTTGTTAAACCATAATCCTACTCACATACTCGGCCACATCCGTCTTTAACCTAATCTAGAAGTACTCATCTTTCAACCCACGGTACATCTTTGTACTACCCGGATGCATAGCAAAAGGACTGTTATGAGCTTCGTTCAAGATAGTACATCTCAACTCAACATCTTCGTGAACAACTACTCTGTACTTGAAACATAAGATCCCATTCTCACCAAAGCAGAAATCTGTGGGTCTACCCTCGGCTATATCTTGCACGTGAGGTGCCAAAGATCCGTCTTGTAACTGTTTCTCTAAAATCAACTGAACTAACGAAGGTTTAACCTGTAGCTCAACTATTAAACCACCATCTTGGGACACACTCAATCAAGCAAACATAGCTCATAACTCAACTGTCACTTTTCTACTCAAAGCATCAGCCACTACATTTTCCTTACCCAAACGGTACTCTATTGTGAGGTCATAGTCTTTGAGAAGCTCTAACAAACTACGTTGTCTAAGGTTCAACTCTCTCTAGGTCATCAATTATTTCAAACTCTTGTTGTAAGTGTAGACTGGGTAATTCTGACCATAAAGGTGGTGTCTCCAAATCTTCAAAGCAAAGACTAGCTCTATGTCATGAGTGGGGTAATTATTCTCGTGAACCTTCAACTGTCTCGAAGCGTAAGCTACAAATTTTCCTTCTTGCATAAGCACACAACCATAACCTACATACGATGCATTACTGTAGATTACAAACTCTTTTCTTGGTTCAGGCTGAATCAAAATAGGAGCTTCTGTAAGCGCTTTCTTCAACCTTTCAAACGCTTGCTGCCTCACATCTGTCCACTCATACGAAACATTTTTCTGAAGTAATTTAGTCAAAGGTGCCACAATCTTCGAGAACCCCTCAACAAATCTTCGATAATATCTCGCCAAGCCTAGGAAACTACGGATTTCGGTCACTGACTTTGGTTGTTTCCATTTCACTATTGCTTATATCTTCTTGGGATCCACACTAATCCCATCGGCTGAGATCACATGACCTAGGAAGACAACTTCCCTAATCCAAAACTCACATTTACTTAACTTGGCATACAACTGATTTTCAAGCAAGGTCTGAAGCACTAATTGCAAACGCTCATCATGCTCTTCCTCGGTCCTAGAGTACACTAAAATGTCATCTATGAACACTACTACAAACCTATCCAAAAACTCGTGGAACATTCTATTCATCATGTCCATAAATGTAGCTTGAGCATTAACCAAAGCGAAAGGCATTACCAGGAAATTGTAGTGCCCTTAACGTGTACGGAAAGCTATCTTCAGTATATCCACATCTTTCACCTTAAACTGATAATAGTCGGATCTCAAATCAATCTTTGAGAATACTGTAGCACCTCTCAACCGATCAAGCAAATCATCAATCTGTGGCAAAGGATACTTGTTCTTTACTGTTATCTTGTTCAACTGCATATAATCTATACACATCCTCATATTGCCGTCCGTTTTTTTCACAAACAAGACCGGAGCACCCCACAGGGAAATACTAGGCCTAATGAAACCTCTATCTGACAGTTCCTTAAGTTGTGTCTTTAACTCTTTCAACTCTTTAAGTGCCATTCTATACCGAGCAATGGATACAGAAGCAGAATCTGAATACGTTTTAATAGCAAACTCAACATCTCTACCTGGAGGAAAACCCGTCAACTCTTCTGGAAAGACACTCAGAAAATCACAAACTTTTCTGATGTCTTGCGGTTTAACCTCACTAATATTCAGATTCATCACATAGGCCAAATACGCTTGACAACCCAAATTCATCAACCTCTGAGCTTCTAAAGTAGAAACAACATTGGACAAGAAGTTAATGTTCTTGCAACCTACTACAACCTCAAAATCATCCGCAAGTCTCAATGAAACTCTCTTGGTCTCAAAGTCTACCCTAGCGCTATATTCTACGAGCCAATCAATGCTCAAAATCACATTGAAACTATAGAACAACAATTCCATCATATCGACCGAAAATACATGACCCTGAATCATCAAAGGACACCTCTTATACATTTTCCTAACTACCACGGTCTCACCGAAAGAACTAGTAACATTCAAACCTACCTCTAACCACTCATACGGTAAACCTAATGATCTTTCATGCTCACCCAAAATGTAGGAATGTGTCGAACCCAAATCTATCAACGAAAGCAAGGATAAAGACCGTAACAAGAAGTTACCTGCGATGACACCCGTGTCATTTCTAGCCTCTCGCTCCTGCATACACCTTAGCCGGTCCTCCACCCTCGGGCTGAACTGCTACCACATGAGCTACATTTCTCTCACCATCATTCCTTGGCTGAAAATTACCTCGACCGCGCCCACGTCCTCTCTAATGCTCAAAACCTCGAACTGGGCCTGTCCGCCCCTAGCTGGGTGAGGACAGTTTTGCCTCAAGTGGTATCGGGAACCACAGTTCCAACATACCCGAATGGTACCCATACACTCTCCCGAATGGTCTCTCCCACAACTAGTGCACTCAAGAGTGTGAACAACAGCTCCTTGGCCCTGATGGCCACTTCCATGGTTACCGCCCTTATGTCTCGAGTCGGGCTGATATCTCATATCTCTGTGCCTCTTAGCATGCTCTCTGTCTCATTCTGTATGTCGTTTCCCTGAATCAGACCCACTAGCACGAGCATTCAAGCCTAAACTATGCTCAATATATTTGGCTATAGAGACCAAAACATCATACTCGGTGTAATCAGAAGCAAGCATATAAGTCTTCACATCTCTAGTCAAACCGTAATGGAAACACTCACACCGTTCTCTCTAATTGGGAACCAACTCGGGAGCATATTGGCTCAACCTCACAAATTGTACCTCATATTCTAACACCATCTTACCACCCTGAACCAAAGCCATAAATTCCCTTTTCTTTTCATCCTGATAACGGGCTCCAAGGTACTTCTTTCTGAAGGCTTTTCTGAAGAATTCCCAAGTGACATCCGCCACTGGAATACCCAAAATAACCGTAGTCCACCAAGCATACGCATCTCCCTAAAGCAAGGAGACAACACAACCCAACTTACGAGCGTCTGAGCACTCCATCTGGCATAGGATTTGATAAAGGGGTATGTTGCTTCAGAAACAACGCTCCTTGTTTGTAAACGGATCTAGGATCGTAGCAAACATTTCTCTGCAATAAAACACAAGAATGGAGGTTTTTAGATAGTTAAAATAAAAAATAAAAAAAAACAAACAAAAAAAGGATAGAATAAAGGTGTAGGAATTTCTGGACAAATTTGGACTCGAACAAGATGAAGGCTTCAACAGGATTTCATGGCTGTTATGGAGACCAAAATATGGCAGAAACGTTGCTGGAAAATCAGCGAAAGTTTCAACGTTAAACTCGAAAGAATTCGAACAATCTGTTGAACGAACCCGAATCGAATCTGTCTAACGTCAAAGACGGAAAGCTCGAAAGAACATGCACAATCTACTGAGCAAACCCGAATCAAATATTCTTCTCGTCGGAGGACTTGGACCCACTAGATAGCGATCTAGGAACCCGAAGTATCAAGTAAATTTGACAAATCAAAACAAAGTTTGAAATGTCAAAAGATAGTTCTAAAAAGAACCGAACAAGAGAAACTCTCTCAAACAAATTTTATTTCCAAAATGTCTACCCAAATTACATTGTTTAAACACACATATATATAGGTACAAGGGCTGCCAAATTCGTTTAAGTTGTGTGGCTGATATTAAAAGGAGTTTAAAAATTGAATTTGAGTGAAAATAACTCATTTTTGGCGGACTCAATTGGCAGCCACAAGTTTAGGCGTCCAAAACACATGAAAATCACATTTAACATGTGAGTTTTATGTTTGAAATTCAAACATAACCACTCGAGCTTATCCTTTCTTGAAAATGGCACATAATGAAGGAGAAAACGTGCTGATTCGACTGCACATTCACACACATGTGTCAAGCTGCCACGTGGGTGCTGGAGATGACCGGATGCCACCTAGGCTGCCACATGTGCACTAGCACACTCCCCGATATGCAAGACACTTTTCAGCTACTTCTGGACTTGTCAGCTGAAGTTGAGCTAGTGGAGCTAAAGTTGAGCTGACTGGAAATGAGCTGAGCTGAAACGAACTAGCTGAAAGTGTGATAAGCTGAAAATGAGCTGGTTGCACTCTCCTGAGCTGGATTTGAGCTGCATATGCTCACTTGAGCTGGAGTGGAGCTGCATATACTCACTTGAGCTAGTGTCCTCCTACGTACCTATGTCAAAAGGCAACAAACTTCCATCAAAGCATTGTAAACTTAATGGAAACAATAATACAAATCGTAAACAAGTGCACAATTATTTATTAACACATAAACAAATATAAACACACCATAAGTTATATCAAACTTATTCAAAACACACCAAACATACTATATATATAGTAAACACACTGATATAAATAATATAAGTATAAGAAATGTTACACATCAGTATGTAACAAATGAAAAAGCAAACTTCCCTGAAAGTTTGAAGTTGCATCGTTGAGTGGTATAAACGTGCTCACATCAGGATTCGTGTAGTGCTCTCGAGCCAAGCCTCTGAACCCACGGGAGTCAAACCACGGAACTCGATTCCGCCCAAACTACGAAGTCTCTCAAGGGGCAAACCAGTCCCTGCACCATGAGGTGGTGCTGCAGCATGTATGCCGGCTAGAGCTGTCTGAAAAGCCCTGACTATGGTCTAAATCAAATGAGTCATGTCCGCACCAGCCTGACCCTGGCCTACCTGAGGTCCATTACCATCACCTCCAACATTCGCACCAACCTGAGGTTCAACACCTCCGACATTCTCCCCATTACCATTGGGAGTAGGAGGAACATGAGGCACATCACCGTGTGCCTGGTCACCCGCTCTAGGTCGTCCTCTTGGTCATACCATATCGAAGATACAATCTAAAACAACAAACATAACACGCAAGAAAACATTGGGTCAGCAAGGGAAAGGATCCAAGTGCTCAAGCTCTTTTAACCAAAACCATTTTCCAATAACAACACTTAGAAATGGGGACGCTCGACTACTCTTCAACCAACAACAAGAACGAGGAATCATGCTTTCACACACCGTGCAATGGCAAAAAAACCAAACAAACCAACTTACCTGACTTACCTTCCCAGGAGACCTCAAAACCAAGGCTCTAATACCATCAAATGTAACCCTCTCAGCCCGGTCTAGACGCAAGACCGAATCGGGAGAGTTACACGGGGATAACTAGAGAAAAATTCGAGAATTTCCCTTCGATTAACAACCCTAGATTAAGATTTATCTTGTCTAAATATAATTTACGGTCCTATGGTGTTAAGGAGGTCACAACGGAAGAACAACTTCTCCATCGAACATTAATCAGATGTCCAATTAAGGACAAACAGTCACGAAGGACCATTTTACAAAAGCAACACTAAGCAGGAGCAGAAATGTAATTTAACCTTACAAATTAGTTAATTAGTCAAGTTTCAAGCACACGAGGCAAAACCAACATAGACAAGACATATAAACTCATTTGAGAAACATACAAGCATTAGGGACTAAAACGTAACGTTTGGAAACCTTCAAAGATGTCATTTAACCACTTTAACTACATGTGTTCCGGAACAGGGCTGCCCGTTTCGAAACGCGGGCTCTCAGCAAAAAACAAAAACTAGGCTGTTCTGGAACGTCCCTCTTGGTTCCAAAACGAGAGCCTCCAGTGGCAAAACATACCGAAACGGCACCACCCCCGTTCCATACGGGTGCCCCAGAATCCTGACCGTCCCGAAACCATACCAGATGTTTCGAAACGCCTGGGCACATATGGGTTTCAAAAAGCCGTTTTGGCATCACCAAACGTTCTCGAACTCGTCCCAACATGCATCAAAAAACATGGCAACACGATAATCAAGGAAACTAGAGGCAAGGCACCATAAAACCGACATCAAATATGCATACATACACAAAATGGATACATGACCAAAAGTTAAAGGAAACACTCATGCTTGGCATTCATAGAGAGGTCAAAAGACAAACCATGACACACTTCAGCCTTTTAAACATGTTAACAACAATAACAACCACATAGGAGTTTGGACACCCACTCCCCAACACAAAAGTCTAGCATTCCCATTGCCTAAGTATTATTACAACCACGAAAACCATACTTGAGCTAGCAAAAGAACCCCAAGGTTTCTCCTTTTCCTCAATTGCCTCCCCCATCCACTAACGATCTGCATTGTTGGAAAAAGAGAGCGTAAGCTTAAAAGCTTAGTGAGCGGAGCTCAAAATCACAACAACAACAATGCAGTTCAAAACATGTATTTAGTTTGAAGACAAAACCATTTAAAATGGAAATACGATAAATCGAAAACACAAGGCAAAACCATGGTATGCAAGCACAACCATTCTCGATGGGACTACACAACAACTAGCATTTTTCCGGTGGGACTACACATCACTGTACTTATCTACTAGTCACTTCCGGTGGGACTACACATCACCGTATTCAACAACACTCTTTCCTAAACCATCACGTGAGGCTTCGACAACAACAACAACATACAACATTAAAAAGAGGTAAAAGCATTCCGTATTTCACACAACAACACGAATAAACACATACACCAACAATCAACGAAACAAGGCAAAAATTAGACAACTTACAATTGAGTCTAGTTTGGCCCCTAAGGCTCCACCCAAACCCCGAGAAAACTTCTTTGCAACATTTTAAAGCTTCAAAACATTATCACAAACCAGCACAATACCAAAACAAGCTAACAATCCTCCTTCAAGCTTCCTCAACTCCCGGTGTAGCGTCCGTAGAACCCAAATCCTTATCCACTACTTATACCCAAATCAAAACAAAGAATTAATATACTTTTCAACAACCCAAACCCACTAAAATCAATCCCATCAAAATCCGACCACAACAAGTTTCCGATTTCTATCCGAAACTAACCAAAACTATCCTCATTTCTACTCTAACCATAAATCGGCTATAACCTCATCATTTCATCATCCAAAACATGTTCAAATACTCCAAAAACATCAACCCAACACCATCAAACCATTAGAAGTTCTTCCCCACCATTTTAAGCCAAAAACCCAAATATCAATTAACCAAAAATTTCCCATTTTCCAAATTCCGGGATTTCATGATAAACCCATTGTCTTAACACCATTTTACACTCAAAATATGATTTACAACTCACCCAAATCGTTGTTTTTTTAACATTTGCTTAAACCCCTTTCAAAACTCCATTTTACCCAAAATGGAGGAATTGAAGAAATCTTCAAAACCTTGAAAAGGAAATGTCAAAAACAAGATTTGAAAGAAGAGAAGAATAAAAACCAAGTAAACTATTTAGTAGAAATATATACTTAATATACACTTAGTAAAGGCATTATATTATGCTTGTTAAAATATATATGTTAAAAATTATATATAATGCATTATTTTAACAAAAACTCTAAACCCTAAACTGTATATGTATGTATGTATCGATGTATGAACCATAAACTATAAACCCTAAATCCTAAACCTAAACAAAAAAAATCATAAAATCTAATCCTTAAACCTCTGAACCGTAAACCCTAATCCATTATGTATGTATGTGTAATGTATGCAAGTATTTATGTATCAATGTATGAACCCTAAACCCTAAACCTTAAACCCTAAAACCTATATGTATATGTGTGTGCGCGTGTACGTGTGCGTATGCGTCTATGTCAATGTATGAACCCTAAACCCTAATGTATATATATTAATATTAATATTAATATATATGTATATATATTAATATTAATATATATGTATATATATTAATATTAATATATATTAATATATTAATATTAATATTAATATATATGTATATATATGTATATGTACGTATATATAACACATTAACATATATGTATAAATATATTAATTATTATGTATATGTATATATTTAATTATTCATATATGTGTATTATTGTATATGTTTATAATTTTAATTCAAATTGACCACTATTCTTCTTCTATTTTTTTAAATTTAATTCAATGTTTATAATTTTAGTTTAATATATTTGTTCATCATAGTCCCTAAAACTTTATTTTTATTTCAAATTGACTTGACCCCTATTCATTTTTTTGCAATTTAGTCACGTGATTTTAATATGATGACATTTTTATTCATGTTGGATTGTTGATGTTAGTCCCTAAAATTTTATTTTTCACCAAAATTTACCCTTATTATTTTATAATTTTTGTAATTTACTCCAATATCTTAGATAGTTAGATATGAATCATTTCTAATATTTTTGTTCATTTTAGTCCCTAAACTTTAAATTTAGTACAAATTGACCCCTATTATTTTTGTAATTTACTCTAATATTTTTCAAATGAATCATCAAATGATATTTTTGTTCATTCTACTATTGCATATTGCCTAGTATTTCTTTTTAATGTGATTCATGTTCGTCATTCTTCAAGGGCATGTAATAATTAGCTCGAAATGAATGACCAACCTAAAGTCTATCGACCTAAACGGTCAAACCCGAATCAACCCGACCTGAAATTACCCAACCTGAAATGAACCCGACCTAAAGTCTACCAGAACTCGAATTAACCCGTCAATTAACCGTTTCGACCCGACCTGAAATGGGCCTGACCTGAAATGGACCCGACTTGAAATGAACCCGACCTGAAGATGACCCGCACCCGACCCGAGTCGAGTCAAAACATCAAATCAACTTGAAAATGACCTGTATCCGATTTGACCCGACCCGACAGGACCCGACCTGAAACCCATTCGATTACCTGTTTTTACATCCCTACACAGAAACACAAAAAAAGGGGACAAATAATTTTTGTTCCCTGACTTCTATAATCAAACACGTGCAAAACAAATTATTAATGGAAGTAAAAACTTAAAAGAAAATAAGGGTACAAATCCAAAGTACAAAAACGAGACAGAATCAACTTGAGAAAGCTCACATGGCTTAAACCCTCTCTAAATTCCAAGATAGCTTTGAATAATCTTTTAGGGAATAGTTAAGAAATCAAAGGATGTTGAGGTACACAACTGGATGAGAAATGAATTCTTCGAATGGCCACTAAGTTAATGCAAAATATTTTTTTTCCTTCTGGAAAGATGTATGGTTCACAACCAGAGCTCTTAAAGAGGGATTCTCTCGCTTTTTCTGGTTAACAATCTCTAAAGGTGTAGGTGTCTATTCAAATTAACCTTATGATACTTCAGATAGGTCGACCAGTAGGATGTCAATTCAATCCGAAGAAAAAAAATTGATCTAAATTTAATTTTAAAAATTCCGAATTTGAAAAAGTGACCGAGTCTTAATAGGGGCGGATCGAATATGGATCCTACCAAGATTTGTTCTGAATCCGATCGTAGTCCATATCCGATCCAAATTTAATCCGACTCCGATTCATATCCCATTTCGAATCAAAACATTTATGACTTTTAATTCTTTAAAACAAAATACCACTAACTATATTTACAAAATATCATTTATAATATATACCTTAAAAAATAAGACATCATATATAAAGTAAAAAAGTTAACCAAAATACATTAAAAGAAACATTAATATATATGATGAAACTTGGAATGAGGGTAAAAACAAAATTAACTTACATACTGAAAGTGATAATAAGTATATAAATGTATTAAAAATGCAAGTTAAATAAGAATAGTTACTCTGATTTATATTAATATAATGTAATATATCTACGTATATCATATGCATATACACATAAATATGAATTACCGAAAATTAAGGAAATTAATGAATGAGATAGTAAATGACGAAATTGCAAGATAAAGTTAAGACATATGTCGGTATTCTTATCAGTTGTCTTGTCAGTTGCCTTGTCGGTTACATGGGCCTCTGTGCCTTTTGATGCTGCCCCGGCTTCGTCTTTCTTGGCCATCCCGAGCAAACTCAGAATGAATTCAAAGGCTGACGCGGATAGGGTAATCGAGAGATTGGATGGCTTTAGATTATATGGAGCATGGATTAGGGTGTCGCTTGCACAGAGGGAGGCTCGAACAACATATTGGAAGAAGAAATCAGCCGAATCACAACATCAATCGAATTCGGATCGATCTCAATTGAAGCCTAATCGTGTGAGTCCAGGGCGAGAGGGAGGGACGGACAAACCAATCGATAGGAGAATAGTGGAAGGTGTGATTGATATGGATAAAATGAAAATTCTAAACAAATGTGCGGTGGGATTTTGCAGATCCTCTTATCGAATTCGAGAGCTGGCAATTGAATTCAGGAAAGCAAAATTAAAGGGTTTTTCTATTATGAGAGTGGCGGGATCAATGGTATTATTGATGTTCGACGACATTGCAACTCGGACGCGATTGCTAGGAGAGAATTCCTTTGAGAAGTGGCTGGAGAATGTAATGAATTGGGACGCGACATTGAGGATGCCTAATAGGAGAGTTTGGTTGTCCGCAAGTGGAATTCCGATACATGAATGGTCCGAAGGAACTTGCCGGAACATTGCTGAAATGTGGGGGGAATTCATACAAATGGACGGAGAAACAATAGCGTCGTCATCTTTTGAACGCTGTCGTTTCCTAATTGAAACGGACTGGCTTGAAACAATTGATGTTGTAATTACTATGAATGTGGGCGTGAACTCATTCTGAGTGCGTATCTCAGAGATGGAGGAGACGTTGGGGTGAAATGCGAGTGCTGTTGTGGGGTTATGGAGGATATAAGCGATACGAAGACGGAAAATGAAGAGGAGACTGTTGAAGCAACCATGGATCGTCGGAACTTGGGGGATAAGAGCTGGGAAGTGGATGACACAATTGTCCCAGACTCAATTTCGGGGGCAAACAGAAAGGTGATATATTGGATTAGTCTATGGACTGACCAGCAGGGGGTGAGGAGAGAATGCTGGAGGTATCGTCCAGGGATGGGAGCTGGATGGCAGACGAAAATGTGGGAGTGGTGTCACGACCAATGGAGGACCAATTGAAGATGATTGGGATGGAGTATGAGCGGACATTGGGTGAAGAGGCACGAGAATAGGCTACGTTTCAAGTGATGCAATGTGAAGTGGTGTCTCAATCGTTGATGGATGGGCCAAGATCCGAAATCAACAGAGTTGGTAGAGCAACAATGGTTGAATCAAAGTACAATATTTTTTGTGGTTTTCTATGATGGATAGGTTGCCGACAATGGCCATGTTGATAGGCCGTGGTGTGAGTGTTGCGGTAGATGCATCACGTTGCTGTTGGTGTCGGGAAATGGAGGAAATGCTAGACCACATTGTGGTTTGCTGTCCGGTCGTGTGGGAGGTGTGGTTGTGCTTCTTTCGTTGGTGGCAAGTGGCCATGGTGCAGCCGAGTGGGGTAATGGGGCTTTTGGCACAATGTTTTGATTGTTTATTTGTCGGGCAGGTGTGCGAGTGGTGGGTGGTGGGCTGTGCAGCGACCGTATGGTCGTTGTGGTTGGCGAGAAACAACTGCTTGTTTAATGGTGCGAGGGCAACGTCGGGGAAAATATTTTCTTGATTAAGACCCGTTCGATATATTGGGTACGGATGAGGCTTCCCACGGGTGTTATTTTGGAGTCAACATGGTGGGAATGCCCATGGCAGTGTGCGTATCAGCCCCATTGTGAGTCAGTACAGGTCAACGTGAGGTGGGAAAGGCCACCCATGAGAGTGTTTAAATTTAATGTCGATGGATCTGCTAGGAGGAAACCAGGGAAAGCAGGTTGCGGAGGTGTTCTGCGAAACGAGTTTGGGCATATAATAGCTTTGTTTTCGGGACTGATTGGGATAGCGGATTCAAATGAAGCGGAATTACAAGCAATATGCTTTGCGTTGGAGTTAATGTTGGAATCGAAGGGTGGCCACTGCCTAATGGTGATCGAATCGGATTTTAAAACGACCATTGCATGGGTTTTACACATGGAAAAACGGAGAATTTACGAGGCGTGTAAAGCGATGAGTGATGTGTGTTTTCATCATGTCTATCGTGAGGCGAATAGGCTAGCGGTTGCCCTTGCGAAGAGTGGTGTGGATCGTCCTGTGTGGTTTCAACGGTTCAGATAAGTGTCTTTTTCCTACTTGTTTCGAGTTCGGTTGGGTCCAATTGGTGTATGGTCGTCCTTGATTTCACACGTCCATGAGTACTCTTTTCCTCTATAGGCTCTAGAGAGGTTTTTAACGAGGCTTATGGGCGTGTAGGCTATGTATGTTTCCTATTTATAATAAAAGCATACATGTTGTCGAGCAAAAAAATGGCTAATATTATGAATTAAATAAGAAGAAAATTAAAAGCATAAATAATAGACACAAAAATTTAAATGTAGTCAACAAATAAGAGATGGAAATGAATAAATACATAATTAAATGACATAAATTAAAAACACAAAATTATGGACTGATTTGTTTTAAAATAAAAATATCAGAGGGCCAAAACACAATATACCTTAAAACACTAAAGTTCAAAATAGACATGTTTGATTCACATTTACATGTAATTTCCATGCTACGCATTCATTATTGATCTATGCCATTTGATTATGTTTGTTTATGTGACCATTAATGGGTGCAGTCATGATTGATATGACGAAGGCCGCTTTGATCTTATATGGATATAGTTGATGGACGGGATTGTTAAAGAATACCTATTGTTTGATAGCAATTTTTTGAGCTCATAATGTTATACATTTGTCGGGAAACATATGTTGCCCAAGTGGGAGATTGTTGTATTAAAATCTGCAATTGTGGGCACATATGTATAATGTATGTTGCTATTATAAAGTATAACACATGATTAAGTGACCAATTATGTTAAACGTATTATAGGTATTAAATTGTCATGAAATTAAAAGTGTAGTTACCATAAGTTATATTTATATCTCAATGAGGGGCAAAGTTGTAAATATTAATAAACTGTTTTAATTTAGTTTATATAAAGGAGTTTATATAAAGGGGTAGTGGCCTTCAAGATATACGTTAACTTGCATATCTCTCCTTCCCCGTCTGAGAGTTGTGTGGTAAGAGATAACTTATCATCTTGGAAGATCAAACCCTCTCTAAAGTAACCCCATCAAAAGATTCAGGTACGCTTCCGCAAATCTAGTCTTTGTTCTTAATGATTTGACATGTATTGATATTTGGTTTATATTCTTATTGAATATTTTTTGGTTCTAACAATTTAAGCAACATAAACACTCAACATGCACAATAACAAAAAATAATATATTAATTTTATGAAAACAAAAAACATTTTGAAGTTTAAAAAATATAATACTTCAATGATAAACTTGAAAGTAAGTTTTTCTTTTCTTTAGCTCCCATAATCTCCTTCCCTCTTGCAATAGAAGACAACCCAACTTTGAATAGAAATCTCCTACCCTTTACCAGTATCTTGATATAGTCCCAACACTAAAAATTTGAATTTAAGGTATATGATTAACTTTTTAAGGTATATGATATAGTCCCAACACTACAAATTTGAGTTTAAGGTATACACACACGCACGCACGCTCGCACACGCACGCACACACACACACATACATTTTGACCTAATTCTAATATTAATCTTACCAAGAGGGGGAAGAGGAGGGACTCTAGAGGAAGTAAGATGGTGTTTCTAGTGGTCTAAAACCAATGAACTAAGGAAATATGAGGGAAAAAGATGAACATTTTGACCTACCAACCAAACGTGTTTGCTCAGAATTTAAAGGCATAATGCTAAAAAAAATACCCCTGACGTTTGACTGAATAGTCACTTTGGACTCTATTTTTTTGAAGCAATTTAACCCTCAACGTTTCATTTTGGATCAAAATGTCCATTTGTGAATGAAAACTGCTAATCAACTAACGCTAAACAACTTGAAATGACTTGACAAAATGACACGTCAGAAGAAAAAATATTTTATATTTTATACAAATTTATAAAATTATTTTTTTGACTAATGTGTCATTCTGTAAAGTCAGCAATTTGCTTATGTGACATTGCTATCGGCGGCGTGCACTGCCATGTAGGTTTGTCACGTCATTTCAAGTCATGTAGTGTTAAATTGCTTCAAAAAATGAATAGGGGCCAAGATGACTATACATTTAAACGTTAGGGGGCATATTTTGGCATTATGCCAAATTTAAACAATAACTAAACTCTAAACAAAGCATGAAACAGATGGCTGTTAATTTTTAAAAATGCAGAAAGGAATTTTTGAACATATAATTCGTTCTCCTTTTTCTTTCAATGATAGGTAAAAACGAACCTATTTATAGGTAAACTCCAAAACCTAACCAATTACTAATAGACTACTACGATAAATTATTAATGATCTTTTACGGATTTATCTTTATTTTAGACCCTTGAATTAGTTCTCTCATCTTATTAAATACTTGTAGACACCTCGTATAAGTCAATTATGAGTTGTGATAATTTAAAGTTTAGAGTTAAAATTTTACAATTTCATAGATTTTAGGGTTTAGAGTTAAGATTTTATAATTTAAAGTTTAGAGTTTAAAATATAGGGGTTAGATTTAAGGTTCATAAAAAATATATATGAAAATTTAAAAATCTGCCATCCACTGAGTTCATCAAATAATTACCCTTCTTATATTTACTAATGCTATATTAATAAACTCATGAAAATGAAAAAATAGGTGCCGGACACCAACCCGGCTAATGGCTTAAGAAAGTAGTAGCGGGCTAGACCACAAGTTGACAATTGGCTAATTAATTATATATTGGCATACAAGAAGCCGAAGCCTGTCGGTTAGTGAGTGAAGCACCGCTTTGTAAGAAAGTAAGAACCATGCCCCCCCTGGTGACTCTGTGTCTAGTGCTGCGGCGCAACACAAGACGGATTCTCAGCTAGGGTTACAAGCTCACGCTACCGAGCTCGGGCAAGCAAGTTTGGTAATTGCAACAAATATATATTGTACTATTTGGAATTAAATAGATGATGTGGGATAACAATTAATACGGTTTGATTGTTGCAACGTGACTCACATGTTGATTTATCTATGCCAATATATTTACTCACATGTTGGTTGGTCAAGTTGCTCATCTTTGTTCCCACGTTTTTCTTAGGTTATAGGCTCTAGACCCACTAGGAACACTCCCTTCCTTACCTTAGAGTCCCCTTCCCCTCCTCTCTAGATATCATTAGTATTAGAATTAAAATTTGTCAAAAAATAGTCACTTATAATATTTATTTTTTAAAAGGCATATTTACACGTTTTAGGTAAGGTATAAAGTCAAAAATAGCCCCAATGTTTTACCTTTTGGTCACTTTAGCTCATATTCTTTTTTTGGTAGAAATATCCCCTTAACGTTTCATTTTTATACAATTTTCACTATCGATGGATGGAAACCATCCGTCAGCATACGTTGACCGTCTAAGGCTGACATGGCGTTCTTACGTGGCATGAGAATATGACATGGCACTATCACGTGAAAAGTGATGTGGCACTGGTGACACATAAGAAATTGTTTTATTTTTATTTTTCAAAAGTGACTACCTATAAAAAGATAACACGTGGCAACTTCCTATTGGAAGAATTTTAAACAAACCAAAATTTTATCCCAGTAACCTGGGTCCGAGTCTCCATAACATCATAATTTTGTTTTTGTTCAAAATTCTTCCAATAGGAAGATGCCATGTGTCATCTTTTTAGTGGTAGTCACTTTTGAAAAATAAATAAAAACATATCTTATCTTACAAGTCACCAATGCCATGTAACTTTAAAACCCGAGTCCCCTCTGATGAACACTATCCTCTTTTCAACTTGAACTACTTATTGGTTCTAATCTTATAAAATGAACACTATCCTCGTCAGAGAGTTTTGTGGTAAGAGATAACTTATCATCTTGAAAGATCAAACCCTCTTTAGAAAAACTCCATCAACGAATTCAGATATGCTTTTGCAAATCTAGTCTTTGTTCTCTCATTCAGAAGATCCAATGCTTTTTAGTCTCCGTTAATTAGGGTTTGGTAACCTTAGGTTTTGAAATTTCGAATGTTAGTATATTACGTTTTGATTCATCATGGTGATAACCCTTTACTTTTATTGTTGAAATTAGGGTTTTTAACGGTAATGAATATTCATGCCCTTTTATGAATTTATTAGTTATAGTAAAAACTTTCTTGATTATGGATTTACTTTTAAATCATGATATTGCTTTTACTTCTTTAGTAATCGCATCTAGTAAACTCAAGTATAAAATATATTCAATTCGGTTGGATCAAAATTTTATTTTTGACCATTGGGTATTAAGATAAATCTTTAGAAACAGATAAATTCATGTTTCGGCTATGTATAATATTTTAGTGGGTTAATTGAAATACATTGTCACCAAAGTGACCTCTTATGCGTAGATTAACTTATTTAAAATATCAAGATGTTTGTGTTTTTGTAATTCGTGTGTTTATTAATTGGCCCAAAGGAAAATTTATATTTGTCCGAATTTCAAGGACACCTTTGGTAATAAATGTGTGACAATTATAAGGTGTTTTATTTGTACAATACGTTAGTCCAAAGATTAATCTGTTGTTCGACATGATTTATTGTCAAGGAATGGAAAAGGCACTTACTCAGAGTGTTTGGTTCTATATTCCAAGGATCGATGATTGTGTGATTAGCTGTATAATTTTGTTGGTTATGTTAGTATTTTTTTTGAACAGTCTTAGGGTGCTTGCAAACTAGTTTATGTTCATACATATTCTTACCCTTTGATAATGCACATACACCTTGCGGACAAAGTGATTTAAACTCGAGTCTCCTATGATGAACATCATCCTCTTTTCCACTTGAACCACTTAATGGTTCTAATCTTATAAAACGAATTAAAAACTATCATTCTAAGATCATTTCGTGAGTGAAAAATATGTAAAGACAAATAAATAAACATGACATTTAAATAACATGGCATTTAAATAAGAATGCAACACTAAGGGACTGTTAATTGATGGTTTCTATTCATCGAGGGTGAAAATTGTACGGAACGAAACGTTAAGGGACTATTTGCACCCAAAAAATGATAGGAGCTAAAGTGACCAAAAGGTCAAGCATTGGGGTTATTTTTGACTTTATACCTTACCTAAAACGTGTAAATATACCTTTTAAAAAATAAGTATTATAAGTGACTATTTTTGACTTCTTAAGGGGATGTTTGCACAAAAAAAGAAGAAGAATATGAGCGAAAGTGACCAAAAGGTCAAACATTATCGGTTATTTTTGACTTTATGCCTTTATTTTTTTATGCATATAATTGTAATATTTATTTATTTAAAGGTATATTTACACTTTTTTATAGGTAATATATATTTATTTTTATGCATATATTTGATACATTTATTTATTTATCTATTGTGTATAGTTTGTGTAACAACCTAGAATATTAGGTCAACGGTTTAGCATTTACTTGGGGAAATGGGCTCCATAGTTTTTATGGATCATTTGAGTATTTGGGCCAATACACGTATTTTTTGGCTTGAGATTGGTCAAGTATGGCTTAGGGAGTGAGCAAAGGGTGACAAGGAATAGTTAGAGGGTTTATGTGAGCAAATAAGAATGGATATGGGCAAATGGTTCAACCATGAAAGTCATCGAGGGAACGAATATATGAGAAAATGACTTGACTATAGGAAATTATCAGATGAGTGAATATATAAGCAAATGACTTGACCTGAAGAAATCTATTGAGAGCTCGAACGATCAACTGGATGTTCCAAGAGGGGGTGAATTATAGTTTTGCTTTAGTAGATGTTATGTAGAGCATTTGGGTGCTCTTTATTTATGAGCTCAAGTGCACACTCCTGTCAAGTTATAGTATAAACGATATTGTCTCCCACATGGATTGGACAGCTTGATTCGAGTTGTAAGTCCTGCACAAGAAAAGTAAATGCACAATTAAATTGGATGTTGAGGAAGAAAGTAAAATAAAAACACAAGTAATTGAAAAGGAAGTGATCAGATGGATAGAAAGGGCAGGGTTATCCTGCTGCTTAGTGTGAAACTACGTTGAATAGGATAAGTCGGTTTGCGCTGCCTGACTCTGGTGCCTCGATGGTGGATGGAAGGTAGACTGTTGAGACCCTCTCGCTACCTCGACAGGGGAATGGAACTGTGTCTCGACGACAAACTCGGCCGAACTACAAGGCTCGGTAGAACGCTTTGAAAGTGACTCCGCTTATGTCTAAGTCAGAGTTCTATTGATGCCCACTGCAGATAATACCAGTCGCGGCGTGAATCGTGCAAAGACAACAAAGTTGATTCGTCCTCTTTTAGCCGCCTTAAACCCTTAACCTATATCTACGCCAGATTGAGTGCACCGTCTATAGATGAAATCGTACTTACTCTTTTCGTGAGTTCGACTCTCTCGATACTGAACAAATGGATAGAATTCAACTAATCTTTCGCCTTTATTGAAAACAATGAAGAACATGGAATAAGTAAACCTTGCAATTTTATTTGCAAAAAAAAAAAACTTGAAATCCTAAACAACCGTTCTCACAACTAATTACAACATAACCCAAACCTAAGGAGAAATTTAGAACATATCGGCGGCAAGAAAACCTAAACTACGCCTAAGGAAAACCTTAAGTTGTTTTGAATTAGAGTTACAATGGGTATATATAGGCATTAACTACGTTTAGTCTTTCTTTAAACCAAACAACCAAGTTGTTTACAAACATCAAACAAGGCCATATGATCATCTAATGTTCACATTTTGATTAATTCATGTAAGATTATTCAACCACTAATTTCCAGCAAGCATTAGGCAACATTTCACTCAATTCATGCTTCAAAACAGTGGCATAACATCATACAATCAACCATTTCAAAGGTCACAACATTCATGCTTCAATCCATTTCAAAACACTAGCTACTTGTAACTAACAACTAGCATTTCATAATCATTTAATTCATTTCCTTTAGCCTTCTCCCAATTCCATTTTAATTTACCAATATAGCTTATATTCAATTCATGCATCTTGTGATTTCAACAAACAATTTAAAGAAGAGGTTTAGACACTAGTCTTAACCCTAAAGGCAACCACACTCACAATACTCCACAGCTTAGTTGGAATCATTTATTAGCAAGCCTTTTCCCCTCTTGCTAGCTTGATCAAGCCTTGATTCCTCCAACAATTCTTCTCCAATTTGGTCTTAAACAATCAACATAAAACACATAATAGAATTCATCCCAATCATGTTCAATCATATAAATCAATATAAACTCAATACATTATGAAACTGCCCCTATTCTGGCAGTTTTGAGCACCTTACACTAATATGTCCATAACGTCTTACACACAACTCCAAATTATGAGTTCTTTACCATTCTAGAAAGCATATTTACACAGCTTTAATTTTATGCATGGCTCATATTTTTCCCATTCCTACATCAATATAGTTTAATACTTTAATACATGACATTCATAGTGACCTATACTATCCACAGTTTTTAACATGTAACTTTAGGGCTCATTTCACCTATGATACAAAGCTCATTAAATTCTGAGTTTTCAACAACTATTAGACACATCTAAATATATTATAACCATGTTTCAGTTTCATCAAAAACAGAGCTTTAAGGTCCACATTTTATCTATTTTTCCAGAATAGTCCAGTTTCACTATTTAAGCATAATATTGACTTTAAACATCTAATTCAAGTCATTTAACACCTTAAACATGTTGCTAATCAAACATTACTAGATTCCCCTGTTTCTTAACAATTTTACGAGATTTTATAATCATCAAATTAACCCTTAAATATTTTTAGAATTTTGTTTTAACCCAGGCAGTCTCCAGATCCAATTCAAACATAACCCGTTTACTTCTAACAAAATTTCTAGACATTCTAGCAACATTTTCAAACACGTGAGACCTCTTTCTTATATTATTTTTAATCCTCTACAACTTTGTTCTTCAGAGATATTTCTAATTCGAAGTTTAACTTGGTCAAAAATTCATTTTAATCCAGGTGATTCTTTTAGTACGAAACTGGACAGATTCATGTTCTAAGTTTCATGCATGCAAATTTCCAGATTTCTAATCAATGTAACATGTTCCAAATACTTATAACACATCATTAAACATTTCTAAACATGGAATTCAACATATCACAACCAATATATCAACCAAATATTCATAAGAACATCATATAAAAGCATAGGCAGAATCAGTACTTACATAACAATATGCATGAACTTCTATAATCTCTTACTCTTAAATTCCATCACATTCATGTAATTTCAAAAACAAACTATCTTTTAGCCTTAAATAAAGGGGAGTGATTTCAAAAGACTTAGAAATTTGTTTTGGTTTTTTATATAAAAAGGGGAGATTGTAAAACCTTTATTTGATTTTGATATAACAATGACTAATTTGTAAAAAGAACAAATTTTAAATTACTCAAAAGACTCACAAAATTAACAAGGATTGGAACTTAAAATAATTTCTAGTCACATTTAAATCTATTCAAAAGGAAAAATGAGAGAAACCAACGGGAGAGCATCACGATCATCACGATCATGTTGGACCTTATTCGTCGGAAACCTACCGGCGCAACTCCACTGGAAAGGAGTCTGGCTAGTTTTTGATCGACATGGGGTGGTGGTGGATGTATTTGTGCCGACGAAGAGGGCTAGAGATGGATCTAGGTTTGGATTCGTTCGAATGAAAACAAAAGCTGAAGCAGATCGTGTAATAGAAAGATTCCATGGGTTTCGATTATATGGATCAAAATTGACAGTACAATTGGCACAAAGAGACACGAGACATGCGTTTGGGCAACGAAGAAAAGGTTTCTCTAGGGATGAGGGAGGGGTTTCGACGAGGGCTTCAAAGGAGGAAAAACCGGCGGCTAGCGGCAGCGCAAAGGGGGATAAAAGAGAGGTAATGAAAGACTATCGTAGGGTTGAGGGCATAATTGACGAGGACAAACTGACGATACTAAAAAATTGCGCGATAGGATTCTGTCGACAACCGCGATCAATTATGGAATTGGCATCGGAATTGAAAGCGACAAAAAGGGAGTTCTCTTTAATGCGAATTGCTGGTTCATTGGTGCTTCTAATGTTCCCCGATAGGGAGACAAGGGATGAATGTATTAAATCCGGCTGCTTCGCACCATGGCTAGAAAATGTGATTGAATGGTCGCCAGATTGTGTGATTCCCAATCGACGAGTATGGGTGTCAGTATGTGGCTTGCCGATACATGCCTGGTCCGAGGGCACATATCGAAACATAGCAGCATTGTGGGGCGAATTGATTTGTGTGGATGAGAAGACTGACGCCCCTACATCGTTTGAAAAAGCGCAATTCCTTCTTGAAACATACTGGTTCTTTCCGATAGAGGAGACAATTGATGTTACAATTGGCGATAAACAATATAGAGTTCGAGTTCATGAAATTTCGGACCCCAATTTGGAGAATCGAAATGGAGATGATGAGGGGAGTATGGAGCAATCGGAGGGGGGAGACCAACCGAGGGAGATGGAAGAAAAAGAAGAGACAAAGGTGCAACAAACAAATAAATCGGATGGTGTAGATGAAGAGGAGACAGTGGTCCCAAACTCGATTAGTATGCCATCCCCGAAAAGCTGGATGATCAATAAATTATGGGACGACAACAAAATGCGAGACGATAGAGTTTTTGCACCAAATTCGAGTAAAGAAGTAACGTCGAGAAGGGAAAATTTGGGTAAGGCGGATGAGGAGGTGGGCATCGTCGAAAGGGAGGTTGTCGAATATCGTAGTATGGATATTAGTGCATGTGAGGTACGCGAAGACAGTGGCAATAAAACACACGACGGCAAGGGTGATAACGTATTGGCCATAGTCGATAGTGAGGGGGAATTACCGATGGGTAGTGGGAACAAGGATTTAGAGACGGTGATGGGTGCGATGCGACAAGAAAACACAATGGAATCTGGGCCTAAGTCTAGGGCTGGCATTGCCGCCTTAATAGAGTATAAAGGCAAACAACGCCGTGTGCGACACCTCTCGGAAATTTTAGAATCATCGGGGAAGGAAAACAGGACGGAGGAAAAGGAATTGGCAGTGGAGAAGAGGGGCAGGGGTCGCCCAAGAAAAACTCCGAAGCCACCCTCGACGGAGCTGGCTAACGGGTCTCTCTCGAACTCAGATTTTCTACAGCGGAAAAGGAGTATCCTTAGGGAGGCACAGGAAACGTGGGAGTTGGGAAAATTGTTGGGGGCTGAAACGATTGGGAACGAGGAGAACGTCATCAAAGACATTGCTCGCCTTATTGAGGCGCGCGAACCAATCCAATTGTAATCAAAAGATGCGGTTGTTGTCGTGGAATGTGCGGGGGTTGGGTACGGCAGCGAAGAGGAGAGGGGTAAGGAATTTACTACGACAACATAGGGGAGATTGTGTGATAATCGTGGAAACAAAATTGGAAAATGTCACAACATTGCTTTTAAGGAGTATTTGGATATCGGATTCTTTTGATTTTGCTTTTTCGCCATCAACAGGGCGATCGGGGGGTATTTTGTTGTGTTGGGAGACGTCTAGATTTCATGTTAATCGGAAGCTTGTGAGGGAACGTTTTGTGGCGATAGAGGGCTGCTGGACGTATGAGGGTTGGACTTGTGGGATGGTAGGCGTCTATGCACCATGTGATGCAACGCAACAAGGGCTGCTGTGGACCGAAATTGAGAGGGAAGTTTTATCGCGTGACATACCGTGGTGCCTCATTGGTGATTTCAATGCCGTGATGAAATTATCGGAGCGACAAGGCTGTGTTGCGACGGATAGAGGTATGGATGTTTTTGTGAATTTCATTCAGGATAATGGACTCTGTGATTTGTCTTTACATGGGTTGTCTTTTACGTGGTTTGGTCCGGATAGCAAGTGTAGTAGGATTGATAGGTGCTTGGTGTCTATGCATTGGGTGGATAAATTCAATAACTTGAGGTTATCATCTTTACCAAGGGGTTTGTCGGATCACACGCCACTGTTACTTGTGAATGATGTATTGGATTGGGGTCCTAAACCGTTTAAGTTTCTAAATGTGTGGATGGAGAATAAGGGATGCTTGCGGGATTTGGAGGAGGAATGGGGGAGATTGTCGATTAAGCTAGAGGGTGGGGATGTGGTGTCTAAGCTAAGGGGAATGAAATTATTTTTGCGAGATTGGAATCAGCGGGTGTTCGGTAATATTGACAATAGAATTGATTCCGCGACAAGTGCTATTAATCGAATTGACGAATTAATAAGTACAAATGCAGTCACGGATTCCCATTTGAAGCAACGCCGAAATCATCACCAAGAGTTATGGTCTTTATCGCGGATGAGGGAGTCAATATGGCGACAAAAAGCGAGGGTGAGATGGCTGCGAGAGGGGGATGGAAATACGACATTCTTTCATCGGTCGGCAAAATTGAGAGCTTTAAAAAATGGTATTATGGGGCTGCTCGTTAATGGCATTTGGGAGACGAATCCGGATCGTCTTCGGCACTTGGTTTATGATGAATTTAGGAAACACTTTACTGCTACGCGGTGCTTGGGAGTTGTCGATATGGCTGTTGTTTTTAAACAGGTACCCGCGACAATGGCAGAGGGGTTAGAGGTGGCGTTTTGTGAGGAGGAAGTACGGGCAGTGGTATGGAGTTGTGACGGATCGAAAGCACCGGGTCCGGATGGCTTCACGTTTGATTTTTTCAAGAAGGGCTGGAATTTTTTGAAGGAAGATGTGATGCAAGTGTTGCATGATTTTCATGGTTCGGGGGAGCTACCGAAGGGCGTGAATTCCACTTTTGTTACATTGCTGTCGAAGAAAGACAATCCGAGAGAAATTGGGGACTTTCGACCAATTTGCCTTTTGAACTCAATTTATAAAATTGTGGCGAAATGTTTAGCTAAAAGGTTACAAAAGGTGCTGCCATGGATCATTAGCGATGTGCAATCCGCCTTTGTCCGAGGAAGGCAAATTGTCGATCGGATTATGTTGGCAAATGAGGTGTTACATTCGATGCAACGAAGCGAGGAAGGTGGTGTTTTGCTGAAACTTGACTTCGCCAAAGCTTATGATTGTGTGAAATGGGGATGTTTAGAGAATATTCAGCAACGGATGGGTTTTGGGGGGAGGTGGATGCATTGGATGCGCACGTGTTTTAGCACGGCGCGATTGTCGATCTTGCTTAATGGCTGCCCAACAAGAGAATTTCCGATGAAGAGAGGGGTGCGACAAGGTGATCCGCTTTCACCGTTGTTATTTGTGATGGTGGCCGAGTTGCTACATGTCTTATTGATCGAGGCTGAGCAGGGGGGATTGTTAAGGGGAGTGCGAGTGGTGGATGGCTGTTTTGTGTCGCACTTACAATTTGCGGACGACACAATGTTGTTCTTTCAAGGGGATGTCGGGATGGCACGAAATTTAAAGAGGATTCTTACTTGTTTTGAATACAGTTTTGGTTTAAAGATTAATTATACCAAGTCATGTTTGTATGGAATTGGTGTGGAGGAGGCATTGTTAGATGAGATGGCCGATGTTCTGGGTTGTGGTCTAGGTAGCTTACCGATGACATACATATGATTGCCGTTGGGTGACAATCCACGCAGTATTAAAGTATGGGAGCCTTTGATACAGAGATTTCGGAATAGCCTAGCGGGGTGGAAGAGGGATGCGTTGTCGTTTGTTGCTCGATTGACATTGTTAAATTCGGTACTATCTGCCCTTCCTATCTATTATATGGGAGTTTTTGTGGTGCCTAAAGGTGTGATTAAACGTTTGGATCGTATCCGGCGTAGCTTTCTATGGGGGGGCACGGAGGAGAAACGAAAGATGAGCAGAGTTAGCTGGAAGGTAGTGTGTCGGCCGCGACAATTTGGCGGGTTGGGAGTGGTCGATTTGAATAAGAAAAATTTGGCGCTTTTAGCTAAATGGTTGTGGCGTGTTAAGGTGGATGAGGGATCGTTGTGGAAGGGTATTGTCGATGCGAAATATGGGGCTGATGTGTTACATCGCAGGATGACGATTAAACAAAAGCGAGACATGTCGACGGTGTGGCGACAAATTATTGAAATCCAAAATGAGGTGAGTGTACAGAATTTTATGGGACTGCCAAATTTTGTATGGTTGGTTGGGAACGGGAAGAAGGCTTTATTTTGGCGAGATAGGTGGTGCATGGAGGTTCCGTTGTGTGAGGTGTTCCCGCGGTTATACCGTATTGCGGTGAATAAATGGGCGTTGATATATGAGTATTCTTTGGATTTTTCCTTGGGTCATACGAGATGGGAAGCATTCTTTTCGCGCCAATTGCGAGCGTTTGAAGAGGTACAATTGCGTGAATTGCGTAGCGTGGTGGGAGCGATACAACTTGTTGAGGAGGAGGCGGACAAATGGATTTGGAAGCATACTCCGACGGGGACATTTTCGGTGGCTAAGCTGTCGCGTTTAATGGCGACTTTTGGACTGGAGGAGGAAGCCGAATGGGAGAGTGTTGGTATATGGTCGAAGTTAACACCACCGAAGGTGCAATGTTTTGTGTGGTTTGTCCTTCTTGATCGGCTACCGACGTTGTGCTTGTTGCGAGACCGGGGGGTGCATGTAGAGGTACAGGATGTTAGTTGTCGTTGGTGTGGGGAGGGGGAGGATGAGGCGAATCATATTTTATTGCATTGTCGATGGATGTGGCAGGTATGGTCATTGTTTTTTGGGTGGTGGAAGGTGGAGGTGGTTCGGCCGGCGTCGATAGTGGCTTATGTGCATATGTTACTCGATGGACCGTTTAGCGGGATGTTTAGACATTGGTGGATGTCAAGTTGTGCAGCGGTTTTATGGTCCATGTGGCTTGCTCGCAATGATTTATTATTTAATGGTAAGAGACTCTCCTCATCGGATTTATTTTTTGCTATTAAATTGCACGCCTTCTCTTGGGTTAATGTGTTGGACCGCAACGCATTATTGGTGGAGTCGGTGTGGTGGGACTGCCCGTGGTGGTGCGAGACTAGGGGTCAGATTGTTCGGCCTCGGATAGGGGTGGTGTGGGTGCCGCCATTGCCGAATATGGTCAAGCTCAATGTTGATGGTTCGACTAGAGGAAAACCGGGACTAGCGGGTTGCGGTGGGGTGCTTCGGGATGCAGGGGGTAGGTTGTTGGCACTGTTTGCTGGTCCATTGGGCATTATCGATTCAAACGAAGCTGAACTTACTGCGATTTGCTACGCTCTTGAGGCGTTTAACGGTTCGCAATGGCATGCATGGCCTTGTGTTCTTGAATCTGATTCGTTGGTAGCTCTTTCGTGGGTTATGAACAAGGAGAGTAGACCTTGGAAATATGATTGGTTGCTTCGGAGGATTGATCGAGTATGTCGAGCTGTGAATTGCACGTTCCAACATGCGAATCGGGAAGCTAATGGGATTGCAGATATGCTAGCTAAGGGAGGAGTTGATCAGAGAGGCTGGTTGTGTGTGGGATTTTAGTTGCCTCGTGGGAGACGAGCACTTGTGACCGTCTGCTGGACAGGGGCTCGATGGCAGCGAGGTGCATCGGGGCGGTAGGGGTGCTGTTTCGTGCGGGGTGCAGGGGTGGACAGCTTGTTCGCTGGGTTGACATGGGGAGGGTGAGCTTATGGTGTTTCTCTTCGATGGAGGGGTGTCGGGTATTTGGCTCGTGTGTATTTCCGGGTCTTAGCGTGTATTTCCGGATCCAACTTGGGTACTCTTTTCCTCCATTTAGGTTTAGGGAGGTTTTTAATGAGGCCCAAGATTGGATGTTTTTGTATGATTTCTCTCAATAAAATAAAATCATACGATTGATCAAAAAAAATAATTTCTAAATCAAAACCTTAATCCCAAAACTTTTTCTAAGTATTTTGGTACTCAAACAACCAAATTGGTCTAGGAGTACCAATACGCCTTAGACCGTATCGATACAGTTTTTAGCTAATGGAAACTAGTTTTATTCTTATTGGCTATAAGGTACTGATACGCGTGTAGCCGTATCGGTACGACCTTTTAACCTGGGAACCAATTTTGCTTACGAGTATCGATATGACTTGGTTATGCGTATCGATACCCATATAAGAGTAACGATACGAGGTTTTTGAGCAATAATTTCAAAGGTTCCAGTGAGCAAAATCGGTATCAATACGCTACGACCCGTACCGATACCCTTTTTAAAACTTTACTCTGTACGGATACGCCCTTTCGCGTACCGGTACCTCTTTTGTCTGCAACGACTATTTCTTCTTATGGAAGGTACCAATACGAGTGCTCGAGTACTGATACCCAGTGTTGGCAGACAACATTTATCGCGGGAAAAATGCAGCCCAACGGCTATATTCAATATCAAAACTACCCAAAACGATTAGAAATCAATGAAGGGTGTATAAAATCAAGTCTCCAAAGCTTCTATAACAACTATTGAAAGATTTTTACAAGTCTAAAGCATTCAAGAACACATCCAACAATCTTTAAGCTTTTATTGTAATATCTTGTAAACCCATTTGAGAGATTTCATTTGTATCCATTTTGTTCAAGTGTTGGGGATTTGAGTGAACCTAGTGAGGGATTTTTTTGTTTGCTTTATTTGTAATTCTCTTTGTGAGGGTTCTTAAGACTTTGGGGAGTAAGTCTTAAGAGAGTTGTAAGGTTATCTCCTTTAGCCTCAAAAGGAAAGCAAATCTAGTGGATTTGAGAAACCCTTAGTGTGGTTAGTTAAGGTAGTGGATGTAAAACTTGTTTAAAAGGTTGAATCACTCTAAATTGCTTGTGTCAATTTCTATTTGCTTCCATCAATTTTTAATTTGCCAATTGACCCCTCTATTGGCCATCTTGAATTGATTGATCATCCCAACATATTTTATGTGTGCAATATGTTAGTCCAAAGATTAATCTATTGTTCGACATAGTTTATTGTCAATGTTTGATTACTATAACAAGAGTATCACTTAGTGTTAATATTACTGTCCAAAGACTTGATATTAATGTTGTGTTCGGTATCTTGAGGGGAATTAGTCATTACTTTGAATTTATTTGTTTACTTATGAAATATTGATGTGAGCCTGTTTATTTTTATTTTTTTATATATTCAACTAGTTCTTCAGCTACCACAATATCTGCTAATGTCAATTCGATACCCATGCTTAATGGGAAAAATTTCAAGGAATGGAAAATGCACTTCCTCATAGTACTTGGTTGTATGGACATAGACCTTGCATTTAAGCAAGAGCAACTTGCACCTCTCACTACGAATAATACCACTGATAATAAAAGGGATTTTGAGAGAAGTGATTGTTCTTATTGCATGAGTCTGATGATCATGAAACACATCATTTCGAAAACTTTTAGGGGCACAGAATCTGAAGAGATTACTCAGGCCAAGTCTTTTCTTGACGATCTTGAGCAACGTTTTGCTAAAAATGATAAAGTTGAAATGACATAACTTCTGACTTCTTTGATGTCTATGAAGTATAAGGTCAAGGAAATGTAAGCGAGTAAATTATGGAGATGTTCCATATCGCTTCAAAACTTAAGGCACTTAAGATCAAGCTTTCTAAAGACTTTCTCGTTCTTATGGTTTTGATATCGCTTCCTGCACAATTTAACAGATTTAAAATTTGTTATAACTACCAAAAGGAGAAATAGACTCTAAATTAGCTCATTTCTCATTGTGTTCGAGAGGAAGATAGGTTGAAGCGTGATATGACTGAAAGTGCTCATTTGGCAGTGCCTCCAAGGACAAGGGCAAGAAAAATCAGAATGAATTTGCTAACTAAAAGGAAACAAGAGCAAGTTTCAAACAATTGTTTCTTTTGTGACAAGCCTGGACACATGAAGAAAGATTTTGCCAAATATCACGCATGTCGTGCAAAAAAAGGTATGCATCTTAATTTGATCTGTTCTGAGGTTAATTTAGCTTCAGAACCTAGAAACACTTGGTGGTTAGATTTTGGTGCTACTACTCACATAAGTGTTTCTATGCATGGTTGCCCGAGCTACCGAAACCCAAGTGATGGTTAAAGAAACATTTTTGTGGGTAATGGAAAATCGGTGGAAGTTGAACCAATTGAGCATTTTAGGTTGCTATTAGGAACTTATTTTATTTGGATTTGAAAGACACTTTTTTGTTGTGTCTTTTAGGCGGAATTTAGTTGATGCTTCTTTGTTGGACAAATTTGGATATTATTGTTCACGTAGAAACAATCAGTTTACTTTGTCTTTAAATTCAAGTATTGTTGGAACTGGTTATTCAAATGCTTATAACAACCTTTATTTGCTAGATACAATTGAATCATATAATGAAGCCTTGTATATGGAATCACGCGGTACTAAACGTAAATTAAATAAATAAAATTCAGCATCATTATGGCATAAACACTTAGGTCATATCTCAAAAGGTAGGATTGAACACCTTATGTCTAATGGTAGTTTTGAGTACCATGACGTTATAGACTTTAATTTTTGTGTTGATTGCATCAGGGGAAAATAGACCAAAACAAAGAGGTTAGGTGCAAACAAATATACAGACGTCTTAGAATTATTTCATATAGATATTTGTGGGCCATTCCCTACGACATCTTGGAATAGTCAACTATATTTCATAACATTCATAGATGACTACTCAAGTTATGGGTACCTATATCTCTTTCATGAGAAATCTCAGTCTTTGGACGTGTTCAAATCTTATAAAGTTGAAGTTGAGAATCAAGTCAACAAATGAATTAAGAAAGTTAGGTCTGATCGTTGTGGTGAGTACTACGGTAGATATGATGGCTCAGGTGAACAATGTCCATGACCATTTGGAAAATTCCTAGAAGAATGTGCTATTGTCCCATAGTACACCATGCATGATCACCTAGTGTGAATGGTGTAGCTGAGAGACGTGATATGACTCATAAGGATATGGTAAGGAGTATGATTGCTCATTTTACCTTACTCGAGTCTCTTTGGGGAGAAGCATTAAAGATAGCAAAGTACATTTTGAATAGAGTACCAACTAAAGTGGTTGAAAAGACACATTATGAGCTTTGGACAAGTTAAGAGCCTAGTCTAAAGCGCTTTCACATTTGGGGATGTTCAGTTGAGGCAAGGCCTTATAGGCCACATGAAAAGAAATTAGACTCCAAAATAGTAGGCAACTACTTTATTGGTTATTCTAAGCGATCTAGGGGCTATAAATTTTATGATCCCACGATTAAGAATATTTTTTGAGACGAGAACTGTAACATTTTTTTGAGGATGTTGAATTTGGAGGGAGAAATAAAGTTAGAGACATTGCTTTTGAGGAGGAATTGAGTTCAAACTCAGTTCCTACTATCACTTTTGATGATGTTGAATAACTTCCTCCTATTCATGATGAGGTAATTGTTCAAGAGGAACAAATTCAACAACCTCAACAAGTGCCATAAAGAAGAACCGCGAGAGAAAGGAGAAATGCTATTTCAGATGATTATATTGTATTTCTCCAAGAAAATGAGGATGGAAATGGAATGATGGAAGATGATCCAATCAACTTTTATCAAACCATGCAAAGTATTAACTCTCAAAAGTGGATTGATGTCAAGCAAGAAGAGTATAAATCCATGCAAGATAATAAAGTTTGGAAACTTGTCTCATTACCTGAAGGTGCAAAACCAATTGGCTGTAAATGGATATTTAAAACCAAGAGGGCTGCAAATGGTAATTTGGAGAGGTATAAGGAACGTCATGTAGCTAAAGGATATACTCAAAAAAGGCATTGATTTTTAGAGACTTTCTCTTTGGTTTCATCGAAAGACTCTTTTAGGACAGTAATGACACTTGTAGCTCATTTTAATCTTGAGTTACATCAGATGGATGTTAAGACTAAATTCTCAATGTAGACATTGAAGAAACAATTTATATGGTGCAACCAGAAAACTTTGAGTCGGGGGACCCAAAGAATATAGTTTGCAAATTAACAAAATCTATCTATGGACTCAAGCAAGATTCTCTTCAATGGTACCACAAATTTCTTCAAGTAATTATCTCGTTCGGTTTTGAGATAAATATTGTTGATGATTGTGTGTATCTGTAACACCCCTAAAAATATATGCTTATATTTAAAGTTAAGTGAAAAAGAAAAAAAAAAGGAGTTTGTTGTCATAGGGTTTTGAACACATGACCTATGCTTGGTAAACCCATATGTTAACCATTTGAGCCAAATGGTCTTTGTGTTAAGGGTTACCTAGCCCAATATTAAAGATAGTCTTGGGTATAATTTCAAATCGGATTAAAGACCCAACCGACTCCCCACATGCCCAAGGATTGTCTGGGAATTTGGAAATATGTTCGATATCCCAAAAGTTTCTCCCCCTCACCAAACTCGCACCGTTCACCGCCGATCTCAGCCACCGCTTTGCCATGGTTCTCACCGCCAACGTCATAGTGAATGGCGGCACGTCGCGGTTCCAGCCCTGACCACCACTCGCGCGTTAGCGCTGCCGTCTGCCGTGAAGACTGGTTTGAAAGGTCTGTGAAACCCTAAACCAACCCTTCTTTTTTTCCAGCGATTCCGGCCACCTCAGTCAACGGCGTGGCGCGTCGTCGGCCTAGGCGTGCTCACCGTGTGGAGGGGAGCAAAACCCCCTTAACCGATCATCGATCCAACACCGGTAAAGGCCTCATCGGCGTCGCGCTCTTCCGGCCACATCGCGTCCAATATAGGACTTTTCCGGTAAGATTCCGGCCATTTTGAGTATGATATTAGTTTCATTCGTGAACATATTCGTTGATCTATCGTTTTCCGATAGATTTACGGTCAAACTCGTCTTCGGCCACTACTCCGGTGACCTTCCGGTGACCAGTTGCCCTTGGGTAAGTGAACCGGTCTGAACCGGTATAAATTAAACCGGTTTGAACCCATTCATCAAACCGGTCTGAGCCCAACCAAACCAAGCCCAGTTTGGTGACCGACCCGACCTGACCCGTTGACCGACCCGACCTGACCCGTTGACCGACCCGCCAACCTGAGTCCGACCCGACCCGTCAACCCGAGTCAACTCGTCCGAGTCAGCCGAGTCAACTCGTCAGAGTCAGCCCGAGTCAACTCAGTTGACCCATGTTGACTGCTGACGTCAGCATTGACTTTGACCAGTTGACTCTGACCCCGTTGACCTGCTGAAGTCAGCGTTGACTTTGACCGTTGACCAAAAAGTCAAATTTTCCGAAAACTCATATTTTATGTTTTTCGACGTCCTGAGTCCGATTTTGAAGCCCGTTTTGCGAAATTCCAACCCGAAAGCCTCCGAATCTGACCTTGAATCCGAGATTGCTTATATGTATTTAATTTTGGTTAAGAGCTCTTTGAATAAGGACTGAAATGTGAATCTATGTTGTTGAAAGTATCAAAGTACCCTTGAATTTGAGATGTTAGGGGCCGTCGAATCTTGGGATCGAGTGCGATCAAATGAGGTGTCATGAATCAACTGTTATAGCTCGGAACTAAGGTAATACACTACTACCCCTTGTATGCTTTATGAACATGTTGATATTCGGTTAACGCATGCATGCTTATGATGACGTATACTGTAAATTCTACTTAAATTGAATCAGATTCGAGCAATAAGTATGGATATTAATAAGACCAAATTATCCGAATAAGATTACTAATGGTCTAATAGTATCAGAAGTTCTAATAATTAAATTCAGTTAATCCGCAACTCAATCAACATTGTGTAAGAATCGAGGCCCAGGATACGGAGTGAGAGATATTAATTATGAATTTACGAAAATGCCCTTGGAGCATAAGTATGACTAAACTACCCCTCTAATAAAGGATATGACCTAAAATCTGCATTCGACATGATTATGCAATTTACACTACCCAAGATGTATGTTTTAATGGAAAGACTTCGACATCATTATGCAATACGTGTGATACAAACTTTGATAATCCCTCAAACTCTGTATAACACATGAATGAGAATTCTCTGGAAATATTGTTGAAATCCTAAGTCGATCCTTATGATAGTAATGCGTGAATTAAATGAGAATGATCGTAATGACCAAAAAGACGATAATGCCCTCGAGCACCAAAATGTCTGATTAATTTGAATGACGTTATAGCCTCAAGTTCTGTAAGTAATGAATCGTCTGTGAAGGGCCGGAGAGTTAGGACGACTTAATCTCGTTTGAGTACATGAATGATGGAGGTACCAAATGGTAATTCAGAAAGAAATGGTAGATTTATCTTAGTCTAAAATAACCGAAATACCCTCCTGAGTTAATCGGTAACTATGTATTTGACGAAATTCTGGATCTGTTAATAAGACTTAAATAGCTAAGGTTCCCTTAAGTGTTGAGAAATACGACACGTGTATGCCCATCGCTCACCATATCGATGTGAGGTAGGAAGATCCACATAGATTGTATGTTCGGTTACTCAAGGTTAAACCATATACTAAAGTATGAGGGCGACTGTTCAGACATACAATACAGTCAGTGTTAAGTTCTGATGCACGCAAATTACTCACATCTGAACGTTGGTAAGTACTGTTAAGTTCGGTTATGCCGCATTAAACAAATTCTGGAGGTATGATAAATTGTTAGAGCCCCTGAGAATTATAATTTTCGTTCTGATATGATTGTGCCATAGTATAAAACTTGTCATGACAGTCAAATAACTAACAGGCCATGATAGCCTAAATAATCAGAACATCACTGAAAATATCTGATAACTTAAAAGACTTTAATTTAGAAATTCTTGAATGTTCGGTTAGAAAACTAATGAGCAAATAGGATACCCGAGTTCTGTGAACCATTGCTTATTCAATGTTGGTATAAATTACCAAAATGTCCATATGTGATAAATGACCATAATGCCCTTGTAGGCTTATATGACTAAATAACTCAGGATGCGTCTAAACTCTCAAAGATCTTAATGTATCACCTCCTGAATATCTGGGTTAAACCGTTACTATGAACCCCTTTTAATATGGGCCACGTTTAAGAAATTCGTTCAAAATATCAAAAGTTTAATGTGTCCCCTTCTGTAAATGCCTAGTAGCTCCAAGAAATGTTCTGTCCCACCTAGTGTGTTCCATGTGCAATTTATTCTGTTGAATGGAATGTATAATGATTTAATCATGAATAATATTATGCTTGATGAACTGGATATATGATTACATTTTCTACCTACTTGATGTATGTCTGCTCAATATGCATACTTGTTATGTGATGGCTTGATCTATGATGATATTGTCTGACTGTCTGATGAACTTGATAGTATGATCTGCTAGCTTGACCTATGATGATACAATCTGTTTGCATGATGAATAATGAGTGTCCGCTTTGCTCAATGGTATGCCCAATTATCTGTCAAAAGCATGAATCTTCTGTTTTTAATACTCTGAATAGAGTGCCTGCCACATGTACTATGTTATTTATATCTGAAATCTGAACACTGATTGCTATCTGGGGTATACTATTGGGTTATGATGTGAAGTCTCTGTTGGTACAACCCTGATCAAGCTGGTAAATCCTTATGGACTCAAGGTCTCCCCTTGAGTGGCACCTATGCCCATCGGGCCTAGGGTAAGTCCTTATGGACCTAAGGCATCCCCTTAGGTGGCACCTATACCCATCGGGCCTAGGGTAAGTCCTTATGGACCTAAGGCATCCCCTTAGGTGGCACCTATGCCCATCGGGCCTAGGGTAAGTCCTTATGGATGCAGTTCTGGGGGACTGCATATTGGTGTAAGGTTGGAGGGTAGTTCTTGTAAACTTCTGTATGAACATTGAACATTTGCATTTAATCTGTTATGTGCTCATATGATATGATGTTAAGTACTTATGTATGTTCGATCTGCAACTTATTAAAACACACTAGGCTTCATGGTTAACTTCTCCAACCGCCACTGTTGATTCTCTGAACAATAAGCTCTCTGTTAATACTCATTAACATAGAAAGAACAAACCTTGTTGTCCTCAAGAATAGTGCTTCACTAAATTAGCGAAACATAAATGGAGACAAGTATTGCCTGGAACATCATAAAAATGTTATGCCTACCATATATCTGCATGAGCTTATAGCATCTTCTGGTAGTTTTGTATTACTGAGCTTTCCCAAGCTCATGTTGTTTTTACCATCTCAGGATAAAAGATCAGACAAGTTGCACCTATCAACGTCGGTATGGGAGTTTCTTCGGCTCGTCAGGGAGTATGGTATCTGTGTAACTAGGGGGCATGTGTGTCGTGTTTGTATTATACAAATGAGTCTGAAACTTATTTTCGCAACTTGTATCATAATTGTTTATCATTTTGAACGATTTCTGAAATTGTATTTTAAATCAGATATTTGATTTATGATTTTATAGGTTTAACTATATGTTTATTTGAAATCTTATCGTGGGTCGCTCTAGTAACCCTAATGTTACTTCTTAGGATCCGTACTAACACATAGGCAGGTCTAGGGGGTTACATTTAGTGGTATCAGAGCTTAGAGTTGCGTCATTCTGGGTAGATCGGCCGATCGTCTGTCATAGGGTGTCTAGTATGTGCATGCCCCTAGATCCTGACCGTACCCCACCAAACCGGGACTCTGATGTCGAATCCTCTTTCTGAAATAACTGAATCTAAGCTTTCTGTCCGCAGTATCTCGACTCGTAATGACAAGGAATGTTTGTAACATTCGTCTGTGAATTGGATTAACTTAATGGATTTGAATCTGGATAGAGAACTTGAGATGGTTTATGCATGTGAAATTGAAGATCTGAATCAGGTTAAGAATAAATGTTTGATCATATGAGGTAACTGATATAAGACTGCATGTAAGATAGCTCGGTGATAATGATATGTTTGAAAATATCTTGATGGAAAAAATTGATAAATGTAGTATGAATTTAAAAGAGAGGTGTCCATGAACCCAGTGAAAGAGTAAACTCGGTAGTTACTCCGTTATGCACAAAGAAAACAATTGCATGGCCTTTACGCTGAAGGTAAGTGCAAATCATTTAAAACTTTGGTTATGTTGGATTGGTTTGGAGAAAGGCTTCCCTGCAAGTGTGGCATGTTGTATAGTTATACATATCACCCCTGACTGACGTTCGATGTTACGTCTTGATTCTGGAAGGCTCTGTTGGAAGCTTTGAGTACTCGTCCGAATTTGAGGGACAATTCTTAATCCGTAAATTGATGGTCAACCTAAAAGAATTATGAATATAATTCTGGGTCGTATGTGTTGCGTGTAAAAGAGTCTATCGCAATTGTAGTGCAAGTGTACACGACGCAAGTAGTAAAGTGATACGAAGTATCGGATATCATCTCCACAGGGATTGGGCTGATAGCTTTACCTTAATTCACTGCACGAAGTAAAGAAAATAGTTTAGAAAGTTGTCACGAAAATATTGAAGAAAACGCAAATAAAAGAGTAGGAATATCAAGATAGAGAGAATGGGCTGGTATTGAATTGCTCAGTAGTGCAGGTATTGTATTGCTTAGGAACTCCAGTTCTGTCGTCGCGCCTGTCGCTGGCAGCACCTGTCGCGGCAGCTGTCCGTTGGTCGTCGCGGCAGCAAACACACCAACTCAGTACTTTCAAGTTTGGCAAGAATCCCAGATCTGCCTTGGCCTATCCCTAGGTCCAAGTCTGTCGATGATCACGTCTTTGATGATACCTCCCGGCGTGAATCGAAGGATGAGCACCGATGTGTATGAATTCTTCCTTAGCCACTTAACCTTGCCCTATCCCTAGGCACAAGATAGCTCAACTATAAACTAGAGAACTCGCTCTTATTTCTTTCGTATACTTAACTCTCCCGATGCTAAGTAAATAGATAACCTCACAATGCTCTCCCGATGCTCTTGCAAGATATTAAAACCAAAATAAGAGAACTTGAAGTTTATTTTATTGAACTTGGAAAATCCTAAAACAAAACAACCCTTGCAACTACTTTACAAATCAACCCGTGGCCCTAGGGGGTTTTTAGAACATGTCGACGACGGGTAAACGGTGGAGGGGTTTGGTTATCGATTATGGGGTATGCTCTCTCCTAGGTTAAAATCTATGCCCTTATATAAGCTTTGGGCTCAAGTATTCTAAGATAACAAGGATTAAAACTTTAATTAAAAGTAAGATTCTAATAAAGACTTTAATCTTCAAGTATCCTACTTTTCAGCCGCCTCCTTGTTTCATGGGATTTCCTCTCCTTGAGCTTTGGCTTGACATATCTTTTGATCCGGGACTTGGAAAAATATATGGTTTTCATACGACAGACGAGCATAATTTTCTCTATCTATCGAGGTCCACTTTGCTTTTCCTCCGCTAACTTGCTGTCGTCCTCTGCTGTCACGGCAGATCCATGGCAGCATCGTCCTCATCATCTGCTTGTCCAGTTCAGCTCTTCTACTTCTCTGCCCTGCGCCCGCCTTCTTCGTCAGCTATGGCAGCAACCTGCCAAATCAACCCTTTTTCAGTAGAATCCGTGCTTTTACTAATTTTGTGATGTTTTGCTGTAAACTAACCTAAATGCACTGCAATGATGCTTGAATGCAGCAGAAATATGGGTTAAAAAGGGTGTAAATAATAGAACTTTTACACACTCAACACACCCCCAAACTCAAGTTTTTGCTTGCCCTCAAGCAATTAAGACCTAAAAGAAAAAATGAATATTTTTGTGTTGGACTTCAAACAGTGACTGTCCCTTACCCGTCGCTCATTCTCTGTGGCGGCAGCAACCTGTTGGAAAGATTAGGATCTGTCCGGAATCTCACTATAGTTCTCGTGCAGTGTGTGCATGCTTGTGAACAGTTATATGCCAAGACTCTCTTAGTTTCACTAGAATATTCAACTCTTAACTTGAATTTTTATGCCAAAGTTTATCTTTTTGAAGGCACATTTTCATGCTTCTTTGATTTTCTGTTTTGACTTGATTTTTATTTTTCAAGCTGAAGTTTCACTAGAGCCGGTTTCGGGCACCTGTAGCTAACTTCCTAGAGCCGGTTTCGGGCACCTCTAGGGCTGTTGAGTCTATTTTGCTAAACTTTTTTCCTAGAGCCAGTGTTAGGCACCTCTAGGGGCTATTCAAGTGCCAAGCTTCCTATTCTAGTTTGGCTAAAAGAAACCTAAGCAGTATAACAGTCACAATGATGTTTAAGTTTTCAGAACTATAGAAAGGCTCTAAACTTCTCCTTAATCTGTCCTAAAAATGCTGCCACGGCAGAGCTGTCATGACAGGTAAGTTTACTTCACAGTTTTAAGCCAACAGTTTAATCTTTTCTTCTTCTTTTTTTTAAGAGAAATAAATAAAAGACACAATAATTAATTAAAGAGATGTACTAAGACTCCATTAAAATGGAGGGTTGCCACCCCCAAACTCGAGGGTTGCATTGCCCTCAATGCAAATGACAGATAAAATGAAGGCAGGTACATCACAAAATATAGATAAGCAGGCAGCAAGAAAAAGAAAATAAAAGACTTAGATTTTAATCGCTGTCTTCACTGCTGCTGCTGACACGGATTTGGCGGCGGCGTCTGGGTTGTGGGGCAGGCTGGGAAGGCTGTTCCACGACCTGGATGTCTGAGCTGCTGCTGGTGGTGGTGCTGGCTTTGGGCATTAGCTGTCTGTCGGCCACATGTTTCTGCCTCTTGACAGGCGTGAAGTCCTGCGCCAAATTCCTCCTAATAGGGGGTTCTGCCTCGTTCTCATTTGAGGCTGGTCGCTTCGTTCCTCGGGCAGAGGTGTCTGCCGGAGGGCTGCCAGCTGCCGACTGGGTAGGTGATGGGGTGGAAGCAGCAGAATGTGTGTGTGGGGAGGTAGGTGGTGTAGGTGTGTGGACAGGGGTGGGGATGTGGAAATAGTGGGCAGGGAAAGTGGGGAAAACAACATCGGGATAATGTAAAGTGTTGGTAATGAAATTTACCATCGAGTTGGCGAAATCCCGGATGAATGTCATCAGCCCCATCTGTCTGTCTTCCACCCGCTGTATGGCAGCAAGGATTTGGGCAGATTGGTCGGTCTGGGCGGCTGCTGCGGTAGGTTCATAGGCAGGTTCATCGGCAGGTTCCTCGGATGATTCTGCTGGGGAGGCAGCCGGGTTGAAAGAGGAGAGGGGGGTTGCGACTATCAGCTCCATGAGGCTGTTAATGTTGTTGTCGGTCCAGCCTCTGCCTTGGACTAATTTGTCGGTGGTGGCCTCTGGGGCAGCAGCGCAGCGGCAAAGAGAAGTGATCATGAATGGTAGGCAAAGGCGGAAGGTGGAGCGAAATGTGCAATCCAAGATGCTTTCCCTCATATAGCGGCCCACGTTGATAGGCCGGTCGTTCATGATCGAATGAATGAGGGCGAGCCGCTGCTGGTCCACCGTCGTGTGATGGGAGGATGGCAGGATACGCTTCTTGATGAAAGCGTTCCATAGCTTTGCTTCTGGAAGGAGCTGCCCCCTTTTTACAGAGCTGGGGTTCTTTTTGCTCGTGTTCCACGTCGTTCCTTCCTCTGTCACTTCTTCCATGACAGCTCCGTAGGCGGCAGAGTCGAGGGTGTCCAAAAATTGCTGATGGGCATCGTCGTTGGGACCAAAATAGAGGCCATACATGTGGTTGATGCTGTCAGCTGTGAATGGTACCTTGACCCCTCGGACAGTGACGGATGTCGCCGTCTTGCTGTTGATGGCAGCATAGAACTCCCTCACCAACGTGTCATTTAATTCTACTGGTTGTTCTGCGAACTGCTCCCATAGTTGAGCTCGTATAGCCCTCGCGATGAATGGTCGAAGCCCCATGTTCGGAGCCTTTCGGATGTAGATAAAACCTCTTTCTTCCCATAATTCCTTGGTTGCGAAGGCCGACGGTGTGGGTGCTGCTGATGAAGAGGCTGAAGCAGCACCGCGGCGGGTCTGTCTGGAAGACATTTTAGTTGCAAGGGTTGTGAAAGTAAAGAAAACAAATAAAAACGAGAGGAGAAAGCAAGTAAGAATAAGCAGAAGTGATGAAAATGGAAATGAAAACGGGGTTTTATAGCGGTAGAGTTGCTGCCCGTTTAATGCTGTAACGGCAGGCGGGAATAACGGGGCGACTGTTGAGGTTGGCGTGTCTGACGCGTCTGTCACGTAATTATGCGTCTGTTACGCGTCTGTCACACGCTTCTGCGTCTGCCGTGTCAGTCTGTTGACAGCCTGTCTTATCCGTGTCTGCGGCGGCAGCTAGAACGACAGGCTTCAATAAATGGGCTCTGTTGGGATGATGGATGGATGGTGGGCTTAGGTCACTTCTTCTTTTCTTCTTGACTCCTTTATTTGCTGAAAACAGAAAATATAAAAACATTATTCGAATAAAATAAACCTAATTTCCTAATAAATAATACTAAATAATAAAATAAATGAAAATAAAATTTAGGTTAAATTAGGGATGCCTTGTGGGGCATCTCCTAAAGTAACCACTTCCTGTATTCCTGGGGCTTCAGTCCCCTGATAATGCTTGAGGCGCTGTCCATTGACCTTGAATTGGTGCCCGTCTTTTAATGATCGGATTGTGATGGCATCATGGGGAAAAACTTGTACCACTTGGAACGGGCCAGACCATCTAGACTTTAGCTTCTCTGGGAAGAGTTTCAGTCTAGAGTTGAACAACAACACAAGCTGCCCTGGGCAGAACTGTCGTGGCAGCATCTTCCTGTCATGCCACTTCTTAGTTTTCTCCTTGTAGATTCTTGCATTGTCGTAGGCCATTGTCCGTATTTCCTCAAGCTCGTTCAGATCTAACAGCCTTTTCTGGCCTGCCTTGTCCAAGTCCATATTCACGGCCTTGATTGCCCAATATGCTTTGTGCTCTATCTCGACAGGCAAGTGACAGGTTTTCCCATAGATCAATCGGTATGGAGACATGCCCAATGGAGTCTTAAAAGCTGTCCTATATGCCCATAATGCATCATTAAGGAGTAAAGACCAATCTTTCCTAGTTGGCTTAACCATCTTTTCAAGAATGTTCTTAACTTACCTATTAGATATCTCAGCTTGTCCATTGGTCTGTGGGTGGTATGCTGTCGCGATCCTGTGCTTGACACCATATTTCTTCAAGGCGGCAGCAATAACCCTATTGTCAAAATGTCTCCCTTCATCACTGATAATCGCCTTAGGGATGCCAAATCTAGAAAAAATGTTTTTGTGCAAAAACTTTTGGACTGTCTTGGCATCATTCTTTTGAGTGGCGATGGCTTCAACCCACTTAGAGACATAATCCACTGCTAAGAGGATGTATAGATTTCCACATGAAGATGGAAAAGGTCCCATGAAATCAATCCCCCAAACGTCGAAGATCTCGACTTCCAGAATGTTCTGCAGTGGCATCTCGTTTCTCCTCGAGATGTTACCTGTCCGCTGGCACCAGTCACAGTTCTGTAGAAGTTCTGTGCATCTTTATACAGTGTCGGCCAGTAGAACCCTGACTGTAGCACCTTGGCAGCAGTTTTATTGCCTCCTAAGTGACCTCCATATTGTGAAGCATGGCAGTGGTGGAGAATGTCTTCTTGTTCTTCTTGTGGTACACACCTCCTTATAACCTGATCTGCGCATAGTTTGAAAAGAAGAGGTTCGTCCCAATAATAATGCTTAACATCATTTTGGAACCTCTTCCTGGCTTGATAATTAAGATCAGAAGGTAGTATTCCGCTAACTATAAAATTAACGAAATCAGCATACCAGGGGAGTTCAGAAGACTTACCTGCCGCCAGTAGTATTCCCCGGCAACGGCGCCAAAAACTTGTTGCGTGTAAAAGAGTCTATCGCAATTGTAGTGCAAGTGTACACGACACAAGTAGTAAAGTGATACGAAGTATCGGATATCGTCTCCACAGGGATTGGGCTGATAGCTTTACCTTAATTCACTGCACGAAGTAAAGAAAATAGTTTAGAAAGTTGTCACGAAAATATTGAAGAAAACGTAAATAAAAGAGTAGGAATATCAAGATAGAGAGAATGGGCTGGTATTGAATTGCTCAGTAGTGCATGTATTGTATTGTTTAGGAACTCCAGTTCTGTCGTCGCGCCTGTCGCTGGCAGCGATTGCGGCAGCAAAGAGCTGCTCGTCTGGGAAGGTCTCCAGTATGTTTGTCTCATCGATTGGTAGACTCTGTCCCTTCTCTAACCTTGACAAGTGATCTGCCACCTGATTTTCTGTCCCTTTTTTGTCCTTGATCTCAAGGTCGAACTCTTGCAATAGTAGGATCCACCGTATCAATCGAGGCTTTGCATCCTTTTTCGCGAACAAATATTTGAGGGCAGAATGGTCTGTGTGCACTATCACTTTCGTCCCAAGTATGTAAGAACGAAAGTTGTCAATGGAGAACACTACAGCTAATAGCTCCTTTTCTGTGGTGGTGTAGTTTACTTGGGCGTCATTCAATGTCTTGCTGGCATAATATATGACATGAAATAGCTTATCTCTGCGCTGCCCAAGTGCTGCCCCGACAACATAGTCACTAGCATCACACATAATCTCAAATGGCTGTGTCCAGTCTGGTGGCTGTACTATGGGGGCTGTTACTAGTTTTTCCTTCAGAACCTTGAATGCTTCAGTACATTCATCATTAAAGTCAAAGGGTCGGTTCTGCTCTAAGAGATGACATAGGGGCTTGGTGATTTTTGAGAAATTTACAATAAACCTTCGATAAAAACCAGCATGCCCTAAAAAACTCCTAATGCCCTTGACTGTGGTCGGCGGCGGCAGCTTCTCAATTACTTCTATTTTAGCCCTGTAGACTTCTATCCCACGGAAGCTAATCTTATGGCCAAGGACTATCCCCTCATCCACCATAAAGTGGCATTTTTCCCAATTCAAAACAAGATTTGTTTTTTCACATTTTTCAAGTACCTTTTGTAAGTTGCCAAGGCAGCTCTCAAAATCGTCTCCAAAGACGGAAAATTCATCCATAAATATCTCAAGGAAGTCCTCCACCATATCGGAGAATATGGCCATCATGCACCTTTGGAAGGTGGCAGGTGCATTGCATAGTCCAAATGGCATCCTCCTAAAAGCGTATGTTCCGTAGGGGCATGTGAAAGTCGTCTTTTCTTGATCTTCTGGTGCAATAGCAATTTGATTATAACCTGAATAACCATCAAGAAAACAATAGTAAGATTTACCCGCTAATCTATCGAGCATTTGATCAATAAAGGGTAAAGGAAAATGGTCCTTTCGGGTAGCTTTATTAAGCTTCCGATAGTCCATACAAACCCTCCAACCGGTCACAGTCCTGGTTGGGATTAATAAATTGTTCTCATTGGTCACCACGGTCATTCCTCCTTTCTTGGGAACGCATTGCACCGGGCTCACCCATTTGCTGTCGGAGATGGCGTAAATAATACCAGCATCTAACCATTTGATTATCTCTTTACGCACCACCTCTTTCATCGCATGGTTTAGCCGCCTTTGGGCATCAATAGTCGGCTTATGATCTTCCTCTAGAAGGATTTTGTGCATGCATAACGCCGGACTAATGCCTTGAATGTCTGCTATCGTCTATCCAATCGCCTTTTTGTGCTGCCTTAGCATGCCGATTAGCTGCCGTTCCTGTTCCTGCGGAAGCTTAGAAGAGATGATTACGGGCAACATATCATTTGAACCAAGAAAAGCATACTTTAACTGCCCTGGTAGGGGCTTCAGTTCTAAGGCAGGTTGTTCAACAGTGGATGGCTTTTGGATTAAATGGTTATCCGAAGTATAATTCAAAGGTTCGAATAACTTACCTGGACGATTGCCTAACCAGTTTACCTCCTCCTGATCTTCAGTATCAGATATATCGGAGTCAGAGGAGTTGCTGTCGTCGGTGCTGTCGTCAGTGCTGTCGTGACAGCTCTGTAAGTGGTTGCCGCGGCAGTGCCCGATTTTGCTGTCGTGACAGCCCGACCAGATGCAGGGTTGATCAAGGATAACTTCAGTGATAGCCTTGCATTCCTCGTCTGCATCAGCATGCTTCATTGCTTGGAGAACATTCAACTTAATCTCTTGGTCGTTCACTCTCATGGTGAGTTCTCCTTTTTCCACATCAATCAGTGATCTTCCCGTGGCTAAGAAGGGTCGCCCAAGGATGATTGGTGCGTTTTCGTCTGCTTCACAATCTAAAACAAGAAAGTCAGCAGGAAAAATAAATTTATCCACTCTTACCAGAATATCTTCGATTTTTCCTTCTGGATGAACGTAAGAGCGGTCGGCAAGCTGCAGAATTACTGTCGTGGGCCGCGCCTTTCCAATACCTAATTTCTGAAAAACAGATTTTGGCATTAAATTAATACTAGCACCAAGATCACAAAGTGCCTTACCCACGTATTTATCTCCGATTACACAAGGTATGATGAAGCTCCCCGGATCCTTCTTTTTCTGGGGTGGCTGCCGATGAAGAATACTCATGCAACCATCTGCCATCCTTACCGTTTCAAATCCCCCCAGTTTATATTTTTTTGACATGACATCCTTGAGAAATTTGGCGTAACCGGGCATCTCCCTAACGACATCTAACAGCGGAATATTAATATGAACCTGCTTAAAAATATCATAAATCTTTTTAAGTTGAGATTCTTGCTTAGCTTGCTGTATCCGTTGAGGAAAAGGAGGTGGGGGACGGTAATCAGCAATACGTCCTTCCCACTGCATACGAATCTGAGGAGGTTTAGGTTCATCAATTTTCTCCTCTGTCGTTTCTGCTGTCGTGACAGGTTCATCGGCAGCAGTCTGTTTATCACCTGTCGGGGCAGCTTCCTCGGCAGGTTCGTCTAAGGCTGGTTCCTTTACTGTTTCAACTTCTTTTTCTGGCCCTGGCAGTTTCTTCCCACTCCTAGTAGTAATTGCCTTACATTGCTCATGTGTGGGTGGCCTAGCGTTTTCAGTATTACTAGGGAATCCTCCAGTCTGCCTCGGCTTAATATGATGAGAAACCTGACCCATTTGTGTCTCCATAGATTTCAAAGTAGCCTCATGATTTGTCATCCTCATCTCTGTTTTATCTATGAAATTTTCTGTCTTCTTGACAAACTGATTCATATTCTCAATATAAGTACCTGTCTGAGACATAAAGGTGGCCAGAGTCTGTTCCAGTATACTGCTCGTGGCAGATGGTGGCTGCTGTTGCTGCTGCGGCGGCAGGTGCGTTGGCAGTTGCTGTCGCGTCAGCAATCTAGGTCCTCCCTGATTCTGATTATGTGCTTGAGGATTCAGGGCGTTATTGGGGTTACTCCAGGAAAACTTGGGATCTTTCCTCCAATTGGGATTATAATTGTTGGAGTTGTAATTCGGCTTGTTGTAATTTCCAACATACTTTCCCTCTTCTAACTGTATTGGGCACTCATCCCGACTATGATTTCCCTCACAGATATCACATACTTCCTCTACAGCAAATCCTTGTTGACCATCATCATTCAATAACCTTTTCATTGCCTTAGTAAGGAATGCTACCTGTGATTTCAACGTGCTGTCGGCTTCATAGTCCTTGACAGCAAGTACCCGTTTACCCCCTCTTCTTGCGGTCGAAAACTGTTCCTCATTCTTGGCCAGATTTTTCAAAACTTGCAATGCCTCGTCTGGATCTTTATCCAATAATAGTCCATTTGCTGCAGAATCAATTCGAATACGAGTTTGTAAGTTAGCAGCATTATAGAACTTAGTTACCTGATTCCAGACGGGGAATCCATGTATTGGACAGTTCCGAAGAAGAGTAGTAAATCTGTCCCAGGCCTCGTGCATCGGCTCGTCATCTTCCTGTTGAAAAGTAGAAATTTCATTACGTAATCGCTCAGATAAATGCGAAGGATTAAAACGAGATAAAAATTCACGAGATAAATCTGCCCAAGTCATAATTGAACCCGTCGTAAGTTTATTCCACCAAGTTTTAGCTCTGTCCCTCAATGAGTGGGGAAATAACCGAAGCCTCAGTATCTCCGGATTAACTCCTGGCAGTCTAAACGAACCACAGATTTCCTGGAACGTTTTGAGATGCTCCCTAGCATCTTCTGTCACAGCACCACTAAACTGCCCGACATTGTTGATCATACTAAACATGACAGGATTAAGCTCAAAGTTATCAACTTCAATATCCGGTAGCGTGGTCTCCAGCTCTACATGATCGTTCAGCATGTAGTCACGACAGGACCATCGTCCGGCTGCCACAGGCGGGTCGTTCCCATTGTAGGCCATCTTCTCTAGCTGTTCCTCAAGGTACTCGTTCCTGGCTAGCACGTAACGAAGTCGGTTCCTAAGATTGAATGAACGTTCAACTTCCGGATCTAATGGATACTCAGGATCTTCACCTCTTTTAGATCTGCGCATAAACAAGTAAACCTCGTGAAAAGCAAGAGTTGAAAGCACCAAAGAAAAAGAAAAATAAAAGTAAAAGTAAAAGAAAAATAAAAATAAAAACAAAAAGTGCAATAAAAGAAAGGTAGAGTTATGTTGCCAATCCCCGGCAACGGCGCCAAAAACTTGTTGCGTGTAAAAGAGTCTATCGCAATTGTAGTGCAAGTGTACACGACGCAAGTAGTAAAGTGATACGAAGTATCGGATATTGTCTCCACAGGAATTGGGCTGATAGCTTTACCTTAATTCACTGCACGAAGTAAAGAAAATAGTTTAGAAAGTTGTCACGGAAATATTGAAGAAAACGTAAATAAAAGAGTAGGAATATCAAGATAGAGAGAATGGGCTGGTATTGAATTACTCAGTAGTGCAGGTATTGTATTGCTTAGGAACTCCAGTTCTGTCGTCGCGCCTGTCGCGGCAGCTGTCCGTTGGTCGTCGCGGCAGCAAACACACCAACTCAGTACTTTCAAGTTTGGCAAGAATCCCAGATCTGCCTTGGCCTATCCCTAGGTCCAAGTCTGTCGATGATCACGTCTTTGATGATACCTCCCGGCGTGAATCGAAGGATGAACACCGATGTGTATGAATTCTTCCTTAGCCACTTAACCTTGCCCTATCCCTAGGCACAAGATAGCTCAACTATAAACTAGAGAACTCGCTCTTATTTCTTTCGTATACTTAACTCTCCCGATGCTAAGTAAATAGATAACCTCACAATGCTCTCCCGATGGTCTTGCAAGATATTAAAACCAAAATAAGAGAACTTGAAGTTTATTTTATTGAACTTGGAAAATCCTAAAACAAAACAACCCTTGCAACTACTTTACAAATCAACCCGTGGCCCTAGGGGTTTTTTAGAACATGTCGACGACGGGTAAACGGCGGAGGGGGTTTGGTTATCGGTTATGGGGTATACTCTCTCCTAGGTTAAAATCTATACCCTTATATAAGCTTTGGGCTCAAGTATTCTAAGATAACAAGGATTACAACTTTAATTAAAAGTAAGATTCTAATAAAGACTTTAATCTTCAAGTATCCTACTTTTCAGCCGCCTCCTTGTTTCATGGGATTTCCTCTCTTTAGCTTTGGCTTGACATATCTTTTGATCTGGGGCTTGGAAAAATATATGGTTTTCACACGACAGACGAGCATAATTTTCTCTATCTATCGAGGTCCACTTTGCTTTTCCTCCGCTAACTTGCTGTCGTCCTCTGCTGTCACGGCAGATCCATGGCAGCATCGTCCTCATCATCTGCTTGTCCAGTTCAGCTCTTCTGCTTCTCTGCCCTGCGCCCGCCTTCTTCGTCAGCTATGGCAGCAACCTGCCAAATCAACCATTTTTCAGTAGAATCCGTGCTTTTACTAATTTTGTGATGTTTTGCTGTAAACTAACCTAAATGCACTGCAATGATGCTTGAATGCAGCAGAAATATGGGTTAAAAAGGGTGTAAATAATAGAACTTTTACACACTCAACAGTATGAATGACATCTCTGATAGTTGGGAATGCTTATTATTCTCGATTAAGACCGTTTATGACAAAAGTTATGAGACAAGTGTTCGCTTAGCACCATATGAAGTTCGATAAGAATCCAAATATTATTCTGATTAGTTGTCAGAGATGTATAATGGGATAACTTTGGGTCTAAGGATAGTTTGAGTGACTTAGGAAGCTGTCAGATTGATGTATGACTGTCTGAGAAAGTCCTGAGAAACAAGGATACTCTGATGAGAATACTACAATACGAGTGTGGATGAAAGAATGACTTCTGTATTTCTCTGACTCTGATAAATTTCGAGGACGAAATTTCTTTTAAGGGTGAGAGAGTTGTAACACCCCTAAAAATATATGCTTATATTTAAAGTTAAGTGAAAAAGAAAAAAAGAAGGAGTTTGTTGTCATGAGGTTTTGAACCCATGACCTATGCTTGGTAAACCCATATGTTAACCATTTTAGCCAAATGGTCTTTGTGTTAAGGGTTACCTAGCCCAATATTAAAGATAGTCTTGGGTAGAATTTCAAATCGGATTAAAGACCTAACTAACTCCCCACCTGCCCAAGGATTGTCTGGGAATTTGGAAATATGTTCGATATCCCAAAAGTTTCTCCCCCTCACCAAACCCGCACCGCTCACTGCCGATCTCGGCCACCGCTTTGCCGTGGTTCTCACCGCCAACGTCATAGTGACCGGCGGCACGTCGCGGTTCTAGCCCTGACCACCACTCGCGCGTTAGCGATGCCGTCTGCCGTGAAGACTGGTTCGAAAGGTCTGTGAAACCCTAAACCAACCCTATTTTTTTTCGGCGATTCCGGCTACCTTAGTCAACGACGTGGCGCGTCATCGGCCTAGGCGTGCTCACCGTGTGGAAGGGAGCAAAACCTCCTTAACCGATCATCGATCCAACACCGGTAAGGGCCTCATCGGCGTCGTGCTCTTCCGGGCACATCACGTCCAATATAGGACTTTTCTGGTAAGATTCCGACCATTTTGAGTTTGATATTAGTTTCATTCGTGAACATATTCGTTGATCTATCGTTTTCCGACAAATTTACGGTCAAACTCGTCTCTGGCCACTACTCCGGCGACCGTCCGGTGACCAGTTACCCTTGGGTAAGTGAACCAGTCTGAACCGGTATAAATTAAACCGGTTTGAACCCATTCATCAAACCGGTCTGAGCCCAACCAAACCAAGCCCAGTTTGGTGACCGACCCGACCCGACCCGTTGACCGACCCGTCAACTTGAGTCCAACCCGACCCGTCAACCCGAGTCAACTCGTCCGAGTCAGCCGAGTCAACTCGTCCGAGTCAGCCGAGTCAACTCGTCCGAGTCAGCCGAGTCAACTCGTCAGAGTCAGCCCGAGTCAACTCAGTTGACCCATGTTGACTACTGACGTCATGTTGACGTCAGCATTGACTTTGACCAGTTGACTCTGACCCCGTTGACCTGCTGACGTCAGCGTTTACTTTGACCGTTGACCAAAAAGTCAAATTTTCCGAAAACTCATATTTTATGTTTTTCGACGTCCTGAGCCCGATTTTGAAGCCCGTTTTGCGAAATTCCAACCTGAAATCCTCCGAATCTGACATTGAATCCGAGATTGCTTATATGTATTTAATTTTGGTTAAGAGCTCTTTGAATAAGGACTGAAATGTGAATCTATGTTGTTGAAGGTATCAAAGTACCCTTGAATTTGAGATGTTGGGGGCCGTCGAATCTTGGGATCGAGTGCGAACAATTGAGGTGTCATGAATCAACTGTTATAGCTCGGAACTAAGGTAATACACTACTACCCCTTGTATGGTTTATGAACATGTTGATATTCGGTTAACGCATGCATGCTTATGATGGCGTATACTATAAATTCTACTTAAATTGAATCAGATTCGAGCAATAAGTATGGATATTAATAAGACCAAATTATCCTAATAAGATTACTAATGGGTTAATAGTATCAGAAGTTCTAATAATTAAATTCAGTTAATCCGCAACTCAATCAACAGTGTGTAAGAATCGAGGCCCAGGATACGGAGTGAGAGATATTAATTATGAATTTACGAAAATGCCCTTAGAGCATAAGTATGACTAAACTACCCCTCTAATAAAGGAAATGACCTAAAATCTGCATTCGACCTGATTATGCAATTTACACTACCCAAGATGTATGTTTTAATGGAAAGACTTCGGCATCATTATGCAATACGTGTGATACAAACTTGGATAATCCCTCAAACTCTGTATAACACATGAATGAGAATTCTCTGGAAATATTGTTGAAATCCTAAGTCGATCCTTATGATAGTAATGCGTGAATTAAATGAGAATGATCGTAATGACCAAAAAGACGATAATGCCCTCGAGCACCAAAATGTCTGATAAATTTGAATGACGTTATACCCTCAAGTTCTGTAAGGAATGAATCGTCTGTAAAGGGTCGGAGAGTTAGGACGACTTAATCTCGTTTGAGTACGTGAATGATGGAGGTACCAAATGGTAATTCAGAAAGACATGGTAGATTTATCTTAGTCTAAAATAACCGAAAGACCCTCCTGAGTTAATCGGTAACTATGTATTTGACGAAATTCTGGATCTGTTAATAAGACTTAAATAGCTAAGGTTCCCTTAAGTGTTGAGAAATACGACACGTGTATGCCCATCGCTCACCATATCGATGTGAGGTAGGAAGATCCGCATAGATTGTATGTTCGGTTACTCAAGGTTAAACCGTATAGTAAAGTATGAGGGCGACTGTTCAGACATACAATACAATCAGTGTTAAGTTCTGATGCACGCAAATTAGTCACATCTGAACGTTGGTAAGTACTGTTAAGTTCGGTTATGCCGCATTAAACAAATTCTGGAGGTATGATAAATTGTTAGAGCCCCTGAGAATTATAATTTTCGTTCTGATATGATTGTGCCATAGTATAAAACTTGTCATTACAGTCAAATAACTAACATGCCATAATAGCCTAAATAATCGGAACATCACTGAAAATATCTGATAACTTAAAAGACTTTAATTTAGAAATTCTTGAATGTCCGGTTAGAAAACTAATGAACAAATAGGATACCCGAGTTCTGTGAACCATTGCTTATTCAATGTTGGTATAAATTACCAAAATGTCCATATGTGATAAATGAACATAATGCCCTTGTAGGCTTATATGACTAAATAACTCAGGATGCGTCTAAACTCTCAAAGATCTTAATGTATCACCTCCTGAATATCTAGGTTAAACCGTTAGTATGAACCCCTTTTAATATGGGCCACGTTTCAGAAATTCGTTCAAAATATCAAAAGTTTAATATGTCCCCTTCTGTAAATGCCTAGTAGCTCCAAGAAATGTTCTGTCCCACCTAGTGTGTTCCATGTGCGATGTATTCTGTTGAATGGATTGTATAATGATTTAATCATGAATAATATTATGCTTGATGAACTGGATATATGATTACATTTTCTACCTACTTGATGTATGTCTGCTCAATATGCATACTTGTTATGTGATGGCTTGATCTATGATGATATTGTCTGATTGTCTGATGAACTTGATAGTATGATCTGTTAGCTTGACCTATGATGGTACAATCTGTTTGCATGATGAATAATGACCTTTCTCTTTGCTCAATGGTATGCCCAATTATCTGTCAAAAGCATGAATCTTCTGTTTTTAATACTCTGAATAGAATGCCTGCCACATGTACTCTGTTATTTATATCTGAAATCTGAACACTGATTGCTATCTGGGGTATACTATTGGGTTATGATGTGAAGTCTCTGTTGGTACAACCCTGATCAAGCTGGTAAATCCTTATGGACTCAAGGTCTCCCCTTTAGTGGCACCTATGCCCATCGAGCCTAGGGTAAGTCCTTATGGACCTAAGGCATCCCCTTAGGTGGCACCTATGCCCATCGGGCCTAGGGTAAGTCCTTATGGATGCAGTTCTGGGGGACTGCATATTGGTGTAAGGTTGGAGGGTAGTTCTTGTAAACTTTTGTATGAACATTGAACATTTGCATTTAATCTGTTATGTGCTCATATGATATGATGTTAAGTACTTATGTATGTTCGATCTGCAACTTATTAAAACACACTAAGCTTCGTGGTTTAACTTCTCCAACCCGCCACTCTGTTGATTCTCTAAACAATAAGCTCTCTTTTAATACTCATTAACATAGAAAGAACAAACCTTGTTGTCCTCAAGAATAGTGCTTCACTAAATTAGCGAAACATAAATGGAGACAAGTATTGCCTGGAACATCATAAAAATGTTATGCCTACCATATATCTGCATGAGCTTATAGCATCTTCTGGTAGTTTTGTATTACTGAGCTTTCCTAAGCTCATGTTGTTTTTACCATCTCAGGATAAAAGATCAGACAAGTTGCACCTATCAACGTCGGTATGAGAGTTTCTTCGGCTCGTCAGGGAGTATGGTATCTGTGTAACTAGGGGGCATGTGTGTCGTGTTTGTATTATACAACACCAGCCTCATTAAAAACCTCCCTACATCTAAATGGAGGAAAAGAGAGCCGATGAGTGGGACAAGAGAAACAACGCCAAAAGCACATACACCACGATCATCCGATACTCAACCACACCCACTTGGGTCGATCTACACTACTCCTTGCCAAGGCGTCAGCGACACAATTAGCTTCTCGATAAACATTTGTGAAACACATACTCGGCATTATATCACAAGCCTCATCAATTTGGTGAAACCAACGCCAATAACGCCAAGGCCTTCGTTCAGAACAAAGTACCCATGAAACAGCTACATTCGAATCCGATTCAATCACCACCGACGACACACCCCTCCAATTAAGTTCCAGGAGCATCTGCAACGCGTAGGCAATGGCCTGAAGTTCTTCTTCCTTTGACTCAACCACACCAATCGACCCCGAGAAGAACGCCACAATCCTACTGTTCCAATCCCGTAGGACACCCCCGTAGCCTACCATCTCTGGCTTTCCACGAGCCGCACCATCCACGTTGAACTTCCATACCCCCGGTGAAGGAGGCAACCATTCGATACCCACTCGAGTGGTCACCCTGGCCAATGGCGATGCCAAACACCGTTGCGGGTTCTCCCACCAGGCAGCCTCGACAAAACACCCATAATTCACACGGGCACGAGTCCAATAAAATGAGCGTATCTGCACTAGGAAAAAAACAGCCGGACTCATGGACCTTCTATTCTGGAACATAAGTTCATTCCGTGCGAGCCACAACGACCATAACACACTCGCACACCCAATAATCCACCACAATCGAATCCCGTTTCCGAAAAAACCACGACAGCATTGATGGAGAAACTCCCCAATTTGCCATGGCCGTACAACCGACACATCCCACCACAAGAAGAACGGATTCCATACATTGCACGCGAGGTCACATTGCCACAAAATATGGTAAACATTGTCCTCCCCCACCCCACACCATCGGCAACCGAGCAAGGATTCCAATAGAGGGATTCCACGATTAAACAACATCCGCAGTGTCGGCAGCCTACCCACCAAGATAAACCAAACAAATCATTGGATTTTCGGCAACAAAGGCAGGTTCCACACCATGTTAACATCTGAGGCCTCCGGCATACCAAACGATGACATCAATTTATGAAGCTTACCAATCGAAAACTGTCCCGTCGCTTCATGAATCCATACGAGCTTGTCCACCATCCGACTTCTCAATTTGAACCCAGCCACGCATGATTGTAAGTCCCGCAACTGACTTAATTCGAAGGAGCGCAAAGCATGTCGAAAGCATCCTTCCCATTCAGCACTCGGCAATCCCAAGTAATCACACACAAACGCCAACTTATTGGTCGCCAACCGAAATAGCCGCGTAAAACATTCTTCAAAGGTTCAAAAAGACACCAACAATCCCACCAAAATAAAATACTCGATCCATCACCCAAAGTCCACATGATTTGAAAAACATTTAGGAATCGATCAACGTATTCATCATTTTGCACCTCGACAATTTGCTTCCACATAGCCGACATGTGTGTCTTTCCTCTAACATTAACCCACCAAGACATGTCATCCACACCATACTTTACGACTATGATCGATTTCCATAAAGATTTTTTCGTTTGCGCATAACGCCATACCCATTTAGCGAGAAACGCCAAGTTCCTAGTGTGTAGATTCACCACTCCAAGGCCCCCCAAACGCTTAGGCTAATACGCCGTGTTCCAATTCACTCTACTCAGCTTTGATCGCCCCACTTTATCTCCCCAAAGGAAGTTTCTACGAATCTGATCAATTTTCAGAATAATACGGCGCGGAATAAAAAATACCCCCATGTAATATACCGGTAAAGCGGACATTACCGAAATCACCAAGAGTAGTCTACCAGCGAACGATAAAGAGTCTCGCTTCCATCCCGAAAGCCTCTTACGCTGTACCAAAGGTTCCTACACCCCCATTCCACGTGGATGCACACCTAACGGAATCCCCAAATAATGAATCGGAAGAGAGCCACTCTGACAGCCCATAACACCCGCAATCTCTGCTAGTACAACCTCGTCAATCCCAACCCCAAAGAGACACGATTTTTCATAATTGATTTGAAGCTCAGATGCATACTCAAAACAAGTCAGAACTCGTTTCAAGTTGCGCGCAAACACCACCTCACCTTGTAGAAACAAAATAGTGTCGTTCGCAAATTGAAGATGCGAGATGAAGATATCCTGTGCCACTCGAACACCCTTAATCAACCCCAAATTCTCAGCATTCAAGAGGTATTGATGAAGCAATTCGGCCACTATCACAAAGAGGAGCGGGGATAACGGGTCACCTTGGCGAAGGCCCCTCTTCATCGGAAATTCTTTCATCGGACTACCATTTACAAGGATCGATAGTCGTGCAGACCCAACACACTCCCGGATCCAACGACGCCATCTCACCCCAAATCCCATCCGACGCATAATACGATCCAAACAATCCTAGCTAATACAGTCATATGCCTTTGCAAAATCCAATTTTAATATCACCCCACCATTCACAAACCGACACTTCTTCATTGAGTGTATAACTTCGTTAGCCAAAAGAATGCCATCCAAAATCTGTCTCCCACTAATGAACGCAACAGCCTATACGTCACTATTTAATATCGGCAAAACCACTTGCAACCTCTTCGCCAAGCACTTTATATATAGGGTTTAGAAGGCAAATTGGACGATAATCCCCAATCACCCTCGGACTATCCTTCTTTGCTATAAGCACAACGAAGGTGGAATTCACCCCCCGAGGCAAACGACCTGACTCAAAGAAATTCTCCATGAACCTCATCAAATCCATTTTGAGAAATCCCCACCATTTCTTGAAAAATTCGAAGAGAAATCCATCCGGCTCTGGTGCTTTCGCCCCATCGCAGCTCCAAATCGCTGATTTCAGTTCGTCCTCAGTGAAGACTCTATCGAGCGTCAAACATTGCTCAGACGAAAGTTGAGGGAAATCTACCTCCGGTAAAAACGTGCCCGCCCGTTCCGATATAGTAACCCAACATCCATCGATTTGCAAGCCCGGAATCATATTGTGCATTTGCCATATTTTTGCGGCCTTATAAAAAAAACTAGTGTTTCAATCTCCCTCTGCCAACCAAATCGCCCTTGACTTTTGTCTCCATATCGATTCCCTCAAATGTGCCACCCTCTATAACCTCGAATGCAGCTCCCGTCTTTCCACCAATTCAGCCGTGGAAATCACACCATCTCCAACCTAGGCATCGAGTCTCTCAATCTCTTACACCAACCCATTATACTGATTTTCAATATCACCTATACTATGTCGGTTCCACCCCTTTAACATTCATTTCAGCCCCTTCAATTTAATAGTGATCGAAGCCGCAACATCACCCTCCGTCAAGCGTTTCCATTCTTGTTCCAACAAATGAATATCATTAAAGCATATGTTGAGGAACCGGAAGGGCTTCAGAACACTATCAAAGACATCACTTATTAACACAATAGGTGAATGATCTGATAGCTCTTTAGGAAGATTCACCACCACAAGCGATTCAAAGCGTTGGATCCAGCCGTTCGACACTAAAAAGCTATCCAGACGACTACATTTTCGTCTCGGACCAAACCAAGTGAACCGCTTCCCCTGCATAGGAACATCCAACAAAGTCGCTCTTTCGATAAATTCACAAAAAACATTCATACCTCGAGGCACATTCACACCACCAAGTCTCTCCGATGGTTTTGTCACCATGTTGAAATCGCCTCCAATACACCAATCAATATGTCTCGATGTCACCACAACAAGGATTTCCTCCCAATAAGCACCATGATCCGACATCAAACATGGAGCGTAAACGCCCAAAATCCCGCACGTCCAGTTCTCACGTACCCATCGGCCTTCAATAATCACCATGTTCTTCCTAAACTCCCTCACGTCAGCCCTAAAACCAGTGAGATCCAAAATCGCCAATACCCCTTTAGATTTTCCATATGAGGGAGCGAAAATGTATTCAAAAGAATCAGAAAACCACAATTGCTGCACCACTCTATCCGTCACTAATTCCGTTTTGGTCTCTTGAAGGAGAGCCAAAACACACCTTTGTTGTCGTAGAATTCGTTGGATGGATCTTCTTTTCGATGCGGCACCAATTCCCCTCACATTCCATGACAACAATTTCATGCTTCTTTGCCAGAGTTTCTGCTCGCGCGCCTCTATCATGCGCGCGATGTCTTTAACAATCGCCTCCTTTCTCCCCTCCGTTACTGCCCCAATCAGTTTTCCCAAGTCCACCGTCTCGCGAGCCTCCCTCTGTAACACCCACATTTCCGTCCTAGAATTTAAAGCCGTAAAATTAAATTATTTATTTATTCTTAGAAGCAATTGAGTTTGCAAATTTAGTGAATTATGCAATTTGGTCCTTAAATTTCTTAATTGGGCAACTAGTGCACCAATTCGAATTAGAAGGAAACTTAGCTTTGAATTAAGGAATTTAGCCGATTGGTAAATTAGTGAATTTGAGTTAGTGATAACAAGATCGATGGTATGATATTAAAAGAATAAAAAGAAATTAAATAATATTACATTTCCTTGAGAAAATCGGATGAAATTGAGAAAATTCAAGAAAACATGGAATAAGGGAAATTGATGACCAAATTAAAAGGTTTACAAAGATTGAAATTTGCATGTTAAAAATAAAATATCCTTAGGGCTGCCCCTAGCAAAATAAAGATAAAAGAGATAGGCAAAAGGACACTAATGTAATTCCTAAAGCCATCAAATCACTTAGATTATGGAAGCTTGTCTTCCTTCATCATTTTCTTCTCCTTTGCCGTGAAGAAAAGAGAAAAATGGGGAGGAAAGAGAAGCTCAAAAAGTGAAATTTGAGAGCTAAAATGGTGAGATTTTTTGCTTGCATGGTGGAAGATTTAAGCTAGGAATTTGAAGAAGATAGCTAGTGTTGTCAAGAAATTAAAAAGTAAGTTTTTTACTCCTTGTAACTATTCGATTGAGTTTAAAACCATGCATGCAAACCTAAAACTTGCATGAACATGAAACTATATGAATCTTGAAGGAAATAACAAGATGAACTAATGAAATCCTTGAAAACTTCTTAAGAAAATATGAATAGAGTCATAAGGGGGCTGTTTTGAAAGGAAACATAAAGTCTTGAATATTTGGAAAATTTTCTATACTTAGGGATTAAAATCAGAAAATTCTCACTAGGAGAAAGTTGTGAAGAAATAAAGATTTTGTTATAAATGACTATTGGTTGCTGAAAAAAATGGATTAAAAAGATGGAATTTCGATTAGAACTAAAAATGGACATGTAATCGAAAGTTATGGAGATTAGGGACTGATCTGGAAAATCGGTAAAATGGAGTACTTGATTGTTGAAATTTAAAATTAATATGGACTGTAAAATGTCATGGAAAAATAGTATAATTCATGCCATGAATGAATTTTTATATTTAATTATGCGATTAGGTGGATTTTAAGTTAAAGTATAAGTTAAGAAAGCTGTCCAGTGGTGTACAATGTAAAAACAATGACTTTGGAAATTCACCAAAAATTGGATATAAGGTATTTCGAGCTGAAATTTTTACTGTATAAACTTTGATATGTCAAGAATATTGAGAGAAAACGGAACTCAATTTCAGTGTGTAAATTAAGAGATATGAATTTTTAAATTTGGACAGTACAAGCTGCCCAGATTTACCGAAATGAGTGTAATTAAGCAATAAAATGTATTGACTCGAATAAGATAAAAATATGAGGTTCACATGAGTGTAAAATTGAGTTTAATACCTTTCCAACGGTATATGATAAGTTAATTTTGGATTAGTATTTAAAAAGATATGATCAAAACGCTAACTAGTCCTCCAACTAGTTTAATGAAAAGTCAGATTTGAAAATATGAATTCATGCTTGAAATTGAGAAGTAATTATGATTGAATTGCTTCCTAATATAGTGTGTATTCGTTTTATGTTGAGAATTAAGATCGAAATTGCGAAGAAACTTTGGAGGAAGCTAGGATCGATCACTCAGAGGGAAGAAACAAAGGCATCTCAATTCGAGATCAAGCTTAAGGATTCGTGAGTGTAATTTTGTATTAGGGTTGGGACTAGTGTCTGAACCACCTTATTATTTGTAATTTATGATTTCTATGCATGAAATTGGACTAATTGATATTCGGTAATGAGTTTAGTAAGGGAAGGAGATAAAAAGGAAATTGGATGCATGATTTGAAACTTGTGATTGATATTTGATTGTGTGCAATATGTGGGCTGCTTTATGTGATGTTAATTGCCATGAATTATATGTTCGATTTCGATTTTGGTAATGTTTGAATGTGTGCAAATGTGGACTGCCCATGTGATTAATTGTATGATGAATATGCATGAATTGGATTCTTGATGATACTTGATAAAATGAGTATGTGGACTACCCTATGGTATATTTATGCTATGCTTAAAAATGCATGTGATTATGTATGTATGAAGTTGCTGCCATGCATGATGTTATGATCGAATGGGCATGCAAGGTGAATTCTGAAAAATGTATATGTCAAATGAAATAACGAATTAATTAATTAACAAGAATACGCCATTAGTCGATTGGAAGTTTTAGATAAGAACGGCATGCCTAGAGTCTGAGCTCACCGTTTGATATTGCTTTGTGCAATCTTTGATAGTACTTTGTGTACTCTTGATTATAAGATATGTGTTCTTGATTGCTGTTCGAGACACATGATGCTATGGGCATCCCTTGATGTTGCTTTGTGCTACTCTTGATGTTGCTTCGAGCAACTATATGCGTTACATGTTACCCTTTTGATGGCTTGAATATCTGATACGACTATTCTACCTCGGGCTATGAAATTAAATAAAAAGTAATGAAATGAATTATAATGTGATATGATTTACATGAATTAAATGGAATTTGCTAAGTTAAATATAGCTTATGAAGTGGATAAATTGATTGTGTGACTTAGCATGATATGATGCGATATGAAATGTTATGCTATGTGGACATTGGTCTTTTCGATTATGATATGAAGCATATGAATTGCTTAGAAGTCCGATTATGTGAAATTGGGTAATGACCCTATTCGAATACATGGAATTAAGAAATGGAAAATTCTGATTTTTGGATGACGGTTTGAGATCATTCGAATGACATGCTTATGATGAAATTATGATTTCATTTTTATAAGTTAATAGTGCTATGTATGGATTAACATGAAATTTTGGTTAATTCAATTGTGAAGCATGAGATTGAGTATGCTGAAATTGAATTGAATTATGATATTGAATGAATTATATACAAGCATGTGATAAATCATTATGTTATGTTATGTAATCGAGCATATGCTATGAATGTTGATATGACATGTATGATGCTATGTGTATGAACTTTACATAAGCTTAGTTGGGTGAAATTGATTGTTAATAAACCTAGCTAAGTAAATTCAATGCTTGATCAAATTAAAGCTCAAGAATGAATTAGATTTAGCATTACCTCGCTAAGTACTATTTGTACTTATCGCTCCGTTGTTTTCTTCTTCCCAACCTTAGCATGATCACTCGGACCTTAAAGCTAGCATTCGTTTGGATCAAGTTCCCAAGTTCTGAAATATGTACGATCTTAGTCTTATCTTTAGACTCCTAGATTGTGGCTTTGAAGTCTGTTTAAGGATTTGTTTTGTTGTGTTTGGTCGTAACTTAAGTTTGAAATGGTGTTTGAAATTATATGCTCCGTGATGGTTGGTTAGGAGGCTAGAATCATGTTTTGTATTTAAGTAGGTAGCCACATTATTTTGTTGTATAAAAATGTAAGTCGAGCTAGTGGTTGTGTCGATTATTTTTGTTGTCCATAGTCGATAGCTTGACATGGTTTAGGGGCATATAAATCATGATATTTTGTAAGGTTCTAAGTAAAGGAAATCGAATGCCATGGTATTGAAATCTATTATATCTTGTATGAAAATTGAATTGATTAATTATTGGTAATTTGGATTAATTCTAAAATCACCTAGGCCATTTAATTAAGTTTTCGAATGACATGGATTTGAATAGATCTAATTGTACTAGTAATTTGATAATGATAATAAAGTTTTAAATTGTCTTGAAATGTCGTAACAAGATTAAAAGAAATTATGTCTAAGTTCATGTATGATCATAAGAAGTTAAGAAAAGTTTTTGTTAGCCCATTTTCCGCGTGCGCATTAATATAAATAACTGATTAAATGATATCTTGTTTTCCGATATGCTTCCGCTGTTTTCCAAGATGTTCTGTTTGTTTGCCTTCCGCTTTCCGGTAACGCTCCCGGCTCCCGGCCCGGGTTGGGGGTGTTACACCCTCAATATCGCTTTTTCTGCGACACACAAAATCTGCGTCAGACAACGAACCATTAGCAATAGCGATAGGCTCAGGTTGCGCATCCGGCCTAACCTTCCTTAGACGATCACGCCCTCTTTTAGTGGCTTGTACCCATGTTTCCTTCCCTCCAATGGTGCCAGGCTCGATACAATCTCGGCAAGCTGTCTCACCCGACGAATTTCCCCATTAACTTCAATCAATGAAGCTTTATTAGCCCTAGGTAATTCAGTTCTCGGCCCATCTTGTACCAGGCTCGTTTTATCCTGACGTTTTAGAGACTGAACCCCACAAACCCGGTTGATATCATCTACACTACCTAAAACATCACAACTAGATCGGTCTCCCACATCACGGCACATCAATCCAACATTCTCATCCTCCATCCAACTCGCCATCTCCTTCACCCTCCAGTACACCATTTTGTTATCCTCCCAAATATTCTCGATGTAGCTCTTATCTACCACCACATTGTCCCTAGATGCTGGAGCTTCCTCATATGAAAATGTGTTCGGTACAATGGTCTCTCCCGTTGAAGACTCACGAACGTTGAAAACTGAGTTCGTTTTCCACTCCACCTCTTGTTCACGTGTACTACCCTTATCATCGAAACTCATCTCCAATTCACAATAACAATCACATTTTGGTCCAATCGCCTCCTCAAATTCAGTAACACGTATTTGGAAAATCATTTCGCCCACCTTCAATTCAATAATATCATCAATATGAAAATTCCAATCCGTTTCAATTTGGAATCTCGAGCGTTCGAAAGAAGATGGTGCCAATGTTTCCATATCAATACGGACCAATTCACCCCACAGTGCTACGATATTCCTAAATGTCTCCTCCGACCAGATATGTAACGGAAGACCACTGACCGATAACCACGTTTGTTGAGTAGGCAACTTTCATTGGTCGATCGCTCGTCCACCATCGAATTCCAGCCTCTTATGTTGCCAGAATGTATTCCTCACGTCACGTTGCGCCATCGACACCCTAATTTTCGACCCATACAACCAAAACCCATCGAATCTACCAATTACCCGATCGACATCCTCTTTAGAACCCATTCGCACAAATCTGAATCTTGTTCCATCATTCGCTCTCTTCTTTGGGACGAATACATCTACTACGACCCCATGTCGATCAAACACCTGCCAAACACCTTGCAATGCAATTGTTCCAGTAGATTCGCTATGAATAACGTCCACACTCTTCGACCTTGAGATCTCTCCCGCCTTCCCTCTCGCCCTATGATCTCTCTCATTTTTTAGTACTTCATCGTATCAAGATACACTATTATTTGGCTCTTAATCCGTTTTCTCTAGCCACGCTTAATTTTTGGGAGGATTTAATTAATATGATCAAGCTTAAGGAGTTGTGAGAGTAATCTTGCATTAGGGTTGGGACTAGTGTCCTAACCACCTTATTATTATTGTAATTTATGATTTTATGCATAAAATTGGACTTAAATGAGGATTGGTAAAATGCTTAGTAAGGTAAGGAGATTAAAGGAATATGGATGCATGAATTGGATTTTGTTATTGTTTGAATGTGTGAAAATGTGGACTGCCTTATGTGATCTAATTGTTATGATTTATATGCATGGAATGGATCTTTGTTCTTATTGGAATGTGTGGAAATGTAGACTGCCCTATGTGATCTATTAGTATGTTGTATAAGCATGAGTTTGGATCCTTGATAATGCTCGATTGTAAGAGTGTGTGGACTACCCCTATGGTACTTTTGTTATGCTTAGTATGCATGTGGTTATATGTGAAGTTGCTGCCCATGTATGTTTAATGCTATTCGAATGAGGCAAGAAATTGATAAGAATGAATTATGTAAATTGGTACAACTATATGATTGAATGAGCATGCAAATCGAATTATGTAATACATATGTGCTAAATAAAATAATAAATGATGATTAATAAGAATAATATGCCCTCAGTCGATTAGAAGTCTTAGATAGTACGACATGCCTAGAGTCCGAGCTCTCTTATTTGTTGCTTTGTGCAACCATTGCTTAGTACCTTGGGTACTCTCCGACTTGGTGATTAAAGGTGATCTTGATTGGTATTCAAGACACATTAATGCTATTGAGCATCCATTGACTTGTTTCTTAGGCAACCATTGTTTGGTACTTGGTACCCTCTTGATGACTTGATTATCTGATTTGTCTACTCTACCTAGGGCAACGCAATTTAATTAAATTAAATGGAAGTACATATTTATGAAAGCTTATGAAGTGGATAAATGAATTGACAATTGACTTGGCATGATATGATGTGAAATTAATGGATGAATTTGTGGACATTGGTCCTTCTGATTATGTTATAATGCGTATAAGATGCTTGCAATATCCGAATATAAGCAAAGTGGGCAAATGGCCCTGTTCGAATACATTGAAAATGAACTATAATATGTTCGAATATTTTGATCTATGGATAGTGGTTTATGACCTATTTCGAGTGACATGCTTAAGAATAATTGGTGATTTTGCTTTTGATAAATTGATAATGCTATTTTTCAATTGGTATGATTTTTGGTTATTTCGATTATTAAGCATGAAATTGAGTATGTTGGAAATTGAATTGAATTATGGTCTTGACTGAATCGAAAGTGAAGCATGTGGTTAAATTAATGTTGTGTGAAATGTGTTCGAGCATGAACTACGAATGTTTGTTTACGTCATGCATGAAGCTATTTGTTTTGATTTTGCTAAGCTTAGTATGGTATAAATTGTATGTTAACAAACCTAGCTAAGTAAACTCAATGCTTGATCACACTTAAATTCAAGAATGAATTAGCTTTAGCATTACCTCGCTAAGTACAATTTTGTACTTAATGCTCCGTTGTTTCCTTCTTCCTACCTTAGCAGGGTAGCTTGGACCTAAAGCTAGCATTTGATCGGGACAAGTTACAAGACCAGAAAAATGTATGATCTTAGTCTCATATTTAGACTCCTAGATGGTGGCTTCGAAGTTTGTTTAAGGGCTCTTTTTGTTTTTTTGGGTCGTAGCCTAAGTTTACGTCGGTGCTCGAAATTATATGCTCCTTGATGCTTAATTAGGAGGCCAAAATCATGTTTTGTATTTAGATAGAAAGCCTCATTATTTTGTTGTATATATGTATGTCGATCTAGTGGTCTTGCCTATTCTTTTGTTGTATATAGTTGATAGCTTGGCATAGTTTAGGGGCATGTGAAACTTGACATTTTGTAATGATCTAGTTAATGGAAATCGAATATCATAGTATATGAATCGGGCATGACTTGTATGTAAAATTGATATCTTAATTATTGGTAATATTAGTATAAATCGAAAACCACCTAGATTAAATTAATCAAAGTTTTGAATGGCTTGGTGATGAATAGCTTAAGTTTCAGCTTGTATGGTCTAATTGCTATCAAATAAATAAATTGTAAATGATTAGTTAATGGTTAGAATTAATTGACCATATAGAAAGCCTAGTGATCGAATGATTGTGGAATGGTGATTTTAAATTGAAATTTGATAATGTTAATAAGATAATTGAATCAACTTGTGATTTGATAAGTAAGATTAAAAGAAACTTTTTTTGGTCATGTATGTTAGAAAATGTTTTTGTTAGTCCACTTTCCACGTGCGCATTAGTATGAATAATTTAATTAAGAATGGATTTTGTTTCTGATTTTCTGTTTTCTGATTCCGGTAACACCCATCGCTCCTAACCCGGGTTAGGGGTGTTACATTTTTGTGGCATCAAAGCTTTTTAGGTTACAGGTCCTAGAAACCTCGAATTAGTTTGGCCATGCATCATTTAAGTTGAGTGTAGCCACCTAGGGATCATACATTGAAATTCTTGTAATTATGCTCCTAACTCTGATTTTGTTGAATCTGAATTAGAATGACTGAGACACGGTTAGCTCGAGACGATGAAAGTCCTCGAGGATCCTCAAGTGAAGGGGATAGTGTCCGTATGAGAGTGAATCATCCTGTACAAGATAGTACTCGACCACAACCTCCTGTATAGCCTCAGATGAACACTGAGAATCTGACTGTTCAGAATGCTCAAAGAGACTGTCTCTGGAGTATGAAAGAAATGTTCGATCATCTTTTGACGAACATGAGACAAGAACAACCTACTCCGGTAGCTGCTTCCCCTAGCAGAGCTCCTATCGAAAAGCTTGCTCAGCACCGAGCCTATACATTTGCAGGCTCTAATGAAGAGAAACCATAAGAAGCTGAGTATTGGTTAGAAAGAACTACTCAGATAATAACTAAGCAACTCCAGTGCTTAGATTAGCATAAGCTCGAATGCGTTGTTGCCTTACTTGCTGATGAAGCTTTGAACTGGTGGAAGACTACGACACTAACCTCTCTAGCTGAATCTGTGAACTGGAAATTCTTTGTAGAAGAATTTAAGAAGAAATACATCCGTGAACAATACTAGGCCGATCGAAGGAAGCGTTTCTTGCATTTGAAGCAAGCGGGTCGACCAATAGAGCAGTACGTGGCTGATTTCTGTAAGTACTACAAGTATGGTTCTGAGTACATCAAGGTACAGAAAGAAAAATGTCGTATGTTCATTGACGGTCTGAATGATGAGCTGAGTCCGATATTTACCGCCATGGATATCACGGACTTCCAAACTCTGGTGAACCGAGCTATTGCTACGGAATCCAAGTTTCGGGCCGCAGAAAAGCGAAAAAGCGGTTACCGTCATGATAAGAAGCGCATGAGTGATGACAAGTCTCACTGGAAGTCGAAGAAGTCTAAAAGCCAGAAAGAGGGGTCTTCTTCATATTATCCAGCTCCTCATAGCAATTTTACACCGAAGCTTCAATCAGTGAATAGACTTGTTGTCCCAGTTATATCTGTTAATAGCCCGGGAAATTCAGAAAGGGCTACAGTCTGTCAGCATTGTCAGAAACCACATTTTTGTCAGTGCCGAAAGCATGCCAACTTATGTTTTTCTTGTGGCAGAAGTGACCACTATATCAGAGACTGTTTAAAGATGAGAGATCAAGCTCCTACTCAAAATTCTTCTAATCTGAGTCATGTGCAATCCAATCGAAACAAGAATAATAGACAAGCATAGTCTGGGAATAAGAGTAGAGGCAGAAGCAATCAGTCGAAAGCCGTCACTCATCAGGAATCACGAGCTCCAGCTCGAGTCTATCATATCCGTTAAAACGAGGTTAATTGTCTCAAACCCTATATGAGGTGACTTACCTATCAATCTAATATGTAAGGATAGCCTTGTATCTATTCGAAATTTACCTTTTCCCTGTGACTTGTATGTCCTACCTAAATGTGAGTTTGACCTAGTTGTAGGTTTAGACTGGTTGGGTAGACATGAAGCCTGGATTGATTGCCAGAATAAAAGACTGTACTTAAGGGGTTTAGGGAAAGAGTCAATTTTGTTAATTGACAAGAAACAAACATCTCTTTTTGCCGCTATGGCTTTACAAGATGAATTAGATTTTGGTTTAACTGAAATACCTGTCGTATCTGAATTTGTTAATGTTTTTCTTGAGGAACACCCTAGACTCCCTCTAATTCGAGAAGTTGAGTTCAAAATTGAAGTTCAGCCTGGAACTAATCCGGTGTCCATTACTCCCTATCGTATGGCACCTATTGAATTGCAAGAATTAAAGAAGCAGATTCAAGAATTAGAAGATAAGGTTTTCATTCGACCCAGAACTTCTCCCTGGGGTGCTCCAGCTCTCTTTGTGAAAAAGAAATACGGGACGATGCGACTTTGCATTGATTATTGGCAATTGAACAGAGTCACTATCAAGAACAGGTATCCACTGCCCCGAATTGAAGATCTGTTTGATCAGCTAAAGGGTGATGGTGTGTTCTCAAAAATTGACCTTCGTTCCGGTTATTATCAAATAAGGGTGAAAGATGAAGATATACCCAAAACTACTTTCAGAACTTGTTATGGTCATTATGAATTTCTGGTGATGCCATTCGAATTAACGAATGCCCCTGCTGCATTCATGGATCGGATGAATCGAGTGTTCAAACCTCATTTTGACAAGTTTGTTGCCGTATTCATCGACGATATTCTGGTATACTCTCGTATCAGGGAAGAACATGCTCAACATCTTCGGATTGTGCTCCAGACACTCCGAGAACATCAGTTATTCGCTAAGTTCACTAAGTGTGAATTTTGGCTGTCAAAAGAGTCATTCCTCGGACATGTTATTTCAGCTGAAGGAATCAAGGTTGATTCTAAGAAAATTCAGACAATCCTTGAATGGCAACCTCCGAACAATTTAAGCGAGGTCCGAAGTTTCCTTGGTTTGGCTGGGTATTACCGGAGATTTGTGAAGGGATTTTCTGTAACTTCTGCACCACTAACAAAACTGCTTAGAAAAAATGAACCGTTTAAGTGGTCCGAAGGACAACAAAGAATTGCAAGATGAAATTATGCAAGAAGCACATAAAAGTTCTTTTTCAATCCACCCTGGATCTGTTAAGATGTACAAGGATCTCAAGCCCTTGTATTGGTGGCCTGGAATGAAATCGGCTATCAATGACTTTGTATCGAGGCGTCTGAACTATCAACGGGTCAAAGCCGAACATCGTGCTTCTACTGGATTACTTCAACCTCTTGAATTTCCGCAATGGAAATGAGAACGGATTACGATGGATTTCGTGACCGGTCTTCCTTGTTTTCCAATAAAGTGTGATGCAATCTGGGTGATCGTTGATCGTTTCACCAAATCAGCACATTTCATTCCCGTGCGGATGAATTTTAGTCTTGAGGCCTTGGCAGATTTGTATATTCGGGAAGTTATCCATTACACGGAATCCCAACTTCTATAGTTTTAGATCGAGATCCTCGATTTACAGCTCGATTCTGGAAAACGCTACACAAGGCTCTTGGAACTAAACTGAATGTTAGTACATCTTTTCATCCTCAAAGCGATGGAAAATCTGAACGAGTAATTCAAGTTCTTGAAGATATGCTCAGAGCTTGTATTATCGATTTCAGTAAGAACTGAGAGAATTGGTCATATAGCTTATCGCCTTGCACTATCTCCTGAATTCGATAAGATTCATAATGTCTTTCATGTATCTATGATAAGACATTCTCGATCTGATCCGTCTCACATCCTCGAACCAGAAGAAGTTGAACTCAATCCCGACCTCTCTTATGAAGAGGAACCTATTCAGATTCTTGATCGAGAAGTGAAAAGGCTTCGTAATAAGAATGTCCCTCTTTTTAAAATTCTCTGGAAGAATCATCACGTTAAAGAAGCAACGTGGGAACCCGACGATACGATGCGAAAGCAATATCCTCATCTGTTCAGTTCAAGTAAGAATTCGAGGACAAATTATTTCTTTAAGGAGGAGGGAATTGTAACACCAACATTTCCGTCCTAGAATTTAATCCGTTGAATTTAATTTATTAAATTATTCTTAGAAAGTAATTGAGGTTATGATTAAGCAAATTATTCAATTTAGTCCTTGAATTTCCTTTAATTGGGCAATTATTGCATCAACTAGAATTAAAGAGAATTAAGCTTTCGAATTGGGGAATCTAGCCGAGTTGATACTTAGTGGGTTCAAATTAGTAGTAATAAGATTTAAAGTAATGGAATTAAAAGAATTAAAAGTAACTAAAAAGGGGTACACTTCCTTAGTGGAAATCAGACCAAAATGGAAAAAAATAAAGAAAGAATGGTGGGGGGGAAATTGATGACTAATTTAAAAAGAAAATAAAGTTTAAAAATTGCATGTTAATAATTATAATTCCCTAGGGATTCCCTTAGTAAAAAGCTAATAAAAGACATAGTGAGAAGGACAAATAAGTAAAGTCACAACCTATCAAATCCCTCAAATTAAGGGAGGATGTTTTCTCTCCATCATTTCTCCTCCTTGTTGCCGTGAGGTTTGAGAGAAAATGGAGAGAATGGAAGCTCAAATGGTGTAAAAATGGCTTGCTTGTTTGAAGAATTAAGCTAGGATTAAGAAGAGTAGCTAGTGGTAACAAGAAAATCAAGAAGTAAGTTTCTATTTATCCTTGTAGCTATTCGAATAAGTGTCAAAACCATGCATGTAAACTTAAAATTTGTTTAAACATGAAACTATGAGAGTCTTGATGATTATGATGAGTTGAGCTAATGAAATTCTTGAAAAACTAATTGTGAAATGATGAATAGATTTAAAAAGGGGACTGTTTTGAGATAGAGTTTTTTTTTATCGGCAACCGTATGCTTTTATTAATGAAATAAAGAATATATAGTTTGATGGAATCGCACGCCTCGTTAAAAACCTCCCTAAACCTAATGGAGGAAAAGAGTACGATGCGATCCGTCGAGTACAAAAGGAAAACAACAAGAGCAAAACACCAAATCACAAACATGCCACAAATGTCGAAAGTCTATCCACTCCCTCTTTGGCTAATGCATCTGCGAATCCATTCGCCTCCCTCGGCACATAACAGAATTGGATGTCATACGTGACTTGACAAGCCTGATCGATTGCCAAAAAAACCTCCTATAACCGCCAAGGACGTTTTGCGGATTGAGTAACCCAACTCAACGCGACTTGAGAGTCCGACTCAATGATAACACAACCCTTTCGCCATTCCCTCTCCTGTACCATACCCAAAGCAAAAGCTATCGCTCGCACCTCCGCTTCGTTCGATTCCATCGCACCTAAAGGACCTGAGAACAAACCCAATATACGATTGTCTGCATCTCTCATTACGCCACCAAAACCCGCCGGACCCGGTTTACCGCGCGCATATCCATCAGTGTTGAATTTTAACACGCCTCTTAAAGGAGGCTGCCAACACCTTCCCACCCTCGCCCGTTTTGGTTGTGTACTAACCTCAAATTTTGTAGGACATGTCCACCAAACGGCTTCCGGGAACATCTCACCCCGCCTATCAGCTTTTATCCAGTAGTATGATCTCAATTTTACCAAGAAACATAGTTCAGCTAAGTTCCAACGTTTCCCACGGAAAATAAATTCGTTACTTGCTATCCATAACGACCATAATAATGCAGCAACACTCGCTATCCACCACATTTTCATGCAGCCCGTAAAACCACTATGGAAATCAAGCACATAAAATGCATCAAAACTAACCGGTAAAATTGTGTCGATTCCCCACCATTGTCTCAACCATATCCAAGCTGATCGCGCAAAAGAACATTCATACAGAATGTGAGCGATGCTCTCCTCTTCCGTCATACACCAAGGACATCGACCTGGATCATCCGGTAATGGAATCCCACGAGCACGCAAGAAATCAGCTATGGGTAATCGCCGCAACCATGTGAACCATAGGAAAGCCTGAACCTTAGGCGGTACCAGCACTTTCCAAGCGAAACATTCGCCGAATTCCATCTCCCCCGCCTTATCGAACATGAGCAGTTTCGACAAGGTCCTAACCGAGAAGTTTCCACGCTCGTCCGGCCTCCAAATCAGCGTGTCTATCTTGCCTTCCCATACACGAAAATTGGTCACCAACTTAAGCAAATCACGTAACAGCCCAAGCTCAAAATCCCTCAATGGCCTCCTGAAGAAATCCGCCCATTGTTGGTGCGATAAACTGCCGCCCAACATGTAATCACACACCCTCGCTAATTTATCAATTGCTAACGAGAATAGACGCGGGAACACATCCTTTAAGACCAACTGTTCAACCCACGGATCAAACCAAAAGAGTATTGATCTACCATTGCTGAGTTTCCATGAAAAACCGGTCATGCCCATGTGTTTTTCTACCTGCACTTCGTATGAAATTGCAACAATTTGTCGCCATACAATCGATATCGACGACATCTTCTCTGTGTTAAAACGCCACTACTGCGGGTGTTCACCATATTTCGCTACTATCAAACTACGCCATAGGGAATCCTTATCGCGCGCGTATCTCCACACCCATTTCGATAGCAAACTATGCCCATGTGTTTTGAGATAGAGTGTAAAGTCATGAATGATTGAAAAATTGGTATGGTTAGGGACTAAACTAGAAAATTCCTATTAGGAAAAAGTTGTAGAGAAATGAGAATTTTATAAGGAATTAATTTTGGTTTGCTGGAAAAATGAATTGGAATGGGGAATTTCGATTGGAACCAAAATTGGACATGTTCTCGAAAATAATGGAACTAGGGACTGAACTGGAAAATTAGTAAAATTGAGGACTTGATTGTTGATAATAAAAGTAATATGCACTTAAAAATGTTATGAAAGGATAGTATAAGTCATGTAATAAGTGAATTTAGAATTTGATTGAGCTAATTAGGTGAATTTTAACCTAAAGGTGACAAATGAGTAAGCTGTCTAGAACATTCGAACACTAAGCTGAAACTTTCAAAATTCACCAAAAATAGGATTTAGGGTATTTTGAACTGAATTTTTACTGTATAAACTTTGATATGTCTAGAAACACTGAGAGAAAATGGAATTGGAATCCAATATGTAAATTGGAAGATACGAATTAAAGAAGTTGGGCAGTACAAGCTGCCCAGATTTATCGAAAGGGTTACATTCAAGTAATAAACTGTATTTACTAAGACTAGATAAAAATATGAGAATTACATGGTTGAAAACTGAGTTTAATACCTTTCTAATGGTGTGTGATAAGTGAATTTTGGATTAGTAATTAAAGATATATGATTAAAATACTAACTGGTCCTCCAACTAGTTTAATAGAAGATCAGATTTGAGAAATTAATATTCATGCATGAATTAAAAGAGTGATTGTAATTGAATTGCCCTCTAATATAGTGTGTATTCATTTTATGTTGAGTGTTAAGATCGAAATTGTGAAGAGACTTTCGAAGAAGCTAGGATCGATCAATCAAGGGGAAGGAACAAGGGCATCTTAATTCAAGATCAAGCTTAAGGAGTTGTGAGTGTAATTTTGCATTAGGGTTGGGACTAGTGTCCTAACCACCTTATTATTATTGTAATTTATGATTTTATTCATGAAATTGGACTTAAATGAGGATTGGTAAAATGCTTAGTAAGGTAAGGAGATTAAAGGAATATGGATGCATGAATTAGATTTTCTTATTGTTTGAATGTGTGAAAATATGGATTGCCTTATGTGATCTAATTGTTATGATTTATATGCATGAAATGGATCTTTGTTCTTGTTGGAATGTGTGGAAATGTGGACTGCCCTATGTGATATATTAGTATGTTGTATAAGCATGAGTTTGGATCCTTGATAATGCTCGATTGTATGAGTATGTGGACTGCCCCTATGGTACTTTTGTTATGCTTAGTATGCATGTGATTGTATGTGAAGTTGATGCCCATGTATGTTTAATGCTATTCGAATGAGGCATGAAATTGATTCGCATGAATTAGGTAAATTGGTACAACTATATGATTGAATGAGCATGAAAATCGAATTATGCAATATGTATGTGTTAAATAAAATAACGAATGATAACTAATAAGAATAATATGCCCTTGGTAAATTAGAATTCTTAGATAGTACAACATACCTAGAGTCCGAGCTCTCTTATTTGTTATTTTGTGCAACCATTGTTTGTTGCTTTGTGCAACCATTGATTTGTTGCTTTATGCAACCATTTCTTAGTACCTTGGGTACTCTCTGACTTGATGATTAAAGGTGATCTTGATTGGTATTCAAGACACATTGATGCTATTGAGCATCCATTGACTTGTTGCTTAGGCAACCATTGTTTGGTACTAGGTACCCTCTTGATGACTTGATTATTTGATTCGTCTACTCTACCTAGGTCAACACAATTTAATTAAATTAATTGACAATTGAAAGCTTGCAATATTTATGAAAGCTTATGAAGTGGATAAATGAATTGACAATTGACTTGGCATGATATGATGTGAAATTAATGGATGAATTTGCGGACATTGGTCCTTCTGATTATGTTATAATGCGTATAAGATGCTTGCAATATCCGAATATAAGCAAAGTGGGCAAATGGCCCTGTTCGAATACATTGAAAATGAACTGTAATATGTTCAAATATTTTGATCTATGGATAATGGTTTATGACCTATTTCGAGTGACATGCTTAAGAATAACTGGTGATTTTGCTTTTGATAAATTGATAATGCTATGTTTCAATTGGCATGATTTTTGGTTATTTCGATTATTAAGTATGAAATTGAGTATGTTGAAAATTGAATTGAATTATGGTCTTGACTGAATCAAAAGTGAAGCATGTGGTTAAATTAATGTTGTGTGAAATGTGTTCGAGCATGAACTATGAATGTTTGTTTACGTCATGCATGAAGCTATTTGTTTTGATTTTGCTAAGCTTAGTATGGTATAAATTGTATGTTAACAAACCTAGCTAAGTAAACTCAATGCTTGATCACACTTAAATTCAAGAATGAATTAGCTTTAGCATTACCTCGCTAAGTACAATTTTGTACTTAATGCTCCGTTGTTTCCTTCTTCCTACCTTAGCAGGGTAGCTTGGACCTAAAGCTAGCATTTGATCGAGACAAGTTACAAGACCAGAAAAATGTATGATCTTAGTCTCATATTTAGACTCCTAGATGGTGGCTTCGAAGTTTGTTTACGGGCTCGTTTTGTTTTGTTGGGTCGTAGCCTAAGTTTACGTTGGTGTTTGAAATTATATGCTCATTGGTGCTTAATTAGGAGGCCAAAATCATGTTTTGTATTTAGATAGAAAGCCTCATTATTTTTTTGTATATATGTAAGTCGAGCTAGTGGTCTTGCCTATTCTTTTGTTGTATATAGTTGATAGCTTGGCATGGTTTAGAGGCATATGAAACTTGACATTTTGTAATGATCTAGTTAATGGAAATCGAATATCATAGTATATGAATCGGACATGACTTGTATGTAAAATTGATATCTTAAATTTTTGTAATATTAGTATAAAACGAAAAAGTCCTAGATTAAATTAATCAAAGTTTCGAATGGCTTGGTGATGAATAGCTTAAGTTTCGGCATGTATGGTCTAATTTCTATCAAATAAATAAATTGTAAATGATTAGTTAATGGTTAGAATTAATTGACCATATAGAAAGCCTAGTGATCGAATGATTGTGGAATGGTGATTTGAAATTGAAATTTGATAATGTTAATAAGATAATTGAATCGACTTGTGATTTGATATGTAAGATTAAAAAAACTTTGTTTGATCATGTATGTTAGAAAAAAGTTTTTGTTAGCCCACTTTTCGCGTGTGCATTAATACGAATAATTTAATTAAAAATGGATTTTGTTTTCGATTTTCTGTTTTCTAATTCCGGTAACGCCCCTCGCTCCTAACCCGAGTTAGGGGTGTTACACATGAAATTAAAAGTGTATATACCATAAGTTATATTTATATCTCAATGAGGGGTAGAGTTGTAAATATTAATAAACTGTTTTAATTTAGTTTATATAAAGGGGTAGTGGTCTTCAAGATATACGTTAACTTGCATATCTCTCCTTCTCCGTCTGAGAGTTGTGTGGCAAGAGATAACTTATTATCTTGGAAGATCAAACCCTCTCTAAAATAACCCCATCAAAAGATTCAGGTACGCTTCTGCAAATCTAGTCTTTGTTCTTAATGATTTGACATGTATTGATATTTGGTTTATATTCTTATTGAATATTTTTTGGTTCTAACAATTTAAGCAACGGAAACACTCAACATGCACAATACCAAAAAATTTTCTTAAGCGTTGGAATACAACGCCGCTAGGTGATTTGGATGCTCAGATTATGGGTATCTCGAAGCAATTGGAAGTAATTGATGCTAAGGTGGAGAAGGGTGAAGCGACAAGTGTAGATTTGAGTACAAGATGCCAATTGACAGTTGAATTATGGAAGCATTCGAAATTTAGAGAATCAATTTGGCGACAAAAGTCGCGTATGACTTGGTTGAAAGAGGGCGACCATAACACTGCTTTTTTCCATAGAGCAGCGAAGATAAGAATAGTGCGTAACGTGATTCGCGGGGTCGCGGACGGTGGGAGATGGATAAAGGAACAGGATCAATTAAAAAGGTATTTTTTTCGGGCTTTTCGGCAACATTTCTCTTGCATTAAAGTGGCTGGTTCGTTTGATGCAGTGGTGAACTTCAGTTGTTTAAATGAGTTTGAGGCAGCGAGTTTGGAAGTGGAATTTACGGAGGAAGAAATTAAGGACGCAATTTGGTTGAGCGATGGTGCGAAGGCACCGGGGCCGGACGGTTTCACATTTGAATTTTTTAGGAAGGGGTGGCATTTCGTTAAAAATGACCTGCTTCAGTTCATGCTTCATTTCCAGCAATCGGGTAAATTGCCGAGGGGTGCTAACTCGGCTTTTGTGGTGCTTATACCGAAGAAGAACGATCCGAAAGTGATAGGGGATTATCGGCCAATCTGTTTGCTGAACTCGATATATAAGATTTTGACTAAATGCATGGCGAAACGACTACAAGGTGTGCTACCAATTTTGATCAGTGATGTGCAGTCTGCCTTTGTACACGGGCGCCAAATCCTTGATGGAGTTTTACTTGCTAATGAAGTTATCCATTCCTTACAACGAAGGAAGTTTGGTGAGGGGGGATTGATTCTAAAATTGGACTTTGCCAAAGCATACGACTGCATCAAGTGGGAGTGTCTCGACCGTATCATGAAGCGGATGGGATTTGGTGATGTTTGTTGCGCATGGGTGCGGGAATGCCTTAGTACGGCAAGGCTGTCAGTACTTGTTAATGGGTCGCCGACGAGAGAATTCCAAATGCGGCGGGGATTGAGGCAGGGAGATCCCTTGTCGCCACTGCTGTTTGTGATGGTGGCTGAAATGCTTCATCAGTTCTTGAGTAATGCCAAGGATTTGGAGGTATTTCGGGGGGTACAGGTGGCGAGTGGATGTGAAGTATCGCATCTGCAATTTGCAGACGATACGGTTTTGTTTCTTCCGGCGGAGGTAAATGTGGCAAAAAATTTGAAACGTATCCTTACTTGTTTTGAATATGCATCGGGGCTGGAAATTAATTATGCCAAGTCGAAATTGTATGGGGTGGGTGTGACGGAGGTGAGTTTACAACATGTTGCAAAAATATTGGGATGTGCTTGTGCTGAATTGCCTATAATCTATTTAGGGATGCCTCTGGGAGTTAATCCGAATAGTTTGCAGTTGTGGGAACCTTTAATTCAGCGTTTTCGAAAATGCCTTACGGGTTGGAAACGTGATGCTTTATCCATTGCGGGTAGATTGTTGTTGCTTAACTCGGTACTTTCATCTTTGCCGTTGTACTATATGGGGCTGTTCTTGGTGCCGCGAAGTGTGATCAGCAAGATAGATAGAATTCGTCGTCGTTTTTTGTGGGGAGGGTCGGAAACAAAGATGAAAATGAGTCGGGTGAATTGGTTGATTGCGTGTAGGCCTAGGAGGTTTGGGGGGATGGGCGTGGTGGACTTACGTGCAAGAAATCTCGCACTTTTAGCTAAATGGCGATGGCGATATGCTATGTCTGAGGGTTCATTGTGGCGAAAAATAATTGACGCGAAGTATGGGTGTGAGGTGGTAAGTTGGAGGCCTAATTCGACAGGGGTTAGGCACATGTCCAAGGTATGGAAGCAAATTATTGGCATACAAGAGGAGGTTGTAGTGGAGCGTTTTCTTGGGCCTTCACAATTCCGATGGCAGCTAGGGAAGGGTGATCGTATCTTGTTTTGGCAAGATGCTTGGTGTGCCGAGGAGCCCTTCGAAAAAATGTATCCGAGGTTATTTCGCTTGGCGAGGAATAAAAGAGCGTTGGTTCAAGACTATGCACGGGGTGGACGTTTCGATCATGGGGAGTGGGACTCTTTTTTCGGAAGGGCCTTGCGATCGTTTGAAGTGCCGCAAGTCGCTGATTTGAAACTGTGTATTGGAGGTTTGGTACTGGGCAGTGCATGTATGGACCGGCTGATTTGGAAACCAGCGCATACGGGAGTTTTTTCGGTTGCACAGTTGTATTGATTGATGACATCTTTCGGACTTGAAGCGAGGGCGGAGCTGGAGGCAATTTGGAAGTTGTCTGTACCACCGAAAGTTCAATATTTTTTGTGGTTTGTGAGGTTAGATCGGCTGCCTACTATGGTGATGTTGCAATCGCGGGGCATGTCGATAGGGGAGGAGGCGATGAAGTGTTGCTGGTGTCGGGCAGCAGTGGAAGACTTGGAACACATTTTGTTCCGTTGTTCGTTCGAGTGGGCTGTGTGGCAGCAGTTTTTTCGTTGGTGGAAGGTGGAGTTTGTGCAGCCGCGGAACTTGGGGGCGTTGTTTGAGCAATGCTTCGCGAATATTTTTGATGGGTGCTTCCGGGATTGGTGGTTAGCGTCATGCGCGGCTGTGGCATGGTCACTCTGGCTGGGCCGAAATTCATGTTTGTTTAATGGTAAAACAATGGATTTGGGAGAGATTGTGTTTTTGGTGAAGTTAAGGTCACTATTTTGGGTACGCCTAGAACTTCCACCGGGGGCTATTATGGAGTCGACATGGTGGGACAGCCCATGGTTGTGTGAAGTGCGTGCACAAGTAGCCAATTGTCGAGACTTTGTGAGGTGGGAATTGCCGATGGAGGGGACGGTGAAATTTAATGTAGATGGTGCGGCAAGGGGTAAACCGGGCAAGGCCGGTTGCGGTGGTGTGTTGCGGAATGCAGCGGGACAAGTGCTGGCTTTATTTTCCGGGCCGATAGGTGTTGTGGACTCGAATGAGGCGGAGGTGCAAGCCATTTGTTTTGCGTTGGAACTGTTGGTAAGTTCCGAGCGGATGTTCCCTCCATTAGTGGTGGAATCGGACTCGACGACGGCGATAGCGTGGGTGCTACACCATGATGCACGACCGTGGAAATATGGTGTATGGTTGCAACGTATCGATGAGGCATGTGCTGCTCTTGGAGATGTGTGCTTTCATCATATCTATCGAGAAGCCAATAAGTTCGCAGATGCGTTGGCAAAGAGTGGTGTCGATCGTACGCGTTGGTTCCAACGGGTGGGTTGATGTGTGCCTTTTTCTTTCGTGTTGATTCCTTTTTTTGACATTACCCAAGTACTCTTTTCCTCTATAGGTTTAGAGAGGTTTTTAATGAGGCTTGGGGAATGTTGGCTATGTAAGAACTTTTATTTAATAAATCATACATGTTTGCCGAGCAAAAAAAATATATTAATTTTATGAAAACAAAAAACATTTTGAAGTTTAAAAAATAATACTTCAATGATAAACTTGAAAGTAAGTTTCTTTCTTTTCTTTAGCTTCCATCATCTCCTTCCCTCTTGCAATAGAAGATAACCCAACTTTGAATAGATATCTTCTACCCTTTACTGGTATCTCGATATAGTCCCAACACTAAAAATTTGAGTTTAAGGTATATGATTAAGTTTTTAAGGTATATGATATAGTCCCAACACTACAAATTTGAGTTTAAGGTATACACGCACGCACGCACGCACACGCACGCACGCACACACACACATACATTTTGACCTAATTCTAATATTAATCTTACCAAGAGGGAGAAGATGATGGACTCTAGAGGAAGTAAGATGGTGTTCCTAGTGGTCTAAAACCAATGAACTAACGAAATATGAGGGGAAAAGAAGAACATTTTGACCTACCAACCAAACGTGTTTGCGCAGAATTTAAAGGCATAATGCTAAAAAAATACCCCTAACGTTTGACTGAATAGCCACTTTGGACTCTATTCTTTTTTTGAAGCAATTTAACCCTCAACGTTTCATTTTGGATTAAAATGTCCATTTGTGAATGAAAACTGGTAATCAACTAACGCTAAACAACTTGAAATGACTTGACAGAATGACAGGTCAGAAGAAAAAATATTTTATATTTTATACAAATTTATAAAATTATTTTTTGACTAATGTGTCATTCTGTAAAGTCGGCATATTTGCTTATGTGACATTGCTATCAGCGGCGTGCACTGCCATGTAGGTTTGTCACGTCATTTCAAGTCATGTAGCGTTAGTTGACTAACAGTTTTCATCCGTAGAGGGGCCATTTTGACCCAAAATAAAACGTTAAGTGTTAAATTGCTTCAAAAAAATGAATAGGGGCCAAGATGACTATACATTTAAACGTTATGGGGCATATTTTGGCATTATGCCAAATTTAAACAGTAACTAAACTCTAAACAAAGCACGAAACAGATGGCTGTTAATTTTAAAAATGCACAAAGGAATTTTTGAACATATAATTCGTTCTCCTTTTTCTTTCAATGATAGGTAAAAACGAACCTATTTATAGGTAAACTCCAAAACCTAACCAATTACTAATAGACTACTACGATAAATTATTAATGATCTTTTACAGATTTATCTTTATTTTAGACCCTTGAATTAGTTCTCTCATCTTTTTTTTTGATCGATAAGCGTATGATTTTATTCCAAAATGAGAAATCATACAACCTCCCATATGCCTCCTTAAAAAACCTCCCTACCCTAAATTGGAGGAAAAAGAGTGCATCATGGAAGGAAACGAGCACAAGGACATACCCCACGACGGACAAAAAACCCCATTACAAAATCATCCATCATCCGCAACAGCCTGAAGCCACGACACTCTATCCACCCCCCCTTTAGCTAGCGCATCGGCGAACGAATTCGCCTCACGGAAAGCATGATTAAAACAAACACACCTAAGCTGTAAACATGCATAATCAATCTCGCGAAACAACCCTCTATACCTCCATGGTCGCTTGTCTTTGTGCAGCACCCAAGATAAAGCAATCCGCGAGTCGGATTCAATAAGAAACGACCCATCCTCCTTCCATCGTGAGTCATCCAGCAAACGAACCGCATGCCAAATAGCCCAAACCTCAGCTTCATTCGACTCCATACACCCCAAAGGTCCCGAGAACACAGCCAACACCACCCCCTCGCATCCCGTAACACACCCCTACATCCCGCCATACCTGGTTTCCCCCGTGCCGCACCATCCACGTTAAACTTTAGTACCCCTTCTATCGGTGGGCTCCAATGTATTCCCGCTCTATGTTGCACTAAACTCGACGGCACACACAGCACTGGCCGCTCCCACCACGCAGCCTCGGATATAACCTCGCCATGGACGGAGAATTTAATCCAATAGAATGCACGAAGTTTGATAAGGAAGAGCAGCTCCTCGACATCCACCTTTTTCTTATTGAAGATGACTTCATTTCGCGCCAGCCATAAAGACCACAAGACCGCTGTGCAACCAACCATCCACCACGCTCTCCCTTCACCCGACAACACCCCACTAAAACATTGCAAGAAAAAGTCGGCAAAAGATTTAGGATTCGCCCAGGCCAGCCCCCACCAACAACGAAACCCCATCCACACGCTGTTCGCAAATGTACATAGAAAAAAGATATGCTCTTCCTCGTCAATCCCCTCCCTACACCACACACAATCAATTCCGGCTAGAGGCACACCCCGAGCGCTAAGCATAGACAGCGTTGGCAATCGGCGTAGTTGTACGAACCAAAGGAAACATTGTACCTTCGGCGATACTTCAATCTTCCACACATTAAAGCCATCAAAACCATGGTCGGATAGTCCCAACGAAGACATCAAATTCATTAAATTCCCCACTGAAAAATGACCAGTCGCATTCGGTTTCCAAACCAGCACATCTCGTTCACTCTCACACAAGAAAAAACCTTTTACAATCGCTCGCAACTGTCTCAACTGGTGTTGTTCAAATGATCGCAAATCACGGCCAAAAAACAGCCCCCAATCTGCATGGTTCAAAGTGCCTTGCCGCGCATATTCACATACCACTGCTGCCTTGTTGATCACACATCTAAATATGTTCGGGAACACCTCACAAAGAGGCTCCTCTAGGCACCAGCGATCGTACCAAAACAGTACCCTCGTCCCATTCCCTATGTGCCACAAGAAACAATCGTCACTCATAAATTTACCCGTGGCATCCCCTTCTTGTATCTCGACAATTCTCCTCCACACGAAAGACATGTGCTGCTTGCCCACCACATTCGGCAGCCTCCCCCTCATTGCAACGCCGTACTTAGCTTCCAAAATCGACTTCCACAACGCCTTGGGGGAATCGGCATATCGCCACAGCCATTTAGCAAGTAAAGCTGAATTTCGGAGCTCGATATTTGCCACTCCAAGCCCCCTGCCTCCTTCAGCTGACACACTTTCTCCCAAGCTACTCGGTTCATTTTTCTTCTTAAATCCGTATCGCCCCACAAGAATGCCCGCCGTATCTTCTCAATTTTATGCAATACTGTTTTCGGCACCCGAAATATGCTCATATAATATAGAGGCAGCGTAGAGAGCACCGAGTTCACCAAAGTCACTCTTGCGGCAAAAGATAAAGAATTCTTTTTCCATCCCGCTAGACACAAGCGCATCCGATTAATTACCGGCTCCCAAACCTTACCATTTCGTGGGTTAATTCCTATCGGAATTCCCAAGTATTTAAAGGGAAGTTCAGCTCGCACACAACCCAACTCCTTAGCCATCTCCAATGCCACTGCCTCCTCTAATCCCACATCATACATAGCCGATTTGGCATAATTTATTTGCAGCCCCGATCCATACTCAAAACACGTCAGCACGCGCTTCAAATTTCTAGCAAATTCAACCTTCCCTTGAATGAAAATAACCGTGTCATCGGCAAATTGCAAATGCGAGAGCCGACAATCCGCAGCCACACTCACTCCTCGAATCAGCCCCAATCCCTCCGCCTGTACCAAAAATTGATGCAGTGCTTCCGCGACAATCACGAAGAGTAACGGCGACAATGGATCACCTTGTCGCAAACCCCGCTCCATAGCAAACTCCGGTGTTGCACTACCATTTACTAGGATCGAAAGTCGTGCTGTACCCACACATTTCAGGATCCAATTCCGCCATCTCACCCTAAAGTTCATCCGACACATAACATCCACCAGAAACTCCCATTTAATGCAATCATATGCCTTTGCGAAGTCAATTTTCAGTACCACACCACCTTCACTAAATCGTCGCTTCCGAAGTGAATGAACCACTTCATTGGTTAACAAAATGCCGTCAACAATCTGCCGGCCTTTAATAAAAGCAGATTGCTCTTCACTAATCACCGAATGAAGAACCTTTTGTAGCCTACCTGCCAAAACTTTCGCCACAATTTTGTACACCGAATTCAGTAAGCATATCGGCCGAAAATCACTAATCACCTGTGGGTTCTCTTTTTTTGGGATCAATACAACAAAAGTCGAGTTGGCCCCTTTCGGCAAAGAGCCATTCGCATGGAAATCCGCAAACAAACGCCCCAAATCCTCCTTCAAGAACTCCCATCCCCTCTTGAAAAATGCAAAACTAAAACCATCCGGCCCCGGGGCCTTCGCGCCTTCACAACTCATAATGGCATCTTTAATTTCGGATAGCAAAAAATTAGATTCCAACATATCGGCAGCCTCCTTCTCCAGCCTACAAAACTACACAGCAGCTTCCATCCTTCCAAGGCAAGGTCGACGAGCAAAATGCTTTCGAAATTCAGCCTGAATATGGCGTTTTAACCTCTCCTTCTCTTCCACCCATGCACCATTGATCCGCAAGCCCATGATCTGATTTTTCCCAGCTCTAATTTTAGCACTTCGGTGAAAAAAAGAGGTATTACGGTCCCCCGCTTTTAACCAAAGAGCTCGCGACTTCTGTCGCCAAACCGATTCCCTGTACTTGTGAAGACGCCACAGCTCAATTTTCAGCCGACAAATCTCATCCGTCCGATGGTCACTAACCCCCGACACATCTACCACCTCATCTAGCCGGTCAATGTGGTCCGTCACCTCTCCAATTCTAGTCTCAACATGACCAAAACATTATTTATTCCATGTGCGCAAGAAATTTTTCATCTCCCTTAATTTAAATTGCATCGAATACCCCCCAAATTCAACCGAAATTCTCTCCCATTCCTTCGCCATTAAATCAACATGTTCCTTCTTCTCAAGCCACACATTTAGAAACCGAAACGGACGAGGTCCCCAATCACTATCCTCACTTGTCAGGCGAATCGGCGTATGATCTGAAATTCCCCTCGGTAAAACCAATTGGTACAGCGAAGAGAAGCGATCAATCCACTCACTCGACACCAAGAAACGATCAAAGCGGCAAGCCTTGTTCCCCGACCCGAACCACGTGAACTTCTTTCCCACAACTTTGATATCCATGAGGCCAACGTCCTCCACAAATTCGTTGAACTTCTCCATTCCCCTCGATGCATCAACACATCCACATCTCTCCCTCACCTCCCGCACCGTATTAAAGTCACCTCCCATACAACACGGCCCATCTAATTCCCCAACCAGCCCCCGCAAATCCCCCCATACCCGATCTTGAACTTCCACCTCGCAAGGAGCATACACATTAACCATCCAGCATATCCATTTCTCACTCACCCATTCCCCTTTAATCAAAATAAAATGGCGTGCTACATGTGTTTCTATCTTCCGGAATTTAACACTGTCCCAAATTAACATTAACCCCCCTGATCGCCCAACCGAAGGTGCTAAAACATAATCGAAATTATCCGATATCCACATTTTACTTACCCCATTTGCTGATAGCTGCTCCAACTTCGTTTCTTGCAGCATCACCATCGCACATTGGTGTTGTCGTACTCGGTCACGAACTGCACGACGTTTCGCGGCTGCACCCAAACCGCGAACGTTCCACGACAACACCCGCATCGCCACCTGCTATTTGTTTTCAATGCGCGCCTCAATGATGCGCGCAATGTCCTGAACAACCGCTTCCTCGTTGCCTACTGTCGAAGCCCCTATCAATCTGCCCAAATCAAGAGTCTGTTTTGCCTCTTTCAAAATCACCCTCTTCCTATTTACAAAATCCGAGTCCGATAAGGATCCATTAGCAATCCCCGTATCTTCCTGTAATTTCTTCTTCGGCCTTCCGCGAGCCTTCTTTGTCCCTTTGGTCATAGCCTCATACCTTTCCTCCGGATTCAAAACACTTATCAAAACATTAGATAAGCTTCTCACCTTACGAAGGACTCCATTATGTTCAATATACTTCGCATCCGAGGCCCTCAATTGTACAGGCCCATCCTCGATTAAATCCCCTGGTTTCACCCCCATCGTTTCATCGGCATTATGCACTATCAACTCCCGCTCCCCCATGGAAAAAATTCCCCTTGCACCCTCTCCTACACAGCAGTCAAAACGGTCCATATCGTGGCTTGTGCATTCACCAATTCTCTCCCTCACCAGCATATCCACCTCCTCAGCCGTTGCCAATGAAGTCCCCTGGGCATTCTCCGCCCTACACTCTTCAAGTTGAGCCACATCTAAACTCGTGTGCCCACTTGTCCCCTCTCTATCTATTAACGCGACCACCTCATCCGAAACCCACGAATTTTCTCTACTTGGTGAAATCACCCTCAAATCAATTTGTTTTTCATACGTGCAGCCTTTCCTTGTAGCTTTGGCATCCAGATTCGAATCAATTTCCTGTGCATCTCTGGAAATTAAATTTGCTTCGTCACCCAGTAGGCTGTCTTGAACAAACGAATGCAACATCGGATCGCTGTCATTCGACTTAGTAGCCTCTATCGGTACCTGAGCGCTATGTGAACTAGATTCCGAGGCTGTTTCCATTTCCTCTTCCTCGTCCCTATCCGCTGGCTTCACCTCTCTCTCCCATTCTTGCACTCGAATGTTATAACAATTCCCATCAACCTCCAATTCCAGCAACTCGTCAATTCTATCGATCCTATTGGTTTCAATTAGGATTCTGCTTCGCTCGAAAGAAGAAGGTGAGATCGTCGATAAGTCGACCTTGACCAACGATCCCCATACTTTGGCAATATTTTCGAAAGTCTCCGTTGCCCACGCGTGAATGGGAATCCCGCTCATAGCCAGCCAAACTCTTCTCGTCGACATCTGAACTTCTGTCGACCACGGGCGTATATCTACAAACCACTTCTCAAGGTCTGTCCGTGACATAATGTCCAATTTTTCGCCCGATTCATTGGGCATTAATAGCACCATTCTCCCGGCCATGTGCATAATTGAGAAGCCCCTCACATTGTTCTCATGTAGCTCCTTTGCCAAATGAGCGATCGAGATCGAATTACGTCGCCATCCCACCACACAGGTTTTTAATATTTCCCATTTGTCTCCATCAATTTTTCCCACAATTCTTCTCAACGGAACTGCTTTTGTTGTTACAATTGGATCTTGATCATCCTTTAAATTCACCTTTTCCACGAAATCCTTACTTAATTGGGGGGTGTAGCCTTATGATTCATCAATCCTTTCTCTTGCCAAGACGAATTCCTTTCCCCATCTCTAGCAAAAAGGACCGTGATCACCGATCCGTAGAGGCGGAAACCATTCAGCCGCTCGATTACACGCTTAGCATCTTGAATAGTCGCCATCCGAACAAACCCGAATCGCGCCCCATCTTTCCCTTTCTTCTTCGGGACAAACACATCCCTCACAACCCCGTGCCTATCAAAAACTTTCCAGATCCCCTGCCAATGCAGTTGTGGCGGCAGATTCGACACAAATAGGGTCCACACTCGGCCTCCGCTCTGCCCCGTTCGATCGCGCTCACCCGGAAACCACCTATCGCCCATTTTTTCCGTAGTTTTTAGGGAGATAAAATTTACGTACTTATTAAATACTTGTAAACACCTCGTATAAGTCAATTATGAGTTGTGATAATTTAAAGTTTAGAGTTAAAATTTTACAATCTCATAGCTTTTAGGGTTTAGGGTTTAGGTGACCATTAATGGGTGCAGTCATGATTGATATGACGAAGACCGCTTTGATCTTATATGGATATAGTTGATGGACGAGATTGTTAAAGAATACCTATTGTTTGATAGCAATTTTTTGAGCTCATAATGTTATACATTTGTCGGGAAACATATGTTGCCCAAGTGGGAGATTGTTGTATTAAAATCCGCAATTGTGGGCACATATGTATAATGTATGTTGCTATTATAAAGTATAACACATGATTAAGTGACCAATTATGTTAAACGTATTATAGGTATTAAATTGTCATGAAATTAAAAGTGTAGTTACCATAAGTTATATTTATATCTCAATGAGGGGCAAAGTTGTAAATATTAATAAATTGTTTTAATTTAGTTTATATAAAGGAGTTTATATAAAGGGATAGTGGTCTTCAAGATATATGTTAACTTGCATATCTCTCCTTCCCCGTCTGAGAGTTGTGTGGTAAGAGATAACTTATCATCTTGGAAGATCAAACCCTCTCTAAAATAACCCCATCAAAAGATTCAGGTACCCTTCCGCAAATCTAGTCTTTGTTCTTAATGATATGACATGTATTGATATTTGGTTTATATTCTTATTGAATATTTTTTGGTTCTAACAATTTAAGCAACAGAAACACTCAACCTGCACAATACCAAAAAATAATATATTAATTTTATGAAAACAAAAAACATTTTGAAGTTTAAAAATATAATACTTCAATGATAAACTTGAAAGTAAGTTTTACTTTTCTTTAGCTCCCATAATCTCCTTCCCTCTTGCAATAGAAGACAACCCATCATTGAATAGAAATCTTCTACCCTTTACCGGTATCTTGATATAGTCCCAACACTAAAAATTTGAGTTTAAGGTATATGATTAACTTTTTAAGGTATATGATATAGTCCCAATACTACAAAATTGAGTTTAAGGTATACACACACGCACGCACGCACGCACACACACATACATTTTGACCTAATTCTAATATTAATCTTACCAAGTGGGGGAACAGGAGGGACTCTAGAGGAAGTAAGATGGTGTTTCTAGTGGTCTAAAACCAATAAACTAAGGAAATATGAGGGAAAAAGATGAACATTTTGACCTACCAACCAAACGTGTATGCTCAGAATTTAAAGGCATAATGCTAAAAAATACCCCTGACGTTTGGCTGAATAGTCACTTTGGACTCTATTTTTTTGAAGCAATTTAACCCTCAACGTTTCATTTTGGATCAAAATGTCCATTTGTGAATGAAAACTGGTAATCAACTAACGCTAAACAACTCGAAATGACTTGACAGAATGACACGTCAGAAGAAAAAATATTTTATATTTTATACAAATTTATAAAATTATTTTTTGACTAATGTGTCATTCTGTAAAGTCAGCATATTTGCTTATGTGACATTGCTATCAGCGGCGTGCACTGCCATGTAGGTTTGTCACGTCATTTCAAGTCATGTAGCGTTAGCTGACTAACAGTTTTCATCCGTAGAGGGGCCATTTTGACCCAAAATAAAACGTTAAGTGTTAAATTGCTTCAAAAAAATGAATAGGGGCCAAGATGACTATACATTTAAACGTTAGGGGGCATATTTTGGCATTATGCCAAATTTAAACAATAACTAAACTCTAAACAAAGCACGAAACAGATGGCTGTTAATTTTTAAAAATGCACAAAGGAATTTTTGAACATATAATTCGTTCTCCTTTTTCTTTCAATGATAGGTAAAAACGAACCTATTTATAGGTAAACTCCAAAACCTAACCAATTACTAATAGACTACTACGATAAATTATTAATGATCTTTTACGGATTTATCTTTATTTTAGACCCTTGAATTAGTTCTCTCATCTTATTAAATACTTGTAGACACCTCGTATAAGTCAATTATGAGTTGTGATAATTTAAAGTTTAGAGTTAAAATTTTACAATCTCATAGCTTTTAGGGTTTAGAGTTAAGATTTTATAATTTAAAGTTTAGAGTTTAAAATATAGGGGTTAGATTTAAGGTTCATAAAAAATATATATGAAAATTTAAAAATCTGCCTATCCACTGAGTTCATCAAATAATTACCCTTCTTATATTTACTACCCTTCTTATATTTACTAATGCTATATTAATAAACTCATGAAAATGAAAAAATAGGTGCCGGACACCAACCCGGCTAATGGCTTAAGAAAGTAGTAGCGGGCTAGACCACAAGTTGACAATTGGCTAATTAATTATATATTGGCATACAAGAAGCCGAAGCCTGTCGGTTAGTGAGTGAAGCACCGCTTTGTCAGAAAGTAAGAACCATGCCCCCCCTGGTGACTCTGTGTCTAGTGCTGCGGCGCAACACAAGACGGATTCTCAGCTAGGGTTACAAGCTCACGCTACCGAGCTCGGGCAAGCAAGTTTGGTAATTGCAACAAATATATATTGTACTATTTGGAATTAAATAGATGATGTGGGATAACAATTAATACGGTTTGATTGTTGCAACGTGACTCACATGTTGATTTATCTATGCCAATATATTTACTCACATGTTGGTTGGTCAAGTTGCTCATCTTTGTTCCTACGTTTTTCTTAGGTTATGGGTTTAGATAGGGGTGTGAAAAACTGACCCGACCTGGTAACCTGCCTGAAACCCGATTGAGTCAGAACCTGGTTTAACTCGAGAATTCAATGACCGAACCCGACCTGAACCCGACCGAAACGAACTCGAACCCGAATTTGACCTGTAACTGTAGAAACCGAACCCGAACTGCACCCGACCGAAGTGAACCCGAACCCGAATTTGACATGTTACTGTAGTAACCGAACCCGACCTGCACCCGACCGAAACGAACTCGAACCCGAGACTGACCTGCCAGATAACCGATTTAACCCGACCTGTTTTGAAACCGACCTGTTTGAACCCGACCTGTTTTGAACCCGACCTGATATTGACCTGAACTGTTATTGACCTGAACTGTTCTTGACCTGAACTGATATTGACCTGAACTGTTATTGACCTGAACTGATATTGACCTGAACTAATACTATTATTTGATTTGCTGATAATGATGATTATCTGACATTTGAAGAAGTTATATTTAATGAATATAAAATAATGTTAAGTATTAATAAATTTTAAAATTAATAATAATGTCAAGTATTAATAAATTAACTAACTTAACTTTAATTAAAAGATAAATTGAATGAATAAATATAAGTGGTAATAAATTATCATTAATTAAAAGATAATTTTAATTAAAAATGATAAAAATAATCTTTTAAGTTAATAATAACTTTAATTAACTTGAATTCATTTTAAAACTTACATTCATTTTATAAATAATATGAATAAATTAATGCTAAATTAACTTAACTTAAGATTAAAAATAACTTTAATTAACTTGCATTCATTTTAAGTTGAATGAATAAACATTATTAAATCAAATTGTCTTTCTAATTAACTTAACTTTTATTTTAAAATAACTTCAAAGATAAATTATTATAATTAATTAACTTAAGTTGAATGAATAACCATTATTAAATTAAATTTTTATACTTAATTAAATTAAGTTAAATGAGTAAAGATTATTAAATTAAATCTATATTCTTAATTAAGATAAGATGACTAAATTTTTTTATTATATGAATAAATTAATGCTAAATTAACTTAACTTAAGATTAAAAATAACTTTAATTAACTTGCATTCATTTTAAGTTGAATGATTAAACATTATTAAATCAAATTGTCTTTCTAATTAACTTAACTTTTATTTTAAAATAACTTCAAAGATAAATTATTATACTTAATTAACTTAAGTTGAATGAATAACCATTATTAAATTAAATTTTTATACTTAATTAAATTAAGTTAAATGAATAAAGATTATTAAATTAAATCTGTATACTTAATTAACATAAGATGACTAAATTTTTTTATTAACTTAACATACTTAAATGACTTTATAAAACCTGAATAACTTAAATGACTTAATTAAGTTAAGTTGTTTAAAACATTATAATTAACAGTGAATATATAAAAGCTTACATAACTTTTACAAACAAATTTAGGGTTTAGGGTTTGGTAATTAGGGTTTATGGTAAAATAGAATTGAATTGGGGATTATGGTTTGAAGGATTGAAAAGATGGAAATGGAAGAATATATGGTTGTTCTTGAGAAAAAAAGAGGTTTTGATCGAGAACAAACAGATTTTTGGTGGGCTAAGGTTTTTGTATAAGATCTGGAGAGGGGAAAGTGGATGAACAAGGAAGAACTTGGTAAAAACGAGGTTTTGATCGAGAATAAACAGATTTTTGGTGGGCTAAGGTGTTTGTATAGGATCTGAAGAGGGGAGAGTGGATGAACAAGGAAGAACTTGGTAAAAATCAAGATTTTGATCGAAAAGATTGAAAATTTCTGAGAATTTTGTGTTTTTAGAGGAGAGAGAAGATGAGAGGATATTTTGGCAGAGTAACGGTAAGGGGAAATAGTGAAAAATGAAGGGGGGGGGGGGGTGAGGGTCTATTTATAGGCTCATTCCGGGTCAAAAGATCCGCGCTCCGCAATCACTCTTAGTTTCATTTCTTTCATTTTCGTCCTTTTTTATTTGAAATTGAGCTGACAATTATGTTTTAATTTCAATTTGGTCATTAATGCAATTTTAAGGTTTAGGGTATTTGGTTTAATTTAGGGTTTGGGGTTATAGTTTAGGGTTTTCCTTTTCAATGTTAAAATTTTATATTTCAGTTTTAGGGTTTAGAGTTGTGTAATTATTTTTAGGTTTAAGGGTTAGTCTTTGAATTAAGGTTTGGGGTTTAGGTTTAGGGTTTACTAATTAATTTTTAGGTTTAATGTTTCTTTTAATTAATTTAGGGTTTATGGTTTAGGGTTTCTTTTAATTAATTTAGGGTTTATGGTTTAATAATATTTTGAATCACTAACCCTAAATCCTAAACCTAAAACCCTAAAAACCCTAAGCCTTAAGCCCTAAACATGAATCCCTGGAAATAAAAAAACCCTAATCCATCAATATATAAATATAATGCATGTAAGTTGTGGTTTAGGGTTTAAACCCTAAACCACTAATCTTTAATCTATAACCCATAGTCCCTAATCCTAAATTAGGGGTTTAGTGCTTAGGGTCCATAAGTTATGGTTTAGGGTTTAATGCTTAGGGTCGATAATTAGTGATTAGGGGTTTAAACACCAAACCCTAATCTTTAATCTTTAATCCATAGTCCCTAATCCTAAACCCTAAACAATAACCACTACTCTCTAAACCATAAAACCCTGAATCTATCAATATATATATATATATATATATATATATATATATAATACATGAACCCTAATGTATGTATCAATTTATGAACACTAAACCCTAAAGCATAAACCCTACACCCTAAGCCCTAAACATTAATCCCTAGAAATAAAAACCCTAATACATCAATATATATATATATATTAATATAATGCGTGAACCCTAATGTGTGTATCAATTTATGAACACTAAACTCTAAAGCATAAACCCTACACCCTAAGCCCTAAACATTAATCCCTAAAAATAAAAACCCTAATCTATCAATATATATTAATATAATGCATGAACCCTAATGTAGGTATCAATTTAAGAACACTAAACCCTAAAGCATGAACCCTACACCCTAAGCCCTAAACATTAATCCCTAAAAATAAAAACTATAATCCATCAATATAATGCATGTAAGTTATGCTTTAGGATTTAGTGCTTAGGGTTCATAAGTTATGGATTCGGGGTTTAGACCTTAAACCCTAATCTTTAATCTATAACCTATAGTCCCTAATCCTAAATTAGGGGTTTAGTGCTTAGGGTCCATCAGTTATGGTTTAGGGTTTAATGCTTAGGGTCGATAATTAGAGATTAGGGGTTTAAACACCAAACCCTAATCTTTAATCTTTAATCCACACTCCATAATCCTAAACCATAAACCCTAAACAATAACCACTACTCTCTAAACCCTAAAACCCTAAAATAAATACCCTAATCCATCAATATATATATGTGTATATAATGCATGAACCCTAATGTATGTATCAATTTATGAACAATAAACCCTAAAGCATAAACCCTACACCCTAAGCCCTAAACATGAATCCCTAAAAATAAAAACCCTAATCAATCAATATATATATTAATATAATGCATGTAAGTTATGCTTTAGGGTTTAGTGCTTAGGGTTCATAAGTTATGGATTAGGGGTTTAAACACTAAACCCTAAACCCAAAATCTGAAACCCTAATCTATCAATATATATATAATACATGTACATACGTATGTATCAATTTATGAACCCTAAACCCTAAACCATAGACCCTAAAAAACACTAATCCATCAATATATATATATATATAATACATGTACGTATACATGTATCAATTAATGACCAGTAAACACTAAACCCTAAACCATAAACCCTAAATCCTAAAAATAAAAACACTAATCCATCAATATATATATAATACATGTACGTATGTATGTACCAATTTATGAATAGTAAACCCTAAACCCTAATCTGTAAACCCTAAGCCCTAAAAATAAAAACCCTAATCCATCAATATATACATATAACACATGTACGTATGTACGTATCAATTTATGAACAGTAAACCCTAATCCATAAACCCTAAACCTTAAAAATAAAAACCTTAATCCATCAATATATATATATAATACTTGTACGTATGTATGTATCAATTTATGAACATTCAACCCTAATCCATAAACCCTAAACCCTAAAAATATAAACCCTAATCCATCATTATATATAATATATGTACGTATGTATGTACCAATTTATGAATAGTAAACCCTAAACCATAATCCGTAAACCATAAACCCTAAAAATAAAAACCATAATCCATCAATATATATATAACACATACACGTATGTATGTATCAATTTATGAATAGTAAACCCTAAACCATAGACCATAAACCCTAAACCTTAAACCATGATCCATAAACCCTAAACCCTAAAAATAAAAACCTTAATCCATCAATATATATAATACTTGTACGTATGTATGTATCAATTTATGAACAGTAAACCCTAAACTTGAAACCCTAAACCCTAATCTATAAACCCTGAACCTTAAAAATAAAACCCTTAATCCATCACTATATATATATAATACATGTACGTATGTATGTATCAATCTATGAACAATAAACCCTAAACCATAATCCCTAAAAATAAAAACCCGAATCCATCAATATATATATATACAATGCATGTAAGCATGTATGTATCAATTTATGAACCCTAAACATTAATCCCCAATCCCTAAACCTTAGACCATACCACCCACCCTAAACCCTAATCCTCAAACTACTAAAGTACTAAACCATAATCCTTATATGTATGCACGTATAATGTACTAATACTATATATGTTAAATCCTAATCCCTACTCCCTAGTCCCTACACTACACATAACACAATAAACCCTAAACCCGAAGGAACCCGACCTGAAATGAACCCGACCTGAAACAAAACCGACCTGAAATGAACCCGACCTGAAACGAAACCGACCTGAAATGAACCCGACCTGAAACGAAACCGACCTGAAATGAACCCAACCTGAAACAAAACCGACCTGAAATGAACCCGACTTGAAACGAAACTGACCTGAAAAGAACCCGACCTGAAACGAACCCGACCTGAAACGAACCTGACCTGAAACGAAACCGACCTGAAACGAACCCGACCTGAAACGAAACTGACCTGAAATGAACCCGACCTGAAACGAAACCGACCTGAAATGAACCCAACCTGAAACGAAACCGACCTGAAATCAACCTGTCAATTAACCGTTTTGGCCCGACCTGAAATGAACCGACCTGAAATGAACCCGACCTGAAATGAACCCGACCCGAAATGAACCCGACCTGAATTGAAACCGACCTGAAATGAACCCGACCCGAAATGAACCCGAACCCGAACCGAATCGAGTCAAAACAAAAAATGACCTGAAATGACCTGTAACCGATTTGACCCGACCTGACAGAGCCCGACCTGAAACCCAACTGTTGACCTGTTTTTACATCCCTAGTTCTAGACCCACTAGGAACACTCTCTTCCTTACCTTAGAGTCCCCTTCCCCTCCTCTCTATGTATCATTAGTATTAGAATTAAAATTTGTCAAAAAATAGTCTCTTATAATATTTTCTCGTCAGAGAGTTTTGTGGTAAGAGATAACTTATCATCTTGGAAGATCAAACCCTCTCTAGAAAAACTCCATCAACGAATTCATATATGCTTTTGCAAATCTAGTCTTTGTTCTCTCATTCAGAAGATCCAATGCTTTTTAGTCTCCGTTAATTAGGGTTTGGTAACCTTAGGTTTTGAAATTTCGAATGTTAGTATATTACGTTTTGATTCATCATGGTGATAACCCTTTACTTTATTGTTGAAATTAGGGTTTTTAACGGTAATGAATATTCATGCCCTTTTATGAATTTATTAGTTATAGTAAAAACTTTCTTGATTATGGATTTACTTTTAAATCATGATATTGCTTTTACTTCTTTAGTAATCGCATCTAGTAAACTCAAGTATAAAATATATTCAATTCGGTTGGATCAAAATTTTATTTTTATCATTGGGTATTAAGATAAATCTTTAGAAACAGATAAATTCATGTTTCGGCTATGTATAATATTTTAGTGGGTTAATTGAAATACATTGTCACCAAAGTGATCTCTTATGCGTAGATTAACTTATTTAAAATATCAAGATGTTTGTGTTTTTGTAATTCGTGTGTTTATTAATTGGCCCAAAGGAAAATTTATATTTGTCCGAATTTCAAGGACACCTTTGGTAATAAATGTGTGACAATTATAAGGTGTTTTATTTGTACAATACGTTAGTCCAAAGATTAATCTGTTGTTCGACATGATTTATTGTCAAGGAATGGAAAAGGCACTTACTCAGAGTGTTTGGTTCTATATTCCAAGGATCGATGATTGTGTGATTAGCTGTATAATTTTGTTGGTTATGTTAGTATTTTTTTTGAACAGTCTTAGGGTGCTTGCAATATAGTTTATGTTCATACATATTCTTACCCTTTGATAATGCACATACACCTTGCGGACAAAGTGATTTAAACTCGAGTCTCCTATGATGAACATCATCCTCTTTTCCACTTGAACCACTTAATGGTTCTAATCTTATAAAACGAATTAAAAACTATCATTCTAAGATCATTTCGTGAGTGAAAAATATGTAAAGACAAATAAATAAACATGGCATTTAAATAAGAATGCAACACTAAGGGACTGTTAATTGTTGGTTTCTATTCATCGAGGGTGAAAATTGTACGGAACGAAACGTTAAGGGACTATTTGCACCCAAAAAATGATAGGAGCTAAAGTGACCAAAAGGTCAAGCATTGGGGTTATTTTTGACTTTATACCTTACCTAAAACGTGTAAATATACCTTTTAAAAAATAAATATTATAAGTGACTATTTTTGACTTCTTAAGGGGATGTTTGCACCCAAAAAAAAGAATATGAGCTAAAGTGACCAAAAGGTCAAACGTTATCGGTTATTTTTGACATTATGCCTTTATTTTATTATGCATATAGTTGTAATATTTATTTATTTAAAGGTATATTTACACTTTTTTTATAGGTAAGATATATTTATTTTTATGCATATAATTGATATATTTATTTATTTATCTATAGTGTATAGTTTGTGTAACGACCTAGAATATTAGGTCAACGGTTTAGCATTTACTTGGGGAATGGGCTCCATAGTTTTTATGGATCATTTGAGTATTTAGGCCAATACACGTATTTTTTTGGCTTGAGAATGGTTAAGAACGGCTTAGGGAGTGAGCAAAGGGTGACAAGGAATAGTTGGAGGGTTTATGTGAGCAAATAAGAATGGATATGGGCAAATGGTTCAACCATGAAAGTCATCGAGGGAACGAATATATGAGCAAATGACTTGACTTTAGGAAATTATTGGATGAGTGAATATATAAGCAAATGACTTGACTCGGAGAAATCTATTGAGAGCTCGAACGATCAACCGGATGTTCCAAGAGGGGGGAATTAGAGTTTTGCTTTGGTAGATGTTAATGTAGAGCGTTTGGATGTTCTCTATTTATAAGCGCAAGTGTACACTCCTGTCAAGTTATAGTATAAAAGATATTGTCTCCCACATGGATTGGACAGCTTGATTCGAGTAGTAAGTCTTGCACAAGAAAAGTAAATGCACAATTAAATTGGATGTTGAGGAAGAAAGTAAAATAAAAAAACAAGTAATTGAAAATGAAGTGATCAAATGGATAGATAGGGCAAGGTTATGCTGCTGCTTAGTGTGAAACTGCGTTGAATAGGATAAGTCATTTTGCGATGCCTGACTCTGGTGCCTCGGTGGTGGATGGCAGGTAGACTACTGAGACCCTCTCGCTGCCTCGGCAAGGGAATGGAACTGTGTCTCGACGACAAACTCGGCTGAACTACAAGGCTCGGTAGAACGCTTCGAAAGTGACTCCGCTTATGTCTAAGTCAGAGTTCTGTTGATGCCCACTGTAGATAATACCAGTCGTGGTGTGAATCGTGCAAAGACAGTAATGTTGATTCCTCCTCTTTTAGCCGCCTTAAACCCTTAACCTATATCTAGGCCGGATTGATTGCACCGTCTATAGATGAAATCATACTTACTCCTTTCGTGAGTTCGACTCTCTCGATACTGAACAAATGGATAGAATTCAACTAATCTTTCACCTTAATTGAAAACTATGAAGAACATGGAATAAGTAAACCTTGTAATTTTATTTGCAAAAACAAACTTGAAATCCTAAACAACTGCTCTCACAACTAATTACAACATAACCCAAACCCAAGGAGAAATTTAGAACATATCGGCAGCAAGAAAACCTAAACTACGCCTAAGGAAAACCTTAAGTTGTTTTGAATTAGAGTTACAATGGGTATATATAGGCATTAGCTAGGTCTAGTCCTTTTTGAAGTAGAAGTCTTCAAAGTAGCTTTTTACATTAAATGTGGCTTTAAACCCCGACTTCTTTGAGTTTAATGTGGACTTTATCGTGTGGCCTTGCTCCGCAAGTAATCTCGAGATTCTCCTTTGGCGGCTCTTCCCGCTGCTACAGACGTCAGAAAATTGAGTGGGCAACATCGATAGAATCAAGATTTTCTACTCTACAGATCTCACTCCGGTTCTCCAACTCCATAGTCTGCTGTCTTGGGCGGCGGTAGCTACTCGACAGCTGTTGTCTCTATTTGGAACTGCATCAGTACAGCTCCTTGGTTCGCTGCCTCAACATCACGTCCTCAGCTCCTCTTTCCCTCTGTTATCCTCTAGTACCTGAAACTAAAATTACACTAAAACAGTACCTTTTCTTCACCAAATGACAGATAATCTATAAAGACATGGCAAAGTAGAGAAATACTGTAAACTGCAATGCATGATCCTAGTTATGCCTAGAATGCACTCAAAAATAGCAATAATATGAGATGGAATGTGCATGAAATATAGAACTTGTAGACACTTTACAGTTAACTCCTCAAAAGTACTAATTTTCATATATATTTTACCGTGCTTTTGCTTAACTTTAAGTACATATCCATGCATTTAGTTAGTAGAATCATGAAGTTGCATTAAGGAGTTAAGGAATATTTCCTTTGCCAGAGTAAATATGAATTTCCTTGTTGTGGCAGGTCAGGAGCAAGATTGGCAGCACATGTTTGGCAGAGCAGAGCATGAAGAGCAAAATGCCAAGCTTGATTGGAAAAGAAGAATGCCAAGCTTGGTTGGCAAAAGAAGAATGTCAAGCTCGTTGGCAAAAGATCGAAGGACGATGACGTCAGCCCTAGTCAAAACCTGATCAGCTCAAATTCAAAAGAGGATAAAGAGATAAACACACTTATCCTATTGCACAATTAGATTTCAAATTTAAACCTAATCTAGGGTTTCCACGCACGCCTATTTAAATGAAGCCCGATGATGAACAAAAGAGAACGGAGAAAGGAAGAATAAGCTACACCATGGTGAAGAGGGCGACTTGTAGTTCGATCAGGCTAGACCGAGATATTTGGAGCCATTAAAAGGCTGCTTCGACAGATCTCTTTCATTGCCCATTTCTCTTTCGTTTTAATTTTATTTTTTTGATGGTGTTTGTTGAAAATGATTTGATGTTGATGGTTCCCCCAACCATGATTGAATGCCTTGGCATTATTTTCTATCCTGCTAGCACTTTATTTCCAAAAATTCTTTGACATACGACAATTGGCATTGTATGCTTATTATGCCTTAATAACTTAACAAACTTAAGAGGTAACGATTAGTTGCCAGGTGCTAAGAAGAGAAACTTCGACAGAAGATGTTGAAGTAGATGAGCTTAATTCGGAAGTGAATCGACCCCTTAGGAGTATAGATTGAAACTTAATCAAGTTAATTAATGAAAAGCTTCAATATAGACATATAATAGTTTTAAAATGGTTAACTTAGGGTATTTCCATCGACAGAGATAATGCCACTCTTGAAATCTGCTCGGCATTAAAACCAAAGCTGAAGTTATTAATCACTGGCATAGCTAGTGTGAAATCCAAGCATCCCTTGCCAACTCTCATCGCCAATTGATTACACTTGTTTGCCAAAGTTCCTGAACTTTTACTTTATTTTTCCTTAGTTATTTTTCTCAATCTTAAATCCAACTTTCATATCAAAATCAATTCTTTCAAATCTCAAGTAAAGATCATGGTATTTAATTCTTGGACAATCCTTGTGGAGACGATACTTAACTCACTACTATATTACTTGTTGACCGTGTATACTTGCACGTAAAGACATATTCTTGGCATTATTTACTTGCATATTTACACTGAATACTTAATCTTTTGTCATGCAATATTACATCGACAGTGGATGAAAAGCTAAGAAATAAAAAATGCGACACAATGATTTATAGTGGTTTGACTTTCTAACCAAAGTCTACCCCCAATACCTTAGCTATCCACACTAAGGATTTCCACGAATTCACTAATTTGTCTTTCCTTTTTCCGGGCTCAATGAGATAACCCTTACAACCAAGACTTATACCCCCAAAGTCTTGAAAACACTCTTTTACAAAGAGAGAATAAATAAGCAAACAATGAGAACCCTTACAAGGCAAATGTGTTTGCAATTTAAGCTCACACCCAAAATCCTAAACACTTGAAAAAATGTGACAATTTGGCTAACTAGTGTTCCCTAAAAGAAATATGACAATTTAAGAACAAAACTTGATTTCTCAATACATGAATGTTGGCAAGTTGTTTCTTGTTGTTCCATGGCTGCTTGAAGAGGTCTTTTAAACCCTCTAAGTAGTTTGTAGCCGTTACTAGCCGTTCGGGTTGATTTGGAGCCGTTTGAGAAGTTATTTCTAGCATTAAATGTACTTTTGGTGCATGGCGTATCGGTACATTCCTCAAAGAAGAAAGAGTCATCTGGGAATAAATGTAGTGGGTATTGGTACACGATACATGTGTATCAGTATAAACCCATCCGTATCGATACGGTCTAAGTCGTATCGATACTCACTTTGGCTACTGGAACTTGTCAAAACTTGGGGAAAAATGGGCATATAGGTACATGGGCAACCGTACCGGTACGGGCTCTTTCGGGTATTGATACAATAACAAGTGTATCGATACACATTGTCTATTTTTTACTTTTGGGTTATTGTGAAATCATTTAAACAAGTCAAAAACCCATTGAAAATATTTCAAAAATATTTTTCAAGTTAATGGACTTTGAAATATTTTTGCAAATTAGTTTAAGTCCAAAAAAATTCCATTTAAGTTATATCAAAATCAAATATCTCAACAATCTCCCCTTTTGGTATAACGAAACCCCTTAAAATTGTTTTTGAAATTTCTCCCCCTTAAAAATAATTGTATAAAAATAAAATATTTTTAGAAAATATTTAAAGATCCATTTCCCCTTTTTTTTGAAATTAAAATTTTCAAACCTATCTTTCCCCATTTCTGTTATATCAATAATAATTTCAAACCTATCTTTCCCCATTTCTGTTATATCTTTCCCCATTTCTGTTATATCAATAATAATTGTATAAAAATAAAATATTTTTAGAAAATAAAACTAATGTGTCATTCTGTAAAGTCAGCATATTTGCTTATGTGACATTGCTATCAGCGGCGTGCACTGCCATGTAGGTTTGTCACGTCATTTCAAGTCATGTAGCGTTAGCTGACTAACAGTTTTCATCCGTAGATGGGCCATTTTGACCCAAAATAAAACGTTAAGTGTTAAATTGCTTCAAAAAAATGAATAGGGGCCAAGATGACTATACATTTAAACGTTAGGGGGCATATTTTGGCATTATGCCAAATTTAAACAATAACTAAACTCTAAACAAAGCACGAAACAGATGGCTGTTAATTTTTAAAAATGCACAAAGGAATTTTTGAACATATAATTCGTTCTCCTTTTTCTTTCAATGATAGGTAAAAACGAACCTATTTATAGGTAAACTCCAAAACCTAACCAATTACTAATAGACTACTACGATAAATTATTAATGATCTTTTACGGATTTATCTTTATTTTAGACCCTTGAATTAGTTCTCTCATCTTATTAAATACTTGTAGACACCTCGTATAAGTCAATTATGAGTTGTGATAATTTAAAGTTTAGAGTTAAAATTTTACAATCTCATAGCTTTTAGGGTTTAGAGTTAAGATTTTATAATTTAAAGTTTAGAGTTTAAAATATAGGGGTTAGATTTAAGGTTCATAAAAATATATATGAAAATTTAAAAATCTGCCTATCCACTGAGTTCATCAAATAATTACCCTTCTTATATTTACTACCCTTCTTATATTTACTAATGCTATATTAATAAAACTCATGAAAATGAAAAAATAGGTGTCGGACACCAACCCGGCTAATGGCTTAAGAAAGTAGTAGCGGGCTAGACCACAAGTTGACAATTGGCTAATTAATTATATATTGGCATACAAGAAGCCGAAGCCTGTCGGTTAGTGAGTGAAGCACCACTTTGTAAGAAAGTAAGAACCATGCCCCCCCCCTGGTGACTCTGTGTCTAGTGCTGCGGCGCAACACAAGACGGATTCTCAGCTAGGGTTACAAGCTCACGCTACCGAGCTCGGGCAAGCAAGTTTGGTAATTGCAACAAATATATATTGTACTATTTGGAATTAAATAGATGATGTGGGATAACAATTAATACGGTTTGATTGTTGCAACGTGACTCACATGTTGATTTATCTATGCCAATATATTTACTCACATGTTGGTTGGTCAAGTTGCTCATCTTTGTTCCCACGTTTTTCTTAGGTTATGGGTTCTAGACCCACTAGGAACACTCCCTTCCTTACCTTAGAGTCCCCTTCCCCTCCTCTCTAGGTATCATTAGTATTAGAATTAAAATTTGTCAAAAAATAGTCACTTATAATATTTATTTTTTAAAAGGCATATTTACATGTTTTAGGTAAGGTATAAAGTCAAAAATAGCCCCAATGTTTTACCTTTTGGTCACTTTAGCTCATTTTCTTTTTTGGTAGAAATAACCCCTTAACGTTTCATTTTTATACAATTTTCACTCTCGATGGATGGAAACCATCCGTTAGCATACATTGACCGTCTAAGGCTGACATGGCGTTCTTACGTGGCATGAGAATATGACATGGCACTACCACGTGGAAAGTGATGTGGCACTGGTGACACATAAGAAATTGTTTTATTTTTATTTTTCAAAAGTGACTACCTATAAAAAGATAACACGTGGCAACTTCCTATTGGAAGAATTTTAAACAAACCAAAATTTTATCCCAGTAACCTGGGTCCGAGTCTCCATAACATCATAATTTTGTTTTTGTTCAAAATTCTTCCAATAGGAAGATGCCATGTGTCATCTTTTTAGTGGTAGTCACTTTTGAAAAATAAATAAAAACATATCTTATCTTACAAGTCACCAATGCCATGTAACTTTAAAACCCGAGTCCCCTCTGATGAACACTATCCTCTTTTCAACTTGAACTACTTGTTGGTTCTAATCTTATAAAATGAATTAAAATCTATAATTCTAAGATCAATTCGTGAGAGAAAAATATGTAAAGGCAAATTAATAAACTTGGTATCACAATTTATTTTCCAAAGAAGAAAGTTTGACCTTGGAATGAAATTTCCCAAAAATGACTTCTTAATTGAAGAAAAGTATGGATACCTCCCACCAAAACCACGAATTGAAGATTTAAGTGACCAATTATGTTATACGTGTTATAGGTATTAAATTGTCATGGAATTAAAAGTGTAGATACCATAAGTTATATTTATAATTCAATGATGGGTAAAGTTGTAAATATGAATCAACTGTTTCAATTCAGTTTATATAATAGGGTAGTAGTTCCCAAGATATACGTTAACTTGCATATCTATTAACAATTTAATTTTAATAAAAAAAACATAAAGATGAGAGTGGAGAGTGAAGGGCGATCGCAAGGGCGAGAGGGGACCCAAGGACGAAGGGTATGAACTTTGTTTGTCGCCAATCTACCGGATCAACTCCATTGGAAGGGTGTGTGGTAGGTGTTTGATCGTCACGGGGTAGTTGTCGATGTTTTCGTTCCAAAGAAGCTAGCGAGGAATGGAACAAGATTTGGATTCGTACGTATGGGTTCTCAGGCGGACGCAGATAGGGTCATCAACAGATTCGATGGGTTTTGGTTATATGGATCGAAGATTAAGGTATCTATGGCAAAGCGGGAAGGGAGGACTGCGGATTGGAAAGGGAGGAATTCGGGTTCCGAGGTAGGGAGAGTAGAGGAAAAATTAACGGGAAATAAGCAGCAAAGGGAAACACAAATGAGGAGTTCTTTTAGGGTGGGGAATGTCGTAGGGGAAAGGCGAAAGGCATCAATGGTTGAGGATGGATTTAAGGAGGAGCGGCGAAAGCAGGTAATGGGTGTGATAGATGAGGAGAAATGGGAGACCCTTCAATCTTGTGCAGTAGGTTTTTGTCGAAAACCTTGCCAAATAGCTGATCTAGCCAAAGAATTTCATAGAGCAAAGATTGATGGGTTCTCGGTTATGCGCATAGCGGGATCTCTGATATTGGTGATGTTTGAAAGCCAGGCAGTGCACAATGAGTTAATAGCCTCAGGCAAACTTGATAGGTGGTTGGAAAATGTCATGGAATGGTCGCCAAAACTGGTGATTCCAAATAGGCGATTATGGTTATCGGTCAGCGGACTGCCGATACATGTATGGTAAGAGGAAACATTCAGAAATATCGCAGCACTATGGGGAGAATTAGTTCGCATTGATATGGAGACTTTGGCACCTTCGTCATTCGAACGCACATGCTTTCAAATTGAAACGGATTGGAACCTTCATATCGACGAAACGATTGAATTGAAGGTGGATGACAATGTGTTCCACATAAGAGTGACGGAAGTTGAAGAAGCGATTGGGCCGAAATGCGATTGTTGTTGTGAATTGGAGTTGAGTTCCGATGGGAATGAAAGTACACATGGTAATGAGATGGAATGGAAGATGAATTCGGTGTACAATGAATGCGAGTCCGTCCCGGGAGAGACGATTGCACCTAATTCTTTCACAAATGAGGACAATCCGACATCAGGGGAGAGAGCAAGCTGATAAGAGCTATATCGAGAGAATTTGGGAGGACAATAAAATGTGGACTGGAGGGTGAAGGGTACGACGAGTTGGATGGAGGGGGAGAATGTGGGATTGATACGTCGGGAGGAGGGAGAACGATCAAGCTGTGATGTGCTTTGCAATATAGATGAGCTCAATAGGGACAATGTATCTCATTCTGGCAATAATCGGGAGACGGAGATGGAAAATAGCCCGTTGGCGAATGGGCCGAGAGTTGAAGCAACTAGGGCCAATAAAGCAACTCTGATAGAGGTTAACGGGGAGAGCTGTCGGGTTAGGCAGTTGACCGAAATTGTTTCAAGTTTGGCACCTCCGATGGAACCGATCGACAACAAAAAAGGCTCTAAACGTGGACGAGTACGACCGAGAAAAAATAGACCAGAGGGGCAATCGGAGTCGGTGGCTATTGCAAACGGCTCTTTATCCGATTCAGACTTTGTATATCGCAAACATGCGATATTAAGGGAGGCTCGTGAAACTGTTGATCTGGGGAAATTGATAGGGGCAGTCACCAAGGGTAGGGAGGAGGCGATAGTGAAGGAAATCGCGCGCATAATTGAAGCGCGTGAAAAGAAAGACTAGCAACGAAGGATGAAGGTGTTGTCGTGGAATGTCAGGGGGATTGGCGCAGCAGCTAAGAGAAGGTGCGTTCAGCGAGTTCTACGACAACATATATGTGTTTTGGCTCTGCTTCAAGAGACCAAAATAGAAATGGTGACAGAAAGAGTGGTCTGACAATTGTGGTATACGGATTCCTTCGATTTCGTCTTTGCACCATCGTTTGGGAAATCGGGTGGGGTGCTGGCAGTTTGGGATTCAATGGGGTTCAAGGTAGACACGGTGGAGACAAGGAAAAACATGGTGGTGATTGTGGGTAGAGGGATGCGTGAGGAGTGGCCATGCGGTGTTGTGGGCGTCTACGCGCCATGTACATTGCCCGAGCAGCGTGAGTATTGGGAGGAACTTCTGGCTATTGTGATCGCACGACAACTGAATTTGTGTGTTGAGGGAGATTTCAATATGGTGATGAAACCAGCAGAGAGGCTCGGATGTGCGAATTTAAATTGAGGTATAGATGTATTCTGCGAATTTATAGAAAGAGTGGCGTTGATAGATGTGTCGATGCAGGGGAAACGATTTACGTGGTTTGGTCCGGGTAAAAAGTGTAGTCGATTGGACAGGTTCTTGGTGTCGAATGGTTAGGTACATCGATATGCTTCACTTGTGGTGAGAAATCTCCCAAAGGAACTCTCAGACCATTCGCCTATTGTGTTGGAGAGTGATGCTTTGGATAGTGGTCCAAAGCCGTTTAGATTTTTCAACGCGTGGCTGAATGAGCTTCCTTTGTTGGAGAATGAATGGCAGCGTTTGACGGAGGGTGATAGGATGTCATCGATTGTGTAGAAATTGAAGAAATTAAAGGGCATGCTTAAAGGTTGGAATCGTCACTGCTTTGGGGACATTGACAAATAGTATCTTGAGCTGGTCACTAACATTGAGAGATATGATGCGCGAGTTGGTCACGGGGAGGACAGCATGGCTGAGTTGGTGGAATGAAGGGAGTTGCACTTGAGGTTGTGGAAGGTGGCGAACCTGAGAGAATCGTTATGGCGACAAAAATCGAGAGCATCTTGGTTGGCCGAGGGGGATCGTAATACCCGCTTCTTCCATAGGGCGGCGAAGGTTATAGCCATGCAAAATGCGATATCAGGATTGCGTTTTGATGGACGTTGGGTCAGTAATACGGAGATACTAAAGTTCTTAATCCGACGGGAGTTTAAGAAGAATTTCGATAGACCTTTGGCTGCGGGAACCTTTCTACCGGTGGTGAATTTTTCTAAGCTACCGGTGGAACAAGGTGCGTCGATTGAGAGAGCTTTTGTTGAGGAGGAAATAAAATCAGCAATCTGGAGTTGTGAGGGAGCTAAGGCTTCAGGTCCGGATGGGTTCACATTCGAATATTTCAAGAAGGGGTGGGTATTTCTCAAGTGAGATTTACTGCGATTTATGGAGGAGTTCTTTCAGTCAGGGCAATTACCGCAAGGTGTTAACTCAACTTTTGTGGTTTTAATAGTAAAGATGGATAGTCCAAAAAGGGATTGGGTATTATCGTCCAAATTGCCTATTAAATTCGATCTACAAGATACTCACGAAATGTTTGGTGAACAGATTACATATTGTGTTGCCAATATTAATAAGTGATGTACAAGTCGCGTTTGTTAGTGGGCGACAGATATTGGATGGGATTCTTCTGGCTAATGAAGTAATTCACTCGATGAAGTCGAGTCGATTTGATAATAGAGGAGTAATTCTAAAGCTGGACTTCGCTAAGGCTTATGATTGTATCAGTTGGGATTGTTTGGGCAGAGTTATGCGTCAGATGGGTTTCAACAAGCGCTGGTGTAATTGGATATGGGAATGTGTTGAATCTGCGCGGCTGTCAATTCTCGTGAATGGTAGTCCTTCAAAAGAATTTGCGATGCGGAGGGGCCTGCGTCAAGGTGATCCGCTTTCCCCTCTCCTATTTGTGATGGTAGCCGAGTTATTACATCAGTTTCTACTGAATGCCGAGCAGCTGGGGTTGATCAGGGGAATTCAAGTGGCAAGGGAGGTTTTTATATCGCACCTACAATTTGCGGATGACACGGTTCTTTTTATCCAAGGTGAGTTGGAGTTTGCACGTAATTTAAAGCGGGTTCTCACTTGTTTTGAATATGCATCCGGACTTCAAATAAACTATGAGAAGGCATGTGTTTTTGGAATTGGAATTGATGAGGTGAAATTAGCGAATATTGTGGAAACTTTGGGATGCCAAAGGTGGTCCCTTCCTATAAAATACTTGGGCATTCCAATAGGGGTACATCCACGGGGTTTGGAGATTTGGAACCCTTTGGTTCAACGATTTCGACAGCGCTTATCGGGGTGGAAGCGGGATTCGTTGTCCTTCGCTGGAAGATTACTATTAGTTAACTCAGCCTTGTCAGAGCTGTCGGTGTATTATATGGGGGGTGTTCTTAATTCCGAAGAGGATTATCCTGAAAATTGACCGTATACGTAGGAATTTTCTGTGGGGTGGGAAGGAGGAGCGAGCGAAACTCAGTAGGGTGAACTGGATGGATGTGTGTCAGTCGAAGAGATTTGGGGGGCTTGGCGTGGAAAATCTACATACTAGGAACTTGGCAATGCTCGCCAAATGGGTGTGGCGATATGCTCAATCAGACGGTTCACTATGGAAATCTATAATTGTGGCAAAATATAGTGAGGATGTAATGTCTTGGCGAATGAACTCTAGTGGACTATCGCACATGTCGGCAATGTGGAAGCAGATAGTGGCGGTTCAAAATGATGAATATGTTGCCCGTTTCTTAAATAGCTCCCAATTCTCATGGACATTGGGTGATGGTACTAGTATTTTGTTCTGGAGAGATTGCTGGTGCCTTGCAGAACCTTTGAAGAATGTATTTTCACTGTTGTTTAGTTTGGCTATCGATAATATGGCGCGTGTGTGTGATTATTTGGTTTTGCCGAGGGATGAGTGGTCTAGCTGCTTTCGACGACCACTGCGCACGTTTGAAGCAGGTCAGGTGCGTGAATTGCAATAGTGTGTTGCTGAGTTTTCTTTGCACAATCTAGCAGTGGACAAATTGGTGTGGGTTCATGATGTGGCTGGGAATTTCTCGGTGGGTGCACTGCACAAGCTGATGTCCACGTTTGGTTTACATGATGCGTCCAATGTTTGCATGGTATGGAGGTTGCCGTTGCTACCAAAAATACAATGCTTCATTTGGTTTCTACTGCTGGGCCGACTGCCTACTTTGAGGATGCTGATAGAGTGAGGCATTCCGATAGGGTGGAGGGGATCAGGTGTCGATGGTGTGGGGTGGGCAAAGACAATGCGGACCATATTTTTGGGCAGTGTGAGCTTGCGTGGGGGGTATGGAATTTGTTTTTCAGGTGGTGGAATGTGTCGATCGTAAGGCCTCGGCGAATTTGTGAGTTTATTTATCAGTGTTGTTTGGGTTACTTTGAAGGCGACATGCGTATGTGGTTGATTATTGGTCGTTCGAGTGTATTATGGTCATTGTGGCTTGCATGAAATGAGCTAGTGTTTCAGGATCGAAGGGCTACGTGTCAATCGATTTTTTTCTTAGTGTAGTTAAGGTCTTTTTATTGGACCTGTGCCCGTTTTGAGTCTACGTCTTTGAGCGAAGTCGCATGGTGGGAGAACCCCCAATTGTGCAGGCCGTCGAATTCGGTAAAAATAAGTAATCGGGGGGCGTGGAGTGGATGTCGCCTCCACAGGGGATGTGGAAGTTCAATGTGGATGGAGCGGCTCGGGGTAAGCCGGGTGAGGCTGGATGTGGGGGCGTTCTTCGAGATTGGAACAATCGGATAGTGGCTTTATTCTCTGGGTCAATTGGGGTGGCGGAGTCAAACGAAGCTGAACTACAGGCAATTGCTTATGCGTTGCGGATGTTACAGGAACTTAATTGGACTGAGGTGACGTACGTGGTGATCAAATCAGACTCGACAATAGCCATCTCTTGGGTGTTAGGTACAGACCGTCGGCCTTGGAGGTTGGGGCGCTGGTTTAACCAAATCGATGAAGCGTTTGATGTTTTACCAAATGTGTGTTTCACTAATATATTTAGAGAGTCCAATTGTGTCGCGGATGCCTTAGCAAAGAGTGGGGTCTTGCGTTCCAAGTGGGTTTGGATGAAATTGGGATGACTTTGGGGATACGATTTGTTGGTTTTGGTGTTGTGGGGGGTTTTTAACGAGGCCGGTACGGTGGATCATTGCATGGTTGTTTCTTAATAAAATATAATCATGCATTTGCTGATAAAAAAACTTGCATATCTTTTTTCTAATCAGAGAGTTGTGTGGCAAGAGATAACTTATCATCTTGGAAGATCAAACCCTCTCTAGAAAAACTCCATCAATGAATTCAGATACGCTTATGCAAATCTAGTCTTTGTTCTCTCATTCAGAAGATCCCATGCCTTTTAGTCTCCGTTAATTAGGGTTTGGTAACCTTAGGTTTTGAAATTTCTTATGTTAGTATATAACGTTTTGATTCATCATCGTGATAACCCTTTACTATTATTGTTGAAATTAGGGTTTTTAACGGTAATGAATATTCATGCCCTTTTATGAATTTATTAGTTATAGTAAAAACTTTCTTGATTATGGATTTACTTTTAAATCATGATATTGCTTTTACTTATTTAGTAATCGCATCTAGTAAACTCAAGTATAAAATATATTCAATTCGGTTGGATCAAAATTTTATTTTTGATCATTGGGTATTAAGATAAATCTTTTGAAACAGATAAATTCATGTTTTGGCTATGTATAATATTTTAGTGGGTTAACTGAAATACATTGTCACCAAACTGACCTCTTATGCGTAGATTAACTTATTTAAAATATCAAGATGTTTGTGTTTTTGTAATTCATGTGTTTATTAATTGGCCCAAAGGAAAATTTATATTTGTCCGAATTTCAAGGACACCTTTGGTAATAAATGTGTGACAATTATAAGGTGTTTTATTTGTACAATACGTTAGTCGAAAGATTAATCTGTTGTTCGACATGGTTTATTGTCAAGGAATGGAAAAGGCACTTACTCAGAGTGTTTGGTTCTATATTCCAAGGATCGATGATTGTATGATTAGCTGTATAATTTTATTGGTTATGTTAGTATTTTTTTGAACAGTCTTAGGGTGCTTGCAAACTAGTTTATGTTCATACATATTCTTACCCTTTTATAATGCACATACACCTTGCGGACAAAGTGATTTAAACTCGAGTCTCCTATAATTAACATCATCCTCTTTTCCACTTGAACCACTTGATGGTTCTAATCTTATAAAACAAATTAAAAACTATCATTCTAAGATCAATTCGTGAGTGAAAAATATGTAAAGACAAATAAATAAACATGACATTTAAATAACATGGAATTTAAATAAGAATGCAACACCAAGGGACTGTTAATTGATGGTTTCTATTCATCGAGGGTGAAAATTGTACGGAACGAAACGTTAAGGGACTATTTGCACCCAAAAAATGATAGGAGCTAAAGTGACCAAAAGGTCAAGCATTGGGGTTATTTTTGACTTTATACCTTACCTAAAACGTGTAAATATACCTTTTAAAAAATAAATATTATAAGTGACTATTTTTGACTTCTTAAGTGGATGCTTGCACCAAAAAAAAAGAATATGAGCTAAAGTGACCAAAAGGTCAAACATTATCGGTTATTTTTGACTTTATGCCTTTATTTTTTTATGCATATAGTTGTAATATTTATTTATTTAAAGGTATATTTACACTTTTTATAGGTAAGATATATTTATTTTTATGCATATAATTGATAAATTTATTTATTTATCTATTGTGTATAGTTTGTGTAACGACCTAGAATATTAGGTCAACGGTTTAACATTGACTTGGGGAAATGGGCTCCATAGTTTTTATGGATCATTTAAGTATTTGGGCCAATACACGTATTTTTTGGCTTGAGAATGGTCAAGTACCGCTTAGGGAGTGAGAAAAGGGTGACAAGGAATAGTTGGAGGGTTTATGTGAGCAAATAAGAATGGATATGGGCAAATGGTTCAACCATGAAAGTTATCGAGGGAACGGATATATGAGCAAATGACTTGACTTTAGGAAATTATCGGATGAGTGAATATATAAGCAAATGACTTGACTCGAAGAAATCTATTGAGAGCTCGAACGATCAACCGTATGTTCCAAGAGAGGGTGAATTAGAGTTTTGCTTTGGTAGATGTTAATGTAGAGTGTTTGGGAGCTATCTATTTATGAGCGCAAGTGCACACTCCTGTCAAGTTATAGTATAGACGATATTGTCTCCCACATGGATTGGACAGCTTGATGCGAGTTGTAAGTCCTGCACAAGAAAAGTAAATGCACAATTAAATTGGATGTTGAGGAAGAAAGTAAAATAAAAAACAAGTAATTGAAAAGGAAGTGATCAGATGGATAGAGAGGGCAGGGTTATGCTGCTGCTTAGTGTGAAACTGCGTTGAATAGGATAAGTCGTTTTGCGTTGCCTGACTCTGCTGCCTCGGTGGTGGATGGCAGGTAGACTGCTGAGACCCTCTCGTTGCCTCAGCAGGGGAATGGAACTATGTCTCGACGGAAAACTCGGCCGAACTACAAGGCTCGGTAGAACTCTTCGAAAGTGACTCCGCTTATGTCTTAGTCAGAGTTCTGTTGATGCCCACTGCAGATAATACCAATTGCGGCGTGAATCATGCAAAGACAGCAATGTTGATTCGTCCTCTTTTAGCCGCCTTAAACCCTTAACCTATATAGGCCGAACTGATTGCACCGTCTATAGGTGAAATCGTACTTACTCCTTTCGTGAGTTCGACTCTCTCGATACTGAACAAATGGATATAATTCAACTAATCTTTCGCCTTAATTGAAAACTATGAAGAACATGGAATAAGTAAACCTTGTAATTTTATTTGCAAAAACAAACTTGAAATCCTAAACAACCGTTCTCACAACTAATTACAACATAACCCAAACCCAAGGAGAAATTTAGAACATATCGGCGGCAAGAAAACCTAAACTACGCCTAAGGAAAACCCTAAGTTGTTTTCAATTAAAGTTACAATGGGTCTAGTCCTTCTTTAAACCAAACAACCAAGTTGTTTACAAACATCAAACAAGGCCATATGATCATCTAATGTTCACATTTTAATTAATTCATGTAAGATTATTCAACCACTAATTTCAAGCAAGCATTAGGCAACATTTCACTCAATTCATGCTTCAAAACAGTGGCATAACATCATACAATCAACCATTTCAAAGGCCACAACATTCATGCTTCAATCCATTTCAAAACACTAGCTACTTGTAACTAACAACTAGCATTTCATAATCATTTAATTCATTTCATTTAGCCTTCTTCCAATTCCATTTTAATTTACCAATATAGCTTATATTCAATTCATTCATCTTGTGATTTCAAAAAACAATTTAAAGAGGAGGTTTAGACACTAGTCTTAACCCTAAAGGAAACCACACTCACAATACTCCACAACTTAGTTGGAATCATTGATTAGAAAGCCTTTTCCACTCTTGCTAGCTTGATTAAGCCTTGATTCCTCCAACAATTCTTCTCCAATTTGGTCTTAAACAATCAACATAAAACACATATTAGAATTCATCCCAATCATGTTCAATCATATAAATCAATATAAACTCAATACATTATGAAACTGCCCCTATTCTAGCAGTTTTGAGGACCTTACACTAATCTGTCCATAACGTTTTACACACAACTCCAAATTATGAGTTCTTTACCATTCTAGAAAGCTTATTTACACAGATTTAATTTTATGTATGGCTCATATTTTTCCCATTCCTACATCAATATAGTTTAATACTTTAATACAGGACATTTACAGTGACCTATACTATCCACAGTTTTAACATGTAACTTTAGGGCTCATTTCACCTATGATACAAAACTCATTAAATTCTGAGTTTTTAACAACTATTAGACACATCTAAGTATATTATAACCATGTTCCAGTTTCATCAAAAACAGAGCATTAAGGTCCACATTTTATCTATTTTCCCAGAATGGTTCAGATTCACTATTTAAGCATAATATTGACTTTAAACATCTAATTCAAGTCATTTAACACCTTAAACATGTTACTAATCAAACATTAATAGATCCCCCTGTTTCATAAAAATTTTACCAGATTTTATAATCATCAAATTAACCCTTAAATATTTTTAGAATTGTGTTTTAACCCAGGCAGTCTCCAGTTCCAATTCAAACATAACCCGCTTACTTCTAACAAAATTTCTAGACATTCTAGCAACATTTTGAAACATGTGAGACCTCTTTCTTATATTATTTTTCATCCTCTACAACTTTGTTCTTAAGAGATATTTCTAATTCGAACTCTAACTTGGTCAAAAATCCATTTTAATCCAGGTGATTCTTTTAGTACGAAACTGGACAGATTCATGTTCTAAGTTTCATGCATGCAAATTTTCTAGATTTCTAATCAATCTAACATGTTCCAAATGCTTATAACACATCATTAAACATTTCTAAACATGTATTTCAACATATCACAACCAATATATCAACCAAATATCCAAAAGAACATCATATAAAAGCATAGGCAGAATCAGTACTTACATAACAATGTGCATGAACTTCTATAATCTCTTACTCTTAAATTCCATCACATTCATGTAATTTTCTCTCACTAGATTTCCAAAATTCAAGTGAATAAGCTTTCTCTCTCTTTTGTCTATGGTAACCGGTTCCAAAACAATGAAAAGAAGATGGAGAAATTGTGATAGCAACACTTGAACAAGTGTTAATCCCATTCTTTAAAGTTGGTTGGCTGTCATTGTTTTACAATGACACATGGATCCCTTTATAGCCAAGTGAATTCCATTGACTCAAATATGTTATTTTAATTCCCACTAATAACCCGTTTTCTTGATCCTTTAACTCCTCAAAGTCATTTCACATTTTAGGTTATAACCTCTTTTGTACCATATTTCAGGTTACACTACGCTCACACCACATTATAGATTACAACCTATTTTTGCACTACATTTTAGGTTAAACAATACTCGCACTACATTTTAGGTTATAACCTACTTTTTCACTACATTTCAGGTTACAAAATACTCGCACCACATAATAGGTTACAACCTATTTTTGCACTACATTTCAGGTTACACAATACTCGCACCACATAATAGGTTACAACCTATTTTTGCACTAAATTTTAGGTTAAAACTTATTTTCACCTTTTTTATTAACCAACTTAAGGATTTTCAACTAGGGTAGTTTTAGGGTGTTCCAACCGCTTTTCGCATCGAATGGCGTGGTCATGCTCTTGGTGATGATCATGGGAAAGATGAAGACGAGGATGATGAAGATGGGGACGAATTTTAGGCATTGCATCTCATTCATATCATATTATCTATTAAATTTTGAGTTTTATGCACCTATGCTTAGATTTTGGATACATTACGCTTTTAAGTTGGATACTATTGTTTCTTTGAATTATGTTTTGAAGTTTATAATATTTATGATGTTTAATTATCTTTGGAGTTGTTATTTCTTTATCTCTTATGTTTATGCCTTAATTGATTTTGATCTAAAAAAAATGGGAGAAATATGGGATATATATTTTTCAAATAATTTAAAAAATAACTATCTTTTAGCCTTAAATAAAGGGGAGTGATTTCAAAAGACTTAGAAATTTGTTTTGGTTTTTTATATAAAAAAGGGGAGATTGTAAAACCTTTATTGATTTTGATATAACAATGACTAATTTGTAAAAAGAACAATTTTTAAATTACTCTAAAGACTCACAAAATTAACAAGGATTCGAACTTAAACTAATTTCTAAATCAAAACCTTAATCTCGAAACTTTTTCTAAGTATTTTGGTACTCAAACAACCAAATTGGTCCAGGAGTACCAATACGCCTTAGACCGTATCGATACGGTTTTTAGCTAATGGAAACTAGTTTTATTCTTATTGGCTATAGGGTACCGATACGCGTGTAGCCGTATCAGTACGCCCTTTTAACCAGGGAACCAATTTTTTCTTACGAGTATCGATACGACTTGGTTATGCATATCGATACCCATATAGGCGTATCGATACGAGCTTTTTGTGCAAATATTTCAAAGATTCCAGTGAGCAAAATTGGTATCAATACGCTACGACCCGTACCGATACCCTTTGTAAAACTTTACTCTGTACGGATACGCCCTTTCGCGTACCGGTACCTCTTTTGTCTGCAACGACTATTTCTTCTTATGGAAGGTACCAATACGAGTGCTCGAGTACTGATACCCAGTGTTGGCAGACAACATTTATCGCAGGAAAAATGCAGCCCAACAGCTATATTCAATATCAAAACTACCCAAAACGATTAGAAATCAATGAAGGGTGTATAAAATCAAGTCTTCAAAGCTTCTATAACAACTATTGAAAGATTTTTACAAGTCTAAAGCATTCAAGAACACATCCAACAATCTTTAAGCTTTTATTGTAATATATTGTAAACCTATTTGAGAGATTTCATTTGTATCCATTTTGTTCAAGTGTTGGGGATTTGAGTGAACCTAGTGAGGGATTTTTTTGTTTGCTTTACTTGTAATTCTCTTTGTGAGGGTTCTTAAGACTTTGGGGAGTAAGTCTTAAGAGAGTTGTAAGGTTATCTCCTTTAGCCTCAAAAGGAAAGCAAATCTAGTGGATTTGAGAAACCCTTAGTGTGGATAGTTAAGGTAGTGGATGTAAAACTTGTTTAAAAGGTTGAATCACTCTATATTGCTTGTGTCAATTTCTATTTGCTTCCACCAATTTTTAATTTGCCAATTGACCCCTCTATTGGCCATCTTGAATTGATTGATCATCCCAACATATTTTATTTGTGCAATAAGTTAGTCCAAAGATTAATCTATTGTTCGACATAGTTTATTGTCAATGTTTGATTATTATAACAAGAGTATCACTTAGTGTTAATATTACTGTCCAAAGACTTGATATTAATGTTGTGTTCGGTATCTTGAGGGGAATTAGTCATTACTTTGAATTTATTTGTTTACTTATGAAATATTGATGTGAGCCAGTTTATTTTTATTTTTTTTATATATTCAACTAGTTCTTCTGCTACCACAATATCTGCTAATGTCAATTCGATACCCATGCTTAATGGGACAAATTTCAAGGAATGGAAAAGGCACTTCCTCATAGTACTTGGTTGTATGGACATAGACGAGCAACTTGCATCTCTCACTGCGAATAATACCTCTGATAATAAAAGGGATTTTGAGAGATGTGATTGTTCTTATCGCATGAGTCTGATGATCATGAAACACATCATTTCGGAAACTTTTAGGGGCACAGAATCTGAAGAGATACTCAGGCCAAGTCTTTTCTTGACGATCTTGAGCAACGTTTTGCTAAAAATGATAAAGTTGAAATGACATAACTTCTGACTTCTTTGATGTCTATGAAGTATAAGGTCAAGGAAATGTAAGCGAGTAAATTATGGAGATGTTCCACACCGCTTCAAAACTTAAGGCACTTAAGATCGAGCTTTCTAAAGACTTGCTCGTTCTTATGGTTTTGGTATCGCTTCCTGCACAGTTTAACAGATTTAAAATTAGTTATAACTACCAAAATGATAAATAGACTCTAAATTAGCTCATTTCTCATTGTGTTCAAGAGGAAGATAGGTTGAAGTGTGATATGACTGAAAGTGCTCATTTGGAAGTGCCTCTAAGGACAAGGGCAAGAAAAATCAGAATGAATTTGCTAAGGGTACAACTAAAAAGAAACAAGAGCAAGTTTCAAACAATTGTTTCTTTTGTGACAAGCCTAGACACATGAAGAAAGATTTTGCCAAATATCACGCATGTCGTGCAAAGAAAGGTATGCATCTTAATTTGATCTGTTCTGAGGTTAATTTATCTTCAGAACCTAGAAACACTTGGTGGTTAGAATTTGGTGCTACTACTCACATAAGTGTTTCTATGTAGGGTTGCCTGAGCTACCGAAACCCAAGTGATGGTTAAAGAAACATCTTTGTGGGTAATGGAAAATCGGTGGAAGTTGAACCAATTGGGCATTTTAGGTTGCTATTAGGAACTTGTTTTATTTGGATTTGAAAGATACTTTTTTGTTGTGTCTTTTAGGCGGAATTTAGTTGATGCTTCTTTGTTGGACAAATTTGGATATTATTGTTCACGTAGAAACAATCAGTTTACTTTGTCTTTAAATTCAAGTATTGTTGGAACTGGTTATTTAAATGCTTATGACAACCTTTATTTGCTAGATACAATTGAATCATATAATGAGGCCTTGCATATGGAATCACGTGGTACTAAACGTAAATTAAATAAATAAAATTCAACATCATTATGGCATAAACACTTAGGTCATATCTCAAAAGGTAGGATTGAACGCCTTATGTCTAATGGTATTTATGAGTACCATGACGTTATAGACTTTAATTTTTTTGTTGATTGCATCAGGGGAAAATAGACCAAAACCAAGAGGTTAGGTGCAAACAAATATACAAACGTCTTAGAATTATTTCATACAGATATTTGTGGGCCATTCCCTACGACATCTTGGAATGGTCAACAATATTTCATAACATTCATAGATGACTACTCAAGTTATGGGTACCTATATCTCTTTCATGAGAAATCTCAGTCTTTGGACGTGTTCAAATCTTATAAAGTTGAAGTTGAGAATCAAGTCAACAAAAGAATTAAGAAAGTTAGGTCTGGTCGTTGTGGTGAGTACTACGGTAGATATGATGGCTTAGGTGAACAATGTCCATGACCATTTAGAAAATTCCTAGAAGAATGTGCTATTGTCCCATAGTACACCATGCATGATCACCTAGTATGAATGGCGTAGTTGAGAGACGTGATATGACTCATAAGGATATGGTAAGGAGTATGATTGCTCATTTTACCTTACCTGAGTCTCTCTGGGGAGAAGCATTAAAGATAGCAAAGTACATTTTGAATAGAGTACCAACTAAAGTAGTTGAAAAGACACATTATGAGCTTTGGACAAGTTAAGAGCCTAGTCTAAAGCGCTTTCACATTTGGGGATGTTCAGTTGAGGCAAGGCCTTATAGGCCACATGAAAAGAAATTAGACTCCAAAATAGTAGGCAACTACTTTATTGGTTATTCTAAGCGATCTAGGGGCTATAAATTTTATGATCCCACGATTAAGAATATTTTTTGAGACGAGAACTGTAACATTTTTTGAGGATAAATTTGGAGGGAGAAATAAGGTTATAGACATTGCTTTTGAGGAGGAATTGAGTTCTAACTCAGTTCCTACTATCACTTTTGATGATGTTCAGGTTCCTATACCTATAATTAATCAAGAAGTGAATCTGGAACCTCAACAAGACAATGTTGAATAACTTCCTCCTATTCATGATGAGGTAATTGTTCTAGAGGAACAAATTCAATAACCTCAACAAGTGCCATAAAAAAGAACCACTCGAGAAAGGAGAAATGATATTTCATATGATTATATTGTATTTCTCCAAGAAAATGAGGATGGCAATGGAATGATGGAAGACGATCCAATCAACTTTTATCAAACCATGCAAAGTATTAACTCTCAAAAGTGGATTGATGTCAAGCAAGAAGAGTATAAATCCATGCAAGATAATAAAGTTTGGAAACTTGTCTCATTACCTGAAGGTGCAAAACTAATTGGCTGTAAATGGATATTTAAAACCAAAAGGGCTGCAAATGGTAATTTGGAGAGGTATAAGGAACGTCATGTAGCTAAAGAATATACTCAAAAAAGGCATTGACTTTTAGAGACTTTCTCTTTGGTTTCATCGAAAGACTCTTTTAGGACAGTCATGACACTTGTAGCTCATTTCAATATTGAGTTACATCAGATGGATGTTAAGACTAAATTCTCAATGGAGACATTAAAGAAACAATTTATATGGTGCAACCAGAAAACTTTGAGTCGGGGGACCCAAAGAATATAGTTTGCAAATTAACAAAATCTATCTACGGACTCAAGCAAGCTTCTCTTCAATGGTACAACAAATTTCTTCAAGTAATTGTCTCGTTCAGTTTTGAGATAAATACTGTTGATGATTGTGTGTATCACAAGTTCAGTGAGGGTAAGCATATATTTTTGGTTTTATACGTCGATGAGATTTAACTTGCCACAAATAATATAGGCTTATTTCACGAAACCAAGAGATTTCTATCTAAGCATTTTGAAATGAAAGATCTTGGAGACACTTCTTTTTTTAGGAATTCATATACATCGAGATCAATCTCGGGGTATTATTGGATTGTCACGAAAGAAATATATCGATAAAGTACTTAAAAGGTTTGGCATGAAAAATAGTAAACCAATGGACACTTCTGTCGCTAAAAGAGACAAATTTTATCTTGCCCAATGCCCTAAAAGTAACCTTGAAATTCAAGAAATGCAAAAAATTCCCTATACATCAACTATTGGGAGTCTTATGTATGCTCAAGTATGTACGCGTTTGAATATTGCTTACATTGTTGGGATGATAGGCATATATTCAAGCAACCCTAGTATGGACCATTAGATAGCAACCAAGAGGGTTATGAGGTATCTTCAGAGAACAAAAGATTACATGCTCGGTTATAGGAAATCAGATCATTTGGAGGTCATAGGGTATTCGGATTCAGATTTCTCTGGGTGCCAAGATAGCATAAAATCTACATCGGGCTATATTTACCTCTTAGATGGATGAGCTATACCTTGGAAAAGTGTTAAACAAACACTTGTAGCATCTTTCACTATGACAGTAGAGATTGTAGCAGGATATGAGACATCAAATCATGGAATATGGTAGCGAAATTTTGTCACTGGGCTACGTATTTTGGAGAATATAGAAAGTTCACTTAAATTATTTTGTGACAATAAATCAACAGTGTTGTATTCTAAAAACAATAGGAGCACGTCAAATTCAAAGCACATAGACATAAAGTTCCTAGTTGTGAAAGAAAGAGTGCAAAGTGGAAAAATATCCAAAGAACACATTGGGACAAACTCCATGATAGCATATCCACTTACAAAAGGTTTACCACCCAAGGTCTTTCAAAAGAACACTACTCACATGTGTGTAATATTATTTGAGGATATTTTTGTTTGAGTGGGAGTTTGTTATTTGTTTGCTTTATGTTTGTTTTCAGACATTTATGTATTTGGTTATTTTCTGATAAAAAATGAAGTATTCGATTTATTCACTCTGTTCTTATTTTGATAAGGACCTCACTTAAGTTTAAAGAGGACCAGTTCAAAATAGGCATGTTTGATTCACATCTACATGTAATTTCCATGCTATGCATTCATTATTGATCTATACCATTTGATTATGTTTGTTTATGTAACCATTAATGGGTGCAGTCATGATTGATATTGCGAAGACCACTTTGATCTTATATGGATATAGTTGATGGACGAGATTGTTAAAGAATACCTATTGTATGATAACAATTTTTGAGCTCATAAGGTTATACATTTGTCGGGAAACATATGTTGCCCAAGTGGGAGATTGTTGTATTAAAATCGCAATTGTGGGCACATATGTATAATATATGTTGTTATTATAAAGTATAACACATGATTAAGTAACCAATTATGTTAAACGTATTATAGGTATTAAATTGTCATGATGTAACACCCACATTTCCGTCCTAGAATTTAATCCGTTGAATTTAATTTATTAAATTATTCTTAGAAAGTAATTGGGTTATGATTAAGCAAATTATTCAATTTAGTTCTTGAATTTCCTTTAATTGGGCAATTAAAGTAATGAAATTAAAGGAATTAAAAGTAATTAAAAATGGGTACATTTCCTTAGTGGAAATCAGACCAAAATGCTAAAAATAAAGACAGAATGGTGGGGGGAAATTGATGACTAATTTAAAAAGAAAATAAAGTTTAAAAATAGCATGTTAATAATTATAATTCGCTAGGGCTGCCCTTAGTAAAAAGCTAATAAAAGACATAGTGAGAAGGACAAATAAGTAAAGTCACAACCTATCAAATCCCCCAAATTAAGGGAGGATGTTTTCTCTCCATCATTTCTCCTCCTTGTTGCCGTGAGGTTTGAGAGAAAATGGAGAGAAGGGAAGCTTAAAAGTCTGAAATTTTGAAGCTCAAATGGTGAAGAAATGACTTTCATGTTTGAAGAATTAAGCTAGGATTAAGAAGAGTAGCTAGTGGTAACAAGAAAATCAAGAAGTAAGTTTCCATTTCTCCTTGTAGCTATTCGAATAAGTGTCAAAACCATGCATGCAAACTTAAAATTTGTTTAAACATGAAACTATGAGAGTCTTTATGATTATGATGAGTTCAGCTAATGAAATTCTTGAAAAACTAATTGTGAAATGATGAATACATTTAAAAAGGGGTCTGTTTTGAGATAGAATGTAAAGTCATGAATGATTGAAAAATTGGTATGGTTAGGGACTAAACTAGAAAATTCCTATTAGGAGAAAGTTGTAGAGAAATGAGAATTTTATAAGGAAATAATTTTGGTTTGCTGGAAAAATGAATTGGAATGAGGAATTTCGATTGGAACCAAAATTGGACATGTTCTCGAAAATAATGGAATTAGGGACTGAAGTGGAAAATTAGTAAAATTGAGGACTTGACTGTTGATAATAAAAGTAATATGGACTTAAAAATGTTATGAAAGGATAGTATAAGTCATGTAATAAGTGAATTTAGAATTTGACTAAGGTAATTAGGTGAATTTTAACCTAAAGGTGACATATGAGTAAGCTGCCCAGAACATTCGAACACTAAGCTGAAACTTTGAAAATTCACCAAAAATAGGATTTAGGGTAGTTTGAACTGAAATTTTTACTGTATAAAATTTGATATGTCTAGAAACACTGGGAGAAAATGGAATTGGATTCCAATGCGTAAATTGGAAGATACGAATTAAAGAAGTTGGGCAGTACAAGCTGCCCAGATTTATCGAAAGGGTTACATTTAAATAATAAACTGTATTTACTCGAACTAGATAAAAATATGAGGTTTACATGGTTGGAAAACTAAGTTTAGTACCTTTCTAATGGTGTATGATAAGTGAATTTTGGAATAGTAATTAAAGAGATATGATTAAAATACTAACTGGTCCTCCAACTAGTTTAATAGAAGATCATATTTTTGAAATTAATATTCATGCATGAATTTAAAGAGTGATTGTAATTGAATTGCTCTCTAATATAGTTCGTATTTATTTTATGTTGAGTGTTAAGATCGAAATTGTGAAGAGACTTTGGAGGAAGCTAGGATCGATCAATCATGGGGATGGAACAAGGGCATCTTAATTCAATATCAAGCTTAAGGAGTTTTTTTTTTTGAACGGCTAAATGCATGATATTATTAAGCACAATCATACATAATCACCCACAACACCAGCCTCATTAAAAACCTCCCTACACCTAAATGGAGGAAAAAAGTGCCAATGAGTGGGACAAGAGAAACAACGCCAAAAGCACATACACCACGATCATCCGATACTCAACCACACCCACTTGGGTCGATCTACGCCACTCCTTGCCAAGGCGTCAACGACACAATTAACTTCTCAATAAACATTTGTGAAACACACACTCGGCATTATATCACAAGCCTCATCAATTTGGTAAAACCAACGCCAATAACGCCAAGGCCTTCGTTCAGAACAAAGTACCCACGAAACAGCTACTTTCGAATCCGATTCAATCACCACCGATGACACACCCCTCCAATTAAGTTCCAGGAGCATCCGCAACGCATAGGCAATGGCCTGAAGTTCTGCTTCGTTTGACTCAACCACACCAATCGACCCCGAGAAGAACGCCACAATCCTACTATTCCAATCCCGTAGGACAGCCCCATAGCCTGCCATCTCTGGCTTTCCACGAGCCGCACCATCCACGTTGAACTTCCATACCCCCGGCGAATGAGGCAACCATTCGATATCCACCTGAGCGGTCACCCTGGCCAATGGCGATGCCCAACACCGTTGCGGGTTTTCCAACCAGGCAGCCTCGAAAAAACACCCATAATTCGCACGAGCACGAGTCCAATAAAATGAGTGTAACTGAACTAGGAAAAAAACAGCCTGACTCGTGGACCTTCTATTCTGGAACATAAGCTCATTCCGCGCGAGCCACAACGACCATAACACACTCGCACACCCAATAATCCACCACAATCGAATCCCGCGAGGTCACATTGCCACAAAATATGATCAACATTGTCCTCCCCCACCCCACACCATCGGCAACTGAGCGAGGATTCCAAATAAGGGATTCCACGATCAAACAACATCCGCAGTGTCGGCAGCCTACCCACCAAGATAAACCAAACAAAGCATTGGATTTTCGGCAACAAAGGCAGGTTCCACGCCATGTTAACATCTGAGGCCTCCGGCATACCAAACGATGACATCAATTTATGAAGCTTACCAACCGAAAACTGTCCCGTCGCTTAATGAATCCATACGAGCTTGTCCACCATCTGACTTCTCAATTTGAACCCAGCCACGCATGATTGTAAGTTCCACAATTGACTTAATTCGATGGAGCGCAAAGCACGACGAAAGCATCCTTCCCATTCAGTACTCGGAAATCCCAAGTAATCACACACAAACACCAACTTATTGGTCGCCAACCCAAATAGCCGCGTGAAAACATTCTTTAAAGGCTCAGCAAGACACCGGCAATCCCACCAAAATAAAATACTCGATCCATCACCTAAAATCCACATGAATTGAGAAACATTTATGAATCGATCCACATATTCATCATTTTGGACCTCGACAATTTGCTTCCACATTGCCGACGTGTGTGCCTTTTCTCTAACATTAACCCGCCAAGACATGACATCCACACCATACTTTGCGACTATGATCGATTTCCATAAAGATTTGTCCGTTTGCGCATAACGCCATACCCATTTAGCGAGAAACGCCAAGTTCCTAGTGTGTAGATTCACCACTCCAAGGCCCCCATCCGCTTTGGCTGACACGCCATGTTCCAATTCACTCTACTCAGCTTTGATCGCTCCACTTTACGTCCCAAAAGGAAGTTTCTAGGAATCTGATCAATTTTCAGAATAATACGACGCAGAATAAAAAATACCCCCATGTAATATACCGGCAAAGCGGACAGTACCGAATTCACCAAGAGTAGTCTACCAGCGAACGATAAAGAGTCTCGCTTCCATCCCGAAAGCTGATTACGGAAATGTTGTACCAAAGGTTCCCACACTTCCATTCCACGAGGATGCACACCTAACAGAATCCCCAAATAATGAATCGGAAGAGAGCCACTCTGACAGCCCATAACACCCGCAATCTCCGCTAGTACAACCTCGTCAATCCCAACCCCAAAGAGACACAATTTCTCATAATTGATTTGAAGCTCAGATGCATACTCAAAACAAGTCAGAATTCATTTCAAGTTGCGTGCAAACACCACCTCACCTTGTAGAAGCAGAATAGTGTCGTCCGCAAATTGAAGATGCGAGATGAAGATATCATGTGCCACTCGAACACCCTTTAATCAGCCCCGAATTCTCAGCATTCAAGAGGTATTGATGAAGCAATTCGGCCACTATCACAAAGAGGAGCGGGGATAACGGGTCACCTTGGTTAAGGCCCCTCTTCATCGAAAATTCCTTCGTCGGACTACCATTTACAAGGACCGATAGTCGCGCAGACCCAACACACTCCTGGATCCAACGACGCCATCTCACACCAAATACCATCCGACGCATAATACGATCCAAACAATCCCAGCTAATACAATCATACGTCTTTGCAAAATCCAATTTTAATATCACCCCACCATTAGCAAACTGACACTTCTTCATTGAGTGTATAACTTCGTTAGCCAAAAGAATGCCATCCAAAATCTGTCTCCTGCTAATGAACGCAGCGTGTACGTCACTAATTAACATCGGCAAAAACACTTGCAACCTCTTCGCCAAGCACTTCGTTAGGATTTTATATATAGAGTTTAGAAGGCAAATTGGATGATAATCCCCAATCACCCTCGGACTATCCTTCTTCGCTATAAGCACAACGAAGATGGAATTCACCCCCCCGAGGCAAACGACCCGACTCAAAGAAATTCTCCATGAACCTCATCAAATCCATTTTGAGAAATCCCCACCCTTTCTTGAAAAATTCGAAGAGAAATCCATCCGGCCCTAGTGCTTTCGCCCCCTCGCAGCTCCAAATCGCTGATTTCACTTCGTCCTCAGTGAAGACTCTATCGAGCGTCAAACATTGCTCAGACGAAAGTTGAGGGAAATCTACCTCCGGTAAAAACGTGCCCGCAGCCATAGGTCGAGCAAAATGCTTCTTAAACTCCCTCTAAACCACAAATTTTAGCCGTTCCGATATAGTAACCCAACATCCATCGATTTGCAACCCCGGAATCATATTGTGCATTTGCCGATTTTTTGCCGCCTTATGAAAAAAACTAGTGTTTCGATCTCCCTCTGCCAACCAAATCGCCCTTGACTTTTGTTTCCATATCGATTCCCTCAAATGTGCCACCCTCCACAACCTCAATTGCAGCTCCCGTCTTTCCACCAATTCAGCCGTGGAAATCACACCATCTCCAACCTGGGCATCGAGTCTCTCAATCTCTTACACCAACCCATTATACTGGTTTTTAATATCACCTATACTATGTCGGTTCCACCCCTTTAACATTCCTTTCAGCCCCTTCAATTTAATAGTGATCGAAGCCGCAACATCACCCTCCGTCAAGCATTTCCATTCTTGTTCCAACAAATGAATATCATTAAGCCATATGTTGAGGAACCGGAAGGGCTTCTGACCACTATCAAAGACATCACTTATTAACACAATAGGTGAATGATCCGATAGCTCTTTAGGAAGATTCACCACCACAAGCGATTCAAAGCGTTGGATTCAGCCGTTCGACACTAAAAACCTATCTAGACGACTACATTTTCGTCCCGGACCAAACCAAGTGAACCGCTTCCCCTGCATAGGAACATCCAACAAAGCCGCTCTTTCGATAAATTTACAAAAAAACATTCATACCTCGAGGCACATTCACACCACCAAGTCTCTTTGATGGTTTTGTCACCATGGTGAAATCGCCTCCAACACACCAATCAATATGTCTCGATGTCACCACAGCAAGGATTTCCTCCCAATAAGCACCCTGATCTGGCATCAAACATGGAGCGTAAACGCCCAAAATCCCGCACGTCTAGTTCTCACGTACCCATCGGCCTTTAATAATCACCATGTTCTTCCTAAACTCCCTCACGTCAGCCCTAAAACCAGTGGGATCCCAAATCACCAGTACCCCTCCAGATTTTCCATCCGAGGGAGCGAATATGTATTCAAAAGAATCGGAAAACCACAATTGCTGCACCACTCTATCCGTCACTAATTCTGTTTTGGTCTCTTGAAGGAGAGCCAAAACACACCTTTGTTGTCGTAAAATTCGTTGGATAGATCTTCTTTTCGATGCAGCGCCAATTCCCATCACATTCTAAGACAACAATTTCATTCTTCTTTGCTAGAGTTTCTGCTCGCGCACCTCTATCATGCGCGCAATGTCCTTCACAATCGCCTCCTTTCTCCCCTCTGTTACTGCCCCAATCAGTTTTCCCAAGTCCACCATCTCACGAGCCTCCCTCAATATCGCTTTTTGCGACACACAAAATCTGAGTCAGACAACGAACCGTTAGCAATAGCGATAGGCTCAGGATGCGCATCCGTCCTGACCTTCCTTTGACGACAACGCCCTCTTTTAGTGGCTTGTACTCATGTTTCCTTCTCCTCCAATGGTGCCAGGCTCGATACAATCTCGGAAAGCTGTCTCACCCGACGACTTTCCCGATTAACTTCAATCAATGAAGCTTTATTAGCCCTAGGTAATTCAGTTCTTGACCCATCTTGTACCGGGGTCATTTTATCCCGACGTTCTAGAGACTAAACCCCACAAACCCAGTTGATATCATCTACACTACCTAAAACATCACAACTAGATCGGTCTCCCACATCGCGGCACATCAATCCAACATTCTCATCCTCCATCCAACTCATCGTCTCCTTCACCCTCCAGTACACCATTGTGTTATCATCCCAAATTTTCTCGATGTAGCTCTTATCTACCACCACATTGTCCCTAGATGCTGAAGCTTCCTCATATGAAAATGAGTTCGGTATAATGGTCTCTCCCGTTGAAGACTCACGGACGTTGAAAATTGAGTTCGTTTTCCACTCCACCTCTTGTTCACGTGTACTCCCCTTATCATCGGAACTCATCTCCAATTCACAATAACAATCACATTTTGGTCCAATCGCCTCCTCAAATCCAGTAACACATATTTAGAAAATCATTTAACCCACCTTCAATTCAATCATCTCATTAATATGAAAATTCCAATCCGTTTCAATTTGGAATTTTGAGCGTTCGAAGGAAGATGGTGCCAATGTTTCCATATCAATACGGACCAATTCACCCCACAGCGTTGCGATATTCCTAAATGTCTCCTCTGACCAGACATGTAACGGAAGACCACTGACCGATGACCACGTTCGCCTTTTAGGTATTGCCATCATCGGCGACCACTCCATGACATTTTCCAGCCACGGATCGAGTCTACCCGAGTCCATTGTCTCCTTGCGCGAAGACGGGCTCTCGAACATCAATAAAATGATAGATCCCGCCACACGCATTACCGAAAAACCATTAAGATTGGCTTTATGAAATTCTTTAGCGACATCCACAATTTGGCATGATTTTCGGCTGAAACCTACCGCACAGGCTTGTAAAATTTCCCACTTCTCCTCATCGATCACTCTCACTAGTTGCTTTCGTTGATTTTCCCCACTTCCATTCTCGTGGTCTAATTTCTTTCGTCCAGATCCTTGATTGTTCTTTGCGCTGTATATCATTGACGAGCTTCTAAACTGCAATTCACATAGTTGAGTAGGCCTCTTTCGTTGGTCGATTGCCCGTCCATCATCGAATTCCAGCCTCTTTCGTTGCCAGAATGTATTCCTCACATCACGTTGCGCCATCGACACCCTAATTTTCGACCCATACAACCAAAACCCATCGAATCTACCAATTACCCGATCGACATCCTCTTTAGAACCCATCCGCACAAATCTGAATCGTGTTCCATTCTTCACTCTCTTCTTTAGGACGAATACATCTACTACTACTACCCCATGTCGATGAAACACCTGCCAAACACCTTGCCAATGTAATTGTTCTAGTAGATTCGCTGTGAACAACGTCCACACTCTTCGATCTCGCCTTCCCTCCCGCCCTCTAATCTCTCTCATTTTTTAGTATTTCATTGTATGAAGATACACTATTTTTTGGCTCTTAATCCGTTTTCCCCTAGCCACTCTTAATTTTTGGGAGGATTTAATTAATATGATCAAGCTTAAGGAGTTGTGAGTGTAATTTTGCATTAGGGTTGGGACTAGTATCCTAACCACCTTATTATTATTGTAATTTATGATTTTATGCATGAAATTGGACTTAAATGAGGATTGGTAAAATGCTTAGTAAGGGAAGGAGATTAAAGGAATATGGATGCATGAATTGGATTTTGTTATTGTTTGAATGTGTGAAAATGTGGACTGCCTTATGTGATCTAATTGTTATGATTTATATGCATGAAATGGATCTTTGTTCTTGTTGGAATGTGTGGAAATGTAGACTGCCCTATGTGATCTATTAGTATGTTGTATAAGCATGAGTTTGGATCCTTGATAATGCTCGATTGTATGAGTATGTGGACTGCCCCTATGGTACTTTTGTTATGCTTAGTATGCATGTGATTATATGTGAATTTGCTGCCCATGTATGTTTAATGCTATTCGAATGAGGCATGAAATTGATTAGCATGAATTAGGTAAATTGGTAAAACTATATGATTGAATGAGCATGCAAATCGAATTATGCAATATGTATATGCTAAACAAATAACGAATGATAATTAATAAGAATAATATGCCCTCGGTCGATTAGAAGACTTAGATAGTATGACATGCCTAGAGTCTGAGCTCTCTTGTTTGTTGCTTTGTGCAACCATTGATTTGTTGCTTTATGCAACCATTGCTTAGTACCTTGGGTACTCTCCGACTTGATAATTAAAGGTGATATTGATTGGTATTCAAGACACATTGATGCTATTGAGCATCCATTGACTTGTTGCTTAGGCAACCATTGTTTGGTACTTGGTACCCTCTTGATGACTTGATTTTCTGATTTGTCTACTCTACCTAGGGCAACACAATTAAATTAAATTAAATGAAAGTACATATTTATGAAAGCTTATGAAGTGGATAAATGAATTGACAATTGACTTGGCATGATATGATGTGAAATTAATGGATGAATTTGTGGACATTGGTCCTTCTGATTATGTTATAATGCGTATAAGATGCTTGCAATATCCGAATATAAGCAAAGTGGGCAAATGGCCTTGTTCGAATACATTGAAAATGAACTGTAATATGTTCGAATATTTTGATCTATGGATAATGGTTTATGACCTATTTCGAGTGATATGCTTCAGAATAATTGGTGAGTTTGCTTTTGATAAATTGATAATGCTATGTTTCAATTGGTATGACTTTTGGTTATTTCGATTATTAAGCATGAAATTGAGTATGTTGGAAATTGAATTGAATTATGGTCTTGACTGAATCGAAAGTGAAGCATGTGGTTAAATTAATGTTGTGTGAAATGTGTTCGAGCATGAACTATGAATGTTTGTTTACGTCATGCATGAAGCTATTTGTTTTGATTTTTCTAAGCTTAGTTGGGTATAGATCGTATGTTAACAAACCTAGCTAAGTAAACTCAATGCTTGATCACACTTAAATTCAAGAATGAATTAGCTTTAGCATTACCTCGCTAAGTACAATTTTGTACTTAACACTCTGTTGTTTCCTTCTTCCCACCTTAGTAGGGTAGCTTGGACCTAAAGCTAGCATTTGATCGAGACAAGTTACAAGACCAGAAAAATGTATGATCTTAGTCTCATATTTAGACTCCTAGATGGTGGCTTCGAAGTTTGTTTAAGGGCTCTTTTTGTTTTGTTGGGTCGTAGCCTAAGTTTACGTTGGTGTTTGAAATTATATGCCCCTTGATGCTTAATTAGGAGGCCAAAATCATGTTTTGTATTTAGATAGAAAGCCTCATTATGTAAGTCGAGCTAGTGGTCTTGCCTATTCTTTTGTTGTATATAGTTGATAGCTTGGCATGGTTTAGGGGCATATGAAACTTAACATTTTATAATGATCTAGTTAATGGAAATCCAATATCATAGTATATGAATCGGACATGACTTGTATGTAAAATTGATATCTTAATTATTGGTAATATTAGTATAAATCGAAAACCACCTAGATTAAATTAATCAAAGTTTTGAATGGATTGGTGATCAATAGCTTAAGTTTCAGCGTGTATGGTCTAATTGCTATCAAATAAATAAATTGTAAATGATTAGTTAATGGTTAGAATTAATTGACCATATAGAAAGCCTAGTGATCATATTTTTGTGTCATCAGAGCTTTTTAGGTTACAGGTCCTAGAAACCTCGAATTAGTTTGATCATGCATCATTTAAGTTGAGTCAAGCCACCTAGGGATCATACATTGAAATTCTTGTAATTATGATCCTAACTCTGATTTTGTTGAATCTGAATTAGAATGACTGAGACACGGTTAGCTCGAGACGATGAAAGTCCTCGAGGATCTCCAAGTGAAGGGGATAGTGTCCGTATGAGAGAGTATTCTCCTGTACAAGATAGTACTCGACCCCAACCTCCTGTACAGACTCAGACGAACACTGAGAATCCGACTATTCAGAATGCTCAAAGAGACTGTCTCTTGAGTATGAAAGAAATGTTCGATCAGCTTTTGACGAACATGAGACAAGAACTACCTACTCCGGTAGCTGCTGCCCCTAGCAGAGCTCCTATCGAAAAGCTTGCACAGCATCGAGCCTATACATTTGCAGGCGCTAATGAAGAGAAACTAGAAGAAGCTGAGTATTGGTTAGAAAGAACTACTCAGATAATGACTAAGCCACTCCAGTGCTCAGATGAGCATAAGCTCGAATGCGTTGTTGCCTTACTTGCTGATGAAGCTTTGAACTGGTGGGAGACTACGACACTAACCGCTCCAGCTGAATCTGTGAATTGGAAATTCTTTGTAGAAGAATTTAAGAAGAAATACATCAGTGAATAGTACATGGCCGATCGAAGGAAGCGTTTCTTGCATTTGAAGCAAGCGGGTCGACCAATAGAGCAGTACGTGGCTGATTTCTGTAAGTAGTACAAGTATGGTACTGAGTACATCAATACAGAGAAAGAAAAATGTTGTATGTTCATTGACGGTCTGAATGATGAGCTGAGTCCGATGTTTACAGCCCTGGATATCACAGACTTCCAAACTCTGGTGAACCGAGCTATTGCTACGGAATCCAACTTTTGGGCTGCAGAAAAGTGAAAAAGTGGTTACCGTCATGATAAGAAGTGCAAGAGTGATGACAAGTCTCACTGGAAGTCGAAGAAGTCTAATAGCCATAAAGAGGGGTCTTCTTCGTATTATCCAGCTCCTCGTAGAAAATTTACAATGAAACTTCAATTAGTGAATAGACATGTTGTCCCAGTTGTATCTCTTAATAGCCTGGGAAATTCAGAAAGGGCTACAGTCTGTTAGCATTGTCAGAAACCACATTTTGGTCAATGCCGAAAGTAGGCCAACTTATGTTTTTCTTGTGGCGGAAGTGACCACTATATCAGAGACTGTACAAAGATGAGAGATCAAGCTCCTGCTCAAAAGTTTGCTAATCCAAGTCATGTGCAATCCAATCGAAACAAAAATATTAGATAAGCACAGTCTGGGAATCAGGGTAGAGGTAGAAGCAGTCAGTCGAAAGCCGTCACTCATCAGAAATCACGAGCTCCAGCTCGAGTCTATCATGTCCGTGGCAAGGATGAGGAAGAATCTCCGGATGTTATTGCGGGTACGGTTGAACTGAACCTTACTCATGTCTATGCTTTAATTGATTCAGGATCAACTCATTCTTTTGTGTGTTCTTACTTGATTGACAAGTACAACTAAAGCCCGAAATTGTTAAAACGGGGTTAATTGCCTCAAACCCTATAGGAGGTGACTTAACTATCAATCTAATCTGTAAGGATAGCCTTGTATCTATTCGAAATGTACCTTTTCTCTGTGACCTGTATGTCCTACCTAAATGTGAGTTTGACCTAGTATCAGGCTTAGACTGGTTCGGTAGACATGAAGCCTGGATTGATTGCCAGAATAAAACATTGTACTTAAGGGGTTTAGGGAAAGAGTCAATTCTATTAATTGAGAAAAAACAAACATCTCCTTTTGTCTCTATGGCTTTACAAGATGAATTAGATTTTGGTTTAACTGAAATGCCTGTCGTATCTGAATTTGTTGATGTTTTTCTTGAGGAAATCCCTGGACTCTCTCCGATTCGAGAAGTTGAGTTCAAAATTGAAGTTCAGCCTGGAACTAATCCGGTGTCCATTTCTCCCTATCGTATGACACCTATTTCATTGCAAGAATTAAAGAAGTGGATTCAGGAATTAGAAGATAAGGGTTTCATTCGACCAATCACTTCTCCCTGGGGTGCTCCAATTCTCTTTGTGAAAAAGAAAGACGTGACGATGCGACTTTGCATTGATTACTGGAAATTAAACAGAGTCACTATCAAGAACAAGTATCCACTGCCTCGAATTGAAGATTTGTTTGATCAGATAAAGGGTGCTGGTGTATTCTCAAAAATTGACCTTCGTTCCGGTTATTATCAAATGAGGGTGAAAGATGAAGATATACCCAAAACTGCTTTCAGAACTTGTTATGGTCATTATGAATTTTTGGTGATACCATTCGGATTAACGAATGCCCATGTTGCATTCATGGATCTGATGAATCGAGTGTTCAAACCTCATCTTGACAAGTTCGTTGTCGTCTTCATCGACGATATTCTGGTATACTCTCGTAACATGGAAGAACATGCTCAACATCTTCGGATTGTGCTCCAGACACTCCGAGAACATCAGTTATTCGCTAAGCTCACTAAGTGTGAATTTTGGCTGTCAAAAGAGTCATTCCTCGGACATGTTATTTCAGCTGAAGGAATCAAGGTTGATTCTAAGAAAATTCAGACAATCCTTGAATGGCGACCTCCGAACAATGTAAGCGAGGTCCGAAGTTTCCTTGGTTTAGCTGGGTATTACCAGAGATTTGTAAAGGGATTTTCGGTAACTACTGCACGACTAACCAAACTGCTTAGAAAGAATGAACCGTTTAAGTGGTCCGAAGGACAACAAAGAATTGTAAGAAGAAATTCTGCAAGAAGCACATCAAAGTTCTTTTTCAATCTACCCTGGATCTGTTAAGATGTACAAGGATCTCAAGCGCTTGTATTGGTGGTCTAGAATGAAATCGGCTATCAATGACTTTGTATCGAGGCATCTGAACTATCAACGGGTCAAAGCCGAACATCGTGCTCCTACTGGATTACTTCAACTTCTTGAATTTCCGCAATGGAAATGGGAACAGATTACGATGGATTTCGTGATCGGTCTTCCTTGTTTTCTAAGAAAGTGTGATGCAATCTGGGCGATCGTTGATCGTTTCCCCAAATCAGCCCATTTCATTCCGGTGCGAATGAATTTTAGTCTTGAGGCCTTGGCAGATTTGTATATTCGGGAAGTTATCCATTTACACGGAGACCCAACTTCTATAGTTTCAGATCGAGATCCACGATTTACAGCTTGATTCTGGAAAATGCTACACAAGGCTCTTGGAACTAAACTGAATGTTAGTACAGCTTTTCATACTCAAAGCGATGGACAATCTAAATGAGTAATTCAAATTCTTGAAGATATGGTCAGAGCTTGTATTATCGATTTCGGTAAGAACTGAGAGAATTGGTCTTGTAGCTTATCGCCTTGCACTATCTCCTGAATTCGATAAGATTCATAATGTCTTTCATGTATCTATGTTAAGACGTTATCGATCTGATCCGTCTCACATCCTCAAACCAGAAGAAGTTGAACTCAATCCCGACCTCTCTTATGAAGAGGAACCTATTCAGATTCTTGATCGGGAAGTGAAAAGGCTTCGTAATAAGAAAGTCCCTCTTGTTAAAATTCTCTGGAAGAATCATCACGTTAAAGAAGCAACGTGGGAACCCGAGGATACGATGCGAAAGCAATATCCTCATCTGTTCAGTTCAGGTAAGAATTCGAGGACGAATTCTTTCTTTAAGGAGGAGGGAACTGTAACACCCACATTTCCGTCCTAGAATTTAATCCGTTGAATTTAATTTATTAAATTATTCTTAGAAAGTAATTGAGGTTATGATTAAGCAAATTATTCAATTTAGTCCTTGAATTTCCTTTAATTGGGCAATTATTGCATCAACTAGAATTAAAGAGAATTAAGCTTTCGAATTAGGGAATCTAGCCGAGTTGATAATTAGTGGGTTCAAATTAGTAGTAATAAGATTTAAAGTAATGAAATTAAAGGAATTAAAAAGGGGTACATTTCCTTAGTGGAAATCGGACCAAAATGGAAAAAAATAAAGAAAGAATGGTGGGGGAAAATTGATGACTAATTTAAAAAAAAAATAAAGTTTAAAAATTGCATGTTAATAATTATAATTCCCTAGGGCTGCCCTTAGTAAAAAGCTAATAAAAGACATAGTGAAAAGGACAAATAAGTAAAGTCACAACATATCAAATCCCCCAAATTAAGGGAGGATGTTTTCTCTCCATCATTTCTCCTCCTTGTTGTCGTGAGGTTTGAGAGAAAATGGAGAGAAGGGAAGCTTAAAAGTCTAAAATTTTGAAGCTCAAATGGTGAAGAAATGGCTTGCATGTTTGAAGAATTAAGCTAGGATTAAGAAGAGTAGCTAGTGGTAACAAGAAAATCAAGAAGTAAGTTTCTATCTCTCCTTGTAGCTATTCGAATAAGTGTCAAAACCATGCATGTAAACTTAAAATTTGTTTAAACATGAAACTATGAGAGTCTTGATGATTATGATGAGTTGAGCTAGTGAAATTCTTGAAAAACTAATTGTGAAATGATGAATAGATTTAAAAAGGGGACTGTTTTGAGATAGAGTGTACAGTCATGAATGATTGAAAAATTGGTATGGTTAGGGACTAAACTAGAAAATTCCTATTAGAAGAAAGTTGTAGAGAAATGAGAATTTTATAAGGAACTAATTTTGGTTTGCTGGAAAATGAATTGGAATGGGGAATTTCTATTGGAACCAAAATTGGACATGTTCTCGAAAATAATGGAACTAGGGACTGAACTGGAAAATTAGTAAAATTGAGGACTTGACTGTTGATAATAAAAGTAATATGGACTTACAAATGTTATGAAAGGATAGTATAAGTCATGTAATAAGTGAATTTAGAATTTGACTGACGTAATTAGGTGAATTTTAACCTAAAGGTGACAAATGAGTAAGTTGTCTAGAACATTCGATCTCTAAGCTGAAACTTTGAAAATTCACCAAAAATAGTATTTAGGGTATTTTGAACTGAATTTTTACTGTATAAGCTTTGATATGTCTAGAAACACTGGGAGAAAACGGAATTGGAATCCAATATGTAAATTGGAATATACGAATTAAAGAAGTTGGGCAGTACAAGCTGCCCAGATTTATCGAAAGGGTTACATTCAAGTAATAAACTGTATTTACTCGGACTAGATAAAAATATGAGAATTACATGGTTGGAAAACAGAGTTTAATACCTTTCTAATGGTGTATGATAAGTGAATTTTGGATTATTAATTAAAGAGATATGATTAAAATACTAACTGGTCCTCCAACTAGTTTAATAGAAGATCAGATTTGAGAAATTAATATTCATGCATGAATTTAAAGAGTGATTGTAGTTGAATTGCTCTCTAATATAGTGTGTATTCATTTTATGTTGAGTGTTAAGATTGAAATTGTGAAGAGACTTTGGAGGAAGCTAGGATCGATCAATCAAGATGAAGGAACAAGGGCATCTTAATTCAAGATCAAGCTTAAGGAGTTGTGAGTGTAATTTTGCATTAGGGTTGGGACTAGTGTCCTAACCACCTTATTATTATTGTAATTTATGATTTTATGCATGCAATTGGACTTAAATGAGGATTGGTAAAATGCTTAGTAAGGGAAGGAGATTAAAGGAATATGGATGCATGAATTGGATTTTCTTATTGTTTGAATGTGTGAAAATGTGGATTGCCTTATGTGATCTAATTGTTATGATTTATATGCATGAAATGGATCTTTGTTCTTTTTGGAATGTGTGGAAATGTGGACTGCCCTACGTGATCTATTAGTATGTTGTATAAGCATGAGTTTGGATCCTTGATAATGCTCGATTGTATGAGTATGTGGACTGCCCCTATGGTACTTTTGTTATGCTTAGTATGCATGTGATTGTATGTGAAGTTGCTATCCATGTATGTTTACTGCTATTCAAATGAGGCATGAAATTGATTAGCATGAATTAGGTAAATTGGTACAACTATATGATTGAATGAGCATGAAAATCGAATTATGCAATATGTATGTGCAAAATAAAATAATGAATGATAACTAATAAGAATAATTTGCCCTTAGTCGATTAGAATTATTAGATAGTACGTCATGCCTAGAGTCCGAGCTCTCTTGTTTGCTGCTTTGTGCAACCATTGTTTGTTGCTTTGTGCAACCATTGATTTGTTGCTTTATGCAACCATTGCTTAGTACCTTGGGTACAATCCGACTTGATGATTAAAGGTGATCTTGATTGGTATTTAAGACACATCGATGCTATTGAGCATCCATTGACTTGTTGCTTAGGCAACCATTGTTTGGTACTTGGTACCCTCTTGATGACTTGATTATCTGATTCGTCTACTATACCTAGGTCAACGCAATTTCATTAAATTAAATGGAAGTACATATTTATGAAAGCTTATGAAGTGAATAAATGAATTGACAATTGACTTGGCATGATATGATGTGAAATTAATGGATGAATTTGTGGACAATGGTCCTTCTAATTATGTTATATTGCGTATAAGATGCTATCAATATCCGAATATAAGCAAATTGGGCAAATGGTTGTAACACCCGGGTTTGGGGGTCGGGTGAAAATAATATTAAAATAATGTTCGGGTTTCCCTTTTCGTTTTAAAAAAAAATCATTTTTATATGTTGGATCAAATCTTAAATTAAAATTAGAACCCAAAACTCCATGGATTTTGAAATTAGGGAAGATGACCATTTTCATTAATGGCAAATTGGTAAATAAGTGGTTTTTCAAATAAAACCTCTTTTCATTTAAAAAATTCCTTTTATCATCTTCTTCTCTTCTCACCCATTTTTGCTTCCAACGACAAAAACCGCTTCCCCTCCTTAGTTTACTATTACATCTACATCTTGCTCATTGTTGAAGGTTTTGCAAAGGTAACCTCGTTTTTGACTTGTCCTCGTTATTCTCTACAAGCTAATACCTTTAGTTTTCATTTTTGTCCATGATTTTGAAAAGTGAGGTTTTGGAGTTTTTGATTAAAAATGCTATCTTTATGGTCTTTAGCTAAAGATTTTGATTTGTTATTGATGTGTGAGTTGTTTACTATCCATGAGGTCCAATATATGTGATTTTTAAAGAGTTTTATATATATTCCCGAATTTGGGTTTTAAGGGGTTTTGTAAGGGTTTTAAGGTTGGTTTTGGGGTGTTCTATGTTGGAAATTGAGGGATGAAGTTAGTATGATAGTTAGAGGTTGTGTTGGAGGCATTTAAGTGTGTTAAAGGGGTCGAAATCAAGGGTTTTGGTATGTGAAATAGGGCTTCTCGAAAATAGGAGTTTTATGGGTGTTCTTGGCTTGATTTGATGCTTAATTGGTGTTATGAGTTACAACAGTGGTTTGTGGTTGTTTTGGTGATTAATAGAGTGTGTTTGATTGTTTAGAAGCAAGGAATTTGGTTGGTGAAGCTTCGGGGACGAATCCGGAGATTTTGGAGTCTTGAACTTGGTTTTCGGTCTTCTCTTGGGTAGCAACGGTGAGTAGAATTGTAAATCTTTGTTTTGTGCTCGATATGGAACCTTTGGGGGTTTGGGTGGAACCTTGAGGGTTCACCTAAACTCGAGTGTAAGTTTCTACTCCTCTGCTTTGTTATGAGTGGATGAATGGCTATGTGTTGTGATTTTCATGTGCATCTTGAGTTGTCTTATACAGTTGTTAATGTGTAGTCATGTTGAAGTCAAGCCTCACGTGATGGTTGTCTTAACTACGGTGATGTGTACTCCCACCGGTAGTGACTAGTAGGAAAGTACTTTGATGTGTAGTCCCATTGGAAAACTACTAGTCGAAACGGTGATGTGTAGTCCCACCGTGTGTGTATGTTGGTTGTGCATGTGCAAATCATGTGTAGTTTGATGAGAAAGTCATTCGTGCATCCATTGTTTTATTTTCATTTATGAAAAGTGTTTTGAAAACTGCATGTTTGTTGAATTGTAGAGCTTCTCTCACTAAGCTAGTTAGCTTACGCTCTCTTCATTTTCCAACATGCAAATCATTAGAGTTCGGGAGGCAAGTGGGCAAGGGAGGAGCTTTTGGAGTTCTCAAACTAGCTCAAGTATGATTTGCGTTTTGTAATAATGCCTAAACGATGGGGTATACACTTGTAGGAGTTGGTGTCAAACTCCTTAGGTGATTTGTGTTAGTTGAGAATGTTAAATGATGGATGTGTTATGTTTTAGTCTCATGGATTGAGGACCATGCCTATTTTGTTGCTTAATTGTATGTGCCTAAGAGTGTATGAACTTGGCCTATGAATGCTCTATGTATGGTTGCCATATGCATGATGCCTTATGAGTGTTAAGCATGCCTCCTTTGAGAAGTTGTATGAATCCCTTGATTGTATGGTTCTTATTAGTTTCGAATGCCTTGTTGTTGTGTTATGGTTGTGAATGTTGTATGTATGCTTGATTGTGCTTAGGTGAGTCTTAAAATGCATTTAGTGTTGAGTCTTGTGTTGTTTTGCTGCCAATTGGTGTCTTGCAGTGCAGGGCGTATCGATACGCCTAAGGGCTGTATCGATACGGTCCTACACTTTGGGACACAGAATTGGCTAGGGGTACCATGCTTGGGGGTGTATCGATACGCCCAAAGCTCACTAGAATTCTGAGATTTTCACGAGTCTTTGGCGTATCGGTACGGACTCTAGGCGTATCGGTACGGTTTTGTCTCGTTGACCGCGAGATGTTGACCGAGAAGGGCGTATCGATACGCTCAAGGGCTGTATCGATACGGTCTTCCTGTGTTGATTGAAGGCAGTTGACTTGGTCAAGGCGTATCGATACCCTTGACTGGTGTATCAATACGGCCTGCTCTGTAAGTGTAAAATGGGTTGTTTTGGCTTGGTTGCTTTTACTCGTGATGTTTTCCGCTGTCGTGATCACTTAGGAAATAATATGCCTTTAGACAAGATAAAATTAAAAGAAATTTTTCTAGGGTTGCTAACCGAGGTGGGGCCTTAACGGGTTTCACATCGGTTTTCCCCGTGTGGCCTACTCGGACGGGTCAGTCATCTAGACCGGGACGAGGGGGTTACATTTAGTGGTATCAGAGCCTGAGGTTTCCGAGACCTCGGGCAGGTAAGTGAGGTGAGTTAATGTGTTATGTGTAGTTGCATCTTGAAGAGTGTTTTACCATGTATGTCTAAATTCTGTTGCTAGCACGGTGTATGAATACATGCTGTGATGACTTTGTTGTTGCTTGAGAGTAGGTCCAATGTCCCCATTGTTAGGCATTGTCGTAGAAAAATAAAAAGGAAAATTGTTTTGGTTTAACGAGCTTGAGAACCGGAGTCCTTACCCTTTTGCTAACCTAACGTTTCCCTTGTTGTTGTGTGTTTGTTGTTTTAGATTTTATTTTGCTATGGTGAGACAGAGGGGACGGCCTAGAGCGGGTGACCAGGCACCCGAGGATGTGCCTTCTGCTCCTCATGCTCCTGATGGTAGTAGAGAAAACGTTGGAGGCGATGGTAATGGGCCTCAGGTTGAGGCTAATGTGGGAGGTAACGGGGCTCAAGCAAGCCAGGGTCAGGTAGGACCAGATGTGGCCCATTTGATTCAGACCATAGCCGAAGCTTTTCAGACAGCTTTGGCCGGTATGCAGGCTGCAGCACCACCTCAGGGTGCGGGGACAAGATTACCCCTAGAGAGGCTTCGTAACTTGGGGGCAGTTGAGTTCCATGGGTTATCTCCGGAGGGTTCCGAGGGGTGGCTTGAGAGCACTACTCGCATCTTAGGTCAGATGGAGTGCTCAGACGCCCGTAAGTTGGGATGCATCGTCTCTTTGCTTCAGGGGGACGCTTATACTTGGTGGACCACTGTTACTTCCGGTATGGCCGAGGCAGATATCACATGGGAGTTCTTCAGAAATGCCTTCAAGAGGAAGTACCTTGGAGTTCGGTAGTTGGATGAAAAGAAAAGAGAGTTTATGGCTTTGGTTCAAGGAATAGGATCGTGTCTGAATACGAGGTTTAGTTTGTGAGGTTGAGCCAGTACGCACCAGAGTTGGTCCCGGAAGAGAGGGAGCAGTGTGAGCGTTTCAGATATGGGTTGACTACAGATGTGAAAACCTACATGCTAGCCTCCGACTACACTGAGTTCGATGTCTTGGTCTCTAGGGCCAAGGATATAGAGCAGAACCTAAGCTCTATAGCACGTGCTAGTAGGTCTGACTCCGGAAAGAGACATGCGAACTGGGATAGAGATCATGCAAAGAGGCATAGGGATAGGAGGTACCAGCCATATACGAGACATAAGGGTGGTAACTATGGTCAGGGCCGTCAGGGCCAAGGAGCCGTTGTTCACACTCCGGAGTGTAACACGTGCGGGAGACACCATCTGGGCGAATGCATGGGTATCTACGGGGCGTGTTGGAATTGTAGCTCCCGAGACCATTTGAGGCGTGACTGCCCACACCCGGTTAGGGGCGGACCGGCTCCAGGTAGGGGCTTTGAGCATCAGAGAGGTCGTGGGTGAGGTCGTAGAAACTTTCAGCCAAGGAATGAGGGTCAGAGGAACTTGGCTCATGTTGTAGCAGTTCAGCCTGAGGGAGGAGGACCGGCTAGGGTGTACGCTCAGCGATAGGGGGTTACAATGGCCCTGTTTGAATACATTGAAAATGAACTGTAATATGTTTGAATATTTTGATCTATGGATAATGGTTTATGACCTATTTCGAGTGACATGCTTAAGAATAATTGGTGATTTTGCTTTTGATAAATTGATAATGCTATGTTTCAATTGGCATGATTTTTGGTTATTTTGATTATTAAGCATGAAATTGAGTATGTTGGAAATTGAATTGAATTATGGTCTTGACTTAATCGAAAGTGAAGCATGTGGTTAAATTAATGTTGTGTGAAATGTGTTCGAGCATGAACTATGAATGTTTGTTTACATCATGCATGAAGCTATTTGTTCTGATTTTGCTAAGCTTAGTTAGGTATAAATTGTATGTTGACAAGCCTAGCTAAGTAAACTCAATTCTTGATCACACTTAAATTCAAGAATGAATTAGCTTTAGCATTACCTCGCTAAGTACAATTTTGTACTTAACGCTCCGTTGTTTCCTTCTTCCTACCTTAGCAGGGTAGCTTGGACCTAAAGCTAGCATTTGATCGAGACAAGTTACAAGACCAGAAAAATGTATGATCTTAGTCTCATATTTAGACTCCTTGATGGTGGCTTCGAAGTTTGTTTAAGGGCTCGTTTTGTTTTGTTGGGTCGTAGCCTAAGTTTACGTTGGTGTTTGAAATTATATGCTCATTGGTGCTTAATTAGGAGGCCAAAATCATGTTTTGTATTTAGATAGAAAGCCTCATTATTTTTTTGTATATATGTAAGTCGAGCTAGTGGTCTTGCCTATTCTTTTGTTGTATATATTTGATAGCTTGGCATGGTTTAGAGGCATATGAAACTTGACATTTTGTAATGATCTAGTTAATGGAAATCGAATATCATAGTATATGAATCGGACATGACTTGTATGTAAAATTGATATCTTAAATTTTGGTAATATTAGTATAAAACGAAAAAGTCCTAGATTAAATTAATCAAAGTTTCGAATGGCTTGGTGATGAATAGCTTAAGTTTCGGCATGTATGGTCTAATTTCTATCAAATAAATAAATTGTAAATGATTAGTTAATGGTTAGAATTAATTGACCATATAGAAAGCCTAGTGATCGAATGATTTTGGAATGGTGATTTGAAATTGAAATTTGATAATGTTAATAAGATAATTGAATTGACTTGTGATTTGATATGGAAGATTAAAAAAACTTTGTTTGATCATGTATGTTAGAAAAAAGTTTTTGTTAGCCCACTTTTCGCGTTTGCATTAATACGAATAATTTAATTAAAAATGGATTTTGTTTTCAATTTTATGTTTTATGATTCCGGTAACGCCCCTCGCTCCTAACCCGAGTTAGGGGTGTTACACATGAAATTAAAAGTGTATATACCATAAGTTATATTTATATCTCAATGAGGGGTAGAGTTGTAAATATTAATAAACTGTTTTAATTTAGTTTATATAAAGGGGTAGTGGTCTTCAAGATATACGTTAACTTGCATATCTCTCCTTCCCCGTCTGAGAGTTGTGTGGCAAGAGATAACTTATTATCTTGGAAGATCAAACCCTCTCTAAAATAACCCCATCAAAAGATTCAGGTACGCTTCTGCAAATCTAGTCTTTGTTCTTAATGATTTGACATGTATTGATATTTGGTTATATTCTTATTGAATATTTTTTGGTTCTAACAATTCAAGCAACGGAAACACTCAACATTCACAATACCAAAAAATAATATATTAATTTTATGAAAACAAAAAACATTTTGAAGTTTAAAAAATAATACTTCAATGATAAACTTGAAAGTAAGTTTCTTTCTTTTCTTTGGCTCCCATCATCTCCTTCCCTCTTGCAATAGAAGATAACCCAACTTTGAATAGATATCTTCTACCCTTTACCGGCATCTTGATATAGTCCCGACACTAAAAATTTGAGTTTAAGGTATATGATTAAGTTTTTAAGGTATATGATATAGTCCCAACACTACAAATTTGAGTTTAAGGTATACACGCACGCACGCACGCACACGTACGCACGCACACACACACATACATTTTGACCTAATTCTAATATTAATCTTACCAAGAGGGAGAAGATGAGGGACTCTAGAGGAAGTAAGATGGTGTTCCTAGTGGTCTAAAACCAATGAACTAACGAAATATGAGGGGAAAAGAAGAACATTTTGACCTACCAACCAAACGTGTTTGCGCAGAATTTAAAGGCATAATGCTAAAAAAATACCCCTAACGTTTGACTGAATAGCCACTTTGGACTCTATTCTTTTTTTGAAGCAATTTAACCCTCAACGTTTCATTTTGGATTAAAATGTCCATTTGTGAATGAAAACTGGTAATCAACTAACACTAAACAACTTGAAATGACTTGATAGAATGACACGTCTGAAGAAAAAATATTTTATATTTTATACAAATTTATAAAATTATTTTTTGACTAATGTGTCATTCTGTAAAGTCAGCATATTTGCTTATGTGACATTGCTATCAGCGGCGTGCACTGCCATGTAGGTTTGTCACGTTATTTCAAGTCATGTAGCGTTAGCTGACTAACAGTTTTCATCCGTAGAGGGGCCATTTTGACCCAAAATAAAACGTTAAGTGTTAAATTGCTTCAAAAAAATGAATAGGGGCCAAGATGACTATACATTTAAACGTTAGGGGGCATATTTTGGCATTATGCCAAATTTAAACAATAACTAAACTCTAAACAAAGCACGAAACAGATGGCTGTTAATTTTTAAAAATGCACAAAGGAATTTTTGAACATATAATTCTTCTCCTTTTTCTTTCAATGATAGGTAAAAACGAACCTATTTATAGGTAAACTCCAAAACCTAACCAATTACTAATAGACTACTACGATAAATTATTAATGATCTTTTACGGATTTATCTTTTTTTAGACCCTTGAATTAGTTCTCTCATCTTATTAAATACTTGTAGACACCTCGTATAAGTCAATTATGAGTTGTGATAATTTAAAGTTTAGAGTTAAAATTTTACAATCTCATAGCTTTTAGGGTTTAGAGTTAAGATTTTATAATTTAAAGTTTAGAGTTTAAAATATAGGGGTTACATTTAAGGTTCATAAAAAATATATATGAAAATTTAAAAATCTGCTTATCCACTGAGTTCATCAAATAATTACCCTTCTTATATTTACTACCCTCCTCTCTAGGTATCATTAGTATTAGAATTAAAATTTGTCAAAAAATAGTCACTTATAATATTTATTTTTTAAAAGGCATATTTACACGTTTTAGGTAAGGTATAAAGTCAAAAATAGCCCCAATGTTTTACCTTTTGGTCACTTTAGCTCATATTCTTTTTTTGGTAGAAATATCCCCTTAACGTTTCATTTTTATACAATTTTCACTATCGATGGATGGAAACCATCCGTCAGCATACGTTGACCGTCTAAGGCTGACATGGCGTTCTTACGTGGCATGAGAATATGACATGGCACTACCACGTGGAAAGTGATGTGGCACTGGTGACACATAAGAAATTGTTTTATTTTTATTTTTCAAAAGTGACTACCTATAAAAAGATAACACGTGGCAACTTCCTATTGGAAGAATTTTAAACAAACCAAAATTTTATCCCAGTAACCTGGGTCCGAGTCTCCATAACATCATAATTTTGTTTTTGTTCAAAATTCTTCCAATAGGAAGATGCCATGTGTCATCTTTTTAGTGGTAGTCACTTTTGAAAAATAAATAAAAACATATCTTATCTTACAAGTCACCAATGCCATGTAACTTTAAAACCCGAGTCCCCTCTGATGAACACTATCCTCTTTTCAACTTGAACTACTTATTGGTTCTAATCTTATAAAATGAATTAAAATCTATAATTCTAAGATCAATTTGTGAGAGAAAAATATGTAAAGACAAATAAATAAACTTGGTATCACAATTTATTTTCCAAAGAAGAAAGTTTGACCTTGGAATGAAATTTACCAAAAATGACTTCTTAATTGAAGAAAAGTATGGATACCTCCCACCAGAACCACGAATTGAAGATTTAAGTGACCAATTATGTTACACGTGTTATAGGTATTAAATTTTCATGGAATTAAAAGTGTAGATACCATAAGTTATATTTATAATTCAATGAGGGGTAAAGTTGTAAATATGAATCAACTGTTTTAATTCAGTTTATATAATAAGGTAGTAGTTCCCAAGATATACGTTAACTTGCATATCTATTTTCTTGTCAGAGAGTTTTTTGGTAAGAGATAACTTATCATCTTGGAAGATCAAACCCTCTCTAGAAAAACTCCATCAATGAATTCAGATACGCTTCTGCAAATCTAGTCTTTGTTCTCTCATTCAGAAGATCCAATGCTTTTTAGTCTCCGTTAATTAGGGTTTGGTAACCTTAGGTTTTGAAATTTCGAATGTTAGTATATTACGTTTTGATTCATCATGGTGATAACCCTTTACTGTTATTGTTGAAATTAGGGTTGAAAAGAAAATGCCAAAAACAAGATTTGAAAAAAGAGAAGAATAAAAACCAAGTTGTCTTACCTCCTAAAATCTTCCAAGATGGTGAAGGTTGGTGGAAGAGAATAGTTGTTAGGCTTAGGAAAACTTGTCGTGAAAAAGGAAATGGGAAAAGGGAGAAGAAATGAGTTTTTGAAATATATTATTTTATTTCAATTAAAAATCCATCTCCAAAACCCTTTTGTTACCCATTTTACCAAAAACCCCATTTTCCTCAAAAGCTTTTGAATTCGATCATTTAAATTGTTTTCTCCAAAATTAGCTTAACCCGAACCGGCTTAACCAAACCCGAATATCTCTCGGGCCCTAAACTCGGGCGTTACATTGCTTAAGTCAGAACTTGGTTTGACCCGAGAATTTGATGACCCGAACCCGATCTGTAACATACTGTTGTTTACTCGAACCCGAATTGGACTTGTTACTGTAGTAACCGAACCCGACCTGCATCCGACCGAAAACGACCTAAACCCGAATTGGACCGGTTATTGTGGACCTGAAACCTGACCTACACCCGACTGAAACGAACCCGAACCCAAGACTGACCTGGAAGATAATCGATTTTACCCGACCTGTTTTGAACCCGACCTATTATGGACCCGACCTGTTATGAACCTAAACTGATATAGACCTGACTTAAAATGTTAAATAATTTAAAGTGTAAAGTGTTCATTATATACTTAATAAATTTTTTGTTTTAATAGATGTATAATATATATTATATTCTTAATAAAAATTAAGACATTTTTTATTAAGATAATTTTTTTATTAAGTATATATATGCTTAAAATTTTTAATTATATTATGCTTAATAAAAATTCATTATATACTTAGTATACTTAGTAAATTCATTATATTAAGTAAATTATTTAATAGAAATATGTCTTAATTTTTAACATAGTATATAATATATATTATGTTAATTTTATTATGCTTAATAAAAATTTTGTCTTAATAGACACATGTCTTAATTTTTATTAAGTAAACTATTTAGTAGAAATATATACTTAATATACACTTAGTAAAGGCATTATATTTTGCTTGTTAAAAATATATATATATGTTAAAAATTATATATAATGCATTATTTTAACAAAAACCCTAAACCCTAAACTGTATATGTATGTATGTATCAATGTATGAACCATAAACTATAAACCATAAATCCTAAACCTAAACAAAAAAATCGTAAAACCTAATCCTTAAACCTCTAAACCATAAACCCTAATCCATTATGTATGTATGTGTAATGTATGTAAGTATTTATGTATCAATGCATGAACCCTAAACCCTAAACCATAAACCCTAAACCCTATATATGTGTGTGTGTACGTGTATGTGTATGTGCGCGTATGCGTCTGTGTCAATGTATGAACCCTAAACCCTAATGTATATATATTAATATTAATATTAATATATATGTGTGTGTATATATATGTATATGTATGTATATATAACATATTAACATATATGTATAAATATATTAATTAATATGTATATGTATATATTTAATTATTCATATATGTGTATTATTGTATATGTTTATAATTTTAATTCAAATTGACCACTATTCTTCTTCTTTTTTAATTTAGTTCAATGTTTATAATTTTAGTTTAATATATTTGTTCATCATAGTCCCTAAAACTTTATTTTTTATTTCAAATTGACTTGACCCCTATTCAATTTTTTTTGCAATTTAGTCACGTGATTTTAATATGATGGCATTTTTATTCATGTTGAATCGTTGATGTTAGTCCCTAAAATTTTATTTTTCACCAAAATTTACCCTTATTATTTTATAATTTTTGTAATTTACTCCAATATCTTAGATAGTTAGATATGAATCATTTCTGATATTTTTGTTCATTTTAGTCCGTAAACTTTAAATTTAGTACAAATTGACCCCTATTATTTTTGTAATTTACTCTAATAGTTTTCAAATGAATCATTAAATGATATTTTTGTTCATTCTACTACTGCATATTGCCTAGTATTTCTTTTTAATGTGATTCATGTTCGTCATTCTTCAAGGGCATGTAATAATTAGCTCGAAATGAATGACCAACCTAAAGTCTATCGACCTAAACGGTCAAACCCGAATCAACCCGACCTGAAATTACCCAACCTGAAATGAACCCGACCTGAAGTCTACCCGAACCCGAATTAACCGTTTCGACCCGGCCTAAAATTAACCCGACCTAAAATGGGCCTGACCTGAAATGGACCCGACTTGAAATGAACCTGTAACCCCCTAGACCCGCCTATGCGTTACAACGGATCCTATGAAGTCACATTAGGGTCACAAGAGCGACCCAAAGTAAAAATACACATAAAACATATTTCTTCAAAAACACTTATTAAACTGTAAAATCAACTTTTGTTTAAAATACCATTTCGAGAAGTCGTTTAAACACATAACAGAAATTTTAGAAAGTGCTTTACAAATACTATCATAAAACAATACATGACATACATGCCCACTAACTATACAGTACCGTACTCCAGAGGCAACGCCGAGGGAACTCCGAACACTGATGTCAAACATTAAGTCATGCTATATTCTTTTAACCTACGATGGTAAAAACAACGTGAGCTTGGAAAAGCTCAGTAATACAGAACTACCAAAAGATGCTATAAGCTCATGCAGATATATGGTAGGCATAACATTTTTATGATGTTCCAAGTAGTAACAGTCTTCATTTCCCTTCTGCTATTTCAGGATAACGTTACTTGAGAATAACAGTACTTGTTCTTTATTCAAACGTTGAGTAATAAACAAGAATTATACAAGTTGATACATTACGAAGATGGAAATAACGAGTTTAATGTCTAGTGTGTCCCAATAGGTGCATATCAAATAGGCATAAATGCATATCAATCATATCATGAGAACACATAACAATTCAATGCAAATGTTCAAGTACATGCAAGAGTTTACTAGTAACTATCCTCTAACCTTACACCAATATGCAGCCCCCCAGAACTGCATTCATAAGGAATTACCCTAGGCCCGATGGGCATAGGTGCCACCTAAGGGGCTGCCTTAGGTCCATAAGGACTTACCCTAGGCCCGATGGGCATAGGTGCCACCTAAGGGGCTACCTTAGGTCCATAAGGATTTACCCGTGCTAAAGCATCGGTACCTACTCAAGGGGAGACCTTGAGTCCATAAGGATTTACCAGCTTGATCAGGGCTGTACCAACAGAGACTTCATAACATAACCCAACAATATACCCCAGATAGTAATCAGTGTTCAGATTCCAAACATGGGTAACAGAATACATGTGACAGATATATGTTATTAAGAGCATCAGAAACGAAAGAATTCATGCTTTTGACAGATAAATGGGCATACCATTGAGCAGAGCAGATATTTTCATCATTCATCGTGCAAACAGATTGTAACATTATAGGTCAAGCTAACAGATCATACTATCAAGTTCATCAGACAACCAGACAATACCATCACAGATCAAGCAATCACATAACAAGTATACACGTTGAACAAACATACATCAGGTACGCAGAGAATGTCATCATATATCCAGTTGATCATTTCGTCTCATTTTCCAACATATTGATGCAATCTCAATAACAACATAAAATATTAATCAAACATAATATTGTTTATGATTAAATCATTATGCAATTCATTCAACAGAATGTAGCACAAATGGAACACACTAGATAGAACAGTTTATTTCTTAAAGATACTCGGTACTTACAGAAGGGGACACATTGAACTTTTGGCAAATTGGACGAATTTCAAGAATGAGGTCCCTATTAGAAAGGGGGTTGTAAAACGATTCATATCATGTATTCAAGAATTGATACATCAAGATCTTAGAAAGTTCAAATATATTATGAGTACTTTATTCATTTAAGCATACAAGGGCATTATGGTCATTTTATCATACATGGGCGTGTTGGTAACTTATACTAACGGGGCATGAACAGTTGCTCAGGAAATTCCATTTGGTCATCAGGTTTCCAATCAGGCATTCGGAGATTTCTATGTTAAGATCTTTCACGATATCAGATACATTCAGGGCTATCTTAATTACTTTGGCCAACAAGGGCATTTTAGTCTTTTAATTATCAGGGGTGATTTTTGTAATTTAGTTCAGTACTATAAAATGACGATTTACAATATTTAACATATATTTAAACGATTGCTTTCATAATTCACCACAGGACTTGCCACAGAGTAGTCGAACTTATATTCTGTGCGGAAAAACTTCCATCCTCATATTAATATCATGAGTGATTGACATACCAGAGTCATGCTACAACCCTTAGGGGCATTTCAGTCATTTTTAACTTTATTGGCATTTCCAAAATTTTATCAGAGGAAATTTACTTATTCCAATCATAGGGGTATTTCAGTCATTTTGATGTTCAGGATATCCCTCATTCATGTCAATTGAGCCATATATATAGTATTTCAATCATTTAAGTACTCGTGGGTGTTTCAGCCATTCGAGAAATTTTGGTACCTCCTACCACTTCATTCATTTCAGAACTCAAGGGTTTATCATCCTTCTAGTTAATTTGTAAACCTCGGTGTCCGAGGATACTTCAGCCCTTTTTAGTCAATACGATCATTCCGATTAATTTAACCATAACGGTATTTCCAATACTTTTAGTCACTACGATCAATTCAGCATTTTGAGCCACTTGATCCATTCAGAGGTATGGATAGTTTTTTGTAAGTCTATACTCGGTGATTCATTCCAAATTCAAGGAAACCTAACACCTTACAATCTCGAAGGTTTAAGTCTTGTTACAATAACTTTCCAAGTAGGTTGTTTTACCGTATCTAGTGTAAATTTCTAAATCGCTTCCAATCCCAAGGATATTTTAGTCATTCACATACCTTAAGGGCATTTTCGTAATTTTATATCTGAATATTTTTTAACATTTGATCACTTGACACTGATAATCAAATTTGGAGATTAGTTGTCTTATTAGTTATTTATTGAACTCCAGATCCTTACATTTATTAACTTTCTCGTTCGAGCATTTTAATCTTATCTAGGTTATCATACTCAATTTCATATCCGGTTTGGCTTAAGCAGAACTAACATCACTCCTCATCATATTTATGCATGCATTTACCGAATACCAGCATGTTCATAAAGCATACTAGAGGTAGTAGTGTATTACCTTTAATACTTGCTACATCGGTCGACCATGATACTCTGTTTGATCACTCTCGAACCCGAATGCGACGTCCACACATTTTCGAATACAAGGAACGATAAATACCTTCAATCGCACAAATTCCAAGATCAGACCTTACTCACAAGATCTTAACCAATAATTAAGTACATAAACAAGTTTGGGCTCAAGGTCAGATTCGGAGGCTTTCGGATCAGAATTTTGCAAAACGGGCTTCAAAAACGGACTCAGGACGTCGAAAAACATAAAATAGGAGTTTTCGGAAAATTTGACTTTTTGGTCAACGGTCAAAGTCAACGGGTCAAAGTCAACTCTGACGTCAGCATGACGTCAACAGTCAACAGAGGGTCAACTGAGCTGACTCGACGGGTTAACTCACTAAGTCAACTCGGGCGAGTTGACTCAGTCAGATCGAATTTGGGTCAGAGACGGGTCGGGTCGAGCTCGGGTCGGGACGGTTCGGGTTTGGGTCATGGGTTGACCGGTTTAAGCGGTCTAGCTGGTTCAGACCGGTCCACTTACCATTCGAAAAAGCTTCATCGTCCGGTCACCAGAAAAACGCTGGAGAGGTCGCTGGAGACGTCGAGGGGCACCGCCTGGCCATAAACAGAACGGAAAATTAGCCCACAACAGTTCCACTGCGAAAACAAATCGGAAGTCGGTCGGAAACTTACCAAAAAAGACCCAAAAGGTCAAAACCTCGCCGGAAAAGACGAAGCTCCGACGAAGACCTTAACGAAGTCGGAGGAACGATCAGTTTACTGGGTTTTGTTCAAAACGACCTGGGGAGCTGAGATCTGGAGTCCGATTTCCTGAACTGACGTTGACGGTGGTCGGAAATGTCGAAAATAGTGGGTGACGCTTGAGGTTCTCGCCGAACCCTTCAGGCAACTTTCACGATCAACGGCAACTCAGACGTGCGAGTGGCCGACGGGGTTGGGTTCGAGGTTCAATGGCGAACACACAGGCAACGGCGGTGTTGGCCACGATGCGACGGTGACGGCAGATCGGGCCGGTGTCAGAGTGGGGAAGGTGAGAGCTTTCTGGAATTTTCTCAAAGTTCCACATTCGAACCAAAATCCCACGGTAGGTGAAGATTTGGGTTAATAGGTTGATTTACAAGCCTTCAGGCTTAACTCAAATAGCCAAACGAGGTGACCCTTGACAGAAATAAGCCATTGGCTCAGCGGTTTAAGCAAGAGGTCACAAAGGAGGGGTGAGGTCGTGGGTTCAAACCCCACCAAACTCACTTGTTTAGCATTTTTTCTTACAATTTTCGTTGGGGTGTTACAGAACCCGACCTGAAGATGACCCGCACCCGACCCGAGTCGAGTCAAAACATCAAATCAACTTGAAAATAACATGTATCCTATTTGACCCGACCCGACAGGACCCGACCTGAAACCCATTCGATTACATGTTTTTACATCCCTACACAGAAACACAAGAAAAGGGGACAAATAATTTTTGTTCCCTGACTTCTATAATAAACAAGTGCCAAACAAATTATTAATGGAAGTAAAAACTTAAAAGAAAATAAGGGTACAAATCCAAAGTACAAAAACGAGACAGAATCAACTTGAGAAAGCTCACATGGCTTAAACCCTCTCTAAATTCCAAGATAGCTTTGAATAATCTTTTAGGGAATAGTTAAGAAATCAAATGATGTTGAGGTACACAACTGGATGAGAAAAGAATTCTTCGAATGGCCACTAAATTAATGCAAACTATTTTTTTTCCTTCTGGAAAGATGTATGGTTCACAACCAGAGCTCTTAAAGAGGGATTCTCTCGCTTTTTCTGGTTAACAATCTCTAAAGGTGTAGGTGTCTATTCAAATTAACCTTATGATACTTCAGATAGGTCGACCAGTAGGATGTCAATTCAATCCGAAGAAAAAAAATTTGATCTAAATTTAATTTTAAAAATTCCGAATTTGAAAGTGACCGAGTCTTAATAGGGGCGGATCGCATATGGATCCTACCAAGATTTGTTCTGAATCCGATCGTAGTCCATATCCTATCCAAATTTAATCCGACTCCGATTCATATCCCATTTCGAATCAAAACATTTATGACTTTTAATTCTTTAAAACAAAATACCACTAACTATATTTACAAAATATCATTTATAATATATACCTTAAAAAATAAGACATCATATATAAAGTAAAAAAGTTAACCAAAATACATTAAAAGAAACATTAATATATATGATGAAACTTGGAATGAGGGTAAAAACAAAATTAACTTACATACTAAAAGTGATAATAAGTATATAAATGTATTAAAAATGCAAGTTAAATAAGAATAGTTACTCTAATTTATATATATTAACTAAACTTAATATAATGTAATATATCTACGTATATCATATGCATATACACATAAATATGAATTACCGAAAATTAAGGAAATTAGTGAATGCGATAGTAAATGACGAAATTGCAAGATAAAGTTAAGACATATGTCGGTATTCTTATCGGTTGTCTTGTCAGTTGCCTTGTCGTTTACATGGGCCTCTGTGCCTTTTGATGCTGCCCCGGCTTCGTCTTTCTTGGCCATCCCGAGCAAACTCAGAATGAATTCCAAGGCTGACGCGGATAGGGTAATCGAGAGATTGGATGACTTTAGATTATATGGATCATGGATTAGGGTGTCGCTTGCACAGAGGGAGGCTCGAACAACATATTTGAAGAAGAAATCAGCCGAATCACAACATCAATCGAATTCGGATCGATCTCAATTGAAGCCTAATCGCGTGAGTCCAGGGCGAGAGGGAGGGACGGTCAAACCAATCGATAGGAGAATAGTGGAAGGTGTGATTGATATGGATAAAATGGAAATTCTAAACAAATGTGCGGTGGGATTTTGTAGATCCTCTTATCGAATTCGAGAGCTGGCAATTGAATTCAGGAAAGCAAAATTGAAGGGTTTTTCTATTATGAGAGTGGCGAGATCAATGGTATTTGATGTTCGACGACATTGCGGCTCGGACGCGATTGCTATGAGAGAATTCCTTTGAGAAGTGGCTGGAGAATGTAATGAATTGTGACGCGACATTGGGGATGCCTAATAGGAGAGTTTGGTTGTTCGCAAGTGGAATTCCGATACACGAATGGTCCAAAGGAACTTGCTGGAACATTGCTGAAATGTGGGGGGAATTCATACAAATGGACGGAGAAACAATAGCATCGTCATCTTTTGAACGCTGTCATTTCCTAATTGAAACGAACTGGCTTAAAACAATTGATGTTGTAATTACTATGAATGTGGGCGTGAACTCATTCTGAGTGCGTATCTCGGAGATGGAGGAGACGTTGGGGGTGAAATGCGAGTGCTGTTGTGGGGTTACGGAGGATATAAGTGATACGAAGACGGAAAGTGAAGAGGAGACTATTGAAGCAACCATGGATCGTCGGGACTTGGGGGATAAGAGCTGGGAAGCGGATGACATAATTGTCCCAGACTCAATTTCGGGGGAAAACGAAAAGGTGATATATTGGAATAGTCTATGGACTGACCAGCAGGGGGTGAGGAGAGAATGCTGGAGGTATCGTCCAGGTATGTGAGCTGGATGGCAGACGAAAATGTGGGAGTGGTGTCACGACCAATGGAGGACCAATTGAAGATGATTGGGATGGAGTATGAGCGGACGTTGGGTGAAGAGGCACGGGAACAAGCTACGTTGCAAGTGATGCAATGTGAAGTGGTGTCTCAACCGTTGATGGATGGGCCAAGATCCGAAATCAACAGAGTTGGTAGAGCAACAGTGGTTGAATCAAAGTATAATTTTTTTTGTGGTTTGCTATGATGGATAGGTTGCCGACAATGGCCATGTTGATAGGCCATGGTGTGAGTGTTGCGGTAGATGCATCATGCTGCTGTTGGTGTCGGGAAGTGGAGGAAATGCTGGACCACATTGTGGTTCGCTGTCCGGTCGTGTGGGAGGTGTGGTTGTGCTTCTTTCGTTGGTGGCAAGTGGCCATGGTGCAGCCGAGTGGGGGTAATGGGGCGTTTGGCACAATGTTTTGATTGTTTATTTGTCGGGCAGGTGCGCGAGTGGTGGGTGGTGGGCTGTGCAGCGACCGTATGGTCGTTGTGGTTGGCGAGAAACAACTGCTTGTTTAATGGTACGAGGGCAACGTCGGGGCAAATATTTTTCTTGATTAAGACTCGTTCGATATATTGGGTACGGATGGGGCTTCCCACGAGTGTTATTTTGGAGTCGACATGGTGGGAATGCCCATGGCAGTGTGCGTATCAGCCTCATTGTGAGTCGGTACGGGTCAACGTGAGGTGGGAAAGGCCACCCATGGGAGTGCTTAAATTTAATGTTGATGTATCTTCTAGGGGGAAACCTGGTTTTGGAGGTGTTCTGCGAAACGAGTTTGGGCATATAATAGCTTCGTTTTCGGGACCGATTGGGATAGCGGATTCAAATGAAGTGAAATTACAAGCAATATGCTTTGCGTTGGAGTTAATGTTGGAATCGAAGGGTGGCCACTGCCCAATGGTGATCGAATCGGATTCTAAAAAGGCATTGCATGGGTTTTACACATGGAAAAACGGAGAATTGATGAGGCGTGTGAAGCGATGAGTGATGTGTGTTTTCATCATGTCTATCGTGAGGCGAATAAGCTAGCGGATCCCCTTGCGAAGAGTGGTGTGGATCGTCCTGTGTGGTTTCAACAGTTCAGATAAGTGTCTTGTTCCTACTTGTTTCGAGTTCGGTTGGGTCCAATTGGTATATGGTCGTCCTTGATTTCACACGTCCATGAGTACTCTTTTCCTCTATAGGCTCTAGAGAGGTTTTTAACGAGGCTTATGGGCGTGTAGGCTATGTATGTTTCCTATTTATAATAAAAGCATACATGTTGCCGAGCAAAAAAATGGCTAATATTATGAATTAAATAGGAAGAAAATTAAAAGCATAAATAATAGACACAAAAATTTAAATGTAGTCAACAAATAAGAGATGGAAATGAATAAATACATAATTAAATGACATAAATTAAAAACACAAAATTATGGACTGATTTGTTTTAAAATAAAAATATCAGAGGGCCAAAACGCAATATACCTTAAAACACTAAAGTTCAAAATAGACATGTTTGATTCACATTTACATGTAATTTCCATGCTAGGCATTCATTATTGATCTATGACATTTGATTATGTTTGTTTATGTGACCATTAATGGGTGCAGTCATGATTGATATGACGAAGACCGCTTTGATCTTATATGGATATAGTTGATGGACGAGATTGTTAAAGAATACCTATTGTTTGATAGCAATTTTTTGAGCTCATAATGTTATACATTTGTCGGGAAACATATGTTGCCCAAGTGGGAGATTGTTGTATTAAAATCCGCAATTGTGGGCACATATGTATAATGTATGTTGCTATTATAAAGTATAACACATGATTAAGTGACCAATTATGTTAAACGTATTATAGGTATTAAATTGTCATGAAATTAAAAGTGTAGTTACCATAAGTTATATTTATATCTCAATGAGGGGCAAAGTTGTAAATATTAATAATTTGTTTTAATTTAGTTTATATAAAGGAGTTTATATAAAGGGATAGTGGTCTTCAAGATATATGTTAACTTGCATATCTCTCCTTCCCCGTCTGAGAGTTGTGTGGTAAGAGATAACTTATCATCTTGGAAGATCAAACCCTCTCTAAAATAACCCCATCAAAAGATTCAGGTACGCTTCCGCAAATCTAGTCTTTGTTCTTAATGATTTGACATGTATTGATATTTGGTTTATATTCTTATTGAATATTTTTTGGTTCTAGCAATTTAAGCAACAGAAACACTCAACCTGCACAATACCAAAAAATAATATATTAATTTTATGAAAACAAAAAACATTTTGAAGTTTAAAAATATAATACTTCAATGATAAACTTGAAAGTAAGTTTTACTTTTCTTTAGCTCCCATAATCTCCTTCCCTCTTGCAATAGAAGACAACCCATCATTGAATAGAAATCTTCTACCCTTTACCGGTATCTTGATATAGTCCCAACACTAAAAATTTGAGTTTAAGGTATATGATTAACTTTTTAAGGTATATGATATAGTCCCAACACTACAAAATTGAGTTTAAGGTATACACACACGCACGCACGCACACACACATACATTTTGACCTAATTCTAATATTAATCTTACCAAGAGGGGGAACAGGAGGGACTCTAGAGGAAGTAAGATGGTGTTTCTAGTGGTCTAAAACCAATAAACTAAGGAAATATGAGGGAAAAGGATGAACATTTTGACCTACCAACCAAACGTGTATGCTCAGAATTTAAAGGCATAATGCTAAAAAATACCCCTGACGTTTGACTGAATAGTCACTTTGGACTCTATTTTTTGAAGCAATTTAACCCTCAACGTTTCATTTTGGATCAAAATGTCCATTTGTGAATGAAAACTGGTAATCAACTAACGCTAAACAACTCGAAATGACTTGACAGAATGACACGTATAAAATATAAAAAATATTTTATATTTTATACAAATTTATAAAATTATTTTTTGACTAATGTGTCATTCTGTAAAGTCAGCATATTTGCTTATGTGACATTGCTATCAGCGGCATGCACTGCCATGTAGGTTTGTCACGTCATTTCAAGTCATGTAGCGTTAGCTGACTAATAGTTTTCATCCGTAGAGGGGCCATTTTGACCCAAAATAAAACGTTAAGTGTTAAATTGCTTCAAAAAAATGAATAGGGGCCAAGATGACTATACATTTAAACGTTAGGGGGCATATTTTGGCATTATGCCAAATTTAAACAATAACTAAACTCTAAACAAAGCACGAAACAGATGGCTGTTAATTTTTAAAAATGCACAAAGGAATTTTTGAACATATAATTCGTTCTCCTTTTTCTTTCAATGATAGGTAAAAACGAACCTATTTATAGGTAAACTCCAAAACCTAACCAATTACTAATAGACTACTACGATAAATTATTAATGATCTTTTACGGATTTATCTTTATTTTAGACCCTTGAATTAGTTCTCTCATCTTATTAAATACTTGTAGACACCTCGTATAAGTCAATTATGAGTTGTGATAATTTAAAGTTTAGAGTTAAAATTTTACAATTTCATAGATTTTAGGGTTTAGAGTTAAGATTTTATAATTTAAAGTTTAGAGTTTAAAATATAGGGGTTAGATTTAAGGTTCATAAAAAATATATATGAAAATTTAAAAATCTGCCATCCACTGAGTTCATCAAATAATTACCCTTCTTATATTTACTAATGCTATATTAATAAACTCATGAAAATGAAAAAATAGGTGCCGGACACCAACCCGGCTAATGGCTTAAGAAAGTAGTAGCGGGCTAGACCACAAGTTGACAATTGGCTAATTAATTATATATTGGCATACAAGAAGCCGAAGCCTGTCGGTTAGTGAGTGAAGCACCGCTTTGTAAGAAAGTAAGAACCATGCCCCCCTGGTGACTCTGTGTCTAGTGCTGCGGCGCAACACAAGACGGATTCTCAGCTAGGGTTACAAGCTCACGCTACCGAGCTCGGGCAAGCAAGTTTGGTAATTGCAACAAATATATATTGTACTATTTGGAATTAAATAGATGATGTGGGATAACAATTAATACGGTTTGATTGTTGCAACGTGACTCACATGTTGATTTATCTATGCCAATATATTTACTCACATGTTGGTTGGTCAAGTTGCTCATCTTTGTTCCTACGTTTTTCTTAGGTTATGGGTTTAGATAGGGGTGTGAAAAACTGACCCGACCTGGTAACCTGCCTGAAACCCGATTGAGTCAGAACCTGGTTTAACCCGAGAATTCAATGACCGAACCCGACCTGCACCCGACCGAAACGAACTCGAACCCGAATTTGACCTGTAACTGTAGAACCCGAACCCGAACTGCACCCGACCGAAGTGAACCCGAACTCGAATTTGACATGTTACTGTAGTAACCGAACCCGACCTGCACCCGACCGAAACGAACTCGAACCCGAGACTGACCTGCCAGATAACCGATTTAACCCGACCTGTTTTGAAACCGACCTGTTTGAACCCGACCTGTTTTGAACCCGACCTGATATTGACCTGAACTGTTATTGACCTGAACTGTTCTTGACCTGAACTGATATTGACCTGAACTGTTATTGACCTGAACTGATATTGACCTGAACTGTTATTGACCTGAACTGATATTGACCTGAACTAATACTATTATTTGATTTGCTGATAATGATGATTATCTGACATTTGAAGAAGTTATATTTAATGAATATAAAATAATGTTAAGTATTAATAAATTTTAAAATTAATAATAATGTCAAGTATTAATAAATTAACTAACTTAACTTTAATTAAAAGATAAATTGAATGAATAAATATAAGTGGTAATAAATTATCATTAATTAAAAGATAATTTTAATTAAAAATGATAAAAATAATCTTTTAAGTTAATAATAACTTTAATTAACTTGAATTCATTTTAAAACTTACATTCATTTTATAAATAATATGAATAAATTAATGCTAAATTAACTTAACTTAAGATTAAAAATAACTTTAATTAACTTGCATTCATTTTAAGTTGAATGAATAAACATTATTAAATCAAATTGTCTTTCTAATTAACTTAACTTTTATTTTAAAATAACTTCAAAGATAAATTATTATAATTAATTAACTTAAGTTGAATGAATAACCATTATTAAATTAAATTTTTATACTTAATTAAATTAAGTTAAATGAGTAAAGATTATTAAATTAAATCTATATTCTTAATTAAGATAAGATGACTAAATTTTTTTATTATATGAATAAATTAATGCTAAATTAACTTAACTTAAGATTAAAAATAACTTTAATTAACTTGCATTCATTTTAAGTTGAATGATTAAACATTATTAAATCAAATTGTCTTTCTAATTAACTTAACTTTTATTTTAAAATAACTTCAAAGATAAATTATTATACTTAATTAACTTAAGTTGAATGAATAACCATTATTAAATTAAATTTTTATACTTAATTAAATTAAGTTAAATGAATAAAGATTATTAAATTAAATCTGTATACTTAATTAACATAAGATGACTAAATTTTTTTATTAACTTAACATACTTAAATGACTTTATAAAACCTGAATAACTTAAATGACTTAATTAAGTTAAGTTGTTTAAAACATTATAATTAACAGTGAATATATAAAAGCTTACATAACTTTTACAAACAAATTTAGGGTTTAGGGTTTGGTAATTAGGGTTTATGGTAAAATAGAATTGAATTGGGGATTATGGTTTGAAGGATTGAAAAGATGGAAATGGAAGAATATATGGTTGTTCTTGAGAAAAAAAGAGGTTTTGATCGAGAACAAACAGATTTTTGGTGGGCTAAGGTTTTTGTATAAGATCTGGAGAGGGGAAAGTGGATGAACAAGGAAGAACTTGGTAAAAAAGAGGTTTTGATCGAGAATAAACAGATTTTTGGTGGGCTAAGGTGTTTGTATAGGATCTGAAGAGGGGAGAGTGGATGAACAAGGAAGAACTTGGTAAAAATCAAGATTTTGATCGAAAAGATTGAAAATTTCTGAGAATTTTGTGTTTTTAGAGGAGAGAGAAGATGAGAGGATATTTTGGCAGAGTAACGGTAAGGGGAAATAGTGAAAAATGAAGGGGGGGGGGGGGTGAGGGTCTATTTATAGGCTCATTCCGGGTCAAAAGATCCGCGCTCCGCAATCACTCTTAGTTTCATTTCTTTCATTTTCGTCCTTTTTTATTTGAAATTGAGCTGACAATTATGTTTTAATTTCAATTTGGTCATTAATGCAATTTTAAGGTTTAGGGTATTTGGTTTAATTTAGGGTTTGGGGTTATAGTTTAGGGTTTTCCTTTTCAATGTTAAAATTTTATATTTCAGTTTTAGGGTTTAGAGTTGTGTAATTATTTTTAGGTTTAAGGGTTAGTCTTTGAATTAAGGTTTGGGGTTTAGGTTTAGGGTTTACTAATTAATTTTTAGGTTTAATGTTTCTTTTAATTAATTTAGGGTTTATGGTTTAGGGTTTCTTTTAATTAATTTAGGGTTTATGGTTTAATAATATTTTGAATCACTAACCCTAAATCCTAAACCTAAAACCCTAAAAACCCTAAGCCTTAAGCCCTAAACATGAATCCCTGGAAATAAAAAAACCCTAATCCATCAATATATAAATATAATGCATGTAAGTTGTGGTTTAGGGTTTAAACCCTAAACCACTAATCTTTAATCTATAACCCATAGTCCCTAATCCTAAATTAGGGGTTTAGTGCTTAGGGTCCATAAGTTATGGTTTAGGGTTTAATGCTTAGGGTCGATAATTAGTGATTAGGGGTTTAAACACCAAACCCTAATCTTTAATCTTTAATCCACAGTCCCTAATCCTAAACCCTAAACAATAACCACTACTCTCTAAACCGTAAAACCCTGAATCTATCAATATATATATATATATATATATATATATATATATATATATATATAATACATGAACCCTAATGTATGTATCAATTTATGAACACTAAACCCTAAAGCATAAACCCTACACCCTAAGCCCTAAACATTAATCCCTAGAAATAAAAACCCTAATACATCAATATATATATATATATATATTAATATAATGCGTGAACCCTAATGTGTGTATCAATTTATGAACACTAAACTCTAAAGCATAAACCCTACACCCTAAGCCCTAAACATTAATCCCTAAAAATAAAAACCCTAATCTATCAATATATATTAATATAATGCATGAACCCTAATGTAGGTATCAATTTAAGAACACTAAACCCTAAAGCATGAACCCTACACCCTAAGCCCTAAACATTAATCCCTAAAAATAAAAACTATAATCCATCAATATAATGCATGTAAGTTATGCTTTAGGATTTAGTGCTTAGGGTTCATAAGTTATGGATTCGGGGTTTAGACCTTAAACCCTAATCTTTAATCTATAACCTATAGTCCCTAATCCTAAATTAGGGGTTTAGTGCTTAGGGTCCATCAGTTATGGTTTAGGGTTTAATGCTTAGGGTCGATAATTAGAGATTAGGGGTTTAAACACCAAACCCTAATCTTTAATCTTTAATCCACACTCCATAATCCTAAACCATAAACCCTAAACAATAACCACTACTCTCTAAACCCTAAAACCCTAAAATAAATACCCTAATCCATCAATATATATATGTGTATATAATGCATGAACCCTAATGTATGTATCAATTTATGAACAATAAACCCTAAAGCATAAACCCTACACCCTAAGCCCTAAACATGAATCCCTAAAAATAAAAACCCTAATCAATCAATATATATATTAATATAATGCATGTAAGTTATGCTTTAGGGTTTAGTGCTTAGGGTTCATAAGTTATGGATTAGGGGTTTAAACACTAAACCCTAAACCCGAAATCTGAAACCCTAATCTATCAATATATATATAATACATGTACGTACGTATGTATCAATTTATGAACCCTAAACCCTAAACCATAGACCCTAAAAAACACTAATCCATCAATATATATATATATAATACATGTACGTATACATGTATCAATTAATGACCAGTAAACACTAAACCCTAAACCATAAACCCTAAATCCTAAAAATAAAAACACTAATCCATCAATATATATATAATACATGTACGTATGTATGTACCAATTTATGAATAGTAAACCCTAAACCCTAATCTGTAAACCCTAAGCCCTAAAAATAAAAACCCTAATCCATCAATATATACATATAACACATGTACGTATGTACGTATCAATTTATGAACAGTAAACCCTAATCCATAAACCCTAAACCTTAAAAATAAAAACCTTAATCCATCAATATATATATAATACTTGTACGTATGTATGTATCAATTTATGAACATTAAACCCTAATCCATAAACCCTAAACCCTAAAAATATAAACCCTAATCCATCATTATATATAATATATGTACGTATGTATGTACCAATTTACGAATAGTAAACCCTAAACCATAATCCGTAAACCATAAACCATAAACCCTAAAAATAAAAACCATAATCCATCAATATATATATAACACATACACGTATGTATGTATCAATTTATGAATAGTAAACCCTAAACCATAGACCATAAACCCTAAACCTTAAACCATGATCCATAAACCCTAAACCCTAAAAATAAAAACCTTAATCCATCAATATATATAATACTTGTACGTATGTATGTATCAATTTATGAACAGTAAACCCTAAACTTGAAACCCTAAACCCTAATCTATAAACCCTGAACCTTAAAAATAAAACCCTTAATCCATCACTATATATATAATACATGTACGTATGTATGTATCAATCTATGAACAATAAACCCTAAACCATAATCCCTAAAAATAAAAACCCGAATCCATCAATATATATATATACAATGCATTTAAGCATGTATGTATCAATTTATGAACCCTAAACATTAATCCCCAATCCCTAAACCTTAGACCATACCACCCACCCTAAACCCTAATCCTCAAACTACTAAAGTACTAAACCATAATCCTTATATGTATGCACGTATAATGTACTAATACTATATATGTTAAATCCTAATCCCTACTCCCTAGTCCCTACACTACACATAACACAATAAACCCTAAACCCGAAGGAACCCGACCTGAAATGAACCCGACCTGAAACAAAACCGACCTGAAATGAACCCGACCTGAAACGAAACCGACCTGAAATGAACCCGACCTGAAACGAAACCGACCTGAAATGAACCCAACCTGAAACAAAACCGACCTGAAATGAACCCGACTTGAAACGAAACTGACCTGAAAAGAACCCGACCTGAAACGAACCCGACCTGAAACGAACCTGACCTGAAACGAAACCGACCTGAAACGAACCCGACCTGAAACGAAACTGACCTAAAATGAACCCGACCTGAAATGAAACCGACCTGAAATGAACCCAACCTGAAACAAAACCGACCTGAAATCAACCTGTCAATTAACCGTTTTGGCCCGACCTGAAATGAACCGACCTGAAATGAACCCGACTTGAAATGAACCCGACCCGAAATGAACCCGACCTGAATTGAAACCGACCTGAAATGAACCCGACCCGAAATGAACCCGAACCCGAACCGAATCGAGTCAAAACAAAAAATGACCTGAAATGACCTGTAACCGATTTGACCCGACCTGATAGAGCCCGACCTGAAACCCAACTGTTGACCTGTTTTTACATCCCTAGTTCTAGACCCACTAGGAACACTCTCTTCCTTACCTTAGAGTCCCCTTCCCCTCCTCTCTATGTATCATTAGTATTAGAATTAAAATTTGTCAAAAAATAGTCTCTTATAATATTTTCTCGTCAGAGAGTTTTGTGGTAAGAGATAACTTATCATCTTGGAAGATCAAACCCTCTCTAGAAAAACTCCATCAACGAATTCATATATGCTTTTGCAAATCTAGTCTTTGTTCTCTCATTCAGAAGATCCAATGCTTTTTAGTCTCCGTTAATTAGGGTTTGGTAACCTTAGGTTTTGAAATTTCGAATGTTAGTATATTACGTTTTGATTCATCATGGTGATAACCCTTTACTGTTATTGTTGAAATTAGGGTTTTTAACGGTAATGAATATTCATGCCCTTTTATGAATTTATTAGTTATAGTAAAAACTTTCTTGAATATGGATTTACTTTTAAATCATGATATTGCTTTTACTTCTTTAGTAATCGCATCTAGTAAACTCAAGTATAAAATATATTCAATTCGGTTGGATCAAAATTTTATTTTTGATCATTGGGTATTAAGATAAATCTTTAGAAACAGATAAATTCATGTTTCGGCTATGTATAATATTTTAGTGGGTTAATTGAAATACATTGTCACCAAAGTGATCTCTTATGCGTAGATTAACTTATTTAAAATATCAAGATGTTTGTGTTTTTGTAATTCGTGTGTTTATTAATTGGCCCAAAGGAAAATTTATATTTGTCCGAATTTCAAGGACACCTTTGGTAATAAATGTGTGACAATTATAAGGTGTTTTATTTGTACAATACATTAGTCCAAAGATTAATCTGTTGTTCGACATGATTTATTGTCAAGGAATGGAAAAGGCACTTACTCAGAGTGTTTGGTTCTATATTCCAAGGATCGATGATTGTGTGATTAGCTGTATAATTTTGTTGGTTATGTTAGTATTTTTTTTGAACAGTCTTAGGGTGCTTGCAATATAGTTTATGTTCATACATATTCTTACCCTTTGATAATGCACATACACCTTGCGGACAAAGTGATTTAAACTCGAGTCTCCTATGATGAACATCATCCTCTTTTCCACTTGAACCACTTAATGGTTCTAATCTTATAAAACGAATTAAAAACTATCATTCTAAGATCATTTCGTGAGTGAAAAATATGTAAAGACAAATAAATAAACATGGCATTTAAATAAGAATGCAACACTAAGGGACTGTTAATTGATGGTTTCTATTCATCGAGGGTGAAAATTGTACGGAACGAAACGTTAAGGGACTATTTGCACCCAAAAAATGATAGGAGCTAAAGTGACCAAAAGGTCAAGCATTGGGGTTATTTTTGACTTTATACCTTACCTAAAACGTGTAAATATACCTTTTAAAAAATAAATATTATAAGTGACTATTTTTGACTTCTTAAGGGGATGTTTGCACCCAAAAAAAAGAATATGAGCTAAAGTGACCAAAAGGTCAAACGTTATCGGTTATTTTTGACATTATGCCTTTATTTTATTATGCATATAGTTGTAATATTTATTTATTTAAAGGTATATTTACACTTTTTTTATAGGTAAGATATATTTATTTTTATGCATATAATTGATATATTTATTTATTTATCTATAGTGTATAGTTTGTGTAACGACCTAGAATATTAGGTCAACGGTTTAGCATTTACTTGGGGAATGGGCTCCATAGTTTTTAAGGACCATTTGAGTATTTAGGCCAATACACGTATTTTTTTGGCTTGAGAATGGTTAAGAACGGCTTAGGGAGTGAGCAAAGGGTGACAAGGAATAGTTGGAGGGTTTATGTGAGCAAATAAGAATGGATATGGGCAAATGGTTCAACCATGAAAGTCATCGAGGGAACGAATATATGAGCAAATGACTTGACTTTAGGAAATTATTGGATGAGTGAATATATAAGCAAATGACTTGACTCGGAGAAATCTATTGAGAGCTCGAACGATCAACCGGATGTTCCAAGAGGGGGGAATTAGAGTTTTGCTTTGGTAGATGTTAATGTAGAGCGTTTGGATGTTCTCTATTTATAAGCGCAAGTGTACACTCCTGTCAAGTTATAGTATAAAAGATATTGTCTCCCACATGGATTGGACAGCTTGATTCGAGTAGTAAGTCTTGCACAAGAAAAGTAAATGCACAATTAAATTGGATGTTGAGGAAGAAAGTAAAATAAAAAAACAAGTAATTGAAAATGAAGTGATCAAATGGATAGATAGGGCAAGGTTATGCTGCTGCTTAGTGTGAAACTGCGTTGAATAGGATAAGTCATTTTGCGATGCCTGACTCTGGTGCCTCGGTGGTGGATGGCAGGTAGACTACTGAGACCCTCTCGCTGCCTCGGCAAGGGAATGGAACTGTGTCTCGACGACAAACTCGGCTGAACTACAAGGCTCGGTAGAACGCTTCGAAAGTGACTCCGCTTATGTCTAAGTCAGAGTTCTGTTGATGCCCACTGTAGATAATACCAGTCGTGGTGTGAATCGTGCAAAGACAGTAATGTTGATTCCTCCTCTTTTAGCCGCCTTAAACCCTTAACCTATATCTAGGCTGGATTGATTGCACCGTCTATAGATGAAATCATACTTACTCCTTTCGTGAGTTCGACTCTCTCGATACTGAACAAATGGATAGAATTCAACTAATCTTTCACCTTAATTGAAAACTATGAAGAACATGGAATAAGTAAACCTTGTAATTTTATTTGCAAAAACAAACTTGAAATCCTAAACAACTGCTCTCACAACTAATTACAACATAACCCAAACCCAAGGAGAAATTTAGAACATATCGGCAGCAAGAAAACCTAAACTACGCCTAAGGAAAACCTTAAGTTGTTTTGAATTAGAGTTACAATGGGTATATATAGGCATTAGCTAGGTCTAGTCCTTTTTGAAGTAGAAGTCTTCAAAGTAGCTTTTTACATTAAATGTGGCTTTAAACCCCGACTTCTTTGAGTTTAATGTGGACTTTATCGTGTGGCCTTGCTCCGCAAGTAATCTCGAGATTCTCCTTTGGCGGCTCTTCCCGCTGCTACAGACGTCAGAAAATTGAGTGGGCAACATCGATAGAATCAGGATTTTCTACTCTACAGATCTCACTCCGGTTCTCCAACTCCATAGTCTGCTGTCTTGGGCGGCGGTAGCTACTCGACAGCTGTTGTCTCTATTTGGAACTGCATCAGTACAGCTCCTTGGTTCGCTGCCTCAACATCACGTCCTCAGCTCCTCTTTCCCTCTGTTATCCTCTAGTACCTGAAACTAAAATTACACTAAAACAGTACCTTTTCTTCACCAAATGACAGATAATCTATAAAGACATGGCAAAGTAGAGAAATACTGTAAACTGCAATGCATGATCCTAGTTATGCCTAGAATGCACTCAAAAATAGCAATAATATGAGATGGAATGTGCATGAAATATAGAACTTGTAGACACTTTACAGTTAACTCCTCAAAAGTACTAATTTTCATATATATTTTACCGTGCTTTTGCTTAACTTTAAGTACATATCCATGCATTTAGTTAGTAGAATCATGAAGTTGCATTAAGGAGTTAAGGAATATTTCCTTTGCCAGAGTAAATATGAATTTCCTTGTTGTGGCAGGTCAGGAGCAAGATTGGCAGCACATGTTTGGCAGAGTAGAGCAGGAAGAGCAAAATGCCAAGCTTGATTGGAAAAGAAGAATGCCAAGCTTGGTTGGCAAAAGAAGAATGTCAAGCTCGTTGGCAAAAGATCGAAGGACGATGACGTCAGCCCTAGTCAAAACCTGATCAGCTCAAATTCAAAAGAGGATAAAGAGATAAACACACTTATCCTATTGCACAATTAGATTTCAAATTTAAACCTAATCTAGGGTTTCCACGCACGCCTATTTAAATGAAGCCCGATGATGAACAAAAGAGAACGGAGAAAGGAAGAATAAGCTACACCATGGTGAAGAGGGCGACTTGTAGTTCGATCAGGCTAGACCGAGATATTTGGAGCCATTAAAAGGCTGCTTCGACAGATCTCTTTCATTGCCCATTTCTCTTTCGTTTTAATTTTATTTTTTTGATGGTGTTTGTTGAAAATGATTTGATGTTGATGGTTCCCCCAACCATGATTGAATGCCTTGGCATTATTTTCTATCCTGCTAGCACTTTATTTCCAAAAATTCTTTGACATACGACAATTGGCATTGTATGCTTATTATGCCTTAATAACTTAACAAACTTAAGAGGTAACGATTAGTTGCCAGGTGCTAAGAAGAGAAACTTCGACAGAAGATGTTGAAGTAGATGAGCTTAATTCGGAAGTGAATCGACCCCTTAGGAGTATAGATTGAAACTTAATCAAGTTAATTAATGAAAAGCTTCAATATAGACATATAATAGTTTTAAAATGGTTAACTTAGGGTATTTCCATCGACAGAGATAATGCCACTCTTGAAATCTGCTCGGCATTAAAACCAAAGCTGAAGTTATTAATCACTGGCATAGCTAGTGTGAAATCCAAGCATCCCTTGCCAACTCTCATCGCCAATTGATTACACTTGTTTGCCAAACTTCCTGAACTTTTACTTTATTTTTCCTTAGTTATTTTTCTCAATCTTAAATCCAACTTTCATATCAAAATCAATTCTTTCAAATCTCAAGTAAAGATCATGGTATTTAATTCTTGGACAATCCTTGTGGAGACGATACTTAACTCACTACTATATTACTTGTTGACCGTGTATACTTGCACGTAAAGACATATTCTTGGCATTATTTACTTGCATATTTACACTGAATACTTAATCTTTTGTCATGCAATATTACATCGACAGTGGATGAAAAGCTAAGAAATAAAAAATGCGACACAATGATTTATAGTGGTTTGACTTTCTAACCAAAGTCTACCCCCAATACCTTAGCTATCCACACTAAGGATTTCCACGAATTCACTAATTTGTCTTTCCTTTTTTCGGGCTCAATGAGATAACCCTTACAACCAAGACTTATACCCCCAAAGTCTTGAAAACACTCTTTTACAAAGAGAGAATAAATAAGCAAACAATGAGAACCCTTACAAGGCAAATGTGTTTGCAATTTAAGCTCACACCCAAAATCCTAAACACTTGAAAAAATGTGACAATTTGGCTAACTAGTGTTCCCTAAAAGAAATATGACAATTTAAGAACAAAACTTGATTTCTCAATACATGAATGTTGGCAAGTTGTTTCTTGTTGTTCCATGGCTGCTTGAAGAGGTCTTTTAAACCCTCTAAGTAGTTTGTAGCCGTTACTAGCCGTTCGGGTTGATTTGGAGCCGTTTGAGAAGTTATTTCTAGCATTAAATGTACTTTTGGTGCATGGCGTATCGGTACATTCCTCAAAGAAGAAAGAGTCATCTGGGAATAAATGTAGTGGGTATTGGTACACGATACATGTGTATCAGTATAAACCCATCCGTATCGATACGGTCTAAGTCGTATCGATACTCACTTTGGCTACTGGAACTTGTCAAAACTTGGGGGAAAATGGGCATATAGGTACATGGGCAACCGTACCGGTACGGGCTCTTTCGGGTATTGATACAATAACAAGTGTATCGATACACATTGTCTATTTTTTACTTTTGGGTTATTGTGAAATCATTTAAACAAGTCAAAAACCCTTTGAAAATATTTCAAAAATATTTTTCAAGTTAATGGACTTTGAAATATTTTTGCAAATTAGTTTAAGTCCAAAAAAATTCCATTTAAGTTATATCAAAATCAAATATCTCAACAATCTCCCCTTTTGGTATAACGAAACCCCTTAAAATTGTTTTTGAAATTTCTCCCCCTTAAAAATAATTGTATAAAAATAAAATATTTTTAGAAAATATTTAAAGATCCATTTTCCCTTTTTTTGAAATTAAAATTTTCAAACCTATCTTTCCCCATTTCTGTTATATCAATAATAATTTCAAAACTAAGTTTGAAAGCACATTAAAACTTAAGACACCAAATATTGAAAGGTTGATACTAATCATTGGAAATATAGTATCAATTGATAGAAAATATAAATTGTTGGTGTAAAATAAAAATGGAGAATGAAACCAAAAAAAATTACATTAAAGTTTTTTTTTTAAAATGGCTCCCCCTTTATCAAGCAACAATAAATTTGTTAGTCCAACAATTCAAGAGAAATAAATTGAATTTCAAATAAATGAATAAATCAAAAAAATACAAGAAATTCAATGAAACATGATACTTATCAAGATGTATCATTATGCACACAAAGCATAGAAAAAATAAACAAACCAGTCCCTTTTTTACTGTGCGTAACGGTATGGTGTCGAGAGTATCGGTACTGGTTGAAAGGCTATACCGGTATGGTATGGGTTGTACCGTACTAAAGGTGTTAATTGATGAAAATGCAGCAAATTCAACTTAAAGAAGCCTTACAACTTAGTTTTAAGTTCATACAAAGGCTCTATTAAGTCCTAGATACATATTTTAATCATATTTTCCACAAAATAACAACATGCTTCTCAAAACATAACATTTAACATACAAAGCATGATTTCACCAAGATTCAACCAAACATTACAAGTTTAAGGCAAAAAACATAGATATAAGCATACCATGCCAAAAACATATAACTCATGCAATTGAGACTCCCCCTAACTATATGCAATTAGGCACAACATGGAGTCATAAAAACATGCTTAGATCATCATCAAAATCAAACAATATATGCATGATCAAGCAAACTGCATGAAATTTAACTTTACCACTAGAACCAAGGTAGGATGTTAAGCCTCTCCTTGTTTAAGTGTCCTTCTCCCTTGTGTGTCAATAGCTTTCAAATTTTGACTTTGCTCATCAATGCTCAATAACACATGCAAGAAGACAATCAAGTAAATTTTGGTATCCAAATAGCTTTCGATCCAATGGCATTAGTCCCAAATAACTTTGTTCCTCTTCTTAATCAATTTTTCAATGTCTTCACTTTTGTTTGAAGAAATAAGTCCCTTAGAGACCCAGACATTCTTCACCATTTTAACATTTCAAAATCTAAGGGAACTAAATTGTCTAATATAAAAATTTTATTTTACAAAATTATTTTTGGAGCAATCTCCATTTTCTTTTCAAGATTTTGTAAATCAAATCATTTTCTCTTTTAAGATCATCTAACTCTCTTTGATGATCTTCATAAACTTTTTGAAGCAATTTTTGTAAATCAAAATTCTTTTGCTCAAAGTCATTGAGCTTTGTTTCAAGTTCATCTTTGGTTTTAGAAATCAAATCACTTTGAACTTTTAAATTTGAAACCAAATTCTTGTTTTTCAAAATGTGATTTTTAAAATCTAAAACAAAATCATCATAGGCATCTTTTAATTCATCAAAAGTATATGAAGTTGAAGTTGATGAATTTTAAGTTACCCTTGAATTTTCTTCGATGGCCATGAGACAAAAGTTGGCTACGTCATCATTAGTGGAGTCCTCTCCATCACTCCAATGTAGCCACAAATGCCTTATTCTTATGGTTTGATCCCTTCTTGTTGAGTCGAGGGCAATCATACTTGGTGTGCCCCGCTTCTTGCATCCATAGCAAATAATGGGATATCACCTCTTCATTCTCGATTCATTTCTTCCTTTTCTTACTTCATGAATTGAGTATCGTATCCACAGGGATTTTCTAGGAATTAAATACCACGATTTTACTTGTGAATTGAAAAAAATAAGTTTGAATTGGTTTTCAAGTTTTAGATTAAGAAAAATGACTAAGGAAAATGAAATGAAAATTCAGGCAATTTGGCAAACAAATGTATTCAAATGTATGGTTGGCATTGGCAAGGGATGTATGGATTTCACGCTACAAAAAGAAAACATTTAATAACTTCCAACCTTGGTTTTATTGGCGAGTAGATTTTATAGTTAGTATTGTCTCTGTCGATGGCAATACTCTAAGTTAATTACGATTAACCCATATATGTCTATAATGAGTATTTTCAATAATTAACATGGCAAGGTTTTAATCTTTACTCTTAAGGGGTAGACTCGCTTCCTATAGACTCACTTCTGAAGTAAGCCCGTCTACTTGAACATCTTCAATCGAAGTTTCTCACCTTAGTACCTAGCAATTAATCATTATCTCAAAAGTCTGTTAATATATTAAGGGATAATGAGCATGTAATGCCAACCGGTGTACGATAAAGAATATCAGAAAATTATGGAATGGCAAGATAGAAAAAAATTTCAAAGCATTCAATTATTAAAAACTGAAAAATAGCTAAGCGTTCATTGCAAAAACATCCTCAGTCAACTTAAAAGAATTAGTTCATGGATGGGGTAAACCTTCAACATCATATCATTTTCAAATAACATCAACATAAAACTGGAATTAGAATAAAGAGAAATGGACAGAGAAGAAGATTCATCGATGCAACCCTTCAATGGATCTAGAGCTCTCGATCACAACCTGGTCGAACCACAGTTTGCCCTCTACCTTCGTTCTTCACCACGGTTCCGCCTCCTTGGTTCATTGATCGACTTCCTTTAAATAGGCACTCGTAGAAACCCTAGGTCGGGTTTTAATTTGAAAATTTGTTGCGCACCAAGATAGGCACGTCACCTATTTATCCTCTTATCCTCTCTTTTGAAATTAGGGCTGATTGGATCTTTAACCAACAACTAACTAACATGGTATCATCATCCTTCTTCTGCGAACCAAGTCTGGCAATCTTCGTCCCAATTTTGCCAACTTGACTGGGCATTTCTCTTCTGTTCCTCTTACTTTCTACCAATGCTCTTGTACAACTCCTGCCAATGTTGTCCTGCTTCTAACCTGCCTACCACATCAAGGAAATACACCTTTACTCTGGCAAAGAAAACATTATCTACTTCCTATATGCAAATGCATGATTCTACTAGCTAAATGCACAAATATGTACTCAAAGTCAAGCAAAAGCATGATAATGTGTGTGTGTGTGTGTGAAAAATAGTACTTTTGAGAAGTTAACAATGAACTTCTTGAAGAGCTTGGCCATCTCTTCTTCTTCAATATCCTCTCCACTTGAATCTTCATGTTGGCTTGTGGAGGATTTAAGAGCAACATTCAAGTCCTCAATGTCTTGCTCTTCTTTCTTTTTCCCCTTTGACATCATCACTTCATGGGTTAGTAGAGATCTCATAAGCTCGTCAAGCTTGAGCTCCTTCAAGTTCTTTGCTTCAATGATTGTTGTCTTCTTAGAATTCCATGAATCGAGAAGTGAATAAATCAACTTCCTCACAAGCTTTTCCTCCGCAATCACTTCTCCATAGCCTTTTAGTCCATTCAAAATGGTGGAGAATCGATCAGACATAACTTTGATGTCTTCCGTCGGGCCCATCTTGGACTTCTTGTACTCAAGATTGATAAGACCAATCTTGGTCTCTTTTACTTCATTTTTTCCTTCATGAGTGACTTCAAGCTTGTCTCAAATCTCCTTGGCACTTGAGCAAGAAGATGTCTTTGCATACTCATCAGGTCCAAGAGCACAAAACAATATGTGCATAGCTTTATCATTGAGTTGTATCTTCTTCAGATCTTCTCTATTCCATTCTGCCTTGCTTCTTTTTGGGATGAACGGGCCATCAAGAATACATCCCAAATACGATAGTCATTGGCTTTGATAAGAAAACATCATTCTATTTTTCCAATAGGAGTAATTGACACCGTTGAAGTAAGGAGGCTTGTCGATGGATTCCGTCATGATCTCCGGTTGATGTTGAAAGATTGAGTACTTCAAGGATCGACTCTAGGATGTTAATCTGGTGTAGAGGTGAAGCTCTGGTACTGTAACACCCGGGTTTAGGGGTCGGGTGAAAATAATATTTTAGTATTGTCTCGGGTTTCGATTCTAATATTTTATTTAATAAAGTAATGGTTTGGGCCTCGGGTTTTAAGATTTGGACCAATTTTAAATTGAGCCCAAAAGCCATGGATGGCACTATTGTGGTTTCCCTTTTTCTTTAAGGGCATTTTGGTCATTGAACATTAAATTTTAAACTATTATAAAATAAGGATGAATCATCATCTTCTTCCCCTCTATTCTATTTGTTTCCAACCTGAAGAACATCTCTCCCTCTTCAAATACTATTTCATCTCCTTTCTCCTTCGTTTTGGCTCGGTTTTGAAAGGTAATTACGTTTTTGACTTGCTCTCAACTTCCTCTCTTCAAAAGTACAAGTAGTTTTCATTTTCATCCATGTTTTAGAATTTGGATTTTTGGGAGATTTGAATAAAAATGGTAGTTTTATGGTGTTTAACTTAAGATTTTGACTTGATATTGTTAGATATGATGTTTATGAACCAAAAGGACCAACATATATAATTTTTGAGGTGTTTTATAAAATTTCCGAATTTGTGTTTTGGAGGGTTTTTAGGAGGGTTTTTAGTTGAGTTTTGGGTGTGGTTTGTGTTGGAAATTGAGGGTTGATGTTAGGGTATTGGTTGGGGGTCGTTTTGGAAGCATTTAGAAGTGTTAAATGTGTTGGAATCATCGGTTTTGGACTGTGCTAAAGGGCTGCTCGGGAATGGCTTTTTGGTGGTTGTTCTTGGTTTGAAAAACAAGTGGTTGATGTTTGAATTTCATTCCGGGTTTGCTACGTTGTGTTGTGGACTGATTTGAGGTTAATTTACTTGTGTTGAGATGATTAGGAGCAAGGAATTGCGTTGGTAAAGTCTCGGGATCGATATCGGAAGTCATGGAGGCTTGAGTCGGCTTTGCTTGATTTGCTTAAGGAAGTGAGGTGAGTGGTTAATGTTTTTGAAATGATTTTAAGTGGTTGGTTCGAGCATGTGGACTAGGTTGAGATTGGTAGACTCACCTAGAGTTAGGATTAGGGTGGTAGCCTAATCCTAAGCTTTAGTTAGAGACATTGGATGATCTCTTTAATTGATGTTATGCCTCATGATGATTTGTGTTATGATGATTATGTATAATGTGTTATACATGTTGTTGAGGTATGGTTTGATGCATTGCTATGCATGTGGTTTGGATTGTAAGTTGTGTATGATGATGTTGAGTTTAATATGATGTAAGATGCCATATTATTACTCTTGAACATGACATTATAATAATATGTTGTTGAGATATTTGATGTTGAGCTTAATATGATGTAAGATGCCATATTATGACTCTTGAATATCAAAGGTTGTGGAATTTGATTAATTGGCACTAGTATGCTTGGGTACAATGATCGATCATTAGGATGAGTGTGCACACAAATTGAGTCAAAACGTACGTGGCCTTGGTGGCGTTAAGGCACCAAGGAGGAGTACGGTGATGTAATATTCCACCGGAAATTTATATATATTCTACGTGATGATGAGTGGAATCCCATCCGTAGGGCATGTGGCGATGAGTGGAATCCCGTCCATGCAAGACCGGTGATGAGTGGAATCCCACCGAGGTAATGTTGTTGTTGGAAATGCGTTCCAACATGTTATCCGCGTATTCGAGTCATAGCTAGGTGCCAATAAGAGAAAGTATGTTTATGCCAATATGAGATTATACATATATGCCTATATGATATGAAATGTGAATTATGTATCATTGTATGTTGAACATGGCATGAGTTTGGTAAGATGTTCATACATCATCTATATTTATGGCTCATGTGGATTGATGGTAATATCATGTATTCCATCATAGTAGTTGCTCGAGCTTGGACCCTGTATTGTCGAAGGTTTGTTTTATGAGCTTACCCTCACTAAGCTTTTATGCTTACGCTCTCTTTTGTTTGACAATGCAGATAAATAGCTGGTGGGTGGCAAGGGAAAGGAAAGGTCTTCAAGTGTTGCTTTTGGTGAGCTTAATGTATGATTTATAAATTGAAAGATTGTAATAGTAAAGCAATGGGATAGGTGTTGTTGTTTTTGATGCTTTGATGTGTGTTGATTTGGTTTGCCACTTAGATGCCTTGTTTGATTTGTAAATATCACTTATGATGCATGCCTTGATGAATGCTTGAGTGATGTATGTCTGGTAGATGTTTATGCTTGAGTGATGTATGTCTGGTAGATGTTTAAATTGCTTTTCATGTGTGTTGGTCATATGCCTTGTGAGAATGCCTAAGAGTACGGATGTTGAAGCATGAGACCTTATGTGCTTGTTTGCCTTCTTTTGATCGAATGCATGATTTTCCTTAGTTGACTAAGGTATGCTCATGTTGAGTATCATGTATGAAAGGTTTTTAATGTATAATTTACCATGTATGTATGATGGTTCATATTCATGCTTCGAGTACGTTGGAGTACGTTTAATTTAGGACGTATGCCTCTAGACTTGGGTGGTTGGTGTTGTGTGCTTTTAGCGTTTTTAAGCTCTTATGTATGGTTGTATATGAGCATGAGGTATTTTTACCATAGGAAGTCATTAGAATTAAGCAATATATGCTCCCCTGCATCTAGGTTTCGAAACTAGGGGTAAAGTTTCGAAACCTTTGCAAATATTTGAATTCCAGAGGTCACTGCCAGCCAAAGTTTCGAAACCTTTGGGCAAGGTTTCGAAACTATGGTCAAAGGTTTCGAAACCTTCCCAAGGTTTCGAAACTTTTGGTGAAAATTTGGTTCCAGGGGCTACTGCCAGCCAAAGTTTCGAAACCTTTGGGGAAGGTTTCGAAACCTTCAATAAAAAATGCCCTGTTTGACCCTTGTAGGCCTTTTTGAAGAGTAAAATACATAGGTATTAATATGCCTTTAGTCAAGATTAAAATTGGGATGTTTGAATGTGGTTTGGGGTTTGAATGTTTGTCTCGTGAGGTACGTTCCGCTGTTTGATCACTTAGAATTTATTACTCGATTATGACAAGATTAAAATGAAAAAAATAGGGTTGCTAACCGAGGGGGAACCTTAAAGGGTTTCGCTTCGGTTTTCCCCGTGTGACTCACTCGGACCGGTCATCCGGCTAGACCGGGATGAGGGGGTTACAGGTACCATTTGTTGAGAGCTCGAACAATCAACCGAATGTGCCAAGAGGGGGTGAATTGGATTTTTGCTTTGGTGGATGAAAAGCCAAGAAATAAAAATGTGACACGATGACTTATAGTGGTTTGACTTTCTAACCAAAGTCTACCTCCACTACCTTAGCTATCCACATAGGATTTTTCACAAATTCACAAATTTATCTTTCCTTTTTCTGGGCTCATGGAGATAACCCTTACAACCAAGACTTATACCCCAAAGTTTTGAAATCACTCTCTTACAAAGAGAAAACAAATAAGCAAACAATGAAAACCCTTACAAGGAAAATGTATTTGCAATTTAAGCTCACACCCAAAATCCTAAACACTTTAGCAAATGCGAAAATTTGGCTCACTAGTGTTCTCTACAAGAAATGTGAAAATTTAAGCACAAAACTTGGTTTCTCAATACATGAATGTTGGCAAGTTGCTTCTTGTTGTTTCATGGCTGTTTGAAGAGGTTTTTAAACCCTCTAAGGATTTTTTGGTCGTTAGTAGTTGTTGGGTTGATTTGGAGACTTTATTTACAGCATTAAATGCACTTTTAGTGCAGGGCGTATCGGTACACGAGTCAGTGTATCGATACCTACCTCAAAGAAGAAAGAGTCGTTGGGCAATAAATGCATTGGGTATCGGTACATGATACATGTGTATCAGTACAAACCCATCTGTATCGGTACGGTCTATGTCATATCGATACTCACTTTGGCTACTAGAATTTTTTAAAACTTTGGGACAAAGGGGCGTATAAATTGCTCTTATGGGTACAGACCCATCCGTACGGGCTCTTTTGGGTATCGATACACTAACATGTGTATTGATACACATGGCCTGTTTTTGACTTTTGGGTTATTTTGAAATCATTTCAACAAGTTAAAAACCATTTGAAAACCTTTCAAACATATTTTTCAAGTTAATGGACTTTTGAAATATTTTTGCAAATTAATCTAAGTCCAAAAAACATTTTTCATTTAAGATATATCAAAATCAAATATCTTAACAAAATCATCGGAAGAGTGAATATATCTGCAAATGGCCCGACTCTGAGAAATCATCGAATGACTGAATATATCAGAAAATGATTCGACTCTGGAAAATCATTAGAGGAATGAATATATTAGCAAATAACTCGACTTCGAGAAATCATCGGTATAGTGAATATATAAGTGAATGTCTCATCTCTAGGAAATCATTAGAGGAGTAAATATATCAGCAAATGACTTGAATTCGGGAAATCATCAGAGGAGTGAATATGTTTCTCGTTTGGTTCGAGATAGAGCCATTGAAGGCAGGCGATTGCACACAATCATCTGTACGCTTGTAGTGTTGGTGCTACCATAGCACAAATGAGTACATGCATATTCTCTCTTTTCAAACAACAATGTGAATACCATTGAGTGATTCAAAGGCAATCCTTTACTGACATGCATTTATACCCTTGTAGAGCCAGTTTTTCATAACACGAATGGGTATAGGCATTTCTCTTTTTTTTTTAAATCAACAATGCTGAGGGTTATTGTGCAAATAGAGGCGTTCTCTGTGTTCTTGTAGAGCCAGTGCTATCAGTAGAAACAAATGAACACATGCATCTTCGATCCATTGGGAGAAAAAACACAATGCAATTGGAATTGAATGGGTGGAGGCAGACATCCACACTCTTGGATATTAAGTGTCGTTCGGGACACAAGACTATCGGCATCTCGTCATCATTGGAGAAAACCAAAATGCTAGAGACATTGAATAAGCAATGAAGATCTAACAATATTCATTGAAGAATGTAAGCATACGAATTTGAAATCATGGAGAGACACAAACATTTAAAAATTTCATACGTTCAATCATTCATCAAGCAAGTTATAAAATATTTATGAATATTGGACGGAGGTATCTCAACGCTTTTACAAATATGTCACAAGTTATTGAAGATGAGTGTGAAGCTATGTGAAAGTTTCTCTCTACACCTTTTACAGCAGAGAAAAGTCTATGAGCTAATCTATCTCTACACCTCTAAGAGTGGGTGTATGGTCTTTAAGCTAGTCCATCTAAAACACTAAAGCAAAAACGTCATATACCTTTTACGATCTCATAAACTTGCAACGCTTGGAAAACCTTGGATACAATGGATGCCATGGTTGGTGAGTTGGTCTAACCAAGGGGAATGGTGTCGGAGGTAAAAGGCTCAAACACGGCGAGCACCTCTACGCACGAGCTCCAAGAAAATAACTAAGCTAACGAACCTCAGGCCACCAATCACAACGAATGTGCTTCAAAGATGTCAATGGTAGGCACCAGATGTTTCTTCTTCCAACACCTAAATAAACCTCAAATTGCTCAAAGAGTTTTGAGCTTTTGTCCCCACTATTACCAGCTAGAAAAACCAAGCACAACAGATGGATTTGAAGATGAGTTGATTATTCTATGATGGTTGTATTTGAGGATGCATCTAAGTCATCTCCAAGATGGGAGCTTTGCATGGCGACCGTGGTGTCTCCATCGTTCATCATTATTGTTGGTGGTGTGACCAGCATTGTTGGTTACAAAAGTCAAGCGTGTTGGGAGCGTGATCAAAAGAACTATTGTGAGTGATTATCTTGGTTGGGAAGATCTCCACACTCATCGCGCCAATTGTTTAAGCCTAAATGAATAGACACCAGAAAAGGGAGATGAAGAGGAAGACCAAGGTGGTTGGAGGCGGTTTTAGATGGTTCACCCCTGTTGAATTGGGGGTGGAGAGTCGTAGATAGTACGATGGTCGAAGGTCGAGTGAAAAGATGGGAGAATGGGAGCTCCCTAGTTGTCCTCCTTCTTTTTCTCTTGTTCAGATCTTTTTTGTTGTTGATGTGAGGGTATTTATAAAGGGCAGTGGACTTTGTTCAATGGAGGCGTCAGGTCTAGTGTCATGATGGCTATTGATGAGCTGACTTAGTAGGTTCGGCTGTTGAGCAATAGTCTGAGTTGCTGGTTTAAGAGGACTTGACAATTTCCATGTTAAGGCGTGACAACTGAGTATAAAGAACGATCCGAAGAATGAGAGCACCGAAGTCTATAATGCCTCACATACTGGTGGTGTGGATAATAAGAGCTCAAGAGGAATTGTAGTGGCGGCTTGCAAATTTTGGAGACGAATGGTGGGAGTATAAAATTTTCTGAGGCTTTGGGTCTAGAGGTATAACAAAATTAATTACATCAATTTTATATAACAACTTTTTTATTACAAAACAGCTACAAAGGCTATGAGAAATTAACTTGGAGTGAGGCCTTGAGCTTCGCCTATATCTTGGTGCACCAGATTATGCAAACTCAACGTTGGCTAGGGAAGAAGCTTGAACCCATTAGTTCAATTACATGATATATGATTGAGAATTATACATAGGTTGCATTCCATAAAGGACCTGGGTTCGATTCCTAGGACCAAAACTTTAGCATTATTATGACTCATTTTTTATAATGACTGACAGTGACATTAAAATAAGAAAAAACAAAGGAGAACTCACGGTCACAGACCGACCAGAGTAGAAAACACGGCACAGACGCCGGAGAAACGCATAAAAAAGGCACAACGAATAAGAAACAGAAGAAACATGAAAAACACAGAAAAGAAGAGAAATCCACCGGGCCAAGCACCACCGGTCGGAGGGAGACAAGAACCATGCCAGAAACCAAGCCCACAACTGCACAGACGTTCCGGGGGTCACCGGAGGAAATGGACGGTGAAAGAAATGTAGTGAAATAGCCTACAGAGAAACGGGTCAAGATCCAGAGATCCACGAAGTTTGAGAGGCGGTGAGGGGCGGTCGGGAGGACAGGCCACTGACGGGAACAAAAGCTGCACCAAGCAGAGCCTTGTTGGATTAATATCCTCAATTGTGGGCACATATGTAAAATGTATGATGTTATTATAAAGTATGCCACAAAATCAAGTGACCAATTATGTTAGGCGTGTCATAGGTATTAAAGTGTCATGAAAATAAAAGTGTAGATACCATAAGATATATTTATAATTCAATGAGGGGTAGAGTTATAAATATTTAATAGTTGATTTAATAATCAATTATATAAAGAGGTAGTGGTCCCCAAGAAATATGTTAACTTGTATTACTCTTGTCCCCGTCAGAGAGTTTTTACGATAAGGGCTAACCTATCTTCTTGGAAGATCAATACCAGAGATTTGAGATTTCAACATAAAGATTCAAGGTTTTCAATCTATTGATTAATTCATGTACACTTCCGCTTTCGGTTTATTGTTCTTGATGATTTGACATGATAGATCTTGGGTATTAGATTTCATATCTATTATGTTTTGGTTCTAAGAAATGGTATTAGAGACTTGTCATGTTGAATCATTAAGAATGAATGAATTTATTATTATTATTGGTTCGTTATTAAGGCTTTATGGATTTATAATTATATTAAAATTTTAGGTTTTAACCTTTTAGGTTTTCGATTTAATAATAATCGGTTACAATGCTTTTTGGTATATCTTATTGCGATTAATTTTCAGAATTCTATTAAATATTCTTGCGATTGGATTGCCCTAAGTTTAATGCATAAACAATTTGTTTTTGTTTTTCGAATCATTATGATTTTAATTTTTGATTAATTATTATTCTTCACCGTCACGTAATTCTTCGTGAATGTATTAAGGTTAGCAATCCAACGCATAACATATTTCAGAGACAAATGCACTTATATGTTATGACAATTAAAGTTTTTTTGTTGATTCATTATGAGCTTCTTTTTTTTCATAATGGATTCAGACGAGTTGCACTCGTATATTTTGAATTTTAGGTTTGACATGTATACATTGTTTAATCAAAAGAGTATTTATATGTTTGCAATATGTTTTATATATTTGTTTTAAAATATATATTCAATTCGGTTTGATTAAAATTTTAGTTTTGATCGTAAGTTATTAAGAAAAAAAAGGACTTGGGCTTTGCGTGGTAAATTTACCGTAACCTAGAAACTTTATAATCATGTTAACTCTCAAAACTTTATATTCAGATTATCTCTTAATATTTTTTTTGACATTATGCGTAATGATGTCATTAATGTTATCTACGGAATATACATTCGGTTTAGGAAAGCATGTCATTAATCTTATGAAATTCATATCCTATTCAGTTTGATCAAGAATTTTAATTTTAACCATTAAATTATTATGGATATATTCAAGTTTCATGTGATCATTTTATGAATTATTCATTTATTATGGATATATATATGAGCAAAAAGGGGGTTAAGAAAAAAAGAAGAAATCTGATGGGAGAAGTGGCTGATGGGCGACGATGTTGGACGCTGTTTATCGGAAATCTGCCACCACAATTACATTGGAAAGGAGTTTGGTGGGTATTTTATAGACATGGGGTCGTGGTCGATGTCTTCGTACCAACAAAGAGAGCGAGAGACGGGTCAAGGTTTGAATTTGTTAGGATGAAAACAAAAGTTGATGCCGATAAGGTTATTGAGAGATTTGACGGCTTTAGGCTATACGGATCAAAAATCAAAGTTCAAATGGCACATAGGGATAATCGCAGTACTTTTTAGCGCCGTCGGAGGGACATATTTCTTGCAGGGTTGGATGTTCTTGGAAGCACAAGGTCGGGTATGGCAGTATCTAATCGGACGAAAGTGCAAAGGAACTTAGAGAAAGGTGAAATTAGGGTTCTATTGAATGACAAACCTATTGAATATCACAAGGTGGAGGGGGTCGTTGATCAGGAAAAATTAGAGATATTGAAGAATTGCGCAGTGGGTTATTGTCGAAAGCCGATATCGATAATTGAATTGGCGACTGAATTTAAGAAAGCACATATCAGTAGGGTTTCATTAATGTGGGTGGCAGGTACATTAATTCTGTTAATGTTCCCAGATCAGGAAACTAGAAAGGAGTGCGTGGAATCGAGATACTTCTCTCCATTGTTGGAGAATGTTATGGAATGGGTGCCAGAATGTGTTATACCAAATCGGCGAGTGTGGGTCTCGACGTGTGGGATACCGATTCACGCCTGGTTCGAAGGGACGTTTCAGAATATTGCAGTTTTGTGGGGGGAGTTAGTTATCATTGAGGAGGAAACATCGACACCAGTTTCGTTTGAAAGAGCAAGATTTCTTATTGAGACGGATTGGTTTCTACCAATTGAGGAAACATTGGATATCTTGATTAGTGACAAACAATATCGTATCCGTGTGGCGGAGATTGGCGAAGTTCTTCTTAAAGAAAGGAGGGAGGTTGCGGAGGGGGAAAATTTCTCGAATGAGGAGGAGTCGAAGGGTGTAAGTCGGATTGCTGATTTTGAAACTGATACTGTGTTGGCGGGGCAACATCAACATTTGATATGTGTGGAAGGGGAAAGGGAAGACACATTGGTTCCGAATTCAATAAATTAGGCATCCCCAAATAGTTGGAAGATCAATAAACTATGGAAGGACAATCGTATGGCCGATGATCGCGTGGTGGGGTCCCATTCCATGCAGCGAGATGTTTCTCCTAATGGACGTCATAATTATGGCGTTGCGGATGAGGATGTTGGCGTGGTGGACAGGGATGTGACTGGACACCAAAGTCTTGACGTTAGTGAAAGCGAGAGAGGCGTCGGGGATGCGATGTGTTGTGAGGATGAGGTTGGGCCTCAGTCCGAAGTAAATAGGGCTGGTGTCGCTACATTAACTGAGTATAAAGGTCGTCAACGACGAGTACGACAACTATCAGAATTACTTCGTACCTTAGGATTGAAGGAGAACACCGGGGAGGGTGCGCCGATAGCGGTAAAGAGAGGGCGGGGTAGACCTCGGAAAAATCCTCCGTCAGAGTCGACGGCGTTGGCGAACAGTTCTCTTTCGGATTCAGATTTCTTACAGAGAAATATGAGTATTTTAAAGGAAGCACACGAAACGTTGGAATTGGGGAAATTGTTGGGTGCAGAAACGATAGGAAATGAGGAGAACGTTATAAGAGATATCGCTCGGCTCATTGAGGCGAGAGATACACACTATAATTAAAGGAGATATGCGGGTGTTGTCGTGGAATGTGCGGGGTTTGGGAGCGGCCGCGAAGAAAAGAGTGGTCCGTAATTTAATACGACAACATAGAGGTGAGTGTGATGTTCTAGTGGAAACAAAATTGGAAATGATATCTGAAATTATGGTGAGTAAAATTTGGGTGACGGACAAGTTTGATTTTGCGTTCACACTGTCGATAGGAAAATCAGGGGGGATTCTTGTTTGCTGAGATAAAGACCGGGTCCAGGTGTCCAGGAAAGTTGTAGGTGAACGTTTTGTTGCCATAGAAGGCTGATGGGTACTCGACAATTGGGTTTGTGGCTTGATTGGGATCTATGCGCCTTGTGAGGTGGAACAACAGGGATTGTTATGGCGGGAACTTTCAGCTGTCGTCCTTGCCCGTGTGATCCCATGGTGTTTGATTGGGGATTTTAATATGATCACGTTTTTATCGGAGAGGCAAGGTCGTATTTCTACGACTCGAGGTATGGATGCTTTTGTCGATTTTATTCATGCAAATGGTTTAAGTGATATAGATTTATGTGGGCACTCTTTTACGTGGTTTGGCCCCAAGAATAGATGTAGTCGTATTGATCGGTGTTTAGTATCGGCGTCATGGTCGGACCCATTTGAGCAATTGAATTTTTCCTCGTTGCCGCGAGGTCTATCGGATCATACGCCGTTGTTGCTCGTGAGTGATAACTTGGATTAGGGTCCGAGGCCTTTTAGATTTATTAATGCTTGGGTGGGGAGCGAAAATATGTGAGGGATTTGGAAGCGGAATGGTTGAGGATTTCCACGTTACAGATTAATGGGGGTATGGTAGAGAAGTTGCGTACGTTGAAAGTTTTTTTTTGCATGGATGGAATAAATCGGTGTTTGGTAATATTGAACATATGATTGAGCTAGCGACAAATGCCATTGCTGTGATTGATGGGAATGTATGTGTGGGTAATATGTCTGATTCACAAGTGAGGAACAAGCGTAAATGTTGCGTGTAAAAGAGTCCTATCGCAAATAGTGCAAGTGTACACGACGCAAGTAGTAAAGTTATACGAGAGTATCGGATATCATCTCCACAAGGACTGGAAATAACTCTTATCCTTGAATTTCTGCACAAGAGAAAGAAATAGTTTAATTGAATTTGTGAAGTAATCTTGGGAAACAAGTAAAGTAAAAGATAGAGAAATCAGATTTAAAGAATATGTCGGTATTGATTTGCTTAGTAGTGCAGGTGTTTCACTGTTAGAGAATCTTCTGTCTTCTGTCATCGTTCCTGTCGCAGTAGAGGTCTGTTGACGTCGCGGCAGCGATCAACAACTTTGTACTTCAAGCTTGGCAAGAATCCTTGCTATGACTTGTCCTATTTCTAGGCTCAAGTTCTGTTGATGAACACTTCTAGATGATACCTCCCGGCGTGAATCGAAGGGTGAACACCAATGTTGTTGAATTCTTCCTTAACCACTTAACCTCGTACTTATCCCTAAGCCGAGATGGTTTAACCATAAACTGGAAAACGTGTATTTAATATATTTGTATGCTTGACTCTCCCGATATCAAACAAATGGATAACCTCACAATGCTCTCCTGATACTCTAGCGAGATATGAAAAACCAAAATAAATAAACTTGAAGTTTTTATTTCATGACAGAAAATTCCTAAAACAATACAATCCTTACAACTACTTTACAGGATCAACCCTTAGCCCTAGGGGAAATTTAGAACATGGTGAAGAGGGGAAAACGACAAGGGTTTAGGGGAAGACGGCTAAGAATGAGATATCCTTTCCTAGGTCGAATTACATGCATTTATATAGGCCTTGGGTCCAAGTTTTCTAATATGGAAAGAATACAATTTCGAATTAAAGTGCAACTCTAATTAAGACTAAATCTTTTGAGTAGTTGTCTTGAATTCGTCCTCTTTTCTTGCCTTGAGTTTATTCCTTGAACTTTGGGCTTGACCTTCATTCTGCCTCAGGGCTTAGAAAAATATGGAAGTGGTCCACGACAGGCTGGCTTGAAATCCTCTATCTATCGAGCTCCACTTCACTTTTCCACCTCAGCATTCTGTCGTCATGGCTGCCACGGCAGTGGTCACGGCAGCGTTTGCTTCTCGACTCCAGCTCTGCGATCCGCCTTTGTTCTTTTACTGCCCTGAGTCTGCCACGACAGATACCTGCAAAAGTAACCAAATTCAGTAGCAATTGTGTCATTTTATCTAATTGTGATGTATGTGCAGAAATCTATCCTAAATGCAATGAATTATGCTTGAATGCAGCAGAAATATGGGTATATAAGGGGTAAAATATTGAACTTTTATACACTCAACACACCCCCAAACTCAAGTTCTTGCTTGTCCTCAAGCAAATACGACCTAAATACAAATAAAAACTTTATGGCTTGGCTTAATTCAGTGAACTTTTATTACCTACCACACATTCACTATCAAGAGCAGTACCTTGTTGGGTGTTTCAGGATTTATCCGGAACAATGCTATGGTTCTTGTGTAGTGTGTGCATGTTTTGTGAACAAATATGTGCCTAGACTCCTTTAGTTTACTAGAATAGTTATGTTTACAAACTTGAGTTTTATGCCAATCTCATTTTTTCTGGAGGCAATTCTTAGGCTCCTTTAGTTTTTTCTAACTTAAGCTCAAAGAAAAATCTTCCTAAAATCATTGTAAGGCAGTTTTGCGGGCAGTAAGTCTAAAATGTTTCTTTCTTTTATTCCTAGAGCCAGTGATAGGCACCTCCAGGGGCAGCTCAAGTGGGTAAACCTTCCTATTCTAGTTCACTACTGAAGTCTAGACATCATAAGAGTCACAAAGGGTGTTCTAAAGATCAAAACTATAGCAAGGCTCTAAATAGTTCCTAAAACCATCCTAAAGGCACCGTCACGACAGAGTATGTCGCGGCATGTAAGTTTAGTTCAAAGACTTAAGCCAAGTTTTTGTTTTTATTTTCATTTTTTGACACAAAATAAACTTAAAAATGAGACAAAATTTAAAGACACAACTTAAGAAAAACATAAGAAAAAAAAGTACATCACAAAATAGATAAAACAACAGCAAAGACATCAAATATATAAGTGAAAGCACTTAAGTGGAGGAGCTGTCGTCGCTGTTGTTGCTGACTTGGAGCTGTCGACGGGCAGTGACCTTGACGGTCGGGGCCGGCAAGTTGCTGGGGGACGCAGAGGCCATTTTCTTCTTAGCCTCTTGAGGTGGCTGGACGCGGGTCAGTGAGATGTGTGGTGGCTGGTCTAGGACCTCAAGATCATCATTGCTGCTACTGCTGCTGCTGGAAGATTTGTCATGGTAGGGTCCTTTGATAGTCTCATTCAGCTTCTTCATTTTCATCGGAGGGAAGTCCTTGGAGATGTCTCGGGCTACAGATGGCTCTGAGTAAGAGTTTTGCCAGACAGAGGAGGAGGAGAACCGTTCAAAGTATTTGGGGTCGATCTCTGGTAGGGGGTCCTTCCTCTTCTCTCCTCTAGAAGTGGCAGATTTTCTACCGCCTTTGCCGGTCGTGGCAGGTGTGGGTGTGGAGGCAGCAGAGAGAGTTCTGGGGCTCACAGCAGGTGTGGGTGCAGCAAAGAGATTTTCTGGGAAGGAGGGGAATTGCACATTAGTAAAATTTAAATCATTCTTAATAAAATTTACCGTTACGACAGTGAAGTCCCTCATAAAACCCATCAGGCCGAGCTGTCATGCTTCCATTTGTTGTAGCAGCGTTAGAATTTGGCTGGAGGTGTCTGCCGGTGGTGTTGTTGTCGGCTGCTCTGGTTCTGCGGCGACAGGTTTAGAGGAGTCAGGGTCTGTCATTGGTTCTGTCACGGTAGAGGGGTTTATGTACGACAGAGAGGTGGCAGTTTTCAATTCCATAAGACTGTAGATATTCTGTTGTGTCCACCCTTTCCCAGACCTTGATGTCCTCGTTGATTTCCGGCACGTTGTTGCCCCGACAGATTGTGGTGATGAGATAGGGGAAGACTAGGGGGCCTGACGGTCGGAGAGCACACTCGAGGATTCCGTCTCGGATGTAGCGACCAACGTTGATTTTCCTGTCGTTTAGAATGAAGTGGACGAGGGCTAACCTCTGCCGGTCGACAGTGGTGTTGTAGGAGGTAGGCATGAGGCGCTTTTTGACAAAATGGTTCCACAACTTGGCTTGTGGGGTCAGCTGGGTCCTCCTCACAGTCCACCGATGCTTCGGGTCTTCGTTCCACTTCGTGCCTTCCTCTGTCACTTCTGCCATGACAACATCATAGTCTGCCGGCGACAGACTGTTCACGAACCTCCGGTGGGCGTCCTCCTTCCTACTCACGTACAGCCCATATAGCGTGTTGATGTACGCCGGCTCAAGGGAGATTTCCTTGCCTCGGACTGTCATTTTCGTGGAATCCTTATTGGTGACGACATCGTAGAATTCAAAGACTAGGGTTACGTTCATTTCCTCGGGCTGGGCATCAAATTTCTGTCACTTGAGGGCTTGTATCTTCTTAGCGTTGGAGCCTTCTAGCCCTAGCTCTCCCGTTTGTTGGGTATAGATGAACCCTCGTTCTTCCCACATTTCCCTCTTCTGGAAAGAACCGTAGTACCTTTTTTCTTAATCTGTGGATGCGAACCGGTTGGGTATGCCGCTGTGGCTTGGTGTTGACACTGCCGTGGCAGAGGTGGAGGCAGCGCTGCGTCGGGTGTTTCTGCTAGCCATTGCAAGGAACTGTAGCAAAATGAAAGAAAATTTTCTGAGATCTAAAATAGAGGAAGCAAGTTGAGAGAATGAGAATGAGATGAAAAATGAAAAGGGAGTGGGGGTTTATATAGAACAGGGTTTTTCTGCCCGTTGGGACTGTAACGGTAGGCGCGAATAACGGGGCCAGCTGTTACGCGGTTTCTGACGCGTCTGTCACGCGTTTATGTGTCTGTTGCGCGTCTGTTACGCGTTTGCGTGTCTGTCGCGACAACTGGTGACAGGCTATGACGGCAAGCGTGTCTGTTGGGATTTTTGGGCTGTTATGAATGCGTTGGGGTGGTTCATTCCACCTCCTTACTTTGCTTCCTTTAATTCCTAAAAATAATTAAATAAGTAAACTGAATTAAAATCTTAGTTCCTAAAATAAATAAATCTTAATTCCTAATAAATAAATAATTTAAATAAAAAACTAAGTTAAATTAGGGATGCCTTGAGGGGCATCTCCTAAAGTAACTACTTCCTGCATCCTTGGGGCTTCAGTCCCCTGATAATGCTTGAGCCTCTGTCCATTGACCTTGAATTGGTGTCCATCCTTCATTGATTTGATTGTAATGGCACTATGAGGGAAAACTTGGAGAACCTGGAAAGGATAAGTCCACCTAGATTTAAGCTTTCCTGGGAAAAGCTTCAACCTAGAGTTGAATAACAACACATGCTGCCCTGGGTAGAACTGTCGTGGCAGCAGCTTCCTGTCGTGCCACTTCTTGGTTTTGTCCTTATAGATCTTGGCATTGTCGTAGGCCATTGCTCGAATTTCCTCAATCTCATTCAAGTCTAGTAGCCTTTTCTGTCCTGCCTTATCCAAGTCAATATTTACTGCCTTGATAGCCCAGTAAGCTCTGTGTTCTATCTCAACAGGTAAATGACAGGTTTTCCCATAGATGAATCGATAGGGTGACATCCCCAATGGTGTTTTGAACGTTGTTCTATAGGCCCAGAGTGCATCATTGAGATGTAGAGCCCAATCCTTTCGAGCGGGTTTAACCATCTTCTCTAGTATGTTCTTTAATTCCTTGTTGGATATCTCGGCCTGCCTATTGGTTTGAGGGTGGTATGCTGTTGCAATTCGGTGCTTCACTCCATATTTCCTTAACGCAGCAGCAATTACCCTATTATCGAAATGTCTCCCCTCGTCGCTAATTATCGGCCTGGGAATGCCAAACCTTGAGAAGATGTTCTTGTGAAGAAATCTTTGTACAGTCTTGGCATCATTCTTTTGAGTGGGGATCGCTTCTACCCACTTTGACACGTAGTCCACTGCCAGTAGGATGTACAAATTCCCACAAGATGCTGGGAATGGCCCCATGAAGTCGATTCCCCATACATCAAAGATTTTGACCTCTAATATGTTCTGCAGTGGCATCTCATGCCTTCTCGATATGTTCCCAGTTCTTTGGCACTTGTCACAGCTCTTGTAAAAAGCTTATGCATCCTTGAACAGTGTGAGCCAATAGAGACCAGATTGTAGAACCTTGGCAGCGGTTTTGTTTCCCCCTAGGTGTCCTCCATAAGGAGAAGCATGATAGTGGTGAAGTACAGCTTTCTGTTCGTCCTGTGGTATGCATCTTTTGATAATTTGGTCTGCACAATGTTTGAAAAGAATAGGTTCATCCCAATAATAATGTTTTGCATCATTTTGGAACCTCTTCCTTGCTTGGTAGTTAAGCTCAGGAGGTAATAACCCACTTACAATGTAATTAAACAATGTCAACATGTCAAGGGGTTTCAGAAAGCTTACCTGCCACCATGGCTGTCGCGGCAGTGCTGGTGGCAGCAAACAACTGCTCATCTGGGAAGGTCTCCAATATGTTGGTCTTGTCTGTTGATTGACTCCTTCCTGTCTCCAGCCTTGACAAGTGGTCTGCTACTTGGTTCTCTGTTCCCTTTTATCCTTTTTGTCAATGTCAAATTCTTGCAGCAATAGAATCCAACGTATCAATCTAGGTTTTGCATCCTTTTTCGTGAACAAATACTTTAGTGCTGAATGGTCTGTATGGACCACCACCTTTTTTCCAAGTATATACGGAACTTGTCGATTGAGAACACCACTTCTAACAGCTCCTTATCTATCGTAGTGTAGTTGATTTGGGCATCATTCAGTGTTTTGCTGGCATAGTAAATCACATGGAAGAGCTTATCCTTCCTCTGCCCTAATGTTGCCCCGACAACGTAATCACTAGCATCACACATTATTTCAAATGGCAAACTCCAGTCTGGTGGCTGTATGATCGGGGCTGTTGCCAGCTTCTCCTTCAGTATTTTGAATGCCTCAATACATTCAACATTAAAATCAAAGGGCCGATTCTATTCCAATAGGTGGCATAGGGGCTTGGTGATCTTCGAAAAATTGGCTATAAATCGTCGATAAAACCCTGCATGCCCTAAAAACTTTGAATCCTTTTGACTGTGGTGGGTGGCAACAGCTTTTCAATAACATCTATTTTGGCTCTGTCCACCTCTATGCCACGGCAGCTCACCTTGTGGCCCAGTACTATTCCTTCATCTACCATGAAGTGGCATTTTTCCCAGTTCAAAACCAAGTTCGCCTCTTCGCATCTCTCAAGAACCTCATGTAAGTTGCCTAAACAACCTTCAAAGCTGTCTCCAAAGACGGAAAAGTCGTCCATGAAAATCTCTAGGAAATCCTCCACCATGTCGGAGAATATTGCCATCATGCACCGTTGGAAGGTTGCTAGTGCATTGCAGAGCCCAAATGGCATTCTTCGAAAGGCATAGGTGTCGTGCGGGCATGTGAAAGTGGTTTTCTCTTGCTCCTCCGATGCGATTGCTATTTGGTTATAACCTGAACAACCATCAAGAAAACAATAGTAAGGTTTCCCCGCTAATCTATCAAGCATTTGATCAATAAAATGTAAGGGGAAATGGTCCTTCCGAGTAGCTTTGTTAAGCTTCCGGTAATCCATACAAACCCTCCAACCGGTCACAATCCTGGTTGGGATTAGTTCGTTTTCTTCATTGGTTACTACGTTTATTCCTTCCTTTTTGGGCACACATTGCACCGAGCTCACCCACTTGCTATCTGAGATGGCGTATATGATTCCAGCGTCGAGCTACTTGATAATTTCTTTCCTCACCACCTCTCTTATAGCCTCGTTTAATCATCTTTGAGCATCAATGGTTGGCTTATGATCAACCTCCAAGAGGATTTTGTGCATGCATAATGCCGGACTGATGCCTTGGATATCATCTATAGTCCATCCAATGACCTTCTTATGCTGCTGTAGCATTTTGATTAGCCGCTGCTCCTGTTCCTGCATCAACTTGGAAGAGATGATTACGGGCAACGTATCATTTAAACCAAGAAAGACATATTTAAGCTGCCCTGACATGGGTTTAAGGTCTAGAACATGTGGCTTTTCAATGGAAGGCTTCTGGATTACATGTTCATTCGAGGTATAATTTAAAGGCTCGAAGAACTTACCTGGATGTGTGCCTATCTAATTTACCTCCTCAGAACCTTCAACGTCGGATGTTTTTGAGGAGTCACTGTCGTCGTTGCTGCCGTGTCAGTCTTCCGGGTGACTGTGGTGGCAGTGACCAAATTGTCTGTCGTGGCAGCTCGACCTGATGCAGGGATGGTCAAGGACTAATTTAGAGACTGCCTTGCACTCTTCTTCTGCATCAGCCTGTTTTATTACTTGGAGAACATTGAGTTTGATTTGCTGATCATTCACTCTCATGGTCAGTTCTCCTTTCTCAAAATCGATCACAGTTCTGCCTGTGGCTAGGAAGGGTAGCCCCAGCATGATCGGTGCGTTTTCATCTACTTCACAGTCTAAAACAAGAAAGTCAACAGGAAAAATAAATTTATCCACTCTTACCAGAATATCTTTGATCTTCCCTTCTGGTTGTACATAAGAGCGGTCTGCCAACTGCAGCATGACCGTCGTGGGCCTTGCTTGTCCAATACCTAATTTCTAAAACACAGATTAGGGCATTAGGTTTATGCTAGCACCAATATCACAATGTGCCTCACCCACGAACTTATCGCCAATTATGCACGGTATGATGAAGCTCCCATGGTCCTTCTTATTTTGGGGTGGATACTTGTGCAAGATTGTCACACATTCATTATTGATCAATTTCATTTGATTATGTTTGTTTATGTAACCATTAATGGGTGCAACCATGATTGATATGGTGAAGACCACATTGATCTTATATGGATATAGTTGATGGACGAGATTGTTAAAGAATACCTATTTTATGATAACAATTTTTTGAGCTCATAAGGTTATACATTTGTCGGGAAACATATGTTGCCCAAGTGAGAGATTGTTGTATTAAAATCCGCAATTGTGGGCACATATGTATAATGTATGTTGCTATTATAAAGTATAACACATGATTAAGTAACCAATTATGTTAAACCTATTGTAGGTATTAAATTGTCATGATGTAACACCCACATTTCCGTCCTAGAATTTAATCCGTTGAATTTAATTTATTAATTATTCTTAGAAAGTAATTGAGGTTATGATTAAGCAAATTATTCAATTTAGTCCTTGAATTTCCTTTAATTGGGCAATTATTGCACCAACTAGAATTAAAGGGAATTAAGCTTTCGAATTAGGGAATCTAGCCGAGTTGATAATTAGTGGGTTCAAATTAGTAGTAATAAGATTTAAAGTAATGAAATTAAAGGAATTAAAAGTAATTAAAAAGGGGTACATTTCCTTAGTGGAAATCGGACCAAAATGGAAAAAATTAAAGAAAGAATGGTGGGGGAAAATTGATGACTAATTTAAAAAGAAAATAAAGTTTAAAAATTGCATGTTAATAATTATAATCCCCTAGGGCTGCCCTTAGTAAAAAGCTAATAAAAGACATAGTGAGAAGGACAAATAAGTAAAGTCACAACCTATCAAATCCCCCAAATTAAGGGATGATGTTTTCTCTCCATCATTTCTCCTCCTTGTTGCCGTGAGGTTTGAGAGAAAATGGAGAGAAGGGAAGCTTAAAAGTCTGAAATTTTGAAGCTCAAATGGTGAAGAAATGGCTTGCATGTTTGAAGAATTAAGCTAGGATTAAGAAGAGTAGCTAGCGGTAACAAGAAAATCAAGAAGTAAGTTTCTATTTCTCCTTGTAGCTATTCGAATAAGTGTCAAAACCATGCATGCAAACTTAAAATTTGTTTAAACATGAAACTATGAGAGTCTTTATGATTATGATGAATTGAGCTAATGAAATTCTTGAAAAACTAATTGTGAAATGATGAATAGATTTAAAAAGGGGTCTGTTTTGAGATAGAGTGTAAAGTCATGAATGATTGAAAAATTGGTATGGTTAGGGACTAAACTAGAAAATTCCTATTAGGAGAAAGTTGTAGAGAAATGAGAATTTTATAAGGAACTAATTTTGGTTTGCTGGAAAAATGAATTGGAATGGGGAATTTCGATTGGAACCAAAATTGGACATGTTCTCGAAAATAATGGAACTAGGGACTGAGCTGGAAAATTAGTAAAATTCAGGACTTGACTGTTGATAATAAAAGTAATATGGACTTAAAAATGTTATGAAAGGATAGTATAAGTCATGTAATAAGTGAATTTAGAATTTGACTAAGGTAATTAGGTGAAATTTAACCTAAAGGTGACAAATGAGTAAGCTGCCCAGAACATTCGAACACTAAGCTGAAACTTTGAAAATTCTCCAAAAATAAGATTTAAGGTATTTTGAACTGAAATTTTTACTGTATAAACTTTGATATGTCTAGAAACACAGGGAGAAAACGGAATTGGATTCCAATATGTAAATTAGAAGATACGAATTAAAGAAGTTGGGCAGTAAAATGTCACGGGCTAATTCTCTCAAACCCGATCCGTGTGGCGTTAGCAAGTCTTGATGGTGCTAACCAGCCTTGATCCTTCACGCAACGCAATGGCCAAACTAGGAACACAAGAGAAGGCAAGATAGTTTACAAGTAAAAGACTTGTATTGAACTAAGAAGGAAGCTTTACAAGAGCTTTACAAAGTATGCTTAAGTGGCTAATTGCTTGAGTGATTACAAAATGAAGGGGGTGGCCCTATTTATAGGCTCCCACCTCCTCAATGGACGGTTGAGATCGATTTGATCCAACGGTCCAAATGTTGCCTCCCAAAATATCTCCTAAGAGACTACACTAATCTAGAGAGTTCTACATATTTGTATACATATCTACATGTATCCAAAAGGTTCTAGAGAGCTCCAGGGTCTTCCAGAGTTGTCCCGAGCTTTCCCGAGTCTTCCTGAGCCTTCTGGGTCCTCCCGGGTGTGTCTAGACTTGGAGAGAACGTCCTGGATCTTTCTAGAACGCTGTGGCATGTCTCTAGAGTCTTCATGGCCGTCCTAGGCCTTTATAGTGCCTTCCTTGGTGCTAGCTTGCCTCAAAAGTGCCCAAGGGTGGCAGGAACCTCGGTTTGGATTTTAGGGAAAAATGGCGGGGTGTGACATTCTCCCCCACCTAAGCTCGCGACGCCCTCGTCGCGCCTTCGTTGAACTCTCGGAGTTGGTCCTTGAATTGCCAAAGGGCTTCTTCAGTCTCCCAACTTGCCTCGGCAATGGGCAGACCCTTCCACTTGATGAAGTACTCCTTATAGGCTGGCACGCCCCTTCGCCTAATTAGTCGATCGGCTAACACTTCTTCAACTTCCTTGTCAAAGGAAGTGACCACGGCTGTGGGTGCTCTAGTGGAGACTCCCCTCGATGGATCTTCTAAGTCTTCATGATAAGGCTTCAACAAACTCACATGGAAGACTGGATGAATCTTGAGCCTTGGTGGAAGCTGAAGTTTGTAAGACACCTTGCCAACTCTCTTGATTACTGAGAATGGTCCCTCGTACTTGCGGACTAGTCCCTTGTGCACCCTTATTAGGGTCTTGAACTGCTGGGGTAGGAGCTTGAGCATGACAAGGTCTCCTTCCTTGAACTCTAGGGGCCTTCTTTTCTTGTCTGCCCACTTCTTCATCCTCTTGGCAGCCTTGTGTAGAGATGCTCGAGCAAGCTCATTTTGCTCGTGCCATGACTTGGCAAGCTTGTAGGCTGCGGGGCTCTTCCCTTCATAGCGCGTGGCAAGGGAGAGTGGTGTGGTCGGTTGGTGTGCCAAGACAATCTCGAAGGGACTTCGGTTGGTGGCTTCGCTCCTCTGTAGGTTGTAGGAGAACTGAGCAACGTCGAGAAGCTTGGCCCAATCTCTTTGATTGGCACAAACATAGTGCCTTAGATAAAGCTCCAAGAGAGCATTGATGCGCTCGGTTTGCCCGTCGCTCTGGGGATGGAAGCTTGTTGAGAAGTTAAGATCGGACCCTAGCATCTTGAAGAGTTCGGTCCAAAACCTCCCTGTGAACCTTGGATCCCGATCGCTCACAATGTTGCTTGGTACGCCCCACAACTTGACCATGTTGTGAAGAAATAGCCTTGCTGCCTCATCTGCTGTGCAATCGGGTGATGCGGCAATGAAGGTAGCATACTTGCTGAATCGGTCCACCACGACCATTATGCTTCCAAACCCTTCTGACTTGGGAAGACAAGTGATAAAGTCCATAGAGACACTCTCCCAAGGCTTGTCGGGTACAGGCAAAGGATCTAAGAGCCCTCCTGGTTGTTGTTGGACAACCTTGTCTTGTTGACACACAAGACAAGTCCTCACGTACTCTTCTACATCATCATGCATCCGGGGCCAATAGTAGTTGGACTTTAAGAGTGCAAGAGTACGTCGCATACCTGGATGCCCGGCCCATAAGGAGTCATGACACTCCTTGATCAGCTCCTTGCGTAGGTTGCCCCACTTTGGCACATATAGACGGTTGCCCTTGGTGTAGAGTAGTTCATCGCTCACCCAAAACCGTCGGGTCTTCCCCTCATTGGCTAGTGCGATGATGTTCTTGGCAAGGGGCTCTTGGTGTAGACCTTCCTTGATCCTATCAAGAAGTGGACTGGTGGCTTGGCTTAATGCTGCGAGCTCTGCCTTTCGACTGAGTGCATCGGCAACTACATTTGCTTTGCCCGGCTTATATTGTAGAATGTAGTCGAACTCTGCTAGGAAATCTTGCCACCTAGCTTGCTTTGGGCTAAGTTTCTTCTGAGTCTGGAAGTAGCTGGTGGCTACGTTGTCGGTTAAGATCAAGAACTTAGCCACTAGGAGGTAATGTCGCCACACCCTGAGGCAATGAATGATGGCAGACATCTCTTTTTCTTGCACGGTGTAGCGCCTCTCGGTGTCGTTGAGCTTCCGACTCTCGTAGGCGATCGGATGCCCATCTTGCATAAGAACCCCTCCTATAGCAAAATCCGATGCATCGGTGTGCAACTCGTAAGGCTTGGTGTGGTCGGGCAAGCTCAATACTGGCTCCTCACAAATGGCCTTCTTCAAGTCTTCAAAGGCCTCTTGGCAGGCTGGTGACCACACCCATGGCTTGTTCTTCTTCAAGAGCTCGGTTAAGGGTGTTGCTCTTGCTGAATAACCCTTGATGAATCGGCGATAGTAGTTCACCAGTCCGAGGAAGGATCGTAACTCATGTACCTTGGTGGGTGGCTCCCATTCCTGGATGGCTCGTACCTTTCCATCCTCCATCATTAGCTTCCCATCCTTGATTCGGTGCCCTAGGAACATGACTTCGGGCTTGGAAAAGGAGCATTTCTCCTTCTTGATGAAGAGCTGGTTCTCTCGCAGGACCTTGAACACTTCCCTTAGGTGTACAACATGTTCCTTAAGGGTCTTGCTATACACCACAATGTTGTCAAGGTAGACGACCACGAACCGATCGAGGTAGGGATGGAAAAGCTTGTTCATCAAGGTGCAAAAAGTTGCTGGGGCATTGGTTAGTCCGAAGGGCATGACTAGAAATTCATAAGAACCATACCTTGTGACGCATGTGGTCTAGGGCTCATCCCCTTCCGCAATGCGCACTTGGTAGTATCCCGATCGAAGATCCAACTTGGAGAAATATCGTGCATGCCCGAGCTGGTCAAATAGATCTGAGATTAAGGGGATTGGATATTTGTTCTTGATAGTGACCTTGTTGAGTGCTCGGTAGTCAATGCACATCCTTAACGAACCATCCTTCTTCTTCTGGAAAAGGACTGGTGCCCCAAATGGTGCCTTGGATGGTCGGATGAACCCTGCATCAAGTAGCTCTTTGAGTTGTCTCCTTAATTCTTCCAACTCTGGGGGTGCCATGCGGTAAGGCCCCATGGCTGGTGGCTTGGTGCTGGGTTCCAACTCGATCTTGTGATCTACTTCCCTTCTTGGTGGTAGCCTTCGGGGTAGTTCGGGTGGTGCAACATCCTTGAACTCATCAAGCACCTGGGCTACCTCCCTTGGAAGATCTTCGTCGGGCATGGCCTTCTCTTCATCATACTCACTAAGGATGGCCAAGTAGCTTTCTTCATTTCTCTTGACGCCCTTCTTGAACTGCAAGGCGGAGAGTACCTTGGCATCTTGCTTGGTAGCCCTAGTCGTGGGCACCAAGCATGCTTGATTGCCATCCATGATGCACATGCTATTGGCAAAAGGCACTGGGAATGCTTTGACTTGATCAAAGAACTCAAGCCCTAGGACGATCTTGAAGTCGTCCATCGGCACCACGGAGAAGTTGATGTGCCCTGACCACTTGCCCACAATGGTCTTGACTCCTCGTGCGATTCCATGGATGAGCTTGGCTGCTGAGTTGACTGCCTTGATGGATCCGCCTCCTCCCACGGCTTTAAGACCTAGTCTCTTAGCTTCTTCTAAAGAGACAAAGTTATGAGACGCACCTGTGTCGAGCATTGCCCTCGATGCTTTCCCATTGATGGTGACGTCTACATAGAGCAATCCCTTGGCTTCGGTCTTGGGGGCGGATTGGATGACATTGAGTAGTTGCATAGACCCCATTTGGACACCTTCATCTTCTTTGTCGGTGTCGCCTCCTTCTCGATGCTTCGCGAGGAGCGAGTTGAGGGCTTGCCTTTGCGGGCACTCTCGAACCCAATGGTCTCCATCACAAATGAAACACTTGTTGGATGAAGGTCGCCTCGGGCCTCGAGTGTCTTTAGCTTTGCCTTTGTCCTTGCCTTTCCATGAAGATGAGTCTTTGTGCTTGGAGGCGTTGTCTTCATGGTGTCCCTCCTTGCGATGGCTTTTGTCTCCCCCACCTTTGGCATGGCCACCTTTCTTGTCCTTCGACTTGTTGGACTCCTTGTTGCTAGAGTAGTCAACAAGGCTTTCTGCTATGGCAATGGCATCGACTAGGTTTTGAACTCCTCGTCGCTTGAGCTCGGTCTTGGCCCATTGTTGGAGGCCATCCATAAAGTTGAAGAGGGAGTCCTTGTCGGAAAGATCAGGGATTTCAAGCACTAGGGTGGTGAAGTCCTTTACATAGTCACGAATGCTCTCCGACTGTTTGAGCCTTCGCAATCGTGCCCTCGCCTCATCTTCGGCATTCTCTGGGTAGAATTGCCTTTTAAGCTCCTTCTTGAAGTCATCGAAGGTAGTCATGGTGCACGTGCCCTTCTCCACATCACTACGCCTTCTCCTCCACCAAAGCATAGCTATGTCGGTGAGGTAAAGTGAGGCGGTTTGGATCTTTGCGGCCTCGTCCACGATTCCCACCGTAACTAGATATTGTTCTAAGCCATATAAGAAGTTGTCGACTTCTTTTGCATTGCGTGCACCCGAGAAGGTCCTAGGTTTGGGCACCTCGACCTTCCTAGACTCATAAGTAGTGCTTGGCCCGGCGGCCATGGCTCGCTTGCACAAAGCAAGGTCGCCTTGCAAGGTCTCAATTTGAGCATGAGAATGAGCAAGCTCTTGTTGGAAAGAGTCACGTACCTTCGAGAGCTCTCCCATTAGGAGATCGCGGATTTGCCCTATTTTCGCGCGCATGGTTTCTTCTAGCTTCACCATTATAGCCTTCATGGCTGTGTGGAGCCCGGCGTCCTCTGCCTCAAGGCCTTCCACCCGATTGGTAAGGTCGTCCACTTGGGTGCTCACACCCACCACATTCTCCTCCATGTGGGTTAGACGGTTCTCCAAGCTAGAGAGCATGTCCTTGGACTTGGCCTTAGGCCTTGTCTCAACAGGCTCAACCATCTCCTCGCGCCCTCGATCATGCACAACTTCTGCGTCGGATGAGCTAACAGCTTGACTCTTGCCCGTTTTTGCCATATCCCGAGTCTCGTAACTTGCTCTGATACCACTTGTCACGGGGTCAGAGTCTTGGCGCAGGGACATCTACCCGTGCGGCAACCCAGGGCTATTACCAGCCAAGGGCTAAGCCTTTTCCATCTCCGATGCTCACTGGTTTCGCCCTCCCATGGGCTCCTCAGGGAAGCGGGGACAGTTCCCGACCAGTGTGGTGCCTACCAACGCGCCCCATCCGAAGACAAGACGGCTGTACGGCACGTACTACACCCTTAATGCTATCCCGCATCCTACATTAAGCACAACCAGCAAGCATCTCGCGCGGTCCCGCGTGTCACGACGAACGGTCCGTGACATCTCCCCCACCCGATTCATGCACACCCTCGTGCATGGGGAGAAACTCTTTCCCTCTTTTGATTGGCCCGGATCTAGTGTGCAATTCCCTGCCTGCTCTCCCTCTTCACTTGAGGCTACGACACATTGGCTACGAGTGCTTGGCGAACTTTCGCTATGGCTTCCTACCTACCCGTCCTCATCTCAATCTCTTTATAGAGGACCCACTCGCGGACACCCCTTCACTTGGAGTGCGAGCTACACACGCTCGTCCACTTGACCCGCTTGCGAACACCCCTACACTCGGAGTGCGAGCTACACACGATCGTTCGGTTGACTCACTTACGCAGCATTGAGGCGCTTGGCAAACTCACAGCTAGCACACAGAATGGCTCTGATACCAACTGTCACGGGCTAATTCTCTCAAACCCGATCCGTGCGGCGTTAGCAAGTCTTGATGGTGCTAACCAGCCTTGATCCTTCACGCAACGCAATGGCCAAACTAGGAACACAAGAGAAGGCAAGATAGTTTACAAGTAAAAGACTTGTATTGAACTAAGAAGGAAGCTTTACAAGAGCTTTACAAAGTATGCTTAAGTGGCTAATTGCTTGAGTGATTACAAAATGAAGGGGGTGGCCCTATTTATAGGCTCCCACCTCCTCAATGGACGGTTGAGATCGATTTGATCCAACGGTCCAAATGTTGCCTCCCAAAATATCTCCTAAGAGACTACACTAATCTAGAGAGTTCTACATATTTGTATACATATCTACATGTATCCAAAAGGTTCTAGAGAGCTCCAGGGTCTTCCAGAGTTGTCCCGAGCTTTCCCGAGCCTTCTGGGTCCTCCCGGGTGTGTCTAGACTTGGAGAGAACGTCCCAGATCTTTCTAGAACGCTGTGGCATGTCTCTAGAGTCTTCATGGCCGTCCTAGGCCTTTATAGTGCCTTCCTTGGTGCTAGCTTGCCTCAAAAGTGCCCAAGGGTGGCAGGAACCTCGGTTTGGATTTTAGGGAAAAATGGCGGGGTGTGACAACAAGCTGCCCAGATTTATCAAAAGGGTTACATTCAAGTAATAAACTGTATTTACCCGGACAAGATAAAAATATGAGGTTTACATGGTTGGAAAACTGAGTTTAGTACCTTTCTAATGGTATATGATAAGTGAATTTTGGATTAGTAATTAAAGAGATATGGTTAAAATACTAACTGGTCCTCCAACTAGTTTAATAGAAGATCATATTTGAGAAATTAATATTCATGCATGAATTTAAAGAGTGATTGTAATTGAATTGCTCTCTAATATAGTTTGTATTCATTTTATGTTGAGTGTTAAGGTCGAAATTGTGAAGAGACTTTGGAGGAAGCTAGGATCGATCAATCAAGGGGAAGGAACAAGGGCATCTTAATTCAAGATCAAGCTTAAGGAGTTTTTTTTTGAACGGCTAAATGCATGATTTTATTAAGCACAATCATACATAATCACCCACAACACCAGCCTCATTAAAAACCTCCCTACACCTAAATGGAGGAAAAGAGTGCCGATGAGTGGGACAAGAGAAACAACGCCAAAAGCACATACACCACGATCATCCGATACTCAACCACACCCACTTGGGTCGATCTACACCACTCCTTGCCAAGGTGTCAGCGACACAATTAGCTTCTCGATAAACATTTGTGAAACACATACTCGGAATTATATCACAAGCCTCATCAATTTGGTGAAACCAACGCCAATAACGCCAAGGCCTTCGTTCAGAACAAAGTACCCACGAAACAACAACTTTCGAATCCGATTCAATCACCACCGACGACACACCCCTCCAATTAAGTTCCAGGAGCATCTGCAACGCGTAGGCAATGGCCTGAAGTTCTTCTTCGTTTGACTCAACCACACCAATCGACCCCGAGAAGAACGCCACAATCCTACTGTTCCAATCCCGTAGGACACCCCCGTAGCCTGCCATCTCTGGCTTTCCATGAGCCGCACCATCCACGTTGAACTTCCATACCCCCGGTGAAGGAGGCAACCATTCGATACCCACCCGAGTGGTCACCCTGGCCAATGGCGATGCCAAACACCGTTGCGGGTTCTCCCACCAGACAGCCTCGACAAAACACCCATAATTCACACGGGCACGAGTCCAATAAAATGAGTGTAACTGCACTAGGAAAAAAACAGCCTGACTCGTGGACCTTCTATTCTGGAACATAAGTTCATTCCGTGCGAGCCACAACGACCATAACACACTCGCACACCCAATAATCCACCACAATCGAATCCCGTTTCCGAAAAAACCATGGCAGCATTGATGGAGAAACTTCCCAATTCGCCATGGCCGTACAACCGACACATCCCACCACAAGAAGAACGGATTCCATACATTGCCACAAAATATGGTCAACATTGTCCTCCCCCACCCCACACCATCGGCAACCGAGCAAGGATTCCAATAGAGGGATTCCACGATTAAACAACATCCGCAGTGTCGGCAGCCTACCCACCAAGTTAAACCAAACAAATCATTGGATTTTCGGCAACAAAGGTAGGTTCCACGCCATGTTAACATCTGAGGCCTCCAACATACCAAACGATGACATCAATTTATGAAGCTTACCAATCGAAAACTGTCCCGTCGCTTCATGATTCCATACGAGCTTGTCCACCATCCGACTTCTCAATTTGAACCCAGCCACGCATGATTGTAAGTCCCACAATTGACTTAATTCGAAGGAGCGCAAAGCACGTCGAAAGCATCCTTCCCATTCAGCACTCGGCAATCCCAAGTAATCACACACAAACGCCAACTTATTGGTCGCCAACCGAAATAGCCGCGTAAAACATTCTTCAAAGGTTCAAAAAGACACCAACAATCCCACCAAAATAAAATACTCGATCCATCACCCAAAGTCCACATGAATTGAAAAACATTTAGGAATCGATCAACATATTCATCATTTTGCACCTCGACAATTTGCTTCCACATTGCCGACATGTGTGTCTTTCCTCTAACATTAACCCACCAAGAAATGTCATCCACACCATACTTTGCGACTATGATCGATTTCCATAAAGATTTGTCCGTTTGCGCATAACGCCATACCCATTTAGCGAGAAACACCAAGTTCCTAGTGTGTAGATTCACCACTCCAAGGCCCCCCAAACGCTTCGGCTAATACGCCATGTTCCAATTCACTCTACTCAGCTTTGATCGCCCCACTTTATCTCCCCAAAGGAAGTTTCTACGAATCTGATCAATTTTCAGAATAATACGGCGCGGAATAAAAAATACCCCCATGTAATATACCGGTAAAGCGGACAGTACCGAATTCACCAAGAGTAGTCTACCAGCGAACAATAAAGAGTCTCTCTTCCATCCCGAAAGCCTATTACGTTGTACCAAAGGTTCCCACACCCCCATTCTACGTGGATGCACACCTAACAGAATCCCCAAATAATGAATCGGAAGAGAGCCACTCCGACAGCCCATAACACCCGCAATCTCTGCTAGTACAACCTCGTCAATCCCAACCCCAAAGAGACACGATTTTTCATAATTGATTTGAAGCTCAGATGCATACTCAAAACAAGTCAGAACTCGTTTCAAGTTGCGCGCAAACACCACCTCACCTTGTAGAAACAAAATAGTGTCGTTCGCAAATTGAAGATGCGAGATGAAGATATCATGTGGCATTCGAACACCCTTAATCAACCCCAAATTCTCAGCATTCAAGAGGTATTGATGAAGCAATTCGGCCACTATCACAAAGAGGAGCGGGGATAATGGGTCACCTTGGCGAAGGCCCCTCTTCATCGTAAATTCTTTTATCGGACTACCATTTACAAGGATCGATAGTCGCGCAGACCCAACACACTCCCGAATCCAACGATGCCATCTCACCCCAAATCCCATCCGACGCATAATACGATCCAAACAATCCCAGCTAATACAGTCATATGCCTTTGCAAAATCCAGTTTTAATATCACCCCACCATTCACAAACCGACACTTCTTCATTGAGTGTATAACTTCGTTAGCCAAAAGAATGCCATCCAAAATCTGTCTCCCACTAATGAACGCAGCAGCCTATACATCACTAATTAATATCGGCAAAACCACTTGCAACCTCTTCGCCAAGCACTTTATATATAGGGTTTAGAAGGCAAATTGGACGATAATCCCCAATCACCCTCGGACTATCCTTCTTTGCTATAAGCACAACGAAGGTGGAATTCACCCCCCGAGGCAAACGACCTGACTCAAAGAAATTCTCCATGAACCTCATCAAATCCATTTTGAGAAATCCCCACCATTTCTTGAAAAATTCGAAGAGAAATCCATCCGGCTCTGGTGCTTTCGCCCCATCGCAGCTCCAAATCGCTGATTTCAGTTCGTCCTCAGTGAAGACTCTATCGAGCGTCAAACATTGCTCAGACGAAAGTTGAGGGAAATCTACCTTCGATAAAAACGTGCCCGCCCGTTCCGATATAGTAACCCAACATCCATCGATTTGCAAGCCCGAAATCATATTGTGCATTTGCCAAATTTTTGCCGCCTTATAAAAAAACTAGTGTTTCAATCTCCCTCTGCCAACCAAATCGCCCTTGACTTTTGTCTCCGTATCGATTCCCTCAAATGTGCCACCCTCCATAACCTCGAATGCAGCTCCCGTCTTTCCACCAATTCAGCCGTGGAAATCACACCATCTCCAACCTAGGCATCGAGTCTCTCAATCTCTTACACCAACCCATTATACTGATTTTCAATATCACCTATACTATGTCGGTTCCACCCCTTTAACATTCATTTCAGTCCCTTCAATTTAATTGTGATCGAAGCCGCAACATCACCCTCCGTCAAGCGTTTCCATTCTTGTTCCAACAAATGAATATCATTAAAGCATATGTTGAGGAACCGGAAGGGCTTCAGACCACTACCAAAGACATAACTTATTAACACAATAGGTGAATGATCTGATAGCTCTTTAGGAAGATTCACCACCACAAGCGATTCAAAGCGTTGGATCCAGCCGTTCGACACTAAAAAGCTATCCAGACGACTACATTTTCGTCCCGGACCAAACCAAGTGAACCGCTTCCCCTGCATAGGAACATCCAACAAAGTCGTTCTTTCGATAAATTCACAAAAAACATTCATACCTCGAGGCACATTCACACCACCAAGTCTCTCCGATGGTTTTGTCACCATGTTGAAATCGCCTCCAACACACCAATCAATATGTCTCGATGTCACCACAACAAGGATTTCCTCCCAATGATCCGACATCAAACATGGAGCGTAAACGCCCAAAATCCCGCACGTCCAATTCTCACATACCCATCGGCCTTCAATAATCACCATGTTCTTCCTAAACTCCCTCACGTCAGCCCTAAAACCAGTGAGATCCAAAATCGCCAATACCCCTTTAGATTTTCCATCCGAGGGAGCGAAAATGTATTCAAAAGAATCAGAAAACCACAATTGCTGCACCACTCTATCCGTCACTAATTCCGTTTTGGTCTCTTGAAGGAGAGCCAAAACACACCTTTGTTGTCGTAGAATTCGTTGGATGGATCTTCTTTTCGATGCGGCACCAATTCCCCTCACATTCCATGACAACAATTTCATGCTTCTTTGCCAGAGTTTCTGCTCGCGCGCCTCTATCATGTGCGCGATGTCATTAACAATCGCCTCCTTTCTCCCCTCCGTTACTGCCCCAATCAGTTTTCCCAAGTCCACCGTCTCGCGAGCCTCCCTCTGTAACACCCACATTTCCGTCCTAGAATTTAAAGCCGTAAAATTAAATTATTTATTTATTCTTAGAAGCAATTGAGTTTTGCAAATTTAGTGAATTATGCAATTTGGTCCTTAAATTTCTTAATTGGGCAACTAGTGCACCAATTCGAATTAGAAGGAAAATTAGCTTTGAATTAAGGAATTTAGCCGATTGGTAAATTAGTGAATTTGAGTTAGTGATAACAATATCGATGGTATGATATTAAAAGAATAAAAAGAAATTAAATAATATTACATTTCCTTAAGAAAATCGGATGAAATTGAGAAAAATCAAGAAAACATGGAACAAGGGAAATTGTAACCCCCTTAGCCCGGCCTAGACGGTTGACCCGAACTACGAAGATTACACGGGGAAAACCAAAGTCAACCTGAAAGTCAACCTTGATTAACGACCCTTTTTTTCTTTTTAACTTTGTCTAAATGCATATTAACCTTAGGTGTACTCTTAAGATATGCATACTCAAAAATCACAACAATCGGAAAACAATAAGGGACTCAATTGCACAATATACGAATTTAGGGACCAATTTGTAAATTCTGAAAATTAAGAGAACTTTACCAATTTTTAATTTACCATTATGAAATTAATCATGTTTCATACCTCTCTGCCAAATTTCACCTCAAACGGACATCTCAAACTCAACCAATTGCACATACAAAAATCAGGACTAAAACGTAAAGCTTGCAAACCTCAAAACCATTCAAATCAGTGCCCAACGGTCAAGTGTTTCGAAACGGGTCTAGGCCGTTCAGAAACACGGGCTGGCAGTAGCCAAAGTGTTTCGAAACACCTCTGCCCGTTTCGAAACACCCAGGCCAAAATATGCACCTGTTTCGAAACAGGCAAGGGTGTTTCGAAACACCCTGCCCAGAAACAGTAGAAAAGTCTATTTTTATACTCTTTCGACCCACCAAACACGCTCATATGACCTCCATATCATGCCAACAAGTCATCAAACATTGAAGGAACATATTAGCATCATCAAAGCTCAATCACGGCCTCAAATAAGAAAAACCACAAGTCTAAAGGCATGCATCCTATAATGAAAAGCAAGCAATCATCAAATCTCCAAAACAATTACTAAATGACCATTTACATGTTTCAAACATCATCATAGGCATTAAACCAAACTTAGGGAGTCTACAACATCTCCCAAAAACTCAATCTAGGTTCCCATTGCCAAATACCAAAAGCTAATAGTGTTGTGAAAATAGTCACCATACATGAGCTTAGACTTTCACTTGGATCCTTGACCTCCTTGCTGCCCTTAAAGCACTTCAATGCTCTGCATTATTGGTTCAAGAAAGAGAGAGCGTAAGCACACATGCTTAGTGAGAAATGCTTTAATGAAACAACACAATAATGCAATTTGTAAAAAGACCTTTCTAAGGCCTTTAGTTTCAAAACAACATTTATCATGCATCTATGCATACAAACCAAGCATCTCATGCTTCAAAACATCAACATGTCATATTGGCTTTCAAGTGATAATCCATAACCATTTGCAACTCAAAACACAATCGGATACGCGGATTACAAGCGTTGTCCCATACGCTCCATACACACTACCAAACACACAAGGTGGAGTTTACCGGTACAAACACAACCCCTCAACACCCTTGATGGAGTTTAACGGTACAATCACAACCCCCTCCACATCACTCATTGGTAGTTGTATAACATCACTAACGAGAACACGGGACACACAACACAAGATCTTCACATGGCATTTTAACCACCATTATGATCTTAGACATCTCGTTAGTGTTCTTGGATGGAGTTTACGGTACAATCACAACCCCTCAACATCCAAGGCGACTTTATTCACGGTGCACCCAATCCTATAGCCGGCTAACTATATCCGATTCAAGTACTTTTAAACCAACACATCACTTGCCAATATACATCATTTACCATCATCAATCCACTGTTTTAAGCATTAAACAAAGCCATTACATAATCATGCATCACTATGCATCAAACCACATTTATCAATGTCTAAAACAAGGATCTCTTACCTTGAGCATCCTTCAACACATGGCTTACAAAACCAGCATTAAACATGCTAAAATATGCTTTCAAAACAGAATTTAAAAATGCAAAATAAACACATTGCATTCAACCATCTCATGGTTCATCAAAAAGAAAGTTTCTCCGAAAAACTTACTCTTGAGCTTAGCTAAGTTGTTTAGACTTAAACTAAGCTCCCACAACCTTCAAAGATTGGTTTCAAAGCTGAAAACCAAACTTCACTCACCGATTCCGTTTCGCAAACTTGTCGAAACGTCGATCAAGCCTCCGGATCAACACCACAAGGATCCGATGATGTCTCCCCTGTTTTAAACACATCAAAGCAGTGGATTAATGCATCATCATGCATTAAAATCTTCAACCAAAACACCTAAACTCGTTGCTCTCATCAAAACTCACATTTTGGCTACCAAACAAAACCGAAATCACATCCAAACACCTCTACAACAATACCCAGCCAAGATCCATCAAATCCAATCATTCTTAACCATCAATTAACATCTAAAAAGGACCTAATGACGTCCTTATACCTCCAGCTATAGCAGAACATCAAAATCACCCCAAAACCACCATTTTCTCAAGTCAAAACTTAGGAAAATCAACCTATTCGGGATTGCATTGATTAAACCTCAATTACACATCATTTAGACATCCAAAATACATCAAAAAGACATCTCAAAACAGAGCCCAATCATCTATTACGAATTTCTTCAAAATTAAATCCAAATCTTGCATTTTAAGCCAAAATCAAGAACACAACATTAAAACCTTTAATAAAACTCAATTTAAGGATTGAGAACTTGGGAATTTCAGTAAAGAACTGAATATTTAGAGGAGAAGGACGTTCATACCTCTAAATGTGAGTTTCTCCTTGTTTAGAGCCAAAATCCTTGAAAATTCAATAAGCAAATGATGAGGATTTGGTGTAGAAATGATTAGAAATCATTTAGAGATTGAAATCTCAACTTTAGGTGTGAAAATAAAAGGAAAAGTGGCTGTGGAAATGTGTTTGGCTGAGGGAAAATTGAGAGAAAATGAAATGGGAAAATTTTGGCAAAAGTTAGTTATGAAGCTAAAATATCTATTTTCCCTCTTTTCTTTTTATTAAATCACATTAAATGAGTCTTTAAAATTTAAGAAAAATCTGGAGAAACTCTCCCTTGGGTAAATTAGCTCCTTAAAGATTCAAAGTTTCAATCCTTTTAAAACAGTCACCAACTTTTCAAAAATTACATTTTAGTCACTAACTTGAAATGTCATATTTCCAAACCCCATTTTGTAAAATTGATTTCACCACTCTTTTATATATAATAAAAGAGGATTTTTAGATATTTTTCCATATTTTTAATGCATCCCGAACTAGGCTTTCCCTAAAACCACCTTTTATATTCGAATCGTAATTTAAACTGGTCCGGTTCAGACCCTAAACTTCCAAGCCCAAAATTGGGGTGTTACAGAAATTGATGACCAAATTAAAAGGTTTACAAAGATTGAAATTTGCATGTTAAAAATAAAATATCCTTAGGGCTGCCCCTAGCAAAATAAAGATAAAAGAGATAGGCAAAAGGACACTAATGTAATTCCAAAAGCCATCAAATCACTTAGATTATGGAAGCTTGTCTTCCTTCATCATTTTCTTCTCCTTTGCCGTGAAGAAAAGAGAAAAATGGGGAGGAAAGAGAAGCTCAAAAAGTCTGAAATTTGAGAGCTAAAATGGTGAGATTTTTTGCTTGCATGGTGGAAGATTTAAGCTAGGAATTTGAAGAAGATAGCTAGTGTTGTCAAGAAATTAAAAAGTAAGTTTTTTACTCCTTGTAACTATTCGATTGAGTTTAAAACCATGCATGCAAACATAAAACTTGCATGAACATGAAACTATATGAATCTTGAAGGAAATAACAAGATGAACTAATGAAATCCTTGAAAACTTCTTAAGAAAATATGAATAGAGTCATAAGGGGGCTGTTTTGAAAGGAAACATAAAGTCTTGAATATTTGGAAAATTTTCTATACTTAGGGATTAAAATCAGAAAATTCTCACTAGGAGAAAGTTGTGAAGAAATAAAGATTTTGTTATAAATGACTATTGGTTGCTGAAAAAATGGATTAAAAAGATGGAATTTCGATTAGAACTAAAAATGGACATGTAATCGAAAGTTATGGAGATTAGGGACTGATCTGGAAAATCGGTAAAATGGAGTACTTGATTGTTGAAATTTAAAATTAATATGGACTGTAAAATGACATGGAAAAATAGTACAAGTCATGCCATGAATGAATTTTTATATTTAAGTATGCGATTAGGTGGATTTTAAGTTAAAGTATAAGTTAAGAAAGCTGTCCAGTGGTGTACAATGTAAAAACAGTGACTTTGGAAATTCACCAAAAATTGGATATAAGGTATTTCGAGCTGAAATTTTTACTGTATAAACTTTGATATGTCTAGAATCATTGAGAGAAAACGGAACTCAATTTCAGTGTGTAAATTAAGAGATATGAATTTTTAAATTTGGAAAGTACAAGCTGCCCAGATTTACCGAAATGAGTGTAATTAAGCAATAAACTGTATTGACTCGAATAAGATAAAAATATGAGGTTCACATGAGTGTAAAATTGAGTTTAATAACTTTCCAACGGTATATCATAAGTTAATTTTGGATTAGTATTTAAAAAGATATGATCAAAACGCTAACTAGTCCTCCAACTAGTTTAATGAAAAGACAGATTTGAAAATATGAATTCATGCTTGAAATTGAGAAGTAATTATGATTGAATTGCTTCCTAATATAGTGTGTATTCGTTTTATGTTGAGAATTAAGATCGAAATTGCGAAGAAACTTTGGAGGAAGCTAGGATCGATCACTCGAAGGGAAGAAACAAAGGCATCTCAATTCGAGATCAAGCTTAAGGATTCGTGAGTGTAATTTTGTATTAGGGTTGGGACTAGTGTCCGAACCACCTTATTATTTGTAATTTATGATTTCTATGCATGAAATTGGACTAATTGATATTCGGTAATGTGTTTAGTAAGGGAAGAAGATAAAAAGGAAATTGGATGCATGATTTGAAACTTGTGATTGATATTTGATTGTGTGCAATATGTGGGCTGCTTTATGTGATGTTAATTGCCATGAATTATATGTTCGATTTGGATTTTGGTAATGTTTGAATGTGTGCAAATGTGGACTACCCATGTGATTAATTGTATGATGAATATGCATGAATTGGATTCTTGATGATACTTGATAAAATGAGTATGTGGACTGCCCTATGGTATATTTATGCTATGCTTAAAAATGCATGTGATTATGTATGTATGAAGTTGCTGCCATGCATGATGTTATGATCGAATGGGCATGCAAGGTGAATTCTGAAAAATGTATATGTCAAATGAAATAACGAATTAATTAATTAACAAGAATACGCACTTGGTCGATTAGAAGTTTTAGATAAGAACGACATGCCTAGAGTCTGAGCTCACCGTTTGATATTGCTTTGTGCAATCTTTGATAGTACTTTGTGTACTCTTGATTATAAGATATGTGTTCCTGATTGTTGTTCGAGACACATGATGCTATGGGCATCCCTAGATGTTGCTTTGTGCGACTCTTGATGTTGCTTCGAGCAACTATATGCATTACATGTTACCCTTTTTATGGTTTGAATATCTGATACGACTATTCTACCTTGGGCTATGAAATTAAAAAAGTAATGAAATGAATTATAATGTGATATGATTTACATGAATTAAATGGAATTTGCTAAGTTAAATATAGCTTATGAAGTGGATAAATTGATTGTGTGACTTAGCATGATATGATGCGATATGAAATGTTATGATATGTGGACATTGGTCTTTTCGATTATGATATGAAGAATATGAATTGCTTATAAGTCCGATTATGTGAAATTGGGTAATGACCCTATTCGAATACATGGAATTAAGAAATGGAAAATTCTGATTTTTGGATGATGGTTTGAGATCATTCGAATGACATGCTTATGATGAAATTATGATTTAATTTTTATAAGTTAATAGTGCTATGTATGGATTAGCATGAAATTTTGGTTAATTCAATTGTGAAGCATGAGATTGAGTATGCTGAAATTGAATTGAATTTTGATATTGAATGAATTATATACAAGCATGTGATAAATCATTATGTTATGTTATGTAATCAAGCATATGCTATGAATGTTGATATGACATGTATGATGCTATGTGTATGAACTTTACATAAGCTTAGTTGGGTGAAATTGATTGTTAATAAACCTAGCTAAGTAAATTCAATGCTTGATCACAATAAAGCTCAAGAATGAATTAGATTTAGCATTACCTCGCTAAGTACTATTTGTACTTATCGCTCCGTTGTTTTCTTCTTCCCAACCTTAGCATGATCACTCGGACCTTAAAGCTAGCATTCGTTTGGATCAAGTTCCCATGTTCTGAAATATATACGATCTTAGTCTTATCTTTAGACTCCTAGATGATGGCTTTGAAGTCTGTTTAAGGATTCGTTTTGTTGTGTTTGGTCGTAACTTAAGTTTGAAATGGTGTTTGAAATTATATGCTCCGTGATGCTTGGTTAGGAGGCTAGAATCATGTTTTGTATTTAAGTAGGTAGCCTCATTATTTTGTTGTATAAAAATGTAAGTCGAGCTAGTGGTTGTGTCGATTCTTTTTGTTGTCCATAGTCGATAGCTTGACATGGTTTAGGGGCATATAAATCATGATATTTTGTAAGGTTCTAAGTAAAGGAAATCGAATGCCATGGTATTGAAATCTATTATATCTTGTATGAAAATTGAATTGATTAATTATTGGTAATTTGGATTAATTCGAAAATCACCTAGACCATTTAATTAAGTTTTTGTGGTAACAAGATTAAAAGAAATTATGTCTAAGTTCATGTATGATCATAAGAAGTTAAGAAAAGTTTTTGTTAGCCCATTTTCCGCGTGCGCATTAATATAAATAACTGATTAAATGATATCTTGTTTTCCGATATGCTTCCGCTGTTTTCCAAGATGTTCTGTTTGTTTGCCTTCCGCTTTCCGGTAACGCTCCCGGCTCCCGGCCCGGGTTGGGGGTGTTACACCCTCAATATCGCTTTTTCTGCGACACACAAAATCTGCGTCAGACAACGAACCATTAGCAATAGCGATAGGCTCAGGTTGCGCATCCGGCCTGACCTTTCTTGGACGACCACGCCCTCTTTTAGTGGCTTGTACTCATGTTTCCATCCCTCCAATGGTGCCAGGCTCGATACAATCTCGGCATGCTGTCTCACCCGATGAATTTCCCCATTAACTTCAATCAATGAAGCTTTATTAGCCCTAGGTAATTCAGTTCTCGACCCATCTTGTACCAGGCTCGTTTTATCCCGACGTTCTAGAGACTGAACCCCACAAACCCGGTTGATATCATCTACACTACCTAAAACATCAGAACTAGATCGGTCTCCCACATCGCGGCACATCAATCCAACATTCTCATCCTCCATCCAACTCGCCATCTCCTTCACCCTTCAGTACACCATTTTGTTATCCTCCCAAATATTCTCGATGTAGCTCTTATCTACCACCACATTGTCCCTAGATGCTGGAGCTTCCTCATATGAAAATGTGTTCGGTACAATGGTCTCTCCCGTTGAAGACTCACGAACGTTGAAAACTGAGTTCGTTTTCCACTCCACCTCTTGTTCACGTGTACTACCCTTATCATCGAAACTCATCTCCAATTCACAATAACAATCACATTTTGGTCCAATCGCCTCCTCAAATTCAGTAACACGTATTTGGAAAATCATTTCGCCCACCTTCAATTCAATAATATCATCATTATGAAAATTCCAATCCGTTTCAATTTGGAATCTCGAGCGTTCGAAAGAAGATGGTGCCAATGTTTCCATATCAATACGGACCAATTCACCCCACAGCGCTGCGATATTCCTAAATGTCTCCTCCGACCAGACATGTAACGGAAGACCACTGACCGATAACCACGTTTGTTGAGTAGGCCACTTTCATTGGTCGATCGCTCGTCCATCATCGAATTCCAGCCTCTTATGTTGCCAGAATGTATTCCTCACGTCACGTTGCGCCATCGACACCCTAATTTTCGACCCATACAACCAAAACCCATCGAATCTACCAATTACCCGATCGACATCCTCTTTAGAACCCATTCGCAAAAATCTGAATCTTGTTCCATCCTTCGCTCTCTTCTTTGGGAAGAATACATCTACTACGACCCCATGTCGATCAAACACCTGCCAAACACCTTGCCAATGCAATTGTTCTAGTAGATTCGCTATGAATAACGTCCACACTCTTCGACCTTGAGATCTCTCCCGCCTTCCCTCTCGCCCTCTGATCTCTCTCATTTTTTAGTATTTCATCGTATCAAGATACACTATTGTTTGGCTCTTAATCTGATTTTTCCCTAGCCACGCTTAATTTTTGGGAGGATTTAATTAATATGATCAAGCTTAAGGAGTTGTGAGTGTAATCTTGCATTAGGGTTGGGACTAGTGTCCTAACCACCTTATTATTATTGTAATTTATGATTTTATGCATAAAATTGGACTTAAATGAGGATTGGTAAAATGCTTAGTAAGGGAAGGAGATTAAAGGAATATGGATGCATGAATTGGATTTTGTTATTGTTTGAATGTGTGAAAATGTGGACTGCCTTATGTGATCTAATTGTTATGATTTATATGCATGGAATGGATCTTTGTTCTTGTTGGAATGTATGGAAATGTAGACTGCCCTATGTGATCTATTAGTATGTTGTATAAGCATGAGTTTGGATCCTTGATAATGCTCGATTGTAAGAGTATGTGGACTGCCCCTATGGTACTTTTGTTATGCTTAGTATGCATATGATTATATGTGAAGTTGCTACCCATGTATGTTTAATGCTATTCGAATGAGGCAAGAAATTGATTAGCATGAATTATGTAAATTGGTACAACTATATGATTGAATGAGCATGCAAATCGAATTATGCAATACATATGTGCTAAATAAAATAACGAATGATAATTAATAAGAATAATATGCCCTCAGTCGATTAGAAGTCTTAGATAGTATGACATGCCTAGAGTCCGAGCTCTCTTATTTGTTGCTTTGTGCAACCATTGATTTGTTGCTTTGTGCAACCATTGCTTAGTACCTTGGGTACTCTCCGACTTGATGATTAAAGGTGATCTTGATTGGTATTCAAGACACATTAATGCTATTGAGCATCCATTGACTTGTTTCTTAGGCAACCATTGTTTGGTACTTGGTACCCTCTTGATGACTTGAATATCTGATTTGTCTACTCTACCTAGGGCAACGCAATTTAATTAAATTAAATGGAAGTACATATTTATGAAAGCTTATGGAGTGGATAAATGAATTGACAATTGACTTGGCATGATATGATGTGAAATTAACGGATGAATTTGTGGACATTGGTCCTTCTGATTATGTTATAATGCGTATAAGATGCTTGCAATATCCGAATATAAGCAAAGTGGGCAAATGGCCCTGTTCGAATACATTGAAAATGAACTGTAATATGTTCGAATATTTTGATCTATGGATAGTGGTTTATGACCTATTTCGAGTGACATGCTTAAGAATAATTGGTGATTTTGCTTTTGATAAATTGATAATGCTATGTTTCAATTGGTATGATTTTTGGTTATTTCGATTATTAAGCATGAAATTGAGTATGTTGGAAATTGAATTGAATTATGGTCTTGACTGAATCGAAAGTGAAGCATGTGTTTAAATTAATGTTGTGTGAAATGTGTTCGAGCATGAACTATGAATGTTTGTTTACGTCATGCATGAAGCTATTTGTTTTGATTTTGCTAAGCTTAGTTGGGTATAAATCGTATGTTAACAAACCTAGCTAAGTAAACTCAATGCTTGACCACACTTAAATTCAAGAATGAATTAGATTTAGCATTACCTCGCTAAGTACAATTTTCTACTTAACGCTCTGTTGTTTCCTTCTTCCCACCATAGCAGGGTAGCTTGGACCTAAAGCTAGCATTTGATCGGGACAAGTTACAAGACTAGAAAAATGTATGATCTTAGTCTCATATTTAGACTCCTAGATGGTGGCTTCGAAGTTTGTTTAAGGGCTCTTTTTGTTTTGTTGGGTCGTAGCCTAAGTTTACGTCGGTGCTCGAAATTATATGCTCTTTGATGCTTAATTAGGAGGCCAAAATCATGTTTTGTATTTAGATAGAAAGCCTCATTATTTTGTTGTATATATGTAAGTCGATCTAGTGGTCTTGCCTATTCTTTTGTTGTATATAGTTGATAGCCTGGCATGGTTTAGGGGCATATGAAACTTGACATTTTGTAATGATCTAGTTAATGGAAATCGAATATCATAGTATATGAATCGGGCATGACTTGTATGTAAAATTGATAACTTAATTATTGGTAATATTAGTATAAATCGAAAACCACCTAGATTAAATTAATCAAAGTTTTGAATGGCTTGGTGATGAATAGCTTAAGTTTCAGCTTGTATGGTCTAATTGCTATCAAATAAATAAATTGTAAATGATTAGTTAATGGTTATAATTAATTGACCATATAGAAAGCCTAGTGATCGAATGATTGTGGAATGGTGATTTTAAATTGAAATTTGATAATGTTAATAAGATAATTGAATCAACTTGTGATTTGATAAGTAAGATTAAAAGAAAGTTTTTTTGGTCATGTATGTTAGAAAAAGTTTTTGTTAGCCCACTTTCCACGTGGGCATTAGTACGAATAATTTAATTAAGAATGGATTTTGTTTCTGATTTTCTGTTTTCTGATTCCGATAACACCCATCGCTCCTAACCCGGGTTAGGGGTGTTACATTTTTGTGGCATCAAAGCTTTTTAGGTTACAGGTCCTAGAAACCTCGAATTAGTTTGGCCGTGCATCATTTAAGTTGAGTGTAGCCACCTAAGGATCATACATTGAAATTCTTGTAATTATGCTCCTAACTCTGATTTTGTTGAATCTGAATTAGAATGACTGAGACACGGTTAGCTCGAGACGATGAAAGTCCTCGAGGATCCTCAAGTGAAGGGGATAGTGTCCGTATGAGAGTGAATCCTCCTGTACAAGATAGTACTCGACCACAACCTCCTGTATAGCCTCAGATGAACACTGAGAATCTGACTGTTCAGAATGTTCAAAGAGACTGTCTCTTGAGTATGAAAGAAATGTTCGATCATCTTTTGACGAACATGAGACAAGAACAACCTACTCCGGTAGCTGCTGCCCCTAGCAGAGCTCCTATCGAAAAGCTTGCTCAACACCGAGCCTATACATTTGCAGGCTCTAATGAAGAGAAACCATAAGAAGCTGAGTATTGGTTAGAAAGAACTACTCAGATAATGACTAAGCAACTCCAGTGCTTAGATTAGCATAAGCTCGAATGCGTTGTTGCCTTACTTGCTGATGAAGCTTTGAACTGGTGGAAGACTACGACACTAACCTCTCTAGCTGAATCTGTGAACTGGAAATTCTTTGTAGAAGAATTTAAGAAGAAATACATCCGTGAACAATACTAGGCCGATCGAAGGAAGCGTTTCTTGCATTTGAAGCAAGCGGGTCGACCAATAGAGCAGTACGTGGCTGATTTCTGTAAGTACTACAAGTATGGTTCTGAGTACATCAAGATACAGAAAAAAAATGTCGTATGTTCATTGACGGTCTGAATGATGAGCTGAGTCCGATGTTTACCGCCATGAATATCACAGACTTCCAAACTCTGGTGAACCGAGCTATTGCTACGAAATCCAAGTTTCGGGCCGCAGAAAAGCAAAAAAGCGGTTACCGTCATGATAAGAAGCGTAAGAGTGATGACAAGTCTCACTGGAAGTCGAAGAAGTCTAAAAGCCAGAAAGAGGGGTCTTCTTCGTATTATCCAGCTCCTCATAGCAATTTTACACCGAAGTTTCAATCAGTGAATAGACTTGTTGTCCCAGTTATATCTGTTAATAGCCCGGGAAATTCAGAAAGGGCTACAGTCTGTCAGCATTGTCAGAAACCACATTTTTGACAGTGCCGAAAGCATGCCAACTTATGTTTTTCTTGTGGCAGAAGTGTCCACTATATCAGAGACTGTTTAAAGATGAGAGATCAAGCTCCTGCTCAAAATTCTTCTAATCTGAGTCATATGCAATCCAATCGAAACAAGAATAATAGACAAGCATAGTCTGGGAATAAGAGTAGAGGCAGAAGCAATCAGTCGAAAGCCGTCACTCATCAGGAATCACGAGCTCCAGCTCGAGTCTATCCGTGGCAAGGATGAGGAAGAATCTCCGGATGCTATTGCGGGTACGGTTGAACTGAACCTTACTCATGTCTATTCTTTAATTGATTCGGGATCAACTCATTCTTTTGTGTGTTCTTACTTGATTGAAAAGTTACAACTAAAGCCTGAAATCGTTAAAATGGGGTTAATTGTCTCAAACCCTATATGAGGTGACTTACCTATCAATCTAATATGTAAGGATAGCCTTGTATCAATTCGAAATTTACCTTTTCCTTGTGACTTGTATGTCCTACCTAAATGTGAGTTTGACCTAGTTGTAGGTTTAGACTGGTTGGGTAGACATGAAGCCTGGATTGATTGCCAGAATAAAAGACTGTACTTAAGGGGTTTAGGGAAAGAGTCAATTTTGTTAATTGACAAGAAACAAACATCTCTTTTTGCCGCTATGGCTTTACAAGATGAATTAGATTTTGGTTTAACTGAAATACCTATCGTATCTGAATTTGTTAATGTTTTTCTTGAGGAACACCCTAGACTCCCTCTAATTCGAGAAGTTGAGTTCAAAATTGAAGTTCAGCCTGGAACTAATCCGGTGTCCATTACTCCCTATCGTATGGCACCTATTGAATTACAAGAATTAAAGAAGCGGATTCAGGAATTAGAAGATAAGGTTTTCATTCGACCCAGCACTTCTCCCTGGGGTGCTCCAGCTCTCTTTGTGAAAAAGAAAGACGGGACGATGCGACTTTGCATTGATTATTGGCAATTGAACAGAGTCACTATCAAGAACAGGTATCCACTGCCCCGAATTGAAGATCTGTTTGATCAGCTAAAGGGTGCTGGTGTGTTCTCAAAAATTGACCTTCGTTCCGGTTATTATCAAATAAGGGTGAAAGATGAAGATATACCCAAAACTACTTTCAGAACTTGTTATGGTCATTATGAATTTCTGGTGATGCCATTCGAACTAACGAATGCCCCTGCTGCATTCATGGATCTGATGAATCGAGTGTTCAAACCTCATTTTGACAAGTTTGTTGCCGTATTCATCGACGATATTCTAGTATACTCTCGTATCAGGGAAGAACATGCTCAACATCTTCGGATTGTGCTCCAGACACTCCGAGAACATCAGTTATTTGCTAAGCTCACTAAGTGTGAATTTTGGCTGTCAAAAGAGTCATTCCTCGGACATGTTATTTCAGCTGAAGGAATCAAGGTTGATTCTAAGAAAATTCAGACAATCCTTGAATGGCAACCTCCAAAAAATTTAAGCGAGGTCCGAAGTTTCCTTGGTTTGGCTGGGTATTACCGGAGATTTGTGAAGGGATTTTCTGTAACTTCTGCACCACTAACAAAACTGCTTAGAAAAAATGAACCGTTAAGTGGTCCGAAGGACAACAAAGAATTGCAAGATGAAATTATGCAAGAAGCACATAAAAGTTCTTTTTCAATCCACCCTGGATCTGTTAAGATGTACAAGGATCTCAAGCCCTTGTATTGGTGGCCTGGAATGAAATCGGCTATCAATGACTTTGTATCGAGGCGTCTGAACTATCAACGGGTCAAAGCCGAACATCGTGCTTCTACTGGATTACTTCAACCTCTTGAATTTCCACAATGGAAATGAGAACGGATTACGATGGATTTCGTGACCGGTCTTCCTTGTTTTCCAAGAAAGTGTGATGCAATCTGGGTGATCGTTGATCGTTTCACCAAATCAGCACATTTCATTCCGGTGCGGATGAATTTTAGTCTTGAGGCCTTGGCAGATTTGTATATTCGGGAAATTATCCATTACACGGAATCCCAACTTCTATAGTTTCAGATCGAGATCCTCGATTTACAGCTCGATTCTGGAAAACGCTACACAAGGCTCTTGGAACTAAACTGAATGTTAGTACATCTTTTCATCCTCAAAGCGATGGAAAATCTGAACGAGTAATTCAAGTTCTTGAAGATATTCTCAGAGCTTGTATTATCGATTTCAGTAAGAACTGAGAGAATTGGTCATGTAGCTTATCGCCTTGCACTATCTCCTGAATTCGATAAGATTCATAATGTCTTTCATGTATCTATGATAAGACGCTCTCGATCTGATCCGTCTCACATCCTCGAACCAGAAGAAGTTGAACTCAATCCCGACCTCTCTTATGAAGAGCAACCTATTAAGATTCTTGATCGAGAAGTTAAAAGGCTTCGTAATAAGAACGTCCCTCTTGTTAAAATTCTCTGGAAGAATCATCACGTTAAAGAAGCAACGTGGGAACCCGACGATACGATGCGAAAGCAATATCCTCATCTGTTCAGTTCAGGTAAGAATTCGAGGACGGATTATTTCTTTAAGGAGGAGGGAATTGTAACACCAACATTTCCGTCCTAGAATTTAATCCGTTGAATTTAATTTATTAAATTATTCTTAGAAAGTAATTGAGGTTATGATTAAGCAAATTATTCAATTTAGTCCTTGAATTTCCTTTAATTGGGCAATTATTGCATCAACTAGAATTAAAGGGAATTAAGCTTTCGAATTGGGGAATCTAGCCGAGTTGATACTTAGTGGGTTCAAATTAGTAGTAATAAGATTTAAAGTAATGAAATTAAAAGAATTAAAAGTAATTAAAAAGGGGTACACTTCCTTAGTGGAAATCAGACCAAAATGGAAAAAAATAAAGAAAGAATGGTGGGGGGAAATTGATCACTAATTTAAAAAGAAAATAAAGTTTAAAAATTGCATGTTAATAATTATAATTTCCTAGGGCTGCCCTTAGTAAAAAGCTAATAAAAGACATAGTGAGAAGGACAAATAAGTAAAGTCACAACCTATCAAATCCCTCAAATTAAGGGAGGATGTTTTCTCTCCATCATTTCTCCTCCTTGTTGCCGTGAGGTTTGAGAGAAAATGGAGAGAATGGAAGCTTAAAAGTCTGAAATTTTGAAGCTCAAATGGTGTAAAAATGGCTTGCTTGTTTGAAGAATTAAGCTAGGATTAAGAAGAGTAGCTAGTGGTAACAAGAAAATCAAGAAGTAAGTTTCTATTTCTCCTTGTAGCTATTCGAATAAGTGTCAAAACCATGCATGTAAACTTAAAATTTGTTTAAACATAAAACTATGAGAGTCTTGATGATTATGATGAGTTGAGCTAATGAAATTATTGAAAAACTAATTGTGAAATGATGAATAGATTTAAAAAGGGGACTGTTTTGAGATAGAGTGTAAAGTCATGAATGATTGAAAAATTGGTATGGTTAGGGACTCAACTAGAAAATTCATATTTGGAAAAAGTTGTAGAGAAATGAGAATTTTATAAGGAATTAATTTTGGTTTGCTGGAAAAATGAATTGGAATGGGGAATTTCGATTGGAACCAAAATTGGACATGTTCTCGAAAATAATGGAACTAGGGACTGAACTGGAAAATTAGTAAAATTGAGGACTTGATTGTTGATAATAAAAGTAATATGCACTTAAAAATGTTATGAAAGGATAGTATAATTCATGTAATAAGTGAATTTAGAATTTGATTGAGGTAATTAGGTGAATTTTAACCTAAAGGTGACAAATGAGTAAGCTGTCCAAAACATTCGAACACTAAGCTGAAACTTTGAAAATTCATCAAAAATAGGATTTAGGGTATTTTGAACTGAATTTTTACTGTATAAACTTTGATATGTCTAGAAACACTTAGAGAAAATGGAATTGGAATCCAATATGTAAATTGGAAGATACGAATTAAAGAAGTTGGGCAGTACAAGCTGCCCAGATTTATCGAAAGGGTTACATTCAAGTAATAAACTGTATTTACTAAGACTAGATAAAAATATGAGAATTACATGGTTGAAAACTGAGTTTAATACCTTTCTAATGGTGTGTGATAAGTGAATTTTGGATTAGTAATTAAAGATATATGATTAAAATACTAACTGGTCCTCCAACTAGTTTAATAGAAGATCAGATTTGAGAAATTAATATTCATGCATGAATTTAAAGAGTGATTGAAATTGAATTGCCCTCTAATATAGTGTGTATTCATTTTATGTTGAGTGTTAAGATCGAAATTGTGAAGCGACTTTCGAAGAAGCTAGGATCGATCAATCAAGGGGAAGGAACAAGTGCATCTTAATTCAAGATCAAGCTTAAGGAGTTGTGAGTGTAATTTTGCATTAGGGTTGGGACTAGTGTCCTAACCACCTTATTATTATTGTAATTTATGATTTTATTCATGAAATTGGACTTAAATGAGGATTGGTAAAATGCTAAGTAAGGGAAGGAGATTAAAGGAATATGGATGCATGAATTAGATTTTCTTATTGTTTGAATGTGTGAAAATGTGGATTGCCTTATGTGATCTAATTGTTATGATTTATATGCATGAAATGGATCTTTGTTCTTGTTGGAATGTGTGGAAATGTGGACTGCCCTATGTGATCTATTAGTATGTTGTATAAGCATGAGTTTGGATCCTTGATAATGCTCGATTGTATGAGTATGTGGATTGCCCCTATGGTACTTTTGTTATGCTTAGTATGCATGTGATTGTATGTGAAGTTGATGCCAATGTATGTTTAATGCTATTCGAATGAGGCATGAAATTGATTCGCATGAATTAGGTAAATTGGTACAACTATATGATTGAATGAGCATGAAAATCGAATTATGCAATATGTATGTGCTAAATAAAATAACGAATGATAACTAATAAGAATAATATGCCCTTGGTAAATTAGAATTCTTAGATAGTACAGCATACCTAGAGTCCGAGCTCTCTTGTTTGCTGTTTTGTGCAACCATTGTTTGTTGCTTTGTGCAACCATTGATTTGTTGCTTTATGCAACCATTTCTTAGTACCTTGGGTACTCTCCGACTTGATGATTAAAGGTGATCTTGATTGGTATTCAAGACACATTGATGCTATTGAGCATCCATTGACTTGTTGCTTAGGCAACCATTGTTTGGTACTAGGTACCCTCTTAATGACTTGATTATCTGATTCGTCTACTCTACCTAGGTCAACGCAATTTAATTAAATTAATTGACAATTGAAAGCTTGCAATATTTATGAAAGCTTATGAAGTGGATAAATGAATTGACAATTGACTTGGCATGATATGATGTGAAATTAATGGATGAATTTGCGGACATTGGTCCTTCTGATTATGTTATAATGCGTATAAGATGCTTGCAATATCCGAATATAAGCAAAGTGGGCAAATGGCCATGTTCGAATACATTGAAAATGAACTGTAATATGTTCGAATATTTTGATCTATGGATAATGGTTTATGACCTATTTCGAGTGACATGCTTACGAATAAATGGTGATTTTGCTTTTGATAAATTGATAATGCTATGTTTCAATTGGCATGATTTTTGGTTATTTCGATTATTAAGTATGAAATTGAGTATGTTGAAAATTGAATTGAATTATGGTCTTGACTGAATCAAAAGTGAAGCATGTGGTTAAATTAATGTTGTGTGAAATGTGTTCGAGCATGAACTATGAATGTTTGTTTACGTCATGCATGAAGCTATTTGTTTTGATTTTGCTAAGCTTAGTATGGTATAAATTGTATGTTAACAAACCTAGCTAAGTAAACTCAATGCTTGATCACACTTAAATTCAAGAATGAATTAGCTTTAGCATTACCTCGCTAAGTACAATTTTGTACTTAACGCTCCGTTGTTTCCTTCTTCCTACCTTAGTAGGGTAGCTTGGACCTAAAGCTAGCATTTGATCGAGACAAGTTACAAGACCAGAAAAATGTATGATCTTAGTCTCATATTTAGACTCGTTGATGGTGGCTTCGAAGTTTGTTTAAGGGCTCGTTTTGTTTTGTTGGGTCATAGCCCAAGTTTACGTTGGTGTTTGAAATTATATGCTCATTGGTGCTTAATTAGGATGCCAAAATCATGTTTTGTATTTAGATAGAAAGCCTCATTATTTTTTTGTATATATGTAAGTCGAGCTAGTGGTCTTGCCTATTCTTTTGTTGTATATAGTTGATAGCTTGGCATGGTTTAGAGGCATATGAAACTTGACATTTTGTAATGATCTAGTTAATGGAAATCGAATATCATAGTATATGAATCGGACATGACTTGTATGTAAAATTGATATCTTAAATTTTGGTAATATTAGTATAAAACGAAAAAGTCCTAGATTAAATTAATCAAAGTTTCGAATGGCTTGGTGATGAATAGCTTAAGTTTCGGCATGTATGGTCTAATTTCTATCAAATAAATAAATTGTAAATGATTAGTTAATGGTTAGAATTAATTGACCATAAAGAAAGCCTAGTGATCGAATGATTGTGGAATGGTGATTTGAAATTGAAATTTGATAATGTTAATAAGATAATTGAATCGACTTGTGATTTGATATGTAAGATTAAAAAAACTTTGTTTGATCATGTATGTTAGAAAAAAGTTTTTGTTAGCCCACTTTTCGCGTGTGCATTAATACGAATAATTTAATTAAAAATGGATTTTGTTTTCGATTTTCTGATTTTGGTAACGCCCCTCGCTCCTAACCCGAGTTAGGGGTGTTACACATGAAATTAAAAGTGTATATACCATAAGTTATATTTATATCTCAATGAGGGGTAGAGTTGTAAATATTAATAAACTGTTTTAATTTAGTTTATATAAAGGGGTAGTGGTCTTCAAGATATACGTTAACTTGCATATCTCTCCTTCCCCGTCTGAGAGTTGTGTGGCAAGAGATAACTTATTATCTTGGAAGATCAAACCCTCTCTAAAACAACCCCATCAAAAGATTCAGGTACGCTTCTGCAAATCTAGTCTTTGTTCTTAATGATTTGACATGTATTGATATTTGGTTTATATTCTTATTGAATATTTTTTGGTTCTAAGCAAGTCATCTTTATTTGCGATTGGGGTTGATGAGGATTTTACTGAGCTCTGCGCTAAGGCATTGGGATGCCGACGCGGGTCTTTCCCTTTCACATACTTGGGGATGCCGCTAGGCTCTAATCCGCGAAGTTTGGCAGTTTGGGAACCGGTCATTGCAAAGGTGAGGCGGAAATTAGCAGGTTGGAAACGCAACTCGCTGTCTTTTGCGGCTCGAGTCACGCTGGTTAATGCTGTTCTGTCTTCCTTACCGATTTATTACATGGGAGTATTTCGCATTCCTAAAGGAGCTATCGCAGCAATTGACAAAATCCGCCGTGCTTTCCTGTGGGGTGGTGTAAATCTACAAAGGAAAATGAGCAGAGTCAGCTGGGATTTGGTGTGCAAACCGAGACACTTGGGTGGTTTGGGAATATCGGATTTACAAGTTCGCAACACGGCTTTATTATCCAAATGGTCGTGGCGATATGCCACGGATACATCCTCGCTTTGGAGGGCTATTATAGTGGCAAAATATGGGGAGAATGTTCAATGGTGGAGATTTAATTCATCCCGTTCACATGCGATGTCGGTGGTATGGAAGCAAATTGTGCAAACCGCCTGCTCGGATGAAGTGCATCGAAATTTACACGAGAAGTTGGTATGGCAGGTGGGGGCGGGTAATCGAGTTCTCTTTTGGTTTGACTCATGGTGCGCGAGCATGCCACTGAAGGATATTTTCCCAAGGTTATTCTCTTGTGCCATCGATAAATTGGCGTTGGTGGTGGATTATTCGGTGCAGGGGGGGTTCCATCATTCACGTTGGGCTGCTTTTTTCCGGCGTCCGCTGCGTGTGTTCGAGGCGGGGCTGTTGCGAGACATGCGGGCAGTGGTAGGCAATACGCATTTACACACTGGTATTTGTGATACGCTGATTTGGACTCCGGATAGGAGAGGTAAGTTCACGGTTAAAGCTATTTCTCAGATATTGATGTTAGACGAAGCTGGGGAGAGTGAGTTTGGGGCTTGTTTCACGTGGAAGGTATTAGTCCCTCCGAAAGTTCAGGCTTTCCTATGGTTTGTGTGGTTACGTCGCCTGCCGACTTTTGCATTCTTGAGCCGAAGGGGGGTTGTGTTTGAAGGGCAATGCACGATGTGCATTTGGTGTCGGGAATGTGAGGAAGACATTGATCATTTGTTATACTTATGCCCGGTTGTTCAGCGTTTATGGGATTGGTTTCGTTGTTGGTGGGGAGTGAGTTTGCCGTTACCACGATCATTGGCTGAATTTTTTGTTCCTGACTTCCATTGCTCGTTTCTGGGTGTGCGTCGTAGTATGTGGGTATCGTGCGTGGCAGCGATGTTATGGTCGATTTGGCTAGCACGAAACGAGATGGTATTCAACAAGAAACTCTTACCGGTTGAGGAGGTATGTTTTTTGATTAAATTGCGTTCGTTCTATTGGTTGCGGACTTTAAAGACTGACTTGTGCATTGCCGAGGCATTGTGGTGGGATTGTCCGAGTCTATATTCCGAGACGCCTCCCTCGCGACCAGCGCGGGTTGGTGTGGTATGGGAGCCGCCATCGAGTGGGACGTTGAAGTTTTCGGTGGATGGTTCAGCACGTGGGAAGCCGGGTCCGGCAGGCTATGGGGGAGTGTTACGCGATGAGTTTGGGAGTATATTGGCGTTATTTTCTGGCCCCCTTGGGTGTATCGAATCAAACGAGGCTGAATTGCAAGCGATTGCGTTCGCTCTGTCATATTTCCGGAAGTCAACATGGGCAACGATTCCTTTGATTGTGGAATCGGATTCTATGGTTGCGGTTAGCTGGGTGTTACATCTGGACAAACGGCCATGGAGATTATGGGAGGTTTTTCGCGAGATTGACAATTGTTGTTCATCGTTGGCTTCGGTTTGCTTCTCCCACATTTTCCGTGAGGCGAATGGTTTAGCGGATGCTTTGGCAAAGGAGGGGGTAACGCGCATTTCGTTGTTTTGTGCTTGTTAGTGATAGGTCGTTTTGGTGTTTTTCCCGTTTGTATTTCTTTGGACTATGGTTTCACCACATACGGTTCGTACTCTTTTCCTCCGTTAGGTTTTAGGGAGGTTTTTAATGAGGCGGCCGTTGTGGTCTTTGGTTGTATATTGCATATTAATATACGACATTATTGAGCAAAAAAAAACAATTTAAGCAACGGAAACACTCAACATGCACAATACCAAAAAATAATATATTAATTTTATGAAAACAAAAAACATTTTGAAGTTTAAAAAATAATACTTCAATGATAAACTTGAAAGTAAGTTTCTTTCTTTTCTTAAGCTCCCATCATCTCCTTCCCTCTTGCAATAGAAGATAACCCAACTTTGAATAGATATCTTCTACCCTTTACCGGTATCTCGATATAGTCCCAACACTAAAAATTTGAGTTTAAGGTATATGATTAAGTTTTTAAGGTATATGATATAGTCCCAACACTACAAATTTGAGTTTAAGGTATACACGCACGCACGCACGCACACGCACGCACGCACACACACACACACATTTTGACCTAATTCTAATATTAATCTTACCAAGAGGGAGAAGATGAGGGACTCTAGAGGAAGTAAGATGGTGTTCCTAGTGGTCTAAAACCAATGAACTAACGAAATATGAGGGGAAAAGAAGAACATTTTGACCTACCAACCAAACGTGTTTGCGCAGAATTTAAAGGCATAATGCTAAAAAAATACCCCTAACGTTTGACTGAATAGCCACTTTGGACTCTATTCTTTTTTTGAAGCAATTTAACCCTCAACGTTTCATTTTGGATTAAAATGTCCATTTGTGAATGAAAACTGGTAATCAACTAACGCTAAACAACTTGAAATGACTTGACAGAATGACACGTCAGAAGAAAAAATATTTTATATTTTATACAAATTTATAAAATTATATTTTGACTAATGTGTCATTCTGTAAAGTCAGCATATTTGCTTATGTGACATTGCTATCAGCGGCGTGCACTGTCATGTAGGTTTGTCACGTCATTTCAAGTCATGTAGCGTTAGCTGACTAACAGTTTTCATCCGTATAGGGGCCATTTTGACCCAAAATAAAACGTTAAGTGTTAAATTGCTTCAAGAAAATGAATAGGGGCCAAGATGACTATACATTTAAACGTTAGGGGGCATATTTTGGCATTATGCCAAATTTAAACAATAACTAAACTCTAAACAAAGCACGAAACAGATGGCTGTTAATTTTTAAAAATGCACAAAGGAATTTTTGAACATATAATTCATTCTCCTTTTTCTTTCAATGATAGGTAAAAACGAACCTATTTATAGGTAAACTCCAAAACCTAACCAATTACTAATAGACTACTACGATAAATTATTAATGATCTTTTACGGATTTATCTTTATTTTAGACCCTTGAATTAGTTCTCTCATCTTATTAAATTTTTTTTGCTCAATAATGTCGTATATTAAGATGCAATATACAACCAAAAGGCCACAACGGTCGCCTCGTTAAAAACCTCCCTAAATCCTAACGGAGGAAAAGAGTACGAACCGTATGTGGTGAAACCAGAGTCCAAAAAAACAAACGGGAATAAACCCAACGAAACCTATCACGAACAAGCACAAAACAGCGAAATACGCGTTACCCCCTCCTTTGCCAAAGCATCCGCTAAACCATTCGCCTCGCGGAAAATATGAGAGAAGCAAACCGATGTCAAAGATGAACAACAATTGTCGATCTCGCGAAAAACCTCCCAAAATCGCCATGGCCTTTTGTCCATATGTAACACCCAGCTAACCGCAACCATAGAATCCGATTCCACAATCAAAGGAAGCAATGCCCATTTTGACTTCCTGAAGTATGACAAAGCGAAAGAAATGGCTCGCAATTCAGCCTCGTTTGATTCAATACACCCAAGGGGGCCAGAAAATAACGCCAAAATGCTCCCAATCTCATCGCGTAACACACCCCATAGCCTGCCGGGCCCGGCTTACCACGTGCTGAACCATCCACCGAAAACTTCAACGTCCCCCGCGATGGCGGTTCCCAAACTACACCAACCCGCGCTGGTCGCGAATGAGACGTCTCGGAAAAAAGGCTCGGACAATCCCACCACAACGCCTCGCCAATGCACAAGCCAGTCCTTAAAGTCCGCATCCAATAGAACGAGCGCAACTTGATCAAAAAGCACACCTCCTCAACCGGTAAAAGTTTCTTGTTGAAGACCATCTCATTTCGTGCTAGCCAAATCGACCATAGCATCGCTGCCACGCACGATACCCACATACTACGACGCACACCTGAAAACGAGCAATGGAAGTCAGGTACAAAGAACTCGGACAATGTTCGTGGTAACGGCAAACTCACTCCCCACCAACAACGAAACCAGTCCCATAAACGCTGAACAACCGGGCAAAAGTACAGCAGATGATCAACGTCTTCCTCACATTCCCGACACCAAAAGCACATCGTGCATTGCCCCTCAAAGACAACACCCCTTCGGCTCAAAAAAGCAAACGTCGGCAGGCGACGTAACCACACAAACCACAAGAAAGCCTGTACTTTCGGAGGGACTAAGATTTTCCACGTGAAACAAGCCCCAAACTCACTCTCCCCAGCTTCATCGAACATCAAAATCTGAGACACAACTTTAACCGTAAACATACCTCTCCTATCCGGAGTCCAAATCAGCTTAACGCACATACCTGTATATAAATGCGTGTTGCCTACCACTGCCCGCATGTCTCGCAACAGCCCCGCCTCGAAAACACGAAGCGGACGACGGAAAAATTCAGCCCAACGTGAATGATGAAATCCCCCCTGAACAGAATAATCCACAACCAACGCCAATTTATCGATAGCACAAGAGAATAACCTTGGGAAAATATCCTTCAATGGCCTGTTCTCGCACCATGCGTCAAACCAAAAGAGGACTCGATTACCCTCCCCCACATGCCATACCAACTTCTCGTGTATATTTCGCTGCACTTCATCCGAGCAGGCAGTTTGCACTATTTGCTTCCATACCACCGACATCGCTTGCTGACGGGAGGAATTAAATCTCCACCATTGAACATTCTCCCCGTATTTAGCCACTATAATAGCCCTCCATAGCGACGATGCATCCGTGGCATATCGCCACGACCATTTAGATAATAAAGCCGTGTTGCGAACTTGTAAATCCGATATTCCCAAACCACCCAAGTGTCTCGGTTTACACACCAACTTCCAGCTAACTCTGCTCATTTTCCTATATAGATTTACTCCACCCCAAAGGAAAGCACGGTGGATCTTGTCAAGTGCTGCGATAACTCCTTTAGGAATGCGAAATACACCCATGTAAAAATCGGTAGTGAAGACAAGACGACATTAACCAGAGTAACTCGAGCCGCAAATGACAGCGAGTTGCGTTTCCAACCTGCTAATTTTCGCCTCACATTTGCAATGACTGGCTCCCAAACTGCCAAACTTCGCGGATTAGAGCCTAACGGCATCCCCAAGTATGTGAAAGGGAAAGACCCGCGTCGACACCCCAATGCCTTAGCACACAAAACAGTAAAATCCTCATCAACCCCGACCGCAAATAAAGATGACTTGTTGAAATTTATTTGTAAACCTGAGCAAACTTGGAAGCAATTGAGTAACCGTCGGATAGAGTCGGCACAACCAGGGGAAGCCTCAAAAAACAAGACGGTGTCATCTGCAAATTTTAAGTGCGATATAGATACCCCCGGTGCAACACAGACGCCCTGTATCAATCCCGCCGACTCAGCTTGAACCAATAAACTATGAAGAGCCTCCACTACAATAACAAATAACAGTGGCGACAGTGGACAACCCTGTCTCAAACCACGCCCCAAATTAAATTCAGACGTAGCGCACCCATTTAGCAAAACAGACATGCGAACCGTTGAAACACATTCTAATATCCAGTGGCGCCAAGTCTCACAAAAACCCATACAAACCAGCATATGATCGAGGAAATCCCATCGCACGCAATCATAGGCTTTAGCAAAGTCTAGCTTAAGCACTAAGCCACCCCTCGAACTCTTCCGTAAAGAATGAATTATCTCATTTGCCAAAAGGATACCGTCTGTTATCTGTCGGCCACGAATGAAAGCCGACTGATGCTCACTAATCAACGATCCTAGCACCCTTTGCAACCTCGTAGCTAACACCTTCGCAAGGATTTTGTACACTGAATTAACAAGACTTATCGGACGGTAATCGCTGAGTACTTTTGGCGAGTCAATCTTAGGAATCAACACAAGAAAAGTGCAATTTACACCCGGTGGTAATCTGCCTGTTGCGTGAAACTCGCCAAGGAAACGTAGCACATCCTCACTAACTGTGTTCCAACATACCTTGAAGAAAGCCGTGCTGAACCCATCCGGTCCTGGCGCTTTCGATCCATCACAACCCCGTATAATCTCCAACACTTCCTCTCGACAAAACGGTGCCACTAACATCTCATTATCGTGCCTATCCACCCGTCCAAAATCGCCCACAATGGTCCAAGAGCATCGACGTTGTGTGGCCTTAAAATGCTTATCAAATTCTGCCACTATATACTTCCGAAGGCGCTTAACATTCGTTTCCCATCGTCCATGAATTATCAGACCAGAAATCAAATTACGCACTGCTCTAAGCTTTGCCGAACGGTGAAAAAATGCAGTGTTACGATCCCCTAACCGCAACCAGCTTGCCCTTGATTTCTGCCGCCAAAGCGATTCTTTGCGCCTTATAGCCTGCCATAGACATTGTATCCACTCTCTTTTCTTCTCAAACAACGCAGCCTCCGATTCGTTCAATTCTTCATTCGAATCCGCTGCATCAGCAACGTCCAATTTCCCTTGCATCAACTGTATCTCCTTATCCACATCACCAAAAACCGTCCGGTTCCAAACGCGTAGGAAATTCTTCATGCTTCGAAGTTTAACCATAATGTTATCACTACCAACCCCCTGATCCGACAGCCGGCTCCATTCATTAGAGAGTTCAAGCACACTTTTATTATTCTCCAACCAGCAATTTATAAAACGAAAAGGGCGAGGTCCCCAATCTTGTTCATCGCACAGCAACAAGAGAGGTGTATGGTTCGAAATCCCCCTTGGCAAAACATGTTGGCCAATATTGTTAAAAACATCAACCCAACTAGGAGAAAGAAGAAACCTATCCAGACGACTACGCCTAAAACCCCTCCCAAACCAAGTAAACTGCTTTCCTATCAGTGGCAAATCAACAAGCCCCGTGTGTTCGATAAAATCAGAAAAATCTTGCATACCTGTCGATATTGTGTTACATCCCGCACGTTCCGATTGCCAACGTATGGAGTTGAAATCCCCCGCGATACACCAAGGTTCATCCATGCCCAGAATAATCTCCCCCAGTCTTTGCCACAACTGATTTCGTGCGTCTGCGTCACAGGGTGCATATACATTCAGCATGCAACAACTTAAATCATCCGCAAGCCATTTACCTTTAACAAAAATAAAATTTCTATCCGCCTCTACAGAAGATAGACTGAACCGTGATGTTTCCCAAACCGTTATCAAGCCCCCTGATGCACCTATCGACAGCGAAAAGACAAAATCAAAACCATCCGACAACCACATACTCGTAAGCATTCGTGCTGAAACCTCCTCTAATTTCGACTCTTGAAATAATGCCATATCCACCCTTTGCTTCTTTATAACATCACCTACTGTCCTACACTTCAAATTTGAACCCAACCCCCTAACGTTCCAAGACACGATCCGCATAATGTCAAAGACTATCGCCTGTCCCCAGTAAAAACCTGTTGGAGATCTTTGATAATGTCCGCTTCACATCCCACCGTTCGCACGCCCACAATGTTCCCCAGTGCCACTGTCGCCTCTATCTCTTTAGCAATCAATCGTTGCCGGTTTTGTACATCAGAATCTGTCAAAGACGCGTTTGCAACTTGCGATGATACAATCTGTGTGTTGATGAATTTTCGCGGCCTGCCCCTCCCAGGTTTCACTGACGATACCACTCCGTTTATGCGAATGGTATTACCAATATCTGAAAATCCTGTGTTGTTGCCCACTGAAGTTCTTGTTTTCTCAAATTTAAAATCCACCTTTTCCACCACCTCTGTAGCCTTAGGGATAGATTTAATTACCTCCTGAAGTGTAGTATTCCAATCAACGGAATTTGAATTGGACTGAAATTCCTCAACTAATGGTGTGTAGCCAGGACTCTGCTTCCCCTCGCTCGTGAAACTCCTAGAGCCTTGCCCCACCACCAGGCCGGTTTCCTCTCCGATAACCTGTGCCTCCACCAGAGCAGTCGTATCTCCATCAACCTGTAACTGTGCCGACTGTGACTGGTCCTGTGACGTATTCACCTCCAATTGGCTGGTCGCCACCCTATGATCCCATAACGAATTCGTGTGCCACTGCCGTGACTCGGCTAATTGAATCTGATTTCCAAAAGAATCCTCTTTCGGCACATCCGCAATTTGATAATTAACACCCTGATGTCCCTCATCCGATCCGTCCGACCCCTGCATCAAAGATTCATCATCATCTTCATCCTCGGAATTGAGCAAGTTACACTCACATTCCAACCAAGGTCCGAACGTACATTCCCAGACTTGGATAGGGAAAGAATCGCCCTCCACCTCCAAACACAACGTGGCCTCAATATTTGTCATTGTCCGTGTCTCAATTAGAATCCAGCCACGCTCAAAGGATTTTGGCGAGATGGTAGAGTCTGCCACTCGAACCAGATTGCCCCAAACTTTCGCGATATTCTCGAACGAATGTTGAGACCAAGTATGAATCGGCATCCCTTGTATCGAAAGCCAAGCTCTCCGTGAATTCAATATCGTTGTAGGGGTCCAAACTTCAATCCGCGTGAAACAGTCTGTGATCGACTTCAAGTGTACCACCCTATCTCGCGTATTCGAATCCTTAAACATGAGTAAAATGCCGTCCCCTGCTATGTGCAAAATTGAGAGTCCTTCTATCTCTGGTAACTTTAATTTCGCCGCCAATTCTTTAATACTCCATGGCTCTTTACACCATCCGATTGCACAATTCTTTAATATCTCCATCTTTGCGCTATCCACAGATCCCTTCACTGTGTAATTGACAACCTTACCATCATTTACCTCCACTTCTGATCGCGATGTCCCCGGCGGCTGCGAACCCATCTTCCTTGCCATATCGGGTTGATTTGTATTGGTTTTAGATTGCTTTCGTTTCCAATAAGAGTATCGCTCGCCATATCTCGCTCTACAAACCGTGATTCTCGATCCATAGATCCACTTATCGTTCAATCTTTCGATCACCCGTTCAGCATCTTCGCGGCTGATCATCCGTACAAATCCAAATCTGCGGCCGTTTCTATCTACCTTCCGGGGAACGAACACGTCCACCACTATCCCATGGCGATCGAACACCTGCCACACCTCCTTCCAATGGATCGACTTTGAAAGATTCCCAACGAAGACTGTCCACGCCTTCCTTTCTCTCCTCTCCATTCTCTTCCGTCCTCATCTTATTAAATACTTGTAGACACCTCGTATAAGTCAATTATGAGTTGTGATAATTTAAAGTTTAGAGTTAAAATTTTACAATCTCATAGCTTTTAGGGTTTAGAGTTAAGATTTTATAATTTAAAGTTTAGAGTTTAAAATATAGGGGTTAGATTTAAGGTTCATAAAAAATATATATGAAAGTTTAAATATCTGCCTATCCACTGAGTTCATCAAATAATTACCCTTCTTATATTTACTAATGCTATATTAATAAACTCATGAAAATGAAAAAATAGGTGCCGGACACCAACCCGGCTAATGGCTTAAGAAAGTAGTAGCGGGCTAGACCACAAGTTGACAATTGGCTAATTAATTATATATTGGCATACAAGAAGCCGAAGCCTGTCGGTTAGTGAGTGAAGCACCGCTTTGTAAGAAAGTAGGAACCATGCCCCCCTGGTGACTCTGTGTCTAGTGCTGCGGCGCAACACAAGACGGATTCTCAGCTAGGGTTACAAGCTCACGCTACCGAGCTCGGGCAAGCAAGTTTGGTAATTCCAAGTTGCAATTTGCAACAAATATATATTGTACTATTTGGAATTAAATAGATGATGTGGGATAACAATTAATACGTTTTGATTGTTGCAACGTGACTCACATGTTGATTTATCTATGCCAATATATTTACTCACATGTTGGTTGGTCAAGTTGCTCATCTTTGTTCTCACGTTTTTCTTAGGTTATGGGTTCTAGACCCACTAGGAACACTCCCTTCCTTACCTTAAGAGTCCCCTTCCCCTCCTCTCTAGGTATAATTAGTATTAGAATTAAAATTTGTCAAAAAATAGTCACTTATAATATTTATTTTTTAAAAGGCATATTTACACGTTTTAGGTAAGGTATAAAGTCAAAAATAGCCCCAATGTTTTACCTTTTGGTCACTTTAGCTCATATTCTTTTTTTGGTAGAAATATCCCCTTAACGTTTCATTTTTATACAATTTTCACTATCGATTGATGGAAACCATCCGTCAGCATACGTTGACCGTCTAAGGCTGACATGGCGTTCTTACGTGGCATGAGAATATGACATGGCACTACCACGTGGAAAGTGATGTGGCACTGGTAACACGCAAGAAATTTTTTTATTTTTATTTTTCAAAAGTGACTACCACCAAAAAGATAACACATGGCAACTTCCTATTGCAAGAATATTAAACAAACCAAAATTTTATCCCAGCAACCTGGGTCCGAGTCTCCACTCTCCATAACATCATAATTTTTTTTTTGTTCAAAATTCTTCCAATAGGAAGATGCCACGTGTCATCTTTTTAGTGGTAGTCACTTTTGAAAAATAAATAAAACATATCTTATCTTACAAGTCACCAATGCCATGTAACTTTAAAACCCGAGTCTCCTCTGATGAACACTATCCTCTTTTCAACTTGAACTACTTGTTGGTTCTAATCTTATAAAATGAATTAAAATCTATAATTCTAAGATCAATTCGTGAGAGAAAAATACGTAAAGGCAAATAAATAAACTTGGTATCACAATTTATTTTCCAAAGAAGAAAGTTTGACCTTGGAATGAAATTTCCCAAAAATGATTTCTTAATTGAAGAAAAGTATGGATACCTCCCACCAAAACCACGAATTGAAGATTTAAGTGACCAATTATGTTATACGTGTTATAGGTATTAAATTGTCATGGAATTAAAAGTGTAGATACCATAAGTTATATTTATAATTCAATGAGGGGTAAAGTTGTAAATATGAATCAACTGTTTTAATTCAGTTTATATAATAGGGTAGTAGTTCCCAAGATATACGTTAACTTGCATATCTATTAACAATTTAATTTTAATAAAAAAAACATAAAGATGAGAGTGGAGAGTGAAGGGCGATCGCAAGGGCGAGAGGGGACCCAAGGACGAAGGGTATGAACTTTGTTTGTCGCCAATCTACCGGATCAACTCCATTGGAAGGGTGTGTGGCAGGTGTTTGATCGCCATGGGGTAGTTGTCGATGTTTTCGTTCCAAAGAAGCTAGCGAGGAATGGAACAAGATTTGGATTCGTACGTATGGGTTCTCAGGCGGACGCAGATAGGGTCATCAACAGATTCGATGGGTTTTGGTTATATGGATCGAAGACTAAGGTATCTATGGCAAAGCGGGAAGGGAGGACTGCGGATTGGAAAGGGAGGAATTCGGGTTCCGAGGTAGGGAGAGTTGAGGAAAAATTAACGGGAAGTAAGCAGCAAAGGGAAACACAAATGAGGAGTTCTTTTAGGGTGGGGAATGTCGTAGAGGAAAGGCGAAAGGCATCAATGGTTGAGGATGGATTTAAGGAGGAGCAACGAAAGCAGGTAATGGGTGTGATAGATGAGGAGAAATGGGAGACCCTTCAATCTTGTGCAGTAGGTTTTTGTCGAAAACCTTGCCAAATAGCTGATCTAGCCAAAGAATTTCATAGAGCAAAGATTGATGGGTTTCCGGTGATGCGCGTAGCGGGATCTCTGATATTGGTGATGTTTGAAAGCCAGGCAGTGCGCAATGAGTTAATAGCCTCAGGCAAACTTGATAGGTGGTTGGAAAATGTCATGGAATGGTCGCCAAAACTGGTGATTCCAAATAGGCGATTATGGTTATCGGTCAGCGGAATGGCGATACATGTATGGTAAGAGGAAACATTCAGAAATATCGCGGGACTATGGGGAGAATTAGTTCGCATTGATATGGAGACTTTGGCACCTTCGTCATTCGAACGCACACGCTTTCAAATTGAAACGGATTGGAACCTTCATATCGACGAAACGATTGAATTGAAGGTGGATGACAATGTGTTCCACATAAGAGTGACGGAAGTTGAAGAAGCGATTGGGCCGAAATGCGATTGTTGTTGTGAATTGGAGTTGAGTTCCGATGGGAATGAAAGTACACATGGTAATGAGATGGAATGGAAGATGAATTCGGTGTACAATGAATGCGAGTCCGTCCCGGGAGAGACGATTACACCTAATTCTTTCACAAATGAGGACAATCCGACATCAGGGGAGAGAGCAAGCTGATAAGAGCTATATCGAGAGAATTTGGGAGGACAATAAAATGTGGACTGGAGGGTGAAGGGTACGACGAGTTGGATGGAGGGGGTGAATGTGGGATTGATACGTCGGGAGGAGGGAGAACAATCAAGCTGTGATGTTCTTTGCAATATAGATGAGCTCAATAGGGACAATGTATCTCATTCTAGCATAAATTGGGAGACGGAGATGGAAAATAGCCCGTTGGCGAATGGGCCGAGAGTTGAAGCAACTAGGGCCAATAAAGCAGCTCTGATAGAGGTTAACGAGGAGAGCCGTCAGGTTAGGCAGTTGACCGAAATTGTTTCAAGTTTGGCACCTCCGATGGAACCGATCGACAACAAAAAAGGCTCTAAACATGGACGAGTACGACCGAGAAAAAATAGACCAGAGGGGCAATCGGAGTCGGTGGCTATTGCAAACGGCTCTTTATCCGATTCGGACTTTGTATATCGCAAACATGCGATATTAAGGGAGGCTCGTGAAACTGTTGATCTGGGGAAATTGATAGGGGCAGTCACCAAGGGTAGGGAGGAGGCGATAGTGAAGGAAATCGCGCGCATAATTGAAGCGCGTGAAAAGAAAGACTAGCAACGAAGGATGAAGGTGTTGTCGTGGAATGTCAGGGGGATTGGCGCAGCAGCTAAGAGAAGGTGCATTCAGCGAGTTCTACGACAACATATATGTGTTTTGGCTCTGCTTCAAGAGACCAAAACAGAAATGGTGACAGAAAGAGTGGTTTGACAATTGTGGTATACGGATTCCTTCGATTTCGTCTTTGCGCCATCGTTTGGGAAATCGGGTGGGGTGCTGGCAGTTTGGGATTCAATGGGGTTCAAGGTAGACACGGTGGAGACAAGGCAAAACATGGTGGTGATTGTGGGTAGAGGGATGCGTGAGGACTGGCCATGCGGTGTTGTGGGCGTCTACGCGCCATGTACATTGCCCGAGCAGCGTGAGTATTAGGAGGAACTTCTGGCTATTGTGATCACACGACAACTGAATTTGTGTGTTGGGGGAGATTTCAATATGGTGATGAAACCAGCGGAGAGGCTCGGATGTGCGAATTTAAATTGAGGTATGGATGTATTATGTGAATTTATAGAAAGAGCAGCGTTGATAGATGTGCCGATGCAGGGGAAACGATTTACGTGGTTTGGTCCGGGTAAAAAGTGTAGTCGATTGGACAGGTTCTTGGTGTCGAATGGTTAGGTACATCGATATGCTTCACTTGTGGTGAGAAATCTCCCAAAGGAACTCTCAGACCATTCGCCTATTGTGTTGGAGAGTGATGCTTTGGATAGCGGTCCAAAGCCGTTTAGATTTTTCAACGCGTGGCTGAATGAGCTTCCTTTGTTGGAGAATGAATGGCAGCGTTTGACGGAGGGCGATAGGATGTTATCGGTTGTGTAGAAATTGAAGAAATTAAAGGGCATGCTTAAAGGTTGGAATCGCCACTGCTTTGGGGACATTGACAAATAGTATCTTTAGCTGGTCACTAACATTGAGAGATATGATGAGCGAGTTGATCACGGGGAGGACACCATGGCTGAGTTGGTGGAACGAAGGGAGTTGCACTTGAGGTTGTGGAAGGTGACGAACCTGAGGGAATCGTTATGGCGACAAAAATCGAGAGCATCTTGGTTGGCCGAGGGGGATCGTAATACTCGCTTCTTCCATAGGGCGGCGAAGGTTATAGCCATGCAAAATGCGATATCAGGATTGCGTTTTGATGGACGTTGGGTCAGTAATACGGAGATACTAAAGTTCTTAATCCGACGGGAGTTTAAGAAGCATTTCGATAGACCTTTGGCTGCGGGAACCTTTCTACCGGTGGTGAATTTTTCTAAGCTATCGGTGGAACAAGGTGCGTCGATTGAGAGAGCTTTTGTTGAGGAGGAAATAAAGTCAGCAATCTGGAGTTGTGAGGGAGCTAAGGCTTCAGGTCCGGATGGGTTCACATTGAATATTTCAAGAAGGGGTGGGTATTTCTCAAGTCAGATTTACTGCGATTTATGGAGGAGTTCTTTCAGTCAGGGCGATTACCGCAAGGTGTTAACTCAACATTTGTGGTTTTAATAGTAAAGATGGATAGTCCAAAAAGGGATTGGGTATTATCGTCCAAATTGCCTATTAAATTCGATCTACAAGATACTCGCGAAATGTTTGGTGAACAGATTACAGATTGTGTTGCCAATGTTAATAAGTGATGTACAAGTCGCGTTTGTTAGTGGGCGACAGATATTGGATGGGATTCTTCTGGCTAATGAAGTAATTCACTCGATGAAGTCGAGTCGATTTGATAATAGAGGAGTAATTCTAAAGCTGGACTTCGCTAAGGCTTATGATTGTATCAGTTGGGATTGTTTGGGTAGAGTTATGCGTCAGATGGGTTTCAGCAAGTGCTGGTGTAATTGGATATGGGAATGTGTTGAATCTGCGCAGCTGTCAATTCTTGTGAATGGTAGTCCTTCAAAAGAATTTGCGATGCGGAGGGGCCTGCGTCAAGGTGATCCGCTTTCCCCTCTCCTATTTGTGATGGTAGCCGAGTTATTACATCAGTTTCTACTGAATACCGAGCAGCTGGGGTTGATTAGGGGAATTCAAGTGGCAAGGGAGGTTTTTATATCGCACCTACAATTTGCAGATGACACGGTTCTTTTTATCCAAGGTGAGTTGGAGTTTGCACGTAATTTAAAGCGGGTTCTCACTTGTTTTGAATATGCATCCGGACTTCAAATAAACTATGAGAAGGCATGTGTTTTTGGAATTGGAATTGATGAGGGGAAATTAGCGAATATTGTGGAAATTTTGGGATGCCAAAGGTGGTCCCTTCCTATAAAATACTTGGGCATTCCGATAGGGGTACATCCACGGGGTTTGGAGATTTGGAACCCTTTGGTTCAACGATTTCGACAGCGCTTATCGGGGTGGAAGCGGGATTCGTTGTCCTTCGAGGGAAGATTACTATTAGTTAACTCAGCCTTGTCAGCGCTGTCGGTGTATTATATGGGGGGTGTTCTTAATTCCGAAGAGGATTATCCTGAAAATTGACCGTATACGTAGGAATTTTCTGTGGGGTGCGAAGGAGGAGCGAGCGAAACTCAGTAGGGTGAACTGGATGGATGTGTGTCAGTCGAAGAGATTTGGGGGGCTTGGCGTGGAAAATCTACATACTAGGAACTTGGCAATGCTCGCCAAATGGGTGTGGCGATATGCTCAATCGGACGGTTCACTATGGAAATCTATAATTGTGGCAAAATATGGTGAGGATGTAATGTCTTGGCGAATGAACTCTAGTGGACTATCGCGCATGTCGGCAATGTGGAAGCAAATAGTGGCGGTTCAAAATGATGAATATGTTGCCCGTTTCTTAAATAGCTCCCAATTCTCATGGACATTGGGTGATGGTAATAGTATTTTGTTCTGGAGAGATTGTTGGTGCCTTGCGGAACCTTTGAAGAATGTATTTTCACTGTTGTTTAGTTTGGCTATCGATAATATGGCGCGCGTGTGTGATTATTTGGGTTTGCCAAGGGATGAATGGTCTAGCTGCTTTCGACGACCACTGCGCACGTTTGAAGCAGGTCAGGTGCGTGAATTGCAATAGTGTGTTGCTGAGTTTTCTTTGCACAATCTAGCAGTGGACAAATTGGTGTGGGTTCATGATGTGGCTGGGAATTTCTCGATGGGTGCACTGCACAAGCTGATGGCCACGTTTGGCTTACATGATGCGTCCAATGTTTGCATGGTATGGAGGTTGCCGCTGCTGCCAAAAATACAATGCTTCATTTGGTTTCTACCACTGGGCCGACTGCCTACTTTGAGGATGCTGATGGAGCGAGGCATTCCGATAGGGGTGGAGGGGATCAGGTGTCGATGGTGTGGGGTGGGCAAAGACAATGTGGACCATATTTTTGGGCAGTGTGAGCTTGCGTGGGGGGTATGGAATTTGTTTTTCAGGTGGTGGAATGTGTCGATCGTAAGGCCTCGGCGAATTTGTGAGTTTATTTATCAGTGTTGTTTGGGTTACTTTGAAGGCGACATGCGTATGTGGTTGATTATTGGTCGTTCGAGTGTATTATGGTCATTGTGGCTTGCACGAAATGAGCTAGTGTTTCAGGATCGAAGGGCTACGTGTCAATCGATTTTTTTCTTAGTGTAGTTAAGGTCTTTTTATTGGACCTGTGCCCATTTTGAGTCTACGTCTTTGAGCGAAGTCGCATGGTGGGAGAACCCCCATTTGTGCAGGCCGTCGAATTCGGTAAAAATAAGTAATCAGGGGGCGTGGAGTGGATGTCGCCTCCACAGGGGGGTGTGGAAGTTCAATGTGGATGGAGCGGCTCGGGGTAAGCTGGGTGAGGCTGGATGTGGGGGCGTTCTTTGAGATTGGAACAATCGGATAGTGGCTTTATTCTCTGGGTCAATTGGGGTGGCGGAGTCAAACGAAGCTGAACTACATGCAATTGCTTATGCGTTGCGGATGTTACAGGAACTTAATTGGACTGAGGTGACGTACGTGGTGATCAAATCAGACTCGACAATAGCCATCTCTTGGGTGTTAGGTACGGGCCGTCGGCCTTGCAGGTTGGGGCGCTGGTTTAACCAAATCGATGAAGCGTTTGATGTTTTACCAAATGTGTGTTTCACTAATATATTTAGAGAGTCCAATTGTGTCGCGGATGCCTTAGCAAAGAGTGGGGTCTTGCGTTCCAAGTGGGTTTGGATGAAATTGGGATGACTTTGGGGATACAATTTGTTGGTTTTGGTGTTGTACCACACGCACATGTACTCTTTTCCCCCAATTAGGTGTAGGGGGTTTTTAACGAGGCCGGTGCGGTGGATCATTGCATGGTTGTTTCTTAATAAAATATAATCATGCATTTGCTGATAAAAAAACTTGCATATCTTTTTTTCTCGTCAGAGAGTTGTGTGGAAAGAGATAACTTATCATCTTGGAAGATCAAACCCTCTCTAGAAAAACTCCATCAATGAATTCAGATACGCTTCTGCAAATCTAGTCTTTGTTCTCTCATTCAGAAGATCCCATGCTTTTTAGTCTCCGTTAATTAGGGTTTGGTAACCTTAGGTTTTGAAATTTCTTATGTTAGTATATAACGTTTTGATTCATCATGGTGATAACCCTTTACTATTATTGTTGAAATTAGGGTTTTTAACGGTAATGAATATTCATGCACTTTTATGAATTTATTAGTTATAGTAAAAACTTTCTTGATTATGGATTTACTTTTAAATCATGATATTGCTTTTACTTCTTTAGTAATCGCATCTAGTAAACTCAAGTACATAATATATTCAATTCGGTTGGATCAAAATTTTATTTTTGATCATTGGGTATTAAGATAAATCTTTTGAAACAGATAAATTCATGTTTTGGCTATGTATAATATTTTAGTGGGTTAATTGAAATACATTGTCACCAAACTGACCTCTTATGCGTAGATTAACTTATTTAAAATATCAAGATGTTTGTGTTTTTGTAATTCATGTGTTTATTAATTGGCCCAAAGGAAAATTTATATTTGTCCGAATTTCAAGGACACCTTTGGTAATAAATGTGTGACAATTATAAGGTGTTTTGTTTGTACAATACGTTAGTCCAAAGATTAATCTGTTGTTCGACATGGTTTATTGTCAAGGAATGGAAAAGGCACTTACTCAGAGTGTTTGGTTCTATATTCCAAGGATCGATGATTGTATGATTAGCTGCATAATTTTATTGGTTATGTTAGTATTTTTTTGAACAGTCTTAGGGTGCTTGCAAACTAGTTTATGTTCATACATATTCTTACCCTTTTATAATGCACATACACCTTGCGGACAAAGTGATTTAAACTCGAGTCTCTTATAATTAACATCATCCACTTTTCCACTTGAACCACTTGATGGTTCTAATCTTATAAAACGAATTAAAAACTATCATTCTAAGATCAATTCGTGAGTGAAAAATATGTAAAGACAAATAAATAAACATGACATTTAAATAACATGGCATTTAAATAAGAATGCAACACCAAGGGACTGTTAATTGATGGTTTCTATTCATCGAGGGTGAAAATTGTACGGAACGAAACGTTAAGGGACTATTTGCACCCAAAAAATGATAGGAGCTAAAGTGACCAAAAGGTCAAGCATTGGGGTTATTTTTGACTTTATACCTTACCTAAAACGTGTAAATATACCTTTTAAAAACTAAATATTATAAGTGACTATTTTTGACTTCTTAAGGGGATGTTTGCACCAAAAAAAAAAGAATATGAGCTAAAGTGACCAAAAGGTCAAACGTTATCGGTTATTTTTGACTTTATGCCTTTATTTTTTTATGCATATAGTTGTAATATTTATTTATTTAAAGGTATATTTACACTTTTTATAGGTAAGATATATTTATTTTTATGCATATAATTGATAAATTTATTTATTTATCTATTGTGTATAGTTTGTGTAACGACCTAGAATATTAGGTCAACGGTTTAGCATTGACTTGGGTAAATGGGCTCCATAGTTTTTATGGATCATTTAAGTATTTGGGCCAATACACATATTTTTTGGCTTGAGAATGGTCAAGTACCGCTTAGGGAGTGAGCAAAGGGTGACAAGGAATAGTTGGAGGGTTTATGTGAGCAAATAAGAATGTATATGGGCAAATGGTTCAACCATGAAAGTTATCGAGGGAACGAATATATGAGCAAATGACTTGACTTTAGGAAATTATCGGATGAGTGAATATATAAGCAAATGACTTGACTCGAAGAAATCTATTGAGAGCTCGAACGATCAACAGGATGTTCCAAGAGAGGGTGAATTAGAGTTTTGCTTTGGTAGATGTTAATGTAGAGTGTTTGGGTGCTATCTATTTATGAGCGCAAGTGCACACTCCTGTCAAGTTATAGTATAGACGATATTGTCTCCCACATGGATTGGACAGCTTGATGTGAGTTGTAAGTCTTGCACAAGAAAAGTAAATGCACAATTAAATTGGATGTTGAGGAAGAAAGTAAAATAAAAAACAAGTAATTGAAAAGGAAGTGATCAGATGGATAGAGAGGGCAGGGTTATGCTGCTGCTTAGTGTGAAACTGCGTTGAATAGGATAAGTCGTTTTGCGCTGCCTGACTCTGCTGCCTCGGTGGTGGATGGCAGGTAGACTGCTGAGACCCTCTCGTTGCCTCGGCAGGGGAATAGAACTATGTCTCGACGGAAAACTCGGCCGAACTACAAGGCTCGGTAGAACTCTTCGAAAGTGACTCCGCTTATGTCTAAGTCAGAGTTCTGTTGATGCCCACTGCAGATAATACCAATTGCGGCGTGAATCATGCAAAGACAACAATGTTGATTCGTCCTCTTTTAGCCGCCTTAAACCCTTAACCTATATAGGCCGAACTGATTGCACCGTCTATAGGTGAAATCGTACTTACTCCTTTCGTGAGTTCGACACTCTCGATACTGAACAAATGGATAGAATTCAACTAATCTTTCGCCTTAATTGAAAACTATGAAGAACATGGAATAAGTAAACCTCGTAATTTTATTTGCAAAAACAAACTTGAAATCCTAAACAACCGTTCTCACAACTAATTACAACATAACCCAAACCCAAGGAGAAATTTAGAACATATCGGCGGCAAGAAAACCTAAACTACGCCTAAGGAAAACCCTAAGTTGTTTTCAATTAAAGTTACAATGAGTCTAGTCCTTCTTTAAACTAAACAACCAAGTTGTTTACAAACATCAAACAAGGCCATATGATCATCTAATGTTCACATTTTAATTAATTCATGTAAGATTATTCAACCACTAATTTCAAGCAAGCATTAGGCAACATTTCACTCAATTCATGCTTCAAAACAGTGGCATAACATCATACAATCAACCATTTCAAAGGCCACAACATTCATGCTTCAATCCATTTCAAAACACTAGCTACTTGTAACTAACAACTAGCATTTCATAATCATTTAATTCATTTCATTTAGCCTTCTTCCAATTCCATTTTAATTTACCAATATAGCTTATATTCAATTCATTCATCTTGTGATTTCAACAAACAATTTAAAGAGGAGGTTTAGACACTAGTCTTAACCCTAAAGGCAACCACACTCACAATACTCCACAACTTAGTTGGAATCATTGATTAGCAAGCCTTTTCCACTCTTGCTAGCTTGATTAAGCCTTGATTCCTCCAATAATTCTTCTCCAATTTGGTCTTAAACAATCAACATAAAACACATATTAGAATTCATCCCAATCATGTTCAATCATATAAATCAATATAAACTCAATACATTATGAAACTGCCCCTATTCTGGCAGTTTTGAGCACCTTACACTAATCTGTCCATAACGTTTTACACACAACTCCAAATTATGAGTTCTTTACCATTCTAGAAATCTTATTTACACATATTTAATTTTATGTATGGCTCATATTTTTCCCATTCCTACATCAATATAGTTTAATACTTTAATACAGGACATTTACAGTGACCTATACTATCCATAGTTTTAACATGTAACTTTAGGGCTCGTTTCACCTATGATACAAAACTCATTAAATTCTGAGTTTTTAACAACTATTAGACACATCTAAGTATATTATAACCATGTTCCAGTTTCATCAAAAACAGAGCATTAAGGTCCACATTTTATCTATTTTCCCAGAATGGTTCAGATTCACTATTTAAGCATAATATTGACTTTAAACATCTAATTCAAGTCATTTAACACCTTAAACATGTTACTAATCAAACTTTAATAGATTCCCCTGTTTCAATAAAATTTTACCAGATTTTATAATCATCAAATTAACCCTTAAATATTTTTAGAATTGTGTTTTAACCCAGGCAGTCTCCAGTTCCAATTCAAACATAACCCGCTTACTTCTAACAAAATTTCTAGACATTATAGCAACATTTTCAAACATGTGAGACCTCTTTCTTATATTATTTTTCATCCTCTACAACTTTGTTCTTTAGAGATATTTCTAATTCGAACTCTAACTTGGTCAAAAATCCATTTTAATCCAGGTGATTCTTTTAGTACGAAACTGGACAGATTCATGTTCTAAGTTTCATGCATGCAAATTTCCAGATTTCTAATCAATCTAACATGTTCCAAATGCTTATAACACATCATTAAACATTTCTAAACATGGATTTCAACATATCACAACCAATATATCAACCAAATATCCACAAGAACATCATATAAAAGCATAGGCAGAATCGGTACTTACATAACAATGTGCATGAACTTCTATAATCTCTTACTCTTAAATTCCATCACATTCATGTAATTTTCTCTCACTAGATTTCCAAAATTCAAGTGACTAAGCTTTTGTCTCTCTTTTGTCTATGGTAACCGGTTCCAAAACAATGAAAAGAAGATGGAGAAATTGTGATAGCAACACTTGAACAAGTGTTAATCCCATTCTTTAAAGTTGGTTGATTGTCATTGTTTTACAATGACACGTGGATCCCTTTATAGCCAAGTGAATTCCATTGACTCAAATATGTTATTTTAATTCCCACTAATAACACATTTTCTTGATCCTTTAACTCCTCAAAGTTATTTCACATTTTAGGTTATAACCTCTTTTGTACCATATTTCAGGTTACACTACGCTCACACCACATTATAGATTACAACCTATTTTTGCACTACATTTCAGGTTAAACAATACTCGCACTACATTTTAGGTTATAACCTATTTTTTCACTACATTTCAGGTTACAAAATACCCGCACCACATAATAGGTTACAACCTATTTTTGCACTACATTTCAGGTTACACAATACTCGCACCACATAATAGGTTACAACCTATTTTTGCACTAAATTTTAGGTTACAACTTATTTTCACCTTTTTTATTAACCAACTTAAGGATTTTCAACTAGGGTAGTTTTAGGGTGTTCCAACCGCTTTTCGCATCGAATGGCATGGTCATGCTCTTGGTGATGATCATGGGAAAGATGAAGAAGAGGATGATGAAGATGGGGACGAATTTTGGCATTGCATCTCATTCATATCATATTATCTATTAAAATTTGAGTTTTATGCACCTATGCTTAGATTTTGGATACATTACGCTTTTAAGTTGGATACTATTGTTTCTTTGAATTATGTTTTGAAGTTTATAATATTTAAGATGTTTAATTATCTTTGGAGTTGTTATTTCTTTATCTCTTATGTTTATGCCTTAATTGATTTTGATCTAAAAAAAGGGGGAGAAATATGGGATATATATTTTTCAAATAATTTAAAAAATAACTATCTTTTAGCCTTAAATAAAGGGGAGTGATTTCAAAAGACTTAGAAATTTGTTTTGGTTTTTTATATAAAAAAGGGGAGATTGTAAAACCTTTATTGATTTTGATATAACAATGACTAATTTGTAAAAGGAACAATTTTTAAATTACTCTAAAGACTCACAAAATTAACAAGGATTCGAACTTAAAATAATTTCTAAATCAAAACCTTAATCTCGAAACTTTTTCTAAGTATTTTGGTACTCAAACAACCAAATTGGTCCAGGAGTACCAATACGCCTTAGACCGTATCGATACGGTTTTTAGCTAATGGAAACTAGTTTTATTCTTATTGGTTATAGGGTACCGATACGCGTGTAGCCGTATCAGTACGCCCTTTTAACCAGGGAACCAATTTTTCTTATGAGTATCGATACGACTTGGTTATGCGTATCGATACCCATATAGGCGTATCGATATGAGCTTTTTGTGCAAATATTTCAAAGATTCCAGTGAGCAAAATCGGTATCAATACGCTACGACCCGTACCGATACCCTTTGTAAAACTTTACTCTGTACGGATACGCCCTTTCGCGTACCGGTACCTCTTTTGTCTGCAACGACTATTTCTTCTTATGGAAGGTACCAATACGAGTGCTCGAGTACTGATACCAGTGTTGGCAGACAACATTTATCGCGGGAAAAATGCAGCCCAATAGCTATAATCAATATCAAAACTACCCAAAACGATTAGAAATCAATGAAGGGTGTATAAAATCAAGTCTTCAAAGCTTCTATAACAACTATTGAAAGATTTTTACAAGTCTAAAGCATTCAAGAACACATCCAACAATCTTTAAGCTTTTATTGTAATATCTTGTAAACCTATTTGAGAGATTTCATTTGTATCCATTTTGTTCAAGTGTTGGGGATTTGAGTGAACCTAGTGAGGGATTTTTTTGTTTTCTTTATTTGTAATTCTCTTTGTGAGGGTTCTTAAGACTTTGGGGAGTAAGTCTTAAGAGAGTTGTAAGGTTATCTCCTTTAGCCTCAAAAGGAAAACAAATCTAGTGGATTTGAGAAACCCTTAGTGTGGATAGTTAAGGTAGTGGATGTAAAACTTTTTTAAAAGGTTGAATCACTCTAAATTGCTTGTGTCAATTTCTATTTGCTTCCACCAATTTTTAATTTGCCAATTGACCCCTCTATTGGCCATCTTGAATTGATTGATCATCCCAACATATTTTATGTGTGCAATAAGTTAGTCCAAAGATTAATCTATTGTTCGACATAGTTTATTGTCAATGTTTAATTACTATAACAAGAGTATCACTTAGTGTTAATATTACTGTCCAAAGACTTGATATTAATGTTGTGTTCGGTATCTTGAGGGGAATTAGTCATTACTTTGAATTTATTTGTTTACTTATGAAATATTGATGTGAGCCAGTTTATTTTTAATTTTTTATATATTCAACTAGTTCTTCTGCTACCGCAATATCTGCTAATGTCAATTCGATACCCATGCTTAATGGGACAAATTTCAAGGAATGGAAAAGGCACTTCCTCATAGTACTTGGTTGTATGGACATAGACCTTGCATTTAAGCAAGGGAAACTTGCACCTCTCACTACGAATAATACCTCTGATAATAAAAGGGATTTTGAGAGATGTGATTGTTCTTATCGCATGAGTCTAATGATCATGAAACACATCATTTCGGAAATTTTTAGGGGCACAGAATCTGAAGAGATACTCAGGCCAAGTCTTTTCTTGACGATCTTGAGCAACGTTTTGCTAAAAATGATAAAGTTGAAATGACATAACTTCTGACTTCTTTGATGTCCATGAAGTATAAGGTCAAGGAAATGTAAGCGAGTAAATTATGGAGATGTTCCACATCGCTTCAAAACTTAAGGCACTTAAGATCGAGCTTTCTAAAGACTTGCTCGTTCTTATGGTTTTGGTATCGCTTCCTGCACAGTTTAACAGATTTAAAATTAGTTATAACTACCAAAATGAGAAATAGACTCTAAATTAGCTCATTTCTCATTGTGTTCAAGAGGAAGATAGGTTGAAGTGTGATATGACTGAAAGTGCTCATTTGGAAGTGCCTCTAAGGACAAGGGCAAGAAAAATCAGAATGAATTTGCTAAGGGTACAACTAAAAAGAAACAAGAGCAAGTTTCAAACAATTGTTTCTTTTGTGACAAGCCTAGACACATGAAGAAAGATTTTGCCAAATATCACGCATGTCGTGCAAAGAAAGGTATGCATCTTAATTTGATCTGTTCTGAGGTTAATTTATCTTCAGAACCTAGAAACACTTGGTGGTTAGAATTTGGTGCTACTACTCACATAAGTGTTTCTATGTAGGGTTGCCTGAGCTACCGAAACCCAAGTGATGGTTAAAGAAACATGTTTGTGGGTAATGGAAAATCGGTGGAAGTTGAACCAATTGGGCATTTTAGGTTGCTATTAGGAACTTGTTTTATTTGGATTTGAAAGACACTTTTTTGTTGTGTCTTTTAGGCGGAATTTAGTTGATGCTTCTTTGTTGGACAAATTTGGATATTATTGTTCATGTAGAAACAATCAGTTTACTTTGTCTTTAAATTCAAGTATTGTTGGAACTGGTTATTTAAATGCTTATGACAACCTTTATTTGCTAGATACAATTGAATCATATAATGAAGCCTTGCATATGGAATCACGTGGTACTAAACGTAAATTAAATAAATAAAATTCAACATCATTATGGCATAAACACTTAGGTCATATCTCAAAAGGTAGGATTGAACGCCTTATGTCTAATGGTATTTATGAGTACCATGACGTTATAGACTTTAATTTTTGTGTTGATTGCATCAGGGGAAAATAGACCAAAACCAAGAGGTTAGGTGCAAACAAATATACAGACGTCTTAGAATTATTTCATACAGATATTTGTGGGCCATTCCCTACGACATCTTGGAATGGTCAACAATATTTCATAACATTCATAAATGAATGCTCAAGTTATGGGTACCTATATCTCTTTCATGAGAAATCTCAGTCTTTGGACGTGTTCAAATCTTATAAAGTTGAAGTTGAGAATCAAGTCAACAAAAGAATTAAGAAAGTTAGGTCTGGTCGTTGTGGTGAGTACTACGGTAGATATGATGGCTTAGGTGAACAATGTCCATGACCATTTAGAAAATTCCTAGAAGAATGTGCTATTGTCCCATAGTACACCATGCATGATCACCTAGTATGAATGGCGTAGTTGAGAGACGTGATATGACTCATAAGGATATGGTAAGGAGTATGATTGCTCATTTTACCTTACCCGAGTCTCTCTGGGGAGAAGCATTAAAGATAGCAAAGTACATTTTGAATAGAGTACCAACTAAAGTAGTTGAAAAGACACATTATGAGCTTTGGACAAGTTAAGAGCCTAGTCTAAAGCGCTTTCACATTTGGGGATGTTCAGTTGAGGCAAGGCCTTATATGCCACATGAAAAGAAATTAGACTCCAAACTAGTAGGCAACTACTTTATTGGTTATTCTAAGCGATCTAGGGGCTATAAATTTTATGATCTAACGATTAAGAATATTTTTTGAGACGAGAACTGTAACATTTTTTGAGGATAAATTTGGAGGGAGAAATAAGGTTAGATACATTGCTTTTGAGGAGGAATTGAGTTCTAACTCAGTTCCTACTATCACTTTTGATGATGTTCAGGTTCCTATACCTATCATTAATCAAGAAGTGAATCTGGAACCTCAACAAGACAATGTTGAATAACTTCCTCCTATTCATGATGAGGTAATTGTTCCAGAGGAACAAATTCAATAACCTCAACAAGTGCCATAAAAAAGAACCACGAGAGAAAGGAGAAATGATATTTCATATGATTATATTGTATTTCTACAAGAAAATGAGGATGGCAATGGAATGATGGAAGACGATCCAATCAACTTTTATCAAACCATGCAAAGTATTAACTCTCAAAAGTGGATTGATGTCAAGCAAGAAGAGTATAAATCCATGAAAGATAATAAAGTTCGGAAACTTGTCTCATTACCTGAAGGTGCAAAGCTAATTGGCTGTAAATGGATATTTGAAACCAAAAGGGCTGCAAATGGTAATTTGGAGAGGTATAAGGAACGTCATGTAGCTAAAGAATATACTAAAAAAAGGCATTGACTTTTAGAGACTTTCTCTTTGGTTTCATCGAAAGACTCTTTTAGGACAGTCATGACACTTGTAGCTCATTTCAATATTGAGTTACATCAGATGGATGTTAAGACTAAATTCTCAATGGAGACATTAAAGAAACAATTTATATGGTGCAACCAGAAAACTTTGAGTCGGGGGACCCAAAGAATATAGTTTGCAAATTAACAAAATCTATCTATGGACTCAAGCAAGCTTCTCTTCAATGGTACCGCAAATTTCTTCAAGTAATTGTCTCGTTCGGTTTTGAGATAAATACTGTTGATGATTGTGTGTATCACAAGTTCAGTGAGGGTAATCATATATTTTTGGTTTTATACGTCGATGAGATTTTGCTTGCCACAAATAATATAGGCTTATTTCACGAAACCAAGAGATTTCTATCTAAGCATTTTGAAATGAAAGATCTTAGAGACACTTCTTTTTTTAGGAATTCAGATACATCGAGATCAATCTCGGGGTATTATTGGATTGTCACGAAAGAAATATATCGATAAAGTACTTAAAAGGTTTGGCATGAAAAATAGTAAACCAATGGACACTTCTGTCGCTAAAAGAGACAAATTTTATCTTGCCCAATGCCCTAAAAGTAACCTTGATATTCAAGAAATGCAAAAAATTCCCTATACATCAACTATTGGGAGTCTTATGTATGCTCAAGTATGTACGCGTTTGAATATTGCTTACATTGTTGGGATGATAGGCATATATTCAAGCAACCCTAGTATGGACCATTAGATAGCAACCAAGAGGGTTATGAGGTATCTTCAGAGAACAAAAGATTACATGCTCGGTTATAGGAAATCAGATCATTTGGAGGTCATAGGGTATTCGGATTCAGATTTCTCTGGGTGCCAAGATAGCATAAAATCTACATCGGGCTATATTTATCTCTTATATGGATGAGCTATACCTTGGAAAAGTGTTAAACAAACACTTGTAGCATCTTTCACTATGACAGTAGAGATTGTAGCAGGCTATGAGACATCAAATTATGGAATATGGTAGCGAAATTTTGTCGCTGGGCTACGTATTTTGGAGAATATAGAAAGTTCACTTAAATTATTTTGTGACAATAAATCAACAGTGTTGTATTCTAAAAACAATAGGAGCACGTCAAAGTCAAAACACATAGACATAAAGTTCCTAGTTGTGAAAGAAAGAGTGCAAAGTGGAAAAATATCCATAGAACACATTGGGACAAACTGCATGATAGCATATCCACTTACAAAAGGTTTACCACCCAACGTCTTTCAAAAGAACACTACTCACATGTGTGTAATATTATTTGAGGATATTTTTGTTTGAGTGAGAGTTTGTTATTTGTTTGCTTTATGTTTGTTTTCATACATTTATGTATTTGGTTATTTTCTGATCAAAAATGAAGTATTCGATTTATTCACTCTGTTCTTATTTTGATAAGGACCTCACTTAAGTTTAAAGAGGACCAGTTCAAAATAGGCATGTTTGATTCACATCTACATGTAATTTCCATGCTATGCATTCATTATTGATCTATGTCATTTGATTATGTTTGTTTATGTAACCATTAATGGGTGCAGTCATGATTGATATTGCGAAGACCACTTTGATCTTATATGGATATAGTTGATGGACGAGATTGTTAAAGAATACCTATTGTATGATAACAATTTTTGAGCTCATAAGGTTATACATTTGTCGGGAAACATATGTTGCCCAAATGGGAGATTGTTGTATTAAAATCCGCAATTGTGGGCACATATGTATAATATATGTTGCTATTATAAAGTATAACACATGATTAAGTAACCAATTATTTTAAACGTATTATAGGTATTAAATTGTCATGATGTAACACCCACATTTCCGTCCTAGAATTTAATCCGTTGAATTTAATTTATTAAATTATTCTTAGAAAGTAATTGGGTTATGATTAAGCAAATTATTCAATTTAGTTCTTGAATTTCCTTTAATTGGGCAATTAAAGTAATGAAATTAAAGGAATTAAAAGTAATTAAAAAAGGGTACATTTCCTTAGTGGAAATCGGACCAAAATGGTAAAAATAAAGACAGAATGGTGGGGGAAAATTGATGACTAATTTAAAAAGAAAATAAAGTTTAAAAATAGCATGTTAATAATTATAATTCCATAGGGCTGCCCTTAGTAAAAAGCTAATAAAAGACATAGTGAGAAGGACAAATAAGTAAAGTCACAACCTATCAAATCCCCCAAATTAAGGGAGGATGTTTTCTCTCCATCATTTCTCCTCCTTGTTGCCGTGAGGTTTCAGAGAAAATGGAGAGAAGGGAAGCTTAAAAGTCTGAAATTTTGAAGCTCAAATGGTGAAGAAATGACTTTCATGTTTGAAGAATTAAGCTAGGATTAAGAAGAGTAGCTAGTGGTAACAAGAAAATCAAGAAGTAAGTTTCTATTTCTCCTTGTAGCTATTCGAATAAGTGTCAAAACCATGCATGCAAACTTAAAATTTGTTTAAACATGAAACTATGAGAGTCTTTATGATTATGATGAGTTGGGCTAATGAAATTCTTGAAAAACTAATTGTGAAATGATGAATACATTTAAAAAGGGGTATGTTTTGAGATAGAATGTAAAGTCATGAATGATTGAAAATTGGTATGGTTAGGGACTAAACTAGAAAATTCCTATTAGGAGAAAGTTGTAGAGAAATGAGAATTTTATAAGGAAATAATTTGGTTTGCTGGAAAAATGAATTGGAATGAGGAATTTCGATTGGAACCAAAATTGGACATGTTCTCGAAAATAATGGAACTAGGGACTGAACTGGAAAATTAGTAAAATTGAGGACTTGACTGTTGATAATAAAAGTAATATGGACTTAAAAATGTTATGAAAGGATAGTATAAGTCATGTAATAAGTGAATTTAGAATTTGACTAAGGTAATTAGGCGAATTTTAACCTAAAGGTGACAAATGAGTAAGCTGCCCAGAACATTCGAACACTAAGCTGAAACTTTGAAAATTCACCAAAAATAGGATTTAGGGTAGTTTGAACTGAAATTTTTACTGTATAAGATTTGATATGTCTAGAAACACTGAGAGAAAATGGAATTGGATTCCAATGTGTAAATTGGAAGATACGAATTAAATAAGTTGGGCAGTACAAGCTGCCCAGATTTATCGAAAGGGTTACATTTAAATAATAAACTGTATTTACTCGAACTAGATAAAAATATGAGGTTTAAATGGTTGGGAAACGGAGTTTAGTACCTTTCTAATGGTGTATGATAAGTGAATTTTGGATTTGTAATTAAAGAGATATGATTAAAATACTAACTGGTCCTCCAACTAGTTTAATAGAAGATCATATTTGAGAAATTAATATTCATGCATGAATTTAAAGAGTGATTGTAATTGAATTGCTCTCTAATATAGTTTGTATTCATTTTATGTTGAGTGTTAAGATCGAAATTGTGAAGAGACTTTGGAGGAAGCTAGGATCGATCAATCATAGGGATGGAACAAGGGCATCTTAATTCAATATCAAGCTTAAGGAGTTTTTTTTTTGAACGGCTAAATGCATGATTTTATTAAGCAAAATCATACATAATCACCCACAACACCAGCCTCATTAAAAACCTCCCTACACCTAAATGGAGGAAAAGAGTGCCAATGAGTGGGACAAGAGAAACAACGCCAAAAGCACATACACCACGATCATCCGATACTCAACCACACCCACTTGGGTCGATCTACGCCACTCCTTGCCAAGGCGTCAACGACACAATTAACTTCTCAATAAACATTTGTGAAACACACACTCGGCATTATATCACAAGCCTCATCAATTTGGTAAAACCAACGCCAATAACGCCAAGGCCTTCGTTCAGAACAAAGTACCCACGAAACAGCTACTTTCGAATCCGATTCAATCACCACCGATGACACACCCCTCCAATTAAGTTCCAGGAGCATCCGCAACGCGTAGGCAATGGCCTGAAGTTCTGCTTCGTTTGACTCAACCACACCAATCGACCCCGAGAAGAACGCCACAATCCTACTGTTCCAATCCCGTAGGACACCCCCATAGCTTGCCATCTCTGGCTTTCCACGAGCCGCACCATCCACGTTGAACTTCCATACCCCCGACGAATGAGGCAACCATTCGATATCCACCCGAGCGGTCACCCTGGCCAATGGCGATGCCCAACACCGTTGCGGGTTCTCCAACCAGGCAGCCTCAAAAAAACACCCATAATTCGCACGGGCACGAGTCTAATAAAATGAGCGTAACTGAACTAGGAAAAAAACAGCCTGACTCGTGGACCTTCTATTCTGGAACATAAGCTCATTCTGCGCGAGCCACAACGACCATAACACACTCGCACACCCAATAATCCACCACAATCGAATCCCGCGAGGTCACATTGCCACAAAATATGATCAACATTGTCCTCCCCCACCCCACACCATCGGCAACTGAGCGAGGATTCCAAATAAGGGATTCCACGATCAAACAACATCCGCAGTGTCGGCAGCCTACCCACCAAGATAAACCAAACAAAGCATTGGATTTTCGGCAACAAAGGCAGGTTCCACGCCATGTTAACATCTGAGGCCTCCGGCATACCAAACGATGAAATCAATTTATGAAGCTTACCAACCGAAAACTGTCCCATCGCTTAATGAATCCATACGAGCTTGTCCACCATCTGACTTCTTAATTTGAACCCTGCCACGTATGATTGTAAGTCCCACAATTGACTTAATTCGATGGAGCGCAAAGCACGTCGAAAGCATCCTTCCCATTCAGCACTCGGAAATCCCAAGTAATCACACACAAACACCAACTTATTGGTCGCCAACCCAAATAGCCGCGTGAAAACATTCTTTAAAGGCTCAGCAAGACACCAGCAATCCCACCAAAATAAAATACTCGACCCATCACCCAAAATCCACGTGAATTGAGAAACATTTAGGAATCGATCCACGTATTCATCAATTTGGACCTCGACAATTTGCTTCCACATTGCCGACGTGTGTACCTTTTCTCTAATATTAACCCGCCAAGACAATACATCCGCACCATACTTTGCGACTATGATCGATTTCCATAAAGATTTGTCTGTTTGCGCATAACGCCATACCCATTTAGCGAGAAACGCCAAGTTCCTATTGTGTAGATTCACCACTCCAAGGCCCCCAACCGCTTTGGCTGACACGCCATGATCCAATTCACTCTACTCAGCTTTGATCGCTCCACTTTACGTCCCCAAAGGAAGTTTCTACGAATCTGATCAATTTTCAGAATAATACGACGCAGAATAAAAAATACCCCCATGTAATATACCGGCAAACTGACAGTACCGAATTCACCAAGAGTAGTCTACCAGCGAACGATAAAGAGTCTCGCTTCCATCCCGAAAGCTGATTACGGAAACGTTGTACCAAAGGTTCCCACACTTCCATTCCACTAGGATGCACACCTAACAGAATCCCCAAATAATGAATCGGAAGAGAGCCACTCTGACAGCCCATAACACCCGCAATCTCCGCTAGTACAACCTCGTCAATCCCAACCCCAAAGAGACACAATTTCTCATAATTGATTTGAAGCTCAGATGCATACTCAAAACAAGTCAGAATTCATTTCAAGTTGCGTGCAAACACCACCTCACCTTGTAGAAGCAGAATAGTGTCGTCCGCAAATTGAAGATGCGAGATGAAGATATCATGTGCCACTCGAAAACCCTTTAATCAGCCCCGAATTCTCAGCATTCAAGAGGTATTGATGAAGCAATTCTGCCACTATCACAAAGAGGAGCGGGGATAACGGGTCACCTTGGTTAAGGCCCCTCTTCATCGGAAATTCCTTCGTCGGACTACCATTTACAAGGACCGATAGTCGCGCAGACCCAACACACTCCTGGATCCAACGACGCCATCTCACACCAAATCCCATCCGACGCATAATACGATCCAAACAATCCCAGCTAATACAGTCATACATCTTTGCAAAATCCAATTTTAATATCACCCCACCATTCGCAAACCGACACTTCTTCATTGAGTGTATAACTTCGTTAGCCAAAAGAATGCCATCCAAAATCTGTCTCCCGCTAATGAACGCAGCGTGTACGTCACTAATTAACATCGGCAAAAACACTTGCAACCTCTTCGCCAAGCACTTCGTTAGGATTTTATATATAGAGTTTAGAAGGCAAATTGGACGGTAATCCCCAATCACCCTCGGACTATCCTTCTTCGCTATAAGCACAACGAAGTTGGAATTCACCCCTCGAGGCAAACGACCCGACTCAAAGAAATTCTCTATGAACCTCATCAAATCCATTTTGAGAAATCCCCACCCTTTCTTGAAAAATTCGAAGAGAAATCCATCCGGCCCTAGTGCTTTCGTCCCCTCGCAGCTCTAAATCGCTGATTTCACTTCGTCCTCAGTGAAGACTCTATCGAGCGTCAAACATTGCTCAGACGAAAGTTGAGGGAAATCTACCTCCGGTAAAAACGTGCCCGCAGCCATAGGTCGAGCAAAATGCTTCTTAAACTCCCTCTGAACCACAAATTTTAGCCGTTCCGATATAGTAACCCAACATCCATCGATTTGCAACCCCGGAATCATATTGTGCATTTGCCGAATTTTTGCCGCCTTATGAAAAAAACTAGTGTTTCGATCTCCCTCTGCCAACCAAATCGACCTTGACTTTTGTTTCCATATCGATTCCCCCAAATGTGCCACCATCCACAACCTCAATTGCAGCTCCCGTCTTTCCACCAATTCAGCCGTGGAAATCACACCATCTCCATCCTGGGCATCGAGTCTCTCAATCTCTTACACCAACCCATTATACTGATTTTTAATATCACCTATACTATGTCGGTTCCACCCCTTTAACATTCCTTTCAGCCCCTTCAATTTAATAGTGATCGAAGCCGCAACATCACCCTCCGTCAAGCATTTCCATTCTTGTTCCAACAAATGAATATCATTAAGCCATATGTTGAGGAACCGGAAGGGCTTCTGACCACTATCAAAGACATCACTTATTAACACAATAGGTGAATGATCCGATAGCTCTTTAGGAAGATTCACCACCACAAGCGATTCAAAGCGTTGGATTCAGCCGTTCGACACTAAAAACCTATCCAGACGACTACATTTTCGTCCCGGACCAAACCAAGTGAACCGCTTCCCCTGCATAGGAACATCCAACAAAGCCGCTCTTTCGATAAATTTACAAAAAAACATTCATACCTCGAGGCATATTCACACCACCAAGTCTCTTTGATGGTTTTGTCACCATGGTGAAATCGCCTCCAACACACCAATCAATATGTCTCGATGTCACCACAGCAAGGATTTCCTCCCAATAAGCACCCTGATCTGGCATCAAACATGGATCATAAACGCCCAAAATCCCGCACGTCCAGTTCTCACGTACCCATCGGCCTTCAATAATCACCATGTTCTTCCTAAACTCCCTCACGTCAGCCCTAAAACCAGTGGGATCCCAAATCTCCAGTACCCCTCCAGATTTTCCATCCGAGGGAGCGAAAATGTATTCAAAAGAATCGGAAAACCACAATTGTTGCACCACTCTATCCGTCACTAATTCCGTTTTGGTCTCTTGAAGGAGAGCCAAAACACACCTTTTTTGTCGTAGAATTCGTTGGCTGGATCTTCTTTTCGATGCAGCACCAATTCCCCTCACATTCCAAGACAACAATTTCATGCTTCTTTGCTAGAGTTTCTGCTCGCGCCCCTCTATCATGCGCGCAATGTCCTTCACAATCGCCTCCTTTCTCCCCTCCGTTACTGCCCCAATCAGTTTTCCCAAGTCCACCATCTCGCGAGCCTCCCTCAATATCGCTTTTTTGCGACACACAAAATCTGAGTCAGACAACGAACTGTTAGCAATAGCGATAGGCTCAGGATGCGCATCCGGCCTGACCTTCCTTTGATGACCACGCCCTCTTTTAGTGGCTTGTACTCCTGTTTCCTTCTCCTCCAATGGTGCCAGGCTCGATACAATCTCGGAAAGCTGTCTCACCCGACGTCTTTCCCCATTAACTTCAATCAATGAAGCTTTATTAGCCCTAGGTAATTCAGTTCTCGGCCCATCTTGTACCGGGGTCATTTTATCCCGATGTTCAAGAGACTGAACCCCACAAACCCAGTTGATATCATCTACACTACCTAAAACATCACAACTAGATCGGTCTCCCACATCGCGGCACATCAATCCAGCATTCTCATCCTCCATCCAACTCATCGTCTCCTTCACCCTCCAGTACACCATTGTGTTATCCTCCCAAATTTTCTCGATGTAGCTCTTATCTACCACCACATTGTCCCTAGATGCTGAAGCTTCCTCATATGAAAATGAGTTCGGTATAATGGTCTCTCTCGTTGAAGACTAACAGACGTTGAAAACTGAGTTCGTTTTCCACTCCACCTCTTGTTCACGTGTACTCCCCTTATCATCGGAACTCATCTCCAATTCACAATAACAATCACATTTTGGTCCAATCGCCTCCTCAAATCCAGTAACACATATTTGGAAAATCATTTAACCCACCTTCAATTCAATTATCTCATTAATATGAAAATTCCAATCCGTTTCAATTTGGAATCTTGAGCGTTCGAAGGAAGATGGTGCCAATGTTTCCATATCAATACGGACCAATTCACCCCACAGCGTTGCGATATTCCTAAATGTCTCCTCTGACCAGACATGTAACGGAAGACCACTGACCGATAACCACGTTCGCCTTTTAGGTATTGCCATCATCGGCGACCACTCCATGACATTTTCTAGCCACGGAACGAGTCTACCCGAGTCCATTGTCTCCTTGCGCGAAGACGGGCTCTCGAACATCAATAAAATGATAGATCCCGCCACACGCATTACCGAAAAACCATTAAGATTGGCTTTATGAAATTCTTTAGCGAGATCCATAATTTGACATGATTTTCGGCTGAAACCTACCGCACAGGCTTGTAAAATTTCCCACTTCTCCTCATCGATCACTCTCACTAGTTGCTTTCGTTGATTTTCCCCACTTCCATTCTCGTGGTCTAATTTCTTTCGTCCAGATCCTTGATTGTTCTTTGCGCTGTATAGCATTGACGAGCTTCTAAACTGCAATTCACATAGTTGAGTAGGCCTCTTTCGTTGGTCGATTGCCCGTCCATCATCGAATTCCAGCCTCTTTCGTTGCCAGAATGTATTCCTCACATCACGTTGCGCCATCGACACCCTAATTTTCGACCCATACAACCAAAACCCATCGAATCTACCAATTACCCGATCGACATCCTCTTTAGAACCCATCCGCACAAATCCGAATCTTGTTCCATTCTTCGCTCTCTTCTTTAGGACGAATACATCTACTACTACTACCCCATGTCGATGAAACACCTGCCAAACACCTTGCCAATGTAATTGTTCTAGTAGATTCGCTGTGAACAACGTCCACACTCTTTGACCTTGGGATCTCTCTCGCCTTCCCTCTTGCCCTCTAATCTCTCTCATTTTTTAGTATTTCATTGTATCAAGATACACTATTTTTTGGCTCTTAATCCGTTTTCCCCTAGCCACTCTTAATTTTTGGGAGGATTTAATTAATATGATCAAGCTTAAGGAGTTGTGAGTGTAATTTTGCATTAGGGTTGGGACTAGTATCCTAACCACCTTATTATTATTGTAATTTATGATTTTATGCATGAAATTGGACTTAAATGCGGATTGGTAAAATGCTTAGTAAGGGAAGGAGATTAAAGGAATATGGATGCATGAATTGGATTTTGTTATTGTTTGAATGTGTGAAAATGTGGACTGCCTTATGTGATCTAATTGTTATGATTTATATGCATGAAATGGATCTTTGTTCTTGTTGGAATGTGTGGAAATGTAGACTGCCCTATGTGATCTATTAGTATGTTGTATAAGCATGAGTTTGGATCCTTGATAATGCTCGATTGTATGAGTATGTGGACTGCCCCTATGGTACTTTTGTTATGCTTAGTATGCATGTGATTATATGTGAAGTTGCTGCCCATGTATGTTTAATGCTATTCGAATGAGGCATGAAATTGATTAGCATGAATTAGGTAAATTGGTAAAACTATATGATTGAATGAGCATGCAAATCGAATTATGCAATATGTGTGTGCTAAATAAAATAACGAATGATAATTAATAAGAATAATATGCCCTCGGTCGATTAGAAGTCTTAGATAGTACGACATGCCTAGAGTCCGAGCTCTCTTGTTTGTTGCTTTGTGCAACCATTGATTTGTTGCTTTATGCAACCATTACTTAGTACCTTGGGTACTCTCCGACTTGATGATTAAAGGTGATATTGATTGGTATTCAAGACACATTGATGCTATTGAGCATCCATTGACTTGTTGCTTAGGCAACCATTGTTTGGTACTTGGTACCCTCTTGATGACTTGATTTTCTGATTTGTCTACTCTACCTAGGGCAACACAATTAAATTAAATTAAATGAAAGTACATATTTTATGAAAGCTTATGAAGTTGATAAATGAATTGACAATTGACTTGGCATGATATGATGTGAAATTAATGGATGAATTTGTGGACATTGGTCCTTCTGATTATGTTATAATGCGTATAAGATGCTTGCAATATCCGAATATAAGCAAAGTGGGAAAATGGCCCTGTTCGAATACATTGAAAATGAACTATAATATGTTCGAATATTTTGATCTATGGATAATGGTTTATGACCTATTTCGAGTGACATGCTTTAAAATAATTGGTGAGTTTGCTTTTGATAAATTGATAATGCTATGTTTCAATTGGTATGATTTTTGGTTATTTCGATTATTAAGCATGAAATTGAGTATGTTGGAAATTGAATTGAATTATGGTCTTGACTGAATCGAAAGTGAAGCATGTGGTTAAATTAATGTTGTGTGAAATGTGTTCGAGCATGAACTATGAATGTTTGTTTACGTCATGCATGAAGCTATTTGTTTTGATTTTTCTAAGCTTAGTTGGGTATAGATCGTATGTTAACAAACCTAGCTAAGTAAACTCAATGCTTGATCACACTTAAATTCAAGAATGAATTAGCTTTAGCATTACCTCGCTAAGTACAATTTTGTACTTAACACTCCGTTGTTTCCTTCTTCCCACCTTAGCAGGGTAGCTTGGACCTAAAGCTAGCATTTGATCGAGACAAGTTACAAGACCAGAAAAATGTATGATTTTAGTCTCATATTTAGACTCCTAGATGGTGGCTTCGAAGTTTGTTTAAGGGCTCTTTTTGTTTTGTTGGGTCGTAGCCTAAGTTTACGTTGTTGTTTGAAATTATATGCCCCTTGATGCTTAATTAGGAGGCCAAAATCATGTTTTGTATTTAGATAGAAAGCCTCATTATGTAAGTCAAGCTAGTGGTCTTGCCTATTCTTTTGTTGTACATAGTTGATAGCTTGGCATGGTTTAGGGGCATATGAAACTTAACATTTTGTAACGATCTAGTTAATGGAAATCCAATATCATAGTATATGAATCGGACATGACTTGTATGTAAAATTGATATCTTAATTATTGGTAATATTAGTATAAATCGAAAACCACCTAGATTAAATTAATCAAAGTTTTGAATGGATTGGTGATGAATAGCTTAAGTTTCAGCGTGTATGGTCTAATTGCTATCAAATAAATAAATTGTAAATGATTAGTTAATGGTTAGAGTTAATTGACCATATAGAAAGCCTAGTGATCGAATGATTGTGGAATGGTGATTTGAAATTGAAATTTGATAATGTTAATATGATAATTGAATCGACTTGTGATTTGATAAGTAAGATTAAAAGAAACTTTGTTTGGTCATGTATGTTAGAAAAATTTTTTGTTAGCCCACTTTCCGCGTGAGCATTAATTTGAATAATTTAATTAAGAATGGATTTTGCTTCTGATTTTCTATTTTTCGATTCTTGTAACGTCATTCGCTCCTAACTCGGTTTAGGGGTGTTACATTTTTGTGTCATCAGAGCTTTTTAGGTTACAAGTCCTAGAAACCTCGAATTAGTTTGATCATGCATCATTTAAGTTGAGTCAAGCCACCTAGGGATCATACATTGAAATTCTTGTAATTATGATCCTAACTCTGATTTTGTTGAATCTGAATTAGAATGACTGAGACACGGTTAGCTCGAGACGATGAAAGTCCTCGAGGATCCCCAAGTGAAGGGGATAGTGTCCGTATGAAAGAGTATCCTCCTGTACAAGATAGTACTCGACCCCAACCTCCTGTACAGACTCAGACGAACACTGAGAATCCGACTATTCAGAATGCTCAAAGAGACTGTCTCTTGAGTATGAAAGAAATGTTCGATCAGCTTTTGACGAACATGAGACAAGAACTACCTACTCCGGTAGTTGCTGCCCCTAGCAGAGCTCCTATCGAAAAGCTTTCACAGCACCGAGCCTATACATTTGCAGGCTCTAATGAAGAGAAACCAGAAGAAGCTGAGTGTTGGTTAGAAAGAACTACTCAGATAATGACTAAGCAACTCCAGTGCTCAGATGAGCATAAGCTCGAATGCGTTGTTGCCTTACTTGCTGATGAAGCTTTGAACTGGTGGGAGACTACGACACTAACCGCTCCATCTGAATCTGTGAATTGGAAATTCTTTGTAGAAGAATTTAAGAAGAAATACATCAGTGAATAGTACATGGCCGATCGAAGGAAGCGTTTCTTGCATTTGAAGCAAGCGGGTCGACCAATAGAGCAGTACGTGGCTGATTTCTGTAAGTAGTACAAGTATGGTTCTGAGTACATCAATACAGAGAAAGAAAAATGTTGTATGTTCATTGACGGTCTGAATGATGAGCTGAGTCTGATGTTTACCGCCCTGGATATCACGGACTTCCAAACTCTAGTGAACCGAGCTATTGCTACAGAATCCAACTTTTGGGCTGCAGAAAAGCGAAAAAGTGGTTACCGTCATGATAAGAAGTGCAAGAGTGATGACAAGTCTCACTGGAAGTCGAAGAAGTCTAATAGCCATAAAGAGGGGTCTTCTTCGTATTATCCAGCTCCTCGTAGCAAATTTACATCGAAACTTCAATTAGTGAATAGACATGTTTTCCCAGTTATATCTGTTAATAGCCCAGGAAATTCAGAAAGGGCTACAGTTTGTTAGCATTGTCAGAAACCACATTTTGGTCAATGCCGAAAGCAGACCAACTTATGTTTTTCTTGTGGCGGAAGTGACCACTATATCAGAGACTGTACAAAGATGAGAGATCAAGCTCCTGCTCAAAACTTTGCTAATCCAAGTCATGTGCAATCCAATCGAAACAAAAATATTAGACAAGCACAGTCTGGGAATCAGGGTAGAGGCAGAAGCAGTCAGTCGAAAGCCATCACTCATCAGAAATCACGAGCTCCAGCTCGAGTCTATCATGTCCGTGGCAAGGATGAGGAAGAATCTCCAGATGTTATTACGGGTACGGTTGAACTGAACCTTACTCATGTCTATGCTTTAATTGATTCAGGATCAACTCATTCTTTTGTGTGTTCTTACTTGATTGACAAGTTACAACTAAAGCCCGAAATTGTTAAAACAGGGTTAATTGTCTCAAACCCTATATGAGGTGACTTACCTATCAATCTAATCTGTAAGGATAACCTTGTATCTATTCGAAATGTACCTTTTCTCTGTGACCTGTATGTCCTACCTAAATGTGAGTTTGACCTAGTATTAGGTTTAGACTGGTTGGGTAGACATGAAGCCTAGATTGATTGCCAGAATAAAATATTGTACGTAAGGGGTTTAGGGAAAGAGTCAATTCTATTAATTGAGAAAAAACAAACATCTCCTTTTGTCTCTATGGCTTTACAAGATGAATTAGATTTCAGTTTAACTGAAATGCCTGTCGTATCTGAATTTGTTGATGTTTTTCTTGAGGAAATCACTGGACTCTCTCCGATTCGAGAAGTTGAGTTCAAAATTGAAGTTCAGCCTGAAACTAATCCGGTGTCCATTACTCCCTATCGTATGACACCTATTTCATTGCAAGAATTAAAGAAGTGGATTCAGGAATTAGAAGATAAGGGTTTCATTCGACCAAGCACTTCTCCCTGGGGTGCTCCAGTTCTCTTTGTGAAAAAGAAAGACGTGACGATGTGACTTTGCATTGATTACTGGAAATTGAACAGAGTCACTATCAAGAACAAGTATCCACTGCCTCGAATTGAAGATCTGTTTGATCAGATAAATGGTGCTGGTGTATTCTCAAAAATTGACCTTCATTCCGGTTATTATCAAATGAGGGTGAAAGATGAAGATATACCCAAAACTGCTTTCAGAACTTGTTATGGTCATTATGAATTTCTGGTGATACCATTCGGATTAACGAATGCCCATGCTGCATTCATGGATCTGATGAATCGAGTGTTCAAACCTCATCTTGACAAGTTCGTTGTCGTCTTCATCGACGATATTCTGGTATACTCTCGTAACATGGAAGAACATGCTCAAAATCTTCGGATTGTGCTCCAGACACTCCGAGAACATCAGTTATTCGCTAAGTTCACTAAGTGTGAATTTTGGCTGTCAAAAGAGTCATTCATCGGACATGTTATTTCAGCTGAAGGAATCAAGGTTGATTCTAAGAAAATTCAGACATTCCTTGAATGGCGACCTCCGAACAATGTAAGCGAGGTCCGAAGTTTCCTTGGTTTAGCTGGGTATTACCAGAGATTTGTAAAGGGATTTTCGGTAACTACTGCACGACTAACCAAACTGCTTAGAAAGAATGAACCGTTTAAGTGGTCCGAAGGACAACAAAGAATTGCAAGATGAAATTCTGCAAGAAGCACATCAAAGTTCTTTTTCAATCTACCCTGGATCTGTTAAGATGTACAAGGATTTCAAGCCCTTGTATTGGTGGTCTAGAATGAAATCGGCTATCAATGACTTTGTATCGAGGCATCTGAACTATCAACGGGTCAAAGCCGAACATCGTGCTCCTACTGGATTACTTCAACTTCTTGAATTTCCGCAATGGAAATGGGAACGGATTACGATGGATTTCGTGACCGGTCTTTCTTGTTTTCTAAGAAAGTGTGATGCAATCTGGGTGATCGTTGATCGTTTCCCCAAATCAGCCCATTTCATTCCGGTGTGAATGAATTTTAGTCTTGAGGCCTTGGCAGATTTGTATATTCGGGAAGTTATCCGTTTACACGGAAACCCAACTTCTATAGTTTCAAATCGAGATCCACGATTTACAGCTCGATTCTGGAAAACGCTACACAAGGCTCTTGGAACTAAACTGAATGTTAGTACAGCTTTTCATCCTCAAAGTGATGGACAATCTAAACGAGTAATTCAAGTTCTTGAGGATATGCTCAGAGCTTGTATTATCGATTCCGGTAAGAACTGAGAGAATTGGTCTTGTAGCTTATCGCCTTGCACTATCTCCTGAATTCGATAAGATTCATAATTTCTTTCATGTATCTATGTTAAGACGTTATCGATCTGATCCGTCTCACATCCTCAAACCAGAAGAAGTTGAACTCAATCCCGACCTCTCTTATGAAGAGGAACCTATTCAGATTCTTGATCGGGAAGTGAAAAGGCTTCGTAATAAGAAAGTCCATCTTGTTAAAATTCTCTGGAAGAATCATCACGTTAAAGAAGCAACGTGGGAACCCGAGGATACGATGCGAAAGCAATATCCTCATCTGTTCAGTTCAGGTAAGAATTCGAGGACGAATTCTTTCTTTAAGGAGGAGGGAACTGTAACACCCACATTTCCGTCCTAGAATTTAATCCGTTGAATTTAATTTATTAAATTATTATTAGAAAGTAATTGAGGTTATGATTAAGCAAATTATTCAATTTAGTCCTTGAATTTCCTTTAATTGGGCAATTATTGCATCAACTAGAATTAAAGAGAATTAAGCTTTCGAATTAGGGAATCTAGCCGAGTTGATAATTAGTGGGTTCAAATTAGTAGTAATAAGATTTAAATTAAAGAAATTAAAGGAATTAAAAGTAATTAAAAAGGGGTACATTTCCTTAGTGGAAATCGGACCAAAATGGAAAAAAAATAAAGAAAGAATGGTGGGGGGGAAATTGATGACTAATTTAAAAAGAAAATAAAGTTTAAAAATTGCATGTTAATAATTATAATTCCCTAGGGCTGCCCTTAGTAAAAAGCTAATAAAAGACATAGTGAGAAGGACAAATAAGTAAAGTCACAACATATCAAATCCCCCAAATTAAGGGAGGATGTTTTCTCTCCATCATTTCTCCTCCTTGTTGTCGTGAGGTTTGAGAGAAAATGGAGAGAAGGGAAGCTTAAAAGTCTAAAATTTTGAAGCTCAAATGGTGAAGAAATGGCTTGCATGTTTGAAGAATTAAGCTAGGATTAAGAAGAGTAGCTAGTGGTAACAAGAAAATCAAGAAGTAAGTTTCTATCTCTCCTTGTAGCTATTCGAATAAGTGTCAAAACCATGCATGTAAACTTAAAATTTGTTTAAACATGAAACTATGAGAGTCTTGATGATTATGATGAGTTGAGCTAGTGAAATTCTTGAAAAACTAATTGTGAAATGATGAATAGATTTAAAAAGGGGACTGTTTTGAGATAGAGTGTAAAGTCATGAATCATTGAAAAATTGGTATGGTTAGGGACTAAACTAGAAAATTCCTATTAGGATAAAGTTGTAGAGAAATGAGAATTTTATAAGGAACTAATTTTGGTTTGCTGGAAAATGAATTGGAATGGGGAATTTCGATTGGAACCAAAATTGGACATGTTCTCGAAAATAATGGAACTAGGGACTGAACTGGAAAATTAATAAAATTGAGGACTTGACTGTTGATAATAAAAGTAATATGGACTTAAAAATGTTATGAAAGGATAGTATAAGTCATGTAATAAGTGAATTTAGAATTTGACTGACGTAATTAGGTGAATTTTAACCTAAAGGTGACAAATGAGTAAGTTGTCTAGAAAATTCGAACTCTAAGCTGAAACTTTGAAAATTCACCAAAAATAGGATTTAGGCTATTTTGAACTGAATTTTTACTGTATAAGCTTTGATATGTCTAGAAACACTGGGAGAAAACGGAATTGGAATCCAATATGTAAATTGGAATATACGAATTAAAGAAGTTGGGCAGTACAAGCTGCCCAGATTTATCGAAAGGGTTACATTCAAGTAATAAACTGTATTTACTCGGACTAGATAAAAATATGAGAATTACATGGTTGGAAAACAGAGTTTAATACCTTTCTAATGGTGTATGATAAGTGAATTTTGGATTAGTAATTAAAGAGATATGATTAAAATACTAACTGGTCCTCCAACTAGTTTAATAGAAGATCAGATTTGAGAAATTAATATTCATGCATGAATTTAAAGAGTGATTGTAGTTGAATTGCTCTCTAATATAGTGTGTATTCATTTTATGTTGAGTGTTAAGATTGAAATTGTGAAGAGACTTTGGAGGAAGCTAGGATCGATCAATCAAGGGGAAGGAACAAGGGCATCTTAATTCAAGATCAAGCTTAAGGAGTTGTGAGTGTAATTTTGCATTAGGGTTGGGACTAGTGTCCTAACCACCTTATTATTATTGTAATTTATGATTTTATGCATGAAATTGGACTTAAATGGGGATTGGTAAAATGCTTAGTAAGGGAAGGAGATTAAAGGAATATGGATGCATGAATTGGATTTTCTTATTGTTTGAATGTGTGAATATGTGGATTGCCTTATGTGATCTAATTGTTATGATTTATATGCATAAAATGGATCTTTGCTCTTTTTGGAATGTGTGGAAATGTGGACTGCCCTACGTGATCTATTAGTATGTAGTATAAGCATGAGTTTGGATCCTTGATAATGCTCGATTGTATGAGTATGTGGACTGCCCCTATGGTACTTTTGTTATGCTTAGTATGCATGTGATTGTATGTGAAGTTGCTATCCATGTATGTTTACTGCTATTCGAATGAGGCATGAAATTGATTAGCATGAATTAGGTAAATTGGTACAACTATATGATTGAATGAGCATGAAAATCGAATTATGCAATATGTATGTGCTAAATAAAATAACGAATTATAACTAATAAGAATAATTTGCCCTCAGTCGATTAGAATTATTAGATAGTACGGCATGCCTAGAGTCCGAGCTCTCTTGTTTGCTGCTTTGTGCAACCATTGTTTGTTGCTTTGTGCAACCATTGATTTGTTGCTTTATGCAACCATTGCTTAGTACCTTGGGTACTCTCCGACTTGATGATTAAAGGTGATCTTGATTGGTATTTAAGACACATTGATGCTATTGAGCATCCATTGACTTGTTGCTTAGGCAACCATTGTTTGGTACTTGGTACCCTCTTGATGACTTGATTATCTGATTCGTCTACTCTACCTAGGTCAACGCAATTTCATTAAATTAAATGGAAGTACATATTTATGAAAGCTTATGAAGTGAATAAATGAATTGACAATTGACTTGGCATGATATGATGTGAAATTAATGGATGAATTTGTGGACAATGGTCCTTCTAATTATGTTATAATGCGTATAAGATGCTAGCAATATCCGAATATAAGCAAATTGGGCAAATGGTTGTAACACTCGGGTTTGGGGGTCGGGTGAAAATAATATTAAAATAATGTTCGGGTTTCCCTTTTCGTTTAAAAAAATCATTTTTATATGTTGGATCAAATCTTAAATTAAAATTAGAACCCAAAAGTCCATGGATTTTGAAATTAGGGAAGATGACCATTTTCATTAATTGCAAATTGGTAAATAAGTGGTTTTTCAAATAAAACCTATTTTCATTTAAAAATTTCCTTTTATCATCTTCTTCTCTTCTCACCCATTTTTGCTTCCAACGACAAAAACCCCTTCCCCTCCTTAGTTTACTATTACATCTATATCTTGCTCATTGTTGAAGGTTTTGCAAAGGTAACCTCGTTTTTGACTTGTCCTCGTTATTCTCTACAAGCTAATACCTTTAGTTTTCATTTTTGTCCATGATTTTGAAAAGTGAGGTTTTGTAGTTTTTGATTAAAAATGCTACCTTTATGGTCTTTAGCTAAAGATTTTGATTTGTTATTGATGTGTGAGTTGTTTACTATCCATGAGGTCCAATATATGTGATTTTTAAAGAGTTTTATACATATTCCCAAATTTGGGTTTTGAGGGGTTTTGGAAGGGTTTTAAGGTTGGTTTTGGGGTGTTCTATGTTGGAAATTCAGGGCTGAAGTTAGTATGATAGTTAGGGGTTGTGTTGGAGGCATTTAAGTGTGTTAAAGGGGTCGAAATCAAGGGTTTTGGTATGTGAAATAGGGCTTCTCGAAAATAGGAGTTTTATGGGTTTTCTTGGCTTGATTTGATGCTTAATTGGTGTTATGAGTTACAGCAGTGGTTTGTGGTTGTTTTGGTGATTAATAGAGTGTGTTTGATTGTTTAGAAGCAAGGAATTTGGTTGGTGAAGCTTCAGGGACGAATCCAGAGATTTTGGAGTCTTGAACTTGGTTTTCGGTCTTCTCTTGGGTAGCAACGGTGAGTAGAATTGTAAATCTTTGTTTTGTGCTCGATATGGAACCTTTGGGGGTTTGGGTGGAACCTTGAGGGTTCACCTAAACCCGAGTGTAAGTTTCTACTCCTATGCTTTGTTATGAGTGGATGAATGGCTATGTGTTGTGATTTTCATGTGCATCTTGAGTTGTCTTATACAATTGTTAATGTGTAGCCATGTTGAAGTCGAGCCTCACGTGATGGTTTTCTTAACTACGGTGATGTGTAGTCCCACCGGTAGTGACTAGTAGGAAAGTACTTTGATGTGTAGTCCCATTGGAAAACTACTAGTTGAAACGGTGATGTGTAGTCCCACCGTGTGTGTATGTTGGTTGTGCATGTGCAAACCGTGTGTAGTTTGATGAGAAAGTCATTCGTGCATCCATTGTTTTATTTTCATTTATGAAAAGTGTTTTGAAAACTGCATGTTTGTTGAATTGTAGAGCTTCTCTCACTAAGCTAGTTAGCTTACGCTCTCTTCGTTTTCCAACATGCAGATCATTAGAGTTCGGGAGGCAAGTGGGCAAGGGAGGAGCTTTTGGAGTTCTCAAACTAGCTCAAGTATGATTTGCGTTTTGTAACAATGCCTAAACGATGGGGTATACACTTGTAGGAGTTGGTGTCAAACTCCTTAGGTGATTTGTGTTAGTTGAGAATGTTAAATGATGGATGTGTTATGTTTTAGTCTCATGGATTGAGGACCATGCCTATTTTGCTGCTTAATTGTATGTGCCTAAGAGTGTATGAACTTGGCCTATGAATGCTCTATGTATGGTTGCCATATGCATGATGCCTTATGAGTGTTAAGCATGCCTCCTTTGAGAAGTTGTATGAATCCCTTGATTGTATGGTTCTTATTAGTTTCGAATGCCTTGTTGTTGTGTTATGGTTGTGAATGTTGTATGTATGCTTGATTGTGCTTAGGTGAGTCTTAAAATGCATTTAGTGTTGAGTCTTGTGTTGTTTTGCTGCCAATTGGTGTCTTGCAGTGCAGGGCGTATCGATACGCCTAAGGGCTGTATCGATACGGTCCTACACTTTGGGACACAGAATTGGCTAGGGGTACCATACTCGGGGGTGTATCGATACGCCCAAAGCTCACTAGAATTCTGAGATTTTCATGAGTCTTTGGCGTATCGGTACGGACTCTAGGCGTATCGGTACGGTTTTGTCTCGTTGACCGCGAGATGTTGACCGAGAAGGGCGTATCGATATGCTCAAGGGCTGTATCGATACGGTCTTCCTGTGTTGACTGAAGGCAGTTGACATGGTCAAGGCGTATCGATACCCTTGACTGGTGTATCGATACGGCCTGCTCTGTAAGTGTAAAATGGGTTGTTTTGGCTTGGTTGCTTTTACTCGTGATGTTTTCCGCTGTCGTGATTACTTAGGAAATAATATTCCTTTAGACAAGATAAAATTAAAAGAAATTTTTCTAGGGTTGCTAACCGAGGTGGGGCCTTAACGGGTTTCACATCGGTTTTCCCCGTGTAGCCTACTCGGACGGGTCAGTCATCTAGACCGGGATGAGGGGGTTACATTTAGTGGTATCAGAGCCTGAGGTTTTCGAGACCTCGGGCAGGTAAGTGAGGTGAGTTAATGTGTTATGTGTAGTTGCATCTTGAAGAGTGTTTTACCATGTATGCCTAAATTCTGTTGCTAGCACTGTGTATGAATACATGATATGATGACTTTGTTGTTGCTTGAGAGTAGGTCCAATGTCCCCATTGTTAGGCATTGTCGTAGAAAAATAAAAAGGAAAATCGTTTTGGTTTAACGAGCTTGAGAACCGGAGTCCTTACCCTTTTGCTAACCTAACGTTTCCCTTGTTGTTGTGTGTTTGTTGTTTTAGATTTTATTTTGCTATGGTGAGACCGAGGGGACAGCCTAGAGCGGGTGACCAGGCACCCGAGGATGTGCCTTCTGCTCCTCATGCTCCCGATGGTAATGGAGAAAACGTTAGAGGCGATGGTAATGGGCCTCAGGTTGAGGCTAATGTGGGAGGTAACAGGGCTCAAGCGAGCCAGGGTCAGGCAGGACCAGATGTGGCCCATTTGATTCAGACCATAGCCGGAGCTTTTCAGACAGCTTTGGCCGGTATGCAGGCTGCAGCACCACCTCAGGGTGCGGGGACAAGATTACCCCTAAAGAGGCTTCGTAACTTGGGGGCAGTTGAGTTCCGTGGGTTGTCTCCGGATGGTTCCGAGGGGTGGCTTGAGAGCACTACTCGCATCTTGGGTCAGATGGAGTGCTCAGACGCCCGTAAGTTGGGATGCATCGTCTCTTTGCTTCAGGGGGACGCTTATACTTGGTGGACCACTGTTACTTCCGGTATGGCCGAGGCAGATATCACATGGGAGTTCTTCAGAAATGCCTTCAAGAGGAAGTACCTTGGAGTTCGGTAGTTGGATGAAAAGAAAAGAGAGTTTATGGCTTTGGTTCAAGGAATAGGACCGTGTCTGAATACGAGGTTCAGTTTGTGAGGTTGAGCCAGTACGCACCAGAGTTGGTCTCGGAAGAGAGGGAGCAGTGTGAGCGTTTCAGATATGGGTTGACTACAGATGTGAAAACCTACATGCTAGCCTCCGACTACACTGAGTTCGATGTCTTGGTCTCTAGGGCCAAGGATATAGAGCAGAACCTAAGCTCTATAGCACATGCTAGTAGGTCTGACTCCGGAAAGAGACATGCGAACTGGGATAGAGATCATGCAAAAAGGCATAGGGATAGGAGGTACCAGCCATATACGAGACATAAGGGTGGTAACTATGGTGAGGGCCGTCAGGGCCAATGAGCCATTGTTCACACTCTAGAGTGTAACAGGTGCGGGAGACACTATCCGGGCGAATGCATGGGTATCTACGGGGCGTGTTGGAACTGTAGCTCCCGAGACCATTTGAGGCGTGACTGCCCACACCCGATTAGGGGCGGACCGGCTCCAGGTAGGGGCTTTGAGCATCAGAGAGGTCGTGGGCGAGGTCGTGGAAACTTTCAGCCAAGGATGAGGGTCAGAGGAACTTGGCTCATGTTGTAGCAGTTCAGCCCGAGGGAGGAGGACCGGCTAGGGTGTACGCTCAGCGAGAGGGGGTTACAATGGCCCTGTTTGAACACATTGAAAATGAACTGTAATATGTTTGAATATTTTGATCTATGGATAATGGTTTATGACCTATTTCGAGTGACATGCTTAAGAATAATTGGTGATTTTGCTTTTGATAAATTGATAATGCTATGTTTCAATTGGCATGATTTTTGGTTATTTCGATTATTAAGCATGAAATTGAGTATGTTGGAAATTGAATTGAATTATGGTCTTGACTTAATCGAAAGTGAAGCATGTGGTTAAATTAATGTTGTGTGAAATGTGTTCGAGCATGAACTATGAATGTTTGTTTACGTCATGCATGAAGCTATTTGTTCTGATTTTCTAAGCTTAGTTTGGTATAAATTGTATGTTGACAAGCCTAGCTAAGTAAACTCAATGCTTGATCACACTTAAATTCAAGAATGAATTAGCTTTAGCATTACCTCGCTAAGTACAATTTTGTACTTAACGCTCCGTTGTTTCCTTCTTCCTACCTTAGTAGGGTAGCTTGGACCTAAAGCTAGCATTTGATCGAGACAAGTTACAAGACCAGAAAAATGTATGGTCTTAGTCTCATATTTAGACTCCTTGATGGTGGCTTCGAAGTTTGTTTAAGGGCTCGTTTTGTTTTGTTGGGTCGTAGCCTTAGTTTACGTTGGTGTTTGAAATTATATGCTCATTGGTGCTTAATTAGGATGCCAAAATCATGTTTTGTATTTAGATAGAAAGCCTCATTATTTTTTTGTATATATGTAAGTCGAGCTAGTGGTCTTGCCTATTCTTTTGTTGTATATAGTTGATAGCTTGGCATGGTTTAGAGGCATATGAAACTTGACATTTTGTAATGATCTAGTTAATGGAAATCGAATATCATAGTATATGAATCGGACATGACTTGTATGTAAAATTGATATCTTAAATTTTGGTAATATTAGTATAAAACGAAAAAGTCCTAGATTAAATTAATCAAAGTTTCGAATGGCTTGGTGATGAATAGCTTAAGTTTCGGCATGTATGGTCTAATTTCTATCAAATAAATAAATTGTAAATGATTAGTTAATGGTTAGAATTAATTGACCATAAAGAAAGCCTAGTGATCGAATGATTGTGGAATGGTGATTTGAAATTGAAATTTGATAATGTTAATAAGATAATTGAATCGACTTGTGATTTGATATGTAAGATTAAAAAAACTTTGTTTGATCATGTATGTTACAAAAAAGTTTTTGTTAGCCCACTTTTCGCGTTTGCATTAATACGAATAATTTAATTAAAAATGGATTTTGTTTTCAATTTTATGTTTTCTGATTCCGGTAACGCCCCTCGCTCCTAACCCGAGTTAGGGGTGTTACACATGAAATTAAAAGTGTATATACCATAAGTTATATTTATATCTCAATGAGGGGTAGAGTTGTAAATATTAATAAACTGTTTTAATTTAGTTTATATAAAGGGGTAGTGGTCTTTAAGATATACGTTAACTTGCATATCTCTCCTTCCCCGTCTGAGAGTTGTGTGGCAAGAGATAACTTATTATCTTGGAAGATCAAACCCTCTCTAAAATAACCCCATCAAAAGATTCAGGTACGCTTCTGCAAATCTAGTCTTTGTTCTTAATGATTTGACATGTTTTGATATTTGGTTATATTCTTATTGAATATTTTTTTGTTCTAACAATTTAAGCAACGGAAACACTCAACATGCACAATACCAAAAAATAATATATTAATTTTATGAAAACAAAAAACATTTTGAAGTTTAAAAAATAATACTTCAATGATAAACTTGAAAGTAAGTTTCTTTCTTTTCTTTAGCTCCCATCATCTAATCCCCTCTTGCAATAGAAGATAACCCAACTTTGAATAGATATCTTCTACCCTTTACCGGTATCTTGATATACTCCCAACACTAAAAATTTGAGTTTAAGGTATATGATTAAGTTTTTAAGGTATATGATATAGTCCCAACACTACAAATTTGAGTTTAAGGTATACACGCACGCATGCACGCACACGCACGCACGCACACACACACATACATTTTGACCTAATTCTAATATTAATCTTACCAAGAGGGAGAAGATGAGGGACTCTAGAGGAAGTATGATGGTGTTCCCAGTGGTCTAAAACCAATGAACTAACGAAATATGAGGGGAAAAGAAGAACATTTTGACCTACCAACCAAACGTGTTTGCACAGAATTTAAAGGCATAATGCTAAAAAAATACCCCTAACGTTTGATTGAATAGCCACTTTGGACTCTATTCTTTTTTTGAAGCAATTTAACCCTCAACGTTTCATTTTGGATTAAAATGTCCATTTGTGAATGAAAACTGGTAATCAACTAACGCTAAACAACTTGAAATGATTTGATAGAATGACACGTCAGAAGAAAAAATATTTTATATTTTATACAAATTTATAAAATTATTTTTTGACTAATGTGTCATTCTGTAAAGTCAGCATATTTGCTTATGTGACATTGCTATCAGCGGCGTGCACTGCCATGTAGGTTTGTCACGTTATTTCAAGTCATGTAGCGTTAGCTGACTAACAGTTTTCATCCGTAGAGGGGCCATTTTGACCAAAAATAAAACGTTAAGTGTTAAATTGCTTCAAAAAAATGAATAGGGGCCAAGATGACTATACATTTAAACGTTAGGGGGCATATTTTGGCATTGTGCCAAATTTAAACAATAACTAAACTCTAAACAAAGCACGAAACAGATGGCTGTTAATTTTTAAAAATGTACAAAGGAATTTTTGAAAATATAATTCGTTCTCCTTTTTCTTTCAATGATAGGTAAAAACGAACCTATTTATAGGTAAATTCCAAAACCTAACCAATTACTAATAGACTACTACGATAAATTATTAATGATCTTTTGCGGATTTATCTTTATTTTAGACCCTTGAATTAGTTCTCTCATCTTATTAAATACATGAAGACACCTCGTATAAGTCAATTATGAGTTGTGATAATTTAAAGTTTAGAGTTAAAATTTTACAATCTCATAGCTTTTAGGGTTTAGAGTTAAGATTTTATAATTTAAAATTTAGAGTTTAAAATATAGGGGTTAGATTTAAGGTTCATAAAAAATATATATGAAAATTTAAAAATCTGCCTATCCACTGAGTTCATCAAATAATTACCCTTCTTATATTTACTACCCTTCTTATATTTACTAATGCTATATTAATAAACTCATGAAAATGAAAAAATAGGTGCCGGACACCAACCCGGCTAATGGCTTAAGAAAGTAGTAGCGGGCTAGACCACAAGTTGACAATTGGCTAATTAATTATATATTGGCATACAAGAAGCCGAAGCCTGTCGGTTAGTGAGTGAAGCACCGCTTTGTAAGAAAGTAAGAACCATGCCCCCCCTGGTGACTCTGTGTCTAGTGCTGCGGCGCAACACAAGACGGATTCTCAGCTAGGGTTACAAGCTCACGCTACCGAGCTCGGGCAAGCAAGTTTGGTAATTGCAACAAATATATATTGTACTATTTGGAATTAAATAGATGATGTGGGATAACAATTAATACGGTTTGATTGTTGCAACGTGACTCACATGTTGATTTATCTATGCCAATATATTTACTCACATGTTGGTTGGTCAAGTTGCTCATCTTTGTTCCCACGTTTTTCTTAGGTTATGGGTTCTAGACCCACTAGAAACACTCCCTTCCTTACCTTAGAGTCCCCTTCCCCTTCCTCTCTAGGTATCATTAGTATTAGAATTAAAATTTGTCAAAAAATAGTCACTTATAATATTTATTTTTTAAAAGGCATATTTACACGTTTTAGGTAAGGTATAAAGTCAAAAATAGCCCCAATGTTTTACCTTTTGGTCACTTTAGCTCATATTCTTTTTTTGGTAGAAATATCCCCTTAACGTTTCATTTTTATACAATTTTCACTATCGATGGATGGAAACCATCCGTCAGCATACGTTGACCGTCTAAGGCTGACATGGCGTTCTTACGTGGCATGAGAATATGACATGGCACTATCACGTGGAAAGTGATGTGGCACTGGTGACACATAAGAAATTGTTTTATTTTTATTTTTCAAAAGTGACTATCTATAAAAAGATAACACGTGGCAACTTCCTATTGGAAGAATTTTAAACAAACCAAAATTTTATCCCAGTAACCTGGGTCCGAGTCTCCATAACATCATAATTTTGTTTTTGTTCAAAATTCTTCCAATAGGAAGATGCCATGTGTCATCTTTTTAGTGGTAGTCACTTTTGAAAAATAAATAAAAACATATCTTATCTTACAAGTCACCAATGACATGTAACTTTAAAACCCGAGTCCCCTCTGATGAACACTATCCTCTTTTCAACTTGAACTACTTATTGGTTCTAATCTTATAAAATGAATTAAAATCTATAATTCTAAGATCAATTTGTGAGAGAAAAATATGTAAAGACAAATAAATAAACTTGGTATCACAATTTTTTTTCCAAAGAAGAAAGTTTGACCTTGGAATGAAATTTACCAAAAATGACTTCTTAATTGAAGAAAAGTATGGATACCTCCCACCAGAACCACGAATTGAAGATTTAAGTGACCAATTATGTTACACGTGTTATAGGTATTAAATTTTCATGGAATTAAAAGTGTATATGCCATAAGTTATATTTATAATTCAATGAGGGGTAAAGTTGTAAATATGAATCAACTGTTTTAATTCAGTTTATATAATAAGGTAGTAGTTCCCAAGATATACGTTAACTTGCATATCTATTTTCTTGTCAGAGAGTTTTGTGGTAAGAGATAACTTATCATCTTGGAAGATCAAACCCTCTCTAGAAAAACTCCATCAATGAATTCAGATACACTTCTGCAAATCTAGTATTTGTTCTCTCATTCAGAAGATCCAATGCTTTTTAGTCTCCGTTAATTAGGGTTTGGTAACCTTAGGTTTTGAAATTTCGAATGTTAGTATATTACGTTTTGATTCATCATGGTGATAACCCTTTACTGTTATTGTTGAAATTAGGGTTGAAAAGAAAATGCCAAAAACAAGATTTGAAAAAAGAGAAGAATAAAAACCAAGTTGTCTTACCTCCTAAAATCTTCCAAGATGGTGAAGGTTGGTGGAAGAGAATAGTTATTAGGCTTAGGAAAACTTGTCGTGAAAAAGGAAATGGGAAAAGGGAGAAGAAATGAGTTTTTGAAATATATTATTTTATTTCAATTAAAAATCCATCTCCAAAACCCTTTTGTTACCCATTTTACCAAAAACCCCATTTTCCTCAAAAGCTTTTGAATTCGATCATTTAAATTGTTTTCTCCAAAATTAGCTTAACCCGAACCGGCTTAACCAAACCCGAATATCTCTCGGGCCCTAAACTCGGGCGTTACATTGCTTAAGTCAGAACTTGGTTTGACCCGGGAATTTGATGACCCGAACCCGATCTGTAACCTACTGTTGGTTACTCGAACCCGAATTGGACTTGTTACTGTAGTAACCGAACCCGACCTGCATCCGACCGAAAACGACCTAAACCTGAATTGGACCGGTTATTGTGGACCCGAAACCTGACCTACGCCCGACTGAAACGAACCCGAACCCAAGACTGACCTGGAAGATAACCGATTTTACCCGACCTGTTTTGAACCCGACCTATTATGGACCCGACCTGTTATGAACCTAAACTGATATAGACCTGACTTAAAATGTTAAATAATTTAAAGTGTAAAGTGTTCATTATATACTTAATAAATTTTTTGTTTTAATAGATGTATAATATATATTATATTCTTAATAAAAATTAAGACATTTTTTATTAAGATAATTTTTTTATTAAGTATATATATGCTTAAAATTTTTAATTATATTATGCTTAATAAAAATTCATTATATACTTAGTATACTTAGTAAATTCATTATATTAAGTAAATTATTTAATAGAAATATGTCTTAATTTTTAACATAGTATATAATATATATTATGTTAATTTTATTATGCTTAATAAAATTTTTGTCTAAATAGACACATGTCTTAATTTTTATAAAGTAAACTATTTAGTAGAAATATATACTTAATATACACTTAGTAAAGGCATTATATTTTGCTTGTTAAATATATATATATATATATATATATATATGTTAAAAATTATATATAATGCATTATTTTAACAAAAACCCTAAACCTAAACTATATATGTATGTATGTATCAATGTATGAACCATAAACTATAAACCATAAATCCTAAACCTAAACAAAAAAATCGTAAAACCTAATCTGTAGAACGTGGCAATCGATCGAATAAAACCAAGAGGGGGGGTGAATTGGATTTTTGAAAATAACGGCGGAAGCTAATTGCAAAGATAAAAATTGCAAAGCGATTTAGAGTGGTTCGACTTTCTAACCAAAGTCTACATCCACTACCTTAGCGTCCACACTAAGGATTTCCCACAAATTCACTAATTTGTCTTTCCTTTAAGGACAAGGAGTAACCTTACACACTTCAATAGACTTATACCCCAAAGTCTATTGAATCCTATCCCAAAGTTGGATACAAATGAGCAAACTAGAAAATCCTCACTAGGAAAGTGTTTGCAAAGTTTAAGCTCTCTCACACACCCGAATAAACACTAGAACAAGAATTACAATGAAGAACACTCTAGTGTTTTTCAAGAAAGATCGAAAAATAAGCTCGAAATAAACTCTTGGAAGCTTGAATGCTTGTATATGCTTTCTTGATGTTTCTTACTCTTTCTTGATTCTTCAATATTGATCCAAAGCTGTATTTATAGTGTTGTTTGAGTATCTAGCCGTTAGGAGCCTTTGGGGGGTCTTTGGAGCCGTTGGGAGTGTTTATTTTTGACTTTAAAAAGCTCCCCTGTACTTAAGTTTCGAAACCTTTACAAAGGGTTTCGAAACTTTATAAATGGATTTGAAAATTATGACCGTTACAGGCCAAAGGTTTCGAAACCTTCATAAGGTTTCGAAACTTTCAGGCCAAGGTTTCGAAACCTTATGAAGGTTTCGAAACCTTTACCCAGGTTTCAAAAACAGAGTGCTACTGCCATGCTACTGCCCAGTATAGTTTCGAAACTTTGATATAGTTTCGAAACTTTCCTTCCAAAATGAGTATTTTGGGCATTTGTTGGCTTTTAAAAATGTAGTTCGATATACGTATTGAATCGAACTTTTTCAAAGTATTTTGTCAAGTTAAAATCGAGTTTTTGAAAAATTTATTTCTTTAAAATTACTTTACAAATTTTTACAATTTAGTCCTTTAAAATTTCTTTTTAAGTTATATCAAAATCAAAATAAGTTCAACAATCTCCCCCTTTTTGATATAACAAAACATTTTGTAAAAATTTGTTTTTGAAATAATTTGTTTAATATTTTCAAATCTCTTTCATAAGCTCCCCCTTAATAAATGTCTTTATGAAATCTTTGAAAATTATAATTTTAAAGACATAATGAAATATTTGAATAAAAACCTTTTTGGTAAAAACAAATTTGCTTTTAATCTTCTCCCCCTTTTTGTTATAGCAAAAAGGATAAATGGCTACACAAGCAACAAAAACGTTAATAGATCAATATAATTCAATAGCATATCATCTATCAAGCATATCATCCAAGATTTATAATCCAACAAAATAAAATTCATAGAAATATTCAATCAAAGAGCATAATATGTCTTAAAAACAAAGACTAAAGCGTAAATCAAAATAAGTCTAAAAATGTACCAATAACATCATAAAGTCATATAGAATGCAAATGTAAACTAAACATCATCCTGAGGCATCTGTGGAAAAAAGTGAGTATGAACATCGTGCATATCATGCTCCAAAGATGCTACGCGATCATCTAAGCCACGAAGATGAGCATCGATGCTATCGAAGCGCGTGACCATGGTCGCATACATAGTCTCTAAGGTCATAGGTGCTGGTGTCGGTGCTAGTGGAGCCTCTCCAATAGGATCCTCATGATCATCAAACTCCTCTCCTCTATGAACCCAACCGTGATCTCCATGATACCATTGGGCTTTGTGACAAGATTTAATGTCAATAAAGCTCTTGTTCTTAACATGTGGATCTAAGGAAGTGTCAATATTGAGCTTCCTAAAAATATGGCTAAGAACATTTCCATAAGAGAGAGAGAAAGAGGTGGGATTATGAATGATTTTGATGAGGTTGAGGAAAATGATGGTAGCAATATCGGGACAAGTTCTATGACGATATTGGCGTAGCCACCAATAATCACAAGCTCTCATACTAGTGGCTTTTCCGCCGGAGGGACGGAAGAACCAAGTAGTAAGGAGTAAAAAAAGGCGCTCCTCAAGAGGAAGGTGAGTAGGACTACCATCCGGGAAAGCGGGAATGTTGTGAGCATCATTTTCGTTTGAACTACCATTTAAAGGAACACCTAAAAGATCAGCTATGATTTGAGGTGTTATATCGAATTCGGTACCCATAAGGTAAGAACGGATACCTATGATGGTATTTCGATCCCTAGGTGATCGAATGAAAGAGGCATTGGCAAAAAAGGCACGAACTAATTTGCGATGGGTGTAAGGAGGAATGTTTAGAAAATCAAGCCATTTCCAATCGGCAAATAGTTCAAAAAGATCAAAATTAAAATCTGGAGAAGTAAGAAAATCAAAATCAATAGTTCTTTCTTCTCTAACTTTTTTATTTTCATATATACTTTGATATTTATCTAGGTTATCCGAATCCCTAAAGCAACGATCCTCAAATTGAGGGTTTGGATTTGAACTAGAATTTTGGCCAATTTCATTGCGTTGTCGTTTAGCTCTAGGAGGATTGGTTCTAGGAAGAATTACTCTAGGAGGCATGATTTTTTGGCTAAAAAAAATTTTGGTTGGGGAATTTTATCAAACACTTTGTGGGCAAGAGTTTAAAGGTGTTTAAACAAGAGTTCTAACAAGATTGGGTGATACCTCCTGCAAAAACACAACATATATAGCAATATAATCAACCCACATTGTTCTAAAAATCACTAAACTTGATTCCCTAAAATTTTTATAACCCTAATATTCTCAAAAAAATTTGAAGAACTTGAAGATTTAATCAAGAAATTACCTCAAATAGTTGTTGAAGATGATGAAATAAGCCCAAAGGATTGAAAAACACTTGTAGATTTGAGCAAAGGTTTTGAGGATTTTGAGAGAATTTGGGTTTATGGCCGTTTAGGTTTGATGAAATAAGAGTTAGGGTTGAAGAATATTGTGTTTATAAGCTTAAAACCCGTCCGAACTCGGCCTGCTTTAATGAAGGTTTCGAAACTTTGGGAAAGTTTCGAAACTTTCAGCCTAAGGTTTCGAAACTTTTCCAAAGTTTCGAAACTATTGCCTCCAGTAGCAAAAAAAAAAAGATTCTGGGCACCTAAAAGTTTCGAAACTATTCTAAAGTTTCGAAACTATCTGACCAAGGTTTCGAAACTTTGTATAAGTTTCGAAACTTTGTCCTGTAAAGACTTAGAAATTTTCAGATTTTGCCTCAAAATTGTTCCTAAAAGCATTCTAATATTACTATGATTATTATCAACATTAAAGACCATATTTGAACCAAAAACAAAGAATTTTACGCTTTATAGTTGGATTTAAAAGTGACTATCTTAATTTAATGTCACAAAAAAAATTTAAACAATTAAGCACATAAAATTGCTAATATTTTAAGGCCTAAATACAAACAATTAACACATAAGGCCAAACATTTAGCAAACATGCAAAACATAACTCCCCCTTACTAAAAGCATTCATACAACATATGGGGAACCTCAAACATGTTTCAACACAAAATATTCATACAAATCAACATGTAAGAGTAAATTTTGCATAAAAATGTTACCACTTGAATCAAGATATGTCGATTGAGCTTCTTCAAGTGTCCTTTCATTTTGTGTGTCTAGAGCTTTCAAGTTTCTTCAAATTTGCATATCATTGCTCCAACACACCTACAAAAAAGGGACTATGTATGTTTTGGTACCCAAACTCTTTTGGGTCCATAAGAGTTAGTTCCTAATAATTTAGTCCCTTTGGGTATCCATTTTGACAATAGATTAAAATCTTTGTTAGCAATGAGTCCCTTTGGAACCCAAATGCTCCTAATCATCTTTCGATTAGGTGATCTTTGTCTATACCCTTGAAAGTTCTTTCTAACATAGTTGGTTTTTGAACTTTCACATTTTTCAACAATTTTTGTTCCAACTTTGTTGAAAGAAGCTTTAAGATCATCAAGTTCCTTTTGATGATCTTCATGGACCTTTGAAAGTAAGTTTTGCAAGTCTTGATTTTTCTTTTCAAAATCTTTTAATTGGACTTGCATTTCTTCGAACTTGCTTTCAAATTCCTTATTAGTCTTAGAGAGAGAGTCATTTTCATTTTTTAATTTTGAAGTAATTTTTCTATTTTTCAAAATTAACTTCTCATACTCTAAGGCTAATTCATTATAAACCTCTTGTAATTCATCGAAAGTATAATCAAATGAATAAGATGAATTAGAGGTTACCATTGAGTCATCCTCGATAGCCATAAGACACAAGTTGACTACTTCATCCTCGTCCTCGTCGGAGGAGTCATCGCTCCAAGTAGCTACGTGAGCCTTGTGCTTCTTCCTCTCATAGCTATTTTTCTTTAGTTGAGGACAATCGAACCTGATATGTCCCGGTTTGTTGCACTCATAGCAAGTTAGAGGATCTCTCCCTTTGTTGCTTTTGAATCCCTCTTCTCTTTGGAATCTTCTTCCTTTGTTGGTCAACATGAAGTTTTTGAATCTTTTGGCAAACATAGCCATTTCTTTTTCTTCATCTTCTTCACTAGAATCATCATCCTTTTTGGATGCTTTAAGGGCAAGACCAACTTTCTTTTTCTCCACTTCCTTCTTCTTTTCTTCCTTGCCCGTTGACATCATTTCGTGAGTAAGCAAGGAACCAATAAGCTCATCCAATTTGAGAACTTTGAGGTCCTTTGCTTCTATTATGGCGGTTTTCTTCGAATCCCATGAATCGGGAAGAGAGTAGATCATCTTCCTCACAAGTTTGTCCTCGGGGATTACTTCGCCATAACCTTTCAAACCATTTACGATCACGGAGAATCGATCGGACATGGTTTTGATGTCTTCCTCGGGGTCCATCTTGAAGTTCTCATAACTTAGATTGAGGAGCCCGATTTTGGTCTCCTTCACTTGATTTGTACCTTCATGTGTAACTTCAAGTTTGTCCCAAATTTCTTTTGCATTGGAACAAGATGACACCCTTCCATACTCGTCCGGGCCAAGGGCACAAAAGATGAGATGCATAGCTTTTGCATTTGTTGAGAATCCTTTGTCTTCTTCAACACTCCATGTTTCAATATTGCTCGTTGGTGCTATGTACCCTCTCATGATGATTTTCCAAGCTTCAAGATCATAAGCTTGGATGAAGAGCTTCATGCGGTTTTTCCAATACGCATAATTTACTCCATTGAAGAAAGGCGGTTTGTTGGTGGGTTGAGAATCTCCCCAAGCTACAATATTGGAGGTGGATGCCATGGATGACTTTGTGGATGATTGCACACTTCTTGGATCTTTTTCAAGAGGTTGTAAGACCTTCTAATGAACCAAGCTCTGATGCCAATTGTAGAACGTGGCAATCGATCGAATAAAACCAAGAGGGGGGGTGAATTGGATTTTTGAAAATAACGGCGGAAGCTAATTGCAAAGATAAAAATTGCAAAGCGATTTAGAGTGGTTCGACTTTCTAACCAAAGTCTACATCCACTACCTTAGCGTCCACACTAAGGATTTCCCACAAATTCACTAATTTATCTTTCCTTTAAGGACAAGGAGTAACCTTACACACTTCAATAGACTTATACCCCAAAGTCTATTGAATCCTATCCCAAAGTTGGATACAAATGAGCAAACTAGAAAATCCTCACTAGGAAAGTGTTTGCAAAGTTTAAGCTCTCACACACACCCGAATAAACACTAGAACAAGAATTACAATGAAGAACACTCTAGTGTTTTTCAAGAAAGATCGAAAAATAAGCTCGAAATAAACTCTTGGAAGCTTGAATGCTTGTATATGCTTTCTTGATGTTTCTTACTCTTTCTTGATTCTTCAATATTGATCCAAAGCTGTATTTATAGTGTTGTTTGAGTATCTAGCCGTTAGGAGCCTTTGGGGGGTCTTTGGAGCCGTTGGGAGTGTTTATTTTTGACTTTAAAAAGCTCCCTTGTACTTAAGTTTCGAAACCTTTACCAAGGGTTTCGAAACTTTATAAATGGATTTGAAAATTATGACCGTTACAGGCCAAAGGTTTCGAAACCTTCATAAGGTTTCGAAACTTTCAGGCCAAGGTTTCGAAACCTTATGAAGGTTTCGAAACCTTTACCCAGGTTTCAAAAACAGAGTGCTACTACCATGCTACTGCCCAGTATAGTTTCGAAACTTTGATATAGTTTCGAAACTTTCCTTCCAAAATGAGTATTTTGGGCATTTGTTGGCTTTTAAAAATGTAGTTCGATATACGTATTGAATCGAACTTTTTCAAAGTATTTTGTCAAGTTAAAATCGAGTTTTTGACAAATTTATTTCTTTAAAATTACTTTACAAATTTTTACAATTTAGTCCTTTAAAATTTCTTTTTAAGTTATATCAAAATCAAAATAAGTTCAACATAATCCTTAAACCTCTAAACCGTAAACCCTAATCCATTATGTATGTATGTGTAATGTATGTAAGTATTTATGTATCAATGCATGAACCCTAAACCCTAAACCCTAAACCCTATATGTGTATGTGTATGTGTGTGTACGTGTATGTGTGTGTGCGCGTATGAGTCTGTGTCAATGTATGAACCCTAAACCCTAATGTATATATATTAATATTAATATTAATATATATGTGTGTATATATATGTATATGTACGTATATATAACATATTAACATATATGTATAAATATATTAATTAATATGTATATGTATATATTTAATTATTCATATATGTGTATTATTGTATATGTTTATAATTTTAATTCAAATTGACCACTATTCTTCTTCTTTTTTTTAATTTAGTTCAATGTTTATAATTTTAGTTTAATATATTTGTTCATCATAGTCCCTAAAACTTTATTTTTTTATTTCAAATTGACTTGACCCCTATTCAAATTTTTTTGCAATTTAGTCACGTGATTTTAATATGATGGCATTTTTATTCATGTTGAATCGTTGATGTTAGTCCCTAAAATTTTATTTTTCACCAAAATTTACCCTTATTATTTTATAATTTTTGTAATTTACTCCAATATCTTAGATAGTTAGATATGAATCATTTCTGATATTTTTGTTCATTTTAGTCCGTAAACTTTAAATTTAGTACAAATTGACCCCTATTATTTTTGTAATTTACTCTAATATTTTTCAAATGAATCATTAAATGATATTTTTGTTCATTCTACTACTGCATATTGCCTAGTATTTCTTTTTAATGTGATTCATGTTCGTCATTCTTCAAGGGCATGTAATAATTAGCTCGAAATGAATGACCAACCTAAAGTCTATCGACCTAAACGGTCAAACCCGAATCAACCCGACCTGAAATTACCCAACCTGAAATGAACCCGACCTGAAGTCTACCCGAACCCGAATTAACCCGTCAATTAACCGTTTCGACCCGACCTAAAATTAACCCGACCTAAAATGGGCCTGACCTGAAATGGACCCGACTTGAAATGAACCTGTAACCCCCTAGACCCGCCTATGCATTACAGCGGATCCTAGGAAGTCACATTAGGGTCACAAGAGCGACCCACAGTAAAAATACACATAAAACATATTTCTTCAAAAACACTTATTAAACTGTAAAATCAACTTTTGTTTAAAATACCATTTCGAGAAGTCGTTTAAACACATAACAGAAATTTCAGAAAGTGCTTTACAAATACTATCATAAAATAATACATGACATACATGCCCACTAACTATACAGTACCGTACTCCAGAGGCAACGCCGAGGGAACTCCGAACACTGTTGTCAAACATTAAGTCATGCTATATTCTTTTAACCTACGATGGTAAAAACAGCGTGAGCTTGGAAAAGCTCAGTAATACAGAACTACCAAAAGATGCTATAAGCTCATGCAGATATATGGTAGGCATAACATTTTTATGATGTTCCAAGTAGTAACAGTCTTCATTTCCCTTCTGCTATTTCAGGATAACGTTACTTGAGAATAACAGTACTTGTTCTTTATTCAAACGTTGAGTAATAAACAAGAATTATACAAGGTGATATATTACGAAGATGGAAATAACGAGTTTAATGTCTAGTGTGTCCCAATAGGTGCATATCAAATAGGCATAAATGCATATCAATCATATCATGAGAACACATAACAATTCAATGCAAATGTTCAAGTACATGCAAGAGTTTACTAGTAACTATCCTCCAACCTTACACCAATATGCAGCCCCCCAGAACTGCATTCATAAGGAATTACCCTAGGCCCGATGGGCATAGGTACCACCTAAGGGGCTGCCTTAGGTCCATAAGGACTTACCCTAGGCCCGATGGGCATAGGTGCCACCTAAGGGGCTACCTTCGGTCCATAAGGATTTACCCGTGCTAAAGCATCGGTACCTACTCAAGGGGAGACCTTGAGTCCATAAGGATTTACCAGCTTGATCAGGGCTGTACCAACAGGGACTTCATAACATAACCCAACAATATACCCCAGATAGTAATCAGTGTTCAGATTCCAGACATGGGTAACAGAATACATGTGACAGATATATGTTATTAAGAGCATCAGAAACGGAAGAATTCATGCTTTTGACAGATAAATGGGCATACCATTGAGCAAAGCAGATATTTTCATCATTCATCATGCAAACAGATTGTAACATTATAGGTCAAGCTAACAGATCATACTATCAAGTTCATCAGACAACCAGGCAATACCATCACAGATCAAGCAATCACATAACAAGTATACACGTTGAACAAACATACATCAGGTACGCAGAGAATGTCATCATATATCCAGTTGATCATTTCGTCTCATTTTCCAACATATTGATGCAATCTCAATAACAACATAAAATATTAATCAAACATAATATTGTTTATGATTAAATCATTGTGCAATTCATTCAACAAAATATATCACACATGGAACACACTAGATAGAACAGTTTATTTCTTAAAGATACTCGGTACTTACAGAAGGGGACACATTGAACTTTTGGCAAATTGGACGAATTTCAAGAACGAGGTCCCTATTAGAAAGGGGGTTGTAAAACGATTCATATCATGTATTCAAGAATTGATACATCAAGATCTTAAAAAGTTCATATATATTATGAGTACTTTATTCATTTAAGCATACAAGGGCATTATGGTCATTTTATCATACATGGGCGTGTTGGTAACTTATACTAACGGGGCATGAACAGTTGCTCAGGAAATTCCATTTTCTCATCAGGTTTCCAATCAGGCATTCGGAGATTTCTCTGTTAAGACCTTTCACGATATCGGATACATTCATGGCTATCTTAATTACTTTGGCCAACAAGGGAATTTTAGTCTTTTAATTATCAGGGGTGATTTTTGTAATTTAGTTCAGTACTATAAAATGACGATTTACAATATTTAACATATATTTAAACGATTGCTTTCATAATTCACCACAGGACTTGCCACAGAGTAGTCGAACTTATATTCTGTGTGGAAAAACTTCCATCCTCATATTAATATTAGGAGTGATTGACATACCAGAGTCATGCTTCAACCCTTAGGGGCATTTCAGTCATTTTTAACTTTATTGGCTTTTCCAAAATTTTATCAGTGTAAACCCCTCGTCCCGGTCTGGCCGGATGACCGGTCCGAATGGGCTACACGGGGAAAACCGAAGTGAAACCCGTTAAGGATCCCCTTCGGTTAGCAACCCTATCTTTTTTTTTCATTTTAAAACTTGTCTAGATGAGTATTAAATCCTAAGTGGTCATACAACGGAACAACAAACACGAGAATATCAAACAAACCCAAACCAACATTTATCGGCCCAATTTAGGTTTAACTGCAGGCGGTATCGATACACCTGAGGGGTGTATCGATACACCATGACTGGGTCAAAAGGTCAAAGTCAACCCGTGGAGACCGTATCGATACACCCAAGGAGTGTATCGATACCCTACCCGACGGTTGACTTCTCACGGTCAACGCTAGGATGACCGTACCGATACGCCAAAGACCGGTATCGATACCAAGTTGGACGGTGACTCCTGTGACCAAAATGGTATCGATACGTCTGAGACCGGTATCGATACCAAGCTGGACAGTAGCTCCAGTGTCCAAAATGGTATCGATACGTCTCCCCGCGTATCGAAACGAAAGGCCTAGAATAAGAAGGCCGTATCGATACGGGTCCAACCGTATCGATACCCCTGCTCTGCAACACCTCATTTCACTACTTGGTAACTTCACATAAGGTTCTAGATGCACTTTTGGACACTCCTAAGCACACACAATCATTCATACAACGAACCACAATCAGGACTTGACATGAGAGTCATTTAATCTAACGAAAACATACAAATCAAAACCCCATACAATCCCACAAAGAAGCATACTTAGCAAGCATAAGACATTCATAGGCCAACAATCCAAGAAGCAAAAGCATAACCAAATATGAGTTTAACATGCTCAAACATAATCTCCTAAGGAGTTTGACCCCAACTCCTAAACTCTATACCCCATCGTCTAGGCATTATTACAAAAGCAAACCATACTTAAGCTTGCTTGAGAACTCCAAAAGCACCTCCCTCGCCCGCTCGCCTCCCGAACTCTAACGATCTGCACGTTGGAAACAAAAGAGCATAAGCAATCTAGCTTAGTGAGAGAGGCTCTACAATTCACAACATGCAGTTTTCCAAAACACGATTTTATATGCAAGAAAGCAATGGATGCACAAGGGTCTATCTCAACCACAACACTTGGTTTTCACAAGCACAACCAACATACACGTACGGTGGGACTACACATCACCGTTTCGACTAGTGGATTTCCAATGGGACTACACATCAAAGTACTACCCTACTAGTCACTACCGGTGGGACTACACATCACCGTAGTTTAGACCACCATCACGTGAGGCACGAACTCAACACGACTACAACATTAACAACTTAAAATGCATTCAAGTAATCACAACGTATACACAATTAACATATCACAACCACATGAGAGTAGAGAGGCTTACACACGGGTTTAGGTGACCTCTCAAGGTTCCACCCAAACCCCAAAGGAATCCATATCGAGCACAATGTAAAAACTAATAATTCTACTCACCGTTGCTACCCAAGAGAAGATCGAAGACCAAGCTCAAGACACCAAAATCCCCGGATTCGTCCCCGAAGCTTCTCCAACCGAAATTCTCGTTTCTAGTCATTCCAACACCAATCAAACAATCCCAAATCAGTCCATGTTCTACAATAATCAACCCGGAGTACATACCAAGCACAAAACATCAATTTTTCCATTGAAAACAAGCTCAAAATTCCAAAATCCGAGCAGCCCTTAAGCACCCTTCAAAACCATTGATTTCAACCCTCAAATTACTCCCTAAAGCCTTTTAAACAATACTTACATATAGCCTAACCATCAGCCCTCAAGATTCCACCTAAAACACCCCCAAAACTCAACTTAAAACCTCCCAAAAACCTCCCCAAAACCCCATTTCGGGAAAACACCCAAAACCTTAAAAAAAATCAGTTTTGTTGGACCTTTTTGGTTGTAGATTACTCATAGAACTTCAACAAATCAAAAACTAGAATCAAAGACTTCAAAGGCAACATTTTTAATTCAAAACCCTCTAAACTCCAAATTCCAAAACATGTGTAGAAATGAAAATAAAAGGCATCAACTTGTAGAGGATAATGAGGGTAAGTCAAAAACGAAATTACCTTTGCAAAATCTTCAGAAATGAGCAAGCTATTGAATGGAATAGTAACAAGGGGAGAGGGTTTCTTTTTGGACGTTGAAGTGAATAGTGGGGATGGGAAGAAGATGACTCAAAATACATTATTTTAGGTTTGTTTAAAATGGGAGGTCAAAAGACCAAAACACCCTTAATGAATTAAGGGAACTACAATGGATGACACCATGGGAAGATTGGGCTTGTCTTGAAAATGGTCCAACTAAATTTTATTTGCCTTAAAACCCGAGGCCCAAACCATTATTTTATTATTTAAAAGTTTGGAACCAAAACCCGAACTATTTTTAAATTATTAATTTCACCCGACCCTCGAACCCGGGTGTTACAACTCTCCCCTACTTAAGGAATTTCGTCCTCGAAATTACCTGGCGAAAACAAATACGGAAACTGCTCAAGCATGTCAGCTTTCCTCTCCCACGTGGCTTCCTCCACACCTCTATGTCTCCATAAGACTTTGACTAACTCTATGGTCTTGCCACGCAATACCTTGCTATCAGAAGCAAGTATCTCAACTGGTTCCTCGTTGTAAGATAAGTCCGGATTTAACTCTATTTCTTCCACTGGCATGACATGGGACGAGTCCGATCTATACCTCCTAAGCATCGACACATGAAATACATCATGAATCTTCTCTAGTTCAACTGGGAGTCTCAATCTATACGCAACCGGACCAATTCTCTCAACTATCTCATAAGGCCCTATGTACCTTGGGCTCAACTTGCCCTTCCTTCCAAACCTCATCACCTTCTTCCAAGGTGAGACCTTCAAGAACACTTTATCCCCCACGAAGTATTCTACTTCTTTCCTTTTTAAGTCGGCATAGGACTTTTGCCGATCTGAAGCCGCTTTCAAGCGATCACATATCAACTTCACCTTCTCGGTGGTTCCCTTAAGCAATTCGGGCATCGGCACAAGTTTCTGTCCGGTCTCGGCCCAACAAATCGGGGTCCTACACTTCCTACCATACAAGGCCTCATAGGGAGCCATCTGAATGCTCGATTGAAAGCTGTTATTATACGCAAACTCCACTAATGGTAGGTGTTTCTCCCATGACCCCTAGAAGTCATTGATACAACACCTCAACATATCCTCCAATATCTGAATTACCCTCTCGGACTGCCCATCCGACTGCAGATGATACGAAGTGCTGAAGTTCAACCAAGTGCCCAAGGCTCGATGCAAACACTCCCAAAATCTAGAGGTAAATCTCGGATCTCGATCTGACACAATCGACTTCGGTACCCCATGAACTCCAGATCCTTACATTTATTAACTTTCTCGTTCGAGCATTTTAATCTTATCTAGGTTATCATACTCAATTTCATATCCGGTTTGGCTTAAGCAGAACTAACATCACTCCTCATCATATTTATGCATGCATTTACCGAATACCAGCATGTTCATAAAGCATACTAGAAGTAGTAGTGTACTACCTTTAATACTTGCTACATCGGTCGACCATGATACTCCGTTTGATCACTCTCGAACCCGAATGCGACGTCCTCAACATCTCGAATACAAGGAACGATAAATACCTTCAATCGCACAAATTCCAAGATCAGACCTTACTCACAAGCTCTTAACCAATAATTAAGTACATAAACAAGTTTGGGCTCAAGGTCAGATTTGGAGGCTTTCAGATCAGAATTTTGCAAAACGGGCTTCAAAAACGGACTCAGGACGTCGAAAAACATAAAATAGGAGTTTTCGGAAAATTTGACTTTTTGGTCAACGGTCAAAGTCAACGGGTCAAAGTCAACGCTGACGTCATCATGACGTCAACAGTCAACAGAGGGTCAACTGAGCTGACTCGACGGGTTAACTCACTAAGTCAACTCGGGCGAGTTGACTCAGTCGGATCGAATTTGGGTCAGAGATGGGTCGGGTCGAGCTCGGGTCGGGACGGTTCGGGTTTGGGTCATGGGTTGACCGGTTTAACCGGTCTAGCCGGTTCAGACCGGTCCACTTACCATTCGACAAAGCTTTGCCGTCCGGTCACCAGAAAAACGCTGGAGAGGTCGCCGGAGACGTCGAGGGGCACCGCCTGGCCATAAACAGAACGCAAAATTAGCCCACAACACTTCCACTGCGAAAACAAATCGGAAGTCGGTCAGAAACTTACCAAAAAAGAACCAAAAGGTCAAAACCTCGTCGGAAAAGACGAAGCTCCGACGAAGACCTTAACGAAGTCGGAGGAACGATCGGTTTACTGGGTTTTGTTCAAAACGACCTGGGGAGCTGAGATCTGGAGTCCGATTTCCCGAACTGACGTCGACGGTGGTCGGAAACGTCGAAAACAGTGGGCGACGCTTGAGGTTCTCGCCGAACCCTTCAGGCAACTTTCACGATCAACGGCAACTCAGACGCGCGAATGGCCGACGGGGTTGGGTTCGGGGTTCAATGGCGAACACACAGGCAACGGCGGTGTTGGCCACGATGCGGCGGTGACGGCAGATCGGGCCGGTGTCAGAGTGGGGAAGGTGAGAGCTTTCTGGAATTTTCTCAAAGTTCCACATTCGAACCAAAATCCCACGGTAGGTGAAGAGTTGGGTTAATAAGTTAATTTACAAGCCTTCAGGCTTAACTTAAATAGCCAAACGAGGTGACCCTTGACAGAAATAAGCCATTGGCTCAGCGGTTTAAGCAAGAGGTCACAAAGGAGGGGTGAGGTCGTGGGTTCAAACCCCACCAGACTCACTTGTTTAGCATTTTTTTTCTTACAATTTTCGTTGGGGTCTTACAGAACCCGACCTGAAGATGACCCGCACCCGACCCGAGTCGAGTCAAAACATCAAATCAACTTGAAAATGACCTGTATCCGATTTGACCCGACCCGACAGAACCCGACCTGAAACCCATTCGATTACATGTTTTTACATCCCTACACAGAAACACAAGAAAAGGGGACAAATAATTTTTGTTCCCTGACTTCTATAATCAAACAAGTGCAAAACAAATTATTAATGGAAGTAAAAACTTAAAAGAAAATAAGGGTACAAATCCAAAGTACAAAAACGAGACAGAATCAACTTGAGAAAGCTCACATGGCTTAAACCCTCTCTAAATTCCAAGATAGCTTTGAATAATCTTTTAGGGAATAGTTAAGAAATCAAAGGATGTTGAGGTACACAACTGGTTGAGAAATGAATTCTTCGAATGGCCACTAAATTAATGCAAAATATTTTTTTCCTTCTGGAAAGATGTATGGTTCACAACCAGAGCTCTTAAAGAGGGATTCTCTCGCTTTTTCTGGTTAACAATCTCTAAAGGTGTAGGTGTCTATTCAAATTAACCTTATGATACTTCAGATAGGTCGACCAGTAGGATGTCAATTCAATCCGAAGAAAAAAAATGATCTAAATTTAATTTTAAAAATTCCGAATTTGAAAAAGTGACCGAGTCTTAATAAGGGCGGATCGAATATGGATCCTACCAAGATTTGTTCTGAATCCGATCATAGTCCATATCCGATCCAAATTTAATCCGACTCCGATTCATATCCCATTTCGAATCAAAACATTTATGACTTTTAATTCTTTAAAACAAAATACCACTAACTATATTTACAAAATATCATTTATAATATATACCTTAAAAAATAAGACATCATATATAAAGTAAAAAAGTTAACCAAAATACATTAAAAGAAACATTAATATATATGATGAAACTTGGAATGAGGGTAAAAACAAAATTAACTTACATACTAAAAGTGATAATAAGTATATAAATGTATTAAAAATGCAAGTTAAATAAGAATAGTTACTCTGATTTATATTAATATAATGTAATATATCTACGTATATCATATGCATATACACATAAATATGAATTGCCGAAAATTAAGGAAATTAGTGAATGAGATAGTAAATGACGAAATTGCAAGATAAAGTTAAGACATATGTCGGTATTCTTATCAGTTGTCTTGTCAGTTGCCTTGTCGGTTACATGGGCCTCTGTGCCTTTTGATGCTGCCCCGGCTTTGTCTTTCTTGGCCATCCCAAGCAAACTCAGAATGAATTCCAAGGCTGACGCGGATAGGGTAATCGAGAGATTGGATGGCTTTAGATTATATGGAGCATGGATTAGGGTGTCGCTTGCACAGAGGGAGGCTCGTACAACATATTGGAAGAAGAAATCAGCCGAATCACAACATCAATCAAATTCGGATCGATCTCAATTGAAGCCTAATCGTGTGAGTCCAGGGCGAGAGGGAGGGTCGGACAAACCAATCGATAGGAGAATAGTGGAAGGTGTGATTGATATGGATAAAATGAAAATTCTAAACAAATGTGCGGTGGGATTTTGCAGATCCTCTTATCGAATTCGAGAGCTGGCAATTGAATTCAGGAAAGCAAAATTGAAGGGTTTTTCTATTATGAGAGTGGCAGGATCAATGGTATTATTGATGTTCGACGACATTGCAACTCGGACGCGATTGCTAGGAGAGAATTCCTTTGAGAAGTGGCTGGAGAATGTAATGAATTGGGACGCGACATTGAGGATGCCTAATAGGAGAGTTTAGTTGTCCACAAGTGGAATTCCGATACATGAATGGTCCGAAGGAACTTGCCGGAACATTGCTGAAATGTGGGGGGAATTAATACAAATGGACGGAGAAACAATAGCGTCGTCATCTTTTGAACGCTGTCGTTTCCTAATTGAAACGGACTTGCTTGAAACAATTGATGTTGTAATTACTATGAATGTGGGCGTGAACTCATTCTGAGTGCGTATCTCGGAGATAGAGGAGACGTTGGGGGTGAAATGCGAGTGCTGTTGTGGGGTTGTGGAGGATATAAGTGATACGAAGACGGAAAGTGAAGAGGAGATTGTTGAAGCAACCATGGATCGTCGGAACTTGGGGGATAAGAGCTGGGAAACGGATGACACAATTGTCCCAGACTCAATTTCGGGGGCAAACAGAAAGGTGATATATTGGAATAGTCTATGGACTGACCAGCCGGGGGTGAGGAGAGAATGCTGGAGGTATCGTCCAGGGATGGGAGCTGGATGGCAGACGAAAATGTGGGAGTGGTGTCACGACCAATGGAGGACAAATTGAAGATGATTGGGATGGAGTATGAGCGGACGTTGGGTGAAGAGGCACGGGAACAGGCTACGTTTCAAGTGATGAAATGTGAAGTAGTGTCTCAATCGTTGATGGATGGGCCAAGATCCGAAATCAACAGAGTTGGTAGAGCAACAGTGGTTGAATCAAAGTACAATATTTTTTGTGGTTTGCTATGATGGATAGGTTGCCGACAATGGCCATGTTGATAGGCCGTGGTGTGAGTGTTGCGGTAGATGCATCACGCTGCTGTTGGTGTCGGGAAGTGGAGGAAATGCTGGACCACATTGTGGTTCGCTGTCTGGTCGTGTGGGAGGTGTGGTTGTGCTTCTTTTGTTGGTGGCAAGTGGCCATGGTGCAGCCGAGTGGGGTAATGGGGCTTTTGGCACAATGTTTTGATTGTTTATTTGTCGGGCAGGTGCGCGAGTGGTGGGTGGTGGGCTGTGCAGCGACCGTATGGTCATTGTGGTTGGCGAGAAACAACTGCTTGTTTAATGGTACGAGGGCAACGTCGGGGAAAATATTTTCTTGATAAAAACCCGTTCGATATATTGGGTGCGGATGGGGCTTCCCACGGGTGTTATTTTGGAGTCGACATGGTGGGAATGCCCATGGCAGTGTGCGTATCAGCCCCATTGTGAGTCGGTACGGGTCAACGTGAGGTGGGAATGCCCATGGCAGTGTGCGTATCAGCCCCATTGTGAGTCGGTACGGGTCAACGTGAGGTCGGAAAGGCCACCCATGAGAGTGCTTAAATTAATGTCGATGGATCTGCTAGGGGGAAACCAGGGAAAGCTGGTTGTGGAGGTGTTCTGCGAAACGAGTTTGGGCATATAATAGCTTTGTTTTCGGGACCGATTGGGATAGCGGATTCAAATGAAGCGGAATTACAAGCAATATGCTTTGCGTTGAAGTTAATGTTGGAATTGAAGGGTGGCCACTGCCTAATGGTGATCGAATCGGATTCTAAAACGGCCATTGCATAGGTTTTACACATGGAAAATGGAGAATTGATGAGGCGTGTGAAGCGATGAGTGATGTGTGTTTTCATCATGTCTATCGTGAGGCGAATAGGCTAGCGGTTGCCCTTGCGAAGAGTGGTGTGGATCGTCCTGTGTGGTTTCAACGGTTCAGATAAGTGTCTTGTTCCTACTTGTTTCGAGTTCAGTTGGGTTCAATTGGTGTATGGTCGTCCTTGATTTCACACGTCCATGAGTACTCTTTTCCTCTATAGGCTCTAGAGAGGTTTTTAACGAGGCTTATGGGCGTGTAGGCTATGTATGTTTCCTATTTATAATAAAAGCATACATGTTGCCGAGCAAAAAAATGGCTAATATTATGAATTAAATAAGAAGAAAATTAAAAGCATAAATAATAGACACAAAAATTTAAATGTAGTCAACAAATAAGAGATGTAAATGAATAAATACATAATTAAATGACATAAATTAAAAACACAAAATTATGGACTGATTTGTTTTAAAATAAAAATATCAGAGGGCCAAAACGCAATATACCTTAAAACACTAAAGTTCAAAATAGACATGTTTGATTCACATTTACATGTAATTTCCATGCTACGCATTCATTATTGATATATGCCATTTGATTATGTTTGTTTATGTGACAATTAATGGGTGCAGTCATGATGGATATGGCGTAGGCCGCTTTGATCTTATATGGATATAGTTGATGGACGGGATTGTTAAAGAATACCTATTGTTTGATAGCAATTTTTTGAGCTCATAATGTTATACATTTGTCGGGAAACATATGTTGCCCAAGTGGGAGATTGTTGTATTAAAATCCGCAATTGTGGGCACATATGTATAATGTATGTTGCTATTATAAAGTATAACACATGATTAAGTGACCAATTATGTTAAACGTATTATAGGTATTAAATTGTCATGAAATTAAAAATGTAGTTACCATAAGTTATATTTATATCTCAATGAGGGGCAAAGTTGTAAATATTAATAAACTGTTTTAATTTAGTTTATATAAAGGAGTTTATATAAAGGGGTAGTGGCCTTCAAGATATACGTTAACTTGCATATCTCTCCTTCCCCGTCTGAGAGTTGTGTGGTAAGAGATAACTTATCATCTTGGAAGATCAAACCCTCTCTAAAATAACCCCATCAAAAGATTCAGGTACGCTTCCGCAAATCTAGTCTTTGTTCTTAATGATTTGACATGTATTGATATTTGGTTTATATTCTTATTGAATATTTTTTGGTTCTAACAATTTAAGCAACAGAAACACTCAACATGCACAATAACAAAAAATAATATATTAATTTTATGAAAACAAAAAACATTTTGAAGTTTAAAAATATAATACTTCAATGATAAACTTGAAAGTAAGTTTTTCTTTTCTTTAGCTCCCATAATCTCCTTCCCTCTTGCAATAGAAGACAACCCAACTTTGAATAGAAATCTTCTACCCTTTACCGGTATCTTGATATAGTCCCAACACTAAAAATTTGAGTTTAAGGTATATGATTAACTTTTTAAGGTATATGATATAGTCCCAACACTACAAATTTGAGTTTAAGGTATACACGCATGCACGCACGCACGCACACGCACGCACGTACACGCACACGAACACACACACACATACATTTTGACCTAATTCTAATATTAATCTTCCCAAGAGGGGGAAGAGGAGGGACTCTAGAGGAAGTAAGATGGTGTTTCTAGTGGTCTAAAACCAATGAACTAAGGAAATATGAAAGAAAAAGATGAACATTTTGACCTACCAACCAAACGTGTTTGCTCAGAATTTAAAGGCATAATGCTAAAAAAAAATACCCCTGACGTTTGACTGAATAGTCACTTTGGACTCTATTTTTTTGAAGCAATTTAACCCTCAACGTTTCATTTTGGATCAAAATGTCCATTTGTGAATTAAAACTGCTAATCAACTAACGCTAAACAACTTGAAATGACTTGACAAAATGACACGTCAGAAGAAAAAATATTTTATATTTTATACAAATTTATAAAATTATTCTTTTGACTAATGTGTCATTTTGTAAAGTCAGCACATTTGCTTATGTGACATTGCTATCGGCGGCGTGCACTGCCATGTAGGGTTGTCACGTCATTTCAAGTCATGTAGTGTTAAATTGCTTCAAAAAATGAATAGGGGCCAAGATGACTATACATTTAAACGTTAGGGGGCATATTTTGGCATTATGCCAAATTTAAACAATAACTAAACTCTAAACAAAGCATGAAACAGATGGCTGTTAATTTTTAAAAATGCACAAAGGAATTTTTGAACATATAATTCGTTCTCCTTTTTCTTTCAATGATAGGTAAAAACGAACCTATTTATAGGTAAACTCCAAAACCTAACCAATTACTAATAGACTACTACGATAAATTATTAATGATCTTTTACGGATTTATCTTTATTTTAGACCCTTGAATTAGTTCTCTCATCTTATTAAATACTTGTAGACACCTCGTATAAGTCAATTATGAGTTGTGATAATTTAAAGTTTAGAGTTAAAATTTTACAATCTCATAGCTTTTAGGGTTTAGAGTTAAGATTTTATAATTTAAAGTTTAGAGTTTAAAATATAGGGGTTAGATTTAAGGTTCATACAAAATATATATGAAAATTTAAAAATCTGCCTATCCACTGAGTTCATCAAATAATTACCCTTCTTATATTTACTACCCTTCTTATATTTACTAATGCTATATTAATAAACTCATGAAAATGAAAAAATAGGTGCCGGACACCAACCCGGCTAATGGCTTAAGAAAGTAGTAGCGGGCTAGACCACAAGTTGACAATTGGCTAATTAATTATATATTGGCATACAAGAAGCCGAAGCCTGTCGGTTAGTGAGTGAAGCACCGCTTTGTAAGAAAGTAAGAACCATGCCCCCCTGGTGACTCTGTGTCTAGTGCTGCGGCGCAACACAAGACGGATTCTCAGCTAGGGTTACAAGCTCACGCTACCGAGCTCGGGCAAGCAAGTTTGGTAATTGCAACAAATATATATTGTACTATTTGGAATTAAATAGATGATGTGGGATAACAATTAATACGGTTTGATTGTTGCAACGTGACTCACATGTTGATTTATCTATGCCAATATATTTACTCACATGTTGGTTGGTCAAGTTGCTCATCTTTGTTCCCACGTTTTTCTTAGGTTATGGGTTCTAGACCCACTAGGAACACTCCCTTCCTTACCTTAGAGTCCCCTTCCCCTCCTCTCTAGGTATCATTAGTATTAGAATTAAAATTTGTCAAAAAATAGTCACTTATAATATTTTCTCATCAGAGAGTTTTGTGGTAAGAGATAACTTATAATCTTGGAAGATCAAACCCTCTCTAGAAAAACTCCATCAACGAATTCAGATATGCTTTTGCAAATCTAGTCTTTGTTCTCTCATTCAGAAGATCCAATGCTTTTTAGTCTCCGTTAATTAGGGTTTGGTAACCTTAGGTTTTGAAATTTCGAATGTTAGTATATTACGTTTTGATTCATCATGGTGATAACCCTTTACTGTTATTGTTGAAATTAGGGTTTTTAACGGTAATGAATATTCATGCCCTTTTATGAATTTATTAGTTATAGTAAAAACTTTCTTGATTATGGATTTACTTTTAAATCATGATATTGCTTTTACTTCTTTAGTAATCGCATCTAGTAAACTCAAGTATAAAATATATTCAATTCGGTTGGATCAAAATTTTATTTTTATCATTGGGTATTAAGATAAATCTTTAGAAACAGATAAATTCATGTTTCGGCTATGTATAATATTTTAGTGGGTTAATTGAAATACATTGTCACCAAAGTGACCTCTTATGCGTAGATTAACTTATTTAAAATATCAAGATGTTTGTGTTTTTGTAATTCGTGTGTTTATTAATTGGCCCAAAGGAAAATTTATATTTGTCCGAATTTCAAGGACACCTTTGGTAACAAATGTGTGACAATTATAAGGTGTTTTATTTGTACAATACGTTAGTCCAAAAATTAATCTGTTGTTCGACATGATTTATTGTCAAGGAATGGAAAAGGCACTTACTCAGAGTGTTTGGTTCTATATTCCAAGGATCGATGATTTGTGTGATTAGCTGTATAATTTTGTTGGTTATGTTAGTATTTTTTTTGAGCAGTCTTAGGGTGCTTGCAAACTAGTTTATGTTCATACATATTCTTACCCTTTGATAATGCACATACACCTTGCGGACAAAGTGATTTAAACTCGAGTCTCTTATGATGAACATCATCCTCTTTTCCACTTGAACCACTTAATGGTTCTAATCTTATAAAACGAATTAGAAACTATCATTCTAAGATCATTTCGTGAGTGAAAAATATGTAAAGACAAATAAATAAACATGACATTTAAATAACATGGCATTTAAATAAGAATGCAACACTAAGGGACTGTTAATTGATGGTTTCTATTCATCGAGGGTGAAAATTGTACGGAACGAAACGTTAAGGGACTATTTGCACCCAAAAATGATAGGAGCTAAAGTGACCAAAAGGTCAAGCATTGGGGTTATTTTTGACTTTATACCTTACCTAAAACGTGTAAATATACCTTTTAAAAAATAAATATTATAAGTGACTATTTTTGACTTCTTAAGGGGATGTTTGCACCAAAAAAAAAAGAATATGAGCGAAAGTGACCAAAAGGTCAAACATTATCGGTTATTTTTGACTTTATGCCTTTATTTTTTTATGCATATAATTGTAATATTTATTTATTTAAAGGTATATTTACACTTTTTTATAGGTAATATATATTTATTTTTATGCATATAGTTGATACATTTATTTATTTATCTATTGTGTATAGTTTGTGTAACGACCTAGAATATTAGGTCAACGGTTTAGCATTTACTTGGGGAAATGGGCTCCATAGTTTTTATGGATCATTTGAGTATTTGGGCCAATACACGTATTTTTTGGCTTGAGATTGGTCAAGTATGGCTTAGGGAGTGAGCAAAGGGTGACAAGGAATAGTTAGAGGGTTTATGTGAGCAAATAAGAATGGATATGGGCAAATGGTTCAACCATGAAAGTCATCGAGGGAACGAATATATGAGAAAATGACTAGACTATAGGAAATTATCAGATGAGTGAATATATAAGCAAATGACTTGACCTGAAGAAATCTATTGAGAGCTCGAACGATCAACTGGATGTTCCAAGAGGGGGTGAATTATAGTTTTGCTTTAGTAGATGTTATGTAGAGCATTTGGGTGCTCTTTATTTATGAGCTCAAGTGCACACTCCTGTCAAGTTATAGTATAAACGATATTGTCTCCCACATGGATTGGACAACTTGATTCTAGTTGTAAGTCCTGCACAAGAAAAGTAAATGCACAATTAAATTGGATGTTGAGGAAGAAAGTAAAATAAAAACACAAGTAATTGAAAAGGAAGTGATCAGATGGATAGAAAGGGAAGGGTTATCCTGCTGCTTAGTGTGAAACTACGTTGAATAGGATAAGTCGGTTTGCGCTGCCTGACTCTGGTGCCTCGATGGTGGATGGCAGGTAGACTGTTGAGACCCTCTCGCTGCCTCGGCAGGGAAATGGAACTGTGTCTCAACGACAAACTCGGCCGAACTACAAGGCTCGGTAGAATGCTTTGAAAGTGACTCCGCTTATGTCTAAGTCAGAGTTCTATTGATGCCCACTGCAGATAATACCAGTCGCGGCGTGAATCGTGCAAAGACAACAAAGTTGATTCGTCCTCTTTTAGCCGCCTTAAACCCTTAACCTATATCTACGCCAGATTGAGTGCACCGTCTATAGATGAAATCGTACTTACTCTTTTCGTGAGTTCGACTCTCTCGATACTGAACAAATGGATAGAATTCAACTAATCTTTCGCCTTTATTGAAAACAATGAAGAACATGGAATAAGTAAACCTTGCAATTTTATTTGCAAAAAAAAATTGAAATCCTAAACAACCGTTCTCACAACTAATTACAACATAACCCAAACCCAAGGGAAATTTAGAACATATCGGCGACAAGAAAACCTAAACTACGCCTAAGGAAAACCTTAAGTTGTTTTGAATTAGAGTTACAATGGGTATATATAGGCATTAACTACATTTAGTCTTTCTTTAAACCAAACAACCAAGTTGTTTACAAACATCAAACAAGGCCATATGACCATCTAATGTTCACATTTTGATTAATTCATGTAAGATTATTCAACCACTAATTTCCAGCAAGCATTAGGCAACATTTCACTCAATTCATGCTTCAAAACAATGGCATAACATCATACAATCAACCATTTCAAAGGCCACAACATTCATGCTTCAATCCATTTCAAAACACTAGCTACTTGTAACTAACAACTAGCATTTCATAATCATTTAATTCATTTCCTTTAGCCTTCTTCCAATTCCATTTTAATTTACCAATATAGCTTATATTCAATTCATGCATCTTGTGATTTCAACAAACAATTTAAAGAAGAGGTTTAGACACTAGTCTTAACCCTAAAGGCAACCACACTCACAATACTCCACAGCTTAGTTGGAATCATTTATTAGCAAGCCTTTTCCCCTCTTGCTAGCTTGATTAAGCCTTGATTCCTCCAACAATTCTTCTCCAATTTGGTCTTAAACAATCAACATAAAACACATATTAGAATTCATCCCAATCATGTTCAATCATATAAATCAATATAAACTCAATACATTATGAAACTGCCCCTATTCTGGCAGTTTTGAGCACCTTACACTAATATGTCCATAACGTTTTACACACAACTCCAAATTATGAGTTCTTTACCATTCTAGAAAGCATATTTACACAGATTTAATTTTATGCATGGCTCATATTTTTCCCATTCCTACATCAATATAGTTTAATACTTTAATACATGACATTCACAGTGACCTATACTATCCACAGTTTTTAACATGTAACTTTAGGGCTCATTTCACCTATAATACAAAGCTCATTAAATTCTGACTTTTCAACAACTATTAGAGACATCTAAATATATTATAACCATGTTTCAGTTTCATCAAAAACAGAGCTTTAAGGTCCACATTTTATCTATTTTTCCAGAATGGTCCAGATTCACTATTTAAGCATAATATTGACTTTAAACATCTAATTCAAGTCATTTAACACCTTAAACATGTTTCTAATCAAACATTACTCGATTCCCCTGTTTCTTAACAATTTTACCAGATTTTATAATCATCAAATTAACCCTTAAATATTTTTAGAATTTTGTTTTAACCCAGGCAGTCTCCAGATCCAATTCAAACATAACCCGTTTACTTCTAACAAAATTTCTAGACATTCTAGCAACATTTTCAAACACGTGAGACCTCTTTCTTATATTATTTTTAATCCTCTACAACTTTGTTCTTCAGAGATATTTCTAATTCGAAGTTTAACTTGGTCAAAAATTCATTTTAATCAAGGTGATTCTTTTAGTACGAAACTGGACAGATTCATGTTCTAAGTTTCATGCATGCAAATTTCCAGATTTCTAATCAATGTAACATGTTACAAATGCTTATAACACATCATTAAACATTTCTAAACATGGAATTCAACATATCACAACCAATATATCAACCAAATATTCATAAGAACATCATATAAAAGCATAGGCAGAATCGGTACTTACATAACAATATGCATGAACTTCTATAATCTCTTACTCTTAAATTCCATCACATTCATGTAATTTCAAAAACAAACTATCTTTTAGCCTTAAATAAAGGGGAGTGATTTCAAAAGACTTAGAAATTTGTTTTGGTTTTTTTATATAAAAAGGGGAGATTGTAAAACCTTTATTTGATTTTGATATAACAATGACTAATTTGTAAAAAGAACAATTTTTAAATTACTCAAAAGACTCACAAAATTAACAAGGATTGGAACTTAAATAATTTCTAAATCAAAACCTTAATCCCAAAACTTTTTCTAAGTATTTTGGTACTCAAACAACCAAATTGGTCTAGGAGTACCAATACGCCTTAGACCGTATCGATACGGTTTTTAGCTAATGGAAACTAGTTTTATTCTTATTGGCTATAAGGTACTGATACGCGTGTAGCCGTATCGGTACGACCTTTTAACCTGGGAACCAATTTTGCTTACGAGTATCGATACGACTTGGTTATGCATATCGATACCCATATAGGCGTAACGATACGAGCTTTTTGAGCAATAATTTCAAAGGTTCCAGTGAGCAAAATCGGTATCAATACGCTACGACCCGTACCGATACCCTTTGTAAAACTTTACTCTGTACGGATATGCCCTTTCGCGTACCGGTACCTCTTTTATCTGCAACGACTATTTCTTCTTATGGAAGGTACCAATACGAGTGCTCGAGTACTGATACCCAGTGTTGGCAGACAACATTTATCGCGGGAAAAATGCAGCCCAACGACTATATTCAATATCAAAACTACCCAAAACGATTAGAAATCAATGAAGGGTGTATAAAATCAAGTCTCCAAAGCTTCTATAACAACTATTGAAAGATTTTTACAAGTCTAAAGCATTCAAGAACACATCCAACAATCTTTAAGCTTTTATTGTAATATCTTGTAAACCCATTTGAGAGATTTCATTTGTATCCATTTTGTTCAAGTGTTGGGGATTTGAGTGAACCTAGTGAGGGATTTTTTTGTTTGCTTTATTTGTAATTCTCTTTGTGAGGGTTCTTAAGACTTTGGGGAGTAAGTCTTAAGAGAGTTGTAAGGTTATCTCCTTTAGCCTCAAAAGGAAAGCAAATCTAGTGGATTTGAGAAACCCTTAGTGTGGATAGTTAAGGTAGTGGATGTAAAACTTGTTTAAAAGGTTGAATCACTCTAAATTGCTTGTGTCAATTTCTATTTGCTTCCATCAATTTTTAATTTGCCAATTGACCCCTCTATTGGCCATCTTGAATTGATTGATCATCCCAACATATTTTATGTGTGCAATACGTTAGTCCAAAGATTAATCTATTGTTCGACATATTTTATTGTCAATGTTTGATTACTATAACAAGAGTATCACTTAGTGTTAATATTACTGTCCAAAGACTTGATATTAATGTTGTGTTCGGTATCTTAAGGGGAATTAATCATTACTTTGAATTTATTTGTTTACTTATGAAATATTGATGTGAGCCTGTTTTTTTTTGTTTTTTTTATATATTCAACTAGTTCTTCAGCTACCACGATATCTGCTAATGTCAATTCGATACCCATGCTTAATGGGAAAAATTTCAAGAATGGAAAATGCACTTCCTCATAGTACTTGGTTGTATGGACATAGACCTTGCATTTAAGCAAGAGCAACTTGCACCTCTCACTACGAATAATACCACTGATAATAAAAAGGATTTTGAGAGAAGTGATTGTTCTTATTGCATGAGTCTGATGATCATGAAACACATCATTTCGAAAACTTTTAGGGGCACAGAATCTGAAGAGATTACTCAGGCCAAGTCTTTTCTTGACGATCTTAAGCAACGTTTTGCTAAAAATGATAAAGTTGAAATGACATAACTTCTGACTTCTTTGATGTCTATGAAGTATAAGGTCAAGGAAATGTAAGCGAGTAAATTATGGAGATGTTCCATATCGCTTCAAAACTTAAGGCACTTAAGATCAAGCTTTCTAAAGACTTTCTCGTTCTTATGGTTTTGATATCGCTTCCTGCACAATTTAACAGATTTAAAATTAGTTATAACTACCAAAAGGAGAAATAGACTCTAAATTAGCTCATTTCTCATTGTGTTCAAGAGGAAGATAGGTTGAAGCGTGATATGACTGAAAGTGCTCATTTGGCAGTGCCTCCAAGGACAAGGGCAAGAAAAATCAGAATGAATTTGCTAACTAAAAGGAAACAAGAGCAAGTTTCAAACAATTGTTTCTTTTGTGACAAGCCTGGACACATGAAGAAAGATTTTGCCAAATATCACGCATGTCGTGCAAAAAAAGGTATGCATCTTAATTTGATCTGTTCTGAGGTTAATTTAGCTTAAGAACCTAGAAACACTTGGTGGTTAGATTTTGGTGCTACTACTCACATAAGTGTTTCTATGCATGGTTGCCCGAGCTACCGAAACCCAAGTGATGGTTAAAGAAACATTTTTGTGGGTAATGGAAAATCGGTGGAAGTTGAACCAATTGAGCATTTTAGGTTGCTATTAGGAACTTCTTTTATTTGGATTTGAAAGACACTTTTTTGTTGTGTCTTTTAGGCGGAATTTAGTTGATGCTTCTTTGTTGGACAAATTTGAATATTATTGTTCACGTAGAAACAATCAGTTTACTTTGTCTTTAAATTCAAGTATTGTTGGAACTGGTTATTCAAATGCTTATAACAACCTTTATTTGCTAGATACAATTGAATCATATAATGAAGCCTTGTATATGGAATCACGCGGTACTAAACGTAAATTAAATAAATAAAATTCAGCATCATTATGGCATAAACACTTAGGCCATATCTCAAAAGGTAGGATTGAACACCTTATGTCTAATGGTAGTTTTGAGTACCATGACGTTATAGACTTTAATTTTTGTGTTGATTGCATCAGGGGAAAATAGACCAAAACCAAGAGGTTAGGTGCAAACAAATATACAGACGTCTTAGAATTATTTCATACAGATATTTGTGGGCCATTCCCTACGACATCTTGGAATGGTCAACTATATTTCATAACATTCATAGATGACTACTCAAGTTATGGGTACCTATATCTCTTTCATGAGAAATCTCAGTCTTTGGACGTGTTCAAATCTTATAAAGTTGAAGTTGAGAATCAAGTCAACAAAAGAATTAAGAAAGTTAGGTCTGATCGTTGTGGTGAGTACTACGGTAGATATGATGGCTCAGGTGAACAATGTCCATGACCATTTGGAAAATTCCTAGCAGAATGTGCTATTGTCCCATAGTACACCATGCATGATCACCTAGTATGAATGGTGTAGCTGAGAGACGTGATATGACTCATAAGGATATGGTAAGGAGTATGATTGCTCATTTTACCTTACCCGAGTCTCTTTGGGGAGAAGCATTAAAGATAGCAAAGTACATTTTGAATAGAGTACCAACTAAAGTAGTTGAAAAGACACATTATGAGCTTTGGACAAGTTAAAAGCCTAGTCTAAAGCGCTTTCACATTTGGGGATGTTCAGTTGAGGCAAGGCCTTATAGGCCACGTGAAAAGAAATTAGACTCCAAAATAGTAGGCAACTACTTTATTGGTTATTCTAAGCGATCTAGGGGCTATAAATGTTATGATCCCACGATTAAGAATATTTTTTGAGACGAGAACTGTAACATTTTTTGAGGATGTTGAATTTGGAGGGAGAAATAAAGTTAGAGACATTGCTTTTGAGGAGGAATTGAGTTCAAAATCAGTTCCTACTATCACTTTTGATGATGTTGAATAACTTCCTTCTATTCATGATGAGGTAATTGTTCCAGAGGAACAAATTCAACAACCTCAACAAGTGCCATATAGAAGAACCGCGAGAGAAAGGAGAAATGCTATTTCAGATGATTATATTGTATTTCTCCAAGAAAATGAGGATGGAAATGGAATGATGGAAGATGATCCAATCAACTTTTATCAAACCATGCAAAGTATTAACTCTCAAAAGTGGATTGATGTCAAGCAAGAAGAGTATAAATCCATGCAAGATAATAAAGTTTGGAAACTTGTCTCATTGCCTGAAGGTGCAAAACCAATTGGCTGTAAATGGATATTTAAAACCAAGAGGGCTGCAAATGGTAATTTGGAGAGGTATAAGGAACGTCATGTAGCTAAAGGATATACTCAAAAAAGGCATTGATTTTTAGAGACTTTCTCTTTGGTTTCATCGAAAGACTCTTTTAGGACAGTAATGACACTTGTAGCTCATTTTAATCTTGAGTTACATCAGATGGATGTTAAGACTAAATTCTCAATGTAGACATTGAAGAAATGACATGTTTTTTTCCTTGTAAGCCGATAGATTTTATTGTTGAAAATTAGACCCTGAGAAGGGTGAACAACCAGCAACAATGTTCCCCAATATTCTCTATAGACAATAATATGTTTACAATGCGGATATGCCTTTTTTAGTATAGCACTAGAAGAATAAAAATCTTCTTCTTCTTTTTGGCGCCTCTATTTATCTTAATATGGTATGCAAAGGTTAGTACAATAAAAAGATATACTATTTCTATATGGCGTCTTCAGGGAACACGGTGGTGACCCTCTATGTCGAAAATATTCCGGCCAGGATACACTGGAAGGGTCTTTGGCAAATTTTCGGTAACCATGGTGATATAGTCGATGTGTTTATAGCAAAAAAATTATCGAGAACAGGCAAGAGATTTGGGTTTGTTAGGTTTGCAAAGAAGGCGGATGCACTCAGAGCAGTAGATAAACTGAATGGAACTATGTTACAAGGTATGAAAATGGCAGTGTCACTAGCAAGATTCAATGTTAGAACTTCCTTTTGGAGAAAAGCACGTCCGATGAGCAGAGGTGGTGTTAAAGGGGAAGAAGCACGCAGAAACAGATATAGTAGAAAAGAAGATCTTAACAAGGAGGGCAAAGCTTCGGATGGAAAGTTGGATGATGTGTGTATTGTTTGAAGTGGGGAAGAAGAATGTAACAGAGGTCGGGGATCAAAAGAAATGAAAAGAATCCAAGGTCATGTGGTAGAAGCGGAAGTCTGGAAATGGAAGAAATGTCTGGTGGGGTCGACGGCGGTAGTTTGTTCAGTCAGAAGCATCCAAGACAGGCTAAGGAATTGGGGTCTAAATGATATTAAGATTTTAAGAATGGGTGGAAAATCATTCCTTATTTCTATCGAAGATGACGAACTTTTCATGATGCTAGAGGACCTCAACTGGTCGTATTTGAAGGAGATTTTCGTAGAAGTGGACTTCTGGGATGATAAGTTGAAGCAGATGGAACGGGCAACCTGGCTGGAGATTTCGGGTCTGCCCCTCCATTGTTGGAATGATACGACAATCAAGAGAATTGCGAGTCTTTGGGGAAGTCTGGAAGCTCTTGGGGAAAATGCGTTACTTACAAAAAATTGTGAGAAATTATCCATACTAATCTGTACCAAGTCGATGGAGAGAATTGAGGAGGTTTTGATCGTGGAAATAGAAAGTCAATGTTATAATGTTAGAATTCGCGAACTGGGATTTATCGACGAATCAGTAGATTCTCTGAATACGGAACGAAAGATCAATAGCACGGAAGGTTTGGATGGCTCCAGCGATAGTCAATATGTGTCTTCGTCAGAATCCTTGCACGAGGACTGTGATGAAGGTGGCGATGACGGAAACAATCCGGAGGTTGAAGAAGCATTAATGGCGGACCTGGATAGGAAGGATATCGAAGAGTCGAGTAGAGTGGAGGGAAGAGAGAGGGGAAATGCGAATCAGCAGGTGGCGGCCGACATTTCTGACAACAAATCTGAGGAATTAAATGGTGTCGATATAATTGGTTCTATGATGGAGTCAAGTTCATTGAAGGTAATTAAAGATCAGATAGAGGTTAATCTGGAGGGGGTTGGAGAAACGACAAAAGGGGGGCTCAGGCTCTTGAAAACAAAGGGGCTTCTCTGCCCATCTATACCGAAATTGGTGTCTTATCCTGTAAGGCATTGGAAGATGTATCTAATATGGGCTTGGGGCCCAATGTGGTGGTGCAGGCAGAAAAGGACACGATCGGGGTGAGTTTTAATGCTACATCAAAATTGGCTACTTCGAAATCTCAAGACAAGGAGGTATATCCTAATGGTGAAGATCGATTGTCGAAATCTTCGGGGAACAGAATTCATCTGCCAGAACTTGTGAAGTCGAATCGTAAGGAGAAAAGATATTGCTCTATCAAAGAATTCCAAGACCAAACTTTGTCAGAGCTAGAGAAGAGAAAGAGAGATCGAGCAATTAGGAGAGCAGGGAGGAAGAATCAGAAGATTTCTAAGTCTCTTTCCTTAGAAGGTAAATCCCTTTCTGACACTGATCTAAAAATTAGGTGGGATATAGCGAAAAAAGAAGCAAAAAGAGCGTTGAAGTTGGGTAAGAAGCTGGGTATTCAGATTGTGGGGGATGAGAAGGAAGCAATTAGGGATTTAGCGTCATTGGAAATCTCAGAATCGAATAAGAATGATTCTTGTAACATGGAACGTGAGAGGATTGGGGTCGAGCGTCAAATTGGCAGTGATCAAGAAACTTCTAAGGGAGAAAAGGGTGGAGATGGCGTTTCTTCAGGAGACCAAGAAACAAGAGTTGGAAACGGAGGACATCAGTCGATTGTGGTATGATGAATATTTTGACTTCAGAGTCTCAAATGCAGTAGGAAGATCGGGAGGCTTAGTGAGTATCTGGGACAAATCAAAATTTTCACTGAAAGAACAATGCAAAGTCCTGACTATATTATTCTCGTGGGTAAATGGATTCAAGATGGGATAAACGCAGTCTTCATAAACGTGTATGCGCCGTGTCTATTGGCGGAACAAATTCTTCTGTGGAATGATCTATTGGCCTGGAAATTGGTATTCCCCTCGAATTGGGTAATAGGAGGAGACTTTAATGCCGTAAGAGATAAGGGAGAAAGAATGAGGAAGTTGATAGGTGGCTAAACGAAGAAAATTTTCTATGGAAGGTAGGTGACGGCAAAACAATATTATTTTGGGAGGATGCTTGGAGGCATGACTTGCCTTTTTGTAAATTATACCCGAGATTATACAGGCTGGTGGATAAGAAAGGGGTGTCCGTGAAAGACTTGGCTTATCAAGACGGATTCAGAGGGTTAAATTGGAGCACATTATTCACAAGACCTTTGTTAGATAGGGAAGTTGTGTTAGTAAAGAAGATTGAGGCTGCTGTAGAAGGAGTGAAGTTGTTACCCGATGTTGAAGATAAATTAAGGTGGAAACATGATAGGAGTGGTGAGCTCTCGGTTAAAAAATTGACGGATCTATTATCTAATGTGGAAGTGGAAGTGAGGGAGTTCAATTTTGACTTGATTTGGTGCATGAAGGTGCCTCCAAAAGTCAAGAGCTTCCTTTGGTTGCTTAGATTGGATAGAATTCCAACTAAATCTTTTCTTCGCAGCAGGGGAATTCCATTAGAGGAAACGCAAAGTCGATGTTGTTGGTGTAATTTAGCTAGCGAGGATGCGAACCATCTTCTGGTAGGATGTGAATTTGTTGCTAATTTTTTGAACCAGTTTTGTGGATGGTGGGACATAAAGTGGGCTAATCACAGCAATGTCGAGGATCTGTTCAAATTTGTTTTCAATGTTAACTTGACAGGTTTAACTAAAAGTCTTTGGCTTATTACTTGGGGAGCGGCAGTTTGGAGTTTATGGCTTTCGAGAAACGACAAAATCTTTAATAATAAGCAGACAAACTCTAAGGAAATTTTATTCAGTGTGAAACTGGCTCGGTGTTTAGCGGTAGATGGAATGCTCCGAGAACAAATTTTTAAAGCATGGTGGTGAAAAGACATAATATAGGATTCTTGAAGATCTGGTTTGTAGCTGCTGAAAGATGATGTATCGAAAAGTGTTGCGTGCTGCAGGTTGAAGGTGTCGACTTATCGTGCTGCAGATTGACAGGCGTAGGATGAATCTAAACAAGTTGAAGGTGAATTCTAAGGGAGGATGTTTGGCCATGTTATTGATTACTGTATGTTCTTGTCCAGGCGATAGCTTTTATGCCAGTTGAAAAGGTTGCAGGCGATAGTTAATATTCAGGCGAATTGCAATGTGGTTTCCTGCTGTTTCAAGTGTTTGTTCATGTTTTCTATCAGGAGTTGTATTAGCCTTGCGTGTTGTTTATCCCGGTATGTGTTGTACTCTTTTCCTCCAAATAGGTTTAGGGAGGTTTTTAATGAGGCAAACATACTCGGGTGGGAGTTTTGATTATTAATAAAAACATTCTGCTGAGCAAAAAAAAAAAACAAATTATATGGTGCAACCAGAAAACTTTGAGTCGGGGGACCCAAAGAATATAGTTTGCAAATTAACAAAATCTATCTACAGACTCAAGCAAGATTCTCTTCAATGGTACCACAAATTTCTTCAAGTAATTGTCTTGTTTGGTTTTGAGATAAATATTGTTGATGATTGTGTGTATCTGTAACACCCCTAAAAATATATTCTTATATTTAAAGTTAAGTGAAAAAAAAGGGAGTTTGTTGTCATGGGGTTTTGAACCCATGACCTATGCTTGGTAAACCCATATGTTAACCATTTAAGCCAAATGGTCTTTGTGTTAAGGGTTACCTAGCCCAATATTAAAGATAGTCTTGGGTATAATTTCAAATTGGATTAAAGACCCAACCGACTCCCCACATGCCCAAGGATTGTCTGGGAATTTGGAAATACGTTCGATATCCCAAAAGTTTCCCCCCCTCACCAAACCCGCACCGTTCACCGTCAATCTCGGCCACCGCTTTGCCGTGGTTCTCACCGCCAACGTCATAGTGACTGGCGGCACGTCGCGGTTCCAGCCCTGACCACCACTCGCGCGTTAGCGCTGCCGTCTGCCGTGAAGACTGGTTCGAAAGGTCTGTGAAACCCTAAACCAACCCTTCTTTTTTCCGGCAATTCTGGCCACCTCAGTCAACAGCGTGGCGCGTCGTCGGCCTAGGCGTGCTCACCGTGTGGAGGGGAGCAAAACCCCCTTAACCGATCATCGATCCAACACCGGTAAGGGCCTCATCGGCGTCGCGCTCTTCCGGCCACATCGCGTCCAATATAGGACTTTTCCGGTAAGATTCCGGCCATTTTGAGTATGATATTGGTTTCATTCGTGAACATATTCGTTGATCTATCGTTTTCCGACAGATTTACCGTCAAACTCGTCTCCGACCACTACTCCACCGACCGTCCGGTGACCAGTTGCCCTTGGGTAAGTGAACCGGTCTGAACCGGAATAAATTAAACCGGTTTGAACCCATTCATCAAACCGGTCTGAGCCCAACCAAACCAAGCCCAGTTTGGTGACCGACCCGACCCGACCCGAGTCAACTCGTCCGAGTTAGCCGAGTCAACTCGTCCGAGTCAGCCGAGTCAACTCGTCAGAGTCAACCCGAGTCAACTCAGTTGACCCATGTTGACTGTTGACGTCATGCTGATGTCAGCATTAACTTTGACTAGTTGACTCTGACCCCGTTGACCTGCTGACGTCAACGTTGACTTTGACCGTTGACCAAAAAGTCAAATTTTCCGAAAACCAATATTTTATGTTTTTCGACGTCCTGAGTCCGATTTTGAAGCCCGTTTTGTGAAATTCCAACCCGAAAGCCTCCGAATCTGACCTTGAATCCAAGATTGCTTATATGTATTTAATTTTGGTTAAGAGCTCTTTGAATAAGGACTGAAATGTGAATCTATGTTGTTGAAGGTATCAAAGTACCCTTGAATTTGAGATGTTGAGGGCCGTCGAATCTTGGGATCGAGTGCGATCAAATGAGGTGTCATGAATCAACTGTTATAGCTCGGAACTAAGGTAATACACTACTACCCCTTGTATGCTTTATGAACATGTTGATATTCGGTTAACGCATGCATGCTTATGATGACGTATACTGTAAATTCTACTTAAATTGAATCAGATTCGAGCAATAAGTATGGATATTAATAAGACCAAATTATCCGAATAAGATTACTAATGGTCTAATAGTATCAGAAGTTCTAATAATTAAATTTAGTTAATCCGCTTGATCTATGATGATATTGTCTGACTGTCTGATGAACTTGATAGTATGATCTGTTAGCTTGACCTATGATGGTACAATCTGTTTGCATGATGAATAATGAGTGTCCGCTTTGCTCAATGGTATGCCCAATTATCTGTCAAAAGCATGAATCTTCTGTTTTTAATACTCTGAATAGAATGCCTGCCACATGTACTCTGTTATTTATATCTGAAATCTGAACACTGATTGCTATCTAGGGTATACTATTGGGTTATGATGTGAAGTCTCTGTTGGTACAGCCCTGATCAAGCTGGTAAATCCTTATGGACTCAAGGTCTCCCCTTGAGTGGCACCTATGCCCATCGGGCCTAGGGTAAGTCCTTATGGACCTAAGGCATCCCCTTAGGTGGCACCTATGCCCATCGGGCCTAGGGTAAGTCCTTATGGACCTAAGGCATCCCCTTAGGTGGCACCTATGCCCATCGGGCCTAGGGTAAGTCCTTATGGATGCAGTTCTGAGGGACTGCATATTGGTGTAAGGTTGGAGGGTAGTTCTTGTAAACTTCTATATGAACATTGAACATTTGCATTTAATCTGTTATGTGCTCATATGATATGATGTTAAGTACTTATGTATGTTCGATCTGCAACTTATTAAAACACACTAGGCTTCGTGGTTTAACTTCTCCAACCCGCCACTCTGTTGATTCTCTGAACAATAAGCTCTCTTTTAATACTCATTAACATAGAAAGAACAAACCTTGTTGTCCTCAAGAATAGTGCTTCACTAAATTAGCGAAACATAAATGGAGACAAGTATTGCCTGGAACATCATAAAAATGTTATGCCTACCATATATCTGCATGAGCTTATAGCATCTTCTGGTAGTTTTGTATTACTGAGCTTTCCCAAGCACATGTTGTTTTTACCATCTCAGGATAAAAGATCAGACAAGTTGCACCTATCAACGTCGGTATGGGAGTTTCTTCGGCTCGTCAGGGAGTATGGTATCTGTGTAACTAGGGGGCATGTGTGTCGTGTTTGTATTATACAAATGAGTCTGAAACTTATTTTTGCAACTTGTATCATAATTGTTTATCATTTTGAACGATTTCTGAAATTGTATTTTAAATCAGATATTTGATTTATGATTTTAAAGGTTTAACTATATGTTTATTTGAAATCTTATCGTGGGTCGCTGTAGTGACCCTAATGTGACTTCTTAGGATTCGTACTAACACATTGGCGGGTCTAGGGGGTTACATTTAGTGGTATCAGAACTTAGAGTTGCGTCATTCTGGGTAGATCGGCCGATCGTCTGTCATAGGGTGTCTAGTATGTGCATGCCCCTAGATCCTGACCGTACTCCACCAAACCGGGACTCTGATGTCGAATCCTCTTTCTGAAATAACTGAATCTAAGCTTTCTGTCCGCCGTATCTCGACTTGTAATGACAAGGAATGTCTGTAACATTCGTCTGTGAATTGGATTAACTTAATGGATTTGAATCTAGATAGAGAACTTGAGATGGTCTATGCATGTGAAATTGAAGATCTGAATCATGTTAAGAATAAATGTTTGATCATATGAGGTAACCGATATAAGACTGCATGTAAGATAGCTCGGTGATAATGATATGTTTGAAAATATCTTGATGGAAAAAAATTGATAAATGCAGTATGAATTTAAAAGAGAGGTGTCCATGAACCCAGGGAAAGAGTAAACTCGGTAGTTACTCCGTTATGCACAAAGAAAACAATTGCATGGCCTTTACGCTGAAGGTAAGTGCAAATCATTTAAAACTTTGGTTATGTTGGATTGGTTTGGAGAAAGGCTTCCCTGCCAGTGTGGCATGTTGTATAGTTATACATATCACCCCTGACTGACGTTCGATGTTACGTCTTGATTCTGGAAGGCTCTGTCAGAAGCTTTGAGTACTCGTCCGAATTTGAGGGACAATTCTTCATCCGTAAATTGATGGTCAACCTAAAAGAATTATGAATATAATTCTGGGTCGTATGAATGACATCTCTGATAGTTGGGAATGCTTATTATTCTCGATTAAGACTGTTTATGACAAAAGTTATGAGACAAGTGTTCGCTTAGCACCATATGAAGTTCGATAAGAATCCATATATTATTCTAATTAGTTGTCGGAGATGTATAATGGGATAACTATGGGTCTAAGGATAATTTGAGTGACTTAGGAAGCTGTCAGATTGATGTATGACTGTCTGAGAAAGTCCTGAGAAACAAGGATACTCTGATGAGAATACTACAATACGAGTGTTGATGAAAGAATGAATTCTGTATTTCTCTGACTCTGATAAATTTCGAGGACGAAATTTCTTTTAAGGGTGAGAGAGTTGTAACACCCCTAAAAATATATGCTTATATTTAAAGTTAAGTGAAAAAGAAAAAAAAGGGAGTTTGTTATCATGGGGTTTTGAACCCATGGCCTATGCTTGGTAAACCCATATGTTAACCATTTGAGCCAAATGGTCATTGTGTTAAGTGTTACCTAGCCCAATATTAAGGATAGTCTTGGGTAGAATTTCAAATCGGATTAAAGACCTAACCGACTCCCCACCTGCCCAAGGATTGTCTGGGAATTTGGAAATATGTTCGATATCCCAAAAGTTTCTCCCCTCACCAAACCCGCACCGTTCACCGCCGATCTCGGCCACCGGTTTGCCGTGGTTCTCACCGCCAATGTCATAGTGACCGGCGGCACGTCGCGGTTCCAGCCCTGACCACCACTCGCGCGTTAGCGCTGCCGTGAAGACTGGTTCGAAAGGTCTATGAAACCCTAAACCAACCCTTCTTTTTTCCGGCGATTCTGACCACCTCAATCAACGGCGTGGCGCGTCGTCGGCCTAGGCGTGCTCAACGTGTGGAGGGGAGCAAAACCTCCTTAACCGATCATCGATCCAACACCGGTAAGGGCCTCATCGGCGTCGCGCTCTTTCGGCCACATGGCGTCCAATATAGGACTTTTCTGGTAAGATTCCGGCCATTTTGAGTATGATATTAGTTTCATTCGTGAACATATTCTTTGATCTATCGTTTTCCGACAGATTTACGCTCAAACTCGTCTCTGGCCACTACTCCTGCGACCGTCCGGTGACCAGTTGCCCTTGGGTAAGTGAACCGGTCTGAACCGGTATAAATTAAACCGGTTTGAACCCATTCATCAAACCGGTTTGAGCCCAACCAAACCAAGCCCAGTTTGGTGACCGACCCGACCCGACCCGTTGACCGACCCCCAACCTGAGTCCGACCCGACCCGTCAACCCGAGTTAACTCGTCCAAGTCAGCCGAGTCAACTCGTCAGAGTCAGCCCGAGTCAACTCAGTTGACCCATGTTGACTACTGACATCATGCTGACGTCAGCATTGACTTTGACCAGTTGACTCTGACCCCGTTGACCTGCTGACGTCAGCGTTGACTTTGACCGTTGACCAAAAAGTCAAATTTTCCGAAAACTCATATTTTATGTTTTTCGACTTCCTGAGTCCGATTTTGAAGCCCGTTTTGCGAAATTCCAACCCGAAAGCCTCCGAATCTTACATTGAATCCGAGATTGCTTATATGTATTTAATTTTGGTTAAGAGCTCTTTGAATAAGGACTGAAATGTGAATCTATGTTGTTGAAGGTATCAAAGTACCCTTGAATTTGAGATGTTGGGGTCCGTCGAATCTTGGGATCGAGTGCGATCAAATGAGGTGTCATGAATCAACTGTTATAGCTCGGAACTAAGGTAATACACTACTACCCCTTGTATGCTTTATGAACATGTTATTATTCGATTAACGCATGCATGCTTATGATGACGTATACTATAAATTCTACTTAAATTGAATCAGATTCGAGCAATAAGCATGGATATTAATAAGACCAAATTATCCGAATAAGATTACTAATGGGCTAATAGTATCAGAAGTTCTAATAATTAAATTCAGTTAATCCGCAACTCAATCAACAGTGTGTAAGAATCGAGGCCCAGGATACGGAGTGAGAGATACTAATTATGAATTTACGAAAATGCCCTTGGAGCATAAGTATGACTAAACTACCCCTCTAATAAAGGAAATGACCTAAAATTTGCATTCGACCTGATTATGCAATTTACACTACCCAAGATGTATGTTTTAATGGAAAGACTTCGGCATCATTATGCAATACGTGTGATACAAACTTGGATAATCCCTCAAACTCTGTATAACACATGAATGAGAATTCTCTGGAAATATTGTTGAAATCCTAAGTCGATCCTTATGATAGTAATGCGTGAATTAAATGAGAATGATCGTAATGACCGAAAAGACGATAATGCCCTCGAGCACCAAAATGTCTGATTAATTTGAATGACGTTATACCCTCAAGTTCTGTAAGGAATGAATCGTCTGTAAAGGGCCGGAGAGTTAGGATGACTTAATCTCGTTTGAGTACGTGAATGATGGAGGTACCAAATGGTAATTCAGAAAGAAATGGTAGATTTATCTTAGTCTAAAATAACCGAAATACCCTCCTGAGTTAATCGGTAACTATGTATTTGACGAAATTCTGGATCTGTTAATAAGACTTAAATAGCTAAGGTTCCCTTAAGTGTTGAGAAATACGACACGTGTATGCCCATCGCTCACCATATCGATGTGAGGTAGGAAGATCCGCATATATTGTATGTACGGTTACTCAAGGTTAAACCGTATAGTAAAGTATGAGGGCGACTGTTCAGACATACAATACAGTCAGTGTTAAGTTCTGATGCACGCAAATTACTCACATCTGAACGTTGGTAAGTACTGTTAAGTTCGGTTATGCCGCATTAAACAAATTCTGGAGGTATGATAAATTGTTAGAGCCCCTGAGAATTATAATTTTCATTCTGATATGATTGTGCCATAGTATAAAACTTGTCATGACAGTCAAATAACTAACAGGCCATGATAGCCTAAATAATCGGAACATCACTGAAAATATCTGATAACTTAAAAGACTTTAATTTAGAAATTCTTGAATGTCCGGTTAGAAAACTAATGAGCAAATAGGATACCTGAGTTCTGTGAACCATTGCTTATTCAATGTTGGTATAAATTACCAAAATGTCCATATATGATAAATGACCATAATGCCCTTGTAGGCTTATATGACTAAATAACTCAGGATGCGTCTAAACTCTCAAAGATCTTAATGTATCACCTCCTGAATATCTGGGTTAAACCGTTAGTATGAGCCCTGTAACACCCCAAAATTTCCCTAATTTGAAAATTTTCTAATTTTGAAATCCCTAGCTTCAAGCCCTAAAATTTGTGAATTTTAGCTCTTAAAATCCTAATTGAATCAAGGATTTGATTGAGCTTTAATTTGTTTTAGTGACCAAATTGCATAAAATCGGAACTTCAGTGACCTTTTTGTAACACGAGAGAAGTTGGAACTCTTCAGTTTGTATTTTACCCATTTGTTAGGGTATTAACTCAATGATCATTTTAGCCCAAAAAAAACCATTTTCAGTTTTCGGTAGCCGCAATTCCAAATCCCCCTTTCTCGATATCATCTCCTCTCACCCGTTTCAGTCCGACGAAGCTCCGACCAGGCCTCTACGTCGACCGTGGCTTGCACGGCCACCACCAGCGCGACCACCATCGTCGTGCGATCTAACCTCGGCCCTTAGTTTTCCTTCATCAGCCTCCATTTGCGAGTTAACGGCGAGAAACCATGCGATTTCTCTTTGCGCCGTCGTCGTCCTCCGGTCTGTGGCTCTCGTCGTCACCGCCATCGAGACCAGCATCTTCTCACGAACAAACCCCAACCTTTGGATCGTTCTTGCTGGCCGTCGTTTGGGAGGGAACAGTGAGAAATCGTTCTGTTCGTCTTCGTGTCACCGTTCGCCGTTGCCTCCTCCTCCGTTCGTCGGATGGATTTGGGTAAGCTTTTCTCCAGTGGTTTTACGTCAGATTGTTTGTGAGTTTTGATATGTAGTGTGGAGTGATGAATTTGGTTGTGTTGTTTGGCCGGAAATGATTAATTTTGTGTCATCAGAGGTACTACCGCCGTCGTCGCTGCCGATTTGTGTCGTCGTCGTCGTTTGGTCATCGGCCGTTGCTGTTTCGGATCCATTTTATTGTCACTGCCGTTCACGACGTTTTGTGTGCCCCTCTCCACCGCCGCCATTGTCACAGTACCTCACCGCCGTGCATGTTCAAATCGACTGCCAAAGTAATGAGTCTGCACCGCCTCCGTGGTGTTGTGCCGCCACCACCTTTTGGTTGCTGAAAACCCTAGCCCCCATATCTGATGCAAGGGTTAGGGAGTTGGACCGCTTTGGTGTGATGAATGGGTGTGTTGGGTGAGCCCAACCGAATGGGCTATGTGTATGTGATAAGCCCATTTGGACCTTGTGAGAATGTGATATTTGTGTGAGGAAGCCCAAATTTTAATGACTCATGTGAATAAGCAAAGTGTAAGCCCAAATGGTGAATCGAATTGTGTGACCAAACCAGTGAACCAAATAACTCGAATCGTACTAAACCGACTTTGTTGACCCGAACCTGTTTGACCGTTGACCTAAACCGTTTGACCAACCTGGACCAGTTTGACCTTTGACTCTTGAACAGTTGATTGGAAATTGACCAGTTTGACCTTTGACTCTTGAACAGTTGACCAGAACTTGACCAGATTTGACCGTTGACCGTCAGAGTTGACTTTAACTAGTTGACTTTGACTTTGACCCGAGTTGACCAAGAGTTGGCTTTTTAGGACATCCTTCCTCCTAACTTTTCTTGACGTTCTGAGTCCGTATTCGCTGCCCGTTTTGTCAAATTCCAACCCGAGAGCTCCGTTTTGCTCATTTTAAGTAATTGTTATTGGAATCTAATAAGTTATGGATTTCATAATCTAATTCGGGATTTTCTCGTGTTCAGGTGCCGACCTTGAGACCGTTGGGTTACCTCCAGTTGTTCAGACCGATCGTGCACGTTCTTCGAGATCTTCACGTGAGTATATCTTCAGTTCAGTTTTCAGTGTTTTAGTCGGCGGCTTAGTGTTAGTAATAAATGTTAATATAGAATTCATATCTCGTAGGTCCTGATTCAGTGAGATCCGAGCGTGAGGCTCGCCCTTCGCAAGTTTAGAGCTTCTGTTGCTTAAGGTGTGTCTCTTCCTGTTTTATAAACTTATGTGTTTCTTTCTGTGCTATAAATTTTATGTGCTTTTCTGGATTAATATAAGTAAATGTTTTGACATTTTGTGTGCATACTCTGTTGTGATTGGGTGAATGTTTTCAGACATCATGCATAACATGTCATACTGTGATTTAAGTGAAATATCAAATTTTCGGAATCGTAAAACATTGGATTTATAGTATTGTGCAACTTGAATTTTCATAATTCAAGTTTTGGATCAGACTCGGATTTTAAAATCTGCATAATATCATTGTGGGTATATGGTTTGAGATTTGTTCGGGGAAGTTCAGTGGTTTCACCCTTCGGGATGAATTCCGCTTCGGATCAGTGGTTCCACCTTTCGGGCTGAGTTCCACTTCGGATGGTGACGATGGAGAAAGTAGGTTCTGGGGAACCTTACTTTTCGGTGTATCGGAGATGGGTACTTTGATTCATGTGCATCAGACATCATATCATCATGATTCAGTTTTATTGTGTTTTTAGAAAAGTATTTATCAGAAAATAAAATATTGTTTTGTTTTTGTTTTGTTTTCGTTGCACTTTAGAGACACACTAAGCTCTTTAGCTTACACCCCTTAGTTTTTACTTTTCAGATATCTCAGACTTTTTTTTAGGCGATCGGTACTTGGAGCATCTCTTGTTTATTCAGATAAATTATTATTCAGTACGAACATTTCTGTTATCTCAAAATTATTATTTTAATATATTTTGAGATATTTGTGTAATATGGACATTGTAACTGTTTTTAATTTGGGTTTTATTAAATGCATGTATCTATGAAGTTACTTTCGGATTTTTAATTAATTATCGGAACATCGTTCAAAAGATTGAGTTTTATTTTAATCGGAATATTTGTTGAGTTTTACTTATTTAATCAATTCTTTTGAATTACAAAATATTTTAACCTAAATTGTTTCTTGAGGGTAACGTTTCCAATCGATACTTCCTAGATCCGACCCATTTCTTCTGGGCTGGGTTAGGGGTTACAAGCCCCTTTTAATATGGGCCACGTTTCAGAAATTCGTTCAAAATATCAAAAGTTTAATATGTCCCCTTCTGTAAATGCCTAGTAGCTCCAAGAAATGTTCTGTCCCACCTAGTGTGTTCCATGTGCGATGTATTCTGTTGAATGGATTGTATAATGATTTAATCATGAATAATATTATGCTTGATGAACTGGATATATGATTACATTTTCTACCTACTTGATGTATGTCTGCTCAATATGTATACTTGTTATGTGATGGCTTGATCTATGATGATATTGTCTGACTGTTTGATGAACTTGATAATATGATCTGTTAGCTTGACCTATGATGGTACAATCTGTTTGCATGATGAATAATGAGTGTCCGCTTTGCTCAATGGTATGCCCAATTATCTTTCAAAATCATGAATCTTCTGTTTTTAATACTCTGAATAGAATGCCTGCCACATGTACTATGTTATTTATATCTGAAATCTGAACACTGATTGCTATCTGGGGTATACTATTGGGTTATGATGTGAAGTCTCTGTTGGTACAGCCCTGATCAAGCTGGTAAATCCTTATGGACTCAAGGTCTCCCCTTGAGTGGCACCTATGCCCATCGGGCCTAGGGTAAGTCCTTATGGACCTAAGGCATCCCCTTAGGTGGCACATATGCCCATCGGGCCTAGGGTAAGTCCTTATGGACCTAAGGCATCCCCTTAGGTGGCACCTATGCCCATCGGGCCTAGGGTAAGTCCTTATGGATGCAGTTCTGGGGGACTGCATATTGGTGTAAGGTTGGAGGGTAGTTCTTGTAAACTTCTGTATGAACATTGAAAATTTGCATTTAATCTGTTATGTGCTCATATGATATGATGTTAAGTACTTATGTATGTTCGATCTGCAACTTATTAAAACACACTAGGCTTCGTGGTTTAACTTCTCCAACCCGCCACTCTGTTGATTCTCTGAACAACAAGCTCTCTTTTAATACTCATTAACATAGAAAGAACAAACCTTGTTGTCCTCAAGAATAGTGCTGCACTAAATTAGCGAAACATAAATGGAGACAAGTATTGCCTAGAACATCATAAAAATGTTATGCCTACCATATATCTACATGAGCTTATAGCATCTTCTGGTAGTTTTGTATTACTGAGCTTTCCCAAGCTCATGTTGTTTTTACCATCTCAGGATAAAAGATCAGACAAGTTGCACCTATCAACGTCGGTATGGGAGTTTCTTCGGCTCGTCAGGGAGTATGGTATCTGTGTAACTAGGGGGCATGTGTGTCGTGTTTGTATTATACAAATGAGTCTGAAACTTATTTTCGCAACTTGTATCATAATTGTTTATCATTTTGAACGATTTCTGAAATTGTATTTTAAATCAGATATTTGATTTATGATTTTAAAGGTTTAACTATATGTTTATTTGAAATCTTATCGTGGGTCGCTCTAGTGACCCTAATGTGACTTCTTAGGATCCGTACTAACACATAGGCGGGTCTAGGGGGTTACAGTATCACAAGTTCTATGGGAGTAAGCATATATTTTTGGTTTTATACGTCGATGAGATTTTTCTTGCCACAAATAATTTAAGCTTATTTCATGAAACCCAGAGATTTCTATCTAAGCATTTTGAAATGAAAGATCTTGGAAACATTTCTTTTTTCTTAGGAATTCAGATACATCGAGATCAATCTCGGGGTATTATTGGATTGTCACGAAAGAAATATATCGATAAAGTACTTAAAAGGTTTGGCACGAAAAATAGTAAACCAATGGGCACTTCTGTCGCTAAAAGAGAAATTTTTTCTTACCCAATGCCCTAAAAGTAACCTTGAAATTCAAGAAATGCAAAAAATTCCCTATACGTCAGCTATTGGGAGTCTTATGTATGCTCAAGTATGTACGCGTTTGAATATTGCTTACATTGTTGGGATGATAGGCATATATTCAAGCAACCCTAGTATGGACCATTAGATAGCAACCAAGAGGGTTATGAGGTATCTTTAGAGAACAAAAGATTACATGCTCGGTTATAGGAAATCAGATCATTTGGAGGTCATAGGGTATTCAGATTCAGATTTCTCTGGGTGCCAAGATAGCATAAAATCTACATCGGGCTATATTTATCTCTTAGATGGATGAGCTATACCTTGGAAAAGTGTTCAACAAACACTTGTAGCATCTTTCACTATAACAGTAGAGATTGTAGCAGGCTATGAGACATCAAATCATGGAATATGGTAGCGAAATTTTGTCACTGGGCTACGTATTTTGGAGAATATAGAAAGTTCACTTAAATTTTTTTGTGACAAAAAATCTACAGTATTGTATTCCAAAAACAATAGGAGCACGTCAAAGTCAAAGCACATAGACATAAAGTTCCTAGTTGTAAAAGAAAGAGTGCAAAGTGGAAAAATATCCATAGAACACATTGGGACAAACTCCATGATAGCATATCCACTTACAAAAGGTTTACTTCCCAAGGTCTTTCAAAAGCACACTACTCACATGAGTGTAATATTATTTGAGGATATTTTTGTTTGAGTGGGAGTTTGTTATTTGTTTGCTTTATGTTTGTTTTTAGACAATTATGTATTTGGTTATTTTCTGATAAAAAATGAAGTATTCGGTTTATTCACTCTTTTCTTATTTTGATAAGGACCTCACTTAAGTTTAAAGAGGACCAGTTCAAAATAGGCATGTTTGATTCACATTTACATGTAATTTCCATGCTACGCATTCATTATTGATCAATTTCATTTGAGTATGTTTGTTTATGTAACCATTAATGGGTGCAACCATGATTGATATGGTGAAGACCACATTGATCTTATATGGATATAGATGATGGAAGAGATTGTTAAAGAATACCTATTTTATGATAACAATTTTTTGAGCTCATAAGGTTATACATTTGTCGGGAAACATATGTTGTCCAAGTGAGTGATTGTTGTATTAAAATCCGCAATTGTGGGCACATATGTATAATGTATGTTGCTATTATAAAGTATAACATATGATTAAGTAACCAATTATGTTAAACGTATTGTAGGTATTAAATTGTCATGATGTAACACCCACATTTCCGTCCTAGAATTTAATCCGTTGAATTTAATTTATTAATTATTCTTAGAAAGTAATTGAGGTTATGATTAAGCAAATTATTCAATTTAGTCTTTGAATTTCCTTTAATTGGCAATTATTGCACCAACTAGAATTAAAGGGAATTAAGCTTTCGAATTAGGGAATCTAGCCGAGTTGATAATTAGTGGGTTCAAATTAGTAGTAATAAGATTTAAAGTAATCAAATTAAAGGAGTTAAAAGTAATTAAAAAGGGGTACATTTCCTTAGTGGAAATCGGACCAAAATGGAAAAAAATAAAGAAAGAATGGTGGGGAAAATTGATGACTAATTTAAAAAGAAAATAAAGTTTAAAAATTGCATGTTAATAATTATAATCCCCTAGGGCTGCCCTTAGTAAAAAGCTAATAAAAGACATAGTGAGAAGGACAAATAAGTAAAGTCACAACCTATCAAATCCCCCAAATTAAGGGATGATGTTTTCTCTCCATCATTTCTCCTCCTTGTTGCCGTGAGGTTTGAGAGAAAATGGAGAGAAGGGAAGCTTAAAAGTCTGAAATTTTGAAGCTCAAATGGTGAAAAAATGGCTTGCATGTTTGAAGAATTAAGCTAGGATTAAGAAGAGTAGCTAGTGGTAACAAGAAAATCAAGAAGTAAGTTTCTATTTCTCCTTGTAGCTATTCGAATAAGTGTTAAAACCATGCATGCAAACTTAAAATTTGTTAAAACATGAAACTATGAGAGTCTTTATGATTATGATGAGTTGAGCTAATGAAATTCTTGAAAAACTAATTGTGAAATGATGAATAGATTTAAAAAGGGGTCTGTTTTGAGATAGAGTGTAAAGTCATGAATGATTGAAAAATTGGTATGGTTAGGGACTAAACTAGAAAATTCCTATTAGGAGAAAGTTGTAGAGAAATGAGAATTTTATAAGGAAATAATTTTGGTTTGCTGGAAAAATGAATTGGAAGGGGGAATTTCGATTGGAACCAAAATTGGACATGTTCTCGAAAATAATGGAACTAGGGACTGAACTGGAAAATTAGTAAAATTCAGGACTTGACTGTTGATAATAAAAGTAATATGGACATAAAAATGTTATGAAAGGATAGTATAAGTCATGTAATAAGTGAATTTAGAATTTGACTAAGGTAATTAGGTGAAATTTAACCTAAAGGTGACAAATGAGTAAACTGCCCAGAACATTCGAACACTAAGCTGAAACTTTGAAAATTCTCCAAAAATAAGATTTAAGGTATTTTGAACTGAATTTTTTACTGTATAAACTTTGATATGTCTAGAAACACTGGGAGAAAACGGAATTGGATTCCAATATGTAAATTAGAAGATACAAATTAAAGAAGTTGGGCAGTACAAGCTGCCCAGATTTATCAAAAGGGTTACATTCAAGTAATAAAATGTATTTACCCGGACAAGATAAAAATATGAGGTTTACATGGTTGGAAAACTGAGTTTAGTACCTTTCTAATGGTATATGATAAGTGAATTTTGGATTAGTAATTAAAGAGATATGGTTAAAATACTAACTGGTCCTCCAACTAGTTTAATAGAAGATCATATTTGAGAAATTAATATTCATGCATGAATTTAAAGAGTGATTGTAATTGAATTGCTCTCTAATATAGTTTGTATTCATTTTATGTTGAGTGTTAAGGTCGAAATTGTGAAGAGACTTTGGAGGAAGCTAGGATCGATCAATCAAGGGGAAGGAACAAGGGCATCTTAATTCAAGATCAAGCTTAAGGAGTTTTTTTTTTGAACGGCTAAATGCATGTTTTTATTAAGCACAATCATACATAATCATCCACAACACCAGCCTCATTAAAAACCTCCCTACACCTAAATGGAGGAAAAGAGTGCCGATGAGTTGGACAAGAGAAACAACGCCAAAAGCACATACACCACGATCATCTGATACTCAACCACACCCACTTGGGTCGATCTACACCACTCCTTGCCAAGGCGTCAGCGACAAAATTAGCTTCTCGATAAACATTTGTGAAACACATACTCGGCATTATATCACAAGCCTCATCAATTTGGTGAAACCAACGCCAATAACGCCAAGGCCTTCGTTCAGAACAAAGTACCCACGAAACAGCTACTTTCGAATCCGATTCAATCACCACCGACGACACACCCCTCCAATTAAGTTCCAGGAGCATCTGCAACGCGTAGGCAATGGCCTAAAGTTCTGCTTCGTTTGACTCAACCACACCAATCGACCCCGAGAAGAACGCCACAATCCTACTGTTCCAATCTCGTAGGACACCCCCGTAGCCTGCCATCTCTGGCTTTCCACGAGCCGCACCATCCACGTTGAACTTCCATACCCCCGGTGAAGGAGGCAACCATTCGATACCCACCCGAGTGGTCACCCTGGCCAATGGCGATGCCAAACACCGTTGCGGGTTCTCCCACCAGGCAGCCTCGACAAAACACCCATAATTCACACGGGCACGAGTCCAATAAAATGAGCGTAACTGCACTAGGAAAAAAACAGCCTGACTCGTGGACCTTCTATTATGGAACATAAGTTCATTCCGTGCGAGCCACAACGACCACAACACACTCGCACACCCAATAATCCACCACAATCGAATCCCGTTTCCGAAAAAACCATGGCAGCATTGATGGAGAAACTCCCCAATTCGCCATGGCCGTACAACCGACACATCCCACCACAAGAAGAACGCATTCCATACATTGCACGCGAGGTCACATTGCCACAAAATATGGTCAACATTGTCCTCCCCCACCCCACACCATCGGCAACCGAGCGAGGATTCCAAAAGAGAGATTCCACGATTAAACAACATCCGCAGTGTCGGCAGCCTACCCACCAAGATAAACCAAACAAATTATTGGATTTTCGGCAACAAAGGAAGGTTCCACGCCATGTTAACATCTGAGGCCTCCGGCATACCAAACGATGACATCAATTTATGAAGCTTACCAACCGAAAACTGTCCCATCGCTTAATGAATCTATACGAGCTTGTCCACCATCTGACTTGTTAATTTGAACCCAGCCATACATGATTGTAAGTCCCACAATTGACTTAATTTGATGGAGCGCAAAGCACGTCGAAAGCATTCTTCCCATTCAGCACTCGGCAATCCCAAGTAATCACACACAAACACCAACTTATTGGTCGCCAACCGAAATAGCCGCATAAAAAATTCTTCAAAGGTTCAAAAAGACACCAACAATCCCACCAAAATAAAATACTCGATCCATCACCCAAAGTCCACATGAATTGAAAAACATTTAGGAATCGATCAACGTATTCATCATTTTGCACCTCGACAATTTGCTTCCACATTGCCGACATGTGTGCCTTTTCTCTAACATTAACCCGCCAAGACATGACATCCACACCATACTTTGCGACTATGATCGATTTCCATAAAGATTTGTCCGTTTGCGCATAACGCCATACCCATTTAGCGAGAAACGCCAAGTTCCTAGTGTGTAGATTCACCACTCCAAGGCCCCCCAAACGCTTCGGCTAATACGCCATGTTCCAATTCACTCTACTCAGCTTTGATCGCCCCACTTTATCTCCCCAAAGGAAGTTTCTACGAATCTGATCAATTTTCAGAATAATATGGCGCGGAATAAAAAATACCCCCATGTAATATACCGGTAAAGCGGACAGTACCGAATTCACCAAGAGTAGTCTACCAGCGAACGATAAAGAGTCTCGCTTCCATCCCGAAAGCCGCTTACGCTGTACCAAAGGTTCCCACACCTCCATTCCACGTGGATGCACACCTAACGGAATCCCCAAATAATGAATCGGAAGAGAGCCACTCTGACAGCCCATAACACCCGCAATCTCTGCTAGTACAACCTCGCCAATCCCAACCCCAAAGAGACACGATTTTTCATAATTGATTTGAAGCTCAGATGCATACTCAAAACAAGTCAGAACTCGTTTCAAGTTGCGCGCAAACACCACCTCACCTTGTAGAAACAAAATAGTGTCGTTCGCAAATTGAAGATGCGAGATGAAGATATCCTGTGCCACTCAAACACCCTTAATCAACCCCAAATTCTCAGCATTCAAGAGGTATTGATGAAGCAATTCGGCCACTATCACAAAGAGGAGCGGGTATAACGGGTCACCTTGGCGAAGGCCCCTCTTCATTGGAAATTCTTTCATCGGACTACCATTTACAAGGATCGATAGTCGCGCAGATCCAACACACTCTCGGATCCAACGACGCCATCTCACCCCAAATCCCATCCGACGCATAATACGATCCAAACAATCCCAGCTAATACAGTCATATGCCTTTGCAAAATCCAATTTTAATATCACCCCACCATTCACAAACCGACACTTCTTCATTGAGTGTATAACTTCGTTAGCCAAAAGAATGCCATCCAAAATCTGTCTCCCACTAATGAACACATCAGCCTATACGTCACTAATTAATATCGGCAAAACCACTTGCAACCTCTTCGCCAAGCACTTTATATATATGGTTTAGAAGGAAAATTGGACGATAATCCCCAATCACCCTCGGACTATCCTTCTTTGCTATAATCACAACGAAGGTGGAATTCACCCCCCGAGGCAAACGACCTGACTCAAAGAAATTCTCCATGAACCTCATCAAATCCATTTTGAGAAATCCCCACCATTTCTTGAAAAATTCGAAGAGAAATCCATCCGGCTCTGGTGCTTTCGCCCCATCGCAGCTCCAAATCGCTGATTTCAGTTCGTCCTCAGTGAAGACTCTATCGAGCGTCAAACATTGCTCAGACGAAAGTTGAGGGAAATCTACCTCCGGTAAAAACGTGCCCCCCCGTTCCGATATAGTAACCCAACATCCATCGATTTGCAAGCCCGAAATCATATTGTGCATTTGCCAAATTTTTGCCGCCTTATAAAAAAAACTAGTGTTTTAATCTCCCTCTGCCAACCAAATCGCCCTTGACTTTTGTCTCCATATCGATTCCCTCAAATGTGCCACCCTCCATAACCTCGAATGCAGCTCCCGTCTTTCCACCAATTCAGCCGTGGAAATCACACCATCTCCAACCTAGGCATCGAGTCTCTCAATCTCTTACACCAACCCATTATTCTGATTTTCAATATCACCTCTACTATGTCGGTTCCACCCCTTTAACATTCATTTCAGCCCCTTCAATTTAATAGTGATCGAAGCCGCAACATCACCCTTCGTCAAGCGTTTCCATTCTTGTTCCAACAAATGAATATCATTAAAGCATATGTTGAGGAACCGGAAGGGCTTTAGACCACTATCAAAGACATCACTTATTAACACAATAGGTGAATGATCTGATAGCTCTTTAGGAAGATTCACCACCACAAGCGATTCAAAGCGTTGGATCCAGCCGTTCGACACTAAAAAGCTATCCAGACGACTACATTTTCGTCCCGGACCAAACCAAGTGAACCGCTTCCCCTGCATAGGAACATCCAACAAAGTCGCTCTTTCGATAAATTCATAAAAAAACATTCATACCACGAGGCACATTCACACCACCAAGTCTCTCCGATGGTTTTGTCACCATGTTGAAATCGCCTCCAACACACCAATCAATATGTCTCGATGTCACCACAACAAGGATTTCCTCCCAATAAGCACCATGATCCGACATCAAACATGGAGCGTAAACGCCTAAAATCCCGCACGTCCAGTTCTCACGTACCCATCGGCCTTCAATAATCACCATGTTCTTCCTAAACTCCCTCACGTCAGCCCTAAAACCAGTGAGATCCAAAATCGCCAATACCCCTTTAGATTTTCCATCTGAGGGTGCGAAAATGTATTCAAAAGAATCAGAAAACCACAATTGCTGCACCACTCTATCTGTCACTAATTCCGTTTTGGTCTTTTGAAGGAGAGCCAAAACACACCTTTGTTGTCGTAGAATTCGTTGGATGGATCTTCTTTTCGATGCGGCACCAATTCCCCTCACATTCCATGACAACAATTTCATGCTTCTTTGCCAGAGTTTATGCTCGCGCGCCTCTATCATGCGCGCGATGTCTTTAACAATCGCCTCCTTTCTCCCCTCCGTTACCGCCCCACTCAGTTTTCCCAAGTCCACCGTCTCGCGAGCCTCCCTCTGTAACACCCACATTTCCGTCCTAGAATTTAAAGCAGTAAAATTAAATTATTTATTTATTCATAGAAGCAATTGAGTTTGCAAATTTAGTGAATTATGCAATTTGGTCCTTAAATTTCTTAATTGGGCAACTAGTGCACCAATTCGAATTAGAAGGAAACTTAGCTTTGAATTAAGGAATTTAGCCGATTGGTAAATTAGTGAATTTGAGTTAGTGATAACAAGATCGATGGTATGATATTAAAAGAATAAAAAGAAATTAAATAATATTACATTTCCTTGAGAAAATCGGATGAAATTGAGAAAATTCAAGAAAACATGGAACAAGGGAAATTGATGACCAAATTAAAAGGTTTACAAAGATTGAAATTTGCATGTTAAAAATAAAATATCCTTAGGGCTGCCCCTAGCAAAATAAAGATAAAAGAGATAGGAAAAAGGACACTAATGTAATTCCTAAAGCCATCAAATCACTTAGATTATGGAAGCTTGTCTTCCTTCATCATTTTCTTCTCCTTTGCCGTGAAGAAAAGAGAAAAATGGGGAGGAAAGAGAAGCTCAAAAAGTCTGAAATTTGAGAGCTAAAATGGTGAGATTTTTTGCTTGCATGGTGGAAGATTTAAGCTAGGAATTTGAAGAAGATAGCTTTTTTTTATCGGCAACCGTATGCTTTTATTAATGAATCAAAAAACATACAGCTTGACGGAATCACACGCCTCGTTAAAAACCTCCCTAAACCTAATGGAGGAAAAGAGTACGATGCGATCCGTCGAGTACAAAAGGAAACAATAAGAGCAAAATACCAATTCACAAACATGCCACAAAAGTCGAAAGTCTGTCCACCCCCTCTTTGGCTAATGCATCCGCGAATCCATTCGCCTCCCTCGGCACATAACAGAATTGGATGTCATACGTGACTTGACAAGCCTGATCGATTGCCAAAAAAACCTCCCATAACCGCCAAGGACGTTTTGCGGATTGAGTAACCCAACTCAATGCCACTTGAGAGTCCGATTCTATGATAACACAACCCTTTCGCCATTCCCTCACCTGTACCATACCCAAGGCAAAAGCTATCGCTCGCACCTCCGCTTCGTTCGATTCCATCACGCCTAAAGGGCCTGAGAACAAACCCAATATACGACTGTCTGCATCTCTCATTACGCCACCAAACCCCGCCGGACCCGGCTTACCGCGCGCCGATCCATCAGTGTTGAATTTTAACACGCCTCTCAAAGGAGGCTGCCAGCACCTTCCCATCCTCACCCGTTTTGGTTGTGCACTAACCTCAAATTTAGTAGGACATGTCCACCAAACGGCTTCCGGGAACATCTCACCACGCCTATCAGCTTTTATCCAGTATTATGATCTCAATTTTACCAAGAAACATAATTCAGCTAAATTCCAACGTTTCCCACGGAATATATATTCATTTCTTGCTAGCCATAATGACCATAATAATGCAGCAGCACTCGCTATCCACCACATTTTCATGCAGCCCGTAAAAACACTATGGAAATCAAATCACATAAAATGCATCAAAACTAACCGGTAAACTTGTGTCGATTCCCCACCATTGTCGCAACCATACACAAGCTGATCGCGCAAAAGAACATTCGTACAGAATGTGAGCGATGCTCTCCTCTTCCGTCATACACCAAGGACATCGACCTTGGTCATCCGGTAATGGAATCCCACGAGCAAACCTAAAACTTGCATGAACATGAAACTATATGAATCTTGAAGGAAATAACAAGATGAACTAATGAAATCCTTGAAAACTTCTTAAGAAAATATGAATAGAGTCATAAGGGGGCTGTTTTGAAAGGAAACATAAAGTCTTGAATATTTGGAAAATTTTCTATACTTAGGGATTAAAATCAGAAAATTCTCACTAGGAGAAAGTTGTGAAGAAATAAAGATTTTGTTATAAATGACTATTGGTTGCTGAAAAAAATGGATTAAAAAGATGGAATTTCGATTAGAACTAAAAATGGACATGTAATCGAAAGTTATGGAGATTAGGGACTGATCTGGAAAATCGGTAAACTGGAGTACTTGATTGTTGAAATTTAAAATTAATATAGACTGTAAAATGTCATGGAAAAATAGTATAAGTCATGCCATGAATGAATTTTTATATTTAAGTATGCGATTAGGTGGATTTTAAGTTAAAGTATAAGTTAAGAAAGCTGTCCAGTGGTGTACAATGTAAAAACAGTGACTTTGGAAATTCACCAAAAATTGGATATAAGGTATTTCGAGCTGAAATTTTTAATGTATAAACTTTGATATGTCTAGAATCATTGAGAGAAAACGGAACTCAATTTCAGTGTGTAAATTAAGAGATATGAATTTTTAAAGTTGGACAGTACAAGCTGCCCAGATTTACCGAAATGAGTGTAATTAAGCAATAAACTGTATTGACTCGAATAAGATAAAAATATGAGGTTCACATGAGTGTAAAATTGAGTTTAATACCTTTCCAACGGTATATGATAAGTTAATTTTGGATTAGTATTTAAAAAAGATATGATCAAAACGCTAACTAGTCCTCCAACTAGTTTAATGAAAAGTCAGATTTGAAAATATGAATTCATGCTTGAAATTGAGAAGTAATTATGATTGAATTGCTTCCTAATATAGTGTGTATTCGTTTTATGTTGAGAATTAAGATCGAAATTGCGAAGAAACTTTGGAGGAAGCTAGGATCGATCACTCGAAGGGAAGAAACAAAGGCATCTCAATTCGAGATCAAGCTTAAGGATTCGTGAGTGTAATTTTGTATTAGGGTTGGGACTAGTGTCCGAACCACCTTATTATTTGTAATTTATGATTTCTATGCATGAAATTGGACTAATTGATATTCGGTAATGTGTTTAGTAAGGGAAGGATATAAAAAGGAAATTGGATGCATGTTTTGAAACTTTTTTTTTATCAGCAAGCGATGTATATTATTAATGAAAATATACAACGCAAGTCGAAACATGCGCCTCATCAAAAACCTCCCTAAGCCTAACGGAGGAAAAGAGTACGACATGTCGACTTAAAAACAATGACCCCTCCCCTTACAAAACATCAGATCGAAGCATGAAATAAAGAGACACGAGACACCCCTTCCTTTGCTAACGCGTCAGCTAACCCATTCGCCTCCCGAAAAATGTGAGAAAAGCACACAGATCCTAACGACAAAGTAGCACGGTCGATCACACGGAAATACTCCCACAATCGCCAAGGGCGGCGCTCCACCTGCAACACCCACCCAATTGCCACTTTGGAATCCGACTCAACAATAAGAGGACGATCAGACCATTTAGACGCAACAAAATACTCCAAAGCAAAAGCTATCGCCCGAATCTCAGCAACATTCGAATCAAGAGAACCAAGCGGCCCTGAAAACAATGCGAGGATACGACTCTGAGCATCACGCAACACTCCCCCGAATCCCGCAGGCCCCGGCTTCCCACGAGCAGAACCATCCACTGAAAATTTTAACGTTACCCCGATCGGGGGTTCCCAACACACTCCCAACCGGACCATCGGTTTGTCAAACCCTTCCCGATACAAACTCGGACAGTCCCACCAAAGAGCTTCACTGACCGATAACCCCTCCTTAAGGGTCTTCACCCAATAAAAGGAACGTAACTTTACCAAGAAACCTATTTCCGCTGCCGGGATAAACTTACCATTAAACACAAAGTCATTGTGCGCAAGCCACAATGACCACAACAATGCCGCGACACTCGACACCCAAAGCTTCCTCAAAGTGCCTGTAAACGAACAATGCATATCCGGAAGAAGGAAATCCGCTAAAGATTTAGGCAATGGCAAAGAAATCGCCCACCACCCACAAGAACGCCTGAACCTTAGGGAGAACCAAGACTCTCCACGCAAAACAGTCCCCAAAATCACTTTCACCCACCTTGTCCATCATAAGCAAATGGGACAGCCCTTTGACAGAGAAAATCCCATGCTTATCCGGCGTCCAGACAAGCATATCCAGCTCACCTTGTCGCAGCTGTACACAACACACCAAAGACCGAAGATCCTGCAGTTGCCGCGCCTCAAAGGAACGTAGGCTACGACGAAACAAAACCCCCCACCTATCATGTTGGAAATGTCCCTCGACAGCAATGTCCACTACTAGCGCTAACCGATCAACCACAATCGAGAATAGGCGAGGAAAAACATCTTTCAGCGGCTGCTCAACACACCAAGCATCAAACCAAAACAACACTCGTTCCCCCGAGCCCACCTTCCAAATAAACTGATTCTCACCCATGTGCTTTTGCACACCCTCCGAACTAACAGTCTGCACAATATGTTTCCAAACCACAGACATTGGTCCCCTAGCCGAATTATTAAACCTCCACCATTGAGCAGCCTCCCCATACTTTGATACGATAATAGCTCGCCACAACGATGTTACATCACTAGCATATCTCCACGACCACTTCGCCAAAAGTGCCTTGTTTCGAACCTCCAAATCAGCCACCCCCAATCCGCCAAGATGGCGAGGTCGGCACCCCAAACTCCAACTCACTCTACTCATTTTTCGTTGTAAATTGACCCCGCCCCATAAGAATGCTCGCCTCAACTTATCAATGGCAGCAATTACCCCTTTCGGCACACGAAACAAGCCCATATAATATACTGGAAGTGATGATAAGACAGAGTTTACCAATGTGACGCGTGCCGCGAACGATAACGATGTCCTCTTCCAACCTGCAAGCTTCCGGCGGACAGATGCAATGACAGGCTCCCATACCGCTATGTTACGCGAATTCATCCCCAGCGGCAAGCCCAAGTACACAAACTGTAACTCCCCCTGACGACAACACAAAACATCTGCCATGGAAGCAACCAAATTCCCATCCACACCAATCGAATAAAGAGATGACTTTGAAAAATTAATACGCAGACCTGAACACACCTGGAAACAACATAGAAGCCTGTGAATGTTCAATGCCGCTTCGACTGATGCCTCAAAAAATAGGACGGTATCATCGGCGAACTGAAGGTGTGTCAACGTCACCCCCGGAGCCACTGTCACCCCACGAATCAGCCCCATTACCTCTGCTTGTACAAACAGCTGATGCAAAGCCTCAGCTACTATGACAAATAATAATGGCGACAATGGGCAGCCCTGCCGTAACCCACGTCCCATGTTAAACTCCTTCGTCGCGCTCCCATTTAGCAAGACAGATAACCGAACAGTTCCAATACATTCCATCACCCATCCCCGCCAAGTCTCGCTAAAACCCATCGAGCACATGATCTGATCCAAGAACTCCCATCGGACACAATCGTAAGCCTTCGCAAAATCAAGCTTCAGCACACATCCCCCCACCCGACTTTGCCGCATAGAGTGTATCGTTTCATTGGCCAACAATATCCCATCCACTATCTGTCGGCCGCGAACAAAAGCTGATTGATGGTCACTGATAAAACTGCCCAACACCACTTGTAGCCTCTTAGCTAAAATTTTAGCTAAAATTTTATATATTGAATTTAGCAAGCTGATCGGTCGGCACTCATGCAACGAAACCGGCGAATCCACTTTAGGTAGTAGCACAATAAAAGTGTTGTTAACACCTACAGGTAACTTGCCGGTTGAGAAAAAAGTAGCCAAAAACCGTTCCACATCACCACTTAAAACCTCCCAACACCGCTTGAAGAATTCCATACTATATCCATCCGGACCCGGAGACTTCGAACCCTCACTCCCTCGCACGACCATCCATGCCTCGTCAGAAGTAAACGGCGCAATCAAAGTCAAGTTCTCAGCTGCATTTACCTTGCTAAAAGCTCCCTCAAACACCCAACTACACGATCTCTCTTCCGCAGCGAAATGTTTAGAGAAAAAGCTTACAACATGTTTGCGTAATTTAATCGGATCAGTGACCCAAATACCACCAATAGTCAACCCCACAATAGCATTGCGGATCGCACGCAACTCCGCTGCCCTGTGGAAGAACGTAGTGTTCCTATCACCCAATTTCAGCCATGTCGCTCGCGACTTTTGTCTCCACATCGATTCTTTTCTACGAATCGCACGCCACAAAGCTTGCAACCAAGCTCGCTTTCGATCACACAGCTCATTTCCCTCCCCCACGGCTAGCTCCTCCTCACCATTATCCAAACACTCAATACGGCTTTGAATATGTGAAATTTCTTTCTTAACATCCCCGAAGTCCGTTTTGTTCCATTGGCGAAGAAACTGTTTCAAATGTCTAAGCTTAACCGAAATGTTGGAATTGCCAACACCCATTCCTGTCAACCGGCACCATTCATCTGCCATACGACTAACATTCCGCCTCTCATCCAACCACACATTAATAAATCGGAAAGGCCTAGGACCCCAGTCAATATCATCACACATCAACAAAATTGGAGCATGGTCCGATATGCCTCTCGGCAAGGACAACTGTTCTATCCTAGCAAAACAATCCAACCACCTTGCTGAGACAAGAAATCTATCAATACGGCTCTTTCGATTATCTCTACCAAACCAAGTAAACTGTTTTCCTCGCAACGGTAAATCTATCAAACTTGCGGCATTCACGAATGAAACAAAAGAAACCATACCTCTCGACATCATGCTACAACCTGCTCTCTCTGACGGTCGCAGCACCGAGTTAAAGTCGCCCGCGACACACCATGGTCTCGAAATACCTCCGATCACTGTCAATAATCGTTGCCATAAGACTTCCTGCTCCGATATATCGCAAGGTGCATATACCACCATGACACAACACACTAAATCCTCCGGCTCCCAGCGCCCATGAAGCATAATAAAATGCCTATCTACTTCAACCGATTCCAGCACAAAGCGATCGCCTTCCCATATCACTAATAAACCGCCCGACGCCCCCACGGATGGCGAAAATGAGAACTCAAACCCATCACTGTACCACATTCCAGCAACAACCGACGGCAACATCTCCTCTAATTTCGATTCCTGCATCAACACCATGTCAAAACGCTGCTTCCTAATAACATCCCCCACCCGTCTTCGCTTCAACAACGAACCCAACCCCCTGACGTTCCAGCTCATTAGTCGCATTGTTACAATTTTCGAATGCCGTCTTGCAGCACTCGGGACAAATCCTGTAATATTTCTTCCTCACGACCCAAAGACGTCACCCCCACCAGATTACCCAATGCCGCTGTCGCTGTAGCTTCACGATACAGTGCTTGCTATCTACGATGAAAATCCGAGTCTGTTACCGAAGCATCAGCGACTATAATTTGGGACTCACGGCCACCGCTCTTCTTCGGTCGACCCCTTCCTTGTTTTATATTTTTCACCGCCCCGGATAATGCATTCACCGATTTTGTTTTCTTTAACACCCCATTGATCCAAATTGGAATAACAGATTCTTCTTCACCACTTTGGCGTGCTGCTTGTTCACCGCCCAGCTCTTCTACAGGAATGGGAATCAAACCAAGTCGTTCAACAGTGGTTGTCGTAATTGGGACAGAGACCAAACCCTCCGTTGCTCGATTTCCAGTCACCGGTTCACCCTGCTAATTGTGAGTATCGGATAGAGCAGCCTGCTCGTTTTGATCAACCACTGGAGGTTGTTTGATCGGATAAGCCTCTACAGTTCCAGATTTTTGGAGTTCTATATCTCTAGGACTCTTTGGGTTATCACACTCTCCTAATACCTGTGAAACTCCCACTTGCCCATCATCACTGCCGCCCAACATCAAACCACTATACACCGGCGCCGATATAATACACCCAGGCGCAGCGGCCGGTGTATCATCACCTACAACCTGGTCCCCACGTTCACCATCATTCCAGAGCTGATTGCATCTCCAATCTTTCAGCCCTGGTCCCACGTCCTCAGAAATTTCGTGTTGATATTCATCTCCCATGTTCGATTCCGGCACATACTCTGACGTACTACACTCCGATGACTCGTCGTTACTAGAATCACTGGCCATTGTGCATTCACAATCCACAGGAGGCCCGAAGATGGTCACCTCCTTGACGAATAAGGGGTGCAAAATTCCCCCGACTTCCAGCACCATTCGAGTATCGATGGATTCCATCGAGTCCGTCTCAATCAATAACCAGCCGCATTCGAACGATGTCGGCGATGATGTGTTTTCCGCCATCCGAACAAGCGAACCCCAAGTCTTCGCAATGTTGTCAAATGTCTCAATTGACCAGGCGTGAATTGGTACTCCTCGGACGGAAATCCATGCCCGTCGAGTCTTTATTGTCATCCCCGGATCCCAACGTTCTAACTTTGAAAAGCACTCACTAAAACTCGTCTTTTCCAGCACCTCTGCCATTGATTGCGCATCCTTGAACATTAGCAGAATTGCCGGTCCAGCAATTCGCAGGATGGACAATCCTTAGCGATCCGCAATATTCATCCTCAATGCCAATTCCTTCAAACTCCAATGACGATTACACCAACCCACCATACAATGTTGGAGGATATCCTCTTTAGCTGCATCCACACTCCCTTTAATCACCTTTGCCGTTATATGAATCCTCTTCGAATTTACACTGTTTCTTTCCGATTACCCCTTTTCATCTCCATTATTCTTCCGATCAGACTCACCCAAGCCCCTAATTCTTTTCCTGGACGATCCCTGATCCACGTATCTTGCCATACTCACCATCAAGCGAGATCCATATATCCATTTATTGTTCAAACGCTCAATTGCCCGATCAGCATCTACCCTAGTCGCCATCCTAACAAAACCAAACCTCCCTCCATCCTTTGCCCTTTTCCGAGGGATGAAAGTGTCGAGCACCACGCCATGCCTATCAAACACTTGCCATAAGCCTTTCCAGTGCAACGTTTCCGATATCCTACCCACGTAGACTGTCCAAGTCTGCCGGCGGCCATTCCCCCTCTCTCCGCTCATCTGGAATTTTTAATAACCACCTTTTGTTTTTTATTCTTATGTTTTGAAACTTGTGATTGATATTTGATTGTGTGCAATATGTGGGCTGCTTTATGTGATGTTAAATGCCATGAATTATATGTTCGATTTGGATTTTGGTAATGTTTGAATGTGTGCAAATGTGGACTGCCCATGTGATTAATTGTATGATGAATATGCATGAATTGGATTCTTGATGATACTTGATAAAATGAGTATGTGGACTGCCCTATGGTATATTTATGCTATGCTTAAAAATGCATGTGATTATGTATGTATGAAGTTGCTGCCATGCATGATGTTATGATCGAATGGGCATGCAAGGTGAATTCTGAAAAATGTATATGTCAAATGAAATAACGAATTAATTAATTAACAAGAATACGCCCTTGGTCGATTAGAAGTTTTAGATAAGAACGGCATGCCTAGAGTCTGAGCTCACCGTTTGATATTGCTTTGTGCAATCTTTGATAGTACTTTGTGTACTCTTGATTATAAGATATGTGTTCTTGATTGCTGTTCGAGACACATGATGCTATGTGCATCCCTTGATGTTGCTTTGTTCGACTCTTGATGTTGCTTCGAGCAACTATATGCGTTACATGTTACCCTTTTGATGACTTGAATATCTGATACGACTATTCTACCTTGGGCTATGAAATTAAATAAAAAGTAATGAAATGAATTATAATGTGATATGATTTACATGAATTAAATGGAATTTGCTAAGTTAAATATAGCTTATGAAGTGGATAAATTGATTGTGTGACTTAGCATGTTATGATGCGATATGAAATGTTATGCTATGTGGACATTGGTCTTTTCGATTATGATATGAAGCATATGAATTGCTTATAAGTCCGATTATGTGAAATTGGGTAATGACCCTATTCGAATACATGGAATTAAGAAATGGAAAATTCTGATTTTTGGATGATGGTTTGAGATCATTCGAATGACATGCTTATGATGAAATTATGATTTCATTTTTATAAGTTAATAGTGCTATGTGTGGATTAGCATGAAATTTTGGTTAATTCAATCGTGAAGCATGAGATTGAGTATGCTGAAATTGAATTGAATTATGATATTGAATGAATTATATACAAGCACGTGATAAATCATTATGTTATGTTATGTAATCGAGCATATGCTATGAATGTTGATATGACATGTATGATGCTATGTGTATGAACTTTACATAAGCTTAGTTGGGTGAAATTGATTGTTAATAAACCTAGCTAAGTAAATTCAATGCTTGATCACATTAAAGCTCAAGAATGAATTAGATTTAGCATTACCTCGCTAAGTACTATTTGTACTTATCGCTCCGTTGTTTTCTTCTTCCCAACCTTAGCATGATCACTCGGACCTTAAAGCTAGCATTCGTTTGGATCAAGTTCCCAAGTTCTGAAATATGTACGATCTTAGTCTTATCTTTAGACTCCTAGATGGTGGCTTTGAAGTCTGTTTAAGGATTCGTTTTGTTGTGTTTGGTCGTAACTTAAGTTTGAAATGGTGTTTGAAATTATATGCTCTGTGATGCTTGGTTAGGAGGCTAGAATCATGTTTTGTATTTATGTAGGTAGCCTCATTATTTTGTTGTATAAAAATGTAAGTCGAGCTAGTGGTTGTGTCGATTCTTTTTGTTGTCCATAGTCGATAGCTTGACATGGTTTAGGGGCATATAAATCATGATATTTTGTAAGGTTCTAAGTAAAGGAAATCGAATGCCATGGTATTGAAATCTATTATATCTTGTATGAAAATTTAATTGATTAATTATTGGTAATTTGGATTAATTCGAAAATCACCTAGACCATTTAATTAAGTTTTTGAATGACATGGATTTGAATAGACCTAATTGTACTAGTAATTTGATAATGATAATAAAGTTTTAAATTGTCTTGAAATGTGGTAACAAGATTAAAAGAAATTATGTCTAAGTTCATGTATGATCATAAGAAGTTAAGAAAAGTTTTTGTTAGCCCATTTTCCGCGTGCGCATTAATATAAATAAATGATTAAATGATATCTTGTTTTCCGATATGCTTCCGCTGTTTTCCAAGATGTTCTGTTTGTTTGCCTTCCGCTTTCCGGTAACGCTCCCGGCTCCCGGCCCGGGTTGGGGGTGTTACACCCTCAATATCGCTTTTTCTGCGACACACAAAATCTGCGTCAGACAACGAACCATTAGCAATAGCGATAGGCTCAGGTTGCGCATCCGGCCTGACCTTCCTTGGACGACCATGCCCTCTTTTAGTGGCTTGTACTCATGTTTCCTTCCCTCCAATGGTGCCAGGCTCGATACAATCTCGGCAAGCTGTCTCACCCGATGAATTTCCCCATTAACTTCAATCAATGAAGCTTTATTAGCCCTAGGTAATTCAGTTCTCGGCCCATCTTGTACCAGGCTCGTTTTATCCCGACGTTCTAGAGACTGAACCCCACAAACCCGGTTGATATCATCTACACTACCTAAAACATCACAACTAGATCGGTCTCCCACATCGCAGCACATCAATCCAACATTCTCATCCTCCATCCAACTCGCCATCTCCTTCACCCTCCAGTACACCATTTTGTTATCCTCCCAAATATTCTCGATATAGCTCTTATCTACCACCACATTGTCCCTAGATGCTGGAGCTTCCTCATATGAAAATGTGTTCGGTACAATGGTCTCTCCCGTTGAAGACTCACGCACGTTGAAAACTGAGTTCGTTTTTCACTCCACCTCTTGTTCACGTGTACTACCCTTATCATCGAAACTCATCTCCAATTCATAATAACAATCACATTTTGGTCCAATCGCCTCCTCAAATTCAGTAACACGTATTTGGAAAATCATTTCGCCCACCTTCAATTCAATAATATCATCAATATGAAAATTCCAATCCGTTTCAATTTGGAATCTCGAGCGTTCGAAAGAAGATGGTGCCAATGTTTCCATATCAATACGGACCAATTCACCCCACAACGCTGCGATATTCCTAAATGTCTCCTCCGACCAGACATGTAACGGAAGACCACTGACCGATAACCACGTTTGTTGAGTAGGCCACTTTCATTGGTCGATCGCTCGTCCATCAACGAATTCCAGCCTCTTATGTTGCCAGAATGTATTCCTCACGTCACGTTGCGCCATCGACACCCTAATTTTCGACCCATACAACCAAAACCCATCGAATCTACCAATTACCCGATCGACATCCTCTTTAGAACCCATTCGCACAAATCTGAATCTTGTTCCATCATTCGCTCTCTTCTTTGGGACGAATACATCTACTACGACCCCATGTCGATCAAACACCTGCCAAACACCTTGCCAATGCAATTGTTCCAGTAGATTCGCTATGAATAACGTCCACTCTCTTCGACCTTGAGATCTCTCCCGCCTTCCCTCTCGCCCTCTGATCTCTCTCATTTTTTAGTATTTCATCGTATCAAGATACACTATTGTTTGGCTCTTAATCCGTTTTTTCCCTAGCCACGCTTAATTTTTGGGAGGATTTAATTAATATGCTCAAGCTTAAGGAGTTGTGAGTGTAATCTTGCATTAGGGTTGGGACTAGTGTCCTAACCACCTTATTATTATTGTAATTTATGATTTTATGCATAAAATTGGACTTAAATGAGGATTGGTAAAATGCTTAGTAAGGGAAGGAGATTAAAGGAATATGGATGCATGAATTGGATTTTGTTATTGTTTGAATGTGTGAAAATGTGGACTGCCTTATGTGATCTAATTGTTATGATTTATATGCATGGAATGGATCTTTGTTCTTGTTGGAATGTGTGGAAATGTAGACTGCCCTATGTGATCTATTAGTATGTTGTATAAGCATGAGTTTGCATCCTTGATAATGCTCGATTGTAAGAGTATGTGGACTGCCCCTATGGTACTTTTGTTATGCTTAGTATGCATGTGATTATATGTGAAGTTGCTGCCCATGTATGTTTAATGCTATTCGAATGAGGCAAGAAATTGATTAGCATGAATTATGTAAATTGGTACAACTATATGATTGAATGAGCATGCAAATCGAATTATGCAATACATATGTGCTAAATAAAATAACGAATGATAATTAATAAGAATAATATGCCCTCAGTCGATTAGAAGTCTTAGATAGTACGACATGCCTAGAGTCCGAGCTCTCTTATTTGTTGCTTTGTGCAACCATTGATTTGTTGCTTTGTGCAACCATTGCTTAGTACCTTGGGTACTCTCCGACTTGATGATTAAAGGTGATCTTGATTGGTATTCAAGACACATTAATGCTATTGAGCATCCATTGACTTGTTTCTTAGGCAACCATTGTTTGCTACTTGGTACCCTCTTGATGACTTGATTATCTGATTTGTCTACTCTACCTAGGGCAACGCAATTTAATTAAATTAAATGGAAGTACATATTTATGAAAGCTTATGAAGTGGATAAATGAATTGACAATTGACTTGGCATGATATGATGTGAAATTAATGGATGAATTTGTGGACATTGGTCCTTCTTATTATGTTATAATGCGTATAAGATGCTTGCAATATCCGAATATAAGAAAAGTGGGCAAATGGCCCTGTTCGAATACATTGAAAATGAACTGTAATATGTTCGAATATTTTGATCTATGGATAGTGGTTTATGACCTATTTCGAGTGACATGCTTAAGAATAATTGGTGATTTTTCTTTTGATAAATTGATAATGCTATGTTTCAATTGGTATGATTTTTGGTTATTTCGATTATTAAGCATGAAATTGAGTATGTTGGAAATTGAATTGAATTATGGTCTTGACTGAATCGAAAGTGAAGCATGTGGTTAATTTAATGTTGTGTGAAATGTGTTCGAGCATGAACTATGAATGTTTGTTTACGTCATGCATGAAGCTATTTGTTTTGATTTTGCTAAGCTTAGTTGGGTATAAATCGTATGTTAACAAACCTAGCTAAGTAAACTCAATGCTTGACCACACTTAAATTCAAGAATGAATTAGATTTAGCATTACCTCGCTAAGTACAATTTTGTACTTAACGCTCCGTTGTTTCCTTCTTCCCACCATAGCAGGGTAGCTTGGACCTAAAGCTAGCATTTGATCGGGACAAGTTACAAGACCAGAAAAATGTATGATCTTAGTCTCATATTTAGACTCCTAGATGGTGGCTTCGAAGTTTGTTTAAGGGCTCTTTTTGTTTTGTTGGGTCGTAGCCTAATTTTACGTCGGTGCTCGAAATTATATGCTCCTTGATGCTTAATTAGGAGGCCAAAATCATGTTTTGTATTTAGATAGAAAGCCTCATTATTTTGTTGTACATATGTAAGTCGATCTAGTGGTCTTGCTTATTCTTTTGTTGTATATAGTTGATAGCTTGGCATGGTTTAGGGGCATATAAAACTTGACATTTTGTAATGATCTAGTTAATGGAAATCGAATATCATAGTATATGAATCGGGCATGACTTGTATGTAAAATTGATATCTTAATTATTGGTAATATTAGTATAAATCGAAAACCACCTAGATAAAATTAATCAAAGTTTTGAATGGCTTGGTGATGAATAGCTTAAGTTTCAGCGTGTATGGTCTAATTGCTATCAAATAAATAAATTGTAAATGATTAGTTAATGGTTAGAATTAATTGACCATATAGAAAGCCTAGTGATCGAATGATTGTGGAATGGTGATTTTAAATTGAAATTTGATAATGTTAATAAGATAATTGAATCAACTTGTGATTTGATAAGTAAGATTAAAAGAAACTTTTTTTGGTCATGTATGTTAGAAAAAGTTTTTGTTAGCCCACTTTCCACGTGCGCATTAGTACGAATAATTTAATTAAGAATGGATTTTGTTTCTGATTTTCTATTTTCTGATTCCGGTAACACCCATCGCTCCTAACCCAGGTTAGGGGTGTTACATTTTTGTGGCATCAAAGCTTTTTAGGTTACAGGTCCTAGAAACCTCGAATTAGTTTGGCCATGCATCATTTAAGTTGAGTGTAGCCACCTAGGGATCATACATTGAAATTTTTGTAATTATGCTCCTAACTCTGATTTTGTTGAATCTGAATTAGAATGACTGAGACACGGTTAGCTCGAGACGATGAAAGTCCTCGAGGATCCTCAAGTGAAGGGGATAGTGTCCGTATGAGACTGAATCCTCCTGTACAAGATAGTACTCGACCACAACCTCCTGTATAGCCTTAGACGAACACTGAGAATCTGACTGTTCAGAATGCTCAAAGAGACTGTCTCTTGAGTATGAAAGAAATGTTCGATCATCTTTTGACGAACATGAGACAAGAACAACCTACTCCGGTAGCTGCTGCCCCTAGCAGAGCTCCTATCGAAAAACTTGCTCAGCATCGAGCCTATACATTTGCAGGCTCTAATGAAGAGAAACCATAAAAACCTGAGTATTGGTTAGAAAGAACTACTCAGATAATGACTAAGCAACTCCAGTGCTTAGATTAGCATAAGCTCGAATGCGTTGTTGCCTTACTTGCTGATGAAGCTTTGAACTGGTGGAAGACTACGACACTAACCTCTCTAGCTGAATCTGTGAACTGGAAATTCTTTGTAGAAGAATTTAAGAAGAAATACATCCGTGAACAATACTAGGCCGATCGAAGGAAGCGTTTCTTGCATTTGAAGCAAGCGGGTCGACCAATAGAGCAGTACGTGGCTGATTTTTGTAAGTACTACAAGTATGGTTCTGAGTACATCAAGATACAGAAAGAAAAATGTCGTATGTTCATTGACGGTCTGAATGATGAGCTGAGTCCGATGTTTACCGCCATGGATATCACGGACTTCCAAACTCTGGTGAACCGAGCTATTGCTACGGAATCCAAGTTTCGGGCCGCAGAAAAGCGAAAAAGCGGTTACCGTCATGATAAGAAGCGCAAGAGTGATGACAAGTCTCACTGGAAGTCGAAGAAGTCTAAAAGCCAGAAAGAGGGGTCTTCTTCGTATTATCCAGCTCCTCATAGCAATTTTACACTGAAGCTTCAATCAGTGAATAGACTTGTTGTCCCAGTTATATCTGTTAATAGCCTGGGAAATTCAGAAAGGGCTACAGTCTGTCAGCATTGACAGAAACCACATTTTTGTCAGTGCCGAAAGCATGCCAACTTATGTTTTTCTTGTGGCAGAAGTGACCACTATATCAGAGACTGTTTAAAGATGAGAGATCAAGCTCCTACTCAAAATTCTTCTAAGCTGAGTCATGTGCAATCCAATCGAAACAAGAATAATAGACAAGCATAGTCTGGGAATAAGAGTAGAGGCAGAAGCAATCAGTCGAAAGCCGTCACTCATCAGGAATCACGAGCTCCAGCTCGAGTCTATCATATCCGTGGCAAGGATGAGGAAGAATCTCCGGATGCTATTGCGGGTACGGTTGAACTGAACCTTACTCATGTCTATTCTTTAATTGATTCGGGATCAACTCATTCTTTTGTGTGTTCTTACTTGATTGAAAAGTTACAACTAAAGCCTGAAATTGTTAAAACGGGGTTAATTGTCTCAAACCCTATATGAGGTGACTTACCTATCAATCTAATATGTAAGGATAGCCTTGTATCTATTCGAAATTTACCTTTTCCCTGTGACTTGTATGTCCTACCTAAATGTGAGTTTGACCTAGTTGTAGGTTTAGACTGGTTGGGTATACATGAAGCCTGGATTGATTGCCAGAATAAAAGACTGTACTTAAGGGGTTTAGGGAAAGAGTCAATTTTGTTAATTGACAAGAAACAAACATCTCTTTTTGCTGCTATGGCTTTACAAGATGAATTAGATTTTGGTTTAACTGAAATACCTATCGTATCTGAATTTGTTAATGTTTTTCTTGAGGAACTACCTAGACTCCCTCTAATTCGAGAAGTTGAGTTCAAAATTGAAGTTTAGTCTGGAACTAATCTGGTGTCCATTACTCCCTATCATATGGCACCTATTGAATTGCAAGAATTAAAGAAGCGGATTCAGGAATTAGAAGATAAGGTTTTCATTCGACCCAACACTTCTCCCTGGGGTGCTCCAGCTCTCTTTGTGAAAAAGAAAGACGGGACGTTGCGACTTTGCATTGATTATTGGCAATTGAACAGAGTCACTATCAAGAACAGGTATCCACTGCCCCGAATTGAAGATCTGTTTGATCAGCTAAAGGGTGCTGGTGTGTTCTCAAAAATTGACCTTCGTTCCGGTTATTATCAAATAAGGGTGAAAGATTAAGATATACCCAAAACTGCTTTCAGAACTTGTTATGGTCATTATGAATTTCTGGTGATGCCATTCGAATTAACGAATGCCCCTGCTGCATTCATGGATCTGATGAATCGAGTGTTCAAACCTCATTTTGACAAGTTCGTTGCCGTATTCATCAACGATATTCTGGTATACTCTCGTATCAGGGAAGAACATGCTCAACATCTTCGGATTGTGCTCCAGACACTCCGAGAACATCAGTTATTCGCTAAGTTCACTAAGTGTGAATTTTGGCTGTCAAAAGAGTCATTCCTCGGACATGTTATTTCAGCTGAAGGAATCAAGGTTGATTCTAAGAAAATTCAGAAAATCCTTGAATGGCAACCTCCGAACAATGTAAGCGAGGTCCGAAGTTTCCTTGGTTTGGCTGGGTATTACCGGAGATTTGTGAAGGGATTTTCTGTAACTTCTGCACCACTAACAAAACTGCTTAGAAAAAATGAATCGTTTAAGTGGTCCGAAGGACAAAAAAGAATTGCAAGATGAAATTATGCAAGAAGCACATAAAAGTTCTTTTTCAATCCACCCTGGATCTGTTAATATGTACAAGGATCTCAAGCCCTTGTATTGGTGGCCTGGAATGAAATCGGCTATCAATGACTTTGTATCGAGGCGTCTGAACTATCAACGAGTCAAAGCCGAACATCGTGCTTCTACTGGATTACTTCAACCTCTTGAATTTCCGCAATGGAAATGAGAACGGATTACGATGGATTTCGTGACCAGTCTTCCTTGTTTTCCAAGAAAGTGTGATGCAATATGGGTGATCGTTGATCGTTTCACCAAATCAGCACATTTCATTCCGGTGCGGATGAATTTTAGTCTTGAGGCCTTGGCAGATTTGTATATTCGGGAAGTTATCCATTACATGGAATCCCAACTTCTATAGTTTCAGATCGAGATCCTCGATTTACAGCTCGATTCTGGAAAACGCTACACAAGGCTCTTGGAACTAAACTGAATGTTAGTACATCTTTTCATCCTCAAAGCGATGGAAAATCTGAACGAGTAATTCAAGTTCTTGAAGATATGCTCAGAGCTTGTATTATCGATTTCAGTAAGAACTGAGAGAATTGGTCATGTAGCTTATCACCTTGCACTATCTCCTGAATTTGATAAGATTCATAATGTCTTTCATGTATCTATGATAAGACGTTCTCGATCTGATCCGTCTCACATCCTCGAACCAGAAGAAGTTGAACTCAATCCCGACCTCTCTTATGAAGAGGAACCTATTCAGATTCTTGATCGAGAAGTGAAAAGGCTTCGTAATAAGAACGTCCCTCTTGTTAAAATTCTCTGGAAGAATCATCACGTTAAAGAAGCAACGTGGGAACCCGACGATACGATGCGAAAGCAATATCCTCATCTGTTCAGTTCAGGTAAGAATTCGAGGACGGATTATTTCTTTAAGGAGGAGGGAATTGTAACACCAACATTTCCATCCTAGAATTTAATCCGTTGAATTTAATTTATTAAATTATTCTTAGAAAGTAATTGAGGTTATGATTAAGCAAATTATTCAATTTAGTCCTTGAATTTCCTTTAATTGGGCAATTATTGCATCAACTAGAATTAAAGGGAATTAAGCTTTCGAATTGGGGAATCTAGCCGAGTTGATACTTAGTGGGTTCAAATCAGTAGTAATAAGATTTAAAGTAATGAAATTAAAAGAATTAAAAGTAATTAAAAAGGGGTACACTTCCTTAGTGGAAATCAGACCAAAATGGAAAAAAATAAAGAAAGAATGGTGGGGGAAATTGATGACTAATTTAAAAAGAAAATAAAGTTTAAAAATTGCATGTTAATAATTATAATTCCCTAGGGCTGCCCTTAGTAAAAAGCTAATAAAAGACATAGTGAGAAGGACAAATAAGTAAAGTCACAACCTATCAAATCCCTCAAATTAAGGGAGGATGTTTTCTCTCCATCATTTCTCCTCCTTGTTGCCGTGAGGTTTGAGAGAAAATGGAGAGAATGGAAGCTTAAAAGTCTGAAATTTTGAAGCTCAAATGGTGTAAAAATGGCTTGCTTGTTTGAAGAATTAAGCTAGGATTAAGAAGAGTAGCTAGTGGTAACAAGAAATTCAAGAAGTAAGTTTCTATTTCTCCTTGTAGCTTTTCGAATAAGTGTCAAAACCATGCATGTAAACTTAAAATTTGTTTAAACATGAAACTATGAGAGTCTTGATGATTATGATGAGTTGAGCTAATGAAATTCTTGAAAAACTAATTGTGAAATGATGAATAGATTTAAAAAGGGGACTGTTTTGAGATAGAGTGTAAAGTCATGAATGATTGAAAAATTGGTATGGTTAGGGACTAAACTAGAAAATTCCTATTAGGAAAAAGTTGTAGAGAAATGAGAATTTTATAAGGAATTAATTTTGGTTTGCTGGAAAAATGAATTGGAATGGGGAATTTCGATTGGAACCAAAATTGGACATGTTCTCGAAAATAATGGAACTAGGGACTGAACTGGAAAATTAGTAAAATTGAGGACTTGATTGTTGATAATAAAAGTAATATGCACTTAAAAATGTTATGAAAGGATAGTATAAGTCATGTAATAAGCGAATTTAGAATTTGAATGAGGTAATTAGGTGAATTTTAACCTAAAGGTGACAAATGAGTAAGCTGTCCAGAACATTCGAACACTAAGCTGAAACTTTGAAAATTCACCAAAAATAGGATTTGGGGTATTTTGAACTGAATTTTTACTGTATAAACTTTGATATGTCTAGAAACACTGAGAGAAAATGGAATTGGAATCCAATATGTAAATTGGAAGATACGAATTAAAGAAGTTGGGCAGTACAAGCTGCCCAGATTTATCGAAAGGGTTACATTCAAGTAATAAACTGTATTTACTAAGACTAGATAAAAATATGAGAATTACATGGTTGGAAAACTGAGTTTAATACCTTTCTAATGGCGTGTGATAAGTGAATTTTGGATTAGTAATTAAAGATATATGATTAAAATACTAACTGGTCCTCCAACTAGTTTAATAGAAGATCAGATTTGAGAAATTAATATTCATGCATGAATTTAAAGAGTGATTGTAATTGAATTGCCCTCTAATATAGTGTGTATTCATTTTATGTTGAGTGTTAAGATCGAAATTGTGAAGAGACTTTCGAAGAAGCTAGGATCGATCAATCAAGGGGAAGGAACAAGGGCATCTTAATTCAAGATCAAGCTTAAGGAGTTGTGAGTGTAATTTTGCATTAGGGTTGGGACTAGTGTCCTAACCACCTTATTATTATTGTAATTTATGATTTTATGCATGAAATTGGTCTTAAATGAGTATTGGTAAAATGCTTAGTAAGGGAAAGAGATTAAAGGAATATGGATGCATGAATTAGATTTTGTTATTGTTTGAATGTGTGAAAATGTGGATTGCCTTATGTGATCTAATTGTTATGATTTATATGCATGAAATGGATCTTTGTTCTTGTTGGAATGTGTGGAAATGTGGACTGCCCTATGTGATCTATAAGTATGTTGTATAAGCATGAGTTTGGATCCTTGATAATGCTCGATTGTATGAGTATATGGACTGCCCCTATGGTACTTTTGTTATGCTTAGTATGCATGTGATTGTATGTGAAGTTGATGCCCATGTATGTTTAATGCTATTCGAATGAGGCATGAAATTGATTCGCATGAATTAGGTAAATTGGTACAACTATATGATTGAATGAGCATGAAAATCGAATTATGCAATATGTATGTGCTAAATAAAATAACGAATGATAACTAATAAGAATAATATGCCCTTGGTAAATTAGAATTCTTAGATAGTACAGCATACCTAGAGTCCGAGCTCTCTTGTTTGCTGTTTTGTGCAACCATTGTTTGTTGCTTTGTGCAACCATTGATTTGTTGCTTTATGCAACCATTTCTTAGTACCTTGGGTACTCTCCGACTTGATGATTAAAGGTGATCTTGATTGGTATTCAAGACACATTGATGCTATTGAGCATCCATTGACTTGTTGCTTAGGCAACCATTGTTTGGTACTAGGTACCCTCTTGATGACTTGATTATCTAATTCGTCTACTCTACCTAGGTCAACGCAATTTAATTAAATTAATTGACAATTGAAAGCTTGCAATATTTATGAAAGCTTATGAAGTGGATAAATGAATTGACAATTGACTTGGCATGATATGATGTGAAATTAATGGATGAATTTGCGGACATTGGTCCTTCTGATTAAGTTATAATGCGTATAAGATGCTTGCAATATCCGAATATAAGCAAAGTGGGCAAATGGCCCTGTTCGAATACATTGAAAATGAACTGTAATATGTTCGAATATTTTGATCTATGGATAATGGTTTATGACCTATTTCGAGTGACATGCTTAAGAATAACTGGTGATTTTGCTTTTGATAAATTGATAATGCTATGTTTCAATTGGCATGATTTTTGGTTATTTCGATTATTAAGCATGAAATTGAGTATGTTGAAAATTTAATTGAATTATGGTCTTGACTGAATCAAAAGTGAAGCATGTGGTTAAATTAATGTTGTGTGAAATGTGTTCGAGCATGAACTATGAATGTTTGTTTACGTCATGCAAGAAGCTATTTGTTTTGATTTTGCTAAGCTTAGTATGGTATAAATTGTATGTTAACAAACCTAGCTAAGTAAACTCAATGCTTGATCACACTTAAATTCAAGAATGAATTAGCTTTAGCATTACCTCGCTAAGTACAATTTTGTACTTAACGCTCCGTTGTTTCCTTCTTCCTACCTTAGCAGGGTAGCTTGGACCTAAAGCTAGCATTTGATCGAGACAAGTTACAAGACCAGAAAAATGTATGATCTTAGTCTCATATTTAGACTCCTAGATGGTGGCTTCGAAGTTTGTTTACGGGCTCGTTTTGTTTTGTTGGGTCGTAGCCTAAGTTTACGTTGGTGTTTGAAATTATATGCTCATTGGTGCTTAATTAGGAGGCCAAAATCATGTTTTGTATTTAGATAGAAAGCCTCATTATTTTTTTGTATATATGTAAGTCGAGCTAGTGGTCTTGCCTATTCTTTTGTTGTATATAGTTGATAGCATGGCATGGTTTAGAGGTATATGAAACTTGACATTTTGTAATGATCTAGTTAATGAAAATCGAATATCATAGTATATGAATCGGACATGACTTGTATGTAAAATTGATATCTTAAATTTTGGTAATATTAGTATAAAACGAAAAAGTCCTAGATTAAATTAATCAAAGTTTCGAATGGCTTGGTGATGAATAGCTTAAGTTTCGGCATGTATGGTCTAATTTCTATCAAATAAATAAATTGTAAATGATTAGTTAATGGTTAGAATTAACTGACCATATAGAAAGCCTAGTGATCGAATGATTGTGAAATGGTGATTTGAAATTGAAATTTGATAATGTTAATAAGATAATTGAATCGACTTGTGATTTGTTATGTAAGATTAAAAAAACTTTGTTTGATCATGTATGTTAGAAAAAAGTTTTTGTTAGCCCACTTTTCGCGTGTGCATTAATACGAATAATTTAATTAAAAATGGATTTTGTTTTCGATTTTCTGTTTTCTGATTCCGGTAACGCCCCTCGCTCCTAACCCGAGTTAGGGGTGTTACACATGAAATTAAAAGTGTATATACCATAAGTTATATTTATATCTCGATGAGGGGTAGAGTTGTAAATATTAATAAACTGTTTTAATTTAGTTTATATAAAGGGGTAGTGGTCTTCAAGATATACGTTAACTTGCATATCTCTCCTTCCCCGTCTGAGAGTTGTGTGGCAAGAGATAACTTATTATCTTGGAAGATCAAACCCTCTCTAAAATAACCCCATCAAAAGATTCAGGTTTCGCTTCTGCAAATCTAGTCTTTGTTCTTAATGATTTGACATGTATTGATATTTGGTTTATATTCTTATTGAACATTTTTTTGTTCTAATAATTTAAGCAACGGAAACACTCAACATTCACAATACCAAAAAATAATATATTAATTTTATGAAAACAAAAAACATTTTGAAGTTTAAAAAATAATACTTCAATGATAAACTTGAAAGTAAGTTTCTTTCTTTTCTTTAGCTCCCATCATCTCCTTCCCTCTTGCAATAGAAGATAACCCAACTTTGAATAGATATCTTCTACCCTTTATCGGTATCTCGATATAGTCCCAACACTAAAAATTTGAGTTTAAGGTATATGATTAAGTTTTTAAGGTATATGATATAGTCCCAACACTACAAATTTGAGTTTAAGGTATACACGCACGCACACACACACATACATTTTGACCTAATTCTAATATTAATCTTACCAAGAGGGAGAAGATGAGGGACTCTAGAGGAAGTAAGATGGTGTTCCTAGTGGTCCAAAACCAATGAACTAACGAAATATGAGGGGAAAATAAGAACATTTTGACCTACCAACCAAACGTGTTTGCGCAGAATTTAAAGGCATAATGCTAAAAAAATACCCCTAACGTTTGACTGAATAGCCACTTTGGACTCTATTCTTTTTTTGAAGCAATTTAACCATCAACGTTTCATTTTGGATTAAAATGTCCATTTGTGAATGAAAACTGGTAATCAACTAACGCTAAACAACTTGAAATGACTTGACAGAATGACACGTCAGAAGAAAAAATATTTTATATTTTATACAAATTTATAAAATTATTTTTTGACTAATGTGTCATTCTGTAAAGTCAGCATATTTGCTTATGTGACATTGCTATTAGCGGCGTGCACTGCCATGTAGGTTTGTCACGTCATTTCAAGTCATGTAGCGTTAGCTGACTAACAGTTTTCATCCGTAGAGGGGCCATTTTGACCCAAAATAAAACGTTAAATGTTAAATTGCTTCCAAAAAAATGAATAGGGGCCAAGATGACTATACATTTAAACGTTATGGGGCATATTTTGGCATTATGCCAAATTTAAACAATAACTAAACTCTAAACAAAGCACGAAACAGATGGATGTTAATTTTTAAAAATGCACAAAGGAATTTTTGAACATATAATTCGTTCTCCTTTTTCTTTCAATGATAGGTAAAAACGAACCTATTTATAGGTAAACTCCAAAACCTAACCAATTACTAATAGACTACTACGATAAATTATTAATGATCTTTTACGGATTTATCTTTATTTTAGACCCTTGAATTAGTTCTCTCATCTTATTAAATACTTGTAGACACCTCGTATAAGTCAATTATGAGTTGTGATAATTTAAAGTTTAGAGTTAAAATTTTACAATCTCATAACTTTTAGGGTTTAGAGTTAAGATTTTATAATTTAAAATTTAGAGTTTAAAATATAGGGGTTAGATTTAAAGTTCATAAAAAAATATATACGAAAATTTAAAAATCTGCCTATCCACTGAGTTCATCAAATAATTACCCTTCTTATATTTACTAATGCTATATTAATAAACTCATGAAAATGAAAAAATAGGTGCCGGACACCAACCCGGCTAATGGCTTAAGAAAGTAGTAGCGGGCTAGACCACAAGTTGACAATTGGCTAATTAATTATATATTGGCATACAAGAAGCCGAAGCCTGTCGGTTAGTGAGTGAAGCACCGCTTTGTAAGAAAGTAAGAACCATGCCCCCCCTGGTGACACTGTGTCTAGTGCTGCGGCGCAACACAAGACGGATTCTCAGCTAGGGTTACAAGCTCACGCTACCGAGCTCGGGCAAGCAAGTTTGGTAATTGCAACAAATATATATTGTACTATTTGGAATTAAATAGATGATGTGGGATAACAATTAATACGGTTTGATTGTTGCAACGTGACTCACATGTTGATTTATCTATGCCAATATATTTACTCACATGTTGGTTGGTCAAGTTGCTCATCTTTGTTCCCACGTTTTTCTTAGGTTATAGGCTCTAGACCCACTAGGAACACTCCCTTCCTTACCTTAGAGTCCCCTTCCCCTCCTCTCTAGGTATCATTAGTATTAGAATTAAAATTTGTCAAAAAATAGTCACTTATAATATTTATTTTTTAAAAGGCATATTTACACGTTTTAGGTAAGGTATAAAGTCAAAAATAGCCCCAATGTTTTACCTTTTGGTCACTTTAGCTCATATTCTTTTTTTGGTAGAAATAGCCCCTTAACGTTTCATTTTTATACAATTTTCACTATCGATGGATGGAAACCATCCGTCAGCATACGTTGACCGTCTAAGGCTGACATGGCGTTCTTACGTGGCATGAGAATATGACATGGCACTACCACGTGGAAAGTGATCTGGCACTGGTGACACGTAAGAAATTTTTTTATTTTTATTTTTCAAAAGTGACTACCACTAAAAAGATAACACATGGCAACTTCCTATTGGAAGAATATTAAACAAACCAAAATTTTATCCCAGCAACCTGGGTCCGAGTCTCCATAACATCATAATTTTGTTTTTGTTCAAAATTCTTCCAATAGGAAGATGCCACGTGTCATCTTTTTAGTGGTAGTCACTTTTGAAAAATAAATAAAACATATCTTATCTTACAAGTCACCAATGCCATGTAACTTTAAAACCTGAGTCTCCTCTGATGAACACTATCCTCTTTTCAACTTGAACTACTTGTTGGTTCTAATCTTATAAAATGAATTAAAATCTATAATTCTAAGATCAATTCGTGAGAGAAAAATATGTAAAGGCAAATAAATAAACTTGGTATCACAATTTATTTTCCAAAGAAGAAAGTTTGACCTTGGAATGAAATTTCCAAAAAATGACTTCTTAATTGAAGAAAAGTATGGATACCTCCCACCAAAACCACGAATTGAAGATTTAAGTGACCAATTATGTTATACGTGTTATAGGTATTAAATTGTCATGGAATTAAAAGTGTAGATACCATAAGTTATATTTATAATTCAATGAGGGGTAAAGTTGTAAATATGAATCAACTGTTTTAATTCAGTTTATATAATAGGGTAGTAGTTCCCAAGATATACGTTAACTTGCATATCTATTAACAATTTAATTTTAATAAAAAAACATAAAGATGAGAGTGGAAAGTGAAGGGCGATCGCAAGGGCGAGAGGGGACCCAAGGACGAAGGGTATGAACTTTGTTTGTCGCCAATCTACCGGATCAACTCCATTGGAAGGGTGTGTGGCAGGTGTTTGATCGCCACGTGGTAGTTGTCGATGTTTTCGTTCCAAAGAAGCTAGCGAAGAATGGAACAAGATTTGGATTCGTACGTATGGGTTCTCAGGCGGACGCAGATAGGGTCATCAACAGATTCGATGGGTTTTGGTTATATGGATCGAAGATTAAGGTATCTATGGCAAAGCGGGAAGGGAGGACTGCAGATTGGAAAGGGAGAAATTTGGGTTCCGAGGTAGGGAGAGCAGAGGAAAAATTAACGGGAAGTAAGCAACAAAGGGAAACACAAATGAGGAGTTCTTTTAGGGTGGGGAATGTCGTAGGGGAAAGGCGAAAGGCATCAATGGTTGAGGATGGATTTAAGGAGGAGCAGCGAAAGCAGGTAATAAGTGTGATAGATGAGGAGAAATGGGAGACCCTTCAATCTTGTGCAGTAGGTTGTTGTCGAAAACCTTGCCAAATAGCTGATCTAGCCAAAGAATTTCATAGAGCAAAGATTGATGGATTTTCGGTGATGCGCGTAGCGGGATCTCTGATATTGGTGATGTTTGAAAGCCAGGCAGTGCGCAATGAGTTAATAGCCTCAGGCAAACTTGATAGGTGGTTGGAAAATGTCATGGAATGGTCGCCAAAACTGGTGATTCCAAATAGGCGATTATGGTTATCGGTCAGCGGACTGCCGATACATGTATGGTAAGAGGAAACATTCAGAAATATCGCGGCACTATGGGGAGAATTAGTTCGCATTGATATGGAGACTTTGGCACCTTCATCATTCGAACGCACACGCTTTCAAATTGAAACTGATTGGAACCTTCATATCGACGAAACGATTGAATTGAAGGTGGATGACAATGTGTTCCACATAAGAGTGACGGAAGTTGAAGAAGCGATTGGGCCGAAATGCGATTGTTGTTGTGAATTGTAGTTGAGTTCTGATGGGAATGAAAGTACACATGGTAATGAGATGGAATAGAAGATGAATTCGGTGTACAATGAATGCGAGTCCGTCCCGGGAGAGACGATTGCCCCTAATTCTTTCACAAATGAGGACAATCCGACATCAGGGGAGAGAGCAAGCTGATAAGAGCTATATCGAGAGAATTTGAGAGGAAAATAAAATGTGGACTGGAGGGTGAAGGGTACGACGAGTTGGATGGAGGGGGAGAATGTGGGATTGATACGTCGGGAGGAGGGAGAACGATCAAGCTGTGATGTGCTTTGCAATATAGATGAGCTCTATAGGGACAATGTATCTCATTCTAGCATAAATCGGGAGACGGAGATGGAAAATAGCCCGTTGGTGAATGGGCTGAGAGTTGAAGCAACTAGGGCCAATAAAGCAGCTCTGATGGAGGTTAACGGGGAGAGCCGTCGGGTTAGGCAGTTGACCGAAATTGTTTCAAGTTTGGCACCTCCGATGGAACTGATCGACAACAAAAAAGGCTCTAAACGTGGACGAGTACGACCGAGAAAAAATAGACCAGAGGGGCAATCGGAGTCGGTGGCTATTGCAAACGGCTCTTTATCTGATTCGGACTTTGTATATCGCAAACATGCGATATTAAGGGAGGCTCGTGAAACTGTTGATCTGGGGAAATTGATAGGGGCAGTCACCAAGGGTAGGGAGGAGGTGATAGTGAAGGAAATCGCGCGCATAATTGAAGCGCGTGAAAAGAAAGACTAGCAACGAAGGATGAAGGTGTTGTCGTGTAATGTCAGGGGGATTGGCGCAGCAGCTAAGAGAAGGTGCATTCAGCGAGTTCTACGACAACATATATGTGTTTTGGCTCTGCTTCAAGAGACCAAAACAGAAATGGTGACAGAAAGAGTGGTCTGACAATTGTGGTATACTGATTCCTTCGATTTCATCTTTGCGCCATCGTTTGGGAAATCGGGTGGGGTGCTGGCAGTTTGGGATTCAATGGGGTTCAAGGTAGACACGGTGGAGACAAGGCAAAACATGGTGGTGATTGTGGGTAGAGGGATGCGTGAGGACTGGCCATGCGGTGTTGTGGGCGTCTACGCGCCATGTACATTGCCCGAGCAGCGTGAGTATTGGGAGGAACTTCTGGCTATTGTGATCGCACGACAACTGAATTTGTGTGTTGGGGGAGATTTCAATATGGTGATGAAACCAGCAGAGAGGCTCGGATGTGCGAATTTAAATTGAGGTATGGATGTATTCTGTGAATTTATAGAAAGAGCGGCGTTGATAGATGTGCCGATGCAGGGGAAACGATTTACGTGGTTTGGTCCGGGTAGAAAGTGTAGTCGATTGGACAGGTTCTTGGTGTCGAATGGTTGGGTACATCGATATGCTTCACTTGTGGTGAGAAATCTCCCAAAGGAACTCTCAGACCATTTGCCTATTGTGTTGGAGAGTGATGCTTTGGATAGTGGTCCAAAGCCGTTTAGATTTTTCAACGCGTGGCTGAATGAGCTTCCTTTGTTGGAGAATGAATGGCAGCGTTTGACAGAGGGTGATAGGATGTCATCGATTGTGTAGAAATTGAAGAAATTAAAGGGCATGCTTAAAGGTTGGAATCGTCACTGCTCTGGGGACATTGACAAACAGTATCTTGAGCTGGTCACTAACATTGAGAGATATGATGCGCGAGTTGGTCATGGGGAGGACACCATGGCTGAGTTGGTGGAACGAAGGGAGTTGCACTTGAGGTTGTCGAAGGTGGCGAACCTGAGGGAATCGTTATGGCGACAAAAATCGAGAGCATCTTGGTTGGCCGAGGGGGATCGTAATACCCGCTTCTTCCATAGGGCGGCGAAGGTTATAGCCATGCAAAATGCGATATCAGGATTGCGTTTTGATGGACGTTGGGTCAGTAATACGGAGATACTAAAGTTCTTAATCCGACGGGAGTTTAAGAAGCATTTCGATAGACCTTTGGCTGCGGGAACCTTTCTACCGGTGGTGAATTTTTCTAAGCTATCGGTGGAACAAGGTGCGTCGATTGAGAGAGCTTTTGTTGAGGAGGAAATAAAGTCAGCAATCTGGAGTTGTGAGGGAGCTAAGGCTTCAGGTCCGGATGGGTTCACATTTGAATATTTCAAGAAGGGGTGGGTATTTCTCAAGTCAGATTTACTGCGATTTATGGAGGAGTTCTTTCAGTCAGGGCGATTACCGCGAGGTGTTAACTCAACATTTGTGGTTTTAATAGTAAAGATGGATAGTCCGAAAGGGATTGGGTATTATCGTCCAAATTGCCTATTAAATTCGATCTATAAGATACTCGCGAAATGTTTGGTGAACAGATTACATATTGTGTTGCCAATGTTAATAAGTGATGTACAAGTCGCGTTTGTTAGTGGGCGACAGATATTGGATGGGATTCTTCTGGCTAATGAAGTAATTCACTCGATGAAGTTGAGTCGATTTGATAATAGAGGAGTAATTCTAAAGCTGGACTTCGCTAAGGCTTATGACTGTATCAGTTGGGATTGTTTGGGCAGAGTTATGCGTCAGATGGGTTTCAGCAAGCGCTGGTGTAATTGGATATGGGAATGTGTTGAATCTGCGCGGCTATCAATTCTCGTGAATGGTAGTCCTTCAAAAGAATTTGCGATGCGGAGGGGCCTGCGTCAAGGTGATCCGCTTTCCCCTCTCCTATTTGTGATGGTAGCAGAGTTATTACATCAGTTTCTACTGAATGCCGAGCAGCTGGGGTTGATCAGGGGAATTCAAGTGGCAAGGGAGGTTTTTATATCGCACCTACAATTTGCGGATGACACGGTTCTTTTTATCCAAGGTGAGTTGGAGTTTGCACGTAATTTAAAGCGGGTTCTCACTTGTTTTGAATATGCATCCGGACTTCAAATAAACTATGAGAAGGCATGTGTTTTTGGAATTGGAATTGATGAGGTGAAATTAGCGAATATTGTGGAAATTTTGGGATGCCAAAGGTGGTCCCTTCCTATAAAATACTTGGGCATTCCGATAGGGGTACATCCACGGGGTTTGGAGATTTGGAACCCTTTGGTTCAACGATTTCGACAACACTTATCGGGGTGGAAGCGGGATTCGTTGTCCTTCGCGGGAAGATTACTATTAGTTAACTCAGCCTTGTCAGCGCTGTCGGTGTATTATATGGGGGTGTTCTTAATTCCGAAGAGGATTATCCTGAAAATTGACCGTATACGTAGGAATTTTCTGTGGGGTGGGAAGGAGGAGCGAGCGAAACTCAGTAGGGTGAACTGGATGGATGTGTGTCAGTCGAAGAGATTTGGGGGGCTTGGCGTGGAAAATCTATATACTAGGAACTTGGCAATGCTCGCCAAATGGGTGTGGCGATATGCTCAATCGGACGGTTCACTATGGAAATCTATAATTGTGGCAAAATATGGTGAGGATGTAATGTCTTGGCGAATGAACTCTAGTGGACTATCGCGCATGTCGACAATGTGGAAGCAAATAGTGGCGGTTCAAAATGATGAATATGTTGCCCGTTTCTTAAATAGCTCCCAATTCTCATGGACATTGGGTGATGGTACTAGTATTTTGTTCTGGAGAGATTGCTGGTGCCTTGCGGAACCTTTGAAGAATGTATTTTCACTATTGTTTAGTTTGGCTATCGATAATATGGCGCGTGTGTGTGATTATTTGGGTTTGCCGAGGGATGAGTGGTCTAGCTGCTTTCGACGACCACTGCGCACGTTTGAAGCATGTCAGGTGCGTGAATTGCAATAGTGTGTTGCTGAGTTTTCTTTGCACAATCTAGCAGTGGACAAATTGGTGTGGGTTCATGATGTGGCTGGGAATTTCTCGGTGGGTGCACTGCACAAGCTGATGGCCACGTTTGGCTTACATGATGCGTCCAATGTTTGCATGGTATGGAGGTTGGCGCTGCTGCCAAAAATACAATGCTTCATTTGGTTTCTATTGCTGGGCCGACTGCCTACTTTGAGGATGCTGATGGAGCGAGGCATTCCGATAGGGGTGGAGGGGATCAGGTGTCGATGGTGTGGGGTGGGCAAAGATAATGCGGACCATTTTTTGGGCAGTGTGAGCTTGCGTGGGGGGTATGAAATTTGTTTTTCAGGTGGTGGAATGTGTCGATCGTAAGGCCTCGGCGAATTTGTGAGTTTATTTATCAGTGTTGTTTGGGTTACTTTGAAGGCGACATGCGTATGTGGTTGATTATTGGTCGTTCGAGTGTATTATGGTCATTGTGGCTTGCACGAAATGAGCTAGTGTTTCAGGATCGAAGGGCTACGTGTCAATCGATTTTTTTCTTAGTGTAGTTAAGGTCTTTTTATTGGACCTGTGCTCGTTTTGAGTCTACGTCTTTGAGCGAAGTCGCATGGTGGGAGAACCCCCATTTGTGCAGGCTGTCGAATTCGATAAAAATAAGTAATCGGGGGCGTGGAGTGGATGTCGCCTCCACAGGGGGTGTGGAAGTTCAATGTGGATGGAGCGGCTCGGGGTAAGCTGGGTGAGGCTGGATGTGGGGGCGTTCTTCGAGATTGGAACAATCGGATAGTGGCTTTATTCTCTGGGTCAATTGGGGTGGCGGAGTCAAACGAAGCTGAACTACAGGCAATTGCTTATGCGTTGCGGATGTTACAGGAACTTAATTGGACTGAGGTGACGTACGTGGTGATCAAATCAGACTCGACAATAGCCATCTCTTGGGTGTTAGGTACGGACCGTCGGCCTTGGAGGTTGGGGCGCTGGTTTAAACAAATCGATGAAGCGTTTGATGTTTTACCAAATGTGTGTTTCACTAATATATTTAGAGAGTCCAATTGTGTCGCGGATGCCTTAGCAAAGAGTGGGGTCTTGCGTTCCAAGTGGGTTTGGATGAAATTGGGATGACTTTGGGGATACGATTTGTTGGTTTTGGTGTTGTACCACACGCACATGTACTCTTTTCCCCCAATTAGGTGTAGGGGGTTTTTAACGAGGCCGGTGCGGTGGATCATTGCATGGTTGTTTCTTAATAAAATATAATCATGCATTTGCTGATAAAAAAACTTGCATATCTTTTTTCTCGTCAGAGAGTTGTGTGGCAAGAGATAACTTATCATCTTGGAAGATCAAACCCTCTCTAGAGAAACTCCATCAATGAATTTAGATACGCTTCTGCAAATCTAGTCTTTGTTCTCTCATTCAGAAGATCCCATGCTTTTTAGTCTCCGTTAATTAGGGTTTGGTAACCTTAGGTTTTGAAATTTCTTATGTTAGTATATAACGTTTTGATTCATCATGGTGATAACCCTTTACTATTATTGTTGAAATTAGGGTTTTTAACGGTAATGAATATTCATGCCCTTTTATGAATTTATTAGTTATAGTAAAAAATTTCTTGATTATGGATTTACTTTTAAATCATGATATTGCTTTTACTTCTTTAGTAATCGCATCTAGTAAACTCAAGTATAAAATATATTCAATTCGGTTGGATCAAAATTTTATTTTTGATCATTGGGTATTAAGATAAATCTTTTGAAACAGATAAATTCATGTTTTGGCTATGTATAATATTTTAGTGGGTTAATTGAAATACATTGTCACCAAACTGACCTCTTATGCGTAGATTAACTTATTTAAAATATCAAGATGTTTGTGTTTTTGTAATTCATGTGTTTATTAATTGGCCCAAAGGAAAATTTATATTTGTCCAAATTTCAAGGACACCTTTGGTAATAAATGTGTGACAATTATAAGGTGTTTTATTTGTACAATACGTTAGTCCAAAGATTAATCTGTTGCTCGACATGGTTTATTGTCAAGGAATGGAAAAGGCACTTACTCAGAGTGTTTGGTTCTATATTCCAAGGATCGATGATTGTATGATTAGCTGTATAATTTTATTGGTTATCTTAGTATTTTTTTGAACAATCTTAGGGTGCTTGCAAACTAGTTTATGTTCATACATATTCTTACCCTTTTATAATGCACATACACCTTGCGGACAAAGTGATTTAAACTCGAGTCTCCTATAATTAACATCATCCTCTTTTCCACTTGAACCACTTGATGGTTCTAATCTTATAAAACGAATTAAAAACTATCATTCTAAGATCCATTCGTGAGTGAAAAATATGTAAAGACAAATAAATAACATGTCATTTAAATAAGAATGCAACACCAAGGGACTGTTAATTGATGGTTTCTATTCATCGAGGGTGAAAATTGTACGGAACGAAACGTTAAGGGACTATTTGCACCCAAAAAATGATAGGAGCTAAAGTGACCAAAAGGTCAAGCATTGGGGTTATTTTTGACTTTATACCTTACCTAAAACGTGTAAATATACCTTTTAAAAAATAAATATTATAAGTGACTATTTTTGACTTCTTAAGGGGATGTTTGCACCAAAAAAAGAATATGAGCTAAAGTGACCAAAAGGTCAAACGTTATCGGTTATTTTTGACTTTATGCCTTTATTTTTTTATGCATATAGTTGTAATATTTATTTATTTAAAGGTATATTTACACTTTTTATAGGTAAGATATATTTATTTTTATGCATATAATTGATAAATTTATTTATTTATCTATTGTGTATAGTTTGTGTAACGACCTAGAATATTAGGTCAACGGTTTAGCATTGACTTGGGGAAATGGGCTCCATAGTTTTTATGGATCATTTAAGTATTTGGGCCAATACACGTATTTTTGGCTTGAGAATGGTCAAGTACCGCTTAGGGAGTGAGCAAAGGGTGACAAGGAATAGTTGGAGGGTTTATGTGAGCAAATAAGAATGGATATGGGCAAATGGTTCAACCATGAAAGTTATCGAGGGAACGAATATATGAGCAAATGACTTGACTTTAGGAAATTATCGGATGAGTGAATATATAAGCAAATGACTTGACTCGAAGAAATCTATTGAGAGCTCAAACGATCAACCGGATGTTCCAAGAGAGGGTGAATTAGAGTTTTGCTTTGGTAGATGTTAATGTAGAGTGTTTGGGTGCTATCTATTTATGAGCGCAAGTGCACACTCCTGTCAAGTTATAGTATAGACGATATTGTCTCCCACATGGATTGGACAGCTTGATGCGAGTTGTAAGTCCTGCACAAGAAAAGTAAATGCACAATTAAATTGGATGTTGAGGAAGAAAGTAAAATAAAAAACAAGTAATTGAAAAGGAAGTGATTAGATGGATAGAGAGGGCAGGGTTATGCTGCTGCTTAGTGTGAAACTGCGTTGAATAGGATAAGTCATTTTGCGCTGCCTGACTCTGCTGCCTCGGTGGTGGATGGTAGGTAGACTGCTGAGACCCTCTCGTTGCCTCGGCAGGGGAATGGAACTACGTCTCGACGGAAAACTCGGCCGAACTACAAGGCTCAGTAGAACTCTTCAAAAGTGACTCTGCTTATGTCTAAGTCAGAGTTCTGTTGATGCCCACTGCAGATAATACCAATTGCGGCATGAATCATGCAAAGACATCAATGTTGATTCATCCTCTTTTAGCCGCATTAAACCCTTAACCTATATAGGCCGAACTGATTGCACCGTCTATAGGTGAAATCGTACTTACTCCTTTCGTGATTTCGACTCTCTCGATACTGAACAAATGGATAGAATTCAACTAATCTTTCGCCTTAATTGAAAACTATGAAGAACATGGAATAAGTAAACCTTGTAATTTTATTTGCAAAAACAAACTTGAAATCCTAAACAACCGTTCTCACAACTAATTACAATATAACCCAAACCCAAGGAGAAATTTAGAACATATCGGCGGCAAGAAAACCTAAACTACGCCTAAAGAAAACCCTAAGTTGTTTTCAATTAAAATTACAATGGGTCTACTCCTTCTTTAAACCAAACAACCAAGTTGTTTACAAACATCAAACAAGGCCATATGATCATCTAATGTTCACATTTTAATTAATTCATGTAAGATTATTCAACCACTAATTTCAAGCAAGCATTAGGCAACATTTCACTCAATTCATGCTTCAAAACAGTGGCATAACATCATACAATCAACCATTTCAAAGGCCACAACATTCATGCTTCAATCCATTTCAAAACACTAGCTACTTGTAACTAACAACTAGCATTTCATAATCATTTAATTCATTTCATTTAGCCTTCTTCCAATTCCATTTTAATTTACCAATATAGCTTATATTCAATTCATTCTTTTTTTTAATCGGCAACATGCATGTTTTATTAATAAGATAACATACATGACCAGCACGCTCACAAGCCTCATTAAAAACCTCTCTAAATCCTACAGAGGAAAAGAGTACTCGTGAGCGTGTATCCAGTACAAACACCATTTAGAAACTATACATCATGCTAGGCACATTGCTTAAACCAATTCGGTCTATCAACACCAGTTTTAGCCAAGACATCCGCTAGTCTATTCCCCTCTTTGAAAACGTGTTGGAAACATACATCATTTAGTGCCGCACACGTTTCATCAATTCGCCGGAACCAGCGCCAAAACCTCCATGGTCGCTTCTCCAAATGCATGACCCAAGCCACGGCCGTAGTGGAGTCCGATTCCACCACCAACGGACGTTGTTCCCACCCCGAGCCAACCACCATCTCCAATGCGTGACAAATAGCTTGCAGCTCAGCTTCATTTGAATCCGCAACCCCTATCGGACCTGAAAATAATGCAAAAATACGGCCAAATTCATCTCTTAGCACGCCCCCACAACCAGCTCTACCCGGTTTACCTTGCGCCGAGCCATCGACATTAAATTTAAATACCCCCACCGGTGGCCTCTCCCATTGTAAATTCCCCCGCGTGACATTGATCGGACCACGAACCATACACTTCAAAGGAGAAACCCACCAACCCGATTCCAAAATCACACTCTCACTATTCAACATCCTCACCCAATACATCGACCTCAACTTGATGAGGAAAATAATTTCCCCCGCTGTCGCCCGAATATTATTGAAAAACGCATTGTTACGCGCCAACCATAGAGACCAAAACGTCGCTGCACACCCCGCCATCCACCAATCACGCACATGTCCCATAAACAAGGACCCAAAACACATCTCCAGCAAATTCACCACACGCCAAGGCTGTACCATATCCATTCCCCACCATCGAAAAAATGTTGTCCAAACTGCCCAAGCCGCTGGGCAGTGAAGCAGGAGGTGATCGAGTGTTTCTTCACCCGTCCGGCACCATACACAGCAGACTCTATCCCCCGTGATCGGCATCCCCCGTGCGCACAACATCTCCATTGTTGGTAAACGATTCAGCCACGCAAACCATAAAAAATATTGCACCTTCGGAGGTATCGGCAATCTGCAAAGAATATTCAATTCATCACGCACCACCAATCCAAACGATTGCATCAATTTCGCTAAATTCGCAACATAAAATTCCCCCGTCGTGGAGTGTAACCACACTATATGATCATATTGAGATGGAAAAAGATGAAAGCTCCCGCATAGCGCACGGACCTCCTTAAGCTGCTCAAGTTCTAAAAATCGCAAGGAACGAACAAAGAATTTCTCCCATTCCTCATGTTCAAAATTATTTCCTTTCGTGTACTTCTTCAATGTCAATTCTTTCTCAACCACAAGCCGATACAATCTTGGGAACAACTCAGCCAACGGCCTATCACTACACCACACATCGTGCCAAAAAATTATTTTTTCGCCATCCCCCAATTGCCACATAAAAGCCTCTCTACCCATCAAACCATTCATCTCATTCGCTTCATTAAGATTAACAATTTGGCGCCAAACAAATGACATTTTTTGCAACCCCACCTCTCTCGGCCACCACTTCCTAATATCACAACCATACTTCGCATCTATAATAGTCCTCCAAAGGGAATCCTCTTGCGTCGCATACCTCCACCGCCATTTCGCTAAAAGCACAATATTTCTTACGCGCAAATTCACCACTCCCAATCCCCCAAACCGACGAGGTCGACAAGCGATTGACCAGCTCACTCGACTTAATTTCGTTTTAGTATCCGAACCTCCCCAAAAAAGAATGGGAAAGACAATTCTATGGGAACGCCTCGCTAGGGAACAAGCCACCATATCAAACGGCAATGAAGGTAAGAGGGAGCAGGCTAAACAGCGGGTATGGACGCTGTTTGTAGGGGGCTTGTCGAAGACAATACATTGGAAGGGCTTGTGGCAAGTGTTCGATAGACACGGAGTAGTCAGAGATGCGTTCATCCCTAATCGATTGGCACGAGATGGATATAGATTTGGATTCGTACGTATGGCATCGAAAGTAGATGCTGATCGGGCGATTGAAAGATTGGATGGAAAATGGATCCACGGTGCTCGAATAAGAGTCTCGTTGGCGATCAGGGGTCGTACGACGATGTCTCCAGGAAAGAGTGAGGGCGGGGCGAGTGGTGGATCAAGGGCATAACCGATGGTGAGTAGGACTCGTGAGCGTTCATCGACGGCGACGAGCGGGAATGTGGGACAAACAAAACCTAGGGAAGTAAAGGGAGTTGTCGATGACGACAAACGGGCTTTGCTCCAATGGTGCGCGGTGGGATGGTGCTGGCCGCCATGTAACATTAAAACCCTTGCTGAGCGCTTGGAAATATCAAAACAGGAAGGGTTTTCCATCATGCGGTTATCCGGTCAAATGGTGCTATTGATGTGCACATCAGCAAGCGTCCGAGACAGAATTTTACAGATGGACAGGGTAAAGGAATGCTTTAATCGGATAGAGGTTTGGTCACCGTCAATAACAGTCGAATCAAGGCGAGTTTGGCTGTCGATCGTAGGGTTGCCGATACACCTTTGGCATAAACAAACGTTCACAAACATAGCCAGTTTATGGGGTTCTCTGATTTGTTTAGATGATGATACGGAAACGCCTACGACATTTGATAGTGGTCGAATTATGGTAGAGACTACAACTCTTAACCGGATCGAAGAACGTATTCGTGTAACGGTGGACAAGATTGGATACTGGGTACGGGTATTAGAGATGGACGGTAAGGGCCCGGAGGTGGAGTGTGATTGTTGTGAGCGGCGATCCTCGGAGGAAAGTTCAGAACAAGGGTCGGACACAGACAGTGAAGAGAAATTGGAAAATGTCAATGTCGATACAAATGGATTGAATGAAATGCAACAAAAGTCCACAAATCCACAAGGGAATGATCGAGTGATCTGGGTTATGAACGAAATTTGGATAGAGCTGCAAGGGCAGGATGTTTCGAATATATTAAGGGGACAATCCGATGAGGTAAATGGAGGGGTGCAAGATGTTGTCCGGCCACCGTTGAAACAGCCTACTCCGGCGGGGACAAGTCCATCGGTTGGTGGTGAGGCAGATTCGTTGGAGGATGGAGAGCCAATAGTAGGGAAGGAGTGTAGCGGTAGGACTCTAACTGTGGGTGAGGAATTTCAACAAATTGAAAGTCTATCCATTGCTGGGATAGCAAATTCGAAACAAGAGGAGGAGGTGGGGACGGGTAAGTGGGATAATCTGATTTCACAGGAGGTGATTTCTCCTCCAACTATTCACTCGTTCAATTCCAAGGCTGGCTTAGGTGCAACGGAAATTATAAAAATTGGCCAGGCTTTCTGCAAAATTAGAAAAATAAATACGTCTGAGAATGTTAATGTGGCTGGTCGTGAATTGAAAGGGAAGAAACGACATAGTTTGGGTGAAAAGCGATCAAGGCATATTCACAAAACAGGAGGGGAGGACGGGCAAGAGAGTGGCTCACAACGTTCTCAGGATATCGCAAGCGAGGCAGCGGCAACAGTACAATTGGGGTCATTAATTGGGGTGAAATCGAGTGGGAGAGAAGCTGATATTATCAAGGATATTTCTCGGGTGATAGCCGGGGAAAATCGGGGTTTGTGACTAATGCGCATATTATCGTGGAATGTACGGGGTTTGGGAGGTGGCGCGAAGCGTCGAGGTGTTGGGGAAATCATAAAGAAAAATCAGATGGACATGGTAGTTTTGCAAGAAACGAAGTTAGAGGAGGTGCCGTCGATGTGGGTGGCTTCGTTGTGGTATTCGGATAACTTTGAGATGGCTGTCTCACCTTCGTTGGGAGTATCCGGGGGCATCTTGTTTATTTGGGAAGGTACCAAATTTAGTTTGATTAATGTTGTTATTTATCCGAGTTTTATAATGCTTAGAGGCCGTTGGAAACAAGAAGATTTGGAATGTTGCATGTTAGGGATTTATGCTCCTACGGACGTAGCGCGACAAAAATCAGTTTGGGATTCTGTACTATCGCATTTAACGGAGTATGAGGGGCCATATTGCATAATGGGTGATTTTAATGCTATATTATATGAGTCGGACCGTATAGGGATTTCGGATAGATATGAGGAAATGAAAGTATTTGGGGAGTTTGTACATGCTGCGGATTTGATTTATTTACCGTTAATAGGTAAACGATATACTTGGTTTGGCTATGGTAATAGGTGCAGCAGAATCGATCGGTTTTTAGTCTCTTCTAGTTGGCTGGATGCCTTTAAATCCATACAGCAAATGGCGTTGAAAAGGGGGGTATCGGACCACACTCCATTACTATTGAAGTGCGATGACAATGATTGGGGGCCACGCCCGTTTCGATTTTTTAATTGTTGGATGGATGGGCGTTCAAATGTTAGGCAGATTATGGAGGAATTGTGTCGTTTAACAAAAATGGGCGTGGGAAATGAAAATATCGTTGTCAAATTGAGACATTTGAAGCTGTTTTTGAAAGGCTGGAATAAAGATTATTTCGGAGATGTAAATAAAATGATTGCGGACGTACAACAACAGTTGGAGAATGCGGATGAGGCCGTGGTTGAGGGGGATGCAAATGACGAGTTAGAGGCTGCAAGGCGTAGGTGGATGTGTGCATTGTGGCGCGCAATGCGAATGAAAGAATCAATGTGGCGACAAAAATCAAGAGCTACATGGTTACGGTTGGGCGATCGTAATACGGCGTATTTCCATCGAACGGCAAAGTTAAGAACTGCTCGGAACTATATACCGGGGCTGAAAATTGAGGGTGTGTGGACTGTTGAGCCTTCGGCGATCAAGAATTTTGTGGTGAAGACATTCACTAAACATTTTGCTAGTGACAAGTGGGCGGGCGAGTGGAATTTTGAGGGTGCTTTTCGTAGAATTACCGACATGGATAATAAGAGTTTGATACAGCCTTTCACGGTGGATGAGATTAAAAATATATTATGGTTTCACGCTCGAATTTTATAAAAAGGGATGGGAGGTGGTCCAATTCGATGTGTTGAATTTCTTTGGGCAGTTTCACGCAACAGGGAAATTACCGAAGGGGGCCAATTGCGCTTTCATTGTGTTGTTGCCGAAAGTGGAATCGCCTCAAAGTTTAGGTGAGTATCGCCCGATATGCCTTGTGAATTCGATGTATAAAATTTTGGCTAAATGCCTAGCAAATAGGCTACAAAGTGTGCTGGGAGTTTTGATCAGTGACTCGCAATCTGCATTTGTAAAAGGCCGGCAATTGGTAGATGGAGTTCTTCTAGCTACTGAAATAATACATTCGCTACGTAAGAGTGGTTGTGGGGGATTTATTCTGAAGTTAGATTTCGCCAAAGCTTACGATTGTGTAAGCTGGTTTTTTCTTGATTCAGTTTTGGAGCGCATGGGATTTTGTAGTAGATGGAGGGAATGGGTAAAGGAATGCATCAGCTCACCTCGCTTATCGGCATTGGTGAATGGCAGCGCAACAAAAGAATTTCGGATGGGGCGTGGATTACGCCAAGGCTGCCCACTCTCACCTCTTCTATTTGTCATAGTGGCTGAAGCCTTACACTTGATGTTGGTTAATGCCGAGTCGGTGGGATTGGTGCGTGGTGTGGAGGTAGTGCCGGGGATATCCTTAACGCACTTACAGTTCGCAGACGACACCATCTTATTTTTTGAGGCATCGGTGGAGGTGGCACGGAATATAAACAGAATACTACATTGTTTTCAGGTGTGTTCGGGCTTGCGTATAAATTTCGCAAAGAGCTCGTTGTATGCAATTGATGTGGAGGATGGGTTAGGAGATGTGGTGGCCGAAATGTTGGGATGCAAACAGGGGGGGGCTGCCCTTTACTTATCTCGGATTTCCGCTAGGTGCCAATCCGAGAAATTTATCAGTGTGGGAGCCTATCATTGCAAACTTCCGGCGCAAGTTAGCCGGATGGAAACGTACGTCACTATCATTTGCAGCACGTGTCACTTTGGTGAATTCTGTTCTTTCAGCATTGCCTATTTTTTACATGGGGTTGTTTACAGTACCAAAAGGAATTATCGCACAGCTCGATAAAATCAGGCGTGCATTTTTATGGGGAGGTGTGGGTCTTGAGCGGAAAATGAGCAGGGTAGGATGGGATATTGTGTGTCGGCCTAGACATTTGGGAGGTTTGGGGGTGGCGGATTTGAGGGTTAAGAACAAGGCTTTGCTGTCCAAGTGGATGTGGCGTTATGCACAAGATCGGGATTCTTTGTGGCGAAGATTGATTACAGCCAAGTATGGGGCACACACTCAATGGTGGAGATTCAATACGGAAAATTTGTCGGCAATGTCGGGGGTGTGGAAACAGATTGTGTTGAACTCTTGCGACATTAGTATTGAACAACATATGGGAATGGAAGGTTGTCGGTGGAAAATTGGGAATGGGAAGTTGGTCCTTTTTTGGTTTGATCCTTGGATATCGCAGCAGCCCCTAAAAGACATGTATCCGCGCTTATTTATGTTGTCGATTAACAAGTTGGCGTGGATTCAAGATTATGCCGTGGGGGAGACTTTGGAACACGGGCAGTGGGCAACATTTTTTAGACGACAATTACGTGGGTTTGAGCTGGAACGACTGAATAGTTTACAGGAGTTGGTGCGAGGGGTGCCATTATGGAAGGGTAGACAAGATATGTTAATTTGGCGAGCGGATATACATGGCAGCTTCTCGGTGAAGACACTATCTAATTTATTGCTGATGGATAAATTTGGTGATGACGATTTGGGTGATTGTTTCGCTTGGAATGTGTTGGTTCCACCGAAGGTGCAGGCGTTCCTTTGGTTCGTATGGTTAAGGAGGTTACCTACGGCGGATTTTCTGCGACATCGCGGGTTGGTTTTAAGTGCTGAACAAGGTAGATGTTTGTGGTGCGACTCATCGGAAGAATCGATTGCACATTTATTTTATGAATGCCCGAATGTGTTGCATTTTTGGGAGTGGCTGCGAAATTGGTGGAACATATCGACGCCTTTCCCGGTTAGTTTCACTGATTTTTTTGTTGAACATTTGCATTGTCCGTTCAAAGGAAGTATGAAACGATTATGGGTAGCATGTGTTAGTGCTTTGTTGTGGTCACTTTGGTTGGCTAGGAATGAGCGAATATTTCGCGGTAAAAGATTGACGAGTGATGAAATCTGTTTTTTGGTAAAATTAAGATCATATTATTGGATTAAGGTGGGCGTAGAAGGGGAGTTAATGTTCGAGGCTGCTTGGTGGACATGTCCATCTTCACAGACGCTTAGTGTGGTGGGCAAAAAGGAGAGGCGTGGGGTGTTCTGGCAGCCACCGGTCACGGGCGTTTTGAAATTTAACGTCGATGGGGCGGCGAGAGGTAAGCCGGGGCCAGCAGGTTTTGGAGGAGTGATGAGGGACGGGGAGAGTCGTATATTGGGGTTGTTTTCGGGACCGTTAGGGGTGATGGACTCCAACGAAGCTGAAGTTCGGGCGATAGCTTTCGCATTAAGCTTGGTGGCGGGGGGAAGTTGGCGCACTCAGTGTGTGATAATCGAATCTGATTCACAAGTGGCTTTGAGTTGGGTTACACGGTCGGCGAAGAGACCATGGCGTTTGTGGGAGGTGTTCATGGCGATCGATCAAGCGCAACAAGTAGCCTATGAACTGCAATTTTGTTATGTGCCTAGAGAGGCGAATGGTTTCGTCGATGTATTGGCCAAGGAGGGAGTCGACCGGCTGTCACTCTTCGTGGCATGCTTGTAAACGGTGAGGCGAGTTTTTCTGAGCTCCAGGACGAGTGTGCACGGGCTGTCATTATTAATATGTCTATTTTTCATATCTTTCAGTGGGGGAGGAATTCGATTACATAGAAGATTGACGCGGCTGGGGATTTCCTTGGGGGCATGCTTTTGAAACTTGCTGAGATTGAATTGGTGTTTGTTTTCTTGAACTTCTTTTTGTACTCGACGGATCGCATCGTACTCTTTTCCGCCAATAGGTTTAGGGAGGTTTTTAATGAGGCGTGCGATACCGTCAAACTATATGTTTTCTATAACATGAATAAAAACATATGGTTGCCGATCGAAAAAAAAAAATCTCCTCCGTATCCGATCTATCTTGTTTAATACACCCCTTGGCACCATAAACAAACTCATATAATAAAGAGGTAAAGCGGACAAAACGGAATTAATCAACACTAACCTCCCCGCAAAGGACAATGTGTCACGTTTCCACCCCACCAAGCTATCTCTGAAACGCTGTATAAGTGGATCCCACATCTGTATGCTGCGCGGATTGACTCCCAAAGGCAGTCCCAAGTATATCCGGACCCGGTGTTTTGGAACCTTCACAATTCCATACTACTGCCTGAATTTCAGCTTCGGCGAAATCCACTTCCAAGCATGACGCCTCCAATTCACTCAAGCAAAGAAAATCAATCATCGCTTCCATCGAACCCGCCATTTCAATGCGCTGAAAATGCTTCCGAAACTCACTGAAAAAATATGATTTTAGTTGCGTCGGCTCCATTACCCAACGGCCATGCCACATTGCTCCTCTAATCGAATGACGCATCATGCGTATCTTAACAGCCCGGTGGAAAAAATGCGTATTTTGGTCCCCATCCTTTAACCATGCCCCTCTCGATTTTTGTCGCCAATGTACCTCACGTAATTTCGATAGCCTCCACAACTCTGAATTAAGCTTCCATCGTTCCTCTATGTCCTCCCATGAAGTCGAATCCTTCTCTACCATATCGTCTAAAACATCCAATTTACTAGTCGATATTTTGATTCGACCATCAATGTTGCCAAATGAGTGTTCATTCCATCGCTTTAAATATGATTTCATCCCTTTCAATTTTGCCGAAATACTCAAGTTCCCCCACCCCACATCCGAAGATCCTAATCTCTCCCATTCATGCCCCATTTTGTCCAATGCATCCTTCGAATACAGCCAAGCATTCATAAAGCGGAATGGCTTCGGTCCACTGTCCCTAGGATCGCTAACCAATAACAGCGGCACATGGTCCGACACTCCCCTTGATAAACCAGTCAATTGTAACTCTTGGAATTTGTCTAACCAATCCGGGGACAACAAAAACCTATCCAGCCTGCTACATTGCTTACCCGGACCAAACCATGTAAAGCATCTCCCCCGCAACGGTATATCCAGCAGTGCGTGCGATTCAACAAACTCCTTGAACAAGATCATTCCCCTCGTTCGTACGACACCACCTCGCCTCTCATTCGGATGCAGCACTTCGTTAAAGTCTCCTCCCACACACCATGGGATTGAATTGTTCTTCAAAACCTCCGACAAACGAGACCACAAATCCCCTGATCAGCAACCACACAAGGTGCGTATACACCAACCATGCCACAATGCCAATCTTCGTTAATCCACTCACCCTCCACCATTACATATCGATCACCAATTCGTATCAAATCAGCCTTGAACCGCTTCGTATCCCAAATCACTAGCACACCTCCGGATCTGCCCCTAGATGGAGCATAAGCGAATTCATACTCATCCGATGGCCACAATCGACCTACCGTGTCACCCAAAATCTCCTCCATTTTTGTTTCCTGTAAAATCAAAAATTCACAACGATGTTGTCGAACTAAATTTTGCACTGCTCTCCGCTTCACACTCGAACCCAACCCCCTTATGTTCCATGAAAACATCCGCATCTCTCTTTGCTATTGATTTACCTCACGATTCGTAATTAGCCTTGCCAAATCCTGGACTATGTGGTCTTCGTTGCCAATTGCCTTCGCACCAATGTACTTCCCTAATGCTAATGTCTCCCTCGCCTCCTTAATTATCGTTCTCTTTCTATTTTCAAAATCAGAATCCGAGAGGGAGATGTTTGCAAAATCTTGTAGATCGTTCACCTTCTTTTTTGGCCGGCCTCTACCCCTCTTCACCAATTTTTTCTCAGCTTCTATCCTTTTTTCAGGGGATAATTCATCTAATAAGAGTTCCGATAGGTTCCTCACCCTTCTAAGTTCCCCATTTTTTTCAACCACTATTGCCTTTCCAACTCTATCAATTTCCGATCTTATCCCTTGCTGCCGTCGATGCTCATCATCTCCCATCTCCACCGGTGTATCACGGATCTCCTCGCTCAAGGCTCGTGCGTATTCGTCACCCACAATTTGTAATTGATCCTCTGAATATCGTGAGACCAGCCCTATATCTTCATCCGCTACCCCGGAATTCTCCTTAGTCGAAGCCACATTATATTCTAACAGACCGCCTTGTTGTTCCTTCCATAATTCATTATAATGCATCGCCGTTGGAGTAGCCCCGGAAATTGAATCCGGCACAAATGAATCCTCCTCCTTGTATTCACTGTCATCGACACCATCACAATGCAAATGCCTCTCGCTCGATTCACCCTCCTTGTCCGTCGATACATCCCTAGACACCACCTCCATCCCGCAGCAACACTCACATTTGATTCCCATTATTTCCTCTGACTCCATCACACGTACCCTAAATGATTGGCCCCTAATATTCAAGGTTAGCACCTCGTCGATTGATTCCAAAAAAACTATCTCAATTAGAAATCTACATCGTTCAAACGACGACGGCGCAATCGTATCCCCATCCAATTAAATGAATTCACCCCATAACTCAACGATATTCCTGCACGTACCTTGGGACCAAGCATGTATAGGGATTCCACTAGCGGATAACCAAACTCTTCTATTCGGCAATCCCAAAGTTTCAGTCCATGGCATCACATTTTCCAGCCATTCCGAAAAAGCCTGTTTAGCTAGGAGTCTCGCTCGAGTATCGACGTTCTCAAACATTAACAAAACCATCGAACCCGCCACTCTCATTATCGATAATCCATCCAGCTTTGCTCTCCGAAATTCCAACGCAAGATCCTGAATTTTTTATGGCGATTTTCAAAATCCGACGGCACAACAACCAAGTATTTCCATTCTGTCATCATCCACCACGCCTTCCACACTTCTATCCTCTCTGTGCATATTTTTCTTCTCCTTGTTCACATCTAATTCCTGTGCCGTATCCGACTTTTGCTTTGCGGAATTCACTTCCTTCAAAAATGATTTCTGTGAGTTCGATTGCTTCTCCATCGGTTTCTTTTTCTAATATTCCGATCTTGCCTCCCTTTTTGCATACGAAACCCTAATCCAAGACCCATACAATCTGAACCCATTAAGCCTCTCAATAACTCTGTCCGCATCTATTTTGGATCCCATTCGCACGAAACCAAATCTTTTTCCTTCTCTCGATTTCTTGTTGGGAATGAAGACATCCACCACTCTCCCATGTCTATCAAACACTTGCCACACACCCTTCCAATGCAATTGTAATGGTAGATTCATCACAAACAATGTCCATACCTGGTATTGAGATCGCTCCCAATTCTGCTCCGATTGCCCGCTCCTTTGGTTCTGATCTGATCGCCCTTTCCCTTGGAGATATTCCGATCTCCATTCCGATCGCCCCATTTTTTATAGCATTTGAATGATAGTTAGCATCGTACTTAGCAATAAACCCAGCTACCCATTTACTTTAGATACCTTTGTGAGTCAGCATCAATGTGTTCTTCAATAATTGCTTCAATTTACTTTAGTTGCTACTCTATATTCAATTCATTTCAACAAACAATTTAAAGAGGAGGTTTAGACACTAGTCTTAACCCTAAAGGCAACCACACTCACAATACTCCACAACTTAGTTGGAATCATTGATTAGCAAGCCTTTTCCACTCTTGCTAGCTTGATTAAGCCTTGATTCCTCCAACAATTCTTCTCCAATTTGGTCTTAAACAATCAACATAAAACACATATTAGAATTCATCCCAATCATGTTCAATCATATAAATCAATATAAACTCAATACATTATGAAACTGCCCCTATTCTGGCAGTTTTGAGCACCTTACACTAATCTGTCCATAACGTTTTACACACAACTCCAAATTATGAGTTCTTTACCATTCTAGAAAGCTTATTTACACAGATTTAATTTTATGTATGGCTCATATTTTTCCCATTCCTACATCAATATAGTTTAATTCTTTAATACAGGACATTTACAGTGACCTATACTATCCACAGTTTTAACATGTAACTTTAGGGCTCATTTCACCTATGATACCAAACTCATTAAATTCTGAGTTTTTAACAACTATTAGACACATCTAAGTATATTATAACCATGTTCCAGTTTCATCAAAAACAGAGCATTAAGGTCCACATTTTATCTATTTTCCCAGAATGGTTCAGATTCACTATTTAAGCATAATATTGACTTTAAACATCTAATTCAAGTCATTTAACACCTTAAACATGTCACTAATCAAACATTAATAGATTCCCCTGTTTCATAAAAATTTTACAAGATTTTATAATCATCAAATTAACCCTTAAATATTTTTAGAATTGTGTTTTAACCCAGGCAGTCTTCAGTTCCAATTCAAACATAACCCGCTTACTTCTAACAAAATTTCTAGACATTATAGCAACATTTTCAAACATGTGAGACCTCTTTCTTATATTATTTTTCATCCTCTACAACTTTGTTCTTCAGAGATATTTCTAATTCGAACTCTAACTTGGTCAAAAATCCATTTTAATCCAGGTGATTCTTTTAGTACGAAACTGGACAGATTCATGTTCTAAGTTTCATGCGTGCAAATTTCCAGATTTCTAATCAATCTAAAATGTTCCAAATGCTTATAACACATCATTAAACATTTCTAAACATGGATTTCAACATATCACAACCAATATATCAACCAAATATCCACAAGAACATCATATAAAAGCATAGGCAGAATCGGTACTTACATAACAATGTGCATGAACTTCTATAATCTCTTACTCTTAAATTCCATCACATTCATGTAATTTTCTCTCACTAGATTTCCAAAATTCAAGTGAATAAGCTTTCTCTCTCTTTTGTCTATGGTAACCGGTTCCAAAACAATGAAAAGAAGATGGAGAAATTGTGATAGCAACACTTGAACAAGTGTTAATCCCATTCTTTAAAGTTGGTTGGCTGTCATTGTTTTACAATGACACATGGATCCCTTTATAGCCAAGTGAATTCCATTGACTCAAATATGTTATTTTAATTCCCACTAATAACTCATTTTCTTGATCCTTTAACTCCTCAAAGTTATTTCACATTTTAGGTTATAACCTCTTTTGTACCATATTTCAGGTTACACTACGCTCACACCACATTATAGATTACAACCTATTTTTGCACTACATTTCAGGTTAAACAATACTCGCACTACATTTTAGGTTATAACCTATTTTTTCACTACATTTCAGGTTACAAAATACTCGCACCACATAATAGGTTACAACCTATTTTTGCACTACATTTCAGGTTACACAATACTCGCACCACATAATAGGTTACAACCTATTTTTGCACTAAATTTTAGGTTACAACTTATTTTCACCTTTTTTATTAACCGACTTAAGGATTTTCAACTAGGGTAGTTTTAGGGTGTTCCAACCGCTTTTCGCATCGAATGGCGTGGTCATGCTCTTGGTGATGATCATGGGAAAGATGAAGACGAGGATGATGAAGATGGGGACGAATTTTAGGCATTGCATCTCATTCATATCATATTATCTTTTAAAATTTGAGTTTTATGCACCTATGCTTAGATTTTGGATACATTACGCTTTTAAGTTGGATACTATTGTTTCTTTGAATTATGTTTTGAAGTTTATAATATTTAAGATGTTTAATTATCTTTGGAGTTGTTATTTCTTTATCTCTTATGTTTATGCCTTAATTGATTTTGATCTAAAAAAAAGGGGAGAAATATGGGATATATATTTTTCAAATAATTTAAAAAATAACTATCTTTTAGCCTTAAATAAAGGGGAGTGATTTCAAAAGACTTAGAAATTTGTTTTGGTTTTTTATATAAAAAAGGGGAGATTGTAAAACCTTTATTGATTTTGATATAACAATGACTAATTTGTAAAAAGAACAATTTTTAAATTACTCTAAAGACTCACAAAATTAACAAGGATTCGAACTTAAAATAATTTCTAAATCAAAACCTTAATCCCGAAACTTTTTCTAAGTATTTTGGTACTCAAACAACCAAATTGGTCCAGGAGTACCAATAAGCCTTAGACCGTATCGATACGGTTTTTAGCTAATGGAAACTAGTTTTATTCTTATTGGCTATAGGGTACCGATACGCGTGTAGCCGTATCAGTACGCCCTTTTAACCAGGGAACCAATTTTTCTTACGAGTATCGATACGACTTGGTTATGCGTATCGATACCCATATAGGCGTATCGATACGAGATTTTTGTGCAAATATTTCAAAGATTCCAGTGAGCAAAATCGGTATCAATACGCTACAACCCGTACCGATAACCTTTGTAAAACTTTACTCTGTACGGATACGCTCTTTCGCGTACCGGTACCTCTTTTGTCTGCAACGACTATTTCTTCTTATGGAAGGTACCAATACGAGTGCTCGAGTACTGATACCCAGTGTTGGCAGACAACATTTATCGCGGGAAAAATGCAGCCCAACAGCTATATTCAATATCAAAACTACCCAAAACGATTAGAAATCAATGAAGGGTGTATAAAATCAAGTCTTCAAAGCTTCTATAACAACTATTGAAAGATTTTTACAAGTCTAAAGCATTCAAGAACACATCCAACAATCTTTAAGCTTTTATTGTAATATCTTGTAAACCTATTTGAGAGATTTCATTTGTATCCATTTTATTCAAGTGTTGGGGATTTGAGTGAACCTAGTGAGGGATTTTTTTGTTTGCTTTATTTGTAATTCTCTTTGTGAGGGTTCTTAAGACTTTGGGGAGTAAGTCTTAAGAGAGTTGTAAGGTTATCTCCTTCAGCCTCAAAAGGAAAGCAAATCTAGTGGATTTGAGAAACCCTCAGTGTGGATAGTTAAGGTAGTGGATGTAAAACTTGTTTAAAAGGTTGAATCACTCTAAATTGCTTGTGTCAATTTCTATTTGCTTCCACCAATTTTTAATTTGCCAATTGACCCCTCTATTGGCCATCTTGAATTGATTGATCATCCCAACATATTTTATGTGTGCAATAAGTTAGTCCAAAGATTAATCTATTGTTCGACATAGTTTATTGTCAATGTTTTATTACTATAACAAGAGTATCACTTAGTGTTAATATTACAGTCCAAAGACTTGATATTAATGTTGTGTTCGGTATCTTGAGGGGAATTAGTCATTACTTTGAATTTATTTGTTTACTTATGAAATATTGATGTGAGCCAGTTTTTTTTTTATTTTTTTATATATTCAACTAGTTCTTCTGCTACCGCAATATCTGCTAATGTCAATTCGATACCCATGCTTAATGGGACAAATTTCAAGGAATGGAAAAGGCACTTCCTCATAGTACTTGGTTGTATGGACATAGACCTTGCATTTAAGCAAGAGCAACTTGCACCTCTCACTACGAATAATACCTCCGATAATAAAAGGGATTTTGAGAGATGTGATTGTTCTTATCGCATGAGTCTGATGATCATGAAACACATCATTTCGAAAACTTTTAGGGGCACAGAATCTGAAGAGATACTCAGGCCAAGTCTTTTCTTGACGATCTTGAGCAACGTTTTGCTAAAAATGATAAAGTTGAAATGACATAACTTCTGACTTCTTTGATGTCTATGAAGTATAAGGTCAAGGAAATGTAAGCGAGTAAATTATGGAGATGTTCCACATCGCTTCAAAACTTAAGGCACTTAAGATCGAGCTTTCTAAAGACTTGCTCGTTCTTATGGTTTTGGTATCGCTTCCTGCACAGTTTAACAGATTTAAAATTAGTTATAACTACCAAAATGAGAAATAGACTCTAAATTAGCTCATTTCTCATTGTGTTCAAGAGGAAGATAAGTTGAAGTGTGATATGACTGAAAGTGCTCATTTGGAAGTGCCACTAAGGACAAGGGCAAGAAAAATCAGAATGAATTTGCTAAGGGTACAACTAAAATGAAACAAGAGAAAGTTTCAAACAATTGTTTCTTTTGTGACAAGCCTAGACACATGAAGAAATATTTTGCCAAATATCACGCATGTCGTGCAAAGAAAGGTATGCATCTTAATTTGATCTGTTCTGAGGTTAATTTATCTTCAGAACCTAGAAACACTTGGTGGTTAGAATTTGGTGCTACTACTCACATAAGTGTTTCTATGTAGGGTTGCCTGAGCTACCGAAACCCAAGTGATGGTTAAAGAAACATCTTTGTGGGTAATGGAAAATCGGTGGAAGTTGAACCAATTGGGCATTTTAGGTTGCTATTAGGAACTTGTTTTATTTGGATTTGAAAGACACTTTTTTGTTGTGTCTTTTAGGCGGAATTTAGTTGATGCTTCTTTGTTGGACAAATTTGGATATTATTGTTCACGTAGAAACAATCAGTTTACTTTGTCTTTAAATTCAAGTATTGTTGGGACTGGTTATTTAAATGCTTATGACAACCTTTATTTGCTAGATACAATTGAATCATATAATGAAGCCTTGCATATGGAATCACGTGGTACTAAACCTAAATTAAATAAATAAAATTCAACATCATTATGGCATAAACACTTATGTCATATCTCAAAAGGTAGGATTGAACGCCTTATGTCTAATGGTATTTATGTGTACCATGACGTTATAGACTTTAATTTTTGTGTTGATTGCATCAGGGGAAAATAGACCAAAACCAAGAGGTTAGTTGCAAACAAATATACAGACGTCTTAGAATTATTTCATACAGATATTTGTGACCCATTCCCTACGACATCTTGGATGGTCAACAATATTTCATAACATTCATAGATGACTACTCAAGTTATGGGTACCTATATCTCTTTCATGAGAAATCTCAGTCTTTGGACGTGTTCAAATCTTATAAAGTTGAAGTTGAGAATCAAGTAAACAAAAGAATTAAGAAAGTTAGGTCTGGTCGTTGTGGTGAGTACTACGGTAGATATGATGGCTTAGGTGAACAATGTCCATGACCATTTAGAAAATTCCTAGAAGAATGTGCTATTGTCCCATAGTACACCATGCATGATCACCTAGTATGAATGGCGTAGTTGAGAGACGTGATATGACTCATAAGGATATGGTAAGGAGTATGATTGCTCATTTTACCTTACCTGAGTCTCTCTGGGGAGAAGCATTAAAGATAGCAAAGTACATTTTGAATAGAGTACCAACTAAAGTAGTTGAAAGACACATTATGAGCTTTGGACAAGTTAAGAGCCTAGTCTAAAGCGCTTTCACATTTGGGGATGTTCAGTTGAGGCAAGGCCTTATAGGCCACATGAAAAGAAATTAGACTCCAAAATAGTAGGCAACTACTTTATTGATTATTCTAAGCAATCTAGGGGCTATAAATTTTATGATCCCATGATTAAGAATATTTTTTGAGACGAGAACTGTAACATTTTTTTAGGATAAATTTGGAGGGAGAAATAAGGTTAGAGACATTACTTTTAAGGAGGAATTAAGTTCTAACTCAGTTCCTACTATCACTTTTGATGATGTTCAGGTTCCTATACCTATCATTAATCAAGAAGTGAATCTGGAACCTCAACAAGACAATGTTGAATAACTTCCTCCTATTCATGATGAGGTAATTGTTCCAGAGGAACAAATTCAATAACCTCAACAAGTGCCATAAAAAAAGAACCACGAGAGAAAGGAGAAATGATATTTCATATGATTATATTGTATTTCTCCATGAAAATGAGGATGGCAATGGAATGATGGAAGACGATCCAATCAACTTTTATCAAACCATGCAAAGTATTAACTCTCAAAAGTGGATTGATGTCAAGCAAGAAGAGTATAATTCCATGCAAGATAATAAAGTTTGGAAACTTGTCTCATTACCTGAAGGTGCAAAACTAATTGGCTGTAAATGGATATTTAAAACCAAAAGGGCTGCAAATGGTAATTTGGAGAGGTATAAGGAACGTCATGTAGCTAAAGAATATACTCAAAAAAGGCATTGCCTTTTAGAGACTTTCTCTTTGGTTTCATCGAAAGACTCTTTTAGGACAGTCATGACACTTGTAGCTCATTTCAATATTGAGTTACATCAGATGGATGTTAAGACTAAATTCTCAATGGAGACATTAAAGAAACAATTTATATGGTGCAACCAGAAAACTTTGAGTCGGGGGACCCAAAGAATATAGTTTGCAAATTAACAAAATCTATCTACGGACTCAAGCAAGCTTCTCTTCAATGGTACCACAAATTTCTTCAAGTAATTGTCTCGTTCGGTTTTGAGATAAATACTGTTGATGATTGTATGTATCACAAGTTCAGTGAGGGTAAGCATATATTTTTGGTTTTATACATCGATGAGATTTTTCTTGCCACAAAAAATATAGGCTTATTTCACGAAACCAAGAGATTTCTATCTAAGCATTTTGAAATGAAAGATCTTGGAGACACTTCTTTTTTAGGAATTCAGATACATCGAGATCAATCTCGGGGTATTATTGGATTGTCACGAAAGAAATATATCGATAAAGTACTTAAAAGGTTTGGCATGAAAAATAGTAAACCAATGGACACTTCTGTCGCTAAAAGAGACAAATTTTATCTTGCCCAATGCCCTAAAAGTAACCTTGAAATTCAAGAAATGCAAAAAATTCCCTATACATCAACTATTGGGAGTCTTATGTTTGCTCAAGTATGTACGCGTTTGAATATTGCTTACATTGTTGGGATGATAGGCATATATTCAAGCAACCCTAGTATGGACCATTAGATAGCAACCAAGAGGGTTATGAGGTATCTTCAGAGAACAAAAGATTACATGCTCGGTTATAGGAAATCAGATCATTTGGAGGTCATATGGTATTCGGATTCATATTTCTCTGGGTGCCAAGATAGCATAAAATCTGCATCGGGCTATATTTATCTCTTAGATGGATGAGCTATACCTTGGAAAAGTGTTAAACAAACACTTGTAGCATCTTTCACTATGACAGTAGAGATTGTAGCAGGCTATGAGACATCAAATCATGGAATATGGTAGCGAAATTTTGTCACTGGGCTACGTATTTTGGAGAATATAGAAAGTTCACTTAAATTATTTTGTGACAATAAATCGACAGTGTTGTATTCTAAAAACAATAGGAGCACGTCAAAGTCAAAGCACATAGACATAAAGTTCCTAGTTGTGAAAGAAAGAGTGCAAAGTGGAAAAATATCCATAGAACACATTGGGACAAACTCCATGATAGCATATCCACTTACAAAAGGTTTACCACCCAAGGTCTTTCAAAAGAACACTACTCACATGTGTGTAATATTATTTGAGGATATTTTTGTTTGAGTGGGAGTTTGTTATTTGTTTGCTTTATGTTTGTTTTCAGACATTTATGTATTTGGTTATTTTCTGATCAAAAATGAAGTATTCGATTTATTCACTCTGTTCTTATTTTGATAAGGACCTCACTTAAGTTTAAAGAGAACCAGTTCAAAATAGGCATGTTTGATTCACATCTACATGTAATTTCCATGCTATGCATTCATTATTGATCTATGTCATTTGATTATGTTTGTTTATGTAACCATTAATGGGTGCAGTCATGATTGATATTGCGAAGACCACTTTGATCTTATATGGATATAGTTGATGGACGAGATTGTTAAAGAATACCTATTGCATGATAACAATTTTTGAGCTCATAAGGTTATACATTTGTCGGGAAACATATGTTGCCCAAGTGGGAGATTGTTGTATTAAAATCCGCAATTGTGGGCACATATGTATAATATATGTTGCTATTATAAAGTATAACACATGATTAAGTAACCAATTATGTTAAACGTATTATAGGTATTAAATTGTCATGATGTAACACCCACATTTCCGTCCTAGAATTTAATCCGTTGAATTTAATTTATTAAATTATTCTTAGAAAGTAATTGGGTTATGATTAAGCAAATTATTCAATTTAGTTCTTGAATTTCCTTTAATTGGGCAATTATTGCACCAACTATAATTAAAGGGAATTAAGCTTTCGAATTAGGGAATCTAGCCGAGTTGATAATTAATGGGTTTAAATTAGTAGTAATAAGATTTAAAGTAATGAAATTAAAGGAATTAAAAGTAATTAAAAAGGGGGTACATTTCCTTAGTGGAAATCGGACCAAAATGGTAAAAATAAAGACAGAATGGTGGGGGAAAATTGATGACTAATTTAAAAAGAAAATAAAGTTTAAAAATATCATGTTAATAATTATAATTCCCTAGGGCTGCCCTTAGTAAAAAGCTAATAAAAGACATAGTGAGAAGGACAAATAAGTAAAGTCACAACCTATCAAATCCCCCAAATTAAGGGAGGATGTTTTCTCTCCATCATTTCTCCTCCTTGTTTCCGTGATGTTTGAGAGAAAATGGAGAGAAGGGAAGCTTAAAAGTCTGAAATTTTGAAGCTCAAATGGTGAAGAAATGACTTTCATGTTTGAAGAATTAAGCTAGGATTAAGAAGAGTAGCTAGTGGTAACAAGAAAATCAAGAAGTAAGTTTATATTTCTCCTTGTAGCTATTCGAATAAGTGTCAAAACCATGCATGCAAACTTAAAATTTGTTTAAACATGAAACTATGAGAGTCTTTATGATTATGATGAGTTGAGCTAATGAAATTCTTGAAAATCTAATTGTGAAATGATGAATACATTTAAAAAGGGGTCTGTTTTGAGATAGAATGTAAAGTCATGAATGATTGAAAAATTGGTATGGTTAGGGACTAAACTAGAAAATTCCTATTAGGAGAAAGTTGTAGAGAAATCAGAATTTTATAAGGAAATAATTTTGGTTTGCTGGAAAAATGAATTGGAATGAGGAATTTCGATTGGAACCAAAATTGGACATGTTCTCGAAAATAATGGAACTAGGGACTGAACTGGAAAATTAGTAAAATTGAGGACTTGACTGTTGATAATAAAAGTAATATGGACTTAAAAATGTTATGAAAGGATAGTATAAGTCATGTAATAAGTGAATTTAGAATTTGACTAAGGTAATTAGGTGAATTTTAACCTAAAGGTGACAAATGAGTAAGCTGCCCAAAACATTCGAACACTAAGCTGAAACATTGAAAATTCACCAAAAATAGGATTTAGGGTAGTTTGAACTGAAATTTTTACTGTATAAAATTTGATATGTCAAGAAACACTGGGAGAAAATGGAATTGGATTCCAATGTGTAAATTGGAAGATACGAATTAAAGAAGTTGGGCAGTACAAGCTGCCCAGATTTATCGAAAGGGTTACATTTAAATAATAAACTGTATTTACTCGGACTAGATAAAAATATGAGATTTACATGGTTGGAAAACTGAGTTTAGTACCTTTCTAATGGTGTATGATAAGTGAATTTTGGATTAGTAATTAAAGAGATATGATTAAAATATTAACTGGTCCTCCAACTAGTTTAATAGAAGATCATATTTGAGAAATTAATATTCATGCATGAATTTAAAGAGTGATTGTAATTGAATTGCTCTCTAATATAGTTTGTATTCATTTTATGTTGAGTGTTAAGATCGAAATTGTGAAGAGACTTTGGAGGAAGCTAGGATCGATCAATCATGGGGATGGAACAAGGGCATCTTAATTCAATATCAAGCTTAAGGAGTTATTTTTTGAACGGCTAAATGTATGATTTTATTAAGCACAATCATACATAATCACCCACAACACCAGCCTCATTAAAAACCTCCCTACACCTAAATGGAGGAAAAGAGTGCCAATGAGTGGGACAAGAGAAACAACGCCAAAAGCACATACACCACGATCATCCGATACTCAACCACACCCACTTGGGTCGATCTACGCCACTCCTTGCCAAGGCGTCAACGACACAATTAACTTCTCAATAAACATTTGTGAAACACACACTCGGCATTATATCACAAGCCTCATCAATTTGGTAAAACCAACGCCAATAACGCCAAGGCCTTCGTTCAGAACAAAGTACCCACGAAACAGCTACTTTCGAATCCGATTCAATCACCACCGATGACACACCCCTCCAATTAAGTTCCAGGAGCATCCGCAACGCGTAGGCAATGGCCTGAAGTTCTGCTTCGTTTGACTCAACCACACCAATCGACCCCGAGAAGAACGCCACAATCCTACTGTTCCAATCCCGTAGGACACCCCCATAGCCTGTCATCTCTGGCTTTCCACGAGCCGCACCATCCACGTTGAACTTCCATACCCCCTGCGAATGAGGCAACCATTCGATATCCACCCGAGCGGTCACCCTGGCCAATGGCGATGCCCAACACCGTTGCGGGTTCTCCAACCAGGCAGCCTCGAAAAAACACCCATAATTCGCACGGGCACGAGTCCAATAAAATGAGCGTAACTGAACTAGGAAAAAAACAGCCTGACTCGTGGACCTTCTATTCTGGAACATAAGCTCGTTCCGCGCGAGCCACAACGACCATAACACACTCACACACCCAATAATCCACCACAATCGAATCCCGCGAGGTCACATTGCCACAAAATATGATCAACATTGTCCTCCCCCACCCCACACCATCGGCAACTGAGCGAGGATTCCAAATAAGGGATTCCACGATCAAACAACATCCGCAGTGTCGGCAGCCTACCCACCAAGATAAACCAAACAAAGCATTGGATTTTCGGCAACAAAGGCAGGTTCCACGCCATGTTAACATCTGAGGCCTCCGGCATACCAAACGATGACATCAATTTATGAAGCTTACCAACCGAAAACTGTCCCGTCGCTGAATGAATCCATACGAGCTTGTCCACCATCTGACTTCTCAATTTGAACCCAGCCACGCATGATTGTAAGTCCCACAATTGACTTAATTCGATGGAGCGCAAAGCACGTCGAAAGCATCCTTCCCATTCAGCACTCGGAAATCCCAAGTAATCACACACAAACACCAACTTATTGGTCGCCAACCCAAATAGCCGCATGAAAACATTCTTTAAAGGCTCAGCAAGACACCAGCAATCACACCAAAATAAAATACTCGATCCATCACCCAAAATCCACATGAATTGAGAAACATTTAGGAATCGATCCACGTATTCATCATTTTGGACCTCGACAATTTGCTTCCACATTGCCGACGTGTGTGCCTTTTCTCTAACATTAACCCGCCAAGACATGACATCCACACCATACTTTGCGACTATGATCGATTTCTGTAAAGATTTGTCCGTTTGCGCATAACGCCATACCCATTTAGCGAGAAACGCCAAGTTCCTAGTGTGTAGATTCACCACTCCAAGGCCCCCAACCGCTTCGGCTGACACGCCATGTTCCAATTCACTCTACTCAGCTTTGATCGCTCCACTTTACGCCCCCAAAGGAAATTTCTACGAATCTGATCAATTTTCAGAATAATACGACGCAGAATAAAAAATACCCCCATGTAATATATCGGCAAAGCGGACAGTACCGAATTCACCAAGAGTAGTCTACCAGCGAACGATAAAGAGTCTCGCTTCCATCCCGAAAGCTGATTACGGAAACGTTGTACCAAAGGTTCCCACACTTCCATTCCACGAGGATGCACACCTAATAGAATCCCCAAATAATGAATCGGAAGAGAGCCACTCTGACAGCCCATAACACCCGCAATCTCCGCTAGTACAACCTCGTCAATCCTAACCCCAAAGAGACACAATTTCTCATAATTGATTTGAAGCTCAGATGCATACTCAAAACAAGTCAGAATTCATTTCAAGTTGCGTGCAAACACCACCTCACCTTGTAGAAGCAGAATAGTGTCGTCCGCAAATTGAAGATGCGAGATGAAGATATCATGTGCCACTCGAACACCCTTTAATCAGCCCCAAATTCTCAGCATTCAAGAGGTATTGATGAAGCAATTCGGCCACTATCACAAAGAGGAGCGGGGATAACGGGTCACCTTGGTTAAGGCCCCTCTTCATCAGAAATTCCTTCGTCGGACTACCATTTACAAGGACCGATAGTCGCGCAGACCCAACACACTCCTGGATCCAACGACGCCATCTCACACCAAATCCCATCCGACGCATAATACGATCCAAGCAATCCCAGCTAATACAGTCATACGTCTTTGCAAAATCCAATTTTAATATCACCCCACCATTCGCAAACCGACACTTCTTCATTGAGTGTATAACTTCGTTAGCCAAAAGAATGCCATCCAAAACCTGTCTCCCGCTAATGAACGTAGCGTGAACGTCACTAATTAACATCGGCAAAAACACTTGCAACCTCTTCGCCAAGCACTTCGTTAGGATTTTATATATAGAGTTTAGAAGGCAAATTGGACGATAATCCCCAATTACCCTCGGACTATCCTTCTTCGCTATAAGCACAACGAAGGTGGAATTCACCCCCCGAGGCAAACGACCCGACTCAAAGAAATTCTCCATGAACCTCATCAAATTCATTTTGAGAAATCCCCACCCTTTCTTGAAAAATTCGAAGAGAAATCCATCCGGCCCTAGTGCTTTCGCCCCCTCGCAGCTCCAAATCGTTGATTTCACTTCGTCCTCAGTGAAGACTCTATCGAGCGTCAAACATTGCTCAGACGAAAGTTGAGGGAAATCTATCTCCGGTAAAAACGTGCCCGCAGCCATAGGTCGAGCAAAATGCTTCTTAAACTCCCTCTGAACCACAAATTTTAGCCGTTCCGATATAGTAACCCAACATCCATCGATTTGCAACCCCGAAATCATATTGTGCATTTGCCGAATTTTTGCCGCCTTATGAAAAAAACTAGTGTTTCGATCTCCCTCTGCCAACCAAATCGCCCTTGACTTTTGTTTCCATATCGATTCCCTCAAATGTGCCACCCTCCACAACCTCAATTGCAGCTCCCGTCATTCCACCAATTCAGCCGTGGAAATCACACCATCTCCAACCTGGCCATCGAGTCTCTCAATCTCTTACACCAACCCATTATACTGATTTTTAATATCACCTATACTATGTCGGTTCCACCCCTTTAACATTCCTTTCAGCCCCTTCAATTTAATAGTGATCGAAGCTGCAACATCACCCTCCGTCAAGCATTTCCATTCTTGTTCCAACAAATGAATATCATTAAGCCATATGTTGAGGAACCGGAAGGGCTTCAGACCACTATCAAAGACATCACTTATTAACACAATAGGTGAATGACCCGATAGCTCTTTAGGAAGATTCACCACCACAAGCGATTCAAAGCGTTGGATTCAGCCGTTCGACACTAAAAACCTATCCAGACGACTACATTTTCGTCCCGGACCAAACCAAGTGAACCGCTTCCCCTGCATAGGAACATCCAACAAAGCCGCTCTTTCGATAAATTTACAAAAAAACATTCATACCTCGAGGCACATTCACACCACCAAGTCTCTTCGATGGTTTTGTCACCATGTTGAAATCGCCTCCAACACACCAATCAATATGTCTCGATGTCACCACAGCAAGGATTTCCTCCCAATAAGCACCCTGATCCGGCATCAAACATGGAGCGTAAACACCCAAAATCCCGCACGTCCAGTTCTCATGTACCCATCGGCCTTCAATAATCACCATGTTCTTCCTAAACTCCCTCACGTCAGCCCTAAAACCAGTGGGATCCCAAATCGCTAGTACCCCTCCAGATTTTCCATCCGAGGGAGCGAAAATGTATTCAAAAGAATCGGAAAACCACAATTGTTGCACCACTCTATCCGTAATTAATTCCGTTTTGGTCTCTTGAAGGAGAGCCAAAACACACCTTTGTTGTCGTAGAATTCGTTGGATGGATCTTCTTTTCGATGCAGCACCAATTCCCCTCACATTCCAAGACAACAATTTCATGCTTCTTTGCTAGAGTTTTTGCTCGCACACCTCTATCATGTGCGCAATGTCCTTCACAATCGCTTCCTTTCTCCCCTCCGTTACTGCCCCAATCAGTTTTCCCAAGTCCACCATCTCGCGAGCCTCCCTCAATATCGCTTTTTTGCGACACACAAAATCTGAGTCAGACAACGAACCGTTAGCAATAGCGATAGGCTCAGGATGCGCATCCGGCCTGACCTTCCTTTGACGAACACGCCCTCTTTTAGTGGCTTGTACTCATGTTTCCTTCTCCTCCAATGGTGCCAGGCTCGATACAATCTCGGAAAGCTATCTCACCCGACGACTTTCCCCATTAACTTCAATCAATGAAGCTTTATTAGCCCTAGGTAATTCAGTTCTCGGCCCATCTTTTACCGGGGTCATTTTATCCCGACATTCTAGAGACTAAACCCCACAAACACAGTTCATATCATCTACACTACCTAAAACATCACAACTAGATCGGTCTCCCACATCGCGGCACATCAATCCAACATTCTCATCCTCCATCCAACTCATCGTCTCCTTCACCCTCCAGTACACCATTGTGTTATCCTCCCAAATTTTCTCGATGTAGCTCTTATCTACCACCACATTGTCCATAGATGCTGAAGCTTCCTCATATGAAAATGAGTTCGGTATAATGGTCTCTCCCGTTGAAGACTCACGGACATTGAAAACTGAGTTCGTTTTCCACTCCACCTCTTGTTCACGTGTACTCCCCTTATCATCGGAACTCATCTCCAATTCACAATAACAATCACATTTTGGTCCAATCGCCTCCTCAAATCCAGTAACACATATTTGGAAAATCATTTAACCCACCTTCAATTCAATCATCTCATTAATATGAAAATTCCAATCTGTTTCAATTTGGAATCTTGAGCGTTCGAAGGAAGATGGTGCCAATGTTTCCATATCAATACGGACCAATTCACCCCACAGTTGTGGTATTCCTAAATGTCTCCTCTGACCAGACATGTAACGGAAGACCACTGACCGATAACCACGTTCGCCTTTTAGGTATTGCCATCATCGGCGACCACTCCATGACATTTTCCAGCCACGGATCGAGTCTACCCGAGTCCATTGTCTCCTTGCGCGAAGACGGGCTCTCGAACATCAATAAAATGATAGATCCCGCCACACGCATTACCGAAAACCATTAAGATTGGCTTTATGAAATTCTTTAGCGAGATCCACAATTTGGCATGATTTTCGGCTGAAACCTACCGCACAGGCTTGTAAAATTTCCCACTTCTCCTCATCGATCACTATCACTAGTTGCTTTCGTTGATTTTCCCCACTTCCATTCTCGTGGTCTAAATTCTTTCGTCCAGATCCTTGATTGTTCTTTGCGCTGTATAGCATTGACGAGCTTCTAAACTGCAATTCACATAGTTGAGTAGGCCTCTTTCGTTGGTCGATTGCCCATCCATCATCGAATTCCAGCCTCTTTCGTTGCCAGAATGTATTCCTCACATCACGTTGCGCCATCGACACCCTAATTTTCGACCCATACAACCAAAACCCATCGAATCTACCAATTACCCGATCGACATCCTCTTTAGAACCCATCCGCACAAATCCGAATCTTGTTCCATTCTTCGCTCTCTTCTTTAGGACGAATACATCTACTACTACTACCCCATGTCGATGAAACACCTGCCAAACACCTTGCCAATGTAATTGTTCTAGTAGATTCGCTGTGAACAACGTCCACACTCTTCGACCTTGGGATCTCTCTCGCCTTCCCTCTCGCCCTCTAATCTCTCTCATTTTTTAGTATTTCATTGTATCAAGATACACTATTTTTTGGCTCTTAATCCGTTTTCCCCTAGCCACTCTTAATTTTTGGGAGGATTTAATTAATATGATCAAGCTTAAGGAGTTGTGAGTGTAATTTTGCATTAGGGTTGGGACTAGTATCCTAACCACCTTATTATTATTGTAATTTATGATTTTATGCATGAAATTGGACTTAAATGAGGATTGGTAAAATGCTTAGTAAGGGAAGGAGATTAAAGGAATATGGATGCATGAATTGGATTTTGTTATTGTTTGAATGTGTGAAAATGTGGACTGCCTTATGTGATCTAATTGTTATGATTTATATGCATGAAATGGATCTTTGTTCTTGTTGGGATGTGTGGAAATGTAGACTGCCCTATGTGATCTATTAGTATGTTGTATAAGCATGAGTTTGGATCCTTGATAATGCTCGATTGTATGAGTATGTGGACTGCCCCTATGGTACTTTTGTTATGCTTAGTATGCATGTGATTATATGTGAAGTTGCTGCCCATGTATGTTTAATGCTATTCGAATGAGGCATGAAATTGATTAGCATGAATTAGGTAAATTGGTACAACTATATGATTGAATGAGCTTGCAAATCGAATTATGCAATATGTATGTGCTAAATAAAATAACGAATGATAATTAGTAAGAATAATATGCCCTCAGTCGATTAGAAGTCTTAGATAGTACGACATGCCTAGAGTCCAAGCTCTCTTGTTTGTTGCTTTGTGCAACCATTGATTTGTTGCTTTATGCAACCATTGCTTAGTACCTTGGGTACTCTCCGACTTGATGATTAAAGGTGATATTGATTGGTATTCAAGACACATTGATGCTATTGAGCATCCATTGACTTGTTGCTTAGGCAACCATTGTTTTGTACTTGGTACCCTCTTGATGACTTGATTTTCGGATTTGTCTACTCTTCCTAGGGCAACACAATTAAATTAAATTAAATGAAAGTACATATTTATGAAAGCTTATGAAGTGGATAAATGAATTGACAATTGACTTGGCATGATATGATGTGAAATTAATGGATGAATTTGTGGACATTGGTCCTTCTGATTATGTTATAATGCGTATAAGATGCTTGCAATATCCGAATATAAGCAAAGTGGGCAAATGGCCCTGTTCGAATACATTGAAAATGAACTGTAATATGTTCGAATATTTTGATCTATGGATAATGGTTTATGACCTATTTCGAGTGACATGCTTCAGAATAATTGGTGAGTTTGCTTTTGATAAATTGATAATGTTATGTTTCAATTGGTATGATTTTTGGTTATTTCGATTATTAAGCATGAAATTGAGTATGTTGGAAATTGAATTGAATTATGGTCTTGACTGAATCGAAAGTGAAGCATGTGGTTAAATTAATGTTGTGTGAAATGTGTTCGAGCATGAACTATGAATGTTTGTTTACGTCATGCATGAAGCTATTTGTTTTTATTTTTCTAAGCTTAGTTGGGTATAGATCGTATGTTAACAAACCTATCTAAGTAAACTCAATGCTTGATCACACTTAAATTCAAGAATGAATTAGCTTTAGCATTACCTCGCTAAGTACAATTTTGTACTTAACACTCCGTTGTTTCCTTCTTCCCACCTTAGCAGGGTAGCTTGGACCTAAAGCTAGCATTTGATCGAGACAAGTTACAAGACCAGAAAAATGTATGATCTTAGTCTCATATTTAGACTCCTAGATGGTGGCTTCGAAGTTTGTTTAAGTGCTCTTTTTGTTTTGTTGGGTCGTAGCCTAAGTTTACGTTGGTGTTTGAAATTATATGCCCCTTGATGCTTAATTAGGAGGCCAAAATCATGTTTTGTATTTAGATAGAAAGCCTCATTATGTAAGTCGAGCTAGTGGTCTTGCCTATTCTTTTGTTGTATATAGTTGATAGCTTGGCATGGTTTAGGGGCATATGAAACTTAACATTTTGTAATGATCTAGTTAATGGAAATCCAATATCATAGTATATGAATCGGACATGACTTGTATGTAAAATTGATATCTTAATTATTGGTAATATTAGTATAAATCGAAAACCACCTAGATTAAATTAATCAAAGTTTTGAATGGATTGGTGATGAATAGCTTAAGTTTCAGCGTGTATGGTCTAATTGCTATCAAATCAATAAATTGTAAATGATTAGTTAATGGTTAGAATTAATTGACCATATAGAAAGCCTAGTGATCGAATGATTGTGGAATGGTGATTTGAAATTGAAATTTGGTAATGTTAATATGATAATTGAATCGACTTGTGATTTGATAAGTAAGATTAAAAGAAACTTTGTTTGGTCATGTATGTTAGAAAAAATTTTTGTTAGCCCACTTTCCGCGTGAGCATTAATACGAATAATTTAATTAAGAATGGATTTTGCTTCTGATTTTCTATTTTCCGATTCTTGTAACGTCATTCGCTCCTAACTCGGGTTAGGGGTGTTACATTTTTGTGGCATCAGAGCTTTTTAGGTTACAGGTCCTAGAAACCTCGAATTAGTTTGATCATGCATCATTTAAGTTGAGTCAAGCCACCTAGGGATCATACATTGAAATTCTTGTAATTATGATCCTAACTCTGATTTTGTTGAATCTGAATTAGAATGACTGAGACACGGTTAGCTCGATACGATGAAAGTCCTCGAGGATCCCCAAGTGAAGGGGATAGTGTCCGTATGAGAGAGTATCCTCCTGTACAAGATAGTACTCGACCCCAACCTCCTGTACAGACTCAGACGAACACTGAGAATCCGACTATTCAGAATGCTCAAAGAGACTGTCTCTTGAGTATGAAAGAAATGTTCGATCAGCTTTTGATGAACATGAGACAAGAACTACCTACTCCGGTAGCTGCTGCCTCTAGCAGAGCTCCTATCAAAAAGCTTGCACAGCACCGAGCCTATACATTTGCAGGCTCTAATGAAGAGAAACCAGAAGAAGCTGAGTATTGGTTAGAAAGAAATACTCAGATAATGACTAAGCAACTCCAGTGCTCAGATGAGCATAAGCTCGAATGCGTTGTTGCCTTACTTTCTGATGAAGCTTTGAACTGGTGGGAGACTACGACACTAACCGCTCCAGCTGAATCTGTGAATTAGAAATTCTTTGTAGAAGAATTTAAGAAGAAATACATCAGTGAATAGTACATGGCCGATTGAAGGAAGCGTTTCTTGCATTTGAAGCAAGCGGGTCGACCAATAGAGCAGTACGTGGTTGATTTCTGTAAGTAGTACAAGTATGGTTCTGAGTACATCAATACAGAGAAAGAAAAATGTTGTATGTTCATTAACGGTCTGAATGATGAGATGAGTCCGATGTTTACCGCCCTGGATATCACGGACTTCCAAACTCTGGTGAACCGAGCTATTGCTACGGAATCCAACTTTTGGGCTGCAGAAAAGCGAAAAAGTGGTTACCGTCATGATAAGAAGTGCAAGAGTGATGAAAAGTCTCACTGGAAGTCGAAGAAGTCTAATAGCCATAAAGAGGGGTCTTCTTCGTATTATCCAGCTCCTCGTAGCAAATTTACATCGAAACTTCAATTAGTGAATAGACATGTTGTCCCAGTTATATCTGTTAATAGCCCGGGAAATTCAGAAAGGGCTACAGTCTGTTAGCATTGTCAGAAACCACATTTTGGTCAATGCCAAAAGCAGGCCAACTTATGTTTTTCTTGTGGCGGAAGTGACCACTATATCAGAGACTGTACAAAGATGAAAGATCAAGCTCCTGCTCAAAACTTTGCTAATCCAAGTCATGTGCAATCCAATCGAAACAAAAAATATTAGACAAGCACAGTCTGGGAATCAGGGTAGAGGCAGAAGCAGTCAGTCGAAAGCCGTCACTCATCAGAAATCACGAGCTCCAGCTCGAGTCTATCATGTCCGTGGCAAGGATGAGGAAGAATCTCCGGATGTTATTGCGGGTACGGTTGAACTGAACCTTACTCATGTCTATGCTTTAATTGATTCGGGATCAACTCATTCTTTTGTGTGTTCTTACTTGATTGACAAGTTACAACTAAAGCCCGAAATTGTTAAAACGGGGTTAATTGTCTCAAACCCTATAGGAGGTGACTTACCTATAATCTAATCTGTAAGGATAGCCTTGTATCTATTCGAAATGTACCTTTTCTCTGTGACCTGTATGTCCTACCTAAATGTGAGTTTGACCTAGTATTAGGTTTAGACTGGTTGGGTAGACATGAAGCCTGGATTGATTGCCAGAATAAAATATTGTACTTAAGGGGTTTAGGGAAAGAGTCAATTCTATTAATTGAGAAAAAACAAACATCTCCTTTTGTCTCTATGGCTTTACAAGATGAATTAGATTTCGGTTTAACTGAAATGCCTGTCGTATCTGAATTTGTTGATGTTTTTCTTGAGGAAATCCCTGGACTCTCTCCGATTCGAGAAGTTGAGTTCAAAATTGAAGTTCAGCCTGGAACTAATCCAGTGTCCATTACTCCCTATCGTATGACACCTATTTCATTGCAAGAATTAAAGAAGTGGATTCAGGAATTAGAAGATAAGGGTTTCATTCGACCAAGCACTTCTCCCTGGGGTGCTCCAGTTCTCTTTGTGAAAAAGAAAGACGTGACGATGCGACTTTGCATTGATTACTGGAAATTGAACAGAGTCACTATCAAGAACAAGTATCCACTGCCTCGAATTGAAGATCTGTTTGATCAGATAAAGGGTGCTGGTGTATTCTCAAAAATTGACCTTCGTTCCGGTTATTATCAAATGAGGGTGAAAGATGAAGATATACCCAAAACTGCTTCAGAACTTGTTATGCTCATTATGAATTTCTGGTGATACCATTCGAATTAACGAATGCCCATGCTGCATTCATGGATCTGATGAATCAAGTGTTCAAACCTCATCTTGACAAGTTCGTTGCCGTCTTCATCGACGATATTTTGGTATACTCTCGTAACATGGAAGAACTTGCTCAACATCTTCGGATTGTGCTCCAGACACTCCGAGAACATCAGTTATTCGCTAAGTTCACTAAGTGTGAATTTTGGCTGTCAAAAGAGTCATTCCTCGGACATGTTATTTCAGCTGAAGGAATCAAGGTTGATTCTAAGAAAATTCAGACAATCCTTGAATGGCGACCTCCGAACAATGTAAGCGAGGTCCGAAGTTTCCTTGGTTTAGCTGGGTATTACCAGAGATTTGTAAAGGGATTTTCGGTAACTACTGCACGACTAACCAAACTGCTTAGAAAGAATGAACCGTTTAAGTGGTCCGAAGGACAACAAAGAATTGCAAGATGAAATTCTGCAAGAAGCACATCAAAGTTCTTTTTCAATCTACCCTGGATCTGTTAAGATGTACAAGGATCTCAAGCCCTTGTATTGGTGGTCTAGAATGAAATCGGCTATCAATGACTTTGTATCGAGGCATCTGAACTATCAACGGGTCAAAGCCGAACATCATGCTCCTACTGGATTACTTCAACTTCTTGAATTTCCGCAATGGAAATGGGAACGGATTACGATGGATTTCGTGACCGGTCTTCCTTGTTTTCTAAGAAAGTGTGATGCAATCTGGGCAATCGTTGATCGTTTCCCCAAATCAGCCCATTTCATTCCGGTGCGAATGAATTTTAGTCTGAGGCCTTGGCAGATTTGTATATTCGGGAAGTTATCCGTTTACACGGAAACCCAACTTCTATAGTTTCATATCGAGATCCACGATTTACAGCTCGATTCTGGAAAATGCTACACAAGGCTCTTGGAACTAAACTGAATGTTAGTACAGCTTTTCATCCTCAAAGCGATGGACAATCTAAACGAGTAATTCAAGTTCTTGAAGATATGCTCAGAGCTTGTATTATCGATTTCGGTAAGAACTGAGAGAACTGATCTTGTAGCTTATCGCCTTGCACTATCTCCTGAATTCGATAAGATTCATAATGTCTTTAATGTATCTATGTTAAGACGTTATCGATCTGATCCGTCTCACATCCTCAAACCAGAAGAAGTTGAACTCAATCCCGACCTCTCTTATAAAGAGGAACCTATTCAGATTCTTGATCGGGAAGTGAAAAGGCTTCGTAATAAGAAAGTCCCTCTTGTTAAAATTCTCTGGAAGAATCATCACGTTAAAGAAGCAACGTGGGAACCCGAGGATACGATGCGAAAGCAATATCCTCATCTGTTCAGTTCAGGTAAGAATTCGAGGACGAATTCTTTCTTTAAGGAGGAGGGAACTGTAACACCCACATTTCCGTCCTAGAATTTAATCCGTTGAATTTAATTTATTAAATTATTCTTAGAAAGTAATTGAGGTTATGATTAAGCAAATTATTCAATTTAGTCCTTGAATTTCCTTTAATTGGGCAATTATTGCATCAACTAGAATTAAAGAGAATTAAGCTTTCGAATTAGGGAATCTAGCCGAGTTGATAATTAGTGGGTTCAAATTAGTAGTAATAAGATTTAAAGTAATGAAATTAAAGGAATTAAAAGTAATTAAAAAGGGGTACATTTCCTTAGTGGAAATCGGACCAAAATGGAAAAAATAAAGAATGAATGGTGGGGGAAAATTGATGACTAATTTAAAAAGAAAATAAAGTTTAAAAATTGCATGTTAATAATTATAATTCCCTAGGGCTGCCCTTAGTAAAAATCTAATAAAAGACATAGTGAGAAGGACAAATAAGTAAAGTCACAACATATCAAATCCCCCAAATTAAGGGAGGATGTTTTCTCTCCATCATTTCTCCTCCTTGTTGTCGTGAGGTTTGAGAGAAAATGGAGAGAAGGGAAGCTTAAAAGTCTAAAATTTTGAAGCTCAAATGGTGAAGAAATGGCTTGCATGTTTGAAGAATTAAGCTAGGATTAAGAAGAGTAGCTAGTGGTAACAAGAAAATCAAGAAGTAAGTTTCTATCTCTCCTTGTAGCTATTCGAATAAGTGTCAAAACCATGCATGTAAACTTAAAATTTGTTTAAACATGAAACTATGAGAGTCTTGATGATTATGATTAGTTGAGCTAGTGAAATTCTTGAAAAACTAATTGTGAAATGATGAATAGATTTAAAAAGGGGACTGTTTTGAGATAGAGTGTAAAGTCATGAATGATTGAAAAATTGGTATGGTTAGGGACTAAACTAGAAAATTCCTATTAGGAGAAAGTTGTAGAGAAATGAGAATTTTATAAGGAACTAATTTTGGTTTGCTGGAAAATGAATTGGAATGGGGAATTTCGATTGGAACCAAAATTGGACATGTTCTCGAAAATAATGGAACTAGGGACTGAACTGGAAAATTAATAAAATTGAGGACTTGACTGTTGATAATAAAAGTAATATGGACTTAAAAATGTTATGAAAGGATAGTATAAGTCATGTAATAAGTGAATTTAGAATTTGACTGACGTAATTAGGTGAATTTTAACCTAAAGGTGACAAATGAGTAAGTTGTCTAGAAAATTCGAACTCTAAGCTGAAACTTTGAAAATTCACCAAAAATAGGATTTAGGGTATTTTGAACTGAATTTTTACTGTATAAGCTTTGATATGTCTAGAAACACTGGGAGAAAACGGAATTGGAATCCAATAAGTAAATTGGAATATACGAATTAAAGAAGTTGGGCAGTACAAGCTGCCCAGATTTATCGAAAGGGTTACATTCAAGTAATAAACTATATTTACTCGGACTAGATAAAAATATGAGAATTACATGATTGGAAAACAGAGTTTAATACCTTTCTAATGGTGTATGATAAGTGAATTTTGGATTAGTAATTAAAGAGATATGATTAAAATACTAACTGGTCCTCCAACTAGTTTAATAGAAGATCAGATTTGAGAAATTAATATTCATGCATGAATTTAAAGTGTGATTGTAGTTGAATTGCTCTCTAATATAGTGTGTATTCATTTTATGTTGAGTGTTAAGATTGAAATTGTGAAGAGACTTTGGAGGAAGCTAGGATCGATCAATCAAGTGGAAGGAACAAGGGCATCTTAATTCAAGATCAAGCTTAAGGAGTTGTGAGTGTAATTTTGCATTAGGGTTGGGACTAGTGTCCTAACCACCTTATTATTATTGCAATTTATGATTTTATGCATGAAATTGGACTTAAATGAGGATTGGTAAAATGCTTAGTAAGGGAAGGAGATTAAAGGAATATGGATGCATGAATTGGATTTTCTTATTGTTTGAATGTGTGAAAATGTGGATTGCCTTATGTGATCTAATTGTTATGATTTATATGCATGAAATGGATCTTTGTTCTTTTTGGAATGTGTGGAAATGTGGACTGCCCTACGTGATCTATTAGTATGTTGTATAAGCATGAGTTTGGATCCTTGATAATGCTCGATTGTATGAGTATGTGGACTGCCCCTATGGTACTTTTGTTATGCTTAGTATGCATGTGATTGTATGTGAAGTTGCTATCAATGTATGTTTACTGCTATTCGAATGAGGCATGAAATTGATTAGCATGAATTAGGTAAATTGGTACAACTATATGATTGAATGAGCATGAAAATCGAATTATGCAATATGTATGTGCTAAATAAAATAACGAATGATAACTAATAAGAATAATTTGTCCTCAGTCGATTAGAATTATTAGATAGTACGTCATGCCTAGAGTCCGAGCTCTCTTGTTTGCTGCTTTGTGCAACCATTGTTTGTTGCTTTGTTCAACCATTGATTTGTTGCTTTATGCAACCATTGCTTAGTACCTTGGGTACTCTCCGACTTGATGATTAAAGGTGATCTTGATTGGTATTTAAGACACATTGATGCTATTGAGCATCCATTGACTTGTTTCTTAGGCAACCATTGTTTGGTACTTGGTACCCTCTTGATGACTTGATTATCTAATTCGTCTACTCTACCTAGGTCAACGCAATTTCATTAAATTAAATGGAAGTACATATTTATGAAAGCTTATGAAGTGAATAAATGAATTGACAATTGACTTGGCATGATATGATGTGAAATTAATGGATGAATTTGTGGACAATGGTCCTTCTAATTATGTTATAATGCGTATAAGATGCTAGCAATATCCGAATATAAGCAAATTGGGCAAATGATTGTAACACCCGGGTTTGGGGGTCGGGTGAAAATAATATTAAAATAATGTTCGGGTTTTCCTTTTCGTTTTAAAAAAAATTCATTTTTATATGTTGGATCAAATCTTAAATTAAAATTAGAACCCAAAACTCCATGGATTTTGAAATTAGGGAAGATGACCATTTTCATTAATGGCAAATTGGTAAATAAGTGGTTTTTCAAATAAAACCTATTTTCATTTAAAAATTTCCTTTTATCATCTTCTTCTCTTCTCACCCATTTTTGCTTCCAACGACAAAAACCCCTTCCCCTCCTTAGTTTACTATTACATCTATATCTTTCTCATTGTTGAAGGTTTTGCAAAGGTAACCTCGTTTTTGACTTGTCCTCGTTATTCTCTACAAGCTAATACCTTTAGTTTTCATTTTCGTCCATGATTTTAAAAAGTGAGGTTTTGGAGTTTTTGATTAAAAATGCTATCTTTATGGTCTTTAGCTAAAGATTTTGATTTGTTATTGATGTGTGAGTTGTTTACTATCCATGAGGTCCAATATATGTGATTTTTAAAGAGTTTTATATATATTCCCGAATTTGGGTTTTGAGGGGTTTTGGAAGGGTTTTAAGGTTGGTTTTGGGGTGTTCTATGTTGGAAATTGAGGGCTGAAGTTAGTATGATAGTTAGGGGTTGTGTTGGAGGCATTTAAGTGTGTTAAAGGGGTCGAAATCAAGGGTTTTGGTATGTGAAATAGGGCTTCTCAAAAATAGGAGTTTTATGGGTTTTCTTGGCTTGATTTGATGCTTAATTGGTGTTATGAGTTACAGCAGTGATTTGTGGTTGTTTTGGTGATTAATAGAGTGTGTTTGATTGTTTATAAGCAAGGAATTTGGTTGGTGAAGCTTCGGGGACGAATCCGGAGATTTTGGAGTCTTGAACTTGGTTTTCGGTCTTCTCTTGGGTAGCAACGATGAGTAGAATTGTAAATCTTTGTTTTGTGCTCGATATGGAACCTTTTGGGGTTTGGGTGGAACCTTGAGGGTTCACCTAAACCCGAGTGTAAGTTTCTACTCCTATGCTTTGTTATGAGTGGATGAATGGCTATGTGTTGTGATTTTCATGTGCATCTTGAGTTGTCTTATACAGTTGTTAATGTGTAGTCGTGTTGAAGTCGAGCCTCACGTGATGGTTGTCTTAACTACGGTGATGTGTAGTCCCACCGGTAGTGACTAGTAGGAAAGTACTTTGATGTGTAGTCCCATTGGAAAACTACTAGTCGAAACGGTGATGTGTAGTCCCACCGTGTGTGTATGTTGGTTGTGCATGTGCAAACCGTGTGTAGTTTGATGAGAAAGTCATTCGTGCATCCATTGTTTTATTTTCATTTATGAAAAGTGTTTTGAAAACTGCATGTTTGTTGAATTGTAGAGCTTCTCTCACTAAGCTAGTTAGCTTACGCTCTCTTCGTTTTCCAACATGCAGATCATTAGAGTTCGGGAGGCAAGTGGGCAAGGGAGGAGCTTTTGGAGTTCTCAAACTAGCTCAAGTATGATTTGCGTTTTGTAATAATGCCTAAACGATGGGGTATACACTTGTAGGAGTTGGTGTCAAACTCCTTAGGTGATTTGTGTTAGTTGAGAATGTTAAATGATGGATGTGTTATGTTTTAGTCTCATGGATTGAGGACCATGCCTATTTTGCTGCTTAATTGTATGTGCCTAAGAGTGTATGAACTTGGCCTATGAATGCTCTATGTATGGTTGCCATATGCATGATGCCTTATGAATGTTAAGCATGCCTCCTTTGAGAAGTTGTATGAATCCCTTGATTGTATGGTTCTTATTAGTTTCGAATGCCTTGTTGTTGTGTTATGGTTGTGAATGTTGTATGTATGCTTGATTGTGCTTAGGTGAGTCTTAAAATGCATTTAGTGTTGAGTCTTGTGTTGTTTTGCTGGCAATTGGTGTCTTGCAGTGCAGGGCGTATCGATACGCCTAAGGGCTGTATCGATACGGTCCTACACTTTGGGACACAGAATTGGCTAGGGGTACCATACTCGGGGCTGTATCGATACGCCCAAAGCTCACTGGAATTTTGAGATTTTCACGAGTCTTTGGCGTATCGGTACGGACTCTAGGCGTATCGGTACGGTTTTGTCTCGTTGACCGCGAGATGTTGACCGAGAAGGGCGTATCGATACGCTCAAGGGCTGTATCGATACGGTCTTCCTGTGTTGACTGAAGGAAGTTGACTTGGTCAAGGCGTATCGATACCCTTGACTGGTGTATCGATATGGCCTGCTCTGTAAGTGTAAAATGGGTTGTTTTGGCTTGGTTGCTTTTACTCGTGATGTTTTCCGCTGTCGTGATCACTTAGGAAATAATATTCCTTTAGACAAGATAAAATTAAAAGAAATATTTTTAGGGTTGCTAACCGAGGTGGGGCCTTAACGGGTTTCACATCGGTTTTCCCCGTGTAGCCTACTCGGACGGGTAAGTCATCTAGACCGGGACGAGGGGGTTACATTTAGTGGTATCAGAGCCTAAGGTTTCCGAGACCTCGGGCAGGTAAGTGAGGTGAGTTAATGTGTTATGTGTAGTTGCATCTTGAAGAGTGTTTTACCATGTATGCCTAAATTCTGTTGCTAGCACGGTGTATGAATACATGCTGTGATGACTTTGTTGTTGCTTGAGAGAGGTCCAATGTCCCCATTGTTAGGCATTGTCGTAGAAAAATAAAAATGAAAATTGTTTTGGTTTAACGAGCTTGAGAACCGGAGTCCTTACCCTTTTGCTAACCTAACGTTTCCCTTGTTGTTGTGTGTTTGTTGTTTTAGATTTTATTTTGCTATGGTGAGACCAAGGGGACGGCCTAGAGCGGGTGACCAGGCACCCGAGGATGTGCCTTCTGCTCCTCATGCTCCCGATGGTAATGGAGAAAACGTTGGAGGCGATGGTAATGGGCCTCAGGTTGAGGCTAATGTGGGAGGTAACGGGGCTCAAGCGAGCCAGGGTCAGGCAGGACCAGATGTGGCCCATTTGATTCAGACCATACCCGGAGCTTTTCAGACAGCTTTGGCCGGTATGCAGGCTGCAGCACCACCTCAGGGTGCAGGGACAAGATTACCCCTAGAGAGGCTTCGTAACTTGGGGGTAGTTGAGTTCCGTGGGTTGTCTCCGGAGGGTTCCAAGGGGTGGCTTGAGAGCACTACTCGCATCTTGGGTCAGATGGAGTGCTCAAACGCCCGTAAGTTGGGATGCATTGTCTCTTTGCTTCAGGGGGACGCTTATACTTGGTGGACCACTGTTACTTCTGGTATGGCCGAGGCAGATATCACATGAGAGTTCTTCAGAAATGCCTTCAAGAGGAAGTACCTTGGAGTTCGTTAGTTGGATGAAAAGAAAAGAGAGTTTATGGCTTTAGTTCAAGGAATAGGACCGTGTCTGAATACGAGGTTCAGTTTGTGAGGTTGAGCCAGTACGCACCAGAGTTGGTCCCGGAAGAGAGGGAGCAGTGTGAGCGTTTCAGATATGGGTTGACTACAGATGTGAAAACCTACATGCTAGCCTCCGACTACACTGAGTTCGATGTCTTGGTCTCTAGGGCCAAGGATATAGAGCAGAACCTAAGCTCTATAGCACGTGCTAGTAGGTCTGACTCCGGAAAGAGACATGCGAACTGGGATAGAGATCATGGAAAGAGGCATAGGGATAGGAGGTATCAGCCGTATACGAGACATAGGGGTGGTAACTATGGTCAGGGACGTCAGGGCCAAGGAGCCGTTGTTCACACTCCGGAGTGTAACAGGTGTGGGAGACACCATCCGGGCGAATGCATGGGTATCTACAGTGCATGTTGGAACTGTAGCTCCCGAGACCATTTGAGGCGTGACTGCCCTCACCCGGTTAGGGGCGGACCGGCTCCAGGTAGGGGCTTTGAGCATCAGAGAGGTCGTGGAAACTTTCAGCCAAGGAATGAGGGTCAGAGGAACTTGGCTCATGTTGTAGCAGTTCATCCCGAGGGAGGAGGACCGGCTAGGGTGTACGCTCAGCGAGAGGGGGTTACAATGGCCCTGTTCGAATACATTGAAAATGAACTGTAATATGTTTGAATATTTTGATCTATGGATAATGGTTTATGACCTATTTCGAGTGACATGCTTAAGAATAATTGGTGATTTTTCTTTTGATAAATTGATAATGCTATGTTTCAATTGGCATGATTTTTGGTTATTTCGATTATTAAGCATGAAATTGAGTATGTTGGAAATTGAATTGAATTATGGTCTTGACTTAATCGAAAGTGAAGCATGTGGTTAAATTAATGTTGTGTGAAATGTGTTCGAGCATGAACTATGAATGTTTGTTTACGTCATGCATGAAGCTATTTGTTCTGATTTTGCTAAGCTTAGTTTGGTATAAATTGTATGTTGACAAGCCTAGCTAAGTAAACTCAACGCTTGATCACACTTAAATTTAAGAATGAATTAGCTTTAGCATTACCTCGCTAAGTACAATTTTGTACTTAACGCTCCGTTGTTTCCTTCTTCCTACCTTAGCAGGGTAGCTTGGACCTAAAGCTAGCATTTGATCGAGACAAGTTACAAGACCAGAAAAATGTATGATCTTAGTCTCATATTTAGACTCCTTGATGGTGGCTTCGAAGTTTGTTTAAGGGCTCGTTTTGTTTTTTTGGGTCGTAGCCTAAGTTTACGTTGGTGTTTGAAATTATATGCTCATTGGTGCTTAATTAGGAGGCCAAAATCATGTTTTGTATTTAGATAGAAAGCCTCATTATTTTTTTTGTATATATGTAAGTCGAGCTAGTGGTCTTGCCTATTCTTTTGTTGTATATAGTTGATAGCTTGGCATGGTTTAGAGGCATATGAAACTTGACATTTTGTAATGATCTAGTTAATGGAAATCGATTATCATAGTATATGAATCGGACATGACTTGTATGTAAAATTGATATCTTAAATTTTGGTAATATTAGTATAAAACGAAAAAGTCCTAGATTAAATTAATCAAAGTTTCGAATGGCTTGGTGATGAATAGCTTAAGTTTCGGCATGTATGGTCTAATTTCTATCAAATAAATAAATTGTAAATGATTAGTTAATGGTTAGAATTAATTGACCATATAGAAAGCCTAGTGATCGAATGATTGTGGAATGGTGATTTGAAATTGAAATTTGATAATGTTAATAAGATAATTGAATCGACTTGTGATTTGATATGTAAGATTAAAAAAACTTTGTTTGATCATGTATGTTAGAAAAAAGTTTTTGTTAGCCCACTTTTCGTGTTTGCATTAATACGAATAATTTAATTAAAAATGGATTTTGTTTTCGATTTTATGTTTTCTGATTCCGGTAACGCCCCTCGCTCCTAACCCGAGTTAGGGGTGTTACACATGAAATTAAAAGTGTATATACCATAAGTTATATTTATATCTCAATGAGGGGTAGAGTTGTAAATATTAATAAACTGTTTTAATTTAGTTTATATAAAGGGGTAGTGGTCTTCAAGATATACGTTAACTTGCATATCTCTCCTTCCCCGTCTGAGATTTGTGTGGCAAGAGATAACTTATTATCTTGGAAGATCAAACCCTCTCTAAAATAACCCCATCAAAAGATTCAGGTACGCTTCTGCAAATCTAGTCTTTTTTTTATCAGCAAGCGATGTATATTATTAATGAAAATATACAACGCAAGTCGAAACATGCGCCTCTTCAAAAACCTCTCTAAGCCTAACGGAGGAAAAGAGTACGACATGTCGACTTAAAAACAAGGACCCCTCCCCTTACAAAACATCAGATCGAAGCATGAAATAAAGAGACACGAGACACCCCTTCCTTTGCTAACGCGTCAGCTAACCCATTCGCCTCCCGAAAAATGTGAGAAAAGCACACAGATCCTAACGACAAAGTAGCTCGGTCGATCACACGGAATAAGAGGACGATCAGACCATTTAGACGCAACAAAATACTCCAAAGCAAAAGCTATCGCCCGAATCTCAGCAACATTCGAATCAAGAGAACCAAGCGGCCTGAAAGCAATGCAATGATACGAATCTGAGAATCACGCAACACTCCCCCGAATCCCGCAGGCCCCGGCTTCCCACGAGCAGAACCATCCACTGAAAATTTTAACGTTACCCCGATCGGGGGTTCCCAACACACTCCCAACCGGACCATTGGTTTGTCAAACCCTTCCCGATACAAACTCGGACAGTCCCACCAAAGAGCTTCACTGACCGATAACCCCTCCTTAAGGGTCTTCACCCAATAAAAGGAACGTAACTTTACCAAGAAACCTATTTCCGCTGCCGGGATAAACTTACCATTAAACACAAAGTCATTGCGCGCAAGCCACAATGACCACAAAAATGCCGCGACACTCGACACCCAAAGCTTCCTCAAAGTGCCTGTAAACGAACAATGCATATCCGGAAGAAGGAAATCCGCTAAAGATTTAGGCAATGGCAAAGAAATTGCCCACCACCCTCGAAACCAATTCCACAATCCTTGAGCAAACGGACAAGAGTAAAATAAATGCTCAATGTCTTCCTCCCTCTCACGGCACCACCTACACAAGCCTTGGTGTTCGCCCAAATCAATCCCACGAATCCGCAGAAACGCAAACGTAGGCAAACGACGCAACCAAGCAAACCACAAGAACGCCTGAACCTTAGGGGGAACCAAGACTTTCTACGCAAAACAGTCCCCAAAATCACTTTCACCCACCTTGTCCATCATAAGCAAATGGGACAACCCTTTGACAGAGAAAATCCCATGCTTATCCGGCGCCCAGACAAGCATATCCAGCTCACCTTGTCGCAGCTGTACACAACACACCAAAGACCGAAGATCCTGCAGTTGCCGCACCTCAAAAGAACGTAGGCTACGACGAAACAAAACCCCCAACCTATCATGTTGGAAATGTCCCTCGACAGCAATGTCCACTACTAGCGCTAACCGATCAACCACAATCGAGAATAGGCGAGGAAAAACATATTTCAGCGGCTGCTCAACACACCAAGCATCAAACCAAAACAACACTCGTTCCCCCGAGCCCACCTTCCAAATAAATTGATTCTCACCCATGTGCTTTTGCACACCCTCCGAACTAACAGTCTGCACAATCTGTTTCCAAACCACAGACATTGGTCCCCTAGCCGAATTATTAAACCTCCACCATTGAGCAGCCTCTCCATACTTTGATATGATAATAGCTCGCCACAACGATGTTACATCACTAGCATATCTCCACGACCACTTCGCCAAAAGTGCCTTGTTTCGAACCTTCAAATCAGCCACCCCCAATCCGCCAAGATGGCGAGGTCGACACACCAAACTCCAACTCACTCTGCTCATTTTTCGTTGTAAATTGACCCCGCCCCATAAGAATGCTCGCCTCAACTTATCAATGGCAGCAATTACCCCTTTCGGCACACGAAACAAGCCCATATAATATACTGGAAGTGATGATAAGACAGAGTTTACCAAAGTGACGCCTTCCGCGAACGATAACGATGTCCTCTTCCAACCTGCAAGCTTCCGGCGGACAGATGCAATGACAGGCTCCCATACCGCTATGTTACGCGGATTCATCCCCAGCGGCAAGCCCAAGTACACAAACGGTAACTCCCCCTGACGACAACACAAAACATCTGCCATGGAAGCAACCAAATTCCCATCCACACCAATCGAATAAAGAGATGACTTTGAAAAATTAATACGCAGATCTGAACACACCTGGAAACAACATAGAAGCCTGCGAATGTTCAATGTCGCTTCGACTGATGCCTCAAAAAATAGGACGGTATCATTGGCGAACTGAAGGTGTGTCAACGTCACCCCCAGAGCCACTGTCACCCCACGAATCAGCCCCATTACCTCCGCTTGTACAAACAGCCGATGCAAAGCCTCAGCTACTATGACAAATAATAATGGCGACAATGGGCAGCCCTGCCGTAACCCACGTCCCATGTTAAACTCCTTCGTCGCGCTCCCATTTAGCAAGACAGATAACCGAACAGTTCCAATACATTCCATCACCCATCCCCACCAAGTCTCGCTAAAACCCATCGAGCACATGATCTGATCCAAGAACTCCCATCGGACACAATCGTAAGCCTTCGCAAAATCAAGCTTCAGCACACATCCCCCCACCCGACTTTGCCGCATAGAGTGTATCGTTTCATTGGCCAACAATATCCCATCCACTATCTGTCGGCCGCGAACAAAAGCTGATTGATGGTCACTGATCAAACTGCCCAACACCACTTGTAGCCTCTTAGCTAAAATTTTAGCTAAAATTTTATATATTGAATTTAGCAAGCTGATCGGTCGGTACTCATGCAACGAAACCGGCGAATCCACTTTAGGTAGTAGCACAATAAAAGTGTTGTTAACACCTACAGGTAACTTGCCGGTTGAGAAAAAAGTAGCCAAAAACCGTTCCACATCACCACTTAAAACCTCCCAACACCGCTTGAAGAATTCCATACTATATCCATCCGGACCCGGAGACTTCGAACCCTCACTCCCTCGCACGACCATCCATGCCTCGTCAGAAGTAAACGGCGCAAATTAAAGTCAAGTTCTCAGCTGCATTTACCCTGCTAAAAGCTCCCTCAAACACCCAACTACACGATCTCTCTTCCGCAACGAAATGTTTAGAGAAAAAGCTTACAACATGTTTGCGTAATTTAATCGGATCAGTGACCCAAATACCACCAATAGTCAACCCCACAATAGCATTGCGGATCGCATGCAACTTCGCTGCCCTGTGGAAGAACGCAGTGTTCCTATCACTCAATTTCAGCCATGTCGCTCGCGACTTTTGTCTCCACATCGATTCTTTTCTACGAATCGCACGCCACAAAGCTTGCAACCAAGCTCGCTTTCGATCACACAGCTCATTTCCCTCCCCCACGGCCAGCTCCTCCTCACCATTATCCAAACACTCAATACGGCTTTGAATATGTGAAATTTCTTTCTCAACATCCCCGAAGTCCGTTTTGTTCCATTGGCGAAGAAACTGTTTCAAATGTCTAAGCTTAACCGAAATGTTGGAATTGCCAAGACCCATTCCTGTCAACCGGCACCATTCATCTGCCATACGACTAACATTCCGCCTCTCATCCAACCACACATTAATAAATCGGAAAGGCCTAGGACCCCAGTCAATATCATCACACATCAACAAAATTGGAGCATGGTCCGATATGCCTCTCGGCAAGGACAACTGTTATATCCTAGCAAAACAATCCAACCACATTGCTGAGACAAGAAATCTATCAATACGGCTCTTTCGATTATCTCTACCAAACCAAGTAAACTGTTTTCCTCGCAACGGTAAATCTATCAAACTTGTGGCATTCACGAATGAAACAAAAGAAACCATACCTCTCGACATCATGCTACAACCTGCTCTCTCTGACAGTCGCAGCACCGAGTTAAAGTCGACCGCGACACACCATGGTCCCGAAATACCTCCGATCACTGTCAATAATCGTTGCCCTAAGACTTCCTGCTCCGATATATCGCAAGGTGCATATACCACCATGACACAGCACACTAAATCCTCCGGCTGCCAGCGCCCATGAAGCATAATAAAATGCCTATCTACTTCAACCGATTCCAGCACAAAGCGATCACCTTCCCATATCACTAATAAACCGCCCGACGCCCCCACGGATAGCGAAAATGAGAACTCAAACCCATCACTGTACCACATTCCAGCAACAACCGACGGTAACATCTCCTCTAATTTCGATTCCTGCATCAACACCATGTCAAAACGCTGCTTCCTAATAACATCCCCCACCCGTCTTCGCTTCAACAACGAACCCAACCCCCTGACGTTCCAGCTCATTAGTCGCATTGTTACAATTTTCGAATGTCGTCTTGCAGCACTCGGGACAAATCCTGTAATATTTCTTCCTCACGACCCAAAGACGTCACCCCCACCAGATTACCCAATGTCGCTGTCGCTATAGCTTCACGATACAATGCTTGCTGTCTATGATGAAAATCCGAGTCTGTTATCGAAGCATCAGCGACTATAATTTGGGACTCACGGCCACCGCTCTTCTTCGGTCGACCCCTTCCTTGTTTTAGATTTTTCACCACCCCGGATAATGCATTCACCGATTTTGTTTTCTTTAACACCCCATTGATCCAAATTGGAATAACATATTCTTCTTCACCACTTTGGCGTGCTGCTTGTTCACCGCCCAGCTCTTCTACAGGAATGGGAATCAAACCAAGTCGTTCAACAGTGGTTGTCGTAATTGGGACAGAGACCAAACCCTCCGTTGCTCGATTTCTAGTCACCGGTTCACCTTGCTAATTGTGAGTATCAGATAGAGCAGCCTGCTCGTTTTGATCAACCACTAGAGGTTGTTTGATCGGATAAGCCTCTACAGTTCCAGATTTTTGGAGTTCTATATCTCTAGGACTCTTTGGGTTATCACACTCTCCTAATACCTGTGAAACTCCCACCTGCCCATCATCACTGCCGCCCAACATCAAACCACTATACACCGGCGCCGATATAATACACCCAGGCGCGGCGGCCGGTGTGTCATCACCTACAACCTGGTCCCCACGTTCACCATCATTCCAGAGCTGATTGCATCTCCAATCTTTCAGCCCTGGTCCCACGTCCTCAGAAATTTCGTGTTGATATTCATCTCCCATGTTCGATTCCGGCACATACTCCGACGTATTACACTCCGATGACTCGTCGTTACTAGAATCACTGGCCATTGTGCATTCACAATCCACAGGAGGCCCGAAGATGGTCACCTCCTTGACGAATAAGGGGTGCAAAATTCCCCCGACTTCCAGCACCATTCGAGTATCGATGGATTCCATCGAGTCCGTCTCAATCAAAAACCAGCCGCATTCGAACGATGTCGGCGATGATGTGTTTTCTGCCATCCGAACAAGCGAACCCCAAGTCTTCGCAATGTTGTCAAATGTCTCAATTGACCAGGCGTGAATTGGTACTCCTCGGACGGAAATCCATGCCCGTCGAGTCTTTATTGTCATCCCCGGATCCCAACGTTCTAACTTTGAAAAGCACTCACTAAAACTCGTCTTTTCCAGCACCTCTGCCATTGATTGCGCATCCTTGAACATTAGCAGAATTGCCGGTCCAGCAATTCGCAGGATGGACAATCCTTGGCGATCCGCAATATTCATCCTCAATGCCAATTCCTTCAAACTCCAATGACGATTACACCAACCCACCATACAATGTTTGAGGATATCCTCTTTAGCTGCATCCACACTCCCTTTAATCACCTTTGTCGTTATATGAATCCTCTTCGAATTTACACTGTTTCTTTCCGATTGCCCCTTTTCATCTCCATTATTCTTCCGATCAGACTCACCCAAGCCCCTAATTCTTTTCCTGGACGATCCCTGATCCACGTATCTTGCCATACTCACCATCAAGCGAGATCCATATATCCATTTATTATTCAAACGCTCAATTGCCCGATCAGCATCTACCCTAGTCGCCATCCTAACAAAACCAAACCTCCCTCCATCCTTTGCCCTTTTCCGAGGGATGAAAGCGTCGAGCACCACGCCATGCCTATCAAACACTTGCATAAGCCTTTCCAGTGCAACGTTTCCGATATCCTACCCACGTAGACTGTCCAAGTCTGCCGGCGGCCATTCCCCCTCACTCCGCTCATCTGGAATTTTTAATAACCACCTTTTGTTTTTTATCCTTGCAAATCTAGTCTTTGTTCTTAATGATTTGACATTGTTCTTAATGATTTGACATGTATTGATATTTGGTTATATTCTTATTGAATATTTTTTGGTTCTAACAATTTAAGCAACGGAAACACTCAACATGCACAATACCAAAAAATAATATATTAATTTTATGAAAACAAAAAACATTTTGAAGTTTAAAAAATAATACTTCAATGATAAACTTGAAAGTAAGTTTCTTTCTTTTCTTTAGCTCCCATCATCTCCTTCCCTCTTGCAATAGAAGATAACCCAACTTTGAATAGATATCTTCTACCCTTTACCGGTATCTTGATATAGTCCCAACACTAAAAATTTGAGTTTAAGGTATACGATTAAGTTTTTAAGGTATATGATATAGTCCCAACACTACAAATTTGAGTTTAAGGTATACACGCACGCACGCACGCACACGCACGCACGCACACACACACATACATTTTGACCTAATTCTAATATTAATCTTACCAAGAGGGAGAAGATGAGGGACTCTAGAGGAAGTAAGATGGTGTTCCTAGTGGTCTAAAACCAATGAACTAACGAAATATGAGGGGAAAAGAAGAACATTTTGACCTACCAACCAAACGTGTTTGCGCAGAATTTAAAGGCATAATGCTAAAAAAATACCCGTAACGTTTGACTGAATAGCCACTTTGGACTCTATTCTTTTTTTGAAGCAATTTAACCCTCAACGTTTCATTTTGGATTAAAATGTCCATTTGTGAATGAAAACTGGTAATCAACTAACGCTAAACAACTTGAAATGACTTGACAGAATGACACGTCAGAAGAAAAAATATTTTATATTTTATACAAATTTATAAAATTATTTTTTTGACTAATGTGTCATTCTGTAAAGTCAGCATATTTGCTTATGTGACATTGCTATCAGCGGCGTGCACTGCCATGTAGGTTTGTCACGTTATTTCAAGTCATGTAGCGTTAGCTGACTAACAGTTTTCATCCGTAGAGGGACCATTTTGACCCAAAATAAAACGTTAAGTGTTAAATTGCTTCAAAAAAATGAATAGGGGCCAAGATGACTATACATTTAAACGTTAGGGGGCATATTTTGGCATTATGCCAAATTTAAACAATAACTAAACTCTAAACAAAGCACGAAACAGATGGCTGTTAATTTTTAAAAATGCACAAAGGAATTTTTGAACATATAATTCGTTCTCCTTTTTCTTTCAATGATAGGTAAAAACGAACCTATTTATAGGTAAACTCCAAAACCTAACCAATTACTAATAGACTACTACGATAAATTATTAATGATCTTTTACGGATTTATCTTTATTTTAGACCCTTGAATTAGTTCTCTCATCTTATTAAATACTTGTAGACACCTCGTATAAGTCAATTATGAGTTGTGATAATTTAAAGTTTAGAGTTAAAATTTTATAATCTCATAGATTTTAGGGTTTAGATTTAAGATTTTATAATTTAAAGTTTAGAGTTTAAAATATAGGGATTAGATTTAAGGTTCATAAAAAATATATATGAAAATTTAAAAATCTGCCATCCACTGAGTTCATCAAATAATTACCCTTCTTATATTTACTAATGCTATATTAATAAACTCATGAAAATGAAAAAATAGGTGCCGGACACCAACCCGGCTAATGGCTTAAGAAAGTAGTAGCGGGCTAGACCACAAGTTGACAATTGGCTAATTAATTATATATTGGCATACAAGAAGCCGAAGCCTGTCGGTTAGTGAGTGAAGCACCGCTTTGTAAGAAAGTAAGAACCATGCCCCCCCTGGTGACACTGTGTCTAGTGCTGCGGCGCAACACAAGACGGATTCTCAGCTAGGGTTACAAGCTCACGCTACCGAGCTCGGGCAAGCAAGTTTGGTAATTGCAACAAATATATATTGTACTATTTGGAATTAAATAGATGATGTGGGATAACAATTAATACGGTTTGATTGTTGCAACGTGACTCACATGTTGATTTATCTATGCCAATATATTTACTCACATGTTGGTTGGTCAAGTTGCTCATCTTTGTTCCCACGTTTTTCTTAGGTTATAGGCTCTAGACCCACTAGGAACACTCCCTTCCTTACCTTAGAGTCCCCTTCCCCTCCTCTCTAGGTATCATTAGTATTAGAATTAAAATTTGTCAAAAAATAGTCACTTATAATATTTATTTTTTAAAAGGCATATTTACACGTTTTAGGTAAGGTATAAAGTCAAAAATAGCCCCAATGTTTTACCTTTTGGTCACTTTAGCTCATATTCTTTTTTTGGTAGAAATAGCCCCTTAACGTTTCATTTTTTATACAATTTTCACTCTCGATGGATGGAAACCATCCGTCAGCATACGTTGACCGTCTAAGGCTGACATGGCGTTCTTACGTGGCATGAGAATATGACATGGCACTACCACGTGGAAAGTGATGTGGCACTGGTGACACATAAGAAATTGTTTTATTTTTATTTTTCAAAAGTGACTACCACTAAAAAGATAACACGTGGCAACTTCCTATTGGAAGAATTTTAAACAAACCAAAATTTTATCCCAGTAACCTGGGTCTGAGTCTCCATAACATCATAATTTTGTTTTTGTTCAAAATTCTTCCAATAGGAAGATGCCATGTGTCATCTTTTTAGTGGTAGTCACTTTTGAAAAATAAATAAAAACATATCTTATCTTACAAGTCACCAATGCCATGTAACTTTATAACCCGAGTCCCCTCTATTGAACACTATCCTCTTTTCAACTTGAACTACTTATTGGTTCTAATCTTATAAAATGAATTAAAATCTATAATTCTAAGATCAATTTGTGAGAGAAAAATATGTAAAGACAAATAAATAAACTTGGTATCACAATTTATTTTCCAAAGAAGAAAGTTTGACCTTGGAATGAAATTTACCAAAAATGACTTCTTAATTGAAGAAAAGTATGGATACCTCCCACCAGAACCACGAATTGAAGATTTAAGTGACCAATTATGTTACACGTGTTATAGGTATTAAATTTTCATGGAATTAAAAGTGTAGATACCATAAGTTATATTTATAATTCAATGAGGGGTAAAGTTGTAAATATGAATCAACTGTTTTAATTCAGTTTATATAATAAGGTAGTAGTTCCCAAGATATACGTTAACTTGCATATCTATTTTCTTGTCAGAGAGTTTTGTGGTAAGAGATAACTTATCATCTTGGAAGATCAAACCCTCTCTAGAAAAACTCCATCAATGAATTCAGATACGCTTCTGCAAATCTAGTCTTTGTTCTCTCATTCAGAAGATCCAATGCTTTTTAGTCTCCGTTAATTAGGGTTTGGTAACCTTAGGTTTTGAAATTTCGAATGTTAGTATATTACGTTTTGATTCATCATGGTGATAACCCTTTACTGTTATTGTTGAAATTAGGGTTGAAAAGAAAATGCCAAAAACAAGATTTGAAAAAAGAGAAGAATAAAAACCAAGTTGTCTTACCTCCTAAAATCTTCCAAGATGGTGAAGGTTGGTGGAAGAGAATAGTTGTTAGGCTTAGGAAAACTTGTCGTGAAAAAGGAAATGGGAAAAGGGAGAAGAAATGAGTTTTTGAAATATATTATTTTATTTCAATTAAAAATCCATCTCCAAAACCCTTTTGTTACCCATTTTACCAAAAACCCCATTTTCCTCAAAAGCTTTTGAATTCGATCATTTAAATTGTTTTCTCCAAAATTAGCTTAACCTGAACCGGCTTAACCAAACCCGAATATCTCCCGGGCCCTAAACTCGGGCGTTACATTGCTTAAGTCAGAACTTGGTTTGACCCGAGAATTTGATGACCCGAACCAGATCTGTAACCTACTGTTGTTTACTCGAACCCGAATTGGACTTGTTACTGTAGTAACCGAACCCGACCTGCATCCGACCGAAAAAGACCTAAACCCAAATTGGACCGGTTATTGTGGACCTGAAACCTGACCTACACCCGACTGAAACGAACCCGAACCCAAGACTGACCTGGAAGATAACCGATTTTACCCGACCTGTTTTGAACCCGACCTATTATGGACCCGACCTGTTATGAACCTAAACTGATATAGACCTGACTTAAAATGTTAAATAATTTAAAGTGTAAAGTGTTCATTATATACTTAATAAATTTTTTGTTTTAATAGATGTATAATATATATTATATTCTTACTCAAATAAATAACTTAGAATAAAACAAAAAAAAAGATGAGCCGGCGGCAGGGGGAGGGTTTCGCACAAGATCGACGGCAGGGGGCGGGTTCAAAGCAAGATCGACAACAGTCGAGTAGGGTGTGGACACTGTTTGTCTTGAATTTGCCAGCCCAGTTGCATTGGAAGGGAGTATGGCAAGTATTTGATCGACATGGTGTTGTAGTCGATGTGTTCATACCGCAAAAAACAGCCAAAAATGGACAGTGATTCGGATTTGTGCGAATGGGATCCAAGGCAGACGCGAATCGTGTTATAGAGAGACTAGACGGATTTCGCTTATATGGTGAATGGATCAGCGTGAGGTACGCTCAGCGTGAGGTACGAACAAACTATTGGAAGAAGAAAGATAGGAGTAGTAAAAGGGGGAGTCGACGACAAAACAGAATACTACACGAGTTCAGGAGGAGGGATCGAAGGTGCAAGTGGAAACGAAAGAAAGATCAATTCAAGGAGTGGTTGATGAGGAAAAAATTGAGATATTGAAGACATGTGCGGTAGGTTTTTGTCGAAAACCCTACAATTTGAGAGAATTGGCGGTGGAATTTAAAAATGCCAATTTAGAGGGGTTCTCGATTATGAGGGCAGCAGGCTCCATGGTTTTGCTAATGTTCCAGGATGAAGAAACAAGAAGGCAAACATTGGAAGCGAAACGATTGGAGATTTGGTTGGAGAATGTGATGGAGTGGAAGCCGGACGTGGGCATGCCAATTAGACGAGTATGGGTGTCGGTCAGTGGGATTCCGATTCAGGCCTGGTCCGAGTATGGGGAACATTCATCCAAATGAACACGGAATCTGTGGCGCCATCATCTTTTGAAAGGTGTCGCTTTTTAATTGAAACGGATTGGCTGGGGATTATTGATGAAATGTTGACATTACACGTGGGGGTCAATTCTTTCCGTATCCGGGTGGTTGAGATGGAGGAATCGGTAGGGGTGAAGTGTGAATGTTGTTGTGGGCTTAGGGAGGATGAAGACGAAGCTAGAACAGTGGCAAAGGAGGAGAATTTAGACTCCTCGGATGATGAATCTTCGGTAGGTACAACGATACAATCGGTGGATACAATCGTGCCGGATTCGGTATCAAAGATGGTGAGTCGTGATCCGGAATTGGAAACGATTTTAAAGGAAGTCAGTTGGAAGGCAGATGATGAGCTTAGTATAGTATCACGACCGGTGGATGATAGAGAAGGGATTAATGAATTAAACTATGAAAAGATAAGTTCGGATGTTGATAGGGTAAGTGTTTTGGATAACCAACGGGAGGTGGTTCAATTGGAGGAGGAGTCTACTGAGATAAACACTACTACACGGCTGGAAAGGCAACGGGAAGGGAAGGCTGAATTTGTGGAAGCTAACGGGGAACTCAAACGGGTGAGAAAATTATCGGAAATTATCACGAATGATGGATACCCAGTGGTGAAACAAAACATTGAGCAGAAATCGGTAAAGAGGGGAAGGGGACGACCAAGAAAACAAGCACATCAAGCACATCGAGAGGCCGAAATTGTCAACGGTTCACTTTCGGATACTGATTTTGAAAATCGGAAACGGGCAATTCTAAAAGAGGCACAAGAGACGTTGAATTTAGGGAAATTTGTTGGCGCGAAGGTCGTGGGTAATGAGGATGAGGTGATTTTGGATATCGCGAGAATGATCGAGTCGAGGGAGGGACAACAATAGCAATTCGCAATGCGATTGTTGTCGTGGAACGTGAGGGGGCTGGGAGGGGCAGCGAAGAAACGGGCGGTGCTCAACCTTGTGCGACAACAACGTTGTGAGGTGCTGGTCTTACAGGAAACAAAGCTAGAAGAGGTAACGGGCCAATTGGTGGGGCGTTTGTGGTACTCGGATGAATATGAGTATGTGTTCTCGCCATCGTCGGGGCGATCTGGCGGTCTCATGGCAGTGTGGGATGTTCATAAATTCAATGTGACAACGGTGGAACGGGGTGAGAGATTTGTGAAATTGATTGGTACATGGGTGCTAGAGAATTGGCAATGTGGAATCTTGGGTGTGTATGCCCCTTGTGCTGTGTCCGAACAGGAGGCTTTGTGGAGGTTGCTATCGACGGAGATGGCAGATTGTAGTGTAGCGTGGTGTGTGTGTGGGGACTTCAACGTGATCGTTGATCCAAGTGAGCGAAGGGGGGTGAAGTTTTGACTCGAGGTATGACTTCTTTTACGGATTTTATTGCAACTAATGCTCTGATTGATATGCCTATGCATGATAAATGCTTCACTTGGTATGGTCCGGGCACGAGATGTAGTAGGCTTGATCGTTTTTTATTGGCGTCGACATGGTTTGAAATTTTTTCTGACTTGAGGATGTTGGTACTATCAAGGGGGTTGTCGGATCACTGTCCAATTTTCCTAATGAGTGATCCGATGGATAGTGGTCCACGGCCATTTCGTTTCGTCAATGCTTGGTTGCATTCAAAAAATTCGGTGAAGCTAATGGAAGGGGAATGGCATAGGTTGGCTTCGTGTGAAATGGGGTGGTGTGATAGCGGGTTGCTAGGTAAATTGCGAGGCCTCAAACAATTTCTTAAGCGTTGGAATACAACGCCGCTAGGTGATTTGGATGCTCAGATTACGGGTATCTCGAAGCAATTGGAAGTAATTGATGCTAAGGTGGAGAAGGGTGAAGCGACAAGTGTAGATTTGAGTACAAGATGCCAATTGACAGCTGAATTATGGAAGCATTCGAAATTTAGAGAATCAATTTGGCGACAAAAGTCGCGTATGACTTGGTTGAAAGAGGGCGACCATAACACTGCTTTTTCCATAGAGCAGCGAAGATAAGAACAGTGCGTAACGTGATTCGCGGGGTCGCGGACGGTGGGAGATGGATAAAGGAACAGGATCAATTAAAAAGGTATTTTTTTCGGGCTTTTCGGCAACATTTCTCTTGCATTAAAGTGGCTGGTTCGTTTGATGCAGTGGTGAACTTCAGTTGTTTAAATGAGTTTGAGGCAGCGAGTTTGGAAGTGGAATTTACGGAGGAAGAAATTAAGGACGCAATTTGGTTGAGCGATGGTGAGAAGGCACCGGGGCCGGACGGTTTCACATTTGAATTTTTTAGGAAGGGGTGGCATTTCGTTAAAAATGACCTGCTTCAGTTCATGCTTCATTTCCAGCATCGGGTAAATTGCCGAGGGGTGCTAACTCGGCTTTTGTGGTGCTTATACCGAAGAAGAACGATCCGAAAGTGATAGGGGATTATCGGCCAATCTGTTTGCTGAACTCGATATATAAGATTTTGACTAAATGCATGGTGAAACGACTACAAGGTGTGCTACCAATTTTGATCAGTGATGTGCAGTCTGCCTTTGTACACGGGCGCCAAATCCTTGATGGAGTTTTACTTGCTAATGAAGTTATCCATTCCTTACAACGAAGGAAGTTTGGTGAGGGGGGATTGATTCTAAAATTGGACTTTGCCAAAGCATACGACTGCATCAAGTGGGAGTGTCTCGACCGTATCATGAAGCGGATGGGATTTGGTGATGTTTGGTGCGCATGGGTGCGGGAATGCCTTAGTACGGCAAGGCTGTCAGTACTTGTTAATGGGTCGCCGACGAGAGAATTCCAAATGCGGCGGGGATTGAGGCAGGGAGATCCCTTGTCGCCACTGCTGTTTGTGATGGTGGCTGAAATGCTTCATCAGTTCTTGCGTAATGCCAAGGATTTGGAGGTATTTCGGGGGGTACAGGTGGCGAGTGGATGTGAAGTATCGCATCTGCAATTTGCAGACGATACGGTTTTGTTTCTTCCGGCGGAGGTAAATGTGGCAAAAAATTTGAAACGTATCCTTACTTGTTTTGAATATGCATCGGGGCTGGAAATTAATTATGCCAAGTCGAAATTGTATGGGGTGGGTGTGACGGAGGTGAGTTTACAACATGTTGCAAAAATATTGGGATGTGCTTGTGCTGAATTGCCTATAATCTATTTAGGGATGCCTCTGGGAGTTAATCCGAATAGTTTGCAGTTGTGGGAACTTTTAATTCAGCGTTTTCGAAAATGCCTTACGGGTTGGAAACGTGATGCTTTATCCATTGCGGGTAGATTGTTGTTGCTTAACTCGGTACTTTCATCTTTGCCGTTGTACTATATGGGGCTGTTCTTGGTGCCGCGAAGTGTGATCAGCAAGATAGATAGAATTCATCATCGTTTTTTGTGGGGAGGGTCGGAAACAAAGATGAAAATGAGTCGGGTGAATTGGTTGATTGCGTGTAGGCCTAGGAGGTTTGGGGGGATGGGCGTGGTGGACTTACGTGCAAGAAATCTCGCACTTTTAGCTAAATGGCGATGGCGATATGCTATGTCTGAGGGTTCATTGTGGCGACAAATAATTGACGCGAAGTATGGGTGTGAGGTGGTAAGTTGGAGGCCTAATTCGACAGGGGTTAGGCACATGTCCAAGGTATGGAAGCAAATTATTGGCATACAAGAGGAGGTTGTAGTGGAGCGTTTTCTTGGGCCTTCACAATTCCGATGGCAGCTAGGGAAGGGTGATCGTATCTTGTTTTGGCAAGATGCTTGGTGTGCCGAGGAGCCCTTCGAAAAAATGTATCCGAGGTTATTTCGCTTGGCGAGGAATAAAAGAGCGTTGGTTCAAGACTATGCACGGGGTGGACGTTTCGATCATGGGGAGTGGGACTCTTTTTTCGGAAGGGCCTTGCGATCGTTTGAAGTGCCGCAAGTCGCTGATTTGAAACTGTGTATTGGAGGTTTGGTACTGGGCAGTGCATGTATGGACCGGCTGATTTGGAAACCAGCGCATACGGGAGTTTTTTCGGTTGCACAGTTGTATCGATTGATGACATCTTTCGGACTTGAAGCGAGGGCGGAGCTGGAGGCAATTTGGAAGTTGTCTGTACCACCGAAAGTTCAATATTTTTTGTTGTTTGTGAGGTTAGATCGGCTGCCTACTATGGTGATGTTGCAATCGCGGGGCATGTCGATAGGGGAGGAGGCGATGAAGTGTTGCTGGTGTCGGGCAGCAGTGGAAGACTTGGAACACATTTTGTTCCGTTGTTCGTTCGCGTGGGCTGTGTGGCAGCAGTTTTTTCGTTGGTGGAAGGTGGAGTTTGTGCAGCCGCGGAACTTGGGGGCGTTGTTTGAGCAATGCTTCGCGAATATTTTTGATGGGTGCTTCCAGGATTGGTGGTTAGCGTCATGCGCGGCTGTGGCATGGTCACTCTGGCTGGGCCGAAATTCATGTTTGTTTAATGGTAAAACAATGGATTTGGGAGAGATTGTGTTTTGGTGAAGTTAAGGTCACTATTTTGGGTACGCCTAGAACTTCCACCGGGGGCTATTATGGAGTCGACATGGTGGGACAGCCCATGGTTGTGTGAAGTGCGTGCACAAGTAGCCAATTGTCGAGACTTTGTGAGGTGGGAATTGCCGATGGAGGGGACGGTGAAATTTAATGTAGATGGTGCGGCAAGGGGTAAACCGGGCAAGGCCGGTTGCGGTGGTGTGTTGCGGAATGCAGCGGGACAAGTGCTGGCTTTATTTTCCGGGCCGATAGGTGTTGTGGACTCGAATGAGGCGGAGGTGCAAGCCATTTGTTTTGCGTTGGAAGTGTTGGTAAGTTCCGAGCGGATGTTCCCTCCGTTAGTGGTGGAATCAGACTCGACGACGGTGATAGCGTGGGTGCTACACCATGATGCACGACCGTGGAAATATGGTGTATGGTTGCGACGTATCGATGAGGCATGTGCTACTCTTGGAGATGTGTGCTTTCATCATATCTATCGAGAAGCCAATAAGTTCGCAGATGCGTTGGCAAAGAGTGGTGTCGATCGTACGCGTTGGTTCCAACGGGTGGGTTGATGTGTGCCTTTTTCTTTCGTGTTGATTCCTTTTTTTGACATTACCCAAGTACTCTTTTCCTCTATAGGTTTAGAGAGGTTTTTAATGAGGCTTGGGGAATGTTGGCTATGTATGAACTTTTATTTAATAAATCATACATGTTTGCCGAGCAAAAAATATATATTGTATTCTTAATAAAAATTAAGACATTTTTTATTAAGATAATTTTTTTATTAAGTATATATATGCTTAAAATTTTTAATTATATTATGCTTAATAAAAATTCATTATATACTTAGTATACTTAGTAAATTCATTATATTAAGTAAATTATTTAATAGAAATATGTCTTAATTTTTAACATAGTATATAATATATATTATGTTAATTTTATTATGCTTAATAAAAATTTTGTCTTAATAGACACATGTCTTAATTTTTATTAAGTAAACTATTTAGTAGAAATATATACTTAATATACACTTAGTAAAGGCATTATATTTTGCTTGTTAAAATATATATATATATATATATATATATATATATGTTAAAAATTATATATAATGCATTATTTTAACAAAAACCCTAAACTGTATATGTATGTATGTATGTATCAATGTATGAACCATAAACTATAAACCATAAATCCTAAACCTAAACAAAAAAATTGTAAAACCTAATCCTTAAACCTCTAAACCGTAAACCCTAATCCATTATGTATGTATGTGTAATGTATGTAAGTATTTATGTATCAATGCATGAACCCTAAACCATAAACCATAAACCCTATATGTGTATGTGTGTGTGCGCGTATGCGTCTGTGTCAATGTATGAACCCTAAACCCTAATGTATATATATTAATATTAATATTAATATATATGTGTGTATATATATATGTATATGTACGTATATATAACATATTAACATATATGTATAAATATAATAATTAATATGTATATGTATATATTTAATTATTCATATATGTGTATTATTATATATGTTTATAATTTTAATTCAAATTGACCACTATTCTTCTTCTTCTTTTTTAATTTAGTTCAATGTTTATAATTTTAGTTTAATATATTTGTTCATCATAGTCCCTAAAACTTTATTTTTTATTTCAAATTAACTTGACCCCTATTCAATTTTTTTTTTGCAATTTAGTCACGTGATTTTAATATGATGGCATTTTTATTCATGTTAAATCGTTGATGTTAGTCCCTAAAATTTTATTTTTCACCAAAATTTACCCTTATTATTTTATAATTTTTGTAATTTACTCCAATATCTTAGATAGTTAGATATGAATCATTTCTGATATTTTTGTTCATTTTAGTCCGTAAACTTTAAATTTAGTACAAATTGACCCCTATTATTTTTGTAATTTACTCTAATATTTTTCAAATGAATCATTAAATGATATTTTTGTTCATTCTACTACTGCATATTGCCTAGTATTTCTTTTTAATGTGATTCATGTTCGTCATTCTTCAAGGGCATGTAATAATTAGCTCGAAATGAATGACCAACCTAAAGTCTATCGACCTAAATGGTCAAACCTGAAATTACCCGACCTGAAATGAACCCGACCTGAAGTCTACCCGAATTAACCCGTCAATTAACCGTTTCGACCCGACCTAAAATGGGCCTGACCTGAAATGGACCCGACTTGAAATGAACCTGTAACCCCCTAGACCCGCCTATGCGTTACAACGGATCCTAGGAAGTCACATTAGGGTCACAAGAGCGACCCACAGTAAAAATACACATAAAACATATTTCTTCAAAAACACTTATTAAACTGTAAAATCAACTTTTGTTTAAAATACCATTTCGAGAAGTCGTTTAAACACATAACAGAAATTTCAGAAAGTGCTTTACAAATACTATCATAAAACAATACATGACATACATGCCCACTAACTATACAGTACCGTACTCCAGAGGCAACGCCGAGGGAACTCTGAACACTGATGTCAAACATTAAGTCATGCTATATTCTTTTAACCTACGATGGTAAAAACAACGTGAGCTTGGAAAAGCTCAGTAATACAGAACTACCAAAAGATGCTATAAGCTCATGCAGATATATGGTAGGCATAACATTTTTATGATGTTCCAAGTAGTAACAGTCTTCATTTCCCTTCTGCTATTTCAGGATAACGTTACTTGAGAATAATAGTACTTGTTCTTTATTCAAACGTTGAGTAATAAACAAGAATTATACAAGCTGATATATTATGAAGATGGAAATAACGAGTTTAATGTCTAGTGTGTCCCAATAGGTGCATATCAAATAGGCATAAATGCATATCAATCATATCATGAGAACACATAACAATTCAATGCAAATGTTCAAGTACATGAAAGAGTTTACTAGTAACTATCCTCCAACCTTACACCAATATGCAGCCCCCCAGAACTGCATTCATAAGGAATTACCCTAGGCCCGATGGGCATAGGTGCCACCTAAGGGGCTGCCTTAGGTCCATAAGGACTTACCCTAGGCCCGATGGGCATAGGTGCCACCTAAGGGGCTACCTTAGGTCCATAAGGATTTACCCGTGCTAAAGCATCGGTACCTACTCAAGGGGAGACCTTGAGTCCATAAGGATTTACCAGCTTGATCAGGGCTGTACCAACAGAGACTTCATAACATAACCCAACAATATACCCCAGATAGTAATCAGTGTTCAGATTCCAGACATGGGTAACAGAATACATGTGACAGATATATGTTATTAAGAGCATCAGAAGCGGAAGAATTCATGCTTTTGACAGATAAATGGGCATACCATTGAGCAGAGCAGATATTTTCATCATTCATCATGCAAACAGATTGTAACATTATAGGTCAAGCTAACAGATCATACTATCAAGTTCATCAGACAACCAGGCAATACCATCACAGATCAAGCAATCACATAACAAGTATACACGTTGAACAAACATACATCAGGTACGCAGAGAATGTCATCATATATCCAGTTGATCATTTCGTCTCCTTTTCCAACATATTGATGCAATCTCAATAACAACATAAAATATTAATCAAACATAATATTGTTTATGATTAAATCATTATGCAATTCATTCAACAGAATATAGCACACAGGGAACACACTAGATAGAACAGTTTATTTCTTAAAGATACTCGGTACTTACAGAAGGGGACACATTGAACTTTTGGCAAATTGGACGAATTTCAAGAACGAGGTCCCTATTAGAAAGGGGGTTGTAAAACGATTCATATCATGTATTCAAGAATTGATACATCAAGATCTTAGAAAGTTCAGATATATTATGAGTACTTTATTCATTTAAGCATATAAGGGCATTATGGTCATTTTATCATACATGGGTGTGTTGGTAACTTATACTAACGGGGCATGAACAGTTGCTCAGGAAATTCCATTTGCTCATCAGGTTTCCAATCAGTCATTCGAAGATTTCTATGTTAAGATCTTTCACGATATCGAATACATTCAGGGCTATCTTAATTACTTTGGCCAACAAGGGCATTTTAGTCTTTTAATTATCAGGGGTGATTTTTGTAATTTAGTTCAGTACTATAAAATGACGATTTACAATATTTAACATATATTTAAACGATTGCTTTCATAATTCACCACAGGACTTGCCACATAGTAGTCAAACTTATATTCTGTGCGGAAAAACTTCCATCCTCATATTAATATCAGGAGTGATTGACATACCAGAGTCATGCTTCAACCCTTAGGGGCATTTCAGTCATTTTTAACTTTATTGGCATTTCCAAAATTTTATCAGAGGTAATTTACTTATTCCAATCATAGGGGTATTTCAGTCATTTTGATGTTCGGGATATCCCTCATTCATGTCAATTGAGCCATATATATAGTATTTCAATCATTTAAGTACTCGTGGGTGTTTCAGCCATTCGAGAAATTTTGGTACCTCCTACCACTTCATTCATTTCAGAACTCAAGGGTTTATCATCCTTCTAGTTAATTTGTAAACCTCGGTGTCCGAGGATACTTCAGCCCTTTTTAGTCAATACGATCATTCCGATTAATTTAACCATAACGGTATTTCCAATACTTTTAGTCACTACGATCAATTCAGTATTTTGGCCACTTGATCAATTCAGAGGTATGGATAGTTTTTTGTAAGTCTATACTCGGTGATTCATTCCAAATTCAAGGAAACCTAACACCTTACAATCTCGAAGGTTTAAGTATTGTTACCATAACTTTCCAAGTAGGTTGTTTTACCGTATCTAGTGTAAATTTCTAAATCGCTTCCAATCCCAAGGATATTTTAGTCATTCACATACCTTAAGGGCATTTTCGTAATTTTATATCCGAATATTTATTAACATTTGATCACTTGACACTAATAATCGAATTTGGAGATTAGCTGTCTTATTAGTTATTTATTGAACTCCAGATCCTTACATTTATTAACTTTCTCATTCGAGCATTTTAATCTTATCCAGGTTATCATACTCAATTTCATATCCGGTTTGGCTTAAGCAGAACTAACATCACTCCTCATCATATTTATGCATGCATTTACCGAATACCAGCATGTTCATAAAGCATACTAGAGGTAGTAGTGTATTACCTTTAATACTTGCTACATCGGTCGACCATGATACTCTGTTTGATCACTCTCGAACCCGAATGCGACGTCCTCAACATCTCGAATACAAGGAACGATAAATACCTTCAATCGCACAAATTCCAAGATCAGACCTTACTCACAAGCTCTTAACCAATAATTAAGTACATAAACAAGTTTGGGCTCAAGGTCAGATTCGGAGGCTTTCGGATTAGAATTTTGCAAAACGGGCTTCAAAAACGGACTCAGGACGTCGAAAAACATAAAATAGGAGTTTTTGGAAAATTTGACTTTTTGGTCAACGGTCAAAGTCAACGGGTCAAAGTCAAACGCTCACGTCAGCATGACGTCAACAGTCAACAGAGGGTCAACTGAGCTGACTCAACGAGTTAACTCACTGAGTCAACTCGGGCGAGTTGACTCAGTCGGATCGAATTTGGGTCAGAGACGGGTCGGGTCGAGCTCGGGTTGGGACGGTTCGGGTTTGGGTCATGGGCTGACCGGTTTAACCGGTCTAGCCGGTTCAGACCGGTCCACTTACCATTCGACAAAGCTTCGCCGTCCGGTCACCAGAAAAACGCTGGAGAGGTCGCCGGAGACGTCGAGGGGCACCGCCTGGCCATAAACAGAACGGAAAATTAGCCCACAACACTTCCACTGCGAAAACAAATCGGAAGTCGGTCGGAAACTTACCAAAAAATACCCAAAAGGTCAAAACCTCGTCAGAAAAGACGAAGCTCCGACGAAGACCTTAACGAAGTCGGAGGAACGATCGGTTTACTGGGTTTTGTTCAAAACGACCTGGGGAGCTGAGATCTGGAGTCCGATTTCCCGAACTGACGTCGACGGTGGTCGGAAACGTCGAAAACAGTGGGCGACGCTTGAGGTTCTCGCCGAACCCTTCAGGCAACTTTCACGATCAACGGCAACTCAGACGCGCGAGTGGCTGACGGGGTTGGGTTCGGGGTTCAATGGCAAACACACAAGCAACGGCGGTGTTGGCCACAATGCGGCGGTGACGGCAGATCGGGCCGGTGTCAGAGTGGGGAAGGTGAGAGCTTTCTGGAATTTTCTCAAAGTTCCACATTCGAACCAAAATCCCACGGTAGGTGAAGAGTTGGGTTAATAAGTTGATTTACAAGCCTTCAGGCTTAACTCAAATAGCCAAACGAGGTGACCCTTGACATAAATAATCCATTGGCTCAACGGTTTAAGCAAGAGGTCACAAAGTAGGGGTGAGGTCGTGGGTTCAAACCCCACCAGACTCACTTGTTTTGCATTTTTTTTCTTACAATTTTCGTTGGGGTGTTACAGAACCCGACCTGAAGATGACCCGCACCCGACCCGAGTCGAGTCAAAACATCAAATCAATTTGAAAATGACCTGTATCCGATTTGACTCGACCCGACAGGACCCGGCCTGAAACCCATTCGATTACATGTTTTTACATCCCTACACAGAAACACAAGAAAATGGGACAAATAATTTTTGTTCACTGACTTCTATAATCAAACAAGTGCAAAACAAATTATTAATGGAAGTAAAAACTTAAAAGAAAATAAGGGTACAAATCCAAAGTACAAAAACGAGACAGAATCAACTTGAGAAAGCTCACATGGATTAAACCCTCTCTAAATTCCAAGATAGCTTTGAATAATCTTTTAGGGAATAGTTAAGAAATCAAAGGTTGTTGAGGTACACAACTGGATGAGAAATGAATTCTTCGAATGGCCACTAAGTTAATGCAAAATATTTTTTTTCCTTCTGGAAAGATGTATGGTTCACAACCAGAGCTCTTAAAGAGGGATTCTCTCGCTTTTTCTGGTTAACAATCTCTAAAGGTGTAGGTGTCTATTCAAATTAACCTTATGATACTTCAGATAGGTCGACCAGTAGGATGTCAATTCAATCGGAAGAAGAAAAAAAATGATCTAAATTTAATTTTAAAAATTCCGAATTTGAAAGTGATCGAGTCTTAATAGGGGCGGATCGAATATGGATCCTACCAAGATTTGTTCTGAATCCGATCGTAGTCCATATCCGATCCAAATTTAATCCGACACCGATTCATATCCCATTTCGAATCAAAACATTTATGACTTTTAATTCTTTAAAACAAAATACCACTAACTATATTTACAAAATATCATTTATAATATATACCTTAAAAATAAGACATCATATATAAAGTAAAAAAGTTAACCAAAATACATTAAAAGAAACATTAATATATATGATGAAACTTGGAATGAGGGTAAAAACAAAATTAACTTACATACTAAAAGTGATAATAAGTATATAAATGTATTAAAAATGCAAGTTAAATAAGAATAGTTACTCTGATTTATATATATTAACTAAACTTAATATAATGTAATATATCTACGTATATCATATACATATACACATAAATATGAATTACCGAAAATTAAGGAAATTAGTGAATGCGATAGTAAATGACGAAATTGCAAGATAAAGTTAAGACATATATCGGTATTCTTATCGGTTGTCTTGTCAGTTGCCTTGTCGGTTACATGGGCCTCTGTGCCTTTTGATGCTGCCCCGACTTCGTCTTTCTTGGCCATCCCGAGCAAACTCAGAATGAATTCCAAGGCTGACGCGGATAGGGTAATCGAGAGATTGGATGGCTTTAGATTATATGGATCATGGATTAGGGTGTCGCTTGCACAGAGGGAGGCTCGAACAACATATTTGAAGAAGAAATCAGCCGAATCACAACATCAATCGAATTCAGATCGATCTCAATTGAAGCCTAATCGCGTGAGTCCAGGGCGAGAGGGAGGGACTGACAAACCAATCGATAGGAGAATAGTGGAAGGTGTGATTGATATGGATAAAATGGAAATTCTAAACAAATGTGCGGTGGGATTTTGTAGATCCTCTTATCGAATTCGAGAGCTGGCAATTGAATTCAGGAAAGCAAAATTGAAGGGTTTTTCTATTATGAGAGTGGCAGGATCAATGGTATTTGATGTTCGACGACATTGCGACTCGGACGCGATTGCTAGGAGAGAATTCCTTTGAGAAGTGGCTGGAGAATGTAATGAATTGGGACGCGACATTGGGGATGCCTAATAGGAGAGTTTGGTTGTTCGCAAGTGGAATTCCTATACACGAATGGTCCGAAGGAACTTGCTGGAACATTGCTGAAATGTGGGGGGAATTCATACAAATGGACGAAGAAACAATAGCGTCGTCATCTTTTGAACGCTGTCGTTTCCTAATTGAAACGAACTGGCTTAAAACAATTGATGTTGTAATTACTATGAATGTGGGCGTGAACTCATTCTGAGTGCGTATCTCGGAGATGGAGGAGATGTTGGGGGTGAAATGTGAGTGCTGTTGTGGGGTTACGGAGGATATAAGTGATACGAAGACGGAAAGTGAAGAGGAGACTGTTGAAGCAACCATGGATCGTCGGGACTTGGGGGATAAGAACTGGGAAGCGGATGACACAATTGTCCCAGACTCAATTTCGGGGGCAAACGAAAAGATGATATATTGGAATAGTCTATGGACTGACCAGCAGGGGGTGAGGAGAGAATGCTGGAGGTATCGTCCAGGTATGTGAGCTGGATGGTAGACGAAAATGTGGGAGTGGTGTCACGACCAATGGAGGACCAATTGAAGATGATTGGGATGGAGTATGTGCGGACGTTGGGTGAAGAGGCACGGGAACAGGCTACGTTGCAAGTGATGCAATGTGAAGTGGTGTCTCAACTGTTGATGGATGGGCCAAGATCCGAAATCAACAGAGTTGGTAGAGCAACAGTGGTTGAATCAAAGTACAATTTTTTTTTTGTGGTTTGCTATGATGGATAGGTTGCCGACAATGGCCATGTTGATAGGCCATGGTGTGAGTGTTGCGGTAGATGCATCACGCTGCTGTTGGTGTCGGGAAGTGGAGGAAATGCTGGACCACATTGTGGTTCGCTGTCCAGTCGTGTGGGAGGTGTGGTTGTGCTTCTTTCGTTGGTGGCAAGTGGCCATGGTGCAGCCGAGTGGGGGTAATGGGGCATTTGGCACAATGTTTTGATTGTTTATTTGTCGGGCAGGTGCGCGAGTGGTGGGTGGTGGGCTGTGCAGCGACCGTATGGTCGTTGTGGTTGGCGAGAAACAACTGCTTGTTTAATGGTACGAGGGCAACGTCGAGGCAAATATTTTTCTTGATTAAGACCCGTTCGATATATTGGGTGCGGATAGGGCTTCCCACGAGTGTTATTTTGGAGTCGACATGGTGGGAATGCCCATGGCAGTGTGCGTATCAGCCCCATTGTGAGTCGGTACGGGTCAACGTGAGGTGGGAAAGGCCACCCATGGGAGTGCTTAAATTTAATGTCGATGTATCTGCTAGGGGAAACCGGGGAAAGCTGGTTTTGGAGGTGTTCTGCGAAACGAGTTTGGGCATATAATAGCTTTGTTTTCGGGACCGATTGGGATAGCGGATTCAAATGAAGCGAAATTACAAGCAATATGCTTTGCGTTGGAGTTAATGTTGGAATCGAAGGGTGGCCATTGCCCAATGGTGATCGAATCGGATTCTAAAACGGCCATTGCATGGGATTTACACATGGAAAAACGGAGAATTGATGAGGCGTGTGAAGCGATGAGTGATGTGTGTTTTCATCATGTCTATCGTGAGGCGAATAGGCTAGCGGATGCCCTTGCGAAGAGTGGTGTGGATCGTCCTGTGTGGTTTCAACAGTTCAGATAAATGTCTTGTTCCTACTTGTTTCGAGTTCGGTTGGGTCCAATTGGTGTATGGTCGTCCTTGATTTCACACGTCCATGTGTACTCTTTTCCTCTATAGGCTCTAGAGAGGTTTTTAACGAGGCTTATGGGCGTGTAGGCTATGTATGTTTCCTATTTATAATAAAAGCATACATGTTGCCGAGCAAAAAAATGGCTAATATTATGAATTAAATAGGAAGAAAATTAAAAGCATAAATAATAGACACAAAAATTTAAATGTAGTCAACAAATAAGAGATGGAAATGAATAAATACATAAATAAATAACATAAATTAAAAACACAAAATTATGGACTGATTTGTTTTAAAATAAAAATATCAGAGGGCCAAAACGCAATATACCTTAAAACACTAAAGTTCAAAATAGACATGTTTGATTCACATTTACATGTAATTTCCATGCTAGGCATTCATTATTGATCTATGACATTTGATTATGTTTGTTTATGTGACCATTAATGGGTGCAGTCATGATTGATATGACGAAGACCGCTTTGATCTTATATGGATATAGTTGATGGACGAGATTGTTAGAGAATACCTATTGTTTGATAGCAATTTTTTGAGCTCATAATGTTATACATTTGTCGGGAAACATATGTTGCCCAAGTGGGAGATTGTTGTATTAAAATCCGCAATTGTGGGCACATATGTATAATGTATGTTGCTATTATAAAGTATAACACATGATTAAGTGACCAATTATGTTAAACGTATTATAGGTATTAAATTGTCATGAAATTAAAAGTGTAGTTACCATAAGTTATATTTATATCTCAATGAGGGGCAAAGTTGTAAATATTAATAAATTGTTTTAATTTAGTTTATATAAAGGAGTTTATATAAAGGGATAGTGGTCTTCAAGATATATGTTAACTTGCATATCTCTCCTTCCCCGTCTGAGAGTTGTGTGGTAAGAGATAACTTATCATCTTGAAAGATCAAACCCTCTCTAAAATAACCCCAACAAAAGATTCAGGTACGCTTCCGCAAATCTAGTCTTTGTTCTTAATGATTTGACATGTATTGATATTTGGATTATATTCTTATTGAATATTTTTTGGTTCTAACAATTTAAGCAACATAAACACTCAACCTGCACAATACCAAAAAATAATATATTAATTTTATGAAAACAAAAAACATTTTGAAGTTTAAAAATATAATACTTCAATGATAAACTTGAAAGTAAGTTTTACTTTTCTTTAGCTCCCATAATCTCCTTCCCTCTTGCAATAGAAGACAACCCATCTTTGAATAGAAATCGTCAACCCTTTACCGGTATCTTGATATAATCCCAACACTAAAAATTTGAGTTTAAGGTATATGATTAACTTTTTAAGGTATATGATATAGTCCCAACACTACAAAATTGAGTTTAAGGTATACACACATGCACGCACGCACACACACACACACACATATACATTTTGACCTAATTCTAATATTAATCTTACCAAGAGGGGGAACATGAGGGACTCTAGAGGAAGTAAGATGGTGTTTCTAGTGGTCTAAAACCAATGAACTAAGGAAATATGAGGGAAAAAGATGAACATTTTGACCTACCAACCAAACGTGTTTGCTCAGAATTTAAAGGCATAATGCTAAAAAAAATACCCCTGACGTTTGACTGAATAGTCACTTTGGACTCTATTTTTTTTGAAGCAATTTAACCCTCAACGTTTCATTTTGGATCAAAATGTCCATTTGTGAATGAAAACTGCTAATCAACTAACGCTAAACAACTTGAAATGACTTGACAGAATGACAAGTCAGAAGAAAAAATATTTTATATTTTATACAAATTTATAAAATTATTTTTTGACTAATGTGTCATTCTGTAAAGTCAGCATATTTGCTTATGTGACATTGCTATCAGCGGCGTGCACTGCCATGTAGGTTTGTCACGTCATTTCAAGTCATGTAGCGTTAGCTGACTAACAGTTTTCATCCGTAGAGGGGCCATTTTGACCCAAAATAAAACGTTAAGTGTTAAATTGCTTCAAAAAATGAATAGGGGCCAAGATGACTATACATTTAAACGTTAGGGGCATATTTTGGCATTATGCCAAATTTAAACAATAACTAAACTCTAAACAAAGCATGAAACAGATGGCTGTTAATTTTTAAAAATGCAGAAAGGAATTTTTGAACATATAATTCGTTCTCCTTTTTCTTTCAATGATAGGTAAAAACGAACCTATTTATAGGTAAACTCCAAAACCTAACCAATTACTAATAGACTACTACGATAAATTATTAATAATCTTTCACGGATTTATCTTTATTTTAGACCCTTGAATTAGTTCTCTCATCTTATTAAATACTTGTAGACACCTCGTATAAGTCAATTATGAGTTGTGATAATTTAAAGTGCCTATCTACTTCAACCGATTCCAGCACAAAGCGATCGCCTTCCCATATCACTAATAAACCGCCCGACGCCCCCACGGATGGCGAAAATGAGAACTCAAACCCATCACTGTACCACATTCCAGCAACAACCGACGGCAACATCTCCTCTAATTTCGATTCCTGCATCAACACCATGTCAAAACGCTGCTTCCTAATAACATCCCCCACCCGTCTTCGCTTCAACAACGAACCCAACCCCCTGACGTTCCAGCTCATTAGTCGCATTGTTACAATTTTCGAATGCCGTCTTGCAGCACTCGGGACAAATCTGTAATATTTCTTCCTCACGACCCAAAGACGTCACCCCTACCAGATTACCCAATGCCGCTGTCGCTATAGCTTCACGATACAGTGCTTGCTGTCTACGATGAAAATCTGAGTCGGTTATCGAAGCATCAGCGACTATAATTTGGGACTCACGGCCACCGCTCTTCTTCGGTCGACCCCTTCCTTGTTTTAGATTTTTCACCACCCCGGATAATGCATTCACCGATTTTGTTTTCTTTAACACCCCATTGATCCAAATTGGAATAACAGATTCTTCTTCACCACTTTGGCGTGCTGCTTGTTCACCGCCGAGCTCTTCTACAGGAATGGGAATCAAACCAAGTCGTTCAACAGTGGTTGTCGTAATTGGGACAGAGACCAAACCCTCCGTTGCTCGATTTCCAGTCACCGGTTCACCCTGCTAATTGTGAGTATCGGATAGAGCAGCCTGCTCGTTTTGATCAACCACTGGAGGTTGTTTGATCGGATAAGCCTCTACAGTTCCAGATTTTTGGAGTTCTATATCTCTAGGACTCTTTGGGTTATCACACTCTCCTAATACCTGTGAAACTCCCACCTGCCCATCATCACTGCCGCCCAACATCAAACCACTATACACCGGCGCCGATATAATACACCCAGGCACGGCGGCCGGTGTGTCATCACCTACAACCTGGTCCCCACGTTCACCATCATTCCAGAGCTGATTGCATCTCCAATCTTTCAGCCCTGGTCCCACGTCCTCAGAAATTTCGTGTTGATATTCATCTCCCATGTTCGATTCCGGCACATACTCCGACGTACTACACTCCGATGACTCGTCGTTACTAGAATCACTGGCCATTGTGCATTCACAATCCACAGGAGGCCCGAAGATGGTCACCTCCTTGACGAATAAGGGGTGCAAAATTCCCCCGACTTCCAGCACCATTCGAGTATCGATGGATTCCATCGAGTCCGTCTCAATCAAAAACCAGCCGCATTCGAACGATGTCGGCGATGATGTGTTTTCTGCCATCTGAACAAGCGAACCCCAAGTCTTCGCAATGTTGTCAAATGTCTCAATTGACCAGGCGTGAATTGGTACTCCTCGGACGGAAATCCATGCCCGTCGAGTCTTTATTGTCATCCCCGGATCCCAACGTTCTAACTTTGAAAAGCACTCACTAAAACTCGTCTTTTCCAGCACCTCTGCCATTGATTGCGCATCCTTGAACATTAGCAGAATTGCCGGTCCAGCAATTCGCAGGATGGACAATCCTTGGCGATCCGCAATATTCATCCTCAATGCCAATTCCTTCAAACTCCAATGACGATTACACCAACCCACCATACAATGTTGGAGGATATCCTCTTTAGCTGCATCCACACTCCCTTTAATCACCTTTGCCGTTATATGAATCCTCTTCGAATTTACACTGTTTCTTTCCGATTGCCCCTTTTCATCTCCATTATTCTTCCGATCAGACTCACCCAAGCCCCTAATTCTTTTCCTGGACGATCCCTGATCCACGTATCTTGCCATACTCACCATCAAGCGAGATCCATATATCCATTTATTGTTCAAACGCTCAATTGCCCGATCAGCATCTACCCTAGTCGCCATCCTAACAAAACCAAACCTCCCTCCATCCTTTGCCCTTTTCCGAGGGATGAAAGCGTCGAGCACCACGCCATGCCTATCAAACACTTGCCATAAGCCTTTCCAGTGCAACGTTTCTGATATCCTACCCACGTAGACTGTCCAAGTCTGCCGGCGGCCATTCCCCCTCTCTCCGCTCATCTGGAATTTTTAATAACCACCTTTTGTTTTTTATCCTTGCAAATCTAGTCTTTGTTCTTAATGATTTGACATTGTTCTTAATGATTTGACATGTATTGATATTTGGTTATATTCTTATTGAATATTTTTTGGTTCTAACAATTTAAGCAACGGAAACACTCAACATGCACAATACCAAAAAATAATATATTAATTTTATGAAAACAAAAAACATTTTGAAGTTTAAAAAATAATACTTCAATGATAAACTTGAAAGTAAGTTTCTTTCTTTTCTTTAGCTCCCATCATCTCCTTCCCTCTTGCAATAGAAGATAACCCAACTTTGAATAGATATCTTCTACCCTTTACCGGTATCTTGATATAGTCCCAACACTAAAAATTTGAGTTTAAGGTATACGATTAAGTTTTTAAGGTATATGATATAGTCCCAACACTACAAATTTGAGTTTAAGGTATACACGCACGCACGCACACGCACGCACGCACACACACACATACATTTTGACCTAATTCTAATATTAATCTTACCAAGAGGGAGAAGATGAAGGACTCTAGAGGAAGTAAGATGGTGTTCCTAGTGGTCTAAAACCAATGAACTAACGAAATATGAGGGGAAAAGAAGAACATTTTGACCTACCAACCAAACGTGTTTGCGCAGAATTTAAAGGCATAATGCTAAAAAAATACCCGTAACGTTTGACTGAATAGCCACTTTGGACTCTATTCTTTTTTTGAAGCAATTTAACCCTCAACGTTTCATTTTGGATTAAAATGTCCATTTGTGAATGAAAACTGGTAATCAACTAACGCTAAACAACTTGAAATGACTTGACAGAATGACACGTCAGAAGAAAAAATATTTTATATTTTATACAAATTTATAAAATTATTTTTTTGACAATGTGTCATTCTGTAAAGTCAGCATATTTGCTTATGTGACATTGCTATCAGCGGCGTGCACTGCCATGTAGGTTTGTCACGTTATTTCAAGTCATGTAGCGTTAGCTGACTAACAGTTTTCATCCGTAGAGGGACCATTTTGACCCAAAATAAAACGTTAAGTGTTAAATTGCTTCAAAAAAATGAATAGGGGCCAAGATGACTATACATTTAAACGTTAGGGGCATATTTTGGCATTATGCCAAATTTAAACAATAACTAAACTCTAAACAAAGCACGAAACAGATGGCTGTTAATTTTTAAAAATGCACAAAGGAATTTTTGAACATATAATTCGTTCTCCTTTTTCTTTCAATGATAGGTAAAAACGAACCTATTTATAGGTAAACTCCAAAACCTAACCAATTACTAATAGACTACTACGATAAATTATTAATGATCTTTTACGGATTTATCTTTATTTTAGACCCTTGAATTAGTTCTCTCATCTTATTAAATACTTGTAGACACCTCGTATAAGTCAATTATGAGTTGTGATAATTTAAAGTTTAGAGTTAAAATTTTACAATCTCATAGATTTTAGGGTTTAGAGTTAAGATTTTATAATTTAAAGTTTAGAGTTTAAAATATAGGGGTTAGATTTAAGGTTCATAAAAAATATATATGAAAGTTTAAATATCTGCCTATCCACTGAGTTCATCAAATAATTACCCTTCTTATATTTACTAATGCTATATTAATAAACTCATGAAAATGAAAAAATAGGTGCCGGACACCAACCCGGCTAATGGCTTAAGAAAGTAGTAGCGGGCTAGACCACAAGTTGACAATTGGCTAATTAATTATATATTGGCATACAAGAAGCCGAAGCCTGTCGGTTAGTGAGTGAAGCACCGCTTTGTAAGAAAGTAAGAACCATGCCCCCCCTGGTGACTCTGTGTCTAGTGCTGCGGCGCAACACAAGACGGATTCTCAGCTAGGGTTACAAGCTCACGCTACCGAGCTCGGGCAAGCAAGTTTGGTAATTGCAACAAATATATATTGTACTATTTGGAATTAAATAGATGATGTGGGATAACAATTAATACGGTTTGATTGTTGCAACGTGACTCACATGTTGATTTATCTATGCCAATATATTTACTCACATGTTGGTTGGTCAAGTTGCTCATCTTTGTTCCCACGTTTTTCTTAGGTTATGGGTTCTAGACCCACTAGGAACACTCCCTTCCTTACCTTAGAGTCCCCTTCCCCTCCTCTATAGGTATCATTAGTATTAGAATTAAAATTTGTCAAAAAATAGTCACTTATAATATTTTCTCATCAGAGAGTTTTGTGGTAAGAGATAACTTATAATCTTGGAAGATCAAACCCTCTCTAGAAAAACTCCATCAACGAATTCAGATATGCTTTTGCAAATCTAGTCTTTGTTCTCTCATTCAGAAGATCCAATGCTTTTTAGTCTCCGTTAATTAGGGTTTGGTAACCTTAGGTTTTGAAATTTCGAATGTTAGTATATTACGTTTTGATTCATCATGGTGATAACCCTTTACTGTTATTGTTGAAATTAGGGTTTTTAACGGTAATGAATATTCATGCCCTTTTATGAATTTATTAGTTATAGTAAAAACTTTCTTGATTATGGATTTACTTTTAAATCATGGTATTGCTTTTACTTCTTTAGTAATCGCATCTAGTAAACTCAAGTATAAAATATATTCAATTCGGTTGGATCAAAATTTTATTTTTGATCATTGGGTATTAAGATAAATCTTTAGAAACAGATAAATTCATGTTTCGGCTATGTATAATATTTTAGTGGGTTAATTGAAATACATTGTCACCAAAGTGACCTCTTATGCGTAGATTAACTTATTTAAAATATCAAGATGTTTGTGTTTTTGTAATTCGTGTGTTTATTAATTGGCCCAAAGGAAAATTTATATTTGTCCGAATTTTAAGGACACCTTTGGTAATAAATGTGTGACAATTATAAGGTGTTTTATTTGTACAATACGTTAGTCCAAAGATTAATCTGTTGTTCGACATGATTTATTGTCAAGAAATGGAAAAGGCACTTACTCAGAGTGTTTGGTTCTATATTCCAAGGATCGATGATTGTGTGATTAGCTGTATAATTTTGTTGGTTATGTTAGTATTTTTTTTGAACAGTCTTAGGGTGCTTGCAAACTAGTTTATGTTCATACATATTCTTACCCTTTGATAATGCACATACACCTTGCGGACAAAGTGATTTAAACTCGAGTCTCCTATGATGAACATCATCCTCTTTTCCACTTGAACCACTTAATGGTTCTAATCTTATAAAACGAATTAAAAACTATCATTCTAAGATCATTTCATGAGTGAAAAATATGTAAAGACAAATAAATAATCATGACATTTAAATAACATGGCATTTAAATAAGAATGCAACACTAAGGGACTGTTAATTGATGGTTTCTATTCATCGAGGGTGAAAATTGTACGGAACGAAACGTTAAGGGACTATTTGCACCCAAAAAATGATAGGAGCTAAAGTGACCGAAAGGTCAAGCATTGGGGTTATTTTTGACTTTATACCTTACCTAAAACGTGTAAATATACCTTTTAAAAAATAAATATTATAAGTGACTATTTTTGACTTCTTAAGGGGATGTTTGCACCCAAAAAAAAAAGAATATGAGCTAAAGTGACCAAAAGGTCAAACGTTATCGGTTATTTTTGACATTATGCCTTTATTTTATTATGCATATAGTTGTAATATTTATTTATTTAAAGGTATATTTACACTTTTTATAGGTAAGATATATTTATTTTTATGCAAATAATTGATACATTTATTTATTTATCTATAGTGTATAGTTTGTGTAACGACCTAGAATATTAGGTCAACGGTTTAGCATTTACTTGGGGAATGGGCTCCATAGTTTTTATGGACCATTTGAGTATTTGGGCCAATACACGTATTTTTTTGGCTTGAGAATGGTCAAGAACGGCTTAGGGAGTGAGCAAACGGTGACAAGAAATAGTTGGAGGGTTTATGTGAGCAAATAAGAATGGATATGGGCAAATGGTTCAACCATGAAAGTCATCGAGGGAACGAATATATGAGCAAATGACTTGACTTTAGGAAATTATTGGATGAGTGAATATATAAGCAAATGACTTGACTCGGAGAAATCTATTGAGAGCTCGAACGATCAACCGGATGTTCCAAGAGGGGGGAATTAGAGTTTTGCTTTGGTAGATGTTAATGTAGAGCGTTTGGATGTTCTCTATTTATAAGTGCAAGTGTACACTCCTATCAAGTTATAGTATAAAAGATATTGTCTCCCACATGGATTGGACAGCTTGATTCGAGTAGTAAGTCTTGCACAAGAAAAGTAAATGCACAATTAAATTGGATGTTGAGGAAGAAAGTAAAATAAAAAAACAAGTAATTGAAAAGGAAGTGATCAAATGGATAGAGAGGGCAAGGTTATGCTGCTGCTTAGTGTGAAACTGCGTTGAATAGGATAAGTCATTTTGCGCTGCCTGACTCTGGTGCCTCGGTGGTGAATGGCAGGTAGACTACTGAGACCCTCTCGCTGCCTCGGCAAGGGAATGGAACTGTGTCTCGACGATAAACTCGGCTGAACTACAAGGCTCGGTAGAACGCTTCGAAAGTGACTCCGCTTATGTCTAAGTCAGAGTTCTGTTGATGCGCACTGCAGATAATACCAGTCGCGATGTGAATCGTGCAAAGACAGTAATGTTGATTCCTCCTCTTTTAGCCGCCTTAAACCCTTAACCTATATCTAGGCCGGATTGATTGCACCGTCTATAGATGAAATCGTACTTACTCCTTTCGTGAGTTCGACTCTCTCGATACTGAACAAATGGATAGAATTCAACTAATCTTTCACCTTAATTGAAAACTATGAAGAACATGGAATAAGTAAACCTTGTAATTTTATTTGCAAAAACAAACTTGAAATCCTAAACAACTGCTCTCACAACTAATTACAACATAACCCAAACCCAAGGAGAAATTTAGAACATATTGGCAGCAAGAAAACCTAAACTACGCCTAAGCAAAACCTTAAGTTGTTTTGAATTAGAGTTACAATGGGTATATATAGGCATTAGCTAGGTCTAGTCCTTCTTGAATTGAAGTCTTCAAAGTAGCTTTTTACATTAAATGTGGCTTTAAACCCTGACTTCTTTGAGTTTAATGTGGACTTTATCGTGTGGTCTTGCTCCGCAAGTAATCTCGAGATTCTCCTTTGGCGGCTCTTCCCGCTGCTACAGACGTCGGAAAATTGAGTGGGCAACATCGATAGAATCAAGATTTTCTACTCTACAGATCTCACTCCGGTTCTCCAACTCCATAGTCTGCTGTCTTGGGCGGCGGTAGCTACTCGGCAGCTGTTGTCTCTATTTGGAACTGCATCAGTACAGCTCCTTGGTTCGCTGCCTCAACATCACGTCCTCAGCTCCTCTTTCCCTCTGTTAGCCTCTAGTACCTGAAACTAAAATTACACTAAAACAGTACCTTTTCTTCACCAAATGACAGATAATCTATAAAGGCATGGCAAAGTAGAGAAATACTGTAAACTGCAATGCATGATCCTAGTTATGCCTAGAATGCACTCAAAAATAGCAATAATATGAGATGGAATGTGCATGAAATATAGAACTTGTAGACACTTTACAGTTAACTCCTCAAAAGTACTGATTTTCATATATATTTTACCGTGCTTTTGCTTAACTTTAAGTACATATCCATGCATTTAGTTAGTAGAATCACGAAGTTGCATTAAGGAGTTAAGGAATATTTCCTTTGCCAGAGTAAATATGAATTTCCTTGTTGTGGCAGGTCAAGAGCAAGATTGGCAGCACATGTTTGGCAGAGCAGAGCAGGAAGAGCAAAATGCCAAGCTTGATTGGAAAAGAAGAATGCCAAGCTTGGTTGGCAAAAGAAGAATGTCAAGCTCGTTGGCAAAAGATCGAAGGACGATGACGTCAGCCCTAGTCAAAACCTGATCAGCTCAAATTCAAAAGAGGATAAAAAGATAAACACACTTATCCTATTGCACAATTAGATTTCAAATTTAAACCTAATCTAGGGTTTCCACGCACGACTATTTAAATGAAGCCCGATGATGAACAAAAGAGAACGGAGAAAGGAAGAATAGGCTACACCATGGTGAAGAGGGCGACTTGTAGTTCGATCAGGCTAGACCGAGATATTTGGAGCCATTAAAAGGCTGCTTCGACAGATCTCTTTCATTGCCCATTTCTCTTTCGTTTTAATTTTATTTTTTTGATGGTGTTTGTTGAAAATGATTTGATGTTGATGGTTCCCCCAACCATGATTGAATGCCTTGGCATTATTTTCTATCCTGCTAGCACTTTATTTCCAAAAATTCTTTGACATACGACAATTGGCATTGTATGCTTATTATGCCTTAATAACTTAACAAACTTAAGAGGTAACGATTAGTTGCCAGGTGCTAAGAAGAGATACTTCGACAGAAGATGTTGAAGTAGATGAGCTTAATTCGGAAGTGAATCGACCCCTTAGGAGTATAGATTGAAACTTAATCAAGTTAATTAATGAAAAGCTTCAATATAGACATATAAGAGTTTTAAAATGGTTAAGTTAGGGTATTTCCATCGACAGAGGTAATGCCACTCTTGAAATCTGCTCGGCATTAAAACAAAAGATGAAGTTATTAATCACTGGCATAGCTAGTGTGAAATCCAAACATCCATTGCCAACTCTCATCGCCAGTTTATTACACTTGTTTGCCAAACTTCCTGAACTTTTACTTTATTTTTCCTTAGTTATTTTTCTTAATCTTAAATCCAACTTTCATATCAAAATCAATTCTTTCAAATCTCAAGTAAAGATCATGGTATTTAATTCTTGGACAATCCCTGTGGAGACGATACTTAACTCACTACTATATTACTTGTTGACCTTGTATACTTGCACGTAAAAGACATATTCTTGGCATTATTTACTTGCATATTTACACTGAATACTTAATCTTTTGTCATGCAATATTACATCGACAGTGGATGAAAAGCTAAGAAATAAAAAATGTGACACAATGATTTATAGTGGTTTGACTTTCTAACCAAAGTCTACCCCCAATACCTTAGCTATCCACACTAAGGATTTCCACGAATTCACTAATTTGTCTTTCCTTTTTCCGGGCTCAATGAGATAACCCTTACAATCAAGACTTATACCCCCAAAGTCTTGAAAACACTCTTTTACAAAGAGAGAATAAATAAGCAAACAATGAGAACCCTTACAAGGCAAATGTGTTTGCAATTTAAGCTCACACCCAAAATCCTAAACACTTGAAAAAATGTGACAATTTGGCTAACTAGTGTTCCTTAAAAGAAATATGACAATTTAACAACAAAACTTGATTTCTCAATACATGAATGTTGGCAAGTTGTTTCTTGTTGTTCCATGGCTGCTTGAAGAGGTCTTTTAAACCCTCTAAGTAGTTTGTAGCCGTTACTAGCCGTTCGGGTTGATTTGGAGCCGTTTGAGAAGTTATTTCTAGCATTAAATGTACTTTTGGTGCAGGGCATATCAGTACATTCCTCAAAGAAGAAAGAGTCATCTGGGAATAAATGCAGTGGGTATTGGTACAAGATACATGTGTATCAGTATAAACCCATCCGTATCGATACGGTCTAAGTCGTATCGATACTCACTTTGGCTACTGGAACTTGTCAAAACTTGGGGGAAAATGGGCATATAGGTACATGGGCAACCGTACCGGTACGGGCTCTTTCGGGTATTGATACAATAACAAGTGTATCGATACACATGGTCTATTTTTTACTTTTGGGTTATTGTGAAATCATTTAAACAAGTCAAAAACCCTTTGAAAATATTTCAAAAATATTTTTCAAGTTAATGGACTTTGAAATATTTTTGCAAATTAGTTTAAGTCCAAAAAAATTCCATTTAAGTTATATCAAAATCAAATATCTCAACAATCTCCCCTTTTGGTATAACGAAACCCCTTAAAAATTGTTTTTGAAATACCCCCCCCCCCTTAAAAAATAATTGTATAAAAATAAAATATTTTTAGAAAATATTTAAAGATCCATTTTCCCTTTTTTTTGAAATTAAAATTTTCAAACCTATCTTTCCCCATTTCTGTTATATCAATAATAATTTCAAAACTAAGTTTGAAAGCACATTAAAACTTAAGACACCAAATATTGAAAGGTTGATACTAATCATTGGAAATATAGTATCAATTGATAGAAAATATAAATTGTTGGTGTAAAATAAAAATGGAGAATGAAACCAAAAAAATTTACATTAAAGTTTTTTTTTAAAAATGGCTCCCCCTTTATCAAGCAACAATAAATTTGTTAGTCCAACAATTCAAGAGAAATAAATTGAATTTCAAATAAATGAATAAATCAAAAAAATACAAGAAATTCAATGAAACATGATACTTATCAAGATGTATCATTATGCACACAAAGCATAGAAAAAATAAACAAAACAGTCCCTTTTTTACTGTGAGTAACGGTATGGTGTCGAGAGTATCGGTACTGGTTGAAAGGCTATACCGGTATGGTATGGGTTGTACAGTACTAAAGGTGTTAATTGATGAAAATGCAGCAAAATCAACTTAAAGAAGCCTTACAACTTAGTTTTAAGTTCATACAAAGGCTCTATTAAGTCCTAGATACATATTTTAATCATATTTTCCACAAAATAACAACATGCTTCTCAAAACATAACATTTAACATACAAAGCATGATTTCACCAAGATTCAACCAAACATTACAAGTTTAAGGCAAAAAACATAGATATAAGCATACCATGCCAAAAACATATAACTCATGCAATTGAGACTCCTCCTAACTATATGCAATTAGGCACAACATGGAGTCATAAAAACATCCTTAGATCGTCATCAAAATCAAACAATATATGCATGATCAAGCAAACTGCATGAAATTTAACTTTACCACTAGAACCAAGGTAGGATGTTAAGCCTCTCCTTGTTCAAGTGTCCTTCTCCCTTGTGTGTCAATAGCTTTCAAAATTTGACTTTGCTCATCAATGCTCAATAACACCTGCAAGAAGACAATCAAGTAAATTTTGGTATCCAAATAGCTTTCGATCCAATGGCATTAGTCCCAAATAACTTTGTTCCTCTTCTTAATCAATTTTTCAATGTCTTCACTTTTGTTTGAAGAAATAAGTCCCTTAGAGACCCAGACATTCTTCACCATTTTAACATTTCAAAATCTAAGGGAACTAAATTGTCTAATATAAAAATTTTATTTTACAAAATTATTTTTGGAGAAATCTCCATTTTCTTTTCAAAGATTTTGTAAATCAAATCATTTTCTCTTTTAAGATCATCTAACTCTCTTTGATGATCTTCATAAACTTTTTGAAGCAATTTTTGTAAATCAAAATTCTTTTGCTCAAAGTCATTGAGCTTTGTTTCAAGTTCATCTTTGGTTTTAGAAATCAAATCACTTTGAACTTTTAAATTTGAAACCAGATTCTTGTTTTTCAAAATGTGATTTTTAAAATCTAAAACAAAATCATCATAGGCATCTTGTAATTCATCAAAAGTATATGAAGTTGAAGTTGATGAATTTTAAGTTACCCTTGAATTTTCTTCGATGGCCATGAGACAAAAGTTGGCTACGTCATCATTAGTGGAGTCCTCTCCATCACTCCAATGTAGCCACAAATGCCTTATTCTTATGGTTTGATCCCTTCTTGTTGAGTCGAGGGCAATCATACTTGGTGTGCCCCGGCTTCTTGCATCCATAGCAAATAATGGGATATCACCTCTTCATTCTCGATTCATTTGTTCCTTTTCTTACTTCATGAATTGAGTATCGTATCCACAGGGATTTTCTAGGAATTAAATACCACGATTTTACTTGTGAATTGAAAAAAATAAGTTTGAATTGGTTTTCAAGTTTTAGATTAAGAAAAATGACTAAGGAAAATGCAATGAAAATTCAAGCAATTTGGCAAACAAATGTATTCAAATGTATGGTTGGCATTGGCAAGGGATGTATGGATTTCACGCTACAAAAAGAAAACATTTAATAACTTCCAACCTTAGTTTTATTGGCGAGTAGATTTTATAGTTAGTATTGTCTCTGTCGATGGCAATACTCTAAGTTAATTACGATTAACCCCTATATGTCTATAATGAGTATTTTCAATAATTAACATGGCAAGGTTTTAATCTTTACTCTTAAGGGGCAGACTCGTTTCCTATAGACTCACTTCTGAAGTAAGCCCATCTACTGGAACATCTTCAATCGAAGTTTCTCACCTTAGTACCTAGCAATTAATCATTATCTCAAAAGTCTGTTAATATATTAAGGGATAATGAGCATGTAATGCCAACCGGTGTACGATAAAGAATATCAGAAAATTAAGGAATGGCAAGATAGAAAAAAATTTCAAAGCATTCAATTATTAAAAACTGAAAAATAGCTAAGCGTTCATCGCAAAAACATCCTCAGTCAACTTAAAAGAATTAGTTCATGGATGGGGTAAACCTTCAACATCAAATCGTTTTCAAATAACATCAACATAAAACTGGAATTAGAATAAAGAGAAATGGACAGAGAAGAAGATTCATCGATGCAACCCTTCAATGGATCTAGAGCTCTCGATCACAACCTGGTCGAACCACAGTTTGCCCTCTACCTTCGTTCTTCACCACGGTTCCGCCTCCTTGGTTCATTGATCGACTTCCTTTAAATAGGCACTCGTAGAAACCCTAGGTCAGGTTTTGATTTGAAAATTTGTTGCGCACCAAGATAGGCACGTCACCTATTTATCCTCTTATCCTCTCTTTTGAAATTAGGGCTGATTGGATCTTTAACCAACAACTAACTAACATGGTATCGTCATCCTTCTTCTGCGAACCAAGTCTGGCAATCTTCGTCCCGATTTTGCCAACTTGACTGGGCATTTCTCTTCTGTTCCTCTTACTTTCTACCAATGCTCTTGTACAACTCCTGCCAATGTTGTCCTACTTCTAACCTGCCTACCATATCAAGGAAATACACCTTTACTCTGGCAAAGAAAACATTATCTAATTCCTATATGCAAATGCATGATTCTACTAGCTAAATGCACAAATATGTACTCAAAGTCAAGCAAAAGCATGATAATGTGTGTGTGTGTGTGTGTGTGTGTGTGTGTGTGTGAAAAATAGTACTTTTGAGAAGTTAACAATGAACTTCTTGAAGAGCTTGGCCATCTCTTCTTCTTCAATATCCTCTCCACTTGAATCTTCATGTTGGCTTGTGGAGGATTTAAGAGCAACATTCAAGTCCTCAATGTCTTGCTCTTCTTTCTTTTTCCCCTTTGACATCATCACTTCATGGGTTAGTAGAGATCTCATAAGCTCGTCAAGCTTGAGCTTCTTCAAGTTCTTTGCTTCAATGATTGTTGTCTTCTTAGAATTCCATGAATCGAGAAGTGAATAAATCAACTTCCTCACAAGCTTCTCCTCCGCAATCACTTCTCCATAGCCTTTTAGTCCATTCACAATGGTGGAGAATCGATCAGACATAACTTGGTTGTCTTCCGTCGGGCCCATCTTGGACTTCTTGTACTCAAGATTGATAAGACCAATCTTGGTCTCTTTTACTTCATTTTTTCCTTCATGAGTGACTTCAAGCTTGTCTCAAATCTCCTTGGCACTTGAGCAAGAAGATGTCTTTGCATACTCATCAGGTCCAAGAGCACAAAACAATATGTGCATAGCTTTATCATTGAGTTGTATCTTCTTCAGATCTTCTCTATTCCATTCTGCCTTGCTTCTTTTTGGGATGAACATGCCATCAAGAATACATCCCAAATACGATAGTCATTGGCTTTGATAAGAAAACATCATTCTATTTTTCCAATAGGAGTAATTGACACCGTTGAAGTAAGGAGGCTTGTCGATGGATTCCGTCATGATCTCCAGTTGATGTTGAAAGATTGAGTACTTCAAGGATCGACTCTAGGATGTTAATCTGGTGTAGAGGTGAAGCTCTAGTACCAATTGTTGAGAGCTCGAACAATCAACCGAATGTGCCAAGAGGGGGTGAATTGGATTTTTACTTTGGTGGATGAAAAGCCAAGAAATAAAAATGTGACACGATGACTTATAATGGTTTGACTTTCTAACCAAAGTCTACCTCCACTACCTTAGCTATCCACATAGGATTTTTCACAAATTCACTAATTTATCTTTCCTTTTTCTAGGCTCATGGAGATAACCCTTACAACCAAGACTTATACCCCAAAGTCTTGAAATCACTCTCTTACAAAGAGAAAACAAATAAGCAAACAATGAAAACCCTTACAAGGAAAATGTATTTGCAATTTAAGCTCACACCCAAAATCCTAAACACTTTAGCAAATGTGACAATTTGGCTCACTAGTATTCTCTACAAGAAATGTGAAAATTTAAGCACAAAACTTGGTTTCTCAATACATGAATGTTGGCAAGTTGCTTCTTGTTGTTTCATGGCTGCTTGAAGAGGTTTTTAAACCCTCTAAGGATTTTTTGGTCGTTAGTAGTTGTTGGGTTGATTTGGAGACTTTATTTACAGCATTAAATGCACTTTTAGTGCATGGCGTATCGATACACGAGTCAGCGTATCGGTACCTACCTCAAAGAAGAAAGAGTCGTTGGGCAATAAATGCATTGGGTATCGGTACATGATACATGTGTATCAGTACAAACCCATCTGTATCGGTACGGTCTATGTCATATCGATACTCACTTTGGCTACTAGAATTTTTTAAAACTTTGGGACAAAGGGGCGTATAAATTGCTCTTATGGGTACAGACCCATCCGTACGGGCTCTTTTGGGTATCGATACACTAACAACTGTATTGATACACATGGCCTGTTTTTGACTTTTGGGTTATTTTGAAATCATTTCAACAAGTTAAAAACCATTTGAAAACCTTTCAAACATATTTTTCAAGTTAATGGACTTTTGAAATATTTTTGCAAATTAATCTAAGTCCAAAAAACATTTTTCATTTAAGATATATCAAAATCAAATATCTTAACAAAATCATCGGAAGAGTGAATATATCTGCAAATGACCTGACTCTGAGAAATCATCGAATGAGTGAATATATCAGAAAATGATTCGACTCTGGAAAATCATTAGAGGAATGAATATATTAGCAAATAACTCGACTTCGAGAAATCATCGGAGGAGTGAATATATAAGTGAATGTCTCATCTCTAGGAAATCATTAGAGGAGTAAATATATCAGCAAATGACTTGAATTCAAGAAATCATCAGAGGAGTGAATATGTTTCTCGTTTGGTTCGAGATTAGAGAGCCATTGAAGGCAAGCGATTGCACACAATCATCTGTACGCTTGTAGAGTTGGTGCTACCATAGCACAAATGAGTACATGCATATTCTCTCTTTTCAAACAACAATGTGAATACCATTGAGTGATTCGAAGGCAATCCTTTACTGACATGCATTTATACCCTTGTAGAGCCAGTTTTTCATAACACGAATGGATATAGGCATTTCTCTCTTTTTTTTTTAAATCAACAATGCTGAGGATTATTGTGCAAATAGAGGCGTTCTCTGTGTTCTTGTAGAGCCAGTGCTATCAGTAGAAACAAATGAACACATGCATCTTTGATCCATTGGGAGAAAAAACACAATGCAAATGGAATTGAATGGGCGGAGGCAGACATCCACACTCTTGGATATTAAGTGTCGTTTGGGACACAAGACTATCGGCATCTCGACATCATTGGAGAAAACCAAAATGCTAGAGACATTGAATAAGCAATGACGATCTAACAATATTCATTGAAGAATGTAAGCATACAAATTTGAAATCATGGAGAGACACAAACATTTAAAAATTTCATACGTTCAATCATTCATCAAGCAAGTTATAAAATATTTATGAATATTGGACGGAGGTATCTCAACGCTTTTACAAATATGTCACAAGTTATTGAAGATGAGTGTGAAGCTATGTGAAAGTTTCTCTCTACACCTTTTACAGCAGAGAAAAGTCTATGAGCTAATCTATCTCTACACCTCTAAGAGTGGGTGTATGGTCTTTAAGCTAGTCCATCTAAAACACTAAAGCAAAAACGTCATATACCTTTTACGATCTCATAAACTTGCAACGCTTGGAAAACCTTGGATACAATGGATGCCATGGTTGGCGAGTTGGTCTAACCAAGGGGAATGGTGTCGGAAGTAAAAGGCTCAAACACGGCGAGCACCTCTACGCACGAGCTCCAAGAAAATAACTAAGCTAACGAACCTCAGGCCACCAATCACAACGAATGTTCTTCAAAGACGTCAATGGTAGGCACCAGATGTTTCTTCTTCCAACACCTAAATAAACCTCAAATTGCTCAAAGAGTTTTGAGCTTTTGTCCCCACTATTACCAGCTAGAAAAACCAAGCACAACGGATGGATTTGAAGATGAGTTGATTATTCTATGATGGTTGTATTTGAGGATGCATCTAAGTCATCTCCAAGATGGGAGCTTTGCATGGCGACCGTGGTGTCTCCATCGTTCATCATTATTGTTGGTGGTGTGACCAGCGTTGTTGGTTACAAAAGTCAAGCGTGTTGGGAGCGTGATCAAAAGAACTATTGTGAGTGATTATCTTGGTTGGGAAGATCTCCACACTCATCGCGCCAATTGTTTAAGCCTAAATGAATAGACACCAGAAAAGGGAGATGAAGAGGAAGACCAAGGTGGTTGGAGGCGGTTTTAGATGGTTCACCCCTGTTGAATTGGGGGTGGAGAGTCGTAGATAGTACGATGGTCGAAGGTCGAGTGAAAAGATGGGAGAATGGGAGCTCCCTAGTTGTCCTCCTTCTTGTTCTCTTGTTTAGATCTTTTTTGTTGTTGATGTGAGGGTATTTATAAAGGGCAGTGGACTTTGTTCAATGGAGGCGGCAGGTCTAGTGTCATGATGGCTATTGATGAGCTGACTTAGTAGGTTCGACTGCTGAGCAATAGTCCGAGTTGCTGGATTAAGAGGACTTGACAGTTGCCATGTTAAGGCGTGACAACTGAGTATAAAGAACGATCCGAAGAATGAGAGCACCGAAGTCTATAATGCCTCACATACTGGTGGTGTGGATAATAAGAGCTCAAGAGGAATTGTAGTGGCGGCTTGCAAATTTTGGAGACGAATGGTGGGAGTATAAAATTTTCTGAGGCTTTGGGTCTAGAGGTATAACAAAATTAATTACATCAATTTTATATAACAACTTTTTTATTACAAAACAGCTACAAAGGCTATGAGAAATTAACTTGGAGTGAGGCCTTGAGCTTCGCCTATATCTTGGTGCACCAGATTATGCAAACTCAACGTTGGCTAGGGAAGAAGCTTGAACCCATTAGTTCAATTACATGATATATGATTGAGAATTATACATAGGTTGCATTCCATAAAGGACCTGGGTTCGATTCCTAGGACCAAAACTTTAGCATTATTATGACTCATTTTTTATAATGACTGACAGTGATATTAAAACAAGAAAAAACAAAGAAGAACTACCGGTCACAGACCGACCAGAGTAGCAAACATGGCACAGACGCCGTAGAAACGCAAAAAAAGGCACAACGAATAAGAAACAGAAGAAACATGAAAAACACAGAAAAGAAGAGAAATCCATCGGGCCAAGCACCACCGGTCGGAGGGAGACAAGAACCATGCCAGAAACCAAGCCCACAACTGCACAGACGTTCCGGGGGTCACCGGAGGAAATGGACGGTGAAAGAAATGTAGTGAAATAGCCTACAGAGAAACGAGTCAAGATCCAGAGATCCACGAAGTCTGAGAGGCGGTGAGGGGCGGTCGGGAGGACAGGCCACTGACGGGAACAAAAGCTGCACCAAGCAGAGCCTTGTTGGATTAATATCCTCAATTGTGGGCACATATGTAAAATGTATGATGTTATTATAAAGTATGCCACAAAATCAAGTGACCAATTATGTTAGGCGTGTCATAGGTATTAAAGTGTCATGAAAATAAAAGTGTAGATACCATAAGATATATTTATAATTCAATGAGGGGTAGAGTTATAAATATTTAATAGTTGATTTAATAATCAATTATATAAAGAGGTAGTGGTCCCCAAGAAATATGTTAACTTGTATTACTCTTGTCCCCGTCAGAGAGTTTTTACGATAAGGGCTAACCTATCTTTTTGGAAGATCAATACCAGAGATTTGAGATTTCAACATAAAGATTCAAGGTTTTCAATCTATTGATTAATTCATGTACACTTCCGCTTTCGGTTTATTGTTCTTGATGATTTGACATGATAGATCTTGGGTATTAGTTTTCATATCTATTATGTTTTGGTTCTAAGAAATGGTATTAGAGACTTGTCATGTTGAATCATTAAGAATGAATTAATTTATTATTATTATTGGTTCGTTATTAAGGCTTTATGGATTTATAATTATATTAAAATTTTAGGTTTTAACCTTTTAGGTTTTCGATTTAATAATAATCGGTTACAATGCTTTTTGGTATATATTATTGCGATTAATTTTCAGAATTCTATTAAATATTCTTGCGATTGGATTGCCCTAAGTTTAATGCATAAACAATTTGTTTTTGCTTTTCGAATCATTATGATTTTAGTTTTTGATTAATTATTATTCTTCACCATCACGTAATTCTTCGTGAATGTATTAAGGTTAGCAATCCAACGCATAACATATTTCAGAGACAAATGCACTTATATGTTATGACAATTAAAGTTTTTTGTTGATTCATTATGAGCTTCTTCTTTTTTTCATAATGGATTCAGACGAGTTGCACTCGTATATTTTGAATTTTAGGTTTGACATGTATACATTGTTTAATCAAAAGAGTATTTATATGTTTGCAATATGTTTTATATATTTGTTTTAAAATATATATTTAATTCGGTTTGATTAAAATTTTAGTTTTGATCGTAAGTTATTAAGAAAAAAAGGACTTGGGCTTTGTCGTGGTAAATTTACCGTAACCTAGAAACTTTATAATCATGTTAACTCTCAAAACTTTATATTCAGATTATCTCTTAATATTTTTTTTGACATTATGCGTAATGATGTCATTAATGTTATCTACGGAATATACATTCGGTTTAGGAAAACATGTCATTAATCTTATGAAATTCATATCCTATTCAGTTTGATCAAGAATTTTAATTTTAACCATTAAATTATTATGGATATATTCAAGTTTCATGTGATCATTTTATGAATTATTCATATATATATAAGCAAAAAGGGGGTTAAGAAAAAAAGAAGAAATCTGATGGGAGAAGTGGCTGATGGGCGACGATGTTGGACGCTGTTTATCGGAAATCTGCCACCACAATTACATTGGAAAGGAGTTTGGTGGGTATTTTATAGACATGGGGTCGTGGTCGATGTCTTCGTACCAGCAAAGAGAGCGAGAGACGGATCAAGGTTTGAATTTGTTAGGATGAAAACAAAAGTTGATGCCGATAAGGTTATTGAGAGATTTGACGGCTTTAGGCTATACGGATCAAAAATCAAAGTTCAAATGGCACAGAGGGATAATCGCAGTACTTTTTGGCGCCGTCGGAGGGACGGATTTCTTGCAGGGTTGGATGTTCTTGGAAGCACAAGGTCGGGTATGGCAGTATCTAATCGGACGAAAGTGCAAAGGAACTTAGAGAAAGGTGAAATTAGGGTTCTATTGAATGACAAACCTATTGAATATCACAAGTTGGAGGGGGTCGTTGATCAGGAAAAATTAGAGATATTGAAGAATTGCGCAGTGGGTTATTGTCGAAAGCCGATATCGATAATTGAATTGGCGACTGAATTTAAGAAAGCACATATCAGTAGGGTTTCATTAATGTGGGTGGCAGGTACATTAATTCTGTTAATGTTCCCAGATCAGGAAACTAGAAATGAGTGCGTGGAATCGGGATACTTCTCTCCATTGTTGGAGAATGTTATGGAATGGGTGCCAGAATGTGTTATACCAAATCGGCGAGTGTGGGTCTCGACGTGTGGGATACCGATTCACGCCTGGTTCAAAGGGACATTTCGGAATATTGCAATTTTGTGGGGGGAGTTAGTTATCATTGAGGAGGAAACATCGGCACCAGTTTCGTTTGAAAGAGCAAGATTTCTTATTGAGACGAATTGGTTTCTACCAATTGAGGAAACATTGAATATCTTGATTAGTGACAAACAATATCGTATCCGTGTGGCGGAGATTGGCGAAGTTCTTCTTAAAGAAAGGAGGGAGGTTGCGGAGGGGGAAAATTGCTCGAATGAGGAGGAGTCGAAGGGTGTAAGTCGGATTACTGATTTTGAAACTGATACTGTGTTGGCGGGGCAACATCAACCTTTGATATGTGTGGAAGGGGAAAGGGAAGACACATTGGTTCCGAATTCAATAAATTAGGCATCCCTAAATAGTTGGAAGATCAATAAACTATGGAAGGACAATCGTATGGCTGATGATCACGTGGTGGGGTCCCATTCCATGCAGCGGGATGTTTCTTCTAATGGACGTCATAATTATGGCTTTGCGGATGAGGATGTTGGCGTGGTGGACAGGGATGTGACTGGACACCAAAGTCTTGACGTTAGTGAAAGCGAGAGAGGCGTTGGGGATGCGATGTGTTGTGAGGATGAGGTTGGGCCTCAGTCCGAAGTAAATAGGGCTGGTGTCGCTACATTAACTGAGTATAAAGGTCGTCAACGACGAGTATGACAACTATCAGAATTACTTCGTACCTTAGGATTGAAGGAGAACACCGGGGAGGGTGCACCGATAGTGGTAAAGAGAGGGCGGGGTAGACCTCGGAAAAATCCTCCGTCAGAGTCGACAACATTGGCGAACAGTTCCCTTTCGGATTCAGATTTCTTACAGAGAAATATGAGTATTTTAAAGGAAGCACACGAAACGTTGGAATTGGGGAAATTGTTGGGTGCAGAAATGATAGGAAATGAGGAGAACGTTATAAGAGATATCGCTCGGCTCATTAAGGCGAGAGATACACACTATAATTAAAGGAGATATGTGGGTGTTGTCGTGGAATGTGCGGGGATTGGGAGCGGCCGCGAAGAAAAGAGTGGTCCGTAATTTAATACGACAACACAGAGGTGAGTGTGATGTTCTAGTGGAAACAAAATTGGAAATGATATCTGAAATTATGGTGAGTAAAATTTGGGTGACGGACAAGTTTGATTTTGCATTCACATTGTCGATAGGAAAATCAAGGGGGATTCTTGTTTGTTGAGATAAAGACCGGGTCCAGGTGTCCAGGAAAGTTGTAGGTGAATGTTTTGTTGCCATAGAAGGCTGCTGGGTACTCAACAATTGGGTTTGTGGCTTGATTGGGATCTATGCGCCTTGTGAGGTGGAACAACAGGGATTGTTATGGAGGGAACTTTCAGCTGCCGTCCTTGCCCGTGTGATCCCATGGTGTTTGATTGGGGATTTTAATATGATCACGTTTTTATCGGAGAGGCAAGGTCGTATTTCTACGACTCGAGGTATGGATGCTTTTGTCGATTTTATTCATGCAAATGGTTTAAGTGATATAGATTTATGTGAGCACTCTTTTACGTGGTTTGGCCCCAAGAATAGATGTAGTCGTATTGATCGGTGTTTAGTATCGGCGTCATGGTCGGATCCATTTGAGCAATTGAATTTTTCCTCGTTGCCGCGAGGTCTATCGGATCATACGCCGTTGTTGCTTGTGAGTGATAACTTGGATTAGGGTCCGAGGCCTTTTAGATTTATTAATGCTTGGGTGGGGAGCGAAAATATGTGAGGGATTTGGAAGCGGAATGGTTGAGGATTTCCACGTTACAGATTAATGGGGGTATGGTAGAGAAGTTGCGTACGTTGAAAGTTTTTTTTTTTTGCATGGATGGAATAAATCGGTGTTTGGTAATATTGAACATATGATTGAGCTAGCGACAAATGCCATTGACGTGATTGATGGGAATGTATGTGTGGGTAATATGTCTGATTCACAAGTGAGGAACAAGCGTAAATGTTGCGTGTAAAAGAGTCCTATCGCAAATAGTGCAAGTGTACACGACGCAAGTAGTAAAGTGATATGAGAGTATCGGATATCATCTCCACAAGGACTGGAAATAACTCTTATCCTTGAATTTCTGCACAAGAGAAAGAAATAGTTTAATTGAATTTGTGAAGTAATGTTGGGAAACAAGTAAAGTAAAAGATAGAGAAATCAGATTTAAAGAATATGCCGGTATTGATTTGCTCAGTAGTGTAGGTGTTTCACTGTTAGAGAATCTTCTGTCATCGTTCCTGTCGCAGTAGAGGTCTGTTGACGTCGCGGCAGTGATCAACAACTTTGTACTTCAAGCTTGGCAAGAATCCTTGCTATGACTTGTCCTATTTCTAGGCTCAAGTTCTGTTGATGAACACTTCTAGATGATACCTCCCGGCGTGAATCGAAGGGTGAACACCAATGTTGTTGAATTCTTCCTTAGCCACTTAACCTCGTACTTATCCCTAAGCCGAGATGGTTTAACCATAAACTGGAAAACGTGTATTTAATATATTTGTATGCTTGACTCTCCCGATATCAAACAAATGGATAACCTCACAATGCTCTCCTGATACTCTAGCGAGATATGAAAAACCAAAATAAATAAACTTGAAGTTTTTATTTCATGACAGAAAATTCCTAAAACAATACAATCCTTACAACTACTTTACAGGATCAACCCTTAGCCCTAGGGGAAGTTTAGAACATGGTGAAGAGGGGAAAACGACAAGGGTTTAGGGGAAGACGGCTAAGAATGAGATATCCTTTCCTAGGTCGAATTACATGCATTTATATAGGCCTTGGGTCCAAGTTTTCTAATATGGCAAGAATACAATTTCGAATTAAAGTGCAACTCTAATTAAAACTAAATCTTTTGAGTAGTTGTCTTGAATTCGTCCTCTTTTCTTGCCTTGAATTTATTCCTTGAACTTTGGGCTTGACCTTCATTCTGCCTCAGGGCTTAGAAAAATATGGAAGTGGTCCATGACAGGCTGGCTTGAAATCCTCTATCTATCGAGCTCCACTTCACTTTTCCACCTCAGCATTTTGTCGTCATGGCTGCCACGGCAGTGGTCACGACAGCGTTTGCTTCTCGACTCCAGCTCTGCGATCCGCCTTTGTTCCTTTACTGCCATGAGTCTGCCACGGCAGATACCTGCAAAAGTAACCAAATTCAGTAGCAATTGTGTCATTTTATCTAATTGTGATGTATGTGCAGAAATCTATCCTAAATGCAATGAATTATGCTTGAATGCATCAGAAATATGGGTAAATGAGGGGTAAAATATTGAACTTTTATACACTCAACACACCCCCAAACTCAAGTTCTTGCTTGTCCTCAAGCATATACGACCTAAATACAAATAAAAACATTATGGCTTAGCTTAATTCCGTGAACTTTTATTACCTACCACACATTCACTATCAAGAGCAGTACCTTGTTGGGTGTTTCAGGATTTATCCGGAACAATGCTATGGTTCTTGTGCAGTGTGTGCATGTTTTGTGAACAAATATGTGCCTAGACTCCTTTAGTTTACTAGAATAGTTATGTTTACAAACTTGAGTTTTATGCCAATCTCATTTTTTCTGGAGGCAATTCTTAGGCTCCTTTAGTTTTTTCTAACTTAAGCTCAAAGAAAAATCTTCCTAAAATCATTGTAAGGCAGTTTTGCGGGCAGTAAGTCTAAAATGTTTCTTTCTTTTATTCCTAGAGCCAGTGATAGACACCTCTAGGGGCAGCTCAAGTGGGTAAACCTTCCTATTCTAGTTCACTACTAAAGTCTAGACATCATAAGAGTCACAAAGGGTGTTCTAAAGATCAGAACTATAGCAAGGCTCTAAATAGTTCCTAAAACCATCCTAAAGGCACTGTCACGACAGAGTATGTTGCGGCATGTAAGTTTAGTTCAAAGACTTAAGCCAAGTTTTTGTTTTTATTTTCATTTTTTTGACACAAAATAAACTTAAAAATGAGACAAAATTTAAAGACACAACTTAAGAAAAACATAAGAAAAAAAAGTACATCACAAAATAGATAAAACAACAGCAAAGACATCAAATATATAAGTGAAAGCACTTAAGTGGAGGAGCTGTCGTTGCTGTTGCTGCTGACTTGGAGCTGTTGACGGGCAGTGACCTTGACGGCCGGGGCTGGCAAGTTGCTGGGGGACGCAGAGGCCATTTTCTTCTTAGCCTCTCGAGGTGGCTGGACGCGGGTCAGTGAGATGTGTGGGGGCTGGTCCAGGACCTCGAGATCATCATTGCTGCTACTGCTGCTGCTGGCAGATTTGTCGTGGTAGGGTCCTTCGACAGTCTCATTCAGCTTCTTCATTTTCATCGGAGGGAAGTCCTTGGAGATGTCTCGGGCTACAGATGGCTCTGAGTCAGAGTTTTGCCAGACGGAGGAGGAGGAGAACCGTTCAAAGTATTTGGGGTCGATCTCCGGTAGGGGGTCCTTCCTCTTCTCTCCTCTAAAAGTGGCAGATTTTCTACCGCCTTCGCCGGTCGTGGCAGGTGTGGGTGTGGAGGCAGCAGAGAGAGTTCTGGGGCTCACAACAAGTGTGGGTGCAGCAAAGAGATTTTCTAGGAAGGAGGGGAATTGCACATTAGTAAAATTTAAATCATTCTTAATAAATTTTACCGTTACGGCAGTGAAGTCCCTCATAAAACCCATCAGGCCGAGCTTTCATGCTTCCATTTGTTGTAGCAGCGTTAGAATTTGGCTGGAGGTGTCTGCCGGTGGTGTTGTTGTCGGCTGCTCTGGTTCTGCGGCGACAGGTTTAGAGGAGTCAGGGTCTGTCGTTGGTTCTGTCACGGCAGAGGGGTTTATGTACGACAGAGGGGTGTCAGTTTTCAATCCCATAAGACTGTAGATATTCTGTTGTGTCCACCCTTTCCCGGACCTTGATATCCTCGTTGATTTCTGGCACGTTGTTGCCCCGACAGATTGTGGTGATGAGATAGGGGAAGACTAGGGGGCCTGACGGTCGGAGAGCACACTCGAAGATTCCGTCTCGGATGTAGCGACCAACGTTGATTTTCCTCTCGTTTAGAATGAAGTGGACGAGGGCTAACCTCTGCCGGTCGACAGTGGTGTTGTAGGAGGTAGGCATGAGGCGTTTTTTGACAAAATGGTTCCACAACTTGGCTTGTGGGGTCAGCTGGGTCCTCCTCACAGTCCACCGACGCTTCGGGTCTTCGTTCCACTCCGTGCCTTCCTCTGTCACTTCTGCCATGACAACATCATAGTCTGCCGGCGACAGACTGTTCACGAACCTCCAGTGGGCGTCCTCCTTCCTACTCACGTACAGCCCATATAGCGTGTTGATGTACGCCGGCTCAAGGGAGATTTCCTTGCCTCGGACTGTCATTGTCGTGGCATCCTTATCGGTGACGACATCGTAGAATTCAAAGATGAGGGTTACATTCATTTCCTCGGGCTGGGCATCAAATTTCTGCCACTTAAGGGCTTGTATCTTCTTAGCGATGGAGCCTTCTAGCCCTAGCTCTCCCGTTTGTTGGGTATAGATGAACCCTCGTTCTTCCCACATTTCCCTCTTCTGGAAAGAACCGTAGTACCTTTTTTCTTAATCTGTGGATGCGAACCGGTTGGGTATGCCGCTGTGGCTTGGTGTTGACACTGTCGTGGCAGAGGTGGAGGCAGCGCTGCGTTGGGTGTTTCTGCTAGCCATTGCAAGGAACTGTAGCAAAATGAAAGAAAATTTTCTGAGATCTAAAATAGAGGAAGCAAGTTGAGAGAATGAGAATGAGATGAAAAATGAAAAGGGAGTGGGGGTTTATATAGAACAGGGTTTTTCTGCCCGTTGGGACTGTAACGGTAGGCGCGAATAACGGGGCCAGCTGTTACGCGGTTTCTGACGCGTCTGTCACGCGTTTATGTGTCTGTCGCGACAGCTCCGTGACAGGCTATCTTCTCTGTGTCTGTCGCGACAACTGGTGACAGGCTGTGACAGCAAGCGTGTCTGTTGGGCTTTTTGGGCTGATATGAATGCGTTGGGGTGGTTCATTCCACCTCCTTACTTTGCTTCCTTTAATTCCTAAAAATAATTAAATAAGTAAACTGAATTAAAATCTTAGTTCCTAAAATAAAAAAATCTTAATTCCTAATAAATAAATAATTTAAATAAAAAAAACTAAGTTAAATTAGGGATGCCTTGAGGGGCATCTCCTAAAGTAACTACTTCCTGCATCCTTGGGGCTTCAGTACCCTGATAATGCTTGAGCCTCTGTCCATTGACCTTGAATTGGTGCCCATCCTTCATTGATTTGATTGTAATGGCACTATGAGGGAAAACTTGGAGAACCTGGAAAGGACCAGTCCACCTAGATTTAAGCTTTCCTGGGAAAAGCTTCAACCTAGAGTTGAATAACAACACCTGCTGCCCTGGGCAGAACTGTCGTGGCAGCAGCTTCCTGTCGTGCCACTTCTTGGTTTTGTCCTTATAGATCTTGGCATTGTCGTAGGTCATTGCTCGAATTTCCTCAATCTCATTCAAGTCTAGTAGCCTTTTCTGTCCTACCTTATCCAAGTCAATATTTACTGCCTTGATAGCCCAGTAAGCTTTGTGTTCTATCTCAACAGGTAAATGACAGGTTTTCCCATAGATGAATCGATAGGGTGACATCCCCAATGGTGTTTTGAACGTTGTTCTGTAGGCCCAGAGTGCATCATTGAGATGTAGAGCCCAATCCTTTCGAGCGGGTTTAACCATCTTCTCTAGTATGTTCTTTAATTCAATGTTGGATATCTCGGCCTGCCCATTGGTTTGAGGGTGGTATGCTGTTGCAATTCGGTGCTTCACTCCATATTTCCTTAACGCAGCAGCAATTACCCTATTATCGAAATGTCTCCCCTCGTCGCTAATTATCGCCCTGGGAATGCCAAACCTTGAGAAAATGTTCTTGTGAAGAAATCTTTGTACAGTCTTGGCATCATTCTTTTGAGTGGCTATCGCTTCTACCCACTTTGACACGTAGTCCACTGCCAGTAGGATGTACAAATTCCCACAAGATGCTGAGAATGGCCCCATGAAGTCGATTCCCCATACATCAAAGATTTTGACCTCTAATATGTTCTACAGTGGCATCTCATGCCTTCTCGATATGTTCCCAGCTCTTTGGCACTTGTCACAGCTCTTGTAAAAAGCTTGTGCATCCTTGAACAGTGTGAGCCAATAGAGACCAAATTGTAGAACCTTGGCAGCGGTTTTGTTTCCCCCTAGGTGTCCTCCATAAGGGGAAGCATGATAGTGGTGAAGTACAGCTTTCTGTTCGTCCTGTGGTATGCATCTTCTGATAATTTGATCTGCACAATGTTTGAAAAGAAGAGGTTCGTCCCAATAATAATGTTTTGCATCATTTTGGAACCTCTTCCTTGCTTGGTAGTTAAGCTCAGGAGGTAATAACCCACTTACAATGTAATTAAACAATGTCAACATGCAGAAGGGTTTCAGAAAGCTTACCTGCCACCATGGCTGTCGCGGCAGTGCTGGTGGCAGCAAACAACTTCTCATCTGGGAAGGTCTCCAATATGTTGGTCTTGTCTGTTGATTGACTCCTTCCTATCTCCAGCCTTGACAAGTGGTCTGCTACTTGGTTCTCTGTTCCCTTTTATCCTTTATGTCAATGTCAAATTCTTGCAGCAATAGAATCCAACGTATCAATCTAGGTTTTGCATCCTTTTTCGTGAACAAATACTTTAGTGCTGAATGGTCTGTATGGACCACCACCTTTTTTCCAAATATATACGGAACTTGTCGATTGAGAACACCACTTCTAACAGCTCCTTCTCTATCGTAGTGTAGTTGATTTGGTCATCATTCAGTGTTTTGCTGGCATAGTAAATCACATGGAAGAGCTTATCCTTCCTCTGCCCTAATGTTGCCCCGACAACGTAATCACTAGCATCACACATTATTTCAAATGGCAAACTCCAGTCTGGTGGCTGTACGATCGGGGCTGTTACCAGCTTCTCCTTCAGTATTTTGAATGCCTCAATACATTCAGCATTAAAAACAAAGGGCCGATTCTATTCCAATAGGTGGCATAGGGGCTTGGTGATCTTCGAAAAATTGGTTATAAATCGTCGATAAAACCCTGCATGCCCTAAAAACTTTGAATCCTTTTGACTGTGGTGGGTGGCAACAGCTTTTCAATAACATCTATTTTGGCTCTGTCCACCTCTATGTCGCAGCAGCTCACCTTGTGGCCCAGTACTATTCCTTCATCTACCATGAAGTGGCATTTTTCCCAGTTCAAAACCAAGTTCGCCTCTTCGCATCTCTCAAGAACCTCATGTAAGTTGCCTAAACAACCTTCATAGCTGTCTCCAAAGACGGAAAAGTCATCCATGAAAATCTCTAGGAAATCCTCCACCATGTCGGAGAATATTGCCATCATGCACCGTTCGAAGGTTGCTAGTGCATTGCAGAGCCCAAATGGCATTCTTCGAGAGGCATAGGTGTCGTGCGGGCATGTGAAAGTGGTTTTCTCTTGCTCCTCCAATGCGATTGCTATTTGGTTATAACCTAAACAACCATCAAGAAAACAATAGTAAGGTTTCCCCGCTAATCTATCAAGCATTTGATCAATAAAAGGTAAGGGGAAATGGTCCTTCCGAGTAGCTTTGTTAAGCTTTCGGTAATCCATACAAACCCTCCAACCGGTCACAATCCTGGTTGGGATTAGTTCGTTTTCTTCATTGGTTACTACGTTTATTCCTTCCTTTTTGGGCACACATTGCACCGAGCTCACCCACTTGCTATCCGAGATGGCGTATATGATTCCAGCGTCGAGCTACTTGATAATTTCTTTCCTCACCACCTCTCTTATAGCCTCATTTAATCATCTTTGGGCATCAATGGTTGGCTTATGATCAACCTCCAAGAGGATTTTGTGCATGCATAATGCCGGACTGATGCCTTGGATATCATCTATAGTCCATCTAATGGCCTTCTTATGCTGTTGTAGCATTTTGATTAGCCGCTGCTCCTGTTCCTGCATCAACTTGGAAGAGATGATTACGGGCAACGTATCATTTAAACCAAGAAAGACATATTTAAGCTTCCCTGACATGGGTTTAAGGTCTAGAACATGTGGGTTTTCAATGGAAGGCTTCTGGATTACATGTTCATTCGAGGTATAATTTAAAGGCTCGAAGAACATACCTGGATGTGTGCCTATCCAATTTACCTCCTCAGAACCTTCAACGTCAGATGTTTCTGAGGAGTCACTGTCGTCGTTGCTGCCGTGGCAGTCTTCCGGGTGACTGTGGTGGCAGTGACCAAACTGTCTGTCGTGGCAGCTCGACCTGATGCAGGGATGGTCAAGGACTACTTTAGAGACTGCCTTGCACTCTTCTTCTGCATCAGCCTGTTTTATTGCTTGGAGAACATTGAGTTTGATTTGCTGATCATTCACTCTCATGGTCAGTTCTACTTTCTCAAAAGCGATCACAGTTCTGCCTGTGGCTAGGAAGGGTAGCCCCAGGATGATCGGTGCGTTTTCATCTACTTCACAGTCTAAAACAAGAAAGTCAACAGGAAAAATAAATTTATCCACTCTTACCAGAATATCTTCGATCTTCCCTTCTGGTTGTACATAAGAGCGGTCTGCCAACTGTAGCATGACTGTCGTGGGCCTTGCTTGTCCAATACCTAATTTCTAAAACACAGATTTGGGCATTAGGTTTATGCTAGCACCAATATCACAATGTGCCTCACCCACGAACTTATCGCCAATTATGCACGGTATGATGAAGCTCCCATGGTCCTTCTTATTTTGGGGTGGATACTTGTGCAAGATTGTCATGCATCATTATGTCATCTTCATTGTCTCAAATTCCCCAAGTCTGGACCTTTTGGACATTGCGTCCTTGAGAAACTTAGCACATCCAGGCATCTTCTTGATGACCTCTAGTAGCGGTATGTTAATGTGTACTTGCTTAAAAATAGGGAAAACTACACCGGTGGTCCCCAAAATATTATTGTCTTCCTATTTTGGTCTCAAAACTATATTTTTTGGCAAAACCGTCCATTCTGTTACATAATTCTTCTGTTTTGGTCCCCCGTCGTTAAAAACTAACAAAATTGCTGACGTGGAATTTTTTTTCTTATTTTTTTATAATTTTCTCTCTCCTATATATATTATTTAATTTTTTTATTCAGACTAATATGGTGATGACACGTTTCACCACCATAACAAAGAAAATAAATTCAATGTGAGGGGAGCTGGGATTCAAACCCATGTCCCCTAGCTCTAAAGTTATTGAGCTAACCACTAAGCTAAACTCCAAGTGCTAATATGTTTTAGCACAAATTATCTTTAAAGCAATCAAAATAGTGTTGTATAAATTTACCTGCTACTACTTATTTTCCTGGTTTTGCTTTCTTTAACTCATACAGACCCATAAAAGTTCCAAGCAACTTCTAAAACCTTCTTTCATGCTTAGGGTAAAGCAATTTACCCTTTGCATAACTAATTTACAAAGCCAAAAGTGGAAAAGAAAAAAATAATGTAGAGATGACCTTTGTAAATTGTTAATAATCTCTCAATTTTCTGTTGTACTTACCTGAATTTGTCTCAATTTTAGGGTTGCAGTTGAGTCGCTTGAAGCTAAAAAATCAGAATTGCAAAAGAGACTCACAGAAGAGGTTCTGCCTTTACCCACCCTATCTAGTTATTGTTATTGCAACAAGTTTTTTGAACTTTTCATATTAAGTCATCTTTCTAATGTAGATTGAAGGTAATAATGTTCTTGAAGCCAGCTTGGAAAAACAAAAGAAGGCATTGCATGAGCAACGGTTAGCTCTTGAGAAAGAGGTATGTTTATCAGGAGATTTTTTCTTTGTTTATTTCTTCTGTGCTGTCTTTTATTTTCATGCATTATGTTAGAGATCTGTTTTTGCATTTCTTTCTTTCCTCTTCAATATCGAATCTTTTTTCACATAGCTTAGCTAAAACAAGTCCTAATTATATGAAAGTAGTACCAGTTAGCAAATTCAGTTTTTCTTTGAAATCTGAACCTCTTTACCTACTTATTGGAATTTAGTGTTTAATTTGTTAGCATGAAAGTAGTACCAGTTAACAAATTCAGTTTTTCTCAAAGCCATGTAAAGGTACATTCCAATAAATGGTCAAATGTAGATTATATCCCACTGCTCTGTCGACTGTCGGTGCAGTATCCTAATCTGGTCTCTTAAGCAGTTTTTCTTTTTCTTAAACTTGCTTCTCCTGGTTATGTTGGAATCTGTTTTGAATGGAATTCTCTGAGCCAAGAACATGCCTCTGCAGAAAATGAATGTGGACAAAGCGGAACCTGCGATAGTTTCAAACAAGCGCTATACTAAAAGTAATTCCAAGAAGTCAGCTATGAAGGGAGAGGTATGTTTTATTCTACTTTGACACGAGACCAAAATTATATCAAGCTGTAATGCAGTTTCCTAGAATTTGAATCCATCACCATCAAAATTATTGCTTTAAAGATAATTTGTGCTAAAACATATCAGCACTTGGAGTTTAGCCTAGTGGTTAGCTCAATGACTTTATAGCTAGGGGACATGGGTTCAAATCCTAGCTCCCCCCTCACATTGAATTTATTTTCTTTGTTATGGTGTGACACGTGTCACCACCACATTAGTCTGAATAAAAAATTTAAATAATGTATATATAGGAGAGAGAAAATAATAAAAAATATTTAAAAATTAAGAAAAAAAATTCCACGTCAGCAATTCCGTTAGTTTTTAACGACGGGGGACCAAAACATGAGAACTATGTAACAGAAGGGATGGTTTTTCCAAAAAATATAGTTTTGAGACCAAAATAGGAAGACGATAATAGTTTGGGGACCACTGGTGTAGTTTTCCCTTTAAAATATCATAAATCTTTTTAAGTTGGTACTCTTGTTTCTGCTTTTGTAACCACTGTGGAAAAGGAGGTGGAGGACGGTAATCTTCAAGGCGTCCTTCACATGGAATTCGGATCTGAGGAGGCTTAGGTTCTTCAGCATCTTCTGCTTGCTCCTTTGTCCCTTCTGCTGTCGCGGCAGGTGTGTCGACAGCAGGTTGTTTTTCCTCTGCCGGGGCAGTGTTCACGACAGGTGTCTCTAGGGTCGGATCCTCACTCAGCATATCTTTCATCTTTGGCCCTTGTAACTGTTTCCCACTCCTAGTTGTGATTGCTTTACATTGCTCATGTGTGGGTTTTCTAGTGACCTCAGTATCACTAGGGAATCCTCCGTTCTGCCTCGGCTTGATATACTATGAAACTTGGCCCATTTGTGTCTCCAGAGATTTTAGGGTAGCCTCAAGGTTTGTCATCCTCATCTCTGTCTTGTCCATGAATGACTCAGTTTTCTTGACAAAGTGATCCATGTTTGCCATGTATGCTCCCGTCTGTGACATAAAGGTTGCCAAGGTCTGTTCCAGTATACTAGGTGATGCTGCCTGCGGCTGTTGTTGCTGCTGCTGTCGTGACAGAATTCTAGGTACCCCTTGGTTTTGGTTGTTCTACACTGGAGGATTCAGTGCGTTGTTCGGGTTGCTCCAGGAAAATTTTGGATCCTTCCTCCAGTTGGGATTAAAATTGTTGGAATCATAATTTCTTGGTTTGTTATAGTTCCCAACATACATCCCTTCTTCCAACTGTAAAGGACAGTCTTCTGAATTGTGGTTCCCACTACAGGTTTCACATACCTCTTCTACAGAATATAGGACTTTAGAATCTTTCCGCTACAGATTTTCGACTATCTTTGTGAGGTATGCAACCTGTGATTTCATCGAGTTATCAGCTTCGTAATCATTTACAAATACTCCTCGTTTGCCTCCTCTCCTAGCTGTAGGAAATTTCTCATCGTTCTTTGCTAGCTTCTTCAACACTATTATTGCCTCGTTTGGTTCCTTATCCTGTAATTGCACATTCCCTGCTGAATCTATTCTCAGTCGAGTATGTGCGTTGGCAGCGTTGTAGAATTTGACGACCTGATTCCACACTGGGAATCCATGCATCGGGCAGTTCCGTAAAAGAGTTGTAAATCTGTCCCACGCCTCGTGCATTGGTTCATCATCTTCCTGTTGAAAAGTAGCAATCTCATTACGCAATCTTTTAGATAAATGAGAAGGATTAAAACGAGAAAGGAATTCACGAGAGAGATCTGCCCAAGTTCGTATTGAACCCGGCGTTAACTTGTTCCTCCAAGTTTTAGCTCTATCTCTCAATGAATGAGGAAATAACCGGAGCCTCAGTACTTCTGGATTTATTCCTAGGAGTCTGAACGATCCACGGATTTCTTGGAACGTTTTAAGATGTTCTCGGGCATCCTCAGTTGCAGAACCACTAAACTGGCCAACGAAATTTGTCATGCTGAACATGACAGGTTTCAGCTCGAAGTTTTCAGCTTCCACTTCTGGCAAGGTGGTTTCCAATTCAACATGGTCATTGTCCATGTAGTCGCGACAAGTCTGTCGTGCGGCAGCGGCAGCAGGTCGTTCGTTCCGGGCATCTTGGGGAGGATCAACAATAACTCTCTGGTTATTGTTGTTGGGGTCATCTATCCCGTCATTTTTCCTTTCGTTCATCATTGCTCCTAGTATCTCCTCAAGATAGTTGTTTCTTGCTATCAAGAGCCGGGCTTGGTTCCTGAGTTGGTACGTGCGTTCGATTTCTGGGTCTAGTTCGTACTCAGGTTCTTTGCCTCGTCTAGATCTGTGCATAAGCAAACAGCAAACCTTGTGAAAAGCACGGGGTAAATAACAACACTAAAAAAACAGAAAAATAAAAAGAAAAGGTGCAGTAATAAAAAGGGTAAAGATATGTTGCCAGTCCCCGACAACGGCGCCAAAAACTTGTTGCGTGTAAAAGAGTCCTATCGCAAATAGTGCAAGTGTACACGACACAAGTAGTAAAGTGATACGAGAGTATTGGATATCGTCTCCACAGGGACTGGAAATAACTCTTATCCTTGAATTTCTGCACAAGAGAGAGAAATAGTTTAATTGAATTTGTGAAGTAATCTTGGGAAACAAGTAAAGTAAAAGATAGAGAAATCAGATTTAAAGAATAGGCCAGTATTGATTTGCTCAGTAGTGCAGGTGTTTCACTGTTAGAGAAACTTCTATTTTCTGTCGTCGTTCCTGTTGCGGCAACACCTGTCACAGCAGAGGTCTGTTGACGTCGCGGCAGCGATCAACAACTATGTACTTCAAGCTTGGCAAGAATCCCTGCTATGACTTGTCCTATCCCTAGGCCCAAGTTCTGTTGATGAACACTTCTAGATGATACCTCCCGATCTGAATCGAAGGGTGAACACCAATGTTGTTGAATTCTTCCTTAGCCACTTAACCTCGTACTTATCCCTAAGCCGAGATAGTTTAACCATAAACTGGAAAATGCGTATTTATTCTGTTCATATGCTTCACTCTCTCGATATCAAACAAATGGATAACATCACAATGCTCTCCCGATACTCTTGCGAGATATGAAAAAACAGAATAAATAAACTTGAAGTTTTTATTTCATGACAGAAAATTCCTAAAACAATACAATCCTTGCAACTACTTTACAGGATCACCCCTTAGCCTTAGGGGAAGTTTAGAACATGGTGAAGAGGGGAAAATGACAAGGGTTTAGGGGAAGACGGCTAGGAATGAGATATCCTTTCCTAGGTCGAATTACATGCCTTTATATAGGCCTCGGGTCCAAGTTTTCTAATATGGCAAGAATACAATTTCGAATTAAAGTGCAACTCTAATTAAGACTAAATCTTCTTAGTAGTTTTCTTGAATTCGTTCTCTTTTTTTGCCTTGAGTTTCTTCCTTGAACTTTGGGCTTGGCCTTCATTCTGCCTCAGGGCTCATAAAAATATGAAAGTGGTCCACGACAGGTTGGCTTGAAATCCTCTATCTATCGAGCTCCACTTCACTTTTTCACCTCAGCATTATGTCGACATGGCTGCCACAGCAGTGGTCACGACAGCGTTTGCTTCTCGACTCCAGCTCTGCGATCCACCTTTGTTCCTTTGCTGCCCTGAGTCTGCCACAGCAGATACCTGCAAAAGTAACCAAATTCAGTAGCAATTGTGCCATTTTATCTAATTGTGATGTATATGCAGAAATCTATCATAAATGCAATGAATTATGCTTGAATGCAGCAGAAATATGGGTAAATGATGGGTAAAATATAGAACGTTTATACACTCAACATTAAACTTCAGAATGAGTTGTGGAAACTAACACACCTAAGGGAGTCATTATGGCTGTAACCCCCTTAACCCGGCCTAGACGGTTGACCCGAATTAAGAAAGTCACACGGGGAAAACCAAAGTCAACCCGAAAGTCAACCTTGATTAACGACCTTTTTTTTCTTTTTAACCTTGTCTAGATGCACTTTAGACCTAATTGTGATCACACAAACATCATACCAAAAGATCACAGACATCAGAGATCAAACAGGGACTTAATTGAACAAATTACAACTTTAGGGACCAAATTGTAAATTCTGATAATTATAAGAACTTAACCCAGAATGAAGTTACCATCTTGAAATTAATCATATTTCATGCTTCTCTGTAAAATTTCAGCTCAAAAGGACTTCCCAAACTCAAACAATTGCACAAACAAGTTTCAGGACCAAAACGCAAACATTCCAAAACATATAACTGCCAATGTCAGCCCCCAACGGTCACCCGTTCCGAAACAGGCATAGCCCGTTTCGAAACTCGGGGCCGTTCCGCAACGCGTACCGAAACGGGGGTCTGGCAGTGGCCTTTCCGTTTCGGAACGGCCCCTCCCGTTTCGGACGCCTGGCACAATTAAGGCACCCGTTCCGAAACGGTAGGTGCTGTTCCGAAACACCCTGCACAGATTGCCTAAATATGCATACTTAAACATGCAATTGACCAACCAATCATGCTCCAAATGCCACCAAACTTTGCCAACATGCAATGCAACATATATGAGACATACTTGCATCAACAATTCATCAAAACATCCACATATATGAAAAGCCCCAAATCTATAGGCATGCTTCCTACACAAGTAAGCCATTCAAGCATAAACTTCCAATTCAAGCATAAGAAGGCCAACCACAAAACCAGCATTCTCAACAACATTCAACATACTTAGGGAGTTCAAAACATCTCCCAAAACATACACATAGGTCCCCCATTGCCAAATTACCAAAAGCTAAAATGTACTTAGAAAACCTTCCATACTTAGAGCTTTGTTTCCACTTGGATGCTTGCCCTCCTTGCTGCCCTCAAGTACTCTATTGTTCTGCATTATTGAATTAAGAAAACGGAAGAGAGCGTAAGCAAAAGCTTAGTGAGGAATGCTCGTAAAACCATTCAATAATGCATTTATAAAACACTTATAAATCATGCTTCAAATCATCATTTACACATGCTCAAAAGCAAACTTTAACAAGCATCTCATGCTTCATTTCATTACATGTCATATTGACCACAAGTGATACAATACATTTCTTTGAAAACAAGTTCATCAACTTTCACCCCAAGGACTTTTAAATACCTTGGACCCCAAGGACTTTTAAACACCTTGGCCATGGACTTTTAAACACCATGAATTAGATCACCTCAAGGACTTTTAAACACCTTGACCCCAAGGACTTTTAAACACCTTGGACCCCAAGGACTTTTAAACACCTTGGCCATGGACTTTTAAACACCATGAATTAGATCACCTCAAGGACTTTTAAACACCTTAACCCCAAGGACTTTTAAACACCTTGGCCATGGACTTTTAAACACCATGAATTGAATCACCTCAAGGACTTTTAAACACCTTGAGCCCAAGGACTTTTAAACACCTTGGCCTATGGACTTTTAAACACCATAGAAAGGACCACACAAGGACTTTTAACCACCTTTGTGTCCGTAACAAGAACCATCCAAGGACTTTTAACCACCTTGATGTTCTTAAGTAAACAAGGCTCACTCAAGGACTTTTAACCACCTTAGTGACCTTAACCTTTTCAAAACATCACTTGCCAATATACATCATTTTCATCAATTAATCCACTGTTTTAAAGCATTAAACCAAGCCATATTCATCATGCATTTAAAAGCATCAAACCACATTTAATCAATGTTCAAAAACAAGGAACTCTTACCTTGAGCTTCCTTTAACATATGGCTTATCAAAACAGCAAATACCATGCTAAATCATGCTTTCAAAACAGTAATCAAAACATGCAATAAACCACATTGCATCACAACAAAATCATGGCCACCACTAGAGAGAATTTTCGAAAACTTACACTCGAGCTTAGCAAAGTTGTTTAGACTTAAACTAAGCTCCCAATACATTGGTTTCAAAGCCGAAAACCCAATTTCACTCACCGATTCCACTTCGCCTCTTGCCGAAGCACCAATTCAAGCTTCCGGATCAACAACTCTTGGATCCAAAGATGCCTCCCCTGATTAAACACATTAAAGCAGAGATTTAATGCATCATCATGCATCAAAAGCTTCAATGAAAGCACTCAAACTCGCTGCTCTCATTCACACTCCAATTTCGGCCACCAAACACAACCGAAATTGCATCAAAACCACTTCTCAACAAAGCCCAGCCATAAACCAGCAAAACCTAACATCCATTAACACCATTTAACATCTAAAAACAACCTATAAACATCCTTAAACCTCCAGCAACATCAGATCCACAAGATCACCACAAAAACATCCAAGAATCACAAGCTAAACTTAGGAAACACAACCTATCCGGGATTGCATTAATCAAAACTCATTTCCTTATCAAATTAACATTCATTAATCATCATTTTAGCACCTTAAAACACTGCTTAAACAGATCCAACGAAATTTCATCAAAAACACACCAAATCTTGCATTTTAAGCCAAGATCCACTAAACAATCTTAAAAGCCATTTATAAAACATCAATTAGGGATTGAGAACTTAGGAATTTCATTAAAGAACTTGAAGTTCAGAGGAGAAGGACGTTCTTACCTCCAAACTTGAGTTTCTCCTCTTTTAGAGCCAAAAAGCTTGATGAATCAAGTAGCAAATACAAAGGTTTTGATGAGAAGATGATTAGGAATCAAATGAGGATTGAAAAGAAGTATTTAGGTGATAAAAATCAGAGGAAAAGGTCTGGAGAGAATGTGTTTGGTTTGAGAGAAAAGATGAGAGAAAATGGGAATGGAAAATTTAGAAAGTTAGTTAAAAATGACTAAAAATATCTTTCCCTCCTTTTTACTTTTATTTTAAACCATTATTAAATCATTTAATATTCTAGAAAATCTGGAGAAACTCCCCTTTGGGTAAATAGCTCCCTAAAGATTCAAAGTTTCAATCCTTTTTAAAACAGTCACAAAACTTTCAAAAATCACATTTTGGTCACCAGCCAAAATGTCGCTCTTCCAAAACCCATTTTTCAAAATTGATTTCACAGTTCACTTAATTATATTAAAAGATGATTTTAGAACATTTTTCCATATTTTTAATGCAACCCGAACTAGGCTTTCCTAATTTCACTCTCTTAGATTCGAACAGCACTTTGACCAAACCGGTCAACGCCCAAAACTTCTAAGCCCAGAACCGGGGCGTTACAACTCTCCCCCCCTTAAGAAATTTCGTCCTCGAAATTTACCTGAAGGAAAGAGATAAGGAAACTGCTTCAGCATGTCTTCCTTCCGCTCCCACGTGGCTTCCTCAACACCGCGATGCTTCCACAGCACCTTCACCAACTCAATGGTCTTGCCACGAAGAACCTTGCTATCCGAATCCAGAACCTTCACCGGTTCCTCATCATAGGTCAAATCCGGATTCAAAACCACTTCCTCCACAGGCATCACATGCGAAGGATCAGATCTATACCTCCGGAGCATAGAGACATGGAACACATCATCAATCTTCTCCAACTCCTATGGTAACCTCAACCGATACGCAACAGGACCCACACGCTCAACCACCTCATATGGTCCAATGTACCTAGGGCTCAACTTACCTTTTCGGCCAAACCGCATCACCTTCTTCCAAGGCGAAACCTTCAAGAACACACGGTCACCCACCGCATACTCTATCTCCTTACGCTTCAAATCTGCGTAAGACTTCTGCCGATCAGAAGCAGCCTTCAACCGCTCACAAATGAGCTTTACCTTCTCTGTGGTCCCTTTCAACAAAGCCGGCATCGAAACCAACTTTTGACCAGTCTCAGCCCAACAAAGAGGAGTCCTACACTTCCTCCCGTACAAAGCCTCATAAGGTGCCATCTGTATACTTGCCTGATAACTGTTGTTATAAGCAAACTCAACCAAAGGCAGATGGTTCTCCCAAGAACCTTGGAACTCAATCACGCAGCACCTCAACATATCCTCCAAAATCTGGATAACTCGCTCAGACTGACCATCCGACTGAGGATGATAGGACGTACTGAAATGCAACCTTGTACCCAGAGCTTGATGCAAACACTGCCAGAACCGCGATGTGAACCTCGGATCCCTATCCGACACGATCGACTTAGGCACACCATGCAGCCGCACAATCTCAGCAATGTACAGCTCTGCCAACCTATCCAAAGAAAACGTGGTATGCACAGGCAAGAAATGCGCACACTTCGTCAGGCGATCCACAATCACCCAGACCGAATTCTTCTTTGATGGAGACAAAGGTAAACCAGATACAAAATCCATGGTAACCCTCTCCCACTTCCATTCAGGGATTTTCAACGGTTGCAACAACCCTGAAGGAAACTGATGCTCAGCCTTAACTCGCTGACACACCAAACACTTGCTAACAAACTCCGCAACATCCTTCTTCAAACCCACCCAATAGTACTCATCACGAAGATCACGGTACATCTTAGTACTACCAGGGTGCATAGCAAAAGGACTACTATGACCTTCAGTCAGAATAGCACGCCTCAACTCGGCATCAGCAGGCACTACTATCCGACTCCCAAAACACAGCACACCATCATCATTGAAACAGAAATCCGAAGGTCTACCCTCCGCGATATCCTGAACATGAGACACCAAGGAATCATCCAACAACTTCTTATCCTTGATCAACTGAACCAAAGAGGGTTTCACTTGCAACTCAGCAACGAGACCACCATCTTGCGATATGCTCAAGCTAGCAAACATGGCTCTCAGCTCAACAGCTACCTTCCTACTCAAGGCATCTGCAACAACATTAGCTTTTCCAGGATGATACTCAATCGTCAGATCATAATCCTTGAGCAACTCCAACCAACGCCGCTGCCTAAGATTCAACTCCTTCTGAGACATCAGATACCTCAAACTCTTGTGATCCGTGTACACAGTACACTTCTCACCATACAGATAATGCCTCCAGATCTTCAGAGCAAAAACCACTGCAGCCAGCTCAATATCATGCGTAGGGTAATTGCGCTCATGCACCTTCAACTGCCGCGATGCATAAGCCACCACCTTACCCTCCTGCATCAACACACACCCCAAACCAACATAGGATGCATCACTGTAAACCACAAACTCTTTCCCTGATTCAGGCTGAATCAAGATAGGAGCTTGCGTCAAAGCCGCCTTAAGCTTCTCAAAAGCCTGTTGTCTCGCTTCCGTCCACTCATACTTAACATCTTTTTGCAACAGCTTCGTCAAAGGAGCAGCAATCTTGGAAAAACCATCCACAAACCTTCGGTAGTATCCCGCCAAACCAAGGAAACTACGGACCTCATGAACAGACTTAGGAACTTTCCAATTCATCACCGCCTCAATCTTCTGAGGATCAACACGAATCCCCTCAGCTGAGACCACATGTCCAAGAAAAACCACCTCCCTTAACCAGAACTCACACTTGCTCAGCTTAGCATAAAGCTGATTCTCCAACAAAGCTTGCAAAACAATCCTCAAATGCTCTTCATGCTCCTCCTCAGTATGCGAGTACACGAGGATATCATCAATGAACACCACAACAAACTTGTCCAGGTATTCATGAAACACACGATTCATCATGTCCATGAAAGCAGCAGGAGCATTTGTCAACCCAAACGGCATCACAAGAAACTCATAATGCCCATACCTTGTCCTGAAAGCTGTCTTAGGCACATCCACATCCTTCACCTTCAACTGATAATACCCTGACCTCAAGTCAATCTTAGAGAACACAGCAGCTCCCCGAAATTGATCAAAAAGATCATCAATCCTCGGCAAAGGATACCGATTCTTGATAGTCAACTTGTTCAGCTGACGGTAATCAATGCACATTCTCATAGTGCCATCCTTCTTCTTCACAAACAAGATCGGTGCTCCCCAAGGTGACACACTCGGCCGGATGAAACCACGATCAAGCAACTCTTGCAACTGCGTCTTCAGCTCCTTCAGCTCCTTAGGTGCCATTCTATAGGGAGTAATGGACACAGGAGTTGTATTCTCATACAGCTCAATTCCAAACTCCACCTCGCGGTTAGGAGGTAAACCAGGCAACTCCTCAGGAAAAACACCAGGAAACTCCTTCACAACTCTGATATCTTGCACCCTCAACTCTTTAGAGCTAGGATTCATCACAAAAGCTAGATAAGCTTCGCAACCTTGCCTCAGCATCCTGCTCGCCTCCAAGGTAGACACCACATTGGCAAGAAACTTCACATTCTCACCAACCACAACAACTTCATAATCATCCGCAAGCTTAAGCGAAACCCGCTTGTTCTCACAATCCACAACAGCATGATGCTCAGCAAGCCAATCCATACCAAGGATCACATCGAAACCATAGAAGGGCAACTCCATAAGATCAACATGGAAAACATGCTCTTGAACGACCAAGGGACACCTTCTATAAAGCTTCCTAGTCACAACAGTCTCACCAAAAGAACTAGTGACTCGAACACCAACATCCAAAGACTCAACAGGCAAACCAAGCAATTCAGCATGCTCACGCAAAATGTATGAATGCGTAGATCCAGAATCAATCAATGAAAGCAATGACAAGGACTGCAAAGTAAAGGTACCTGCAATCACATCCGCATCATTCCTTCCCTCACGCTGAGCATACACCCTCGCCTGGCCTCCACCTTCAGGCTGAATAGCCACAACATGGGCCACTCCACGACCACCTTCCTCTCTCCTCTGGAAATTACCACGGCCGCGCCCACGACCTCTCTGCGGTGCAGCAACAACAGGAGCACGCACCTGATCACCAGCCAACCTAGGACAATCTCGCCTCAAGTGGTCTGCAGAACCACAACTCCAGCACCCGTTACCAGCAGCCGCAACAGGAGCTTGCACCACTCTCTCGGCACGAGGACAGTCACGTTTCATGTGACCACGTGAACCACAGATCCAACAAGCACTCGGATCAGCTCTAGCATTGCCTCCTCTAGCAGGTGCACCACCACCTCTCTTAGCTGAAGACTGATACTTCTGATCACGTCCCCTCTTGTTCCGTCCACCTCCGGAACTAAACTCAGCTGATCGCTTCCCAGCACTTGCTCCAGCACCTCTCACAGATAAACCCAAGTTCATCTCAACGTCCTTGGCTCGGCCCACCAACACGTCGAAATCATCATACTCGGCGGCCAGCAAATACATTTTCACATCCGTCTCTAAACCATAACGGAACCTCTCGCACCTTGCCCGCTCATCAGGTACCAGCTCCGGTGCATACTGACTGAGTCGCACAAACTGCACCTCATACTCAGCCACACTCATGCTCCCTTGGGTAAGAGACATGAATTCACGCTTCTTCTCATCTAGATATCTTACACCCAGATATCTCCTCTTGAACACATTCTGAAAGAATGTCCAAGTCACATCAGCTTCTGCCATCCCAGCAATAGTGGTTGTCCACCACGTATACGCATCCTTCTGCAGCAAGGACACAACACAACCCAGCTTTTGCACATCAGTGCAACTCATCTGGCCCAAGATTCGCTTGGTACTCTCCAGCCAAGCTTCAGAACCCTCAGCAGACATACCCCTGAACTCAGTCCCACCAAGACTGCGCAAACGCTCCAAAGGTAGTCTAACACCAGCATCTTCCTGATGCCCCGCTCCACGAGCCCCAGCTACTGCTGATTGAAAAGCACCAGCAATAGCTTGCACTAACATCGTCATATCAGGCATAGCTTGCCCCTGACCAGCCCCAGGTCCAGCAGCTCCAGCGCCAGCTGCAGCTCCAGCTTCCTCAGCCCCAGCACCACCACCACCAGGTGGAGGAGGAGGTAACACCGCACTACCCGTGTTTTCCTCATTCTCGTTCTCATTAGGAGCCGTAGCTCGCACATTACCTCGTAACTCTCTACGTGGTGCCATACTTTTACCATGCAATCGCAACACAAATAAAACAAAGTCAGGCCCAGCAAGGTAAGCAGTCCAAGTATTCAAGCTCAATTTCATTTCAAAACAACATCCTTTCTTTAGCTTTGATTTGGCAATGGGTACCCACAACATGCTACATCACAGCACATACTTCAATTGCATCAAAATCACAAGCCATTAATCATGCTTTTACTCAACAAGCATACAAGACATACATACTTCAATCATGCATACATACATTCCCAATTACTCGAGAACTCAGCTCTGATACCACCAAATGTAACCCCCTTAACCCGGCCTAGACGGTTGACCCGAATTAAGAAAGTCACACGGGGAAAACCAAAGTCAACCCGAAAGTCAACCTTGATTAACGACCCTTTTTTTCTTTTTAACCTTGTCTAGATGCACTTTAGACCTAATTGTGATCACACAAACATCATACCAAAAGATCACAGACATCAGAGATCAAACAGGGACTTAATTGAACAAATTACAACTTTAGGGACCAAATTGTAAATTCTGATAATTATAAGGACTTAACCCAGAATGAAGTTACCATCTTGAAATTAATCATATTTCATGCTTCTCTGTAAAATTTCAGCTCAAAAGGACTTCCCAAACTCAAACAATTGCACAAACAAGTTTCAGGACCAAAACGCAAACATTCCAAAACATATAACTGCCAATGTCAGCCCCCAACGGTCACCCGTTCCGAAACAGGCATAGCCCGTTTCGAAACTCGGGGCCGTTCCGCAACGCGTACCGAAACGGGGGTCTGGCAGTGGCCTTTCCGTTTCGGAACGGCCCCTCCCGTTTCGGACGCCTGGGCACAATTAAGGCACCCGTTCCGAAACGGTAGGTGCTGTTCCGAAACACCCTGCACAGATTGCCTAAAAATGCATACTTAAACATGCAATTGACCAACCAATCATGCTCCAAATGCCACCAAACTTTGCCAACATGCAATGCAACATATATGAGACATACTTGCATCAACAATTCATCAAAACATCCACATATATGAAAAGCCCCAAATCTATAGGCATGCTTCCTACACAAGTAAGCCATTCAAGCATAAACTTCCAATTCAAGCATAAGAAGGCCAACCACAAAACCAGCATTCTCAACAACATTCAACATACTTAGGGAGTTCAAAACATCTCCCAAAACATACACATAGGTCCCCCATTGCCAAATTACCAAAAGCTAAAATGTACTTAGAAAACCTTCCATACTTAGAGCTTTGTTTCCACTTGGATGCTTGCCCTCCTTGCTGCCCTCAAGTACTCTATTGTTCTGCATTATTGAATTAAGAAAACGGAAGAGAGCGTAAGCAAAAGCTTAGTGAGGAATGCTCGTAAAACCATTCAATAATGCATTTATAAAACACTTATAAATCATGCTTCAAATCATCATTTACACATGCTCAAAAGCAAACTTTAACAAGCATCTCATGCTTCATTTCATTACATGTCATATTGACCACAAGTGATACAATACATTTCTTTGAAAACAAGTTCATCAACTTTCACCCCAAGGACTTTTAAACACCTTGGACCCCAAGGACTTTTAAACACCTTGGCCATGGACTTTTAAACACCATGAATTAGATCACCTCAAGGACTTTTAAACACCTTGACCCCAAGGACTTTTAAACACCTTGGACCCCAAGGACTTTTAAACACCTTGGCCATGGACTTTTAAACACCATGAATTAGATCACCTCAAGGACTTTTAAACACCTTGACCCCAAGGACTTTTAAACACCTTGGCCATGGACTTTTAAACACCATGAATTGAATCACCTCAAGGACTTTTAAACACCTTGAGCCCAAGGACTTTTAAACACCTTGGCCTATGGACTTTTAAACACCATAGAAAGGACCACACAAGGACTTTTAACCACCTTTGTGTCCGTAACAAGAACCATCCAAGGACTTTTAACCACCTTGATGTTCTTAAGTAAACAAGGCTCACTCAAGGACTTTTAACCACCTTAGTGACCTTAACCTTTTCAAAACATCACTTGCCAATATACATCATTTTCATCAATTAATCCACTGTTTTAAAGCATTAAACCAAGCCATATTCATCATGCATTTAAAAGCATCAAACCACATTTAATCAATGTTCAAAAACAAGGAACTCTTACCTTGAGCTTCCTTTAACATATGGCTTATCAAAACAGCAAATACCATGCTAAATCATGCTTTCAAAACAGTAATCAAAACATGCAATAAACCACATTGCATCACAACAAAATCATGGCCACCACTAGAGAGAATTTCCGAAAACTTACACTCGAGCTTAGCAAAGTTGTTTAGACTTAAACTAAGCTCCCAAGACATTGGTTTCAAAGCCGAAAACCCAATTTCACTCACCGATTCCACTTCGCCTCTTGCCGAAGCACCAATTCAAGCTTCCGGATCAACAACTCTTGGATCCAAAGATGCCTCCCCTGATTAAACACATTAAAGCAGAGATTTAATGCATCATCATGCATCAAAAGCTTCAATGAAAGCACTCAAACTCGCTGCTCTCATTCACACTCCAATTTCGGCCACCAAACACAACCGAAATTGCATCAAAACCACTTCTCAACAAAGCCCAGCCATAAACCAGCAAAACCTAACATCCATTAACACCATTTAACATCTAAAAACAACCTATAAACATCCTTAAACCTCCAGCAACATCAGATCCACAAGATCACCACAAAAACATCCAAGAATCACAAGCTAAACTTAGGAAACACAACCTATCCGGGATTGCATTAATCAAAACTCATTTCCTTATCAAATTAACATTCATTAATCATCATTTTAGCACCTTAAAACACTGCTTAAACAGATCCAACGAAATTTCATCAAAAACACACCAAATCTTGCATTTTAAGCCAAGATCCACTAAACAATCTTAAAAGCCATTTATAAAACATCAATTAGGGATTGAGAACTTAGGAATTTCATTAAAGAACTTGAAGTTCAGAGGAGAAGGACGTTCTTACCTCCAAACTTGAGTTTCTCCTCTTTTAGAGCCAAAAAGCTTGATGAATCAAGTAGCAAATACAAAGGTTTTGATGAGAAGATGATTAGGAATCAAATGAGGATTGAAAAGAAGTATTTAGGTGATAAAAATCAGAGGAAAAGGTCTGGAGAGAATGTGTTTGGTTTGAGAGAAAAGATGAGAGAAAATGGGAATGGAAAATTTAGAAAGTTAGTTAAAAATGACTAAAAATATCTTTCCCTCCTTTTTACTTTTATTTTAAACCATTATTAAATCATTTAATATTCTAGAAAATCTGGAGAAACTCCCCTTTGGGTAAATAGCTCCCTAAAGATTCAAAGTTTCAATCCTTTTTAAAACAGTCACAAAACTTTCAAAAATCACATTTTGGTCACCAGCCAAAATGTCGCTCTTCCAAAACCCATTTTTCAAAATTGATTTCATAGTTCACTTAATTATATTAAAAGATGATTTTAGAACATTTTTCCATATTTTTAATGCAACCCGAACTAGGCTTTCCTAATTTCACTCTCTTAGATTCGAACAGCACTTTGACCAAACCGGTCAACGCCCAAAACTTCTAAGCCCAGAACCGGGGCGTTACAATGGCGGCAAAAGTTGAGGGTGCAATGGTTGAGAGAAGGAGATTGTAACATGGCTTTCTTTCATAGATCGGCTAAGCTACGATCTATGCGCAATTGCTTGTCTGGCTTGATGGTTAATGGGGTATGGGAAACCAATCCGGAAAGGCTTTGAAATGCAGTATTCAAGGAGTTTCAAAAATACTTCTCGCCACAATCTTGCTTGGGGTGATGGATATGGTTGTGTGTTTTAACCAATTAGCAACGGATATGGCAGGAAATTTGGAAGTACCATTTATCGAAGAGGAGGTGTGTTCAGTTATTTAGGGGTGTGAGGGGTCTAAGGCACCGGGTCCAAACGGTTATACTTTTGAGTTCTACAAGAAGGGCTGGGAGTTCTTGAAGGGTGACGTGATGGATGTGTTGCACCAGTTTTATGAGACGAGTTCTTTTCCGAATGGGGTTAACTCTACTTTTGTGGTTTTGATTCTGAAGAAAGAAAACCCAAGAACGATGGGAGAGTATCGGCAAATTTGCTTGCTGAATTCGTTGTATAAGATTGTTGCACAATGCTTGGCGAAGCGTTTGCAACGTGAGCTTCCCGTTCTAATCAATGATGTACAATCGACGTTTGTTAAGGGACGTCATATCATGGATGGTATTATGCTAGCCAATGAAGTTATTCATTAAATGCAGCAGCATACTTTCAGTGAGGGAGGGGTGATTTTGAAATTGGATTTCGCGAAAGCGTATGACTGTGTCAAGTGGGAGTGCCTTGACCAAATTCTGTATCGAATGGGATTTGGGTCTGTTTGGAGGAATTGGATGCAGGTTTGTACTCAATCATTGAGGCTATCGGTCTTACTCAATGGCTACCCGACTCGAGAATTCCCGATGTTGTGTGGTTTACGACAAGGCAATCCACTTTCACCATTATTGTTTGTTATTGTAGCTAAATTGTTGCACCAAATGTTGCGTGGGAGGAAGGGAAAACGTGTATAAGGGGTGTTTGAGTTGTAAAAGATTGTTTTGTGTCACATCTTCAGTTCACGGACGACACAGTGATATTTTTACAAGGTGAGCATTGTTTCGCCACGAATTTGAAGAGGGTGTTGACTTGTTTTGAGTATTGCTCTGGGCTGAAAATTAACTATGATAAATCATGTATGTATGGAGTCGGTGTTGAGAAGGATGTGTTGAGCTCTATGGCGGGGATTATGGGGTGTAGTCAGGGCACATTGTCGATGGTGTACCTTGGGCTGCCAATTGGAGTTAATCCTCGTAGCTTAAGCATGTGGGAGCCATTATTGCAACTCTTCTGTAAAAGTTTGGCAGGTTGGAAAATGGAGTCTCTTTCGTTTGCGGCTCGATTGATCTTGCTAAATTCGGTGTTGTCCGCTTTACCGGTTTATTATATGGGCATATTCTTGGTGCCTAAGCGTATTATCTGAAGAATTGATCGAATACGGAGAACGTTCTTATGGGAAGGTTCTGAGACGCGACACAAATTGAGCCGGGTGAATTGAAGGGTGGTGTGTCGACCAAAGAAGTTTGGTGGGTTGGGGGTGGTTGATTTACACCAGCGTAATTTGGCTCTTTTGGCGAAATGGAGTTGGCGTTTTGCGGTGGAGGGGGAGTCCTTGTGGCGTTCGATTCTGGTCGCGAAGTATAGGGAGGATGTTTTATTTTGGCAGGTACCGAGTGTGAGGAAACGGTCTATCTCAACGGTTTGGAGACAGATTGTGGAAGTCCAAGATGACGCTTGTGTCAATCGGTTTATGGGGCTGTCGAGTTTTACCTGGCTAGTTGGTAATGGGACGAAGGTGTTGTTTTGGAGAGATTGTTGGTGCTCGAATAAGCCCCTATGTGTTGTTTTTCCTCGCCTATTTTGCATTGCTACGAATAAGTGGTCTTTGGTAAAGGATTATGCTTGGGGGAATTCTTTGGGGTATGAGGGATGGTGTGCGTACATCTCTCGGTCGTTGAGATCATTTGAATTGGCCCATTTGCGGGAATTGTAATGTGTTGTAGGGTCGGTGGTTTTATTAGAGGAATTAGACGATAGGCTGGTTTGGAAACATACGACGACGAGGAATTTTTCGGTGGCAATGTTGTCTCGTTTAATGGAGTCATTTGGGTTAGAGCTTGACTCTGAAATTTCTAGGATTTGGTCGTTACAAATTCCACCGAAGATATAATGTTTTGTGTGGTTCGTGTTGTTGCGACGTTTGCCCACATTGTGTTTCTTGAGGGATCGGGAGCTGCGATTAGATGTTCACAGCTTCTTATGCCGTTGATGTGGGGAAGGTGATGAGGAAGCGGACCATATTCTATAACGATGTAAGCATATATCGGCGGTATAGTCGTTGTTCTTTGCATGGTGGAGTGTCGAGGTGGTGGGACCAACATCGATGGTTGAGTTCGTGCACATGGCGTTGGATAGTTTCTTCCGGGGATCGCTTCGGCAGTGGTGGTTGGCGGGTTGTGCTACAGTTTTATGGTCTATGTGGCTGGCTCGTAACGACCTTATTTTTAATGGTAAGCGGCTGTCCGTCGCCAATTTGTTCTTTGTGATTAAATTGCGGGCTTTTTATTGGGTGAGAGCTTTGGATTCACAATCAATCTTGGTTGAATCGGTTTGGTGGGAATGTCCCTAGTGGTGTGCGGGGGATATGCGGCCGTGTGTGCCTCGTGCATATATTGCATGGTGTAACACCCCAATTTTTGCCCCAATTTGAAAATCCTTAAATTTTGAAATCCCTAATTTGAAACCCTAGAATTTGGGAATTCCTTGTATGAAACCCTAATTTCAAATTTAGAAATTAATGAGCATAAATTAGATTTTAGTGACCTGATTGAACTAATTTGGAACGTTGATGTTTATTATGTAAAGCAGGTTAACCTAAGACCTTTATGTTGCTTTTACCTAAAATTTAGGTAAATAAACCTAAATTGTTTGAGATACACGAGTTGGGGGCAGTTTTCATTTGGATAGAAGCCGCACCACACCTCTCCCTCACTATTCTCTTTTCTGTCCAAGCTCCGGTGAGTGCCCAAACGCCGTTCGTTCGTCGATCGGAGACCGTCACTGTGCTCGGGTTCTCTTCGCGATTAAAGCTCAGGCCTTGTTTTCCCCTTATCGTTGGTCGTTCTCCTGGAAACGGTAAGAAACCTTTCGGTTTCCTTGCGTCGCCGTTGTCACCGTTCAAGTTTGGGTAAGCCTCGCTAGTTTTCGTTTTGTTCATACGTTGTTGGTTGTGGATTCCTTTGTTTTTCCGTTTATTTCTGATCGAAAAAGTTGTTTTGCTCATCGAAATATATGTTTCTTTTGCAAACTGTCGTCGTCGCGTCATCTCCGACGAGTTTGCGTAGCCATCGCCGCCCTTGTTGATTTGCCACCACCGCGGGTTGTTGCACCGTCGTTGTTGCTGTTCTCCTTCATCGTGGTTGTTGGTAAGCCACAACCGGGTGACCTGGTTCCTTGTCGTCGCCGGTTAATTTTGTCGCCGCCGCCGTTCGTTGAGCTTGCCGCCACCGTCAAAGGTTCTGGTAACCCTAGCTTGGTTGTGGTAAAGTGTATTGTTGGGCTTGATGTGTTTGGTTATGGGTGTTGGGCTTTAGGTTGTATGTGTGGCTTGTGTTGGGCTTGTGTGTGTGTATGATTGTGGGTTGGCCTATCAGATTGTGTTAAAGTTAAGTCTTGTTGTGAATCTAATCTGATTAAGTGAACCGCCTATCTTGAACTGAACTGCAGTTGGACCAAACCAAATCTGTTATCAGACTGAACCGGCTTTGGACTGTTGACCAACCCGACCGTTGACTCTTGGACCCATTTTGACCGGACCGTTTTACCCCTTTGACCGGGTTTGACCTAACCAACTTTGACTCAGTAGACTACAGTTGACCGGATTTGATTTGTTGACCTTTGACTAAGTTTGACCGTGACCTGAACCGTTTGACCAACCTTGACCAGTTTGACTTTGACTTTGACCAGAGTTGGCCAAGAGTCGACTTTTTCGGGAAACGTTCCTTTTGACCTTTTTTGACGTCCTGAGTCCATATTCGCTACCTGTTTTGTCAAATTCAAATCCGAAATTTCAGTTCTGCTAATTTCAGTTAATTATTCATAAAATCTGATAAGTTGTGAATTTCAGAATCTGATTCAGAATATTCATGTGTTCAGGTGATTACATCTTCGAGGTCGTCGAGTTACCTCCAGTTGTTCAGATCGATCATGTACATTCTTCGAGATCTTCGAGTCTTGATTCAGTTAGATTTGAGTGTGAGATGCGTTTTCTCGGCATTAGAGCTTCTGTTGCTTAAAGGTGTGTCTCTTCCTGTTTTATAAACTTATGTGTTTCTTTCTGTGCTATAAATTTTATGTGCTTTTCTGGATTAATATAAGAAAATGTTTTGTACATTTTGTGTGCATACTCTGCTCTGTTGTGATTGGGTGAATGTTTTCAGACATCATGCATAACATGTCATACTGTGATTTAAGTGAAATATCAGATTTTCGGAATCGTAAAACATCAGATTTATAGTATTTTGCAACTTGAAATTTTCATAATTCAAGTTTCGGATCAGACTCGGATTTTAAATTTTGCATCATATCATTGTGGGTATATGGTTGAGATTTGTTCGGGGAAGTTCAGTGGTTTCATCCTTCGGGCTGAATTCCGCTTCGGATCAGTGGTTTCACCCTTCGGGCTGAATTCCGCTTCGGATTAGTGGTCACCCTTCGGGTTGAGTTCCACTTCGGATGGTGACGATGGAGAAAGTAGGTTCTGGAGAACCTTACTTTTCGGTGTATCGGAGATGGGTACTATGATTCATGTGCATCAGACATCATATCATCATGATTCAGTTTTGTTGTGTTTTCAGAAAAGTCTTTATCAGAAAATAAAATAATGTTTGTTTTGTTTTGTTCACAATTGCAGTTTAGAGACACACTAAGCTCTTTAGCTTACACCCCTTAGTTTTTACTTTTCAGATATCTCAGACTTTTTAGGCGATCGGTACTTGGAGCTTCTCTTGTTTATTCAGATAAAATATTATTCAGTACGAACTTTTCTGTTACCTCAGAATTATTATTTTAATATTGTTTGGAATATCTGTGTAATACGGACATTGGAACTATTTTTAATTTGGGTTTTATTAAATGCATGCATCTACAAAGTTACTTTCGGAATTTTAATTAAATATCAGAATATCATTTAAAAGATTGTGTTTTATTTTAATCGAAATATTTGTTGAGTTTTACTTACTTAATCGATTCTTTTGAATTACAAAATATTTTAACCTAAATTGTTTCTTGAGGGACAAGTTTCCAATTGTTACTTCCTAAATTCGGCCCATTCCTTCTGGGCCGGGTTTAGGGGGTTACATTTAGTGGTATCAGAGCCTAGGTTCAACCCTCGGACTGTGAGGCTCACAAAAGTTGTTTTTTTAAAATGTTTCCGACTTCAGCATGCATCCAAAATATTTTAAGATAAATGAGAATTTTTTTTGAAAAATATATTATGATATTCTGTAATTTTGACTTTAATGTTTTCAAGTGTTTTAAATCCGAGACTCCAGTACCAAATCTGACTCTAGATTATTACCTTCTGTAGATAGTTACTAAGCCACCACGTAGGAATATTAAGCTATCGTTTGTTCGGGATCGTGATCGAGGCCGTATTGTTGCTTCTGGTAGTGATCACTCGCCTTCTGTTGGGCAAGCAAAAATTCAGGAAAGTTACATGTTGATGAGAACCATTCGTTAGGAGGATATCATATCGGAAGTGATAACTCACTTGATATTGTGAACACTGATCGAAATATGAGAGCTGAGTTCTTAGCGAAATTTCGTGGTGATTTTATGAATCTGAGACAGAACAATATGTTAGTAAATGATTATGAGATAGAGTTTCGGAGGTTGGTCAAGTATGCTCCTGAGTTAGTTGTGACTGAGAAAGATAAATATGAGTTTTTTTAAGGAACTTCGACTACCGATTCAGAGAGATCTTGCAACACACCATGATAAAGTGTTCAGTATGATGGTTGATCGAGCTAAAACTGCAAAGAGGATTCTTGCACTATTGAAAAAAAGGAACTTCAAAATTCTGATCAAGTCGGGAAGCAACCGAACACGTCTGTACAACCGAGTTTCGTTAACTCGTCTAGAAAGAGACCTAGAGATGAGTTTGTCCCTCATAGTTATCGGAATGTAAGACCCGCAGTATTGACAGTTTTGTTTGGCAGTCAGGGTAGTTCAAGAGTTCGTCAGCCTATTTCTATAAGTGGTTTTTGCAATAAAAAGCATAACAAAGAGTGCAGATTGATGAATAGAACGTGTTTCAGATGTGGTTCTCAGGATCCCTACTTAAAGAATTGTCTATGTTCAACTATTGGTTCATCCGTTCAGATTCAGAGTCATGCATCAGTTCAGACACCTCACTGAGGTAGAAGGCAGTTTAGGTCAGTTGCTTCTGGTATTGCTAGTATAGGTAGACATGCTCCGAGTGGTGGATCAGCTAGATCTGAGAGTGGACGTCCAGGTTTAATACATCAGACCGGAGCTCGTGTTGGATACGATGGTATACATGATAACATGGAAGGTACATCTTAATATGTTTTGGTTCCATTTTCAGTTCTATGTTTTAGAAATTTCGGTTATGATATATCATGAATTCAGAGTGGGAAAGTTTATGCGTGTCTTAGTTGGTTTTGAGATCTGTTGATAAGTCTGAAAATTTCGAGGACGAAATTTCTTTTAAGGGAGGGAGAGTTGTAACACCCCAATTTTTGCCCCAATTTGAAAATCCTTAAATTTTGAAATCCCTAATTCGAAACCCTAGAATTTGGGAATTCCTTGTATGAAACCCTAATTTCAAATTTAGAAATTAATGAGCATAAATTAGATTTTAGTGACCTGATTGAACTAATTTGGAACGTTGGTGTTTATTATGTAAAGCAGGTTAACCTAAGAACCTTTATGTTGCTTTTACCTAAAATTTAGGTAAATAAACCTAAATTGTTTGAGATACACGGGTTGGGGGCAGTTTTCATTTGGATAGCAGCCGCACCACACCTCTCCCTCACTCTTCTCTTTTTTGTCCAAGCTCCGGTGAGTGCCCAAACGTCGTCCGTTCGTCGATCGGAGACCGTCACTGTGCTCGGGTTCTCTTCGCGATTAAAGCTCAGGCCTCATTTTCCCCTTATCGTTGGTCGTTCGCCTGGAAACGGTAAGAAACCTTTCTGTTTCCTTGTGTCGCCGTTGTCACCGTTCAAGTTTGGGTAAGCCTCGCTAGTTTTCGTTTTGTTCATGCGTTGTTGGTTGTGGATTCCTTTGTTTTTCCGTTTATTTCAGATCGGAAACGTTGTTTTGCTCATCGAAATATATGTTTCTTTTGCAAACTGTCGTCGTCGCGTCATCTCCGACGAGTTTGCGTAGCCATCGCCGCCCTTGTTGATCTGCCACCACCGCGGGTTGTTGCACCGCCGTTGTTGCTGTTCTCCTTCGTCGTGGTTGTTGGTAAGCCACAACCGGGTGACCTGGTTCCTTGTCGTCGCCGGTTAATTCTGTAGCCGCCGCCGTTCGTTGAGCTTGCCGCCGCCGTCAAAGGTTCTGGTAACCCTAGCTTGGTTGTGGTAAAGTGTATTGTTGGGCTTGATGTGTTTGGTTATGGGTATTGGGCTTTGGGTTGTATGTGTGGCTTGTGTTGGGCTTGTGTGTGTGTATGATTGTGGGTTGGCCTATCATATTGTGTTAAAGTTAAGTCTTGTTGTGAATCTAATCTGATTAAGTGAACCGCCTATCTTGAACTGAACTGTAGTTGGACCAAACCAAATCTGTTATCAGACTAAACCGGCTTTGGACTGTTGACCAACCCGACCGTTGACTCTTGGACCCATTTTGACCGGACCGTTTTACCCCTTTGAACGGGTTTGACCGAACCAACTTTGACTCAGTGGACTACAGTTGACCGGATTTGATTTATTGACCTTTGACTAAGTTTGACCGTGACCTGAACCGTTTGACCAACCTTGACCAGTTTGACTTTGACTTTGACCAGAGTTGGCCAAGAGTTGACTTTTTCGGGAAACGTTCCTTTTGACCTTTTTCGACGCCCTGAGTCCATATTAGCTACCCGTTTTGTCAAATTCAAATCTGAAAGTTCCGTTCTGCTAATTTCAGTTAATTATTCATAAAATCTGATAAGTTGTGAATTTTAGAATCTGATTCAGAATATTCATGTGTTCAGGTGATTACATCTTCGAGGTCGTCGAGTTACCTCCAGTTGTTCAGATCGATCTTGTACGTTCTTCGAGATCTTCACGTCCTGATTCAGTTAGATCTGAGTGTGAGATGCGTTTTCTCGGCATTAGAGCTTCTGTTGCTTAAAGGTGTGTCTCTTCCTGTTTTATAAACTTATGTGTTTCTTTCTGTGCTATAAATTTTATGTGCTTTTCTGGATTAATATAAGAAAATGTTTTGTACATTTTGTGTGCATACTCTGCTCTGTTGTGATTGGGTGAATGTTTTCAGACATCATGCATAACATGTCATACTGTGATTTAAGTGAAATATCAGATTTTCGGAATCGTAAAACATCAGATTTATAGTATTTTGCAACTTGAAATTTTCATAATTCATGTTTCGAATCAGACTCGGATTTTAAATTTTGCATCATATCATTGTGGGTATATGGTTGAGATTTGTTCGGGGAAGTTCAGTGGTTTCATCCTTCGGGCTGAATTCCGCTTCGGATTAGTGGTTTCACCCTTCGGGCTGAATTCCGCTTCGGATTAGTGGTCACCCTTCGGGTTGAGTTCCACTTCGGATGGTGACGATGGAGAAAGTAGGTTCTGGGGAACCTTACTTTTCGGTGTATCGGAGATGTGTACTATGATTCATGTGCATCAGACATCATATCATCATGATTCAGTTTTGTTGTGTTTTCAGAAAAGTCTTTATCAGAAAATAAAATATTGTTTGTTTTGTTTTGTTCACAGTTGCACTTTACAGACACACTAAGCTCTTTAGCTTACACCATTTAGTTTTTACTTTTCAGATATCTCAGACTTTTTAGGCGATCGGTACTTGGAGCTTCTCTTGTTTATTCAGATAAAATATTATTCAGTACGAACTTTTCTGTTACCTCAGAATTATTATTTTAATATTGTTTGGAATATCTTTGTAATACGGACATTGGAACTATTTTTAATTTGGGTTTTATTAAATGCATGCATCTACAAAGTTACTTTCGGAATTTTAATTAAATATCAGAATATCATTTAAAAGATTGTGTTTTATTTTAATCGAAATATTTTTGAGTTTTACTTACTTAATCGATTCTTTTGAATTACAAAATATTTTAACCTAAATTGTTTCTTGAGGGACAAGTTTCCAATTGTTACTTCCTAAATTCGGCCCATTCCTTCTGGGCCGGGTTTAGGGGTTACACATGGACTCCACCGTTACACAATACGGTGAAATTTAATGTTGATGGCTCGGCGCGTGGGAAACCTGGTCCGGCGGAGTACTACAAAATGATCGAGGACAAATGCTGGCATTATTTTCAGGGCCGTTGGGGTTGTTGGAGTTGAATGAGGCTGAATTATACGCGATTTGCTATGCGATTGAGTCGTTTCGTACATCTCAATGGTGTGCTTTGCCTTGTATCATTGAATCGAACTCTTTGGTTGCTATTTCATGGATTCTTAATGTCGATGGTCGGCCGTGGAGGTATTTTTCGTTATTTAGGTGTATTGATGAAGCATGTTTGGCGGTGACTTGTGTGTTCCATCATGTTGGCCGCGAGGTAAATGTATTAGCTGATACTTTGGCTAAGGAAGGTGTAAACCGGCGTGCTTGGCTGCGTGTGGAATTTTACTCTGGCTGGGTGTGTGGGCTGCATCGGGGTGTGCGGATTTGAGGTTGCCTGGGGCGTGATGCCATGTACCGATGGTTTTCTTAGCCGGGTGAGGGCCATATGGCCTTGAGATGATGGATCTTGTTGCCTGGGAGCGTGATGCCTTGTACCGATGTCATGGGCAGGTCGGGATGGTGTTTCTTAGCCGGCTGAGGGTCATGTGGCATTGAGATGATGGCATCATATGTAATGGGTGGTGTCTAGTTCTCGGATTATCCTTCTCGGGTACTCTTTTCCTCCATTTAGGTGTAGGGAGGTTTTTAATGAGGCCCGGGGTGGATGTCTTGTATGATTCTGTTTTCTAATAAAATCATACTTCTTTGAGCAATATATATATATATATATATATATATATATATATAAGCAAAGATTGGTTGTTTTGAATTCAAGTTTTATTTTGGTAAATGCACGTTTAAGGATTTTTTTGAGAAATGGTCAAAGATTTTGGTTTTTCAATTTTTGATAGCCCCATTCAGACAACCTTATTTTGGTTTATTTCGAAAACTTAAGTGTTATCAAAATTTTCATTTTTTGACTGATACAAAATTTTAAATTTGGATATGGGTATATTTACAGTATATATTTTAAGATAATTGAAACATTAAGTCACCAAAGTGACCTCTATTGTTGAAATTGTTTTATTTTAAAATATAAAATGTTTTGTGTATGTAAGTCGGATTATGTTAGTATTAATCGACCCAAAGGAAGATTAATAATTAACATTATTACATGTGCAACTGTGGTAATAAACATGTGATAATTATTCAGTTTTTTATGCAAGACAATAAAGTTTATGAACTTGTCTTATTACCTGAAGGTGCAAACTAATTGGTTGTAAATGAATATTTAAAACCAAGAGGGATGCAAATGGTAATGTGGATAAGTATAAAGCACGTCTTGTATCTAAAGGATATACTCTAAAAGAAGACATTGATTTTGCAGAGACTTTCTCTAAAGTTTTATTGAAAGACTTTTTCAAGATAATTATTACACTTGTTGCTTGTTTTAGTCTTAAGCTACATTAGATAGGTGTTAAGCTTGTTTTTTCAATGACGACATTGAAGAAACTATTTATATAGTACAATCATAAAGTTGTGCCTTATGATACAATATCAATGATGTGTGAATTAAAGAAATTTATCTATAAGCTTAAGTAGGACTCTCATTAATGAAATTATAAATTTCATATTGATTATCTCATTCGGTTTTGAGATAATTTTGGTTAACAATTGTATATACTACTAGTTCAGTGAGAGTAAAACCAAGTGATAATCATATTGCTAAAGAAGACAAATTTAGTCTTACTCAATGCCCTAAAAGTAACCTTGAAATTTAAAAAATCCAAAAGATTCTCTGTGCATAAGCTATTGAGAATCTAATTTATGCTTAAGTATGTATGCGTTCGAAAATTGTATACATTGTTAGAATGTTAGACAGATATTTGAGGAATCATATTATGGACCACTGGATAGCAGCAAGTGGGGTTATAAGATATCTTTAGAAAACAAAAATTACATGCTCACATGTCGGAGTTCTGGTAAGTTAGAGATCATCAGGTTTACAGACTTCGATTTTAATAGAATATTGATGCAAAAGAATTTTGTCACATGAGCTGCTAATTATAGATTGAATAAAAAGACCACTTAAGTTATTTTGTGACAATAGATATGCATTCATTTATTCTATAAACAATAGGAACACTTGAAATTTGAAGCATATAAATATTAAGTTCCTAGTTGTTAAAGAAAATTCATAGTGGTTGTGTGTCTACAGATCATGTTGGTACAAACTCCATAATTGTGCGTATATTAATAAACTATCACCCTAGGTCTTTCATGAGCACATTATTCATGTGGGTGTATGTTATTTAAAGATATTCAGTTTTAGTAGGAGTTTATGATTTTGAAAAATGCACATTCGTTTTAGACACAATTTTGGTTATTTCAGTTTAAGGATATTTTAAGATTATGTTTTGTAGAAATAAAGTTCTTTTGGTTTATGCACACTCTGATTTCAGTAAAGTTTGATCTCACTAAGGTTTAGGACCAGTTGGAAATAGACATGTTCGGTTCACATTTCATGTAATTTTCCATGCTACACGTTCATGATTGTTTTATGTCATTTGACTATGTTTGTATACGTGACCATTGATGGGTCCAGTCATGATTTTTATTTTGCTCAAAGAAGTATGATTTTATTAGAAAACAGAATCATACAAGACATCCACCCCGGGCCTCATTAAAAACCTCCCTACACCTAAATGGAGGAAAAGAGTACTCGAGAAGGACAATCCGAGAACTAGACCCCACCCATTACATATGATGCCATCATCTCAACGCCACGTGACCCTCACCCGACTAAGAAACGCCATCCCGACCTGCCCATGCCATCGGTACAAGGCATCACGCCCCCGGGCATTACGATCCATCATCTCAAGGCCATATGGCCCTCACCCGGCTAAGCAAACCATCGGTACATGGCATCACGAACCCAAGAAACCTCAAATCCGCACACCCCCATGCAGCCCACACACCCAGTCAGACTAAAATCCCACACGCAACCAAGCACGTCGGTCCACACCCCCTTTAGCCAAAGTATCGGCTAATTCATTCGCCTCGCAGCCAACATGATGGAACACACAAGTCACCGCCAAAAATTCTTCATCAATACCCCTAAATAACGAAAAATACCTCCAAGGCCGACCATCGACATTCAGAATCAATGAAATAGCAACCAAAGAGTCTGATTCAATGATACAAGGCAAAGAACACCATTGAGATGTACGAAACGACTCAATCGCATAGCAAATCGCGTATAAATCAGCCTCGTTCGACTCCAACAACCCCCGCGGCCCTGAAAATAATGCCATCGCTTGTCCTCGATCATTTCGTAGTACTCTGCCACACCCCGCCGGACAAAGTTTCCCATGCGCCGATCCATCAACATTAAATTTCACCGCATTGTTTAACGGTGGAGTCCATGCAATACATGCACGAGGCACACACGGCCGCACATCCCCTGCACACCACTAGGGACATTCCCACCAAACTGATTCAACCAAGATTGATTGCGAATCCAAAGATCTCACCCAATAAAAAGCACGTAATTTAATCACAAAGAACAAATCGGCGACAGACAGCCGCTTACCATTGAAATTAAGGTCGTTACGAGCCAGCCACATGAACCATAACACCGCAGCACAACCCGCCAACCACCACTGCCGAAGCGATCCCCGGAAGAAACTATCCAACGCCATGTGCACGAACTCAACCACCGATGCTGGTTGCACCACCTGGACACGCCACCATGCAAAGAACAATGACCATACCGCCCACATATGCTTACATCGGAATAGAATATGGTCCACTTCCTCATCACCTTCCCCACACCAACGGCATAAGAAGCTGTGAACATCCAATCGCAGCCCCCGATTCCTCAAGAAACACAACGTGGACAAACGTCGCAACAACATGAACCACACAAAACATTGTATCTTCGGCGAAATTTGTAACGACCAAATCCCAAAATTTTCAGAGTCAAGCTCTAACCCAAATGACGCCATTAAAAAAGACAACATTGCCACCAAAAAATTCCCCGTCGTCGTATGTTTCCAAACCAGCCTTTCGTCTAATTCCTCCGTTAAAATAACCGACCCTACAACGCATCACAATTCCTGCCAATGGGCCAATTCAAATGATCTCAACGGCCGAGAGAAGTACGCGCACCATCCCTCATGCCCCAAAGAATTCCCCCAAGCATAATCATTTACCAAAGACCACTTATTCGTAGCAATGCAAAATAGGCGAGGAAAAACAACACATAGGGGCTCATCCGAGCACCAACAATCTCTCCAAAACAACACCTTCGTCCCATTACCAACAAGCCAGGTAACACTCGACAGCCCCATAAACCGATTGACACAAGCGTCATCTTGGACTTCCACAATCTGTCTCCAAACCGTTGACATAGACCATTTCCTCACAGTCGGTACCCGCCAAAATAAAACATCCTCCCCATACTTCGTGACTAAAATCGAACGCCACAAGGACTCCCCCTCCACCGCAAAACGCCAACTCCATTTCGCCAAAAGAGCCAAATTACGCTGGTGTAAATCAATCACCCCAACCCTATTATATAATAGCAAATTTTTGAGCTCATAAGGTTGTACATTTATCAGGAAACATATGTTGCCCAAGTGGGAGATTGTTGGATTAAAATCCTCAATTGCGGGCACATATGTAAAATGTATGATGCTATTATAAAGTATGACACAAAATCAAGTGACCAATTATGTTAGGCGTGTCATAGGTATTAAAGTGTCATGGAAATAAAAGTGTAGATACCATAAGATATATTTATAATTCAATGAGGGGCAGAGTTATAAATATTTAATAGTTGATTTAATAATCAACTATACAAATAGGTAGTGGTCCCCAAGAAATATATTAGCTTGTATTACTCTTGTCCCCGTTAGAGAGTTTTTACGGCAAGCGCTAACCTATCTTCTTGGAAGATCAATACCAAAGATTTGGGATTTAAACATGAAGATACAAGGTTTTCAATCTATCGATTAATTCAGGTACGCTTCCGCTTTCGGTTTATTGTTCTTGATGATTTGACATGATAGATCTTGAGTATTAGATTTCATATCTATTATGTTTTGGTTCTAACAAGCCTCACCTGTAAGAAAAAAACAAAAAAAAAGGCAAGAGCCCAAAAATAGAGGAAAAAACAAAAAAGAGAAATTCTCCAGACGCTATCACCATTCGACGGCTCGAACACCATCACCGAAAAAAGGATGTACTCGTCTGGGACAAGGACGCTAGGGAGAGACTCCCAACAAGCCGTACAAGACCAAAACGACAGAGACATCTAAGCTAAAAGGATAAGCGTGAGCAACAGAGAACAGAACGAAGAAAGAGGAAAGGAGAGGGAGAAAGAAGAGAATAGAACGGGAGGCCAGCCACATTTGATTATAATATAATTTTTGACATGTGTTACCAATAAAATCTAACATAATATAATTTTAATGACCATTTTACAAGTTTTTGAATTTGAGTTACCAAAATAATTTTTTTTTTCATAAATGGATGAGATGAGAATTAGTGAGAAATGTCATTGATTCCCTTCAAAATCAAATAAAATTATTATTTTTGACAAACAATTAAAATTAATTTAGAAACCTCTTCGAGGACCCCCTCCATTTTTTTTATCGGCAAAAGAGTATGATTTTATTAATAAGTATCATACAGTGCCATCACACTCCATGACCTCATTAAAAACCTCCATACACCTAAATGGAGGAAAAGAGTGCCGATGAGTATGAGATAAAGAACAAACGCTAAAAACAACCGAACAAACACGAAAAAACTAAAGCAAGAAACCAAAACACAAAACATTCACGCTAGCATGCAAAACCAAGATGTGCAATCAACACCACCCCTCACCAAAAAGTCATCCAAGCAATTCGCTTCTCGATAAAAAGATGAATACATGAGCTCAACAATAATCCCCCTCAGATGCAATTTCCAAGCCAAACGATGTCGTCAAGCACCAACAAAAAAAATGTTCCGATGTTGTGTGTTTCCATACTATTCGATCCTCACACTTTTAACAAACCACACCACGCCACTCTATCGACACAAAGGAAATCACGCACCATAGCCAATGAATAATTCCACCATACCTCGTTGTAGATTACCACACCACATATCGCCTAACAAACTCGCTTGATCTCCTCCCACACACGGTATGTATACTTCTACTATACCACAAAAACAGACATCCAAGAACCGAGCAAATCCATCTCCTCTCTCGAATGTCAAAAACATCCGAAGAAGGCGTAAACACATAAACAAAATCATTCGTAAACCATATCTTATTCACCATACCATCACTTGATGTCTTTAATTTAGTCACATATAAAATGACCATTGCACACCTTTGTTGTATCAAAAAGTGTTGAACCGAATTACACTTCAACGCTGAACCAATCCCTCTCACATTCCACGACCACAAACTCAACGCTCTTCGCAATTATTTTCGTTCTCGCGCTTCAATCATACGCGCAATATCCTTTATAATTTCTTGTTCGTTTCCAATTGTTTTCACCCCAATCAGTTTACCCAATTTCAATGTTTCCTCTGATTCTCTTAAAATAATCCGTTTTCGGTTATAGAAGTCTGAATCTGACAAAGAGCCATTAGCAATTACCTCTGATGGTTTTTGGTTTTTCTTCGGACGACCTCTGCCCTTTTTTACCAGCTTCGCTTCAGCCTCACCTTGCTCACCAGGCGATAAAAAACTCAGTTCGATTTCTGAAACCTGTCGTAACCTTCTAAACTCTCCATTGTATTCAATTGTTTGAGCCTTATTAGCCCTAGGAATTTCTATCCTTGACCCATCAACACATGGGCTCAATTAATCAGCTACTAGTTCTTCGGCAACTAGTTCATCACACGGTACTCCCACGTTGTTTGGAAAAACATCCACCACAGCATCACTCGGCAAAACATCCAGAATTCAATGACTTTCCCTTGCACGATGGAAAAAGCTTACATCTTCATCCGCCATTCGACTTGTTGTGCTCATGGCACGCCAATCCTCCCTCTTGATCTCATTCCACATACGATCAATTTGGCTCGATCCCAGAGCCGAATAAGAGAAAGAATTGGGTACCAATGTATTATTTGCTGACCTCCCACTTATAGACACCTTAACCGGGCTGGACATATCCATGTTCAAATCCTCAGTACTCGATGTATCTTTCGAGTAGTTCGCCACCTTACAACTACAATCACACTTAGGGCCAATCGCTTCCTCAATTTCTGTAACGCGAATTGTTAAGACGTTATCGTTAATGCGCAAGTCCATTACTTCGTCTATGTGTGAAATCCATTCGGTTTCGATCTGAAATTGACATCGTTCAAACGTCGAAGGCGCCAAAATCTCAATGTCAATCCGTATGAGTTCGCCCCAAATCGCTGCAATATTTTGAAATGTTTCTTCAGACCATCCATGAATAGGAATTCCACTTACTGAAAGCCATACCCTTCGATTCGGTAAAAATGATGTAGGTGACCATTCAATTAAATTTTCAAACCATGTTTCTAGACATCTAGTCTCCAAAATTCTCTTCCTCGATTCTTTATCTTCAAACATGAATAATACAAGAGAGCCCGCAACTCGCATCAACGTAAAACCTGTCAATTTCGCCTTTGTAATCTCATTTGCAAGATCCGCTATTTGGTTGGGTTGACGGCAAATACCCAAAGCGCAATTGTGTAAAATTTCCCATTTATCGGCAACAACAACCCCATCCACGCATTTTCGTTTCTCTTCCACTCTAGATTTCTCTTTCACTGTGATTCAATCATCACCATCCTCATCCTTGTTATGCCACCTCACTGGATTCCTTTTGGAATTGTTCGTATGATCATGATCATCCCACTGTTTTTGGATCTCCTTGTTCGTCCTTGAATCAATGTTATCATGTTTTCTTCTCTAAAATGTATCCCTAGTCTCCCTTTGCGCCATCATTACCTTTAATTTGTATCCATAAAGCTGAAATCCATGAAAACGCTCTATGATTCAATCTGCATCCGCCTTTGACCCCAAACGTTCAAATCCGAATCTGGTTCCATCTCTCGCTATCTTTCTTGGTACAAACACATCCACAACCACTCCATGTCTGTCGAAAACTTGCCAAACGCCTTGCCAGTGTAGTTGCTCTGGCAAGTTTGATACAAAAACCGTCCAAACTCTTTGAATCTGATTTCCCGAGCTCATTTTCCTCACCATTAAGGTTGCGTGCACACCTCTAATTCTTACTTGAAATTTCAATTGTGCACACAGTTTTATTCAGAAATATTCACAAACACATGGTGTGCAGACAGCAAATCCAATCCATTTTCACTTCTCACTCAAAAGATGAATGCAAGCGTTGATACACAATGTTTCATAGTCTCCAGGTGCAAACCAGAGGCAGTGAATCGCGTTGCTGATTGGTGTTGCGGCACTATGCTAATTTGATAGCGGCCAAAGAGAGAGAACTGAGTAATATGGACTTGAAAAAGGAAATTCTATTCTATTATTAGGACTTTAATTACCTTAGGTAAATGTGAGATATTCTTTGAAATGAAACTCCGGATGCAGAGAGGCTCTGAAGTTTAGAGTTTAGCAGAGAGTAGTTTTAGGTGGAGCTCTTGAAACAACACTTTCTCAGTCCCCCCTCCAAATTTTAGTTAGTTTTTATGATAATTCATGTATGACGGCTCTTCCAATAACTTGTGTTTAATTTTAAATTTTTAACATTTTAATTCAATTATAAGGTAATATATTAGTCCAGTTTTAAATTTAAATAAATTTTTGTATATTTATAGAGTACATTGCTCGAACTAAGGGTGCTTATTGAGTTGAGTAGCTTACAAACAGCTCGAGATCGACTAGGTCAAAATTAGATTAATGCTCAACTCGAGTTGATTCGAACTCGAGCTCGACTCAAGATCTTAATAAGTCGAGTTGATCAAGGTCCAACTCGACTCGATAATTTCGTTCGCAGCTTGTTATATTTATTAATAAGTTTTTAATGACGTTTGGTGCTACCTTAAAAAACTATGTTCCAATAAATTGAAATGCTAGTTGAAAACTCTAGAAAAGTTTAGTGACTTCCTAGTTAATTTACCAATAAAATATTTAGTTTCAAATTTTTAAAAAGTTTTGTATTTCTCAAGAATTTCACAAGTTAATTAGTATTAATAAGAAATCAAATTATATTAATTAGTTTTTTTCTTTGTTATTATATTATTTTATGTATAAAAGTATAAAAGGGAAAGAATCTTTAGTTCTCATATAAAAAATACGATGGAAAGTTAAAACACTAAAATACCTAAGGCCTTTTCTCCGATTTTGTTCATCGAAGATTGTTGAGAAACTAAAAAGAGTCACACTTGAACATCGACTTCATTTCTAACTCAGTCATGACATGTTCTTTTATTTGTCTCCTCAGTCCTCACAAGTTTTTTTCTTCTGAATTTGTATGTTTATATTAGCTCTAGTAGTATCACTAGATTTTACCTATATTTTAACAAATAAGGTAACAATTTTGGCGAGCTTAACAAGCAACCAGTCGAGTCGGGTCGAGAAATAAGATTTTTTAACGAGCACGAGTCAAGAAAAATTTTAGTGAGCTTAACGAGCAACAAGTTGATTCGGGAAACGAAATTTTTTAACGAGCACGAGTTGAGCACTACTCAATTCGTGATTGACTCGCTCGATAAGCACCCCTAGCTCGAACCTAAATCATATTAAAAGAACGATATTATCCTCTACCACTAAGAGCACTCAATGAGTTATTAATTATGGAACTCTCCAACTTTATTATAACAAAACTCCAATTGTGAAATCAATAAGATTCTTTCAAAGCAACCACGAGGTTGTTTGGTTTGCGGAAAAAATCATTACCAAGGAGAATAATCTTATTCGAAATTGCATACCCATGTTTGGTTTAAGAGAATTCCCTTTGCAGGGGTAATACAACATTCTTAATAGTACCTTTTTTCCCCCAAAATAATAGGAATGTCATTCCCACCATATTCTCAAGTATTACACAATTCCCACCATCAAAGACTAAAATACCCTTGAAATAATATGTTTTATTCATGTTTATAATTTGTTTCTATTTCACCAATAATATTCCTTTTATTTTTATATATTAAAGCAATTCATTGCCTAAACTAAATTATTTTATAATAAAATATCTAAATCACACTTATCATTAAAAAAAAAAATAATTAAGTAAGTAGATAGTAGACATAATGCCGATAAAAAAAGATAGTAGACATAATTTTGAATATTATTTAAATCTAAAAAAATATTATTTTATTTAAATGAAAAAATATGTTTTATTCAATTTTAAAATATTTTACCAGTATTATTATAAATTTCAGATTTTAAAGAATTATTATAGTTTTTTAAAATAATTTAATTTGGTTAATAAAATATATAAATAAAATATTTATAGTTAATTATTAATATATATATATATATATATATATATGTGTGTGTGTGTGTGTGTATGATTTAGTAGCGAATATGATATGTATCGTAGAAGTTTATGAATTTGATTTTTTTTTGTATTATTCAAATATATAATTATAATAAATCATAAATAATTTATACACTTTGTATGCGTATATTCAAATATATAATATTGTACTATAACATTAAAAATATATTAAACCATTCGTTTAGAACCTTATAAAAGAAAAATATATATTTTAAAATAATATAAAACATATTTATATGAATTTTCATGCAAATATTTTTATTTTAATATTAGAAGCTTGAATTGTTAAGAACATATATCATAAGGATAATTTTGTAAAATATACATTCTAGTAATCTTATAATCCATCAACCAAACATTGTAATTTTACATTCCTGCCAAACAAAGTAATGTAGCATTCTTAGTAATGAGTCAGGTAATGACATTCCGAGAATCCCTAAGAGAAAATGGTAAATATCTTATAGCTTTTTTAAACTAAAGTTGTAACCCCCTCGTCCCGGTTCAGATGCTTGACCGATCCGAGTGGGCTACACGGGGAAAACCGAAGCGAAACCCGTTAAGGTTCCCCTCGGTTAGCAACCCTAGAAAATTTCTTTTATTTATCTTGTTTAAATGCATTATTATGTCCTATGTGAAACACGTCAGCGGAAACACAAGCAATATAAAAACGACCATTCAAGACATCACTTTTAAAACAGCCCATTTTCCATAATTAAGCAGGCCGTATCGATACACCTGTCAAGGGTATCGATACGCCTTGACCAAAGTCAACACCCATCAGTCAACACAAGAAGATCGTATCGATACAGCCCTTGAACGTATCGATACGCCCTTCTCGGTCAACATCTCGTGGTCAACGAGATGAACCCGTACCGATACGCCTCAACACCGTACCGATACGCCAAAAACTCACCAAATTCTCAGAATTCCAGTGAGCAAAGAGCGTATCGATACACCCCCGTGTATCGGTATGCCAAGCCAAAACTGAGTCCTGCAGGCAAGACCGTATCGATACGCCCTGCACTGCAAGTCTCCCATTTTTAGTAAAACAACACAAGACTCGAACCTAGATGAGATTTAAGACCTCCCTAGACACATCCAAGTATTCATACAACATCTATTAACCAAAATCTAGTCATACAAGGCACCCAACATGAACATACATCATTCAACCAAGGAAATCATGTATTCATTCAAAGATGGCAAACATAGCATATATGAAGTTCATGCCTTAGCAACCAACCATAAAAACATTCATACAAGGCAGTCTAAACATGGTTTTACAGGCCAAGCATGGCATCCAAAAGCCAAAGCAACACAAGCACTTTAAGGGAGTCAAACATGCTCCTACACAAAACAACATTCAACATACTTCAAGGCATCACACCACAAATACATGTCCCATTGCTTGACCATTACATAACAATTAAAATACTCCTACTTGATAACTAAGCTAGCACCACGAAGCACACTTGGAAGCCCCTTCTTGCACAAGCAACCCACGAGCTACTGATCTGCATTGTCGAACAAGAGAGAGCGTAAGCATAAAGCTTAGTGAGGGTAAGCTCTTTAAAAACAAACCTCGACAATGCAGGGTCCAAGCACGAGCACAACAAGGTAAATGCATGTCCTTACCTTCAATCCTCACGAGCCAAAATATCAATGATGCATGAACAATTATCCATTAATATGTCATGCTTAACAAGCTCAATTCCACACCATATGTAAACACATATATAATCCAAATAGGAAATCACATTCCAAACACATTGGTACACATATCAACTCATATTGGCACCTAGCTATGACTCGAATACGCGAATAAACACGTTGGAAGTCACATCCAACAACCATTTTACCTCACGGTGGGATTACACTCATCACCGGTCTCGCGGAGGGGATTCCACTCATCCTCACGCCCCGTCGATGGGATTACACTCATCACTGACTATCACAATATAAAGAAAAATTTTGGGCGAACCCGTACTCCATCTTGATGACTACCATCATCAAGACCACGCGCGCATTTGACTCTCGTGTGCACACTAACATCCTAATGATCGATCATTTGTACCCCAAGCATACTAGTGCCAATACTAACACAATCCACAATATCAATTACAACCAATTCCGTGCTTAACACGTACTCACCATGATTAGCATCATGCCCATATCTCATGCATATAACAATGCATCTCAACCATGCCTCAACATACATGTATAACACATTATACATAATCATCATATCACAAATAATCACGAGGTATAAACATCAATTAAAAGTTCAACCAATGTCTCTAATGAAAGCTTAGGATTAGGCTACCACCCTAATCCTAACTCTAGGTGGGTCTACCAAGACCAACCTAGTCCACATGCTTGAACCAAACACTTAAAAACCACTTTGAAAACATTAACCACTCACCTTCACTTCCAAGCTCATCTACCAAGCAAGCAACACCTTCAAGTTTCCGGATTCACTCTCGAGGCTTCACCAACACATGTCCTTGTCTCTAAACAATCCCAACACAATCCAAACAACTTCAAATCAGCTCAAACATCAAAGTTGCTAACTCGGAATATCATTCAAACATCAAACACAACAATTCAAGCCATGGACAACCCCTAAAATTACCAAACTCGAGCAGCCCATAAACCTCAACCAAAACTCATGTTTTCAACACTTTTAATACCTCCAAATGATTCCAAAACAACCCCCAACTATAGTACTAACCTCAGCCCACAAATTCCAACCTAAAACAACCCCAAAACCACTCTAAAACCCTTCAAAAACCCCAACAAAACCCATTTCTGAAAATTAGTTTAAATCATGTAAAAATCATATATGTTGGACCATTGGACTCACAAACATCATATCTAACACTATTAAATCAAAACTTTAAGTCAAACACAATAAAGCTACCATTTTTATTCAAATCCTCTAAAAACTCAAATTCCAAAACCTTGATGAAAATGAAAACTACTTGTACTTTTGAAGAGAGGAAGTTGAGGACAAGTCGAAAACGTAATTACCTTTCAAAACCGAGCTGAAATGGAGATGGGATGAAATGGAATAGTGAAAGAGGAATGAGAGCTTCTTTGGTTGTTTGAAATGCAAATGGGTGAAGGAAGAAGACAATGTTATCTTTTAATTAAAAGGGTTTTAAAAGAAGTCTCACTATTTATGAATTTGCCATTAATGAGATGGCAAATCCCACTTTTCACAATTTCCATGGAAGATGTAAAACAATTCAATTTAGTCCCACACAAAAACGTTTTCTTTGAAATCACGAGGTCCAAATAGTATATTATTATTTTTTAATTAGAAAACCGAGACACAAATAATATTATTTAAATATTATTTTCACCCGACCCCTAAACTCGGGTGTTACAACTCTCCCCCACTTAAGGAAATTTCGTCCCCAAAATTACCTGACGGAAACAAGTACGGAAACTGCTCAAGCATATCAGCTTTCTTCTCTCATGTGGCCTCTTCCACACCTCTATGTCTCCACAACACCTTGACCAACTCTGTGGTCTTGCCACGCAACACCTTGCTATCAGAAACAAGTATCTCAACAGGCTCTTCATTGTAAGACAAATTCGGATTCAACTCTATCTCCTCAACAGGCATAACTTGAGAAGGATCTGACATATATCTCCTAAGCATCGACACATGAAAGACATCATGGATCTTCTCTAACTCAGAAGGTAATCTCAAACGGTAAGCTACAGGCCCAATCCGCTCAACTATCTCATACAGACCAATATACCTCGGACTCAACTTGCCTTTCCGACCAAATCTCATCACCTTCTTCCACGGAGATACTTTCAAAAACACTTTCTCACCCACGGAGAACTCAATCTCTTTTCTCTTCAAATCTGCATAAGACTTCTGACGATCGGAAGCTGCTTTCAAACGGTCACAAATCAACTTCACTTTATCGGTAGTCCCCTTAAGCAAATCCGACATAGGTAACAACCTCTGGCCCGTCTCAGCCCAACAAATCGGAGTCCTACATCGTCTACCATACAAAGCCTCATAGGGAGCCATCTGAATACTAGACTGATAACTGTTGTTGTAAGCAAACTCAACTAAAGGCAAGTGCTTCTCCCAAGAACCCTGGAAGTCAATCACACAACACCGAAGCATATCCTTTAGAATTTGTATCACTCGCTCTGACTGTCCATAGGACTACGGATGATAAGAAGTACTGAAGTGCAAACGGCTACCTAGAGCATTATGCAAACAACCCCAGAACCTCGAAGTAAATCTAGGATCTCTATCTGAGACAATAGACTTCGGAACTCCATGAAGTCTCACAATCTCACGGATGTACAAGTTTGCCAACTTGTCTAAAGAATATGTAGTGTTCACTGCTAAGAAGTGAGCACACTTAGTGAATCTATCCACTATCACCCAAACAGAATTCTTCTTCGAATGAGACAACGGTAACCCCGATACAAAATCCATGGTGATCCTCTCCCATTTCCATTCTGGAATCTTCAAAGGCTGTAACAAACCTGAAGAAACCTGATGTTCTGCCTTCACTCTCTGACAAACCATACAACGGCTCACATACTCGGCTACATCCTTCTTCAACCCAACCCAGAAGTAATCATTCTTCAAGTCACGGTACATCTTGGTACTACCCGGATGCATAGAAAAAGGACTCGAATGTGCTTCAACTCAACATCTTCCGGTACCACCACTCTATCTCTAAAGCACAACAAGTTCTCACCACTGAAACTATACTCAGTCGGTCTTCCTTCGGCTATGTCCTGAACATGAGGAACTAAAGACACATCTTGCAACTGCTTCTCTCTAATCAACTGAATCAAAGAAGGCTTTACTTGCAACTCGGTGATCAAACCACCATCATCGGATACACTCAACCTAGCAAACATAGCTCTCAACTCAACGACAACTTTTCTACTCAAAATATCGGCTACCACATTTGCCTTACCCGGATGGTACTCAATGGTCAAATCATAGTCTTTTAACAACTCAAGCCATCTTCTATGTCTCAAGTTCAACTCTCTTTGTGTCATCAAATACTTCAAGCTCTTATGATCGGTGTAAACTATACACTTCTCACCATACAAGTAATGACGCTAAATTTTCAACGCAAACACAACTGCGGCTAACTCTATATCGTGAGTAGGATAGTTCTTCTCATGAACCTTCAACTGTCTAGAAGCATAGGCAACAACTCTTCTTTCTTGCATCAGAACACAACCTAAACCTATATAGGAAGCATCACTATAAATCACAAATTCTTTACCTGAAACTGGTTGCACTAACACTGGAGCATTTGTCAAAGCTTCTTTCAACTTCTCAAAGGCCTTCTGTCTTGCATCGGACCACTCAAACTTAACTCCATTTTGCAACAATTTGGTCAAAGGAGCAGCTACCCTAGAGAAACCATCAACAAATCTCCTGTAGTAACCGGCTAATCCTAGGAAACTCCTAATCTCAGTCACGGACTTAGGTTGTTTCCACTCAACAGTAGCCTCAATCTTCGACGGATCAACACGGATACCTTCGGCTGAAACAACATGGCCAATAAATACAACCTCTCGAATCCAGAACTCACATTTACTAAGCTTCGCATACAACTGATTGCTCAACAATCTCTGCAAAACAAATCTCAAGTGCTCATCATGCTCTTCTTCTGTCTTCGAGTACACAAGGATATCATCTATGAAAACAACTACAAAGCGGTCTAGATAGTCTCTAAAAATTCTGTTCATCATATCCATAAATGTTGCAGGTGCATTCGTGAGCCCAAACAGCATTACAAGGAACTCATAGTGACCATATATAGTCCTAAAAGATGTCTTCGGAACATCACACTCTTTTACTTTCAACTGATAGTACCCTGATCTCAAATCTATCTTCGAGAACACTGAAGCACCTCTCAACTGATCAAACAAATCATCTATACGAGGCAACGGATACTTGTTCTTCACAGTCAAATGATTCAACTGCCTGTAGTCAATACACATACGCATACTGTCATCTTTCTTCTTTACAAACAACACAAGAGCACCCCAAGGAGAACTACTAGGCCTAATGAAACCACGGTCTAATAATTCTTGCAACTAACTCTTCAATTCTTTCAACTCTTTCGGAGCCATACGATACGGAGCTATCGAAACTAGAGTAGACCCTGAAACAGTCTCAATCACAAACTCAACATCTCTGTCAGGAGGCAAACCTGGTAACTCTTAAGGAAACACATCCGGAAAATCACAAACGGTTCTAATATCTTTTGGTCTAGCCTCACTCATATTCGGATTCATCACATAGGCTAAGTAAGCCCCACAACCGGAATCCATCGACCTATGAGCCTCTAAATCTGACACAACATTAGACAAGAACTTAATGTTCTCGCCTACTACTACTACCTCGTAGTCATCGGAAAGTTTCAAGGAAATCCTTTTCGTCTCAAAATCCACACTAGATCGGTGCTCAACTAGCCAGTCCAAACCCAAAATAAGGTCAAAACCATAAAAATGAAGCTCCATCATATCAACAGAAAACACATGACCCTGAATCTTCAGCGGACATCTCCTATACATACGTCTAACCACAACTGTCTCACCGAAAGAACTAGTCGCATGCATACCTACATCTAAGATCTCAACATGTATATCTAACTTCCGTGCATGCTCACTCAAAATGTAGGAATGTATAGAACCCGAATCAACCAAAGAAAGCAAAGACATAGATTGTAACTCAAAATTACCTGTTATCACATTAGTGTCGTTCCCGGCCTCTCTCTGAGCATAAACTCTCGTTGGTCCTCCTGCCTCTGGCTGCACTGCCACAACATGAGCAAGGTTCCTCTGAGCATCTACCCTAGGTGCATCAGCCCTAGGCTGGAAGTAGCCACGACCGCGCCCACGGCCTCTCTGAAAATCATTGGCCCTCGCAGGAGCCTAAGCTACGATCGGTGCTTGTGCCGCCTGATGCGGACACTCCCTCCTAAAGTGGTCCCTCGAACCACAGTTCCAACAAGCATGGAAGTTACCCCAGCACTCACCAGTGTGCTGTCTTCCACAACTTGGACACTCGGGCAACCGCCCTCCACCTCTATGGCCCTGGTGGCCTCTACCATGGTGGCCACCGCCACGTCTATGGTCAAACTGTTGTCCACTGCCTCTATGCCTCTTAGCATCTCCACGGTCAAAGTTATTGTGTCTCTTACCAGAACTAGATCCTCCAAAACGCTTGGTCAACCCCAAGCTATGCTCAATGTCCTTGGCTCTAGCAACCAAGACATCAAAATCTGAATAATCAGAAGCTAAGGTGTACCTCTTAACTTCCTCATGAAGCCCATATCTAAAACTGTTACAACGCTCCCTCTCAGTGGGAACTAACTCTGGAGCATACTGACTCAAACGAACAAAGCGGATCTCGTAGTCAGTCACAGTAGCATCTCCCTGAACAAGAGCCATAAACTCTCGCTTCTTCTCATCTAGATACCTCGGACCCAAGTATCTCTTTCTGAATGCAGACTCAAAGAAATCCCAACCTATCTCGGCCTCTGGAACTCCAGTAGTAATGGTAACCCACCAGGTGTAGGCATCACCATGAAGCAAAGAGATCACACAACCCAATCTACGGGCGCCCACACAACCCATCTGAGCTAAGATGCGGACGGTCTTCTCTAGCCACAACTCAGACCTCTCCGGTGTAGACCCTCTGAACTCTTCAGCCCCAAGACTACAGAGCCTCTCCAACGGTAAACTAGCATCGTCACCCCTAGGTTGAGCTGCAGCCTGAGCTCCTGCAACTGCGGCCTGAAATGCTCCCGCTATAGCTTGCACTAGCGGAGTCATATCAATTCCGGCCGGACCTTGGCCACCCTGAGGTCCTTCTCCTTCAGCTCCATCCTCGCCTCCAACTCCAGGCGGAGAAGGTGGTGGTGGTGGAGGTGGTGGAAGAGCTCTAACTCCAGCAGCATGCTCCAATACATGAGCCTTAACTCTAGCCATCGACTCATTAACAAGAGCCGCAACACGTGGTTCCTGACGAACCACCCTCGGCCTACCTCTCGGCCTCGACATCACTCACAAACAATAACTACAACCACAACAACAAAACATACAAGATTGGGTTAGCAAGGCAAGGCTTCCAAGTGCTCAAGTATGTTCCCTCGCTTTAAAATCCTTTTTCGATGTAATAGTAACAATGGGACTCTAAACAACATGATTTAAATAAAATAACGAATATAACTTGATACACAAGCAATCATGCTTACAAGGCAAGCAAACACCGTGCATATCAATCATAAAACACGACTTACTCACTTACCTACCCAAGGTCTCGGTAATCTTAGGCTCTGATACCAACAAGTGTAACCCCCTCGTCCCGGTCTGGATGCTTGACCGATCCGAGTGGGCTACACGGGGAAAACCGAAGTGAAACCCGTTAAGGTTCCCCTCAGTTAGCAACCCTAGAAAATTTCTTTTATTTATCTTGTCTAAATGCATTATTATGTCCTATGTGAAACACGTCAGCAGAAACACAAGCAATATAAAAGCGACCATTCAAGACATCACTTTTAAAACAGCTCATTTTCCATAATTAAGCAGGCCGTATCGATACACCTGTCAAGGGTATCGATACGCCTTGACCAAAGTCAACACCCATCAGTCAACACAGGAAGACCGTATCGATACAGCCCTTGAGCGTATCGATACACCCTTCTTGGTCAACATCTCGTGGTCAACGAGATGAACCCGTACCGATACGCCTCAACACCGTACCGATACGCCAAAAACTCACCAAATTCTCACAATTCCAATGAGCAAAGAGCGTATCGATACACCCCCGTGTATCGGTATGCCAAGTCAAAACTGAGTCCTGCAGGCAAGACCGTATCGATACGGCCCTTAGGCGTATCGATACGCCCTGCACTGCAAGTCTTCCATTTTCAGCAAAACAACACAAGACTCGAACCTAGATGCGATTTAAGACCTCCCTAGACACATCCAAGAACTCATACAACATATATTAACCAAAATCTAGTCATACAAGGCACCCAACATGAACATACATCATTCAACCAAGGAAATCATGTATTCATTCAAAGATGGCAAACATAGCATATATGAAGTTCATGCCTTAGCAACCAACCATAAAAACATTCATACAAGGCAGTCTAAACATGGTTTTACAGGCCAAGCATGGCATCCAAAAGCCAAAGCAACACAAGCACTTTAAGGGAGTCTAACATGCTCCTACACAAAACAACATTCAACATACTTCAAGGCATCACACCACAAATACATGTCCCATTGCTTGACTATTACATCACAATTAAAATACTCATACTTGATAACTAAGCTAGCACCACGAAGCACACTTGAAGGCCCCTTCTTGCACAAGCAACCCACGAGCTACTGATCTGCATTGTCGAACAAGAGAGAATGTAAGCATAAAGCTTAGTGAGGGTAAGCTCTTTAAAAACAAACCTCGACAATGCATGGTCCAAGCACGAGCACAACAAGGTAAATGCATGTCCTTACCTTCAATCCTCACGAGCCAAAATATCAATGATGCATGAACAATTATCCATTAATATGTCATGCTTAACAAGCTCAATTCCACACCATATGTAAACACATATATAATCCAAATAGGAAATCACATTCCAAACACATTGGTACACATATCAACTCATATTGGCACCTAGCTATGACTCGAATACGCGGATAAACACGTTGGAACTCACAACCAACAACCACTTTACCTCACGGTGGGATTACACTCATCACCGGTCTCGCGGAGGGGATTCCACTCATCCTCACTGTAACACCCCAATTTTGGGCTTAGAGGTTTTGGGTTTGAATCGGACCGGTCGGATTGCGGTTCGAATATAAAAGGTGGTTTTAGGGAAAGCCTAGTTCGGGATGCATTAAAAATATGGAAAAATATCTAAAAATCCTCTTTTATTATATATAAGAGAGTGGTGAAATCAATTTTACAAAATGAGGTTTCGAAATGTGACATTTCAAGTTAGTGACTAAAATGTAATTTTTGAAAAGTTGGTGACTGTTTTAAAAGGATTGAAACTTTGAATCTTTAAGGAGCTAATTTACCCAATAAGAGTTTTCTCCAGATTTTTCTTAATATTAAAGATTTATTAAATGATATTTAATAAAGGAAAAAGGGGGAAATGGATATTTTTGAGTTCATAACTAACTTTTGTTAAAATTTTCCCACTTCATTTTCTCTCCATTTTCTCTCAGCCAAACACATTTCCCCAGCCATTTTTCCTCTGATTTTAACATCTAAAGATGAGATTTCAATCTCTAATTGATCTCTAATCATTCCTACACCAAATCCTTATCATTTGCTTATTGAATTTTCAATAATCTTGGTTCTAAACAAGGAGAAACTCACATTTAGAGGTATGAACGTCCTTCTCCTCTAAATACTCAGTTCTTTACTGAAATTCCCAAGTTCTCAATCCTTGATTTGAGTTTTATTAAAGGTTTTAATGTTGTGTTCTTGATTTTGGCTTAAAATGCAAGATTTGGATTTAATTTTGATTAAATTCGTATTAAATGATTGGGCTATGTTTTGAGATGTCTTTTGATGTTTATTGGATGTATAAATGATGTGTAATTGAGGTTTAATCAATGCAATCCCGGATAGGTTGATTTTCCTAAGTTTTTACTTGAGTTAATGGTGGTTTTTGGGGTGATTTTGATGTTCTGCTATAGCTGGAGGTATAGGGACGTGATTAGATCCTTTTTGGATGTTAATTGATGTTTAAGAATGTTTGGAATTGATGGATCTTGGCTGGGTAATGTTGTAGAGGTGTTTGGATGTGATTTCGGTTGTGTTTGGAAGCCGAAATGTGGGTGTTGATGAGAGCAGCGAGTTTAGGTGTCTTGGTTGAAGATATTAATGCATGATGATGCATTAATCCTCTGCTTTGATGTGTTTAAAACAGGGGAGGCATCATCGGATCCTTGTGGTGTTGATCCGGGAACTTGATTGGTGTTTCGGCAAGCTTGCGAAACGGAATCGGTGAGTGAAGTTTGGTTTTCAGCTTTGAAACCAATGTTTGAAGGTTATGGGAGCTTAGTTTAAGTCTAAACAACTTAGCTAAACTCAAGAGTAAGTTTTCGGAGAAACTCTCTTTTTTGATGAACCATGAGATGGTTGAATGCGATGTGTTTTATTTGCATGTTTAAATTCTGTTTTGAAAGCATATTTTGGCATGTTTAATGTTGGTTTTGTAAGTCATGTGTTGAAGGATGCTCAAGGTAAGAGATCCTTGTTTTGGACATTGATAAATGTGGTTTGATGCATTGTAATGCATGACTATTTAATGGCTTTGTTAAATGCTTTAAAACAGTGGATTAATGATGCTATATGATGTATATTGGAAAGTGATGTATTGGTTTAAAAGTACTTGAATCGGATATAGTTAGCCGGCTATAGGATTGGGTGCACCGTGAATAAAGTCGCCTTGGATGTTGAGGGGTTGTGATAGTACCGTAAACTCCATCCAAGTACACTAACGAGATGGTTAAGATCACCATGGTGGTTAAAAGTCCATGAGTGGATCTTGTGTAAGATCACAATGGTGGTTTAAAGTCCATGTGTGGATCTTGTGTTGTGTGTCCCGTGTTCTCGTTAGTGATGTTATACAACTACCAATGAGTGATGTTGAGGGGTTGTGATTGTACCGTATACTCCACCTTGATATTGGTAGTGTGTATGAAGCGTATGGGACAACGCTTGTAATCCGCGTATCCGATTGTGTTTTGAGTTGTAAAATGGTTATGGATTATCACTTGTAAGCCAATATGACATGATGATGGATTGAAGCATGAGATGCTTGGTTTGTATGCATAATTGCATGATAAATGTTGTTTTGAAACTAAAAGCCTTGAAAAGGTGTTTTTACAAATGTATTATTGTGATGTTTTAATTGAGCATTCCTCACTAAGCTATGTGCTTACGCTCTCTCTTTCTTAAATCAATAATGCAGAGCATTGAAGTGCTTAAAGGGCAGCAAGGAGGTCAAGGATCCAAGCGAAAGACTAAGCTCATGTATGGTGAATGTTTTCCTAACACTATTAGCTTTTGGCATTTGGCAATGGGAACCTAGTTTGTGTTTTGGGAGATGTTTTGGACTCCCTAAGTTTGGTTAATGCCTTTGATGATGTTGGGATATATAAATGGCCATTTGGTATTTGGTTTTGGTGATTTGAAGATTGCATGATTTTCAATATAGGATGCATGCTTATAGATTTGGGATTTTCCTTGAATGATGCCATGATTGTGATTGGTTGATGCTAATATGTTCCTTAAGTGTTTGATGACTTGTGTGTATGATATGGAGGTCATATGGATGTGTTTGATGGGCTGAAAGTGTGTTAAACCAGCAAAATTCTGCAATTCTGGGCAGCCCGTATCGGAACAGGTTCTACTGTTTCGGAACAGTTGGCCTGAAATGGCCACGGCGTTTCGAAACAGGTAGAGCTGTTCCGAAACGGATTTGCCACTGCCAAGCCTTGTTCCGCAACTAGTTTCGGAACGGTCCCGCGTTTCGGAACGGTCCTTCCCCGTTTCGGAACACTCGACCGTTGGGCACTGAATCTGATGGTTAAATGTTTTGAAACTCTCACGTTTTGGTCCCAATCTTTGTATATGCAATTGGCTAAGTTTGTGATGTCCGTTTGAGATGAAATTTGACAGAGAATCATGAAATATGATTAATTTCATAATGATAACCTTCAAACAGGTTAAGTCCTCTTAATTTCCAGAATATACAATTTGGTCCCTAAATTCATACGATGTGCAATTGAGTCCCTAAATGTTATCCGATTGCTGTGATTTTAAAGTATGTTCTTTTCAAGAATACACCTAGGGTTATTATGCATTTAGGCAAGGTTAAAAATAAAAAAAGGGTCGTTAATCAAGGTTGACTTTCGAGTTGACTTTGGTTTTCCCCGTGTAATCTTCGTAGTTCGGGTCAACCGTCTAGGCCGGGCTAAGGGGGTTACACTCACGCCCCGTCGATGGGATTACACTCATCACCGACTATCACAATATAAAGAAAAATTTCGGGCGAACCCGTACTCCATCTTGATGACTACCATCATCAAGACCACGCGCGCATTTGACTCTCGTGTGCACAATAACATCCTAATGATCGATCATTTTTACCCAAGCATACTAGTTCCAATACTAACACAATCCACAATATCAATTACAACCAATTTCGTGCTTAGCACGTACTCACCATGATTAGCATCATGCTCACATCTCATGCATATAACAATGCATCTCAACCATGCCTCAACATACATGTATAACACATTATACATAATCATCATATCACAAATAATCACGAGGCATAAACATCAATTAAAAGTTCAACCAATGTCTCTAATGAAAGCTTAGGATTAGGCTACCACCCTAATCCTAACTCTAGGTGGGTCTACTAAGCCCAACCTAGTCCACATGCTTGAACCAAACACTTAAAAACTACTTTGAAAACATTAACCACTCACATTCACTTCCAAGCTCAATTACCAAGCAAGTAACACCTTCAAGTTTCCGGATTCACTCCCGAGGCTTCACCAACACACGTCATTGTCTCTAAACAATCCCAACACAATCCAAACAACTTCTCGTGGAGTATCAAGGAGTATCAAAACGCCTTGACCTGGTCAACATTTCTAAGCCTACACGAGGAGACCGTATCGGAACGGGGGTCAACCGTTCCGAAACACTCTCCCTGGTCAACTTCTCGTGGTCAACGAGATTTGACCGTTCCGAAACTCCATAGACCCGTTTCGGAACACCTTCATCTCGCCAATTTCTCAAAATTCCAGTAGCGAAAGTGTACCGAAACGGCCCCTACACGTTTCGAAACGCTCGGCCAAAACAAATGGGACCGTATCGAAACAGGTAACCCGTTTCGAAATGCCCTCTGTCTGCAGACTGGTTTTAGCTGATTTAAGGCACAAGGGTGCCCCTAAACCTCACTAAACCGTTTCGAAATGCCCTCTGTCTGCAGACTGGTTTTAGCTGATTTAAGGCACAAGGGTGCCCCTAAACCTCACTAAAACCTCCAACAACACTCCAACAACAATCCTAAAGGCAAACCAACATATGAGCATGCTTGAACAACATTATAACAAGACTAAACACTAAGGCACAACATCACAAGCCATGCATCCATACATAACATTAAAGGTATTAAGCTTTAACATGTCCGACACTTAGGCAATTCTAGGTAGCAAAATACTAACATGGTTACAAGCATGGCATACATCACAAAAGCCAATTTAACAAGCACAAACGAGGAGTCTAACATGCTCCTAAGCAACATCAACAACAACATAATCTAAAAACATCATAACACGATTACATGTCCCATTGCTTGACCATTACATCTTAATTTAAAAGTTCATACTTGGTAGCTAAACAAACACCACGAGCACACTTGGAGGCCCCTTTCTTGCACTTAGCAACCCACGAACTAAGGATCTGCATTGTCGAACAAAGAGAGAGCGTAAGCAATAAAGCTTAGTAAGGGTAAGCTCTTTAAAAACAAACCTCGACAATGCAGGGTCCAAGCACGATCTCAACCAAGGTAAATACATAATTACCAAGGGTCCTCAAGAGCCAAGAGTTAAAGATGCATGAACAATATTCAATTATATGCCATGCTCAACAAGCTTCATTTCACAATATATGTAAACACATATAAACATCCAAGTAGAAATCACATTCTACAACACATTGATACACATATCAATCAATATCGGCACCTAGCTATGACCCGAATACGCGGATAAACACGTTGGAACTCACATCCAATAACCACTTTACCTCACGGTGGGATTACACTCATCACCGGTCTCGCGGAGAGGATTCCACTCATCCTCACGCCCCGTCGATGGGATTCCACTCATCATCGACTATATATAAATACAATTTCCGGGCGAACCCGTACTCCTCCTTGGTGACTCAACGCCACCAAGGCCACGCACGAATTTAGACTCATGTGTGCACACTAACATCCTAATGATCGATCATTTGTACTCAAGCATACTAGTGCCAACATTTAACTCATTCTACATTATTCATTTCAATCAATTCCGTGCTTAGCACGTACTCATCATGATCACAATCATGAACCATTTCCATACATGCCATAAGCATCACCAATCATGCCTCATCTCACATGTATAACACATTATACATAAGCAATCATATCACAAATATTACGAGGCATCAACATCCAATACAAGTTCATCCAATGGCTCTAGATTAAGTTTAGGATTAGGCTACCACCCTAATCCTAACTCTAGGTGGGTCTACCAAGCCCGACCTAGTCCACATGCTCGAACCAACCACTTAAAAACCACTTTAAACATTTAACCACTCACCTAAGCTTCCAAGCTCCAAGCCAAGCAAGCAACCACCCTCAAGCTTCCGGATTTCTTCCCGAAGCTTCTCCGACGCAAGTTCTCGCTTCTAAACAACCTCAATACAATTCAAACAACCTCAAATCAGCCCAAGCATCAAAGTACTAACCCGGAACACAATTCAAACACAATTTACAATGTTTCAAGCCATGAACAACCCCACATTTAACCAAACTCGGGCAGCCTCAAAACCTCATCCAAAATCCATGTTTCCAACACCCTTTACACCCACAAATGATCCCAAATCAACCCCCAACCATAGCACTATCAAAAGCCTATCAATTCCAACCTAAAACAACCCCCAAAACTCACCAAAAACCCCATTTATACCCAAATTCGGGAATTTGCTTAAAACCAAGAAAATTCATATATGTTGAACCATTTAACTTCTATACTTCATAACTAACCATATTAAATCAAAACATTAAGCTTAACAACATAAAATTTCCATTTTTAATCAAAATCTTCAAAATTCCATTTTCCAAAACTTTAACGAAAATCGAAACTAATGGTACTTTTGAAGAGAGGGAGTTGAGGAGAAGTCAAAAACGGTGTTACCTTTCAAAAATGAGTTGAAATGGAGGAGCTTTGTGATGGAATAGTGATTGTAGGAAGAGAGAGCTCTTGGTCGTTCAAATATGTGAAATGGGGAGGAAGAAGACAATGTTTTTATTTTAGTAAAAAGGGTTTTAAAATAAAGTTCCCTTATTTACGGTTTTGCCATTAATGAAATGGCAATTCCCTTCTTTTCAAAATTTCAATGCAAGATGTAAAACAATTCAATTTAGTCCAACATTCAATTATTTGTTTTTGAAACCCGAAACTTAAAAGATTATTTTAAGGGTAAACTACCTAGAATACCACTCAACTTTAATGTGTGACTCTAATATGCCACTGAACTAAAATTTGATACTATAATACCATTGAACTTCACTGTGTGATTCAAAGTTAGCACTCCACCGTTACTTCCGTTACAGAATTCTGACGTGGACTCTAACTCCCATTACAGGGATGACGTGGTATAAGACTTAAAGAAAGAATAAAAGAAATACAACTTATACCGGTATAAGACTATAACCCTAAACCATTTCTCTTCCCAAACCTTGTCTCTTTAGCCCTCACACTAACCTTAAACTCCCCACTTAAACCATTTCTCTTCCCAAACCTTGTCTCTTTAGCCCTCACACTAACCTTAAACTCCCCACTTCCTTCATTAGCCATCCCTTCTCTCAACTCTCTATCTTCCCCTCAAGCCCCTCCCACCACCACCCCTTTTACTGAATCCAAGTTCTTGCAGCTTGGACTTGAAGATGGGTCTGTCTTAAAAACCATACCTTTTTGTATCTCTTTACTTTTGTTTCAATTAAGCCAATGTATGTATGTATGTATGTATGTATGTATGTATGTATGTATGTATGTATGTATGTATGTATGTATGTATGTATGTATGTATGTATGTATGTATGTATGTATGTATGTATGTATGTATGTATGTATGTATGTATGTATGTATGTATGTATGTATGTATGTATGTATGTATGTATGTATGTATGTATGTATGTATGTATGTATGTATGTATGTATGTATGTATGTATGTATGTATGTATGTATGTATGTATGTATGTATGTATGTATGTATGTATGTATGTATGTATGTATGTATGTATGTATGTATGTATGTATGTATGTATGTATGTATGTATGTATGTATGTATGTATGTATGTATGTATGTATGTATGTATGTATGTATGTATGTATGTATGTATGTATGTATGTATGTATGTATGTATGTATGTATGTATGTATGTATGTATGTATGTATGTATGTATGTATGTATGTATGTATGTATGTATGTATGTATGTATGTATGTATGTATGTATGTATGTATGTATGTATGTATGTATGTATGTATGTATGTATGTATGTATGTATGTATGTATGTATGTATGTATGTATGTATGTATGTATGTATGTATGTATGTATGTATGTATGTATGTATGTATGTATGTATGTATGTATGTATGTATGTATGTATGTATGTATGTATGTATGTATGTATGTATGTATGTATGTATGTATGTATGTATGTATGTATGTATGTATGTATGTATGTATGTATGTATGTATGTATGTATGTATGTATGTATGTATGTATGTATGTATGTATGTATGTATGTATGTATGTATGTATGTATGTATGTATGTATGTATGTATGTATGTATGTATGTATGTATGTATGTATGTATGTATGTATGTATGTATGTATGTATGTATGTATGTATGTATGTATGTATGTATGTATGTATGTATGTATGTATGTATGTATGTATGTATGTATGTATGTATGTATGTATGTATGTATGTATGTATGTATGTATGTATGTATGTATGTATGTATGTATGTATGTATGTATGTATGTATGTATGTATGTATGTATGTATGTATGTATGTATGTATGTATGTATGTATGTATGTATGTATGTATGTATGTATGTATGTATGTATGTATGTATGTATGTATGTATGTATGTATGTATGTATGTATGTATGTATGTATGTATGTATGTATGTATGTATGTATGTATGTATGTATGTATGTATGTATGTATGTATGTATGTATGTATGTATGTATGTATGTATGTATGTATGTATGTATGTATGTATGTATGTATGTATGTATGTATGTATGTATGTATGTATGTATGTATGTATGTATGTATGTATGTATGTATGTATGTATGTATGTATGTATGTATGTATGTATGTATGTATGTATGTATGTATGTATGTATGTATGTATGTATGTATGTATGTATGTATGTATGTATGTATGTATGTATGTATGTATGTATGTATGTATGTATGTATGTATGTATGTATGTATGTATGTATGTATGTATGTATGTATGTATGTATGTATGTATGTATGTATGTATGTATGTATGTATGTATGTATGTATGTATGTATGTATGTATGTATGTATGTATGTATGTATGTATGTATGTATGTATGTATGTATGTATGTATGTATGTATGTATGTATGTATGTATGTATGTATGTATGTATGTATGTATGTATGTATGTATGTATGTATGTATGTATGTATGTATGTATGTATGTATGTATGTATGTATGTATGTATGTATGTATGTATGTATGTATGTATGTATGTATGTATGTATGTATGTATGTATGTATGTATGTATGTATGTATGTATGTATGTATGTATGTATGTATGTATGTATGTATGTATGTATGTATGTATGTATGTATGTATGTATGTATGTATGTATGTATGTATGTATGTATGTATGTATGTATGTATGTATGTATGTATGTATGTATGTATGTATGTATGTATGTATGTATGTATGTATGTATGTATGTATGTATGTATGTATGTATGTATGTATGTATGTATGTATGTATGTATGTATGTATGTATGTATGTATGTATGTATGTATGTATGTATGTATGTATGTATGTATGTATGTATGTATGTATGTATGTATGTATGTATGTATGTATGTATGTATGTATGTATGTATGTATGTATGTATGTATGTATGTATGTATGTATGTATGTATGTATGTATGTATGTATGTATGTATGTATGTATGTATGTATGTATGTATGTATGTATGTATGTATGTATGTATGTATGTATGTATGTATGTATGTATGTATGTATGTATGTATGTATGTATGTATGTATGTATGTATGTATGTATGTATGTATGTATGTATGTATGTATGTATGTATGTATGTATGTATGTATGTATGTATGTATGTATGTATGTATGTATGTATGTATGTATGTATGTATGTATGTATGTATGTATGTATGTATGTATGTATGTATGTATGTATGTATGTATGTATGTATGTATGTATGTATGTATGTATGTATGTATGTATGTATGTATGTATGTATGTATGTATGTATGTATGTATGTATGTATGTATGTATGTATGTATGTATGTATGTATGTATGTATGTATGTATGTATGTATGTATGTATGTATGTATGTATGTATGTATGTATGTATGTATGTATGTATGTATGTATGTATGTATGTATGTATGTATGTATGTATGTATGTATGTATGTATGTATGTATGTATGTATGTATGTATGTATGTATGTATGTATGTATGTATGTATGTATGTATGTATGTATGTATGTATGTATGTATGTATGTATGTATGTATGTATGTATGTATGTATGTATGTATGTATGTATGTATGTATGTATGTATGTATGTATGTATGTATGTATGTATGTATGTATGTATGTATGTATGTATGTATGTATGTATGTATGTATGTATGTATGTATGTATGTATGTATGTATGTATGTATGTATGTATGTATGTATGTATGTATGTATGTATGTATGTATGTATGTATGTATGTATGTATGTATGTATGTATGTATGTATGTATGTATGTATGTATGTATGTATGTATGTATGTATGTATGTATGTATGTATGTATGTATGTATGTATGTATGTATGTATGTATGTATGTATGTATGTATGTATGTATGTATGTATGTATGTATGTATGTATGTATGTATGTATGTATGTATGTATGTATGTATGTATGTATGTATGTATGTATGTATGTATGTATGTATGTATGTATGTATGTATGTATGTATGTATGTATGTATGTATGTATGTATGTATGTATGTATGTATGTATGTATGTATGTATGTATGTATGTATGTATGTATGTATGTATGTATGTATGTATGTATGTATGTATGTATGTATGTATGTATGTATGTATGTATGTATGTATGTATGTATGTATGTATGTATGTATGTATGTATGTATGTATGTATGTATGTATGTATGTATGTATGTATGTATGTATGTATGTATGTATGTATGTATGTATGTATGTATGTATGTATGTATGTATGTATGTATGTATGTATGTATGTATGTATGTATGTATGTATGTATGTATGTATGTATGTATGTATGTATGTATGTATGTATGTATGTATGTATGTATGTATGTATGTATGTATGTATGTATGTATGTATGTATGTATGTATGTATGTATGTATGTATGTATGTATGTATGTATGTATGTATGTATGTATGTATGTATGTATGTATGTATGTATGTATGTATGTATGTATGTATGTATGTATGTATGTATGTATGTATGTATGTATGTATGTATGTATGTATGTATGTATGTATGTATGTATGTATGTATGTATGTATGTATGTATGTATGTATGTATGTATGTATGTATGTATGTATGTATGTATGTATGTATGTATGTATGTATGTATGTATGTATGTATGTATGTATGTATGTATGTATGTATGTATGTATGTATGTATGTAGTATGTATGTATGTATGTATGTAAGTATGTATTATGTCATACTTACTGATTAAGTATGTATGTAATGTATGTATGTATGTATGTATGTATGTATGTACTTTACTGTATGCATACATACAGTATGTATGTATGTAGTAGTCATGTATGTATGTATGTATGTATGTATGTATGTATGTATGTATGTATGTATGTATGTATGTATGTATGTATGTATGTATGTATGTATGTATGTATGTATGTATGTATGTATGTATGTATGTATGTATGTATGTATGTATGTATGTATGTATGTATGTATGTATGTATGTATGTATGTATGTATGTATGTATGTATGTATGTATGTATGTATGTATGTATGTATGTATGTATGTATGTATGTATGTATGTATGTATGTATGTATGTATGTATGTATGTATGTATGTATGTATGTATGTATGTATGTATGTATGTATGTATGTATGTATGTATGTATGTATGTATGTATGTATGTATGTATGTATGTATGTATGTATGTATGTATGTATGTATGTATGTATGTATGTATGTATGTATGTATGTATGTATGTATGTATGTATGTATGTATGTATGTATGTATGTATGTATGTATGTATGTATGTATGTATGTATGTATGTATGTATGTATGTATGTATGTATGTATGTATGTATGTATGTATGTATGTATGTATGTATGTATGTATGTATGTATGTATGTATGTATGTATGTATGTATGTATGTATGTATGTATGTATGTATGTATGTATGTATGTATGTATGTATGTATGTATGTATGTATGTATGTATGTATGTATGTATGTATGTATGTATGTATGTATGTATGTATGTATGTATGTATGTATGTATGTATGTATGTATGTATGTATGTATGTATGTATGTATGTATGTATGTATGTATGTATGTATGTATGTATGTATGTATGTATGTATGTATGTATGTATGTATGTATGTATGTATGTATGTATGTATGTATGTATGTATGTATGTATGTATGTATGTATGTATGTATGTATGTATGTATGTATGTATGTATGTATGTATGTATGTATGTATGTATGTATGTATGTATGTATGTATGTATGTATGTATGTATGTATGTATGTATGTATGTATGTATGTATGTATGTATGTATGTATGTATGTATGTATGTATGTATGTATGTATGTATGTATGTATGTATGTATGTATGTATGTATGTATGTATGTATGTATGTATGTATGTATGTATGTATGTATGTATGTATGTATGTATGTATGTATGTATGTATGTATGTATGTATGTATGTATGTATGTATGTATGTATGTATGTATGTATGTATGTATGTATGTATGTATGTATGTATGTATGTATGTATGTATGTATGTATGTATGTATGTATGTATGTATGTATGTATGTATGTATGTATGTATGTATGTATGTATGTATGTATGTATGTATGTATGTATGTATGTATGTATGTATGTATGTATGTATGTATGTATGTATGTATGTATGTATGTATGTATGTATGTATGTATGTATGTATGTATGTATGTATGTATGTATGTATGTATGTATGTATGTATGTATGTATGTATGTATGTATGTATGTATGTATGTATGTATGTATGTATGTATGTATGTATGTATGTATGTATGTATGTATGTATGTATGTATGTATGTATGTATGTATGTATGTATGTATGTATGTATGTATGTATGTATGTATGTATGTATGTATGTATGTATGTATGTATGTATGTATGTATGTATGTATGTATGTATGTATGTATGTATGTATGTATGTATGTATGTATGTATGTATGTATGTATGTATGTATGTATGTATGTATGTATGTATGTATGTATGTATGTATGTATGTATGTATGTATGTATGTATGTATGTATGTATGTATGTATGTATGTATGTATGTATGTATGTATGTATGTATGTATGTATGTATGTATGTATGTATGTATGTATGTATGTATGTATGTATGTATGTATGTATGTATGTATGTATGTATGTATGTATGTATGTATGTATGTATGTATGTATGTATGTATGTATGTATGTATGTATGTATGTATGTATGTATGTATGTATGTATGTATGTATGTATGTATGTATGTATGTATGTATGTATGTATGTATGTATGTATGTATGTATGTATGTATGTATGTATGTATGTATGTATGTATGTATGTATGTATGTATGTATGTATGTATGTATGTATGTATGTATGTATGTATGTATGTATGTATGTATGTATGTATGTATGTATGTATGTATGTATGTATGTATGTATGTATGTATGTATGTATGTATGTATGTATGTATGTATGTATGTATGTATGTATGTATGTATGTATGTATGTATGTATGTATGTATGTATGTATGTATGTATGTATGTATGTATGTATGTATGTATGTATGTATGTATGTATGTATGTATGTATGTATGTATGTATGTATGTATGTATGTATGTATGTATGTATGTATGTATGTATGTATGTATGTATGTATGTATGTATGTATGTATGTATGTATGTATGTATGTATGTATGTATGTATGTATGTATGTATGTATGTATGTATGTATGTATGTATGTATGTATGTATGTATGTATGTATGTATGTATGTATGTATGTATGTATGTATGTATGTATGTATGTATGTATGTATGTATGTATGTATGTATGTATGTATGTATGTATGTATGTATGTATGTATGTATGTATGTATGTATGTATGTATGTATGTATGTATGTATGTATGTATGTATGTATGTATGTATGTATGTATGTATGTATGTATGTATGTATGTATGTATGTATGTATGTATGTATGTATGTATGTATGTATGTATGTATGTATGTATGTATGTATGTATGTATGTATGTATGTATGTATGTATGTATGTATGTATGTATGTATGTATGTATGTATGTATGTATGTATGTATGTATGTATGTATGTATGTATGTATGTATGTATGTATGTATGTATGTATGTATGTATGTATGTATGTATGTATGTATGTATGTATGTATGTATGTATGTATGTATGTATGTATGTATGTATGTATGTATGTATGTATGTATGTATGTATGTATGTATGTATGTATGTATGTATGTATGTATGTATGTATGTATGTATGTATGTATGTATGTATGTATGTATGTATGTATGTATGTATGTATGTATGTATGTATGTATGTATGTATGTATGTATGTATGTATGTATGTATGTATGTATGTATGTATGTATGGTTAGTGTTTAGTTGTTTTTCTTGATGGTGATGAGTGTTGTGACAGGAAAATTAGGCCTTGCCCATCAACAAATCCGGGTTGTATTTCAACAAATGCAAAGTCATCATCTTTTGCTTTCCCATGGATTGTTCTGAGAGTTCTAAAGAGAATGCAGTTCAGGTTTGACAAATTTGTTCTTTGAGCAATTTGCAGTTCAGGTTTGGTTTTTTTGAGAGCTTGTTTCATTGCAGGAACTACAAGAAGCAATTCTCAAAACTTAGAAGAATCCCAAGTTTGTGCTTGTTGAAGATACCCCAAATGGTATGTAAAGACTAAACCAGCTGCATTGTTCTGTGTTTTCATATTTCTCGAATTGCTCTCGTTTTCGGATACGGTTTCAAATATATATGATGTTGCAAATTGGGGTTTAGGCCTTTTGATGTTTGAGATTTAATGATATGGGACTGAAACAAATCAGGGAAATATATGCAAGCTGAGGTGGATGGAATGTTTGGTCCTGATGTGATGGAGTTTTTAGTGAAAGGGGATGCTGTTACTTACAGGTCCATGGCCATGAAAGTGACTTATACCATGAAGACAAACACGTGTAAAGTGACTTATAACAAATCAGGGAAATATATGATGTTGCAAATTGGGGTTTAGGCCTTTTGATGTTTGAGATTTAATGATATGGGACTGAAACAAATCAGGGAAATATATGCAAGCTGAGGTGGATGGAAGGTTTGGTCCTGATGTGATGGAGTTTTTAGTGAAAGGGGATGCTATAGTCTTATACCGGTATAAGTTGTATTTCTTTTATTCTTTCTTTAAGTCTTATACCACGTCATCCCTGTAATGGGAGTTAGAGTCCACGTCAGAATTCTGTAACGGAAGTAACGGTGGAGTGCTAACTTTGAATCACACAGTGAAGTTCAATGGTATTATAGTATCGAATTTTAGTTCAGTGGCATATTAGAGTCACACATTAAAGTTGAGTGGTATTTCAGGTAGTTTACCCTTATTTTAATTATAAAACCGAGCCCAAAATAATATTAAAATATTATTTTCACCCGAACCCTAAACTCGGGTGTTACAAAAGTATTTGTGGTCTATAATAGGTATGGTTATGGTCGAGTTTTTAGTCGACTCACACCCAATCTGAAAATTTAACACCTTCATTTGAATCCGACATTTTATGATATTCCTCCCGTTCCAAATCCGACCCAAATTTTAGAGTAAAACATTGAACCCGGCCCGACCTGAAATTAATAAAAAATATTTTTTAAAAATTTTTATTCGATAAAATAGGGAGTTAATTGAAAAAATAAAAATAAAAAAGAGCATTATAATAATTATTCTATTTTATCAGACAAAATGGAGAGTTAATTGAAAAAATAAAAATAGAGAGGGGACATTATAATATTATTTTTTTTAATTTAATATTATAGTCTAAACTAGTTAAAATATCTATTACAAGTAAATTTAATAAAATGCACATTTAATTAATATCGCATATTATCAACCAATCATTATAATCTTACCTTCTAAGTAAGTAAAACAAATAAAACAGTATAACAAACTAAATAGTTTTACGTTCCGTAAATTAAATGGGCTGTAAAAAACACTTTTGACTGAAACTTTGAGCCTATATGAAGAGAAATTATTTTATTGTCCCGGCCCATCACGTCGTCCATGGTTCTCATCCACTAAAAATCAGCTATATAATTTCATTTGTTTCATGTCACTAATCTCATTATAATCAACTTCTATGTAACCTCCCACTCCATATTTACATAGCATAAAAAGGTGAAGATTCATCTTTGAAAAAATGACATAAAAAATTATATAGCTGATTTTTAGTAAGAGAAACCGTAAATGACGCGATAGGCCGAAACCATGTACTCCCTTCGTCCCACTAAAACTGTCACATGTTGACTTTTTTCTGGTCAAATTTTTTCAACTTTGACTATAATTTATTTAAAATTTTTAATTAATTAAAATTTATAAAAAATATATTTAAAAACTACTTGATTCAAGGTTTTAAAATATATTTTTTAATATTTTTATCAAAAATAAATTTTAAATTATAAGAGGTCAAAGTTGAAAAAGTTTGACTAAAAAATTGTCAACATGTGACAGTTTTAGTGGGACAGAGGGAGTAATAAATTTTCATATATGACAATTGAGGAATAACTCGGGGGCTAACAAAGCTTTCTTGTACAAGCTACATCATCAATGCTCTCTCTGACTTGGCAACGAGACAACTTCAACCATCGATCTCCCCCGTAAATGCATTACTTTGTAAGTAGCCATACTTTACACGTTTTCTTCTGCATTAAAAGTTTCTCTTTTATGAGTTAATTTGAATTAGTCATAACAAAGTTTTGAGGAACCGAAAAGGCAACTAATTTCTCTCTCTCTTAAATCCACGTGGCATTAATCCACGTGAGGAAACAATAATAAGAAGAAAATTATAAAGTATGAATAAAATTTTCACACACCATGAATATATATTATATATTTATGAATCTAATATTTAAATTAAGAGTTATTATTTGCTACATTTTCAGTATAATTGTTTTTACGCAAACATGTTTAACTTTAAAATTTAAATCTATAATTCTAAAATAATAAGTCGTAAATCTGAAACTCTAGCCCATAAACCTTAAATTTTAAACCTAATAACCTAACCCTAAACTATAAATTAACTCCCTAAACTCTAAATTAACTCCACTTGTGTAATAAATTTTTTTCACTATAAATGTATAAATAATAAGGCTTTAGATTTTTTAAGGCTTTTAAAATACATGGGTGGTCACCAGCCTATTACATTGCATAATCACAAATGAGCCAATTGTAGGAAAGGTCCTTAAAACCCTTTACCTTTTCAATCGAGTAAATAAATACTATTACATAATCGCTTGAATGATGGTAAACTTAAGTTTGGCCTCTCAATAATTCTAAAATTGGCTCATTTGTATAACGTATTTGATACATTAAACGTGACAATACTTTAGTCTAAGGGTAAACTACATAAATGGTCACCAGACTTTCCAGGCGAATTCATTTTGGTCACCAAACTTTTAAAATATTCGAAAAGGTCACCCAACTTTTAGTTCAATTTCGATAAGGTCCCTCCCGTTACCTTCTGTTAAAAGTTGACGTTAGTTTTTGTTTTTCCTTAGGGTAAATTACATAAATGGTCACCAAACTTTTAGGGCATATTCATTTTGGTAACCGTACTTTTAAAATATTCGACAAGGTCACCCAACTTTTAGTTCTCTTTCGATATGGTCCCTCTAGTTACCTATCGTTAGAAGTTGACGTTAGTTTTTGTTTTTCTTTAATAAAAAAATGAGTAAACTACATCAATCATCACTCAACTTTCTTTTCACTCCTATTTTGGTTACTAGAGTTTAACAATTTTCAATTTAATAACTTAACTTTCGAATTGTTCATATTTTGGTCACTCTCAAATGAAATGGTTATACAAATAGAAAATTTTGATTAATCCTTAAAAATCGGGTAATGATTTTTTTACTTTTCTTGTTAAATTTATCATATTATCATATTCGATATTTTAATAAGAAAGTAAAAAATAATATTACTCGAATCAAATATTCCAATTAACCAATCAACCGATTATCCGATATAATTGGTACAATATAAGATCGAGAATTGAATAATCTAAATTTACCAATTAACCAAAATATTTTTTTAAGGATTAATCAAAATTTTCTATTTGCATAAACATGTCATTTGAGAGTGGCCAAAATATGAACAAATCGAAAGTTAAGTTATTAAATTGAAAATTTTTAAACTCTAGTGACCAAAATACTACACGAATCAACTTGCCTTAGTGGTTAAAGGAACGATTGTTGTTCCTAGAGGTCACGAGTTCGAGCATCAGCAGCTGTAACAGGTTGTTGAGCATGCATTGTCAAATGGTTGAGAGTATATTCAGAACAAATACTACTTGTAATCACCTTAGCTTTCAAAAAAAAAACAAAAAACAACTACCAACAGCTTTTAATGGAAGGTAACGAGAGGGACCATATTGGAAGCGAACTAAAAGTTCAGTGACTATATTGAAATCGAACTAAAAGTTGGGTGACCTTATCAAATATTTTAAAAGTACGGTGACCAAAATGAATCTGCTCTAAAAGTTTGGTGACCATTTATGTAGTTTGCCCATTAAAACCAATCATCACTCAACTTTCTTCTCACACCTATTTTGGTCACTAGAGTTTAACAATTTTCAATTTAATAACTTAACTTTCGAACTGTTCATATTTTGGCCACTCTCAAATGGCATGGTTATACAAATAGAAAAATTCGATTAATCCTTAAAAAAATTAAGGTAATGGTTTTTTTACTTTGCTTATTAAATTTACCATATTATCATATTTGATATTTTAATAAGCAAAGTAAAAAAATTATTACTCGAATCAAATATTCCAATTAACTGGTCAATCTATTATCAGATTTAATTAGTACAATATAATATCAAGAATTGAATAATTTGAATTTAGCAATTAACCAAAATAATATTTTAAGGATTAATCGAACCTAATTTCGGTACAAACTTTTAAAATAAATTATTTCGATTCGGTTACGGTTCACATTTTTAAGCAAAATTGATTAACCAATCTGATCTATTATATACAATATTTCTAAATTTTATGCATTACAATATCTTATAGTCTAGTGATTTTGATACCCTTCTGATTTTTTTTTTAAAATTGGCTTTGGGTAGGATTAATAGGTGTGAACTTTCAATTTTTTTACTTTCTAATTGTTTTTACACTTTTATCACAACCGAACAATTATTAAATTTACCACATTATCATATTTGATATTTTAATAAACAAAGTAAAAAAAATTATTTCTAGAATCAAATATTTCGGTTAACTTGGTAATCAACTATCTGATTTAATTGGTACAATATAAGATCGATAATTGAATATTTTGAATTTACCAATTAACCAAAATATTTTTTAAGGATTAATCAAAATTTTCTATTTGTATAAACATGTCATTTGAGAGTGGCCAAAATATGAACAATTTGAAAGTTAAGTTATTAAATTGAAAGTTTTTAAACTCTAGTGACCAAAAATAGGAGTGAGAAGAAAGTTGAGTGATGATTGGTGTAGTTTACCCATTTTTTGTTAAGAAAAAACAACTAGCGTCGGCTTCTAACGGAAGGCAACGGGAGGGACCATATTGAAAGCTAACTAAAAGTTCGGTGACTATATTGAAATCAAACTAAAGTTAGGCGACCTTATCGAATATTTTAAAAGTTCGGTGACCAAAATGAATCTGCCCTAAAAGTTTGGTGACCGTTTACGTAGTTTACCCTTAGTTTAAACTACACTAACTATTAGAGAAATTCTTTCCATTTACCTTATTATCAATCGAGTAAATGAATACTAGTATTGCTTTAGTGGATAAGTTTTGTTATTTTCGAACTTGGACGGAAATATATAGTCAAAAATCATTCGTGAATTTTTCGTACTCCTTTTTGTCCCGCAACACTAAAAAATCAAATATGAAGCTATATCCCTAATTTTTAATTTTTAAATCTTAAATCTTACACCACATTTAATATTTTAAGCCCTAATCTTAGGCCCTAATCCTAAACCCTAAACTTAATTTTTTTTAATAATAGGGACATAAGTAGGGACACTAAAAAGGAGAATATGATTTCTACTCGATACATATGAACAATAATAGGTTGGACAAAACAAGGTTAAAATCGAAATAAATTAATAATAAACGGAAAACATAAATTATAAGAATTTAACAGATTCGAAATAACCGAAAATAGGATTGCTGAGGCCTGCTTGAAACGCAGTTTCCATAAGATAGATTCGACCACTCCTTGGTGCTTGAGTACTTTAGTCGTGTAACGCCCCGAGTTTAGGGTCGGGAGTTATCGAATTAGTTGAACCGGCTCGGGTTAAATTAAATTGGAACAAACTATTTTTAATACACCAAAAAGGATTTTAAAAGACAAAAAGGGTAAAAGGGGAACTTTTCATAAAAAAGAATAAAAAAGGAATTTTTGACAAAAGTCATCATCCTCTCAATTTGAATTTCACGTTCTAAAACCCTCCCCAAACCCTATTCATTATTCCATTGATTTCAAGCTTCCAAACCAAGTGATTTCTTCAAGGTAAATGGTTCCTCAACTTAGTCTCATCTTCCTTAAGTCTTATATGTTGATATTTTTGTAAAAACTCATGGATTTATCTTGTTTTGATTTTTAAAGTTTGGCTTGAAATGAGAGGAAAATCTTGGGTTTTCATTTGAGTTGATTTAGGGCTGACTTGAGAGTGTTTTTAACTTTGTTTTAACACTAAAATAACATAAAAGGGGTGAGATTTTAATGGAAACCCGAAATGGGTATTGTGGGTGATTTTAGGAGTTAGAAATCTTGAGTTTTTTGTTGGGTTTTGAGTTTAAATAACAGCTGGAGATTTGGTTGCTTTGGATTGATGTTTAGGGATGTTAAAAGGTAGATTTTTTATGGTAAATTCATTGGTTGTGGTTGTTAGTAGTTTGGGTTTGAATTGGCTATGTTTCGGGTGTAATTTGGGCTTGAATCGATGTGAGTAGATGCAAGGTTGTTGAGTTCTAGGTCCTTGTTGTGTTTGTGAATGTATTAGTGTTCTAATGTTCGATTTTGAGTTGCTCAAAACAGAGGATTTGGATTTGGGCTTTGTGGACAAAAATTCGGGTAGTTCGGAGGCTTGATTCGGCATCTCGGACATAGGTTGTGTGTTGGCTGGTGAGTGGATCAAATTTAAAAGCCTTAACGTGATTAAAGGAATGTTTGGGAGTTTGGATTGAGCTTGAAAGGCCAATCCAAGCTCGATTGTAAGTTTTAAAGGTTTATGCAATTGAATTGTGTTTTACGATTCTTGAATGCAAGTTTGAACATGCTATGTTGTTATGTGTTGAATTGCATTGTTATGCATGCTGAGATGCGAGACTTGTGTTTATACTTGCATTGTGAGTACATGCCTTGCATGGAATTTTGACTTGGTAAGTGGTTCAAGCATCGGTAATGCTTGTGGTTTTAATTGAGTATACTGACATGTGTTGGGTTGTTACCGGATATAATTGATCGATCAATAGGATTAGAGTGCACTCGAGGTAAAATTCGCGCGTGGCCTTAGTGATGTTAGATTCCACTAAGGAGGAGTACGGTGATGTGAGATTCCACCGAAAAAATCATGTTATTACTAGACGGGTGAGTACGGTGATGTGAGATTCCACCGGAAGTGTCTAGTGGGTTTAGGAAACTATCTACATATCCGAGTAAAAATGTTGAATGTCAATATACCCATGAATGCTTTAATTCTCATGCTAAGCATGATGTTGATTTCCCTCTATTATGCTTATATTTATGCATTGTGGTTTACTTTGCTTGCGTTATGAGAATGAGCATATGGTAAGCCTATGGCTTGTGGTTGCATACGGTAAATGCACGTGAAGGTAAATGCATGATATTGTGTGTTCAAGCATGTGGAAATGATTTGGAAATGGTTTTGGTTTCAAGCAAACTACCGTTTAAAAATTGCATTGTTGTAGCTATCATTTTGAGCACCGCTCACTAAGCTTAAACGCTTACGCTCTCCTTTCCAACAATGCTGGCCCTTAGAACTTCGGTGCAGCTCGGGGAACAATGGGGAATTCCAAGGGAGTTTGGTTTGCTCAAGTATGATTTAGACTTCAATAACTAGTATTGAGCAATGAGATAGGACCTCTATGTTTGAGATGTTGTTGGCATGTCCTTTTTGTTTAGACAAGTTTGCTTAGATGTTTTGGGCTTATATTGCCTTATGCCATGTTGATTTATGCTTTTGTTTGGCTTTTGGCTATATGGATGAATGCTATGTATGCATGTTTCCCTTTTGAATCTTATCTTGTTGGATGTTGCTTCGTTGAGTGTTTAAAATGCCTTATATGTTTATCCATGGTTGCTTTGAGATATATGCTTGATTGTACGTTGCTTGATTGGTTGTTTTATGCCTCTAGTGTCGAGTCCTTGTGTTTTTAGCAGCCAAAACAAGTTTTGTAATGCAGGGCGTATCGATACGCTCAAGGGCCGTATCGATACAGTCATTTGCTTTAGACCTTGTTTTAGGTAAGGCGTACCGGTACGCGGGGGTGTATCGATACGCCAAATGCTCTCTGGAAATTTGAGAAATTGACGAGATTTTGGCGTATCGGTACGGGTTCTAAGGGTATCGGTACGGTCTTCGTAGTTTGACCTTGGGAAGTTGACCGTTGAGAGCGTATTGATACAGTCTTCTAGCGTATCGATACGGTCTTCTAGCGTATCGATACGGTCTCCTTAGGTTGACTTTGGGGTGTTGACAAAGTCCAGGCGTATCGATACGGTCCTCTAGCGTACATATACGACCTGTTGTAAAAGCTAAAAAGGGTTTGTTTAATTGTTTGTTTTGCGTGTTTTGTATCCGTGTGTGTTTCTGCTGCGTGTCCTCTCACAAAGGATATAATTAATGCATTTAGACAAGATAACTTTAAAAGAAATTTTCTAGGGTTGTTAATCGAAGTGGAGCCTTAACGGGTTTCGCTTTGGCTTTCCCCGTGTAACCCGTTCGATGCGGTCTGGCGGCTAGGCCGAGTCGAGGGGGTTACATTTGTTGGTATCAGAGTCTAGGTTCCGCCTAGGTTCGTTGAGTTTCTGCAAGCCGAAAGGTAAGTGAGGTATTTTTTATGGTGTAAGCTTGTTGATTGTGATTGCACGGTGATTGTAAGCATGCTTGTGGCTATCCTTTTGTTGGTTGAGAAGTAGTAGAGGCACCCATTGCTAGTATACTATTATTGTAAGTGATTTTAAGTTTAAGGACTTGAGCACCTTCGACCTTTTCCTTGCTGACCCCAAATCATTTCACTTGTTGTGTTTGTTGTTTAGCTTTGTATCTGTTAGCATGATGAGACCGAGGGGAAGGTCGAGGGTTGAGCAGATTGAGAATGTTGAGGATGTGCGAGGAGAGAACTTGCCTCCTCCTCCTCCTCCTTCTCTGGGTGGTGGAGCAAATGTGGAAGGTGTTGGACCCCAGGCTGGTCAGGGACAGACAGGTATTGATGTGAATCCGTTGATGCAGGCTATAACTGGGGCTATACAAACAGCTTTAGCGGGTGTTGGGGTTGCAGCACCGCCTCAGGGTGTAGGTTCTGGTTTACCGTTAGAGCGACTCTGTAGCTTGGGCGGGGTTGAGTTCCGTGGGTTGTCACCCAAGGGTTCAGAGGCATGGTTTGAGAGCACAGTTCGTATCTTGATTCAGATGGAGTGCTCTGAAGCACATGAGTTGGGTTGCATTATCTATTTGCTTCAGGGAGATGCCTACACTTGGTGGTCTACTATCACTACGGGTAAGCCAGAGGCCGAGGTTACTTGGGAGTTTTTCAGGGCTACTTTTGTAAGAAGTTCCTAGGTCTTCGATACCTAGATGAGAAGAAGAGAGTTCATGGCTCTAGTTCAGGGTAGCTTGACCGTGTTCGACAATGAGGTGCAGTTTGTACGTCTGAGTCAGTATGCTTCTGAGTTAGTTCCCACTGAGGCGGAACGATGTGAGCGTTTCCATTATGGGTTGGTTCAGGATGTGAAGACCTACATGTTGGCTTCCGACTATACTGATTTTGATGTGTTGGTCGCTAGAGCCAAGGACATCGAACAGTCTTTGGGACTTGCGGATCGCAAGGGTGGATCTAGTTTGGGAAAGAGGACTGCTGAATGGGACAAAGATCGTGTCAAGAGGCACAAGGATAGGAAACATCATCATGATCATAGACGCAGAGGTGATAATCCGGGGAGAGGCCATCACGGCCAAGGGACTGAGAATTGTACTCTCGAGTGCAACAAGTGTGGTAGACGTCATTCCGGTGATTGTTGGGGCACTTATGGCTCTTGTTGGAATTGCGGGTTTAGGGCGCATTTGAAGCACGATTGTCCACATCCGTCTAGGGATAGACAAGCTCCCGCACGAGCTGTCGACCATCAGAGAGGCCGTGGACGTGGTCGAGGTAACTTTCAGCCTAGGAAAGACGGTCAGAGGAATGTAGCTCATGTTGTAGCGGTTCAGCCCGAGGGAGGTGGGCCAGCTAGACTGTGTGCACACCGTGAGGACAAGAATGACACAGATGTGATTGCAGGTAATTTCTCGTTATAGTCTTTGACTTTGCTTCCGATTCTACGCATTCGTACATATTGAGTGAGCATGCAAGGTTGTTAGATATTCCGGTTGAGATATTAGATGTGGGTATGAATGTCACTAGTTCCTTTGGTGAGACAGTTGTGGTCAGAAAGATGTACATAAGATGTCCTTTGATGGTTCAGGGTCATGTTTTTCCTGTGGATATGATGGAATTGTCGTTTTATGGTTTTGATGTAATATTAGGCATGGACTGGCTTGTAGAGCATAAGGCTAGGGTAGATTTTGAGACAAAGCGGGTGTCCTTGAGACTTTCAGAGGATCATGAGGTAGTAATAGAGGGTGAGAACATTAAGTTCTTGTCCAATGTAGTTTCAGCCTTAGAGGCTCAGAAGTTATTGGATGTGGGTTGTCAGGCGTACCTAGCCTATGTTATGAATCCGAATATGGATGAGGCACGGCCGCAAGACATTATGACAGTTTGTGACTTTTCGAGTGTATTCTCGGAAGAATTGTATGGTTTGCCTCTAGATAGAGATGTAGAGTTTGTTATTGAGACTTATTCAGATTCAGCTCCAGTATCGATTGCACCGTACCGAATGGCTCCTAAAGAAATGAAAGAGTTGAAGACACAACTTCAGGAATTGATAGACTTAGGGTTCATTCGTCCGAGTACTTCACCTTGGGGTGCACCGGTGTTGTTTGTGAAAAAGAAAGATGGTAGTTTGAGAATGTGTATCAATTACCGATAATTGAATAAGTTGACAGTGAAGAACAAGTACCCGCTGCCGAGAATTTGATGACTTGTTTGATCAGTTGAGAGGTGCTTTAGTGTTCTTGAAGATATATTTTAGATCTGATTATTATCAGTTGAAAGTAAGAGATCAAGATGTACCGAAGACAGCTTTCTGCACTCGTTATGGGCACTACGAATTCTTAGTGATGCCTTTTGGTTTGACTAATGCACCGACAACTTTATGGGCATGATGAATAGAGTGTTTTATGAGTACTTAGATCAGTTTGTGGTAGTGTTCATTGATGATATTTTAGTGTACTCTCGCACCGAGGAAGATCATGATCGTCATTTGCGTTTAGTGTTGCAGAAATTGTTAGACAATCAGTTGTATGCCAAGTTGAGCAAATGTAAAAGTTGGATTAAGGAAGTAGTTTTCTTAGGCCATATTGTATCAGTCGAGGGAATCCGAGTGGATCCTAAGAAAGTTGAGGCAGTTGTGAATTAGAAACCACCGAAGACAGTGACCGAAGTTTGTAGTTTCTTAGGTTTGGTCGGTTACTATAGACGTTTTGTTGAGGGTTTTTCGAGGGTTGCAGCTCCTTTGACTAAATTGCTACATAAGGATGTTTGGTTTGAGTGGACTGATGCAAGATAACAAGCATTTGAGAAATTGAAAGAGGCCTTAACCGAAGCTCTTGTTTTAGTTCAGCCTGTGTTAGGGAAAGAGTTTGTAGTCTTTAGTGATGCGTTGTATGTTGGCTTAGGTTGTGTACTTATGCAAGATGGAAGAGTAGTCGCCTATGCGTCTAGACAGTTGAAGACTCATGAGCGTAATTACCCTACGCATGATATAGAATTGGCTGCAGTGGTTTTCGCTTTGAAAGTTTGGAGACATTACTTGTATGGTGAGAAATGCACAGTGTATACGGATCACAAGAGTCTGAAGTATATAATGACGCAAAGAGAATTCAATCTTAGACAGCGTAGGTGGCTAGAGTTGCTTAAGGACTACGATCTCACGATTGAGTACCATCTGGGTAAAGCCAATGTAGTGGTTGATGCTTTGAGTAGAAAGGTAGCAGTGGAATTGCGAGCTATGTTTGCTAGATTGAGTTTGTCTCAAGATGGTGGTTTAGTGGCCGAGTTGCAAGTTAGACCTTCTTTGCTTCAGTTGATTAGAGAGAAGCAGTTGCAAGATAGATCATTAGCATCTCATGTACACGACATAGCGGAGGGTAAACCGATAGATTTTTGTTTTAGTAGTGATGGAGTTTTATGTTTCAAGAGTAGAGTAGTTGTTCCAGAAGATGTAGACTTGAGACGCACCATCCTGGCCGAAGCTCACTGTAGTCCGTTTGCTATGCATCCAGGAAGCACGAAAATGTATCGCGATTTGAAGAATGAGTATTTCTGGGTTGGTTTGAAGAAGGATGCTGTCGAGTTTGTGAGTAAGTGCATAGTTTGTCAGCGAGTTAAAGCCGAGCACCAGTTTCCTTTAGGTTTGTTACAACCATTGTGAATTCCCGAGTGTAAGTGGGAGAGAATCTTCATGGATTTCGTGTCGGGTTTGCCGTTGGCACCTTCTAAGAAGAATTCAGTTTGGGTAATAGTTGATCATCTTACAAAGTGTGCGCACTTTTTGGCTGTTCACACCACTTATACTTTAGATAGGTTAGCCGATTTGTATATCAGTGAGATAGATTGCATGGTGTACCCAAATCTATAGTGTCAGACAGAGATCCGAGGTTCACGACTAGGTTTTGGGAGAGTTTGCATAGTGCTTTGGGTACTCGACTGAATTTCAACACTTCATATGATCCTCAGACCGATGGTCAGTCAGAGAGAGTCATACAAGTGTTGGAAGACATGTTGAGATGTTGCATTATTGAATTTCAGGGTTCATGGGAGAAGCATCTACCGTTAGTAGAGTTTGCATATAATAACAGTTATCAAGCGAGCATTCAGATGGCACCTTATGAAGCTCTGTATGGTAGAAATGTAGAACGCGTGTTTGTTGGGCCGAAGCGGGACAAAAATTGATACCTTTGCATGATATGCTTAAGGGTACTACCGAGAAATTACAGTTGATTTGTGATCGCTTGAAGGCAGCTTGGATAGACAGAAATCTTATGCAGATTTGAAAAGAAGAGAAATAGAGTATGTCGTGGGCGACAAAGTGTTCTTGAAAGTCTCACCTTGGAAGAAGGTGATGAGGTTCGGTAGGAAAGGCAAGTTGAACTCGAGGTTCATTGGTCCATATGAGATAGTCGAGAGAGTTGGTCTCGTTGCCTATAGATTGAGGCTTCCGGCTGAACTAGAGAAGATTCACGATGTGTTTCATGTTTCAATGCTTCGGAGGTATAGATTAGATCCTTCACATGTTATGCCAGTTGAGGAGATAGAATTGAATCCGGATTTGACCTACTATGAAAACCAGTTGAGATTTTGGCTTCGAACAACAAAGTGTTGTGAGGAAGGACCATTGAGTTGGTTAAGGTTAAGTGGCGTCACCGAGGGGTGGAAGAAGCCACTTGGGAAAGGAAGGATGACATGCGAAAGCAGTTTCCGCATCTCTTTCCACCAGGTAAATTTCGGGGACGAAATTCCTTAAGTGGGGGAGAGTTGTAACTCCTCGAGTTTAGGGTCGAGAGTTATCGGATTAGTTGAACCGGGTCGGGTTAAATTAAATTGGAGACAAACTATTTTTAATACACCAAAAAGGGTTTTAAAAGACAAAGAGGGCATAAAGGGGAATTTTTCATAAAAATGAATAAAAAGGGATTTTTAACAAAAGCCATCATCCTCTCTATTTGAATTTCACGTTCTAAAACCCTCCTCAAACCCTATTCACTATTCCATTGATTTCAAAGCTTCCAAACCAAGTGATTTCTTCAAGGTAAATGGTTCCTCAACTTATTCTCATCTTCCTTAAGTCTTATATGTTGATATTTTTGTAAAAACTCATGGATTTATCTTGTTTTGATTTCTAAAGTTTGGCATGAAAAGAGAGGAAAATCTTGGGTTTTCGTTTGGGTTGATTTAGGGCTGAGTTGAGAGTGCTTTTAACTTTGTTTTAACACTAAAATAACATAAAAAGGGTGGGTTTTTAATGGAAACCCGAAATGGGTATTGTGGGTGATTTTAGGAGTTGGAAATCTTGAGTTTTTGGTTGAGTTTTGAGTTTAAATAGCAGCTGGAGCTTTGGTACCTTTGGATTGATGTTTAGAGATGTTAAAAGGTAGATTTTTATGGTAAATTCGTTGGTTGTGACTGCTAGTAGTTTGGGTTTGAATTGACTATGTTTTGGGTGTAATTTGGGCTTGAATCGATGTATGTAGATGCAAGGTTGTTGAGTTCCGGGTCCTTGTTGTGTTTGTGAGTGTATTAGTGTTCTAATATTCGATTTTGGGTTGCTCAAAATAGAGGATTTGGATTCAAGCTTTGTGGATGGAAATCCGGGTAGTTCGGAGGCTTGATTCGGCTTCTCGGATATCGGTTGTGTGTTGGCTAGTGAGTGGATCGATTTTAAAAGCCTTAAGATGGTTAAGGGAATGTTTGGGAGTTTGGATTGAGCTTGAAAGACCAATCCAAGCTTGAGAGTAAGTTTTAAAGGTTTATGCAATTAAATTGTGTTTTACGATTCTTGAATGCAAGTTTGAGCATGCTATGTTGTTATGTGTTGAATTGCATTATTATGCATGTTGAGATGCGAGACTTGTGTTTATACTTGCATTGTGAGTACATGTCTTGCATGGAAGTTTGGACTTGGTAAGTTAATCAATAGGATTAGAGTGCACTCGAGGTAAAATTTGCGTGTGGCCTTAGTGATGTTAGATTCCACTAAGGAGGAGTACGGTGATGTGAGATTTCATCGGAAATCATGTTATTACTAGACGGGTGAGTACGGTGATGTGAGATTCCACTGAAAGTGTCTAGTGAGTTTGTGAAACTATCCGCATATCGGAGTAAAAACGTTGAATGTCAATATACCCATGAATGCTTTAATTCTCATGTTAAGCAAGTTGTTGATTTCCCTCTATTACGCTTATATTTATGCATTGTGGTTTACTTTTCTTGCGTTATGAGAATGAGCATATGGTAAGCCTATGGCTTGTGGTTGCATACGGTAAATGCACGTGAAGGTAAATGCATGACATTGTGTGTTCAAGCATGTGGAAATGATTTGGAAATGGTTTTGGTTTCAAGCAAACTACCGTTTTAAAACTGCATTGTTGTTGCTACCGTTTTGAGCACCGCTCACTAAGCTTAAACGCTTACGCTCTCTTTTCCAACAATGCAAGCCCTTAGACCTTCGGTGCAGCTCGGGGAACAAGGGAGAATTCCAAGGGAGTTTGGTTTGCTCAAGTATGGTTTAGACTTCAATAACTAGTATAGAGCAATGGGATAGGACCTTTATGTTTGAGATGTTGTTGGCATGTCCTTTTTGTTTAGACAAGTTTGCTTAGATGTTTTGGGCTTGTATTTCCTTATGTCGTGTTGATTTATGCTTTTGTTTGGCTTTTGGCTATATGGATAAATGTTATGTATGCATGTTTCCCTTTTGAATCTCATCTTGTTGGATGTTGCTTCGTTGAGTGTTTAAAATGCCTTATATGTTTATCCTTGGTTGCTTTGAGATATATGCTTGATTGTATGTTGCTTGATTGGTCGTTTTATGCCTCTAGTGTCGAGTCCTTGTGTTTTTAGCAGCCAAAACAAGTTTTGTAGTGCAAGGCGTATCGATACGCTCAAGGGTTGTATCAATACGGTCCTTTGATTTGGACCTTGTTTTAGGTATGGCGTACCGGTACGCGGTGGTGTACCGATACGCCAAATGCTCTTTGGAAATCTGAGAAATTGACAAGAATTTGGCGTATCAGTACGGGTCCTGAGGGTGTCAGTACGGTCTTCGTAGTTTGACCTCGGGAAGTTGACCGTTGAGAGCGTATCGATACGGTCTTCTAGCGTATCGATATGGTCTCCCTAGGTTGACTTTGGGGTGTTGACCAAGTCCAGGCGTATCGATACGGTCCTCTAGTGTACTGATACGGCCTGTTGTAAAAGCTAAAAAAGGTTTGTTTAATTGTTTGTTTCGCGTGTTTTGTATCCGTGTGTGTTTCTGCTGCGTGTCCTCTCACATAGGATATAATTCATGCATTTAGACAAGATAACTTTAAAAGAAATTTTCTAGGGTTGTTAATCGGAGTGGAGCCTTAACGGGTTTCGCTTCGGTTTTTCCCGTGTAACCCGTTCGATGCGATCTGGCGGCTAGGCCGTGTTGAGGGGTTACAAGTCGTCAATCACCCAGAATACAATAGCAGATGATATTCGACGGTTGCACTACTGAAGAGATCACGAACAATACTCGTGCCTTTGACTATCACTAGAAAAACAATGCAATTTGAGAGAAGAAAACTTTTTGAATTGTGTTTTAAAACTGAAGGAAGGCCATGTATTTATAGGGAAAATTAGGTTAAACGTCGGAATCAAAATATTCCGAAAAATATCCTTCATCTGATTTGTTTCAAATATTTTACGTGAATAGCAAGTATTATCTCTTTAATATTCGAAAATATTATCATTTAATATTCGAATTTAAGGGAACCGAATATTATCCTTTTAAATTCGGGATATTCACAAAAGAAATGCTATCTTAAAGGAAAAAATTAATTTGAAGTGGTAAAATGTCCGCAAGCCCACGAAGGGCCCCACAGGTCCGAACATTCGCATCGCCCACATCGTTAGGGTGCGACCCAAATCGAATGAGACTGGATTCGCACCCCTTGCGCGCAAAGCACACAATTTGCATTCAAGTCATTCAATGACCACAAATTGGGTAAGTGTATATAAACACTTCCCATTCCATTTATCCCATCCATGTGGGATATATGGGTTTCATTTCATTTACTTAATTCACAACTTCCTTACTTTGAGCATCAATTTCTCATTCATTACTCAACCATTTTGAGCATATGAGATATCGTTGTAAAGGTCTCATACAGTAGAATAAGACCCAAAATAATCCTTATTCGAATCTCAACCTTTACTCATTCGAAATATGGCTCAAAGTAACCATTTTCCTCATATTTTTCCAACAATCCCCCACATGAATGAAATTGATGATTTATCAAAACATTTTGACTCGATGTGGTGATAGCTTCTACGATTGATAGTTGCATAGTATAGGTAGGTTTCCTCCTTTGAACCTTCCCTTGTGAAAATATATTTACTTTACTGTCTATCTAGTAGATGTGATGTCCTTGGACTTTTCAACCGTTTGTGTAAACGATGATATACTCCACACAACTACCTCTCTAAAATGAGTTTTTGTTCTCATGGTTATGTCAATATGGTCGTGGACATCTCCCTGGTTCTATAAGACCTTGAGAGAACTATGCCCCAATAGTCTCATTGAAGCAGCCCCACTTCACTCTCACCTAGGTAACTTATGTTTCTCGGCTCACCGACACACACAATGGTCATCAAAAGCTTTTGCTTAGCCTATCCCATTTTTGTCAGTGTTTACATCATAGGAATGTACTTGGGGATAAGAACCCCCACAGTGACTGCACAAGTCTATACAATTAGGTTGTCCCCTTGAACCTAGATCTTGGGATCTCCAGTCAACTAGGTAGGGTTTTCCTTCACATGGCGCCTTTATTTTCCATGGGCTCCAGTCCCATTTCTTTTTTATGTTTTCTCAACTTGATCTCAATTTAACCATTTGGTTAGCGGATCTACAGCGTTATCCTTTGATTTTTCATAAAATCAATAGAGATAACTTCATTTGAGATCAGTTGTCTAACGGTATTTTGTCGACGACGCTCTACCAATTTTCGCGTGGTCATCACAATGTATGCACATTGTGGGCATTGGCTTTGGCCGTTCAGGAATATCCTTTAAGAAATTTTTGAAGTCATTCGACTTTTTCTCTAAACTTGTCTAGAACTACAAACTCAGATTTTAATATGGATCTGGTTATAATCATTTTTCTTGAGGATTTCCATGACACGGTTGCTCATCCTAAGTGAAGACATATCCACTTTTGCCTTGAATATCAAATGTCCAACTGGCATCGATGTATCCTTCTAAAATTGCAGGATCTCTGGAATAATACAATTCCTTAGTCTCAAGTATATTTGAGATACCTAAGTATATTCACAATAGCTTTCCAGTGGTTTTCACCTAGATTGCTTGTGAATCTGCTTAGACTGCTCTTAGTAAAAGCAATGTTCGGTCTAGTACAGTTGATGAGGTACATTAGACTGCCTATGACCCTTTCATATTCCACTTGGTCAACACTTTGGCCTTTGTTTTTGGACAAATATTGGCATGTGTCTATTGGAGTTTTGGCTATACCAAAATCATCATTGCCAAATTTTCAAGCAACTTGTCCACAAAGTGTGACTGAGTCAATATGAGACCTTCAGATGGTCGTTTTTATTTTGATACCTAAAATCAATTATGTCATTCTCATATTTTTCATGTCAAATCTTGAATTTAACATGTTTTTGGTACGTTTTACTATTTCATTGTTACTTATAACAATACACATATTTGTCACACTCTTATTTGACAATGTATTAGTTTCAACCTTTTGTTGAACGCATGGACTATTTTTCATTGATATTCTCTAAAGTTCGTTTCTTTGAACTTGGATCAATTTCCTTAAATATATAGGAAATATATTTTCAAAGAATAAGTCATTAGTTGTTTTCATTATCACATTCTTGTGAATCTATTTGTACACAAAAAATTGATATTAGTTACTATGTTATACATAGTCAATGAAAATATAGTCCGCTTATTTTCATCTACTTCGATAATGGAAATATTACTTTTGTAAGACCTCCCCCACATTTTTATGTAGTTGTATGAAGGTTTTATTTCCTTTCATAACTCATATGGTGTCTAATTAGTTGATAGAACAACTTTTCTCAAATTAGACACATTATAAAGATTCAATTCTTTTCAAAAGTTATCTTCAAAATCATTGTTCCCTTGGATGTTGCAGCGTTACTCACATAGAGTTTTCTCCCCAATTTAATCAATTTATTAAATTTGGAATGAACATCCTACTTATAGAGAATAATTCCTCTATAACATATTTGCTTTTAAGCAAAACACTAGTTAGTTCTATCATGAAGGTAATAAATTTCCTTCAAATACTTGTTTGCCATGGTAATATTTGCCTTAGCAATATTTACCTTAATAACATTTGAAGGTGGTAACAAAAATTTACCTTATCCACTCTAAATAATAGGAGAATCATCTTTTAGTTCTTTGACCGAGTTTGTCATGGTAAAATATGCAATATCATTTGTTGCCACATTTGAATTTCTTTCAAATGAATTTCACTGATTTTTCTATTTTGCATTTATAGTCCAACGACCTTCATAATTCTTTAGCCATTTTTAAACATTGTGCACTTCATAGCATACATCAGAATAGACTAAGAATTTAATTTTGACATAGAGAACCAAGTTCTTCTATGCTTTGATTCGAGACCTCATTCGGAATCAACACTTTGAATTTGGTAATCAATGTTACTTCCCGAAATAAATTCACCAATTTATTTCCAAAAGAGAATCATACATGATTCTTTAAGAAATAATAACTTTAAGTTATTTCTCTTTCTAAAATAAATTCAACAATTTATTTCAAGATTGAATCATTTTAGATTCTCATGAAATTAAATCCGACAATTTATTTCCCTTAAAAAATTAGAATCAACGCGTTATTCTAGCATAGAAATAAATTTAATGATTTATTTCCTTTTACGAAAATTGAATTATACTTGATTCTCAATAAATTCAACGATTATTTTCCATACAAAATAGAATCATAAAAGATTCTTATGGAAATAAATCCAATGATTTATTTTCCTTGCAACGTTAAAATCATACAAGATTCTCTTGAAAATAAATTTAGTAATTTATTTTCATCATATCTTTTATTAAACAACAAAGATATCAATCCAACTTAATTTTATTTAACCAACAGAAATCAAAAGGAAAATCCTTTGATTTTAATTTCATTAGTTCTTGTTTGGAAGATCAAGTAAACCTGTTAAAACGGTGGGAATTAATTCTCAAAACGAATTATTTGCGAGATCTTTGTTTCCAAAACAAATCACGATTTCCCCTGAGTAGTCATTGTTTTTGTTCACAAAGACAAGAACCGGGATTAATAATAATTTCTAATAAAATGAAAATAATTTCGTTTATTTCTGATTTTGATTTTTCACAAAATCCATAACTTATGTTACTTCCAACGACAATTTCTGTAAAACAGATTTGTCCCGTTTATTTCTGAGTTCGAAGCAAATCCGTTAAAACGGAAGGATAATTCCTAAAACAAATTTGTTTGCTTTCTCGCAACCGTACTTATTTCAAATCGCCTTGGATTTAGTGTGTCTTAAGATTGTTGCACAAAACAAGGTTAAATTCGAAATAAATTAATAATAAACGGAAAACATAAATTATAAGAATTTAACAGTTTCGAAATAACCGAAAATAGGATTGCTGAAGCCTGCTTGAAACGTAGTTTTCTTAAGACATATTCGATCACTCCTCAGTGCTTGAGTTCTTTAGTTGCTAGTCTCCCAGGATACAACAGTGCATGATCTTCGACAGATGCACTATTGAAGAGATCACGAACAATACTCGTCCCTTTGACTATCACCAGAAAAACAATGCAATTTGAGAGAAGAAGGCTTTTCGAATTGTGTTTTAAAATTGAAGGGAGACCATACATTTATAGGGAAAATTAGGTTAAATGTTAGAATCAAAATATTCCGAAAATATCCTTCATCTGATTTGTTTCGAATATTTTGCGTGAATAGAAAACATTATCTCTTTAATATTCAAAAATAGTATTACTTAATATTTGAATTTAAGGGAACCGAATATTATCCCTTTAAATTCGGGATATCCAGGATTAATTCGAAGTGGTAAAATGTCCACAAGCCCACGAAGGGCCTGACCGGTCCGGACATTCTCGTCACATATGTTGTGCAGTTGCGCCCCAACTGGATTCGCACCCCTCCTATTCGCAAGGCAAAATTTCCATTCAAGTCATTTAATGACCACAAATTGGGTAAGTGTATGTAAACAATTCTCATACCATTTTTCTCATCCATGTGGGATTTAGGGGTTTCATTTCCTTTACTCAATTCACAACTTCCTTATTTTGAGCATCAATTTCTCACTCCTTACTCAACCATTTTGAGTATATGAGATACCTTTGTAAAGGTCTCATGGAGTAGAATAAGACCCAAAAGAATCCTTATTCGAATCCCAACCTTTACACATTCAAAATATGGCTCAAAGTAACAATTTTCCTCAAGTTTTTCCAACATAATCTATATATATAATCATTGAAATAGAAAGCATCTACCTTTTTGGTGCCCCTATTTATGCCTATATTAAAAACTTAGGTTTTGGGTTTAAGGTTAAGGGTTTAAGATTATAATTTAGGTAATTTGAAGGAAGGTGTATTTTTAACATTAAGGGTTAGTGTTTAAAATTTGATTTTTAGTGTACTAATCATCGCTCTTCACTCTCTGACTTAGGCAACGAGACGAGACAACTTCAAACATCCATTTCCCCCTAAACATATCACTTGACAAGTAGCCAAACTTTACTCGTTTTCTTCTGCATTAAATTGGGGCTTTTCTAAAAACAAACGGCTTAAAAGCCGACTAAATACAAACCAAGAAATTAGGACCATTGGATGAAGCCGGGTTTAATGTGGCCGTTGGATTAAAAAAACAAAAAAAAGGATATATGGTTACCCGGTGAACCGGTAACCCTTTTATGATGGTATAATTTGACATACCAAGAGGAGCGGGAAAAGGAAATCTAAAACTTAGAGCATCGAAACCCAGAGGACGAAGGCGTTATTTCCATCAACCAAAGAAGAAAATATAAAGGAAATTTGTGGAGGAGATTGGGTTTTAGCACGGTTTGGAGGTTAGTTCTTGCTTCTTGCTTCCTTTATTTTTGTTTTTTTATTTGAGCGAAACCACATTGCAAATGATGAAGGTTTTTGTATAAACCATTTGAATGTTCTTCCATAAAAATTTCTTTTTACTTTATAATGAATATTGTAGAGGAGATTGGATTAGAATAAGGAATCTGTAGGGTTTAGGGTTATTGGCAGTTTAGGGTTCTGTTGCAATAAACAAGTAATAGCAATTAAATTGAAATAGAAAGTAGGAACAAAGATAAGAATAGTTAAAAGAAGTGTTGAACACCTTTATTAACTAGTTTAGAGGCTTGAATAACTCGTTGACTTTCTTCTTGAATGAATAACAAAAGAAATAAGGTTAAATAATTCAGTGATGTTTCAGTTGGGAGTGATAAATGTTAGAAGTGTAGAGTAAATTGGATTGGAAGAAGGAATGTTTAGGTTAGTTAGTGCTAGTTCCTTCAATTTCCCCCTTTTTAATTGTAGTTGATAAGGTACGAAAATGTGAAAGAAATATTGTCGAAGATATTGGATTGTAAGAAGGATTGTGTTGAAATCCATGTAATGGTTATGATTGTTGGTTGAGATGGTTCTTGTTTTTGGTTAAAAAAGTGGTTTGCATATGCTCTACAGCTCTAGTATTGAATGTGTTGGAAGGATGTGATTGTTTCTTAAGATCAAATAGGTGATTTGAAGTAGTATGTAATATTTGGAAATGAGTTTTTATTACACATGGTTGAAAGCAATATTTCTTGGTTGATAGTATTTGTCGAACTTGAGAACGAAACAAAAACCTCCAAATATTATTACATTTGAATGGAAAATTTAACCATAGGTAGTATTTGCAGGAAAGTTTAGGTTTTAGACATATTCTTATAAGTAGTTGGCAAGTATTTATACTTTGATAAAACTGAAATGTAGCTTTCATATGTCAATGTAAAGAGGTGAAATAGAATAAATTCTTGGAATTCAACGTTCCATTTTTGATTATTTTAGGTACACGTTGCAGACAATGGAGCATAAGAAGAAGTCTGATAAAGGGGAGGCTAAGGCTAAGGCACCTAAGATATGTACACCATATTTCTATTTCTAGTAAGTTGAAGTTGAATGTATATAGAATTGTCTAATTTATTAAATATGAGTTGCATAAGCTAACAGTGAAATTTTGTTTTACAATAAAAGAGAATGTAAACGTTTGGAGGGGAAGAAGAAAATGAACAACAGTGTAAGTGTGTTGTGTAATGGTTTGTTAAGTGTACATGATATTTGTATTAGACTAATTGTGAGAGTGATACAGGAAAGAAAAGCATTGGGTTTGAGGTGGAAGCAGATGAATGAAGATGACAAGGAGCCTTATGTACAAATGTTCGAGGAGCAGAAGCAGGCTCTGGCTGAATGGAAAGCCTCCAATGTGAAGGAAATTGTAGTTTTTGAAAAAGAAAAAAAGGTAAGTGAATTTTTGAAATTATTTATGGAGAAAGAGATGAAAATGTCCTAACATAATGTATATTCGTGTAACAGTCAAGTAATTAATGTTTGTATGAAATGTTGTAGGAGATATCTTCAAGATGTAGCCTCATTAAGCTGTCAGATGTGTTTGAAGAGATGAGGAAGTTGAATATTGAGGGTATTGTTCATGAGTTAGGGTTTGGTCGGTTAATGGAAATGAAACCGAGAGCAATTCATCGCGACCTATGTCGCACTTTAGTAGAGAATTTTGATGTCCGGAGCTCGACGATGGAATTTAATGGACATAAAATTCCAGTGTTGGTGGAAGATGTGGAGGTTGTTTTGGGTTTGAGGAATGAAGGAGTCGATGTTGAAATTGGAACGAGAAATGTTAATGCAAAAGAAATTGGAACAAGAAATGTTAACGCAAAACCTTATAAAACTTGTACCAAAAAGGTAGAAACTTTTTCTACATGTCAAACTGGCACCGGAACCCCATAGATCTAGGTTCGATGCCCTCTACTGAAACTAAAAGCACTGAAACCCCATTTAGTTGGTTTCGATGCCCCCTTCTAAATCATGTACCAAAGTATGCTTTTGGTTAACAATTTGTGTATGTACACATTTCCTTAAAAGTAAATGACCCAACTTGAACCATCGTGAAACTGTGTAATAAAGTAATGTATAAACCGTTTTCTCTTGCAAACTTGTACCAATTTGTGTACATTATGCTACTACTAAGTGTATATAGGACCGAAACCAAGGTGGTTTCGGTCCCAGTAAAAGGAATCTGCCTTTTCAGTGTTGTGTCTTTTCACTGTAATCACATTAACCGTTTCCTGTTCATCATGTATAAAGCTGGTTTCGATACCCCCAGAACGAATCAAACTTTTCAGTTTATTGCCTTTTCACTAGAATCACATGAACCGTTTCATCTTCATCGTGTATACAACTGGTTTCGATACCCGCCAGAACGAATCAGCCTTTTCAATTTCATGTCTTTTCACTAGAATCACATGAAGGGGTTCATGTTCATGTACCTGGTTCAATGAACAGACATTGTGCCTTCCTTCTCTCTCAGTTTCCCTCCTTAGACTTTTCATTTTCCCTCCCAACTGAATTTCCCTATATATTAACAACTCTTCTATTTACTCTTTACAACATCTTCTACTAACTCACTATACTTTCCCTCCCTTCGCTCTAAAATCAGTTCTTCACCAAATCATATTCAATTTCTTCAGATAAAATGAGTTCAAGCAGAGCTTCGAGTCACAATCCTCAGCCATTCGCAAAGAGGAAACTTGAATTCGAATTAGACTCAAACAACGAGGATGATGTCTATTTCGATTCTGACGAAGAGGATGAACAAAGCCATGACACACTCAAAAGAAGCAGATGGTTCAAGAAGTTTTTCGAGACCATCGAGAGAATAAACACAATAAATGACCCTTCTACTACATGGCTTTGTCCAGCATGTCAAGAAGGTCATGGTGCCTCTCATAGGTTTAATGGCATTCAATCTCTAGTGACACGGGCCAAAACCAAAGGCGGACCAAAGCTCAAACTCCATCGCCAATTTGATGAGCTATTGGATGAGGAATTGCGTAGAAGGGGTACTTCGACTTTTCCTCATGGTCAAGCTTATGGGCAATGAAGTGGTTTGAGAGATGATCAGAATGATACTAATACTATCTGCCCCCCGCCTGCAAACGATGAGGAAGAGGATCACCAAATACTCTGGCCACCCATGGTGATGATAATGAACACAAGGCTGCATCAAGATGATGCAAATGGGAAGGTAGTTATATAACAAATTTGAATTATGTTTTCATGAATATTACAATTGCTTAACTTCTAATCTCTTGCATTTTCTGCTTCAGTGGATTGGTATGGGAAACCAAGAGCTTCTTGACTTTTTCAGGTCCTATGATACTATTGTTAAGGCTCGCCAATCTTACGGTCCTCAAGGCCATCGTGGAATGAGCCTTCTAATTTTTCAGAGCACGGCAACAGGTTATCTCGATGCTCAGCGTCTGCATAACCAGTTTGCTGCCCAAGGTTCCGATAGAAATGCTTGGGAACATTGTCAAGGCTTCTTGTATGGTCAAGGCAGACAGTGCCAACTTTATGGTTATATGTCTGCCAAAGAAGACATCGACAACTTCAACCGTCATTCTCAAGGTTTTCTCTATCATCATTTTCTTCTTTTATACAAGATGAACTTTTGCTCATACTAATGCATACATGTTTTGTTCATTAGGCAACAATAGGGTCATATATGAGATGCGATCATATGCAGAGATGGTTGGTCAGCACCAACGAGAGGCTGGTTCAAGTGCCATGGGTGGCAGAGGGCATGAAGGTCGTTTCCCTGGGCAGGGATGAGGATTGAGGAGGCTCCATTCTTTTACTTTCATTTTTTATTTCAATATGTATTTGAAAAACTTTGAAATTCATGTTATTTGTTTCCTAAATATACTTCATCTTTAATTTTCATATGATCCTTCTGTCGTAAACCAAATGTTACTTTTCAACTAATAAGGGGTTTCTTGGTCCTTCAAATATTTTCGAATCTGCCAAACAAGCACCGAAACCACAAAATGGTGGTTTCGATGCCGCCTTCAAGGTCATCAATTTTTTCCCATTTTTTATTTTTGTATATACATGAATCATTGTGTATGTAAGTAAATTGTGTATGTGCACAATTCCTTACAACAATATTCATTCTCACCCTAACAAAATTTAACATATGCCCCATTTCTGCTCAACCAGCACCGAAACCCAATATACGCGGTTTCGATGCCACATAAAGGATTTTAACTTTTGCCCATTCTGCAAAACCAGCACCGAAACCACGTATAAGTGGTTTCGATGCCCTTATAAAAACTTGTACGAAAGTATGTTTTTTTTGCTCAACAAGATGTCGTATATTAAAAATAGAATATACAACCAAACGTCACAACGATCGCCTCGTTAAAAATCTCCCTAATCCTAACAGAGGATAACAGTACGGCTCGTTTGTGACAACAAAATACAACCAGACAACATATGAACGAAGAAACTAACACCCACCCGATAGCATTAACACGAATAAAATAGAGAAAACGTGCGACACCCCCTCCTTAGCCAATGTATCGGCTAGACCATTCGCCTCCCGAAAAATATGCGAAAAACACACCGAATGCAAACTACTACAAGCGTTGTCTATCTCATGAAACACCTCCCAATACCGCCATGGCCGCTTATCCACGTGTAGCACCCAACTAACAGCGACCATGGAATCCGACTCCACAACCAATAGATACGATGACCAAGCCGATTGCTGAAAGAAAGTTAACGCAAAGGCAACCGCGCGCAACTCAGCCTCATTAGACTCGATACAACCAAGCGGGCCAGAAAACAAAGCCACAATCCTGCCTTGATCATCACGCAACACACCCCCAGAACCTGCTGGACCCGGCTTACCACGCGCGGACCCGTCGATTGAGAATTTCAACGTCCCTGCCATCGGTGGTTCCCAACAAATGCCGTTACGTATCGGTCGCGAACCAGAAGGTTCGGTATATAGGCTTGGGCAATCCCACCACAACGCCTCACCAATGATCTCTAAGACGCTGCCATAACAGATTTTGTGTCAACACGTCGCAAGGAGCATAAACATTCAAAATGCAGCAATGCAAATCCTCCACGCACCATCTCCCCTGTAAAAGAATAAAATATCGGTCCACCTCTACTGAATCTAAACTGAATCGTGAACCTTCCCATATCGTAATCAGACCTCCCGAAGCACCTACCGAAGGTGAAAAAATGACCTCATATCCATTTGATACCCATAAACTTGCAACCAATAACGACGACACATCCTCTAATTTTGATTCTTGCAACATCACCATGTCCGCACGTTGTTTATTAACTACATCGCTCACCGCCCTGCGTTTCAAACATGAGCCTAACCCTCTGACGTTCCACGATACCACACGCATCCCTATTAACCTCGCTTCTCCCCGGAAAAAACTCATGTAAGATCCTTTATAATATCTGCTTCACACCCTACGGTTCTTACCCCAACAATACTACCCAATGCCACTATCGCCGCTATTTCCTTAGTTAACAGTTGCTGGCGGTTCTGAAAATCTGAATCAGAGAGTGAAGCGTTCACAATCTGCGTCGAAGCTTGTTGATGCAACAACTGTTTACGCGGTCTGCCCCTACCAGCTTTTTGCGTCGGAGGCACTCCCGAAAGGATATTAATCGACTTTGTTTTTCTACCATTAATCCAAAGTAGAGAGCTTTGGTTTGCAATGTCTGAACCAGATAATTTCCCTCCAGCCTTATTTGTTATCCTATCAATATTTGAAATTGATTTATCCACCAAATCCACGGTAGTTGTAATCGGTTCAACCATCTCCACATTGTTTGCATCCAAATCCAAAGTAGTCGAGTGTTATTGAACTACCTAAAGCTGGTTGGCTAGTGTAGGACTCTTCCCAGCCTCGCCCATCACCCTATCGGATCCGCCACACCACCTTCCTGTATCTCATTTATCTCCGGCAACCCCTTCGAACCAAGCTCATCCTGGGAGGCTTCGGCATGGTCCAACCGGTGATTCACCTCCCAAAAATTATTGCAGCGCCACAACCTCGTCCCCTCCGTGTGAACTTGGTCCCCGGTCGGTTCTACATGTCCTATTTCCTTCAGTTGGTGAGCATCACCCATGCGCTTTGTCCCCCCATCCGATCCCTGTGTCGAAGGCTCAGAGTTCTCATCATCAGATAGCGTCATCATACATTCACACTCCATCCAAGGGCCAAAAGAATTAAATTCTCGAACAAGTATGGGAAAACACACACTGTCCACCTCCAGCTTCACCTTAGCATCTATGTGCGACATGAATGAAGTTTCGATCAGTATCCATCAGCATTCAAATGATTGTGGAGATTCGGTAGCATCCGCTAAACGAACCAAGTTCCCCCAAATATTCGCGATACTCTCGAAGGATTGTTGCGACCACGCATGGATCAGTAAACCCTTGATCGTCAACCAAACCCGCCTCATCTTGAAGCCTATCTCCGGTGACCACTTTTCTAGCCTTGAGAAACACCCTCGTATTGATTCTAAAAGCATCACCTTATCATGTGTTGAAGGGTCCTTGAACATGAGCAATATCATTGAACCGGCGATACGCATGATCGATAAGCCCTCTACCGCCGTCAAGTGCATTTTCGCTGCAAGTTCCTTAATACTCCATGGTTGTTTGCACCACCCCACTGCACAATTGTGCAAAATTTCCAACTTGTCCACTGCCACAAACCCCTGCACTGAATAATCAAACGTGTCGCCATGATTGACCTCATCCTCCGATCGCTGCTTCAACGGCACTTTGGGTCGCACATTTCCTGCTTGTGCCGACTGATCTGTGCTTGTGTTAACATGTTTCCGTCGCCAGAACGAATTGCAGTCTCCATATTTTGCTGGAAACACAGAGATACGGGAACCATAGATCCATTTACCATGCAGGCGTTCGACCACCCGCTCAGCATCCTCTCGACTGCACATTCTCACAAACCCAAATCTAGATCCGTTTCTAGCCAGTTTCCGAGGGATGAAAACATCCACCACCACCCCGTGTCGATCGAACACCTGCCATACCCCTTTCCAGTGAATAGACGTAGAGAGATTTCCCACAAACACCTTCCGGTGACCATTCTCCGTTGGCATTTTCAAAAACTTCGACTGAGTACAAGCTGAAAGGACCGTCACCAATGTGCTTTCATTAGGCACAACATTCTCAAAGGACTTTTATCAAACAGCAAACGTGCATTACCCATTTCACTACTTTGAGCAGATATCATCGTCAAACCCTGTCCATGAACCTATTCCCGTATCTGGGTACCAATCGTTTTCGCGCAAGATTGACAACACCGGACCCGATCAATTTTAAAAAGAAATCCAAGGCTCTGTTTTCAGAGATAAGAGCATTGATGGTTTTTCAAATTTCCGCTGGTTCTGCCTGTTCAATCTTATTGATTATAGAATAATTATCACATCTGCAGGGACGAAATCCAACGCATCAAAGCTGGGAATCCTGATATTAGTCACAGAGAAGCCTTCAGTGCTGCTGCCAAGAATGTTTTTCGTCACAAAATGTTGCCTATGAAAGTATGTTTTTTGGTAAGAATTTGTGTATGTACACATTTCTTTACAAACACATTAGCCATTTCGAGGAACCATGGAATAATTGTGTAATAAAAAAGGTATACACCATTTTCTCTTACAAACTTGTACCATTTTGTGTATATTTGCTACTAATAATCGTATATACACTCATCCTAATAAAATTTGTACAAAAGTATGCTTTTCGGTAAGATATTGTGTATGTACACATTTCCTTAGAAGTACAAGAGCCATTTTCAACCTTCGTGAAACGTGTAATAAAAATGGTATATACCGTTTTCTCATTCAATTTTTTACCAAATTGTGTACATTTTCTATTAATACGCGTATATACCCAAATCTTTACAAAACTTGTACCAAAGTAGGCTTTACGGGTACGAATTTGTGTATGTACACATTTCCTTACAAGTACATGATCCATTTTGAACCTTCATGACACAATGTAATAAAAAAAAGGTATATACAGTTTTCTCTTACAAATTTGTACCAATTTGTGTACATTGGGTACTAATATGTGTATATACACAAATCCTTACAAAACTTGTACCAAAGTATGCTTTTCGGGTAAGAATTTGTGTATGTACACATTTCCTACAAGTACATGAGTCATTTTCAACCTTCGTGAAACAATGTAATAAATAAGGTATATATTGTTTTCTCTTACAAGTTTGTTCCAATTTGTGTACATTTCGTACTAATACGTGTATATACACAAATCCTTACAAAACTTGTACCAAAGTATGCTTTTCGGGTAAGAATTTGTGTATGTACACATTTTCTACAAGTACATGAGCCATTTTCAACCTTCGTGAAACAATGTAATAAATAAGGTATATACCGTTTTCTCTTACAAATTTGTTCAAATTTGTGTACATTTCGTACTAATATGTGTATATACATAAATCTTAACAAAACTTGTAACAAAGTATGCTTTTCGGGTAAGAATTTGTGTATGTACACATTTCCTTACAAGTACAAGTCCATTTTGAACCTTCGTGAAACTGTGTAATAGAAAAGGTATATACTTTTTTTCTCTTACAAATTTGTACCAATTTCTGTACTTTTGCTACTAATATATGTATATACAGAGTTCCTTACAAATATTGTACCAAAGTATGCTTTTGGGTAAAAATTTGTGTATGTACACATTTCTTACACGTACATGAGCCATTTTGAACGTTCGTGCAACTGTATAATAAAAAGGTATATACATTCTTTTATTACAAAATTGTACCAATTTATGTACCGTTTTATGTAACAATTTGTGTACCGCTTTTTATCCGGTAAACAGGTCTGCCGTTTTTTAACTTGTATTTAAAAGTTGTTCCCTAGAAGTGCCCATTAAATTGTTCTATTCTGACATCCATTGACTCGCTCTCTTCATATACCTCTAGTCCTCCTTTTATTCACCATCTCGCTCCCATTTCTTTTTCCTATTTTTCATTCAAAATTTAGCATGAGTTCATCGGATCTTCCTGGACTGCTCAGGAAAGAACTTCAGGGTCCTCGTCCTGCCAATTTGAAGCTCCTTAAAGACTCACACAAGATCAGAAAACCGCCCCTATCGCAGCAGCAGCAACAACCCCTACAAATAAGGCCTCCGGTAATCATCTACACTGCATCACCAAAAGTGATCCATACAAACCCTGGTTCAACGCCTTACGGGCTCCACATCATTATCCAATGACAACAGCACTGCAATCTTTCCGGCAGCAAGGTTTGCTTCCATTGAGAAGACAAAGTCCCCACAATGGAAAATGCAACAATTTAGAGAAGAAAACTTTGAGCTTGATATAGAGATGAATCCTGGGGTTGAAAGATCAAACTTGTTTCCAGGAATATTGTCTCCAGGGCCAACTTCGCTGCCTCCGGTACCACCGAGTTTCTTCTCATCGCCACCGTCTGATGCAAACTCAATCATTTTCTTCCATGATCTGAGTCCAGTGTACGGGAGTTTCATGCCTAGTCCCTCAAGTTATTTAATACAATCTCCTATTACTCCATCGATTGACCTTTTCAACCACTTCTTTAGCATTTAGGAAATACACACGTATTGTTTTTTCCTCTGAGTAAAATTTATGAATTGAAATTCTTTTTCTCTCATTTGTAAAGATTTGTAAACACAGAAGGAGATGTTTGTTGGAGTTATGGATTGTAATTTGCTGATAGGTGAGTGCATAATTAACAGTTAACCGATATAATTGTTATATTTTACAGGTTAATTAACTGAACCATTAAGGTTAAAAAATTTTGATTAATCGAACCGCTAAAAATGATGATTAATGGTTACTGTTACGAATTTTGACAAATGGTTAACATTTATTATTAAATATTTATATACATATTTTTTAAAAATAAAATACATCCAACTAAAAGTTCAACTCACACACCAATTTTTTAATTTCTAATTTCTAAACCATATTTTGTAATCTAATTCATAATTATTTTTTTATTTTTGATTTGCTAGTATTATATTATATTATATTTCTTGTACTCAGGGTCGTATCTGGGCCCGGGCAGGAGGGGCAACCGCCCAGGGGCCAAAATTTTATAGTGTGTTATACTTATAAAAAATGTTATTATATTAAACATAGGGTCCAATTATTTTCAATACTTGTTATTAGGAGTCTTATTTTTTTCTCAATATTTATTATTAGGGCCTAATTTTTTCTCAAAATTTATTATTATGGGTTTATTCTTATAACTTATTTTTTCTAATATTTGTTATTAAATACCCAATTTTCTCAATATTTCTTATCTTGGACACTCTTAAATTTTAACTTTTTCTAATATTTATTAGGGTAAACTATACTAATGACCACTGAACTATGGGGTTGGTGTCGATTTGACCACTATATTTTCAATTGTGTTAAATATACCACATAACTATTTAATTGGTTCCAATGTAGCCACCTGCCGTTAAAAAAACGGAAAAGTTGATGGGGCTGTTAAAATAATTGGTATAATTACAAATTTGGTCTCCTTTATCTATACAATTTATTAATTTGGTCCTAATTTTAATCTAATAAAAATTTATTTATTTATTCATCAGAAGATAACAACAAAACGCTTCAAATGATCGAAATCCAACTTCAAGGCTTCTGAGCAGAAAACATTATGAAAGATCGCTGAACCTTCTTTGAGTAGTTGGTAAGACCGGAATTTATGCATAATTCCTCTATCTCCTCCTCTGTAAGGTAGTTATAACTTTGCAATTATACCAATTATTTTAACAGCTCTATTAACTTTTCTGTCTTTTTTTTAACGACAGATGATTACATTGGAACCAATTAAATAGTTATGTGGTATATTTAACACAATTGAAAATTTAGTGGTCAAATCGACACCAACCCCATAGTTCGATGGTCATTAGTATAGTTTACCCTATTTATTATTAAGGGCCCATTTTTTTCAATTCATGTTATTAGGGGATCAATTCATTTTCAATATTTGTTTTTAGGGGAATATTCTTAAAATTCATTTTTTATAATACTTATTTATTATTAAGAATGCAATTTTTTTAATATTTTTTATTAAGGGCCCAATTTTTTCAATACTTTTTATTAAGGACCCAACTTTTTTAATACTTGTTATTATGAAAGCTACTCTTAAAATTTATATTTTTTAACACTTATTATTATGGACGATGATTTAAATAACAGTCTGCAACTGTTATGTCCATAATAATATATGTTATTAATAATTCACAGCCACGATACTCACAGTGACCACAATAACAACCATTATGTCCACAATCACAGTGAACGCAATGCGACCAAGAACATGACCGCAATCGTAATTTAAATCTTTGATCAGGGGCCTAATTTTTTGATTCACCCTAGGGCCACCAAAATCTCAAAAACGGGTCTGCTTGTACTAACTTGTTTCATATTTTTAAATATAATATTGAAGTATTTAACACTTAATCAACAAACAATTATGATTGATGAGTCATATTTCATTTTAGAGAAAGTCGACGAAGACCTTGGATGATTTGGTCATAGAGTTAACTTTTTTGGTTTGTGATACTAATTCATAGAAGTTTCATTTACATCTTATGTTAGTTAAAGATTTTTCTTTAAGACTTTGATTGTGTATTGCTATGTGTTGAACACTATTAAAACTTGGAATTTTAAACTATGGAATTTATGTATTTTGTGTTGTGTTGAAACTTTGTAGTATGTATGTACTTTTTTTAATTATGGACTTAGTGTTTAGAATCTTTATTTAAGCATTTTTATGAACATTTTAATATAATATTTATCAAAAATATAGTTCCATTATTCTCAAAAGAAGTAGTGAACATGTGAAAAAAATTGTAATAGATTATAGGTTAACCTGTAATCAAACCGTCAGTTAATTGTATCTTAACAATTAACCGTTGGCAGTTAACCAATTCTTAAAGGTTAGATTACATGTAACGACTCGAATTTCCAAGTCAATGATCAGGTGTTGACCCGAGTTATGGACCTTCGTGTTGGTTGGAGTAATCGGACCCATCGGGCTAAGTTTGGGCCTTATTGGATGAGTTTTGGACCTTGTGAGCTAAAAAGGTGACATGTTTTGTAAAGTGGAAGAAAGTTGGGGGTTTGGTGATGTGAATATACCCCTTTTTACAAAAAAGAGGCTGACCATCTTTTAATCCCCTCGTGTCCACGTGATAAAGGGAGACAAGATGAGATCACCCCCATCATCTTCAGCTTTCTTCTCCCACCATTCCTCCATTGTTCAAGCTTGGTTTTTAAACTAAAGGTTTCACATTTATGCATCATTCCTTTCAACCAAGGTCCAAGATTTTAGTGTGATGATCACCATTCCAAAAGCTTCATGAAAGTGGTCTTCTCTTCTAAAAAGTGTGAGTTTGGCAATTATGGGTTTTTGGAAGTTTAAGGCTTTATGGGTTTTCCTTTAGATTTAAAGGTTTAAATTCGTAGTTAGGCCTTTTCTTAAAGATTATTTGAGGTTTTGATTCGTTTTCATGTTTGTATAGCAAGAGGAGGTGTTGGGGGATTTTCTTTATGCTTGAGCCAAGAGGAAAACTGGAATGAGCTTAGGATAAAAGAACATTTCAGGATTTTGGCTTAAGGTCAGTACATCTCCGACTCTTATTCTTCTTGAAGATCATAAAATAATTGTCTTGCTTGATGTTGTGGTTATTTGATGCTAAGATTGGTGTTTGGTAGCTTAGAGCTTTTTAATGGTGAAATTCGGATTAGTGGTTAGTGGCATGTAAAAATGGTAGTAAACCACCATAATTAACTTCCATAAGATGTAGGATTAAGTTAAGAGGCTAAAGGTTACGTTTTGGGGGCGTGAGGAGTGATTTTCCCGAGCTTTGGAAGCCATTTCTGGGCTTCGAGATCGGTACGCGGGGAGCCCATACCGATACCCTGTGTTATAATTGATGAACACCGGCAAAATTTAAAGGGTGTATTGGTACGGGTTAGATTCGTATCGGTACTCCCCTGCTCCATTGAATTTCAAGTGAGAAAAATGTGCACAGGTACGCTCGAAGGTGTATCGGTATTGGTGGCATACCAATACTCGATACTCGAGTACCGGTGCGAGGTGTTTATTTTCCCTCTCTCTTGTGAATCCGCGTATCAATACGTGAAGGGAAAGTATCGATACCCGTTGTACCGTATCTATACGCGAGGGCGTGTACCGGTACTACTTGGGTAATCTGCCCGAAAAATATGAAGTTGGGTTCTATGGGTTGATAATTCAAGGACTTTGGTCCAATGGGCTTCTAAGGTGATAAAATAAATAGTAAAATTGAGAAACCAGAATTTAACCCTCATAGATGAGAATAACGTGTAATAGCTTAGTCAATGATGACTTTATATAAATGTGTTAGTTAGCGTTATGCTTTGGGGATTTGTTGATGGCTTGACTTGGTGCCACTCACCTCTTGTTAAGGTGCATGAATGCTCGAGGACCATGTGTTATCTTATGTTGTGGTAAAGGAATCTGAATGTCCTAGGGTCAGTACTATGATACTTATATAAGGGGATATGTACTTCGGGCTGAGTGATCAAGTACATTCGACGTACCCACATGATGAGTGATCTGAGTGCGGTTAAAAACTTATTTGTGGCTATGGTGATCTGGGTGCGGTTAGAAACCTTTATGTGGCTATGGTGATCCGGATAAGGTATCAACTTGATAGGCTGAGTGAGCTCGAGTAACTTGATTGGCTGAGTGACCTCAAGTAAAGACTACTTGTGGCTAATGTAATTCAAGTATGTCTAGGACGTATCCATGAGTATGGTGATTCGGGTAAGGTCTATTTAACCCGACGGCTGTGTGAACACGGATAACCCGGCAGCTGTGTGAGCACGAGTAAAATAGGGCTTCGTTGCCCATTATATAGGTGATGTATGGATTCTTAATGTATGTTGCATGGTAGTTAGATGATAGTTTATGCACCTGATGAGTGAGTGATCTGGGTATTGTATGTATCAACTCGATGGGTTGTGGGAGCTCAAGTACCTCGATTGGCTATGTGACCTCAAGTATGGTAACATATGGAGTAACTTGTAGACTTTATGATACTTTGATATAGGTGATCTAAGAACTCTAGCTAGTGTAGGCTAGAGGATATTTCATAGATAGTGGAAGCCTTATCTATGCTCTCATGACTATAATTATCTTGCATGCTTATTTTATGATAATCATGAATTGTGGTAGAGTAGAAATGTACCATTGAGCTTTGTTAGCTCAGTGTGCGGATGTGTTGTTTTTCCGTGCGTAGGTTGACAGATCACCCTTTGGAGGAGCTCATCAAGAAGGGATTACCCAGCACCGTGTTCACTTCAGAGTTCAGAGTACAATACTTGTTATTTTAGTTTGGGCTAATGTATTCATAGGACCTTACCAGTGTTGAGTCTGTAACTCTATTTTGAAGTATTATTTCGTTATACAGTGTTTTAAACTTTGAGCTCTTGTTTTGTAAACTTATTTAAATGCTTATTTAATTACATGAATCTGTGGATGTTTAATAATTTTAAATGATGGCTAAACTTATAGTTTTTAATGGAATTTTTTGATGTGTCGGTTTTGGGTGACCCGAATGTAACAATTCGGATCTAAATCGGGAACGAAGTGTTACATTATAGTTAATTAAATTTCAATAACCGCTATAACGATTAACTAACCATTTAAACTAAATTTTACAGTCAACTGACCATGAACACCTCCATTTGCTGCAACTTGAACTGATGACGAAGGTGGAGTTTTGAAGTGGAAACTTAATTAATGTTTATGTTCGTAGGTTAGCAAGTTTTAATTTGGTGGGCCATCAGATGACAGACCAGTTCTGGCTCTACAATCTTGCGATGATAATTATACCCAGTTATTCTTTTATATTTTCTAATAAACTGGAGCAATTATATGATACTTTTGTTCATAATTTTTTTTATCTTTTAATAACACATACACATTTTGCACATAAATATATGAATCTGTTAAAATAAATATATTATATTTTACATCGGAGCCACTAGTTGAATTTTATTCGTTTTTATTTTTTTCATATACAATTTTTTTATTATATATTTATTTGTTTGTTTTGCTTCTTTAAAAATTACTTTGAAATCAATGAAAAAATATAAAAGCTGAAATTACAACTATTAAAATGTAATTAGGAATTAGTAAAAGAATTTTTCAGTTTATTAGCTAATTAAATTAGGTATTTTATTTAAATTTTGTAAAAAAATAGTGTTTGTGTTCTCATATTGTTCCGGTTCTTATTTATAATTTATAAAAACAAATTTGTCATTTTATTTAAATTAAGAATTACTAAATTATTATTTGTACAAACGGGGTTGGTCCAAGTGGTAAGTAGCTTGGTATCACTTTAGTAGGTCTTGAGTTCGAAGTGTTGTACATACAAAAAATTCCCGCTGAAAAATTTACCAATCAACATCGGGTGTGCGACACTAGTCAGCCCAATTTATCATTTTTTTACAACTACTGGTGCTCAAACCCGTGATCTTAAGGAACAACAACCGTTCCCTTAACCACTGAGCCAAGTTGATTCGTACTAATAACCTATTTTTTTAAGCATTTCATAAAAAAAGTTTGAAGTTTATAATAATTCACTGATAATCACTTTAATTTTATTTTTTATTATAGGAGAATATTAAAATTTGGATTAAAGGCATATGCCCCCTAAACTATGCACTTTTTCCTGAACTGCACCTTAAAATATTTTTTAGGGCGTTTTGCCTCTGAGCTAGAAATCGTAATCTCCGTTAGTCTTTTTTTGTAATGTTCGCTCAAAACAAATTCAGCCCAACTAGATTGCGCCATTTGACTCTTTTGATAAAAAAATTTGATCGGCTTCAATAAAAATGGGTGAATGACATAGTGAGTCTCTCAAGTTTTATATTTGTTCAATCCTAGTCATTTTCTTCTTCCCTGGAACAAATCTTGCAAAATGTGTGTCCACATGAGATGAAGGCTGCACCTTTCTTCCTCCCATACACACGCAGCACATCGAATCACTCCCTTTCTCCATGCTCTGTTGTCGTTCCTGGTTGGGATGGAAGCAATGTTAGTTTGAATTTGAAGGCAACAAAGTTTAGGGTTGGGCTCAACCAACAAAAGCCAATGAGGTTTCTAACCAGAAGGTGGTGAAGGATGCTGGATATGAGACCAGGATTCACCCTAATGCATATGCAAACAATGATAAGGCCGTAAAACTCCCCAGTCCCTACTAATGGAATTATCACCCAAATCCAAAACCTGCAAATTCTTAAACAACCCAATTGCTCCCTCTTTCAAGAATCCACCATTCAATCGGTTGTAACTCAAGTTCACAAACGGATTGTATTAGCCAAACTGGACACATTCTCAACGGACACGTGCTGCAGAGAAATTTGAGCACTTCAATGTGGAAAAAATTGTCATCTTGCAGAGAAATACTATCCCAAAAAAATTTCTGAACATGAAAAATATCATTTGAAGTATAAACTCGAGCTATTTTTTCGTGATGTTCCTAATCACGTGGAGATGAAGAATTTGAGCACCATAACTCAATTATGTCGAAGTTTGTCAGGAAGTGGGAAATTGTTTTTATATCCCCTTGTTAATAGATTGATTCGACTTATTTTGACTCTTCCTGTTAGTACTGCAACAACTGTAAGAGCCTTCTCAACAATGAAAATCGTTAAGACAAGTCTACGAAACAAAATGGAAGATGACTTTCTTTCGGATTACTTAATTGTGTACATTGAAAAAGAAATTGCTGAAAAATTTACCATTGACTCGATCATAGATGATTTTGATTCTATGAAAAGGAGGAGAGTTCAAGTTAATCAATGAAGATAACATATTTTGATTTGTATATTTTTGAACTATGTAATCATATTATTTTTGAATATATATATATGAGTCATGTTATATTAGCTTTGTGTTCTATATACTGGCCCAGCCAATACTATTTTCCTAGATTCGCCACTGCACGTGCAAACCCCCGTAAAACTCGTTATAACTCAAATCAACATGTTCAACGTTCCTTAACTCACTGAGAAGCTCGCATATATTGCCTTGAAGCGTATTGTTACGGAAATCTAACACCCTTAATTGCTGTAAATTTCAGAACTCGCCTGGTAACCAGCCGTCGAACTTGTTTACCGATAGATTCATATAATTTAACTCGTAAAGGTCCGCGATCCGACCCAGGATAGGGCCGATGAACTGGTTATCAGATAGATCCAAATACTGCAGCAAGGTTATGGATCCCAATGCGGGTGCAATCCGACCCGTGAAACTGTTGCCTGACAATAAAAGCTTCTGGAGGTTCTTGATGAACATTCTTGAATGGGGAAGAAGAAAGGGGCTAGATTGAATAAATATAATACTTGAGAGATTCAACATGTTATTTACCCATTTTTATTAAAGCCAGTTAATTTTTTTGGTCAAAAGAGCCACATGGCGTGATCTAATTGGGCCGAATTTTTTTAAACGTGCGTTAAAGAAAATGGGCTAACGTAGATTACGATTTTTAGTTCAGGTGGCAAAACGTCCCGAAAAATACTTTAGGGGGCATATCGGGAAGAAGTGTACAGTTTAGGGAGCAAATGGGTCTTTAAGCCTTAAATATTATGGTAAACTATACGAATGTCCACTAAATTATAGGAAAGGTTCTAATTTGATCATCGGTCTATTAATTTTGTCAATTAGGTCACTTAAATATTTGAAAGACATCAATTAGGTCACATTTAATAATTAACGAAAATAATAACGTTGAAATTAAAATAAATTTGTATAATTGCACATTTAGTTTTAATTACTTTATAAATTTTGTTATAATTTTAAATTAATCTAATAATTCTTTTCATCAATCATATAGTGACATGTGTCATTTGCTTGCAAAAGGCGAATTATATCCAGGCCAATTGAGAAAATCTTGGATGCTCCAACCATTGAGTCAAGTTTTACACTTGAATAAAAAAATGAAAACATATTTTATTTAGGGTAAACTATACTAATGACCACCGAACTATAGGGTTGGTGTCGATTTGACCACTATATTTTCAATTGTGTTAAATATATCACATAACTATTTAATTGGTTCCAATTTAGCCATGTGCCGTTAAAAAACGAAAAAGCTAACGGGACTGTTAAAATAATTGGTATAATTACACATTTAGTCCCCTTTATTTATACAATCATTCAATTTAGTCCTAATTTTAATCTAATAAAATAAATCAATTATTCAATTAGGTGTTTGAGGAATTTATCTATTTTTATTAGATTTATTCTTCTTCCCCAATCAGGTGGTGACACGTGTCACCACCAATTGGAGTAAGAAAAATAAAATAGTAGAAGTTGGCCCCAAGGAGAATTGAACCTAGGTCATTAGAGAAAGAAATCACTGCTCTTGCCACTGGGCTAAGCATGTTTCTAGTATATACAATACCAAATATAATATATGTCGTATATGTGTTATCCGATTGGAGAAAGAATAATAAAAGCAATGTAATTGGCAATGGTAGGATTCAAACTTGGGAATCCTTGGTGGAAGTGGCAAAGGTTTACCACTAGGCTAAACATAAATTTATGATATGAAATACTAACTATAATATATGATTTATTCGATTGTAATGGTTATAAAAGAGAAATAAATGTGATTTTAGGGGCTCGAACATGACACACTTATGATGCATAAAAACGTATAACCTAATTAAATATAATTTTATAATTATTTTTTATTATATTATGTTCGTTATTCTTTTAATTTTTTAACTTAATTAGAAATTATTAAAATTTTTCCTTGAATTGATTTTTTTAATTTAATTAATAATTTTAATATTTATTAAAAATTAATTAAATTATTATATATAATTATATTAAAAATCAAAATTTTAAAATTATATTTAATTAGGTTATATGTTTTTATGCAACATAAGTGTGTCATGTTCGAGTCCCCTAAAATCACATTTATTTCTCTTTTGTAACCATTACAATCGAATAACTCATATATTATAGGTAGTAGTTCATATCATAAATTTATGTCTGGCTTAGTGGTAAACCTTTGCCATTTCCACCAAAGATTCCCAGGTTTGAATCTTACCATTGACAATTACATGGCTTTTATTTTTTCTTTCTCCAATCGGATAACACATATACCACATATATTATATTTGGTATTCCATATACTAGAAACATGCTTAGCCCAGGAGCAAGAGAGCCTAGGTTCAATTCCCCAGCTTCCACTATTTCATTTTTCTTACTCCAATCAGGTGGTGACGAATTCCCCAGCTTCCACTATTTCATTTTTCTTCCACATTCTCAACGGACACGTGCAACTGCAAACCCCCGTAAAACTCGTTATAACTCAAATCAACATGTTCAACGTTCCTTAACTCACTGAGCAGCTCGCCTATATTGCCTTGAAGCGTATTGTTACGGAAATCTAACACCCTTAATTGCTGTAAATTTCAGAACCCGCCTGGTAACCAGCCGTCGAACTTGTTTACCGATAGATTCATATAATTTAACCCGTAAAGGTCCGCGATCCGACCCGGGATAGGGCCGATGAACTGGTTATCAGATGGATCCAAATACTGCAGCGAGGTTATGGATCCCAATGCGGGTGCAATCCGAATTCCGACCCGTGAAACTGTTGCCTGACAATAAGAGCTTCTGGAGGTTCCTGATGGACATTCTTGCATGGGGAAGAAGAAAGGGGCTAGATTGAATATAATACTTGAGAGATTTAACATGTTATTTACTATCTATTTTTATTAAAGTCAGTTAATTTTTTTGGTCAAAAGAGTCACATGGCGTGATCTAATTGGGCCGGATTTTTTTAAACGTGCGTTAAAGAAAATGGGCTAACGTAGATTACGATTTTTAGTTCAGGTGGCAAAACGTCCCGAAAAATACTTTAGGGGGCAGATCGGGAAGAAGTGTACGATTTAGGGAGCAAATGGGTCTTTAAGCCTTAAATATTATGGTAAACTATACGAATGGCCACTAAATTATAGGAAAGGTTCTAATTTGATCACCGGTCTATTAATTTTATCAATTAGGTCACTTAAATATTTGAAAGACATCAATTAAGTCACATTTAATAATTAACGAAAATAATAATGTTGAAATTAAAAGAAATTTATATAATTGTACATTTAGTTTTAATTACTTTATAAATTTTTTAATAATTTTAAATTAATCTAATAATTCTTTTCATCAATCAGATAGTGACATGTGTCATTTGTTTGCAAAAGGGGAATCAAATCCAGGGCAATTGAGAAAAGCTTGGATGCTCCAACTATTGAGTCAAGTTTTACACTTGAATAAAAAATGAAAACATATTTTATTTAATGTTATCTTATTGGTGAAAATTATAAGAATGACAAATGGAGTTAAAGAGAATTAAATCTGGATTCATTAAATTTAAATAATGTTTAAAATTGACATCATATTATACGCGGCTGCGGAAATATTTGTTGAAAATGCATGATGCATGCAATTTGTCGTCTAATTTTCAAATTTTAAATAATATTATCATTATACTTGGATTAAAATTTAGGGTAAACTATATAAATGGCTACTATACTATTGAAAAAGTCGCGATTTGACCACTATACTTTTTTTCTAAGCAATTAAACCACCATACTATTAAATTGGATGTAATTTGACCACTAAACGTTAGAGGTTAACGGCAGGGTGACGTGCAGGGACGGAGGTATGCATAATTTGGGAGGGGCTCTTGCCCCTCCCAATTTTTTTGGTATAATATCATTTGAGGTCCTTTTTACTTTAAATAGTAGTCAAATAAGGTATTTTGCCCCTCCCGATTTTTAGATTTAAAGGCTTAATAGACTTTTGCCCCTCCCAATGTTTGATCCTAGCTCCGTCCCTGGTGACGTGACAATTAAAAAAATAGGGTTATAATTACACATTTGGTCCTCATTACTTATACACTCTATCAATTTGGTCCTAATTTTAATTTAATAAAATTAATAAATTGCTTAATTAAATGGTGACACGTGTCACCGCCTTATTCAAACCAGGGCTCCCTTGGTGGGAAGAAGCATGTGCTTGCCACTACGCCAACCTTACTTTGGTGATATAAAATACATCATATAATATATGTGTTATATTGCTATTAATGCTGGAAAAATGGAGAAAATGTGGTTTTAGAGAACTCGAACACGACATACTTATGATGCATAAAAAACATCTAGCCCAATTAAATAAATCTAATAATTAAATTAAAGTTAACAATATTTTGTATATATTTTAAATTATAGTTAATGCACGATTTAAAATAAAAAAAATTAAATTTATATTAAATTTATTTAGAAAAATCCAAACTCATGAATTTAATATAATTTTAAATTTTTTGTTTTAAATCGTGCACTATCTATAATTTAAAATATATACAAAATATTATTAATTTTAATTTAATTATTAGATTTATTTAACTTGGTTAGATGTTTTTTTTTGCATCATAAGTATGTCATGTTTGAGTTCCCTAAAATCGCATTTACTCTATTTTCCATGCATTAACAACAATATAATGCATATATTATATGTTGTACTTCGTATCACTAAAGTGAGCTTGGTCTAGTGGTAAGCACATGCTTCTATTCACTAATGGAGCCTTGGTTCAAATCCCCTTAGGTGACACGTGTCAACACCAAATTAAATAATTAGTTTATTTTATTAATTAAATTAAAATTATGACCAAATTGATAGAGTGTATAATCAACGAGAACTAAATATGTAATTATACCCCTATTTTTTAACTGCCACATCACCATGTCGTTAACCTCTAACGGTTGGTGGTCAAATTGCATCCAATTTAATAGTATGATTGTTTAATTGCTTAGAAAAAATGTAAGTTAGTCAAATTGCGACTTTTCCAATAGTATGGTGGTCATTTATATAGTTTACCTTAAAATTTAACGCCTAGAGTTTTCAAATTTTTCTTAAAATTTATTATTATTAATAAAAACTTTAAACAAAATATTATTATAGCTTATATTACAAATAAGTACTTAAAGTATACTAATCGTTTTATTTAGGTATTTAAAATATTTTTGTCAGAAATAAGTACTTAAAGTATATTTTTGATCAAAATAGGTACCTAAAATATTTTTTTAGTCAAAATAGATACCTAATATATATATATATATATATATATATATATATATATATATATATATATATATATATATATATATATATATATATATATATTGCACCTAGGTTCCTAAAAATTGTAGTGCGAAATTGATTAAAAAATATATTCAGTATCTATTCTGACAAAAAATATACTTTAACTACCTACCTTGACGAGAAAATATTTTAATTACATATTTTATACTTTAAATATTTAATTCGACCAAAAAATCTAGATTAAATATTAATTTGACCAAAAATATAGATTAAATATTAATTCAACCAAAAATTTAGATTAAAGTATATTTTTCTGATCAAAATAAGTATCTAAAATATTTTTTGGTCAAATTAAATGCAAAAAGTATATATATATATATTGCATCTAAATTCTTAAAAGTTATAATATGAAATTGATTAAAAAATACATTAGATATTTATTTTAACAAAAAAAATATTTTAAGTTCCTACTTTGATGAAAAAATATTTTAATTACTTATTTTAACTTTAAATATTTAATTCGAACAAAAATATACTTTAAATATTAGTTCGACTAAAAAATATTTTAGTTACATAAAAATGGTAGTACACTTCATGTGATATAAGTTTTGGTTTAAAACCTTTTTAATGTTTTGTGGTTCTTACATCATGATCAGAACTACCAGTGAATCCCTAAAATACCCTCACCTTCCATTTTTATTTCATGATTCTCAACGACCTTGCTTGCTCCTCCTGCAACCCAAAAGCTGAGTTTGCAAATGCCGGGTTGAGTTGCAAAAACAACTGTAAGTTGGCTATCTTTTCTTATTTTCTTGAGAACAAAATGTGGAATCTTGAACTTCAAGTGTTTTTCATTTCGATATACTGATGCCTGCTAGTTTGGGGTTACTTAGCTGTACGTTGTCGGTTCATTTCTGAAATCTGATGAAAAGCTGGGTGCTTTTTGGTCAAGAGTGTACATTTCGGGAAAGATTAGTTAAGATGTTGAGTAAATTTGAGGTTGAACAGTATTCACTAAGCAAGTTGAGAGAATTTCATGAAAGGGTATCGAGTTTTAGCGACAGATTTGTAAAGTGTCACTGTAAGCATTATGTTTCTGAATCAATCAGTTCTCTTGTTGTTATTGGTTTATTTTTATCCTTCTTTTTAGCAATGGTATGCACATATATCTTTGTCTTTCCAAGATATCAGCCTGCTGTTCGTACTTATAGAGTTCACCAGTCTGGGGATTTAGTTCCCAAATGCAATGTTTTTGATGGAAATTGGATCCCTGATGAAACTTACCCTTTATATAATGCTTCACAATGTCCGTTCGCCGAACGGGGTTTTGATTGTGTGGCCAATGGAAGAAGAGATAGGGGTTATCAAAAATGGAGATGGAAGCCTAAAAGCTGTGAAATTCCGAGGTTTAACGTGCACGAGATACTCGGAAAGCTTCGTGGGAAACGGATTGTTTTTGTTGGGGATTCGTTAAGCAGAACACAGTGGGAGTCTATGATATGTATGCTCATGCAAGGCGTGCAGGATAAGAAGAGGGATGTATACGAAATTAATGGAAATAAGATCACTAAACGAATTAGGTTTTTAGGGGTGTGGTTCAGTTCATACAATTTGCGTATCGACTATTATCGGTCGGTTTTCCTAGTGCAGCCTGGTTCAGCACCAAGGCGTGCACCTAAGAGGGTTAAATCGACAATTAGACTTGACAAGATCGATGATATGAGCAAGGAGTGGATTGATTCCGATTTCCTGATATTTAATTCAGGTCATTGGTGGACACCAACAAAGCTTTTCGATATGTAAGTTATCTAGCTATCTTTAACTGCTTATCTGGTTTTCTTTGGTGCACTTGAAATGGTTTTTTCAGTTAAAATTGGGTTTGCATTTTTAGTTCATTTAGTTTCATGAAGGCTTGCATCTATTAATGTCGTAAGATCTACGAACTCGCTTACTGATGTGATGCATTAAAACTTAATCTCTGTTTTGTTTCTGAAATCATTTCTAATTGGCAATGGATCAAAGATTGCGAATGCATGGGCTTAGTCTTGTCATCTATTTCTATGTTGGCCAGCCTATAGGAAAATAGTGTTCTGCATGTTTCAATTTATATCCATTGTACAATTTATGGCTCTTTTGTGTTCTAATATATTGACAAATTATGGAGCTGCTCGCTCGTCTGCTTTTAGGACTAGATTACGAATCTGTATTCGTGATGCTTATTTTGTAGAAATTTCCTAAAAAGATTTCCTGGACAGGGGTTGCTATTTTCAGGCAGGTCGAACACTAAAGCTTGGAATGGGGATCACAACTGCCTTTAGAACAGCATTGAAGACTTGGGCAACTTGGATCGAGACATCAGTCAACAGAAACAGAACTAGGGTGTTCTTCCGGACTTTCGAATCTTCGCATTGGATGTAAGCCATTCTACTTTCCACCATTTTTTAATACTATTATTGTTATGGGCACCAAACAATAGTGCAAAGTTTATTAAGCTGGTATCGTGTTGCTTCTTGTATAAGTTAAAACATGAAAACTTGAACATGGGTATGGATACATTGAAAATCTCAGAAAACTTGAACATTCCCATGTAGAAGTTAAAACATGAAAACATGAAATCCCATGTAGAAGTTAAAACTGATCAAACATATTGTTGACTTCAATTAGAATTCTATAAAATTTATTTCAATTAAAAGTTGTCCTTTTTATTTCATTATATATTTTTTAAATTTCTCAAAATATAGATGATTGAGAGTTACTTACCGAATTATACTTATATCCAGTTAGAGGAGGACCTCGCCATGTACGGGTGGCGAGGCTATGAGATTTTTTTTGCCTTGACCTTGGTGTGGGTGGTGAAGTCAGGCTCTGTTTCCATGGAATAAAATGATTTTCTCTCTAAACAGACTAATTTTCGAACTGTCCAAACAAGAAGCTCTTTTTCTCCTCCGTGTCTCTAATTCATGCATCTTCTCTAGATTCTTTAAGCAGTGTGCCTTGTTGCAGATCTTAACTAACAGTATTTTTTGTGCTTGTATCAGCGGTCGAAACCGTAATTCCTGCAAAGTGACTCGACTCCCTTGGCTGAAAACAAAAGGGAAAGACCGTAGCCGAATTTCTGACATTATAATTGATGTTGTAAAGAAAATGACAGCACCTGTGACAGTGTTACATGTAACCCCCATGGGGGCTTTCCGTAGTGATGCTCATGTGGGTACCTGGAGCGATAATAAGTCGGTAGCCGATTGCAGCCATTGGTGTCTACCTGGAGTTCCTGATACATGGAATGAAATTCTCCTATCGATGATGCTCGCCAAGGATGGAATGGAATAACCCTTCAGTGAGCAACAACATGCAATCCTTTTTCTTCCTTCACCTTCCATTCCTCTCTGTATCAAGTTGAATAAATGCCTTGCACTGTACTCTGTAGAGTCTACTTGTGACAAAAGATGAATAAATTTCCTATAGTTTTGTTTATGGTTTTCATCTGTTTTCCTAAAAATGGTCTAGTTTCTGGGTTTTGGAGCATTCTTTATTTGATGGATATATCTGTTTTATTTTTACAGTAAGCTAATAAAACATTTAGTGGCTATGTTTTATTTAACAAAGGAATTAACCTTTTTGGCCCAAACTCTGTATTCCATGACTTCATTCTTCATCAGTAAACCATCATTCCTTGAAATTCCAGAAATATTATCTTCAGCTGATTGGAATACTGACGTGCAAGAAATTATTTTTTTTTTGATCAGCAACTATATGTTTTTATTAATAAGTAAAAATAAAAACATACAGCTTGACGAAATCGGACGTGCAAGAAATTATATTTACCCAAAACGTAAACCGGGCATCGCTTGCAAGATTTTAACCCTTGTTTAACTGAACTCAGGGCTCTCTCAGAGGGAGGACAACATGAGCTTCCGCTCAGGTCCCGCATTCTACCATTTTGAATTTTTCAAGTGATAATTTTGTAGGTTAATAGATGTCCCATATTGTTTTAGTCGTATTTAAAATATTTTCTAAATAGAACAATGAGATGCTTTTGTTCTATAGGAGTTCCTTTTTGAGCTTTTGTTTAGGGCTTCGAAACGGCTCTAACTGAAATATTTGATATTTTGATCAATTATGGGTTTTCTTTATATTCTTCATTTCTCTTTTTCACTAGGCGACCTGTCTTTTCTGAATTCTCTTGGATTTTTCATATAGCTTCTGCAGAAAACAAGGAAAGTTTAAGAAGTGTTTTACAATGCAAACAAACCCCATTGGTCCATTCTTTGTAAACTTAGAATGAGAGCCAAGTCATTTGAAACTTCTTACTAATCCTAATGCCAAATAAGTTACACAAACTCTCACTACAAAATGGCTCCAAATGCTCCCATTTTCCACACCAAAGTTAAAACATTCAATATCAACTTCCATAGCATCATCTCGTGAAATTGCAATGGCCTCATCAATTAACCATAGGGTTATAATCATCGTGCTTTTTTCATGTGGCGGCTTTATCTTCCTTGCCTGCGCTGCAGTCGCTCTCTATTGTTTCCTCTATAGAAAGAAGAAAGTCGAAGAAACCGACCTTGTTCATGTCGATGAACATCTGAAAGTGAAGGAGGCCGTTGTCTCTGGTCCCCATGGGCCGCACGCTGTGGTTATAGGTATCGAGGACGACTTTCATGTTACTGAAGACATCGTAAAGACTGAGAAAGTCGAACGAGGTTCGAGATTGGGGGAAAACCCCAAGGCACTTGAGGCAGGAGTAGCTTCTTCAAGTTCTGATCATCTTCACCAGCTGGAACACAAGGCCTAGTCTTTATATGTTAATGGTAATTATGCCATTGAATTCATTTAATATTTTACATATTTGATGAAATAAACATAAATACCAAAAGGAAACTGAAGTGCAATTAAGTTCATGTTCCCTTTTCCTTTTGTTATTTATTGAATTGTATTCAGTTCGTCTTGCACATATTTTTCAATGATATGCAAAATGTGTTTCATGGTTTAATTTCCTCACTTACCAACTAAGTTGTTTTTAAACCTCTCGTGCACTTGAGCAACGGTCAGTCCTGTTGCATCCTGCATAATGATATTATAAACCTCTACCGGAGGTGTGTTAAAATATTGAGTCAAGCCGGTTTATGTATATATAGTTTGTTTTGAAAGCGTCAAATAAAAAAAACATATGCAATGAAATTTTATTTTTTAGTGATAGATTAATTGTAATATCTAATTGCTATACCCTTTATTTTTTCGTAACTCAAATTTTTGTAACAAGAATTTTTCGACCAACTTTATTTCAACACCAAACTTTCTAAAAATCCTAAAAAGCACACTCTGCACTTTCTAAATACCAGAATTTATTTTAAATATGTTCATGAAAAATAATTCGAAGAATACATTGTTATTTTTTTTCCGATTTATTAATATCTAGATAAGATCAATGTTAAGTCTACTTATCTCATTCGACAAATTTACCCTCTAACACATAATCAAATCAGTTAAACTAGTACATCACTAAAAGTAAATTGATCAGACCTAGACTCGACCCTTATTAGTCGAGGATGTCAGATCTCCTCCTTAAAAGCCCTAGTTCAGGACCAACAGAAGTAGAAGGAATTCAATTAACACTCTCTTTGCATACTCATCTCCGCCAGAAACGTCGAGACCTTTCGACCTTTTTTTCATCTTTTTTCTGTTCATTTCAACCACTGTCTGTAATGATTTTTAGCCCAAATCAGAAGGGATGAACCACCCAAAATTTTTAGGCATAATCGAATCCTAAACCTAATTTTAGTCCATGTTTTAAATGCAAACCATTGAAATTATCCTTTAAAAAGAATTAAAAATCTTTTCTAAAAAATGATTTTACATGTGTCTATTCGTACCTAACTCAAAACAACATATAAGAACTCTATTTTTTTTTAATATAAACAACTCCAATTATTAAAAACACACAATTCCAAACAATTTCGAGCCTAAAAACGGTTTCAACAAAAAGATTATTTTGACTTATAATATAGATTAATATTTAATTACCTTGTAAAACGAAATCAAAGATTATTGTTGATAGAGTTTAAGTTCAATTGACATAATTATCATTGCAATATTATAAAAAACGTTACATACCATGTTTGGCAATTAGCGGATAGCTGATAGCGGATTACATTAGCTGATAGCTGATAGCTGATTGCATTAACTGATTTGACTAGCAGATTGTATTAGCTGATTGTATAAAAGTGTTTGGTAAAATTAACTGATAGCTTATAGCTGTTTGATTATTTAAACAAGCAAAATGACATATAAATACATGATTATATTTAATACTTGTTTGAATAATTTATCAGTTATTAATATTTTGTATCTAATAAATATTAATTAGATTTGTAAAAATTATTTTTAATATAAATTTCTTAAACATATTTGAAAGATTTATATATTAATTTACTATTTATATAATTATTAAATTTTTTATATGCACATATAAATATGTGATAATAAAAAAATAGAATTAACTTACAAATGTCACCATATAAATTAGTAGTAACAACAAATAAGTCCAATATTTAATATGTTATTATTTATATTAAAAATTATTATTATTTAATTTAGGTTATTTGGAGATTTTTGGTAATTGTTAAGGGTAAAAAAGTCATTACAACTCTAATATCAAACTTCTAATCTCAAAAAGCTCATATTAGGAGCTTTTTCAAAATTAGCTTTTTCACTCGAATCCGCTCTTTCAATCCGCTATTTACCAAACATCAATATTAGCGGATTTGACTAGTCAAACCTCTAATTATATCTCAAACCTCTGATTTTTGCTCAAACCGCTATTTACCAAACAGGGCCAATTATTCCCTTATATAAAATTTTTTGAGATTTTCTAGTTCATAGGTAATTTATAAGAAAAAACACTCTTAATCACTTGTACTATGATCCACCCACTTAATTCCCAAACAATAGCTTGGTAATTGAAATTGGGAAAATCTTAGAAGCAGAAATTTATTTGATTGACAAACCAAGTTTTTACAACATAACTTGTTTATTCTCTAACACACAATATAAAACTCTATATACTTAAGAGTTTTATATTGACAAGAGCACTCTTGATAACCGGGAAAGACAGGCAAAGTAGACATAAATATCACACACTACAATACAACATAGACTTCTGATCCATGGATACAGCAACATGCAGCAGCAGCACTACTTCCTTAAGCATCCAAATGAATCATGCATCTCAGACCTATGCCCTGGAGCATGTAGTCGAATGCCTTGTTGATATCCGCGAATGGCACCGAGTGAGTGATGAACTTGTCCATGTCCAGCCCCAGCTCCTGCAACAACATCAACAGAATCATCATCGAGTAATTACAAAAGAAGAAGCACTTGTTTATCTGAATCAAGGTATAATTAAAATCTCATCACCTTGTTCAAATATTTGTCGACAACCATCGGAATATCGGTGCGGGGCTTGTAGTTGCCGTAGAAAGCACCCTTGAGGGTCCTCTCACTCAGTAGATTCAATGGATGGGTCATGAATGCGTCGTCTTTCTTCGGCACACCAACAAGCACGCAAACACCCCAACCCTGAAATCCAAGAAGCAGCATATGTGTATATCAATTTTGAGCTAAATGGGACTATTAGTGCAGACAGATAATTACATCATGGACGCATTCGAAAGCCGAAATCATGGCCTGGACGCTCCCCGTACACTCGACGCTGCGATCCACTCCTCCTCCGGTCATCTCAACAATCACCTAATTATTGGCAGTAAACCATGTTAATCTCTGTAGCACAAAATTGTATCTATAATCCAAATTGCACGCTGATAATAAAACCTCTTGAACAGGCTTGTCGTAGTCTTTTGGATTCACAAATTCTGTAATCCCAAACCTCTTAGCTGGAAGCAGGAATAAGAACAAATATGATCAATACATTAGTACTTTTACTCAAAAACAAGGGAACCCCAAAAACAGATCAGTTAAAATGATGTTGATGTTGCGCTACCTTCTTCGAATCTTCTCGGATTCAGATCAACGGCGATGATCCGAGATGCCCCACAAATCCTTGCACCTTCAGCAGCCTAATTCATAGTATATATAAAAGGATCAAAGTCAATCCAACACAGATATCAAACAGCCTAGCAAAAACCATAGCAGAAATAAGAATAACTCACAGCAAGGCCAACAGCACCGAGTCCGAAAATCGCAACAGTTTGACCCTTTTTGGGTTTAGCAACATTCACAGTGGCCCCAAAGCCTGTGCATATTCCGCAGCTAATGGGGCAGACTTTGTCGAGCGGGGCGGTGGGATTGATCTTAGCAACCTGGCCAACATGGACGACAGTGTATTGGCTAAAAGTGGAGGTTCCAACGAAGTGGTAGATCGGCTTGCCGTTGATGGAAAATCGGGTTTTGCCATCTGCAAGCATAACACCTCGGTCGCAGTTGATCCGAAGGAGATCGCACATGTTATTGCTCTCTTCGGACAGGCAGTGTTTGCACTCCTTGCACTCTCCGGTGAAGATGGGGAGCACATGATCTCCTGGTTTCACGTCGGTCACGCCCTCACCAACACTCTCCACGATCCTAAGAAGTAAGCACAACAATCAAGTTCACACGAATCAAATTTATATTTGATTCATGTTATGTATAAAGAACATAAACCTTTGATTTAATACATGATTTATTGAATATAGTTGAAAGATTATATTTGATAAAATAGAAAAAATAAATAAAGAAGGATTAGCTTTCATACCCTGAGGCCTCATGACCAAGTATGCGAGGAAACAGAGGAGTGTAACCCTACCAAATTAAAGAAAAATATGTTAATTTAATAACGGCTTAACAAGTACAACTTATTATTATTGTTGTTGTTACAATGTTTTAGTTTTATAATATATAATATATTATATTATATATTTAAATCATTTTTCAACCCTGCTAATTTTATTGATGAGTGCTTAAATGTTTACAAAAATGTTTTCAGAATTTAAGGTTATTTTTTTATAATAATTAATAAAATTTAGATATTAAACGTATATAATTATATAAAACAATTTGTACAATCGAATATGACATGCAGAATTAAAATGTAACTACACTGTATTTGCCAAATATATAGATAATTAGAATTCTTAGTAATTACACTCTCATATATATATATATATATATATATATATATATATATATATATATATATATATATATATATATATATATATATATATATATATATATATATTTGAATATTTTCAAATTATTATATAATGGTGTCCAATCACATCTTCAATTAACATTTTTTTGTTTTTCAGATATCATAAAGATAATTCATCAAAGATCATTAAGTAACTATATCAACATGCTATTATTTTTATTACTTTGGAATTTGATTTTTTTTTCTTCTGTTAACAATATTTATCGTAAGCTGCAATAATATTCATTATATCTGAAATTAAGATGAATTTCAGAATTGATCTCTCCTACTTAGATAGGAATCAAAAATTTTAATTGTGGTTGCAGCTGTGTTTTTGGTCGCGGTGTTTTATCATAGTTGCGGACAATAATATATGTATTGCGGTCATTACGAACTGCTATTTTTATAATAACGGTTTTAAACGGTGCTTATACCGCTATATACCGGAGACGTTTATAATAGCATACCGCTATTTAAATTTATGGTAGGAACGGAAGAGAAGGGGTTGAAAAAGCCAGACCTTACACTCCCAGTAGTAGATATCGGTGTGGCATAAAGCAGTGAAGAGAATCTTAATACGGACTTCATCCTTCTGGGGTGGTGCCACTTCCACTTCTTCTATCGACAGTGGCTTCCCAGCCTCCCATGCTACCGCAGCTACAATCAAAACCACATTATTTTTACATTTCAATTCTCACCAAAAATTGCAATTTAAAGGACACATAACCTAAACAAATCAAAACTCAATTCATTTGGATTTTTAATTAATGTTATAGTATGAAATATAATACAATAAATGCCTCAAAATAAATATAATTAACGTAATTTAACAAGTATTAGGTGCAGTATTAAGATACATCACACCCTTGAAAAGAAATTTATATTCGAATTTTAAAAACCACATTATTAAAAGGGACAACGGCAAAACATAAATTATGAAATGAATATAAAGAAACGATAACAACCAAACTAAAACTCAATCAATACGATTTCATTATATATGTAATTCGGGAGGGGGGTTGAGACATGATGAAGCTAATCATCACCTTTGCAACGGATAACCTGACCGGCAGTGCTCATTGTTTCCTAATATTGAAAGAAAATTTCTTGTGATTACAAGTGAGTGAAAAACCAGCTTCAAATGGCTCTTATTTATAGCAAAAATTACTTCACTGTTGATCCCAGAAGAATTAATAATTGAATGTGCACATGGCTTCTTTAGATTTTAGTGGTCCATGGGATTTTTTCTCCAGCTTTAACCCTATTAAGCTTCTTAACGGATATCAATATAATTGAATTTATCGTATGTAATTGTTCAACTCGATATAATATTTATATGATATCGATCCCAATGAGTAGTTCTAGTGAAAAAGAGGATGATCTTCATCTTAGAAAATCTGGGTTTGAGCACATGTGTGCAGTGGGGATCTAGAAATTTAAAAATGGGGTCTAAAGTAATTTATTTTTTTTAAATGGGTATGCAAAAATATTTTTTACCTTTACACTTTGAATTAAAAAAATTAGCAAGAAATTTACACCAATTTAAGTGTGTTTTTAAAAAAATGGGGATGCAGCTATACCCCTAGAGGGCTGCATGCATCCGTCACTGCCTGGGTGTACAAGGTGTGTGCGCATTGTCAAAAGGTTTAAAAATTCTTTAAAATAAATAATTTAATATTTATATTTTATTCGAATATAACGGTTTAAACTTATATGAATTGAATATAAAATACAACAATTAGATTATACATATATAATTGGTGTAAAAATTATGAGTAGAAGAGGATTTCTTCTGCTTTGATTATACAATTTCTTGTGATTGATATTTTAGCCACTTCCCTTGTCTTAAATATTTGGACAAGAAACTAAAGAAAAAGGGTTAAAATCACAGTTCTAGAAGAGATAATTGCATACAGCTTTAGTGATAAAACTTGCTTTTTTTGCACTTCAATCCTAAAATTTTAAGTTTTACACATCTAGTCCCAAACTTTTCTGAACATGTACCTCCGTTCACTTTTAACAGAAACAACCAGATTATGGCTACCTGGCTAAGCTTCTAATTATGCAAACGTGAACCAAAACCAATGGTTTAAACAGTGGTGGATCTTGACCAAATATTTTGAGGGTTAAATTAAACTTTTCAAAAAAATTGAGGGGTTCAAGAAGAATTTCAAAAACGAGGGTTTAATTAAAATTTTAGAAGATTTAATGAGAATTTTAAAAATTTTAGAGGATTTAATTAAAAATATTTTAAAAAAGTAATATTCAATATTAATTTCTAAAAATTTTAGGGACCAAATTAATTTTTCTAAAAGAAATTAAAGGACTTATTCTGAATTCTCTAAAGTCTTAGGGGCCAATGTTTCTTGCCCTTCTTATGTTCCGTCCATGGGTTTAAGTACACTAATGAAGAATGGCAAACACCCATGCTACAATAAAATCAAACCTATTTTTTGACCAAACATATTTTATATAGTTATATTTTAATATATAAGTTGTGTAAAGAAATTTATACAAGCTTTTTTGAAACTTACAATCTAAATCTCTAATCTTAATATTTTAAACTCTAAACTCTAAAGCCTAACTTTTAAATTTTACCACCTAAACCCTTAAACAAAAACACATAATCCTTAAATTTGACAAGCATGTGTATCAAAGTTTTATCTTTTATATATACGATTTATTATATTGTTGATTGTGAATGTATCAAATCAGAAAATAAATGTACAACAATATTTATTTTATTTTCTTTTGAAAACAGAGTCGTAATATTTAATACAATAAATCTATTTTAATCAAGTACTTATGTAATTTTGATGTCCGATATTGTGAGGACAATTGAGGTTGATGCAAGTCTTACATCGAGGAGATCTTCGGGTACTTTTATTGCTAAAAAACTTCTTGAAAATGCTGTGCTTATAACCGAGTGATCTTCTTCAGTATTCTTGAACTCACGGAGACTTGAAGTATGAACTCGAAACCAAAAATTATGAACATAGGATCCTAATAATTTTAGAGAAAATTAGATCACTTTCGGTTTTATTTGAATCTCATTAAGTTTTATTCGTTAATATAATTTGATAAATTTTATTTCAATGTTCCATTGTGAATTGAATGATAAAAATGATTTTTACACAAAATAATAATTAAATCATTAATCCTAGACGAATGATATGTCCATGTTTCATTTTTTCATAAACCGTACAATGTCCTAATAACTAAGATTAATTCACATACATAATTCACATTACTCAAGGTTAAAGTGGATGCATTTTGAACATTATATGTGAATTTAATCTATAAAAGGATATAAGATTAATTTATCTTGTGTCTCATTCAATGTGTTGTCTAACTCGATTTAGTACATCTATATCTCCATTCGGTACTCAACTAGTTTTAATAGCTAAGGCAAACTATCTCTTATTCGAACTTCAAACGACATAATTGTCCTAACATGAATTATTTGCTTAAAATAATTCTATGAATTACAAACTTGTTTAGATTAACTACTAATATAAATTTACCTCCACATTACAAAAATCTTATAATGCAACATATATTCATTTAAATCGTTTAGTAATCAATAAACCGATATTTTCTTTAGCCATTTGCTTGAAATTAACTATTTATTTCTTACACATGTGAAATGTTTAGGGTTGAATATGCAATATAGTAAAGTTTAAGGACTGAAGTGAGATAACAAATAAAATATACATAAATCTTTAAAAAATGAAATTTGTTCTGTCAATCCAAGCAAATGCAAGGGATAGAGTCAAAGTTATTGTAGCCGTTGATGTTATTTTCCTTCCCTTCTCCTTTTTGCATTTTTTCCACAGACTAATTAAGCATTTTCCCTTATCTTTTATTTGACAATGGCAGGAGAGTTCCCCCTCCAAAGAAGAAATAACAGATGTTTTCTTTCGATTTGTTATGGAATTGAATTCTTCTAAACGAAAAAAAAAAAAAAACTATAGAAATTCGTAAACAGACATTTGCATTATATTCATGATTACTCGTCAAGCACATAAAATATTAGGAGATAAATGTTAACTCTATCCTTCAACTTCTTTTTCACTCTTACTTGAATAACTAAAGTTTAAAAAAAATAAATTACTAAATTTTAGTCTACTCTTATTTTGGTCACTCGTGCATTAAACCATAAATAAAAAAGTGACATGGAAATCACATGTATTAATGTAGACTATTTTTTGTTGACATGGCAGCCATGCGTCATTCATGTTTTTTTTATTATTTTATTTTTTCTCCTAAAGATGAAAGTCTTAAACCTTCATCTTGGTTTCACCCTGAAATTAGATTCAACAATCTCCGGTGTCTTCTCTTATCACCCGAGACACCGATGACCTCATCTTCTGCTATTTCTCTATCAATTTAATTTTTTTCAAAATCACTTTAAAATTTTAAAAACTCAACTCAAATCTAAAAATCGCAAATACCCAATCACTATGATCTACAATATTCACCGTACATCTCGCTTCTTCCTTCTCCACCTCCTTACCGTTGGACTCCATTGTCGAAAAATCAAAAGCAATATGAGGCCATGGTTTTCAAAAAAAAAGAAGTTTTAGGGTTATTTCATATTTTTTTAAAGATAAATGTCTAGTCGTAACATTGTTAAATATTTAACGATGAAGTGACCAATATAAAAATAAATCAAAATTTTAATGATTAAATTAAAATTTTTAAAATTTAGTAACTAAAATAGAAATAAAACAATTTGAGTGATTTTAAAATTTGTAATTTATCCTTGTAAAAAATATACGATTTATTCTATCAAAACAAAAACCTTAAATAATTGATACATATGTCCTTTTGTTTTTAATGGTACATATCTAAATTATTTATCTTAAAAAGCAATTTAGATTGTACAAGACACGTGGAAGAAAAACAAAGTTTGGTCTATTATCTTAGCCCTCCCCTACTATAATGCCATTGGATCTTATAAGGACGAGTCTATCGCGTGCGACGAACACCATTAAATTTATTAATAAAAATTTAAAATTTTAAAGACTCGTCAAATATTAATAATTACTTTAAATAATTTAATTAATTTATTTTTTATATATATTAAAATTTTATTTTTTAATAAGGGTAAACTATATATTTATTTCCTCACCTATTTCCGTATTTTTATTAAAACAATATTTAAATGATGAGGGTTTAATAAAAATACGAAAATAGGTGAGATATTATATATAGTTTACCCTTATTAAAAAATAAATTTTTAATATATAAAAATAATTTAATTAAATTTTTTAAATAATTATTAATTGTATGATGAATCCTTAAAATTTAAAATTTTTATTAATTAATTTAATATTATTCAGCGATGTTCAACATTAGTGATGTTTAATGGTGTTCGTCACAGGTTGTAGAATTTTCCATCTTATAAAGCATAACTAGTGATTATGTTAGGTAGATATGAGACACTTGCTCCTTTTATATGAAAGTAGTGAATTATAATTTAATTATTTGACAGGATATAAATTTATATATTACTAATAAATAATAAGATGTTACAAGAAATAATTATTTTTATATTATTATAACAATTTTCAAAATTAACTATTTATATATAATTTATTTTTATTATATCAAATATCGAATTTGGGACATGAAGAAAGAAAAATGACCTCTACCACCCTAAACCACTATTAAAATTGGTAAATGATTTTTTTTAAGAAGTATATAGTTTGTTAACATATAAATTTATGTTTAATATATCAAATATAAACATTAATTTATTTATTTTTTATAAATAAGATGCTAAATTATTGTACTAACCGAGGAAAAAAGATGCCAGCTTCAACATCAAATCATACAAAAAAATGGTAGAAGTAAGGATGGTAGGCCAGGTGTCTATCATGTTCACTATTAAATTATTGTACCAACCGAGGAAAAAAATGTGATTATTTTGGCAGTTTATTGATTGCTTTATCGATTTGATGGGAAAGAAAAAACAGATGATTCAAAACTTTCAAAGCATGCTCATCTATTCCTACTAGTACCTTTCTCGTCATTTATAATTCCTACGTCATGTACATTCCGTCACTAAATTTGTTGGGGTAAATTACTCAAATAGTCACTGAATTAAAAAATAGTAATTAAATTTTCGAAAGCTACAGAATAGTACTCTCTCCGTCTCATTTAAGATGTCTATTGTTGACTTTTCACGCAGTTTTAAGAAGAAAAAGTTTGTGTAAAAGATATAATGTAAAATAATTAAAAAGACAATTTTACCCTTAAAAAGTTGAATTTTGTTTTGTTGGAAAACTAAAAAAAGCATAGAAAGGGAAATGCACTTTGTAAAAGTAGTTGGTTTTTTCAATGAGACATTTTAAGTGGGACAATTTTAAAACACAAAAGAGACATTTTAAGTGGGACGGAGGGAGTAATTAAATTTTATGTTTTTGTTATAAAATGGTAATTGTGTCGTTAACTTCCGTTAAAGATGTGATGTGGTTGTTAATTTTTTTTATATAATAGTATATTTAATCATTCATAGTTACACATCCAATTAATATAGTTATAATTTAAAGAAGTTCAATAGATTTAACTTTTAATTTTTACGCATTATTATAATTTTGTCTTAATTCTAAAAAGTTATAACTAAGAACACCCGAACATGTGAGTAAGAAATTCATTATAATTTTATGGCACTAAATTACTAACAAAGAAGAGAAATGAGAATCAAGGATACAAAAACTCACTTCAGGAACTATTTTCCCAAAAAGCTTCGAACTAAATCGAAAGATTCTCCTTGCACTCCCATGGCAGAGAAGCTAAACAACCCTCGAGGCTTACATTTAACAAGAATGTTTTTCGCATCGGGAAAATAAATCGTGAGATATACTTTATCAGAACACTGAGCTCAAAGAACCTCCAGGTGACAATTGAGAAACAAAGGAAACAAATAGTTTTTTGATCATGAAAATAGAGGGTTAAATTTAGTGATTTTCTTCAAATTATGACTAAATTGGTTGAATGTGTAACTATGGAGAACTAAATGTGCTATTGCACAAAAAAATTAATAGCCACATCACCTATTTAATGGAGGTTAACGGTACAGTTATCATTTTGTAACAAAATATAAAGTTTAATTGACATTTTGTAACTTTTAAAAGTTTAGTTACCAATTTATTTTTTCGGGTATAGTTTAATGACTATTTGGGTACTTTACCCTACTTGTTGTTTCCACACTCAAGAGTTCCAGAAAATGGTCTTCAATGTTTTTACGCATAGTAATTGTAGAAGTGGCATCGTGAAAGCAGCTTCTCGAAGGTAAAGATACTGGAGGCCTGTACAGTCTCGAGAACATACCCTTATCAGGAGCTATAGTACCTTGAAAGACCGTTGTCTCACCCACGTGACTGGACTGTAAAGTCTATTGATTGGGAATCAGACCTGAGCCTATCGACCCATCAATAGATGTCACTACGCCTAACCCTATCCTATTAAACAATATCATGGGATATAAATACCCATAAAATTAAAGAGAATGGGACATGGAGACAACAAGAGAAAATCTATATTTTCCATATCTCTCTTTCTCTCTCTTACTTTTTCGCCCACAATACTAATTGCGGCTCTCCGCTCAAATCCATAAGAGAAAAATCTCTGTTTGCCACCAATCATCTTGGCCCTCGCCTCCACCATTGTGTTTGATGCCTATCAACTTTGGGCATCAACAATTGGTGCAGTGAGCATAGAGATCCTCCTGACCAAGAAAATCAATCATGGTAGTTTTCCCAGTGACACTCCCAACACACATAAACTTTGCGACCAACGACGATGGCGACGAAATCAACAAAAACGATGGACGATGGAGGCACCATAGTCTGTACACAAACCCCCCATTTGGAACTCAACCAAAATAAAATAGAAAAAAAATGGAATATCAATTTTTTGCCACTCACATTCGAGGGTCACGCCAGGAGGGCGATAGGATAACAATATCTTGCTAGATTTGTTAGTCAGGATTTGTTATTCGGTGAGAGCACAAGTCATCTTAAAGAAGTTATGCCTCACCAAAGGAACCTACGAGCTTGTCCCACCACGTATTGTCGCCACGATAGGCATAACGGGAGCACTTCGTATATGCTTACCAATAGTTTATGTTACACATATGCGATGTGTAACCCCAAAAAGGTTCTGACTCCCTGAATTCAAATGATAAAAGTCTTCATATCGTCTCACCTGAAAGACACCAGAGCACCAACAACAAACGCCATGGAGGTCAACTTGACAGCAAGAAATTCGACGAGTAGTCAAGCCTAGCATGCATGAGAAGTTCTTCCAGCCCAAGTTTTTCTTTATTTTGTAATATTTTTACATGCATAGATAATATTGACCATTTTAGGTGGATCGATACTTAGATATCTCTAGAGTATATATCACCCAATGTACATATACGATCTATAATGAAAGGATAACCCCCCCCCCACCAAGTTGTTCTTGTGTGCAGGTTTAAAGGAAATATTGATATTCTTCGAAACTCAAATGGGAGGAAGAACTTATGAGAATCAATTGAATTTTCTACAATGCTCCTCCCTTAAAGTGTTTTCTCATACAAGCCTATAAGTATTGGGGGAAAGTCCTTATAGTTTAGATCATCCTAGGAATTAATATGTGTCCTAGAAGAGTCTGTTTGCATTGTTTTATGAATGAATGGTTGATTGGATGAATGAATATATAAAATTCCCAAACATTTACGCCTCTACTCAAGAACGTTTTCAATTCCATTCTTCAATACACTAATTCTGCCATGAATCTCATTCGATGCCTCCACCCGTTCAATACCTCTAGCATTGCGTTTTCTCTAATGGCTTTGAGATGGCTACACTTATGTGTCTTGAATAAAACTCGATACGCAAGAGTGTAGATGTATGTCCCATCAAAGGATTGCCTCCATCACATTCAATGTCATCGGCATTTTGTTTTCTTTAAAGGGTGGGAAGATGCATGTGTTCGTTTGTGTCTACCGATGGCACCGACTTTAAAAGAACACATAGGACCCTCCACCACTTATACAAGTGCCCTCGGCATTGTTGTTTATTAGAGTGGGAGATGCATACACTCATGTTTCTTGAATAACACTTAATCTGTAAGAGTATAGATGTCCACCTCAATAGAGGATTTGTTGGGTTTTTTTGCCTCTAGCCCATTCAATGTCTTCGACATTGTATTTTCTCTAAAGGGCACGAAGATGCACATGCTCATTTGTGTCTACCAATGGCACCAACTCTACAAGAACATAGAGGATCCCTCCACTTACATAAGTGCCCTCGACATTGTTGTTTATAAGAGTGAGAGATGCATGCACTCATGTGTCTTGGATAACACATGATCTACAAGAGTGCAAATGTCTTCCCAAGCAGAGGATAGCTTTGTTTGTTCAATGTTCATCTTATTGCAACTTTGACAAAGTGGAGATGTCTGCACCCATTTTTACTCTAATAGCACCGGCTCTACAAGAGTACAAATGCTTGTGTTTGTTTTAAGTCTCTCATGGCATTCGCATCAAAAACCACACAGAAGAAATCATAGCTCGATGCATGCCTCCGACATTGCTTTTCGCAGAGCGCCAAATAGTTTTAGTGATTTTTTATGGCACCAAATACTTTCGCTCGTTCAATGTCAACCGCATTGCAACTTTGACAAAGTATAGATGTTTGTACCTATTTGTGCTCGTGACAACATTGAATCTACAAGGGTACGAGCGCTCGTTTTCATATTGTGCTCTTGACAACACCATATAACCAAACAACACTGCAATGCTCCCACCTATTGAAGTTCCCCCTCCCCCCCGTTCACGCAAGTGAATTTTTCATTGCTATTTATAATAATGGAGATGTCTGCCTAGCAGAAGATTGCCTCCACTTATCCAATGTTTCTTGTATTGTCGTCCCTAAAGCGTCAAAAGATTTAGGGCCTCCAATGGCACCAACATATAAAACTGATTCATTCCATTCACCTACAATATTCAGTTAAAATTATGGCAAATAAACCCCTCCAATAATTTACGCCTCCCCAAACATAAGTCTAAGTCCATCTCAACAATCTTCGTTGTAACACCCGGGTTTAGGGGTTAGGTGAAAATAATATTTTAATATTATTTTGGGCTCGGTTTTATACTCTAAATAATATTTCGAGTTGTTTTCAAAATTAATTAACTTGGGTTGACCATGTTTTAGGATTTAAAACTCCATTTAACCATGGATTTTCCTTCCTTGTAGATATTCCATTTCATTAAGGGTAAACTAGTCTTTTAAGCCTTAACATATAACACATGTCAAATAAAACACCTATTTTTCTACTATTCATCTTCCTCTTCAAAACTCACCAACGGGAAACCAAGACTCTCTACCCTAATCACTATTTCATTCAAAAGCTCCACCATTTTCAACTCCAAATTAAAAGGTAATGGTATTTTTGACTTCCCCTCATCTTCCCCTTCATAAAAGTACCATTCATTTTCGTTTTCATGAAGTTTTTAGAAAATGGAGGTTTTGAATATTTTGATTAAAAATGAGATTTTTATGTTGAGAAATGAAGCATTTTGATTTGTTATGCTTAGTTATGGTATATAGAAGTCAAAGGGTATATCATATGTGAATTTCAAATGATTTGGAACAAATTTCGGATTTGGGTGAAAATGAGGTTTTTGGGAGGTTTTGGGTGAGTTTTGGGGGTTGTTTTAGGTGGGTCTTGATAGGCTTTTGATAGTGCTATAGGTAAGGGTTGAATTGGGATCATTGGTGGGTGTAATGGAAGTTGAAAGCATGGTTTTTGGACAAGGTTTTGGGGCCATCCGAATTGGTGAAAAATGAATATTATTCATGCTTGCAACATAGTAGTTTGTGGTTGAGTTGCATTCCGGGTTAGTTTCGATGACAAGATATTGATTGTGGATGTTTTGTTAGTGTTTGGGATTGATTAGAATCAAGTTTGGGCATCGGTGAAGCATCGGAAGTGAATCCGGGAAGTTGAAGGTTGTTGCTTGCTTGGTCTTGAGCTTGGAAGCTTAGGTGAGTGGTTAAACGTTTTACTTGGTTTTAAATTAGTTGGTTCGAGTATATGGACTAGGTTGGGCTTGGTAGACCCACCTAGAGTTAGGATTGGGGTGGTAGCCAAATCCTAAACTTGATCTAGAGCCTTTGGATGAACTCATTTATATGGTTGTGTATGTCTCGTATAAAATGTGATATGAAAGCTTATGTATATTGTGTTATACATGTGAGATGAGACATGAATTTGTGATGCTTGAGACATGCATGATGATGGTTGTTGGTGAGTACGTGCTAAGCACGGAATTGATTGAAATGGGTAATGTGAAGTGAGTAAATATTGGCACTAGTATACTTGAATACAAATGATCGATCATTAGGATGTTAGTGTGTACACATGAGTCAAAAGTCGCGCGTGGCCTTGGTGGCGTTGAGTCACCAAGGAGGAGTACGGGTACGCCCGGAAATTGTATTTAAATATAGTCGGTGATGAGTGGAATCCCATCGACGGGGCGTGAGGATGAGTGGAATCCCCTCCGCGAGACCGGTGATGAGTGTAATCCCACCGTCAGGTAATGGTTGTGTTGTTGGATGTGAGTTCCAACGGTTATCCGCGTATTTGAGTCATAGCTAGGTGCCAATGTTGATTGATAATTGTATCAATGTGTTGTGATAAATGATCCTTATGTGGATGTTTGATGTGGCTACTTATGTTGAGGAATTTAGAGCTTGTTGATCATGACATTTACTTGTATATATTGCTCATGCATCTTATCTTGTGGCTCTTGTGGATCCTTGGTATGTTTGTGTAATGCCTTGGCTAGATCGTGCTCGGACCCTGCAATGTTGAGGTTTGTTTTTAGAGCTTACCCTCACTAAGCATTATTGCTTACGCTCTCTTTGTTCAACATTGCAGATCCTTAGTTCGTGGGTTGCTTGCGCAAGTGGAAGGCTCCAAGTGTGGTTGTTAGCCTTGAGTGCTTCAAGTATGGATTTTAATGTTTGGACATGTAATAGTTTGAGCAATGGGACATGTATGGTTTTGTTGGGTAGTTGTTGGTTGTTAGGAGCATGTGTAGACTCCTTAGTACCTTTCTTTTGTATGGCTTATGTTGCCATGTTGGTTTGTATCTCATGCCTAAATTGCTCTTTTTGAATGTTGGTCATATGCCTAAGAGGTTACCTTTGATGTTGAATGAATGCATGTCTTGTGAGGTCTTGCCTTAGTGTTAGACTTGTCTTAACCTAGTCAAAGCATGCTAGTAATGTTGGGATGCCTTGAGTTCTATTTGTATGGTGTGGTGTGGTGTTTTGGTGGTGTTTTGGGGCACCCTTGTGCCTTGAAACAGCCAAAACGAGTCTGCAGACAGGGGGTGTTTCGGAACGGGTCCCCCTGTTCCGATACGGATCCTTTGCAAATGGCCTGCCGTTTCGAAACAGATGAGGGTCGTTTCGGAACGTTTTTGCTACTGGAATTTTGAGAAATTGACGAGATAAAGGCGTTCCGAAACGGGCCTTTGATGTTTCGAAACGGTCAAATCTCGTTGACCACGAGAAATTGACCGTCAAGGTCGTTCCGATACGGGTCACCCCTGTTTCGGAACGGTCACCTTATGGTTGACCCTGGCCTGTTGACTTAGTCAAGGCGTTTCTGAACACCCTAAGGGCGTTTCGAAACGGCCTACTGTAAAGGGCTAAAATGAGCTGTTTGATGTGTTCGTTGGTCGGTGTATGTTTCAATGTTTGTATTTCCCGCTGCTGTGCTTCACATAGGTCTTAATTATGCCTATAGACAAGATAAAATAAAAAAGAAATTTTTAGGGTCGTTAACCGAGAGGAAACCTTCACGGGTTTCGCTTCAGTTTTCCCCGTGTGGCCCACTTGGACCGGTCATCCGACCACGATGCTTCCACAACACCTTCACCAACTCAATGGTCTTGCCACGGAGAACCTTGCTATCCGATTCCAGAACCTTCACCGGTTCCTCATCATAGGTCAAATCCGGATTCAACTCCACTTCCTCCACAGGCATCACATGCAAAGGATCAGATCTATACTTCCGGAGCATAGAAACATGAAACACATCATGAATCTTCTCCAACTCTTGAGGTAGCCTCAACCTGTACACAACAGGACCCACACGCTCGATCACCTCGTATGGTCCAATGTACCTAGGGCTCAACTTACCCTTACGGCCAAACCTCATCACCTTTTTCCAAGGCGAAACCTTCAAGAACACACGGTCACCCACCGCATACTCGATCTCCTTACGCTTCAAATCCGCGTAAGACTTTTGCCGATCAGAAGCTGCCTTCAAACGCTCACAAATGAGCTTCACCTTCTCGGTAGTTCCTTTCAACAAAGCCGGCATCGAAACCAACTTCTGACCCGTTTCAGCCCAACACAAAGGAGTCCTACACTTCCTCCCGTACAAAGCCTCATAAGGTGCCATTTGAATGCTCGCTTGATAACTATTGTTATAAGCAAACTCCACCAACGGCAAATGCTTTTCCCAAGAGCCCTGAAACTCAATCACGCAGCACCTCAACATATCCTCCAAAATCTGGGTAACACGCTCGGACTGACCATCCGACTGAGGATGATAAGATGTACTGAAGTTCAACCTTGTCCCCAAAGCTTGATGCAAACACTGCCAGAACCTCGATGTAAACCTCGGATCCCTATCCGATACAATCGACTTTGCCACCCCATGCAGCCGCACAATCTCAGCAATGTACAGCTCCGCGAGCTTATCCAAAGAAAACGTAGTATGCACAGGCAAGAAATGCGCACACTTCGTCAGGCGATCCACAATCACCCACACCGAATTCTTCTTCGATGGTGACAAGGGTAAACCAGATACAAAATCCATGGTAATCCTTTCCCACTTCCATTCAGGGATTCTCAACGGTTGCAACAACCTTGAAGGGACCTGATGCTCAGCCTTAACTCGCTGACACACCATACACTTGCTTACAAACTCTGCAACATCCTTCTTTAAACCCACCCAATAGTACTCATCACGAAGATCACGATACATCTTAGTACTACCAGGGTGCATAGCAAAAGGACTACTATGACCTTCAGTCAGAATAGCAAGCCTCAACTCAGCATCATTGGGCACTACTATTCGACTCCCAAAACACAACACACCATCTTCATTGAAACAGAAATCCGAGGGCCTACCCTCCGCGATATCCTGAACATGCGATACCAAGGAATCATCCAGCAACTGCTTTTCCTTGATCAACTGGACCAAAGATGGTTTCACTTGCAACTCAGCCACAAGACCACCATCGCGCGAAATACTCAAACTGGCAAACATAGCCCTCAGCTCAACGGTTACCTTCCTACTCAAGGCATCCGCTACGACATTAGCCTTTCCAGGGTGATACTCAATCGTCAGATCATAATCCTTGAGCAGCTCCACCCATCGTCGCTGTCTGAGATTCAACTCCTTCTGAGACATTAGATATCTCAAACTCTTGTGATCCGTGTACACAGTACACTTTTCACCATACAGGTAATGCCTCAAGATCTTCAAAGCAAAAACCACTGCAGCCAGCTCAATGTCATGCGTAGGATAATTGCGCTCATGCACCTTCAACTGCCGCGATGCATAAGCCACCACCTTACCCTCTTGCATCAACACACATCCCAAGCCAACATAGGACGCATCACTATACACCACAAACTCTTTCCCTGATTCAGGTTGAACCAAGATAGGAGCTTGTGTCAAAGCTGCCTTAAGCTTCTCAAAAGCCTGTTGCCTCGCCTCCGTCCACTCATAATTAACATCCTTTTGCAACAACTTTGTCAAAGGTGCCGCAATCTTAGAAAAGCCATCCACAAACCTCTGGTAGTATCCTGCCAAACCAAGGAAACTACGAACCTCATGAATCGACTTAGGAACCTTCCAATTCATCACCGCCTCAATCTTCTGAGGATCAACTCGAATCCCCTCGGCAGAAACCACATGCCCAAGAAACATCACTTCACTCAACCAAAACTCACACTTGCTCAGCTTAGCATAAAGCTGATTTTCCAGCAAAGCTCGCAACACAATCCTCAAATGCTCTTCATGCTCCTCCTCAGTACGCGAGTACACGAGGATATCATCAATGAATACCACAACAAACTTATCCAGGTACTCATGAAATACACGATTCATCATGTCCATGAAAGCTGCAGGAGCATTTGTCAAACCAAACGGCATCACAAGGAACTCATAATGCCCATACCTTGTACTGAAAGCTGTCTTAGGCACATCCACATCCTTCACCTTCAACTGGTAATACCCTGACCTCAAGTCAATCTTAGAGAACACTGCTGCTCCCCGAAATTGATCAAAGAGATCATCAATTCTCGGCAAAGGATACCGATTCTTGATAGTCAACTTGTTCAGCTGACGATAATCAATGCACATTCTCATAGTGCCATCCTTCTTCTTCACAAACAAGACCGGTGCACCCCAAGGCGACACACTCGGCCGAATGAACCCACGGTCAAGCAGCTCTTGCAACTGCGTCTTCAACTCTTTCAGCTCCTTAGGTGCCATTCGATAAGGGGTAATGGACACAGGAGTTGTATTCTCATACAGCTCAATTCCAAACTCTACCTCACGATTAGGAGGTAAACCAGGCAACTCCTCAGGAAACACACCAGGAAACTCTCGCACAACCCTGATATCCTGCACACGCAACTCCTTAGAGCTAGGATTCATAACAAAAGCCAAATAAGCTTCACAACCTTGCCTCAGCATCCGGCTCGCCTCCAACGTAGACACCACATTGGCAAGAAACTTCACATTCTCACCAACCACAACCACCTCATAATCATCCGCAAGCTTCAACGAAACTCGCTTGTTCTCACAATCCACCACAGCACGATGCTCAGCAAGCCAATCCATACCAAGGATTACATCAAAACCATAGAAAGGCAACTCCATAAGGTCAACAGGAAAAACATGATCTTGAACAACCAAGGGACACCTTCTATAAAGCTTTCGAGTCACAACAGTCTCACCAAAAGAACTAGTGACACGCACACCAACATCCAAAGACTCAACAGGCAAACCAAGCAATTCAGCATGCTCACGCAATATGTATGAATGAGTAGATCCAGAATCAATCAAGGAAAGTAATGACAAGGACTGCAAAGTAAAGGTACCTGCGATCACATCCGCGTCATTCCTTCCCTCCCGCTGAGCATACACCATAGCTTGGCCACCACCCTCAGGCTGAATAGCCACAACATGAGCCACTCCTCGACCACCTTCCTCTCTTCGCTGAAAATTACCACGGCCGCGCCCACGACCTCTCTGTGGTGCAGCAACAACAGGAGCACGCACTTGGCCACCAGCCAACATAGGGCACTCTCTCCTCAAATGATCTGCAGATCCACAATTCCAGCACCCGTTACCAGCTGCCGCAACAGGAGCCTGCACCTCCCTCACAGCTCGAGGACAATCACGTTTCATATGGCCACGCGAACCACAAATCCAACACGCACTCGGATCAACCCTAGCATTGCCTCCCCGAGCAGGCGCACCACCACCTCGTTTAGCTGAGGACTGATACTTCTGATCACGTCCCCTCTTGTTCCGCCCACCACCGGAACTATATTCAGCGGCTCGCTTTCCAGCACTAGAACCAGCACTTTTAGAAGATAAACCCAAGTTCATCTCAAGGTCCTTTGCTCGGCCCACCAGCACATCAAAATCGTCATACTCGGTAGCCAGCACATACATCTTTACCTCCGTTACCAAACCATAACGGAACCTCTCACACCTTGCTCGCTCATCTGGAACAAGCTCAGGTGCGTATTGACTGAGTCGAACAAACTGCACTTCATACTCAGCTACAGACATGCTCCCCTGAGTAAGAGACATGAACTCCCTCTTCTTTTCATCTAGGTACCTCACACCTAGATACCTTCTCTTGAACGCATTCTGAAAGAATGTCCATGTCACATCAGCTTCCGCCATCCCATCGATAGAGGTAGTCCACCAAGTGTAAGCATCATCTTGCAGCAATGATACTACACAACCCAGCTTTTGCACATCAGTGCAACTCATCTGACCCAAGATTCTCTTGGTACCCTCTAACCAAGATTCCGAACCTTCAGCTGACAAACCCCTGAACTCAGTCCCTCCTAGACTGCGCAAACGTTCCAAGGGTAGTCTAACTCCAGCATCTCCCTGATGCCCAGCTCCTTGAGCTCTAGCTACCGCTGCTTGAAAAGCACCAGCAATAGCTTGTATCAACACCGTCATGTCAGGAACAGCTTGCCCCTGACCAGCCGCAGGTCCAGCAGCCCCTGCACCAGCACCAGCTGCAGCTTCAGCTCCTTCACCCCCAGCACCACCACCACCAGGCGGAGGAGGTAGAACCGCACTCTCAACATTCTCCTCTTGCTCATTCTCATTCTGAGCCGTAGCTCGCACATTACTCCTTAACTCTCTACGAGGTCCCATACTATAACAATGCAATCACAATGCAAACAAACGAAGTCAGGCCCAGCAAGGTAAGAAATCCAAGTACTCAAGCTCATTTTCATTTGAAAACAACATCATTTCATTAGCTTTGATTTGGAAATGGGTACCCACAACATGCTTCATCACAACATACAACTCGATTGCAACATACATGCAATTCACTCAACATGCTTTCTCTCCACAAGCATACAAGGCATACATACTTAAATCACACACATAGTCATTCCCAATTACTCAAGAACTCAGCTCTGATACCACCAAATGTAACCCCCTTAACCGGGCCTAGACGGTCGACCCGAATTAAGAAGATCACACGGGGAAAACCAAAGTCAACCCGAAAGTCAACCTTGATTAACGACCCTTTTTTTTCTTTTAAAAACTCGTCTAGATGCATATTATCCCTAAACTCGGTCATACAAGCAGCGTACTCAAAGATCGTGACCATCAGAGAACATTCAGGGACCCAATTGCACAAATTACAACTTTAGGGACCAAATTGTAAATTCTGGAAATTTCAAGGACTTAACCCAAATTAACGTTACCAATATGAAATTAGTCAGGTTTCATGCTTCACTGCCAAATTTCAGCTCAAAAGGACATTCCAAACTCATACAATTGCATAAACATGTTTCAGGACCAAAATGCAAACATTCCAAAACATATAACTACCAATGTCAGCCTCCAACGGTCAGGTGTTCCAAAACAGGGAGAAACTGTTTCGAAACGCGGGACCGTTCCGCAACGTGTTCCGAAACAATACCTGGCAGTAGCCAAACTGTTCCGAAACAGTGCTTCCCGTTTCGGAACGCCTAGGCCATTTCAGGCCCCCGTTTCGATACGGTAGCACCTGTTCCGAAACAGGTTGCCCAGATTGCAGAAATGTTGCTGGTTTATCATGCAATTGACATACCAAACATGCTCCAAATGCAACCAAACTTTACCAGCAAGTCATACAACATATAAGGGACATAATTGAAACAACCAAACATCAACATAGCATCAAATATGGAAAGCCCCAAATCTATAGGCATGCTTCCTACTTAGCAAACCATTCAAGCATCAATTTACCAAAACCAACACATAAAGGCCAATTACAAAAGTCAACATTAACAACAACATAAATCCAACTTAGGGAGTCCAAACATCTCCCAAAACAACAACATAGGTCCCCCATTGCCAATTGCCCATAAGCTAATAGTTTGAGAAAATGTTCACCATACATGAGCTTTAATCACCACTTGGTTTCTTCACCACCTTGCTGCCCTCAAAAGTACTTTAATGCTCTACATTATTGGTTTAAGAAAGAGAGAGAGCGTAAGCAAAAGCTTAGTGAGGAATGCTCATTTAAAACCACACAATAATGCATTTATAAACACCTTTATAAATCATGCTTCAAAACAACATTTAAACATGCTCACAAGCATTATAAACAAGCAATACTTGCTTCACATCGATATCATGTCATATTGGCCACAAGTGATAATTTTCATCTTTTCAAAACAAGATCAACACAAGACTCACACATGGACTTTTAAACACCATTGTGATCTTATAACTCACAAGGACCACACAAGGACTTTTAACCACCTTTGTGTCCTTAACATGTATCACCCCAAGGACTTTTAAACACCTTGGCCCTAAGGAATTTTAAACACCTTGGCAAGGACCACACAAGGACTTTTAAACACCTTTGTGTCCTTAACAAGAACCATCCAAGGACTTTTAAACACCTTGATGTTCTTAAGTAAACAAGGCTTTCCCCAAGGAATTTTAACCACCTTGAGCCTTAACCAAGAACCAACCATGGACTTTTAAACACCATGTTGTTCTTAAAAATTCACAAGATTCACACAAGGACTTTTAACCACCTTTGTGATCTTAACCAAGAACCATCCAAGGACTTTTAAACACCTTGATGTTCTTAAACCATTTTTTGAAACATCACTTGCCAATATACATCATTTGTCATCAATATTCCACTTTTTTAAAGCATTTAACCAAGCCATAAACATCATGCATTTTTAAGCATCAATCCACATTTAGACAACGTTCAAAACAAGGAACTCTTACCTTGAGCTTCCTTCAACACATGGCTTATAACCTCAGCAAATAAACATGCTAGATATGCTTTAAAGACAGAATTTAAAACATGCAAACAAACCACATTGCATACAACCAATCCATGGCCACCACCAAGAGAGTTTTTCCGAAAACTTACTCTTGAGCTTAGCTAAGTTGCTTAGACTTAAACTAAGCTCCCAAACCTTCAAAACACTGGTTTCAAAGCCGAAAACCAAAATCCACTCACCGATTCCGTTTCGCCTCTAGCCGAAACACCAATCAAGCCTCCGGATCACCACCACTTGGATCCAAAGATGACTCCCCTGTTTTAAACACATCAAAACAGTATATTAATGCATCATCATGCATTAATAGCTCCAATGAAAGCACCTAAACTCGCTGCTCTCATCCACACCCCATTTTCGGCTACCAAACACAACCGAAAATGCGTCCAAACAACTTCACAACATTACCCAGCCAAGATTCATCAAATCTAAGCTTCCTTAAACATCATTTAACATCCAAAAAGGATCTAACAACATCCTTATACCTCCAGCTACAACAGATCCACAAGATCACTTCAAAAACAACCAAGAACACAAGCTAAACTTAGGGAATTCAACCTATCCGGGATTGCATTAATTAAACCTCAACTTCTAATCAATTTAGCATTCATTTAACATCAAATTAACACCTCAAAACACAGCCCAATCAGATCATACGAAATTTTTACCAAAATCAATCAAATCTTGTATTTAAAAGCCAAGATCAATAACACAACCTTAAAACCATTTATAAACACAAATTAAGGATTGAGAACTTGGGAATTTCAGTAAAGAACTGAGAGTTTAGAGGAGAAGGACGTTCTTACCTCCAAACTTGAGTTTCTCCCTTTTAGAATCAAGTTTTCTTGAAAATCTACCTAGCAAATGGTGAGGTTTTGTTGTAGATATGATTAGAAATCAAAAGGGAATTGAAAAGATATATTTAGGTAACAAAATCAGAGAGAAAAGCTCTGGAGAAAAGGTGTTTGGTTTGAGAGAAAATGAGAGAAAATAGAATTGAGAGAAAAGTTAGTTAAAGCCAAAAATATCTTCCCTCCACTTTTGTTTTATTTAAAACCTTTTAATTAATCATATATAATTCAGAAAAAATCTGGAGAAACTCCCTTTTGGGTAATTAGCTCCTTAAAGATTCAAAGTTTCAATCCTTTTTAAAACAGTCTCACAGTTTTCAAAAATTACATTTTGGTCACTAGCCAAAATGTCACCCTTCCAAACCTCATTTTGCAAAATTGATTTCACAGTTCACTTATATATATTAAAAGAGGATTTTAGAACATTTTTCCATATTTTTAATGCAACCCGAACTAGGCTTTCCTAAATTCACTCTTTTATATTCGAACAGCACTTGCCCGAACCAGTCCAAGCCCAAAACTTCTAAGCCCAAAACCGGGGCGTTACAGGCCATCAGGGCCATAGAGGAGGAGGGCGCTTGCCCGAGTGTACCCGTTGTGGGAGACAGCACACTGGTGAGTGTTGGGGTAACTTCCATGCTTGTTGGAACTGTGGTTCGAGGGACCACTTTAGGAGGGATTGTCCGCATCAGGCGGCTCAGGCACCGAACATTGCTCAGGCTCCTACGAGAGCGAATGATTTTCAGAGAGGTCGTGGGCGCGGTCGTGGCTACTTCCAGCCTAGGGCTGATGCACCTAGGGGAGATGCTCAGAGGAACCTTGCTCATGTTGTGGCTGTGCAGCTAGAGGCGGGAGGACCATCGAGAGTTTATGCTCAGAGAGAGGCCGGGAACGACACCGATGTGATAGCAGGTAATTTCGAGTTACAGTCTATGTCTTTGCTTTCTTTGGTTGATTCGGGTTCTACGCATTCCTACATTTTGAGTGAGCATGCACAGAAGTTAGATATCCCTGTTGAGATCTTAGATGTAGGTATGCATGTTACTAGTTCCTTTGGTGAGACAGTTGTGGTTAGACGTATGTATAGGAGGTGTCCACTGAAGATTCAGGGTCATGTGTTCTCAGTTGATATGATGGAACTTCCTTTCTATGGTTTTGATATTATTCTGGGTATGGACTGGTTGGTTGAGCATCGGGCTAGTGTGGATTTTGAGACGAAGAGGATTTCTTTGAAGCTTTCTGATGACTACGAGGTAGTAGTAGTAGGCGAGAACCATAAGTTCTTGTCTAATGTGGTGTCAGCTTTAGAGGCTCATAGGTTGATGGACTCAGGATGTGGGGCTTATTTAGCTTATGTGATGAATCCGGATATGAGTGAAGCTAGACCGAAAGATATCAGAACAGTGTGTGACTTCCCAGATGTGTTTTCTGAAGAGTTGCCTGGTTTGCCTCCTGACAGAGATGTTGAGTTTGTGATTGAGACAGTTTCAGGGTCTAATCCAGTTTCGATAGCTCCGTATCGTATGGCTCCGAAAGAGTTGAAAGAATTGAAGAGTCAGTTACAAGAATTATTAGACCGTGGTTTCATTAGGCCTAGTAGTTCTCCGTGGGGTGCTCTCGTGTTGTTTGTGAAAAAGAAAGATGGTAGTATGCGCATGTGCATTGACTATAGACAGTTGAATCAGATGACTGTGAAGAACAAGTATCCGTTGCCTCGTATAGATGATTTGTTTGATCAGTTGAGAGGTGCTTCAGTATTCTCGAAGATAGATTTGAGATCCGGGTACTATCAGTTGAAAGTGAAAGAGTGTGATGTTCCGAAGACAGCTTTTAGGACTAGATATGGTCACTATGAGTTTCTTGTGATGCCATTTGGGCTCACGAATGCACCAGCAGCATTCATGGACACGATGACCAGAATTTTTAGGGACTATCTAGACTGTTTTGTAGTTGTTTTCATTGATGATATACTTGTGTACTCGAAGACAGAAGAAGAGCATGATGAGCACTTGAGATTTGTTTTACAGAGATTGTTGAGCAATCAGTTGTATGCGAAGCTTAGTAAATGTGAGTTCTGGATTCGAGAGGTTGTGTTTCTTGGCCATGTTGTTTCGGCCGAAGGTATCCGTGTTGATCCATCGAAGATTGAAGCCATTGTTGAGTGGAAACAACCTAAGTCCGTGACCGAGATTAGGAGTTTCCTAGGATTAGCCGGTTACTATAGGAGGTTTGTTGATGGCTTCTCTAGAGTAGCTGCTCATTTGACTAAATTGTTGCAAAAAGGGAGTCAAGTTTGAATGGTCAGATGCAAGACAGAAGGCCTTTGATAAATTGAAAGAAGCTTTGACGAATGCTCCAGTGTTAGTGCAACCTGTTTCAGGTAAGGAGTTTGTGATTTACAGTGATGCTTCCTACGTAGGCTTAGGATGTGTTCTGATGCAAGATAGGAGAGTTGTTGCTTATGCTTCTATACAGTTGAAGATTCATGAGAAGAACTATCCTACTCATGACATAGAGCTAGCCGCAGTGGTGTTTGCATTGAAGATTTGGCGTCACTATTTGTATGGTGAGAAGTGTATTGTTTACACCGATCACAAGAGCTTGAAGTATCTGATGACACAGAAAGAGTTGAACTTGAGACAAAGAAGGTTGTTAGAGTTGCTAAAGGATTATGATTTGACCATTGAGTACCATCCGGGTAAAGCAAATGTAGTAGCCGATGCTTTGAGTAGAAAAGTGGCCGTTGAGCTGAGAGCTATGTTTTCTAGATTGAGTGTGTCCGATGATGGTGGTTTGATCACCGAGTTGCAAGTGAAGCCTTCTTTGATTCAGTTGATTAGAGAGAAACAGTTGCAAGATGCGAGCCTAGTTCCTCATGTTCAAGACATAGCCGAAAGAAGACCGACTGAGTATAGTTTCGGTGGTGAGAGTTTGTTGTGCTTTAGAGATAGAATTGTTGTACCGGAAGATGTTGAGTTGAGACGTCAGATTTTGAGTGAAGCACATTCGAGTCCCTTTTCTATGCATCCGGGTAGTACCAAAATGTACCGAGATTTGAAGAATGATTACTTCTGGGTTGGTTTGAAGAGAGATGCAGCCGAGTATGTGAGCCGTTGTATGGTTTGTCAGAGAGTGAAGGCGGAACATCAGGTTCCTTCAGGTTTGCTACAGCCTTTGAAGATTCCGGAATGGAAATGGGAGAGGATCACCATGGATTTTGTGTCGGGATTGCCCTTGTCTCCTTCGAAGAAGAACTCTGTTTGGGTGATTGTTGATAGGTTCACTAAGTGTGCTCACTTCTTAGCAGTGAACACTACGGATTCCTTAGACAAGTTGGCAAACTTGTATATCCGCGAGATTGTGAGACTTCATGGAGTTCCGAAGTCTATTGTTTCAGATAGGGATCCTAGATTTACTTTGAGGTTTTGGGGTTGCTTGCATAGTGCTTTAGGTAGCCGTTTGCATTTCAGCACATCGTATCATCCTCAGTCCGATGGGCAGTCAGAGCGAGTGATACAGATTCTAGAGGATATGCTTCGTTGTTGTGTGATTGACTTCCAGGGTTCTTGGGAGAAGCACTTACTGTTGGTTGAGTTTGCCTACAACAACAGTTATCAGTCTAGCATTCAGATGGCACCTTATGAGGCTTTGTATGGTAGACGGTGTAGGACTCCGATTTGTTGGGCTGAGACAGGTCAGAGGTTGTTACCTATGCCAGACTTGCTTAAGGGAACCACAGAGAAAGTGAAGTTGATATGTGACCGCTTGAAAGCAGCTTCCGATCGTCAGAAGTCTTATGCAGATTTGAAGAGGAAAGAGGTTGAGTACATAGTGGGTGAGAAAGTGTTTCTGAAAGTATCTCCGTGGAAGAAGGTAATGAGATTTGGCCGGAAGGGCAAGTTGAGTCCGAGGTTCATTGGTCCGTATGAGATTGTTGAGCGGATTGGGCCTGTAGCTTATCGTTTGAGGTTACCTTCTGAGTTAGAAAAGATCCATGATGTCTTTCATGTGTCTATGCTTAGGAGATATAGATTGAATCCTTCTCATGTGATGCCCGTTGAGGAGATAGAGTTAAATCCGGATTTGTCCTATAATGAAGAACCCGTTGAGATACTTGCTTCTGATAGCAAGGTGTTGCGTGGCAAGACCATAGAGTTGGTCAAGGTGTTGTGGAGACATAGAGGTGTGGAAGAGGCCACGTGGGAGAGGAAAGCGGATATGGTTGAGCAGTTTCCGTATTTGTTTCCACTAGGTAATTTCGGGGACGAAATTTCCTTAAGTGGGGGAGAGTTGTAACACCCGGGTTTAGGGGTTAGGTGAAAATAATATTTTAATATTATTTTGGGCTCGGTTTTATACTCTAAATAATATTTCGAGTTGTTTTCAAAATTAATTAACTTGGGTTGACCATGTTTTAGGATTTAAAACTCCATTTAACCATGGATTTACCTTCCTTGTAGATATTCAATTTCATTAAGGGTAAACTAGTCTTTTAAGCCTTAACATATAACACATGTCAAATAAAACACCCATTTTTCTACTATTCATCTTCCTCTTCAAAACTCACCAACGGGAAACCAAGACTCTCTACCCTAATCACTATTTCATTCAAAAGCTCCACCATTTTCAACTCCAAATTAAAAGATAATGGTATTTTTGACTTCCCCTCATCTTCCCCTTCATAAAAGTACCATTCATTTTCGTTTTCATGAAGTTTTTAGAAAATGGAGGTTTTGAATATTTTGATTAAAAATGAGATTTTTATGTTGAGAAATGAAGCATTTTGATTTGTTATGCTTAGTTATGGTATATAGAAGTCAAAGGGTATATCATATGTGAATTTCAAATGATTTGGAACAAATTTCGGATTTGGGTGAAAATGGGGTTTTTGGGAGGTTTTGGGTGAGTTTTGGGGGTTGTTTTAGGTGGGTCTTGATAGGCTTTTGATAGTGCTATAGGTAAGGGTTGAATTGGGATCTTTGGTGGGTGTAATGGAAGTTGAAAGCATGGTTTTTGGACAAGGTTTTGGGGCCATCCGAATTGGTGAAAAATGAATATTATTCATGCTTGCAACATAGTAGTTTGTGGTTGAGTTGCATTCCGGGTTAGTTTCGATGACAAGATATTGATTGTGGATGTTTTGTTTGTGTTTGGGATTGATTAGAATCAAGTTTGGGCATCGGTGAAGCATCGGAAGTGAATCCGGGAAGTTGAAGGTTGTTGCTTGCTTGGTCTTGAGCTTGGAAGCTTAGGTGAGTGGTTAAACGTTTTACTTGGTTTTAAATTAGTTGGTTTGAGTATATGGACTAGGTTGGGCTTGGTAGACCCACCTAGAGTTAGGATTGGGGTGGTAGCCAAATCCTAAACTTGATCTAGAGCCTTTGGATGAACTCATTTATATGGTTGTGTATGTCTCGTATGAAATGTGATATGAAAGCTTATGTATATTGTGTTATACATGTGAGATGAGACATGAATTTGTGATGCTTGAGACATGCATGATGATGGTTGTTGGTGAGTACGTGCTAAGCACAGAATTGATTGAAATGAGTAATGTGAAGTGAGTAAATATTGGCACTAGTATACTTGAATACAAATGATCGATCATTAGGATGTTAGTGTGTACACATGAGTCAAAAGTCGCGCGTGGCCTTGGTGGCGTTGAGTCACCAAGGAGGAGTACGGGTACGCCCGGAAATTGTATTTAAATATAGTCGGTGATGAGTGGAATCCCATCGACGGGGCGTGAGGATGAGTGGAATCCCCTCCGCGAGACCGGTGATGAGTGTAATCCCACCGTCAGGTAATGGTTGTGTTGTTGGACGTGAGTTCCAACGGTTATCCGCGTATTTGAGTTATAGCTAGGTGCCAATGTTGATTGATAATTGTATCAATGTGTTGTGATAAATGATCCTTATGTGGATGTTTGATGTGGCTACTTATGTTGAGGAATTTAGAGCTTGTTGATCATGACATTTACTTGTATATATTGCTCATGCATCTTATCTTGTGGCTCTTGTGGATCCTTGGTATGTTTGTGTAATGCCTTGGCTAGATCGTGCTCGGACCCTGCAATGTTGAGGTTTGTTTTTAGAGCTTACCCTCACTAAGCATTATTGCTTACGCTCTCTTTGTTCAACATTGCAGATCCTTAGTTCGTGGGTTGCTTGCGCAAGTGGAAGGCTCCAAGTGTGGTTGTTAGCCTTGAGTGCTTCAAGTATGGATTTTAATGTTTGGACATGTAATAGTTTGAGCAATGGGACATGTATGGTTTTGTTGGGTAGTTGTTGGTTGTTAGGAGCATGTGTAGACTCCTTAGTACCTTGTTTTTGTATGGTTTACGTTGCCATGTTGGTTTGTATCTCATGCCTAAATTGCTCTTTTTGAATGTTGGTCATATGCCTAAGAGGTTACCTTTGATGTTGAATGAATGCATGTCTTGTGAGGTCTTGCCTTAGTGTTAGACTTGTCTTAACCTAGTCAAAGCATGCTAGTAATGTTGGGATGCCTTGAGTTCTATTTGTATGGTGTGGTGTGGTGTTTTGGTGGTGTTTTGGGGCACCCTTGTGCCTTGAAACAGCCAAAACGAGTCTGCAGACAGGGGGCGTTTCGGAACGGGTCCCTCTGTTCTGATACGGATCCTTTGCAAATGGCCTACCGTTTCGAAACGGATGAGGGTCGTTTCGGAACGTTTTTGCTACTGGAATTTTGAGAAATTGACGAGATAAAGGCGTTTCGAAACGGGCCTTTGATGTTTCGAAACGGTCAAATCTCGTTGACCACGAGAAATTGACCGTCAAGGTCGTTCCGATATGGGTCACCCCTGTTTCGGAACGGTCACCTTATGGTTGACCCTGGCCTGTTGACTTAGTCAAGGCGTTTCGGAACACCCTAAGGGCGTTTCGAAACGACCTGCTGTAAAGGGCTTAAATGAGCTGTTTGATGTGTTCGTTGGTCGGTGTATGTTTCAATGTTTGTATTTCCCGCTGCTGTGCTTCACATAGGTCTTAATTATGCCTATAGACAAGATAAAATAAAAAGAAATTTTTAGGGTCGTTAACCGAGGGGAAACCTTCACGGGTTTCACTTCGGTTTTCCCCGTGTGGCCCACTTGGACCGGTCATCCGACCAGACCGGGTCGAGGGGGTTACACTCGTAAAGAACATTGAAAGACCTTATACGAGATTCCAACTTGCATCACTGTGTACCACCCTCATAGAATAAAGAGAGGAACAAACGTTATGCCTCCAAAAAACGTCTCTAGAGATGCTCACTTGCCTTTCACTCATTTGCACCTCTGATGGTACATATCTTGTAACACCTCGATCTCGATCCAGATCTGAAGTACTACATTTGGGTCACCCAAAAATCAAACCCAAAAAGGTCTATCTAAAAACCAAAGATTTAGTCTTTATTCAAAACTTTGTAACATTAAATACTTTATATAATTAAATGAGCTACATAAATTAATTTACAAAATAGAAGCTCCAAGTTTATACATTTTATACCAAAATAATATTTCAAAATAAAGTTACAAAATCGACCACGTAAGGTCCTATGAATACTCAGCCAACTAAACACAAGTATCGTACTCTGGCAATCACCGCTTGCTGGAATCCCAAACTGATAGTGCACCTCGAGCTCTCGATCAATCTACCAACCTACACATGGAAACAAAAATTTCGAGCGTTGAGCTTACAAAGCTCAGTGGTACACGTCTACTCTATTATACTTCATGCTAATCATAAATATAAGCATGCAAGCTAGTACGAGCAATAAGAAGAGATAATAAACATGTGGCGCTACCACTAGTCGCCTAAACAAATACTCTTATCATGCAAGTCATCTTACATGGCATATAGGGCTCAGCCATACCCGGGATCTCATCTAATCGTTTAGGAAAAACCACACAAAGTCATAGCCACAAACCTGTAGTGTAGCCCAGTGCCACTCAGCCTCAGGAATGTACACTATATGTGAGACCAGGTCACACTGTATCGGAACATACGCCTTGGGTGAGACTAGGTCACACAGCATCAGAACATACACTCATACTCGGAATCTCCCTCGAGTATCTTCGAATGAGGCTCAGGTCACACAATATCGACAACCTTCATTCGATATCTCTAACAATGGTGTTGCAACACACACACTCTCTCTTTGAGTATCCGAATCCCATCAATCAACGACTCTACCAAGCAAATGACTACCTGACATACAAGCAACATGATCTTGTAGATCTCCATATTATTGTTAATCATCAACACCTCATTAATTTTACATTATCAAGTAGTTAACATATTTTGGAATAGTACATAATTGTTCTTATTAATTATCCCCATTAATCCATGTTATTCCATTAATTAAGGCATTAACCGAATTATTAATCTTACAAGCCAAATTCCCATTTTAATTATCATTTATAGATTATTTAGCTTATTGGGTACCAGTACTAGAACATGAGTACCGGTATGGTACCCTCGGGTACTAGTACTCACATGCGTACCAATACTGAAATTGTTGGCTGGAAATCTTAAATTTTCTCGAGTATCGATACGAGTCGACCTGTACCGATACGGTGTTGAATAACGTACCAGCACGATCGAAGCTCATATTGTTACCCTATTCACCAGCTTATAACGTCTTAGCATGTCACAAGATTTCGAGGCCTCGATCTCTAAAGCTTATAAAAGTCATTAGGGTTTGTTTACTAACACATTTAATCATTTAATATCAATTACCAATTATATGATAATTCAATCGAATAATTCCCGATATTTATTTCTTGGGCATAATTTTCATCGAACATGCCAATTTATACTACTAGCACGCAAGCATCACAACCCATAAAACAATCAGTCATCAAGCATTTATATGAATATCTAGACAACTTTGCACATACTCTAAAGTCACTACGAATCTCGAATATTCTCAAAATCATCATGCATCTCATAATTACCAAGTCTCATAATATTGGTCTCTAAACATGCTTATTTTCATCTACATTTTTTGCAAACACTAACCAACAAGGCAATTACACTTATGATGCCCATAAAGCATTTTGAAGTTCGAGGTGTACTAAATGATCGATGATTCCTCGTTCAAGCTTCCCAAACTCTCCTCTAAATACAGTATTTGAGCTCGAATAATTCTCATATAAATATAAATAGAAAATACATTAATTTCCCGTATCCACTAATCAATTCACAAGGTCAAACGCGTAAAAAAACTTAACATATTCGAATTTGGTGAAACGAAAAAAGTCAATGGCCGGTCAACGACTCGTCAGCAGTCCAGCCAATCCTGTACGGTGCGGTGCATGACAAAACGGTGCACCTGCGTGGCGTTATCCGATGTGGACAATTGCACGTGCACCAACAAAATGGGTTCTAGTGTGGCATGGGTGCATGAGAGAGCTGTACACCCGACCCATGCAGTTGACGCACGCTCACGCGCAGGCGACGGTGCCTGCGACGACCTCTGGTGGCCGAACGACAACATTAAGCTTTAAATATAGACTTCTCAAGCCAGGGACTCCAATGGTATCAGCGGTAAGCCGCGGAGGGTTGGTTTCTAACAACCCCGAAACTTCTCTCTCTTTACCCCTCCTATGACAGCTTCGATGTGACGTTGTTGCCACCGGTCGACGTCAGATGACGAGTGAAACACGATAGTGGTGGTGGTGTGGCACACGACAGCTCCGATGGTCGTAAGTCGGGGCAAAACCCAAAAGGAAATGGGAGTAGAAAAAGGAAGAAAGAAAAAGGAAAAAAAGGAAGAAATATTTGAGATATTCCCCCCCCCCCCTTCAGCCAACCCTTCTACATTTTCCCTCTCAAGGTAAATTCTTTAATAAATCCACTTCTTACCCCTTATTTTTCCTTAGACTTATAACTATAATTTCTTTATAGACCAGACCCCAAATCATCAACTCGAATTTTAAATTTTCTCATCATTTTTAAATTAAATCCTTAAATTTAATTATGCTAACCCAAATTCAAAATCTAACTCGAATATTCAAAATTCAGATCGTTACATATCTTCGTAAAAGAAAGTGGCATTTAGTCAAAAACGAAGCAAATACTTTTGTTGCGCAAGTATCATTATAAACACTTCCAGGACCTATAAGACCAAAAATTTGGTTTGCAACAAAGATGTCTCCACCTACTTTACACTTAAAAGACTACTAATTTTGTTCTTTTAAAGTGATTTAAGGAGAACTAATAGATGGTACGAGACTTGATTCGACTCGAATTTTATAAACACGATTTGAAAAAGTTAAAAATAAAATCTGAATTAAAAAAATAAGATTCAAATTAACTTAATTTTTTTAACTCGATTTAATTCAACCCGATCTAACGTACACCCCTAACTAATTAGTTGTGTTGTCCGACAACAAGGACATAGAACAAACAGAGTCGAGTTTTAATTATTGTGAAGCACTGGACTAGGAATAAGATAGGCTGGGCCTAAGTTCTCCGCGTCTCACTCACACTGTGGTTGTTGGACATCGTTGTCATGGTCCCCATTCTCACGTTATATTTTATCGTAAAAACACAAGTGTCCATCTATTTATGTCCCCGTCATAACATCCTATCTATAATTTATTGATTGAACCTTAATTTAATTAAAATTATTATCATTATAATATATTAAAAATTATAAACTTAAGTGCATTGGTAAGACACATTGCACTTTTAAGGAGAGAACATGAGTTCGAACCTTGAAGATGACATTGTTGGAGAGGCAACCGCACACCCCGATTATGAACCGTAAGACGAACATACATATTTTCAAAAAATTATAAACTTAAGAACCTAACAAGTGTCACTTCTATAAAATATATGTCCATTGCTAAAGGATTAATAATATTTATGAACAAATAATATATTGTAATCATCTTTACACTATTCAAAAAATTTATAAACTTCAACATACTTAAATATAATATATATTTAATCTTCAATTTACGAATTTGGAAAATATAAATATTTTAAACATTATATTAAAAATCTAGAAAACTTAAAAGTAGAAAAAAAATTTATTTTTCTTCTTCTTCTTTCTTTCAATTTTCATTCAAGGTTGAGAAGACAACCAAGAAAGATAAAAAGTTTATAATCCAATTGCAGCATGCATTATTATTGTTTATCTTTAACTAGATTGATTAAAAGATAAATTAAGATTTTAGAAATATTTTTATAAACATATCATATTATTCAAAATTATCTTAATTTTAAATAAATTAAATTATTTATGATATAAATGAAAAATGAAAAAGAAAAGTTTATTAGACATCTCTAGTCGATTTACCAGCACCATAAAACAATGTCATGCCCATACCCCAAGCCATTCCAATTTGAACAAGGATACAAAGAAAATAATCAGAGTATTTATTTGTATTTGAAAAATCAAAGATTATAATTAAATTATATGTAAATTATTTACCTTACTCTAATTTCTTAGATCATTTCCAACTTGGAGATTGTATGGACTAATACTATTTTTTAGAGATCCACTAATTGACATAACATCTAATAATGTTTACATTATCTGATTTTGTATGGATTTGAATCTCGACATGAGAATGTAATATCTCTTTATCTTTAATAAAAAAAATACTATTTTTTCCCTCTTTGTGTTTTGTTTTCCTAAAATCTTTGTACCATTTGAAATATGTACTAAACCAATTAATTGGAGTAGGTAGTCCATCATCTCAAGACCATGGATGTTTGTGTCCACGGACCACAATCTCTAAAGGAAATAACAAAGTAAAATTATCGATTCTTAAAAGCATCTAAAAGAATTTATCAATTCCGCCACTAATTAAAAATATTACCATGCAATTCTATATCACTTTCAAATTGAGATTAATTGCATCATAGGTCTATAAATTGTGGCTAAAGTTTTATATTGCTTCATGATTTTTTGTATATGTCATGTTATAAAAGTAAATAATAATTCAAAATTTTACTACAATTTAACATTGTATGTCTTTGTTTGACACTCACATCCCAAATTGTCCATATAGTTGGTATGCACGAGTTTATCATTTGATCCACTTTTTTTACAGATATGCTCAACGTCAATTGGTACGTAACTAGGAGTGTAAATGAATAAAGTCTTCGACGAATTGTTTGTGACCGTTCTTATAACGTTCGTTTAGTAAGATAAATAAATAAGTATGAACAAAATTTTTATGTACGTTTAATAAACGATTGAACACGAACAGAGATGTGTCCGGTTCTTTTATGTTTATTTACAAGTTCGTTTATTGACTCATTTACAAGCTCGTTTACCAGATTCACATTCTATTCTCTTTTGAGTAGATGATGTTAAAATCATTCATTTTCATCAATCTCAATTATATCTATGATCGTTTTACACTATTTAAGTTCTTTTTACCTAGTTTCATATATTAATAATTTTTAGTTTAATGTTATAAAAATATATTTATTCATAATCATAACATTATTTCAATCTATATGGTTATTTAATATATGTATAACATAAATATATGAAGTATATGTAATAGTATATATGCGTGTGCGTGGATATATTTAGTATACATAATCAGGGACGGAGTGTCCTTGGGGCCTAGACAGGGTCGGTCCTGAGTTTTTGGAGGCTCGAGGTGAATTTAAAAAATGGGCCTTAAATTAAAAATTTAAATTGTAATTATAGTTATAGTCGTGTTTTCGGTTATGTTGTGTTTATCATGATTGTGGATATAATATATGTTATTTTGTTTATTGCGAGTATCGCGGTTATGAATTTTTTTAGTAACATATGCTATTGTAGACATAATTGTTGCATATATCGCGGTTTTAGATGATGTCACTAACGTCATATAACGATCGTTGTTGTGGTTGCATGCCGCTATTTAAATCTTTGTCCCTAATAGCAATTAATGAAATAAATTAAATTTTAAGAGTTGATCCATCGTAACAAGTATTGAAAAAATTGGCCCTCTAATAACAAGTATTGAAAAAATTAAATTTTAAAACTATTAAAAAAACTTTGATGCACAGGCCGTGTAAACTTTAGTTTACATGTGCCTTTTAGTTTTAGGGGTTAGGGTTTTAGTTTAGGGTTTAAAGTTTAGGGGTTTATGTCGTAGGGTTTAGAATTTAAGATTTGAGTTTTATAATGTAAATATGCATGCTTGTGTAAAATTAGTTTTACCAGCCTGTATATCAAAATTTTACCTTAAAACTATGCCCATAATAACAAATATTGGAAAAAACTGGAGCCCTAGTAACAAGTACTAGAAAAAAATTTGAATATTATGACTAGATCCCTAATAATAAATACCGAAAAAAACTCAGCCCCTAATAACAAGTATTAAAAAATAGGCCCTTAATAACAAGTATTAGAAAAAAAAATTGAATATTAAGAGTAGACCCCTACTAATAAATATTAAAAAAAGCTCTGTCTCTAATAATAAATATAAAAAATAGGCCCCTAATAACAAGTATTAGAAAAAAAATTAAATATTAAGAGTAGATCTTTAATAATAAATATTGGAAAAATATTAGCCCCTATTAACAAATATTAAAAAAAATAGGCCTTAATAACAAATATTAAAACAAACTAAATCTTTAAATATTATTCGAAAAACATACAATATTTAATTTTTCTGAGCGATGGGCCCTGGGCGGGCACCTTTGTTGCCCCTGCCCAGGGCCGGCCCTGTGCCTAGAGACCTGACCCCGTTAGCGCCACTCAAACTAAAATTGCAGTGGTGATTGCCAAGTTTGACAGCGTATGAAATGATCATTGAACTTGTGAGACGTGATTTGGACTCTATCTTTGTCGAATCTGACTGGAAGGTTGCAATGGGACTTGTTTATGAACTTTGATCGTTGCATGAATCGAATTCACCAGGTCCATCCAGATTGTATGTGCCTTAAGGATGTGTAAGGAGACAGCTGATGTGTTAGCAAAAGTTGGTTTGAACCGATCATCTGGTGGTATGTGAACTGTGGCGTTTTGCTGTTCTGAGTCTTTAAGGGGGTTGTAGCATTGGCAAGTGTTGTTTTGTTTGAGTGGCGTTTGCAGTGTTTTGTTTCTTGTTTAGTTGCCTTTGATGGGGCTGTGGCACTCACAAGTCTAAACTCTCTAATTTTTGCCACAAATTATGTCCTATGCGTATACTTTTAAAATAGTGTCATTCTTATTCTACAATTCGATTAATATAAAGATAAAAACTGGCATGTTATGAATCCGATCTTACATTTTCTAGCAGACTTTGATTTTGCGATCGAGTCGAGCTTCATGGTCAGCTATTGACATATTTGTCAACGGCAGTAGCCAAGGTAGACCTAGGCACCGCACGGATGACGTTTTCTTTCTTCTTGCAATCTTCCCACCATATTCTATGGCTAAATCAGCGATAACCGGCTCGATCATGCGATAGGGATCGCACCCCGATGCTCAAAACTCTACTAAAACTGGCATATCACCCCGCAACACAAGTTCGGCCCAACTTGCTTCATTTACCACTTTAACTGCGGACTGCATAATATGAATCTGATTTTTCGTCACCTTAAAAAAACATTTGATATTGGTCAAATTCAATTGTTATAGATTTAACCTATGTATTTTAATTCCATCAATTTTAAACCCTATACTTTTTAAAAATTTAAAAATTTCAATCTTAATCCAAATAATTCATAAACAATATGATTAAACTATAGGAATATAAAAATGTTAATGAATATTTAACCATTTGAATAAATTCATCTCTAAAAAGATGAACTTTTGAACAAATCAGTTTAGGCATAGAATGATAAAAAAAAATGAGCATTAGAATGATAGCTTTAATCAAATTGAATTTGAATTTATCGGAATTCAAATTAAACCACTCCCTAATTACTGAGTTAAAAACAATTTCTTAATTCAATGTGCCACAGTATCACATTATTGTCCAAAACGCCACCGTACAAAGTCAAAAAGCGTCAAAGCCAAGCCACAGTTGTATAAAGTAATCTGGTGTTGGGTCCAAAGTTTGCGCGGGAAACACAAGAAGAGCTTAAGCTGTTAGGGCCCGGACCATTACCAATTCTAAGGAAATCAACCCCTACATTCCACCATTCAGCTGCAGCCTGCAGGTAACACTTTCACTAACATTCATTTCTCTGGATTTTTGTCTTAATCACAATATTTTATCACTAACATTCAGTTAAGTGATTTATGAACTATTATATGGATTGGCATAAACAATCACATGTAGATATAGCATCTGCAACTATACAACGATGAAAATTACACCGATTCAACCTCTTATTGGTCTGGCAAGAAAAAACCTCTTATTGGTACCATGAGTAACCTTAATGAACCCTTTTCGTACCGGAAATGTTGGAATTAAGAAATGGTAGGAAACATCATGTTTTTGAATTCTTCAAAATCAATCATGCCGTCTGAGTTGGTATCGTAGTAGTGAATCATGTTTCTGCAATCTTTGCCACTCCTTTCATCCAACAAACCAAGTTTGAGCAATACGCTCTGAAGCTCCTCGGAAGAGATGAAGCCATCGCCATTCAAGTCGAACACCTTGAAAGCCTTGGCAATGTCACTCTCTCCATCATCATCGCCATCAATGATCTCTTCGTCCTCGTCATCGCCGCCAGTTTGGTTCGAGATGGAATCGTAGAAGAAGATGAATTCATCAAAGCCTAAACATGGTAATCCGACTAAGGACTCCAGCTCTTGCAGGCTAAACTGAACTCCAATTCTCTCCAACAACCAATTAAGCTCGTCCAAGCTAACCAAGCCATCGCCATTCTGGTCGAGCTTCTCGAAGATCCGTCGCAAGTCGTTGTTGGTGAGGGGAGACATGTTATCAAAAAGAATGTCAAAATATTTGAGGTTTTGTATTTCAGTGTATCTACTTAAGATGAAAGCAGAATGCAGGGGGTGTGGGTATTTATATCTGCAAATCACAGGGTGAGGAAGCTTCCTATGGAAAGTTATTGAAGGAAAATATTATATTTCTTTATTTTCAAAGATATTGAATCCTCTTTGTCCATATCTTTGTTGGGCAAAGAAACGGTCAATCTAAAATGTGATGTTCACCTCGGAGTCTTGTTCATTATTTTTTTTTGTCCTTTCAGTATTCTCAAACTTTATCTTGACTTATTCGTATTTATTCGTGTCGCACACTTAACTGTGATGGTTGAATATTTAATAAATTTTTTTACGGAGTCTTGTTAATTGTTCTAGCGTATACAAAGGAAAGTAATTTACTGTTAGATGTGACGTTAATTTGTCACTAAAGGACAAAAATCTTCTGTCCCTTTTTATACCTCAATATTAAAAAATTAAATTCTAAACTTTAATTTTAAATTATAAATTTTAAACCATAAACCCTTAAACCATAAAAATACATCATACCCTTAATTCATTAACCCCTAACTTTAAACTCTAACCCTAAATTTAATTTTTAGTGTGAGAACATAAATTGGGACACCGAAAAAGAAGAAGATATCTATTTGTCATTAATAGGCTAAGATTCTACTACCAAACTTTGGATCTCATAAATATATCGTATTATATTTGTAAATACTACAAAATCCTTTTTTTCTTAAATTATATTACCTTTTGAATTTAGGTCAAATATGGAAATGCATAAGAAAATAAAACTCATGTTTCATATTTGTTATTAGGGCCAGAAAGGATATTTTTTTATTTTTTTGATAATTTTTAATCTTAATCTTATTTAAATGGAAGAAAAGAGGAAATTCTAAAGGGAGAAAATAGTATTCTTACTCAGTTTAAAACCTACTGCTTAAAAAAATTGAAAGAATAAAGAGGAGCAGTTTAACCAACCGGTCAAATATACTAGCTCATATTTTTTTAATATTTGTTTACGGAAATATTGATGAAATATACTCCAATGTCTTGGTTTATATGTTCAAAAGAGTAATAGGCTATATATATATATATATAAGAGTAATAGGCGTTGAACGGGAAAAAGAAAATAATAGGCGAGAAAATTCTAAACATATGGCTATCAATCGCATATATTACCCAAATATAAATTGCATATGGCTCCATCCACAGATACAGTTAGCCATCAACAGGCTCTAAACATGGTCGGCCATTGCTGTTTTATTTCATTTGCTTATCATTGAAACGTGAAGGTGAGTAGGGATGTAAAAACAAGTCAGAACCTGGTAACCTGACTGAAACCTGCACGAGTCAGAACCTGATTTGACCCGAGTTTTTGTTGACCCGAACCCGATCTGCAACCGACTGTTGTTGATCCGAACCCGAATTTGACCTGTTACTGTAGCAACCGAACCCGATCTGCGTCCGACTGAAAATGACCCGAACCCGAATTGGACCTGTTAATTTGGACCTGAAACCCGACCTGCGTCCGACTGAAAAGAACCCGAACCCGAAGCCGACCTGGCAAATAACCGAAATTACCTGACTGAATTGACCCGATATCCGATTTTACCCGACCTGAAATGGACCCGACCTGAAATGGACCCGACCTGAAAATGGACCCGACCTGAAATGGACCCGACCTGAAATGGACCCGACCTGAAATGGACCCGACTGAAATGGACCCGACCTGCTTTTAAACCCGACCTGTTAAGTGACCCGACCTGTTCTTGACCTGAGCTGAAATTAACCCGAAACTTATGACATGATGAATTTAAAAAATTATAAAAGTTGATATACCATATACATATATAATATATATACATATACACTTACATATATTGATATAGGTGATGTATATGCGCGCATAAATATATATATATATATGTTAAGTACTAAAGTTTATAAGAGTTGTTTTTAATTTTAAAGTTTATTCATTAACTTGAATAAAATTGTAAACTTACAAATTATAAAAAATTAAATAACAATTGTAAACTTATTTGTAGTTCATAAAATTTACTAAAGTTATAATAGCATTTGTAGTTAAAAAATTTATAAGTCTACAATTTTATAAGTCTACAATTTTATTTTTTTATACTTAACAGTTAACACTTAACAAATTATTTAAGTTTTACAAACTTAGTGAAATTATAACTTATGTTTAACATTTATAATTGAAAAACGACCAAGTAAATTTAGAAATTATAAAAAATTGAAAGTCAACAGATTCAAGTTATAAAAATTGTAAGTCTTTCAACAACTTTTACAGTTCAAAATCGATAAAGTTTTAGAATATACAATTTTACTTAATTAGAACAAATTAAGTAATTGTTGTCTTAATTTACAAAATTTAGAATTAAGTTAAGATATAAAACAGATATAAAATAAAAATTATTTGAATTCCAGATTATGAATACTTTATTACTTAAAAAAATATCAATACAGAATATAAAAAAATACAAGATAAAAGTTTACACTTATAATTTTACAAACTGAATGTCACAAAATACAAGTTTGTAATAAAATTAGCCCTCAGATCTTATAACAAAGCTAAAAGCACTTTGCTACCAGATAATTCTTCATCGGGCAACCTCATCTATGTGCTACCAATAGTTAATTATGGGTAACTAGTAAGAAACCAACATAATTATGGGCAACACTAAGAGAGGAACAACAAGCTACCAGTAACCAGCACCAACACCAAGCCATTAACAGCAGCAGCAAACAGCATCTCCAACTCACAAACAGCAGCAACATTCAGCTAAGAAGCAAGAACATAAATATAATCAGTAAGACAATTAAAAAAACAGTCAAAGAAAATACATAACTTAAACATAAGCATTCAGCAAAACCAAATAACAACAGAATCACTAAGTCACTTAAAGAAGCAGTCAAGGTAATACCTCACTAAAACAGGATCATTAAGCAAAAACAAATAACATGAACAGAATCACTAAGTCAAATTAATGAAACAGTCAAGGAAATACCTACTTAAACAGGAGCAATCAGCAAAACCAAATAACAACAGCTTAAACGGAATGATTTACGGTTTGAGCTTGTAACCTTACAGTACCTTTCAATCTACGTAATTGTTTTCTAGCCTGCATCATGCATAAAGAATTTATTAAACCATTCTACCAACTAAATGGTGAGCATATATCTTACCTGCAAGTGGAACAAAAGGAGACAGAGGAAAACCTAAACTACACTTGCATTGTCAACTTATAAATAAATTCAGAAACATGGGAGATAGTTGGGCATATATTCATGATATCGATTGATTATCACCACCAATGCAAGCATATACATATACATATACATATACATATATATATATATATATATATATATATATATATATATATATATATATATATATATATATATATTATGATCTTAATTATAGAACTTCCAAATCAACATACTCTATAGGCTCTGACTGCTGTTTGAATTCGTGTTGCTGCTAAATTCTCAATCGGCATGCCAAGAGTGTTGGAATTTCTGCTAATTAATCCCGTTCTAGTGGATGCCTTTCTCTGGTGTTTCTTCCATTTGAAGCCATTGGATTTTGTAGAAGCCGAAGATCCCTGTGCCAAACAGATGAGACCAATTACAAGGTCAATGTCACCTCAATAAAGGGAACAAATGAATGATAAATTGCAATCTTGCAGATAATAAATGGTATCAAGAAAGGTGGTAATTAATGAATAATGGGTAATGACACTTTCAGTAGAAAAATCTTTTAAAAACTCATTTTAGTGGGCAATACAATCTTCCAAAAGGTTTAGATCATAGATAATATAAACCCCAAGGATTCAAATTGCAAACTAATTATTTATCACTGGAATACAGAGAATTGCATTGCTTAGTTAATGATTGTTAAGTAAAGCTTTATGAATCTGGTATATATACCTTTACTTGCTTTGAGCCGTCATCTTTCACTATACTTATTATTGTCTTCAAGAAATTTTCAGAACCCATTGCTGATAGTAAGTATCAACCCAGCTTAACATCCACCTGACAGTATTTTCCAAAGCAAATATAATCAGAAACAACAGCAGGAATAAACTGGAACACACAAAATTTCAGTTTCTTAAAAGAAGATGACCGAAAAGTTTCAAACAATTTGAACTTTATGCTATGAACCTGATTTGATTCGAATGTTGGGACATTTATTCAAGGAAAATTAGTAGCAATTACTAAACAGAATCTGCAAGCCTTTTTTCACAAATGAATAACCATGCAACTATCGTTATCAAAGTCAACCCACCTATCCACTAACATAAACAAGCTGAAAATTACAGCAGCTACATTAACCCCAAAATACTATAAACCAAAGATTTGATTTTTAGACAATAAATTAGTTTCTAAATTATAATCATCCAGATCCCAGGATCCCTCCCAATCATGGGGCACTCCCAAATAACCTCTTTTCCCATTATTATAAATAAAGCAAACATAACTATGAGTAAGGGGCAGAAAGCAAAGAAAGCAAACATAACAGATTTGCCATCATATTTTCCCCCTATTTCTTGCTCAAATAAGTACTTCAGTCAAACTATGAGTAAGGGGCAGAAAGCAAAGAAATAGAAAATCAGTAACGAAAAACCTTATGCTCGTTGACGGAATCGAAGCCGTAAAGATAGAAGCGAACACCGAGAAACGTTTTCGAGGGAGTATCGAATTTCAGCATTGAATCAAAAACTAGCCTTCAAAGAGTATAACGAAATTAGGTTCACGAGAACAAGATGGGAAATTTTGGATCTTTGGAAACAGAAACGAATCGACTTAAATAAAATCCTAGAAAACAAAAAATTCAATCCAATGAATTTTTGGAATTAAATGTGAAAGTGAGGGGAAAAGGGAAAGTTTTGGGGTTTTACAAAACTTGTCGAGGAAGACCGGGAAAATAGTGAAGTGAGGGACCGGGAAATATTATATTTGGGGGGCGGGAAAATCATTTCTTTTGATTTGATTTTTCTTTTTCTCTTATGTACTGGCGGGAGATCGATCGAAAATTCAAGATTAAACGTGGTGCCTCCACGTGGTATAGTGAAAGGATCATTCTTGGACACGTGTAGTTTAAGGCTTTGTATATTTTAGGGTTTCAGTGTTTTATTTTTAGGGTTAATGGTTTATGGTTTTGAATTAGGGTTTTGTTTTAAATGTTTAGGGTTTAAAGTTTAAATGTTTAGGGTTTAAGGTTTAAGAGTTTAAAGTTTTGATTTAGGGTTTAGATTTATGTGTTATGGTTATGGGTTTAAAGTTTATTTTTTGGTTTAGGGTTTTCACTTTTGATTTATGTATCAATGCATAAACAAAATCTTAAACCTTAAACCATAAACCCTAAACCCTTAAATCCTAAACCTAAACCCATAAAGCCTAAACTTTAATGTAGGTAAGTATGTATATATGCATGCATGTATTAGTGTATGAACTCTAAACGCTCAATGAATTTTCCCTAAACCCAAAACCCTAAGCACTTAGATCATAAACTTAAACCCTACACCATAGACCCTAAACCCTAATGTATGTGAGTATGTATGTACCTATCAATGTATGAACCCTAAACCCTTAGTAATTTTTTCATAAACCATAAACTCTAAACCATAAACCATTAAATCCTCAACATAAACCCATAAACCATAAAGTATAAACCCTAATGTATGTAAGTAAGTAAGTAAGTATGTATGTATGTATGTATGTATGTATATATGTATGTATGTATGTATGTATATATGTATGTATGTATGTATGTATGTATGTATGTATGTATGTATGTATGAATGTATGTATGTATAATGTATGTATGTATGTATGTATGTATGTATGTATGTATGTATGTATGTATGTATGTATGTATGTATGTATGTATGTAAGTATGTATATATGTACATATCAATATATGAACCCTAAAGCCTTAATGAATTTTCCCTAAACCATAAACATACACATTAAACGCTAAACCCTAGTATATGTATATATATGTGTGTATCTATCAATGTGTGAACCCTAAATTATTAATAAATTTTTCCTAAACCCTAAATCCTTTAAATCATAAACCCTAAACCATGAATCATCAAGTGTTTTATAATTTTAATTTGATATTTCTGTTCATTATAGCCCTTAAATCTTCATTTTTATTTCAAATTGACCCCTACTAATTGTTTTTTAAATTAGTCCAATAATATATAATTATACTTTGACATTTTGTTCATTCTAGTCCCTAAACTTTATTTGTATTTCAAATTGACCATCTTTTTGTTTTTTTAATTATTCCGATGTTTTATAATTTTAATTTGATATTTTGTTTATTCTAGTCCATTAACTTTATTTTAATATGATATTTTGTTCATTCTAGTCCCCTAAACTATAGTTTAATTCCAAATTGACCCCTATTTATTGTTTTTTTAATTCGCCCGATGTTTTATAATTTAAATTTGGTACTTTGTTCATTATAGTCCCTTAACTTTATTTCAATTCCAAATTGACCCTTATTCATTGTTTTTTAATTCATCCAATGTTTTTTTAATTTTAATTTGATATTTTCATCATTCTAGACCCTAAAACTTTATTTTTATTTCAAATTGACCAACATTTATTTTTTTAATTTGTCCAATGTTTTATTATTTTAATTTGATATTTTCTTCATTCTAGTCCCTTAACTTTATTTTAATTCCATATTGACCCCTATATATATCTTAGTTCATCGTGTTTTATAATTTTAATTTGAAATTTTGTTCATTCTAGACCCCTAAACTTTATTTTTATTCTAAATTGGCATATACTTATTGTTTTTTTTCATTACTTTAATTTTTATACTTTTAATTTGATATTTTTATTCCAAAATACCCACTTTCCTTGTTTTTTTAATTTGTCTAATGTTTTATAATTTTAATTTGATATTTATGTTCATTATAATCTCTGAAATTTTATTTCTAATCCAAATCGACCCATTTTCTGTCCAAATCGACCCATTTTGATTATTTTTTTTAATTATTCTAATGTTTTATAATTATAATTTGATATGACTTTAAATAATTAACTCAAAATTAATGACGATTGACGAAGGTCAACCTAAAGTCTATCAACTACTTATATGGTTGTACGACCGAACTCAAACTGAATACGAATTTCAATCCCAAAAATACCCCGACCTGAATTACCCGACCTGAAGCTACCCGACCTGAAATTACCCGACCTGAAATGCACCCGACCTGAAATGCACCCGACCTGAAATGAACCCGACCTGAAATGAACCCGACCTGAAATAGACCTGACCTGAAACGGACCCGACCTGAAATGAACCCAACCTGAAACGAACCCGGCCTGAAATGAACCCGAACTGAAATGGACCCGACCTGAAATGTATCCGAACCCGAATTAACCTGCCAATTATCTGCTTCGGACCCGACCCGTTCTAACCCGACCTGAAATGGACCTGACCTGAAATGGACCCGACCTGAAATGGACCTGGTCTGAAATGGACCCGACCTGAAATGGACCCGCACCCGACCCGAGTCGAGTTAATTTTTTTTTTACCTGAAATGACCTGTATCCGATTTTACCCGACCTGACAGAACCCGACCTGAAACCTGACCGATTACCTGTTTTTACATCCCTAAAGGTGAGTGCCACATTGATACACATCCAAAGTAACCCTTCCGTATACCCAGACCCGCTTCCTGCTAAGTGCTGACACTGACATATTTAATAAGAATTAAAAGCACAAAATGTAAGGCAATTCCCAACAAGACAGCAGCAGTGGTAGTTGCAGTATATGAACAACTTGCTGCCACACTGTGTTTGAAAATCTTTGGCCACAACTACAATGGAAAAGTGCTGGGAGTTACTTCATGAGCGAATCAAGCCATACGCAACCAGAAATAATGGAAAACCATACCTCGATTGGTTGAGGGAATTTAACCAGATATTCTCTTTAAGATTTTTTTCTTCTAAATACTAATAACATTTGGAAAAATACCTCTCATTTGACTTACGTAAGGGTAAACCGCGTTCTGCAGAATGCGATTTTCAAACTTGTACCTCATAGGGTGCGACTTCAGTCCGATGTAAATTATATTATCCGGTATTAATGTTTTTTAAAAATAAAATAAAGTCGCGTTCTATAGGACGCGACTTCTACTAGAATTTCAAACAAATCGGCGCGATAAACTAAAGTCGCGCTTTGTGAATCGCGATTTCCGTTGTAATAAATTACAACGGTTGAAAATTTATTTACCGCGTTAGGGTTACGAGAAAATCGCGTTCTGTAGGGTTACGAGAAAATTTCCGCGGAAATTTATTACCATCGTAGTTTACCAAAGCTATAATAGTTTCTCGGCTCGACATATTATATCGATCGAAGTCTTTACAAATTATATTCCAACCTTCAACGAACCAAATTTTTCGTGTTTTTCTCCTTGTTGTAAAATTCATCCCGGTGTATATATATACTGAAGAAATTGTAGAACTAAATGTTTTGATATAATAATTGAAAAATATTTTGGACTAAATTGAAAAGAATTTAAAATATGTTTTTAGTCAAAACAACTTGAAAATATGTTTAAGGGTTTTACAATGCTTTGGAAATATTTAAAGTAGTCAAAACCGTGCTTTTCAAGTACCCGTACCGATACGGTCTAGTACTGTATCGATGCGCCCTAGGGATTTAACTACAGTAAAATTCTAGTAGCCAAAACCCGTACCGATACGGTCTGGTACTGTATCGATACGCCCTAGGGTTTTAGCTACAGTAAAATTCCAGTAGCCAAAACATGTACCGATACGTTTTGCCGTATCGATACGGTATGTTTTAAATACCCAACGGCTAGTTCGCGTACCGATACGGTTGTATCGCGTACTGATACGCCCAACTACCTCTAACGTTCATTTTCCCAACGGTCTTTTAAATTACAGGATCGTACCGATACGCTTACTATGCGTATCGATACACACCAGCTTGAAGTGCTCAACAGCTATTTCTTTATCGGGACCGTATCGATACGGATACAAGGGTATCGATACGCCAAGCTGCAGAACTACATTTATGGTGGGAAATAAAGGCTCCAACGAATCTAATTCAATCCCAACGGTCCTCAACGACTACAAATTTAATTAGGAGTATAAAAAAGGGACCTTCAAGCATCAAGAGATGGTTAATGTTTCAATTGTCAACAACATTATGATGAGAGATTGTCTTTGGAGCTAAATTGTATATTTCTTGTATATACAACACTTGTGAGCTTAATTGTCAAATTTGCTCAAGTGTTTAGATTTTGGGTGAGTGCTTAGAGTTGCAAACATATACCTATTAGAGGGATTTCTAGTTTGCTTTGAATTTCTCTTGTAAGAGAGTGCTTGATCAAGCTTTGGGTAGAAAGCTTGATCGTTGTAATAATTTCCTCCTCATCCAAGAAAAGGGGACGTGTAACACCCCAATTTTGGGGCTAGATGTCGCGGATGTGGTTTTTGAGGTTTGATGTGTTAGTTTGGTTTTTGGGGTTAAATTAGGAAAAACCCTCCTCGGGTGTTTCTAAAAAGTTGAGATTAATTTCTAAAATTATTATCTATTATGTATAAAAGTTTGGTGAAAACAATTTTGGAAAAGTGTTTCTAAAAGGGTGAGATTTTGGTCTAGTGACCAAATCGCAAGTTTTCAAAAGTTGGTGGCTATTTTGCAAAATCAACCAAAAATATGGTTTTAGTTTTTAATTAAAACAAACCTATTTTAAAGGGGTTTTATAATAAAAAGAAAGGCTTTTGAATGAACCTCCTCTTCCATTTCACGTTAACTCTTAAAAACCAAGACACCATTGAAGCATTTTAAATCCAAGGGATTACCCATCAAAGATTTGAGAGGTAAACTTGATTTCATCTTGCTTTTATTTAATTAAACTTGTTATTATTAGTTTTCTATCAATATCAAATGATTTACCTCTTTTGATTTAAATGTTCAAGTTTGAAATAAAATGGGTTTTTAGAAGATTTTCGTTCAAATGGCTTAGGCTGGGTTTTGGAGTGTTTTAAATTGATGTTTTGGAGTTTAAATGATGTCTATATGAAGGGAGGATCATAAGGAAACTGGAACTTAAAGTTTGAGTGAAGTTTGGTATGAAAAATCTTGAGTTTAAGCTTGATTTCGGGTTTTTAATGACAGTAGTGGTTTTGGCATGTTTAAGTTGCTGATTTTGATGTTAATATATGAGTTTTTGATGGTTGAAGTGATGGGTAATGGCTGGGTTTGTTTTTAGACGTTTTGGAAGTGATTTCGATGATTTTCGGTATTGGATTGTTGGGTATTTAAGAGTAATTGTTGGATTTCAGTGTTGCTGCAGTTTGGAAGCTTATTTGAGTATTAATACTCTGTTTTAACTTGCTAGAAACATGGGATTCTAGTTTGGGAGCAAATCCGAGTGATCGATAGCTATTTGTGGGTTTTGGCTTTTCGGAAAGAGTTTATCGGTGAATGGAAATGTTCAAAGATGATTTTGGGAGTTTGGGAGCATTTCGGTTGTGACTATCAAGCCCAACAATTGGTATCTGAGCAAGGCTTAATTGAAGAGGATTATCATCCTATTGAGAAGATCCGAGTGCTCGATACAAGAATTCAATCAACCGATCAAATGACACAATCCATCGACAAGCCACCATTCTTCGACGGGACCAACTACGCTTATTGGAAGACGAGAATGATGTTCTTTGTCAAATCCAAAGACTACAAGCTTTGGGACATTATGGAGGATGACTCGTTCGTACCACAAAGAAGCAAGGCGGAATGGAGTGCCGACGACCGCAAGAAGATGGAACTTAATTGCAAGGCTTTGCACTTTCTCTTTTGTGCACTTAGCCTCAACATCTATGAGAAGATGTCTTCTTGTGGGAGTTCCAAGGAAGTATGGGACAAGCTTGAAGTTACATACGAGGGAACAAACGAAGTAAAAGAGACCAAGATTGGGGTCCTCAACCACGAGTATGAGAACTTCAAGATAGAACTCTAAGATCGGGCTCAATTAAAAATTTGTAACCTTAATTTCATATTAGGTCCCCGTTTGTGCTAGATTTACATTTTGGTCCCTGTATGCTTGTTTGTTTGTTCGAATTTGTTTCTTCGTATTCTTTTTATCCGCTACGTGTGATCCTCACCTAAGTTTTTTTATAAGTGCATCTAGAAAATATAATTTTAAAAGATTGTTCTTCTTTTAAAGTTGCTAACCGAAGAGAAATCTTTGGGTCTTTCTTCGGTTAGTCTCGTGTGACCGCTTTGGGTCAGTCTGGTGGCTAGGCCGGGTTGAAGGGGATACATCTGTTGGTATCAGAGCCCAGGTTATGCATCTCTCGGGAAGGTAAGTGAGGTAAGTTGAAGTGTTTTCTTGATTGTTTGGTGATTTATCCGTTGGTTGCCTTGTACGGTGATTGTTTTGCCATGATTGGTTGATAGCATGATCTGTTGATATCGTTGGTTAGAAGTGTGTTAAGCAACCCATTGCTAGGTATTATTGTAAGAAAACGGTTTTGGATAAACACTTGAGCAATTTGGACCCTTGCCCTTGCTGACCCAAACCTTTGTGTGTTATTGTTGTTGTGGTTGTTAGATTGTTTTTGTCTGTTGCTATGGCGAGACCCCGAGGCAGGCCTAGAGTGGTTCGTCAGGAACCACGGGCTGCAGCTCAGGCTGTTGAGGATCCCGTCGAGGATCATGTTGAGGCTCATGCTAAGGAGCCAGTTGTTGAGGAGGAGTTACCCCCACCCCCGCCTAGAGGAGGCGAGGCCGGAGTTGAGGGTGTAGTACCACCAGTTTGTCAGGGCCAGGCCGAGATTAATTTAGCTCAGTTAGTTCATACCATTACCGGTGCATTTCAGGCAGTTGTGACCGGTATGCGAGCTGTTGCACCACCTCAGGATGCGGGGACTAGTTTGCCCCTGGAGAGACTTCGTAGTCTGGGCGGGGTGGAGTTTCGCGGATTGTCACCTGAAAGGTCTGAGGCGTGGCTAGATAGTACCACACGTATATTAGGTCAGATGGAGTGCTCAGACCCTAAGAAGCTTGGTTGTATCGTTTCTCTGCTTCATGGAGATGCATATGTCTGGTGGACTACGACTACATCTGGTATGCCTGAGGGTGAGATCACTTGGGAGTTCTTTAGATCTGCCTTCCATAAGAAATACTTGGGTCCACGGTTCTTGGATGAGAAGAAGAGAGAGTTTATGGCTTTCGTTCAGGGTAATATGTCTGTATATGATTATGAGATATAATTTGTACGGCTGAGTCAGTATGCTCATGAGTTAGTGCCTAATGAGAAGGAAAGATGTGAGCGCTTCCGTTATGGGCTGGTAAAGGATGTGAAGACTTACATGTTAGCTTACAACTACTTGGATTTTGAGGTTTTGGTCTGCCGGGCTAAAGACATCGAGCAAAACATGGGTTTGTTTTCTCGTGCTAGTGGTTCTAGTTCAGGAAAGAGGCACAACCAGTGGGATAGAGGTGATGCTAAGAGGCACAAGGATAATAGCCATCACTATGATCATAGGCGTGGGGGTGGTAACCCAGGCCGTGGCCATCAGGTCCAAGGATTTGTTGCTCGTACTCCAGAGTGTGCTAGATGCGAGAGACATCATACGGGTGAGTGTTTGGGTGTGCCTGGTACATGCTGGAACTGTGGATCTCGCGATCATTTGAGGCGTAACTGTCCTCATCCGGTTAGAGTAGTCGATTATCAGAGAGGCTGAGAGCGCGGTCGAGGTAACTTCCAGCCGAGGATTGAGGCTCCGAGAAACGTATCTCATGTTGTTGCAGTCCAGCCAGAGGGCGGTGGACCAGCTAGGGTGTATGCATAGAGAGAGGTCGGGAATGACACGGATGTTATTGTAGGTAATTTCATGTTACAGTCTATGTCATTGCTTTCCTTGGTTGATTATGGTTCTACACATTCATATATTCTGAGTGAGCATACGAAATTGTTGGATATCTCTGTTGAAATATTAGATGTAGGAATGCATGTGACTAGCTCTTTTGGTGAGACTGTTGTGGTTAGACGGATGTACAGGAGGTGTCCGTTGATGATTCAGAATCATGTATTTCCGGTTGATATGATGGAGTTACCATTCTATGGTTTTGATATTATTCTGGGTATGGATTGGCTTGTCGAGCATAGAGCTAGGGTGGACTTTGAGACGAAAAGGATTACAGTGAAGCTTGCGGATGATTATGAGGTAGTTGTAGTAAGCGAGAACATTAAGTTCTTGTCGAATGTTATTTCAGCTCTAGAGGCTCATAGGTTGATGAATTTTTGTTGTCAAGCATATTTGGCCTATGTAATGAATCCTAACACGAGTGAGGTCAGACCGAAGGACATTATGACAGTTTGTGATTTTCCAGAGGTATTTTCGGAAGAATTGCCTGGTTTGCCTCCTGATAAAGAGGTAGAGTTTGCTATTGAGACTATCTCTAATTCTGCTCTGGTGTCGATTGCTCAGTATCGTATGGCCCCAAAAGAATAGAAAGAGTTGAAGAATCAGCTTCAAGAGTTGTTAGACCGTGGGTTCATTAGGCCTAGTATTTCGTCGTGGGGTGCTCCAGTGTTGTTTGTAAAGAAAAATGATGGTATTATGAGGATGTGCATCGACTATAGGAAAGTGAATAAGCTAACAGTGAAGAATAAGTACCATTTGCTGCGTATTGATGATTTGTTTGATCAGTTGAGAGGGGAATCATTATTTTCAATGATTGATTTGAGATCAGGGTATTATCAGTTGAAAGTGAGGACGTTGATGTGCCGCAGACAACTTTCAAGACTAGGTATGGACATTATGAATTTATGGTAATGTCGTTTGGGTTAACTAATGCGCCAACAGCTTTCATGGATATGGTGAATAGGGCGTTTCATGATTACATGGATCGGTTTGTAGTAGTGCTTATTGATGACATTCTTGTGTATTCACGGACCGAGGAAGAACACGATGAGCATTTGCGGTTAGTGCTACAGACATTGTTGAGTAATCAGCTTTATGCCAAGTTGAGCAAATATGAATTCTAGATCAGGGAAGTTGTATTTCTTGGCCATGTTGTGTCAGCCGAAGGGATTAGAGTTGATACTAAGAAAATAGAAGCTATTGTGGAATGGAAGCAACTGAAGTCCGTAACTAAAATTCGAAGTTTTCTAGGCTTAACTGGTTACTATATGAGATTTGTAGATGGTTTCTCTATGGTGGTTGCCCCGTTGACAAAATTGTTGTAAAAGGGTGTTAGATTGAATGGGCAGATGCAAGACAACAAGCCTTTGAGAAATCGAAAGAAGCTTTGACTAATGCTCCAGTTTTAGTTCAGTCAGTGTCAGGGAAAGAGTTTGTAATCTACAACGATGCTTCGTATGTTGGCTTAGGTTGTGTCCTGATGCAAGAAGGAAGAGTTGTTGCTTATGCTTCTAGGCAACTAAAGGTGCATGAGAAAAATTACCCTACACATGACATAGAGTTGGCCGCAGTTGTATTTGCATTGAAGATTTGGCGACATTATTTGTATTATGAGAAATGCACAGTTTACACAGATCACAAGAGCTTGAAGTATTTGATGACGCAGAAAGAATTGAATTTGAGACAACGAAGGTGGGTAGAATTACTTAAAAGACTATGATCTTTGTTGAGTGCATAAATGTTCTATATTTTAGCCCTCATTTGTCCATATTATTGATGCACTCAAGCATGTTTAGTTGCATTTTAGAATAGATTTTGCATAAACATCACATATGGATAATTTTGCACAGATGTTGCTGATTTCGATCAATTCTTGCAGGTACTTGTCATGGTAGCATCCAGGGCAGTAGAGGAACAGAAGATAACGGCCGAGCTGGAGTGAAGGATTGAAGAAAACTGCCTCAAGCATCACTATCATGACAGCTGTCGTGACAGAAGTGGGGACAGTGAAGAAGAAAAGATGGAAAATGCGAAGTAGAGTTCGACTGATAGAGGATTTCAAGCATGATTTTTGTAGACCACTCGCATTATTTTTGGAGCCCAGAAGCACAAGGAAAGCCTTGCCCAAAGTTTGAGGAGAAAGTCAAAGAAAGAAGATAAGGCGAATTAAAGGACGTCTACTCAGAGATTTAGTCTTTAAATTATACTTTAATTCAAACTAGTATTCTTGGCCATTAGGAAAGCATACACCCAAGGCCTATATATATGTTTGTATTTCGACCTAGAGAAGGACAACCGAGTTCCTAGCCGTCTTCCATCATAAACCCTAGTTTTTCCCTTCTTCATCATGTTCTAAACTTTTCACAGGGCTAAGGGTTGATTTTGTAAAGTAGTTGTAAGGGTTAAACTGTTTCTTAGGATTTTCTGTTCAATCAATAAAACTTCAAGTTTATTTACTCTGGTTTTAATATCTCATAAGAGTATCATGAGAGCATTGTGAGGTTATCTATTTACTTAATATCGGGAGAGTTAAGTATACGAAAGGATTAAATACAAGTTTTCCAGTTTATGGTTAAACTATCTTGGCCTAGGGATAGGTACAAGGTTAAGCGGCTAAAGAAGAATCCACAAACATCAGTGTTCATCCTTCGATTCACGCCGGGAGGTGTCATCCAAGACGTGTTCGTCGACAGAACTTGGACCAAGGGATAGGACAAGTCACAACAAGGTTTCTTGTCGAACTTGAAGTAACAGAGTTATTGATCGCTGTTGCGACAACAACAGACCTCTGCCGCGACAAGTGCTGCCGCGACAGGCTCGACGACATACACAACAGAAGTCCTCTGAACAGTGCAACACCTGCACTACTGAACAAATCAATACCAGCCTACTTTCTCAATCTGATTTCTTCATCTATTTTAGTTTATCTTCAAGATTTCTCAAAACTCCTTATTAAATTTATCTCTTTTCTTGTGCAGAACTTTAAAGTTAGAAGTATTTTCAGTCCCTGTGGAGACGATATCCGATACTTCGTATCACTATATTACTTGCATCGTGTATACTTGCACTCAATTGTGATAGCCTTATTTACACGCAACAGGTTTCAAACTCCCCAAGTCTAGATATCCTGGACATTGCATCTTTAAGGAACTTTGGATAACCACACATCTACTTAATGGCCTCCAACAACGAAATATTGATATGTACTTGCTTAAAAACATCGCAGATCTTCTTAAGCTGGTACTCCTATTTCTATTTTTTCAACCGTTGTGGAAAAGAGGGTGGAGGATGGCAATCTTCGAGACGTCATTCACATGGAATTCGGATTTGAGGAGGCTCACATTATTTAGTTTCTTCTGTCGTCTCCTCCAATTCTTCTGCTGTCGTGGCAAGGGTGGCGACAATAGGTTGTTTCACGTCTGCCGGTGCAGTGTTGTCGGCAGGTGTTTGTAGGGTCGGTTCCTTACTAGATGTCTCTTTAATTTTTTGCCCTTGTAGTTGTTTCGCACTTCTCGTTGTTATAGCTTTACACTGCTCGTGTGTGGGTTTTCTAGTGACCTCAGTATCACTAGGGAATCCTCCATTATGTTTGGTGTTGATAAACTGGGCTACCTAACCCATCTGTGTCTCTAGAGACTTCAAAGTGGCCTCATGGTTTGTCATTCTCATCTATGTTTTATCCATGAATGCTTCAGTCTTCTTGACAAAGTGATCCATTTTGGCAATATATACTCTAGTTTGAGACATGAAAGCTGCTAGAGTCTGTTCTAATGTACTTGTGGATGATGTCGGCTGCTGTTGTGGCTGCTGTCGTGGCAGTAGTCTGGGAATTCCTTAGTTCTGATTATTCTGGACAGGAGGATTCAAAGCATTTTCTGGGTTACTCTAGGAGAATTTAGGTTTCTTCTCCCAATTCGGGTTGTAATTGTTGGAGTCGTAGCCTTTATTCTTGTTGTAGTTTCCAACATACATTATCGTTTCTAGTTGTAGGGGACACTCCTCTGTACTATGGTTTCCACTGCAAGTTTCACACATCTCCTCGGCAGAAAACACCGCCTTAGATTCGTTCTTCCGCTGTAGGTTTTCAACTACCTTGGTGATGTATGCTAATTGGGTTCTCACCGAGTTGTCAGATTCGTGTTCCTTGACAGATACGCCTCGTCTTCCTCCTCTTCGTTCCGTGGGGAACTGTTCGTCGTTCTTTGACAACCTTTTCAACACAAGCATTGCATCTTCTGGCTCTTTTTCTAGTAACAATCCATTAGCTGTCGAATCTATCATCATTCGAGTGGGTGCATTGGTAGCATTGTAGAATTTGACGACTTGGTTCCATACAGGGAATCCCTGCATCGGGCAGTTTTGTAAGAGAGTTGTAAAACGATCCCACGCCTCATGTATTGGTTCATCATCTTCCTGTTGAAAAGTGGCAATTTCGTTACGTACTCTTTCAGTTAAAAGAGAATGATTAAAACGAGAAAGGAATTCACGGCAAAGATCTGCCCAACTTCTTATTGAACACGGAGTTAACTTATTCCACCAGGTTTTTGCTCTATCCCTCAATGAATGGGGAAATAGTCGAAGTCTCAGCACTTCCAGGTTTATTCCTGGTTGTCTAAATGATCCACAGATTTTCTAAAAGGTTTTCAAATGTTCGCGTGCATCCTTTGTAGTAGAACTACCAAATTGTCCGGCTGAATTTATCATGTTGAGCATCACCGGTTTTAGTTCAAAGTGTTCAGCTTCCATGTCTGGCAGTGTAGTTTGCAGTTCAACTTGATCATTGTCCATATATTCTCGGCATGTCTGTCGTGCTACCGGGGCAGCAGGAGGTTTCCGGTTGTCTCGAGCATTAGCTGGAGGAATAACATCAACCCTGGGTTGTTGTTATTGTTGTTTTTGTTTACCCCATCGCCTTGTCCTTCGTTCTCCATTGCTTCAAGTTTTTCCTCGAGATAGCGGTTTCTTTCTATCAAGAGTCGGGCTTGGTTCTTGAGATGGTACGTCCGATCGATTTCCGGATCTAATTCATATTCAAGATTGGTGTCGCGTCTCGATCTGCGCATAAGCAAGAGAAGAAAACCCTATGAAAAGCACATGGGAATATAATAAATAGAAACCGAAAAGAAAAAAAATAAAAGGTGCAGTAATTAAAGGTAAAGGTATGTTGCCAGTCCCCGGCAACGGCGCCAAAAACTTGTTGCGTGTAAATAAGGCTATCGCAATTGAGTGCAAGTATACACGACGCATGTAATATAGTGATATGAAGTATCAGATATCGTCTCCATAGGGACTGGAAATACTTTTAACTTTAAAGTTCTGCACAAGAAAAGAGATAAATTTAATAAGGAGTTTTGAGAAATCTTGAAGATAAACTAAAATAGATGAAGAAATCAGATTGAGAAAGTAGGCTTGTATTGTTTTTTTCAGTAGTGCAGATGTTGCACTGTTCAGAGTACTTCTGTTGTGTATGTTGTCGAGCTTGTCGCGGCAGCACCTGTCGCGGCAGAGGTCTGTTGTTGTCGCGGCAGCGATCAATAACTCTGTTACTTCAAGTTCGGCAAGAAACCTTGTTGTGACTTGTCCTATCCCTAAGTCCAAGTTCTGTCGATGAACACGTCTTGGATGATACCTCCCGGCGTGAATCGGAGGATGAACACCGATGTTTGTGGATTTTTCTTTAGCCGCTTAACCTTGTACCTATCCCTAGGCCAATATAGTTTAACCATAAACTGGAAAACTTATATTTACTCATTTCTTATACTTAACTCTCCCAATATTAAGTGTGTTAAAGGATGGTGGTTTAGTGATTGAATTGCAAGTGAAGCCTTCTTTAATTTAGTTGATTCGTGAGAAACAGTTGCGAGACAGATCTTTGGCTGCTCATGTACAAGACATTGCGGAAGGTAAACCGACTGATTTTCGTTTTAGTGATGATGGGATTTTGTGTTTCAAGAGTAAGGTAGTTGTCCCGGAAGATAGTGAGTTGAGACGCACCATTTTGACTGAAGCGCATTGTAGTACGTTTACTATGCATCCGAATAGTACAAAAATGTATCGTGATTTGAAGAATGAATACTTCTGGATTGGTTTGAAGAAGGACGCGGCCGAATTTGTAAGTAAGTGCATGGTATGTCAGAGAGTGAAAGCGGAACATCAGGTTCCATCAGGTTTGTTGCAACCGTTGAGGATTCCTGAATGGAAGTTGGAAAGAATCTCCATGGACTTTGTATCAGGTTTTCCCTTATTACCATCCAAGAAGAATTCAGTTTGGGTGATAGTTTATCGATTTACAATATGTGCTCATTTCTTGCATGTTCACACTAAATACTCTTTAGATAAATTGGTCGAGTTGTATATTCGTGAGATTGTGAGATTGCATGATGTTCTGAAGTAGATTGTGTCTGATAGAGATCCAAGGTTTACGCTAGATTTTGAGAGTGTTTGCATAATGCTTTGGGTTCACGTTTGAATTTCAGCACATCTTATCATCCTCAGTCGGATGGTCAGTCAGAACGGGTGATTCAGATTTTGGAAGACACGTTGAGGTGTTGTATCATTGATTTTCAGGGCTCATGGGAGAAACATCTACCTTTAGTAGAGTTTGCGTACAATAACAATTATCAGTCGAGTATTCAGATGGCTCCTTATGAGGCTTTGTATGGTAGGAGATGTAGAACACATGTATGTTGGGCTGAAGCCGGTCAGAGGTTGGTAGCGATGACAGATATTTTGAAGGGTACTACCGAGAAAGTGAAACTGATTTGTGATCGTTTGAAGGCAGCTACGGATAGACAGAAATCTTATGTTGACTTGAAGAGAAAAGAGGTTGAGTATACGGTGGGTGATAAAGTATTCTTGAAAGTTTCGCCATGGAAGAAGGTGATGAGGTTTGGGAGAAAAGGGAAATTGAGTCCGAGGTTTATCGGTCTGTATGAGATAGTTGAGAGGATTGGACATGTTGCTTATAGATTGAGGTTGCCTTCTGAGCTTGAGAAGATTCATGATGTGTTCCATGTTTATATGCATCGAAAGTACCAATCAGATCCGTCGCACGTTATGCCTGTAGAAGAGATTGAGTTGAATCCGGATTTATACTACGATGAAGAACCAGTTGAGATCCTAGCATTTGACATCAAAGTGTTGCGTGGTAGAGCTATTGATCTCGTTAAGGTAAAATGGCTACATCGTGGTGTTGAGGAAGCCACTTGGGAGAGAATGGATGACACGAAGAAACAGTTTTCGCATATTTTCCTATCAGTTTTCGCATATTGACATCAAAGTGTTGCGTGGTAGAGCTATTGATCTCGTTAAGGTAAAATGGCTACATCGTGGTGTTGAGGAAGCCACTTGGGAGAGAATGGATGACACGAAGAAACAGTTTTCGCATATTTTCCTATCAGGTAAATTTCGAGGATGAAATTTCTTAAGTGGGGGAGAGTTGTAACACCCCAATTTTGGGGCTAGATGTCACGAATCTGGTTTTTGAGGTTCGATGTGTTAGTTTGGTTTTTGGGGTTAGATCAGGGAAAACCCTCCTCAGGTGTTTCTAAAAAGTTGAGATTAATTTCTAAAATTATTATCTATTATGTATAAAAGTTTGGTGAAAACAATTTTGGAAAAGTGTATCTAAAAGGGTGAGATTTTGGTCTAGTGACCAAATCTCAAGTTTTCAAAAGTTGGTGGCCATTTTGCAAAATTAGCCAAAAATGTGGTTTTAGTTTTTAATTAAACCAAACCTATTTCAAAGGGGTTTTATAATAAAAAGAAAGGCTTTTGAATCAGCCTCCTCTTCCATTTCACGTTAACTCTTAAAAACCAAGCCACCATTGAAGCATTTTCAATCCAAGGGATTACCCATCAAAGTTTTGAGAGGTAAACTTGATTTCATATTGCTTTTCTTTAATTAAACTTGTTATTATTAGTTTCCTATCAATATCAAATGATTTACCTCTTTTGATTTAAATGTTCAAGTTTGAAATAAAATGGGTTTTTAGAAGATTTTCGTTCAAATGGCTTAGGCTGCTGGGTTTTGAAGTGTTTTAAATTGATGTTTTGGAGTTTAAATGATGTCTATATGAAAGGAGGATCATAAGGAAACTGAAACTTGAAGTTTGAGTGAAGTTTGGTATGAAAAATTTTGAGTTTAAGCTTGATTTCGGGTTTTTAATGACAGCAATGGTTTTGGCATGTTTAAATTTTTGATTTTGATGTTAATAGATGAGTTTTTTATGGTTGAAGTGATGGTAATGGCTGGGTTTGTGTTTTAGACGTTTTGGAAGTGATTTCGATGATTTTCGGTATTGGATTGTTGGGTATTTAAGAGTAATTGTTGGATTTCAGTGTTCCTGTAAGTTTGAAAGCTTATTTGAGTATTAATACTCTATTTTAACTTGCTAGAAACAAGGGACTCTAGTTTGGGAGCAAATCCGGGTGATCGATAGCTATTTGTGGGTTTCGGCTTTTCGGAAAGAGTTTATCGGTGAGTGAAAATGTTCAAAGATGATTTTGGGAGTTTAGATTGGGCTTGATAAGCCAATCTAAACTCAAGAGTAAGTGGTTTTACTTTTCACCATGTTTTTGCTATTGTGTGCTATGCTATAAATTTGTGCTAAGACTTGTGTTTGCCTTGCTTAAAGTTTTTCCTACCCTTAAATGCCTATGTTATGTGGTGAGCATGCTTATGTTGTTGTTGTAAGACTGTATGATTTATTTGTTGGTAAAGGCATGCTTGGTATGGAAATGTTGGTAAGAGTAAGATGTGGTAAGAAGGGCTTGTTAGCCATGTTTGATTTTGGTAAGTTTGACCCTTGTTAGAATATTGGCATAAGTTAGAATCTTTACCAGATATAGTTTATCGATCAATTAGGATTAATGTGCACATGTAAGACTTGTAAGACCAAAATTCGCATGCGTGTAAGACAAAATTCGTACGTGTAAGAAAATTTGGTCGTGTCAGACAAATTCGTACGTGTAAGATTAGCTTGGGCACGATGATTGAGTTTACTCTCATCGACGTCCTGTAAGACTTGTAAGAATGTAAGAAATCCGTATATCCGGGTATTGTTGTTAATTATGCCAATATGACATTGCTATGTTATGGTAAGTTGGGTTAAGGCTCGACAAGGCCTTGTAAGAGTAAGTTGTGCTTTTGTAAGAATAGTTGATTGGTAAGATGATATTGTTGGCTATTATGTTGTTGTAAGATGTGGTATGTACTTTTGGTTTGGCAAAGGTTTTGGTTTTCAAAGCTCTAATTGTTTTCAAAACTGCATTGTTGTTGTTTGGTTTTGAGCTCCGTTCACTAAGCTTAAATGCTTACGCTCTCTTTTCCAACAATGCAGATCGTTAGAGTTTCTGGGCAGCAAGCAAGCAAGGGGAGCGAGGCCTTTTTCCATTTTAGCTCAAGTATGATTTTTGAGTTTGTAATAATACTAATAGCAATGAGGATGCTATGTTTTATGTTTGGAGACTTGAGGTTGTGGATGTATGGTTTGAGACAAGTTTTTCATGGCCCTTTAATGTTGTTTGAAGTATGGCTTTGTGGTATTAATGCTTATCTTGTGTTTTGACCTTTTATGTAAATGTGTGATGTCTCATGTTTTGTTCTTGTTTAATCCAAGTGGTGAAATGCTCTCGTTTGATGTTGTTGAGCTCCTTTGCCTATAAAATGCATGCTTATGTTCTTTCTTTGTTGTGTGTGTGTGTTGTTGGGTCAAGATTAGCAAGCTTGAAGGTGCCCAAAATGTGTTTTTGAAACTGCCTGCTAGTATGTGTTTCGAAACGGGCACTAGTGTTTCAGAACGCCCTTGCATTTTTGCCTTGGCGTTGCGAAACGGGCTTCCCTGTTCCGAAACGTTTTCTCACTGGAAAATCTTGGTGAAGACCCATTCCGAAACAAGCTCTTTTGTTTCGAAACGGTGGTCGTTATTTTCGGTTAAAGGCATCTTCCAAGTTTGTTTTTCTTGCGTTTTGGTCCTAGGTTGATGTGTTATCAATCGGAGGTGTTCAAGTTGTTGTTTTGAGCTGCATTTCATCATGTGAGCATGAAATTGACTTAATTAAAAATTTGTAACCTTAATTTCATATTAGGTCCCCGTTTGTGCTAGATTTACATTTTGGTCCCGGTATGCTTGTTTGTTTGTTCGAATTTGTTTCTTCGTATTCTTTTTAGGGTAAACTACACAGATAACCACTGAACTATGGGTTTGGTGTCAAAAAGACCACTATATTATTTTTTTCCGCAAATGCACCACACAACTATTTAAATGGTTCTATTTTAGCCACACGCCGTTAAAAAACGAAAAAGTTGACGGAACTGTTAAAAATTGGTATAATTACACATTCGGTCCTCTATATTTATACAATATAGGCGGTGACACGTGTCACCATCTTATTGAATAATTAATTTATTTTATTAGATTAAAATTAGGACTAAATTGATATGTTGTATAAATATAAAGGACCAAATGTGTAATTATACCAATTTTTTTAACAGTTCCGTCAACTTTTTTGTTTTTTTAAACGGCGTGTGGCTAAAATGAAACCATTTAAATAGTTGTGTGGTGCATTTGCGGCAAAAAATAATATAGTGGTCATTTTGACACCAAACCCATAGTTCAGTGGTCATCTGTGTAGTTTTTATAAGTGCATCTAGAAAAGATAATTTTAAAAGCTTGTTCTTCTTTTAAAGTTGCTAACCGAAGAGAAATCTTTGGGTCTTTCTTCGATTAGTCCCGTGCGACCGCCTTGGGTCGGTCTGGTGGCTAGGCCGGGCCGAGGGGGTTACAAGACGAAATTCTTAGTGAATTTGGTTAAAATCCTTAGTAGAAAGCTAAGGTAGTGGATGTAGGCTTTGAGTTAGAAAGTCGAACCACTCTAAATCTTTGTGTTTAAATCTTACATTTTTAGCTTCCACAAAAACACCAAAAAATCCAATATTCTCCACATTTGGCAAGCATTTCGGTTGTGACTATCAAGCCCAACAATTGGTATCAGAGCAAGGCTCAATTGAAGAGGATTAACATCCTATTGAGAAGATCTGAGTGTTCGATACAAGAATTCAATCAACCGATCAAATGGCCCAATCCATCGACAAGTCACCATTCTTCGACGGGACCAACTACGCTTATTGGAAGACAAGAATGATGTTCTTTGTCAAATCCAACGACTACAAGCTTTGGGACATTATTGAGGATGACCCGTTCGTACCACAAAGAAGCAAGGCAGAATGGAGTGCCGACGAACGCAAGAAGATGGAACTTAATTGCAAGGCTTTGCACTTCCTCTTTTGTGCACTTAGCCTCAACATCTACGAGAAGATGTCTTCTTGTGAGAGTTCCAAAGAAGTATGGGGCAAGCTTGAAGTTACATACGAGGGAACAAACGAAGTAAAGGAGACCAAGATCGGGGTCTTCAATCACGAGTATGAGAACTTCAAGATGGATCCGGAAGAGGACATAGAGAAGATGTTCCATCGATTCTCCACCATCACCAATGGACCAAAAGGCTATGAAGAAGTCATTCCAGAAGAAAAGCTTGTCCGAAAGCTTATCTACTCCCTTCCTGAGTCACGTGACTCGAAAAAGACCGCCATCATCGATGCCAAAAATCTCAAGACCTTGAAGCTTGATGAACTCATGAGGTCACTTCTCACTCACCAAATCATGAAGAAAGACAAAGAAGAAGAGAAGAAGAAGGAAGAGATAAGAAAGATGGGGAAGAAGAAGATTATGGAGCTAGGCATCAACGCGAGTGTCGTTGCTCTCAAATCCTCCACATGCCATTATGTAGAACTAAGTGAGGAGGAAAGCGAAAATGAAGAGATGGCCCATCTCTTCAAAAAAATTCACCTGGTTCATGAAGAGCGAATTGAAGAACTCTAAGCATGAATCGAAGAAGAAGATGAAGGAATCCCACAAGTCCAACAAAAAGGGATCATCTTCAAAGAAAGCATATGTGGCGACATGCAGTGATGAAGACTCCACCGATGATGAGGTAGCCCACCTATGCTTCATGGCCCTTAATGAGGGGGATGTAACTTCTAACTCATCTAGTTCAAATTCATATTCTTTTGATGAGTTACAAGAAGCCTATGATGAATTGGTTTTTGAATTCAAGGCTTCATTTTCGAAAAACAAAAAATTGATTTCAAAGTTAAAAACCGAAAATGTTTTGCTTTCTAAAACCACTTTAGAGTTTGAAGCAAAAATCAAAGATTTTGAGCTTAAAGCCTTAAGTTTACAAGAATTGATTCAAATGATTGAAAAGGATCATCATAAGGAGATTGATGATCTTAAGAAAGAAAAAGATTTGATTTTCAAAGAGCTTGAAAAGAAAAATAGTTTTGGAAAATCAATTTTTTATCAAAGACAATCTAGTGCCCCTAGATTCTTAAATGGGAAATGCTTTAGAAGTGTTTGGGTTCCAAAAGAGCTAATCACTTCAACAAAAAGGGACGGAATTGAAAAATGGATTCCTAAGGGGACTAAACTTTGTGCTACTAATGTCTATGGATCCAAAGCAATTTGAATACCAAAAATTACTTGATTGTCTTATTTAGGTGTGATGGAGAGTGATCAACAAGTCCAAATTTGAGGGGGAGCTTCATGCACACAAAGAGAGCACTTGAAGAAGGAAGGCTTCACATCCTCCCTTGGATTCAAGTGTGGTAAAATTAGTTGAATTTATTTTCATTTAGTTTTATTTATTTTAATTCAACTAGTTTAATCATATTGTTGGACTAACATTGTTTGATGCTTTGAGTAAGGGAGAGCCAATTTTAAAACCAAAATTTTTAATTGTGCCAATTTTGTTTTTACCTCCTAAGTTATTTGAGCCTAATTTTTTTCTAATTCTTTTTAATATAACAAAAAGGGGAGAAATGGTTTGAAATTTTGGTTTTTCAAGAGAATAAGGGGGAGCTTTAATTTTATTCAAATTTTAAACTCTTATTCAAATTTTTAAAATACTAAGGGGAAGAATCCCAAACAATTTTTTTCAAGTTAGTTTTATTATATCAAAAATGAGGAGATTGTAGAACTAAATGTTTTGATATATTAATTGAAAAATGTTTTGGACTAAATTGAAAAGAATTTAAAATATGTTTTTAGTCAAAAACTACTTGAAAATATGTTTAAGGGTTTTACAAGGCTTTGGAATGATTTAAAGTGTATTTAAAATAGTCAAAACCGCGTTTTTCAAGTACCCGTACCGATACGGTCTGATACTGTATCGATACGCCCTACGGTTTCAGCTAAAGTAAAATTCAGTAGCCAAAACCCATACCGATACATTTTGCCGTATCGATACGGTATGTTTTAAATAGCCAACGGCTAGTTCGCGTACTGATACGGTTGTATCGCATACCGATACGCCCAACTACCCCTAACGGTCATTTTTTCAACGGTCTTTTAAATTGCAAGACCGTACCGATACGCTTACTATGCGTATCGATACACACCAGCTTGAAGTGCTTAACGGCTATTTTCTTATCGGGACCGTATCGATACGGATTCAAGGGTATCGATATGCCAAGCTGCAGAACTGCATTTATGGTGGGAAATAAAGGCTCCAACGGCTCTAATTCAACCTCAACGGCTACAAACTCAATTAGAAGTATAAAAAGGGACCTCCAAGCATCAATAGATGATTAATGCTTCAATTGTCAACAACATTATGATGAGAGATTGTCTTTAGAGCTAAATTATATATTTCTTGTATAGACAACACTTGTGAGCTTAATTGTCAAATTTTCTCAAGTGTTTAGGTTTGGGAAAGTGCTTAGAGTTGCAAACATATACCTATTAGAGGGATTTGTAGTTTGCTTTGAATTTCTCTTGTAAGAGAGTGCTTGATCAAGCTTTGGGTACAAAACTTGATCGTTGTAACGGTTTCCTCCTCATCTGAGAAAAAGGAACGGAATTCTTAGTGAATTTGGTTGAAATCCTTAATAGGAAGCTAAGGTGGTGGATGTAGGCTTTGGGTTAGAAAGTCGAACCACTCTAAATCTTTGTGTTTAAATCTTACATTTTTAGCATCCACAAAACACCTTAAAATCTAATCTTCTTCACACTTGGAAAGCATTTCGGTTGTGACCATCGAGCCCAACAGAAATCATGGTTGGCCAAACTCGCATCCCATTTGAGACGAATACTCTGACATTGTAGCAATCATGGCTGGCCAAACTTGTGTTCTATAAAACGTGAGTTCTTTCTGGAAAAACATGTGTTTTGTACGACGCGAGTTACGCTTTATCAAGTCTGCTCACACGTCATGTCACCTCCCATTAAAATGAGGATAAAAAAATTTAGTGAATTGTTTTTAATAAACGTTCAAAGCAATTCATGTGCGAAGAAGAAAGACTGCTTGGTTTTTTCAACAATGGCAAAAAGAGTGGATGCTTTGGTTCACTACGATGGTGAGATGATCCCTGATGTCGAACTCGATGTTATATTCCAGTCCCCCAACAATGTTACGCTACAGATTCCGATCGAAGTAACATATGAAAGGCCGAAGCGAGCGCTTACGAGGAAGATTCCACATGTTTCCGAGAGGGAGTTACAGTCACTGAGGTATCGACTACCTTCGAGACTCATACCCATTATTCCATGGGATGGCCCCTAGAGCTCTTTGTAGCATTTTCTGAACGAAATGTCAGATTTCAAACCGTTGTGCCAAATTGGATACGAGCAAATCTTGACTTCGACCCAAATGCTCATAGTCCAACATCAAGTTTGCGACAAGGCTTCAACTTACTAAGTACAAGCAATGACCATGCTTCATTGTCTTCTGCTTCGAGGCCAAGGCATTCTTCCGTAGGCAGGCTTGACATTGACCTGAACATGCCGCCAACCCAGCACTCAACGTACAATTCATACAGTGCGAGTGTAGTATCGTCATCATCTATTGGGTCGCCCCACTGTGAAGATTTTAATCCGTTCGATAACTTCTCTTCCGGATGTCACTCAACTTATATCCCTAGTGAGACAAACGTAGATGATTTCTCATACGGACGACAATCAACTTATATCCCAGGTGTAGGGCCATCATCATCTATGGGGTCGTCCTATCATGAAGATTTTTACCAGTTTGATGACTTCTCTTCCGGACGTCACTCAACTTATATCCCTAGTTGGATACTTGTTTGAATAGTTTATTAGTTATCAATATTTTGTATCTATTAATATTAATTAGATTATGAAAATTAATTTTTAAATATAACATTACTAAGTATATTTGAATATTTGTATATTAATTTATTATTTGCATAATTATTTTTAATATAGTTTAATTAATTATTAAAATTAAATAAAAATATAAATGTGTGAGGGAAAAAATAAAAAGTATTAAATTTTTAAATACAAATGTCATTTGTAAATACTTGAGAGTGAAGAATTAAAATAGAAAAAATATTAAATTTAAGTTATTTGGAGATTTTTTATAATTGTTAAGGGTAAAAGAGTTATTATAGCTCTAATGTCAAAACCTCTAATTTTGAAAAGCTATCACCTCAATCCACTATTCACCAAACATCCAAATTAGCATATTTGACCTGTCAAACCTCTAATTTTGGCTCAAACCGCTATTTACCAAACAATGTAATTATATTTATAACATTAATTAATGGATAATTCTACAATAAACGTCATGTACCATTATGTACCACTAATCATGTGTACCACTATGTACCATTAACTATTTTAATTATTTTTTTGAAATTACAAGGACCCGAAATGTTATTATCCCTTTTAGAATAAAATCTAAAAACAATTTTATATTACGTTTTCATTTTTTTTCTTTATGGGTAAAGTACACAAATGATAACTGAACTTTGGTAAATTATTCAATTTGGTAACTAAACTTTCAATTGCTTCAATGTTACCATCAAACTTTTAAAAGGGTGACATAGTAGTTAAAATATTTTGTATAGTAACACACTAGTCCTCCACGTTTGCACATTCGAACAATTTTATCATAGTTCGAAAAAATAATAAATTTAACTCTCATTATTTACACATTATTTTAATTTGGCACTATTTTAATTAAAAATAATTTAATCTTAAATTCTTAAACTCTAAATCCGTAAACTCTTCAACCCTAAACCCTATAAACCCCCAAACCATAAACCCATAAAACTACGCCTGTGGTAGCAATTGGATTTGTACAAGTCGATGTCACAACCCATAAACTCATAAAACTACGCTTGTGGTAGCAACTGGATTTGTACAAGTCGATGTTGTTATCATCGTTACAAAATCATTATGTAGTGTTTACTTCCATGTTACCCATTTTCTATCTCATAAAAGATATTATTTATGAAACAATACACACATCAAACTCGAAAGTCATATAGAATACTTTGGGATTAGGAAGAAACATACTGGAATGGAACCAAAGGAAAGCCAAAGTTCCTGATTGCTCTGTCAACTCTGAACAAGTCCACACCAAGACCAAGATGCACCAAAAGTTGTGGAGCTTGCATGTAGGGGAAGAATGTTCGATCAACATCAAAGTCGGTGCAGTTACGTACCACAATGGGCAATTTTAGTTTAATAATCTTTTTTAATTATTATTTGGGAAAATGGCTCCTAAAAAATAATATTTGGCAAAATGACCCCCAAACTTGCCACGTCGGTAGACCTCGCGTTGTGTAGGACGCGATGTAAGATATCGCGTTCTGCACAACGCGATTTCAGTCTACGTGGCCTTGTTGTTTGTGTTAATGGTTTTACAGGACTTCGCGTTTTGCAGAACGCGAGGTCCACGAGAATTTGAAACGGCGGCTGAATATATCGCACAGACCTCGCGTTCTGTGCAAATCTGACCTGAAGTACAAGGGAAAACAAGTGTGGGTAGGCCTGTTCGAGCCCAATTTCGAGCGTGTAAATCGTATATTTTTAGCGATCATCGAGTTTGGAGTCGTAGTACTGGAAATTGTCAATAGTATGATATCAACATTGTTAATTTCAGTCCATTGTACAATAAATTAAAATGGCTTCGAAAACCCTATGCTATGAAGCCTTTTTTTAATGAAGCTGCATTTCTACTAATGTCGATTTTCGGTTTAGTAATCCCATTAAATTTATTAAAAACTGAAATTAAATAAACATTATAAAGTTTAATTATAATATGTAAACAAAATTATAATACGACATTATAAAATTCAAATGTGTTTTACATAAATATTAAAAACATAAGTACAAAACAGTAAAAGAAAAGACTAAAAATGCTTATGTCCACCCGTTCCACAGTCGGGTGGATGACGCTCACGATCCGGATACCTCCTCCGTCCATCGTGTGGTGGTCCCTGGTCCCCATCATCCTGACCGTCGTGCGCGATATGCGGATCTGTGCTGGGCCCAGGCATCGTGGGCGTATGGGGACGATAGACATCAGAGGAGCCGAACTGGGGTGGAGGCATCGTCTAGTGGAAACTCGATGGACCGCTATAAGCATGAAATGGTGCGGCAGAAGATGATGCCCCTGCAGTGACATATCGTGGTCTCGGACCGCGCTGCGTCGACTGCCTCTGGCTCTGGGTCGCGCGACGGCTCCCGCGTGGGCGGTTTTGGGGTTGCTGGGGAAGCCCTGCCTCGCGCTCGGCCTGAGTAAGGATATGCTGCATCCCATTGTTCCTATACCACTGGTCATAATTGAAAGCGACCGAATTACCCCATTCCATAATTTTTTGGAGAAACTGTGGGCGTCTGTCAAATCGGTGACCCCAAAGCGCTATCCAGGTAGCGTGGTGCTCGGCTCAGTCAACCTCCGTCTTCCCCTGGCGCGTAAGATTGTGGAAGCGGTCCATATTTTCCGGAGGGGCTGGAACATTTGGATGTACCCGAACTGTCGGAGAACCCTATCCGTAGAAAGCCACACGCAAATTTCGTAGTTCAGTAGCGGCACGACGGAAATCCAGAGGTCTTTGTCTCGCAGAATATCTGGTGGAGTAATCTGCCGAATCTCCTCTGAATCGTAGGGCCTCCACACGAACTAAAAAGAATGAAAGCGTTTGTAACGGTTATATGAAATATTATTGGAAAAATAGTATGAAAAAATTCAAATTAATATTCGAATTACCTGGTACTCCGTCAAGGCATCGAAAGCATGCATGTATGCTTTCTGGGAGTCTGGCAGGCCGGTGTGGGTTAGTGTGGTGGCCCACCTATAAATAATGAAAAACATCGTTAAATAAAATAATTTAAAAATAAAAAAATATAGTAGATTACGTAGTACCTGCGTAGAAGCGGAAATAACATAGCGGTGGGCTGTCTAAGTCGTGGTCTCAAAGTAGGCATCCGAAACCAAACCCAAGCCTGTAGAAATAAACAACATCCTCTCATCGATGCTCTGGAGGCGTCAACGTTTCTGCAGAGGTCTTTGATAAGAAACGCCAAGACAGCTGACCCCCAATATTTTCTTCCAGACTCATTTAAATATGTAAGATGACGAAGCCACATCACGTGCACCTTTGTGCGGGATTTGTCTGGCATTAATATCCCGCCAATAATGCGCAAGATGTGGGCTCGCGCACACTGCTGTGAAAATAAAGATTTAATAAAGACATCCTAATTAAAAAAATTGTAAGTTCATCCTAAATTTAATAAAGGCATCCAAAGAAATTAGTAACTTAATCCTAATTTACAAATAAATATTTGTAACTTCATCCTAAATATTTAATGTAGGCAACCTAAATATTTAATAAAGTCATCATAAATATTTAATAAAAGCATCCTAATTTTCAAGTACTGATTTGTAATTGCATCCTAATTTTATTAAAAGGATCATAAATATTTAATGAAGTCATCCTAAAAATTTCATAAACCATCCTAATGTTCAAATAAATATTTTTAATTTCATCATAAATCTTGATGAGTTCTCAAATATGACATATTTCATTTGCTATTTTTCTAGTTGTTTGGACTTCTTGTTGCTTAATACATGTTATTTTCGTTATATTTTGTGCAGGAATCCAATTCTGGAAATAGCAGTGAAAATGGGGCATTTCTGCAGTTTTTATTATAATTCTGTCATGACTGGCATCATGGGCACGACACCAGGCACGACGCGTCTGACGTGGCAGTGACGTGACAATGACGTGGCGACTCCTAGAAGCTTCTGGAACGTTCTGAGAGATCTTATCAGCTTATCCGATTATATTCCTGCATTTAAATTTCAAAACATTTGAATTGTTTTATCTTTTGTTTATTATTTTGAATTATCTCATCACTTTATCTTTGTAAATCTAAGCCTATAAATACCACCCTTGGTAAAGGCTTAGATCATCATTCATTTTAGTTTTCATCTTCTTTCTTTTTAGTCTTTTTATCTTTGTAAACATTTTTAGTTTTAATCAAAGTCCATTTTTCTTTATTTTCTCGTTTCACTTATTTTATGTTATTCAATTGCTTTTCCAAAAACAAGTTAAGCATGATAATTAATATCATGCTTAGCTAAATTCTTTAAGCCAAGAACCAGCAAAGTCAATTCAATTCGTGAGAATTTAACTTGCTTAAATACTTTTGGGGAAATCATTTTTATCTTTCTGCTTAGATAGTTTGGCAATCGGCCTTACTTAAGTTTTTTAAACGTTTTTCAAATCAAAAAGGGCCCTTTGGTATGAATTCGCTTAAAAACATAGTTGGGAGGAAGGATCGGCCTGTGGCAAATTTCGACTTCCTATGAACACTCTTAGCGGCGGTCCGCTAAGGAAAGATAAAATCAGAAGCGATTCTACTTTTAGACAATTTATGAGTCGGGTTTTTCCTGTTTTATTCTAAATACTTTAACGACGATAGTCGTGGTTGATTTATTTAAGAACCATCTTTCGAAGATAGACTTGGGAGGATTGGTTACTCGAGAGAAGAACAAGTTACGAAGGGTTGGGCCTCGTAGACTGTAACCGACATGATCCCCGAAATAAAAATATATTTCAATGATCGAAAGAATTGAAGGAGCTGGTTCGAGGCTGATTTCACATACTTGGTTTTCCTTATTTTTAATTTGTGCATTTTATTTTATTACTTCATCACAAATCATATCACCCCCTTCTTTTATTTATTTGCTTTTTCAGATATTCCTGGGATTTCTATAACGCCCCGGTTTTGGGCTTAGGAGTTTTGGGCGTTGACCGGTTTGGTCAAAGTGCTGTTCGAATCTAAAAAGGTGAAATTAGGGAAGCCTAGTTCGGGTTGCATTAAAATTATGGAAAAATGTTCTAAAATCATCTTTTAATATAATTAAGTGAACTGTGAAATCAATTTTGGAAAATGAGTTTTGGAAGGGTGACATTTTGGCTAGTGACCAAAATGTAATTTTTGAAAGTTTTGTGACTGTTTTCGAAAGGGTTGAAACTTTGAATCTTTAAGGAGCTATTATTCCAAAAGTAGTTTCTCCAGATTTTCTAAGATATTTTAAGCTATATTCTGATTTTAAAACATATCAAAAGAGGAGGGAAAGCCATTTTGGCCATTTTGATAACTAACTTCCTATTTTCTTTTCTCTCATTTTCTCTCAACCCAAACACTTTCTTTCCAGAGAATTGTTTCTGATTTTCTCACATAAATCTCTCCTTTCAACTCTCTTTTGATTCCTAATCATCATATCTACAAAACCTCATCATTTGCTACTTGATTCATCAAGGTTTTTGATTCCAAAAAGAGGAGAAACTCAAGTTTGGAGGTAAGAACGTCCTTCTCCTCTAAACTATCAGTTCTTTACTGAAATTCCTAAGTTTTCAATCCTTAATTGATGTTTTATTAAAGGCTTTTAAGTTGTGAAATGGATCTTGGCTTATAATGCAAGATTTGGTGATTTTTGATGATTTTCGTTTGATCTGTTAAATCTGTGATTTGAGATGTGTTTTTGATGTTATTTGAACTCTAAATTGATAAGGAAATGATTTTTGGTTGATGCAATCCCGGATAGGTTGGGTTTCCTAAGTTTAACTTGTGATTCTTGTTTGTTTTTGAGGTGATCTTGTGGATCTGGTGTTGCTGGAGGTATAAGGATGTTATTAGGTTCTTTTTAGATGTTAAATGATGTTAAAGGATGTTAGGTTTTGATGGTTTATGGCTGGGCTTTGTTGAGAAGTGGTTTGGATGCATTTTCGGTTGTGTTTGGTGGCCGAAAATGGAGTGTGGATGAGAGCAGCGAGTTTAGGTGCTTTCATTGAAGCTATTAATGCATGATGATGCATTAATCTACTGTTTTAATGTGTTAAAACAGGGGAGTCATCTTTGGATCCAAGTGGTGGTGATCCGGAGGCTTGATTTGGTGCTTCGGCAAGAGGCGAAGTGGAATCGGTGAGTGAAATTGGGTTTTCAGCTTTGAAACCAATGTCTTGGGAGCTTAGTTTAAGTCTAAACAACTTTGCTAAGCTCAAGTGTAAGTTTTCGGAAATACTCTCTAGTGGTGGCCATGATTTGATTGTTGTGCAATGTGATTTATTGCATGTTTTAAACTCTGTTTTGAAAGCATGATTTAGCATGGTTAATGTTGTTTTTGTAAGCCATATGTTGAAGGAAGCTCAAGGTAAGAGTTCCTTGTTTTTGAACCTTGATTAAATGTGGTTTGGTGCTTTTGAATGCATGATGAATATGGCTTGGTTTAATGCTTTAAAACAGTGGATAAATTGATGATAATGATGTATATTGGCAAGTGATGTTTTAAAAAGGTTAAGGTCACTAAGGTGGTTAAAAGTCCTTGAGTGAGCCTTGTTTACTTAAGAACATCAAGGTGGTTAAAAGTCCTTGGATGATTCTTGCTACGGACACAAAGGTGGTTAAAAGTCCTTGTGTGGTCCTTTCCATGGTGTTTAAAAGTCCTTGGGCCAAGGTGTTTAAAAGTCCTTGGGGCCAAGGTGTTTAAAAGTCCTTGGGGTGATTATTATCATGGTGTTTAAAAGTCCATGGCCAAGGTGTTTAAAAGTCCTTGGGGTCAAGGTGTTTGAAAGTCCTTGAGGTGAACTTGTTAAGGACACAAAGGTGTTTAAAAGTCCTTGTGTGGTCCTTGCCATGGTGTTTAAAAGTCCATGGGCCAAGGTGTTTAAAAGTCCTTGGGGCCAAGGTGTTTAAAAGTCCTTGGGGTGAAAGTTGATGAACTTGTTTTTAAAGAAATGGAACTTATCACTTGTGGCCAATATGACATGTTGTGATATGATGCATGAGATGCATGTTTAAGTATGCTTTTGAGCATGTGTAAATGATGATTTGAAGCATGATTTGTAAAGTGTTTATAAATGCATCATTGAATGGTTTTATTGAGCATTCCTCACTAAGCTTTTGCTTACGCTCTCTTTGTTTTCTCAAACCAATAATGCAGAACATTAAAGTACTTTGAGGGCAGCAAGGAAGGCAAGCATTCAAGTGGAAGTAAAGCTCAAAGTATGGAATGTTTTCTTAAGTACATTTAGCTTTTGGTAATTTGGCAATGGGGGACCTATGTGTATGTTTTGGGAGATGTTTTGAACTCCCTAAGTATTTTGAATGTTGTTGAGGTTGCTGGTTTTTGTGGTTGGCCATTATATGCTTGAATTGAAAGTTTATGCTTGAATGGTTGCTTGTGTAGGAAGCATGCCTATAGATTTGGGGCTTTTCATATATGGGGATGTTTTGATGAATTGTTGATGCAAGTATGTCTCTTATATGTTGAATTGCATGTTGGTAAAGTCTGGTGACATTTGGAGCTTGATTGGATGATTAATTGCATGTTAAAGTATGCATTTTGGGGTAAACTGTGCAGGGTGTTTCGGAACAGCACCTACCGTTTCGGAACGGGTGTCTTAAACAAGCCCAGGCGTCCGAAACGGGAGGGACCGTTCCGAAACGGTTTGGCTACTGCCAGCCCGTGTTTCGGTACGCGTTGCGGAACGGCCCCGCGTTTCGAAACGGGCTCTGCCTGTTTCGGAACGGGTGACCGTTAGGGGCTGACATTGGCAGTTAAATGTTTTGAATTGTTTGCATTTTGGTCCTGAATCTTGTTTGTGCAATTGTATGAGTTTGGGAAGTCCTTTTGAGCTGGAATTTCACAGAGAAGCATGAAACCTGATTAATTTCAAGTTGGTAACTTTAATTTGGGTTAAGTCCTCATATATATCAGAAATTACAATTTGGTCCCTAAAGTTTTAATTTGTTCAATTGGGTCCCTGTTTGATCTCTGATGTTTATGATCTTGGAGTATGCTGATGTATGATCAAATCTAAGGATTAATATGCATCTAGACAAGTTTAAAAAGAAAAAAAGGGTCGTTAATCAAGGTTGACTTTCGGGTTGACTTTGGTTTTCCCCGTGTAACTTTCTTAATTCGGGTCAACCGTCTAGGCCGGGTTAAGGGGGTTACAATTTCAGATTCAACAAATTCAAGTCAACAATTCCAGCTAATCTCCCTGCGGATCGACCCTCTTTCCTTATACTTGTTCAATTTCTTTATTTATTTATTGTTGAAAGAGGATTAATTTATATTTATTTTGACCGGTTAACGACGACTTGTCAAAATTGGCGCCGTTGCCGGGGAGATTTATTTTCGGCAATTATTGACTGATTTTTGTTTTATTTTATGACCAGGAAGAATCCGAGTACTTTAGCTCCATATAACCCGGAAATCGAAGCAAGCGCTCGTAGAACTCACGGCGAAACACTTCGACGAAAGAAGCAACAAAACACACGACGATCCGAACAAGAATCCACTTCCGAGACCACACCAATCGACGAACCTACACAAGAACCAGAACCGATGGCAGATCAAACAATTCGAGAACTGAACGCAGCCCCTACCGTGCAACAACCACTCTGCATCGCTTTTCCTCAAGGCGATACTCCTTTCCAACTCAAAACGGGCCTAATTCACCTATTACCCACCTTTAATGGCCTCCCTACTGAAAGCCCACATAAACACCTTGCCGAATTTCACATGGTGTGCAGCAGCATGAAACCGCAAGGAGTTTCGGAGGATCAGATAAAACTAAGGGCATTTCCTTTTTCTTTAGCCGGAATGGCTAAAGAATGGTTATTTTATTTACCTCCGAATTCTATTAATACATGGGCTGATCTTTCTCGTGTTTTCCTTGACAGGTATTTCCCTGCAGCAAAAGCGACTGAACTTAGGCGAAGCATTTTGAGTATCCAACAAATGCACGACGAATCCCTATATGATTATTGGGAAAGGTTCAAGAAGCTGTGCGCAAGCTGTCCGCAACATGGCCTATCCGAGCAAACACTCCTTCAATACCTATATGAAGGAATGTTACCAATGGACAAAAAGATGGTAGATGCAGCAAGCGGTGGCGCGCTCGTTAACATGACTCCTACTGCAGCGAGGACATTAATCTCCATAATGGCTGCAAACTCGCAGCAATTTGGTTCTACAAGTGAACCCAGCCGACGGGTTCACACAGTAAGCACAGTTTCATTAGAGAATAAAATTGATAATTTGACTAATATTGTGTATTCTCTTGTTTCAGGGGAGATAAAAGCTGCTAAGGTATGCGGAATATGCACTATGCCAGATCACGCAACCGACTTATGCCCATTATTGCGAGATACATCTGGTGCTCAGGTTAACGCCATACACAACTTTCCCGGACCTCCCCAAAGACCCTATAACCCACATAGCAATACCTTCAATCCCGGTTGGAGAGATCACCCAAACTTGAGCTACGGTAATCAGAACCCAAATTACCAACCTAGGCAACAACCTCCTCACCAAAACCAAGCACCCCAAAAATCCTCGCTTGAGTCTATTGTTGAGAGATTGGCAGTTTCGCAGGAAAAATTCCAAACCCAAACACAATCCCACCTCCAGCAAATCGACAAACAAATAAGCCAACTAGCTCAAGCCGTTAGCCGTATAGAATCCCAGGGAAAGTTACCATCACAAACCGAAACCAATCCAAGGGAAAATGTGAGCGCGATCACTCTGCGTAGTGGAACTGTGATAACGCCTAAACCGCCCAAGCAAACCGAGCAAAAATCCGACGAGCGAGGCAGCTCTTCGAAGGACTAGAACGCAAAGTCTCCACCCACTGCAGGTAACTCTAAATCCAATATTTCGGTTTCTACTTACGAACCTGTTCCTCCTTTTTCCAGGTAGATTGGCGAAACGAGATAAAAAGGAGGAAGAGAAGGAAATTTTGGATGTATTCAAGAAAGTGGAAATTAATATTCCACTTCTTGATGTTATTCGAAAAGTGCCTAAATACGCAAGGTTTCTAAAGGACTTATGCACAAACCGAAGGCGACTATCCGGAAATGAAAATGTTAACCTTGGTGAAAATATTTCGGCCATCTTTCAAAAGCCGTTGCCGCCAAAGTACAAGGACCAAGGTATGTTTGCGATTCCATGTAAAATTGGGAAAGTTGGGATTAAAAGGGCGATGTGCGATTTAGGCGCATCTATCAACGTCATGCCGTTAAGCGTTTACAACAAAATTTCGACTGAACCATTGAAAGAAACGCGAGTGACGGTTCAATTAGCCGATCGATCAGTCATCTACCCCGAGGGAGTACTAGAAAACGTGTTGGTACAGGTAAAAGATCTTATTTTCCCTGCTGATTTTTATATTATTGACATGGAAAATGATCGCAGTAACAACGGATCCGAAATCTTGCTTGGCCGACCTTTCCTATCAACTGCGCATACAAAGATTGATGTCCGTGGCGGCATCTTAACTATGGAATTTGATGGGGAAGTAGTTAAATTTGATATGTATAAAGCTATGAAGTATCCTGATTCGGTCGCAAGTTTAAATTTCGTTGACATTATAGATCCGTTAGCTGATGATTTGATCAAAACTGATTTGTGTTATGACTTTTGTAGGGAATTCGCGGATCTCAACGATGAAAATATAGGCGAAATCATTTCAACTTTTTCTTCCCTTTATGATTTTCGATTAATTCCAACTCGATCTAAACATTTTCCCTCAATTTTGCAGGAACCAAAGCCGAAGTTAGATCAATTTAATTATATATTTTTAGGCGACAATCAAACTTTGCCAAACATCATCTTGAGTAAGGTGTCGCATCGGGGAGGAGGTAGAAGCTTAGTTGTTGTTTTGCGCACACATAAAAAGATGAAGGAAGGCATTAAAACAACGAAGGATGGACATTACCGCTTATTTGAAGAACTTGCTTTTGAAGAACAAAAAATTTAGCAAAGGTCGTCGAGCTAAACGACGTTAAACAAAGCGCTTCATGGGAGGCAACCCATTGGTTTATTTTTCTTCAATTTTTACTTTGTTTTTTTTTTATAATTTAATTTATGTTTCTTTATTTTTCATTTTTTTATTTGCCTTAATAAATTTTCCTTTGCAGGATTCATTTCGAATGCAGTAGGACAATCAAATTCCCACAGCCAAAGTGCACCGTTTCATTAAATGCGGTGCATTTTAGCACGCTCAATGAACGGTGCACGATAGCCCCAAGCCCTTCCCCCTTAAACATATCGTCAAACTCTCCCCTTTTCCCTTTCTTTCTTTCCCGCAAAACCACCAAATCCCTAAAAACACAACACACCCAGCCGCAAACTCACTCAGCCGCAATGCCCTGCACCTCCTCCACGCCGCGGTGGTCGATGACGGTAAACCCCCAACCCCCGATCGAGAACCCCACTCCTAAGGCTTCCACTGCACCTCTGCCCTCTCCCCCAACCGTCAGCCGCCGTTCGCGTCTCTCCAACAGCACCGTCGGACCAAGCTCCAGTCGCCGTCCACCTCCCCAACGGTCACCATCACCATCGTTATAATCAATACCCACGGGGAGTACTCTTTCTCTGCCTTACACTTTTATGTTTTTCATTTGAATTGGGGCAATTCAATTAAGTGAGGGGGAGGATAAATTACCACTTGTCCTATGCTTGTTTGATAATATGTTTTGATTTTGATTAAACCTTGAGATGAATTTTTTCTTGCCATTACTTGTTGTCCAGCATGTTGTACTTGTTCTAGTGCTTAGGGATGATTGAATTATAACATTTTGATAATCAAAGGATATGGGTAATCTGCAGTTTGACATCTCTTTTAATTTCTCTTGATTGTGTTAATTAGATTTCTCGCCTAGCTTAATCAAACTTAGCCTAATTTTGTGAGACTTTGAGCCTTGAGCATGCATCCTATACTTTATGCTCGTTTTTCCTTGCTTGAGAGTGTCATCTTGAACTTAGGAATCTAGAACTTGTGGCTTGCTTACGATTCGAGATTACACTAAGAACGAGGTGCTTTAAAATGATTTAGGCATTAGGCTTTAACCTTTTCCATCCCTTTCACTCTATTTTACCCTTCCTCATCGCCTAGTGAGCATTTTGTTAGCCTTACACCCCATTTTTTTGGCTTAACCCTCAACCAAACTTTTTGATTGATCAAATGCTAGAACTGTATTGCTAGACAAAAAGGGGCTGCAATTCGAATAAGGGCAGAATTTTTCCGAAACAAAAGAAAAAAATGAAAAAGAAAAAAAAAGAGAAAAAATAAAAAGAAGCAATTGCTTCGAAAGAAAAAGAAAAAAACAGTTTCGAAAAAAGAAAAAAAAATGTGTGTTTGCTTGCCCATTTTAGCTCCTTTTTAATGTCTTCATTGCTGAATTTTTGAAATATCTTGCATTGATCATCCTCTTTTATTTTTCTTCCCATCTTTCTATACCTTTTCTAAACCCACATTACACCTTGAACAAAGACCTAATGATTTTTACACCTCGATTCTATTAAAGTAGTGGAGAATTGAACTTGTTACAAGCCTATGGAAACCTTTATTCATGATTGACTTTGAGTGTTTCTGCTTCACTTTTACCTATAAACACTTTGAGTGCTCTTGAGTGTATCTTGGTGAGGATTAAGACTAGGTTAGGATTTGATTAATGCTTGATAGGTAATTGGAAGAGATAAGGGTTGTTCTTTGCTTGTATCCATTTGATTTGATTATGTTTCTTCCATGATACTCCTTTTCGTGCTAGAACTCTTATGATTATGTTTGATGCTTGTAATGACTTGAGAAATGCATTCTTGGTTAATATCTTTTTCAGACATACTTGAGGACAAGTATGAGACAAGTGAGGGGGAATTTGATGAGTTCTCAAATATGACATATTTCATTTGCTATTTTTCTAGTTGTTTGGACTTCTTGCTGCTTAATACATGCTGTTTTCGTTATATTTTGTGCAGGAATCCAATTCTGGAAATAGCAGTGAAAGTGGGGCATTTCTGCAGTTTTTATTATAATTCTTTCATGACTGGCATCATGGGCACGACACCAGGCACGACGCGTCTGACGTGGCAGTGACGTGACAATGACGTGGCGACTCCTAGAAGCTTCTGGAACGTTCTGAGAGATCTTATCAGCTTATCCGATTATATTCCTGCATTTAAATTTCAAAACATTTGAATTGTTTTATCTTTTGTTTATTATTTTGAATTATCTCATCACTTTATCTTTGTAAATCTAAGCCTATAAATACCACCCTTGGTAAAGGCTTAGATCATCATTCATTTTAGTTTTCATCTTCTTTCTTTTTAGTCTTTTTATCTTTGTAAACATTTTTAGTTTTAATCAAAGTCCATTTTTCTTTATTTTCTCGTTTCACTTATTTTATGTTATTCAATTGCTTTTCCAAAAACAAGTTAAGCATGATAATCAATATCATGCTTAGCTAAATTCTTTAAGCCAAGAACCAGCCAAGTCAATTCAATTCGTGAGAATTGAACTTGCTTAAATACTTTTGGGGAAATCATTTTTATCTTCCTGCTTAGATAGTTTGGCAATCGGCCTTACTAAAGTTTTTTAAACGTTTTTCAAATCAAAAAGGGCCCTTTGGTATGAATTCGCTTAAAAACATAGTTGGGAGGAAGGATCGGCCTGTGGCAAATTTCGACTTCCTATGAACACTCTTAGCGGCGGTCCGCTAAGGAAAGATAAAATCAGAAGCGATTCTACTTTTAGACAATTTCTGAGTCGGGTTTTTCCTGTTTTATTCTAAATACTTTAACGGCGATAGTCGTGGTTGATTTATTTAAGAACCATCTTTTGAAGATAGACTTGGGAGGATTGGTTACTCGAGAGAAGAACAAGTTACGAATGGTTGGGCCTCGTAGACTGTAACCGACATGATCCCCGAAATAAAAATATATTTCAATGATCAAAAGAATTGAAGGAGCTGGTTCGAGGCTGATTTCACATACTTGGTTTTCCTTATTTTTAATTTGTGCATTTTATTTTATTACTTCATCACAAATCATATCACCCCCTTCTTTTATTTATTTGCTTTTTCAGATATTCCTGGGATTTCAGATTCAACAAATTCAAGTCAACAATTCCAGCTAATCTCCCTGCGGATCGACCCTCTTTCCCTATACTTGTTCAATTTCTTTATTTATTTATTGTTGAAAGAGGATTAATTTATATTTATTTTGACGGTTAACGACGACTTGTCAAATCTAATAAAAGCATACTAAATATATAATAATGGCATCCTAATTTTTAAATAGAAAAAATACCTGAAGTGCAACTACATCCGCATTGGGGGGAAGGGTTCCAAACTCGGCCTCCAAGTATGATAGATCGATTTTTCCTCCGTCCCACACGTCATCAGGGGGTATCACGCCCATTTCTGCAGCAAATAGAGTTGGCCAATCTGCCAACGCTACACCCGTAATTACGCTGCCATTTATAGGCAACCCCAAAATGTAGGCAACATCCTCCAACGTGATTGTTGCCTCGCCAAATGGAAGATGAAACGTGTGCGTCTCGGTTCTCCACCGTTCTATCAGTGCGCTGATCAACGACGGTTTTACCTTCACCCCCTATATACCGAGCTATGTGCCCAAAACCAGCGCGCTCAATCCATGTCATAACAGCATCAACGGGTGCGGTGTTGATACGGTTAAGGTAACATTGTAAATTACGTTCGTATCCCTGCAAAAAAATAAAATAAAATAGTTAGTAAAATAAAAAATATAATTAAATTAAAAATTTTAGAAAGTAAAAGGGAAAAAAATAATACCTCTGGAGTGTTTCGCCAATATTGACTGCAGTGACTCGCTTCGTTGCGTAGTAAGGGCTCCATTATATCGAACGAAATATAAAGTTGCTGAGAATTTTTTGTAAAAATGCTATAGAACTCGCGTTCTGTGGTTGCTTTTGAGAAAAAAACCTTCAATTTATAGAAGACCTCGCGCCTTTTGGGATGCGATGTTAATGAACCTCGCGTTCTGTAGAACGCGATATTCATATACCTCGAGTCCTATAGAACGCGAGGTTCATTAAAAAGGCGCGTCAATGAACAGACGCGTGAACTGAACGGTCAGAAGTGACCTCGCGTCCTATAGAACGCGAGGTTCTAAAGATATCGCGTTCTACAGGACGCGAGGTCGTGGGGTTTTTTAAATGAAGAGCTTCCAGGCGGGAAAGTTATTTAATATTAAAAAATTAATAATAATAATAATAATAATAATAATAATAATAATAATAATAATAATAATAATAATAATTATTATTATTATTATTATTATTATTATTATAATAATTAAAATAATAATATTATTAATAATAATAACAACAATAATAATAACAATAATAATAATAATAATAACAATAATAATGAATCATACTAATAATATCATACTAATAATTATAATAATAATAATAAAAGTAATTTAATATTACTAATAATTATAATAATAAAAATTATTAGTATGATAATAATAATAATAACAATAATAATAATAATAATAACAATCAAAAAAAACTTCTTAAATACGCGCTATGTTTCATTAGTAACTACAAATAACGACATAGCGCAATATTTTGGAAGTTAGTTTGAACAAAACTTCAAAAATAGCGTTATGTTGTCATTAGTAGCTGCAAGCGAAAACTGCTTACGTGAATACAGAAAAAAATTTCTGTGGGTGCTCCTTGCCTCTCCAAAAGTTTGCTATTTATAGAGGGAGGTGAATATGCTGACGTGGCAACCTCGCGTTCTGTAGGACGCGAGGTCATTCTAACCTCGCGTTGTACAGAACGCGAGGTCCTTTAGATGTTGGTATATATATGCACGGCGATGAATTTTTGTAACCAGTTAAGTTTAGGTAAGTTGAATATGAGTTCTTGTCATGCTGCGTTTTTTACAGTTGAAATTTTGTTCCTTTATGATAGTTGGAGTTCATTTAAAAATTTGTGTTCCGCGGGGTACATACCCCCGCATGATACGTTCATTGAATAATATTTACCGACATATCGCAATATTTTGGAGGTTGTGTGCTGCAGTAGTGCCTTCAATGGCAGCTTCTGTAGCCGCCGTCGAGAGGATCCGCGGCTACAGTTTTGAAACGAAACGACTTTTAGGAAGCGAGGGCGGATTCAGATCGACCATTCTGCCGTAGCAGCCAACATTTTCAGATGCGGCCGGTGCCGATTACATTTGCTAATGTCGATCAAAGCTGCTTTTTTAAAGTTGCTTTTTTCAAGGCTAGTTTCAGTCGGGACCTCCGATCACATTTGCCCATCGGACTTTTTTGCATATATTGTTTCGACTTATTAAAGAATACATGTTTAAAGTTTTGTTAAATGAAATGCGAATTAAAGTTTTGTTAAATGAAATGCGAATTAAAGTTTTGATTCGAGTTAAATTTACATGTGTTGCGTTTTTTATTTACTATAAATAAAGTTTTGATTCGACTTAAATTTACTTATGTGGTATTTTTCCTTTCCTATAAATACCCACGAATTCAACCATCATTTACTCATTCCAAATTCTCTCTAAACACCCAATCTTTGCTCACCTTATGGCAAAATTTCAGGAAACATTTTATTTTCTCGATACTTATTTTGAGTCAACAATCATCGGCAAAATATCACTGAAAGATTTAATACAGTTGACAACAATCGAGGTTAGTAAACACACCGAAAAACAAATTTCTGCCATGGAATGTCGAATCCCAACACCGTTAGCAAACGAAACGCACTACGTTATGAAGCTTACGAACGAAACAGACGTTCGTAACATGTATGACCGGCTCAATTCTGTCGGAGCTAGAGACGTCGATTTCAATGTTAAGTTTGAGGACGTCAACGCCGGTGAAGGTAGTACGTCTGCACCCGTACAACTTGCTCGGAACATTGAACACGCACCGTCTTCACTGGATATTGATGCGGCTGCGGAGGAGCTACAACTTTTTATGTACAGGCGTAGACAAAGAAAACAACAGATGATCGAAGAACTAAACCTAAGTTCAGACGTGTCCACTGACTACGATGATTCGGATTAACCATAAACTTATGAAATTATCTTCCAATTATGTTATATGACGTCTTATTTCATCCTTTATTAATGTTCAACGGACCTCAAGTTATGTAAAACTACTACTATTCAATTACATTGATAAACTACAATTGTCTAAGTTATTCAAACATAAATTACATTGACTACAATTGTCTCAAATTCTCAAACATGTTCTCAATTACACAAACAAACAAAGAGTAAACAGTACGGTTATTATAACTTCTGACGGAATATCTAAGACAAAGCAATTAAAGTGACCTCGCGTTCTACATAACGCGATATTTTTAGACCTCGCGTTCTATAGCACGCGAGGTACTAATATCGCGTTCTACAGAACGCGAGGTACTGGTTAACCCTGCCTCCCATCAACTCTATCCCTTACTTGTCCAAAGTTAGGGGACTGTCTCCCGGGCACACGCCATTCCTGACTTGTTCATCATTTACCTGCTTATCGGTTTTAGGTAATGGACAAGCAAAGTTATCTCTCGGAACCATTATTTGCCTTACACAACCAGATTCTCCGGGATTTCAAGGGCCAATAATTTTGCCTATATATGAAGCAGAACCATAAAAAAAATATAAGTTTCAATTGCCAAACAATTCCTAGAATTTTCCAACTATCAAAAATTCAAAAGTCTTTCAGAAAATATTCAAATGGCCGGACGATGCGTTACTACGCTAGTTTACTACGATGGGCAGATATTGGAGGGTACCGAACTCGGCGTCCTTTTTCACTGCGAAGATTCGGTAACGCTAAAGCTTCCGATGAGATTATCGTTCAAGAAGTTGGTCAAGGAACTGGAGGCAAAAGTCCCTCATTTCGATAATCACCGTTTGTCCGACGTGAAGTATCGGGTGCCAACATCTATAGACCCTTTAAGGTACTCTGTATGCCAAATTGCGGAAAATGCTGATGTGGACATGATGATGGAAACCCACTTCGACTATTCAATTGGAATGCCCCTCGAGCTGTATGCATCGTTCTCCGAGTCTAATACAGTTATCCAAATACCAAGCTGGGGCCAGGCGAATTTCAACTTCGATCTGAATGCCAACGTTGATAGCCCGACCGCAGGTCTACGACGTGATTTTAACCTACTGTGCCAAGACAACGAGTTTGGTGCATCGTCATCTTCTCCTCTAAGGCAGTCGTGCGTAGCTAGTATCGGGTTCGACCTGAACCAACCCCCAAACGATGAATTCGATGCACCAACAAATGCATCGTACAATCCATACAATCCATACAATCCTTATAGTTTTGGGGGGAGGGAACGTCAGCTCCTTACGTTGCGCACGACCATGAATCATCATATGGCCGGCACTCAATGTATGTCCCTGGCACCGACTACGGTCAACCATCTATGGGGAGACATTCTTCTTTTGGAGGTGAGGGAGCGTCGTCTTCTTACGCTATGCACGACCATGATTCCTCATATGGACGACACTCAACGTATGTCCCTGGCACCGACTACGGTCAACCATCTATGGGGAGACATTCTTCTTTTGGAGGTGAGGGAGCATCGTCTTCTTACGTTATGCATGACCATGATTCCTCATATGGACGACACTCAACGTATGTCCCTAGCACGAAGTACGTTCAACCATCTATGGGAATACATTCTTCTTATGGTGATCTTGATTTTGGTCTTGGAAATGCGGTTCGTGAGCGATCTCGTGAGAGGTCTCCCACTCATCGACCCCCATCCACGCCTCGAAGGGTAGTGATCAACGAAGCTCTACTATTCCAGCTCCCGGAGGATGCTTCTGACGAAGAACCGATTAGAGAACCCGGGCTCGACAGAGACGAGCTAGGGCCATTCTATCCCGAACCAGAAGACTTGACAGTTCTACCGGAAGACACTATCGTTCCACCACCAGATTTGGACGAAGAACCGACTGCCACCAACTTTCCTGTAGACGCAACACCAATTTCTATGTTCCAGCCACCATCCCACTTCACAACAATTGATATGGATGCAATGGATGTCCCTAATTTTCCGCATGACGACACAATAGATGGCCGAGTCAACCGTTCTGATGGTGAACTGAGAATTGGTATGGCGTTCTTGAACAAGGAAATTGCGGTGGCGACAGTTAAGCAGTACAACCTTCGTCATAATGTTGAGACGGCAGTGGATAAAATCCAATCCACATACTACAAGGCTTATTGCATCCAAAAAAATCAAGGCTGTAAATGGAATATTCGTATATCAGAGTTGAAGAGGGCAGGCAACCGTTGGAAAATAACAAAACTTGAGGGGCCCCATACATGCACCGTTGCTAGCCTCAACCAGGATCACAAGAACCTGGATGCAAAGTACCTCGGGGACATCTTTTCGACACTGGTGAAAACAAATCCCACTGTGCCGGTCCCCATATGTCAGGCTACAGCTCTAGCTGTCACCGACTTCCGTCCAGGTTATTCGAAAGCATGGTATGCAAGGAAAAAGGCCAAAGAGGAAATTTATGGCCGATGGGAGGAATCTTACAAAGAGTTGCGCCCGTGGCTTAATCTCCTGCAGAAACACATCCCCAGAATGGTTGTCAAACTTGATACGGTTCTGGCATACGAAAATGATCGTGTCGTCCGAGGTGTTTCTCAATTCCACCGGTTATTTTGGACTTTCCCCCAGTGCATCAATGCATTCAAGCACTGCAAACCGATGGTCCAAATCGACGGCACATGGTTGTACGGAAGATATACACAGACCCTACTTCTAGCTATAGCACAGGACGGCAATCGCAAATGCGTTCTTGTTGCATTCACAATCGTCCCGAAGGAGGATCTGGAGTCTTGGAAGTTCTTCCTTGAGAACCTACGAAAATATGTCCTTGATCATGTAATACAAAGAAGGGATGAAGGGGTGTGTGTTATTTCTGACAGAGGCACAGCGCTGTTGTGGGCGATAGAAAATTTGGGTAACTATTGGAAGCCTCTATACATTCACCACCGTTTTTGCTTGCGACACATAGCCGCAAACTACCTGCTGCAATACAAGAACCGTGATGAACGTCAAATGGTGCTCGATATGGGTACGTCATTTATGTCATTTTCATTTACTATATTATTTCTTACTCCCTTTGATTTACGACCTTTTTGCATGTGTTTTTCGCCCAGAACTATTCAACTGTCATCCCGTAGGCAACTCGCACTACAAACAAGAGGTGGCTGACCTGCTCGAGGAACTGAGAGCGAGAAACAAAAAAGGCGCAGAATACCTTGAAAAAATCCCAAAGGAAAAATGGCTTCGATCGTATGACGAGGGTAAACGTTATGGTCACATGACAACGAACTTGGCTGAGGCAGTGAACTCATCACTGAAGGGAGTGCGGCAGTTGCCTATCACTTCCATTGTCAAAGCGACCTATTATCGTTTGGCTACCCTTTTTGCAACCTTGGGAAGGCAAGCAACTGAGTACATGGCAGGTGAACACAAAGTCCATCCAGATTTCCGCACAAAACTGCATACTCAATTGGGCCAATCAAGACAGATGCAAGCAACTCTCTTCTCGCGAGAAGGACACTTGTTTCGTGTTGCAGAATTTTCCAGGCAGTTGGAAGGCATTCAGCACAACGCTTACGTGGCAAACCTGAGGGATAGAACCTGCGAGTGCGGAATTTTCCAAACTTTCAAATACCCGTGCGCACACGCCATTGCTGCTTGCACTAACCAACAGATACAATACATGCATATGGTTGATCCGGTATACTTACTCAAAACGGTGTTTAAGGTTTACGAAAAAGAGTTTCCTCCGATCGGAAATGAGGTTGATCTGAATGCTGTAGACACTGAACCGATTATACGCCCAGATCCAGCACTAATACGAGGCAAAGGACGTCCACGTTCTACAAGAATATACTGTGCCGAGGATATGGTCGAACATCGAGAGAAAACCGGACAAAAAAAGCATTGTACTGTATGTCGAAATCCTGGACACACAGCTCCTAAGTGTCCTAATCGCTCAGCCCCTCGTCTTAATTAATTATTTTTAATTTGTATATGTGAGTTCGCCCATGACAATTGAATAAATAAAGTCAGTCTACTTCGACTTATACAGTACGTCATCTTATATTTTCAATCATTCAAAAAAATATGTTATGATAGTGTTTTCGAAGCAACTTTAGGTCAGCGTACAATGGACGAAAATTGACCGTGTCAGTGTCATACGATAGAGAATTTCCAGTACTACAACCCCAAACTCGATGTTACCTACAAATTTAAAATTTCTACGTATGAAATTCTGCTCGAACATGCCTATCGACATTAGTTGAAATGCAACTTCATTCAAAAAAAAGGCATGATAGCATAGGGTTTTCGAAGCCATTTTAAACCATTGTAGAATGGACAGAAATTAACAATGTTGGTATCATACGATAGACAATTTCCAGTACTACGACCCCAAACTCGATGATCGCTAAAAATATATGATTTACACACTCGAAATTGGGCTCGAACAGGCCTACCCACACTTGTTTTCCCTTGTTCTTCAGCCTATAAATGCACAGAACTCGCGTCCTGCAGAACGCGAGGTACTGTAAAACCGTTAACACAAACAACAAGGCCACGTAGACTGAAATCGCGTTTTGCAGAACTCGATATCCTACATCGCGTCCTACACAACGCGAGGTCTACCGACGTGGCAAGTTTGGAGGTCATTTTGCCAAATATTATTTTTTGGGAGCCATTTTCCCAAATAATAATTAAAAAAGGATTATTAAACTAAAATTGCCACCACAATGGGAACTTTCTTTATTATTTTTCCAACTGTTAGGAGATCAAAGATAACTTGTGGGGAAATTTTCTCTGTTCGTATAATCTCCAGGAGACGCATTAATGAGCAGGACTGTTAATCAGAGAAGCATAAAAACAAGCCATTCAGGTAAACAAAGTGGTCAAAATTTCGGGGAAAGAACATTTTTGGTGTGGATCCAACAAAATAGAGTTCATTTCAATAAATAGCAGCATATGTTTCCTCTAAACCATATGACGGCAGCTGTGATACTGATTAGTCAAACCATAAAGAAATTCATGTTAAAACAATTTATTTTATGTACTACATATGTTGGATTATTATGATGGTAATAATAAATATGTCAGCTAAAAAACAAGTTTATAGTTTAGGGTTTCGATTTTAGACAAAATAGAGTTTATTCTAAAAAAAAGGATAATAAAGCTTTCGGTCCTCATGATTTTAAAAAAATAATAATAATACATAACAGTACACATGACTAATAATACATGACGGTACATGACGTTTAGAATTATCCTCAATTAATATACTAAGATAAAGATTCTTTAAATCAAATTAATTACGATAATTTTATTACAATGTCAATTATTTGAGACTTTTTAAAGAAGTACAGTACACGTCACACAAAAATGAAGCCCAAATATTCAAAGAACTACGAAATTTCTGGGTTTTACTAGAAATTATCAGAATTACGCTTATATATCAAGTGCCTACTTAAATTTTGTCTTAATCTGAACCCCACAAGTGTCCTAGTAAAAAAGCGGATGATGTTCATTTTAGGAGACACAAGTTTAAATTATTTTGTCTATAAGATGTATTCGCATTGTCAAAGGATTAAGAATATGTATAAAAAGATATTACTTTGTAATCAACTTTAGACTATTAAAAAAATGTCCTTATCTATCTATGATATTGTTATGTTTTTTTTAAAACCACAAACAGTACCAAAAGCATATAATAGAACCCTTCCATGGACTTAACCGAGAAGGACCCATCATTAGAACCCTTCCAACTTACCCAATCGCAATCAAAAGAGCTAGAGCTGAAATTCTGCAGTAAAACCATCAATTCATCCCACAGAGGTAATTCCCAATCAAAAAGGCTTCTGCGTAATATAATAGACCAATTCCACCCCTCCAAGCCTTTCGTACCAAATTCAGAAACGACACCCGATTTATTTACAGCAATATTGTAGATTCTAGGAAATTTAGTCTTAAGAGGGACATTACAAGCCCAAATATCCGACCAAAAGTAAACACTATTCCCATCACCAACATTTAAGACCAAATTAGCTCTAATGTGATTTCCGAAGCTGTCATTAGAACAGAAGGAGTTAACAATACCTCGCCATATCCATGAAGAGGCCCTTGCGGGAACAATATCGGGAAGAAGCTTTGAGGAATTCCTTGGTATTTTTGCATCAATTAACCTCCTCCAAAAATTGGAAGTCTCATTGCCAAAACGCCAAGCCCACTTTCCCAATAAGGAACGGTTCATAATCTCTAGATTGATCACACCAAGACCACCATTTTCTATAGGAGTACAAGCTTTATTCCAGTTGATCCAGTGAATCCTGGAAGAATCTCTACCATCGCCCCACAGGAAGGCAGACATTATACTATTCAGGCGATTAACAACCAAGCTCGGCATCCTGAATAACGACATGAAATAAGTAGGTAAACTGGTTAGAACCGATTTGATTAAAGCTAGTCTACCACCAATAGAAAGGGAGACAGATTTCCAGCCTCCTAATCGGGACGAAAACTTTTTGAAAACAGGCTCCCAAAGAGCCATGGAATTTCGATTGGAACCCAAGGTAAGGCCTAAATAATCAGTCGGGAAGGAGCCCCAAGAACAGCCCACATTTTCCGCCCATAATTTCAAAGTATCCTCAGCAATATTAATCCCAAACAGCCTGTTTTTTTTCAAATTCAGTTTTAAACCAGAGGCAAGCTCAAAAACTCTAAGAACCCTCTTCACATTTCTAGCTTGTCGCTCTTCGCCACCACAAAAAATCAACAAGTCATCAGCAAATTGTATGTGAGAAACTTCCACAGCATTATCAGCGTGACCCACTTTAAAACCATTAAATAACCCCCTACGGACAGCCTTATCTAATAACAAATGTAGCGCCTCACCCACAAAATTGAACAAGAGAGGAGAGAGTGAGCATCCTTGTCTAATTCCCCTAGATATCGAGAACGCTTCAGTATGGGAGCCATTCACTAGGACAGAGATTGAAGCAGAGGAGATACATTTATAAATCCAGTCGCACCACTTTGTACCAAAGCCACACTTCCTAAGAATTAGGATAAGAAATTCCTAACTGACCGTGTCATACGCCTTTTGGAAGTCTATTTTGAAGGCCAAACCTCCAAGCCCTGATTTCTTCACAAAATCCACTGTTTCATTAGCAACTAGAGAGCAATCCAAGATTTGTCGACCTGATAAAAAAGCAAACTGAGTCTCACCTATAAGATCACCCATCACAAGTTTGAGCCTACAGGCAAGCACCTTAGACAATAGCTTATACAACCCGCCTACCAGACTAATAGGCCTGAATTCATCAAGGGATTCAGGGTTGATTACTTTCGGAATCAAAGTGATGAAGGAATGGTTGGTGCCCATCTCCCATTTTTCCCCCTAGAGAAGTCATTAAAGAATTCCAGAATATCACCTTTAAGGATAGGCCAGAACTGTTTAAAAAATCCCATATTAAAGCCGTCGGGGCCCGGAGCACGGTTGCTATCGATCGACGCTAGAGCTTGCCAAATTTATTCTTCCGAAAAATTCATTTCAAGAACAGAGGCTTGATCAGCATTGATCCTCCTAAACACTAAATGGAGCTCATCAACCAGAAGGTTCCTGCGATTATTATACGCGGAACAAAAATAGTCCTTGATATAATTCTTAACTAGAGAAGGATCGGTAATAACAGTGTCCCCATTCCTGATGCAATTTATGGCATTTTTCCGGTTACGCATAGATGTAGTGAGATGAAAAAACCGGGTGTTTCTGTCCCCTTCCGAAAACCATCGAAGCCTAGATTTCTGGAGCCATTTGCTTTCCTCCCTTCGATAAGCTGACCATAATTCTGATCGAATCTTAATAATAGAAGAAAAGCAGGAAGGATCCGCCTCTCCATTATGAAGATTACTCTCCAACTCTGATAACCGAAGCTCCAAACTCTGAATGCTATTGCCAAATATCTGCTTATTTTCATCAACCCACTTTAAAATAGCAGACTTGGAATTCTTGAGCAGCCCCCCAATTTTAACAGTAGAATCTCTGACTTTCGAACCTTCGATAGCCTGTCTGACAGTATCTTCAAACCCATTCTCATTCTTCCAGTAGTTAAAGAACCGAAAGGGTTTAGGACCCCAATTTTTTATCTCATCAAGCAGTTGTATCGCATTATGGTCGGATAGCGACTTTGGCATCACTTTTTGAACAATATTTGGGAAATTTTCTAAAAAAGCCGGCGAGATAAGGAACCTATCCAACCTAACAAAAGTAGGTTCCTCCCTATTATTCCCCCAAGTGAACTTACCTCTTGCCAGGGGAAGATCGACCAAATGAGCATCAAACACAAATTTTCTGAAAGCATCCATTAAGGAATAATTAATGGATTTACCCAACTTTTCGTCTGGATTCAAGTAGAGGTTGAAATCACCTGCTAAGCATCAAGGAATTTCCTGATTCTGTATATAAGCCAGCAGTTCCGTCAATAATTCTGGCTTCTCAGCCTCGACCGAAGGACCGTAAATGTTGCCGAAACCACAAGCAAGATTTAAGTGCTTAATGCGACCAATTAATCCTATGAATCGAGGCTTAATGATAATTTCATCAGCTAAAAAATATTCTGAATCCCATAGGCTAATAAGACCGCCTGCAGACCCAACAGCATCAGAAACAGCCAATCCCAGATTATTACCAACCCAAATACGTCGTGCTTCAAAAATACTGAAATTTTCTTTCTTGGATTCCTGTAAAAAAACCATTTTCGGCCTATATTTACCGATAAGCCTTCTAACCGCCCTGGATTTTTCTTTGCGTCTAATACCCCTTACGTTCCACGAGATAATATTTAATTCCATAAAAAAGATATATGAAATACCTGAGAAAGAAAGTGGTTAACACACCTTCTGAGATTCGAATTCCAGCTCTCGGACCCTACTAATCACTGCGTCGCGTCCCCCTTTGAAAAATATTTCAAGCATCTTGTTGATTTCCCACACTGACTCTGCTTCCAAACCCACCACCGAATGACCAACCTCTGCCGAAAGAGATTTCTGGGCCACCCCTTGATTAACCGTCCCTTCATCTAATGAGTCGCGAACTAGTCTTCTGAAAATTCTTCTTGAACTAGCTCTAAAGAAGCCCCTAGGAGCAGTAGCGGAGAAATCTACGCTGGGAATCTGACGAAAAGCAAAGGAGGAAGAAGGTGCTTGACCCAATCTACCAGAAACATCTAAACTGTCTGGTACATAATCTGTTGATAATTCATTATTGAGGTGGACAACGGGGCCCATCGAGTTAAGACCAGAGGAGGAAAAAGTTAAGGCCCGTTGCTCAGCATTAGATATCAAATGCAGCCCACCACTTTCAAAACCGTCGGCCCTACCCGTCCCTCAATTTCTAAATTTATCAACTGACCCACCCGAGTCACTGTCATCATCCCATGCATTGACGTGGACCACATTTTCCATATTGTTGGATCCATCACCATTAAAACCTGGGGAAAATATCGGTTCCCTCACCTCATTCAATTCCTCGTTAGATGAACCCAAACAATCCTAGGAACGAGGATCTTCGACTGGACGATCGTTACCAATTCCAGTAGCCGGAACGTCATCTAACTTGGACTCCTCGGCAGCCTTGAACTCGTCGCCGGAAAACCCCTGGTCATCATCTGATTCCGGCCATTCATCTTCATCATTATTCAAGGGATTCTAGATATCCTGTGCGAACTCCTCCTCTCTAATATTTCCAACGTTAATCTTAATCAGATAAGAAATACCCTTAGATAGCACCCGGATACTTCTTGGAATGGCCATGAGACTTGCCACTCGAATTATGATTCTTGCTATATCCAGTCTTGATTTCTGAATGGTACTTTCATCAATGCAGACCAATGAACCCCATCGTTTTCCTAGAGCTTCAAAGAATTCCTTGTGCCAACAATATAAAGGAACTCCAGTTAGGGATATTGAGCAATAATAATGGGGAATTTCATTGATCAGCAGTGAACCAATATGTGAAAACCAGTAGCAAAGTTCTTCATTCTTTGAATTCCAAATCTCTTCCATAGCTTCTACGGACTCAAAGGAAATAATGAAAGAATCAAAATTGAAGCCCCATCTCCTAATTTGAACGTTAATCCCGTCATACGAAAGAGCCTGTTGAACAAAGTCTTGATCAAAACCATTTCTGAAAACCCCTACCATACTTCGTTTAATCCATAGACTTTCACAGGCAGCAAATTTGAACTCCATCAGATTGTCTATACCCTTCTCTTTATCACTACTCTCCAAAGAGACTGGATTCGCCTCACTAGCCTCCTTGTCCGGTTGATTATTTTGGAGCACCTCCTTGAAGGATTTGGATCCAAAAGGAACAGACTCCCTATTATTTCATGCAGACGATTGGTGCACTTGGCCTGACTGTGGTCTAGTTTTAACTGGCACATTCAGATTGTTCTTAGTACCACTTTTTCGAGCAATAGGTTGACCAGGAAACCTAGCTTGTGAAACTCTTATTACAAACCCGTCGATTTTGAATCCATTCAAACTTGAGATAGCCCTAACCATATCTCCATGGTTAACAAAGGAAGCGAAAGCGAAAGTAGTGTCTATGTATTTCTTTCTTGTATTGACAATGGGAATGAAGACTCGGGTAACCTTTCCATAATGATTGATAAGTTCTCGCAAGGTTCGCCTTGAAACTCTCCGACTGAGATTATCAATAAAAATGGTCTGAATCGGATTCTCACGATGCTCCGCCGCTACCTCCCCATTCTTCTTCCGTGAATCAACTCCGCCAGAAGCCCGCCGCTGTCTCTTGCTCTCCTCTGCCGCTCGCCACTCCATCGTTTAACTAAAAATGATTATTAATTATATCTTCGTATATACAATTACATTTTTTAGATTTTACAATTTTATAATCTAATAAGTTTTTTATTTAAAGATATGTATTATAGATGACAAAAAAATATTTATTAAAATATTATATGTATATGTATATACCGTTAATGTGTGTTAATAATTTTTTTAATAATTTGAGATTCACTAATTGGATGAGTGGCCAATAATGCTTAAGTTAACTCATCTTATACAGGTTTGAATTTCGACTTTTACTTTGGGTATATAATATATCTCTACTTAATAAAAAGGGTAAACTACTGGAATGATCACTTACCTTTATCTTGTGTACACTTTTGGTCACCGATTTTGAAAATTGACCGTTATGGTCACTAACGGTGTGCTGATTTGGCACAGTAAAAAAAAGATAAATTACCTAGATAGTCCCTAAACTATTACTTCACTCTTACCAGTCCTTATTTTTCTACTATATTAATCTCCGATTCACACCAACTCCAACTTTATGAGAGCAAGAACATAAAGTAACTTATCACTCGTATTGCATGAAATCTGAAAAAACATAAGCAAGAACATAAAGGCTAGCTTATGTGCAGTGATGTTAAAACTTTCCTTTTGTTTTTAGCTTACCATGGTGTGCGTTCTAACTTTTGTAGACAATTGAAAGCTCTGCTCGGGAGTTCGTAGGAAAAGAAAATTCAAAAACCCTTGCAGCCAGTGTGGTATAGCTCCTGAAATTTAATTTCACTTTTGCAGTTCGCTAGTTCTCAAACGAAAGAAAGAAAATATTAAGTGATATAAAAAGGGGATTTTTCTACCATGCGGCAGCCTAATATGCGGCTAATATACGGCGTTACCGGAAACATGATTGTGTATATAATGTAACCGGTAAAGCGGTACCGGATATGTGGATATGAAATGATCTTTCCGGTAAAAACCACTAAAAAATGATAAAATAATGGTAACCGGCAAATTTAAGTAAAAGGTCAGACATAATAAAACCGGTAGCGTCTAATTTGTTATAAGGTATATAATGTATTCGGTAACGCAGTACCGGATATGTTGAATTCGAAAGTTTCCATACTTTTGAAAAGTTTATCGAAACTTTTTATCAATGGTACCAGATATGTTGAATTCGAAAGTTTGCATACTTTTGAAAAGTTTTTCGAAACTTGTTATCAATATATGGATACTTATATTAAATGTTTGGATACATCTATGAGAGGTAGAGATACTATCGAAAAAGTATGGAAACTTTATAAAAATTATGGAAACTTCTATTAAATCGTTTATATGAATTAGAATCAAGAAAATACTAGTGCATCAGATAGAAAGGAAAAGATTACAAAATGAGAAGATTACAAAACGATATGGCAACGGAAATAAAAAGAAATTGAGAAGAAACAAAAGATTGATCTTCTAATATTTATGTGCAATGCAAAGACGAAGCCGGATTGTTTCGAATATCATGTAATAGAGTTTTATGATATTGGAAACAATCTGGCATGGTCTTTGAACTGCACATAAATATTAGACCATCAACCTTTTCTTTATTCTGAATTCATTGTCCCTTCAAGCCTCCTCCCTTCAAGTCCCCCTGCCACCCATGGAACTTGTTCCAGCACCAGCTTGCTGTCCAACCATCTCTGCATATGGTCGCATCTCAAACTTGACCTTTTGGTTGCCTAATGAACAAAATTTGTTTGCATTAGTATGAGCAGAAGAGTATCTTGTTATTAATAATAGAAGAAAATGATAGAGAAAACCTTGGAGATGGCGGTTGAAGATGTGTATGTCTTCTTTTTCAGCCATGTAACCATATAGTTGGCGCTGGCTGGATGGAGGGGATGGAGCATGACGTTGCCAAGCATCTAACCCGAAACCTTGGGCAGCAAACTGGTTATGCAGACGCTGAGCATCTAGATAACCTCTTGCCGTGCTCTCAAAAATCAAAAGGCTCATCCCACGATGGCCTTGTGGACCATATGAATGGCGAGCCTTGGCAACAGCACCATAGGAACTGAAAGCGTTGAGAAGGTCTTGTTTTCCCATGCCAATCCACTGAAGCAAAAAATTAAAGAAATAAGAAGTTAATATTATAATAGTAATGAAAACATAATTCAGAAGTTATATAACTACCTTCCCATCTCCATCTGTATGATGTTGTGTGTTCCTAATCATCACCATGGGTGGCCAGAGTATTTGGTGATGAGCTTCCTGGTGGCTTGAAGGCGGGGGGGGGGAGACAATAGCAGCATCATTACTTAGACCACGCCATTGGCCTGAAGCGTGACGTTGAGGTTGAGGTTGAGGAGTGGCCGAAGCACACTTTCTTCGTAATTCCTCGTCCAACGTCTGAGCAAGGAGGCGATGGATTTTCAGCTTATCTCCTTTTTTGGTTTTTGCATGGGTGAGTAGGGACTGAAGGCCAGAAAACGACTTAGAGGCACCAGGACCTCCGTGGCATGCTGGACACCGCCATGGAGTAGTAGGGTCGTTGATAGAGTTCATTCGATCGAAGGCCTCGAAGAAACTCCTGAAGAATTTGCTGGATTTGAATGCCTCGTGGCTTAGTTGTTCGTCATTATCAGAATCAGAATCAATATAGAAATCATCATCACTGTTTGATGATGTGTCGAATTCAATCTTCCTCTTTGCGAAAGACTTAGGATTTTTACCCGAACTTCTGCTTGAACTCATTTTATAATAGAAGATTGTGAAAGAGAACTGATTATAAAAGCAAAGGAAAGGGTTGAGTAGATAAAATTGAAGATGTTGTGAAGAGCAAAATAGAGGAGTTGTTAATTTATAGGCAATTTCCGTTTGGGAGGGAAAGTGATAATGCATGAGACTGAAAAGGCAGAGATTCGTTCGTTCTCCTCGTTTCCCGGGTTATAGAAATAAATGAGGAGAAGGTACATGAACAGAAACGGTGCATGTGATACATTGGAAAGACGCGATCTTCCTGGTAGAATCAGATTCGTTCTTCTCCTCGTTCTCCGGGGTTATAGAAGTAAATGTGGAGAAGTAGGAGCAGTAAACGGTGCATGCGTGATACAGGGAGGTAGAAGTGAAAAGACAAGATACTGAAAAGGAAGAATCAGATTCGTTGTGGGGATTAAGGGTTTCAGCTTTATATAGGAGGAGCAGTAAACGGTGCATGTGATAATTAATAGTGTGTAAATTGTCGATATTTGTGTAAAAGCATCGATATTTTCGAAGGATATTCGTACCGGAACATTGATTTTCTTTCAAAAGTATCGGGTTTTTTATTAATAGTGTGTAAATTGTATCGAAAACTTTTTCTTCCAGTAAGCTATGGGAATCCTTTGTTTCTTAAAGGATCGGTATTTGTATAGTAACGTTAAGAAACTATCGATATTTTCGAGCAGATTTGCTAATGTATGATGGAATTTAACAACAGTATCGAAACATTTTCAGAAAGGGGGAATAATGTATCGAAATTTTATTTGGAGCCAGTGGACAAGTAAGGGATAAAGGATGAAATAAGACGTCATATAACATAATTGGAAGATAATTTCAGAAGTTTATTGTTAATCTGAATCATCGTAGTCAGTGGACACGTCTGAACTTAGGTTTAGTTCTTCGATCAGCTGTTGTTTTCTTTGTCTACGCGTGTACATAAAAAGTTGCAGTTCATCCGCAGCCGCATCAACATCCGGTGAAGACGGTGCGCGTTCAGTGTTTGGATTAGGTTGTACGGGTGCAGAAGAACTACCTTCGCCGGCGTTGATGTCGTCAAACTTAACATGTAAATGGACGTCTGTAGCTCCGACGGAATTGAGGCGGTCATACATGTTACGAACGTCTGTTTCGTTCGTAAGCTTCATAACGTAGTGTGTTTTGTTTGCTGACGGTGTTGGGATTCGACATTCCATGGAAGAAATTTGTTTGTGGCCGTGTTTACTAACCTCGATTGTTGTCAACTGTATTAAATCTTTTAGTGACATTTTGGTGGTGATTGTTGACTGAAAAAAAGTATCGAGAAAATAAAATGTTGCCTGAAATTTGGCCATAAGGTGAGCAAAGATTGGGCTCGGTGTTTAGAGAGAATTTGGAATGAGTAAGTGATGGTGGAATTCGTGGGTATTTATAGGAAAGCAAAACACCACATAAGTAAATTTAACTGGAATGAAAACTTTAATTCGCATTTCATTTAACAATACTTTCTTTTTACAATAGTATAGAAACATATTTAGTAAGTTGGAATAATGTTGCCTGCAAGTATCGATAATTTTTATCGTCCTGTACAGAAAGAATCGATATTTTCGAGCAGATTCGGTAACGTATCAGGGAATTTAACAACGGTATCGAAACATTTTCAGAAAGGGGAAAATTGTGTCGAAACTTTATTTACAGTAACCTATGAGAATTCATTGTTTCTGAAAGTATCGATAAATTTTATCGTGAAGGAAAGAAAGAATTGATATTTTCGCGCAGATTTGGTAATGTATCATGGAATTTTACAACATGATCGAAACTTTTTCAGTAGAGGGAAAAAATGTATCGATAATAAAATAGAATTTATTGCACGTTAACTTTGTAGGAAGGAATAAATAAATTGCTCTAAATTGCTTCAGTTTTCTGACAAAAGTATCGATATATAATTTCTACCGACATTATTACTTTCTACCGATAAGTTCTCAGAACAAAGTTCCGATATTTATTTCGTAAATATATTTACACAATTTCGACCTATATTGATCCGAATTCCAATTTTACTTCAACTACCCAATACTACATTACCAAAAAATTAGGGTTTCGACAACATACCTTTTACTTCAAAGTCCCCAAACCCTATACCTATCCTTTCGATTCTGATACAACAAATTAGGCTTTCTGTAAATGCAACCAAACTCGGGTCGATTTCACAGCAACCAAACTCGGGTCGATTTCAAATACTCTCCTCTCTTAGGTTTTCTGTAAATGCAAGCAATACAAAGAATACTTTTAACCGGTTATATCATTATGATATATATGATCGATACAATTCCCAAAAGTTTCGATACGTTTTTGAATTGTGTCGATTCTTTCGACACCAAACAATAAATCCGGTAAAGATTTACCGGTTACATTATATGAATTAATAATGTAATCGGTTATGTTTTACCGGTTAGATTATATGAATTAAATGTCGATATTGTCGACATTTTTTTTCAACCACGGTTACGTTGGTGTTCAAAAAGTTTCGATAATGATTTATAAAGTATGGATACTTTCGAAATAATATATCCGGTTAGATTTACCGGTTAGATTATATGAATTAAATATCGATTCTTTTCTGCACGTTCTAAATTAAATATCGATTTTTACGACATTTTTTTTCAACCACGGTTACGTTGGTTGGTGTTCAAAACGTTTCGATAATGATTTATAAAGTATGGATACTTTCGAAATAATATATCCGGTTAGATTTACCGGTAAGATTATATGAATTAAATATCGATTCTTTTCTGCACTCTCTTAATTAAATATCGATTTTTTCGACATTTTTTTCAACCACGGTTACGTTGGTATTCAAAATGTTTCGATAAAGATTTATAAAGTATGGATACTTTCGAAATAAACAACAAATTAGGCGCTACCGAATATATTGAAATTCGGATCAACATAACCGGTAATTTTACCGGTTTTATTATAGTCCAAATGTCTGAGTGCCCATCCGCTCCAACTTAACAACAAATTAGGCGCTACCGATTATATTGATATTCGGATCAACATAATCGGTAACTTTTACCGGAAACATGATCTTTAACCGGTCACCGCCCTAGCCGGTTACGCCGTATATTAGCCGCATACTAGGCGCCGTACCGCAGAACCTCCCATAAAAAGGGCAATGTTACATCTACCCACTTGGTCATCTACCCAGCTGAGGTGGCACATGACATGCCAGCTAAAATAAATATAATTGAAAAAAATTAAAATATCTTTTACCAATAAACAATTTTTAAGACTATAAATGCAATGCAATTAATACATCTTTTATTAATAAACAATCTTTAAGACAATAAATGCAATACAATTAATACATCTTTTAACTATAAACACTTTTCTTTAAAAAATATTCAATTATAGAATTAAGACTTAAATGAAAAATAAGTGCTCAAACTATATTATTTTTTAACTTTAAGCGCCTAAAGTATTTTTTGCTAAAAATAGGTTCCTAAAATTTTAACTGTTACAATTTTAAGTGCCCGAACGTTTAAAAAAATCGTTACCCGATAAGAACTTGACACGTGGCATGTTTATTTATTATTATATTTAAAAAATAAAATGAATATAATTTAAAAAACTCAAAATTTTCAAAATTCTAAAAAAGTCCCAAATAGCTAATACCCAAAACTACAAAATTTTCAAATTGCCACCGCTGCCGCCACTGTCGTCATCGTCGGACACCACAATTGCAGTTTTCGAATCACGCCGTCCATTTCCTCCAACCACCCAATGCCGACAACATTCGGTAAGAGTGTCAATCAGACGACGTTCGAATAGAACCATTCGCGTTCACCGTCCAATTGGCACGCCTCATGTTAATTACTGACGATAGGTGGTTGGGCGTGGGCAGAGGGATCTGACGACGGTATTGGCTGTGTCCAAAGACGACGACGGTGGTGGCAACGGCGGTAATTTGAAGAATTTGTTGTTTTTGGTATTAGGGATTTGAGACTTTTTTGGAATTTTGAGTTTTTATATATATATATATATATTTAATTTTTAAAATAAAAATAAATAAACATGCACATGTCACATTCTTATTAGGTATCGATTTTTTAAACGGTCATGTACTTAAAATTGTAATGGTTGAAACTTTAAGCACATATTTTTACAAAAAAAAAAAAACACTTTAGGTAGCACCTAAAGTTCAAAAAGGTATAGTTTGGGTACTTATTTTTGTATTAAGCCTAGAATTAATTACAACAAATAAAATATTTATGATAAAATATTAGTATAATTTAAAATATGCTTGATATACAAATAAGTGTCTAAACTATACATATTTTTAAATTTAGGTGCCTAAACTATTTTTTTGATAAAAATAGTTGTCTAACGTTTCATTTTGTTAATTTTTGATGCCTAAACTTTCAATCAATTACTGTTTTAAGGTTGTGTTGTTAAAGAAATTCATCACTCAATAAGATTTAGACACATGGTATTTTGACACATGGTATCAATCACTATTTTAAAATATATTTATTTTCATTTTTTTAAAATATAAAAACATGACACATGTCATGTTTTGATTGCATAACGAAAGTTTTTAATGGTCGTTAACGGCCAATCACCTAAAATTAACGAAATGAAACTTAGGTATGTGTTTTTAACAAAAATAATAATTTTTTAACATATCCAAAAAATAGAAAAACTAAAAAATAATTTAGACACATAAAATTAAAAAAAAATGTATAGTTTGAGCACTTATTTTTTTATTAAGCCTTTAAAATAATCATTTTAATTTTTATTATTCAAAACAAATTTCATTTAAAAAATAGAAAAATCATAACATTAGCACTGTGCAAATAAATTACTTCATTCTCCTTTTAGCATTATACAACCATAAGTAGTCTAAGGGGGTTGTTTTTCATAGAAACTGAAGCTTAAAATCTTATGGTTCATATATGATATTTTATTTTTAATTTGATTGAAAACAATAGTAACCTTGTGGCACGCTTTTCTCTCTACTCTTTGTGGCACGCTCCTTTCTTCTTATCTTTTTTCTTTTCTTCCCTTCGTGTTTATTCACGGTTTCTTACAACACTCATGGCTGAGGTAGAGACAGATCTGGCAAACCTTTCTCTTGCTGATGGAAAAGACGAAGTTCTTCAATTGGAGCCGGAGGCGTCTGTGATTGAGCCGTTCATTGATTTCTGTTTTGTGGGAACGTTCCTTACTTCCAGTATAATCCATTTCGTGTCTATGCGAGCAACTCTTGCGAATGTCTGGAGGCCCCACGAGGGGATTGCAATCTCGGATCTAGGGGAGGGACGGTTCTTATTTCGTCTTTTTCATCCTTTGGACGCTGATAGGGTAGAAAATGGTGGACTCTGGAATTTTAACTCGCATTTACTCGTGTTACATAGGTTACAGAGAGGGGAGGATCCGACCCTGGTTCCGTTGAATTTTTTGGATTTTTGGGTGCTAGTTCATGACGTCCCACATGGTTTTATTTCGGAGCGAATTGCAAGATCTTTGGGCAACTTCATTGGTTCATTCATAGAATATGATGCGGCTGCCATTTCTCTTGGTTATAAGAGGATAATGAGAATTAGGACTAAACTGGATATCTGTCTGCCATTAAAAAGGAGGAAAAAAATATTGCTATCAAACGGCACTGAACACTATGTCCGTTTTGAGTACGAAAAACTGGGTTTGTTCTGCTTCCTTTGTGGCAAATTGGGACATGGAGAGAATTTTTGCTCCATACATTTTTCTCATAATGCCTCTACTCTGGTTCGTAACTGGGATGCTTCTCTAAGAGCTCCTCCACGGCGGGCGGCGTCCACCACGAGCCGTTGGTTGAGGGAAGCAGAATCAGTGGAATCACATTTATTCCTGAGATATGGTGCCGGTAATTCAGAAGGCGTAATTTGTGGATCCATGCAAACTGCACAGAATCAGGCCATTAGTCAAAATCTGGGTAAGACAAAATCTTTCCATACTGGGAAAGATTCCTGGCCCAGCTGGAATTCTATCAATCACAGGAATCAAATGGGGCCCAGTGGATCCAGTTTCCAATTGGGTTCTGATACTCTAATGTCCTGTGTGGATGAGGATAGCCCTATTGAACATGCTGAAGGGCTTAAACGACAACGTCCCCTAGCCCATTCTTCGGGAGTTACTTCGTCAGAGGTTTCAACCAAAGAAAATGATGTCATATCAGCCGACCTGCCGAACCAGGTCCGCCGGTCGCTATGAAGATCATCAGCTGGAATGTCCGGGGTTTAGGGAAATCCCGGACCGTAGGTCGTCTCAAACAGAGGTTGCGAGACGAAAATCATGTTATTATTTTTCTCATAGAAACAAAGCTTAGTAGTGAAAAGATGGCTCGTGTTCGTTCCCGTTTGGGTTTTCAGAATAGAATAGATGTAGCTGCGATTGGTAGGAGTGGAGGATTGTCCATAGGGTGGAAGCATTCATGTTTAGTAAATCTCCAATCTTTTTCAGCCAGGCACATAGACGTGATCATAGAGGATGATTCGGAGGGTAGAAAATGGAGGCTGACAGGTTTCTATGGAGCCCCGGAGGAGCAGTACAGAGCTGATTCCTGGAATTTATTACGATCGTTAAACCAGAATAATACTCTACCCTGGTTAGTCGTCGGAGATTTCAACGAGATCCTGCTGGCCTCGGAAAAACAGGGAGGATTAGTGAGAAGCGCAAGGCAGATGGATGCTTTCCGAAATGTTTTAGACGATTGTGCTCTTGATGATTTGGGCTATAGTGGTCCTTGGTTTACCTGGGAGAAAGGCAGAACCCATGCAAACAATATTCGTGAGAGGCTGGATAGAGGCGTTGCTAACTCCGAGTGGTGGGATTTATTTCCAGATTTCCAGCTGAAACACCTCTCTCACACGTTTTCGGATCACTGTCCCCTCTTAATTAACACGAGGGGTGCTCAGTCTTCGATAAAAAAGACCTGGCATTTTCGGTTTGAGGCCTCTTGGGTATTAGAGGAATCCTGTGAAGAAGAGGTGAAGCGGTTGTGGCTGAATTCTGGAGGCGAATTCCTTGACCGACTGCGTTATACCTCCAGCGGTCTTGATGCTTGGTTCAAGAAACTTCGGAGTGAAAAGAGATTAACGAGGAAAGACTTGACTGAGAAGTTAGAGAGACTGAACAACCTTATCCCCACAGATGATGTCTTGGGAGACATTCTGGACACAAAGATTGCGTTGAACTTTGAGATGGATAGGGAGGAACTTTACTGGGAACAACGGGCGCGGTCTAATTGGTTATAACACGGAGATAGGAATTCAGCTTTTTTCCACAGATTTGCCTCGCAGAGGAAACGGAAAAACAACATCAAAGGCCTACAGAACAGTGAAGGAGAAACAGTCTCAAGTGAAGAGGAGATGCACTCAATAGCCCGTGAGTATTTTATTTCCTTATTCTCTTCAAAAAATAGCACTCGGTTTGATCATGTTATCGAGAAGGTTGCTGGTTGTATCTCTGAAAGCATGAACCAAGTGCTGTTATCGGAATGGACGGAGGAGGAGATTTTTTTGGCTGTTAAATTAATGAATCCGTTAAAAGCAGCAGGGGAAGATGGATTGGGTGCTTTGTTTTATCAACGGTTCTGGCATATCCTCGGCAAAGATGTTGCCCACTTTTGCATAGCTATCCTCAGAGGTGACCTTTCTATGTCCGAAATTAATCATACTTGAATTGTTCTAATTCCAAAGGCTTCTAATGCTGCTTCAATGGACAAGTAAAGACCAATAAGCCTTTGTAATGTCCTGTTTAAAATTGTTTCAAAGTGTGTGGCAAATAGACTTCAGGGTTTCCTTTCCCCTTGTATTGACGAGGCACATAGTGCATTCGTTCTGGGACGTTTGATCTCGGATAATACCCTTCTGGCCTATGAACTGATCCATTTCATGAGGAGAAGAAGATGTGCTAAAAAAGGCTATGTTGCTTTGAAACTTGATATGAGCAAGGCTTACGACCGCGTGGAATGGGGTTTCCTAGAAGCTATTATGTTAAAGATGGGTTTTGCTTCAGAATGGGTGTCTTTGGTTCTAAGATGTATAACGACGGTCTCTTATTCTGTCGTGATCAACGGTTCGGTCGGGGAGAGCTTCACACCCTCGAGGGGCCTAAGGCAGGGTAACCCATTAAGCCCGTTCCTCTTTGTTATTTGCAGTGAGGGGCTTTCTGCTCTCTTAAGACAAGCTGCATCCGTAGACAATATTATTGGCATCCGCATTACAAGAGGAGCTCCTTTGATATCTCATCTGTTTTTTGCGGACGATAGCCTCATTTTCTGTGAAGCTTCTACTCGGGGTGCTACCCAAATCAATGGTATTCTTCAGAATTATGCAAGGAGCTCGGGACAAGTTATAAATATGGAGAAGTCGGGGGTTTTTTTTCAGTTTGAATGTGCTAGACGATACGGCAGATGATGTTCGACGTATCTTGGGCGTGAGGCACAGCATAAACCCAGAGAAATATCTGGGCTTACCTCTGATAGTTGGTAGGAATAAAAGAAAGGCTTTTATGTCTCTCCGGGACCGGTTTATAAGCTGCCTATCAACAAGATGTGTTAGAGTTTTATCTCAGGGGGGAGGAAGTTTTCATAAAGTCCATATTGCAGGCTATTCCGATGTATTCCATGAGCTGTTTCTTGTTACCGATTTCTTTTTGTCACGAGCTGGAGCAAATCCTGGCACGCTTCTGGTGGCAGCACTCACAAGACCGTCGGGGTATTCATTGGTGTTCGTGGCGGGATTTGTGTTTAACGAAGGATTTGGGAGGATTAGGTTTTAGGGATTTCACAAAATTCAATGTTGTACTCCTTGCGAAACAGGGCTGGCGTATTCTTCAGAACCCGACATCTCTTGTAGCAAGACTTCTTCGGGCCCGTTACTTCCCAGAAGGTACATTTATGAAGGCCCGTTTAGGAACTACTCCCTCCTTAACGTGGAAGAGCATCTGGAGTGCTCGGGGTCTCCTTGAGAAGGGGCTGCGTTGGCAAGTGGGCTCGGGGGGCTCGATATCCATTTGGAATGACTTTTGGTTACCGGCCCAGGAACCTAAGTTAGTCTCTACGGCTGAAACTGCAGGCCTAACCCATGTTTCGGACCTAATTGAACCGGAAGCCAGAGTTTGGAAAGAGGAGCTTATCCTATCAGTTTTCAATACAACAGATGCTGAGGATATCTTAAGTATTCCTATAGCTAATCAAGTAACCTCGGATAGACAGGTGTGGTGCGAAGAACAAACAGGCATTTATACAGTAAAGAGCGGCTACAAAAAACTAATCCCAGCAGTACACATGCGCAATGAAGATAAAGAGGTGCTCAGGAAACTGTGGAAATCAAAATGTCCATCAAAAGTAAACATTCAATGTTGGAAATTTATCAAGAATTTTGTTCCGACTAAAGCCAACCTTTGTCATAAACGTGTTACAAACAATGTGGTGTGTGCAAGATGCAACCTGGAGCCAGAGGATTCAATTCATGTGATTCGGAATTGTTGGTTCGCGAAAGAAGTATGGAAAGGTATGAATTTTCAGACAACGTATCCTATTCCTACTCCGTTTTTACATGATTTACCGGCTTGGCTTAACAGTTTATTAGATCACTTTGGTACCACAAATTATGAAGGTATACTTTTTACGATTTGGGCACTATGGCATGCGCGAAACAAATTTGTTTTTGAGAATATTACCCAGAAACCAGAGGATGTCATTACTTGGGTTAAAAGTTACCTGCTGGAATTGGGTATCATCTCGGCAAGAATGCAACATCGGCAGAGTGTTGATATGAAGCCTTGGTCGCCACCTCCTCCGAATTCGGTCAAATTGAACTTCGACGCAAGCTTCAAGACTTCAGATAGGGTTGCATGTCTGGGCTTGGTCATCCGAGACGAGGAGGGCTTTATCCTAGGGGCGCAGTGTCTTCTCTTGAACCATGTCTCCTCTAATTTTGCGGCGGAAGCATGGGCAGCAAAAAAGGGAATCGAATTAGCAATTGATCTAAGGTTAAGGAATTTGGTTATAGAAGGGGACTCTTTGACAGTGATTAAAAAACTACGTTCCAAGGGTCCAGATTCATCAAATATTAGTGTAATAATGGCCGATGCTAAACAACTTCTAGGGTGTTTGGATTCTTACCAGATCTCCTTCATACGCCGTGGAGGGAACAGAGTCGCGCATGAACTGGCCCGTGAGCGTCTCAGCATCGCCGTCGACACAACATGGGTTGAGGAAGCTCTAGATCGTATAGAAGCCCTAGCCGCCGAGGATCGTCGCTGTGCAGAACCACCGTGAGGTTCAAACCTCTCTTTTCTATCTAAGAATCAGGATCCCTATGCATGTTCGTCCCCGATTCTTAGGTTGTGTCGCCTCCACCCAGATCTTCATCACAGATCACCTTCTCTTTCTCGCCGTGGCGTGGTGGTCGGAGTGCGTCCATTGTCGGTCTAGCTTTCCCCTTTTTGATGCCGTGTGGGGGTTTTACTTTTAAGTGTTTTGTTTTTGTTTATGCTTTGTTGAGACAGATAGGCTTTAAGTGTTTTAAGTCTTTTGTGTCGGTCGGTTTTCATCCGACCCTTCAGTTTTTCTTTTTCTAATAAATAAAGCTAGCTGGCATATTCAAAAAAAATAGTAACCTTGTTGTTTGCTTGTTGGGTTATTGAAGAGCTGAAAAAATTAGAAATTTTAAATTCAAGAGAAAAGTGAAACATATTGTCGTTTATTAAGTTGAACAATATCTAAATAAAAATATAAATTTAAAATACTAAAATCATAACGTTGATTAAAATCTCAGTGTTTAACAAATATCTCAACTTAAATAATTTTTTTAAAATATAAAATTAAAATACTAAAATCATGATCCAAATATGTAAATTTAATTTATTGCATACATAATTTATATGTAAAAACAAAGATGAATATATAGTAAAATTAATTCATTTTAACATGTCGAATATTATCATTTATATCTATATTATAACATTAAAATCATGTAAAGATCTAGAGAGATAAATAATAAATGAAAGTTGAATATGTTTGAATGATTCATTTAGTGCATTTATGGTTATTTATATAAGAATAATAAATACATAATTTATTATCTTCCAACCAACCTGCCACATCAGCTGGGTAAGCTACCCAGTGGGTATATTAAGTTTTCTCCATACAAAAAAATTTGGGTGCAGAATTTCATTGAATTTGGCTGGAAATGAGCAAACATCTCGGGCTTTAACCACTGGGACAAGAGTAAAAGAGGTTTGCTATATAAATCGTAGAAAATTAGGGATTGAGTTAGATGAAGAAGAATATGGAAGATGGAGAAGGGGAGAAAAAATAAAAAAAAAGTATAAACATAGAGGACTAAATGTGTAATTATACAAATTGTTTTTATTTCGCTGGTCAAAATAGGATGGAAGTAATAATTTATTCTTCTTTTTATTGTGCCAAGTTAGCACACCGTTAGTGTCTAACGGAAATTAACACCCAAGTGACCAAAATTTAAAAAACAAAAACGTAAGTGACCATAACGATCAATTTTCAAAATCAATGAACAAAAGTGTATACGGGATAAAGGTAAGTGATCATTCCAATAGTTTACCCTAATAAAAAATGTATAATTCTTTGAAAAAAAAAATAATTTATATGTGATCACTATTATTACCAACAATAAATACGTTGCAAATCTTACAAGTGACATGAATGAACAATGTGGTGAGAAATTTGAGTGAGTTAATAAATGTAGGGCTTGGAACATGATTACCATGTACTTGTACCTTTAATATGTACGAAGTGGACCGTATCCATTCCGTATATATAATAATAATGACATAAAAATTCAAGTAGAAAAATGGATGGAAAGACCAAAAAGTGACATTGGCATTCCCAAATGACAATTCTTCAACTTAAGAATATATGTTATTAATTTTTCAAAAAAATATATATGTTATTAAAATTTTGAAAAAAAAATATAAAGGGATACATATTAAAATTATTCAGTTTGGTCAAATATGTATGTGATACACGAATTTTAATTCGGTACAATTTGAATAAATAAAATTTGATTTTAGTTCAATTATACATATTTTTTCAAATAAATGCATACATTTATTTTCATATTAGATATAGATATAATTATTTGTATACAAATATTTAAACATAAAACGATGTTATGTCGATATCAACTGTGAGAATCGAATGGAACCAAAAGTTCATATATAGCAATACACAAAATCAAAGTTCATGTATAGTATTACACATTTAACCAAAATTCTAGAGTAGATTTGATATTTATCCCAAAAATTACACCAATTCAAGCTCTAATTGGATTTTTTTAACATTGAACAGTGGCACTATATGATATTTCATACCGGAAACGTTGGAATTAAGAAATGGTAGGAAACATCATGTTTTTGAATTCTTCAAAATCAATCATGCCGTCTGAGTTGGTGTCGTAGTAGCAAATCATGTTTCTGCAATCTTTGCCACTCCTTTCATCCAACAAACCAAGTCTGATCAATACGCTCTGAAGCTCCTCGGAAGAGATGAAGCCATCGCCATTCAAGTCGAACACCTTGAAAGCCTTGGCAATGTCACTCTCTTCACCATCAGCAGCAGCAGCAGCATGGCCGTGAAGGAACACTTGGTCCTCATCACCACCACCATTTTCTGCCTCAATCTTCGTGTTCTGGTTCGAGATGGAATCGTAGAAGAAGATGAATTCATCAAAGCCCAGACATGGTAATCCGACTAAGGACTCCAGCTCTTGCAGGCTGAACTGAACTCCGATTCTCTCCAACAACCAGCTAAGCTCGTCCAAGCTAACCAGGCCATCGGCATTCTTGTCGAGCTTCTCGAAGATCCTTCGCAAGTCGTTCTTGGTGAGGGGAGACATGTTATCAAATATTTGAAGCTTTGTATTTCAGTGTATCTACGTAGGATGAAAGCAGAATGCAGGGGGCGTTGGTATTTATATCTGCAAATCACTGGGTAAGGATGCTTCATGGAAGCTTCCTATGGAAAATTTCTGGAAGGAAAGAAAATACTATTATTTATAGTTTGTGTTGAGCAAAAGATACGATCAATCTGAATTGTGGTCGTCATTTCTTTTAATCTTTTTCGTTGGTTTTATATGAAGGAAAGTCCTTTTCAAAAAGAATTACTGTCGGACGTAACATTAATTTGCCATTAATAAGCGAAGATTCTAGTACCAAATATTGGCTCTTCTAAAAATATCATTATATATAAGAAAATTTAACAATGTGTCGAACACTACTAACGATAAAAATCACTAATTGACCTACTTACTAAGGATGTTCATTTTGCTCCATCTTGTATGGATTCGAATCTCAGTATGTGAATGTAATATCTTCGTTTAATAAAAAATACCACTAATGATGAACATCGTTAAACATCATTAAATTAATTAATAAAAATTAAAAATCTTAAAGACTCAACATACAATTAATAATTATTTAAAATAAAATTTTAATTAAATTATTTTAATATATATTACATTTTTTAATTTTCTTTTCAAATAATTTGATCAAATAGGAATCATAGGCAATTCCTAAATTAAAAAACTCTAAATATTTTCCTTTGCCATTCCAACTGATGCTGTTAGCCACCGTCTGTCGATAAGATTGTCGTCGCCTCACCTCCGTCCCTGCATGATCGTCGGTCCCTGCCCTACGTACACATCGAACTTCACGTAATTGTTTCCTTTTACTTGAATGACGTACACAACAATGATCTCTTCTTCTTTCTCTATGCTCTTCCTCTTCATCGATATGGGAACTTTCATTATGAAACAACCATCCAAAACTCGACCGTTGGGCCTGAAATCATATACAAAAATTGAATTTTCGTTTTCTTTAAGTTGTAACATCTGACGAGTTTGTTTTGGCGGAATCGACGGCGAAGAATGACGGGCAAGATCGAACAATATGACTGCTGAGAGGGAGGCATGACGGCGACAATCTCGCCAACGGACGGTGGCTAACGACGGCGGCTGGAATGGTAAAGAAAAAATATTTAAAGTCTTTTAATTTAGGGATTGACTATGGTTCCTATTTGATCAAACTATTTGAAAATAATGATTAAAAATATGATATATATTAAACATAATTTGATTGTAATTTTATTTTAAATAATTATTAATTGTATGTTGAGTCCTTGAGATTTTAATTTTTATTAATCAATTTAATGATGTCCAATATTAGTGGTGTTCAACAGTGTTCAATGCATGTGGTAGACTCATCCATATATATATATATGGGATCAAGTTACATAGTGTAAAACTCATTTAGTTTTACACTAATCTATAACCATTGGATAAGGGAAATGGATGGATGAGATTAACAGTAAAAAATGTGAAGATTATCACTTGAGAAAAAAAGATAAGGAAATAATCTGAGCCATTAATTACCATCATCTAACGGTCCAAAAACTGTGTAAAAGTAATTGAGTTTTACATAGACCTGGCAAACTTGACCCGAGACCTGAAACCCGAACCGAATTACCCGAACCGAAACCCGATTTTGACCCGAACATGATGATTCGAAGTTGACATGAAACCCGAACCGAATCGAAATTTTTTGTTGAACCGAAATGGACCCGAACCGAATGGACCCGAACCAAATGCTACCCGAACCGAAAGCTGAACCGAATATCGACCCGATTTTAACCCGAATATCTATTTTTAACAATATAATAAATAATAAAATGAAGTATAGAAATTTGAGATCTTGGTGACCAATTTTATAATTTCATCATAAAATATAGCATAAAATTGAAATTATAGACTAAATTGACAATTTGGAAGTGGAGAAATTTGAGAGTTCAATGACCAATTTTATAATTATACCATATAAATAAATAGGGGTCAATTTTGGCTAAAAATTAAATCTTTGAAATTAAAATGAACGAAAATAACAATATATTAAATTAATAGACTAAATTACAAAGATTAGTTAATTTCAACTAAAAGTAAATTTTTAGAGACTAAATATCACTACGGGGAGGGGATTTCTATATCCGAAGTCTAAACCGTGGGAATACTTGTGACTAAATTAAATTAAACTAAAACTTAAAGTTGACTAAAATGTAACATTTTAAATGCAACATGACCTAAAAAGTAATTAATCTCTAGCTTAAAAAATTGGTGGCTTATTTCCCTCCAAAATTTTGTCTTTTCTCTCTCTATTTTTTCCAATTGTCTTTTTCTTTTCTTTTTTTCAATCTAGCTTAAAAAATTGGTGGCTTATTTCCCTCCAAAATTTTGTTTTTTCCCTCTCTATTTTTACCAATTGTCTTTCTCTTTTTCTTAATTTAATTGAGTTTCAATTTAGATTAATTTAATTGAAATTTCACATTTAGTTTTAAAATTATTTTAGTCATGTCCATGATTTATGCTTTTAGATTTTAGTTAGTTCAATTAGATCCTGAGTTTAATAAATTAATTCATTTCAGACATTATTATTATTATTATTATTATTATTATTATTATTATTATTATTATTATTATTATTATTATTATTATTATTAACTTTGATTTAATATAATTATACAAAAAAAATTATATGGATACATGAAGCTTTGATTTAAATATTTAATCAAATTCAAATGCATAGATTAACAAGTTAAATCAAAATTAATCTCATACACCAATAACTCTAAACTAAACCATAAATACTAAACCTCAAACCTTTAACCCAACTCAAATCGAATTGGCCCGAAAATTTAAATGTTGACCCGACCCGAAATTGACCCGATTTTAACACGAACCGAAAGCGACCCGAACGACCCGATTTTGACCCGAACTGAAAGTGACCGATCCGATATTGACCCGACCCGAAAACAACCGATCCGATTTTGACCCGATCCAATACCCGAACCGAATCCGACTCATCACAGACCCGAATTAGACCCGAACCCGAACCGAACCGAACCGACCCGAACCGAATCTAAATAGACCCGAAATGACCCGAACCGAACCCGAACCAAATGACCCGATTGCCACCTCTAGTTTTACACAATGTAAGTTGATATATATATATTCAATGCCTCAGTTTTAGAAAGTGACGAAAATTGGGGTAAGAGTTTGGGGGTCAACTTAATTTTTTTTAAAATTAGAGGCTTAAGTGAAAATTTTCAAAATTTTGGAAGGTTTAGCTAAAAATTTTAATAATTTTGAGAGATTTAATAAGAACTTTTAAAATGTTTTAGAAGAAATTTAATTAAAACATTTAAAATTTTGAATTTTAATATAAATTTTTAAAAATTTTGAAGGGACCAAATTGAATATTTCAAAAATTTTAAGGGTAAAATTCAAAATTTCCAAAATATTGGGGGGACTATGACCCGTTGTAGTCCTCTAAAGGATCTGTCTCTGGTCTTAGACGAAACTCCGGTTAAGAATTTGTGGGAGTTAAGTACATCTTTTAAAAATTTTAGAGACCAAGTTTTAATTTTCTAAAATTTTGGGGACCACGTCCACTAGTACCCACAAGCTTCCTCCTCTGTTCATGGTTTATATGTTGTAAAGATGAAACACGTGTCCACAGCATGCAACGTGAAATTATAGCGGCCATGGTCGGTTTGTCTGTCATACTCTAGCACGGGATGTATCAATGGATTTATCTATTCGGCTAAATTTGATAAAAAACATCCTCAGCCATTGAACTTTTATTTCATTACCTTGTAAAGACAACGTATTGATACGGTCCAAAGTAACCCATGTGTGTATCAAGGGCCGCTTCCTGGCAATGACACTGACAAATCTATGTCATCAAAATCAATCTCTAGGCCAATCATACTGCAGTGGTATGATCAACTTGCTGCAACAATGAGTTTGAAAATCTTTGGCTACAAATAACTTACAAATAATAAGGACGAGCATGAATTTAAGGTTAAAAGGGTAAAATATAAATTTTTAAAAGTGAAGGATAAATTTATAAATAATTATATTTTTAAATATTTTATATATAAGAAAAAATGAGGGCCAGGGCAATTGTTTTTCCCACAGCCCACGTACCTCCGTCCATGCAAATAAATGCATAATGTCAGGGCGGATGCATATGGGTCTCATGGGAAAAAAATTTATAAAAAATTTAAAAATTTATTTTACCTACTTATTTATAAAAAAAAATGGTATATTAAAATTTTGAACTCTATTTTTAAGATTTTGGATCCGTCATTGCATAGTGTTAAGAGTTATTTCCACTTCATTTCTGAGAAATCAATATCCTTCCTTTCATTTCTTCATTTATCATGAGGATCGAATTAGGATGTTTAATTTCAAAATTAACGGGATATAAAAAAGTATTTAATTAAAAAAATAATATTAAAATTTAATTTGTCAAGTTTTTAAATTGGTAGAGATTTAATACATATTTAAAAAATAAGGGACCAATATTTAATTCAACTAATACAAAAAAAAAAAACAATTAAACCAAAAAAGTTGAAAGGGCTAAGCCCCTCCCATGTTCTATGTGTAGTTCCCTCCTTAATTATAATGGATATTCAAACCCTTGTGTGCATCAAGGGCCGCTTGCTACTTGCTAGCACTGACACTGACATTTCTCTCTTAAAAATCAATGTACGGCCAATAAGACTGCTGTGGTAGTTGCAGTTTTATGAACAACTTGTTGCAACAATGTGTTTGAATATCTTTGGCTACAAATAATCACATTGATTTGGTACACTCAAATCTCAATCAGAGTAAAGTAGGAATGTTTATAACTTCATAAAGTAATCATCCATAAATCAAGTTGGTAGTGGGTCTACTGCAGTACAACTTCACAAGTATTCCAAGTAGTAAATATGCAGCAGTTTAAGAACATCAAATATGCAGGAAAATGTGACCAGAAAGCAAGGTAGAGAGAATTTGGAACCATAATCTCCAGTGTTGTTACTTCCTCTCTTGTAAGTTTGGCTGCATTGGCTGCACTTGGAAGCTCAAAGGCATCTGCGAGCTGTACTCCTGTGCCCGCTGGTATCCATCATCCATCTGCTCTCTTGAATTTTCATAACCCATTTCTTGTTGATTCTACAAAATATCAAGAGAGGGAGATTGTATGTTATAATATAAATTATAAACCATTCATGAAATTAGACTATGGGGCTGAGGAGGAGTTTCAGACAAGAACATGAATGCTTCTTACTAATGTACTGTACATAATAAAGAGTGAGTTATCAGTATTAGAATACAAGGATAAACAAAGAGGGAGAAATCAAAGGCCTTTTACCCTTTACTGATCTATCAAAGATCCTTGCTAGTCTTAGGGTTTTCTACTCTTCAAGAAGGATGGCAAACGGGGTGAGTAGATGCGGATATCCCTCCCTTATGTCTATACCTACATAAAATTTTTATATATATCACCTACGACAGGTATAATTTTTAAATTCATATCCGTCCACATAAGTATATTCTCAAATTCACCCTCACATTCGCTACACAATTGGGTACTCACCACTCAACCTATGTCCGTCCATAGCCACCAAACATGCCCGTCAAGCAGCCACTAATAGAAAATATAATGAAAAAATTATTTTTTTAAGCTAAATTAATTGAGTAAGGAATTTATACCCTAAGATTTGAGCAAATTGCAAGGCACGACCCTTCCGAATCATAAAGTTTGGAGAATAGCTCGTGAACTTATCATTGAATTCATAATGGTCTGGAATTCATATTATGAGTAGTGAGAGGGCGAATATGGGGCGGAAAAAGTCTCAAATCCATCACCTACCTACTACACACAACCATAATGACTTTTGACATCCATACTCGTCCACTATCCACCAAACTCATACCCATATAGCCCACTACCCACTAAATTCATACTCATGCCTGCACCAACTGAGACGAATATAATACAAAATCTACCAAATTGTATCCGTCTACCCTCCCAAATTATGTCAACTGCAGTATGCATTGTGATCGGTTAGGCCTTACTGGTAGGGACAGAACTAGAAAAAAAGATAATGGGAAGAGTGAAATTACCTAAATACCTATATAAGAAGTATTTAAATAAAAATAATAATGGGCTAAATGCTTGTCTTGTATAAGATTTTAATTGTCTGAGACCTAAAATAGAATTAAATTAAAGAAGTTGGAGGTGAGACAAGGCCCCTCCCTGACTATTGATCTTACGTCTAGTGAATGCCTATGTATTGATAGAAAGTCTCTAACTTTGTATCCCCTACTGGGACACTGGAGCTAAAATGACACAGCACCAGTCTTCGACATGGAAAAAGATATGCTTTGTTCAGATGAAGGATAACCTTGATCAAGGTTATCCTAAATATGGTTTAGGCCATAGAGTGTGCATGCCTAAATATGGGGGTGATTAATCTGCAAAAGTAAAACATTCCTAGCAAAATGATGGTGGAGATTTGTGAGGGCATCTAAGATTGTTTATAAATATGCTAAATTGACTTGAAAACAATCTTTTATTAATAAAGTTGTAATAGAAATGAAGTTTTGTATTAAAATTCTTGTATCACAACAGTAACAAGGTGCACTCTGAAGCAACCTCAGAGTATCAGTCAAGTTCGGACATATAGTGGGTAGATGTTGGCACCGTTTTAACCAAAGTTTTAAGGGAGCCGCTTCACAAAAATCTAGACAATGTATAAATCTGCAAGCAAACACATGCTACTATCTCTCATTTTCTTTTAAACATGGTTATAGTCCTTATGTTAATTCTTCTGCAGGACTTGACACAGTTGCAGATGATTCAAAAGGGAAATTAGTTCAGGTCAACACCTTGATTGTTTCAGACAGAGTGACAGTTAACACCAAATGGTTTCCTGACTATGGAGCCACTCACTAATATAGGCCCTATCAACTACGATAAAATTGTTGCATCGAGAAAATTTGAAAACAATTGAAATAAATAGAATTAATATCGGGAACTATATGATAAAATAAAAATTGAAAATCAAAATAGAATATGATGCCATAGAAAGATGCCTTAAGAGCCTTTTTTTTTTTTTGCTCGGCAAGTTATTTTTATTAAGAATAATAAACTTGGACTGTATGCCTCATTAAAAACTTACTCAATCCTTAAGAGTCCATTGAATCAAAAGATTCATTGAACTCCTTCAAACGGTTCTAATCTCCCCTCCAAGATTGATTCTTGGCAAGTAGAAGGTTGAAGACTATTCCTAATGATCCTTTAAGAAGGATGAGTGAAACAACTTCTAAACAAAATTCTTACAATATAATTCACTCAAAGAGTACTTAAAATTCATTCAAAAAACTTGGTGTGTTACATGAAATGACCAGTCATTTTACATATTGTTTTGAGAGACTGTTCGTGAACTAAATCTCGTAAATAATAATTTTTCTAATTTATTCCTCAAAATCAATCTACCACTGATAAAATAACATCTTGATTGCTAATTATGTTATTCCCTAAGAAAAAGAAAAAAATGTTGAAAATACTCTTAAGTGTGAACAAAGGAACTAACAAAAAAGATTGGATATGAATTTGAGTTGATTTAATAGAGTGATCTACTTAAGTAATTAAAATGAAACTGAGATGAGATCTATTAATTGGTCGAATAGTCAAGGATAGTTATATTGTCTCATCTTGTATGAGTTCGAATCTTGACATTTATCTCTAGAATGTAAAAAACCTCCCTACTTAATTAAAAACAATGAAATTGAGATAAATTAGCCACTAAACAATGCTTGGCTCAAGTATGAAGTATAAAACTTTAATAAGATCCATAGATGTCCATTAGACTAATTATCAAGAATAAACAGTTATAGGTTGTTAGTTAGTTTTGTTTCCAGCTAAGCTTGGTCAACTTTTGACTTTTCTTTTATTCACCTTGTATAAAACGGTGAGTTTTGGATTAAGTTTGTATTCGATTTTACCTTTATCAGTTTAATAAAAGTTATACGTTTCTTTTCTCTCTCATCCAACCCCGATAATTCCCAAATTCAAGAATCTCAGAATTCTTTCAAACCCTAATCGAAAACCTCAAGAAAATTCAATCATCGATTCACGATTTCAACATGGTATCAGATGAATCTTCGCACTCCCATCCTGAATTGCTTCGATTCAAGAATGATGATCCTGCTGATGAATATTATATTCATCCTAATGAGAATCCGGCGCTGGTTCTCACTTCTTCTCTTCTGAGTGGCGGCAACTATCACGGCTGGGCACGCTCAATGAGGATGTCGCTCATATCAAAGAACAAGTTTTCTTTCGTTGATGGCTCGATTAAAGAACCCAAGAAAGATGATCCTAAATACCAGGCGTGGATGAAATGCAACAACCTGGTACTGTCGTGGTTACAGCGCGCTTTGAATCAAGAAATCGGGCAGAGTGTGCTGTGGTTCGATCGGGCGTATGAGCTTTGGAAGGATCTTTTTGACAGATTTAATCAAGGAGACCTCATTCGTGTATCAGATTTGCTTCAGGAATTTTATTCCTTGCAACAAGGTATTCTTTCCATCTCTGCTTACCATACGCAATTGAAGGTGTTGTGGGACGAAATCTGTAATTTGCGTCCGCTATCTAGTTGTTCTTGTCTTGCTTTGAAGTATAGGTCAGAAGATTTTCTTCTGCGTTTTCTTAGGGGTCTTAATGAGAACTTCTCAGTTCCTAAATCCCAGATATTAATGACCAAACCTTTACCATCTGTTAATGAAGTCTTTGCTATCATGATACAGCATGAAAGATCTGTTGTTCCTATGGTTACTGATTCTAATATACTCCTTGCTGATAGAAATACTCTTCGAAATATAGATCAACATGTTCCTAGGTTTGAAACCAAGTCTGGTTCTGGTTCTTCTAGGAAGTTTTTCAGTAACAATGCTTCTAAAAGACCCCTGTGTATTCATTGTGGATTGTATGGGCATACAATCGAAAAGTGTTACAAAAAGCATGGTTTTCCCCCTGGTTACAAAAGTAGAGGTCAGCAGAGTAGGGCTAATGCTGTAGGGTCTTCTGATCATAATAGTTTTGATGAGTCTGGGATAGTTAGTCCTACCTTGTTTACAAAAGAACAATATGAGAGTCTTTTGTCACTTATTCAAGAAAGGGGTTCTGGTGCTCCTGGTGGAATTTTTGCAAATTCTGACAGCAAGATAAATGCTTTATCTTCAGTCTTTGATGGGCCAGCTAAGGATTCAGGTATGGTTTTTGCTTGTAATTCTGATGTTTTTTCTGCTTCCTGGATATTAGATTCAGGGGCAACAGATCACATTGTTAATTCAATGAAATATTTTGTTTCTTTCTCTCCCGTAACACATAAATGTGTAAAGCTTCCTAATAATGAAGTAGTCAATGTGACACATATTGGAACTGTTAGGATTTCTGAGAATCTGTTGTTAAATAATGTCTTTTATATTCCTAACTTTGGTTTCAATTTGGTTTCTGTGTCTCAATTGACTAAGGATAATTCTCTATGTTTAATCTTTTCCTCTGGTTTTTGTTGTATACAGGAACTTCTTACTTGGAAGACGATTGATTTAGCTAAGCTTGTCTCTGGTTTGTATGAGTTGCAGGTTTCTTCTGTTTCTTGTGTTTCCAATAGTTCTGTGGTTGTTTCTAATTTTACTAATAGTAAAATAGCTTATAATAAGTCTGAGGATAATCTTTCTGTTGTGCCTTTTGCTGTTCATGATTCTGTTGATAATAATTCTTGTGTAAATGTTTCAGCTGATAGCAATTCTGTTGTGGTTATTGATAATTCTTGTGTAAATGTTTCAGCTGATAGTAATTCTGCTATATGGCATGCTAGATTAGGGCATCCCTCTAAACAGAGGATGCATTCCTTTTCTAACTTGCATTCTGAGATTTCTTCTTCTCCGAATATTGATTGTGAAGTCTGTCATGTTGCTAAGCACAAAAGATTGCCTTTTGTGCCTAGTACTTCTGTTTCTGTTTCCATCTTTGATCTTATACATGTAGATGTATGGGGACCTTTCCCAATTAAGAGTATATATGGACATACCTATTTCTTAACCATTGTAGATGACAAAAGTAGGTTTGTTTGGGTTTATCCCATGAGGTTAAAGTCTGAAGTTGGGAACCTTATTCCTCAATTCTGTGCTCTTGTAGAAACTCAGTTTTCTAAGAAAGTTAAGTGCATTAGGTCTGATAATGCTAAAGAATTTGAAATGCTAAATTTCTTTAAGAGTAAGGGGATCATTCACCAACAGTCTTGTGTTCATACACCTCAACAAAACAGTGTTGTTGAAAGGAAACATCAACACTTGCTTGTTGTGGCAAGAAGTTTAAGGATTCATTCTAATTTGCCTTTGCAGTTTTGGATTGATTGTGTTCTTCATGCTGCTTATCTCATTAACATCACTCCTACTCCAGTTTTAGGAAATTTAACTCCTTTTCAGATTCTTTTTCAACAGAAACCTAAGTTTTCTCATTTAAAGGTCTTTGGATGTTTAGCTTTTGCATCCATTTTGCCTAAACCTAAAACCAAACTAGACCCTAGAGCTAAAAAGTGTATCTTTATAGGGTATCCTAGAAATATAAAAGGTTTTAGACTCTTTGATCTTGAAAATAAAGAAGTGTTCATATCTAGAGATGTTGTCTTTTCAGAACATTTGTTTCCCTTCAGTACATCTAGTTCTTTAAATGATGCTATTCTGCCAAATTCTGATGATAATCATTTTCTAGATGATGAAAATTTGAATTTTGATCATAATCATCATTCTTCATTAAGGGGGGTGTTTCTGTTAGTAGTGATGTATTTCCTAATGATAATAACAGTCAAGATGTTTCTGTTGGCAATAGTACAGATAATTTTCAGCATCATTCTTCTGTCCCTAGTACATCAATGTTGCCTGGATCTGCATCACATGATTCTGCTATTCAACAGCAGCAGAAGAACATTCCTACTAGAACTCGATCTTCCAGACAAACTCAGTTGCCTGCCAGATTGAAAGACTTTCAAGTCAGTTTACCAAAATCAAAATCTTCCCCTCATTCCATTGCTCAGGTGCTATCATATGATAACATTTCTCTTCCTTATCAGTCATATATTAATTCTGCTGCTATTGTTTCTGAGCCTAAAAATTACAAACAGGCTATTCTTCATGATTGCTGGAAACAAGCAATGCATGAAGAAATAAAAGCCTTAGAAAAAAAATGAAACCTGGGAGTTAGTTTCTCTTCCCCCTGGAAAACAAACTATAGGATGCAAGTGGGTGTATAAGGTGAAATTAAAGTCTGATGGTTCTTTAGAACGCTACAAAGCTAGGTTAGTAGCTAAAGGGTATACTCAACAAGAAGGGGTAGATTATTTAGATACTTTTAGCCCAGTAGCAAAAATCACAACTATTAGATCTCTCCTAGCTATAGCAGCTGCTAAAGGTTGGAAACTTCAACAGTTAGACATTAACAATGCCTTTTTGCATGGGTTCTTAACTGAAGAAGTTTACATGGATGCTCCTCCTGGTTTTCAAACTTCACCAGGATTAGTTTGTAAGTTAAAAAGAAGCCTTTATGGCCTAAAACAAGCAAGTCGCAAGTGGAATGAAAGATTATCTGTTGCTTTAATAGAACAAGGTTTTAAACAGGCTTCTGCTGACAATTCTTTATTTGTTAAGGGTGCTGATACTGATTTTATTGCTTTAGCAGTGTACGTTGATGATATTATCCTTGCAAGTCCTTGTTTGTCTGCTATTCATAATATCAAAACTTTTTTAAATGATACTTTTAAAATCAAGGACTTAGGAGATTTGAAATTTTTTTAGGGCTTGAGGTTGCTCGATCTAGTAAAGGTATAAACTTGTGCCAACGTAAATACACTCTTGAACTTCTTCAAGAATCTGGCTTCATAGATTCTAAGCCTGTCAGCACACCTATTTTACCTAATTCTAAGCTATCTAAAACTGATGGGGAACCTCTTTCTGATATTTCTTCATATAGGAGGTTAATAGGCAAGCTGTTGTATCTTACAAACACTAGGCCAGATATATCATATGCTGTTCAACAACTTTCCCAATTTCTTGCTGCACCTACTAGTGTTCATCTAACAGCAGCGCATAGAGTTTTAAGATACTTAAAAGGTTCTCCTGGACAGGGATTGTTTTTTGCTGCTGATAATTGTTTAAAAATTAATGCTTTCTCTGATTCTGATTGGGCTTCATGCCCAGATTCAAGAAAATCCATAACAGGATTTTGTGTTTTCATTGGTACTGCTTTGGTTTCTTGGAAATCAAAGAAACAGCAAACAATTTCAAGGTCTAGCAGTGAAGCTGAGTATAGGGCTCTTGCTTCAGTCACTTGTGAAATTCAGTGGCTTCTTTATCTTTTCTCAGATTTACATATTGTTATTCCCCCTGCAAATGTGTTTTGTGATAATCTTTCTGCTATAAAAATTGCAGAAAACCTTGTCTTTCACGAGCGGACAAAGCACATAGAGATTGATTGTCATCTCGTTCGTGAAAAGCTTCAACAAGGGATTCTGGTTCTTCTTCCCGTCAGAACTCACAACCAAGTAGCTGATTGTTTTACGAAAGCTCTGTCTACATCTACATTTCTTGACTCTAAATGCAAGTTGGGCATTCAAGATCTCTATGCTCCAACTTGAAGGGGGCTATCAAGAATAAACAGTTATAGGTTGTTAGTTAGTTTTGTTTCCAGCTAAGCTTGGTCAACTTTTGACTTTTCTTTTATTCACCTTGTATAAAACGGTGAGTTTTGGATTAAGTTTGTATTCGATTTTACCTTTATCAGTTTAATAAAAGTTACACGTTTCTTTTCTCTCTCATCCAACCCCGATAATTCCCAAATTCAAGAATCTCAAAATTCTTTCAAACCCTAATCGAAAACCTCAAGAAAATTCAATCGTCGATTCACGATTTCAACACTAATCTTCAAGAAATTGGATATGTAGTGTTATTGAGTCTTGTAGAGAAGTCAGTCCATCGTATCTTTGACCATGCATTTGTTCTTTTTTATTCGTACCACCTTATGTAGAATTATTATAAGCCCACAACATAAGAGAGGTCTAATTTACACCCTCACATATTTATGTCCCTTTGTAGAATCACTTTACATCCTCACGTGTAAATACAGTTCATTCTAAATTACAGACAAAAATCTTATATTACTTTTTAGTGTCACTTTATACCCTTCAACATTAAAATTTTTTAAAGAATTAAATTTTAAGCTCTAACCCTAAGTTTTAAATCTTAAGTCTTGTACCTTAAAAATACACTCAACCCTAAATTTTTTGAACCTTAATCTTAAACCCTAAACCTAATTTTTAGAGTGAGATTAAAAATAGAGGCACAAAAAAGGAGTAGAAGATTTCTATTCCTTACTTACACCCTCACCTTTTGGATGTAAATCATCTGCCCCTTTTCGGTGTCCCTACTTATATTTCCATGCTCAAAATTGGGTTTAGGGTTTTAGGTTAGAAATTATGGTTAGAGTTTAGGGAATTTAAAGTAGGGTGTAATTTTTAGGGTATATGGTTTAAAATTTAGAATTTATGGTTAGGACTTAAAATTTAATTTTATAATATATTTTAATGTTGGAGCATAAATAAGGGCACCGAAAAATACAAATTTTTGTCATTCTAATTTGAAATAAATTGCGTTTACACACGAGAATGTAAAATGATATCTTTTTATTTTCTTTTCTTTCACCGTTCTTTCCTACCTTACACACTTCAAATTGATTTCCCTCCCACTTTTATATTCTTTCCTTTCCTCCTTTCACTTTTCCACTCAACCAAACACAACAGAAATTTCGCCATCCACCCTTATCCTAAACTACCATACTCAATGTCCCCAGTAGCTCATGTTGTGAGCCATATTCAAGTTCCACCACATTATTTTGTGTATCAATTGTCTCCCTAAAGAGAAATACAAGGATTATTAAACTGTATTTGAGAATTTTGAAAGGAAAAGATAGATGCGTTGTAGTAGAGCACATACCAGAATGAAATTGAGCTGCTTGTAATCCTCCTCCAAAAATTTGGTCTGAGAAGCACACCCCAAAAGTGTCTAATTAGGCAAATAATCCTCACTTCAAAGATGCTATTTAAAGCATATGTATGTATGTGCTTGTCGAATAAGCAAATCAACAGTAACTCTATCACCTATTAAAACCCAATAATCACAGAAAGGCCTATAGTGCTTTTAATTAACACTGTATGCTTACATTTTTCCATGTCTGATCAAGGACATCCATCTGCACGAAAAAATAAATAAATAAATAAATAAATGATATTTCTACCCTTCATCTTCCTTTTTTTTTATAAAGCTTTCAAATTATAACTCAAAGAGAGACTCCGGTGAAAAAAAGGATCGAGTTTGAACACGTGTGTGTGCAAGGTGTGTATTTTATCAAATGATTAAAAAAGTATGAACAAATACTACCATGTAACACCAGTATATTTAGAAAAACTAGTAGAAAAAGATACTAACCTGTTTATCACGAACATAGGTAAGACCATTTTCAAGGGCATCCTCTATGGCCATCAGCTCCTTGTAAGGCAAAGAGGTGATATCCTCCCCTTTCAAATGCCTATGGAAAATACTTCAACAACAGAGATACCAAAGAAACATAGATGGAAAAGTGTATATATACATACCTGAGTTCAATCTGCATGTTGTCATTCTCTTTCTTGATTCTATCAATTTCATTGCTCAGATTCTGCATAGTTTTTTGTTTTACAACAACAACAAGAGAAATCATATCTAGGCATAAGCTTACAGTTAATACGTCGGTTAAATTTGTGGTTCAGACCAAGAAACCCTAGAGCTACCATCATGAAATAGGTAGATCTCACGTTGAGATCTATTACATCTCTTGCTGTTTTGCAAAGAAAAGGAAGGTGGATAATAGCATTTACTACCGCCAGATCTGTTGATAGATGTTATATTTCAGCTGGTTTTAGTTCTTTTTTCCCCCCTTAACAAAAGGAAAAATACTAAAAAAATACATGCATGAGAGAGAAAAAGACCTAAAGAAATAGATCAATTCATACCAATTATGGTTCATTATTTTGTATGTTCTTAGCAAAAGAAGAGGTCTTTTCCATGGTAAATAGTCAAAATTACCTCATGTTTAGCATCCCACAACTTCTTTCCTGAAGTCTTTTGATATTGATCCAAAATATCACCCAAACTTCACCATATTAGGGGTTTTTTTTTTTTTGCAGAAATGAAAAAGGAACAAACAAGCAAACAGAAAATGGATCAAAAAGCAAAACCAATTAGTCAAAAGTGTGAGAAGAGAATAAAGGTTGATATATTACTTAGTAGAAGGACTGCAATACTCGTGCATCTTGCCAGAAGAACCAAAGATGATGAGAGAAACTTTAGCATCACACAGAACAGTAATCTCCTTAGCTTTCTTCATAATCCCATTCCTTCTCTTTGAATAAGTAACCTGCCTGTTGCTTGAATTCTCAATCCTCTTGATCTCAATCTTCCCTCTCCCCATTTTTCTCTTCTTCTTTTCTTCTTTGATTTGGCTTGTCAACGGATGATGAATGGTGCAGAAAATGAGGTTTAAAGACAGGCAAGTCACGAGTGAGTTTAAAGTAACAGAGAAACATTCTATTTCAGGTTCAGAAGACAGCAAACTTTCTATGTGTCATAGTAGGGACATCTTTGTTTCAGTGTCATTGATAAGGCCAAGCCATTCGCTTCTTCTTCTTTTTTACTTTTTTTTAAAAGAAATACAAGTCTGATGTTTTTCTTTTCTTGAAAGGAAACATCGATGTTTGTTAACATAGGTTTAACCTTGTTAACCATTGGTCTCTATGATCCTTTGTGAATCTACCTAGTAATAGTATTAGTTGAAGGAAAGGCCTTAGGGTTAGGGTTTTGAAAATGGAAATTTTAGACAAGACTTTGTAGGAAACCGATGAGGGAACAACAAAGAATTTTTTAGGGCCTATGTTTGATAAGCAATATCAAAATTGTGTTGGATGTTTTACAGTAGACTTAATAGTTAAAAAGATGTACAATCTATACTTCTTCTTTTTTACTTTGGTGTCTAACGTTTTTTTCGAGAGATTTTGGTGTCTAACGTTTCATTCCGTAACTCAGATTAAGTTTTTCCGTCAACGACCATTAAATTTTTTCCGTTATTCAATAAAAACACGACACATGGCATATTCTGGTATTTTTTTTATCATTTTTATTTTTTAAAAAATTATAAAAGATTTAATTTTATTAAAAAAAACCCAAAATCTTTAATTTCTCTAAAACCCTCAAACTCAAACCCTAGATCCTTAAATTCCTCGCCTTCCACCACCGATTCAACCACCACCAGTCACCCTTGCATTTGTCGCCCCCCCAATACTGAAACTCCCATCATCTCGCCATCGAAAACCGGCGAATGAACCGGCGATTGTTTCGTCGGTGAACATCCAAAAAATGAAAGAAAAAAAGACCGATTGGGCTTCTAATCGACGGCTAGAGGGTGGGAGATGTTGGACGGTGAGGTACCCAACGCTCGGGGTGGTGAACGGTGAACCGCTGGCGTGTGGGGGATGCCAGACAGCGAGGGAGATGTGATTTGAGGATTTGATTGAAAAAAAATTAAAATTTTAGAGTTTTTTAAGAAGTTTATATTTAAAAGAAATTCAGAAATTAAATAAATAGATAAAACAGGAGGGAGATGTGAATTTCTGAAATTAATGAATTCACAAATTATCGATTTGTGTAGTATGATGATGATTGATGCCTTTGAAATCAATAATAATGAATTCACAAATTATCGATTTATCCAACAAGAAGAAATATTAGGTTATTTAAGCAAGTTTAAAGATGTCAATCTTAGTACAATAAATGGGGTAAACTAAATTGAAAAAAAAATCACTTTTACATTAAATATCTATAATATCTATTCTAAATTAATTGATAAATAAGTTATATACCAACAATTATGAAAAAATAGTAATAACTTTGTCTACAGTTTATACTTTATAGCGATGGAAATAAATGTAACAAGTACTCTATAAAATAAACCAGTCTTAACTATCAAATCAAAATAAAGAAAACATTAAATTTCTTTTTTAAAATAAAATTTATTATTTAAATAAACAATTGAATATATTAAATAAATAATAGAAATGAGTTTGTGTGAAAAGTTTACGACACCAATTTAAAAGAAGGGTAATTATTTGATGCATCGTCAGTTCATTTTTTTTTTCACAAACAGGTTTTTAAAGCTACCACATACCTTTTTTGGGATCCTAAACTCTATCCCTAAATTTTAAACCGTGAAAACTATTTTTAAACCTTAAAAGTTAAAACCTAACCACAAGCACTAAAGCTTTAAACTCTAAACACTAAATTCTTACCTCTAAATCTTAAAAACTAAGTACTTGCGGAAAACAAGTTTTGCATTTCCGGTGCATAGGATATTTTCCCTTAAAAAATAAATAAAACTAAATCCATAAAAACAATACATTAATTAAATTATAAATGTAATTAATTTAGGGTAAAGTAAACAAATGATCACTAAATCATGTTAAAATAATTTTTTGGTCACTGAATTTTTTGATGTTACAAAATAACTATTAAACTTTTAATTTGGTTACAAAATACCCTTACTAGTGATAAATATTTGATAAATTTTGACAAGTTTAAGGAGCATTTTGTAATATTTGAATAGATTTGAATGATCATTTTTATAAAATTTACAAGAAAATAATAATATAATCTTGTAACCGAATAAAAAAATTTTCTAGCTATTTAGTAGTTTTCAAAAGTTTAATGGTAAAAAAAATCAGTTCATAATTGTTTAGTGAATATTTGCATATTTTATTCATTAATTTAAAAGATGAAATTAAAATACTCTTTCATTATTTTTTTTCTTCTAAATTTTACAAAAATTAAAAAAAAAACTCTGTAAATTATTTATGTATTTACCAAGTTGATTTATTTTTTATTAACAATCGTTAATTTTTTTTAAAGATAATCATTAGTTAAGTGTCTCTCTTTTACGTTTTCTTCCATTAAAAAAATAAAATATTACTTCTTCACTTTTTTATTTTCTCTGAGGCGGTTACAAAATTTCTTTAAGTCATTTTTTTTCTTCATCATTTTTTTTACCGACATCAGCCTTTGATCGTTCTGTTGGTTCCGTACATAAATAAAATTTACCTTTTTCGATGAATATTTCGTTTTTCAAGTTTGTTTCTTGTTTTTCTTCTATTTTGTCGGATTCTTATTCAAACCTGCTTTTATGGTAGTTCTTTTGTCTGCTTGGTGATAGTTCTTTCGTCTGCTTTTTAGTAATTTTTGTCTGTCTTCATGACAATAGTCTGTCTTTTGACAGTTACACGTTCGAGTGACGAGTATCAACGAGCGCTTTTCAACGAAGGAGGTCGTTCTATACATGTTATGATTCCCTTGTGTGGTTGTGCCGACATGCCAAGAACAAATAACAAAATAATTTTTGTTATATTCAAAGAGCACCCAGGTAAAGTTATAGTTTTTCTGATTTTTATTTCAGAATATTTCTTCTGACAGTGTTAGGTTTGGTATTTTAAGTTTTTCACACCTTTAAAATTTTATTGTTTTGTTCTGTATTGTATTGTATTTATCTTGTAGAAAATGTAATTCTTTTGTATTACTTTCGCTATTAAATATAATTCAGATTAAAAAAAAATATTATGCTTTCGGTATTGACTTTTTTTTTTTATAGTATGATGTTCGAACAGTCAGAAACTATGTGTTGGTGAAACAGTAGGGCTAGTAATGGACTTGGACGGAGTGGCAAAGGCCCAAGAGGCTTTGGTGAAAACACAGTTTACTAATTAAAGAGATTATTATAATTTATATCAAAGGATATATATTTCTTTTAAATTTTGACCAATCAAAACTTTTATGTGTTAATATTCTTTAATTTTAATTATTTAAATTAATTAAAATATATAAATGAATATTTGAGCTAGGAAAAAGCAAAAACATGCACTTTGACCACTCGTGTGAATAACAGTCAACTTTGTCCTATTTAATTTTACAGACGTTGAGTACTTTGACCGCAACACATATCAAACTCTCAAACTAGGAAAAAGCAAAAACATGCACTTTGACCACCGCCGGCCAAGATTGATGGCTCAATAAACCAAACCCTTTATAACATCAGGTCCAATATGTCCCAACGCCTTTGTTTTAGACATTCTCAATCATGGGAAAATCCCTCTTCTTCACCTCCCTTCTCTTCCTCTTCTTTTCCACTACTTTCTCCATCCATTCAAACATTTCTTCGTGTCCAATTGATCTCAGTTATGTCCAAACTTTCCCATGGGACAAGTCCACATGCCTCGACATCAACGGAACGCAGTGCTGCCAAACACTAACCAGTCTCTTCGGCATCGGAATTGCCCAGCACCTTAAACAGACCTCCGTTTTCCAGTTACCTAATCCATTAGCTGCATCCGCTTGTGTGTCTGGTTTTCGAAACAAGCTGACCGCCTTGTCGATACCTCCATCTTTAGTCGATTCTTGCATGCACAACTCCACCCAGTTCGTCAGCGGCACTTCAAACTTTGCAGGAATTATAACAACCCAGGATTGGGTCGAAAAGGCCGGTGCGGTGACCGTATTAGATACTGATTGCAAAGGTGATGTGAATGGCCTAAAGTGCAGACCTTGCATTGAAGCTGGATACAGCGTGTTTTCCAAGTTATTGAGTCTTGACCCAAACGCAACAAAATGTTTTGATTTCACTGCCTTGTATGCTATTGGCGTGATCAATAACTTTGGTCCAATGGATCCCGGGGCAGCTGGTTGCATACTAGGCTTACCGTTGGAATCGGATAACCCCGCAATCGGGAAGCCGAAGAAAAATTTAAGCAGCAAAACGTTGCTGAGACTGGTTTTCGGCTTCTTGGGTGCTTTTTTCGGTGTTCTGTTCTCTTTTACACTAATTATCCTGTACAGGAAATGGGATAAGAAGAACAAGGGAAACGCTCAACATAGAAGATTTGTTAACAGTTTCAAGGCGAGCGTGTTGCCAAATTCAGGTGCTAAATGGTTTCGTCTGTCGGAGCCACCAACGGGTTTTCTCAGAAGAATTCGATAGGCCAAGGTGCAAATGGAGTTGTGTACAGAGGAACTCTTGCGGATGGAACTGTGGTTGCCGTGAAACAGATTATGGATTTGAGTTCGAAAGGCGATGCGGAGTTTTGCAACGAAGTCGAGACTATAAGCAAGATAAGGCACAAGAATCTTCTTTCTCTCTGTGGCTGTTGCGTTACTGGCGACGTAGCAAAAGGCAGAAGAAGATACCTTGTTTATGATTTCATGTCTAATGGCAGCCTTGGCGATCATTTGTATAATGAAGTTAACAGGCAGCAATTAAGTTGGCCGCAGCGGAAGAACATAATTCTCGACGTGGCTAGGGGTCTAGATTACTTGCACTACGGAGTCAAGCCATCGATTTATCATCGAGACATTAAGGCCACCAACATACTTTTAGACTCTGAAATGAGAGCAAAAGTCGCCGATTTCGGATTAGCCAAGCAGAGTTTGGAAGGGCAGTCTCATCTCACCACCAGGGTTGCCGGCACACACGGATACGTAGCACCAGAATACGCTCTCTACGGACAATTAACAGAGAAAACCGACGTTTACAGCTTCGGGATCGTGATTCTGGAAATCATGAGCGGGAGGAAAGTACTGGACACATCGAATTCATCGTATTTGTTGATAACGGATTGGGCTTGGAAACATGCAAGATCAGGGAATGTGGAAGAAATATTGGATGAATCAATAAGAGAGAAAGGGCCGAAAGGGGTGATGGAAAGGTTTGTTCGAGTCGGGATCCTTTGCGCTCATGCAATGGTGGCTTTCAGGCCGAAAATTGCAGAGGCCCTCAAGATGTTAGAGGGCGACATTGATATTCCTAAGTTACCAGACAGGCCATTGCCACTCGGTCATGAGTCCTTGAGGTCATCTTCGGGGAGTAGTGCATCAAAAAGTAATAGATCAAAATCAAGGAATTGAAACAAAATTTTAGTGTTCATGTAGATGAGGAATTCCAGGCATACAGATTGTAAAATCCCATTGTTTAAAGATCTCATGCGGGTTATTTCAACTTTCATAGGAACAGTGACGGATTCAGAAATATTTTGAGGGTGGACACATGTAATATCTTAAAATTTCAAGATGAGCACAACACATTAAGATTAAAGAAAATTAAAGGAGTAATTCATAAAAATTAAAAAAATTTAAAACCAAATATATAAAGTTTAAAAAGTTGAGGGTGGGCAAGGACCCTAACCATGCCTCCTTATATGCCCCCTACTAAAAAACACCTAAAAATTTAAATTCTAAGCCCTAACCCTAATTTCCATATCTTAAACCTTAAACTCTAAACCTTACAAAATACACCCTACCCCTAATTCCCTACGCCCTAACTATAAGCCCCAATCTTAACCCTTAAACCCGCTATTTTAAAATAGAAGCACCAATTATGGCATAGTTAGAGGGTAGACATTTCCATCCCCCTAACATAACCTTGCCACTGCATTGACCCTCTACACGTTGCTCCTTGGCTACTACTTTTGCTCGTAAAGGACTAAAATGTAACTTTAACAAAATCAATAACCAAAATCAAATAGACGGGAAATATAAGTAACCATCGTTATTTTGCCGCCTCCCCCAGAGTTTTGGGTTCAGTTCAGATTTCACTGGAAACTCCACGTCCTTTTCTTCTAAATCTTGCTTCAATTCGAGTGCCAACAACGGCTCTTTCCTTGATGATCGTGACTTATAATCCATTTATTATTATTATTATTTCTAGCTTTATATTTTGATTAATATTTTTGTTATCATTTTATTTAAATTTAGTATTCATATTATCAAATATAAAATTTAATTATAAAAATTAAAAAAATTATTTTGTATATGGTTCTTAAAAACTTATAATACATGTAATACGATTATAATTATAAAAGTAGATTTATATGTTTTTTAGTATTTTAATAAATGTTTTCTAAAAAGTATTCAAATGGATTAGAATCTCATAGAAAATAAACGACATTATAAATAATATAATAACATCAATAATTAATAACATACAAACACGTGAAACATAAGAATAAAAAACTTAAAACTTTTGTTGAATAATTTAACTGAAAGATTACAATTAATTACATAAATGGATCATACAATAAAAATAAAATTAGATATTAATATAATAAAAATATATTTTTATCGTTCCATACATACTTATGTCTTATTATGTAAAAATAACTTATGTCTCATGTTTTAAATATGAATATTTTTTTATAAATTTTCATAATAATAAAATTGTTTAACAATTAGTAAAATTTTAAATAAGAACAAAAAAATTTAAACTCATTTTGAAAATTATACAACATTTGTAATGAAAATACACATACTTGCAACAAAAATTAAGAAATTTGTTTGATAATAAAAATCCAATAACTTAAAAAATTTAATTATTAGTTTATTTTAAAATAAATAAAAATAATAAAGTCATTCAAAAATGTGAAATTACTAAGAAAACTGTATAATAATACGAAAACCTACACTTTTGTAAAAAAATTACATGGTAGCAACAGTAACTAAAATATTAAGGTTTTAATAAATATTTTTAAATAAATTTCAATGAAATACTCTAGTGCTAACGAGGGTATACAAGTAATTTGGGAGAAGAAAAATCACTAAATTGATATATCTTTAAATATGAAAGTTTAAATATGTTGAATTGTTTTGAATTAGGACTAAATTGGTAAAATATATAATTTGAAGGTCTAAAACTATCATTATACCAAACTTTTTTGGATGTTTGTTTGTATTTTAACAGATGAGTGAATCCGATCGTAACTAAAATTTTAATTGAATGACCCAATTATAACTTTTAATAATTGAGTGACCCAAATATAATTTTATTAACAATTGAGTGACCCGATCGTGCCTAGTTTTTTCAGCTTGGTTGGTTCTACTTTCAGTTGTGTTATTTTCATTGATTTCCATCCGTTCATGTTGTTAGAAAACAATCAAATTATACCTAGATTCTCTACTCAAAATTGATGTGAAAATAAACAGGACTTAGTCGAATTGGAATGAAAGATCCGGAAACCCCCGTATCAGTGGAGATTCTTCTCTAAAACCCCCATAATTACCTAACAAGTAATCATGACGAACCAGAATTCAAATGAAGAAATATTACATTTTCCTATTGCCGAGCCTGAGACCAACCAATGGCTACTCTTCCCGGGCCTACCACTCACGGGGAGCCCCTAAAGCCTCCCTAGGCGGCTACCGCCGCTCAATTACTTCCATCTCCCACCACCAACACATGCATTTACATTTTATCACCTTTTATGCATATAATAATGCCACTTTAACTTTTGGAAGGAAACATGAGCCAAGTTTGAAGTGAGATGCTACTTCTCGGATTATTCACCCTTGAAATTGAAGCAAGTATTGATAACCAACATATTAACTTTAATAATTCTGAATAGTAACTTTGGCTACTATTTGTTTTTTTAAAATAATTTAGCCTAACATTTTATTTTGAGTCAAAATAGTCATTCTGTGAATGAAAATTATTAGTCAATTGACGATAAACTACTCGAAATGACTTGACAGAATGACACGTTAGAAAAAAATATTTTATATTTTATATAATTTTATAAATTATTTTTTAACGGATGTGTCATTTTGTAAAGTCAAAATATTTGCCTATATGACATTGCTATCGCGATGTGCATTGCCATGTACGCCATTTCAAGTCTTTTACTGTTAGTTGACTAATAATTTTTTATCTATAGAGAGACTATTTTAACCCAAAATGAAACATTAAAGGTTAAATTGCTCCGAGAAAAAAATAAAGACCAATGATTATTCAGTCAAACGGGTTTTTTTTTTTTTGACATTACGCCTTGCTTCAATGAATGTAGCTTTTACATAACAGTTCTGTAAGCTGTAACACCAAAGTTGGTGGCCTTTACGGTTTAAGGGGTTGAAGTGTTGTATGTTTCGATTGCTCTTTTTGGCTGCTAGTTGCTTTCAAGCTGGGAAGATCAATCTACTGATTGCCATTGAAAATGATATCCTTTTGGCCATGACTAGTAGTAATCACCCATCTCACCATGCATTGAAAATGATGATTTTACCGTCTTTATCATGTGGTTGCGGCTCCCAATGCCTTCACATTCGTCATTCTTTTAGCATTTGTTATGTTTGCAACCGCCATACACGCTAACTTTGATTAAAATATCTGCGTTTTACCACTCGTAGCCCACCATTTGATCACTTGAGCTGGGTTTCATTCTTAGTTGTCAGATGGATGCATTGATTCCCAAACCTGTTGCAGTTAGGACTTTGTGTCTTTACACAGCTGGGGTCAGTGTTGAATAGAAACAGGCACTTCCAATGGTGTTTTGTTGTTATTGGAGTTGACATATTGCAGGAAACAAGTCTATTTTCAACACCTATCATTAAGTAGCAGAGCAGTTCCCTTCCAAGTTTCAATCATTTCCACTATGTATTCATCAATTTTGGCATGGAATAACATCTTCAAATTTCTATCTTTAATTGCATGATAAAAGTTCTTACCATTCTATGCTCAAAGTTCTTCATTTTGCATTGACTGATGGGGAAAAGTTACAAGTTGGAACAGTAAAATATGGCCCCATTTTGTTGAACAGTACAGGGAGGGAAAAAAAAAGAAACTGCTTAGCAGTAGTGGTAGATTAACATCAACAATTCTGGCTTGACTTGTTTTAACCCTAAATATTAGTTTTCCTTGTTTTTTTTTGAAGATTCGAGTTCAATTCGATCGAACTAGTAGGAAGTCGAGAAGGGCTTATACGACTTGAGATCAAGCATAATCCCTGCAATGGAACCAGCAGCTGCAGCTATGGTGATTATAAGGCAAGCAATGCTGAGCATTTGGAGGCAAAGCCATCTTGTGCTCCATTTTGGTATCTTCTTTTGAGAAATGTACATCTCAACGGGGAAGTAAACTGTGAGTGGCCAGAATCCAACAGCCCCAAGAAGTCCGACAATGTCGTTAAAGAAGGGAAGAAGCATGGAGATCAAAGTTGTTAAGATCACAAAAAGTGTCCTCCAAACCAATCGGAAGAGGTTGAGGTTGTAAGGTCGAAATCCGGGGATAGGGATCTTGATATCTTTGGTAATGAAATCACTATCCGGGAACCTTTCCGCTGCCGATTTCTCGATGAAGGCGAAAAGGGGTTGGCAGTAAACTTGGTATGCACCAACAAGGTGAATCACAATGGCAGCATTAGCAATGTCAAGGAGCCAGAACGGGTTATAGAATCCGAAACCGGTTAGAAGGTTCCCGGGGGACAAGTCTCCGAAAGCAGCATATCCCATGCAACCACACAACATGTAGAAGAGGGTTGTCACTCCAACACTTAACAAAGTTGCCTTTTTCATTGTCTTTGATTCTGCTGGTGGAGCCTTAAGCGTGTCCTGTCAAAAAAGAACCATATTGTTAAATCCATGTTTCATGGCCTTATCAAGCAAACAAGTTATTCGAGTTGGACAAATCTTTACCTGAATTTCAATGAGTATAAGGGAGTAAGAATAGGCAAAAGCTATGTTTCCAAGTGCCTGGAAGCTCCTCCATATTTTTTGTGTTTGAGTAACAGTTCCAACAGTTATCCCCGTCAGGCTTCCCTTAATTTTCCCATTTGCTGGTAAATTAGCCAGAGGAAACAGCTTAAAATCAGTTAAAATCAAACCAGATTGGATTTTGAATCGCCTAACCGAAAGCTGCTAATAATACCTGCAACTTGAGCAATTCCGAGTCCAAGTCCAATCGTCGAGTAAGTGAAGGACATGACAGCAGCAACAATGGAAAGCCACCATAATTGATCAAAGTCGGGAATTTGAGAGAAAATGATCTCAGCAATGCCAAAAGCAATCATATAGGGGGTGCTATTCATGCGACATGGATTCTTGCCACCACTGGCATGGAAGCAATTAGACCTTTTGATAGCCCTGTTATATCAAAGCCCTGACTCGTTAGCCGAGCCGAAACAACTACAAACACAGCTAAAGAAGAAAGTAAACATCCCTGAGATCCTTCTGTTAGAGAAACTCACATCATGCTAATGGATGAGGCAATTGTGTATCCAATGGCAACTCCAAAAAGATTCAAGTATTGAACCCACCCGCATATCTTGACCTTAAACCCACCTAAAAAGTTATTTAAAAAAGGGTTAAGTTTAGAAGTTTATGAAGAACTAACATGCACATTTGTCTATGGAATTGAAAGTTTTAATTTAGTGTACCAAGATTTGATCTGACAGCTTCCATGTAAGTATAGTTTCTCTTGCCATTGACAGGGTCGCCGGAGCGGTAACAAGCAGCGAGAAGAGTAGAGGTGTAGTAAGTTACAAAAGAGAACAAGAACATAACTGCAGGACCAGCTATCCATCCGAGCTGAGCTGTGGCCCAAGCTAGGGACAGGACACCAGAACCAATCACAGCTGTTATAATATGAGCACTTGCTGTCCATACAGTTCCTGCCAAAGGAAAAAACAGTGATATAAACCAAGTGTTTGGTAAAATATGCAGGCAGAAGCTGCTTTCAATCCCCCTTTTCTTTTGAACTTTATGAAAAAAGTTGAATTCCAAGTCACTTTTTTTTAACTTTTGACATCAGGATCTTGTTCCAAAACTTCCTGGAAGTGAACTTACCGGTACGCTTGAGCCGGCCATCGTCATCGAAGCATTTGGAGCCACCTTGTGGAAGAACATCAATGGAGAGGCCAAAAACCTGGTTGCTGTGCAGGTGATTTCTCCCAGCAGCACCGTTCTCGCCCATCTTTGTCGAAGAACAAATTAAAAAACAAAACAATAAGCCTATGTTGTCTTGTCTGATAAACAACAAAGCTTCGAATTCGATTACTGTTGTGTTATAAAAATCTTACTCTCAAAAGTTGTCCACACAATAATATCTAGCCACCAACTTTTATTAATGCCCCCAAAATAGCAGAACAGCTCGGGTTGTAGGTGTAGTTTAGCAAGGAATGGTCTTGCAGTAGTGGAGAGCTGAGAATTGAATTCGGGGTGAGGAAATGAAGAATGGGAGTGGAGTATATATAACTGCTGTGGGGTTGTACAGCACGTGGTCCAAATGACACACAACCGCGTTTTATGTCAAACACCTTCCCTCTCCCCCACCATAACCTAACTATATCATAATCGAGTCGAATCGGGTCGGATATTTCTAAAAAAAACACTGTGAAAGGTGGTACTTTTTTGTTGGTAGGACTGGAAATCAAAATCAAAATCTTAGTTTACCCTTTAATGGGTGATCCAACAAATATCCAAACATATTAGAGTATCCTATGGGTCTAGATATCGTATATCTTGCCAGCCAAATCAGGGTTACCCACAAAGGAACGTAAAGGACTTTCCTACAAGCTTACACATATTTGTAACAGTAAAACATATCTGGACTTTCTGCCTTCCATTTAATAGCTGCACCCTTCTTTCACTGCATTATGTTTGCAAGTGTAATTAAAATTTAATTCAGTTAACTAATGTTATCATTTTTGGAAGGTGGTATTGAACAAATGTGTTGATTGGAACTAAAATTACCATTATTAAATAAAAAATAGTTTGTAGGATTAATAAAATTGATGTGTATATATCTCTTTAGAGGACCACCTCTGATTTAAGAAAATTCTCTCCTCCATCCTTAGTGAAGGAGAATATGGTTCCTTTATATAGTATTTTATTTATTGATCATTCCTGTTGATGTATAATAAGTGAGAATGAAGGCTCCTCGTGGAGATTAACGTCGTTAGGATTTAGATTAAATTTGGAGACGACGGTCGTAACAGAACACACACCTATTCTAATATGGAAATGGATTTATCGATGAAATAGTTGGGTCTGTTTATAGAGACAAAGTCAAGATTTGAGGTTAAGCAACATAAATGTTTGAAAGTAGGAGGGGCAAATTCATAAATAATTCAATTTTTTAAAAATATTACTCCCTCTATCCCACTAAACTGTCACATGTTGGTCAAAATTGTTTACATTGACTATAATTTATTTAAAAATTTTAATTAATTAAAATTTATAAAATATATACTTAAAAACTACTTGATTCAAGGTTTTTAAAATATTTCTTTTATATTTTTATTAATAATAAATTTTAAATTATAAGAAGTCAAACTTAAAAAGGTTTGACTCAAATATGACAGTTTAATGGGACATAGAGAGTATATGTAAGAACAAAGGTAGAAAAAAATTGAAGGGTGGGGGACAATTGCCCCTCCCCAAAAAAATTCAAGTTCGAATTCAAGTCCGATCCAAATAAAATATCTAAAATCCAAATGACTTAATACACTTTTCCGCCTAAACTTTATATGTTTTCCCAACTTGCCCCCTAAAGTTTATTTTGACCACTTTTGCCCCCTAACGTTTTCGTCGTTACTCATATTACCCCTACCGTTAAAAACAATTGTCTTGACCAATCAGAATGCGTCATGTCATTTTCTTTATTTATTTTTAAATTTTAAAATAAAATAAATATATTAAAATATTTATTAATTTAATTATATTTCCCAAAACACCCATCTTTATCCTCATCATTTCCTTCCCCAATTTTCATTTATTTTTCAATCTTCATCCCCTAAACAACAACTCTTGCAGCTACTGATCATCAACATCTCACCCCAAAAAATATAGGCTTTTGCCTTTTAATCCTGCAAAAAGGTCCCTCCTTTGTTGTCCATGTTTCAAACTCGACGACCAACATGATCGTTAATAGAAACGAAGTAATAACACTTTTGAAAAAACATGTAAAAGAATCTTGTTATTCTGCAACTCCAACGCGTTCAAAGAAAGTATATGCATTTATAGTCTCATAATAAAATTGGGTCTTCAACACCATTTATAGCTAAACAACACCCTCTTGTCTCTCTATGCAAAATACTTTGGAGTGGACACAGCATGCCACTTGTTCGACGAAATGCCACAAAAAGACGTTGTGTCTTGGATTGTGATCCTATCGGTTTATGTCAAGAGCGAAAACCATGAATTGGCCCTTCGAGTTTTCGATTCTATGCAAATATCTGGGCAATGCCCGAATAGGTTTACGTTGTCGAGTGTGTTGTGTTCGTGTTCAAGTTTGAGAGTTTAAGTATGGGACTTGCGTTCAAGGTTATATGATAAAGCAAGGGTTTGATCAGAACCCATTTTTGTCAGTGATTTGGTTGATTTTTACTCTAAATTTGATTTAATAGGTGAAGCTTTTAACTTGTTTATTGATAAGGGAAATCAGGTGGACGAGAATCGATGGAAAAGTTGTAAAAGAAAAATTGGGGAAGAAGATGATGAGGATGAAGATGGAGTGTTTAGGGTATTTTAATATATTTATTTTATTTTAAAATTTTAAAATAAATAAAAAATGACGTGGCACGTTTTGATTGGTCAAGACAATTTTTTTGTTAACGGTAGAAGGTAATATGGATAATGTCGAAAATGTTAGGGGGCAAGTTGGAAAAATAGGTAAAGTTTAGGGGAGTGTATTAAGCCAATTCAAATTTGAAAGTTCGAATCCAATTAATTTTTTCCTTTTTAAAGTAACAACTCAAACAAATATCTTTAAATAAAAAATAACTTTATCAAAAAATATAAGCCGCAACGATAATGCTTTGATATCTATGCAGTTCATCCAATTGAAACGAGCATATAAAACTCTCTAAACTATTTAGAGGGTTTTTTTTCAAAAAGCATTAATGACTGCTAGATCTCTCATGTCTTTATATAGCTTTTGTAATCTTAATTCAACTTATATTAGAATTTCAATATATATATATATATATATATATATAACGCTAATTTAACTTTAATTAGAATTTCAATAAATAATATATATATAAATATATATAATTACAATTCAACTTAATTAGGATTTCAAAATATATATATATATATATAATTTCAATTCAGATTTTAATATATATATCTATATTAATGTACATAATTCTGATTTAACTTAATTAGGATTTTAATATATATCTATATTTTTTAAATCTAAGAGTTTTAAATGTTTTTATTCGGATTCATTTATGGATCGAACTCGGATTGGATATAGATTTAGATCGGATTCGAATCGGATCATGGCAATGTCCATATCCGATTCACCTCTTATTATGACTCAAACTTTTTTTTCGAATTCAGATTGAAACTTTTTTTGATCGAATTAGATTTGGGTCGGATTCAGATTATATTGTCATCCCTACTCTCCATCCTATGTAGCTCCGTCACTACCTGTCAACTCTGGAAGGACCCTATGGCAACAACTCTTTCAGAGGACAGCAGAATCATAGACGAAAGATACCAAAAATTTATACTTTAAGAACAGGTCTCTGTCAAAGGCTGCATCATTTTAAAAGATAAATCAATCCACGTGACCAAACTAGAAAGCTTATTATTTGAAAATTAAGTCTAACCTTATCAACCCATCAATAAATATCATTAGATTTGACTGCATCCATCGAATAATACCTAAGCTATAAATACTCACGAAGTTAAAGAGAACGACATAGATGATAGACCACTAAGGGGAGAACACCCCTCCTCCATTCCTCCACTTGCCTCTCCATCTTTCTTTACTTCTTCGATTACCGTATGCGACTCTCCGCCATCAAACACCTTGATCCACATCTTCACCTCCCTTACATGGAGGGAGCCACTAAAGGGATTGGGGTGTCTAATGACACCCCAAATTTTTTTAGAAATCGTATTTTTTTATATAATTTGTATATAAAAAAATTGAAAAATATATAATTGACACCCATTTATAAATAAAATGACACCCTTAATAAATAAAATGACACTTCTTTATAAATAATTAACTCCTCTTAAATACCGTTCAAAAAAATGACACCCCTTAGAAAAATTTCTAGCTCCGCCCCTGCTCCCTTATCTAGTGCACAACAACTTTAGACATCAATAGATTTTTTTTCTGACTGCTGAATTGATGAATAATGAGAGATTAAAAGGATTGAAATATCTCAACAGCTAAATGTTGTAGAATGGTATTTTGGGAGAGAGAATGTTGAGGGATATCACAAATCACAATCCCAAAATGGAACATCAATAATTGAACTAATGACGGTCCAATGCTTCGATTGTGATAATTGTAACAGGGCAGCAGCACCGCATGGGAGTCTCAAAAGAGTGGGATTGGTGGGTGGAGGATGAGTATCTAATTCCGTCTCTACTTCCCAATGAATGAGGAAACAAAGAATTTAGCCATTTACTACACACAGAGCATCTTTGAATTCATGTTCGTTTTCTTAGGAAAAACAGAAACTCTTCTTTTGGAGCTCAAATAGAGATGTTGGTTTGTGTTTTTGGAAGGATTTGCCGACACTCACGTTCTTTGTCCTTCCAAACCATGGCTGCAAAATTTGGTGTAACATGTATTTTCTGTCGAAGAAGTTGGTTAAGCATGTGGATTTCCATATTATTAAGATCCCATTTTGTGAAATTAACTAAAACAAACATCTTGTTTATATTAAATTGGGGAAAGCTCTAATTTGTTGGGTACGAATATGAGAGTGATATCTACCAAAAGAAACCACTTTTTGAGATGGGGTCGGCACTGGTACAGATGGATCAACATAACAAACTCAGCGTATGCATCACCCACAGCTGCCAACTTTGACTGCCCCACTAACTCATCCAATTTACAAAAAAAAAATAAAAAATAGTGAGACGTTTTCTACTATTTTTTTAATAGTCTTACGGTGACTACAACATAGTATTTGTTCATACTTTTCTTAACCTCACACAGTTTGCAGGTAAAACGGATTGAACCTGGATCTCCTAAAAAATAACCGCTATAAAAATTAATTAATTGTTTAAATTAACTGGTACGGTTAATCTACCATAAACATTCCTACCACTAAATGATTGAATTCAAAAAAAAGTGAGACATTGCTTTTCTAAAATCATTCTCAAGCAATAAAAATTATTTGCCTCTTTTCGATGCCCATATATATACCCCAACACTAAAAAATATTAAAAAAATAAATTTTAAGTCTTAACCTTAAATTTTAAATCCTAAACCGTACACTCTATACCCTAAAAAATACACTATACATTAAATTCCCTAAACCCTAACCATAAACCTCAAACCCTAAACTCTAAACCTGATTTTAAGTGTGGAGACATAAGTAGGAACACCGAAAAATGTCAGAAGATTTCCATCCATTCTCAAGTTTCTACATTTTTTTACTTTTAAGAAGAACTTTACATGCAAAGTTTCATCAATAATGAGCTACCTCGTAAATTTGAATATGAACATTCAGAACATAATCTTAACCTTTGTTAATCTTATCAAACTGCCATTGACCTTTTTTTTACTCGATCCCTTCACTTAATTAATCTTCTATTTCTTGTATGGCCTTCGATGTAAGTATAGTGTAACAATAGATTATAATAAGTTAAACTTACATCAAATTATTTCATTATAGGTCTAAAGTGTTTCTTTAATTTTTTTTTTAAGAATGTCATATTTGATAATAAAAAAAGGGTAAACTACACTGGTAGTCACCGAACTTTTAGGGACCTTTCAATAAGGTCACCGAACTTTTAAAACTTTCATTACAGTCACCCAACTTTTAATTCGCTTTCAATAAGGTCACTGCCGTCAACCACCGTTAAAAAAGCTGATGTGGCATGTTAAATTTAAGGTTAAAATACACTATTAGTCATTGAACTTTTAAGAGGCTTTCAATATGGTCACCGAACTTTTAAAACTTTCATTACTATCACTCAACTTTTAATTCGCTTTCATTACCGTTAAAAAATTTGATGTGACATGTTAAGTTTAAAAATAAACTTTTTCCCACCCTATTTTATCTCCATGTCTTATTTTCTTCCATCCAAACATGTCTATCTTTTAGATACATTAATATTTTTCTTTGAACTCCTCATTATCTAGTGCATGACTCAGTAAATGTCGGGCCTGAAGCATAAAGAGGATTTTTATGAGCAAAATTTTAGTTATTTCTTTATTATTCCATCATCGGATGTCTCCCAATATTTTTCTTGTTCTCACACATGTCGCATGCATGTCTAGATACATTAATATTTTTCTTGATGTGTTACTAGAGAAGTAACGACCTTCACCAAAAAATTACAATTTAATTCATATGGAAGAAAGAGACATGTTTGGATCGAAGAAAATAAGAGATGATAAAAAATATGGTGGGAAAACGTTTATTTTTAAACTTAACGTGCCACATCAGTTTTTTTTAACGGTAATGAAAGCGAATTAAAAGTTGAGTGATAGTAATGAAAGTTTTAAAAGTTCGGTGACCATTTTGAAAGCCTCTTAAAAGTTCAGTGACTAATAGTGTATTTTAACCTTAAATTTAACATGCCACGTCAGCTTTTTTAACGGTGGTTGACGGCAGTGACCTTATTGAAAGTGAATTAAAAGTTTGGTGACTGTAATGAAAGTTTTAAAAGTTCGGTGACCTTATTGAAAGCACCCTAAAAGTTCAGTGACTACCAGTGTAGTTTATCCTAAAAAAATCTTATCTCCCTTTTCTCTGTTTATTATTTTTATTGTTTTTATATTAAGTAGAGATGTATTTCATTTTCATTCTCATATATAGTGGGATTAGAACCCATACAAAAAAAAAAAACAATATGAGCATCCTTAGTTATTAAGCCAATTAATGTATCTCTATTATTTTTTATTTTAATATCAAATAAGAATTATCTTACTTTGTATTCATTCTTTTTGCACATCTCTCTTCTTGCCTTTGTTCTACTGCTTTTTTGACACGATTTTCGTCTATCTTTATAGTAATTTAGTGTTCGTATAACAATCATTACACTGCATTAGACCTGGCAAACTTGACTCGAGATCCGAACCGAATCCGAAACTGAACCGAACATGATGACCCGAAATTTAACCTGAAACCTGAAATTAAACCGAAAATGAACCGGTTTTTAGTTGAACCAAAATGAACTCGAACCGAAGACAACCCGAAATAAATAAAAGATATTAATAGAAAAAGAAAGATGAGATATGAACAATCACAACTCACCAAAAAGTCAAATATATTGGCTTTATAAAGCCATATAAAGGGTGTAAAAAACTGACCAACCTAAAAACTTGATTAAAACCGACCGATCTCCCGTTGACCGAAATAGACCCGAACCGAACCGAAAATTAACCGAATCGAAAATCAACCGACCCGAAATGACCCGAAGCACAATAAAACCGAACTGAACCGAACCGAATCTAAACTGAATGACATCAGACCCAAAATGACCAGAAGCGATTGACCCGTTTACCACCTCTACACTGAATCCTTTGAATGCCGGTGGTTTAGTATGATTAGGTTCTCTTTAATTTTTTATATTTTTAGAACATTTTATTTGTTGTTTTTATTTCTATTTTGTTTTTGAATTATTTGGTCTAATAATGATTTGGCAGTGATGGAGTGACGTTTCTGCAACGTGTCTCCATTGGATGCTAGTTGGCACCTTGTCACTAACTAAAGGCGTTAGTTAAACAGATTAATTTGCTTAACAAAGCAAACTTTACGGGAAAAATTAGTACCAAGTTTTGAAAACGAAAGGGGGCTAATTTCGCATAAACAATTGGTATAGTGGGATCAGGAGTGGAGCCAGGATCGAATATTGACAGGGCTAAAATATTAAATTTTAAAAATACAAAGGTTTATTACGTATTTAAACTCAAAATTCATGGGGCAAGACATAATTTGTTTAATATTTAAATTTATAAAGACCTAAATTGTTATTGGGCCATAAATTTGAGGATACATGCTCATTATTTTTACTTCAACCTAGAGGCAGAGATTCAAATAACGACTCGCGATCGTGATAGCGGCCGCTATAGAGCGGTAGCGGCACTGCCCGAAACCGTTATTATGGAAAATAGCGGTCTGCAATAACCACAATTTATCCGTTATGTCCGCAACCGCGATACACGTCGCGGCTGAAAACGCGACCGCGACCGCAATTTAAATCTCTGTCTAGAGGTGTAAAAGAACAGAGCGTTCGATGAATTGTTACTGAACCGTTCGTATAACGTTCGTTTATTAAGCTAAATAAACAAGTATGAACAAATTTTTATATTCATTCAATAAACGAACGAACACGAACAAAAGTGTATTTCGTTCGTTTATATTCACGAACAAACTCGTTTATTGGCTCATTTATAAGCTCATTTACCTGATTTCTTTTTTTCTTTTATTTTTTTTTACATTTTAAATATTGGTGAATATATGGACTAAATTGAACACGTGGTGAACTTTTGAGTTTAAATTGTGAAGTCTAATGAACTTAAAGACTTGTAGTATAATTTCATCATTTTAGCGAACATATAGATAAACATGTTAGTGGTTATATAAATGAACATGTTCGCGAATAATTATTTTTTACATGGACCAAATTATTATTAAACCAAAACTATTAAATAATTAAATTTTATAACATGAGTTGGGGCCCCTTGGACCTCAAAGGAGCTCTGCCCCTGAGTGGGACGAAACACTATGTCCCTTAAGTAAGGTTGGTGTTCGAATTCTAACGTTGTGAAAGGATTAAATTGGGTTGAAAGAATCGTCCTTATAATTGATTTTTACAATATATGATCCGAATTAATCAGCTAATAATTTAAATATGGGTGATTATATAACAAATAATATTTTAATATACTTAAATAATAAAATTGGAATTACATAAGCATTTATTGTTTTCTCGCTAAAATTGGAATTACATAAGCATTTATTGTTTTCTCGCTAAAATTGGAATTACATAATTCAGTTGGCATGATTGTTGTAACATCTTGAATCGGTTGTGAGTTCAAGTTTACTTAAACATGTAAAAATCTCTTATTTTAGGGCTTGTCAGAGTTACAAGTAGTTAGTATTGTAAATGAATCGGGTTTGAACAAATAAGGTTGTGTTCATGTTCATTTATTTATTTATTTTTGAAATTGTTTATGTTCGATTCATATTCATTATTTATTTTTGAATGTGTTTGTATCTGTTCCGTTAGCGTTCACGAAAATGTTCGTTTATATGTTTACGAAAATGTACGTTTATATGTTCACAAAAATGTCTGTTTATATGTTCACGAACATGTTCGTTTATATGTTCTCCAACATGTTCATTTAATGTTCGCAAACGTGTTCGTTGAAGAAAATGATGAAATTATGCCACTAGTGCTAAGCTCCCCATGCTTTACAGATTGAACTCCAAAATTTATCATGTGTTCAATTTAGTCCTTAACTTCATCATTTAAAATGTGAAAAACAAAAGGGAAAGGAGAACCAGTTAAACGAGTTAATAAACGAGCTTATAAACGATCCAATAAATGAGCTTATAAACGAATCGAACACACTTTTTTTCGTGCTCGTTCTTTTATTAAATGGACATAAAATTTTTGTCCATATTCATTTATTATTCATTTATTTAGTTTAAAAAAACAAATGTTATACAAACAACTCGTTGAACGCTCTGTTAATTTACACTCCTACAAATAGTTTAGACGCATGTATTAAAAGAACAAAAAAGACTGAATAAAAAATGATTCCTTGAACTATATTTGATTAGTTATTCACATGTCACTCATTAATTGGTTGAAAGGGCTACATAAAATCAATTAAGTATTAAAGGTTCGATATGTACTCGAATTAAGGATTAAAGGTTCGATAAGTACAAAAAAAAAACTGATATGGTGTAATCTGACCTTCAACATTTCTATTTGCTCTCCAACATTTTCTTGCTTGGCAATAAAATTAAGGATTAAAGGTTCGATAAGTATTTGAATTTTTGAAAGAAAAAAATTAAACTTAAAAAATTAACGCAATCAATTAAGCCATTATACTAAGACATTAAATCAATTAAGTTCTCAAACTAAAAAAAATACATCAATTAAGTTATTTGACCAATTTTAACTATTAAATCTTAACGGTTTTAAATTATCTACCATGTGGTACACTATGGTGTTGTCACATTATATTTCTAGAATTTTTAAAATTTATTTTTAAAAGTATTAAAATATATATTAAAATTATTTTTAAAATTTTAAATATTCATTTTTTTGTAAATTTCCAATTTATATAAAAATAATAAAAATAATAAATATTATTAAAATTGTAAAACATGTTTTTTTAATATTTAAAACTATATAAAATTTGTAAAAATTCTAAAAATTTTATAATATATTTTAATATTAAAAAATATTAAAAGACTTTTGGAAACTTTGAAATTTATTGAAAAATAATAATAATAATATTTTTAATAATATTTTAACGATTTAAAAATAACTTTTTATTTTTTTATATTTTTAAAAAATTTATAATTTTATAATAATATTTAATGATTTTTAATATATATATATATTATAATTATTAAAAATATTTTGATCTTTTGAAAAAATATTATTTATTATTTTTAAATAAATTGCGAAATTAAAAAATAATTTTAGATTTTTAAAATAAACTTTAGAATTTTTTGATTTTTAAATATTTTTTAAAATTAAAATTAAAAAAATTCCTAGAAGTGTCAAGTGGCATTACCCTATTGCGACACATAAAAATTAAAAAAAAAACACTAAAATTAACGGTCAATGTTGGTCAAAGAATCAAAATATTTTTTTTGGTGTTACTCTTATTCCTCCAAATTGTTTAACTCTTATTCCTTTGTTTCTTTTTCCCAAAATTGTGTAACAAATAGAAAAATTATAATTTGTGGACAATTGTTGAAGTCGGAATTAGTATTCTAAATAAATAGAGTGTTCGTCGAATTATTCATGAACTGTTTAGATATTGTTCGTTTATATCCGTTTGTTAAATTAAAGAAACGAGTATAAACAAAAAATTGTGTTTATCAAAGATTGTGTTTGGTTCATTTATGTTCACAAACAAGTTGAAACAATAAACGATCATGTTAGTTTATTTTTCGTGAACATGTTCAATTATAACTTCATGAACATATTCTCGAACATGTTAGTTTATTATCCGTGAATATGTTCGCTTAGTATTCACAAACATGCTCGTCTAACATGTCCATGAATAATAAACGAACATAACACATAACTTTAAATAAACGAATACGAAAGTAATCTTAAAATTTTAAACGAATACGAACCGAACACAAGAAAACTTAAAAATAAGCAAGCGAACATGAATATAGGCATGTTTGTTCAAATTCAGTTCATTTAGAGCCTAGTCCGGAACGAATAGTCGTATATGAACTTGATAAATAGTTTTATTATTGAATAGTAGATGGAAACATTTTTGGATAGTTATGTATGTCTTTATTCTATATTCTTCATAATCCATATAAGAAATGCAGGTTGGAGGTCTCAATCCTCAGGCAACATATAGAATCTTTCTTGTTACTGATTGCTAAAAAAGAGCCGATGGTGTTGATTGTCAAGACCATGTGTGCCGATCATGTACACATCTCACTAGTTGGTATAAACTAAGATGGAAAATACAATGTCTAATGAAATTAAATTAACAAAATATCATAATCAGATTCGATATAGAGATGAGAATACATCGAATATTTGTTCTTTTTAACAGTTTTATGGTGATTACAATATAAAATTTGTTCATTTTTTTAACCCTTTGATAAGATGTACACACCTTGCAGACAAAGTTACTCGAACCTAGATCTTCTGAGATGAACATCATTTTTTTTTACTTTGTTATACTTTCTTAAATATTTGTTTTCTTTTAATATTAAAATTTAATGTTATGTTTGATAATATAAATATTGATTTAAGAAAAAGTTTAATTATTACGCGAGTTTTTAAAATAGCTTATCATATCATAAAGGGAAAATACTATGAATCTGACCATAAAATTAGAAAATAAATAAATAAAAATTTAAGTAAAAAATAGGGCTGAGATTTTTTTTTTTTGCCTCAAACCTTTAAAAATCATTTTAATCTTTAAACTTTTTTTCCCTCTTTTGACCCGTGAATTTTTAACATTTTTTCAAAGTAAATCAACTGATGAAAAAATAATATACTTATTAAGTTAAATAAATAAAAAATATTAATTAAGTTTTTTTTTTCAAATTGAACCAACTGATGCTTTTTTGTATAAAACATACTTCAATTGCATACGTAAAAGTATATTTATATAAATATAAAAATTTAAATTATTAATTAAATTTAAATTTTAATTCATCGATTATATATATAATTATAAAAAAAGAAAATATTAAATTTTGTTCAGAAATATAAAAAATCTTAAATCTATTTTTGTTTTTTTAATAGAAATCCATTTTTGTTTTAAATATTGTATTAACTTACAAAATATATACACAATGTTGTCATATTTTCTGCAACCGTTAAATTTGGTTCAGTGTTTTAGGCGTGTCCTTTTACTCCAAAGAGCCTAGGTTTGAGTCCTCTCTTTGTCACTTTTTTTTTCAATGCATTAACTACAATATAACATGTATATCAAAGGATCTAACCTGGCTTAATGATTTGATGTGCCACATTACTCATGAATGATGTCACCGTCATATTAGAGGAATTTTTATTGAATAAAATTAAGATTAAATGGATCGAATGTACAAGTAATATGGATTAAATGTGTAATTATATAAAAAAAATTAACTGACACGTCATTTCCGTCAAAAGTCAATGATAAATGACTTGATTAAATCATTTTTCAATAAAATTCATAGTTCAGTGGTCAAAATAGAATCATACTAATAATTTAGTTGTCTTTGAGGAAATTTATCCTAATTTTTATATCTAAATTTTGACCCTATTATTTAAAAAAAACATTTAGCAAGAGAATACTGAAAATGACATGGATAACTTTCTACCATCTGAAACCGGGTAAAATGAAAATGGCAATGGAATTGTAACCCTCTCGATCTGGTTTAGTCGCAAGACCGAATCAGGAGAGTCACGCGGGGATAACCGGAGAAAAATCTAAGAAATTTTCTTCTGATTAACAACCCTAGATTAAAATTTATCTTGTCTAAATGCAATTTAACGGTCCTATGGTGTTAAAGGTTACATCGGAAGAACGACGTCTCAATCGGACATCAATCGGATGTCCAATTGGAGCCAAACAGCCACGAAAGACCATTTTGCAAAACACACCAAATAGGGGCAATAAGGTAATTTTAACCTTACCAAATAGTTTGTTAGTCATATTTCAAGAACACGAGGCAAGACCAACACAAACGAGACATATAAGCTCACTTAGGAAGCAAACAAGCATTAGGGATTAAAACGCAACATTTGGAAACCTTCAAAGATGCCTTTTAACTACTTTAACTACCCATGTTTCGAAACAGGGCTGTCCGTTTAGAAACGCGGGCTCTCAGCAAAAAGCAAAACTAGGTTATTCCGGAACGTCTCCTCTTGGTTCCGAAACGAGAGCCTCCAGTGACAAAACGTACCAAAATGACACCACCCTCGTTCTGATACGAGTGCCCCAAGAGCATGGTCGTTCCGAAATCATAACAGATGTTCCGAAACGCCTGGGCACAGATTGGCCCGAAAATGCATTTTGGCATCCCTAAACATTCTCAAACTTACTCTGAAAGATCACAAACCACGTGGTAACATATCAAGCAAACATTCTAGAGGCAAAACACCCTAAAAACAGGTTTCAAACATGCATACACACAAGCATGAGTCTCAAATTCAAAAGCTCATAAGAAACACTTTAACTCAAAACACCTGTTGGGTTGTGTGGAGCTCGATTCGATCAACCAATGATGCTCACCAAGTGGCGGAGAGGTGGATTTTTGGGTGTTAGGGTTTAGGAAGCTAAAAAGAAATGTGACACAATGATTTATAGTGGTTCAACCTTCTAACCAAGGTCTACATCCACTATCTTAGCTCCCTACTAAGGATTTCTCAATCAATCCACTATTGATTCGTCCCCTTTTCTAGGCTTAGGAGGTAACCCTTACAAACGATCAAGCTTCTACCCAAAGCCTTGATCAAAACCCTCTTTTACAAAGAGATAAACAAAGCAAACTTAAAACCCTCTAATAGGTGTTTGTTTGCACTATTAAGCACTCACCCAAAACCTAAAACACTTGAGCAAATTTGACAATTTTGGCTCACTAGTGTTTGTCTATACAAGAATTGACAATTTAAGTTCTAAGACAATCTTTGATCATTTGATGTTTGACAATATGAGCATTAGCCTTCTCTTGATGCTTGGAGGTCCCTTTTATACTCCCAAATGAGTTTGTAGCCGTTACTAACCGTTGGGATCAAATTGGAGACGTTGAGGACTTTAATTCCCACCATAAATGCAGTTCTGCAGCTTCCCGTTTCGAAACTCTCGAAGCCGTTTCGAAACGCTCTCAATGTAGAAAGAGCCGTTGCAGTCTGTCAGGGTACCCGTTTTGGAACACCCCCTTGCCGTTTCGAAACGCGTATCGAAACGCTATAAGCCCGTATCGAAACGCCTGCATTTAAAAGTTGGTTGGGAAAGAGCCGTTGGGTTTTATGACCGTTATGGTCAATGCCACGAAGGCGTATCGAAACGGCCTAGCCCATTTCGAAACGCTGGGCAAAAATCCTATCCAGGGAAAGCCCGTTTCGAAACAAGTTTCGAAACGTTTTTGCTACAGGAGCCCCCGGTTTCGAAACGCCCTAAGGTGTTTCGAAACACCTGGACAGGTTTGAGAAATTTGGCTTTGAAACACATTACAAACCCTTTTAAAAACTTACCTAAACATAATTTCAAGTTGTTTGGACTTTGTAAATGTTTTAAATACTTTTTAAATCAGTCCAAAACATTTTTCAATTATTATATCAAAACATTAATTCTACAATCTCCCCCTTTTTGATATAATAAAACTCACTTGAAAAATTGTTAGGGATTCTCCCCCTTTAAATTTAAAAATGTGAATAAGAGATTTAAGATATGAAATCAAATATAGCTCCCCCCTTATTCAATTGAAAATTCAATTTTTCAAACCCTTTCTCCCCTTTTTGTTATATCAAAAAGAATTTAAAACATTAAGTTCAAAATAACAATAGAGGTAAAAATGTTGACAAAATAAGAATTTGGTTTAAAAATGGCTCCCCCTTACTCAAGGCATCATCAAAATTGTTAGTCCATCATATATGATCATCTAGTTGACATAAATAAAAATAAAACAAATAAACACTAAAGCAACTAGATTTTACCAACACTTGAACCCAAGGGAGGATGTGAAGCCTTCCTCTTCAAGTGTTCTTCCTTGTGTACATGAAGCTCCCCCTCAATGTTTGACTTGTTGAACATCTCCATCACACTTAGCAATAGACAATCAAGTAATTTTTGGTATCCAAATTGCTTTGGATCCATGAACGTTAGTAGCACAAATTTTAGTCCCCTTTGGAATCCATTTTTCAATGTCATCCTTTTTAATTGAAGTGCTAAGTCCTTTTGGGACCCAAACACTTCTAAAACATTTTCCTTTTACAAATCTAGGGGCACTAGATTGTCTAACATAAAAATTTGATTTTCCAAAATTGTTTTTCTCTTCAAGCTCTTTGGAAATCAAATCTTTTTCCTTTTGAACTTTTTGAAGCAAATTTTGTAAATCAAAACATTTTAATTCAAACTCTTCGAGTTTTGCTTCAAGTTCAAGTTTGGTTTTAGAAATCAAATCATTTTGAATTTTTAACTTTGAAATCGATTTATTGTTTTTCAAAATGTGATTTTTAAACTCTAAAACCAAATCATCATAGGCATCTTGTAATTCATCAAAGGAATAAGAACATGAAGTAGATGAATTAGAAGTTACCCTTGAATCTTCTTCGATGGCCATAAGGCAAAGGTTGGCTTGTTCATCGTCGGTGGAGTCCTCATCACTCCAAGTAGCCACATGTGCCTTCTTCTTATGGCTTGAAGTGCTTGCCCTCTCCTTTCTTTTAGGTTCTCGTTCAAGCTCTCTGAATGCTTTCTTCATGAACGGGGCACACTTCTTGAAGAGATGAACTATCTCTTCATCTTCATCCTCCTCTTCACTAGAATAGACGTGATGGCAAGTGGAGGATTTGAGAGCCATGGCACTTGCATTGATGCCAAGCCCTTTGATTTTCTTCTCTCCCATAGCTCTAATTTCTTCCCTCTTCTTCTCATCTTCTTTGTTCTTCTTCATGATTTGATGAGTAAGAAGAGACCCCATGAGTTCATCAAGCTTCAAAGTCTTCAAGTTTTTGGCTTCGATGATGGCGGTCCTCTTTGAGTCCCATGACTCGGGAAGTGAGTAGATGAGCTTTCGGACAAGCTTCTCTTCTGGGATGGCTTCTCCATAACCTTTAAGACCGTTGGTGATGGTGGAGAACCTATCAAACATCTTCTCGATGTTCTCTTCCGGATCCATCTTGAAGTTCTCATACTCTAAGGTTAGGAGCCCAATTTTGGTCTCCTTGACTTCATCGGTTTCCTCGTATGTGACTTCAAGCTTGTCCCATACCTCTTTGGCACTCTCACAAGAAGACATCTTGTAACACCCCCTTCCCGGCCTGGTAGAGAACCGGGTCGGAGAGCGCTACCGGAAAATATAACGGAGATCGGAGACATAAATCCAAAGTTCAAAAATCATTTCGGCATATTTTATTAATCTCTTTTAAGACTTAACACTTAACTTATTAACAACTTATTTGAATTGGGGTTAATTTTAAACTTTTTCAAACTCAGGGACTAATTTGTAATTTTTACAAATTAGGGGTCCTTATCTGAAATTCGTGATATTATACTGAAATTAAACTTACTAGTTATTAGCCTGTAAAATCTCATTACTAACAGAGGTCATTTACCTATCTGATTAGACTAGGTAATGTTCAGTGACTATTTTGTAAAGTATTCAAATCTATTTCTTTTTGAATTATCTTACTAAAATTCTTTACATATTTAAATGAGCCTAACAACTCACAAAAATCATAGAGTCCTTTAATCAATGTTTTACTACCAATTATGTCAATTTTATTACTAACTCAATAGTCTATATAGCTTTAAAACCTTATATAAAACATAGGCAAAATTTCACAATAGTAGGCCCACAAGACTAGTATAATTACTTTAACTACTTTGCCACCATACTAGGAGTTCATAAGGACAAAACACATTACTCTTTAATTGTAGTGACTTGCCAATCTTCCAACTAATCTCGATCTCGATCTGTTACTTTCCTTAACCTGAAATGTTATGCAATGAATGCATTAGACTTACATAGTCTAAGTGAGGTAGCCAATGACAATGAATGAACATGTTATGTCATGTAGCATGCTTCCAAAAATGATCATAATGCAATAACATGTCATACTTTATATTCATAACAAAGCATAATATCATATCATGAGAATAACATAGCATACGTATCAAACACATAATATATTGGTACCATTGGATATGCGGATTCCCTGTACACCATATCATGAATCATAAATGAGCCGTAGTTCTGAGCCGTAGCTCCATATCATGTAGCATTTCATAGTCATATTTGAACATATCAAAGTAATACAAGGCACTTACCAAATTTGCCATTCGAGCATAGTTACTCTACATGAGCCCTTAACAAATGCAACATAAACATCATAATTTTATGTTCATACAGCAAGTATCGATCAAAACATTATCATATACAACAACAAGCATCAATTAAAAGCATTAGCATATACAAAACAAGTAAGCATATCAATTTCATTTCATTGGTACTTATCATTTAAGTACTTATCTTTCAAGTCATGTAACTTTTAAATGTTTTGCCTTGGATGATTAATGAAATAGGTAATCAAGTCTTCATGTAACATTAGATACTCAAAGTATCCATTTCTCATTTCAACATATATCAGGGGATGCATAGGCATCAATGGTGACTTACCACCATTCAATTATCAAGGTGACTAACCACCTTATCAGGTTTATAGGTGACTAACCACCATCCTGTAACAAAGATCAGGGGAGCTCAACGACTCTAAGGCATGCCCTTCTACCTATAGACACTAATCAACCCAAGGACTTTACTTATCTTTCTTTATTAACAAGTGCATTCACTTGCCAATCATTCATAATTTCAAAGGTATTTAACCACTTCAATAGGCATACACATATAATCAATCAGGCATCATGGTAAATCTAAAATTCCAGCAAGCACATGAGATCATTTTCATTTTATAATCATCAACAATCGGTAGCAAAGCTTATCATTTAGTCTCATTTCACATAGCTCAAGCAATCAACACATCATAGCAACTAATCATTTTTATGCTAAGCATGCTTATCTAACAAGCAATACACATTTAGGTCAATATTCTTGCCTTTAATCCTTCTTCCTTATCATTTTAAATTTTACCAATCATTATTAAATTCATTACATGTTCCATGATTTTCAGATCATATCATATTAAATAACAAGATGAGCCGTAGCTCCCTATCAGGTAACATTTCATATTATTTTCATGTACATATAGCATATCATAATCATTTTTGAGCATATCTAAGTAATGTAGGGTACTTACCAGATGCAAGTAAATTCATAATTAATGCAATAGGAAGGCACCGAGCCTACCCCTGACACGACTATACCCACATATCAGAACAAAGAAACAAAGATCGGAATGACACCGCGTCACCCGAGACAAATGCATCCACACTCACATATCAGAACATACAAACAAATATCGGAATGACACCGCGTCACCCGAGACAAATGCATCCACACTCACCTTGATCCAAGCTTAGAGACATTTTCCTTATTCTCCAATTTTGTGGTTTCCTTCATTTTTACATTTTTTTCTAACCAAACATTAAAGAAATATATCATTTAGTACATTAGGCAGCTTGCATTGTCCTCAAATAAATATTTATATAAAATGTTCTATAACTCAAAATCTAATTTCGTTTGTTTCAAACGAAACTAGACTGAATAACCTTTTAAACCATATAAATTATAGCTTTTAATTCCTCTTATACAATTTATAATGAATTTTAAAGTCAATGTTGATGCAGATTTAGGGGCAAACTGTTACCCTGTTTTTATGACCTTTACTTACTTAAAAATTCATATCTTTTTACTCACAACTCCAAATAAGGAGTTCTTTACCATTCTGGAAAGCTTATAAACACACCTTTATAACTATGTATGGCACATAATTTTATCATTTCTTCATCAATACAGTTTATTACTTGAACATAAGGCATTTTCAGAAACCTAATCTGCCTATTCTTAATTTATGACTTTAGTGCATTTATAACTTGTGTTTCACTACACCATAAATCTTGAGATTTTAACCATATTTACCTTAACATATTAACATAATAATTATGTTCCAGAAACCATGAAAACAGGGCATATAAGTCCTCAAATTATCAATTCTTACAAACTAGTCCATTTTAATTTTCTATATGTGATATAAATGGTTTTAACCTACCAATTGAGATTTAATTCAAGCTTGGTCATTTAATTTAATTCATTTAATGAATCCCCTGTTCTAATCATAAATTTTCAGAATTTATTAACACCATTTGACCCCCTAAACATTTTGAATTTCACAATTTAGTATAGCAGATTCTAGATTTATTCAGTTTTAGTCCAGTAACTTATAACAACAATTCCGAGACCTATACTTAACATTTTTGAGCAAATCATACCTCTATTTCATGTAAAATTTTGTCCTCTACAACTTTGTAGAAGAACTCGTTTTCCAGAAATGACTCTAACATGCTCAAAAATACAGTTTTCTACAGAACAGTTTACAAATCCGAATTTCTTTATTCTTTCTACCCTTATCTTTTACCAACCTTTAATTAATCTAATTTCATGCTTAATATATATACTAACATCAAATTAAAGATAGTTGAGACTCTAATCTCAACTCTAATTTATTTCACTCACCTTGATAGACCGGTACTTTATTTTTATTTCTTGGGCTTGACGGTTGTTCCGAATCTACCTTGTATACCATGATAATTAATAAAAACTAATCAAATAAACAGTATCGAATATATATAAAAATATTCATCAAACTCGATACCGAAACTTAAACTTACTAGAGATTTGAGCTTACCCCGACGTCGGTAGAGATTCGATATTACTATATCGAAAATATCGGACTACCAATCAAACATTGGATCGTAACCTATTTCTTTCTTTCTTTCTTTCTTTCTTTCTTTCTTTCTTTTCTTTCTCTGCCGTGTATTTCATCAAACCCTTCCCCTCCTATTTATACTAAATTGCCAAGCTTTACAATTCAATTCTCAGCCACAAAAATCCCACTTCACTTACTTTACCTAACTTAATTAGGTCTTCATTTCTTTTCTTTTCTTTTCTTTTCTTTTTCAATTGCTTTTCATTCTTTAATTTCCTACCACATGTAGTGGCATTTGCCACTCAATTTGTTTTCTTTTCTTTAGTTGGCTATTTAGCCGTTCAATCACTTTGTCTTCTCTTTTTTTTTTTAAATAATAATAATAATAATAATAATTATAATAATAATAATAATAAAATATCATAAATTATCCCAAATAATATTTATTGGTTCAGATAAGATCGAATAAATTATTCAATTGATAAAAATATTCGATCACCGGAACTTAATTCCGACTAGACCGGTTTTTGGGATGTGACACATCTTCTCATAGATGGATGGGCCAAAAGCACAAAACAAAATGTGCAAGGCCTTGCAATTTAGCTCCATCTTCTTACGATCGTCGGCACTCCACTCCGCTTTTCTTCTTTGAGGCTCGAACGGACCATCTTCAACTATATCCCATAGCTTGTAATCTCTATATTTGATGAAGAACTTCATCTTTGTAACCCCCTTAACCCGACCTAGACGGTTGACCCGAATTAAGAAAGTCACACGGGGAAAACCAAAGTCAACCCGGAAGTCAACCTTGATTAACGACCCTTTTTTTTTCTTTTTAACCTTGTCTAGATGCACTTTAGACCTAATTGTGATCACACAAACATCATACCAAAAGATCACAAACATCAGAGATCAAACAAGGACTTAATTGAACAAATTACAACTTTAGGGACCAAATTGTAAATTCTGATAATTATAAAGACTTAACCCAAAATGAAGTTACCAACTTGAAATTAATCAGGTTTCATGCTTCTCTGTAAAATTTCATCTCAAAAGGACTTCCCAAACTCATACAATTGCACAAACAAGTTTCAGGACCAAAACGCAAACATTCCAAAACATATAACTGCCAATGTCAGCCCCCAACGGTCACCCGTTCCGAAACAGGCATAGCCCGTTTCGAAACTCGGGGCCGTTCCGCAACGCGTACCGAAACAGGGGTCTGGCAGTGGCCTTTCCGTTTCGGAACGGCCCCTCCCGTTTCGGACGCCTGGGCACAATTAAGGCACCCGTTCCGAAACGGTAGGTGCTGTTCCGAAACACCCTGCACAGGTTGCCTAAAAATGCATACTTAAACATGCAATTGACCAACCAATCATGCTCCAAAAGCCACCAAACTTTGCCAACATGCAATTCAACATATATGAGACATACTTGCATCAACAATTCATCAAAACATCCACATATAAGAAAAGCCCCAAATCTATAGGCATGCTTCCTACACAAGTAAGCCATTCAAGCATAAACTTCCAATTCAAGCATATAAAGGCCAACCACAAAAACCAGCATTCTCAACAACATTCAACATACTTAGGGAGTTCAAAACATCTCCCAAAACATATACATTGGTCCCCCATTGCCAAATTACCAAAAGCTAAAATGTACTTAGAAAACCTTCCATACTTAGAGCTTTGTTTCCACTTGGATGCTTGCCCTCCTTGCTGCCCTCAAGTACTCTAATGTTCTGCATTATTGAATTAAGAAAACGGAAGAGAGCGTAAGCAAAAGCTTAGTGAGGAATGCTCAATAAAACCATCCAATAATGCATTTATAAAACACTTATAAAACATGCTTCAAACATCATTTACACATGCTCAAAAGCATACTTAAAACAAGCATCTCATGCTTCATTTCCTTACATGTCATATTGGCCTCAAGTGATACATTTCATTTCTTTGAAAACAAGTTCATCAACTTTCACCCCAAGGACTTTTAAACACCTTGGACCCCAAGGACTTTTAAACACCTTGGCCATGGACTTTTAAACACCATGAATTAGATCACCTAAAGGACTTTTAAACACCTTGACCCCAAGGACTTTTAAACACCTTGGCCATGGACTTTTAAACACCATGAATTGCATTACCTCAAGGACTTTTAAACACCTTGAACCCCAAGGACTTTTAAACACCTTGGCCTATGGACTTTTAAACACCATAGAATGGACCACACAAGGACTTTTAACCACCTTTGTGTCCGTAACAAGAATCATCCAAGGACTTTTAACCACCTTGATGTTCTTAAGTAAACAAGGCTCACTCAAGGACTTTTAACCACCTTAGTGACCTTAACCTTTTCAAACATCACTAGCCAATATACATCATTTTCATCAATTAATCCACTGTTTTAAAGCATTAAACCAAGCCATATTCATCATGCACTTAAAAGCATCAAACCACATTTAATCAATGTTCAAAAACAAGGAACTCTTACCTTGAGCTTCCTTTAACATATGGCTTATCAAAACAGCAAATACCATGCTAAATCATGCTTTCAAAACAGTAATCAAAACATGCAAATAACCACATTGCATCACAACAAAATCATGGCCACCACTAGAGAGAATTTCCGAGAACTTACACTAGAGCTTAGCAAAGTTGTTTAGACTTAAACTAAGCTCCCAAGATATTGGTTTCAAAGCCGAAAACCCAATTTCACTCACCGATTCCACTTCGCCTCTTGCCGAAGCACCAAAACAAGCCTCCGGATCAACAACTCTTGGATCCAAAGATGCCTCCCCTGATTAAACACATTAAAGCAGAGATTTAATGCATCATCATGCATCAAAAGCTTCAATGAAAGCACTCAAACTCGCTACTCTCATTCACACTCCAATTTCGGCCACCAAACACAACCGAAATGACATCAAAACCACTTCTCAACAAAGCCCAGCCATAAACCAGCAAAACCTAACATCCATTAACAACATCTAACATCTAAAAACAACCTATAAACATCCTTATACCTCCAGCAACATCAGATCCACAAGATCACCACAAAAACATCCAAGAATCACAAGCTAAACTTAGGAAACACAACCTATCCGGGATTGCATTAATCAAAACTCATTTCCTTATCAATTTAGAGTTCATTTAACATCAAAAACACACCTCAAATCACAGATTAATCATATCTAACGAAAATCATCAAAAATCACCAAATCTTGCATTATAAGCCAATATCCATTTCACCACTTAAAATCCTTTAATAAAACTTCAATTAAGAGTTGAGAACTTGGGAATTTCAGTAAAGAACAGATAGTTTAGAGGAGAAGGACGTTCTTACCTCCAAACTTGTGTTTCTCCACTTTTTGGAATAAAAAACCTTGTTGAATCAACTAGCAAATGATGAGGTTTTGAAGATATGTTGATTAGGAATCAAAAGAATGTTGAAAGGAGGATTTTAGGTGAGAAAATCAGAAACAACTCTCTGGAAAACAAGTGTTTGGATTGAGAGAAAATGAGAGAAAGAAAATAGAGAAGTTAGTTAAGAAAATAGCCAAATGGCCTTTCCCTCCACTTTTGATATGTTTTAAAATCAGAATAAATCTCAAAATATCTTAGAAAAATCTGGAGAAACTACTTTTGGAATAATAGCTCCTTAAAGATTCAAAGTTTCAACTCTTTATAAAACAGTCACAAAACTTTCAAAAATTACATTTTGGTCACTAGCCAAAATGTCACTCTTCCAAAACCCATTTTTCAAAATTGATTTCACAGTTCACTTACTTATATTAAAAGATGATTTTAGAACATTTTTCCATATTTTTAATGCAACCCGAACTAGGCTTTCCTAATTTCACCTCTTTAGATTCGAACAGCACTTTGACCAAACCGGTCAACGCCCAAAACTTCTAAGCCCAAAACCGGGGCGTTACAATCTTTGTCTTCCAATGGGCATAAAGGGTTCCGTCAAAGAAAGGCGGTTTGTCGATAGATTGTGCCATTTGAGCCGGTTGATAAACTAGTGATCGAGCTTGCCGGATCTTCTCAATAGGATGTGAATCCTCTTCGATTGAGCCAAGCTCTGATACCAATTGTTGGGTTGTGTGGAGCTCGATTCGATCAACCAATGATGCTCACCAAGTGGCGGAGAGGTGGATTTTTGGGTGTTAGGGTTTAGGAAGCTAAAAAGAAATGTGACACAGTGATTTATAGTGGTTCAACCTTCTAACCAAGGTCTACATCCACTACCTTAGCTCCCCACTAAGGATTTCTCAATCAATCCACTATTGATTCGTCCCCTTTTCTAGGCTTAGGAGGTAACCCTTACAAACGATCAAGCTTCTACCCAAAGCCTTGATCAAAACCCTCTTTTACAAAGAGATAAATAAAGCAAACTTAAAACCCTCTAATAGGTGTTTGTTTGCACTATTAAGCACTCACCCAAAACCTAAAACACTTGAGCAAATTTGACAATTTTGGCTCACTAGTGTTTGTCTATACAAGAATTGACAATTTAAGTTCTAAGACAATCTTTGATCATTTGATGTTTGACAATATGAGCATTAGCCTTCTCTTGATGCTTGGAGGTCCCTTTTATACTCCCAAATGAGTTTGTAGCCGTTACTTGCCGTTGGGATCAAATTGGAGCCGTTGAGGACTTTAATTCCCACCATAAATGCAGTTCTGTAGCTTCCCGTTTCGAAACTCTCGAAGCCGTTTCGAAACACTCTCAATGTAGAAAGAGCCGTTGCAGTCTGTCAGGGTACCCGTTTCGGAACACCCCCTTGCCGTTTCGAAACGCGTATCGAAACACTATAAGCCCGTATCGAAACGCCTGCATTTAAAAGTTGGTTGGGAAAGAGCCGTTGGGTTTTATGACCGTTATGGTCAGTGCCACGAAGGCGTATCGAAACGGCCTAGCCCGTTTCGAAACGCTGGGCAAAAATCCTATCCAGGGAAAGCCCGTTTCGAAACAAGTTTCGAAACATTTTTGCTACTGGAGCCCCCTGTTTCGAAACGCCCTAAGGTGTTTCGAAACACCTGGACAAGTTTGAAAATTTTGGCTTTGAAACACATTACAAACCCTTTTAAAAACTTCCCTAAACATAATTTCAAGTTGTTTGGACTTTGTAAATGTTTTAAATACTTTTTAAATCAGTCCAAAACATTTTTCAATTATTATATCAAAACATTAATTCTACAATCTCCCCCTTTTTGATATAATAAAACTCACTTGAAAAATTGTTAGGGATTCTCCCCCTTTAACTTTAAAAATGTGAATAAGAGATTTAAGATATAAAATCAAATATAGCTCCCCCCTTATTCAATTGAAAATTCAATTTTTCAAACCCTTTCTCCCCCTTTTTGTTATATCAAAAAGAATTTAAAACATTAAGTTCAAAATAACAATAGAGGTAAAAATGTTGACAAAATAAGAATTTGGTTTAAAAATGGCCCCCCCTTACTCAAGGCATCATCAAAATTGTTAGTCCATCATATATGATCATCTAGTTGACATAAATAAAAATAAAACAAATAAACACTAAAGCAACTAGATTTTACCAACACTTGAACCCAAGGGAGGATGTGAAGTCTTCCTCTTCAAGTGTTCTTCCTTGTGTGCATGGAGCTCCCCCTCAATGTTTGACTTGTTGAACATCTCCATCACACTTAGCAATAGACAATCAAGTAATTTTTGGTATCCAAATTGCTTTGGATCCATGAACGTTAGTAGCACAAATTTTAGTCCCCTTTGGAATCCATTTTTCAATGTCATCCTTTTTAATTGAAGTGCTAAGTCCTTTTGGGACCCAAACACTTCTAAAACATTTTCCTTTTACAAATCTAGGGGCACTAGATTGTCTAACATAAAAATTTGATTTTCCAAAATTGTTTTTCTCTTCAAGCTCTTTGAAAATCAAATCTTTTTCCTTTTGAACTTTTTGAAGCAAATTTTGTAAATCAAAACATTTTAATTCAAACTCTTCGAGTTTTGCTTCAAGTTCAAGTTTGGTTTTAGAAATCAAATCATTTTGAATTTTTAACTTTGAAATCGATTTATTGTTTTTCAAAATGTGATTTTTAAACTCTAAAACCAAATCATCATAGGCATCTTGTAATTCATCAAAGGAATAGGAACATGAAGTAGATGAATTAGAAGTTACCCTTGAATCTTCTTCGATGGCCATAAGGCAAAGGTTGGCTTGTTCATCGTCGGTGGAGTCCTCATCACTCCAAGTAGCCACATGTGCATTCTTCTTATGGCTTGAAGTGCTTGCCCTCTCCTTTCTTTTAGGTTCTCGTTCAAGCTCTCTCAATGCTTTCTTCATGAACGGGGCACACTTCTTGAAGAGATGAAATATCTCTTCATCTTCATCCTCCTCTTCACTAGAATAGACGTGATGGCAAGTGGAGGATTTGAGAGCCATGGCACTTGCATTGATGCCAAGCCCTTTGATTTTCTTCTCTCCCATAGCTCTAATTTCTTCCCTCTTCTTCTCATCTTCTTTGTTCTTCTTCATGATTTGATGAGTAAGGAGAGACCCCATGAGTTCATCAAGCTTCAAAGTCTTCAAGTTTTTGGCTTCGATGATGGCGGTCCTCTTTGAGTCCCATGACTCGGGAAGTGAGTAGATGAGCTTTCGGACAAGCTTCTCTTCCGGGATGGCTTCTCCATAACCTTTAAGACCGTTGGTGATGGTGGAGAACCTATCAAACATCTTCTCGATGTTCTCTTCCAGATCCATCTTGAAGTTCTCATACTCTAAGGTTAGGAGCCCAATTTTGGTCTCCCTGACTTCATCGGTTCCCTCGTATATGATTTCAAGCTTGTCCCATACCTCCTTGGCACTCTCACAAGAAGACATCTTCTCATAGATGGATGGGCCAAAAGAACAAAACAAAATGTGCAAGGCCTTGCAATTTAGCTTCATCTTCTTGCGATCGTCGGCACTCCACTCCGCTTTTCTTCTTTGAGGCTCGAACGGACCATCTTCAACTATATCCCATAGCTTGTAATCTCTAGATTTGATGAAGAACTTCATCTTTGTCTTCCAATGGGCATAGTGGGTTCCGTCAAAGAAAGGCGGTTTGTCGATAGATTGTGCCATTTGAGCCGGTTGATAAACTAGTGATCGAGCTTGCCGGATCTTCTAAATAGGATGTGAATCCTCTTCGATTGAGCCAAGCTCTGATACCAATTGTTGGGTTGTGTGGAGCTCGATTCGATCAACCAATGATGCTCACCAAGTGGCGGAGAGGTGGATTTTTGGGTGTTAGGGTTTAGGAAGCTAAAAAGAAATGTGACACAGTGATTTATAGTGGTTCAACCTTCTAACCAAGGTCTACATCCACTACCTTAGCTCCCCACTAAGGATTTCTCAATCAATCCACTATTGATTCGTCCCCTTTTCTAGGCTTAGGAGGTAACCCTTACAAACGATCAAGCTTCTACCCAAAGCCTTGATCAAAATCCTCTTTTACAAAGAGATAAATAAAGCAAACTTAAAACCCTCTAATAGGTGTTTGTTTGCACTATTAAGCACTCACCCAAAACCTAAAACACTTGAGCAAATTTGACAATTTTGGCTCACTAGTGTTTGTCTATACAAGAATTGACAATTTAAGTTCTAAGACAATCTTTGATCATTTGATGTTTGACAATATGAGCATTAGCCTTCTCTTGATGCTTGGAGGTCCCTTTTATACTCCCAAATGAGTTTGTAGCCGTTACTAGCCGTTGGGATCAAATTGGAGCCGTTGAGGACTTTAATTCCCACCATAAATGCAGTTCTGCAGCTTCTCGTTTTGAAACTCTCGAAGTCGTTTCGAAACACTCTCAATGTAGAAAGAGCCGTTGCAGTCTGTCAGGGTACCCATTTCGGAACACCCCCTTGCCGTTTCGAAACGCGTATTGAAACGCTATAAGCCCGTATCGAAACGCCTGCATTTAAAAGTTGGTTGGGAAAGAGCCGTTGGGTTTTATGACCGTTATGGTCAATGCCACGAAGGCGTATCTAAACGGCCTAGCCCGTTTCGAAACACTGGCAAAAATCCTATCCAGGGAAAGCCCGTTTCGAAACAAGTTTCGAAACGTTTTTGCTACTGGAGCCCCATGTTTCGAAACGCCCTAAGGTGTTTCGAAACACCTGGACAGGTTTGAGAAATTTGGCTTTGAAACACATTACAAACCCTTTTAAAAACTTCCCTAAACATAATTTCAAGTTGTTTGGACTTTGTAAATGTTTTAAATACTTTTTAAATCAGTCCAAAACATTTTTCAATTATTATATCAAAACATTAATTCTACAACACCAACAAGCAAAAACATAAGGCATTTAACCAAAAGTCAAAACAAACCTCAACATAGTATGGATTCAACATTTAAAACATGTAGCCACATGGTCAAACACATGTGAGTTTACAACCACCTCCTTAACACAAGGTATAAGTATTCCCATTGCTAAATTTAATACAACTTAAAATTCATACTTGAGCTTAAGCTACGATCACCGGAGCCTTTCTTCGACTTCCTTTGTTTTTCGAACCACTAACGATTTGCATTGCTGGAAAGGAGCGCGTAAGCATAAAGCTTAGTGAGTGGTGCTCAAAACCACAACAACAACAATGCAATTTTAGTAAAACCATTTAAGATTTGAAAACAAAACCACAAGCATTGAAATCCACTAATACGATTACCAACAATCTAACATATGTTTGGCATCTTACATCAAGCAATGCAACAACATATAACAACAAGGCATGACTATCAACATCTACCAAGATAACATTCAACCTTCCAACACAAGAGTATAATGGCAATTATGATTCCATTACCCATATACGTGGATTGGATTCGATGGCATCTCACATCACCGAACCTATAAGAATAACAAGACTCACGATGGCATCTTACATCATCGAGGTCTAACAATAAAGCTTTCGGTGGTAATTTTACATCACCGTACTCCTCCATAATGGCATCTTACATCACTAGGGCCACGCATGAATTTTACAAGTGCACTCTAATCCTATGGTCGACCAATTATACCCGGTAAGACCCTCATATTTTCCAATACTCAACATCGTAAAAGCCATCATAACAATATCACACTCATTAGTCAAATACACACATTCATCTCATCTCATATCAACAATGCTTAATAAGATTTAAAAATAGAATTTCGAAAAGTAAACGTAAACTTTAAATACTTACTCTCGAGCTTAGGTTGGCCTTTCAAGCTCAAGCTAAACTCTCAAAAACATTTTCACTCACCGGTAGAACCCAACAATAGTCGAAACACCGATTTCAAGCTTCCAAAACACCGAGTGTCGCGTCCGAAGTACCCAAACTTGTTTCCCCTATTTCTAGCCAATTCAAAAATGATGCGTTAAACCCAAAACAAGCCCCCAAACTTGCAGCAACACAGAAATTCATCATTCATCATCAAACCCAAATTGATTCACACCCGAAAAACACATGGAAACAACATCAAAACGACCCAAACCAACTAGCAGCCAAAAACCCAACAAATTTACCATCAAAACTACTTCTTTCAACATCCAAAACACTTACTCAAGGTCTAGAAACCATCAGCCCATGGTTCCTCACAAGAACAACCTAAAAACCCACATTTTCAACTCCAAAAACCCCTCTTTTTTACTAGTTTTGGGTTTCCCTACATTTAACGACTATCTCAACAATTTAGGACACCAAAACAAGATTAAAAACACCCTTAAACATGGCATCAAACTACCCAAACAAAACCCCTTCATTTTCCTCTTTTCAAACTCAAAGCATTTTTGGAATAAATTCAAACAATGGGTTTTAAACAAGATTTTTACCAACAATAAATTTAAGCAAGAGGAAATCAAAACAAAAGAGAGTTTACCTTGAAAACTTGTTTGTAGGAATGGTTGGAGCAATGGAATAGTAAAATGGAGTCTTGATAAAAGAAATGTGAAAAGAGAGCTTGAAGAAGATGATGATATTTTGAATAAAAACCTTTTTTTTAATTCCAAAATTCCCTTTTTGCCCTTATTCATTAAAAATCCTTTGTGTGCTCATTAAAAATGGTTTTCTCCCACTAATTTAACCCGAACCGGTTTAACCAAACTCGGTTATCTCCCGGGCCATAAACCCGGTGCGTTACATGTAACAACCCTAATATTCTAAGGTTAAAAAAAGAGAAAAGTAGCCAATGGGTTTTGAACCCGTGACCCTTGGCTGCATAGGTCAATGGCTTAACCAATTGAGCTAACATAGCTCTTGGTTAGTGATTGCACCAGGGGAAATAAAAGTTAATACCTAAGATCCTAAAATAATAAAAATATCTTACCTGCCACCTTTAATGTAAATTAAATTGGGAACTTTTCCCAAAATCTCCAGAATCACCCTCATCGACGTTCACGTATCTCCCCCTTAAACCAAACCCGATCACCGTCCGTCAGCCTTCACCACCGCACCGTGCCGCTCACCGTCGGTGCCCTTGAAACTGTCATTGTACGCCGACCAAAACCCCTAAGGCCACTCGCGCGTTCATCGCGCCGATCACCGTCAATCGGCCGTTGAAGATTCGTCAAACCTAGGGTTAAGACCCTATCGATTTTGTCGGAGATTTCGGCGATGTTCGACGTCCGTTCGCCACGCCACCACTGCCGTTGGACTCCCCGTCGCAGGCTGATCAAAACCCAAGTTGTCGTTCGCCCGTTCATCCTGGTTTGCCCCGTCATCGGAGTTACGTCTTTTTCCGACGTGTTCGAACAATTAAGGACGAATCCGGTGAGTTTTGGTTCGTTTCCATTGTCATTTCGTTCCTAAAGATGTAATAAAATGATGGCCTGATGATTTGCATTCTTTTTCCGGCAGAAACGACGTGAAACGGACATTTCCGGCGATGTTCCGGTGACCGTCCGGCGACCTTCGGGTTCTTTAAGGTAAGAGCCGGTCCGCGTAGACCGAACCGGTCTGAACCGGCTGGACCAGTTGGACCGGTCAACTCAGTCAAACCCGTTGACCCGTTGACTCGACCCGTTGACCCGACCCGTTGACCGAATCAACCCAGTGAGTCAACTCGTCTGAGTCAACTCAGTGAGTCAACTCGTCCGAGTCAACCCAGTGAGTCAACTCGCTGAGTCAGCCTTGGACCAGTGACGTCAGTGTTAACTTTGACCGCCGACGCTAGCGTTGACTTTGACAAAAAAAGTCAACTTTTTCCGAAAAGTTCTATTTTATGTTTTTCGACGTCCTGAGTCCGATTTTGAAGCCCGTTTCGCAAAATTCTAACCCGGAAGCCTCCAAATTGGACGTTGAACCCTAACATACATATGTATAAGTTATGTCATTTAAGAGAAATTGACGATTAAGGACTGATGTTAATCTTCTGATTTAATAGGTACTCGTGGATCTCCCGATCGTGCCTACGCCCAGCCCAGCTCGTCTCGATCCGTACCGTCTCGTGATCCTATCGTCACTCGTACGACCCTGAAACTTAGTATTTTATTACGAATCAAGGTGTAAAGCTGATTGTAACCATAATCCTTGTCTATTTAGGTTCCAGTTCTGTAGCGGAGCGTGATCCCGGTGCTCAATAGACCTTTTGACTGACCGATCTCATCTTTTGAGGTGTGTTCCTTGTGTGCTACATGACTGTTGCATATTTACTGTCTTACATACTTCACACGATTTAATAAAACATACTATGTGTATATGATTGCTAAACTTGATTTTGTGAAAAACTAGCATGTTTTCTGTTATGAAAGAAATACGATTGCACTGTATGTTTGAATTATGCTCTAGCATTCGATATGATAAGCATGCCTATGATATTCGGTTATCAGTGTAGAAATATGTTGTTGAGCATTGCTATGACTATTATTGTTGCATACTATGTTACTACCCGGACTAATTAGTAGAGGTACTTGGGGGTATGATGTGGAGATTATCGGCTCAGCCCTGATCCAGCTGGTAAGACCGCCCGTATTCGGATTCTAAGCTTCGGCTAGGTCCACCAGTATTCGGATCCTAAGCTTCGGCTAGGTCCGCCCGTATTCGAATCCTAGGCTTCGGCCAGGTCCGCCCGTTTTCGGTTCCTAAGTTTCGACTAAGGTCGCCCGTATTCTAAGGTATAACCTTAGGATGGTACCCCGCCCAATGGGCTTGGGTTAATGCCAGTATAAGATACTGTTCTGGGGAACTGTATGATGGTGCTCGGTTGGAGGGTAGATAGGTTGCATAAAAACTTTGATGTTTTTTTTGATATGTTTTGCATAACATGATTTATTATTTTTTGATGCAACTGTTTTACTTGCACTGTTGGAACACACTGAGCTTTCTAGCTCACGCCCCAAATTCTTTCCCCTTTCAGATATTTTGGATAGGCCACCCCATAACTGACACTTGGAGGATCGACATATTTTGTATTCCTTTTTGAATGTAATGTTTCCATCCACCGTTTGTACTTTTTGGGTGACATGTGCCTATATTTTGTTATGTATGGTATTAAACTAAAAGTATTGTGATATGCTAACTGGTACTTATTTTGTAACCATCATATGATGGGTTTATTTAAGTAATCATGGCTGCCTATATTATCTATGAAGTCTATGTTGTGAATGAATTTGGAAAATATTACTGTTTGACGTATTAAACAGGTTTATTTAACTTGATGGTTTTCACTAAGTTCTGTCGTTATGCTGTCGAAATTAACGCTTAGTTTGCAAACATGTTTTCCACTTGAGTTTTTAAACTTTAACGTGCCTTACTAGACTTGGTCATTCCGCATAGGCCGGTCTAGGGGGTTACATTACAACTCTCCCCCATTTAAAGAATTTCATCCACGAAATTTACCTGATGGAAAGAGGTACTGGAACTGCTCTTCCATGTCTGCTTTTCTTTCCCAAGTGAATTCTTCCACACCCTGATGTCTCCACAAAACCTTCACCAACTCTATGGTCCTACCCCGCAATATCATGCTATCCGTAGCAAGAATCTCGACTGGTTCTTCATTATACGACAAATCTGGGTTCAATTCAATCTCTTCCACTGGCATAATATAAGACGGATCTGATCTATACTTTTAGAGCATCAAAACATGAAACACATCATGAATCTTCTCAAGTTCGGATGGCAATCTCAACCTATATGCAACAAGAACAATCCTCTCAACTACCTCGTAAGAACCAATGAATCTCGGACTTAACTTCTCCTTTTTACCAAACCTCATTACCTTCTTCCACGGGGAAACCTTCAAGAACACTTTGTCGCCAATAGCATACTCAATCTCTTTTCTCTTCAAATATGCATACAATTTCTGTCTGTCTGAAGCTACCTTCAAGCGATCACAAAGTAGTTTTACCTTCTCGGTAATGCCTTTAAGCAAGTCTGGCATGGTACAAGCTTATGTCCGGCCTCGGCCCAACAAAAATGTGTTCTACATTTCTTACCATACAGAGCTTCATACGGTGCTATCTGAATACTAGCCTGATAATTGTTATTGTACGCATACTCTGCTAGCGGCAGATGTTTCTCCCAAGAACCCTGAAAGTCGATGATGCAACAACTCAACATGTCCTCTAACATCTGATTAACCCTCTCCTACTAACCATCTGACTGTGGGTTATATGAAGTACTGAAGTTCAACCAAGTTCCCAAGGCACGATGCAAACACTCCCAAAATCTAGCTGTAAACCTCAAATCTCTATCAGACACAATCGACTTTGGTACACCATGTAGTCTCACAATCTCACTGACATACAACTCAGCCAACTTGTCTAAGGTGTAAGTATTATGAACAGGTATGAAATGGGCACACTTAGTGAATCTGTCAACTATTAACCATACTGAATTCTTTTTCGAAGGAGTCAACGGTAAACTTGACACAAAATTCATGGTAATCTGTTCTCGCTTCCACCCGGAATTTTCAACGATTGTAACAAACCTGAAGGAAACTGATGCTCAGCCTTAACTCGTTGACAAATGACACACTTACTCACAAACTCTGCCACATCTTTCTTTAACCCAATCCAGAAGTATTCATCTTTCAATCCACGGTACATCTTCGTACTACCCGAATGCATAGCAAAAGGACTGTTATGAGCTTCATTCAAAATAGTACGCCTCAACTCGACGTCTTCTGGAACAACTGCTCTATTATTAAAACATAAGATCCCATTCTCACTAAAGCAGAAATCGGTGGGTTTACCATCGGCAATATCTTGCACGTGAGATGCCAAAGTTCTGTCTTGCAACTGTTTCTCTCGAATCAACTGAACTAATGATGGTTTAATATATAACTCGGCTATCAAACTGCTATCCTGTGACACACTCAATCTCGTAAACATAGCTCACAACTCAACTGCCACCTTCCTACTCAAAGCATCGACCACTACATTTGTTTTACCCAGATGGCACTCTATTTTGAGGTCATAGTCTTTAAGAAGCTCTAACCACCTACGTTGTCTAAGATTCAACTCTCTCTGAGTCATCAAATATTTCAAACTCTTGTGGTCGGTGTAGACTGTGCATTTCTCACAATAAAGGTGGTATCTCCAAATCTTCAAAGCAAAGACCACAGCCGCTAACTCTATGTCATGGGTAGGGTAGTTCTTCTCGTAAACCTTCAACTGTCTCGAAGCATAAGATACAACTCTTCCCTCTTGCATAAGGACACAACCTAAACCTACATATGACGCATCATTGTAGATTACGAACTCCTTCCCTGGTTTCAGCTGAATCAAAATAGGAGCTTCTGTCAATGCTTTCTTCAACTTCTCAAACGCGTGCTGCCTTGCATTTGTCCACTCATACGGAACATTTTTCTGCAACAATTTGTTCAAAGGTGCAGCAATATTCGAGAACCCCTCAACAAACCTTCGATAATATCCGGCTAACCCAAGAAAACTACGGATTTCTGTCACTGACTTTGGTTGTTTCCAACTCACTATTGCCTCTATCTTCTTGGGATCCACACTAATCCCGTCGGCTGAGATTACATGACCTAGGAAGACTAATTCCCTAATCCAAAACTCGCATTTACTCAACTTGGCATACAACTGATTTTCAAGCAAAGTCCGTAACACTAATCGCAAATACTCATCATATTCTTCATCGGTCCTAGAGTACACTAAAATTTCATCTATGAACACTACTACAAACATATGCAAACACTCGTGAAACACTTGGTTCATCATGTCCATAAATGCAGTTGGGGCATTAGTCAAACCGAAGGGCATTACCAAGAACTCATAGTGCCCATATTGCGTATGGAAGACTGTCTTTGGTATGTCCACATCCTTTACCTTCAACTGATAGTAGCCCGATCTCAAATCAATCTTTGAAAACACTAAAGAACCTCTCAACTGATCAAGCAAATCATCAATCTGCGGCAAGGGATACTTGTTCTTCACTGTCACTTTGTTCAACTGTCTATAATCTAAGCACATCCTCATGCTGCCATCTTTCTTCTTCACAAACAAGATCGGAGCACCCCCAAGGTGAAATACTAGGCCTAATAAAACCTCTATCTGACAGTTCCTGAAGTTGTGTCTTCAACTCTTTCAACTCTTTTGGTGCCATTCTACACGGAGCAATCGATACGGGAGCAGAATCTGAATACGTCTCAATAGCAAACTCAATATACCTATCTAGAGGCAAACCAGACAACTCCTCTAGGAAAACACTCGGGAAGTCACAAATTGTCCTGATATCTTGCGGTCTAACTTCACTCATATTCGAATTCATTACATAGGCTAAGTAAGCTTGACAACCCGAATCCATCATCCTCTGAGCTTCTAAAGTTGAAACAACATTAGACAAGAACTTAATGTTCTCGCCAACTACCACTACCTCGTAGTCATCAGAAAGCCTCAAAGAAACTCTTTTAGTCTCAAAAATTATCCTAGCTTTATGCTTCACAAGCCAATCCATAACCAAAATCACAACGAAACCATAGAACGGCAGTTCCATCATATCAACGGGAAACACGTGACCCTGAACCATCAAAGGACATCTCCGGAACACTTTCCTACTACAACTGTCTCACCAAAAGAACTCGTAACATTCATACCTATATCTAACAGCTCAAAAGGAAAACCTAACGATCTTGCATGCTCACCCAAAATGTATGAATGTGTCGACCCAGAATCAATCAACGAAAGCAATGATAAAGACTATAACACAAAATTACCTGCGATCAAATCTGTCTCATTCCCAGCCTCACGTTGTGCATAAACTCTAGCTGGTCCACCTCCCTCAGGTTGTACTGCAACAACATGAGCCACATTCCTATGACCATCATTCCTCGGCTAGAAGTTACCTCGGTCGTGCCCACGACCTCTTTGATACTCAACGGCTCTAGCAGGTGCTTGAACATCCCTAGCCGGATGAAGACACTCACGCCTCAAATATGTCTGAGATCCACATTTCCAACAAGCATGAAAAGTACCCCAACATTTTCTGGAATGGTTCCTCCCACATCTAGCACACTAGGGTGTGCGAGCAACAAAACCTCGACCCTAGTGGCCTCGCCCCATGTTACCACCTCCATGCCTAAAGTCCGGTTGGTGCCTTCTATCCCTGTACCTCTTGTTACGGTCTCACTCCCACTCGGCAGACCTTTTCCCTGAACTGGATCGACCTGATCGAGCATCCAAACTTAGACTTTGCTCAATGTCCTTGGCCCTATAGACCAAGACATCAAACTCGGTGTAATCAGAAGCAAGCATGTAGGTCTTCACCTCCATAACCAACACGTAACGGAATCGTTCACACCTTTCCCTCTCAGTGGGAACCAGCTCTGAAGCATACTGACTCAAGCGCACAAAATGTACCTCATACTCGGATACGAACATACTGCCTTGCACCAAAGCCATAAACTCTCTTTTTCTTCTCATCCTGATAACGAACACCAAGGTACTTCTTGCGGAACGTACCACGTAAGAATTCCCAAGTAACCTCGGCCTCGGGCATACCGGAGATAATTGTGGTCCACCAAGCATACACATCTCCCTAAAGCAACGAGACAATACAACCCAACTTACGAGTGTCCGAGCACTCCATCTGGCCCAAGATACTAGTAGTGCTCTCAAACCATGCCTCCGAACCATCTGGAGAAATACCACGAAACTCGACTCTGCTTAAGCTAAGAAGTCGCTCAAAGGGAAAACTTGTCTCCGCACCCTGAGGTGGTGCTGCAGCATGAAGACCAGCAACAGTCGTCTGAAAAGCTCCGGCTAAAGTCTAAAGTATCTGAGCCATGTCCACACTAGCCTGACCCTGGCCAACCTGAGGCACATTACCTTCACCTCCAACATTGGCACCCGTCTGAGATGCATTACCTCCGACATTTGCTCGATTACAATCGAGAGCAGGAGAATGAAGAGCCGCATTCTCGGGTGGCTGGTCACCCGCTCTAGGTCGTCCTCTCGGTCTCACCATAAAAATAAAACAATCTAAAACAAAAAACACAAATCACGAGATAAACATTGGGTCAGCAAAGGCAGGGATCTGTATGTTAAGCTCTTTTAAATCAAAACCACCTTTCTATAGTAATACCTAGCAATGGGAATGCTTAACCAACCTTCAAACATCAGCAGAAACACAAATTCATGCTCACAAACACCGTGCAAAACAGACAAACATACACAGAAACAACTTACCTAACTTACCTTCCCGGGGAACCTCGTAACCGAGGCTCTGATACCACCAAATGTAACCCTCTCGACCCAGTCTAGTCGCAAGACAGAATCGGGAGAGTCACACGTGGATAACCGGAGAAAAATCTAAGAATTTACCTTCGATTAACAACCCTAGATTAAAATTTATCTTATCTAAATGCAATTTAACGGTCCTATGGTGTTAAGGGTTACAATGAAAGAACGACGTCTCAATCGGACATCAATCGGATGTCCAATTGGAGCCAAATATCCACGAAGGACCATTTTGCAAAACCACACCAAATAGGGGCAATAAGGTAATTTTAACCTTACCAAATAGTTTGTTAGTCATATTTAAAGCACACGAGGCAAGACCAACACAAACGAGACATATAAGCTCACTTAGGAAGCATACAAGTATTAGGGACTAAAATGCAACATTTGGAAACCTTCAAAGATGTCTTTTAACCACTTTAACTACCCGTGTTTCGAAACATGGCTGCCCATTTCGAAACGCGGGATCTCAGTAAAAAGTAAAACTAGGTTGTTCTAGAACGTCTCCTCTTGGTTCTAAAACGGGAGCCTCCAGTGGCAAAACATACCGAAACGTCACCACCCCCGTTCCGATACATGTGCCCCAAGAGCTTGGCCGTTCGAAACCATACCAGATGTTTTGAAACGCCTGGGCACAAATTGGCCCGAAAATGCATTTTGGCATTCCCAAATATACCCCGAAAGATCACAAACCACATGGCAACATATCAAGCAAACATTCAAGAGGCAAAACACCCTAAAAACAAGTTTCAAACATGCATCCACACAAGCATGGATCTCAAATTCAAAAGCTCATAAAAAACACTTTAACTCAAAACACCAACAAGCCAAAACACAAGACATTTAACCAAAAGCCAAAACAAGCCTCAACATAGCATGGATTCAACATTTAAAACATGTAGCAACATGGTCAAACACATGTGAGTTTACAACCACCTCCCTAACACAAGGTATAAGTATTCTCATTGCTAAATTTATTACAACTTAAAATCCATACTTGAGCTTAAGCTAATTACCGGAGCCTTTCCCTCGCCTTCCTTTGCTTCTCGAACCACTAATGATCTGCATTGTTGGAAATGAGCGCGTAAGCATAAAGCTTAGTGAGTGGTGCTCAAAACCACAACTTCAACAATGCAGTTTTAGTAAAACCATTTATGATTTGAAAAAAAAACCCACAAGCATGGAAATCCACTAACAAGATTATCAACAATCTAACATATGTTTAGCATCTTACATCAAGCAATGCAACAACATATAACAACAAGGCATGACTCTCAACATCTACCAAGATAACATTCAACCTTCCAACACAAGAGTATAATAGCAATTATGATTACATTACTCGGATACGCGGATTGGATTCGATGATATCTCACATCACCGAACCTATAAGAACAACAAGACTCACGATGTCATCTTACATCACCGAGGTCTAACAATAAAGCTTCTGGTGACATCTTACATCATCGTACTCCTCCCTAATGGCATCTTACATCACTAGGGACACGCGTGAATTTTACAATTGCACTCTAATCCTATGGTCGACCAATTATACCCGGTAAGACCCTCATATTTGCCCATACTCAACATCATAAAAGCTATCAAAACAATATCACACTCATTAGTCAAATACACACATTCATCTCATCTCATATCAACAATGCTTAACAAGATTTAAAAATAGAATTCCAAAAAAGTAAAACGTAAACTTTAAATACTTACTCTCGAGCTTAGGTTGGCCTTTCAAACTCAACCTAAACTCTCAAAAACATTTTCACTCACCAGTAGAACCCAACGATAGCCGAAACACCAATTTCAAGCCTCCGTAACACCGGGTGTCGCGTCTGAAGTACCCAAACTTGTTTCCCCTATTTCTAGCCAATTCAAAAATGATTCGTTAGACCCAAAACAAGCCCCCAAACTTGCAGCAACACATAAATTCATCATTCATCGTCAAAACCAAATCGATTCACACCCGGAAACACTTGAAAACACCATCAAAACGACCCAAACCAACTAGCAGCCAAAAACCCAACAAATTTGCCATCAAAACTACTTCTTTCAACATCCAAAACACTTACCCAAGGTCTAGGAACCATCAGCCCAAGGTTCCTCACAAAAACAACCCAAAAACCCACATTTTCAACTCCAAAAACCTCTCATTTTTAATAGTTTCGGGTTTCCCTACATTTAGCCACAATCTCAACATTTTTAGGACAACAAAACAAGATTAAAAACACCCTTAAACATGACATCAAACTACCCTTAAACAAGATTTTTTACCAACAATAAATTTAAGGAAGAGGAAATCAAAACAAAAGAGGGCTTACCTTGAAAACTTGCTTCTGGGAATGGTTGGCGCAACGGAATAGTAAAATAGAGTCTTGAGAAAAGTAACGTGAAAAGAGAGCTTGAAGAAGATGATGATATTTTGAATAAAAACCCATTTTTAAAAATTCCCTTTTTACCCTTATTTATTAAAAATCCTTTTTGTGCTCATTAAAAATGGTTTTCTCCCACTAATTTAACCCGGACCGGTTTAACCAAACCATGTTATCTCACGGGGCGTTACATGAATAATTAACAAAGTTACTTGAAATCAGGAGAGTGTAAAATCAAGTTTTGTTATTGTTAAGTAAATTATTTCGATTAACCGGTAAATTTAAATTATCAAATTCTTAATTTTAAATCATACTAATTAAATCAGATGACTAATTGGTTTATTAACTAAAATATTTAGTTCGAGTAACGAATGGTAATTTAATAATTGTTTGGTTGTCATAAAAGTGCAAAAACAATTTAAAAATGAGAAAGTAGCCGAACTTAGGACCAAACAGTTTCAAAGAATAATATAAACATCAAAATCATTCGACTAAAAAATATTCTAACTGATAAAATTTGTAAATGTTGTAAATAAGCGGTCAGATAAACTAACTGATTTTTCTCAAAATTGTGAGCTTAACCAAACTGAAATAGTTTTTTAAAGAAAACTCTAAATTTATTTTATTCAGGATAACCAATTTTTTCGATAATTTTTTATTTCCATTTCGATTTATCAATTTTTTTACACATTTCTATTTGAAACTCCAGCCTTTTAAGCAAGACCCATCATCAACTAGGAGAAAATGAAATGTAGAAGAAAAAATATTTTATTTGATAGCCGAAATCTTAACTAAACTGGTTTGTTACCCGTGTGATGTATGAATTAATTTTATTTAATTGGATATATATACCTTTATGTATAATTTTTAATTTTTTAAGCATAAAATTGGTCTAGCATGATGAGATGTTGAGTCTCTTAAACAGTATTCGGATTTCAAATCTTGGCATTACGAAAGGAGCAAATTGACTTGAGAATGTCACCTCATTATTAACCTCTACAATATCTAGATCTAGATTAATTGATCAAAAGATCGAATATTAGGTGATTATACCATTTAAAGAATTGCATTTAGCTAGAAAGCAAATAAAGGTGGCTGATTTATTTATTGTACTCAATAGTATTATCTAGGTACAGCTGAAATTGTTGAATATTTGGCTTTTTCTTTTCTTTTCCCATGGTGAACGTCTCACACTTGCCTTTTAAGGTCACCTGCTAAGAAAACATAAGTTAAGTTTATTTTTATTCAAAAAGAGGTTTGAAGCTTTTGGTGGTAATTTTTTATATACAAAATCTTGAACTCTAAATTTATTTAAATAATATTAACATTTTGCATAATCTCGTTCATAATAAAGTTCCTTACTTTAAACAATATTAAAGTAATTATTATTGTCAGGCGTGTTTCGAATGTTATTTCTTTTAGTGTTGATCCCACTCCTTCAAACAGCATGCCCCGTATGTGCTCACGTCGCCTTCAATTGTTTTGGGCAGACATCTACCAAGAAATTCATGAAAAAAATCTTTAAAAAATTGAGTTGATCCTAATCCAGCTTTCTATTTTTAGTAAAAAGGTATTACGATTCAGAAATATAAGGAGAATTATATATATTAAACTTCACGAAAACTTTTTATTTAATATATTTCATCTTCAGCGTTATATTTCAAAATAAAATCTTCAATGTTTAAATTTATGTTCTCTTCTAAAAATGTAATGTGATTTACCATCGCATTTAATATTTATTGATTCGGAAAAATAATTAAATAAGATATATTAAACCACGTTTTTTTACGTTTCCACAATAGATTTCTATACATTATTATGTTAAAGCAATTTGTTCCCCCCACGCTCCACCATATAACTATCGTTGAATACTGCAAGTTGCATTGAGGTTAAAGGTGGCTAGGTTCGGTTCACTTTTTCAAAATTTTATCCTAATTCTTTTTATATTATTGAATAGCACCAGGAGCATGGACAAACACAAGTTTTTATGTCAATGAGTACAAATTATTAGAAAATTATATTAGAAATTCAAGGAGTACGAACTTAGATCAACAATAGAAAATACAAAGAAGATATATAAATCATATGGGAGCTTTAAATTTTCAGAGATACGACTGCCCCTTCAGCACCTCTCGGTCCATCCCTGATTGAGAGTCAAATCAAATTGGTTTGAAATTACAACTTTTGAATAAAAATCGAATCTACCAAGTTAAATAAATAATTCGATCTTTAAATAAATTTAAATCATTGCTTGTATTGTAAACGAAGTAATGTAATTTTTCTTTGAACAAGATTCCGTAAAAACATAAATTAAATCCGAACTGTGTGGGTATAATATGATTTGTAAGAAGTGTATAGATTTGTACCACCATGCGGGTATTTAAAGTTTACGTTTAAATCCGTACTATTTTATGATAAATTGATAACGTAAGTGATAAAATGTAACTTCTGAATGATTGATTAAAAAAATGAAATAGAAGCGACAACAATTATAATTTACGAGCAAAGGCAAAGGTCAATTGATTTGTTGATATACGCCGGTCAGCAATGGCTACACTACACTTGTTTATGGAGCTTTCTCCACCATTGCTTCTATTCCTTCCTAAAGTTATGTTTCGTTAAAGGATAACAATACAGTCTTCTTGTTAAAGTAGGTCTAAGTCTTTTGATCAAAAAAAAAAAAAAAGTCTAAGTCTAAAAACTCGATCCAGTCAACCTAAGATTAAATTCAATTTGAATTGATTTTAAAAATTAAAAATTTTAATCTATAAAAAGTGGAACTTAAATTTGAATCCGAAAAAAAATTAAAACTTGAATCTTAAAAAAATGGTTTGACCCATAATTTTATCTGTATAGTAATTCTAAGTCAGCAATTTAGTTTTTTTTAATTGCATTAATTTAGCGCTTGTAGTCTTTTAAAATCTACAATGTTGTCTCTCCTTTTAAATTTCATCAATTTAGCCCTCAAAGAATTGCATCAATCTCGTCATTTGACTGTCGTTGACTAACATAATCATTATCATCAGTCGTCTTTTTTCATGTCAGACACTCCATCATTAAATAATTAACAGTGTCTTGGTTAGCATGTCCTTATGTTATTTTTTTTAATATATTAATGTCCTCCAATAAGATGATGATTGGTCAATTTCAATGACGTGTCAGTACAGTTGAATGGATTTTAAAAATATACGTAATTTTAAAATAATTTTTTTGAATAATTTTAAAATAATTAATTAATTCTAAAACTTTTCATTCATACTATCACGTCACCAAAACTGACTCGTCATTATCGACATGGCAAGATAATTGGTGATAACGACTGATATAGAAGCATATAGTGACTCATTCACATAATTTAACGGCTCTGTCAGTTAACGACGGTCAAGAGAGAGATTCATACAATTCAAAAATTCGAGGGTTAAATTAATAAAATTAAAAATAAGGGACAACATTACTAATTTTGTAAGACTACGAGAATAAAATTATTGTAATCAAAAAGGAAAAATAACATTACTCATTTAGAATTATTACAATGAAAAAATTATCTCTTAAAACTAAAAAAAAAAAATCTATTCTCTAGTTTATTTGAGGTTTGTTTAAGGGTTGCAAGTTGAGAATGAGAAAGTGTGGCAAATTAAGTCAATTGAGTGGAGGACGTTTGCTTTATCCACTCGAGAATCGAGTCAATTGACATAGACTCATATCTCACATGGCTCGTGTTTTCCATGGGTCAATTGGGGCAAATTATTTCTGATTTCTTGTCAACAAAATTGAGAATGTCATATGACTCATTACTATGATGTTTACCGATGTGAATCATTTATGTACTACACACTATACTAACGGGAATAGTTTAACATGTTAAAATTTGAAACATTTGCGCTCATTGATACTTATCTATTCTATTACAAAAGAAATTGTCCACAATTTTTTTAAATCTTTTGAACATTTTCTACTTAGGGGAGAGGATAAGAATTACTCATACTGAAACTAGAACCCAGGACTTAAGTGAAGAGATTGGACGTCAACAGAAGTCTTTAACCATCTGCTCCAAATTGTGTTGACTCACATAAATATTTTCAGAGAGTATTCCACGAACATTTGTTCATATGTATGTTTATTGTACAGTGTTAGGATAGGCAAAGTGTATAACATGTATTATCTTATTATCTATACTTGTTAAACGTAATATATATATATATATATATATATATATATATATAATATGAATATGACAAATTCTCATTCAACCGACAAAACTCGAGTTTGTTAAGTTGTGTACAAGAAAAAATCAATACTACTATAATATATGGTGTGACCTTAAATAAAACATTATGGATGGTGTAATTCAAATTACTTAACAAATCACGTTTAAGGAGTAAACCAAAAATTAATTAGTGAAGCAAGGCATGCTTATATTCCTAAGAAAAGGGATGAGATTTCCCATTGATATTTATTTGGTTCAATCCAGTAAATGATTCTTCAATCCTCGTCCGCATGCAACATCGACAATCAAGGCAAGAAGGTGGACAAAGAGTACAAGTTATGTGCTTTGTTTTAGTGCTTCCTTCACGAATTGATGCTTCATTTTGATGGTCCTGGAAATTCCCAACTTGAAGTCCCCCCCCCCCCCTTCTTTCTCTAATCTCCGTTCACATGATTACACATTGAAATTATACAAATGAATCTCTCTTTCAAATTTAGAAAGCTCATGTAATATGTATTTGATCTATCTTTGGTTTAGATTTTTCAGAAGGAAAGATTATTGTTTTTTCTAGGCATAATGTTAAAAATCTATTAAAGTTTGATTAAATAGTTATTTTGGTACCTATTATTTTTAAGTATTTTAACCCTCAACGTTTCATTTTTGGTCAAAATGACCCCTCTGTAGATGAAAATTGTTGGTCAATTAACATTAAATGGCTTGAAATGACGTTACAAACCTATATGCAGTGCACGCAGGGTCGTTCCTGAGATTTTGGAGGCCTAAAAGCGAAATTAAAAATTAGGCCCCTAAAAACACGTATTGAAAAATAAATTTTAAGAGTATGCTCATAATAATAAGTATTAAAAAACGGTGCTTTAATAATAAGTATTAGAAAAATATTAAATTTTAATAGTATGTACCTAATAGCAAATATTAGAAAAAATTAGACCCTAATAACAAGAATTAGAAAAATTACAAAAAAAAGTTAGGCCCGTAATAATAAGTATTACAAAAAATGGACTCATAATAAAAAATATTAAAAATTTGAATTTTAAGAGTATGTCTAATAACAAAAAATATTAAAAAATTAGGTCTCTAATAATAAGTAATAAAAATGGACCCAAAATAACAACTATTAAAAAATAAATAAGTTTTAGTAATAGACCTCTAATAACAAGTATTGAAAAAAATTACTCTACTAATAAATATTAGAGAAATATGAGTCGTGGGCCCTTGACATGGGTGGGCCCTGGGCCGTCGCCCTTATGACCCTCCCTCTGGAACGGGTCTGAGTGCACGTACATAACAGTGTCATATAAACAAATGTGCTGACTTATTTTTTATGACGTGTCATTCTATCAAGTCATTTCAAATTGTTTATCGCTAGTTGACAGACATTTTTCATATACGTAAGAAGAATAGGATTTTTTTAGATCAGTTTAAACATTATTGTAAGGCAATTGTAATTGAGCGCAGTAGTTTTGTATTGGGACTATTTGGCCTGTAAAAATGCAGGAAGTTGTTGAATAAATTAAGGATGTCAACGGTGCAGGGCGGATTTTTGGTCGCCCCGAACTTGACCCGAAAATTTAAAGTTTCGATCTGACTTAAGTTTAGTATGTTTTTATTCTCAACCTGATATAATAAAAGTATGACCCGACCTCGAAATTTTAATAAAAATTTTATTAAACCCGACCTGCCTCGAAAGAAATTAATAAAAATATTAAATATAGTATATAAAAATATAATGAATATAAATAAACCGGAGCAGAGCGGGGCGGGAAATCGCCACCCTAAATTCAAACCCGACCTGACCCGACTCAAGCTTTTTAAAAATCTGACCCGATTCGAAAACTAAATATTCAAAACAACAAATATATATATGACCCTATCGGGTTGGGTCGAAACCCGCCGTATTCGAATTTTTTATTATCCCTATTGTTGATGATGGAGATTTGGTTAGATTAGATTTTCCATTTTTCAAACTTTTTTTTTTACAATAGTGACTGAATTGTATTAAAAACCATGAAAGATATTATAAATATAACGCATCCAAAAGGAAATATAATAGAGTCTAGTCCACTAAAATTTCATACAAAAACCTAAAGGTGCAAAGAAAAGTAAATGCTTTCGTAGAGATTAGCATACCGTTAAAATCCAAAAGTCTTCCTGAATCTCTTTGTCTCTAATCCAAACGAGACGTTTACGGGGTGAAAAAGGAGTGGTAAGTGAACTAAACTATTAGGCAGATTGCTCCGCTACACAGTCTGATTACATCGGCAAAACAATTGTAACACCCTAGACCCGCCTATGCATTAATACGGATCCTAGGAAGTTACATTAGGGTCGCCGGAGCGACCCATGACAAATTTCAAATAAACATACCATTAAACCTTAAATATCCTAAATCAAATTTCTGATTTAAAATAAAATTTCAGAAATCATTCAAAGCGATAAAACAATTATAATACAAGTTGTGAAAATAAGTTTCAGACTCATTTAACCGAATACAAAACACGATACACATGCCCCTAGTTACACAGATACCACACTCCATGCCAAGCCGAAGAACTCTCATATCGACGATGATAGGTGCAACTTGACTGATCTTTTATCCTGAGATGGTAAAAACAACATGAGCTTGAGAAAGCTCAGTAATACAAAACTACCAGAAGATGCTATTAGCACATGCAGATATATGGTGAAGCATAACATTATTATGATGTTCCAGACAGTAGTTATTTTCATTTATGATCCGCTATTTTAGTAATGCATTATACTTGAGGACAACAAGGTTTGTTCTTCCTACATTACTGAGTATTAAGAGATATCTTATTGTTCAGAGAATCAACATGGTGACAGATTGATGAAGTTGAATTCAAGAAGCCTAGTGTGTTCCATAAATTGCAGATCAAACATGCATAGGTACATATCATTCACCTCATATGAACACATAACAGTTAAATGCAAATGTTCGAGTTCATACAGAAATTTACTACCCTCCAACCTTACACCAGAATGCAATTCCCCATGAACTGCATACAGAAGGCTTACCCTAGACCCGTAAGTATAGAAGCCAGAACAGAAGGCTTGCCCTACACCCGTAGGTATAGGAGCCTAAAGAGAACGAGTCTAGGAGCCTGAACAGAAAGCTTACCCTAGGCCCATTGGGCGTAGGAGCTAAACAGAACAGTTGGATCAGGGCTGTGATAGACACTTCAATCATATCCCGAGAGTATCCCTAAGCAGAACAGTTCAGATTATAACACATTATCATCAGATTTCAGTCAACAGAGCATATAACATATCCATTATACAGAGATTAAGATATCATAAGTTTAGAAAAGACCAGAATATAATCTCAATCATATTGCGCATACAAGACTTTTTCAACAGATATAATCATGCTTCTCAAACAGAATCATTCATACTTTTAGATTTCACACCCTATCATATAAACATGTTTTTCAACTCAAACTGCATCATATATCATGATCAGACAATCATCACATAATCATAATCCATATATATATACATATATACACAACAGAATGCAGCACACATGGAACACACTAGACAGAACAAATTTTATTTCTCAGAGATACTTGATATTTATAGAATGAGGCACATTGAACTTTTGGCTCGAACCATATATTCTAGGATTTCATACATCATGCTCTTTACATTCAAATATATCGTGAACGATTTAATCATTTAAGCTCACAAGGGTATTATGGTCATTTCGACGTTCATGGGCATTTTGGTAATTATACCAACATTGAATAAGCAATGGTTCACAGAACTCGGGTATCTTGTTTGCTCGTTAGTTTTCTAACCGGACATTCAAGTATTTCTATACCAATGTCTTTTAAGTTATCAGATAATTCCAGGGATGCTTTAATCATTTAGGCTAACATAACATTTTAGTTATTTAACTATCATGAAAATTTTTCAAATATAACACAATCATAATAGAACGACGATTATAATTCTCAGGGGCTCTAACAGTTTATCAAACCTCTAAAATGTGTTTAATGCGGCATATCCCAACTTTACAATACTTACTAACATTCAGATGTGAATAATTTGCGTGTATCAGAACTTAACACCGGCTGAATTGTATATCTGAATGGTCGCCTTCATACTTTACTATAAGGTTTAGCTTTGAGTAATCAAGCATATAATCCTTGCAAATATTCCTACCTTACCTTGGTATGGTAAGCGATAGGCATACACGAATCATTTTTCTTAACACTTAGGGGAACTTTAGCCATTTAAGTCTTATTAGAAAATTTTAGGATTTCATTGGGTGTATAACCACCTATTTAATTGAAAAGGGTATTCTGGTCATTTTGGAAATTTGGGATAAAGCCACCATTCTTTTTTCTGAATTACCATTTGGTACCTCCATCATTCACGTACTCGGTAGAGATTAAGTCGTTTTAATCCCTCTGACCGTTACAGACGATTTATTCATTTCAGAACTTGAAGGTATAAATGTCATTCCAATTAATTAGACATTTAGGTGCTCGAGGGTACTACAGTCTTTTTGGTCATTACAATTATTCCAATTAATTCGCTCGTTAATGTCGTAAGGATCGACGTAGGATTACAACGATATTCTCAGATGATTCACCTTTATGTGTTATACAGAGTTCAAGGGAAAATCTAAGTTTGAATCACACGAATTTGTACAAAAATGACGGAGTCTTTCCAATAAATTATACATCTTAGGTGGAGTAAAATTGCTTAGTTAGATAGAATGCTGATTTCGAGTCATTTCTTTATTAGAGGGGTAGTTTAGTCATTTTTATAACCTAAGGGCAATTTCGTAATTTCATAACCAACATCTCATACTCCGCATTCTGAGCATTGGTTCTTAGACACCATTAATAGAGTTTCAGATTTAACTGTATTATTTATTACTATTAGCACTTTCGATACTCCCGGTCTATTAATATTCTTATCCGAATATTTTGATCTTACTGATTCTCATACTTATTTTTCGTATCTGATTCAACTTAAGAAGAGTTCACGAATACACTTCATCACAAGCATGCATGCGTTAACCGAATATCAACATGATCATAAAGCATACCAGGGGTAGTAGTGTATTACCTTAGCTCCGAGTTATACCGGTTGACTCATGATACTACATTCGATCGCATTCGAATCCGGACTGGATGTCCCATGACATTTAGAATACCAAGATACTTGCATACCTTCAAATACACAAATTAACATTTCAATCCTTATCCAAAGAGCTCTTAACAAAATTAAACACATAAAAACTTTCGGGTTCAAGGTCAGATTCGGAGGCCTTCGGGTCAGAATTTTGCAAAACGAGCTTCAAAATCGGACTCAGGACGTCGAAAAACATAAAATAGGAGTTTTCGGAAAATTTAACTTTTTGGTCAAAGTCAACACTGACGTCAGCATGACATCAGCAGTCAACTGAGTTAAGGATGACTGAGTCAACTCGGGTGAGTCAACTCGGCCGGGTCGGGTCAACGGGTTATGGGCCGGGTCGGGTTAACGGGTTATGGGCTGGGTTATTACCCTAAACGGAAAATGCGCCGGCGGCAGCCGGAATTTTACCGGAGGATGCCGGAATCGTCCGATGTACCTGCAAAAAGACGGAGTTTCAGATATTTACCACATTACACGAACTAAAATGCCAAAAACTCGTCGGAAATTAGCCGGATCTTACCCCAAAATCCAAATCTCGCCGGAAAGTTGCGCTACTCCGACGAGGGTCAAAACGGCGGCAAAGCGGAGGTGACTCACATGGGTTTTGTAGATCGGAACGCGAGGAGCTCGACTGTGCCCATGGTGAAATGAGTTGGCACCGGAATCGGCAAAAAATGAGAGAAACGACGGCGGCCGAACTTCTCCGATCTTTTTCTGAGTTTTCGCCGCGATTTATCGGCCGTCGCCGCGCGTGGTTGATGGCGGTTGGTTCACGGGCAGGCGGTGCACACACCGTCGGTGGCGGTGGAGTAAACGGAACGGTGGCAGGGAGCTCGCCGGAGATAGAAGACGGGTGGGGGAGAATTTTCTAGAAATTTCGAAGGGGGTTTTTTTTGGTAGCTGAACGGTCACTTTCCAAATTTAATATTCCAAAATTTTTAACTCAATACAAAATAAAAAGAAGGTGGGGTGGTTTACAACCAAGAGCTATTTAGCTCAGTTGGTTGGGTCACCAACCACACAACCAAGAGGTTGTGGGTTCAACACTCCACACACACACTCTTTCTTTCTTTTTTATACAAAAGCAGGTGTTACAACTCTCCCCTCCTAAGAAAAATTTCGTCCTCGAAATTTATCAGAATTGAATTTATGCTGAGACAGCTCTTTCGTCTGTTCTTGTACTAAAAGTTATGCAGTGTTTCTCGAGACTAATGAACAGTCACAGACCAATTTAGTAGCATCCTCAGGCACCTAGACTGATTTGTTCCCCAAAGTCGTCTAGTAATACACCCCATACCAACTTAACAGAAAACAATACATGAATTCGAATCGAACTTCACACGGGGTCAAAGAGGCACTTGCCTTTTGACTTTTACTGAAAATGACCTCTATCAGGGACAAAAAACTTCTCAAACTACTACCAAAGTTAATCCCACACCCAGAAGTATCTCTTCTAGAAACTGAATTACTCTACTAGGTTATCCATCACCTTACGTCACAAAGTTGTACCCGAGATTAAGACGAGTGTTTAAGGCCTCTAATAGGGCCTTTCAGATTCAATATGCAATATCAACATTTAACTAGGGATAATTTAACGATACACCGAGACACATTTTCATATAGGAGATCTTCCTTAAACCAACCAGACAGTACAAGAGTTTTAAACGAGTACCACTTACCTTCAACACAATATTCTGATAATTGTTTCCTTCGGATATAAGAGAGTCGCTAGAGAATTTACACTTTCATCGTGTTCATAGACACTTGTTCTTTAAACTCAAGCTACTATCATCATATTTTCTTCCAGAACATTTTCAAACAAAATTAACATTACTGAAAAGTCTGGCATGCAATCTTATATCGGTCACAACACATAATCAAACGTCTATTCTCAATCTGATTCAGATCTTCAATTCTACTCGCATGAACCATCTCGGGTTCTTCATCTAGATTCGAATCCATCAAATTAATTCAAAAACAGGAATGTCTGATATAGACAATTCTTTCCAGTACAGATTGAGATATAGAAGGCATAATGCATAGATTCACTTAATTCGAAAAAAGAGGATTCGACATTGGAGTTTCGGCTCGGATGAGTACAATTACGCTAGGGGCATGTACATACTAGACACCCTATTATAGACGATCGGCCGATCAACCCAGAAAGACGCAACTCTAAGCTCTGGTACCACTAAATGTAACACCCTAGACCCGCCTATGCATTAATACGGATCCTAGGAAGTTACATTAGGGTCACCGTAGCGACCCATGACAAATTTCAAATAAACATACCATTAAACCTTAAAGATCCTAAATCAAATTTCTGATTTAAAATAAAAATTCAGAAATCATTCAAAGCGATAAAACAATTATAATACAAGTTGCGAAAATAAGTTTCAAACTCATTTAACCGAATACAAAACACGACACACATGCCCCTAGTTACACAGATACCACACTCCATGCCAAGCCGAAGAACTCCCATACCGACGATGATAGGTGTAACTTGACTGATCTTTTATCCTGAGATGGTAAAAACAACATAAGCTTGAGAAAGCTCAGTAATACAAAACTACCAGAAGATGCTATTAGCACATGCAAATATATGGTGAAGCATAACATTATTATGATGTTCCAGACAGTAGTTATTTTCATTTATGATCCGCTATTTTAATAATGCACTATACTTGAGGACAACAAGGTTTGTTCTTCCTACATTACTGAGAATTAAGAGATATCTTATTGTTTAGAGAATCAACATGGTGACAGATTGATGAAGTTGAATTCAAGAAGCCTAGTGTGTTCCATAAATTGCAGATCAAACATGCATAGGTACATATCATTCGCCTCATATGAACACATAACAGTTAAATGCAAATGTTCGAGTTCATACGGAAATTTACTACCCTCCAACCTTACACCAGAATACAATTCCCCATGAACTGCATACAGAAGGCTTACCCTAGACCCGTAAGTATAGAAGCCAGAACAGAAGGCTTGCCCTACACCCATAGGTATAGGAGCCTAAAGAGAACGGGTCTAGGAGCCTGAACAGAAAGCTTACCCTAGGCCCATTGGGCGTAGGAGCTTAACAGAACAGCTGGATCAGGGCTGTGACAGACACTTCAATCATATCCCGAGAGTATCCCTAAGCAAAACAGTTCAGATTATAACACATTATCATCAGATTTCAGTCAATAGAGCATATAGCATATCCATTATACAGAGATTCAGATATAATAAGTTCATAACAGACCAGAATATAATCTCAATCATATTGCGCATACAAGACTTTTTCAACAGATATAATCATGCTTCTCAACCAGAATCATTCATACTTTTAGATTTCCAACCCTATCAGATAAACATGTTTTTCAACTCAAAGTGCATCATATATCATGATCAGACAATCATCACATAATCATAATCCATATATATATATATATATATATATATATACACAACAGAATGCAGCACACGTGGAACACACTAGACAGAACAAATTTTATTTCTCAGAGATACCTGATATTTATAGAATGAGGCACATTGAACTTTTGGCTCGAATCAGATATTCTAGGAGTTCATACATCATGCTCTTTAAATTCAAATATATCGTGAACGATTTAATCATTTAAGCTCACAAGGGTATTATGGTCATTTCGACGTTCATGGGCATTTTGATAATTATACCAACATTGAATAAGCAATGGTTCACAGAACTCAAGTATCTTGTTTGCTCATTAGTTTTCTAACCGGACATTCAAGTATTTCTATATCAATGTCTTTTAAGTTATCAGATAATTCCAGGGATGCTTTAATCATTTAGGCTAACATAACATTTTAGTTATTTAACTATCATGAAAATTTTTCAAATATAACACAATCATAATAGAACGACGATTATAATTCTCAGAGGCTCTAACAGTTTATCAAACCTCTAAAATGTGTTTAATGCGGCATATCCCAACTTTACAATACTTACTAACATTCAGATGTGAATAATTTGCGTGTATCAGAACTTAACATCGGCTGAATTGTATATCTGAATGGTCGCCTTCATACTTTACTATAAGGTTTAGCTTTGAGTAATCAAGCATATAATCCTTGCAAATATTCCTACCTTACCATGGTATGGTAAGCGATAGGCATACACGAATCATTTTTCTTAACACTTAGGGGAACTTTAGCCATTTAAGTCTTATTAGAAAATTTTAGGATTTCATTGGGTGTATAACCACCTATTTAATTGAAAAGGGTATTCTGGTCATTTTGGAAATTTGGGATAAAGCCACCATTCTTTTTTCTGAATTACCATTTGGTACCTCCATCATTCACGTACTCGGTAGAGATTAAGTCATCTTAATCCCTCTGACCGTTACAGACGATTCATTCATTTCAGAACTTGAAGGTATAAACGTCATTCCAATTAATTAGACATTTAGGTGCACGAGGGTACTACAATCTTTTTGGTCATTACAATTATTCCAATTAATTCGCTCGTTACTGTCGTAAGGATCGACGTAGGATTACAACGATATTCTCAGATGATTCACCTTTATGTGTTATACAGAGTTCAGGGTAAATCCAAGTTTGAATCACACGAATTTGTACAAAAGTGTCGAAGTCTTTCCAATAAATTATACATCTTAGGTGGAGTAAAATTGCTTAGTTAGACAGAATGCAGATTTCGAGTCATTTCTTTATTAGAGGGGTAGTTTAGTCATTTTAATAACCTAAGGGCAATTTCGTAATTTCATAGCCAACATCTCATACTCCGCATTCTGAGCATTGGTTCTTAGACACCATTAATAGAGTTTCAGATTTAACTGTATTATTTATTACTATTAGCACTTTCGATACTCCCGGTTTATTAATATTCTTATCTGAATATTTTGATCTTACTGATCCTAATACTTATTTTTTGTATCTGATTCGACTTAAGAAGAGTTCACGAATACACTTCATCACAAGCGTGCATGTGTTAACCGAATATCAACATGATCATAAAGCATACCATGGGTAGTAGTGTATTACCTTAGCTCCGAGTTATACCGGTTGACTCATGATACTACATTCGATCGCATTCGAATCCGGACTGGATGTCCCATGACATTTCGAATACCAAGATACTTGCATACCTTCAAATACACAAATTAACATTTCAGTCCTTATCCAAAGAGCTCTTAACAAAATTAAACACATAAACACTTTCGGGTTCAAGGTCAGATTCGGAGGCCTTCGGGTCAGAATTTTGCAAAACGAGCTTCAAAATCGGACTTAGGACGTCGAAAAACATAAAATAGGAGTTTTCGGAAAATTTAACTTTTTGGTCAAAGTCAACGCTGACGTCAGCATGACATCAGTAGTCAACTGAGTTAAGGATGACTGAGTCAACTCGGGTGAGTCAACTCGGTCGGGTCGGGTCTGTAATCACTAATTTTGTCCTGAAACTTAAACTCGTTTTTGTTTATGTTTTGGGCTTGTATTGGGCTAAAAAAACAAAATAATAAAAATAAAAAAGGACAAAAAAGAAGAAAAAGAGGAACTTATAACATTATTATTATTATTATTATTATTATAACATGAATAAGATAAATGAACAAACTTAAATAAATAAATAAAGCCCATATGTATTAAATAAAAAGTCCACTATTACATTTGTTAAACCCAAACACAGCCCAAATAGAAAACACTAATAAAAAAACCCTAACATTAACCCTTTCTTTTATGCAGCCGCCACGATCTGAACCGTTAGATCTGACTCGCGATCTAACGGTCCAAATCTCATCCGGACCAGAAACCCTAAGGGGCGTTTGGTTCGCGGAAAAGATCATTAATAGGGGGAATAATCTTTTCCGGAATCATATACTCACGTTTGGTTCAAGAGCATTCCCTTCCAGGGGTAATGAAATATTCCCAACAGTAGCTATTTTTGGGTCTTTTCCCAGGAATGTCATTCCCTCCCTTTTTTTAGGTATTAGACAATTCTCTCCCCTTTAGACAAGAATACCCCTAAAAAATATAGTTATTTTAAAATAATTTTTCTTTTTTCATATAATTACAAAAGTATAAATCTATTTTATTTTTAGTGGTTTGGGGTTTTAATACTTATTATAAAATAATACGATGCATATAAAATAAAAATATATCAAAATTTTATTTTATTTCGATTTTTTTATATATGTGTTTGATTCAAATTTTATTATTGGTATGTGTTTTATTAAATTTATTATTTAGGATCAATTTTCATAAAAAAAATTCATATTATATTTTTTATATTTTCTATGAACTTTATGTAAATATTTTGACTAAAACTTCAGTTGGTTAAAAAAGAAAATATATTTCAAGGACAATTTGGTAAAATATGCATTTTTCCTATCTTATATTCCTTCAACCAAACAATGTAGTCTTACATTCCTGCCAAACAAAGCAAACAAGGTTATAGAACATTTCAGGTAATATATTAAGTAATGTAACATTCCGGTAATCTCTTTCCTAGAGGTAATCTTACATTCCCTGAACCAAACGACCCCTAAGAGTTCCCCTAATGGCCCAGCGCCGCAATCGTCTTCAGCCGTCCGATCAAGATCCATCGAAAAGCTCAGATCCAAGGCAGGAAACCTCCAGATCCCACGCGTGGCCTGATCCCCTCCACGCGCGCATGCCATCTGACCCTTCGCCTGCCTCCACCACGCCTCTGATCGACTTGTCCCTCCCATTCGGGCCAAATCCGACATGCAAACACGAGAGCACAGTAGTCAGAACAACCAAAATGGCAAAACAAAACAAAATCAAAACGAAGTCAACTAGCAAGGGCAACAAGACAGAGAGCAGAAAAGAAGCATTTTTATTATGTGTATCTTCGGTTATAAAAATCAGAAAGAGAACAATGTAAAAGGGGAGGGCATTCCGATTGAAAAAAAAAGGCCCCCAAAATCGTTGTAAATATTTCAAAAAATCAATACAAGAAAAAAATTCAGAAGCACTTGGATCTCTTTTTTTACTTTCGTTTTCATTTTCGAATATAAAAGAAAAAACTTGTATTTACCTTCTGTTTTCAACCTCGTCGGCGGCCGGAGCGTATTTCCGGCGATCCCAATGGTGAAAGGCTTCATCCCGGTGAGGCGAACGTTATATCAAAAGATCGCGGCGATCTAGCGGTGGACGGCGGCTAGCCAAGGCTTCGAAACGGCGGGGCTTTCGTATTCCGTTCACGACTCCCTAACCATCTCCGGTAAGATCCACTCGGATCAGGTGAAATAGGGGCACTTGGGGACCTCGTTGGCGGTCTTGCATGGCCGAAAAAACCCGTCGAAATAGCATCGGCGACGGCCTAGAAGCTCGACGGCGCGGGCTTTGAAAGAGAAGAAAAAAGGAAAAGTAAAAGTATTGGGAATGAAATCCCTAAACCAAAACCTGTTTTCAAAGTCAAATTCTTTTTTTTTACGTATGAAATCCCTACTTTTGGTATATATTTTTTTTATTCGAATTAATTACCCAAATCATATCAACTTTCCTATTGCCGGTTTTTTTTTCCAATTTTTTATTTTCCTTTTATATATATATATATATATATATATATATATATATATATATATATATTAAGGCTTTTTCTAAATTACCAATTTTAACACATGATATATTCCAAATTTAATTTCCCTTTTTATAGTTTTCCATTTTACATTAGGAAAATTCTACAACGGGCGACGAACATTGATGAACACCACTAACGATGAACACCGATGAATACCATTAATTTTTTTTTTAATTTTAAAAATTTAAAGGACTAAAATTATAATTAAAATTATCTCTTAAAAAATAAAAATCAAATTTAATAGTTACTTTATAATTTTTTTAATAGGTTAGAATCAAATATACCCAATTCTCCTAAACCCTAACAAAATCAATCTCTTAAAAAAATAGAAATCAGTTTATAATTTTTTAATAGATTAGAATCAACAATATGAAAATTGGGTCTTTGGGTATATTTCATGAATTTATCTGATCAGACCCAAAGGCATTCCAATTCTTCTCACTAGTGATTTGTCTGGTCGTGCTGCTGATTTCATGAATTTAAGATGTTGATCTTCCTTGAGTCATTGAACTTTGAGTGATTTGTTTGGTTGTGCCCGTTGATTTTAGATTACGGAATCGACTGATTTCAATCAGCTAGTAGAGAAGGAGCCATGGCTATCGTCGCAGAAAATTGTTGTTAAATCAATTTCTTAAAAAAATAGAAATCAGTTTATAATTTTTTAATAGATTAGAATCAACAATATGAAAATTGGGTATATTTGATTATAATCTATTAAAAAATTATAAACTGATTTCTATTTTTTAAGATATTGATTTTGTTAGGGTTTAGGAGAATTTGGTATATTTGATTCTAACCTATTAAAAAAATATTATAACGTAATTATTAAATTTGATTTTTATTTTTTAAGAGATAATTTTAATTATAATTTTAGTCCTTTATATTTTTAAATTTTTTAAAAAATTAATAGTGTTCATCGGTGTTCATCGTTAGCGGTGTTCATCAATGTTCGTCGCACGTGGTAGACTCATCCTTTACATTATATTACCGCGTATACAAATATATTACTATAATTTATATTACCGCATAACATATATACAATACATGCCCCGTTATTTCCTTTCTTTTCCATATATGTTCATACATATGGTATATATTCCATATAGCTACATATTACATATATATTTATACATATGTTATTTACTATATATATATATCATATAAAGCTTTTATATAATCATTACATTTTAATAAATATAAACTACATATATATCATATGGTTTACGTATAGTAAGTATGTATATGTATATATATTTAATGTTATCTTTTATTTTATGTTATTTATTTACACCATTATTTGTTTGCATTTATTTTAATTTTGGATCGAACACGATTCACCTACGACTCGGTTTACTTACTAACATCTTACGTGACTTACTAACATTTAATTTCAGCTTTTATTTTCTTGCATTTTAATTTTTATTCGATCCGGGCCTTTCCGGATATTCATTTAATTTCTCGCATTTTACTTTATTTTTAAATCCGATCCCATATCCGGTATAATTTAATTTTCTGCGTTTTATTATCGTTATTATTATTTCTTTTTGTTCAATCTGGTCATTTCCAGATTTATGCTCTTATTTTCAGTCTTTAATCATGACTATTTGTTTCAATATTTCATGTTTATTCTTTATGCCCTATCTTATCTAGCTTGTTGTTAATTTATTCCCATTAATCTACGCCCTATTCATTTATCCTCGGCACGCTTTCGGATGCTCATATATATTCATGCATTTAGGTTTTTAAAATTAATTTTGTTTTACGAAAAAATCATGCGATGTCATTTTATTCGGAAACGAACGAGGCCAGTACCAGTCGTAGTGGTGGTGGTTCGGACGTTCGTTTCCGAATATTAGGATTTTCGAAATTTACTCGCGTACATAATCAAATCTCGGTTAAAATTGTCACTTTAATTCGTAAAATTCGATTTTAATTAAGCGGTAAAGTTTTGGTACCAATTTTGGGCACGTCGAGGGTGCTAACCCTTCCTCGCGTGTAACCGACTCCCGAACCCTTTTGAATCTCTGGTTTTTATTCCCGGTGTCCGGTCTACCATTTTAAAATGACCGATGGCGACTCCATCTATTTTTCAAAATCTTTTCCTAAAACCCCCTATTTTTAAAAACAATTTTGAAACCCCATAATATTTTTCCAACAATTCCCAAAATCACCTTTTTTCAATTTCAAAATTCATCCTCTTTTAACCCATATTTCAAAATTCCAAAATTTCTAAAATATCCTTTGTACATACACCTATATAGGGATGTAAAAACAAGTCAGAATCTGGTAACCTGACTGAAACCTGCCCGAGTCAGAACCTGATTTGATCCGAGTTTTTGTTGACCCGAACTCGATCTGCAACCGACTGTTGTTGATCCGAACCCGAATTTGACCTGTTACTGTAGCAACCGAACCCGATCTGCGTCCGACTGAAAACGACCCGAACCCGAATTGGACCTGTTAATTTGGACCTGAAACCCGACCTGCGTCCGACTGAAAAAAACCCGAACCCGAAGCCGACCTGGCAAATAACCGAAATTACCCGACTGAATTGACCCGATATCCGATTTTACCCGACCTGAAATGGACCCGACCTGAAATGGACCCGACCTGAAATGGACCCGACCTGAAATGGACCCGACTGAAATGGACCTGACCTGCTTTTAAACCCGACCTGTTAAGTGACACGACCTGTTCTTGACCTGAGCTGAAATGAACCCGAAACCTATGACATGATGAATTAAAAAATTTATAAAAGTTGATATACCATATACATATATAATGTATATACATATACACTTACATATATTGATATAGGTGATGTATATGCGCGCATATATATATATATATATATATATATATATATATATATATATATATATATATATATATATATATTAAGTACTAAAGTTTGTAAAAAGAATAAGTAATTGATAATTTATGAAAATAAAAAATTAAATGAAGAGTTGTTTTTAATTTTAAAGTTTATTCATTAACTTGAATAAAATTGTAAACTTACAAATTATAAAAAATTAAATAACAATTGTAAACTTATTTGTAGTTCATAAAATTTACTAAAGTTATAACATATGTATAGCATTTATAGTTCAAAAATTTATAAGTCTAAAATTTTATAAGTCTACAATTTATTTTTTTATACTTAACAGTTAACAGATTCTTCAAGTTTGTATAACATTTATAATTGAAAAATGATTAAGTACATTTAGAAATTATAAAAAAATTGAAAGTCTACAACTTTAATTTTTTATACTTAACAGATTCAAGTTAAATGAAGAGTTGTTTTTAATTTTAAAGTTATAACATATGTATAGCATTTATAGTTCAAAAATTTATAAGTCTAAAATTTTATAAGTCTACAATTTTAATGTTTTATACTTAACAGATTCAAGTCTTCGTACAACTTTTGCAGTTCGAAATTGATAAAAATTAAGTTAAGATATAAAATAAAATTCATACACTTAAGTAAAAAAATTAACAGATATAAAATAAAAATAACTAGAATTCCAGATTATGAATACTTTATTACTTAAAAAAATATCAATACAGAATGTAAAAAAAATACAAGATAAAAATTTACACTTATAATTTTACAAACTGAATGTCACAAAATACAAGTTTGTAATAAAATTAGCCCTCAGATCTTATAGCAAAGCTAAAAGCACTTTGCTACCAGATAATTCTTCATCAGGCTATCTCATCTAAATGCTACCAACAGTTAATTATGGGTAACTGGTAAGAAACCAACATAATTATGGGCAACACTAAGATAAGAGAGGAACAACAAGCTACCAGTAACCAGCAGCAACACCAAGCCATTAACAGCAGCAGCAAACAGCATCACCAACTCACAAACAGCAGCAGCATTCAGCTAAGAAGCAAGAAAAAAAACAGAATCAGTAAGACAATTAAAAAAACAGTCAAAGAAAATACATAACTTAAACAGAATCAAATAACATGAGCATTCAGCAAAAACAAATAACATGAACAGAATCACTAAGACAAATTAAAGAAACGGTCAAGGGAAAAGGATTATACCTCACTTAACAAGAATCACTAAGTTAAATTAAAAAAACAGAATCACTAAGTCAAATTAAAGAAACAGAATCACTAAGTCAAATTAAAGAAACAGTCAAGGGAGAAGGATTATACATCACATAACAAGAATCACTAAGTCAAATTAAAGAAACAGAATCACTAAGTCAAATTAAAGAAACAGAATCACTAAGTCAAATTAAAGAAACAGAATCACTAAGCCAAATTAAAGAAACAGAATCACTAAGTCAAATTAAAGAAACAGTCAAGGGAGAAGGATTATACATCACTTAACAAGAATCACTAAGTCAAATTAAAGAAACAGAATCACTAAGTCAAATTAAAGAAACAGAATCACTAAGTCAAATTAAAGAAACAGTCAAGGGAGAAGGATTATACCTCACTTAACAAGAATCACTAAGTCAAATTAAAGAAACAGTCAAATAAAACAAGAATTTAAAAAAACACAGTTAAGAGATTATACCTCACTTAACAAGAAGGATTATACCTCACTTAACAAGAAGAATTATAACTCACTTAACATCAGATGCAACATACACATCAGATACTTCTACATTGAAGTGTTTCCTGCAAAACAAAACAAAGTCAGTAACTAAATATAAAAATAAAACAAGAATTGAAAAAACAGAAAAAGGATTATACCTTAACCTTGAAGTGGATCTTCAACAGACACATCAGAGACTGAGGCATCTTTCCCAACAGCAAGAAATTCTTCATCCCTTTCCTCAGGCTCAAAATCATACAACCAATTTCTGGTTGTTACAAATACTTCTACATTTTTAGGCAAAAGCCTAGCCCTCAACTTGTTCAAAATTCGACCTCCCATACTAAATGATGATTCAGAAGCTACAGAGGTGATTGGAATGGCTAACACATCTCTAGCCATGAGTGAAAGTATTGGAAAAGACACAGATTGTGTTTTCCAATACTCTAAAATATCGAACTCAGCATCTGATGTGCGAGGGAGAAGGGGCAAAGAAATGTAGGAGTCAACATCGGACTTACCACTCCTAGAAGCTGCCAAATTGGCATCAAAGTTCTGCATTAAATAAAAAAAATTAGTAAACTGTAAATGAAAAAAAAAATTAACTATAAAAATAGAAGCGAAAAGATAAACTGACCTGAAAGAGATTAGATTTTTTGAAGGTCCTAGGGCGACTAGAACTTGAAAGACTTGAACTTTGAGTAGAGTTACTTTGGACAGAAGAATTATTAGAAGAAGTACGTGCAGATCTTGAATAATAAATATACATACTTACAAACTCATTATAAACAACACTTACCCTCCTTTCAACCTCATCCTCAACATAGAGGACACCATACAACTCCTTCAGAAGTTGTAACTTATACCGAGGATCAAGTAAAACAGTAAAAGACAAAATAGTTGAATGATCAGACCAGTATTTCTCATACAATTCAAGCATAGGACCAGCCATTGCAGAGATGCCCTCACATGGATCATTGTGAGCATCACATAAAAGTTTCTCAATGGCAACAACATTAGCCAAGTACAAATTAGCAGTAGGATACTTGGATCCTGAGAACAGAGTAGAAATTTCAAAGAAGGGCTCAAGGAAATCACAAATTAATTGAGCAGTTTCCCACTCAACATCAGAGATTACATCCAAACCATTTTCCCTATTAACAAACAAGTTAATAGCATGTTTAGCTTCTAGTGCCCTACGAAGCATCAGGTAAGTAGAGTTCCATCGAGTAGGAACATCCAAGACCAACTTACCAGAAAAATCAGAACCACAGTCATTAATAGCAGAATCAAAGCAACAAAGTCTAGAATCAGATGAATCTATAAATTTAACAATCTCACGCAATTTAATAACAGAGGAGTCGATTACCTTCAAACCCCTTTGAACTATCAAGTTCAGGATATGGGCAGCACACCTTATATGGAAAAACTTACCATTGCATGGAAGAGGAGAAATTGCATGCAAATCATCTTTCAGACGCCTCACCATTCTTTCATTTGCAGAAGCATTATCAAGAGTCATTGTGAAAGCTCTCTTCTCAAGACCCCACTCAGTTAACATATTTTTAACAAACTTATATATAGACTCACCATCATGGGGAGGGGGGAAACGACGAAAATTTAAAATCTTAGACTGAAGTTTCCAGTTATTATCAACATAATGTGCAGTCAGTGCAAAGTAAGAACGTGAAGTACAAGCAGACCAGCCATCACATGTAAAACAGATACGACTCACAACAGATTGCATTGAATCAAAAAGCAATTTCTTATGCATCTCATGCTTTAACATGCAAGCCTTAGTAATAGAATATCTTGAAATATCTTTCACATTAGGATTTAAATAATTATGCAAAACCCTAAGTTTATCATGCTCAACAACACTCAAAGCATAACCATGACAAAGAATTGCTTCAGCAAACAACTCACAATATCTTTTCTGATCAAAAGAAGCTTCTGAACTACTATTGGGATTAGTAGCAAGAAACTCCTTATAAGCATCACATTTTTCAGTATGACGTTTAGGATTAGAAGTACCAATATAAGAGTCAGCTTTATACCTTTTCTTTTTGCAGTACTTACATTCTGCAAAAAGCCCTTCTGGAAGCTTGATGAATGTGTAATGATCTCAAACAGGAGATGTTCTTCTCCCAATGTCCCCTCCAGTTGAAGCTGCAGACTTCCTCTTGGAGGTACGAACTGTCTCAGACAGTTGATCATTCGCATCCTCTTCTAGCAAAAACATACAAAAAAAGAGTCAGAAATATACAAAATATAAGTTAAAAAAATCATAGTGAACAAGGATTAATAAATTACCTTGAGACAGTATAATTTGGTCATTTAGATTTCTTTCACCATGGAAGTCCAACTCATAAGAGAAAGAATTCATAGCTGTCACAAAACTGAAAAAGTGCAAATCAGAGAACCAAACATAAAAATATACAAAATCATATATACAGACATCCATAAACAAAGAATAAAATTTCTAATGGTTTCAGTTTAACCCTTGTACGTGGCGTTGTTACACCTATCCACAGGGACAAAATTTCAAATCCCCCTTTGGCACCAGTAGCCCCGCAGGTCAGGTAGTCCAGCCGATATACTCAGGTTAAACCAACGAAACCCTAAAGACTCGGACCATACAAATACATACATGCATAAAGATAGAAACAAACAGATATAACATGCAAAAACAGATCTCAGAAAAGAAATATACATATAACAAAACAGACTCGGACCATACAGAAACATACATGCATAAAAATAAAACCATAGAAACTGACATGCATAAATATGAACTGACAGAAACATACATGATACAGATCTCAGATAACAGATATAACATGCAAAATCAGATCTTAGATAACATGTAAACTAATAGAAATAAACAGATATAAAATGCAAAAACAGATCTCAAAAAACAAACATACATATAAACAAACAGATCTCAGAAAAGAAACATAAATATAAACAAACAGATATAACATGCAAAAACAGATCTCAGAAAGAAACATGCAAAAGGAGATATACAACCTTCCAGCTTGATGAACACACCCGCACGCACAGGAACAGAATGACAAGCCAGAAACGATTCTGAGGAAAAAAGGAAAATAGTAAGAAAATTGTAATCGAACAAAGAAATTAAATAGAAGAAAATAGAATATATAACTTACCCGAACAGATCTCGGAAAATGAAAAGACAGAGAAGAACAGATCTCAGAATCTGAAGAGGTAAGATGAGAATACGAAAGGATGTTGGGATTAGAGGTTAGTGTTTGGGGATTTGATGTTTAGGGTTAGGGTTTAGATGTTAGGGTTTCAGATTTAGGGTTATGGTTTGGGGATTTGATGTTTAGGGTTAGGGTTTAGATGTTAGGGTTTCAGATCTAGGGTTAGGGTTTAGAATAAATTAGGGTTTAGGGTAAAACAGAAATGAGTTTGGGTTTTGGGTTTAGAAGGATTGAAGATAGAAATTCTCAAGAACACGAGGTTGTTCTTGAGAAAAGTAGGGGGTTTGATCGAAGAAAAACAGGTTTAAGGAAGAAATTTGTGTTTGTAGAAGATCTGGGAGGATATTTTTGAAGAATAGTGAAGAACTTGGGAAGAACACGAGATTTTGATCAAAAGAAAAACAGGTTTAAGGAAGAAATTTGTGTTTGTAGAAGACCTGGGAGGATATTTTTGAAGAACATGGAAGAACTTGGGAAGAACACGAGATTTTGATCGAAAGAAAAACAGGTTTAAGGAAGAAATTTGTGTTTGTAGAAGATCTGGGAGGATATTTTTGAAGAACAGGGAAGAACTTGGGAAGAACACGAGATTTTGATCGAAAGAAAAACAGGTTTAGGGAAGAAATTTGTGTTTGTAGAAGATCTGGGAGGATATTTTTGAAGAACAGGGAAGAACTTGGGAAGAACTTGGGATTTTGATCGAAAAAAATGAGGAAGATCTGGGATTTTGGTGTTTGTGGATGAGAGAGAATTTGAGACGATATTTCGGCAGAGTAACAGTAGGGAGAAATGAGCGATTTTGGCTGAGGGGTGAGGGTGTATTTATAGGCTCGAGTCGGGTCAGAGGATCCGCGCACATAGAGTCGGGTCATTCGGGTTTTGCTCCGCAAGCACTCCTTCTTTGCTTTCTTTCAATTTCGTCCCTTTTTGTTTTGAAATTGAGCTTAAAGCTTTGATTTGTTTTCAATTGCATCCTTAATTCAGTTTTAACTTTTAATGTTTAGGCTTTGTGGTTTTAATTTAGGGTTTGTGGTTTTAATTTAGGGTATAAATTAAGGGTTTACTGATTTGTTATGGCTAATATATTTTATTTAGTTTTTTGTTTAGGGTTAATATGTTAATTTAGGGTATAAATTAAGGGTTTTGGGTTTTTCATTTAATGTTAATGGGGTTTAGGGTTTATGATCTTCAATTAGGGTTTTAATTTAAAGGTTTAGGGTTGAAGGGTTTTAGGTTTTAGTAATTAATTTTTAGTTTTAATACTTGTAGGGTTTTGATTTGGGGTTTAGGGTTTCATGAAGCAATGTACTTCGAGTGTTTAGTTTTAATGTTTAGGGTTTAGTGTTAGGGTTTAGGGTATAATGCTTATGGTTAAGGTATAATGCTTATGGTTAGGGTATAATGTTTAGGGTTTTAATAATTAATTTTCAGTTTTAATACTTGTAGGGTTTTGATTTGGGGTTTAGGGTTTCATGAAGCAATGTACTTCGAGTGTTTAGTTTTAATGTTTAAGGTTTAGTGTTAGGGTTTAGTGTTAGGGTTTAGGGTATAATGCTTATGGTTAAGGTATAATGCTTATGGTTAGGGTATAATGTTTAGGGTTTAGGGTTTCATGTTTTTTTAATTTTAAAAGTTATATTACAATATATGTATATAGAAAATTGGAAACCCTAAACCCTAATCCTTAAACCATAAAACCATAAGCATTAAACACTAAACCCTAAACCTTAAATCCTAAACCCTAAACCCTAAGCCCTAAAGTATGTAAGTATTTATGCATTTAGGTTTTATGGTAGTGTAATGAACTAAGGTTAGTTCGAGTGATTAGTTTGTAAGGTTTAGGGTTTAGTGTTAGGGTCTAGGGTATACTTCTTAGGGTTTAATGTTACGATAATAAGTGACTTAGGGTTTTGATTTTATGAGTATCAATTTAGGGTTTAAGGTTTACGGTATAGGGTTATCATTATGGTTTGAAACCCTAAACCCTAAACCCTAAACCCTAAACCTTAAACTACAACACAAACCTTATTGTATGTAAGTATGTACATATATGCATATTAATAAACCCTAAACCCTATACCCTAAACCCTAAACCCTAAACCCTAAACCCTAAACCATAACCACTAAACCCTAAACCCTAAACCACATACACTACAACACAACCCATAATGTATGTAAGTATGTAAATATGTACATATTAATGAACCCTAAACCATAAACCCTAAACCCTAACCCTAACCCTAAACCTTAAACCCTAAACCCTAAACCATAAACACTCAAACCCAACCATATTGTATACAAGCAATTAGGTATATACGTGTGTACATATTAATGCATGAACGCTCAACACAAAACCCTAAACCCTAAACTTTATTTTTATTCTAAATTGACATATACTTATTGTTTTTTTTTTCATTACTCTAATTTTTATACTTTTAATTTGATATTTTTGTTCATTATAGTCCCTAAAACTTTATTTTTATTCCAAAATACTCATTTTCCTTGTTTTTTTTAATTTGTCTAATGTTTTATAATTTTAATTTGATATTTATGTTCATTATAATCCCTGAAATTTTATTTGTAATCCAAATTGACCCATTTTTTGTCCAAATCGACCCATTTTGATTATTTTTTTAATTACTCTAATGTTTTATAATTATAATTTGATATGACTTTAAATAATTAACTCAAAATTAATGACGATTGACGAAGGTCAACCTAAAGTCTATCAACTACTTATATGGTTGTACGACCGAACTCAAACTGAATACGAATTTCAATCCCAAAAATACACGTCCGACCTGTATTACCCGACCTGAAGCTACCCGACCTGAAATTACCCGACCTGAAATGCACCCGACCTGAAATGCACCCGACCTGAAATGAACCCGACCTGAAATGAACCCGACCTGAAATAGACCCGACCTGAAACGGACCCGACCTGAAACGAACCCGACCTGAAACGAACCCGACCTGAAATGAACCCGATCTAAAATGGACCCGACCTGAAATGTATCCGAACCTGAATTAACCTGCCAATTATCTGCTTTGGACCCGACCCGTTCTAACCCGACCTGAAATGGACCCGACCTGAAATAGACCCGGTCTGAAATGGACCCGACCTGAAATGGACCCGACCTGAAATGGACCCGCACCCGACCCGAGTCGAGTCAATTTTTTTTTACCTGAAATGACCTGTATCCGATTTTACCCGACCTGACAGAACCCGACCTGAAACCTGACCGATTACCTGTTTTTACATCCCTACACCTATATATACAAGTGTTTTCAAAAATTAGTCGCTACAGGGTCAACGGGTTATGGGTCGGGTCGGGTTAACGGGTTTTTGGGCTAGATTATTACCCTAAACGGAAAACGCGCCGGCGACAGCCGGAATTTCACCGGAAGATGCCGGAATCGTCTGATGTACCTGCAAAAAGACGGAGTTTCAGATATTTACCACATTACACGAACCAAAATGCCAAAAACTCGTCAGAAATTAGCCGGATCTTACCCCAAAATCCAAATCTCGCCAGAAAGTTGCGCTACTTCGACGAGGGGTAAAACGGCGGCAAAGCAGAGGTGACTCACATGGGTTTTGTAGATCGGGACAAGAGGAGCTCGACTGTGCCCACGGTGAAACGAGTTGGCACCGGAATCGGCCAAAAATGAGAGAAACGACGGCGGCTGAACTTCTCCGATCTTTATCCGGGTTTTCGCCGTGATTTATCGGCCGTCGCCGCGCGTGGTTGATGGCGGTTGGTTCACGGGCGGGCGGTGCACACACCGTCGGTAGTGGTGGAGTAAACGGAACGGCGATGAAGGCAGGGAGCTCGCCGGAGATAGAAGACGGGTGAGGGGGGAAATTTTCTAGAAATTTCGAAGAGGGGTTTATTTTTTTTTTGGTAGCTGAACGGTCACTTTCCAAATTTGATATACCAAAATTTTTAACTCAATACAAAATAAAAAGAAGGTGGGGTGGTTTACAACCAAGAGCTATTTAGCTCAGTTGGTTGGGTCACTAACCACACAACCAAGATGTTGTGGGTTCAACACTCCACACACACACACTCTTTCTTTCTTTTTTGTACAAAAGCAGGTGTTACAACAATCATCAATCGGATGAGGATCTATCTTTCTACGTGAAGATCTCTGTATGAGCACCGAACGAGTGCTAAGGTATGTTGAAATCATGCCAAAACGACAGCTGAAACAAACTACAAAATAAGAAAATGTGATCGACAATGTCACAATGACAGAGAAAACGTGTGCCACAAAAGTAGAAATTTTTATTAAAAAAATAAGAAAATAATAAATTTTAGTGATCGACAACTAAAACTAAGATTAATTGTCGACCACGTGCCAAAAAATTAAAGAAGCAAGAGGCAGCGGCAGGACAGAGAAAAAAACTAATGAAACTCCCATTTTCCAAACTTACTACCATTCAAACATATAATTATTATTAAAACACTTAAATTTCTCACACTTGGGCATCTTCTTAGTTTATATATTAAGAATCCAATTTGTGTGATTACATAATCTTTTTTATCACCATACCCACCTGCCCATTGCAGCCAATAAAGATCATTTTTATCAATAATCTTCAAAGTATCCATCAATTACCTACCAAATAATCTCAGTTAAAAAAATGGCAGAAATGATGAAACATAATAATAATAATAATATAGTAGTGGTGTTAGATTTATTAAGCCTTTGGGTATTCATTGGGTCGGTTTTAAACACCCCTATCTAATATAATAATTGGATACCGGGAGTTTTTAGATCAAATAATGCAAACCAAATATTTTTGTACTTAGTCTCTTAATGGAAGTTGAAGAATGTGTTTTTTAAATATAAAATCCTTGAAATTGGACTTTATACGGTTCTCATGTAACAGCAAAAAGTAACATAAAAAAACCCCCACATACCTGTTTGCTTGATGCAAATGAGATTGCTCGGATCTTGGTTCCACTTCTATAAAAGGTTTAATGATATTTTCAGACCTCAAATTTTTTGGAAAAAAAATTATTTTATCCCTGTTAAGTTTTTACTTCAGTGTTTTGTCAAATTGCACTAATTATCATAAATTGCATTTTAGTTTTGTAGTTATCGTTGTAACTGAATCATAACTTAATATGAAATCTAACAAGGATCTATTAAATTAAATCATCAAGAATAAATATTATACGCAAAAATTTATCTGAATCTATCGATAAATTGAAAACTTTGAATCTTCAATATTGATCTTTCAAGAATGAATTTTTTTTTTTACGTAAAATACTTTGAAGGAGAATGAGAAGAAAAAAATTAACCTATTTTTGAGACCACTACATCTCTATATAACTGATTATTAAATTAATTATTAAATATTTACAATTTTATCTTTCATCAAATTATAAATACAATTTATAATATCTAATTTTTTATTTACGCTTTTGTAATATCTAATTTTATCTTTCATCAAATTATAAATACAATTTATAATATAACTGATCTAACATGGCTTTACTTGTGAACGGGCTCATTGATAGTCAACTGTTGAGGCTTCGTTGATTGGGCCTTATGTGGTCTTTTTTTGGATTTACTTTCCTTAAGAGTTCCACTATCATTTTCCGACCGCATTGGCATTAACATTCACGTTAGGGTCGTAAATTTCGAGCATTGAAGAAGTATTAGTTTGGTTTGAAATAATTACACAATCAATTATCGTGTCGTTAAAGATGTAAATGAACCGAGCTTAAACAAACAAGAATATATTTATATTTATTTATTTATTTTTAAAGATATTTATGTTCAGTTCGTGTTCGTTTAAATTTTTAATATTGTGTTCATGTTCGTTTGTTTTATTCTTGAATGTGTCCGTGTTCGTTTGTTTAGTGTTCGTTTAAGTATTCACGGACATGATCGTTTAAGAGTTCACAAACGTGTTCGTCTAAGTGTTTACAAACGTATTCGTTTATTCGTTTGCGAATTTGTTCGTTTATATGTTCATGAATGTTAACTAAATTAACAATAAATAAATAAAACAAAAACAACAAAATAAAACTTACATTTCAACATGAATTTATATAACATCTTTTGCAACAACAAAAATTAGTATTTAGATACATCTACAAGCATTTACATCCATAAAACGAGCTTATAAACGAATTTGTTCGTGAACATAAAAGAACCGAACACAATTTTGTTCGTACTCGTTAAACGAACACTAAAAAATTATTCATACTCATTTGTTTAACTTAAAACAAACATAAACGAACGTTATACAAACGGTTCGTCAAACACTCTATTCATTTACACTTGTACGCATCCCCAACATCCGGATTTACCAACGCCGGCAATCGTGAAACATTCTGACCATGTTGACTATTAACGGAATTGCATTTATTTCTGTCCCTAAATTATGGTCTTGCCTTATTCTCCACCACCATCCAGGGACCAAAACAGTCATCCTCCAACAGGACTTCCGGCAAAATTCTAAAACATACCACCGGCAAGTATTCGTACTCTACCCGTTGAATCTTATTACCAATAATAATTGTAGAGAGCACCGACTTATTGAGATATATGAGCAGAGTTAAAAAAAAATGCGATGTCAAAATTTAAAAAGAAAATTTTAAAGAATTTTTAAAAATTAGTAGGAACAAACAATAAATATTAATTTCATATTAATATTTTTTAAAAAGGGGTGTTTATTTTATTTTTTTAATATTTTCATATGTAATTCAAAAATAATATTTATTTTTCCAAAATTTCTGCGATATCAACTCACACTCCTATTTTATTTACTGGTGTTGAGATAGACATAAACAACCATTCTCGCGAAAATTGTCACGCTTACAATTATCTGTATGAAATCGAGCTTAACCATTTTATTCACCAAATTGTCGATCACCCATATGACATTTTTCTTGAACATGAACTTCTAAAAGAAAAACAAAGTTGATTTTTTATATTTTTATAATTATCAGTATTTAACTCATTAATTGACTACTTTTAATCAAGTATAATATAACGATTCTTTCAATTTAATTTGCTTCATTTTCAATGTCAAAATTTCAGCTCTAACATTACTTAAAGAACATAACACCTCATCTCGCTAGACTAAATAGTAATTGACAATTTTTTGTTAGATTTTGGTTTGGGTGGTTTGGACTATTGAAGAAGAAAGATGAAGAACCCTAGAAGAGAATTGGAGATTTTGTTTCAGATGTAATCGAGAGAGAGAGAAATAAATTTTTCCTTTTATTATTATTGCATAAAAAATTGAATACAAAATAATATCCACATGTGCTGTTATATACAAAGAAAGAAATGACATCTTTATCCTCTTAAATAAAAGCTAACAACCTCTTTAACTAACTTCTAACTAATATATTCTAATAACCTCCTCAAGTTGGAGCATACAAGTTTTGTATGCCCAACTAGAAAATGGCCTCCATAAAGACAGAATTGGTGAGAGCTTTGGTGAAGCAGTCAGCTAGTTGGTTGTGAGAAGCAACAGGCAGAAGCTTGATCAATCCTTGTCGAACTTTTTCACGAATCAGATGGCAGTCGATTTCAATATGCTTTGTCCGTTCATGATGGACTATCTCTGCAAGTTTAATGGCAGATAGGTTATCACAGAATAAATTGATAGAAGAAACTTTTAATTGCAGATCAGAAAGCAGATATTGAAGCCATTGAACTTCACAAGTAACAGTGGCAAGGGCTCGATATTCAGCTTCGCTGGAGGATCGAGAAATCGTTTGTTGCTTCTTTGATTTCCAGAAAATTAAAGCTGAGCCTAGAAAAATACAAAAGTCAGTTGTGGACCGTCTTGTATCAGGGCAAGAGGCCCAATCAGAACCAGAAAAAGCATTTATAGTTAATTGATTCTTAGCAGGGAAGAAAAGACCCTGACCAGGGGTGCCTTTGAGATACTTAAGAATTCTATGTGCAACAGTCATATGTTCAGTAGTGAAAGCAGATAAAAACTGATAATTGTTGCACAGCAAAAGAAATAACAAGTCGAGTGTTAGTAAGATATAAAAGTTTTCCAATGAGTCTTCTATAACAAGTAATGCCAGTTAAAGGGTCATCATCAGATTGAGATATTCTTTTCTTTGAAACCAGAAGTGTAGAAGCAGGTTTAGAACCTAGGAAACATGTATCCTTTAATAATTTCAATGTGTATTTTCTTTGGCAAAGATTTATTTCAGTATTAGAACGGACAACCTCTAATCCTAGGAGGTATTTCAGGTTTTCTAGATCTTTTATTTTAAATGTAGCATGTAAAAACTTTTTGACAGAAACTAATTCAGTCAAGTTTGGTCCAGCAAGGATAATATCATCTACATAAATGACTAATCCAAGAAAGTTAAGACCTTTTTCCTTTGTGAAAAGACTAGAATCAGAAGCTGCTTGTTTAAACCCTTGATTACATAAAGACACAGTAAGCCTTTCATTCTACTGTCTGCTGGCCTGTTTAGGACTATATAAACTTTTGTTAAGTTTGCAAACTAATTCAAGCTGAGCAATAAAGCCAAGTGGCAAATCCATATAAACTTCTTCACTTAAAAAACCATGAAGAAAAGCATTGTTAATGTCTAATTGATGCAGAAACCAATTTTGAGAAGCTGCAACAGCCATTAAGGTTCTAATGGTTGTAGTTTTAGCTACTAGACTGAAGGTACTTAAAAAATCAATACTTGATTGCTGGGTATAACCCTTAGCTACAGGCCTAGCTTTGTATCTATCAAGAGATCCATCAGACTTAAGTTTAACTCTAAAAACCTATTTGAAGCCAATGGTCTTTTTATCAGGGGTTGAGGAACTAGATCTCAAGTATGATTAGTTTCTAGGGCTAAAATTTATTCATTCATTGCAACTTTTCAACAATCATGCAATATTGCTTGTTTATATGTTTTTGGTTCTATTAAGAAATTAATAGAAGCAATAAATGATTGATATGAAGGAGAGAGGTTTTGATAGGATAACATATGGTTAACAATGTGAGGTGTAGTTCTTGACTTGGGTAGAGTAACTTGATAGTCATTCAGCTTTTAAGATAACTTGACAGTTCTGGAGAGTCTAACTATAGTGGGAAACAAGCTAGAAGACTGATCTTTATTAGATGAAACAACAGAAAGAACAATTGGAGCAGTTAGAACAACAGAAGTAATATCCTTAGAACACTCAAACCTAAACTGTCAAAATTATTTTCAATGTGATGATCAGGAGTAGGTGTAACCAAGTCAGCTAGTACTATGTTATCTAAAGCAATATTATTAGCATGATTAGGTAGAATAACACTTTTAGAAGCTGAACTAGTATTAAAAGGAAATATATCTTCAGCAAATGTGACATCTCTAGAGGTAAAAATATTTTTAGATTCTAGATCAAATAATTTGTAACCTTTAGTATTTTTAGGGTATCCAAGGAAGATGCATTTTGGTTCCCTTGAATGCATTTTAGTCTTTGCCTTAGGTAAGACTGAAGCATATGCAAGACATCTAAAGATATTTAAATTTTCTAAAACAGGTTTACTTTGAAACAAGACTTCATAAGGAGTCTTATTACTTAATATGGGAGTAGGTGTAATACTGATAAAAAATGCAGAGTGAAGAATGCAATCAATCCAGAAAGTAAGAGATAAATTAGCTTGAAAACGCAAGACTCTTGCAACAGTCAGCAGATGTTGATGTTTCCTTTCAACAATACTGTTTTGTTTTGGGGCATGAGTACAAGAAGTTTGATGGACAATTCCTTTAGAACTAAAAAAATCAGTTAAATTGAATTATTTTACATTATCTGAACGTATACATTTAATTTGTTTTGAAAACTGGTTTTGAACAAAATTAAAAAAATTTATAATAAAATCTTTAGAATCAGACTTATATTGCATAGGGAATATCCAAACAAACTTACTTCTATCATCTACAATAATAAGAAAGTGTTTATGTCCATAAATACTTTCAATTGGGAAAGGTCCCCAAACATCAATATGTACCAGGTCAAAAACAGACTCAGAAGTAGAATCACTATAAGGAAAAGGGAGTCTTTTATGTTTAGCTAGACTACAAATATCACAAGAAACGGAACTTAATGAACTAGAAGCGGGACTCAAGGGAATTTTATTATAAAGCTCAGCAAAATGTTTCATTATAAGACCTGAAGGGTGTCCTAATTTAGCATGCCAGACTTGAAAAGAATTAATAGAACTAGAAGAATTAACAGAACTGAAAGAAGTGTCAACATTACACATATTAGAACTAACACAGTTATTGTTGAATGTTGAAGTTTGAAGCTGATACAAGCCATTATACCTTTTAGCTATACCAATCGTCCTTCAACGAGTGACATCCTGTATATAACAACAATCGTTAGAGAAAATTAGAGAAATAGTATTAGCTTTTGTTAAAAGAGATACAAAAATTAAGTTAAAAAAATGTGAAGAGCATTATACAGTATTAAACCATTAGAAAGTTGCACAGTACCAATGTGCAAAACTTTAGCTAATTGTCCATTTGAAAGCTTAACATATCAATTAACAGCAACAGGATATTCTTGAAAAATATTTAAAGAGTTTACAATGTGGTCAGTGGCACTAAAAAATCAATAATCCACATAATATCAGCAGAATCAAAATTAGAACAAGAAAGAATAATACCTTGTTCTTCAGGTGATGCTGAAATAAAATTTAAAAAAAGAGCATTTAGAGAAAATAAGATTCCTAGCAGAATTCTGAATAGGAACATTGACAAAATTCTTTTCTTACAAAAGATTCAAGAGACCAGCATATTGTTCTTTGGTAAAAATTACATATGCAACTTCATCTTTGGAACCACAGTTTTCAGCAAAATTAAGATCCTCAACAAGATTTAATTTTGATTGAGACCTATATTTATACCCAGGGGGATAGTCATGTTTTTTATAACATTTTTCAATGGAATGCCCAAACAACCACAGTAAGTACATAGAGGCCTTCGACTAACACTATTTCCAGAGAATTTCTCAGACCCAAATCCCCTATTATCAAACCTAGGGGCACTACGTTCTTCTTTTTTATAAGTATATCGATCAACAAGCAGTATGTTTGAATCACTAAGAATAGCATAAGAATTGACAGTACGCTCATGTTGAACAACAATAAAAAAATTCATTAATAGGTGGAAGGGGTTTTGTCATTAGAATCTGAGACTTTGGAATCGAAAAACTTATCATTCGGACCCTTAAGAAACCGTAAGATGAACTCTTGTTTTCTATATTGAACCGCAAGACATGAGCAAGAAGACAAAGGACGGAGATTACAAATCTCGTCCCAGGTAACCTTTAATTGGGTATGGAAAGTAGTAACAGAAAGACTACCTTGCTGAAGATTGTAGAAATCTTGATGTAAGTCAGAGACGCGCAACAAATCACCTTGCTTGAATCTGTCGAAGAGGTCAGCCCAGAGTTCGTAGGCCGTATCAATCCAGATTACTCCTTGCGCAATCTCAGGAGCAATGGCTCGCCGCAACCAAGACAACACTAGGTTAAAACATTTCGCCCAGGAATGATAACGCATGTTATCTTCTTGAACCTCCTTGATTGTCTCGTCTACGAACTGGAACTTGTTTTTAGAAATCAACGCCATTCACATTGATCTTGCCCATGCATGATAATTGTTTCCATTGAGAAGGGCAGAAGTAAGGACGAGAGAAGAGTTTTTGTTCGGGTGGATGTAATACGGGTCAGAGGTATCATCGCTGAGAAAAATACGATGAGAAGGAATAGATTCAGATGAATGGGAAACGGCTGAGTCAACTGATACCATGTTAGATTTTGATTTGGGTAGTTTGGACGATTGAAGAAGAAGGCTGAAGAACCCTAGAAGGGAATTGAGGATTTTGTTTCAGATGTAATCGAGAGAGAGAAAAAGAGATTTTCCTTTTATTATTATTGCGTAAAAAAATTGAATATAAAATAATATCCACATGTGTTGTTATATACAAAGAAAGAAATGACATCTTTATCCTCCTGAATAAAAGCTAACAATCTCTTTAACTAACTTCTAACTAATATATTCTAATATTTTTTATCTTTAAACGTTAGTATTATGATTCATATTCAAAATTATAATGAACTATTTTAATAATATATCGTTATTAGTAAGGGTGGGCATTCAATCAGGTCGGGTTAAAATTTTCGAGTTAGTTGAATTGAATAGTCTTATTTTATAACTCAAACTTTATTTGGATTTTTTTTACTCGAGTCGAGTTGTTCGAGTTTTTATTCAAATTTAACTGTAAACGTTTATAATGTTATGTTACTAATTAGTTCCAATTTAAACGGTCTTCTATAACACACACTCTCACACACACGCACCCACCCCCACCCACACGCACGCACGCCCCCACCCCCACCCGCACGCCCCCGCCCGTACGCACACGCCCCCACCCGTACGCACATCTTCATATTTTTCATATGTGATATATATTTTTCATATTTTTCATATGTGATATATATATATATTAGGCAGAATTGAGAGATTCGACTCGAACTTGAAAATTGATCTACTAATTATTAAAAATTTTGAGTTATTCAAAAATTCATTTTATAACTCAAACTTTATTTAAAAATATTTCGAGTCAAGTTAAGTTTATAAAATTAAGAATCAAGTATTTTTCGCATTGAATCAAGTCAAATAATTTAATTATTTTTTTCAAGTTGAGGCATGTATACCTCGGTTGCCAGTGCAGCCAAACTAATTGGAAACGGGAGTGTATCTGAAGAGTTGAATACTTGAATTCCATTTTCAAAACATTATAATGTTTGGGTAACAAGTCGAGGGAAAATATTCTATTATCTTTTCCATAAGCATCTAATTTTTGTGTTTAGAGGATAAATTTATAGTTTATGGTTAAAGTTTTAGTGTTTGTGGTTAAGTTTTAATGTTGGGAATAAATTTTAGGGTTTATTGTTTAGAATTTAGGGGTTAATAGCCCCTAAAAGAGAATATGTGGTAGCTTTAGAAGTCTGCTCGTGAAAAAAAAATCTACTATCAGTGGAGTTAAAAGGATTTTTATCCTGTGCATAGGCGGTGGAAAAAAATTTCTACAATCACTTAGTTTTAAGGGTTTAGAAATTAAAATTTAAAGTTTAATGCTAAAATTTTAGTATTTATGGTTAGATTTTAAGGTTTGAGAATAAATTTTATTATTTAAATTTTAAAAAAAATTAAGGCTTCAAAAGAAATACACTTATGAAAAAATTGTTTTTCAAATACAATGCATCAAATAATTATTCTAAGTTAGAAGTAAATAAACTAGGAAAGGGGGAAAGGACAAAATGTTGGAAAGTTCATAACCCACTTGCGATGATGAAATGATTAATTGAATAACAAGTTTAGTATATTGGCCAGCTTTGGACTTCCTCTAGACTAACATGTTGAAAACCATTTTAGACAAATTGACATCATGTGTGGAAATAAAGCAGTATGAGACAAATTGGCGGCTTCGAAATTTGGTGAAAATTCTACTCAAAATCATTGAAAAAGATACTACTAGTAATAACAAGAATAAGAATAAGAATAAACAACGTGTTCATTTCATCTAGACAATATGAAAAAAAAATGCTTTCATTTTCAGCTCATTTGTCATATTGATTAAAAGTTGAGATTGTAAGATGGTTTAGGACCAAAACTCTTTTGCTTTCACACCTTACTTCTATTTCATCACCCTTTTTTCTTGTAAAGTAGGCTGTTGCCTTATTGATTTTGACCTTTAGAAAGTTGATAAAACATATCATATTCAACCATAACCAATACTTCTAAAAAAACGGATGAACGTATTATATTCTTGTTTGGTGGTTTAAGTGGAAAAGTGAATAATAATCTTCATTTTAGAAGGTTCGAGTTTAATCTCAATGTTTGCAAGGTGTGTGTATTGTTAAGGGGTTAAGAATATCTATGAACATATATTACCTTATAATCAACTTTAGATTATTAAAAAATAATTTTTAAATTATTCATAATTTTTAAATTATTCATAATTTTTGAGCAAATACATTTGGCCGGTTGGTCAAGTTGTTCATCATTGTTCCCTCATATTCTTTAGATCATGGGACCCACTATAAGCACTCACCTTCTTTCCTCTAGAGTTTTCTTTATCCTCCCTTCTAGTAGGATTATGATTTATCAAAAATAAATAAATTATTCATAATCCCTCAATTTTTATCTTAAAAAATTATATTTAAATAAGTTCGTACCTCTAACAAAGTAGTTGAAGATATGAAATCAAAGTTGGGACATTTTAGGCCTCTTTTGATTGAAGAAAGTTCACTATTAGTGTACTAGAAGTAAACCCTAATCTCAAATGCAATCTATGAAGTTTCCAAAACTATGGGTTTCCCTAATACCGGAGTAGGGAATAATAATTCATCTCCCTACAATTTTTTTTCAATGTATTCACTAGGACGAGTTTAGTAATCAATTTTTAACGTTCTTTTGACCCATATAAATAAACACAATTTCTGGACATGTACTATAAAAGCGACCGCACAAGCCCTCAAGAAAAAAAGGTAAAAATGAATTAAGTTAAATACTTATAGAGAAAAAAAATTAGCGATGGACTAATGATAAAACAATGAGAAAAACTAAATGATATTATGTTTCATGAATTTTAGGTCATGATAACTCATTTTTATTCATCATGTACCTAAAGAGTCAACAGATATTTGTTGGGTTCAAATACTCATGTAATTACTTATAATGACTTTAAAAAAATTATTTATTTTTAAATTAATGAGTCTTACTGAATTGTGTATAAACGCATTTTCCATCCAAATATAGAAAAATATAAATTTTTATAATCGTAAGATAACATAATCATTATCATAAATGTATTTTCTTTTTTTGTTTGTTTCAAATAAACAAATTTAAAGAAAATTCTATAGGCTATTCATATGTCGAATACTATGAATGCGCAACTTTGTCCCAACGAAGCTGAGGATGCTCCATCATCGTTATCCCCATCAAACTTCCTCTAATAGGTTCTATCATACAATTTGTCACCTTATTATACTCTCGTAGCACATGAAAAAAAAGTTAAATTATTTATTTTAGGTTGTTTTTCTGGTTTCAAGGCTTCGTCTTGAATAATTTAAACCGACTTGCATCATATACTTAATTTTAGTGAGTGGGTCTCCCAGCGAGAATTTTTTGCATACAATAAGTCTTAAACGATATCAAGTTGTTTACCACTTAGACCAACTCCGTAGATAAAATTTTAAATTTATTAATCATGAATAAATACGGTGAATAAGAGAAATATTACACTCTTATTGAACATCATTAATTAGTTGTATTGTTGAAACACTATTTAGCTATAGAAAATAAAAAAAAGAAAATATAATTAATTTATGAAGTACACAATTCAAATAATTTGAGTAAGTATATTTGGCCGTTTGACCAAATTGTTTATATGTGTTCTCTCACATCCTTTAGGTCATAAATTTTAAATTCGATAAAAACACTCTCTCCATTCACTTAAAATTTTTCATTTCTCTCTCCTCTAAGTAAAAATAAAATTTGTGATAGAAAAAATCATTTGGTGGGCATTGTTGATTAAACAGATGTCATGGTGACTAAATTTGAGCCCCTAGTAAATGACTTTGTCCAACGCATGAAAGATTAATACTAATATATTTTCTTGCCATTACCATTACAAGGTCGAAAGACCATAAATCTGTCAATTATTTCAAGACAAAAGGACATTCCCGGGACCTTCGACTAAAGAACAGTGTTTTATTGCTCTCCACCACGTGTCAATTATAAGACAATGTACATAATACATTCATGTCATGGCTGAGAACGATTATCTATCATGAAGTTAGCCCAGATAATGATCAGACAACCGCTGACGGCAATTCAGTGTCACCATTCATGGGTCCTGCCTTTCTTTTAAGTTGTAACCGTCACCGACAGATAAAATGAAATTGCCACACCTGCACACTATTAACTCCGCTGTAAAAATTAGGCTATTAGGTATACACTATACACAACATTAGTTACCATTTTCATCCCTAAATTTTAAAATTATTTTTATTTCAGTCATCCCTTTTTAAATTCTATTAATTGTTGACTTGGTTTTTATATGTTTGATTTTAATTTATACATTCTATTTATTTAATTTATTTTTATTGCTCTTTCGGTTTTTAAGCCTTTGTCTCATACCATACTAAACTTTAGTAGATGAATGTCATAAGGAAAATTTTCTGCATAAACATCTAAAATTCAAAACATGTATAAGCCATATCAAATTATTTATCAATTGGATCAACTCGTTCTATGTACTTGCATTGCGGGCACTACCTCCAAAACAAATGGCGTATGCAGTGACGAAATCACCCCATCTCTGCACTTTCTAGTTTCTACTCCCACTTGCTTCACCTCTATGTCCTCCACGTGTCCCATACACCCTTCTCTCTAAAGCCAACATAGAATCCTCACCACCCACGTGGATTCTGGAAGCACTCCTACTCTGTGCCCGCCACGTGTCCCTTTCTTCTCTACTCTCTTCCTATAAATCCCTCGCTCTCCGCCCTGTTCCAAGTTTCAATCGCCGTCTCTACACAAAGAGAGAGTAAAGAAGAAGAAAAATGACAGCAACAGAGTTACAGTTACCGCCGGGCTTTAGGTTCCATCCAACGGACGAGGAGCTCGTCATGCTCTACCTCTGCCGTAAATGCGCATCGCAGCCGATCGCTGCCCCAGTCATCGCCGAACTCGACCTTTATAAATACGATCCATGGGACCTTCCCGGTAAACTTACGGCGTTCCTTTCTTTAGTCTCTTCAATAATCTTTTTCATTATTACGATTTGTTTATGTGTGTTTTTTTTTCTTGAATTTACAGATTTGGCCTTGTACGGAGAGAAAGAGTGGTATTTCTTTTCGCCCAGGGACAGGAAATATCCCAACGGTTCAAGGCCGAACCGTGCTGCTGGATCTGGGTATTGGAAGGCAACCGGAGCTGATAAGCCGATTGGAAAGCCTAAACCGGTTGGTATTAAGAAGGCCTTGGTATTTTACGCCGGGAAAGCCCCGAAAGGGGAGAAAACGAATTGGATCATGCACGAGTATCGCTTGGCCGACGTCGACCGGTCGGCTCGCAACAAAAACAGTTTAAGGGTACAAAAACTTAATCTACATAGCGGTCTTACTAAAATGCATTTGCACCTCACAAACATCGGATAATTCCTCCGGAACAGATTCTAGTTATTATTACTTCTTCATTAAGGAAAATATTCTTTGTTATCGCCAGAAATTATAATAACGCTAAATTCATGGAATTACCATTTGTTTATTGTAGTTGGATGATTGGGTGCTGTGCCGGATTTACAATAAGAAAGGTGCCGTCAAGAAACAACCGCCGCTAACGAGCATCACCGCCGAGACGGTGGACAAGAAGCCGGATATTGCCGCACTTGACATGCACACGTGTGGTCTGCCTCTTGCTCCGACTGGGACTATTAACGACGTCGTTTATTTCGACACGTCGGAGTCGGTCCCCAAGCTTCACACGGACTCCAGCTGTTCCGAGCAAGCTGTGTCTCCTGAGTTCACGTGCGAGGTACAAAGCGAGCCCAAGCGGGAAGACTGGCAAAGTACCCTTGACTTCACTTATAATTACATGGATGCCAGTCTAGATGCCGGATTTGCTTCCGGGTTCCAGAGTGGTAATCAGCTGTCGCCGCTTCAGGATATGTTCATGTACTCACCGAAGCTTTTTTAAACGAAGACAGGAAATGAAAATAGAAACGATGACTCTGAGCTGCGTTTTCACGTGTGGCTCAACATGATGCTGTAATGTGCGTGCATCAGTGCACGTGTGCGTACATGATAGAAAAATTATAATTGATTAATTTGATTGAAAAGGAATGAGGTTAAGGTTGGCCGTCTGATTTCTGTGATGGTTGGCATTTCTACCGCCTTTAATTTTTATTTTGACCGTAGTAAAATTCCAAACATTAAATTGACAAAAATAATAGAAACTCGCCGTAGAAGCACAATAATTTTAAATAAAATATTATTTGTTTCTAATATTTTTAGTGAGTGTAAGTAAAATGGGATTTTTGAATCTAAAGAGTTTATTACTGTATTTTAGCTACATTGATAATAAACAAATACTTACGCTCTACCTAGGCCTATATATATATAGCTAGTGCAAACACCTTATTTTTATTTTCCGTCTTCAATTTGTTGAAAATGTAAAGTGTGTTTTTAATAGTTGAGTTTTTAATATTTTATTTTTCTCTAGTAGGCATGTAAAAGTTTTGAGTAAAACTCGCCTGTATGCACAGCAATTATTTAAGTTAAAACACAAAAATAAAATTTAAATTTTTTAAAATTCATCATGCTTAAATTCATCTTGCTTCTATGACAAGTTTAAAAAATAATATTTTATTTAAACTCGTCGTAGAAGCATAGTGAGTTTAGTGTTAGGGTCCTATTTTTGTTTATTTACTATTTGGGATCCTATTACAGTTAAAATAAAAATTAAAGGTGCTAGAAATGCCCTTACCCCTCGATTTTAGAGAAGCTAAATTTTTTAGTTGTGTTGAATTTTTTAACTATGTTGATACGCTTGTTTGAGCGTTAAATTCGGTAAAAAAATGAATTATCGAGTGGTTCTACAATAAACGTGTTACTAATCAAATAAATATATAATCGGATATTCTACAATAAACAACATGTATTGCTATATACCACAAATCATATGTACCGCAATGTACTATTAATTATTTTAATTATTTTTAAAATTATAGAGACTTAAAGCGTTTTTATTTTTTATTAAAATAAAATCTAAAAAATGTTTTTTATATTACTTTTTCAAATTTTGTAAAGCTCACAAATGGTTTACGTACTTTATTAAATTATTCAATTTAATAACTAAACTTTTAATTATTTCAATGTTACTATTAAATTTTAGTTTTGCTTTAATTTGGTCATTGAGCGACAGTTATTTTTTTTTGTAGTAACACATTTAGTCTTCCACGTTTGCACATTTAAACAATTTAGTCCTTATTAAAAAAATAATAAACTAAATTCTCATTATTTACACATTAATTCAATTTGGCCTTATTTTTAATTAAAAATAATTTAACCCGGAACCATAAACCCTAAACTCAAGACCACAAAACTCTAAGCTTTAAACCCTTAAAAATCTGAAAATTCTTAAGAAATTGTTTAGATGAAAGTTTGTCTCTTGGAATGAACCATCATCTAAACAAAGAGATCCCATTTGCAAAAACGAAAATAAGATCTCTATGATTATACAATGTACATGATTTTTCTCCGATGAATCTCTCCTTTGCTAAGCATAATACCTTACGTATAAAAAACAGAAACTTTCCCATCCACAAAATCCTTGTTGTTGTGGTCACAAACAGATGCAAGATGGGATTTGATGTGTAAGATACCAACAATGTCCAACTGTACCATGGTTTTGGCATCTTCTGCTTTGGAAAATCATATCGACAGTGTTAATTGGTTGGAAATACATTAAGAAAATGAAGAGGTTGAGCTAAGTGAGTTTAAGGTTTTGGGTTTAAGGGTTTAGTGTTTATGGTTTATGTATTTAGAGTTTAGGGTTAAATTATTTGTAATTAAAAATAGAGCCAAATTGTAATAATGTGTAAATAATGAGAATTTATTTTATTATTATAATTAGGACTACATTGTTTGAATGTGCAAACGAAGAGGGCTAAATGTGTTATTATACAAAAAAAAATTAACCGCCGCGTCACCTTTTTAAGTCTGTTAACCGTTCAATGATCAAATTGGAGCAAAACTAAAAGTTTAATGGTAACATTGAAGCAAAATTAAAAGTTTAATGGTAACATTGAAGCAATTGGATGTTTAGTTACTAAATTGAACAGTTAAACAAAAATAATTGACCATTTGTGAACTTTACAAAATTTGAAAAAATAATATAAGAATTGTTTTTTTTAGATTTTATTCTAAAAATGGATAATAACCCTTCTAAAATTTGAAAAAGTAATATAAAAATTATTTTTTCAGATTTTATTCTAAAAAGAGATGATAACGCTTTAAGTCTTTATGATTTCAAAATTAATTTAAATACTTAATAGTACATTACGTTACACGTAATTGGTAGTACTTAGTGGTACATGGCGTTTATTGTAAAATCATCTATAAATCACTATCTGATGACATCCTAGACCATGCTTATGATAACATAAAAGACATCCTAGAGAATGCAACTAGAATAATTTTGTAATAATTATTATTTTAATTATAAAAATAGTAATTTAAAATATTACCAGTTTTTGCTTTAAAAAATGTTGAGAAATCATCTCATAGATAAAGATGTTTTAATATTTTGATTTGATATTCAAATCACATTTATTTAGTTATCTATTGATTAATCACTTATTTGAATATTTATATTGATTATTTCAAAGGTACTTGCAATCATTATTAAAAAAAACAATTATCTTGAGTTGTTGTAAAATTAGTTTGTCAATAGTATATGTTAGTGTTGATGATATTTATCATTTTCTGACGTTAATAATGTTCGTCTGTATTTCTCATTTCTCTGAGTTATTTAATTCGATTTTTTATGTGATTTTATTTTATTCATTAATAGTTAGTTTGCAGTGACTATAGTTCGGGACAGTTATTCCCTTTCAAAAAAATTATTAAAAATACATATAGATATTTATTTATTTAGACTTTGTCCCTATTTGTGATTATTTATACTTTATTTCTTTTAAGATAGATTTCTGATTTCGTTTCTGTTAGTTTGTACACTTGAGAAAATATCAATTAATACAATTAGTTTACCTTAATTTTTATAGACATGGTATTTTTTATGGAAAATTCTACAACGTGCGATGAACATCGATGAACACCACTAATGATGATACCGATGAACACCATTAAATTAATTAATAAAGATTTAAAATTTTAAGGACCCATCATACAATTAATAATTATTTTAAAAATTCAATTAAATTATTTTTTTATATATATTAAAATTTTATTTTTTTAATAAGGGTAAACTATATATTTAATACCTCACTTATTTTCGTATTTCTATTAAACCCTCATTATTTAAATATTATTTCCATTTGACCCTATTCTTTATAAAAAAAATAATTTAACCATCAACCTAAAACCCTAAACTATTAAACCTTAAACCCTTAAACTCTTAAACATATACCCTAAACCATATACCATTAAAAATAATTTCATCATCATCGATTCAATTCAATTCAATGAATCGTTGAATTCTCCTAAAAAATTTAATTTAATTAAATTATTTTATATATATATATATCAAAATTAATTCTAGGATATTCGAGTTTAATTCTAAGAGATTCGAGTTTAATTAATTTACAATCAAACACATATTCGACAAAGTTAAGATGCTGGAGACGATGAAATCTCCCAACGTCAAGCAAGAGCGTCGGCAGCCACTGTAGCATCATCTTACTGTCACGACGGTACTTTCCCTTTTCGCTAGCAAGCAACCGGAAGTGATTCTTGAATTTTATAATCCAATGCAGTTTCCGAACTTGAGAAACTGGTTCTGTTCATAACTTTGTCGAGTGACTGGAGCCATTTTCTCACAATACTAACATGGAAGTAGAACCATTGTACACTGTACATGTTCCTGATTTCTGGGGATATGTAAACATGGAAATTCAAAATTCATGGAAGTAGAAGCAAATTTCTTACAAAAAAAAAACACATATTCGACAGAATACAATACATCTCAAACATTACAGGGTTCCTAATATAATGTTAACAACGATCACTAATTTTCACAACACATTGAGCGCTAATCAAAACGAGCGGTGAACGATAACTATTCTGTCGATGATGATGAAATTATTTTTAATGGTATATGGTTTAGGGTATATGTTTAAGAGTTTAAGGGTTTAAGGTTTAATAGTTTAGGGTTTTAGGTTGAGGGTTAAATTATTTTTTTATAAAGAATAGGATCAAATTGAAATAATATTTAAATAATGAGGGTTCAATAGAAATACGGAAATAAGTGAGGTACTAAATATATAGTTTATCCTTATTAAAAAATAAAATTTTAATATATATAAAAAATAATTTAATTGAATTTTTTTAAAAATAATTATTAATTGTAAGATGGGTCCTTGAAATTTTAAATCTTTATTAATTAATTTAATAGTGTTCATCGGTATTCATCATTAGTGGTGTTCATCGATGTTCGTCGCACGTGGTAGACTCATCCATTTTTTATTTAATATATTTTTTTTTTTTTTGAAATAAGCTGGGTTTTATAGAAGAATGATAACAAAATTACAGTAAAAGTAGTTTAGCAACAAATACCCATAACTCCTAGACATACAAGACTCATTCCTGCTACAAAATGAAATACTAAAATAACTAGCTATCAAAACTAGAAAACTTCGGAATGCATCATACATGCAGATAATAATAACTCCGAGAAAAACCTTTAAAGACTTCTAAAAACAAACGACACCATAGAACCATGCATAAATGTCAGTTTCAGTAAACATCCAGAGTTTACGCAGGCAGGATTAACTAACTCCACCATATCCTTTTCTGCAGCCCGTGTTGCATCAGGGGGAGCTTATTCAATCCAAAACATAGGGCAACTGAATACCTTTCCTTCTGAAAATTAGAGGTTATTATTAGTTAAAAATGTAGATAATGATAGAAACTTCTGAAAAATTACATTGAGGTTATTGTAGGGTATGGTTGAAGCAATGCTGTCCAATGTCCATAGCCCATTGTAAATGATGTTGGGGTTGTAAGGCCCTTCATAATGGGACCAAATGAAGAGGTGATTATAAATCCTATATGAAACAAAACAATAACCCACTTGGACTTTCCGCTCCAAAAACTAAACTGACTTTGTTCAGCATGTGCCGAAGACCAAAATAATGTTTATGGGTGAGTCTAACTTGCGATATTTTTTAAGGTTCATTTAAAAGACGATAAATTTTAAAATTTATTTATAAACTAAAAATATTAAAATTCTAGATAATATTTTCAGTTATTTTTAAAAAAATATTAATTATTGATACTATTTTGTAAGTATTAATAGCCATCATTTGGCCAAAAAATTAATTCATTTATTGCTATAGATTGGTATTGACTGTAATTGAAGCATGTAGAAACAGGTAAAACAAGACACATCATTTTTTTTTATCAAAACAAAATTTTAAAATTTTGATATCAATTTAAAACTAGAACGATATGTACCAACCAGTACTAGAATAATAATACACTATCTCTGTTAAAAATGACACTATCAATTTAAAATTAAAACATTCGCCTTTTTTTTTCTTTCCCACTGTTTTTCAAAAGTTTTTACACTTGACGGTACCGTTATTTTAATGCCGGTTGTTAATCGCTGGTAATTTTTATTTTGTTTTTGTTTTTAATAAGAATATTCTTTGTTTTAAATTCTTTTTTTTATACATCTTGCTACGTTTTGTTTATGAGGCGAGTCTAACGTGTTATATATCCAGTGGCAGATCCAGAATTTTTTTTGAGGGTGGGCACAAATCAAAACATTTTTTAGGATGGGTACAAATTATAAAAATCTCAAAATTTCAGGGTGGGCACAAGTCATAAAATTTAAGGACTAATTCATAAAAAATATAAAAATTGAAGCCAAATGTGTAAGGTTTGGAAAATTCAGGGTGGGCACAGGCCCACCCAAGGGACCATATAGATCCGCCACTGTATATATCTAAGGTGTTGCTAAAATACGAAAAGTTTTGAAATTTGTTCATGAATTGAAAACGTTAGGTTTCTTGTTAACATTTTCGATTGTTTTTTCTTCAAGTTTTGATACTTATTTTGATAAAATAAGTATCGATATTTTGTTTCAAACTGAAAGTTTATAAATAAAAAACTAAGTATTGATACTTACAAAATAAGTATTGATACTTAAAAAAAGTAAAAAAAATCGAAAATATTATCAAAAAATTTAACATTTTCAGATCATAAACAAATTTTGAAACTTGAATTCTTTTAATCGCACCTTAAACATGTTATACCCCATAACTACACAGATTTATCCTATCATTTGACCAAGAATTAATTCCTCTGATCCAACTAGTAGAAGTCCGTATTTATTGCTATAGATTGGTATTGACCGAAATTGAAGCATGTAGAAACAGGTAAAACAAGTCACATCATTTTTTTTTATCAAAACAAAATTTTAAAATTTTGTTATCAATTTAAAGCTATAATGATATGTACCAACCAGTACTAGAATAATAATGACACTGTCTGTTAAAAAACGACACTATCAATTTAAAATAATTCACTTTCTTTTTTTCTCTTTTCTACATTTTTGTTACTTTGTTTTAGTGCCGGTCATTGATAGCATGATTTTTCTATTAAGTTGTGGCACGTTTTTTTCGTCTATTTTATAACACGGTTTTTGTTTATTTTTAATGTAGATTAACATTTGTGTAACGACTATCACAACATATATCTCTAATAAAAAACTGGCGATTTCTTATGGTTAGATCTCATTTTGTGACAGATTATTGATGTTTTTAAAATTATTAACGGAACAGTATGCAAGATTAATTTTGTTGGTCACTCCTAACACTTAATTACTTAAGCGTGTGGTTGGATATAGACATGAAAATTTGATAGCTGAATTTTTATGGATGATAAAAGATATATTCAAGAAAAGGTTTTGATTATTCTTATGTTCTTGGGTTTTATATTTTGTTTTTCTTTTTGTATGAAATTTGTTGATGAACATAATCGTCAATTTTTTCTACATGTATTGAAATATGTTTGGTTGTATCTTTCCTTATTTCAAATGACATTTGATTTTTTGTTTATGTATACACGACTAATACATCAAATGTGGACTTATAAATTATGTCTCGTTGAATATTTCTCCTTCAATTTGTTTCCAAAAATAAAATAAAATAAAAATTCCAATTTTCATCGATAAACTTGAGTCATCTTCCCCACAATCCGACACTGGAAAACCCTGTGGTGACAAGAGAAACCCCATGTAAATTATTTATAAAAAAGCTGCAATCCTCTTGTGGTGGACAAACAAAATGGTCTCTGACAAGTTCAAACAAAGACAGAAGAGAATAGAAGGAAGTCCATGCACCTTGTCTAACTTTCAATCATCTCACTTTTGTGTCGTTTCACAACAGCATTCTCACATTTGGGATTATTTGGTTCAAATAATGTAGCCATGTAGTAGATTGACACAAACCCAAAGATCAAATTGGTCTCAATTTTGAAATGGGATGTTAAATTCAAAATGGTTCACCATTAGAAGGGTTACAAATTATTAAAATGTTTTAGGGAGTTACGAAATTTGACAACCAAAATCGAATAAAAGTTTGTGAAATTGAGTGATCGAGGTTATTATCCATGTAATACCCCAAATCCGACTTGATCATAAATTGGGCTAGAGATTCTATAGTCCAAGGTCGGAGCATATATTAACTCAATCGGAACTTGAAACTGATATTCATTCACTCAAGCATGCAATTTTATAATATTGAAGGGCTAAATTATAAAACAAAACAAGTATAAGGATCGTGAAGCATATTTGATCAATCATTAGTCCTTTCTAAGTCAATTTGGCATCTCAAACAGAGGAGTGGCAAAACGCCTTAAGATGAGAAATAGTGAGAATTTGATAAATACTGAACAATTCGGTGGGGTAGCTTACTGTATAACTTTATGGAAATGAGTAAATTACGTAAATCATCACTGATCTTTACTCTTAAATTTATTTTGGTCACTGAAGTTTCAAAATGTTAAATTTATTCACTGAAGTTTAGACATTGAATGTTTTTGGTCACTCTTCCGTTAACTTTTTGACAACGTCCACTTACAGCTGAATGAAGGAATTTCTCCAAGATCCGAACGGTAAAAAACTTCATCGACACGAGAGAAGCAACATACTGAGAAACTGGCTCCATACAACGATGGAGGAGGGAGATCAACGAGAGAAAAATTAGAAAATTTTTGACTGATTCATGAACTTCTAAGCACTTTCCGGCAAAATGGAGGTCAAATTTTAGACTTAGGGGGCCGAGATGAAGTGACTGGTAAAATTTGAGACTGAACAACCACCATTTATGACCGTTTTAGGGTTTAAGAGTGACAAAAAAACGTTCAATGTCTAAACTTAGGTGACCAAAAAATTTAATGTCTAAACTTTAGTGAGTAAATTAAATGTTTTGAAAATTCAGTGACCAAAATAAGTTTAGGAGTAAAGTTCGGTGATGATTTACACAAATTACTCAATAGGAATTTAATTATCATAATTCTAAAAATCAATGGCTAAGCTTTTATCTTGCCAAACATAAGTGGAGAAAAATCCATCGTAATCCACTTACTTTCTAGTTTGGCCTAATTATGAATTAAGGCCTCACTTTCATACTTTTCATTTGAGTTTCCACAATGCTATATCAATTCTTCAACGACCGTTTCAATTCTTAGAAAAGCTAACTGATAAATTTAAGGGGCCAAAATTGGTGGGATACAAATCTCGAGTATTCAATAAATAAAATAATTGACTACCAATTTTCGATCATCAATTTCAAGCAAATTCCAAGTTTCAAAACTATGGATGTTACAATACAAATGAAAATTTAATTTAATCACTAAACTTTCGATTTGCTCCTATTTTAGTCACTCTATCATTAAATACTTAATAATGTTATCATTGGATATATGTTTTTTAAAATTTATGAAAGGCTTAATAGCCCGTTTGGCCCCTGAAATATATGCAAAATACCAAACTGCCTCTTAAAAAAATTTGGGATGTTTTGCCCCCCCCTAAACTTTAAATCGTGACCTCAATTGGCCCATGTCGTTAACCCTCGCTTAAAAAATGACTGATCAATCAGAACACGCCACGTGTCACTAATAAACAAAAAAAATCAGCTGACTTATTTTAAAGGGGTAGATTACGAGCTAAGTCTGTAAAAAAATTTATTTTTGTTCAATTTAGATATAGAAATCTTTAATTAACCCGAATTGACCCAAATTTTTTTTCTTTCTTTTATAAATTAGTCCGATATTTTAATATACTGATGTTTTTGTTCAATTTAGTCCTCAAAATCTTTATTTAACCCACAATTGACCCTTACTACTTTATAATTTTTATAAATTAGTCCAAAATTTTTAATATGCTAATATTTTTGTTCAATTTTGTCATGAAAATCTTTATTTAACCCACAATTGATCCCTGCTACTTGATAATTTTTATAATTTAGTACAATATTTTAAATATAATTATAATGTTTGTTCAATTTAATCCTAAAATTTATATTTAACCTGAAATTCACCCATATTTATTTATAATTTTTATAACTTAGTCCAATATTTTAAATATAATCATATTTTTGTTCAATTTAGTCAAAAAAACATTTTTAACCTGAATTTATATCTAATTTTTATAATTTAGTCCAATATTTTAAATATAATTATATTTTGTTCAATTCAATCCAAAATATCTTTATTTAACCTCAATTTCTTTCTATTTTTTTATGAATTACTCCAATATTTCTAATATGTTGATATTTTTGTTCAATTTAGTCCTCAAAATCTTTACTTAACCCGCAATTGACTCCTACTACTTTATAATTTTTATAAGGTTTAATACACATTTCCCCCTAAACTTGACATGTTTTCCCAACTTGCCCCCTAAAGTTAATTTTGACCACTTTTCCCCCTTAACGTTTTGCGACGTTACCTATATTGCCCCCTACCATTTAAAAATTGTCTTGACCAATCAGAAGACGCAACATCACCTAATTATTTTGTTTTCATAATTTTCGATTTAATTAATTAAAATATTTATTAAATTAATTTTATTTTACTAAAATACCCCCACTTTGCACCAATCTTCTCATGATTCCCCAACATTCCCTTCTTCTCTAGACAAACTCACTAATAAAAACCAGTCCCCTTTGTCGTTGGCGTTTTGATGCTTGGAAAGCAGCCAAAACAACCGCGTCATGGCAGAGGAAGTGGTATCTCTTTTGGCCATTATGAAGCTGATCACCATATCCCTCACGACTTCCTCTTCTTGGCCAGTTGATAACAACCTCAACAGGAGATCATCACCGCCGTTGACGATGGAGAAAGCGCCGCTTTTGGTTTTCGCTTCTTCGAGAGTCGTCTTTTTGTTTCGAAAGATCTCCACAACACAGCCGTGAACGAACTCGATCGCTGTAACCCCCATAGCCCGGTCTAGACGGTTGACCCGAACTACGAAGATTACACGGGGAAAACCAAAGTCAACCCGAAAGTCAACCTTGATTAACGACCCTTTTTTTATTTTTAGACTTGTCTAGATGCACACCAAACCTAGGAATACTCTTGAGATAAGCATACTCAAAAATCAAAGCATTCGGAAAACAATAAGGGACCCAATTGCACAAAATACAAATTTAGGGACCAATTTGTAAATTCTGAAAATTAAGAGGACTTTACCAATTTTTAAGTTACCATTATGAAATTAGTCATTTTTCATGCCTCTCTGCCAAATTTCATCTCAAACGGACATCTCAAACTCAAGCAATTGCACATACAAGAATCGAGACTAAAACGTAAAGCTTGCAAACCTCAAAACCATTCAAATTTTATGCCCAACGGTCAGGTGTTCCGAAACGGGTCTAGGCCGTTCAGGAACACCCCTTGGCAGTAGCCAAAGTGTTCAAAAACGGGTCTAGGCCGTTCAGGAACACCCTGGCCAAAACAAGGGCCTGTTTCGAAACAGGCAAGGGTGTTTCGAAACACCCTGCCCAGAAACAGCAGATAGGCCTGTTTTAACACCTTTAAACCCCATCAAACATGCTCCAAACCATTCCACAATAAATCAACAACATGCCAAGCATCATACCTACCAATTTGCATCAAAATCTAGATACAAAACCACCCCTAGGTGCACCAACTCATTCAACACATCCAACACTCAATCATGCTTTTAAAACAAGAAGCATAGCATAACGACTTAAGAATAAGAAGACTCAACGTTGCAAGCGTTAAACCACATAGTTCAAAATCATAAACCAAACTTGTCCAACATACACAATCTCATAAAACATCAACATAAGAGATTCTCCCCCCATTGCCTTTATTATCTATAGCTATTAACCGAGACATACATCTCAAATGGAGCTCTCCTTGAATCCCTTGCTTCTCGCTGCCCCAACTTCAAATATCTGCATTGATGGACAAAAAGGAGCGTAAGCACATCATGCTTAGTGAGGAATGCTCAAAACCAAAACACCATCAATGCAGCGAGTCATAAAACCTCTTTTAAAAGCATTACAATTCGATAAACCAAAGCAATGTTTGAAAACCCTTTTTAACAACATGCTTTGAATCATGCATTGCTCAAACGTGAGAACCAACCCTTAGCTTAGAAAAGTTAAGTAATTCACTTCAAAGTACAACCTTGCAAAACCATCAATTTAACCATTCCATGCATGAACATCATATGCAAAGTTAAATACAAAATCCTTGGAAAACACTTCCACTTCACATCAAACTTTTCTCATACATTGAAAATCATTTCAAAGCAAGAAACCTTTAAAAACCACTTACTCATTCAATCTATCTCATGCATTAAACAAATGCAACATATGAACCACAAAATCAATATTTGCATTTCATGCCTTTAAGAACAAGTCTACGCAAGACTACAATGCACTAAAGAGATTTCATGCACCATTCTCATTAGAAAATAAACTCTTGTTCAAGCTAACAAGTAAACATGCATTCATAGAACATTACACACTTCTCATGCATCCATGCATCATTTCAAGCATCTCAAGCTTCATCACATTCAAGAACATTATATTGGCTTCCAAGTGACAATTCACAACCCATCATAACGCAAGACACAATCGGATACGCGGATTACAAGCGTTGTCCCCACGCTTCATACACACTACCAATCTCAAGGTCCCCAAATGGAATTTAAACCACCATTATGACCTTACCATATACAAGGTCCTCATATGGACTTTTAAACACCATATGACCTTAACATTCACAAGGTCCTCAAATGGAATTTTAACCACCATTATGACCTTACCATCACTCATTGGTAGTTGTATAACATCACTAACGAGATCACGGGACATACACACAAGATCCACACATGGACTTTACACCACCATTGTGATCTTACCATACACAAGGTCTTCAAATGGAATTTTAACCACCATTATGACCTTAACATACACAAGGTCCTCGAATGGAATTTTAACCACCATATGACCTTAACACAAGACCCACCCATGGACTTTTAACCACCATGGTGTTCTTAACCATCTCGTTAGTGTACTTGGATGGAGTCACCGGTACAATCACAACCACTCCACATCCAAGGCGACTTTATTCACGGTGCACCCAATCCTATAGCCGGCTAACTATATCCGATTCAAGTAACCAAGAACCACTTACATCACTTGCCAATATAACCAATTTACCACATTAATCCATTGTTTTACAAGCATAACCAAAATGCCAAAACCACCAATTACCATCATCAATCCACTGTTTTTGAAGCATTACACAAAGCCATTAAACAACATGCAACACTATGCAACAATTCCACAATTTCAATGTACAAAACCAAGGATCTCTTACCTTGAGCAACCTTCACACATGGCTTTCAAAACCAGCATTAAACCATGCTAAAATATGCTTTCAAAACAGAATTTAAAACATGCAAATCACATGCATTGCATCCAACAATCACAAGTGCTTTAAAAACCAATTCATAACACAACCAAGAGAGAAATTCTATTTACTTACTCTTGAGCTTAGCTAAGTTGTTTAGACTTAAACTAAGCTCCCAAAACCTTCAAACCTTGGTTTTAAAGCTGAAAACCCAACTTCACTCACCGATACACAAAGCAAGGCTAGCCAACAAGCCTTCCAAGCATCTGAAACCTTCAACGCCACCTCTATTGCTCACGGATCATTCTCCCCTGTTTCAAGCACATAACAACAGAGGATTAATGCATCATAATGCATTAAAAACACCAGCAACACACCTAAACTCGCTGCTCTTTGCAAAACCAACATTACGGCTACCAAACACAACTGAAATCACCTCCAAACACTTCCAAGACTTAACCCAGCCAAGATCCATCACTTCTAACCATTTTTAAACATCAATTAACATCCAAAATGATCCCAAACACGTCCTTATACCTCCAGCATTAACAAAACACCAAGATCACCCCAAAAACCACCATTTTCACAAGTAGAAACTTAGGAAAATCAACCTATTCGGGATTGCATTGATTAAACCTCAATTTCTCATCAAATATACATCCATTTTACATTAAAAACACATCTCAAAACAGTACCCAACCATTCCATACGAATTTCATCACAAATTAACCAAATCTTGCATTTTAAAGCCAAGATCAAGAACACAATTGTAAAACCTTTAATAAAACACAAATCAAGGATTGAGAACTTAGGAATTTCAGCAAAGAACTGAGAATTTAGAGGAGAAGGACGTTCATACCTCTAAACTTGAGTTTCTCCCTTTTTGGAACCACAATTCTTGAAAATCCAATAAGCAAATGCTAAGGTTTTGTTGTAGAATTGATTAGAGATCAAATGAGGATTGAAATCAAATCTTTAGTTGTCAAAATCAGAGAGAATTTTGCTGGAGAAATGTGTTTGGGTTGAGAGAAAAGTTGAGAGAAAAGAAAATGGAAATTTAGAGAAAAGTTAGTTATAATGCCAAAATATCTTTTCCCTCCTTTTGTACTTAATTAAAAACCATTAATTAAATTGATTAATATTCAGAAAAATCTGGAGAAACTCTTTTGGGTAAATAGCTCCTTAAAGATTCAAAGTTTCAATCCTTTTTAAAACAGTCACCCAGTTTTCAAAAATTACATTTTGGTCACTAACCCAAAATGTCACTCTTCCAAACCTCATTTTGTAAAATTGATTTCACCTTTCTCTTATATATAATAAAAGAGGATTTTAAGACATTTTTCCATATTTTTAATGCAACCCGAACTAGGCTTTCCTAAATTCACCCTTTTATATTCGAACCGCAACCCGACCGGTCCGGTCCAAACCCAAAACTTCTAAGCCCAAAATTGGGGTGTTACAACTCTCTCCCCCTTAAGAAATTTTGTCCTCGAAATTTCAACTGGCGAAAAGAGAACAACCAAACTTCTCAAAGCAACACACAAGGCAACACAGGAGACTTAACCACCACTGAACACTCTCCTCACAAAACTCCACTCAAACTCAACACCAACACATACTGTTCACGAATTCCAGAACACTCAATTGTTAACCACATCTTAACCTTTCACACTTCCGGACTACACATAGCCCCAACAACAACCTGACGAACCTTACAGCATACACCACCCTAACTCACAACTCTCAAAACTTGTTCACACAGTGACACCAACCAATCCAGTTCAGCCACCAGGTGACCCACAACCTCCACTGCTTCTAAAACTCCTTGCAAAACTACTCAACCTCTTTCAAAGACTATCACAACAAGCAAAAATTCTTAAGCATCAACTGCTTACCCAAACTTCTCAACGTATTGCTGACATTCCTTCACATCCACCGCTATCATTACCATAACGATTCACCAGGACTACTCACCTAACATCCGAAAATCACATCACAAAACCCCAACCTTGACTCCGCCAGCCGTTCCATACACCACCAGCTGTCTTCAGACGGAATTTACTCATACACAACTAGCCAACCACTTCTCACAAGAACCCGTCCAACCAACAATGGCCTTTGATCTTACATTGCCTTTCCACTTCAAGTTTTGACTACAACACTTGCCTTACTGGAACATCGCCCAACTTATACATACATATTTAGGTTACGAAACTTCTATTCTCCCAAGCTAACCCCTTTCTACAACCCACAACACAACCTCTTCTCAACTCTTCGAAGGTTGCTACGAACCATCACCTACAAAACAACCCTTCTACTACTACATCAATGCCAAGTTACCTCAGCACTCTGGAACACATCCACTAACTTACAACATCACTTAACACCAAGAAACTACCACTTCTACCAGCTATTCACGACCACTCTAACCGATTCTAACTTCAACCGGTAATCTCCTCACCACCATCCCGCTAAACTCATTAAGCGCCAAACACTTTCCTTCTACCAACACGCTATATCGCACTCACTATTACTGACAACTCGCTTAATACCCTCCATTACTTCTAACATTCTCCTAGCACCAACACAACTTTTAAAACCCATCATCCAACCTAACCCTATCCCAACACTAACGGACCCGATTAACTATCAGCGAGTGTGAACGTTCGTATGCATGGTCACCAATATGCCCTAACAATGCCTGATGTACATGCATGCAAAACCTCTAATGTCATGTCACATGTATGCATGGACCAGTACATATATAATATAGTATATAACAAATGATTTTAAATGTGCATGTATGTCGGTTCACACCCACCAATAACATCCTCAGAATCCACCTAAAACAACCTCCTATCTCACTTCCAACTTGACCAACTCCATCATTCTTTCAACCCACTATCCACAAAATACTCACTAATGCCCTCTTCACACTAAAGTTGTTTTCAAAACAACACCAACTACTACCCCAAACATGCTAGCAACGAGACCATACCCACTACACAAGGAAATACCAACTGAAACCAAACTAAGATACAAGAGCAAAGGTTACTTAACAAGGTTACCTGTAAACACCTCACTGCCCCGGAGCTTCAACAGACAAGCTCTCTTTCTCGCAAAACCATTATCCTCCAGCCGTACCGCTGCAACATCTGCTAACACATTAAGGTCATCACCATCTCCCTGCGGTAAAGAACCCTGACTACCCCGAGCCAACTTCAAACAATTACGTCTCATATGTCCAACAGACCCACAATTCCAACAGGTTTCATTCTCCAAGCTCCTCACACCTTTCTGCCCTTCCTGCCACCTTCGAACTTTGTCTCGGTCATGCCCACGACCCTTCAGAGACCCTTTTGCTACCACTGAAACTGATCTCACCACATGAGGACAATTCCGCTTCACATGCTCCTTAGAACCACAGTTCCAACAAACTCTTGCGCCCCAACAACCTCCAACATGGCGCCTTCCACAACGGTCACACACTGGTAACTGAGCTTCCACTCCTTGATCATGCAGCACTTGCCCCAGATTTGCACTACCACTCAGACTTCGATTCAAGCAAAACCTTCTATCACGTAGCCTCTTACGCTGACCGCTCTCGAGGTCAGTACCCACAACTCCCTCGCTTAAACTTTTCTCACCTTCATAAACTGATACCACACCCTCACGTTGCTTAACCCTTGGGAATCTCTCTCCAAGGTACCTTTCATAAAAGGCAGACACAAAGAAGTCCCAATCTATATCGTGGATGTGCGATGCCACCGCCACAGATGTCCACCAGGCACAAGCGTCCTCCAACATCAATGAGACCACACTTCCCAGCTTACAGGCATAGTCACAACCCTCCTGATCCAAAATCAGAATTACACTGGCCAACCAGGCCTTGAACGTTTCAGGCGTCGAACCATGATACTCTACAGCTCCCAAATCATGCAAACGCTGTTTCGACAAACTCGCACGTCCCACAGTCGACACGTCTACAGGCCTCACTTTCACCACAGCCTGAGATGTTCCCAACACCTCTTGAACAAAAGGTGATGAACTCTTCATCACAGAACCAACTTCTTCCTCCTGCCTCACTACCTCAACTCCAGGCACTGTAGGCTGAAACGAAACACCTCCACCAAAAGGTGAATTCCACGCCTTAACAACCTGCTCTAAAGCAGCAACCATCTCACCCAACTGCCATTCTCTCATCGATTTCACCATGCTATTAACAACAAACAATCATAACAAAACAAACAAATCGATCAGACCAGCTTTAAGCAAGGATTCAAAACTCCAACTCCAAAATAACACAATAGCTATAATAATAAGGCAATGGGTATCCCGAATTCTCCCCTTTTACATGACATAACAGTCAATAAAAACATGGATATCACAACATCGAGCATATCAATCAACATACTTTGACCATATTCTCATCAAACAACATTCACTCGCAACATCATAACATTAACATATCATACCCATTACACCTTCATCATTCATAAAATCAGCTCACATCACCAGCATATCATCAGCAAAAATTCACATCAGCTCAATGAAGATTCTCAATCAAAAAGCATGCTAAAAACATCAACAATTCGCTCAAAGACAAAGTTTCCAACCGACTTCCAACCCCACATCAGAATAAACATTAAACACTTATTACAACAATTTACCATTTCCCCCAAGCTTTCGCAACTCAGCTCTGATACCACCAAATGTAACCCCCGTAGCCCGGTCTAGACGGTTGACCCGAACTACGAAGATTACACGGGGAAAACCAAAGTCAACCCGAAAGTCAACCTTGATTAACATCCCTTTTTTTCTTTTTAGACTTGTCTAGATGCACACCAAACCTAGGCATACTCTTGAGATAAGCATACTCAAAAATCACAGCATTCGGAAAACAATAAGGGACCCAATTGCACAAAATACGAATTTAGGGACCAATTTGTAAATTCTGAAAATTAAGAGGACTTTACCAATTTTTAAGTTACCATTATGAAATTAGTCATGTTTCATGCCTCTCTGCCAAATTTCATCTCAAACGGACATCTCAAACTCAAGCAATTGCACATACAAGAATCGGGACTAAAACGTAAAGCTTGCAAACCTCAAAACCATTCAAATTTTATGCCCAACGGTCAGGTGTTCCGAAACGGGTCTAGGCCGTTCAGGAACACCCCTTGGCAGTAGCCAAAGTGTTCAAAAACGGGTCTAGGCCGTTCAGGAACACCCTGGCCAAAACAAGGGCCTGTTTCGAAACAGGCAAGGGTGTTTCGAAACACCCTGCCCAGAAACAGCAGATAGGCCTGTTTTAACACCTTTAAACCCCATCAAACATGCTCCAAACCATTCCACAATAAATCAACAACATGCCAAGCATCATACCTACCAATTTGCATCAAAATCTAGATACAAAACCACCCCTAGGTGCACCAACTCATTCAACACATCCAACACTCAATCATGCTTTTAAAACAAGAAGCATAGCATAACGACTTAAGAATAAGAAGACTCAACGTTGCAAGCGTTAAACCACATAGTTCAAAATCATAAACCAAACTTGTCCAACATACACAATCTCATAAAACATCAACATAAGAGATTCTCCCCCCATTGCCTTTATTATCTATAGCTATTAACCGAGACATACATCTCAAATGGAGCTCTCCTTGAATCCCTTGCTTCTCGCTGCCCCAACTTCAAATATCTGCATTGATGGACAAAAAGGAGCGTAAGCACATAATGCTTAGTGAGGAATGCTCAAAACCAAAACACCATCAATGCAGCGAGTCATAAAACCTCTTTTAAAAGCATTACAATTCGATAAACCAAAGCAATGTTTGAAAACCCTTTTTAACAACATGCTTTGAATCATGCATTGCTCAAACGTGAGAACCAACCCTTAGCTTAGAAAAGTTAAGTAATTCACTTCAAAGTACAACCTTGCAAAACCATCAATTTAACCATTCCATGCATGAACATCATATGCAAAGTTAAATACAAAATCCTTGGAAAACACTTCCACTTCACATCAAACTTTTCTCATACATTGAAAATCATTTCAAAGCAAGAAACCTTTAAAAACCACTTACTCATTCAATCTATCTCATGCATTAAACAAATGCAACATATGAACCACAAAATCAATATTTGCATTTCATGCCTTTAAGAACAAGTCTACGCAAGACTACAATGCACTAAAGAGATTTCATGCACCATTCTCATTAGAAAATAAACTCTTGTTCAAGCTAACAAGTAAACATGCATTCATAGAACATTACACACTTCTCATGCATCCATGCATCATTTCAAGCATCTCAAGCTTCATCACATTCAAGAACATTATATTGGCTTCCAAGTGACAATTCACAACCCATCATAACGCAAGACACAATCGGATACGCGGATTACAAGCGTTGTCCCCACGCTTCATACACACTACCAATCTCAAGGTCCCCAAATGGAATTTAAACCACCATTATGACCTTACCATATACAAGGTCCTCATATGGACTTTTAAACACCATATGACCTTAACATTCACAAGGTCCTCAAATGGAATTTTAACCACCATTATGACCTTACCATCACTCATTGGTAGTTGTATAACATCACTAACGAGATCACGGGACATACACACAAGATCCACACATGGAATTTACACCACCATTGTGATCTTACCATACACAAGGTCTTCAAATGGAATTTTAACCACCATTATGACCTTAACATACACAAGGTCCTCGAATGGAATTTTAACCACCATATGACCTTAACACAAGACCCACCCATGGACTTTTAACCACCATGGTGTTCTTAACCATCTCGTTAGTGTACTTGGATAGAGTCACCGGTACAATCACAACCACTCCACATCCAAGGCGACTTTATTCACGGTGCACCCAATCCTATAGCCGGCTAACTATATCCGATTCAAGTAACCAAGAACCACTTACATCACTTGCCAATATAACCAATTTACCACATTAATCCATTGTTTTACAAGCATAACCAAAATGCCAAAACCACCAATTACCATCATCAATCCACTATTTTTGAAGCATTACACAAAGCCATTAAACAACATGCAACACTATGCAACAATTCCACAATTTCAATGTACAAAACCAAGGATCTCTTACCTTGAGCAACCTTCACACATGGCTTTCAAAACCAGCATTAAACCATGCTAAAATATGCTTTCAAAACAGAATTTAAAACATGCAAATCACATGCATTGCATCCAACAATCACAAGTGCTTTAAAAACCAATTCATAACACAACCAAGAGAGAAATTCTATTTACTTACTCTTGAGCTTAGCTAAGTTGTTTAGACTTAAACTAAGCTCCCAAAACCTTCAAACCTTGGTTTTAAAGCTGAAAACCCAACTTCACTCATCGATACACAAAGCAAGGCTAGCCAACAAGCCTTCCAAGCATCTGAAACCTTCAACGCCACCTCTATTGCTCACGGATCATTCTCCCCTGTTTCAAGCACATAACAACAGAGGATTAATGCATCATAATGCATTAAAAACACCAGCAACACACCTAAACTCGCTGCTCTTTGCAAAACCAACATTCCGGCTACCAAACACAACCGAAATCACCTCCAAGCACTTCCAAGACTTAACCCAGCCAAGATCCATCACTTTTAACCATTTTTAAACATCAATTAACATCCAAAATGATCCCAAACACGTCCTTATACCTCCAGCATTAACAAAACACCAAGATCACCCCAAAAACCACCATTTTCACAAGTAGAAACTTAGGAAAATCAACCTATTCGGGATTGCATTGATTAAACCTCAATTTCTCATCAAATATACATCCATTTTACATTAAAAACACATCTCAAAACAGTACCCAACCATTCCATACGAATTTCATCACAAATTAACCAAATCTTGCATTTTAAAGCCAAGATCAAGAACACAATTGTAAAACCTTTAATAAAACACAAATCAAGGATTGAGAACTTAGGAATTTCAGTAAAGAACTGAGAATTTAGAGGAGAAGGACGTTCATACCTCTAAACTTGAGTTTCTCCCTTTTTGGAACCACAATTCTTGAAAATCCAATAAGCAAATGCTAAGGTTTTGTTGTAGAATTGATTAGAGATCAAATGAGGATTGAAATCAAATCTTTAGTTGTCAAAATCAGAGAGAATTTTGCTGGAGAAATATGTTTGGGTTGAGAGAAAAGTTGAGAGAAAAGAAAATGGAAATTTAGAGAAAAGTTAGTTATAATGCCAAAATATCTTTTCCCTCATTTTGTACTTAATTAAAAACCATTAATTAAATTGATTAATATTCAGAAAAATCTGGAGAAACTCTTTTGGGTAAATAGCTCCTTAAAGATTCAAAGTTTCAATCTTTTTTAAAACAGTCACCCAGTTTTCAAAAATTACATTTTGGTCACTAACCCAAAATGTCACTCTTCCAAACCTCATTTTGTAAAATTGATTTTACCTTTCTCTTATATATAATAAAAGAGGATTTTAAGACATTTTTCCATATTTTTAATGCAACCCGAACTAGGCTTTCCTAAATTCACCCTTTTATATTCGAACCGCAACCCGACCGGTCCGGTCCAAACCCAAAACTTCTAAGCCCAAAATTGGGGTGTTACAATCGCTTCCTGTAACCCCCTCGTCCAGGTCTGGTCGATTGGTCGGTTCGAGTAGGCTACACGGGGAAAACCGATGTGAAACCCGTTAAGGTCCCACCTCGGTTAGCAACCCTAAAAAATTCTTTTAAATAAATCTTGTCTAAAGGCATACTTAATTCTTAAGTGATCACGACAGCGGAAAATATCACGAGGTAAAAGCAACCAAGCCAAATCAACATGTTAAACAACCCATTTTAAACTTACATCACAGGCCGTATCGATACACCAGTCAAGGGTATCGATACGCCTTGACCAAGTCAACTGCCTTCAGTCAACGCAGGGAGACCGTATCGATACAGCCCTTGGGCGTATCGATACACCCTCATCGGTCAACATCTCGCGGTCAACGAGACAAAACCGTACCGATACGCTTAGAGCCCGTACCGATACGCCAAAAACTCGTGAAAATCTCAGAATTCCAGTAAGTTTTGGGTGTATCGATACACCCCCGAGTATCGGTACCCTAAGCCAATTCTGTGTCCCAAAGTGTAGGACCGTATCGATACGGCTTTTAGGCGTATCGATACGCCCTGCACTACAAGACTCCAAAATGCAGCAAAACGACATGAAACTCAACTCTAAATGCAATTTACGACTCTCCTAATCACATACAACACACCATATATCATCTAGCAACCAAGAACTAACATGAAGAACAATTTAGGTGAACAATGAGGCAAAAACAACAAGGCATTCATATAAAGATAGATATTGCATTTCAAGCATGCTCAAAAGCTTAAAAACCAAAAGGTTCATGTCTCCACACATAAGGTTTACATGCTTATCCAAAAACAACATATAGAATAATCAACATTCAACATTTATGAGTCATACAACGCTCATACAAACACATAGCAGCCTCATTGCTAAACTACTACTTTATTTACTAAACCATACTTAAGCAGTTACAAAAGCTTGGAATGCCCCTTCCTTGCACCTTGCTAACTCCACGCTAATGATCTGCATTGTCGAAAAACGAGAGCGTAAGCTAGAAGCTTAGTGAGGATGCTCTAAAACCAAAAACAACGACAATGCAGGGTTCAAGCATATAATCCTTAACATCTCACACAACATGCATAGGCATCAATATAGCAACCTAGCTAGCAACTCAAAAGGGCAATAACATGGCATCTTACTTCACGTTAAGCTCAACAAGATAAAGCAATTATCTAAACATCATAACCACAAGAACAAGTATATTGGCCACTATTAGTTTACTCGGATATGCGGATTACTCTCAATAACAACATTACCTCGGTGTGATTACACTCATCACCGGACCTCGCATGGATGGGATTACACTCATCACCACATGCCCTACGGATGGGATTCCACTCATCATCACGTATAATATAAATATTTCCGGTGGAATATTACATCACTGTACTCCTCCTTGATGACTTAACGCCACCAAGGCCACGCGTGAATTTGACTCAACCGTGTGCACACTAATCCTAATGATCGATCATTTATACCCGGTAAGTTAACTAGTGCCAATCATACTATTGAAACCACATCATGTCAACCATCAAGCATATCACATAGCCATCATCTCACACAATCAATGTATACACAAACATATACAATTCATGCTTTACAAATCATAATAGGCATAATCATTTAAAGCTTATAAACACACAAGAAGTTAAGCTACCAACTTAACTTCTACCTTGGAATGGCCTACCAAGCACATCCCAAAACCTCAACTACACACTTGAACCAATTTAAAACAAGTTTGAAAGTTTCACTCACCACCCTTCCTTAAGCAAACCAAGCAAAGCTACTCAAGCCTCCACAATTTCTGGAATCGTTCCCAAACCTTCTCTGGTGTTTCCCCTTGCTTATAACCAATCAAAAGACAAGGTATTACTCAACCAAAACATTGCCAAACTCAGCCACAAACTCAACCCACAAACACAAGCCAAAACTTTATAATTTCAAACTCAAGTTAACCACCAAACTCACATTTTCGTACCCCCTTTACACCCAGCTGAAATCTACCATTTCCAACACCCAAATTACCTCTAAAGACTCCCAAAACACTTTCCTAACAACCCTATACCATCAGCCCTTCAACCCAACACAAAATCACACCAAAATTTTAAGTTTTGACACTTTTAAAAATGCCCCCAAGTCACATTTCGGGATTTTTGACAAAATCCCTCCATTTCAAAATATGAGGTGTATTAAGGTGAGGTTTACTCAAAACCCAACTAAAAAAACCAAAAACAAGTTGAAAACCCATTAAAGCTCCATACTTTCTTCAACCTTGAAAACTTGGAAAATTTAAAAGATGATGGTTTTGAAATCTAAACCATGGAAATGATTGGGATGGAAAGGAGAATTCAAAAACGAAATTACCTTAAAAGGAGCCCTTGAGATGATGGAGAAAATAGATGGAATAGTGATTTGGGAGGGGTTTGGGATTTTTGGTCGTGAGATACAAAGAGGGGAAGAAGATGACTCTTCTTTTTTTTCAAAGGCTCATCACTTTTCCTTGTTTTGAATTAATTAAAAAAATGCCATTATTAGGATTTTAGGCTCATTTAAATTAAACTAATGTCTAATTAATTTAATCCGAAACCGACACACACGCCAAACTCCGGGCCCCAAAACACGGGTGTTACAACTCTCCTCCACTTAAGAAATTTCGTCCTCGAAATTACCTGACTGAAAGAGATAAGGAAAATGTCTTTCCATATCCTCTTTCCTCTCCCAAGTGGCCTCTTCCACCCCTCGACATTGCCACCGCACTTTGACTAACTCAATCGATCTACCCCGCAACAATTTGCTGTCTGAAGCTAAGACTCAACTGGTTCTTCGTCATAAGTCAAATTCAGATTCAATTCAATCTCTTCTACGGGCATAACATGTGATGGATCTGACATATACTTACGGAGCATCGAAACATGAAACACATCATGTATCTTCTCTATCTCGGATGGCAAATGCAACTGATAAGCAACTGGGCCAACCCTTTTCACAATCTCATACGGTCCTATGTACCTCGGACTCAACTTCCCTTTTCTGCCAAATCTCATTATTTTCTTCCACGGAGACACTTTTAGAAATACCTTCTCACCCACTAAGAACTCAACTTCCTTCCTCTTCAAGTCGGCATAGGACTTATGTCTATCTGAAGCTGACTTCAAGCGATCACAAATCAATTTCACTTTATCAGTGGTCCCCTTAAGCAAATCCAGCATAGACAACAACTTATGTCCCACTTCAGCCCAACAAACTAGAGTTCTACACTTTCTGCCATACAAGGCCTCATACGGAGCCATCTGAATGCTCGATTGAAAACTGTTATTGTAAGCAAACTCAACTAGAGGCAAGTGCTTCTCCTACGTACCCTGAAAATCAATGATGCAACAATGCAACATATCCTCTAAAATCTGTATAATCCTCTCTGACTGACCATCTGTCTGAGGATGATATGACGTGCTGAAATTCAAACGGGTACCCAAAGCTGTATGCAGACACTCCCAAAATCGAGCTGTAAACCTCGGATCTCTATCGGACACAATCGACTTCGGCACACCATGTAGTCTAACAATCTCACCAATGTATAGATCGGCCAATCTATCTAAGGTATAAGTCGTATTGACTGCTAGGAAGTGAGCACACTTCGTGAAACGGTCTACTATAACCCAAACTGAGTTCTTCTTCGTAGAAGTCAAAGACAAGCCCGAAACAAAATCCATGGTGATATTCTCCCATTTCTATTCCAGAATTCTCAACGGTTGCAACAAACATGAGGGAACCTAATGTTCCGCCTTCACTCTCTGACACACTATACACTTACTCACGAAGTCGGCTATGTCTCTCTTCAAACAAACCCAAAAGTACTCATTCTTCAAATCTCGGTACATCTTCGTACTTCCAGGATGCATAGCAAACGAACTACTGTGCGCTTCAGTCAATATCGTACGTCTCAAGTCTCTGTCTTCAGGCACAACTATCCTATTTCTGAAACACAAGACCCCATCGGCATTGAAACTGTAGTATGAAGGTCTACCCTCAGCTATGTTTTGCACGTGAGGTGCCAAAGATCTATCTAAGAGTTGTTTCTCCCTAATCAACTGACCTAGAGTAGGTCTCACCTGAAGCTCGGCCATCAAGCCACCATCCCCGGACAAGCTCAATCTAGCAAACATGGCTCTCAAATCTACAGCTACCTTCCTACTCAAAGCATCGGCCACTACATTGGACTTACCCGGATGGTACTCAATCGTAAGATCATAGTTTTTTAGCAACTATAACCATGAGAGAGAAGAAGCTCAAGGGCTTGGCATCAACACCAATGTCATTGCTCTCAAGTCCTCCACTTGCCATCATGTCCACTCAAGTGAAGAGGAGGATGAAGAAGAAGAGATAGTTCATCTCTTCAAAAAGTGTGCCCCATTCATGAAGAAAGCCTTAAGAGAGCTTGAACGAGAATCCATGAAAAGGGAGAGGGCAAGCACTTCAAGCCATAAGAAGAAGGCACATGTAGCTACTTGGAGTGATGGGGACTCCATCGACGATGAACAAGTCAACCTTTGCCTTATGGCCATCGAAGAAGATTCAAGGGTAACTTCTAATTCATCTACTTCATGTTCTTACTCTTTTGATGAATTACAAGATGCCTATGATGATTTGTTTTAGAGTTTAAAAATCACATTTTGAAAAACAATAAATTGATTTCAAAGTTAAAAATTCAAAATGATTTGATTTCTAAAACCAAACTTGAACTTGAAGCAAAACTCGAAGAGTTTGAATTAAAATGTTTTGATTTACAAAATTTGCTTCAAAAAGTTCAAGAGGAAAAAAATTTGATTTCCAAAGATCTTGAAAAGAAAAACAATTTTGGAAAATCAAATTTTTATGTAAGACAATCTAGTGCCCCTAGTTTGTAAAAGGAAAATGTTTTAGAAGTGTTTGGGTCCCAAAAGGACTTAGCACTTCAATTAAAAAGGATGACATTGAAAAATTGATTCCTAAGGGGACTAAAATTTGTGCCACTAACGTTTATGGATCCAAAGCAATTTGGATACCAAAAATTACTTGATTGTCTTTTGCTAGGTGTGATGGAGATTGATCAACAAGTCAAACTTTGAGGGGGAGCTCCATGCACACAAGGAAGAACACTTGAAGAAGGAAGGCTTCACATCCTCCCTTGAGTTCAAGTGTGGTAAAATCTAGTTGCTTTTGTTTTTATTTGATTTATTTTTATTTATGTCAACTAGATAATCATATATGTTGGACTAACACTTTTAATGATGCTTTGAGTAAGGGGGAGCCATTTTTAAAACCAAATTCCTATTTTTGTCAAATTATTTCACTATAGTTATTTTGAACTTAATGTTTTAAATTCTTTTTGATATAAAAAAAGGGGGAGAAATGGTTTGAAAAATTGAATTTTCAAATGAATAAGGGGGAGCTTTATTTGATTTCATATCTTTAATCTCTTATTCACAATTTTAAAGTTAAAGGGGGAGAATCCCAAACAATTTTTCAAGTTAGTTTTATTATATCAAAATGGGGGAGATTGTAGAACTAATGTTTTGATATAATATTTGAAAAATGTTTTGGACTGATTTAAAAAGAATTCAAAACTATTTCCAAAGTCCAAATAACTTGAAACAATAATAAAGGGATTTTTTTAAAGGTTTTACAATGTTTTCAAAGCAAAACTTAACAAAACCGTCCAGGTGTATCGAAACACCCTTAGGCGTTTCAATACGGGGTATTCCGGTAGTAAAAACGTTTCGATACGGGTATCGAAACGGGCCTTCCCTGGATGAGATTTTTGCCCAGCGTTTCGATATGGGCTATGCCGTTTCGATACGCCTACGTGGCATCGACCACAACGGTCATAAACCCCAATGACTATTTTCCAACTAACATTTAAATGCAGAGCGTTTCGATACGGGTGTTTCGATACGGCCCATGGCGTTTCGATACGGATGCTCATCAGACTACAACGGCTCTTTCTACTTGAAGAGCGTATCGAAACGGCTTCGAGTTTTTCGATACGGATAGCAGCAGAACTGCATTTATGGTGGGAAATAAAGTTCTCAACGGCTCCAAATCAACCCCAACGGCTAGTAACGGCTATAAACTCATCAAGGAGTATAAAAAAGACCTCCAAGCATCGAGATATGGTTAATGCTTCAATTATCAATCAACAAATGATCAAAAAGTGTCTTCATACTTAAATTGTCATTTCTTGTATAGACAAACACTAGTGAGCCAAAATTGTCAAATTTGCTCAAGTGTTTTAGGTTTTTGGTGAGAGCTTATTTGTGCAAACAATCACCTATTAGAGGGATTTAAGTTTGCTTATCTTTTCTTTTTGTAAAGAGGGTTTGATCAAGGCTTTGGGTAGAAAGCTTGATCGGTGTATAAGGGTTTCCTCCTAAGCCTAGAAAAGGGGACAGATCAATAGTGGATTGATTGGAAATCCTTAGTGGGAAGCTAAGGTAGTGGCTGTAGACCTTGGTTAGAAGATTGAATCACTCTAAAATCATTGTGTCATTTACATTTTAGCTTCCACACCACATCCACCTAAAAATCCACCTCTCCACCACTTGGTGAGCAACATCGGTTGAAGGAATCGAGCACCTCACAACTCAACATTAGTGATTTAGGTTTTAACCTATAAATCCTAAATTCTAATCACACCTAAATTCAAAACTTGTTCATTTGAACCCCAAACACTAGATCCTAAATAAAATCTCTAAACTTTAAAACTAAGGTGCTTGTGAAAACTTTATTTTCACAAGCACTTGTACATAGAACAATTACCTTTTTTTGATGAGTCTACCATGCTCGATGAACACCGTTGAACACCTCTAACGCTAGACATCGTTGAACACCATTAAATTGATTAATAAAGATTAAAAATCTCAAGAACTCAACATATAATTATAAATTATTTAAAAAAAATCAATTAAATTATTTTCCATATATATATATATATATATATATTATATTTTTAATATTTTAAATAATTCGATCAAATACCAACCTTGAATTCGTAGAACAAGTGATCTACAGCCGTGGTCTTTGGTATGTAGGAAAAAATAATGTCATGGCTCTTCATAATGTCTCTAGCCATATCGATTGATGAAACCACTAAAGTAGGATTATACCCCAACCGTAACAACAAGAGAGAGCCATACTTGTTTGAGAGGTCTCGGAGAGAACGATGAGGAAGTTTGCCGAGTTGATGGATGTGGCTAATAGATGGTAGCTTTGGGGATGATGGAGGAAAATTCAGATATCTCCCTTTTGCTACTTTAAGCCAAATTAAAAGGGAGAGAATGAGAGATAGAAACAACTGATTGCTGAAAAGAGTAGATACATTCAACAAGTCCATTTGCACAATCTCAGCGATGAAATTCTTCAAATTTATAGTTTAGAGTTTAGTAGTTTAAAGTTTAAGGTTTAGGATTGTTGATTTAGGGTTTAGGTTTCAAGTTTTTATTTTTAAATTGACTAAGGTTATTATTTAATGCAATTATTTAAAAACATATTAAAAATGTTATGTATATAGAAAATAATTTAACTAAAAAATAAAATTTATAATTATATGTTAAGTATTGAGGTTTTTAATCTTTATTAATTAATTTAATGATGTTCAACGGTGTTCAGCGTTGGTGGTATTTTGCGGTGTTCGTCGAACGTTATAGAATTTTTTTTATGTGAGTTTACCACGTGCGTCAAACACCGTTGAACAACACTAACGCTAAACATCGTTGAATACCATTAAATTAATTAATAAAGATTAAAAATCTCAAGGACTCAATATACAATTAATAATTATTTAAAATAAAATTTCAATTAAATTATTTTTTATATATATTATATTTTTTAACCTTTATTTTAGATAATTAGATCAAATATCACTCACTAAATTAAAAAACCCTAAATCTTTTTCCTTTGTGATTGAAATTTTACTAAAACACTAAATTGATCCAAATGCATTACAACTTATGGTTATATTTTTATTTTAAACTTAAATACATATTTGGCTCTTCGGCTTGGTAACAGGTTGCAATGGCTATGGCTGCCAAGGCAAAGCTTCTTCTTCGAGAGTTTTTGGTAGAATTGATGGTCTCATGTCTACTACTCGTTTTACTCGAGTGCAGTTTTAACATTTACTTTTTTGGTAGAATTGAAGTTCGGATATCAATTTGAGATAAAATCAAGAAAAAGATTTGGGATATTTTAATTTAGGGGTTGGTATTTGATTTAATTATTTGAAAATAAAAATTAAAAAATATAATATATATAAAAAATAATTTAATTGAATTTTTTTAAACAATTATTTATTATATGTTGAGTGTTTAAGAGTTTTTATTTTTATTAATTAATTTAATAATATTCAACGATATTCAGTGTTAATGGTGTTCAACGATATTTGACACACGTTTTAAATTTTATATATATATATATATTGGTGGTGTAAATACAACATTGCGATAACTTTCTATAAATTTTGTGTGAAATCGTCCTCATATGCCAACAATTTTTCTTTTACTCTAGATTTCACCTTATATACCTAAATAATTCCAAAATGCTCCATCTCCCTAATTAAAAACATTAATCCCTTCCTATATTAAAAGCATAATTTGTTAGACATATTTTAATTTTAATATAACTTATTAAATTATAAAATTTTGAAAAATCACTTGATAATATATAATTTGTAAAAACAATTTTTAAAATAATTGACTTAATGGTTTTGGAATCAAAACCTTGACAAAGTTTCAATCCTTGTCAAATGTTTCAAGACCTTTCGCATGCTTTCGAGATCATATGTTTGAGGTTTCGATACCTATGCTGTAACGAGTAAAAATCTCCTGCCAATCATGCCTCCTTCAATGCCCCCTGCGTAAAAATACTTAAAAATTAAATCTTACCTCATAACCCTAATTTTCAAATCCTAAACCTTAAACTCTAAACCCTAAAAAATACACCCTACCCCTAATTCCCTACACCCTAACCCTAAGCCCCAACCTTAAACCCCAAACCCTAAACTCTAAACCCACTATTTATGAATTTTTCATTCAACGGTTTCAAGATCACTATAAAGGTTTCGATACCTTCGTCCATATAAACATTAAATGCTTGGCATTTATGGCTTCCAAGCTTAAACTCATTCTAAAGTCCCACGACGATTAAAAAATAAAAAAAAGTTATATAAAAGTGACCTCCAAACAATATTGTTGCGTGTAAAAGAGTCTATCGCAATTGAGTGCAAGTGTACACGTCGCAAGTAATAAAGTGATACGAAGTATCGGATATCGTCTCCACAGGGACTGGGCTAACCCTTTCCTTCGCTATCTGCACAAGGGAAAAAGAATGATTTAAGAGTTTGTCACGAAAATAAATAAGAATACTGAAAAATAAAATAGTAAAGATATCAAGATAGAGAGAATGGGCTGGTATTGAATTGCTCAGTAGTGCAGATATTGCAGAGTTTAGGAACTCCAGTTCTGTCGTCGCGCCTGTCGCTGGCAGCACCTGTCGCGGCAGCTGTCCGTTGGTCGTCGCGGCAGCAAACACACCAACTCAGTACTTTCAAGTTTGGCAAGAATCCCAGATCTGCCTTGGCCTATCCCTAGGTCCAAGTCTGTCGATGATCACGTCTTTGATGATACCTCCCGGCGTGAATCGAAGGATGAACACCGATGTGTATGAATTCTTCCTTAGCCACTTAACCTTGCCCTATCCCTAGGCACAAGATAGCTCAACTATAAACTAGAGAACTCGCTCTTATTTCTTTCGTATACTTAACTCTCCCGATGCTAAGTAAATAGATAACCTCACAATGCTCTCCCGATGCTCTTGCAAGATATTAAAACCAAAATAAGAGAACTTGAAGTTTATTTTATTGAACTGAAAATTCCTAAAACAAAAGCAACCCTTGCAACTACTTTACAAAACAACCCGTGGCCCTAGGGGGTTTTAGAACATGTCGACGGCGGGTAGACGACGGGTAGACGGCGGAGGGTTTTTGGTTGTCGGTTTAAAGGGAAATCGGCTATGGGTTATGGGATGTGGAGGTTGAGAGCTTCCCTAGGTTAAAATACATGCCCTTATATAAGCTTTGGGCTCAAGTTATCTAATTTAACAAGGATTACAACTTTAATTAAAAGTATGATTCTAATAAAGACTAAATCTTCAAGGAATATACTTTCCAGCCGTCCTCCTTGTTTCTTGGGATTTTCTCTCCTTGAACTTTGGGCTTGACATATCTTTTGATCTGGGGCTCGGAAAAATATGAGGTTTTCACACGACAAACGAGTAGAATTTTCTCTATCTATCGAGGTCCACTTTGCTTTTTCTCTCCACAAAACTGCTGTCACCATGCTGTCACGGCAGCACCATGGCAGCATCGTCCTCTTTGTCTGCTTGTCCAGTTCAGCTCTTCTGCTTCTCCGCCCAGCGCCTGCCCTCATCGTCTGTTATGGCGGAAACCTGCAAAAACAGCCATTTTTAGTAGAATCTGTGCCTTTTAATATATTTGTGATGTTTTGCTGTAAGCTAACCTAAATGCAATGAATAATGCTTGAATGCAGCAGAAATATGGGTTAAAAAGGGTGTAAATAATAGAACTTTTAAACACTCAACACACCCTCAAACTCAAGTTTTTGCTTGTCCTCAAGCAAATTAGACCTAAAAAAATATATATTTTTGTTTTGGCTTTCAAACAGTGACCTTTCCCTTACCCGTCATTCGTTCCCTGTGGCGGCAGCAGCCTGTCGGATAATTTAGGATCTGTCCGGAATCTCTCTATAGTCCTCGTGCAGTGTGTGCATGCTTGTGAACAGTTATATGCTAAGACTCTCTTAGTTTCACTAGAATATTTCAACTCTTAACTTGAATTTTTATGCCAAAGTTTATCTTTTTGAAGGCACATTTTCATGCTTCTTTTGTTTTGACTCGATTTCTCTATTTTTCAAGTTAAAGTTTTACTAGAGCCAGTTTCGGGCACCTCTAGTTAACTTCCTAGAGCCGGTTTTGGGCACCTCTAGGGCTATTGAGTCTCTTTTGCTAAACTTCTTTCCTAGAGCCAGTGTTAGGCACCTCTAGGGGCTATTCAAGTGCTAAGCTTCCTATTCTAGTTTTGCTAAAAGAAATCTAAGCAATATAACAGTCACAATGGTGTTTTAAGTTTTCAGAACTATAGAAAGGCTCTAAACTTCTCCTTAAACTGTTCTAAAGTTTCTGCCACGACAGAGCTGTCACGGCAGGTAAGTTCAATTCACAGTTTTAAGCCAAAATTTTCAGTTTTTTTTTTAAAGAAAAAATAAACTAAGTAAAAGACACAACAATTAACTAAGATGCACTTGGACTCCATTAATATGGAGGGTTGCCACCCCCAAACTCAAGGGTTGCATTGCCCTCAATGCAAATGACAAAATAAAAAGCAAAATAAATGAAGGCAGTACATCACAAAATATATATATGGCAGGCAGCAATAAGAAGAAAATAAGAAACTTAAATTTTAAGCATTGTCTTCACTGCTGCTGCTGAGGCGGATTTGGCGGCGGATTCTGGGCTTTGGGGCAGGCTGGGCTGGTTGCTCTACGACCTGGATGTCAGAGCTGCTGCCGTTGTCCCAAGTGCTACTACTGCTGGTGCTGGCCTTTGCCATAAGCTTTCTGTTGGCCATCTTTTTCTGCCTCTTGACAGGCGTGAATTCTTTCTCCAGGTTCCTCCGAATAGAGGGTTCTGCCTCGCTTTCAGCCCAGACAGAGGAAGAAGAAAAACCAGCGACGAAGGCAGCAATGTCATCCGACGGCAGCCGGCAGCCCTCGGGCGGCAAGGACTGTGGGGTGGGTGCTGCTGGCGAAGAGGCTGAGGCAACACTGCGGCGGGTTCTTCTGGAAGACATGTTAGTGCAAGGGTTGTGAAAGTAAAATAAAGCAAATGAGAACTAAAGGGGAGAGCAAATGAGAAAAGCAGAAGTGAATGAAAATGAAAATGAAACGGGGTTTTATAGAAGAGAGGTTGATGGCCGTTGAAGCTGTAATGGCAGGCGTGAATAACGGGGCGATTGTTGAGCTTTAGCATGTCTGACGTGTCTGACACGCGTTTCTGCGTCTGTTACGCGTTGAGCACACGTTTCCGCGTCTGTCGTGAAAGGCTGGCGACAGCCTGTCCTTTCCGTGTCTGCCGCGGCAGCTGGAACGACAGGCCTCTATATTGGGCTTTGTTGGGCTGATGGATGGGTGGTGGTCTGAGTTCACTTCTCCTGTTCTTCTTGGCTCTTTTATTTCCTAAAAACAGTAAACATAAAAAAACATTATTCGAATAAAATAAACCTTATTTCCTAATAATAAATAAGTAATAAAAATACTCCCTATTCTATTGATGCTTGAGGGGTCGTTTTCGGTACTTCTTGAAGTCCATCTGTACCCTCCATCTGGTGATTTTTCTCATGGTGGGGGCTCCTTTCTTTCTCTTCCCTTTGTAGTCCATGAAGTCCTCCCTTCTTGGTAATGTTTCTGAGGGCATGAATATATGATTAGCAAAAATCAAATTGACATTCGGCCACAAACTTACCTTGTTTTCGTTGAATAATGTTGTGGTTGAATGTAGCCCTTGCTGTCGTGTCTGCTGCTGTGGCAGCCAGTTATTTTGACAGTCCGTTGTCAGGTTACTTTGCAGGTCAATGGGACATTGGTAAGTGCCGTCACTCTCTATACTAAATTCTGTTGACCACTCGTAGATCTCCGTCAGTAGAGACTTTGATGATTCTATGTCCACCGGCTTTGGTTCCTCTAATACCTGCAATGGAATTTGTGAGTTTTCAAAGAATTCAAAAGGTTCGTTTATTACCTGCTCATATTCCATCGGCGAGGCATTGTCATTGGGTAGCTCTTCTAGGTGGTCGTGCGAGTGCCATGACAGGGATGGATGTGTGCAATCTTGGTCAGGCATAATCGAGGTAGTGGGTTGAGAATTTGCCTCTGATGTGATTGCTGTCGAGGCGGCAGTTGCTGTCGAGGCGGCAGTTTCTGCCGAGGCGACAGTTTCTGCCGAGGAAGTGGTTGCTGCCGTGACATTCTCTTGAATTTCATTCAGCGTTGTCGCGGTGTTGCTCCATTCCGGCTCTTCGATCATTGCCATGGCAAGTTGTTGCTCAGACTCATCATATGTTGGGTATTCCTTCACATGGGCATCCTCGTCATCTTGCCTCAGGATTTCAGGTTCATCTGTGGCACGAATGAGGACTGGTCTGCTCAAGAGTTCATCCATCTTGGCGATACTTGCGTTCGTAGAAGCTGACACTTTTTGAGTAAGTGCCAAGAAGGTTTGCAGTGTGTCTTCTAAGGATTTTGACTGCTCTTGAGGATGATGACATTGCCAGGGCAGGTCGGGTTCTGTAGCAAAACTGTTATGGTATAAAAAATTTTGTGGGTTTTGATCGTACCATAAAATTTTTTGCTGCTGCGGCATCGGCATTTGCTGCCCCTGTTGCTGCCACGGCTGCTGCCCTGGCAGCATATCTTTACGGTAATTGCAAGAACTTTCCCACATCAACTCTCGAATGGTTTTTCCTGGCATGTTGATGCCCTTGAACCTGTATTTTCACCTGAGTTTTTTTTTAAATAAAAAATAAAAAAAATAAAAAATAAAAAAAAGAAAAGTGCAGAAGCTAGGGTAAGAGTGTGTTGCCAGTCCCCGGCAACGGCGCCAAAAACTTGTTGCGTGTAAAAGAGTCTATCGCAATTGAGTGCAAGTGTACACGTCGCAAGTAATAAAGTGATACGAAGTATCGGATATCGTCTCCACAGGGACTAGGCTAACCCTTTCCTTCGCTATCTGCACAAGAGAAAAAGAATGATTTAAGAGTTTGTCACGAAAATAAATAAGAATACTGAAAAATAAAATAGTAAAGATATCAAGATAGAGAGAATGGGCTGGTATTGAATTGCTCAGTAGTGCAGGTATTGCAGAGTTTAGGAACTCCAGTTCTGTTGTCGCGCCTGTCGCTGGCAGCACCTGTCGCGGCAGCTGTCCGTTGGTCGTCGCGGCAGCAAACACACCAACTCAGTACTTTCAAGTTTGGCAAGAATCCCATATCTGCCTTGGCCTATCCCTAGGTCCAAGTCTGTCGATGATCACGTCTTTGATGATACCTCCCGGCGTGAATCGAAGGATGAACACCGATGTGTATGAATTCTTCCTTAGCCACTTAACCTTGCCTTATCCCTAGGCACAAGATAGCTCAACTATAAACTAGAGAACTCGCTCTTATTTCTTTCGTATACTTAACTCTCCCGATGCTAAGTAAATAGATAACCTCACAATGCTCTCCCGATGCTCTTGCAAGATATTAAAACCAAAATAAGAGAACTTGAAGTTTATTTTATTGAACTGAAAATTCCTAAAACAAAAGCAACCCTTGCAACTACTTTACAAAACAACCCGTGGCCCTAGGGGGGTTTTAGAACATGTCGACGGCGGGTAGACGACGGGTAGACGGTAGAGGGTTTTTGGTTATCGGTTTAAAGGGAAATCGGCTATGGGTTATGGGATGTGGAGGTTGAGAGCTTCCCTAGGTTAAAATACATGCCCTTATATAAGCTTTGGGCTCAAGTTATCTAATTTAACAAGGATTACAACTTTAATTAAAAGTATGATTCTAATAAAGACTAAATCTTCAAGGAATATACTTTCCAGCCGTCCTCCTTGTTTCTTGGGATTTTCTCTCCTTGAACTTTGGGCTTGACATATCTTTTGATCTGGGGCTCGGAAAAATATGAGGTTTTCACACGACAGACGAGCAGAATTTTCTCTATCTATCGAGGTCCATTTTGCTTTTTCTCTCCACAAAACTGTTGTCACCATGCTGTCACGGCAGCACCATGGCAGCATCGTCCTCTTTGTCTGCTTGTCCAGTTCAGCTCTTCTGCTTCTCCGCCCAGCGCCTGCCCTCATCGTCTGTTACGGCGGAAACCTGCAAAAACAGCCATTTTTAGTAGAATCTGTGCCTTTTAATATATTTGTGATGTTTTGCTGTAAGCTAACCTAAATGCAATGAATAATGCTTGAATGCAGCAGAAATATGGGTTAAAAAGGGTGTAAATAATAGAACTTTTAAACACTCAACAAATATAACAAGATAAAGAATGTCAATCCAAACATTCAAGTGATTAAAAATCCAATTTGTATTGAATTCTTAACTTTCTTGTGAACACTAATTTTGTTCTTTCATTTGTAATAAATTCACTGGTATTCTTGGGTGTACTAGAGCTTAATATTTTCAAAGATTTCTTTTTCTTGCAATCATTTTTATTAAATTTGCTTCTTTGTACTTGTTTTTGGAAATGATTCACAAGATTTCGGGTATAAATCTTGATGAATTTGTGTAAGATTACTTCTTTTTTTACAAGAAAAGACAAATTAATGAATTTTATGAAATCTTCAATATGGATGCTAAGGTAGTAGATTTATATTTCACTTTGAGAAGTTGAACCACTCTAAAATCTTTGTGCAATTTCTTTCTTTGAATTAGTTTCTACACAATTTTTTTACATTGTCAACTCACCCTCTGTTGGCCTTGATCAACTCAACATAATTTTTTTTACCAACAACCAATTGGTCTAGTGGAATGAGACGCTAAATCCCTTAATCAAGGTTAGAGGTCCGAATCCTGACATTATGAATATAGAAAATTAGGTTGGGAGGGCCGCCCCATATTAAATCTCTACAATATTCGATCCGAATTAGTCGGTCAATAAATCAAATATAGGTGGTTAAACAATTTCTTCCCCTTCTGATTAAGCCTAAAACGAATAAATCTTCAATTTCCCAAATAACTGATTTGGTTAGATGATCGAGTTTCATTTTTTTTAATCCTTGCCTTTACCCACTTGAGTAGGAGAGCCCTAGACATGTGAACATCCTAAAGGAAATGCTTGTCGAAAATAATTGTAAGAAACAATAATTGTGTGAAATGTATAATTGAATGTCAATTTTGTCTTTACATGTTTTTATCCGTTACGAAACATTTCATTGTACATGTGGACGTGGTCTAAGTAGCCTTTATGGAATCTAAGTAGCTTTGATTGCATCAAAGTTGCCATTGGGTTGCAATACCTATGTAATCTTTGTACTATTGTATATAAATAATTAATGCAATTTTTTTTAGTTTAGTAAAATTATTTTATTAAATGCAAAAGGTTTTTGTATGAATATATAATATATTATAATTAAATTTACATAAATTAAAAGTTTGAATTATATTCAGACCATACTGACTCGTATTCTGAAAATGTTGTCTATACTATATCCAACCCGAGTTGCTCACTTGATCTATGAACAAAATCTACCTGGACTTATAAAAGATAGTTATTTTTGTGCTTTAAATGTAATTTTAAAATGACGTTGATAATGTAAAATTTGACCAATATATTCAAAACATGAATAAAAATATCAAATATTATATTAAGTACATTTGAAACTAGAGGCGTTTAAAATTATCCGACTCGACTACCCGAATATAAATAATTGGGTATTTACCCGTAAATTTTTTTACCCGAGTCGGGTACCGAGTTCCTAACTTTTTATTTTATTAGATTACTTAATATTTTTACCATATAACTATATTTAAATCCCTAAGTTCATTTTATATTTGGATTATATGCTTTCATGTTTTAATTTAAAATATATATATATTAATTTGTGAATATGTAAGATTCGATATGAAACAAACAACAATGTTTCTTTACTGCATTTATGCATTAGTAGTTTTTTAAAGTCTATAGCTTGGAAGAAAAAATCGGTAGATCAATACAATTGAATCATGGTGAATGATTTCATTTCTTGTTTTTTAATGTCTACCGTTGTTATGCATTAGTAGTTTTTTTAATGTCCACTATTGTTATGCATTAGTAGTTTTTTTTAATGTCTACTGTTTTCACTCAAATTTTTCTTTAAAAAATATGAGATTCGAAAAAAATCACGATCGAGATTAATATTTTTAATATCTTTTTATGGTTGTAAACTTCAAATTATTATTATTTTTGTTTGTTTGGATCATGTGTTATGAACTTTTTAAGTTTTTATTATTATTTTAAAATAAAAAATAACAAAAAAATGTGAACCGGAACTCAATACCTAATTTTACGGGTACTCGGGTTTAGCGGGTAACCGATTATAGGGTACCAGGTACTCATGGGCCGGGATACAAGCCAAAAAAATATGATACCCGAAAGTTCGATACCAAATTTTTCGATTACCCGAATTTGAACACCCCTATTTAAAACTACATGTATATGTGCAATCATAGTTGCAAATAAAATATATTTTTTTCCAAAAAAAAGTTACAAATAAAAATGGTAAATTTCTAAATAATTATCACACTAATTAAGTTTTTAATCCATACAATATATTTTTTTTTAAAATTGAAATCCACTAATTTTATTAAACGAGGATATATCCGAAATTACAATGAAAATTCACAACTTAGTAAACAAAACACCAAAATCCAAACATAATCCTAGTAAACAAAACTAGGTCTTGAGATCAAAAGAGGACCATACAAGGAAAAGGTAAGAACCTAACCCAAAGACTCGAAATAAAAGAAGGATATAAACACCATCAAAATCGACGATGATAGGTAAAACCATCAACAAACAACATAAAAATGCATATTACAATGAAAGTACATTGACAATAAGGTCATTACCACAACTCAATAGCGAATAATGAACGGTAGATGTAATCGCGTATCTAAATCCAGTTCGAGGGTCTAAGATAGGGAGATCAGCAACATAATGAAAGGAGCGCCATCATGATCAGTCATGGCGTCGTCAAATCCAACCCTAATAGAAAATCAAAAACAAAAAATAAATGGCGTGCTAAAAGACGGAGAAAACGTACCAAAAGATAGAGTAAAATCGTGCCACAAGAGTAGAATAATTTATTGAAAACTGAAAAACAAAACAAATGAAACGATAGATCCGGCGGTGGGTGACTATAATTAAAATTAGTGCTGCCGCCAGTGTTTAAAAGAAAAGAGGAACAAGAGTGAGCGACTCTATAGTTGAAAAAAAAATTAGAATTTTTTTTTATCCATACAATAATTAGTTACTATAAAACACAATCAGATTAATTATTAAAATGTGTACAGAGCCCACGGATGGTAAAACATATATTAAAACAAATATAATTTAAGAATTTATATATAAAAGATATATAAATTCTTTTTTTATCAAAAGTAGGCCTCGTTAAAAACCCCCTCATATCGACCCCTCCGAATGGGATCGAACGAAAGCGAAAGGGGGAAAAGAGTGCCAATTTAATAATTATAAACTTCTTAAAGTACAATTACCTTCCCGAAACAAACAACCACAAAAAAGAAGAAAATCACCATGACACCAAAGACCAACTAATAATGTCCCCACATACCTAGGCTTCTACATAAAACTTGGCATACTCCTTTGCTTTCTAACCGATACCAGCCTTAGCCAGCTGATCGGCTTCTACATTGCAGACTCTAGAAATTGAGCGAAAAATACAACTCTTAAGTTTACCCAAAGCAATAATTTCACTAACCACCTCCTTGAACACGGCTGGACACATTCCCTGGTTATTTATCCAAGCTATCACCATGGAGCTATCGCTTTCGATGATCGGCCTCCCCCTTCTACAATTTACCTCAGAATTCACAAGAAGCTGGCCTCTCTTCACCGCCAGAAGTTCCGCCAGCACTGGTGGACCCGGACCGCATCTTTCAGCAAACTAAAAAAGTCTAACCTGATTGTGATCACGAGCCAAACCTCCTATTCCCCCGCACTTCTATCGGACAGCATCGCGCCATCTACATTGACCTTTATAAACCCTTCAATAGGAGGACACCAACGATGCACAACAGTCACATTTAACCGCGAACAATCTCGACCATTAGCGTTCCTCGGATTATTGATAACATCAACCATTGCACCCTGAAAATCAGTAAAACTAGCACAGTACCAGCTTGCCAGGCGGGTCTTCAGCAGAAAGAATAATTGGTTTTCATCAAGTTTGCTTTTGCGGAAAACTAAATCATTCCTATACAACCACAATGTCCACAAAACTGTAATTGGAATGAAAAACCATATTGACTTACTGTTCTCATTCAGAGGGTTGGAAAACCAAATACTTAGCAGGGATTTAACATTCTGCGGCAAGATTAAGGCATAATTCCACCATGCCGCCACCTTCATCCAGAGCCTCCAAGTCACCTCGCAGGTAAGAAATAGATGTGCCACTGTCTCGCTCGCAGTCAGGCAAAACGAACATCCAGCCTCTAATATATCCCCCATCCCACGTCTACACAATTTGCCCTTCACCACCACTTTGTTCAAAGTCACTTGCCATAGAAAAAATTCAGCACGGGGGGGTGCCAACCCATTCCAAACACAATCTCTCCAAAACTTCTCCTTAGGACCACCACTAATATTGAGATTATAAAAGGATTTTACCGAAAATTGTCCATCTCCCGACCCCTTCTAGACCATACAATCATGTACATATCCATCCGAATTGAAATTGTTGATGAGTTCTAAAAGTTCATCCCATTGGGTAATCTCCCAATCGAATAAAGGTCTACGAAGCTGGATCACCCAAGACCAAGTCGAATTCTCTTTTTTACCAAAGTCTGAAACCTTACCTGTCTTGTTGCACGCGAGAGTGAATATCCTCGGAAACGCATCTCTCAAAGACACATTACCTACCCACCTATCCGACCAGAAGGAGATTGACGAGCCATCTCCCAATTGCATTCTTAAATTGGATCGGAATATTTCTCACATACCATCCGCAGCACCAGCCGACTTCATGACACCTCGCCATTGCCACGAAGCAAGTCTTTGGGGCTTGTCCACAACGACTAGGGAACTTGGATTAATATCATACTTACTGCATATCACCTTTTTCCAAAGGCCATCCGTATCATTTGCAAATTTCCAAACCCACTTCCCAATCATCGCCCTATTATGTACGGCTATATTTCTCATGTTCAGCCCTCCCGAATCTAGGGGCTGACATATCAATTTCCAGTTCACCCATTGTGTCTTCCTTTGATCCGCTGAATCCCCCCACAAAAAGCCCGCCATAATACTATTTATTTTGTTCACCACACTAACCGACATCCGAAAGAGAGACATAATAAATTGGAAGTGCCGATAGAACTGATCGTAATAGAATCAACCTGCCACTAGTTGTGAGTTGCTGCGATTTCCACTTCGAAAGATGCACATAAAATCTTTCAATTACCGGATCCCACAAAGTAGAAGAATTGACCTTAGGTCTTAACGGTAGCCCAAGGTACACTGTCGGAAATTTTCCAACAAGACAATTAACTTTCGCCGCCCAAGCCGTCAATGTACTCTCTTCCATATTAACCCCGAACAAGCAGCTCTTCTTCAAATTTAACTTGAGCCCCGCGGCGACTTCAAACACCCTCAAAATCCTTCGCACGTTTTCCACTTTACGCAAGGAATTGCCACAAAAAATGGTTAAGTCATCAACAAACTGCAAATGACTGAGGGAAAGTGCTCGGTCCCCTCTCCCAATGCGCCAACCCGAGAATAATCCCAAATCCTCCCCCTTGTCGATCATAGTATGCAAAGCCTCTCCCACAATGTTAAACAAAAGGGGCGATAGAGAACAGCCCTGTCTAAGACCCTTCACCATCGAAAAATGTGGGGTAGGGGTCCCATTAATCAAAATTGATATAGTAGCCGTCGAAATGCACTTGAAAATCCAATTGCACCATTTGTCCCCAAAACCCATTTGCCGCATAATTTTGATAAGCAACGACCAATCGACCGAGTCATACGCTCGCTGAAAATCGATCTTGAACATCGCACCTTTCAAACCCATCTTCCTCATGTAATCTATCGCCTCATTCGCAATAAACAAGCAATCTATAATATGTCATCTGGGGATGAAGGCGAATTGTGACTTACTTATAATTGAGTCCATAGAGCCACGAAGTCTAATAGATAACACCTTCGAAAGAATTTTGTATATTCCCCCAACTAGACTGATCGGTCTATAGTCCTCAATCGACTCCGGATTGGATTTCTTCAGAATTAGAGAGATAAATGAATGATTAACCTCCTGCTCCCAATCAAGCCCTTCATAAAATCTCTGAAAGAAACACATAATTTCATCCTTCAACAAATGTCAATACTTCTTATAAAACCCTATATTAAATTCGTCCGGACCCGGCGCCCGTGAACCATCAAAAGAAGCAATCGCACTCCAAACTTCATCTTTAGAGAATTCTCGTTCTAGAAAACTCGCTTGATCCCTGCTAATACTTCGAAGCTGTAAATCAAAAACCTCCACCTCCAAAGTGTTCTTCTTATTAAAATTATCAGCGAAATGCTTAACAATAAAAGCATTCAACTCCACAGGTTTTGAAATCGTAACACCATTATGCTTCAATTGGAAAATTAAATTGGATTTTCGCCTCAACGAAGCAATCGAATGAAAGTACCTGGTGTTTCTATCACCTTCTTGAAACCAGCGAACTCTCGAATGCTGAAGCCAAATGCTCTCCTCCCGCCTCAAATGCTTCTAAAGATCATTTTTAGCTTTATAAGCTTCGTACTATCCGTTGCAACTGCCCGCCCATCTTGAAATTTACCTTCCAAAGCAGCAATTTGCTTTTCCAATTCGGCTGCCTGAGAGACATTCTTCAATCTCCAATTTGCTGACCATGCTTTCACCAAACCTTTAATACCCTTAAGTAGTTTGCTAATCCCCAAATTCTTCTGCTGTAAACGTTCAATACTTCCTACCAGCATATCCTCAAAACCCTCTTCCTCTAATAAATAGTTGTAAAATCGAAAAGGTCTCCTCCCCTAAGAATTCTTACTGTTTTTTAGTGAAATAGCATTGTGATCCAAGATCACCTTAGAGACCAGAAATTGGTTCAAATTCGGAAAACCTTCGAGAAAACCCACATCCACTAAGAATCTGTCCAACCGAAAAAAGGTTGGCGGATCCCTATTGTTCGACCAAGTATAAGCGCCACCAATCATCGGGAGATTTACTAAATTCGCTGCATGTATGAAAGAGCGAAAAGTCTCCATAGCCGAAAAATTCCAGGAAAATCCCAACTTCTCTTCTGGACCAATAATGGCGTTAAAATCCCCTCCAAGACACCACACGACTTGATGATTCCTCATAATTATCAAGATTTCCCGAAAGAATTCATGTTTTTCCGAATCGATTGACGACCCATATAAGTTCAGAAGGCCACATTCCAAGTCAGTGCCTCTGAATTTGCCGAGAAGTAAAATAAATCGTTTAGAGATAATTGCTTCAGACTTCTCAAAACAATTAGGATCCCAAACACTAAGAAGACCTCCCACCGATCCCTCTGCCGGTTACCATAAAAATTCAAACTTTCTATCACAGCCAATCCTTCTCAACAACATTCTGTAAAAGTTCTCAATCTTAGTTTTTTGCAAGAAAAGAATCTGCGGTTTCCTCTCTTTAATCAAATTGCGGACAGCCCTTGCCTTCTCCAACCTTCCCAAACCCCTAATATTCCATGAAATGAGATCAAAGTCCATAAAAAAATTCTGCTATAACCTACTTTCGACTACATGACTCTTCAAAGTCAATTACCACCTTCTATTTCTCTAATTTTCTCCACGAAAGTATCCTTTCCACCTTTAAAAGAAACTCCCAGCAGTGAGCTGACTCCCCAAACATGGAATGCTTCTTCGATGTAATTGAGGTGAACCGACCCCATTAAGTTTGAAAACTCCTTACCAGGGATTTCGTTGCCCTCATCTATAGATTCCCGAATCTGCCTTCTGATAAAGCGCCGATGACTGGCTTGGAAAAAATCAGATCCCCTTGCTGAATCACAAACCTCAGTGACACCATTTTTGTTTCGAACATCAATACCACAAGCCAAGATAACACCTGATCCTCCTCTGCTTACATGCAATCTCGTAACGTTCTTATATGACTTGTCCAAAATGTCTTGAACAATTTCCTCCGATAAAGGCGCCGACGAAGAAGAAATAATCGCTTCAGCCGAATTCCTTGATGCAACATCCTCAAATCTGATATCTTAATTGTCCTCATTTGAATCCCTCCTTATTATTTCAGCAGGCCCCCTATCATCACAATCGTTATTTGTCTGGCCCAACCTAGGAAGAGGCCCAACTACCTTATTGGCATGCTCCATCGAGTCGCCAGAAGCCTCAGAAGAAGAGTTTACCTCTTCGATTCTATTATCACCGACCAAGGGCTCACGTGGGGTCCTAGAAGTCTTATCACCTGCCCTCCTTAACTCCCTATCATTATTCTGATCATTGGGAATGTTCCCCAGCGGGTTTCCCGGAGATACCTTGTCATTCTCATGGTTACGTGCATGCCCCTGATCTTCACCACTGTCTCTGACCGGAGAACTATCCCGGAGACGGTTCAGATCGCCAAGATCCCCCAACTCCATCCACCTCAACTCGTCCCCGACATCTTCAGCTCCCTCAAACATGGCCTCCCTAATCATCTCACTCTCATCTTTATTTTCCTTCAACCCAGACCTGTACTCACGGCAACCTTGAACTTTTGACCGTTCACCGAAAAGCTAATGGCAGATGGAACAACGTACTGATTCGGAGCCCTAATAATCAATTTTGCCGTCGTTAGATCCGATTTGTCCCGAGTTTCCTCGTTTATGCTGACCAGCTTCCCCCACCTTATTGCTAAGTACAAGAAAAACTCCACCGACCAAGCATGTAGAGGCATACCCGTTATGAAGACGGATACATACATATAGGGAACACCATTAACCATGACATCCTCTTCCATGGCTGAGAACCAGAAAGATAATTCCTCCTTTTTTTCATTCCATGCCACCATCTTCGCTTCTTTTGACTCAAAGGTAATCAAACACGCGTTATGAGAGCAACCCCAATTTGCGATTCTAACATCCATTCCATCACTCGCAAGAGCTCTCTGCACAAAATCAATCTCGAATCCTGGTTTTAATATTCCCATAACCGAGTTTGTGATCCAGACCACATTGGTGTTTGGAATTTGTGACTTAGCCGGCTCCTTGCTCATATCCTTACTACTATCACTGTTAGAAAGGTTCACCTTCGGATCCAAAGGGATAGATTCTGCCACCTTAACCCTGCCAGTAGAGCCTCCTTAAAAGTTCTTCCATCCCTAAGTTTGTAGCCCAAATTCGATCTCTCATTCTTCTGCTTATTATGACCCACTCCAAGTGGTTCCACTACTGGACCCTTCTCCTTTCGCCTCTCATAGTTTTTCCCCGACTTCTGAACTTTGCTGAATCTCGCCTTCGATACCAAAATCGTCCTACCATCGATGATTGAATTATTTAAACGATCGATTGCCCTACGCATCGCCCTCTCTTCTGCAAAATGGATGAATGCGAAAGTACATTCACGGTATTTCGGTCTCCTATTGAAAATAGGAATGAAAACCCTCCTCACATCACCATGGTAACCAAACAATTCCTTTAACACCCCCTTTTAACTCTTTTGCTAAGATTATCTACGAAAACGACCCACTCCTCCTTGATCTGGCTTGATTCTTCCTTCCATCTCTGACCTTGACTCTTCATCTCCCCTTTCAGGAAGTTTCTCTTCGTCTCCTCCTTGAATGGTTAGTTGGGACAGTTTATGTTTTAAGATACATAAATTCTTGAAAGCCTAAAATATAATTTTATTGTTCCTTTTTATACAAATTAAACACTCATACATCACATTACCGACCTCGTGACTACAAGCTTCAACTTAAGTTGAATGGTGAATTTGTAACCGTTACTACACCAACTAATTATTGATGGGATTAAATTAAATTTTTTTAAAGAAAACATATTTTTAGTATTATTTTAACTTTATAAGTTGTGTTTTAAAGGGGTTTAAAGTTAAAGTTTTATAAAAATTATAAGAAAAAAAGCAGATACTACTAATAAGGGAATGATAATCAATTTAGTGGCATTGGATAAAGTCGTATTAAGAAAATCATATAATTAATGCATTGTTTTCATAGAATTCAGTAAAATGATGTATTAAATAAAAACGATACGTAAACTAATAATTAAATAATCCTTAATCAATGATTAATATGTGAAGTCCTCGTCACAAATGACATCTTGAGTCTCCAATTGACTGATTTTGTTGTTCTTTTTTCATAATTATAAATTTAGTCAATAAATGGATGACTTTAATTTATCGATAAAATATATTGAAAGCATTTCTTGCTAATCATGCATAGCACATGAAGCCGGAAAAAGAAGCAACTCTGGTCAATAGAATAGGTGAGGGTCAAAATGAAAATCAATAAAATACGAACACCTTTCCAACGGATTTCCCCTTTTTGTCTCTAAAAAAATTTCAATTTTCAAAGCTCAACAATACCTGACACGAGGGCATATCTGACAATTAATAAAAGAATCGCATACAAATCAAAAAGAAAGAAAGAAACAAAAAACAAAAAAATAAATTAAATTATTTTTGGAGGGAGAGAAGAGAGAGAAAGAGAAGAAGCAGCTAAAGGGCGGCACGGTCTTCTTCACAGTCGTCGCCTCGCCCTCTCGTCGCCGGCGCCGTTCTTTCTCCTCTCTCTAGAACTTTGACTTTCCTTTTGACTTTTTTCCGTTCACAGGATGTCTAACAGGTCGCATCGATCTTCCATCTCGCCGTTCCGTTCACGTAAATCTCCCGTTCCCTCGCCTTCTTCCAAACCGTCCGGTCGTCCGGCGACTGCTTCGTCAGCGACGTCATTTCGTCCTCCTTCTAGACTCTCCTCGTCTCCAGCTTCTTCTTCTAGTCACTACCCTGGCCTGAGCCCAAGCCCGCCCGTTGTCGAGCTCGAACGCCCGGAGACCTCCAAACCTAAAGAAAATGTTACTGTCACCGTCCGTTTTCGTCCTCTCAGGTACTCCCTCCCTGGTGTTGTCCTCTATTGGTCCGTTATTTTGCTGCCGGTGACCAGTGCATAAGCTTTGTTGTTCCAATTTTGATATTCATTATTATTTTGTTGGAAACAGTCCTAGAGAAATTAATAAAGGAGACGAGATAGCGTGGTATGCGGATGGGGATTATACAGTAAGGAACGAGTTTAATCCTTCTATTGCTTATGGCTTTGGTTAGTAAATTTTATTCTCACATTACTTTTTTTTTTAGTTTTAAGAATGTAATTAATTTTCTTTCATGTAACAATGCCATTTCTTTTAGTTTATAGAGTTGTCAATTACTTTGAATTTTCATTGACGATTTTGATCCATTAAATTCCTTATTTTTATTCAATTTATCTTCCATTTTGATACTGCTCCTGTGAGTAAATCAATCATGTACAGACATTTTGGAAAATAGTTTTTAATATATATATATATATATATTTGGATTTTGTAGTGCAAGTGTTTAAAAAAATTGAACTGATTAATGTACTTTTTTTTGTTGTTGCGAAGACCCTTATTTTTTCTTTATATTTGATAGTTTAATGAGTTCAGCTTTCTGGATCTTTGATATTCTTATGGTTTTTGCTTTTCTAAGTTGATTTTAACGTGTGTTACAGATAGGGTGTTTGGTCCAGCAACAACTACACGCCATGTATATGACATTGCTGCTCAGCATGTTGTAAGCGGTGCTATGCAAGGGATAAATGGTAAGTTTCTTTATCTTTACATGTTATTTCAGTGTACTTTGAAGTACTATAGAGTGAAGGCTGCTGTAAATCAATATGAGTGATTTTTGATTGTTGCTGTTCGGTTTTGATGCATGGATGCCATATACTTAATGTCCAATGATCCATGAGAATATTAATTATGTGAAAATTTTGGTATAGCTTTGTATGAATTAGTTTCCAAGTTGATGAGAATAGACAAACAAACTTTTTTTATGCACCAAAAATTCTTTAAGAACATAATATATCTCGTGCAAAATTCATGTTGAACAAAAGCATGATTTTCATTTCTTGCATCTTTGCCAAGATATAGCTTGCGACAAAAAAAAAGACCTGCATATTTTTTTTCTTTATGGTGCATCATTAACTGAACATATTATGCATTGTTAATTTGAAACAGTGAAAATATGATCATCAAAAGTTCAACTTGTCAAACAGTGTATAATAAAGAAATTTCAATCTTAGCATGCAATACTCAGCTGGTTGAACCATATATTAGGAATTATAATTATTGAAAATAGAAAAGAAAGAATGATCTCTCAATAAATTGGTCAAAAGTGATCTAGCACTAATTTGGAAGGTTTTAGTGATAATATAAGGCCGATTTTGTTTCTTGACCTGGTTCGGTTATATTTCAAACTGAATGGTGACTAAGTTTACATGAGAAGAGATCATGTTTTCACGCCACTTGTCACTTCATCGTGAACAATCAGAGGAATAATTACTATTATCTCTTGCATGCAGGCACAGTTTTTGCATATGGTGTTACGAGCAGCGGAAAGACTCATACAATGCATGTAAGTGTAGAACAAGAGATTTTGTCACTTCTCACTTGCCGTCTTCCCTATAAGTTGTATATATACCATGAACATTTTTATTGGATATTACTGTATTAGAGCTTCTTTTTAGTAATAAATGAAGTCCTTTAGTGCTGGGCATTATCTATCAACCTTTGGAGAATCTCTCTTGCTTGTGTGCCCGGGGGGGGGGGGGGGGGAGGCTTTCGTGGATGTATCATGTTTATCCTATGTCTGCTTCTTAAAGATTACGCTTTCAATCTTGGTCTTATTTTTTGCTGTAGGGGGAGCAAAAGTCACCTGGAATTATTCCATTAGCTGTTAAGGATGTATTTTCCACCATACAAGAGGTAACTGGTTGATGTTCCATTTGTCTATTGTGTTTTTAGACTATCTTTTCATTGAGTAACCTTGCTTTTGTATTTTAGACACCTGGGCGGGAGTTTCTTCTTCGTGTTTCATATCTCGAGATTTACAATGAGGTTGGTCCTGGTCTTATTTTCATTTTATTAAGTTCATGATTTTTTCCTTCATATGATTATGCTCAGCTAACACATTTTCCTTAACATGGTAAAAGTTAATATATGGTGGCTGAGTTGGGAGTTTTTGCGAGGTAAAAGAAACATAGAGAAGTAGCCAGAAGGCAATAAGGGTTTTTGATCTGTGTTGTAGAGTTTTATTCTCTTGAGTCTTGTCTCCTCATGATCTTATTACAGTTTGTGCTCACCATTTGAATTGGAGGGACTTTTATGTAGGCTTTAAGTCATGATAGTTGGTGGTTGATACTATCAAGGGTTTCAGAATGCTTTGTAACATCTATTCAGTTTAGGAGCATAGTTCCATATGGATTCAAATTTTGTTCAAGTTCGGTTTTCATCTTTGGATATTAAATGTATGGATAAGCATTAAAGTACCATCACTTCCTTTTTATATGCGTTGAAATTCTATTCTTTCTTGTCATGCTTATTTTCAAAGGAACGATGCAAGCAGGTACGGCATCAGATGATTAGATCAACCATGCTGTTCAGTATGTATAAAATCGGTTATTTGGACTGGAAACTGCATTAGTGAATTGAAGAGGAACTAATTTCCTAAAGATCTTTACTATAGTTTTGCTTTAAAGCATAATTGGACAATTGATCTTAGTCTTTCTAGTTTTCAGTTTGTTGTAAGATCTCTAGAAGCATCATGTCTTGTCCTAAATCCCCGCTTGATTTAAGTGAATGCTTTTCAGACTTCTTGCTTGGTGGTTGCTGTTAATGAAATCTCTTGTTTTTGCTCTCTTTGGTCATCAGGTCATCAATGACTTACTTGATACAACAGGTCAGAACCTAAGGATAAGAGAGGATGCTCAGGTGACTGCCTTTCTCTCTATATTTCACCCTGTTAGGTGCATTTCCTTTTGTAACCTCCATAACCTTCTGTGGAGGTTGTTCCATGCTATTTGTTTTTATGCCACCATATGTCCTGCTTTGTGCTATATTTAATTTAACCTTACACTTATGCCTACTATATTACAGCAACCTCTGCAGCACGTATCTTTTTCAGAGTTTAAACCTTTCTTGATTTTAATTTCTGTTCAATAACTTAAGCAGGGAACTTATGTTGAGGGAATCAAAGAAGAAGTTGTTTTATCCCCTGCTCATGCTCTTTCCTTGATAGCATCTGGAGAAGGTACATTGACATTCACTTTATCTATTCTAAGTCTTTTATACATGAACGTTTCTCCTTTTGATTTACTTCTCCTTCGTTTCCTTGTAGCACAATTTCCATATTTTTGTGCTTTCGTTTCTATATCACATATGTTTCGTGTACAGACTTTCTTTTGATACTTTGCTCTCTTTTTTAATCTTTTTATCAGGTTTTATGATTTCCTGATTAAGTTTTGCACTCTTATTTGCATTTCCACTCTCTGCTATCCTTTAACGTCTTTTTTCTGATGTTACAGAACATAGGCATGTTGGTTCTAATAATTTCAACCTTCTTAGCAGTCGGAGTCACACTATATTTACCCTGGTACTTTCTTTTGTTTAAATCGAAACTTAATAGTTTCTTGTCTTTAGAAGCTTAAAATTTGATCCGAATGTCTTAAATTATATGATTTCCCGTATCAAATAAAGGCAGAGGTAATTTGGGCTGGGCATACTCTATTCAAATGTGCTGGGTAGAAGGGAAATTGAAGTGGTTTTTGGCTATTTTGAAAAGGGAAGAGGATGTATGTCCTATAGAAGGTTCTTATTAGTTGTTCAATATGGATAATTCTATCTAGACTTCATTTTAGTCTTCTTGAACAATCTTTTTGAATTTGGTATAACCAGTTCTTAATAACCATCATGAATTATCACCTTAATGAGCCTACCCTAGATTTTAAGGGTCGTAACAGTTATTCCCAGCCAAGGTGTTTTTATGTTCAATTTTTTTCCTCATAAGTTTTCTTTCTTTACTGAAAATATTCTATTAACTGTCAGACAATTGAAAGCAGTCCACGTGGGGAAATGAATGGCGAAGATGTAACATTATCCCAACTGGTAAGTACCTTACTCATTTTCATTATTAGAAGTTAGGACATCTGCAAGGTTTAGCTGATCTTTGACTGAGGTTTTTTATGGAAACTTCCTGGTGTTGATATCTATGTCTGACTGGTTTTTTTTTTCTTTTTTGCAGAACTTAATTGATCTTGCTGGATCTGAAAGCTCTAAAACTGAGACAACTGGATTGCGTAGAAAAGAGGGTTCATACATAAACAAAAGCTTACTGACTCTAGGAACTGTATGACATCCCTGCTGTTTTCCAACATATTCTCATTTTTCTTTTTAATACTTGAGATGATCAGGTTATAACCATTTCTATTTAGTTGCACGATTGGTCTCCTTTACCTCCTTGCCTGTGAGATGTTATTCTTATCTAGTCTATATATTGTGCAATTTACATGTAACCATGAATCTTATTAATAGCTATTTTGTAGAACTTTCCACTTGGATTAACAATTACTTGAAACGGTGCTAGTTATTATGGTGCAATAAGATTGATCAACTTCTGAAATTGTCATTGAATGATTTTGTTCAAACATACATACATATACTTTACCAGGCCTATATATGTACATGATACTGGCATATATTCTTGGCTCAAATTTAATGAGCAGATTATCATACTTTTTGCTTACTAACTCTCATTTTAGGTAATTTCTAAACTGACGGATGGAAAAGCAACTCATATTCCATACCGAGATTCCAAGCTTACCCGCTTATTGCAGACATCCCTTAGCGGCCATGGACGGGTTTCTGTAAGTTCAATTTAGCATCTTCGAAAATCCATTATATCTATTATTAGCATGCTCTAAGATGTTTGCATATGACTTTTCCCCTTCTTGAAAATAATGTTGCTGCCGCAGTCATTCTCTGCTTTTCATTGTCATCATCATTGTATTGCTGAAGCATATTTATCGATATTGTTCTTTACATTCTCAACTTCGTTGCAGCTCATCTGTACAGTGACACCTGCTTCTAGCAACAGCGAAGAAACACACAACACGTTAAAGTTTGCCCATCGAAGCAAGCATGTAGAAATCAAAGCTTCCCAGAATAAGGTAAATGCTAGGATTATAGTTTATTTCTAGTGTTAGATGAAACTTTAATGGGCTGCCATATGATTTGTTTTTTTTACATGTCTAGATTATGGATGAGAAGTCGCTTATAAAGAAGTACCAGAAGGAAATTACCTCTTTAAAGCATGAGCTTGAACAACTACGGCAGGGGATAACGGAAAGCCCTTACATGGCTGCGAGTACACAAGAAGATCTGGTTAATCTAAAGCTTCAGGTTTTTTGCTGTTCTTGAAGAATTTTGATTGTCGTTCTGGATATTTCTACTAAAGGCCCCATGTACAGTAAAAATTACTGATATTAAGCTAATGCCCAGAGAGAATCACTTTCATTGTGATGGAGTGTGTTATATTATTAATATAATTAAATTCCAATTAACAGGACGTGATCCAATTAAAATGTAAATACTCCATTGTAGCCCTCTAAATACCAAAATTGCCGATTTTATTAATGTATTTGTCATTTCTTGTTATTTGTATCTAATACACATTTGTTTATGGTTTCAAAGCTGGAAGCTGGTCAGGTCAAACTACAGTCACGGCTGGAGGAAGAAGAAGAAGCAAAGGCAGCATTGATGGGAAGAATTCAGCGGTTAACTAAACTAATTTTGGTTTCTACCAAGAATTCCATGCCATCAAGCATTCCTGAAAGGTCTGGACATAGACGGAGGCATTCTTTTGGGGAAGATGAGGTGTGATTTATCATTTGAAGCATGAATTATAGTTTCCTGGTGTTTCACATTTTAGATATCACATTGAGATGTAGGATTAGGACTTTTGCAGTAAATATTTCAGTGGTGTGCTTCTCTTGACAATTTGAGTTCCTGGGTATTATTACCTGAAATTTACATTAACATTTGATGATGCAGCTAGCGTATTTGCCAGATAAGAAAAGAGAATACATAATTGATGATGATGATATAAGCTGTGCTTCTGAGCTCTCAGTGGAAGGAAGGGATGATGTCACAAATCTGGAAGAGTTAGTGAAAGATTATAAAAAGAACAAAAGGCGAGGAATGCTTGGCTGGTTTAAACTAAGAGTAAGTCCATATATGTATTTTGTTATTTCTGCTTTAGCAATAGCATAGAGGGTGAAAGTGGAGATTTATTTGTGGACTATGGTGTTTGTCACAGTAGAAAATATATGATGACCATTGTTCTGTTGTTTCGTTGTTCCTTGACATTTTATTTGTATGCTTCTTTCAACTTACCTCTCTAGACCCATTTTATGTTTTATATATTTATACTTTTTATGCTTTTTTCTCTGCATGCTTAACACAAACTGCTTTCAGTTTCTGCGAGTGTTTTATCGTGTTACATACAGTTAACCCTTCCCCAACCTATGCTCAATAGTGTGCAGATGTCTCTTGACTTTTCATGTGTGTGTGTATCTCAATTCTGCTGAATCTAAGACTTGGATAACTATGACAGGCAATCAACAAGAACTTTTTCATATCAAAGGATGCAATTATGATAACCCTGAATGTCTCACATCTTTTAGAAGTTATAACTGTTTGTCATGACAGGAGCAGTCATTATAATTTGTTAAAAGTTGAATCTGAAAAAAGTTTAAATGACTCTTCATAATAAGTAATTGCAAAGGACTAGGATTCCAAATGGAATGTAAAATTCCATTGCAATCTTTCTCACTTGCTCACCTTTGTATTTGAGCATTGAAATGAGACCAAAACTCAATCTTGTTGCTTCTAAGTCCCCCCCCCCCCCCCTTGCTCTTGGCACCATTCATTTATACTTGTAGATTCAATGAACTAACCGATGCCTTTGATAAATTTCCTCTGCAGAAACCTGAGAATCTAGCTGGAGTATCAGCAACTGCTGATAGTGGGAGCTCCGCAAGTGGGTCTCCTGCATCTTGTTCAAAATCTTTGCAAGACAAAGTTACATTAAGTGATATGAAAGATGGACGGAGAAAATCAGTTAGCAAGAGAGGAGATGATCCTGCAATTATCGATTCATTTCCAGAAAGAACACAAGCCGGTGATCTGTTTAGTGCAACTGTTGAAGGCTGTTTGCCCCCGGTATGAATTCTAATTACTTTTGGGTGTTTGTTTTCATATATAGGTATTACAATTTACAAGGTAGCAAGTAATGCATCATAGAAAGAAGTTTCTAGAACTTATATTATACATAGGACTCTCAGAATTATGTACATCTAACATTGTTTGGAAATTTCTAGGGAAAGTGTGTTGATTTTGTGGTTGTTAAATTAGCTTGTTTAGTAGCTTGCCACTGTTGCATATAATGAAACATATCTTTTTGGCACAGTTTTATTGCTTTTGGCCCTTATGGTTTTACATGGTGCTATTGCTTTCTTAAGTGCTAATAAGTTTTCTCACTTCTTGTTATCTGTGGAAACTAACAGTTCGTTTGCTCATGTTGTGTTTTGTCAAAAATGTGTAAATGTTATAGTACTTAGACTTGAAATGTTATATTGACTGGGAGTTGAATGCCTTTCCAGAGTGGGACCACTATTACAGATCAAATGGATCTTCTTCAAGAGCAGATGAAAATGTTAGCTGGAGAAGTGGCATTGTCTATTAGTTCTCTGAAAAGGCTCTCTGAGAAAGCAGCTAACAACCCTGGAGATTCACAGCTTAGAGTGAGCTATACTAAATTCTGCACCTTCTGCAAATCCCTAAATTTAATTGGCAACGATCGGTAACTTATGATTTTCATATTGATTAATACAGGAGCAAATGCGGAAGTTGAAGGATGTAATCAATGAAAATAGGCATCAAATTCGTGTTTTGGAACAACGAATGATTGGATCAATTGAGAAGACGCCAAATACATTAAATACTGCTGAAATGTCGCAGGTAAGTATTAATCAAGTAACGGGTTGGATCAGTTTGGATGAATTAAGACCCTTGATGTTACATGGATGTAATCCACAAATAGACCTATTAAAAAAAGTTGTAATCCACAAATAGAAAATTAAGCTTTGAAAGTTCACATAGATACTTGATCTCTGAAGTTTTGGGTGGTGCTACTTAATTGAGAAGACAATTATGCATTCCAACTTGGATTTTCCAATTTAACTCGCAGCCAATTAATTGGCTGAAGAAATGTGTGATCTTTTATTTCAAAGTAACTTCAGTCTTACGTTAAACTTCTTTATACTCAGAACAAATGAAGAATAGGAGATTACAATACTTTGAAAATTTGAATTTTGATGACCCAAAAATTGAAAATAGACTGTTGTTTTCTTTTCAATACTTTTTTTGGGGATTGGGTATGGGTGGGTAGCTAGTAAATAGGAATTCATTAGTTCTATGTGAAGGCTTTTCCTTGACCTCTCTTGCTGATTAATTTTATTACTCTATTGTAGGCCCTGTCAAAGCTTACAACACAGTTAAATGAGAAAACTTTTGAACTTGAGGTTTGTTACCCTATTTACATTGTTGTTGTGGGAATGATATTTCACTGCCAAATGTTGAGAATATTTTATTAATTTGAATGCATTGTCATGGGATGTGTTTAAGATTAAATCAGCGGACAATAGAATTCTTCAGGATCAACTTCAAACAAAGGTATAACTTCTAAAGTTGCATTATCTTCCCCATAGGTTATTTAGTCTTTGTATTATTAATAATCTTTCATTATCCTAATAGACATCAGAGAATGCTGAGATGCAAGAAACTATTCTTCTACTAAGGCAACAGCTGAATAATAAAAGCTCCAGGAATCCACAACAAAGTGCAGATAATGAGACTATAATAAAAACTTGTTCTGACGAACTTTTAGAGCACAACGATGGGAAGAATGGAATTGGTTCATGTGAAGAAACTCATGGTGATGACAATACACCAACTAGTGTCATGAGCTTGAATAGAGTATTTTCCCGGGAGGACACTAAAGAGTGTGACAAATGTACCTCTTTGAATTCCCAAATTCTTTTTCAGGTTATACCCTTTTCTTTATTATTCTGGCATCTTAAGCAATATGAACTCAGTATGTTACTTCTGTTAAGTGCTTAACTGAGGTATGCATATTACTCTCCCATGAAGGGCTGCCTGATGTTTTCAACCTGTTTTTATTTTCTTAGGCTTCTGAGATAGAGATCCTGAAGCAAGAGAATGTGAAACTAACAGAAGAGAAGGATGGACTTGAAATTCAAAGTAATAAACTGACAGAGGAAGCTTCATATGCAAAAGAGTTGGCTGCAGCAGCTGCAGTTGAACTTCGAAACTTGGCTGAAGAAGTAACCAGGCTTTCTTATGAAAATGCTAAATTGACTGGTGAACTGGCTGCTTCCAAAGAGGCCCGCTGCAGATTCAATTGTTGTCAGAGGACTACTACACATGATTTTAGACAAAATAACAGGAGTGATAGGCTTGAGCTACGTCACAGGAACCAAGGGGATGGAATACTCATTGAGGAGTTGCAGAAAGAACTTAACATGAGAAACCAAAGGGAAGCTGCCCTGGAAGCTGCCCTATCTGAGAAAGAGCAAATAGAAAGTGATTTGCGGAGAAGAATTAATGAAGAAAAGAGGCACGGGGAAGATCTGGAAAATGAGCTGGCAAACATGTGGATGACAGTTGCAAAGATGAGAAAACATGGTGTTAATGCTGAGGACATATCATCAAATGTTGCACAAACAGGAGCAAGAAACGGGCCTTTGCCATCCAATGGTCACTCATTTCGTTCATTCAAGGAGGAAGAAACCTGTGAAAATTTACATGGGATGGAAACATATGAAGAGTTAAGAGCTTGCTATCAGGAAGAAAGGAGAAGATGTGAAGAACTAGAAAGGCTTGTCTCCAGAATGAAGGTATGTTGTTCTTGATTATGCTCTGAACTCTGAAGAAATGGAAACACATGTTTCTTTTCTCATACCAGTTTATAGTATGATGTCTTCTGATGGCCTTCAATTAAAGGTTTCGCTTCTGTTTCTTAATACGAGCATAGAATTAGTGTTATATTATCACTGGAATGTAAGACTTATCCAAACTGGTGAGGAAGCTATAAGGTTGTGTACATACAATTCTTGTGGATATATTCCTGGCATAGGACGAGTGTTAAACATCAAATTAACAGACGAGTCGGGAACAGGTGGATGAGTCGAACTTCAATTAAGGCCACAACAACCATCAATCTTAACTGTTGTGAATAACCACTTAACACTCTTAACTTATGTACAAGCCCAATACTGTCAGCTGTAGTAAATGGGGGAAAATAAACAGTTAACTTTTGGTATTATATTAAGCTTGCATTCAACCTACCTTAAAACTTGATGAAGGGTAGGATGGCACCACTTAGGAACATGATGCAGTCTTCTACACTTATATTTCTTTTTGCCCTTCCTTTTATCTTTTCCTCAATCATTCAAGCCGACCATTGAGCTGCAGTCTTATAAAATAAAACTGAAATAATAAAACAATTAAAAGCCCCTGCATCATTTCATGTGACCATCTCTCTATTTTTATGAAGTTTAATAGTATAAAGCTTGTTAATCAAGCATTCAAGCCGACCATCAAGCTGCAGTATTTTTGTGTGTTTTATGGTATTCCTTATTTAAATATGATGTGAGTTTTCACGTGTCTGCTATGTTGTTACTTGCCTTGAGTTGGTTATGATAATGGTTTGTCTGTATTATTAATTTTAGACGATTAAGTCCCATCTAGACCTATGATTTGAAATTTGTTTTAGAGCTTTGAAATGTTATAAATCTAAACTGATGAACTATTTTTTACAGGGAGAAGATATCAGTGGTTTGGATGTTACATCTCTTGAAGAACTGCAGAATTTTCATGTTGAGGCTATAACGAAGATTTGTCATGCAAAGGTAATAACTCTTCATGCACTTCCTGAAAAATGTTACTGTATTTCAATCATTTCCCATCCTTTATGTTCCTTTGTGGCTTTGTCCAAGTTGTTTTATATAAACACCTAACTTAGCTATTGAAATTCTTTCTATCTTATACATAAAGGTGGAAAATAATTTGTTTTCCAAGTGTAAGGGTGAAAAATAATACTCTTTCCTATTTTCTTTTCCTTCGCTTCTTTTTTACTGATATGCTCAAAATTTTTATTTTCCTGTTCTTCACCCTCCTCTATCCATCATTTCACTTTTCCACTCTCCCAAACACGTTTTTAGGGAGCGATGAGCTTATAAAGCAGATGCAAAGTTAGCAATCTCCTGTATCTTATATTTTTCTGCTTCTGATTGTGTAGTATTTTTTCTGTTCCTAATTTTGTTTTTTAACTTCTGCAGTGTGCAAATTATATGTTGTAGTATGCAGAGTTTAACCATTCATGAAGGATCTTGCGTAGTTTTTCTGACCATCGAGGTGAGTATATAGATCCATTTGTTTTTGTAGCTAACCATTCATAACGGAACAACCTGTAAGAGGTGATATGTAGCAAGTTTGGGATTCAAATCCCAACAATTACAATCTTTTACTTATCTCTAGGTTACCACCTTTTGTGTACCGAAAAATGACCTGTTATGGTGTTTGCTCATCTTGCCATTCTTATGCAGGTGTAACTTATTGTGTACATAGTGGAAATATTAGCATTAACCAGTTCCATCATAATTCTTTGGTGAAAACTGACTACCAACCGGAGATGCTCTTTTCCAAGTTCCATTTCGGATATTAGGGTCTAAGCTTTTAGGGCCGATATTCGAATATCTTCTGTAACAAATATTACCTTTTGTATGTTGGGATAATACCCATCTTTTTTCTTTTCTTTTTAAACTTGTAGGTTATTATTGAAAGATGGAATGGTTCTAATATTCCTCTACAAGCAACAAGATGTATGTATTGCCACATATTGTATGGAGTTGTTTTGTCTTTTATCTTCTATTAGTCCGATTTTCTTACACTGTTTTAGCGTTACTTTGTAATATTTGTTCAATTAATTATATTCAGGCGTTTGATTTTCGTAATTGATGAGTAGATCTTACATGTGATTGTAGAATGCTGAAAAGTAATAGATAATAAACAAAATTAATATAAAGTCAAATGTCGACATTAGTTGATTTCTACCAGCCCAATTCATAGGTGACCTCACCTAATTTTCCTATGGCCTACTTTTCTTTGCTTGGAGCAAACGAAACAAACGGTATGAGAAAATCATTTCATGCCCTATGGTGAAATTTCTTCCACAAAAGGACCACTAATGCCATACATTCTATTTAGCTTAATTTTTTTTAATTTTAACCACAATTATTTAAAATATTTTAAATAATTAAATTATATACATAAATTACTTGATTCAAAGTATTTAAATATTTTTTAATAATAAATTTTAAAATAAAACAAATTTGACTCTTAAAAATCAATAAATAACAAGTTTAATAGAGCAAATGGAGTACAACTTTTATAGATTATCTAGTGTATCTACAATTACCTCATTTCACCTCACCCCAACTCATTTGATATTTATAGGTTATTTCTAATAAATTTCATATGCATTTAACCTATACACACGAAAATAATTTATAAATATTTCATTTAAATATATTTAAATTTTATTGTATAATGTATTCCTACACTTTTTAAAGAGGGTTTTAAAAGAATTATATATATATAAATATAAAAGAGGATAATAATTTTCCAAATATAGAGCATGTCCCTTTTATTAAATTGTGTAGTTGAAACATCTAAAGTCTTATCTCGCTAGATAATTATTTGTATTATAAAATATTAAAATTAATTTTTTAAATATTTAAGTTTTCAAATTTAAATATTTAATATTTTTTTTTATATTTTTAAATTAAATAATTTAAATATTTACTCGAGAAAATATATAGAAGAATATCTTTATCATGAAAAAACAATATAGAATCTGTTTATCACGAAAATGGATTCGAAATTTATCAAATGGCTCAAGTTTTGGGTGCCATGCCCATGCGTGGCGTATGATAGAGCCATAACAGGAGCATCTGGCAACAATATATATGGGAAGAAGTGTGCTTGCCATTGGCCCAACTCCACAACAATCTCCCACACTGTTTGTTACAAACCAAAACCAAATATATATGGCTTCCTCTCTGAGCACCGCCGCCGTTTCTTCTCGAATCTTCGCTGCTTCCTCTTCCTCCGCCGCTCGCCTTTCCCTCCTCCGCTCCCCTCCTTCCCTTTCTTTCTCTTACTCTCTCAAATCCCTCTCTTTCTCTTCTCATTTCTCTGCTCCCCAGGTTCCTCCCTTTTGCTTTCCTTCTTCTTTCTCATATTTTTTTATTTTATTTTTTTAACTTACTTTTGTTTTGTTGATATAACAGAGAAGATCGAGTGTTAATGTTTGGAGTAGCGGAAGATTCAGCACTGTATCAAGTCCGAGATGCGCTGCTTCCGATCCTAGTCAGTTGAAGAGTGCTAGGGAAGATATCAAGGAGATTCTCAAATCTAAGTTTTGCCATCCTATTCTGGTATTAAACTTATTTTTTTTCTCTCTCCTTTGATCTCTATTGCCTCACTTTGTTTCTTGTTGGTTTAAATATAGTTATGTTTCTTTTTCTAGAAATTTTAGCAGAACAAAATAAGAATCCACGTTGGTTCTGAATAAATATTTTATTTTACTGATATTTACTATTTCATATTTGAAGCATTGAAGATTCATTTAGGAGTATTAAAGTTGTAGATTGAATTCAGTTTTACTTGAGGCTAAGTTTGATTTCATTTTACTGATATCGAAGAGTCATTTGATTGTACTAAGTGCAGATTGAATTCGTTGTTATTTAAGTCTAATTCAATTTGATTTTACTGATATTTAATATTTCATATTTGAAGAATTCAAGAGTGATTTAGAGTGTAAATTGAATTCAGCTTTAGTTGAGCCTCAATTCGTAAATAGAATGCTTAATTTCTGTGTCTTACTGTGTCTTCCTACTTCATTCTTATATTTTTTCATGAATAGGGAAAAGGAACAAGTTTAATTTGATGTATGTGCTACAGGTTCGTCTAGGATGGCACGATGCCGGTACCTACAACAAGAACATTGAAGCATGGCCACAAAGGGGTGGAGCGAATGGAAGTCTTAGGTTTGAAGTTGAGCTGAAACATGCTGCAAATGCTGGTATCATTTTCTTTTCTACTTATAGAATGTAATCATCTTAGTCGGTACTTGGTGGCATTCCTGTCTCATAGGTTTTCCTTTCAGGTCTTGTGAATGCATTGAATCTTATTCAGCCTATCAAGGACAAGTACTCTGGTGTAACTTATGCAGATTTGTTTCAGTTGGCTAGTGCTACTGCTATTGAGGTCATCCTTTTTATTAATCTTTAGTGAATATTTCTGCATTAATTGATTATTGTTATTGTTCTGAGTTTCAAATTGAAATTTCAGGAGGCTGGGGGCCCTAAAATTCCCATGAAATACGGAAGAGTGGATGTCTCTGCTCCTAATGAGTGTCCTGAAGAGGGCAGGCTACCTGGTAAGTGAACTTTGTATTTGTGAATGATTTGTTCATGTTAATGTAACTAGTGTGAAGATTTTGCTGTGCCTGGTTTCCAAAATTGAGGAATGTAGCTGCTTAATCCATGGATGAAAGTGGGCTGCTTCTTCTTGCGTGGTTAGACCATGAATTGAAGATGCCATGTTTTAATCCATATAGTTTTGGCTTTCTGGGTGGCTCATTGCATTGCCATGAAGTGTCTCATGGTTAACAGTTGAATTATCTTTATCTGACAAAAAATAGGTACCCCTAGGTGTTCATAATCGAAAGCATTGCACACATACCTCAACTAGAACGGTGGAACTATTATAGATTAAATAAGAATACTAAACAGGTTGACCACGCTTTATCCAACATTTTTGGCAGTTAGTTACTTATGTACCAAGTACCAACTGCCAAAAAAAAGGTATTAATACATTCTTATGTTGCAGGCTCCAAGTTCCTTTCTTCCTAAAAATTTTGAATTTCTGAAGTTTGTAGCTAATCATCAGCTGTTAACAATTAGATGCCTTAAATTGCCAGCCTTTGTAATTTTAGGTTGTTTAGACCTTAGATCTTAGCCTATCATTAAGTTATTTGGACTGTTTACTTCCTTTTGCCCTCGCATGTAATGATACATTGGCTTCTACTTATGTTTAGAGATCACTAACTTGTATAGCATTTCTCTTTTGTTAAGCTGCTGGACCCCCTTCACCTGCTGATCATCTACGAGAGGTTTTCTACCGAATGGGATTAAATGACAAGGTAAGCTTGAAATGTCATTGGTAATTGTATTTATCATGGAACCCTTTGATATTAAACGTCTGCCATTTGATATGTAGGAAATAGTCGCATTATCGGGTGCACATACACTTGGGAGGTCCAGACCAGAACGTAGCGGTTGGGGTAAACCCGAGACCAAGTACACGGTAAGCAGCTTGCTTTAATACGGATAGAAAAAAAAATCTAGTAGTCATAGTTACTTACGTAAGCTATCTGTCATAGTTAATTCTTGATTGAGGCTAAGATTTTGGAACAAATGCTTAGCATAGATTGTTATTTTTTCAATACCGTATTTAAAATAATGAGTCAAAGTTACAGAAATTGTGGGAGAAAGAAATCTTAACTTGCTTTTAAAGCTGACCGTTTCACTAAATGCTCAGAAAAATGAAAACTTCTGAGACTGAAAATGCTCCACAAACAAAATGAATTTGGGCATAACCTCATATTGTTCATCCCATTCTACTTAGGATGTGACATTTGAGCATGAGTTAACTGTCAGAAATTGCATATTGTTATCTCTATTTCTGTTTGTCACCATCTTCAATGCAGAACCTAGGACCTGAAAAACCCAGAATCGCTTAAGTTTAGCAAATCAACAAAAAAACATGATCTTGATGTAGAAAACAAGAAGATGGTTTATCCTACATCTCTTCCAATCAACTTGTGATTACAACGACAATAATCATATAGTTTTGCTTACGCCATCTCTAATCAACTGGTAATTAGCAACAATGATAGTTGGACTATCACACCCCTAGATAACTCTTACATAGTAACATGGATAATAGAAAAATAAATAGTTTGAATCACCTTGAAAAGAAAAAGGTTCACGGCCAAAGTTTATTCAAGCGCATCCTATTATTGTAGCAAATATGCCTTTAAATAGGCTACAAATAAAGAGTCTAATCCTAAATTGGAAAAGCTAAATTAATAATAAAATAAAGAAACTTTACTTGCACCTAAAGTAAACTAAATATAATGATAAGAAAGTTGTCTTAAATAAATAAAAACAACACTAAAATAATAAAACAATGCCTAATTAACTCAGCTAAGCGTCCAAGTAGCCTCTCTTAAGCATGCTTCAATATTCCCTAAATTGAATTGATTTTTTATTGAGTAAAGTTCGTCAACTGCTTTATTTTTATTTTAAAAATAAGCAACTTATCTGTTGTTGCTGATCTGGACGGTTTTATCATCTATGATTAATGTCTTCATAATTACTAGAAAAATCTGTTTCCTTGAGTGAAACATGAATGGTGATGGTTCCAGTAACTATTGTAGTATCAATGACAGCTAGATAAGATTTAAATTGGATTTCCTTTCATGTATGACAGAAAGATGGGCCAGGAGCACCAGGAGGACAGTCCTGGACAGTGCAATGGTTGAAGTTTGACAATTCGTACTTCAAGGTTTGGAATCGAAATCAGTTTCTCTTTTCATGTAAAAGATGTAAAAGTTCTGATTCTCTTATATCCATACAGGACATTAAAGCAAAAAGGGATGAAGATTTGCTTGTGTTGCCAACAGATGCTGTTCTTTTTGAAGATCCCTCGTTCAAGGTAAATAAATCGAGTTCAATTTAAGCAAGCAAGATAATATAATTGCAGTTTTGTCTAAGCATTATTCTATTTACAGGTGTATGCTGAGAAATATGCTGAAGATCAAGAAACATTCTTCAAGGATTACGCAGAAGCCCATGCTAAACTTAGCAACCTTGGGGCCAAGTTTGGCCCTCCAGAGGTTTGTTTGTGATGGATGTTGCATGTTTATCGCTCGTATGAATAAAGTTTAATTAGTAAAATTTCTAAGATTCTAATTGCTCTTAACCCCACTTTTATGAAGATGTTTTTTGACATGGGAAGATCATCGTTACATAGAGTTTCTCGTTAAACATACCTCATTTTATTTCATAGATATTAGGTTCCAAGAAGAATTTGTCTCGTCGCTAGGTGGATTGATGATATCTTAGCATAAGTGAAAGGAAATGATAGGGTCTTTTTCTGTACAATTTCCAATGTTTTTGAAATGTTCTAAATTTATGATGAAGTTGCTTTTATCTTTTGGTTTTGAACAGTTCGATGTAAAGACATAGGCATGCAACTCTATGTTTCTTTTATATTCCTTTTTTGAAAATGATTTCCGTTATTAAGCGAGATTATAAGAATAACGTTCGATTTGCTAAATTTGATGAACAGGGTATTGTGTTAGATTGATGCTCCAACACAAGTGGCATCATAGAAGTTTGTGGCTGCCAAGTACTCCTTTTAAGGTTGTAACCATGAATAACTTATTTCATTTTTCATTATAGCTAGTGATTTTATAATTTATACGATCTGTTGCAGGATGAAAAAGGCAAGTTTGTTAAACTAGGAAGTCCAAAATGAAGAGGAGAGAATAAAAGATCCAACGACAACGAGTGTTTCGAATTGCAGAGAGAGGTCTGAGATTCTATGAAGCGAGGTGGAAAGTCCAGATGAGTCTCTACCAACCAACTATTTTTCTAAATATGTTGTGAGTGGATTGGTCATTTTGACACATGCTCATGGACATACTATTTCTTTTCCTGTGTGTTTCTTATGGTCAGTTGTCTGAATTTGAATCATATGGCGCCTTATGTCAATGATTATGTTAGCAAATAGTTTTAGACGTTGGAATTAAATCATATAACTAGGCAAAATTTACACGGTTGTCCCTTTTCACGGTGTGGAATTGGCCAACCGGTTGAGATTAGGACCAAGTCTCGCAAAGTGCAGAAACAACACAGCTCATATCTCAAATAGTCGAGCCAACACATTGAAATCCAAACCCAAAAGAGCCATAAGGATAAATCCACAAACACCATCACGAAAGATTATAAAGGAGAACCGGATCCTAAACAACCGTTCCACCCCTTGAAACGTCCCCCGGTTCAGAGTGGAGTCTCACTGCTTGAAAGGGGTATAAACCACCCAAAATGATCCCCAAAGCTTAAAAACACAGCACAGAAGAGGCCAAGAGGGGCTTTCAATAACCAACAATTAAGATTTTTAATTCCAAAGTGTGGAGTCCTCTGCTAATATCATTTTGCTGTTTAAAATTTATACATTTTGTTAATTTGGTGCTAATTCAATAAATTTTACTATTTATACTAAATTTTTTTTATGGTGCACTCTTCTAACATGCCCTTTGACCACTAGTCGCACTTTATTTTGATAACCGACATATGTGATATTTTAGCTTGATAGATACAATCTTTTCACTACTAGACGTTTGACAAACTAATGAAATAAGCCTATTATGACCTTAACGTTGTTTTCTAGTAGATACAATCATTTCACTAATAAAATTTTTAAATATGGGGTTAAATTTATTGGATTATTTTGAATTAGGACTAAATTAATAGAATGTATAAATTTTAGGGACTATAATTTTTATTATATCAAGTCATTTGTTTAAATTTAACGGCATCGTGACTTATTTGTCTAAAAATTTAAAATCAAGTGACTAAAATTATAGTTTTAGAAAGGAAAATAACTTGTTTGTCATAAAATTTTAATCAAATGATTAAATTATTAATTTTTAAAAAATAATTTATTTGTTGTTAAACGTATAATTCAGTGACATATGGTGTTATTTATCATATAATTTTTTTAATAATTAAATGGTATCGTAAATTCGTAATGGAGCGGATCAAATTCAAAGGTTGGGTATCATTTTATTAACCTTCGCCCTACATTTGGACCATCTTAAGAACATCAAACCTCTATGGATAATAGTTGTTTCCATAACTGTCCTTGTTTTACTTTAATTTATTATGTAATAAATAGTTAGATTTATAATTTATTCACGAACAAAATTTCAATATATCATACACTATATGCAACGTATTCACATATTTATGAAATATAAAAAGAAAATATTTTAGTCAAAAGTATATTTTCTAATTTTATAAAACAGAATATATAGAAATTTCAATATTTCATGCAAAGCTTTTACCAAAATTTGTTTCACTCTATTGCATGATTCAATTTTTACATTTAAAAAATTCCGTTCACAGTGAATTAGTGCAAATACCTTTTTATCAAAAAATAGTGCAAAATGCAAATGCTTGTTTTGTCATCCATGCATTTTCTTTCCCATTAAAATATAATATCCTATTTGAAGTGTATTAGTATAAAATCCATACGAGTAATTTGGGTTTTGCTATCCTCATTTTATCATTTTTTTATTTGGTTTAAGGTTCCAAAAAAAACCTTTAAAATAAAATTAAAAGACTAATGAAATTAAAAAAATATATATCCAATTGAGCCTTTACCGTTAAAAAAATTAATTAAGTTTTTTCGTTAACGGTTAAAGATAATAAAATTTAAATCGTTTGATAAATTCTGACTGATTCAGTTCGAATGGAGTGAGGTGGGTGAGTTTTCTCCTGACAATGGTCAATGGATATGGAACGGAGTGATTGCTTGCTCTGCTCCACCTTACCTCGTTTTATGAAATTACAGTTTAGGGTAAATTATACATATAGTCACTCAACTATATTCACACTTCTATTTTAGTCACTAAATTTTTTAAAAAATAATTTACTAACGGAACTTTATACGTTGAACATTTTTATCACTCATCCGTTTTCTCATTAACAACCCGATGCCGTAGCTTATTTTTTTAGTATTTTTTTGTGACATTAATTGTTTTAGGGATGAGCATTTCACTCGTATCCGTTGGGTTTCGATTTGACCTGATTGGGTCGGGTTGGGTTGTTTTGAAAAAAGTTGGGTTTTGGGTCGGTTTTTTATTAAGAGTGAGCTCGGGTGGGGTTCGAATTCAGGCTGAAAAATATGACCCGACTCGACCTAAGACTAATTGTATAATTTTCTCCTATATTATTTAGAGATATTTTGCAATAATACCCTTTTTTATATATTTTATAATTAGGTCACTAAAATTGATTTTTTTGCAATTAGGTTCTTAAAATTAATTAATTTTTTACAATTAGGTCTATAAAATTATTTTTTTACAATTAAATCTCTAAAATTAATTTTTTATAGGTCAGGTCGGGTTGAGGTATATAATTTTGGGTCGGGTTGAGTTTAGAGTGACTATTTTTGGGTTGAGTTTTTAAAGAATATAATCTGGTCGAGTTTAGGTTTAGGGTGATTATTTTCGGGTCGAGTTTGGGTCGGCCAAAAACCTAACCGTGCCCATCCCTAGATTGTTTATTAATATTTGGTTATGAGTATAATTTAAAATAAAAAATAAAATCCCTAAATTCTACTTCCAAACCCTAATCTTAAAATCTCAAAACCTTTGAGGTCGTTGCAATAATGAACCATGTTGCTCGAGCTTCTCTTATCGAAAGCATAAAATTAATAGCAGAAACAATTCAATCAATTGAATCGATGGAGATGTCGAGAATTAGACCTTTTCAGTAACCAAGCACGAGGAGTCTAATCCCCATAGCTTCATTATCCCAAATATAGTGAATGGCGACATATGTGAACAGCTTGCTCCATTATCCCAAATATATTGAATAGCAGAATCACTTAAATTTCCATGGTTTTAACAAGTGATATCTTTTAGCTATTTGGGTATTTAAATGAGATTTTAAAACCTTTTGAAATTGTAAAAACTCACCCAGGAAATAATTTGACAAACTATTCAACAACAAAAATAAAAGGCTTAAATGAAAAAAATTAACCCCTAAACTATACCTTTTGTTTGTTTTTAGCCCTTAAACCATTTTTTTGTCAAAATAAGCTCCTAAACTATTATTTTTGGTCACTTTAAGTCCGATAGTTATTTAAGTCAAAAAAAGTATTTTGACTAATAAGATGTTAACACATCACAAAGATTTTTTTGACCAATAGATAGTTTAGGGACTAAAAGAAGAAAAAATGACATAATTTAAGTACTTATTTTGACAAAAAATAATTTAGGGACTTAAAGTGACCAAAAATCACAGTTTAAGGGCTTATTTTAACCAAAAAATAATTTAAGGATTAAAAGCAAACAAAAGACATGGTTTAAGAGCTAATTTTTTACCTAAGCCAAAATAAAATGATAATTAGAAGCGAAATGTAACTCATCAACCTCCAATGATGGCAATTAAAGGTGGTCAGAATGAGGACTGAAATCTGAAAGGTTCATGTAGAGGACAAGAAAGATGAAAAAGAAAAATGATGAAAATCAGAAAAATGAAGAAAAAAATTAATAAGATTCAAAACGATACCGTTTTAGTCTAAATATTTATATTCTAGGGATTTAAAATGATGTCGTTCTGGTATAAGCTGCCATGTCATAACGTCGTAACTATTCAACGATAGAGTGGCCAAAACAGAAGCAACTCAAAAAGTTGAGCGAATAAATTAAAATTTTTAAAAGTTGGGTGACCAAAATAAGAGTGAGAAGATAGTTGAGTGATGATCTGCATAATTTACCCTACAATTTATCATTATAAATTTATAGATATTAAAGGGCAAAACTATAAAAAAATGTGCTATACAAAAACTTTAAAATCATTTATGCTTGGATAATTATTTGATGTACGAAAAGTTTTTACAAGCGAGACTCTAAAGTTGTCACATATCTTTTTTAGCGCTGTTAAACCTTAATCTCTAAACTATAAACCCTAAATTATAATTTTTAAATCATAAAATTCATTCTCAAACTTTAAAATCTAACTACAAATACTAAAATCCTAACCATAAACTCTAACATCTAAACCTTAAAAATTAGGTGCTTTTTCATCATCAGTATATAAAATAATTTCCTTTTATGTTTTCTATTTTATGCTTAGAAAATTGTGGATAATGTTTTAGTATTTTTTATGTTTAAATATTTTGAAAGTAACCCAAAAAGCGGATGATGTTCATCCTAGGAGATTTAGGTTTAAATCGCTTATTCTATTTTGGCTTTGGGCGTCATGTTTGACAGCTACAACATGATATTGTTCTGCTGCAACATGTGGGGTTGTGAGAGTGTAACACCCCCATCCCGGTCTGGTCGAGAGCCAGGTCGAAAGGTGAAACCGATGATCAATACAGTAAATGGTGCAAAAAAATTTCAATTTGATATTAACATTTAAACCAATAACATAAAACCACACATTATCTCGATGTATCTTAGTCCAATTAGTCCATACGAAGCAATAGTTAATCAATTAGGGCTAAATATTAATTATTACAAGTTTTTAGGGACCAAATTGTAAATTCAATAAATTAGGGTTCCTTCGATGTAATTGATTATACTACCTTGAAATTCACCACAATATTAACATACCTATAAAAATTCATACAATTTGGAGTTCATTATCTCATTCAATTTAATCCTTCAAAATTAAGTGACTAGTATGTGAACATTGCAAACTATTAAATTAAACCTTTAACTAACTTAACTAACCCCGTTTCGAAACACCTTAGGGTTGTTTCAAAACAGGTGAACGATGGTCAACCTATGTTGACTTTTCCCTTTAGACAGTATCGATACGGCTACACCTGTATCGGTACGGGTTGACTTCCTTTGACTTTGACCCGTTTTGAAACGTCAAAGACTCATATCGAAACAAAGACCTCCAGTAAACAAATGTTTCGAAACGACTATAATCTATTTCTGTACACCTTGATCTTTAGGTTCATTTATGCATACCCGTATCAAAACGCCATCACCCGTTTCGATACGGATTGACTTGTAATGACATATTTTTGCTGGTTTTATTCAATTTGACTTATCAAACGATGTCCAATTGTAATGAAACTTTACACACATCATTTTAATGAGGTAAAATACTAGCATGTCAAATTTCATGTCCATACAAATACATTTACTATGTTTTGACCTTTATGAGCTAAGTATGTACTTTTAAGCTATTTTAAGCCAAACAAAAGGGCCATTTAGGGCCATCAACCATATTATAGCATAGACATCACACAAACATACCAAAATAGGCACAAACGACTATTTCAGCTACTTTGACACCTTCATAGGAGTTCATAAGTCAAAACACATTACTTTAAGGCTTGTAGTGACTTGTCTTGCCTTGACAATCCGATCCTCCAACACACGATCTTTCAACCTGAAATGTATGAGATGAGACACGTTAGGCATACATTGCCTAGTGAGATATTCTTAGACAAAAATGAAAAACAATGTGACAAGTATTAATATACATGCTCTCATGCTCATCTATGTCATTTATATGCATCAATAAGAATGTTTAACATATTCATTTCATCATTAATCGTTGGATTGAATCAAGATAGTGGATACGCGAATTCCTACGCCTCGCCAAGTCAATGAATGGTCTAGTCCATCCGCCTCGCCAATATGACCAATATCAATACACATCCCTCCGCCTCGCCAAATCAATATAAGTTGTAGCCTTAGGACCGTAGTCCACCCGTACACTGAACTCATGAATTCTATGACATGCCAATTGTATCCAATGTCTATTCAAATCCAAGATTTCAATGTTCATATCCATGTTCAATATTCAATGAGGATTCCAATAGCCAATGATTTCAATAATATCAATGATAAACATGTCTCAATATCAATGTTTCATGGTTCAATTCCAATATTAATATCCGATGATTTCTTTACAATATTTCAATAACAATGACTATATCAATGACAATGCACAATAGTGATACCAATGACTATGTCTGATATTCAATAACAAACTTACTAACACTTACCAATGTGTCCATTTAACAATCCGATGTAACTTCCTCAATAGTAATGTTAGCTAAATGATTAAAACGACATTAAGAGGTTCGAGAAGGCTTTTCACCTAATCTCGAGACTTCGACTACACTCACCTAAAAATCTGATGCTCATATGGCTCTCGGATAACAATCCCATTGTTCTTAGCTTTGGATGGAGATGATTGATGCTCTTTATCAATTTCTTGAGCTAGAAAATCAATAGGGAGATTGTGATGATCGATACTACGATATCAAAATCAATATAATAATATCAAAATCGATAATCGATCTTAATATAGATGGCAACGATGAGATATCCATGATGGTCAAAACCCTAGCTTAAGATTAAACTTGATGTATCCATAGAATCCAATAATCGATTAAGGAATATAGCTTACCCGATTGATAGCAACGATTCGATATCAATAGAACGCAGAAAAAGGCAAAGTTTAAAAATATCTCCAATGGAGGTGTATGCTTCAAGGAAGAAGATGATAAAGATTGATGTGTTTGCTTAAGAACTCTCGGGTAAGTCTCACAATTCCTTATTTCTTTTGTTTTGCATATATTTTAGACTATTTAGCTTTCCTTCAATTAAGGAGGGGCTAATCGCAAGATTAGTCCCTCAATTCTCGTCATACTAAGATTTTGCTCTCCAACTTGTATTTCCTTCAATTTAGTCACTATATAGTTTTCAATATTATTCGATAAAGTTCGATGACAACATATTAGTTCAATTAGAATCCGATATTAATAATAAGCTAGCCAATTCCATGTTTAGACTTTATCAATGCGTAATTTTCGATCACCGAAGTCCAATTTCGACTAGACCGAATTTTGGGGTGTTAAAGAGAGGTTGTGGCTGTGGGTGGTATGGTTCGATTGCGAGGGATGTTAATTTTGGTTTTGGGCATCTGCAGTTGGGATTGGCATCGTGGTGTTGTTTTTTGGTTCAAACATTTGTTCGTGTTTGTGTTTTGGGGTGTTGTTTCGTGTTTTGTTCTCTCGTTATATAACATGTTCATATGGTACTTTTTTCCTCCATTTAGACTTAGGGGTTTTTTAATGAGACGTATGACTATATCTCAGATTGTATAATTTCCCTTAATGAGGCGTATGACTATATCTCAGATTGTATATTAGAAGAAAGTAGGTGATGGAATAGAGCATGTAATCATAGGAGAAATTATATCAAAGATCTGGCTCGTCACGTCATTTATGGTCTTAAGTAATCAAAAAATTATAATTTCTCCAAATAATAATACTCCTTCCGCCCCATTCAATATGTTAAGTATTTATTTTTTTGGTCAATTTTTTTTTAATTTTGACTCATTATTACTTTAAATTTGTTATTGATAAAAATGTGAAAAATATGTTATAGAAATATTTTAAAAAAATTAATTAATTAAAATATTTAAAATGGATATGATCAAAATTAAAAAAATTGACTTTTAAAAAATTAATACTAAATATATTAAGTAGAACAGAGAGAACATAATTTCTCCAATCATAGAGTGATTGTGGATTTTATCGTATCTATCATTGTCCCACTCTGACAACACATGACAAAGAGTATAATTTCTCCATTAATAAGTTCTATCGGCCATCAATTTTGACTTTTAATTAACAAATACCTCATTCATCTTAATTTTCTTGTCAAATACTTATTTTCACGACATTTATAAAGAAATTTTTTATATAAGATGTGTAATGTAAAATAAGTTAATTATTGGAATGGTCACTTATGTTTCTCCCCAGCACAGAATTGGTCACCGATTTTCAAAAACGACCAGTAAAGTCACTTACGTTTTCGATCTGTAGACTTTTAGTCACTGAGACGTTTGTTGTCGTTAAACTTAAACGGAAGGTTGGCACACTAAAAAAGGATAAATTACCTAGTTTAGGGACTCACTCCTATTTTGACCATCGAAATAAAAATAATTTATATAATTACACATTTAATCCTTCGTATTTTTATGTAATTGAAAAATAATGTTTTTTCAATCGCTCATCGAGTCAGTTATTAGTTTTATGAAAAGTTGTTTAACTGACTTGGGATTGTTTTCCTTGCTTCTCAAAGTGACTATTAGGTTTGTCTTGAACCTAGTTGCTAAGTGCTAACGAGAAATCTATTCTCAAAGTTTTTTTCTTCGATATATTGATGGTTGGTCTTATTTTTGTGTGTTCATGTTTGTTAGGGTGCTTCAACGCTTGACAATATTGATGAATGGATATGGAAATTAACGTTGCTTCTTCGCAACAAAGATGAGCAAGAGGTACGTGACTTTGAGCAACTTTCATCTCTAGCATCTCGAATGGGTTTACATAGGTGTTTTAAGTTCTTTCATTGCTACATGATGTCTTCGATTCTATATAATTTTTCCCGTGCTTTTCTTTTACTTTTGTGATTGAGTTCTGAAATATAATATGTTTTCGCAGTCATCAATATGCCAAAGTGGTTGTTTTTAGTAAACTTCCGCTGTCAAATTATAGATCTGATATTAATGATAGGCGTCCACAAAGAGAGGTACCTTCATCCAGTATTTACCAATTTTCTTTCTTCTTTCGGTTTGAATGTGTATGCAAAGAAAGAATGGATGTGATTCTACTTGAGCTCTTTAAAGACTTTCTCGATATGCATGCAGTATTTGCATAAGTAGGCAAATTTTGTTCAATACTAACCAAAGTCTCTGAGTAATTCTTAATGCTCATATATGTTATATCTTTTAGTTAACTTGTGTTTTTGTTGGAAATAGGGATGTTAGTGGGACTGGTTTACAAGGATTCACCTTACTTCGCATCTAATTGGGCAAAGATGATTATAGATTTCATGGGTCGTGGAGCGAGAATGAAGATAAAAATTAGATTCGTTGTGGGTGGTTGGACAAGCGTGAATATGACTTTGTACCCACCGCATCCCCGCCCATCTCGCATCATCCTCGTCTGCCCCGCTTCACCCCCACCCCACGCCAACAAATTCTATAACATGTTATTATAAATATTTTTAAAAATATAATTGAGCTTGACATTGATGAGATCAAATGTATAAATATTTTTTAAAATATCATTTTGAATCATAGCCAAATTATAGGTAATTTATATTGACTTTTCGTGGGATGGATATTTATGAAAAGTTCAATATATATTTAACTGAATTTGAGATTGATCATGACAAATATATAAATAGTTTTTAAAATATTAATTTGGATCAGAGTCAAATTTAAAGTAATTATTCATCCAAAATTTTTTACGAATTTTCTCTAAAAAAGATACTACGCACATGAACGTGTCGAAGACACGTGTTACCACGACCACGACTACGAGATTGTCCCTTGTTCTCTATCACTCAACAAGGGAGGGGAGAATGGTCACTATAAATACCTTTTGTCTTGGTATTTTCCCACTCAATGTGAGATTGTGACTCTTCATATTCCAACATAATTTACCAATTAAAGGGTCGCGATGACTTATTATTATTATTTTTAAATGGTGGCAGTTTAAATAATGTCACAAATGTGGTGGAATTCCATATGACATATATTTCATACTTTTTCCGTTATAAATTTGGTTTATATTTTTATTTAACTAATACTTATAAATATATTATATGAAGTGAGTCATGGGACGGATAAAGAGAGGATTAAGTGGATCTCAAACCTACATAGGTGGTGGGCGGGGATGATTTTAGTCTTGCGGGTCGCGGAGCAATGATGCTTTTAGATCTTGTATTCGCAGTGGGTCATAGGGTGGGGATGAGAATGAATTTTTTTTGACAATGATGGATGCAAGGAGAGCACCCTTTGCAATCTTCCCGTCCAATTGACATCCTTGGTTGGGAAACTAAAAAAATGTGTCTTATAGAAATTGTTGATCTTTTCAAAGTGATAATTTAAGTGGGACGATTTTAAAATACAAAAGTGACAACTTTATTGGTACAGAGGGTGGACCAAAAATCCTATGCCCCTAATTATGTCTCTTCCTATGCCCCACACTAAAAACACTAAAAATTAAATTATGAACCCTAATCTTAAATTCTAAATTCTACACCCTAAAAATACATTATACCCCTAATTTCATGTACTCTAACCATTAATCTTAACTTTAAATCTAAATTTAAATTTTAGTGTAAAACATAAAAAGAAACATAGTTTGGAGCAGACGATTTCTATTGAGAGGGAGTAAAACATTCAGTTGTGATAGTTAGTAGATCTTTTAGAACTGTGGCAAAGAGAAGAGTGAAAATCATAAAACATATAAAACTAAAAATAATCTTACAAAAGTTGTCTGCTGGTCTTTGTATGCAAGCATAAGCTTCCAAATCACACAAGTTTTGAACCCACTACAGAGGTTGCAAATCTTTGGGTTAAGTTCAGCTAAGTGGGACTGGGAAGGGATCTTGCCCTTGACACACATTTTTTCTAATTTTTTATAGGTAATCTTTACCAGTGGTCCCTTTCGTTTAGGGTGTGTTCTACTTTGGTCACCAAAATTTAAAAAAGACTATTCTGATCACTTATGTTTCCAAACGTTTATATTTTGGTCACCTGATCGTTAGTCTTTGTTACTTGGCTAACGAGTAGCTGACATGGCCCGTTAAGAAAATAAAAAAATCCATATGTAATAGACGACAAATACATGCATATATAATCCCCTTTACATCAATTAAAACCCTAACCCAATCCCTCTTTTCTTACCTCTGTAGAAATTTTAAAGTGAAGAAGAGAAGACACAAGAAATGAAAGCAGGCGTTCTTATTTGTGGTTGTGGCCTCGAAGCAAAGATTACAACTTTTTGAACTGATGACAATCTTGGTAAGATATTTTTTGGTTGTAAAAATTATGAGAATGGGAGTTATTGCCAGTTCTTTGCTTGGTACGATGCACCTTTGACACCACATGCAAGAGTGGTCATTGTTGGGTTGTTAAGGAAAGTGAAGAAAATGGAGTCGGCAAAAAAGATTGAGCGAATTTATTGGTTATGCTTGCTGATTTTCTCCACGACAATGGTGTGGGTTATGAAGTAAATGGTTGGGTATGGTTTGTTTTTAGAAAATTTTAGGGTTTGGGTTTTAAAGATGATGTTGCTATTCCATGGAATATTTTGTATGAAGTAATTTAATATGTAGGTTTTATTTTTATGAGTTATAATTTTGTATGGTTTGTATGAATAACTTTTGGATTGTTCTGTGGAATGGTTTCAACGAAGTAATGAATATAGTTTGGTCAAAATTGGAGTTATTTAATTTTATGTTGTATTCAATTGAATAACTAGTAATTAAGATATAAATTACTGTAAAAAAGTGAAGAATTTAAAGAATCAAATGTAAATTTGCTTAACTTGCCAGCTAATACAAAATAATCAGTTTCTCAGCTGATAAACCTTCTATATTAGCTGCAAAATATGATATCTACTGCTAAACGTCCTGTAGCAGTGACAAAATAATGACCTAAAATGTTAAGTTTGTAAAACAAAGTTGTCCCAACTTAACCAACAAAATATGACACCAACAAAATAAGTATGTACTAACTTTATTCCCTAGTTGATGGCTGTGATTCCTGAGTTAGAGGGTTAGATATAGTGGATTCTTAACTTGGCATCCATCTCACAGTTGTTGGTCGAGGAAGAGGTTGTTTTCTCCTTATTGGAAAATTTTCCCTTCGACGCACATGAGGTTGTTGTTGCTGCTGAGATTGTTGATTCTATGGAGGTTGTTGTGGATGTTGAGGTTGTGTAGGTTTTGGTCTTCATAATGTGGATCTTTGAATAGGTTGATTTGCACCCACTTCTCCTCTACAAGTCCTTCTATTGTGGCCTTTTTTCACATTTTGTGCAGTTGGCTTGCTGCCCTCTTTTGCTTAGCTTAGAGTTACTGACTTCATCAGGTTTAATTTTCTCTTCTTGGTTGGTCTTCCTGGTAGCCTCCTTATGGTTGGTGGCAATATAGGTTCCATGTCAGTTACTGGAGCCCACTAGTACAGACCTTAAAACAAAATAATGAAAGAAATTGTTTAGTTAGTCATTGATTGAGTGTAAGGTACAAGCTAGTTTAGATTGTTACCTTTGATTGTTTTAATCATGTTGGAGTAAATAGCTAGTTGTGTACTGTTGTGGCAGCATTCATTAACAAAATCTTCAGGCTTTAAATTATGTAGTCGAAAAATTGATGCTGCATGGGAACATGGGATCCCAATAAGTTCCTATTTTCTACATGAACATGATCTTTCCTCAAGGTCCGCAACATGTTGATGAGATGGGCCAGCTTCAACTTGATATTTATGCAAACCATCATAAGTTGACCAGAACCTGAAATAGTAAAAAAATAACATTACAACTATCATATAACTAAGGCAGATTGCAACTATCTTATAATGAACAGTTCTTAATTAACAAATATAGTTCTTAATTAAAAAAACAGATTCAAAAACAGATTGCACTATCATATAACCAAGGCAGATTGCAGCAATATGTAATGAATAGTTCTTAATTCAAAAAACAGATTGCAACTATCATATAAGCAAGGCATATTGCAACAATATGTAATGAACAGTTCTTAATTAAAAAATAGATTTAAAAATGAAATGTAACACAATAACCTGATGAATGCTTCAATATTGATGTCCATTTTTTTTTGAATTTTTGCACACAATAATCCTTTACACTTTTCAGCAGCCTCTCTTTTGGATACAATTTGAGTCATAATTTTAGTTCGAATTATCTTCATCATAGTCAATATAGGCTTATCTCTTGCCCCCAAAATAGACTGCATAAAACATAGTGACAATGAAAGAGTTAAATATATATGAAATACAAAATTATTAGCTTAATTAGTAAATAATTGAAACAGTTTAATTACCTTGTTAAAAGATTCACAATTGTTATTAAGGAGCATATCACACTTGCTCTTAGTGGAGAAGTGTGATCTAGACCACTGAGCAGGGTCTTTCTCTTGAAGCCAAGTATAAGCAGGCTCTGACAATGCCTTCAACTGGTCCATAACATTTTCAAACTTCCTCAAATAGGTAGCTCTAGCAGCCTTTCAAAGAGCATCTTTTAGAGTTTGACCTTTGTGTTTCTCCTTAAAATTCGTGTACATGTGTCGAACATATTTTCTATCCTCTACATACGGGAATACATCTTCAATAACTTCCTTAATGCCCTACAATATAACATTTGAAGTTAATATCAGAAATAAATGAAATATATGTAAAATAGATTAAAGAGAGAGCTAACCTTGTGTCTATCAGACATGAAACATATGTTGAAAGAGTTATCAATCTCCAAATCAGTTTTCAAAATTTCCATAAACCAATACCAAGAGGACATATTCTCACTCTCAACAGCTGCATGTGCAATAAGATAAATGCAATCATTTGCATCAATCCTTACAGCTGTCAAAAAATATCCTTGATAATAACCATTTAAAAAAACAACCATCAACATTAATTATCCTCCTACAACCTACTTTCCACCCTTCTTTACAAGCCTGTGGACAAACATACATCCTTTAGAACAACCTTAAATCTAGATAACAGATTGTAGTTTTTCCAGGATTTGTAATCCTCAACTCTTGTAATTAGTCATAAATTCTCCCATATTGAGCCTTATGATTCCCATCAATCATTTCTAATGCACTAACTCTAGCTCTACCACACTTCCCAGGGGACACAAGTGTACCAAATTCATGCAACACATCGTGCCGTAATGATCTCATGCTATAGTTAGGCTCAGACGTAAATTTCTCAATGTAGTACTTTGCCGTCAACTTAGATGTAATATTAGTACTGCTCACAGACTTGGAACATGTATGGAAATTCACCATGGTTTTAATTTGCCAAGTCTTTTCCATATTGTCCTTGTTGAGAAACAGAATATCTTTCTGTTTTATTTAGAAAAACTATATCAATTAAATTACATCTCGTTTACTAGCTTTTAAAGACTCTAAAATAGGACTTTTGGTACATTATGGAGTCCTACTTACAATAAACTTCTAATTCTAATCCTATTAGGAGATGTACTTCAAATAAACTATTAACTCCTAATTATACATTAAGTACAACACTAATACTTCTCTCAGATAACTTACACTCCCCTCAAGCTGGAGAATATACATTGTATAATCCTAGCTTGAATAAGAACTTATCGAAAAGATCTTTTGGCAGAGCTTTTGTAAGAATGTCTGCCACTTGCTCTTCTGTAGAAACATAGATTAAGGAAGCTATTCCACTTGTAAGCTTTTCTGCAATAAAATTTCGATCGATCTCAACATGTTTGGTTCTGTCATGTTGAATTGGATTTTTGGCAATTTGTATAGTAGACTGGTTGTCACAGAATATTTTGAACCCTTCCTCTTGAACCATTCCTAGCTCCTTGAGTAGCTTCATTAAACAAATTCCTTCACACATTCCTAGAGCTAAAGCTCTGTACTCTGCTTCTGCACTGCTTCTTGAGACAACATTATGCTTTTTACTCTTTCAAGTCACTAAATTTCCCCAAACAAACTAGCAATAACCACTTGTGGATCTTCTGTCTGTCAACTCACTTGCCCAGCTTGAGTCTGAAAAAACTTTTATTGTTCTGTCAAGGGTTTTGCTGAACATCAAGCCATGACCAGGTGTACCCTTTAGATATCTCAAAATTCTTATAGCAGCTTCCATATGTTCTTGTCTCGGATCAGTCATATGCTGACTTATAACATTTACTGGGAAGGCAATATCAGGTTTGGTCAAAGATAAGTAAATCAATTTTCCTACTAACCTTTGAAACAATCCTTTGTCGGCCTTTGGACTTGACTCGTCTTTGTTGAATTTTAAGCCTGCATCCATTGGTGTGTCAGTTGGTTTACAGCCCAACATTCCAGTCTCTGTGAGTAAGTCCAGAATGTATTTTCTCTGGTTAATTACCAAACCCTTGCTTGACCTTTCTACCTCAATGCCTAGGAAATATCTAAGTTTTCCTAGGTCTTTTATTTCGAATTCCTTGCTTAACAGAGCTTTTAAGTGGCTTATCTCTTCTTCATCATCTCCTGTCAAAATTATATCATCTACATACACTATCAAAATAACCTTTTTTGTTTTAGAGGTTACCTTAGAGAATAGTGTGTGATCTGCTAGGGATTGCTTGTATCCACTTTTTAAAATTACTTTAGTGAATCTGTCAAACCAAGCTCTCGGTGGCTGCTTCAAGCGATAGAGTGATTTGTCAAGCTTGAAAACTTTCTTCTCACTGTCTGCAAATTCTAAACCATGAGGGATCCTTATGAAAACATCTTCTTCTAATTTTCCATTAAGAAAAGCATTCTTAATGTCCAATTGATGAAGCTTCCAGTCACAATTAATAGCCAAACTTAAAGAACCCTGACAGAATTTAACTTGGCTATAGGAGCAAAGGTCTCCTTGTAATCAACTTCATAAGTTTGTGTAAAGCCTTTGGCCACCAGTCTCGCTTTGTATCTGTGCACACTACCATCAGAATTATATTTAATAGCAAAAATCCATTTGCATCCCACTGGTTTCTTGCCCCGTGGAAGATCAGTTATGGTCTAAGTGCCTTTTTTCTCTAGAGCTTCAATCTCCTCTTCAACAGCCTTCTTCCACTTGGAATCCCTTAAGGCTTCTTCAACAGTTTTAGGCATCTGCTCTTCATTTAGACATGCTGTAAAAGCCTTAAAAGATGACATTAGATTACCATAAGCAACATACCTCTGAATAGGGTGCTTTGTACACTGTCTCACCCATTTTCTTTTTGCAATAGGCAAGTATTCAAAATCCAGTAAATGAGAAGGGATTTCAGTTGAGTTATTACCTTCACTATTATCACAAGCAACTGGACTAAAGTCCAATTCTCGGCATGTGTCAGATTGCAAAATAGCCTCTGGAAGTATTTTCTTTTTTTTGGTATACACTTGCATTTGTTTGAGAGGCTGTACAGTAGATTTAGGTGAAGTATAAGGGGTTGTAGGTGAAACAATAGGTGAAGATGGTGAAACTGTAATACTAGGTGAAGGAGTAGTGTGCTTAAAAGAACTCTAAGGCTCAAGAAGCAAAGAATTATCAGTAGGCAAGAAATTTGATGGTAGAGAAGGATAAATCTGACTTCTAGGAGGCTGGAAAACATCCCTACTCCCCCCCTGATTTGCAGCCGTAGGAAAATAAGGTACATGCTCAAAAAAATGAGATCTAAGGAGGTAATGAATTTTTTAGAAGAATGATGATAACATTTGTAACCCTTCTTAAGTGAAGAATACCCAACTAGAACACACCTCAAGGATTTAGGGTCAAGTTTCGATCAAAAGGGATCTGAATTTTTTACAAAAACAGTACAACCAAACACCTTTAAAGGAAGAAGAGATGACATAGGTTTAAAATTGGGGTAAATCTCCAAGAAAACATCTATAGGTGTCCGAAATTTTAAGACTTTACTCGGCATCCTATTAATAATATAGGTTGTTGTTAACAAAGCTTCACCCCACAAATATTTTGGACCATTATTTGTAAACATCAAAGCCCTAGTAACTTCTAACACATGTCTATTTTTCCTCTCGGCAATCCCATTTTGTGATGGTGTACCCACACAAGAAGTAATATGGACAATCCCTTTTGTTGTAAAAAATTCTTCTAAGGACTTAGCAAAGTATTCACCCCATTATCAGATTTAAAAATCTGAATTTTGCTACCAAATTGATTGTCAACCATGTTGTAGAATTTTTCAAAGGTAGAGGTAACTTCTGGTTTTTCTTTAAGTAAATAGGTCCAAGTGGTTCTACTATGATCATCAATGAAGGTAACAAACCACCTAGTACCAGTAGCATTCTTCACTTTAGAAGGACCCCAAACATCACTGTGAATTAAAGAAAATGGTTGGGAGGGTTTATAAGAGGAGGGTAAATATGATGCTTCTGTTTGTTTAGCAAGTGGACATATATGTCATTTAAAAGAACCTGGTTTTTTATTAACAAATAAAGTAGGAAACAACTTTTCGAGATAATAAAAGCTAGGGTGGCCTAACCTAAAATGCCATAACATTGCAAGATCAAATTGTCCTAAAGAAGTAAAACAATAATGGGAAGTAGAAACAGTAGATGGCTGAAGAATGTAGAGACCATTTTGCAAACTAGCACTGCCAATCATCTTTCTCGAGTCCAGTACCTACAAAAAACAGCCAGAATCAGTAAATTGAATGAAGCACTTTAGAACCTTAGAAAGCTTGCTAAACAAAATTAGGTTGCAAGTAAGATTGGGCACAAATAACACATCCTCAAGTATTAGACCATCATGAATAAAAACTGAACCACTTCCTTTGATAGATGAGAAAGAGCCATCAATAGTTTTAATGGAATTTCTAGAAGTGGAAGACACAAAATTAAGAAACAAGTCTATGTTACCAGTCATATGATCAGACACTCCAGAATCAATAATCCACGTTGACTTATTCTTGGTAGAAATAATAGTAGTATGTGGGGAATTGCTCTCTTTACCTGCATCCCTCTACCAAGGCTATGTTTCCCTCACTTGGGCTGTTAAAGCTGCCAAACATTTTCTGGAGTGCTTCCATTTGCTGCTTGGTGAAACCACTAGATCCAACACTGGTGGTTGCATAAGATTGTGACTCCCTAGGGGCCTTGTGTGCTGAAAATTTCTCATCTCCTGGTCGACCATGGAGTTTCCAGCACTGATCTTTTAAGTGCCCAACTTTCTTGCAGAAGTCACAACCGGCCGGCCTCTTCTTGTTTTAGTAGAAGAGAAAGTCTGAGTTACAAGGACAGAACTCTCAATAGCAGATGCTTCAGTAATCATGAACGATCTCCTGCTCTCCTCCCTTCGAAGTTCTGAAAAAACTTCCCTAATAGATGGTAAGGGACTGCTACCAAGAATCTTGGATTTTACTGCATCTCAGTCCCTATTCAGGCCATTTAGAAATTGAAAAATCCTTTTTGAGCAATGATTTTTCTGTAAAGTGCATCATCATTGGGAGTCTCCCAGCCATGTGCTTCATAAAGATCAAGTTGCTGCCACAGACTGGTCAGTGTGTTGTAAAAGGGTGATGCTCATCCCTTCTTGCTGTAAGTTGGAGGCTTTGCTCTCAATCCCAAAGAGTTCTGAAATATTGTTAGTGTTGGAGTATGTTTCCTTAACAGCACTCCAGATATCGCTAGCTGTTTCATAGAGAAGAAAGTGGGTACCAACTTCAGGGAACATGGTGTTGATGAGCCAAGACATGATCTTTCCATTCTCTCGAACCCACTTTTCAAAGCCCTGATCATCAGCATAGGGTTTTTAATTTCCAATGTAATATACCCTAATATGTCTATTCCAATGAGGAAAAATTTGACAGATTGGGACCAGTGGAGATAATTGTGGCCAACCAATCTATGACAGGTAACAGCAGAACCTGGTACCTCTGAAAAATCTGCCAAACCAACAACATTCTCTGTTGTAGATTGCATCTCACTGGAAGTCTGAGGAGTCTCAATGAAAACTTGCGAGAATGATCAAATTTAGACTGATACCATGTAAAGAAACAGAATATCTTTCTGTTTTATTTAGAAAAACTATATTAGTTAAATTACATCTTGTTTACTAGCTTTTAAAGACTCTAAAATAGGACTTTTGGTACATTAGGGAGTCCTACTTACAATAAACTTCTAATTCTAATCTTATTAGGAGATATACTTCAAATAAACTATTAACTACTAATTATACATTAAGTACAACACTAATACTTCTCTCACATAACTTACAGTCCTTAGGATTCATATGGGCTGCCCACAATTTCCAAGGATATCTTTCCTTGCATATTGCTTGAATCTTTCGATTGTCATTCTTCTTCAGTTTTACTTCCACCTATCCACCCTTACATACTGCTTGATTGCTTTTTTCAATGTTGTTCTATCAGGAAATAATAAACCCTTAACAAGCTTCGGTTTCACCATGTCAGTTTTAAAATTGAATGCAAGATACCTAGGCCCATCTGAGTCTGAACCATGATCACTATATAGGTATTCAGAATGGTCAGTTTTTGATTCTGACCTATGAACCTTGTTATTCACTTGCACACCATCAGGTCCAAAGTCATCCATGTTTCTCTGAACCCTAATTCATATTCCATCCTCTTGCCTGCACGTTTCATCTCTTCCCCAATCATATTCATTATCACTGACATCAAATTCTTCTACAGCTTTAAATTCTTCTTCAGCAACAACATGGTTATCTTCTTCAGCAGCATCATCATGGTTATCTTCTTCTTCTTTAGTAGGATGCACATCTTCAACAGCATGGTTATCTTCTTTTTTGGTAGTATGCACATCTTTTTCAACAACATAATTATCTTCTTCTTCTTCAGCAGCATGAATATCTTCTTCAACATCAGTATGCACATCTTCTTCTTCTTCAGTAGGATAAAAATCAACTTCAAATTCTTCTTCAGCAGGAATATCTTCTTCTTTAATATGCACATCTTCTTCAGCAGGAACATCTTCTTCTTCAATATGGACATCTACTTCTTCAGCAACATGATCTTCTTCTTCTTCATGGACTTCTTTTTCAACAAGCTTCAGATATATATGCATGTATCTTGAGTTGGGTAGACTGTTCAACATAACCATACAATCTTCACCGGCCTTTAGTGGCCTAACAGAAGCAATACACAATGCAACATCTGGCACTTTCCAGTAAACAACAAAAGGTCCAACTACGTCTAGCTTCTCAACCATGTCACATAATGAAAATATTGAGAATGTACCAGCATCAACAAAATCGAAATAGGCTTCAGACTTGAAGTTGTACTTCATCATTGGTGAAAACACAAAGTCTCATCCATAGTGAACCACAAAGTTATCATGTCTGACCCAAGCCCTGCACAATACACAATTTCAATAGTAAAAAATCATAAAATTGTTACTGTAAAATAGTCCACCATGCATTAGTAAAATAAAATTTTAGTGCGAAATGGTAAAAGAAACAGTACATATAAATGCATTGCCTTGAGTAGGTGAACTACATAAATGGTCAACATATTTAATCAATAGCCCACCAACAAAAGACAACAAAGACATATATATATATATATACATATATATATACATATATATATATACATATATATATACATATATATATATACATATATATATATATATATACACATACACATAATTACATGTCATCAAAGTATAATAGTAAATTATTCCCAATACAGACAACAAAGAAAGAATCTTGGCATAAAAGGCATAAAAAATGTGGACCAAATTCTTTCAATGCAATATAAAATGAATCTTAGCATAAAAAAAAACTTAAAGCGGGAAATATTCCTTTAAACTAAAGAACAAAACACTTTTACAGTTTCCATGCAGTAAAAAAACATATGTAACACCCGGGTTTAGGGGTCGGGTGAAAATAATATTTTAATATTATTTTGGGTTCGGTTTTACAATCTAGATAATAAAATATTTTCGCGGGCCTCGGGATTTCAAATATTTACAACTATGTTGGGCCTATCTCATGGGTCCAAAAATCCATGGACTTTAAAGAGATATGAGTTTTGGACTTTCATTAAGGGCATAGTGGTAAACACTATTTTTGGGTGAATTTAAAATAAAGCAAAAGATGAGCATGTGCTCATCTTCATCCTCCTCCCCATTTCCCATTTCTAACGTGAAAAGAGAGCTTCTCTTCACCTCACTCTTCCACCTCCTTTCTTCCTCATCCTTTGAGCTTTTTGAAAGGTAAATATAGTTTTGACTTGGCCTTGCTATCCTCTACATTTTAGTATTTTTAGATTTCACTAAAACCATGTATTTTACATTTGGGTTTTTCAAAGTTTAAAGCTAAAGGTTAAAGCTTTATGGGTTTTTACTAAAGCTTTTGATTTGTTATTGTTAGATATGATGTCCATGAATCAAATAGTCCAATATATATAGTTTTTAGAGTGTTTTAAATGAATTCCCGAATTTGGGTATAAATGGGGTTTTGGGTGAGATTTGTGGGTTGTTTTAGGTGGGAATTGATAGTCCAATGGTAGTACTATGGTTGGGGGTTGATTTGGGATCATTTGTGGGTGCAATGGGTGTTGGGAAAATGGATTTTGGAAGGGGTATTGGGGCTGTCCGAGATTGCAAAGTATGGGGTTTGGTCATGGCTTGCAACATTTTAAATTGTGATTGAGTTGTATTCCGGGTTGGTCTTTTGATGTTGGGCTGATTTGGAATTGTTTGAAATGTGTTAGAGGTTGTTTAGAAGCGGAAATTGGTGTTGGAGAAGCTTCGGGAAGAAATCCGGAAATTTGAGGGAGGTTGCTTGCTTGGCTTGGAGCTTGGAAGCTTAGGTGAGTGGTTAAATATTTTTAAAATGGTTTTGAGTATTTGGTTCAAGCATGTGAACCTAGAATGGGCTTGGTAAACCCACCTAGAGTTGGGATTAGAGGGGTAGCCTAATCCCAAGCTTTGATTAGAGACTTTGGTTGCACTCTTTAATGGTTGTATGTGCCTCGTGTTGAATTGTGATGGTGTTGATTATGTATATGTTGTATATATGTATGTTGAGGCGTGTTTGATGCATTGTTATATGCATGTGGATGATAGATATGATATGGTTATACACATGTGTAAAATATGATGTGATATGGTTGTTAATGATGTACATGTGGTGTTGACGTGTGAAATGATATTATGAGGTGTTTGTATGATCCGGGGATCATGATGAGTACATGCTAGGCATGAAAATGTGGTTTGTGCATGACGGTGAGTCATGGTGAGTACGTGCTAAGCACGGAAGTTATTATGAAATGATATTGTGAAAGATTATTGAAATGTGTAGTATTGGCACTAGTATGCTTGGGTACAAATTATCGATCATTAGGATGTTAGTGTGCACACATGAGTCTAAATTCGCGCGTGGCCTTGGTGGCGTTGAGTCACTAAGGAGGAGTACGGGTACGCCCGGAAATTGTATTTATATTAGTCGATGATGAGTGGAATCCCATCGACGGGGCGTGAGGATGAGTGGAATCCCCTCCGCGAGAAATGAGGCGTGAGGATGAGTGGAATCCCTTCCGCGTGAACGGTGATGAGTGTAATCCCACCTTCAGGTAATGATTGTGTTGTTGGATGTGAGTTCCAACGGTTATCCGCGTATTCGAGTCATAGCTAGGTGCCAATACGGATTGTGGTTTATGTTGCCAATATGTGATTAATTGTGAGCCGATGTGATTTGGGATGTGTTGCTAACATGGTTTAATATATGTGATTTCATGTGTTGTGGATTTAAACATGTTGAGCATGACATGATATTGATTATATGTTCATGCATCATTTATAATCATGGCTCGTGTGGATCGGAGGTAAGATCATGCATTTTATCTTGGTTGTAGCTCGTGCTTGGACCCTGCATTGTCGAGGTTTGTTTTACGAGCTTACCCTCACTAAGCTTTTATGCTTACGCTCTCTTTTGTTCGACAATGCAGATCAATAGCTTGTGGGTGGCAAGGGCAAGGAAAAGTCCCCAAGTGTTGCTATTGGTTAGCTCAATGTATAAATTTTAAACTATAGAATGTAATAGTAAGCAATGGGATAGGTGTTGTTGATTTGTGCTATTGTTGGTTGTTTAGGAGCATGTTTAGACTCCTTAATTATGTTGTTTTGATTGGCTTGTCGATGCTATGTTTGGATTGTAAACCATGCCTAAATTGCTTACCATGAATGTTAGCTATGTACCTTTTGAGGTTGCCTTTATGTTTGAGTGTTGGAGTATGAGACTTGAATGCTTAAATGTCTTCTTTGAGCAATTGCATGATTTTCTTGATGTATGTACATGTTGGGTGTTGGTATGGCTAAACAATGACCTTTAAATGTTGTATGAATGCTTGTTTGGGTCTAGGGAAGTCCTAAATTGCATCTAGGTCCGAGTCTTGCTTGTTTTAGCTGAGTTTGGGAGTTTTGCAGTGCAGGGGTATCGATACGGTTGGTCTCGTATCGATGCGGCCTTCTTGTTTCAGGCCTCGTGTATCGATACGCGAGGAGGAGTATCGATACCATTTTGGTCACTGAAGCTACTGTCCATTTTGGTATCGATACGGGTCTCTGGCGTATCGATACGGTCATCTTAGCGTTGACCGTGAGAAGTCAACCGTTGAGGAGAGTATCGATACACTCCTTGGGCGTATCGATACGGTCTCCACTGGTTGACTCTGACCAGTTGACCTAGTCAAGGGGTATCGATACACCCCATAGGTGTATCGATACCGCCTGCAGTTTAAGTCTAAAATTAGGCTGTTAAATGATGGTTTGGGTTCGTTTGATTGTCTCGTGTATGCTGTTTCGCTGTATGACCACTTAGGATTTAATACTCCTCTAGACAAGATAAAAAGGAAAAAAAATATAGGGTTGTTAACCGAGGGGGAACCTTAACGGGTTTCGCTTCGGTTTTCCCCGTGTGGCCCACTCGGACCGGTCATTCGGCCAGACCGGGACGAGAGGGTTACACTTGTTGGTATCAGAGCCTAAGGTTTCCGAGACCTTAGGCAGGTAAGTGAGGTAAGTTGTGTTTTATGATTGATATGCACGGTGGTTGCTTGCCATGCAAGCATGTTGCTTGTTATCCGTGTATGCTGGGATTTATGATTGTTTGATTGAGAATGCATGATGTTTGATCGTACGCATATGTTTGCTTGTTTAGCAAGTAAGCCTTGTTATATGCTTGGTTGAGCATGTATGTGTGTTGAATTGTTTGAATCATGTTTAGTAGAGTCTCATTGTTACTATTACATCGAAAAAGAGATTCTTAAATGAGGGAATCATACTTGAGCCACTTGGACCATTTCCTTTGCTAACCCAGTTTGTATGATTAATTTACTGTTGTTATTGTTGTTGATTTATTGCTCTTCGGTAAGTAGAAGTTGTGGTTTCTGAGAATGTAGGTGACAATGAGGAAGTTCGTTGCTATAGTTAGGGGAGTATGGTTGTACCGGAGTTGAGGTACAATTAGTTTGCTCGAGTCCGCGTGTATGTGAGTTGATTCTTGTTGGTGAGGGACGATGAGACCGATCCTGGTATTAGATGGAGCCAGAGTAGTATTGATGTTACAGTAGATAAGCCCTTGGTACAGTTTTGAGTCTGCCCCTTCTGATTGATTCTGAATCCGTATCTCCGACATTGTTAACAAGCATGCACGTTTGAATATGCCCGGGGAAGTGTTAGAGGTGGGTACGAGTACCTTAGTTCTTTTAGCGAGATCAGGATAGGGGTCTCGTGTGAGTAATCTAAAATTCAGAAGTGTTAGTTGGTGACCGTTGGGGTTCGGCCTATGATTTTAATGCAAGACAGTCGGTCAGTGTCCGTGAGTGGGAGCTAGTTTGTGTGATTGGGTCAGTGTACGTTGAGTTGTCTTCCAGCAAGTGAAAGAGATGAAGTCACTTCCGATACAGTTGAGCCGAGAAGGGAGTCTTGAGCTTTGACTCCAGGTTGTTTGGTAGGGGTAGAACAAGTCTAGCATGACTGTTTGTGTGTGATCATAATTAAATCTTGAAGTTACGAGATGCTCTAAGAACAGTTTAGAAGAGTCAGATTTTGTTGAAGAACCAGTTTGAAAACAAGAGGACCGAAGACTATCAGTTGTGTACATGTGAAGTTGCAATTTCCGCGGATACCTCCTTTTGTGTGAGCACATAAGAAATTAGATATCTTTGTTGAGACCTTAGATGTAGGGACACATGTGACCAGCCTTTTTGGGAGATAGTAGTGATCAGAAAGATGTACAGAAGATGTTTGTTGGTGGTTCAGAGTTACTAGTTCTAGTAGACGTGAAGTGATTGTCTTCCTACGGTTTTGATGTACCTTTTTGACATGGTTTGGCTTGTAGAGCATAAAGCTAGGATATACATTGAGACAAGGAGAGAGTTGCCTTGAAGTCGCAGATTTTTGTGAGACTGTAGTAGTAGGTGAGGATGTGAACTTCTTTTTGAATGATTGATCCAGCTTTAGAGGTCAAGGATTGGTTGAGTTTAGTCAACAGGCTTACTTAGCAATTGTGATGGATTTGATTTTGAATGAAGATTAAACCACAGAATGTTAGAATAGTTGTGTTTTCTTTTCCTAGAAGTGTTTGGAAGAATTGCCGGTTTACCTCTTGTTAGAGGAGAAGAGTTTGTTATTGAGACCGTTTTCGAGGTTGCTTCTGTTTTGTTTGTTCTGTAACTTATGAATCCCGGAAGAATTGAGAATGTTGAAGAATTAACTTCGAGACTTGTTAGACCTTAGATTCATTAGGCTTAGTACATCATCTCAGAGTTCTACAGTGTAATTTGTGTAGAAGAAAGAGTGGCGGTACGAGAATGTGTTCAGATTACATACAGTTGAAACAATTGACAGTGAATAGTTAGTATCCATTTCCGAGCGTCAGTGAATTGTTAATCAGTTGAGGTGTACTCTAGTCTTTTCAAGATTAATTGAGATTCGTTATTACCAGTTGGAAGTGAGAGAAGTTAAAGTATTGAAGACAACTTTTGGGGCAAGATGTGATCGCTTTGAGTTCCGAGTTATGCCGTCTTGTTTGACTAGTGTGTTAGTTACTTTTATAGAGATGTTGAGCAGAATAATTACCGAGTTCCTTGATCAGTTGTAGTAGTTCTCATAGATGACACATGGGTATATTCACGTACCGAAGAAGGCCATGACAAGCTTCGAAGTTAGTGTGGTAGATCCTTTTAGAGAATCAGTTGTATGCCAAGTTATGCAACGTAAACTCCAAGTTAAGGAAAATGTTCTCTTAGGACATGTAGATTAGCCGAGTGTATTAGAGCAAATCTTAAGTAGACATAGGAAGACGTGAGTTGGAAGAAATTGAAGATTGTGACAGGAATCTATAGTTTCCAGGTCTAGCAGTGTTACTATCGGGAGTTTGTAAATAGCCTTTCGAAGATAGCTGCTCTTTTGACAGATTGCTACAGAAGAATGTTTAGCTTGTGAGGTCAGATGCGAGACACTGAACCCTTGAGAAACCGAAAGAAACTTTGAAGAGAACTTCGACCTTGATCCAGCCTATACTAGTGAAAGAACTTGTGAACTGTAGTGATGTGTTACATGTAGGGTTAGGTTGTGTGCTTATGCAAGACAGAAGATTGTGACTTGTTCATCGAGTTAGTTGAGAGGCCGAGAGAGGAGTTATTCGGTACTAGACTTAGAGTTAATTACAACTGTATTTGCCTCGAAGACCTAGAGACAAAGCCGTATAGTAAGAAATGCACAGTGTATATGTACGTATCATCAGAACTTGGAATATTTGAAGACTTAGGAAGGGTTGAAAACTTGAACAACATAAAGTGTTAGAACTGCTTGAAGACTATAATATCAAGATTGAGTACCATCCGAAGATAGTCAACGTAATAACCAATGTTCCGAGCTATGTTGTTGATAGATTAGTAGTAGAGTTGCGAGATGTAATTGCCGAATTCAGTTTACCGAATGATAGTAGTTTTGTGGCCGAGTTCATGTTGAACCTACTTTGAGTCAGAATGTTTGAAGAGAAACAGTTGCAAGACAGATTCTTGACACCTCACGTGCAAGACATAGCGGAAGGAAGATCTTCAGAATACAGTTTCAGAGATGATAGAGTTTTGCATTTCAGAGACAGAATAGTTGTACAGATTGACATAGTGTTTTGAGACGTATTGTTTTGGCCGAAGCACACGGTAGTTCATTGGTATTGCATCTGAGTAGTATGAAGACGTATTGTGGGTTGAAGATGAATACTTCGGGATTGAGATGATGTGTGATGTGGTTCAGTATGAGGGTAAGTGTATAATTTGTCAGCATGTCAAGACCGAACGTCATTTTTCTTCTAGTTTGTTACATCCGTTGAAGGTTCTTAATGGAAGTGGGTAATAGGGATCCGAGATTTCAACTAGATCGTTTTCGAAGACGTCTGCATAGTGTTTGGTTAACTGATGAAGTCAGATGATCAGTCAGAGAAAGTCATCGGTCAAGTTTTTAAACAGTGCTGTATGAGTTTGTGAATCGGGCTAGATCTGTTGTTTATCTGTTGCGGTTACCACCAGAGTTAGAAAGAGGTTTGTGATGTGATGTGTGTATCTATTATTCGGGAATGTGAGCCAGATCTGTGTCGTGCTATGTTTGTTGAAGAGATTGAGTTGAGATTGAAATTGCGTGCAACGAAGAATCAGTTGAGATCTTAGCATCAGATATCTATTGATGTGTGGTAAGTCCACCGAGATTGGTTAGTGTGTTGTGGTGTGAAAGAAAGTGGGTTCCTGTCCGATAAATTTCGGGGACGAAATTTCCTTAAGTGGGGGAGAGTTGTAACACCCAGGTTTAGGGGTCGGGTGAAAATAATATTTTAATATTATTTTGGGTTCGGTTTTACAATCTAGATAATAAAATATTTTCGCGGGCCTCGGGATTTCAAATATTTACAACTATGTTGGGCCTATCTCATGGGTCCAAAAATCCATGGACTTTAAAGAGATATGAGTTTTAGACTTTCATTAAGGGCATAGTGGTAAACACTATTTTTGGGTGAATTTAAAATAAAGCAAAAGATGAGCATGTGCTCATCTTCATCCTCCTCCCCATTTCCCATTTCTAACGTGAAAAGAGAGCTTCTCTTCACCTCACTCTTCCACCTCCTTTCTTCCTCATCCTTTGAGCTTTTTGAAAGGTAAATATAGTTTTGACTTGGCCTTGCTATCCTCTACATTTTAGTATTTTTAGATTTCACTAAAACCATGTATTTTACATTTGGGGTTTTCAAAGTTTAAAGCTAAAGGTTAAAGCTTTATGGGTTTTTACTAAAGCTTTTGATTTGTTATTGTTAGATATGATGTCTATGAATCAAATGGTCCAATATATATAGTTTTTAAAGTGTTTTAAATGAATTCCCGAATTTGGGTATAAATGGGGTTTTTGGAGGGTTTTGGGTGAGTTTTGGGGGTTGTTTTAGGTGGGAATTGATAGTCCAATGGTAGTACTATGGTTAGGGGTTGATTTGGGATCATTTGTGGGTGCAATGGGTGTTGGGAACATGGATTTTGGAAGGGGTATTGGGGCTGTCCGAGATTGCAAAGTATGGGGTTTGGTCATGGCTTGCAACATTTTAAATTGCGATTGAGTTGTATTCCGGGTTGGTCTTTTGATGTTGGGCTGATTTGGAATTGTTTGAAATGTGTTAGAGGTTGTTTAGAAGCGGAAATTGGTGTTGGAGAAGCTTTGGGAAGAAATCCGGAAATTTGAGGGAGGTTGCTTGCTTGGCTTGGAGCTTGGAAGCTTAGGTGAGTGGTTAAATATTTTTAAAATGGTTTTGAGTATTTGGTTCAAGCATGTGAACCTAGGATGAGCTTGGTAAACCCACCTAGAGTTGGGATTGGAGGGGTAGCCTAATCCCAAGCTTTGATTAGAGACTTTGGTTGCACTCTTTAATGGTTGTATGTGGCTCGTGTTGAATTGTGATGGTGTTGATTATGTATATGTTGTATATATGTATGTTGAGGCGTGTTTGATGCATTGTTATATGCATGTGGATGATAGATATGATATGGTTATACACATGTGTAAAATATGATGTGATATGGTTGTTAATGATGTACATGTGGTGTTGACGTGTGAAATGATATTATGAGGTGTTTGTATGATCCAGGGATCATGGTGAGTACATGCTAGGCATGGAAATGTGGTTTGTGCATGACGGTGAGTCATGGTGAGTACGTGCTAAGCACGGAAGTTATTATGAAATGATATTGTGAAAGATTATTGAAATGTGTAGTATTGGCACTAGTATGCTTGGGTACAAATGATCGATCATTAGGATGTTAGTGTGCACACATGAGTCTAAATTCGCGCGTGGCCTTGGTGGCGTTGAGTCACCAAGGAGGAGTACGGGTACGCTCGGAAATTGTATTTATATTAGTCGATGATAAGTGGAATCCCATCGACGGGGCGTGAGGATGAGTGGAATCCCCTCCGCGAGAAATGAGGCGTGAGGATAAATTCGCGCGTGGCCTTGGTGGCGTTGAGTCACCAAGGAGGAGTACGGGTACGCCCAGAAATTGTATTTATATTAGTCGATGATGAGTGGAATCCCATCGACGGGGCGTGAGGATGAGTGGAATCCCCTCCGCGAGAAATGAGGCGTGAGGATGAGTGGAATCCCCTCCGCGTGAACGGTGATGAGTGTAATCCCACCGTCAGGTAATGGTTGTGTTGTTGGATGTGAGTTCCAACGGTTATCCGCGTATTCGAGTCATAGCTAGGTGCCAATACGGATTGTGTTTTATGTTGCCAATATGTGATTAATTGTGAGCCGATGTGATTTGGGATGTGTTGCTAACATGGTTTAATATATGTGATTTCATGTGTTGTGGATTTAAACATGTTGAGCATGACATGATATTGATTATATGTTCATGCATCATTTATAATCATGGCTCGTGTGGATCGGAGGTAAGATCATGCATTTTATCTTGGTTGTAGCTCGTGCTTGGACCCTGCATTGTCGAGGCTTGTTTTACGAGCTTACCCTCACTAAGCTTTTATGCTTACGCTCTCTTTTGTTCGACAATGCAGATCAATAGCTTGTGGGTGGCAAGGGCAAGGAAAGGTCCCCAAGTGTTGTTATTGGTTAGCTCAATGTATAAATTTTAAACTATAGAATGTAATAATAAGCAATGGGATAGGTGTTGTTGATTTGTGCTATTGTTGGTTGTTTAGGAGCATGTTTAGACTCCTTAATTATGTTGTTTTGATTGGCTTGTCGATGCTATGTTTGGATTGTAAACCATGCCTAAATTGCTTACCATGAATGTTAGCTATGTACCTTTTGAGGTTGCCTTTATGTTTGAGTGTTGGAGTATGAGACTTGAATGCTTAAATGTCTTCTTTGAGCAATTGCATGATTTTCTTGATGTATGTACATGTTGGGTGTTGGTATGGCTAAACAATGACCTTTAAATGTTGTATGAATGCTTGTTTGGGTCTAGGGAAGTCCTAAATTGCATCTAGGTCCGAGTCTTGTTCGTTTTAGCTGAGTTTGGGAGTTTTGCAGTGCAGGGGTATCGATACGGTTGGTCCCGTATCGATACAGCCTTCTTGTTTCAGGCCTCGTGTATCGATACGCGAGGAGGAGTATCGATACCATTTTGGTCACTGAAGCTACTGTCCATTTTGGTATCGATACGGGTCTCTGGCGTATCGATACGATCATCTTAGCATTGACCGTGAGAAGTCAACCGTTGGGGAGAGTATCGATACACTCCTTGGGCGTATCGATACGGTCTCCACTGGTTGACTCTGACCAGTTGACCTAGTCAAGTGGTATCGATACACCCCTTAGGTGTATCGATACCGCCTGCAATTTAAGTCTAAAATTGAGTTGTTAAATGATGGTTTGGGTTCGTTTGACTGTCTCGTGTATGCTGTTTCGCTGTATGACCACTTAGGATTTAATACTCCTCTAGACAAGATAAAAAGGAAAAAAAATATAGGGTTGTTAACCGAGGGGGAACCTTAACGGGTTTCGTTTCGGTTTTCCCCGTGTGGCCCACTCGGACCGGTCATTCGGCCAGACCGGGACGAGGGAGTTACAACTTAAATCCATGTAACTAATCCATGTAACTAAAGTCAAGTATTTATTAAAGTCTACTAAAGTCAAGTATTTGTTAAAGAAATATTCTACTGTAAAGTATACCAAAGTCAAGTATATTCTACTGCAAAGCAAACTAAAGTCAACTAAACATTCTAACTCATGTGCAAAACAAAGTCAACTCAACCTGAAACAACCTTAAATAATCTCATTAAACCCTAAAATTTCAATGTCTAGATAAAATCAAAATAATCGCATAAAATTAATTTAAACAAACTGAAACAAGAAGATTAGCCATTTAACAGACCTATACCCTAAACCCTCAATAAAACCCTAAACCTACTTTTGCAATACATGAAACAGTTCGGAAAAACGAATAAAAAGTACGAAAAAATCATACCATACACCACTTTTTTCTCTCTTGATTTTCGAAGTCGCCATCGAACCATTTTTTAAAATCTTACAAAAAAATAAAAAAGATAGAGTTACAAGTGATAACTATTACTAAAACCAATTCAAAATAGGAGATAAAATTTATTCCCTTCATTATTTACCTTGAGTTTTCAAAGATTACTTCTCTAAGCCCTAAAACCACTCAGATTCCACAGAGAAACGAAAGAGAAGAAAGTAACTTTTGGTGTTTTGATTTTTCTTTAATCAGGATTGCACAGAGAAACGAAAGAGATTACTTCTCTAACCCTTCATTTTCTTTTTACCCCTTTTAAAAATAATCATTAATTAACATATTACACGTGGATTTTTTTTATTTTTTAACGGGCCATGTTAGCTACCCGTTAGCCAAGTAACGAAGACTAACGGTCGGGTGCCAAAATATAAACGTTTGGAAACGTAAGTGACCATAATACTCTTTTTTGAATTTTGGTGACCAAAATAGAACACACCCTAAATGAAAGGGACCATTGGTGAAGATTACCCATTTGATTGGTTTTCAGGTTTAGTTTGATACTTGAATTCTAATTAAATACATGAATTTGATTTCTTGATTTAAATTGATATTTAAACTTGACAATTTGATTTATTTATTTTATCTATGCAAGTATGGTTATATTCATGAAGTAATCGTACAAGATATTATCAAGGGTCTCGTGAAAAGCCTTCATAAACTTAATCGGAGGAAAGGGGTACCCGTGATAATAAAGAAAAGGCCTTAACACGAATAAAGAACGAAAACTACACTCAATACACGAATCAACAAACAAACAAAAAAATAAACACACATGAGCTTGCTCAGACCCCAACACATCTTATTAAACGAATTGCCCAAAACTTGCTAACCAACGAACCATTATTTTTCGAACTCAAAAATAAATTATTTATAAATTTACCAATTAATTGTACATTTGAAATAAAAATATTTATGTTTGATAAAAATTTAAAATTATTCGAACTCCACCCATCTAAACGGATCTAAAATTGAAACAATTTAATTTGAATCAATAAATCAAATTTAGGTATCAATTTGATTTAAGAAATCAAGTTCACGCAACTAATTGGACCAAAAGATAGTAAATAATAGGCTAAAGGGTATATTTTTCCCTCGAGTTCGACCCAAATTAGCAATGTCACCCTTTGCGCGAAAATGCGTTTAATTAGGTCCTCCAGCTCGCACAATGTAGTAAATTAGCCCCTTGACCATTGTTGGCCGTTACGGTTCTGACATGGCAGTCAACTGTGCTGACATGGGGGTCAACGATGCTGACGTGACAGTGCATGTGTGTTGGTGACGTGGCAGAGGGGGCTGAATTGATTTTTAAACCGAATTCGATGTCATAATTGAATTTTTGCCGAGTTCAGGGGCATAATTCATTTTAATTGAAAGTTCGATAACTTACTTAATCTTGAAGCTAAAATAATAATAAATTACTAAAAAATTAAAAATATTTAAATACTCACAAAATATTAAAAATAAAAATACTATAATGAATTTAAAAAAATAAGTAAAAACATAAAATTAAAAATATGGAAATTTATAAATTTAAAAACTCAAAATTTTAAAATATTTATAAACTATCGGGAAAATATTCAATTATTTCTGACTATGCTAAGCCTACTAATATTCCTTGAGCAAATGGAATCACCTTTGTATTAAAGTAGAAAAAACAAAAATTTTCCTTCGTTTTCTACCTTAAATATTAATGAGTATCAATTTGATGTAGAAAAGCGAAAGAAAAATTGAGTTTTATTGTTACTTTAATACTAGGTTAATTCCAGTGAAAATTTGTTTAACGAATGGTAATACTCAAACTGACGAAGTCAAAGACTTTTTTGATGAAAGTGTTCGATTTTTATTACTTTATAAATATTTTTAATTTTTTATATTTATATTTTATCATTTTTAATCTCAAATACATTTTAATTTTAATATTAGTTTTATTTTCAATATTTTTTAAATATTTTATTTAGTTTTATTAAGTTTATTGATTTTTTAAATTAAAGAATATTTTGATTTTTTGTGAGAGTTTTCACTTTGCTTATTTTAAAATTATTAGGAACCCAAAGGATATTTACATCAATTTGTTACTCGATTTTTATATATTCTATTTCTAAAAGTTCAACTTGAAAAACCAAATTATTTATTTAATTTTATTCAAAAATTAAATAAATAAATTAAATTAACTTAAAATTTAAACAAATTATTTGTTTGTTTTTAAAATTTTAATAATTTCTTAAATTCTTATTTTTTGCTTAAATATTAAATAAGTTATCAAACTTTCAATTAAAATGAATTATGTCCTTGAACTCGACAAAAAATTCAATTATTCCGTCGAATTCGATTTAAAAAATCAATTCAGCCCCTCTGTCACGTCATCATCACACATGCACTGCCATGTCAATATCATGGACCGCCACGTCAGCACTGTAACGGTCAACGTTAGTCAAGGAGCTAATTTGCTGCAATGTGCGAACTAGAGGACCTAATTGAACGCAATTTCGCATGAGGTTCAATATTACTAATTTGAGTCGAACTCAGGGGCAAAATAACCCCTTTAGCCTAAATAATAAATTGAACCTAAAAGCGAAGTTAAACTTTCAAGTAAAAAACGAAATTAAAATATGGAAAAACTATATGGGTGGTCAACCAATTATCACCATTTTTCTATTTTGATCACTCAACTAAATTTTTCGTCAAAATCATCCCTAACGTTTCGTTATCATTTTGGTCACCGACCATTAAATATTTAATAAAAATTGTGACATGGCATAGTTTAATAACAATTTTAGTCCCTAAAATTATTATATTATATCAAATTAATCATAATACGAAATAACTTATCAAATATTTAGACTAAACCCTCAAATTTCCATCCTCTTTCTTCTTCCGCTGCAACACTACTATAAAAATGTAGCTTTTATAAAGCTTTTTATGCAATATGTGGCATCTTCTTCCAAAACACCCATTTTGCCTATTTACAAGCATGAAACTCATGATAGGGGGAGAGTAGTTTTCTTTTGGTTCGTCTCTACCTCTCTTCGCATCAACATTGGTCCCTTAACCTCAACACCTATCATGTGTTTCATGCCTGTAAAATAGGCAAAATGGGTGCTTTGGAAGGAGATGCCACGTATTGCATCAAAAACTTTTTAAAAGCTACATTTTTATAGAAGTGTTGCAGAGGAAAAAGAAAGGGGTGAAGAATTTGGGGTTTAGTTCAAATATTTGATGAGCTATTTTGTATTAAGATTAAATTGATATAATATAATAATTTTAAGGACTAAAATTGTTATTAAATCAGGTCATGTCATAATTTTCGTAAAAAAATATTTAACAGTCGGTGACTAAAACGATAACGAAACAAAATGTTAGTGATAGTTTTGACAAAAAAATTAGATAAGTGACCAAAACAGGAAAAAGGGTGATAGTTGGGTGACCACTCGTATAGTTTTTCCTTAAAATATTTAATTAAATAAAAAAAATCAGATACTAAATTAAATTTTAAAACTAAATTCAAATACCAAAATATATAATTAAAAAAAAACTCCTAGACATCCAAATGCATATAAATGTATATTTCAGAAGATAACAAGGCTGTCAATGGGCCCACATTTCGTTGAAAGCCATTAAAAACCTACTGCATAAGAAAAACATGCACTTGAGAGATGGGGTCCATTCAATAAAATTTTTGTTCGGATTTTTAGAGAGCGAGGTGAGTTGGATGGACGTACTGAGTAGGGAAAGAACATAAACTTTTTGTCCTTTTAAATGTTTATATTTATGTTTTTATATTAAAGATAATATGTTTAGAGTTTAAGATTAAAATGTAGAGTTAAAGTTTATGACTATAGTATAAGATATATGGTTTAATTTTTAAGGTTTAAAATTTAAAAATTAAGATAATGATTTAAGATTTAGTTTTTAGTGTTAGAGCGTTAATAAAAACAAAAAATAAAGAATTTTGTGTACGAGGGCGAGTGAGGTTGGGTTGGTACGTACTGAATTAAATATTTATATATTATATTTCTCAAATGAACTTAGAATCACATTTTTTGAATATAATTTAGAATCACATTTAAATTGTATAAAACAATATATAAATTGAAATGCAACAAAAATAAGTTTTTCGGAAATCAAAACAGGATGCGATAAAAATAACTTGAAAATAAAATTAATATATGATTAATAAGATCATCCCAAGAAATAAATAATTTAAAGAATATGAATGAATTCACGAATAATCATATATATTGATTCATTTAAATATAAAATACTTATTTATTTATTTATTTCTCTAAATTGATCAATGAATTAACGTGTAGACCAACATTTCTAAAACATAGTCCATATTATATATTGAATTAAAAATATAAAATTACTATAAAATTATTACTATAAAAGTTGTTTTAATATTTTAAAAATAATCTTGTTATAAATAATAAACTTGAGCACAAATATTCTTTTTAAAAAATTGAAATTACTGTAACAAATTGTGCAAAACATTAGTGTTTGGACCTTTGTTATATTTGAGGGGTTTAGAGTGTGTTGAAAAATTCGGACGGTGAGAAATATTTTTTTAAAGAAGACATGCAACATAATTCGAAGCTAGTTTCAATATATAATTATTGGATAAGATTGAAGCATTAGAATAACAAATTTTTGAATTGAGTTTTGTTGATTTTGAATAAGTTTTGTTGAAGACTCACACAACATGAAGAAAGATAAGAGAAATATAAATTTTTTCGCAAATGACGAAGACGATCATAAAAGTTTAGGGTTTTTGCAAAAGGAAAAATGATAATTATTGTGTCATCACGTTGTTGTTGTTTTAATGGTCCAGTAATAAAAATTAATTTGAAACATTTAGCGAAAAAATAATTTATTTTTATAATTTAGAGACCAAAAATAAACAATACCTAAAATTCATTGACAAATGATTTGGTTCACCCTAAAACTTATAAATTGAAATTAAAAGAACTTGTACGGGATAAGCAATCGGGCAAGTAATTGCTTAGACTTTTCCTACTTAGGGGGGATTATTTAGTATAATTTATACAAAAGCTTCCAAGTTATGCTTTTTCTTGTAATGTTTTATAACTATTGTGTTTGTTGGGTTTTTAGTTGTATTTCTTTTAGTATTAATTTAGTGTGATATCATGTAGTTTTTTTTTAGTATTTTGACTAGAGATATACTTTGTAGACAAATTATTTAAATTTTGATTTTTTTAGAGATAACAATATTTTTTTTATTTGGACCACTCAGAATTTTTTTTGGTAAAGTACATGATCATTTTATGGTTCATGTTTAAGCTCGGAGTCTCCCCATATGAGAGCAATGTGTCATACCATCGCACTCAACCGTTGTTGGTTACTCAGAAAGTTTTCTTAGTAACAATTTTAATTATAATATATATAAAAATCAATATAAAAAACAAAATAATCATTAATCTATTAACAAACTATTAATATTGTTATGAATTTTTAGTATATTAGAATCGTTGTTATGAAAAAATGCATATTTAAATCAATAAAAAATAAATTTAATAATAAAAATATTTTATTCAAAAGTCAATTTTCGGTTAGAATTGTTATTATCATAATTTTTAATTAAATAAAGAGGTATTGCATTTTCAAGTAAATGTTGGGATTCAAACTCATGCAACATGAGATAATATGAGTATTTTTTTTGCCACTCAACTAATTAGTAGATCTCTTATCATAATTTTTTTTCATATTACAAAACTATTAATTTAATCTTAAATTTTGTGCTCACCCCTTGTTGTCCCAGTTGTAAAGGATGATATAATTCATCCAGGTGACCCGGGTCCGAGCACCAGTTCTGCACGGTGTGTGTGCCTTATTAAAAAAAGACTAAAAAAGTTGAATATATGCTACCCTTATATGACACCAGCATATTAAAAAAAATCTTAAAATTTGTGAAGAGAACCTTTAATTTCAATGGAAAAGAATATGATGTTTATTCTTGGAGAGCTCAACAATGGCGGATGCACGTTAAAGGTTGGATGCGCCTGTGCCTACCCTAACCTTTTCAAAGTTTATACATCTAACTTTAATTTTCGTAATTTTTATAAAATAGTCCTTTAATTTTATGACTTGTGCTCACCCTGAAATTTTGAGATTTTTATAATTTGTGTCCACACTTAAAAAATTCCGGATCCGCTACTGGACCTGAGTTCGAGCAACTTTGTCTTCAAGATATGAGTCTTATCAGAGAATTTAAAAAAATATGAAAAAATGCTAACTTATAATCAAAATCAGGGGCTGCCCTAAACACCTTTGGAGGGTTTAAATTCTAGCAATGGAATTATGTTTGTTGTCCAATCTCCACTGCTACACCCACCACCAAGTAAGTAACCTTCCTTATCAGCATACACTAATCACTCTTTATATTGGTCAAAATGTTTATCATGTGATTTTGGGTTCGATTCTTAACCCTTGCATTTGCTTCTTTTCGTTAAGAAGCATTGGCTCTATACCAATTAGATGATCTGTTAGTGGATTAAATATATTAAATTAATAGAAAAAATGGTGACGAATGTCATCGTGTGAATAGAAGATTAAATTTATTATATTCAATTAAAATTATTATTAAATTAATAAATTATATAAGTAAAAAAATCAAATGTATAATTAAATAACTTTTTATTAATTGTCACGTCACTCTCGTCGATAGGCTTTAACGGAAGATAACTTAATTATGACTACTTAAAATTTTAAATAGTTAAGTGATTATAATAACATAATTAAAAGTATGATGATCATATTAAAACTACTCTCATAATTAAGTGCTGATTTAAGTAGTTTACATATATTTAAATCAAACTTTAATAGATTTTTGATCAAGAAACTTTAATAGATTTTTGAATGCCTATTTTTTTTCTTTTTTAATAGGAATGCCTAATTCTAATAATGGAGAAGGATACAGCATCTAATTCACCGGTAATAGTTACAATATCTATGTACGAGCCGTTTGTATCCAATACGGTCAAAAGCATGAAACGTAAAAATAGTAAAGCCAATTAAAATGCAATAAAAGTGACATGTCCTCCTTTTATTGATTTCGCCACGGAGTTCGGACCCACACTTTCCTCACTTCGTCCACAAAATATCCCAAACGCATTAAAACCCCCAGTTTTACTTCCCTTCCAAAACCATAACTTCCCATAGCAGCTTCGAATGACGAAGCTCACCCAATCAAAAACCCCCACGTGGAACTCACCTAATAAAAGAGCGAGTACAATGTACTCCCATACTCGAGAGCGTGACCTAGAAATCACCATTTTCTGTGTGCCATTCACTTTCTAACTCCTTTTGTTACTTCCTTAAAAGCCCCTGCAAGTCTCATCTATAAAACGCACCCGAAGAAAGGAAGAAAGCAAAACATTAAGGAGCTGCGATAATGGCAAGGAGCGTTTGCGTTTGGTTTGTTTTGGCCGTAATCGTGTTCTCTTCATCGGCGATTTCCGCCGAAGACGGCGGCGAATCGGAAGAGAAAGAGTTCGTTTTGACTTTGGATCACTCCAATTTTACTGACATTGTTAGTAAGCACGATTTTCTCGTCGTCGAATTTTACGCTCCTTGGTAAGCTTTTCCATTCTCTCACCCCCTAAATATTTGCTTACATGTTTTTCGATCTTGTTTTGGCTTCTTTTTTGTTTTCTAAAATAAGGAAATTGTTGTCTTGAATTGCATGCAATGGTATTAGTAGACGGTTTAGAATTGAAGGACTTTGGCTTAGTCTTATAGGTTTTGAAATGGCGATGCTGAATTAGATATAATTAGTTTTCCGATGTTTGTTTCTGGTGCATTTTTGTTTGAGAATTTCCGTTTGAGTAATCAAGAATTGAGATCAGTGATTTATCTTAGGATTGCTTGATTAATCATCTTTCCTTTTGTTATCAGGTGCGGTCACTGTAAGAATCTTGCTCCTGAGGTAAACAAGATTGGATTTTCCTAATAGTATTTGTATTTTGTTGATTATTCATATGTTTAATTGGCTGCTAACGATCAAACTTTTTGTTTGTTGTCTAGTATGAGAAAGCAGCATCTATATTGAGTAAACACGACCCTCCAGTTTTTCTAGCTAAAGTCGATGCCGATGAGGAAGCAAACAGAGATTTAGCAACTCAATATGAAGTCAGGGGTTATCCTACACTCAAAATTTTGAGAAATGGAGGAAAGAACGTTCAAGAATACAAAGGTCCACGTGAAGCTGATGGTATCGTGGAGTATGTAAGGAAACAGAGCGGTCCAGCTTCTGCTGAAATCAAGTCTGCTGAAGATGCCACTAACGTTATTGGTGACAAGAAGATTGTAGTTGTAAGCTCTCTGATAAATCTTTGCTCTTCTGTTTTCATTGGTTTTTCATGGCAAAGTTTAGCTAAGATGGTATGTATTTATGTTTGTTTTTAGGTTGGGGTGTTTCCAAAGTTTTCTGGTGAAGAGTTTGATAGCTATATGGAACTTGCTGAGAAATTACGTTCTGATTATGATTTTGGTCATACTTTGGATGCTAAACACCTCCCCCGTGGTGACTCATCGGTTGCTGGCCCTCTGGTCAGACTTTTCAAGCCTTTTGATGAACTCTTTGTTGACTCTAAGGTAACTGGAATGTTGAATGTATTCTATATCACCATTCAAATGCAACTTAATTTAAAGTTTTGTGGTTGGGTACCTTTGTACCATTTTATTTATAGTTGGCTATTTTACAGAAGCTTGTTGCTTTCAGGATTTTAAACTGGAAACACTAGAGAAGTTTATTGAAGAATCTAGCATTCCTCTTGTGACACTGTTTAACAGTGACCAAAGCAATCAACCCTTTGTTGTCAAGTTCTATAACAGTCTCAATGTGAAGGTAAATTCGACGGTCAGAAATTTCATTCTTTTTATTACTTGGTTCTTGTATCTAGCATTCAACCCTTTCTTGTACCTAGTGAAGCGATATCTTGGTCTTCAACTCTTTTCATGTTTTCTAAACATACATCCTTTAAGTGCATATACTAATATGACTTTTGAATCTGTAGGCTATGTTGTTTGCTAATTTGAGCACTGAAGGTATTGATTCATTGAAATCAAAATATCGTGAAGTCGCGGAGCAATACAAAGAACAGGGCATTAGTTTTCTTTTGGGAGATGTTGAGGTTAGCGGAGCTGCGTTCCAGGTTAGGATCTACTCAAATATGGAAGAATGTTTATTGTATAATTTGTATTTTTTTACTTTAGTCTTAATTTTTTTCTTTTTCTTTTGGTTGGAAAACAGTATTTTGGTGTTGAAGAAAGCCAAGTACCTCTAATCATCATTATGGATAATGATGGAAAGAAGTTTTTCAAACCTAATTTGAAGGCTGATGACATTGCACCATTTGTGAAGGACTACAAGGTAATTTCTGCACTACTTTTAATGTATTGGTCATCAGTGCAATGAATTTGGTGAAGGGTACCAATCAAAGTATGGTATGCACTCCATCAGTGATTGTTTTCTGTTTTGCTCACTAAAGTACTCTTCTGTAGGAAGGAAAAGTTGCACCATTTGTGAAGTCTGAACCTATTCCCAAGGAGAATAATGAGCCTGTGAAAGTGGTGGTTGCTGAAACCCTTCAAGACATGGTTTTCAAATCTGGGAAAAATGGTGCGTCCGACAAGTAGTTTGAAGCTATGATGGATGCTTAGAATTTTATGAACCCTTATTGGTAGTCATGGTTTTAATGAGTTTCTACTTAATGGAAACTAAGACGGATTCTTAGATTTTGGTATATATTATCTTATCAGCTTTGAATTTGGAATAGGTTGATCTTTTGCCTGTAGTTTGTGAACGTTGGGGCCCCATACTTTGAAAATTCTATTCATGCATCCACCTTATGGGATTATAAAATCACATGAAGCTATTAATTATGCAGTTCTGCTCGAGTTTTATGCCCCTTGGTGTGGACATTGCCAAAAATTGGCACCAATCTTGGATGAAGTAGCTGTCCATTACGAAAATGATGCCGATGTTATGATTGCGAAATTTGTAAGTTCTTAGTTAGTCTCATTGGTTTTTAGGGTCTATATTCCTCTCTATCACTATTATATATATATATATATATATATATATATATATTGGATGCGAAGGTTTCTGATCCGTAGGCTTGTTTTGTAGGATGCAACAGCAAATGATATATTGGATGCGAACTTTGATGTGAAAGGTTTCCCAACTGTTTACTTCAGATCGGTTAACGGGGATATAACCTCATACGAGGGTGATAGGACCAAAGAAGACATCATCGACTTCATCGAAAAGAACAGGCACAAAACTGTCCATCAAGAGTCGGCCAAAGAAGACGTCATCGAAGAGAACAGGGACAATACTGTCTATCAAGATTCGGCCAAAGATGAGCTTTGAAAGAGGGTAAGTTACTCTTTTTTTTTCATTTTCTAAAATATTTCTGTGAGTACATTATAAATTTGATGCAAAGCAGTACACTATGTTTGAATCGGTATTAAACGAAGGGTTGTCCGGAATCAAATTCGAGATGATCTCATTTTAATGCTGGAATTGTTTGATATCATTTTTTGCAGGAGTTGAACACAAGCATACCAAGTGCCCAGTGGTTACATAGAAGAACCACAATGGAGTTAAGTCTAAGTGATGCCCAGATTTTCCGCCCTCCCTCTCTAGTCTCTAATCCTGTAGTTCAGTGTATCCCTTTTTTTGGTTTAATTTAAGAATCTGTGTCGATGAATAATGCAGGATGTGTAGCTTAATACCATGTTTATGAGTTTATGGAATTACAGATTCAACTACATGAAAATGGTTTTGAGTTTTGACTTTTTAAAAATAAATGGATATCGTAACATGAAGATGGAATAAATACATAAGCCTGTTGAAGTTATTAAAACTCATATAAATACAACTTAGTACTTGAAACTGATTTGTCTGTTGAAAATTGAGGTGAATGATGACCTGTTTTGAACCCAAAGTAATTTTAAACTCAAGTTGGTTGAATTACACTATGATCTAAAATCATAATTCAAATATTAATTTATGCTATATTGATGATTTAACATGTTAGTCTAATCTTAAATTTTAATCAAAATATTTAAGTCATGTTTGACAATTAACATATAATTGATAATATTAGCGGATAACTAATAGCTGATAGTTGTTTGATTATTTGAACAAGTAAAATGACATATAAGGATATGATTATATTCTATATTTGTTTGAGTGATTGATTAATTATTAATATTTTGTATCTATTAATATTAATTAGATTGTGAAAATTAATTTTTAATATAGTATATAGGAAAGATGTACATATTTTTTTTTTTTAAATATGATTTTTTAATATAATTTTAATAATTATTAAATTTGATGTATATATTAATTTTTTATTTATGAAATTATATTTTAAATATAATTTTATTAATTATTAAATTTATATGTATTTATTAGTTTATATATTAATTTCTTATTTATGAAATTATTTTTTAATTTTATTAGTTATTTAAATTTATATTATTTAAAGAATTTTTTATAATTATTAAGGACAAAATAATTTTTACAAGTTTTTTTATTAAAACTTTTAACTTAAAAATATTTTTCTATGAGCTTTTTCAAAATGAGAGGTTTCACCTCAATCCGTTATTGGATGAGTCTACCACGTGCGACGAACACCGATGAACACCACTAATGATGAACATTGTTGAACACTATTAAATTAATTAATAAAAATTTAAAATTTTAAGGACCCATCAAATAATTAATAATTATTTTTAAAAAAATCAATTAAATTATTTTATATATATTGAAATTTTATTTTTTAATAAGGGTAAACTATATATTTAGTACCTAACCTATTTCCATATTTCTATTGAACCCCCATTATTTAAATATTATTTCAAATTGACCCTATTCTTTATAAAAAAAAATTTAACCCTTAACCCTCAACCTAAAACCCTAAACTATTAAACTTTAACCCTTAAACTCTTAAATCTATACCCAGAAGAGGTAATAGAGGAAATTTAGACTGCTGAGTACGCACATCAACCAGTAGAACCTCTCTAGGTGGTAGTGATTCAAGTTGCTCCCCGAAAGCCACGATGTGTGTCGAAAGATGCTGGTCAATGTCTCAGATTTGTATAATCATCAACAATGCAGGTGTGTTGATCGTGTATTTGATCATCATCGGCGATGTTATGTCGGGTTCGCTTCATCATCATCATCATGGAGTTTTGGATCAATGGTTAGGCCATGGTTTTTGGGACCATAGGAAGATATTGGTGTTGGTCATCATGGTGCTGTTCCTTGCACCACTCTGTTCATTAAAGAGAATCAGTTCGTTGAGCATTACTTCGGTTGCATCGGTTGTGTTGGTCATCATGGTTTAGGTATATGTATAAGAGTTTAAGGGTTTAAGGTTTAATAGTTTAGGGTTTTAGGTTGAGGGTTAAATTATTTTTTATAAAGAATAGGGTCAAATTGAAATAATAATTAAATAACGAAGGTTCAATAGAAATAAGAAAATAGGCGAGGTATTAAATATATAATTTACCCTTATTAAAAAAATAAAATTTTAATATATATATAAAATAATTTAATTAAACTTTTTAAAGTAATTATTAATTATTTGATGGGTCCTTGAAATTTTAAATCTTTATTAATTAATTTAATGGTGTTCAACAATGTTCATCATTAGTGATGTTCATCGATGTTCGTCGCACGTTGTAGAATTTTCCATCCGTTATTACAATCCTCTATTTATCAAATATTTAGATTAACAAATTTGACTACTCAAACCTCTAAAAGTACTTTAAACTTCTAATTTTGGTTCAAAAAGCTATTTAACAAACATGGCTTAGTACTTCTGAATTTTATTTAACTGTGATACTATCAAAACTTTTAAGAATATAAAAGTTCTTACGTAAAACAAATATAAACATTTGTAAAAAAATATTGATTTTAAATATATATATATATATATATATATATATATATATTAAATATGTACACAATTTAATTCATTTGAAGGGGGAAAAAACTTTTCCTTACATGATTATATTAACATGGTTGCAAAAAAATGGATTCTAAATCTTATCATTATTCTCTTATCAGAATATATATAATTTTGATATTATGTTTTGAAATCAAATTTTTAAAATTTGTTGTGAATAAAATAAATAAGAACAAGAATAAGAACAAGAAGAACAAAGAGATGAGAGAAAGAGAGAGATTTGTATTATTCTTAAATATAGAATTGTATACAATGCCTTCAATGAATCATCTATTTATAAGCATAAGAAGTACATAATACATTAAACTCTAATTCATAGAGATAATATTCCTAATAATAAATAAATCAAACTCCTTTGATAAAGTTCTAATCATGATAGACATCCACATAGATAAATATTCATAACACTCCCCCTTGGATGTCTATGAAGATAATGTGCCTCGTTAAAACCTTACTAAGATAAAAACTCAGTGGGAAAAAAAATTCTTTAGTGAAGGAAAAAGAGTACACACATATTTGATACGCATAACATGTTGCCTCATTAAAAACCTTACCAGGAAAACCCATTGGGACAAAACCTCGGTTAAGGGAAAAAGAGTGCAACGCGTATTTACTCCCCCTCATGCAAACATCACAGAAGATCTTTGAATCTTCATAATTTAATCTTGAATATCATTTTTCTAAAGATCGTGAGGGATGAAATTTTAGAGTAATATGTTCCATGATGTATCCACTTTCAAACTGAGATAAACATCTTGCATTATCTTTACACAAGATAGCTTTTATCATATCTTGTAAAAGTAAATCTACATATCTTTTGGATATGTTGGGTCAATGGTCTTAGCCAAACACATTTTTTTGGCTTGCCTCGTTCATAACAATTATTTCTACGACATTTGAGGAGGCATCAAAGAATGTTTGAAGATCTAAATGTAATGATCTTTGTATAATCATAGATATTTCTTGACCAACTAATATATAGTGCTTCAAGACCAAGAAAAAATATAATTATCTTTATTCACATCCAATAATCTTACAACTATTGGGATACTCAATAGATATGCTCTATTCATATTGAATCTTCTTTAAGATTCTTTCAGCTTATGTCTATTCATAGACAAAAGAAATATATAAAAATGTTCGATCTGCATGTCGAGATAAACTTGATGTCAAGATTCAAGTACTTGTATTGAAAGTACTTCATGAGTTTCCAATTTGAAGCTCTTTAGGAGTTCTAAAATTATCATAATGGATCTTGATCCAAACTCCTTTATAAAATACATAAGAAAATCTGATCATTCTTATAGTATTTTCTCAATTAGTATTCACTAAGGCGATTATACCAAATGCGCCAAAATATTCATGAGACATGTCTAAATAAATTTCCTTAGAAATTTCCAAATGCTTATAGCATTTTAGATCCTTCAAGGATAAATATGGATCCACAAATAATTAGACGCATGTAAAATTTTCATAACTGCCAACGTAATTGCATCCACCATGAAGTAATTAAAACTTTTTATAAATCATAGTTCAAGTCGTATTTACGACTACTTATTTGTGCCTCACTTGCATTACACCTTTAGGTGTTTGGACTGCTGGTCCAAATACTTCTATTTTAGAAGTTCAAAGCGTCTTTCAACATCGGCCAATTCAATATCTATACTTCTGGATAGATTTTATACAAGATCCTCGATTTCTTTCTTTACTTCTATAGAAGTATTTTATGTAGAATTGTTTGTAAAATCGTTGTCGACAACTTTCCAATTTTCTGGTTCCATTCTCGTAATGACATAACTCATCGAGATCTCTTCAAGATTTCAATCTTTATTTCAGGTACCTGAAACTCTTCTAGAGTTTTATTATTTGTTATGTCTTGGGTCTCTTCAAGAGCACCCGCCTCCAATATATGACCATCTCATATTACTTTCTATTTACGAGAATTTTGATCATTGGAACCATTTCAACTATCATGCTTCAGACATGATTTACATTCTCTCGCTCTAACATGTAATTTAAACTTAAAGCGTTTCAGCTGGTATATGAGACTTAATTACTCTCATTGGGTCAGTAAATATGTCTGGCAGTTGACATGTAATAACATGAATTATCTTATGAACTTCTAGTTCATATACGAGGATCTAGATGATAATTCATTTTCCTCTATCCAGCTGATTATTATCTCCCCCTGATGTTGAGAAAAATCATGTCATAAATGATTCTCCAATTAATGTTTAAGAATTTAAACATAAAAGGAGACTCGTACTCAATATATATTCTCAACCCTTTTTATTTACCCATTTTGTGCGTTGTGGTGGAGCAATTCATATCGCACATTCAAAAATCATAAAATGGGAAATGTATGGTTTCTGACCAAAAACCAATCATAACAGGGAGTTTATTATAACTCGTTGGCTTGATGCATATAAGTGTTGCTATATGGAAACACCATATAAATAATAACTCTTTTGTTCTCATAGTTTAGCTATTAAATAGGAGGCATTCAATTGAAATTTTGCTAAACTATATTTTTCATAATCAATAGGCTTTGTAACAACTGATATAGCCTAAAATATAAACCCACTAGTTTTTCAAGACGAATAGTCTAACTGCATAATCTGAATCTTTTAGAATCAATCTCACAGACTTCTGGTTGTAAGTCGATAAAACAATGTAGACACATCTACTAAAATCATATAAAACTTTCCACATTTGTGGATATATGGGCCCATATTTCGTTCAGATGTGCAAGACATACAGTCTTAACTTCAGTACAAGAACTTTAAGTTCTAATTCTTTTGGTAAGTGGGATCATATATATCTTTTAAGAACAAACAACACAAGAACTTCAGGTTCTTTTAGTAAGTGGAATTAATCAATTCCTTTAAGTAACACAAGAACTTCACGTTCTTTAATAAGTGGAATTTAATCCATTCCTTTGAGAATAAGCACTACAAGAACTACAGGTTCTTTTAATACACGTGCATGTAAATCTCAATAATTTCTGCACCATTATTGTTCAGGATGGTCTAACCGATCATGCCAACTATATATATATGTGTATATATCTCTGAATTTGTAAACTCCTTGTTTACCATAACATGTAATTCAATCTCACTCGTACATGTCTAGTACGACCATCAAAATCGTTCCTTTAAATAGGAATATATTTAGCTCTTTCGGAGCTTTCAATTGAAATTATCTTTTGGTAGCAATATATAGCTCTTCTAGAGCTTTCAACTGACTTTTTGGCTACCAAAACTTATATCCATATTGGCTTATTTCAAATGCCAATTGATAACATATGTTATCTATAATTCCCAAAGGGATAGTTTGCGAACTCATATTGCTCTCTTTATGACTTTGACGAGTATAATGCACTGTGAATATGGAATAAAGTTCCATTTGACAATAACATATTTGCTCAACCAGAGCCTTTTGTGATATTAGTACTTCCGGATATAGTACTCACATTATTCCCTTGCATTTTAATCGAAAAATGCATAATTGTGCACCTTTCAAAATGTGCTTTGTTTCATTTACTTCAGGTAATGAAAATATGTACTTTGTATCATTCACTTCGAGGAATGAAAAATATAAAATATAGTACATCATATCAAGTCGATTATCTATCAGAGATAAACTTTCAAATGCTCTTCCGAAGTATTGATATTTTAGTACTTTGAGAAATACTACTCATATTTCCTCTTGCATTTAAATGGGAAAAATATTTCTTATGCTTAAGTACAATATGAGTACTTGCATTATCTGCTAGGCATAAATAGCCACAATTCTAGGCATAAATAGCCACAATTCATTGTATATTTTATTCCGGAAGTAATCATATTCTTCAAATAATAAATTAACATAAAACGTAAATAAATAATATGTGAAATAAATAAACATAAAGCAAACTAACATAAATAAATAATAAATAAAACGAATTAACATAAAAAAATAAATAAAAAAACCAATTATTTTTGTTAGAGGTTATAAGGGAAATAAAATAAATGGTAAATTATTCCCTTCAAGGGTTATGAGAAAATTAACAATATCCATTTGAGTTGGACCAATAACGCCATAATTATTTTCGCCATAAACAAATTTTGTTTATATTTTATTTCATTTATCATTCATGATTATGGATAAAGTCCATAATACTTTGGCGTTTGACAAGTACGAAACCAATGGTTTATAACATCACATTGGTAAAAGGATTTCACTTCCTTAGAATGATCTTTATCACTCTTGTCATCCTTATAACTTCGCTACCAGCGGGTAGAAGTATTCTTAAAATGACTATATTTTTCATGTGTATATTCATAGCCTCGACCACGACCACAACTTTTAATATGATTTTTTATTCCTTCCATAATATAATCTCACATTCACTTCAGGGAATGGAGTAGAGCCAGTGGGCCTTTAAAACCTTTTTCACATATCCTTATCACAGAGAACAAAGATTTAATCCTCGTACGCGGCATTGTTAAACATGTCCACAAGGTCCTTTAAAAACCTCCTTTGAGACCAGTAGCCTCGCAGAACGGGATGTCCAGCCAATTATACTTGGATTATATCGAAATTAGGTCTCTAATTGAATAATGATTTACCATGTTTGCATTCACTTCAGAGAATGAAACAAATCCAATAATCGCATAGAATAAATATCATGCTTGCATTCACTTCAGGGAATGCCCCATCATTGATAATTGCATGGCATAATCATCATGCTTGCATTCACTTCAGGGAATGCCCCATCATTGATAATCGCATGGAATAAACATCATGCTTTGCATTCACTTCAAGGAATGCCTCCCATAAAACTTTTTGGATCAAGAAGAATTTTCGTAACTTGAAATTGTGAGAAGTTTATGGTCAAGTTTTTCAACGAAGAAGAAACATTGCTTTCCAGCAAATATAGACTTTATAATAATCTTCTTGTAAATTCAAAATCATCATGATTTATCGCACTTTAAAATAATAATATAAAGAATAAAAATAAAACTAAAATTTACCGATATTGATTTTTCTCTCGTGGACAATGGAGACATAGCATATGACCGAGATAGCTTCTCATAGTCCCTTTATATATCTCTTTCCAAGCCATTTAAGCATATCATGTAAAACTCAAAACACGGTTAAAAATATTAACTTTTACCAAATAAAATGACATAAATAATAATATGAAAAATATCAAATATAGTCATATAAGTAAAAGTATGAATAAGCATACCGCTAATTAACCCTTTTAGGAACAAGAGAAAACACACGTAATTTACACCAAACGCAACCTCTTCGTCTCTGTCGATTCGTCTTTTGGTTTGTGAAAAGCCACAAATTTATCTCTTTCCAATGTTCGAATAAAATTAAACATACTTCCAAAATTTTCAAAAATTAAAACAAAGTTAAAATATAAAGAGAAAGACAATCGATAACTAAAAAAATAAGGAGAAAAAAAAACTTATCTTTGGTTTATTCTATAATCGAATTCTTCCCGGTAACTTCTTTTGAATTATAACGATGAAGACCTTAGTTGATTATAGTCTCGTGCTGATAACGTGTTGTGAATAAAATAAAGAAGAACAATAATAAGAACAAGAAGAACAAAGAGATGAGAGAAAGAGAGAGATTTGTATTATTCTTAAATATAGAATTGTATACAATGCCTTCAATGAATCATCTATTTATAAGCATAAGAAGTACATAATACATTAAACTCTAATTCATAGAGATAATATTCCTAATAATAAATGAATCAAACTCCTTTGATAAAGTTCTAATCATGATAGACATCCACATAGATAAATATTCATAACAAAATTAAAAAATGATCTTTCAATAATGATGGTGGTGATAATGGTTTAAATTATTATACAATTTGGTTAATTCTAAAATTTTGTTTGAAGTCAACACAATTAGTGACAATGGCAGAAAAGGTGGCACCCTTTGCTTTTTGGCCTAGCTCGTTCGGTATAAGGGTAAGAATTGCTCCCTAACTTCAATGGAATCACATACGAGTTCAAAAAAAAAACTTGTTTGAGAAAAAAGAGTCAACGCTTTAATAAAACTTAAATTATAAAATAAATTTATATCGAACTACAAGAGTCATCTCTTAATAGATCTCTTATCACACTTGCATATATTGATACAATGTGGAAGGAAAGGTTCCTTCTAATACCTACAGATCCTTATCACACAGCTCAAGCTAGAATTTTGACTGATTTTGTTGGAATTAAGGTTCTTAGTTATCCAAGGCTTCTTGTTTATCCAACAAAAATCTTCTGTTTTTTGTGTTTCTAAATTTTAAATTTAAATTTTTAGTATTGAAATATACATAAAAATATTTAAAAAAACAGAGAATTTGTGTTCTTGTTAATCTGCCTTCCCTTTTTTATTGGTAGTGTTTGATTAATTATTTTTTAATATAATTTTTGGTAATTGATTTGAAGGTTAAGCCTTAATCCCTAATTTGAAAAAAAAAAAACCTCATATGTTATTGTATGAAACTGTAAGTTGTCAATGGTATTTTTTATTTTATTGGATTATTTTAAAAAAATATATTCAAAAATGCATTTTGAATTTTGTACATATTTTAAAATTGTATATATTTATTTGGTTTGAAAATAAATTTCTATATAGTTTTTTTTTGTATTTGTAGATATTTTAGAATTTCAAAATGTTTTTAGATTATAATTTTTAACAAGTTTTTAGATTATAATTAAAAAATGTAAAACATAATAAATTTATATTTTGACTAAAGTTTAAAGGTAAAATTAAAAAAAATCTTTTTTAATGTGTCCCATCATCATGGGAGTGCATTTTCGGATATTAGATCGGATCCAGTTAGGAAAATCCAATATCTAAAATTTAGGATTGGTAAAATAGTGATTCGTATCTGATCTAAAAAAATTATATATTCGATTATTCAGATATCTGATATTCTGATCGGATGTTCGAATATTTGATTATCGAAATATATAATTTGGTTTAAGTATTTTTTGTATTTGACGGTCGTATCTATAAAATTTTTAGATTTTTGAATATAACAAGCAACAAATTGCCAAAAATAACAAGATTCACATCTATGGAAATTTCAGATTTTCAAACTTTCGGATATAACAAGCATCAAGTTACTATGTATAACAAGATTCATATCCATGAAATTTGGAATTTTTGGATAATCTGAAAGTTAAAATATTGTGATCTGTATTCGGTTTAAAAAAAAAGTCAAATCGAATATTCAAAATTTTAAATCGGATCGGTCATATCGGATATTTTTGCACACTCCTACACACCATCAATGTAATGAGAGTTATTTAAGCGATTATTTTTGCGAAATCAATAACATGTGTGATAAAAATGTAACTTATAAAAGTTGAGTATCAAAACAAAGAAAAATGAAACAAAAGTAACTACGAGTGTAATTTACCTAAATCTTTTATGTTTTAAATCAAATATGATTTCAAAAGTTTTAAAATTTAAATCAATCTCAATTAATTAATCAAACTTGTTGAACCCAACAAGTGGTTTGAGTAAAAGAGAGGATAATGTTTATTTTATAAGACTCGAGTTTAAATTGCTTTATTAATAAAGTGTATGTATTATTAATATATTAAAAATATGTATAAACAAATACTATTAAATTTTATAAAACAAACAACATGTACATATATATAAGATCATACGAGTGATTTGATCATTACATATCATCAAGTTGAAAAACCTGATCTCTCTCTCCCATGAACGGTAAACCTGATCTCTTTCTCTCCGGCTGCCAGAACCGGAACGCTCGCTCTCACTCTTCCATTTCCTTGCATCAACCGTTGCAAGTCCTGTTCGTGTGGCAGCCTCAGGAGTGGGTCCCCCCTCCCTCAGCTCCAGCGGCGGCTCTGCAGTGGGTCGTTGAGCAACGGTGGAAGGTGGTTTGGAGATGCTACGTCTCAGTTCCGGCGCGTCGGGTGAGTAAGCTCCTCTGATTCTCACTGGGAGTGCTTGAGAGGGGGAAGGAGGCTGTCGTCCTTCGGCCTCCGGGCTCGGGCTCCAATGCCTCTCTCAACCCATGGGTCTTCTCTTTACCGGAAGGAGCTCCGTTCCTCCTCCACGCGTGGTTGGAGCGATGTCTTCGTTTCTTATCAACGATATTGGCTTTCCGGCTCGTCTGGTTTCCCCCCTGCGTTTCGTGAATAATTGCTCCGGTGGCCGGATCTCGTGTTTGGTGACGGCTGTTGGAGTTGCCTATGGCCACGGATACCGGCTTAAATGTCCTCTGTGGTACAACGGAGGGGTCACCTTTTCCTTTTTTGCGTGGGGTTTCCCGATCGACGCAGTCGCCTTGTTTTTTGGTGGTTTTTCTGGAGAAGGGGTCGGGGCTGAGGGAGAAGCAACGAAGATGGATGTTGGCTCCCCCGTTGTCGCTGGCCCAGAAGCATCAGCAGGTCGACTCTTCGGCCTGCTAGGTAGCACAGAATCGACGCGGATGGTTTTTTGGCTATTCACACTGGGATCACAACACTGCTTTATGTATGTTTCGACTGCCCTGGTCTTCGGGCGGAGGACTACTCTCCCGTCTGACGAAGTGGCTACTTTGGTAGCCTTGCTCTCCGGTGTCGGATATGTTTTGAGCCTCCTCGCCGGAGAAAGGCCAGCACGAAAACCACCGCCGGTATTCAACAAGGTTAGGAAAGACGGGTGGTGGTTAGGGACAGAAAGGTACTTTCACGGGCCTAAGGATGATGGCAGGTTGACAGCTCTCTTGTTTTCCTTTTTAGGAAAGTTTGACTTTCATTCTTGGTTTTTCTATGATGTTTCCAATATGATAGAGGGAGACATACTCATCCTTCGGGTTTTGTGCCTCGAACTTTTGCGTGACCTATTACTATCCTGGAAGCCTATCTATACTGAATTAGATCCATCTGGGGATTTGGTGGGGACCACGTCTGCTGTTTGCCAAGAAATAAAAGCTGGACAGATTATTTTGGAATTTGCTTGGCCCCTTGAACCCAGGCCAAAGTGGGCCTCTGTGCGTGCCCAGGAGGAGAGATTCTCCTTCGATCATTATTGGGCCAACTCCTTTTACGAGATTCGGATTAATGAAAGAAGGTGGACGAATGACGAAACCCGGAAGGTGATGGTGTTTAACTTTGGATGGGACCCGGGCGGGTCAAACTTTTCAGCGGTGATCGGTTCGATGTGTTTCAGAATTGTGGCAAATCATGTTTACCTTTTATGTATGTCAGTTTATCGTTTTATCGTTCAGACTAAGGAACCAAATCAGATAGGGTTACGTTCTCCTGCGGTTCTGGTGACAAGACCCAATCCTATTATGGATTCGGGAGCCTGCCTCCGGATGGAGCTCTCCCAGACGAATAGGAGTTACGTGTATGCCCTGTTTGATTCGAGGTTGTCTTATGGCGGTCCTTTCCTATGCCCTGAGTGGCGTCGGTTTTTTCTTGTGGGCCTGCGTGCCCCGGTCTTGGCTAGGCTTTGTGCCTCTGTCGTGTTGTTTTCCCTCTGCATTGCTCGACTTTGCATGGATACTGTGTCCTGCCGTCTGACTTCCTTTTGGGTTATGTCTGTTGGTATCTCTATGTTTCCTGCACTTCATGTGCATGGGGTCGGGCCCCTTCTTTTTTAATCGAAGTTAGTTATTTTTTGAACAAAAAAAAATTGATCATTACATATAAATAAAATTAGATAGTGTTAATTTTAGTTTTTAATATTTATACTAATTCGAACCTTTACTTTTGTTTTTAACAATTTATTTAATTTTCTTGAATCATATCACTAAAAACAAAAGTTAATAAAGTCTTCCACCATCCTTATTTAATGTCATAAATGAGGCTACTTTCTTTAACTCTCCCGTTTATGATATACATTTCTTTTTGTTCGATCAAAGCTTTATCCAAGTTTTAATCATTGAAGAACATTTATAGTTTCTCTATTACTATTTTGGTTTAACAGTCGAAGAAGAGCTCTAATTATATTTTTATCCCAAATAAGTACATAAATTATATTTTGAGCCAAATAGGTGTCTAATATTTTTTTTCGTGGCCTATTTAAGTTTTTTTCGTCAGTATTATTAAACAACTTTTGTCATTCAATAAAAAAATGACATGTGATCTATTTATATATATATATATTTAATTTTCGAATTTCTTTAAAAATTTAAATTTTTTTTAAATCTTTAAAGTTTTAATTTTTTTCAATCAAACCTCAAATCACATTTCATCACCGCCCAACATCCCCACAAGTTGGTGGTTCACCGTTCACCGCCCAAAGCGTTGTGTACCTCACCGTTCGACATCCGCCATCTTTTACTGTCGGTAGGTACCCAATCGACCTTTTTTTTCATTGTTGGGTGTTCGTCGACGGTGCAATCGACGGTTCATTCGTCGATTTTTGACGACGAGATGATGAAATTTTCGGTAGAGAGTGTCCGATGAAGACAATGGTGACCGATGGTGGTTGAATCAATGGTTGGAGTGGAGGAATTTAGAGATTTAAAGTTAGGGTTGGGAGTTTTTAGAGAAAATATATATTGTTGGGTTAATATATTTTATTATTTTATTTTTTAAAATTTCAGATTTTAATTTTAGAAAACTGATCAACCATGCCACATGTTTAAATTTTATTGGATAACGGAAAAAAATAACGTCTGTTACGAAAAAAAACTTTAAATGGGTCACAAAACGAAACGTTAGTCACCTGTTTGACCCAAAATATATCCAGACACTTATTTGAAAAAGAAAGTATAATTTAAGTAATTAACTATTAAGCCTACTGTTGTTTTGCTCGTATCCCTTGAATTCTTGTGTTTCTAACACTTAGACCTAAGAAGAAATTCAGAAAATATAAATAACTTATTCATCCCGTTTTAGATTTTGATTTGAAACGATTTACGATGATCTTTTGAAATTTCGATTTTATAGACTGTTCAATTGGTGAACCAATCGATTTTCAATTGAATTGATTTGAACAATTGATTTTTATTTTTTTTATTTTTCAAATTATTTATTAACGTAACTTGTAAGATTAATAGTGTCATGCTAACATTAAATATATTGACTCACGTCAATACCATTAAAGGATAATGTTTTAATTAAAATCTGTTAAAAGAAAAAAAAAATCTGATTTTTAAGGTTAAAAAGTGAAATTTGACTAAAAGAAATAAGGATTAAATTTAGTATTAAAACAAAACAAATAGACAATTATTGTAACCATCACCACTCCACATCCCCCCAAAGCAGATTGGTCAGATTCTTTATGTTCCTTAAACTACTTGTATTCGACAATTATGTCCGATACACTCGAACATGGGTTGAGAGGATCGTCCAAATATAAGGCAAAAACAGATGAACCAAAGAGTATCCGAGAAGCTTTTGGGAGTTTAATTAATGACACCATAACCATTGATGGTTGCATTGCAATCAAAACCTAAATTCTTCCATTGTGAATGCAAAATCACATTTTTTTTTTAATCTTAGTTCCACTTATCAGTGAGGAAAGATAAACATAAGGGCTCACAGTTGCACAACTATACATCGTATGTTCGCTATCGATGATACAAGAACCTGATGCTGATGCTGATGCCTAACGATAGAAACAACTAAAATATAGTTATTTATAAAGTATCAAGTAACAGACACCAAACAGAGGAGGGAACTTGCAGCCTCTAAATAATACATGTATATCTATATATAATCTTAGGCACCAATAAGATGATGAGGCGTTGATTGGGTTAATAAAATGTTTATGGTAGTAAAATGAAACAAAAGAATGCAAAATTCTAACCAATCCTCCTGGTTTGTCGGGAAATATAAAAAAGATTCACGTATCAATCTGAAGAAGATAAAGTTTCGAGTTTGGGCAACAGAAGGCTGACCAGATTAAACGCCATAGATGTATTAAACTTGAGCCTGATTCTTCAATGCAAGTATTCTTTGCATACAGAGATTTCTGTTTTCAAGAGAATTCATCAGTCATGCCCAATCAAAGAACGGTTTCTATATGCAGATGGAAGAAGGCCCGGAATGCACATATTTTAAGCCCATTCACTTCTCCTCAATCTCGGTGACTTCCTTTTCGTTGTTCTTTGCCTGTATGTTGCTTTGCATTTCAAGTAATTTCTGTTGTTCCTCTGTCTCTTGTACTGTAGCTACATTAACTGCTTTTGGCTTGCTGCTTGTAGACTGTTGATACATAACACCACCTAGCATACAAATCAAGAGCCCGACGGTCCCCACAAGAGTGGAATGTTTGTCCCAAATAACCAAATTAATCACAACTGTCAATAGCTTGTTAACAATACCTAGAACAGTGAAACCTGTAGCAGAAATTGCCCTTCGGCAAGAGAACCCAAAGAAAGATATGGCCAACCCAAATAAACACGACAAGCCCACAGGCAAAACCACTTCAAAAGAGTGCCAATCAGACTCATCAGAGATTTCATGCTTTATTTTCTTCAACTCCCCCATTATCAGTAGCTCGAGAGGAAACAATAGGAGAGCCTCGAGATTATTGTACAGTACAAGGCCCCATGTATTCAGACCAATAGTCATTACCACATGCTTTATGTAAACAAAATCTATAGACATGCTTACCAAGTATGCAACAGCCCAAGTATAGGCAGTTAATGTGAACTGGTAATCGGTAAGAACATAAAGAACACTGCCGCCAAAGATGGTGGCTAATGACATCCATGTCTTCAATGAAGGCCAAGGCTGGTGCAAGAAAAGAGTCTCTCCCATTGCAACAAACATGGGAACTGCTGATCGGAAGACAATGAAAGTGTCAACATTAGCATGTAGGAGGAGTTCACTATTGGTAAAGAGAGAGAGGTAAAATATAATGGCTGCAGGTAGGAACCGCCACATAGTCAGAAGGTCAAGCTGATCGTGCTCAATGATCTTGAACCATCCACAGATTAATACACCAGCTGCACTTGTCAGGTACTGCAAAGCAGTCAGTGCACCGGGATAAGGAAATTTCATGACAGCCCATTTGTTGATGATGGAGAGAAGAGAAGCTGAGATGCAGTATCCTGCCGCTATTCCATAGACAGATACTTGCTTTAACACATAACTATGCCATGTTTCTTGGGCTTCAGCAGAGAGAGCTACGACTTCAGTACCATTGTTTACAGGGTCCTCCACATCCTTAGACATCTGAAAAAATAAGAAGGTACAATTTTATTACTAGTTCTCGCTATTAGTAAGTACGTACTATGTACACATATGTATCCAAGGCCTTCCCATCCCTTCCCTGACTGAACCCACTGCAGGGCAGGGAAACTTTTTTGTGATCAACATGAAGAGAACTAAATTAGGCAAAATTTATAAGAAATGAAGCAGATTCATGATTCTGTGATCAACATCTTCACAGAAAGGTTAACATGCATAAAATGTAATGTTAGTTTTATTTTATAAGGATATACTGGAGTAGAAGGAAAGATATCAACATGTCAACTGTCAAGCAAACATTTTTGCGTCCTAACAATCAGACTCATGCTCATCCATGACCAAACAAATCTTTTCTGTTGATAAAATATATACATAAACTTTATTTCCAGACAGATGCCAATCTACAGAAGGAACTCTTCAGCTAAAACGAGTAGCAGCACTGCAGAAGGTCATATCACGGGAATCGTCATTTAATACAAAAGACAAACATGTAATGTGGTTATCATTGAAGCTGCAAAGACATCAAAATGAAGACAAACATGTGATGTGGTTATCATTGAGACAAACACTAAGAAACTGATCATGATCGAAAATAACATATTTTTAAGCTTTAAAATCCAAGATAAATAGGCAGAACCCAAGAAAATGCCAATCCTGAAACAAACTAAGGCTCCAAAAGAGAATTTGTTAGATATAGAACTCAGTTGACTCACGGCTATATTCGGATATAAACAGAAGGGTATATGGATCTAGTACTACCACGGGCAGCCTCTTGCAGATGAACCCGGGAATGGAAACGGGCAGGATGACCACTATTTTGGGTATCGATACTCTTAACGCAATCATGTTTCATAATACCCAAACCCAATAACTACCTAACTAATTTTTGAATCTTGCCACCTAAATCCCACCCAAATTAGATAAGCTAAATGCCTAGTCTTGTTACATACCCAATCTTTTGATAGCATTGGTTCAACAAAAAAGAATAAACGCAACAATAAAAGTAAAAAATTGAACTCTTCAATAAACTACATCAAAATCTTTCAAAGTCCAAACAGAATACAGAAATTAAAAGAAAAAACTGAAGCTAAGAATTGATGCAAAGAGAACAAAAAAAATCAAGCTGACAAAGTAGCTAAAAGCATATTTTAATTCCAAGTGAACAACGAGTAAATAAAAATCATAAAACATTTTCAAGGTAACAAATAAGAAACAAACATTAGTCATGCAACAATCCGGAACGCTCCGACAACTGACATTGCGTTAGCTTAATACAAATATGCTGATTGAAGCTGAGAAATATGCCGTATGCCTTTAATACAAATTGATAAGAACCTTACGAGAATCACATCCCAAAAGCTAGGAATGGAAGAAAGGATTGCACAAACAAAACGTGGATTTACATGGAAATAAAGAAAGAATATCTATCTTCCCTTGTGTTTTTCATCAAAAGAAAACAAATCTTGAGAGTCGAGCTGGAATGGGTCTGGACCGGAATATAGCAAAAAACCAAACACCAACAAAAGGGGAAGCTAAAAACTACCCAGATGGGAAAAATGCAAATTTAGAACAAATTGAAGTGAAATAATGCAATGAGTAAACGGAAAAGAAAGCGATTCCGTTTCCAGATCGAAGGAACAAAGAAATGAAAGAGGAAATAGAGAATTACAACGAGAATATTCTACCTGGGAAAACTGGAAATCGGCGATACTCCGGAGTGGATCTTGAAGTGCTCTGCTGCTGCTGTAGAACTGATACTTGCTTGTTTTTGGTTTTTCCTTTTTTAATTTGATGAATCTCAGTTTCACTCGTTTTCAGATTTTTCTTTTTCCTTCTTATTTTAAGACGGTGATTAGACTATTAGAAATTTAGAATGGTTAAACAAACCCAAGACCCGATGATTTGGTGCTTTTTTTAATAGGACTGGATGCTTTTTTAAAGATAAAATAGTAAAATAATGAATAATATAATTTTTCTTATTTAAAAAAAACAATTCTAAAATTTACAAATTTGCAATTAGGTTTTTTATCTTTGTTTTTTAAAATTATTTAATCAATAAATATACAATACAACACGTGTTTAAAAAACAATAGCTTTATTAGATCAAATACATTAAAGAGAATTGAATCGTGTTTTTTATTGAGTAAAGAGATACTTATAAGATAAATATTAAAAAATTATTTGAATTCATTAAAAATAAGATTATATGAGCATTTTTTATCATTCGGTTAATCAATAGTTCTTAGGTTTTGCCCTAACTTTGAATCCTTTTAACTAATTTTAATCATTAATTTTTGACGATTTTTTTTGAAATATTACTATCACGTGATACATTACAATTCTGTCATATCACTTTACAAATTTTTTAGAAAATTATTTTTTATAAATCTTATTGATTTTTTTTAAATAAAAAAGGGAAAATTACACGGGTGATCACTCAACTATTATCCTTTTTCTATTTTGGTCACCCAACTATTTTTTCATCAAAACCGTCCCTGACGTTAAATATGTTTCCTAATTTAGTCCCTCTCCGTTAAAAAACTAACGGTAACGCAAACATGGTATTTTTAAAATATTTTTAATTATTTCTCTCTCCTCCTCACATTATTTTTGTTTAATTTTATTCAACCAATCATGTAGTGACATGTGTCTCCACCATGTTAATCGAAGAAAAATTAAAACACTCTTTGTAGTTATTGGGTTTTAAACCCGCGCACAATGTCATGAAGTGATAGCATAAGAACCAACTATGCTGGACGTTATATTTAATTCAATTCCACTAATATTTATATTTAACGTATATAAGTTAGCAACAACACAAAATAAAATATAAAAGGTAGGGGAGTGGCTCGAATGCAATACCTAATTCGTACAATTTTAAATATTTAACCATCAAGTTAAACTAATAAATTGTGATAATTTTAACTAAATTGTGTTTAAAATTAAAAATCAAACTAGATTTATTTTTTCACTTTGTTCCATAATAAAAAACTAATTAAATATTTATTTATTCTATAAAATTAATATTAAATTAATAATATTTATTTGTGATAAATTATAATTTTTTAAATTATATTTAATAATTACTAAATGATTTAAAATTTAGATCTAAATAATTATTTTTAACAATATCTATTTATTATTGAATATAAAATTTAAATTATTTAAATCCTAATTTTAAGGCATTTAAAAATAATTATTAAATATAATTTAAAAGTTTATATTCTAGCATAAAAATATCTAGTTTTATAAAAATAAATAAATGATAATTTAATTAATTTTATTATTATCAAACAAAATGAAAAAAAATAATTATAGTTTGATTTTTAACTTAATAAAAATTTAGTTCAATATAATTTAATAAAGTTTTACTTTAACTTTATGGTTAAATATTTAAGAATTGAATTAGAAGCAATGCTTAGCAGTTTTGATTCTTGCGCTGGCACTTCATGCCATTGTGCGCGGGTTTGAAATCCAGCAACAACAAGGAGAGGTTTTAATTTTTTTTGTTTTCTTCAATTAGTATGGTGGAGATACATGTCATCCCATGATTGGTTGAATAAAATTAAATAAAAATAATATGGGGAGGAGAGAAACGATTAAAAAATATTTAAAAACGCCACATCAGCATTACGGTTACCGTTAGTTTTTTAACGAGAGGGACTAAAGTATGAAATATATTTAACGTGAGGGACGGTTTTGACAAAAAAAAAGTTGGGTGACCAAAACAGGAAAAAAGTAATAGTTGGGTGACCACCCGTGTAGTTTTCCCAATAAAAATTATGAAAATACCAAGTGACAACATTATAACGTGACATTTTGCACCAATTTTATCCAAAAAGCTGTTAGGTTTAACGGTCAACATTACCCTTTAGTTAATTCGTTTAAGAGCTTAATTTGGTGCAAATATACATCATGTGCGTAATTGATTTTTCAAAAATTCAAGAGCTTATGATGTCCATAAGACTTAAACGAATTATATATGTACAAATTTGTTGTACATGAATTTAGTTAAAATTAATATTGATATATATATATATATAATTACTAGCAAATATATATATTAAAAGATAATAGTTATTGTAATTATAACCTTTTAATATATACATATATATGGTATAATTCGATTTAAATTAATATACATATATGATGTAATCCTAATATGAGTCAAATTAGGATTACTAAGTTGAGATTCACTCATTGACCTAGTGGCTAATGATGCTCTTTGCGTGAGCTCTCTTAACAGTTTAGAGAGTTTTATTTGTTTGTTTTAACTGAGTGAGCTGAATAGAGGTTGGAACATTATCGTTTCGGCTTAAGAATTGACATCGTGTAATCACGATTAGATCTTTGTCTCCTCTAAATTTAAAATTTCAGAGTTTAAACAAATAATCCTTTACCCTTAATCACCTCTATTTCATTTCTCGTACATGAATCATTGGAGATAATCATCAACTAATTTTTTTCGTCGCATCATGTGAGGTATCGGTGTGACCCAACACACAACGCAACTTGTAAAACTTTCGTAACCAAAATATAAACTTTTCTAAACTTTAGTGACGCATGGGTGTAGTTAACTTTTCCTAATGTACCAAAAAAGTAAAGTTTTTATATCTGTTATAAAAAATAAGTATGTATAGGGATGGGCACGGCACCCAGACCCGACGGGTTCCGACCCGACCTGATTGGGTCAGATATTTTTATGATAAAACTGGGTTCGGGTCGGGTCGGATTTTTGTGTATGGTGAGGTCGGGTCGGTTCGGGTTTTAGGGTGAAAAAATCTGACATGATCCGGGACTAATAGTATAATTTTCCCCTAAATTTTTAGGGATATTTGTAATAATACCCCTCTATATATATATTTTTATAATTAGGTCCTTAAAATTATTTTTTATTTACATTTTAGTCCTTAAAATTATTTTTTTTATAATTATGCCTCTTAAAATTATTTTTTTACAATTAGGTCCCTAAAATTAATTTTTTTCTATAGATCGGGTCAGGTCGGGGTCGGGTTTAGGATAATTAGTTTCGAGTCGGATTCGGGTGGGCCAAAAACCCGACCCGACCCGTGCCCATCCCTAAGTATGTAGATTTAGTGCTATTGACTATGATCAGGGTAGATCTTGACGACACAGTTTGAGATTTATTTAAAAATTTTAAAAAATTTAAAGGTTTGAATTAAAATTTTTAAAACTTTGAAGATTTTAATTTAAAATTTTAAAAAGATAGGGGTCGAAATAAAAAAACCCAGAAATAATGAAACTTGATGAAAATTTTTAAAAAATTTAGGAGACATAATTAAAAATAGGGAAAACTACACCATTGACCACCAAACAAATTGGGGATACCTATTTGGACCACCGAACTATAGAAATCGTCAATCAGACCACCGAACTTATAAAACCAACCTATTTTGACCACCGCCGTTAAAAACCTAACGGTGGAGTGACGGAACTGTCACATGGCAATTGATGGAAAAATTTTAAAATTACACATTTGGTCCCTATTATTTACACATTCTTTCAATTTAGTCTTAATTTTAAATTAATAAAATAATAAATTATTTAATTAAGTGATGACACGTGTCACCACCAATTTAGAGGAGAAAAACAAATTTTTCCTCACTTGCACCCAACAAGATTCAAACCCGGGACAGTAAAGGGTAAAGGCAATGACTTTACCACTGCACCAAGCACAATTTTGTGTCATAATTCTCCAGATATAATATATATCTCTTATTAGTTTCTACATTTATAAGCCAAAAGCTCAAACCCTAAACACTAATTTTACATATATAAATCCTAAACCCTAAACTCTAACCCTAAATATTTCAAATTAATTTCACGCTAAATATTTCAAATTAAACCCTAAACCCTAAAAATTTCAAATTAATTTCACGCTAAATATTTTAAATTAAACCCCAAACCCCAAACCCTAAAAATTTCAAATTAATTTCACTCTAAATATTTCAAATTAAGCATTAAACCCTAAACCCTAAATATTTGAAATTAATTTCACGCTAAATATTTCAAATTAAACCCCAAACCCCAACCCTAACCTTAAGCCCTAAAAATTTCAAATTAATTACACGCTGACTTTTTTAATTTAAACCATAAATATTTCAAATTAATTTCACTCTAAACATTTCAAATTAAACCCAAACCCCAAACCTTAATTAATTTGAAATAATGAAACTTGATGAAAACTTTTAAAAATTTTAGGAGACATAATTAAAAATATTCAAAATTTTTGAAAAATAAGAATTTCGAAAATAAGGGGATAAAATAAACTTTTAAAAAGCTTTAAAGGGCTAAAGACCAATTATCTAAAATTTGGGGGGACAGACGGACAGTCCCCCTCTGGCACCCAATCCATTACCGTCCGGCTTTGCTAATGATGCAGCTGGGATGTCAAATTTTGTGGCCACCAAAACAGGCGATAGAAACAATGTCCCAAGAAGACCATGAAGAAGAAGTTGGGAAGCTAGCCGTCCGCCTAGCCAGCGCGGTGGTTCTTCCAATGGTGTTAAAATCAGCCCTGGAGCTGAACATCCTCGACACAATCTCAGCCGCCGGTGACGGCGCGTTTCTATCACCTTCCCAGATCGCCAGTAGCCTTCCCACCAAGAATCCCGACTCACCACTTGTACTAGATCGAATGCTACGCCTGCTGGCTAGCTATTCCATTCTCAAATGCTCTGCAACTACAAAGGAAACCGGAGAAGTTGAAAGACTGTACGGCGCAGGCCCACTATGCAGATTCCTTGTCAAGAATCAAGACGGAGGGTCGATTGCTCCTCTATTTTTGTTGCACCATGACAAAGTCTTCATGCAAAGCTGGTAACTTTGCCATAAAATTTACCCCTTTTCTTCTCTCTCACCCAAGTTTGAGAGATTTGATTTTCAGGTACCATTTGAATGATGCTGTACTAGGCGGAGGGGTTCCTTTTGACGAGGCACACGGGATGACGGCATTCGAATATACAGCAACTGATCAAAGATTCAACAGAGTATATAACCAGGCAATGTCGAATCATACTACTTTGACTATCACAAAGATTCTTGATGTTTACAAAGGGTTTGATGGGTTGAATGTGTTGGTCGATGTGGGAGGTGGGATTGGGGTTGCTCTCGGTCTTATCACTTCAAAGTATCCTCATATCAAAGGCATCAACTTTGATCTGCCTCATGTTTTGGCCGATGCACCGGCTTATCCAGGTTCCATGTCAATCCCTTTCTCTCCTTATTACAAAGACATGAATTATTTTATTGTAACTTAATAGCATATATAGGTGTGGAGCATGTTGGAGGAGATATGTTCGAAAGTGTTCCTAAAGGTGATGCCATTTTCATGAAGGTAAGACATTATCTCCTTATCTGAATCTCTACCATCAGTTTTTCTTAGAAAGATGAATGTTATATGGTGGCTTGATGATGAAACTTGCAGTGGATACTCCGGGGTCGGAGCGATGAGCTTTGCTTGAAGATTCTCAGCAACTGTTGGGAATCAGTCCCTAATGGTGGCAAAATCATCATTGTGGAATCGGTCTTGCCTGAGGTTCCGGATTCCAGTGTTTCTTCTAACATTGGCTACGAGCAAGATATGTTTATGTTTGCTCAAATGCATGGGGCCAAAGAGAGAAGCCTAAAGGAATACGAGGCATTGGCTTTAAGAACCGGTTTCTCTGGTTGCGAAGTTGTCTGCTGCGCTTATGGCAGCTGTGTCGTGCAGTTGTACAAAAGGGCAGATCCTTGAAATTTTCATTGGAAGCAATTTCCATTGCTCCTCCGGAGCTTTAAGCTTTATCCTTTAGGTGCAATTCCCTGGCATTTAATGTATTCAATTTCAATGCATTTCTCTAAGATTTCAACAACCTCAAAAAGTTGGACAAACTTTTGTACAAATCCTAAGCTTTGTAGAGAACATATTTTGTTAGGAATTTCGTATGAGGCAAAATAACTAAAGTGATAACAATATAGAGAAACCAATAATCTAGTAGACTAGTATCAATGTAGAGAACACGAAGAGTACAAATACATAATAACCCACGTAATCTCATTGAAAACCTGGTGTAACCAAAACACTCTTCTTAACGCTCCTACAATATTTCTCTACAACGTAGGTACAATAGTTGTAGAGATCTTAAAAGTGGTTACATCTTTCTAGAGAGTAATTCTCTCTATCTCTTATCGTTCAAAAGGTTAAACATAGTTTATATTTATAAACTGAATTACTTAGTCACCAAGAAACCTTATTCATTAAGATTTTTTTACCTAATATAGATATTTACTCATTAAAGTAAACAATAATTACCAAGTAATCTTTAACCACTAAAATTATAATAAAATCCAACTTAATTACCAATTAGAATTTGAGTCAAAATATAATATATTCGAAGAATCTAGAACTTAATTTTGTTGTCAAAATAGAAATTTGGTGCACACAATTAATGCATATTGAGATTTTTCTGTAAAATATTTTGTTTGATCGAATTCGAAGGATGAGTCTACTACGTGCGACGAACATCGATGAACACCACTAATGATGAACACCGATGAACACCATTAAATTAATTAATAAAGATTTAAAATTTCAAGTACCCATCATACAATTAATAATTATTTTAAAAATTCAATTAAATTATTTTTATATATATTAAAATTTTATTTTTTTAATAAGGGTAAACTATATATTTAGTACTTCACTTATTTTCGTATTTCTATTGAACCCTCATTATTTAAATATTATTTCAATTTGACCATATTCTTTATAAAAAATAATTTAACCCTTAACCTAAAACCCTAAACTATTAAACCTTAAACTCTTAAACATATACCCTAAACCTTAATCTAAAAAATTGATAGCGCAGTCTTGATCACAACCAGATCTGAAAAATCAGAGCCAACCAATTCGTTTATCCAGCTTCTGCACGTTACTATTAAATCCTCGCAAGAAACATTTCAGCTTTTTAAACTTTCTTCACTCTCCTTTGTTTGGTAGGCTTTTCCTGTGCACTTTCTTCCCCAGCGTATTCTTTGTTAAATATAAGCAACCCTTTATTGAAAATGGAGCATTGATTAGTTCGAACGGCACAAGCAATCTGCCCACTCGACAACAAAAGGGTGTATGAAAGAGATACATTAACAAAATATGGGCATTAGCCTGAAACCAGTCATCCTTAATCAAAAATCTATCTAGCTTACTTCGTTTGTTCCTCGGACAAATATCTCCCAATTCGAGGAACCTTCAAAAGATTACAACTTTCTATGAAATTATTGAATTCTTCGATCCCTGAACTAACATCCTTTCTTTTACTTTCCTAAACTATTTTAGTTTTAGTTAGAGGATAATCTATTGAAATAAATAATTTTAGTTTTAGTTAGATTAAAGTTTAGGGTATAAGTTTAAGAGTTTAAGGTTTAATAGTTTAGGGTTTTAGGTTAAGGGTTAAATTATTTTTTATAAAGAATATGGTCAAATTGAAATAATATTTAAATAATGAGAGTTCAATAGAAATACGGAAATAAGTGAGGTACTAAATATATAGTTTACCCTTATTAAAAAAATAAATTTTTTAATATATATAAAAAACAATTTAATTGAATTTTTAAAATAATTATTAATTGTATGATGGGTCTTTGAAATTTTAAATCTTTATTAATCAATTTAATGATGTTCATCGGTGTTCATCATTAGTGGTGTTCATCGATGTTCGTCGCACGTTGTAGAATTTTCCGAATTCGAATTGTGAGCCCACAGATAAAATTATAAGACATGTTTATAAGGAAAATTCTACAACGTGCGACGAACACCACTAATGATGAACACCATTAAATTAATTAATAAAGATTTAAAATTTCAAGGACTCATTATACAATTAATAATTATTTTAAAAAATTCAATTAAATTATTTTTATATATAAAAATTTTATTTTTTTAATAAGGGTAAACTATATATTTAGTACCTCACTTATTTTCGTATTTGTATTGAACCCTCATTATTTAAATATTATTTTAATTTGACCCTATTCTTTATAAAAAAATAATTTAACCCTTAACCCTCAACCTAAAACCCTAAACTATTAAACCTTAAACTCTTAAACTCTTAAACCTATACCCTAAATCATATACCATTAAAAATAAATTCACTATCATCGATTCAATTCAATTCAATGAATTGTTGAATTCTCCTAAAAAATTCAATTAATTATAATTAATTCAATTCATTGAATTGAATTGAATCGATGATGGTGAAATTATTTTTAATTCAATTCGTTTAATTAATTGAATAAAATGCAAACCATCTCTGCTTGCAAATTTCAACATCGATCACCCGAAGATGAGTCTCGGTTGGGGTTTCGGTATGGGAAAATGCATAGATGGTAAGCAATTTAGCTTGCATCATAAAAAAAAAGAACAGCAATGTTATTGCGAAGACTATTTATAGTCTAGGAAAAGAGAAAATAAAAGAGGAATCGAAGATGGAATTTAGCGAGGAATACTGAGAAAGTCTGAAGGAGCATGGTTTAGCCTTCCCGGAAGCTGTTCTTGTTGAATTCTGCTCTTCTTGGATTGCTGCTCGGGTGAAGATACGGACCAGGAATCGTTTGAACTATCCGAACTAAACGACACATCCATTACGCCATTTGGGCTTCCCGGAATGGAGCTAAACCTTCGCTTGTTTGATCGGTTTTCTTGAGCTCTTGTCGTTGCCGATTCTATATTCAACTCACAGCATTCATCTACCTTATCCTATTCGAAAAAATAAATCCAGGTTTAAGAATCAGGACGAAATTTGCACGTTTAACACCGGCTTAGAATGAGGGATAAAACAATAACTTATCGATTCTCAGGATGCCTAATAGCTGGTTTTGGTATTCAACTCTAAGATTAAGTTGTAGGCAATCCACAACGTGCAGCATTGTAGCAGTGACCATTACAGAAAGAAGGTAGCACAGAAACCTAGAGTCTGCCGATGAATTTATCAGGAATTAAAGAAAATATATGAGTATATGAGAAAACAGATGTACAATCGATGATGGTGAAATTATTCTTAATTCAATTCATCTTCAATTCGATGATAGTAAAATAATTCGTTCCAGGGAATCGCTACAACCGAGCTTTGGGTATATATAAAAAAATTAATTAGTTTCACCATTATCGATTAATTCAATTCAATGAATTGAATTAATTATGATTAATTATAATTGCCTCTTTATTTCAAATAAGATGATAGTGTTAATTCTAGGATATTCGAGTTTAATTAATTTTGATATATATAAAAATAATTTAATTGAATTTTTTAGGAGAATTCAACAATTCATTGAATTGAATTGAATCGATGATAGTGAATTTATTTTTAATGGTATATGATTTAGGGTATAGGTTTAAGAGTTTAAGGGTTTAAGGTTTAATAGTTTAGGGTTTTAGGTTGAGGGTTAAGGGTTAAATTATTTTTATAAAGAATAGGGTCAAATTAAAATAATATTTAAATAATGAGGGTTCAATACAAATACGGAAATAAATGATGTACTAAATATATAGTTTACCCTTATTAAAAAAATAAAATTTTTATATATAAAAATAATTTAATTGAATTTTTTAAAATAATTACTAATTGTATGATGAGTCCTTGAAATTTTAAATCTTTATTAATTAATTTAATGGTGTTCAGCGGTGTTCATCATTAATGGTGTTCATCGGTGTTTGTCGCACGTGATAGACTCATCCTGTTTATAATTCGGGTTTAAAATCTGTCTTTTGAAATTAATTTCTCAGTTACCTACAACAGGTTTCAAGCATGTTAATGTTTGTGGCTAAATTGCACATATTAGAGTATAAGATTCAATTAAAATTTAACCACAAAAATAAGTGCACACGACAATGTTTTTAAAATCGGATTCATACTCAACCTGATTCAACAATCAATTTCTTCTAATCAATTTAATCGGTCCAACCATCGATCAAACCATTTTAATATTTTTTAATAAAAAAATGAACTACATTTCGTTAATACTGATATGTGTAATATAAAGTTATAAAGACACTAAAGTAGGTGGCTAAATAGTTTGATGGTCGATAGAATCAGACTTACAATTGAGTGGTCATGGATGTATTTTATTCTAATTATTATTTGTAAGGGTGTGCATAATAATTAATCATAACCGTTAATCGGTATAACCGTTATATTTTACATGTTAATTAATCAAATCGTTAAAATTAAACAGTTTCGGTTAATCGAACCGCTAAAAATAGTTAATGGTTACAGTTATGGTTACGGATTTTGACTAATGGTTAACCTATAGGTTAAACAGTATTAAATTATTTATATATATATATATTTAAAATATAATTTTTTTTTTTAAAAAAAAAATCAACTCAATTTTTAAAGTTATCAAACTCAATTTACCCCTTTTATCTCTGTTACACTCAATCCCTCGTTCGTTCCTCTCATACAGTAGTGACCTAGTGGCAGAGCAGTGGGACATCATCGAGACATACAATTTTGATTGGCTTTGATTCTTCAAATTCAAATTCTTTTTCTGAAACATACAATTTTTAATGGATATTTTAATATAATATTTATCGGGAAAAGGATAAATTATTATCCTAAAAAATAATGAATAGGCGGAGAAAAATTATAATAGGTTACAGATTAACTTATAACCGAATTATCTGTTAACCGCGTCTTAACGGTTAAATGTTAATTGTTAACTGTTTTTTAACAATTAAATTACGGTTAGTAAAATTTAATAACCGTTATAACGGTTAATCGATCGTTTAGACTAAACGGTACAATTAACCTACTATAAATACCCCTAATTATTTGACTACTTTTTAAAGGAAAGAAAACCCCTTAAACTATGCCACCTAGATGGGTCATGCACAGCCTCAAGTGGGTGTGAGTCATGAACGAATAGGCCCACATTTTTTATAGTCAAAAAATAATTATAAGGTAATATATTTAGTCGAAAAACAATATACGTTTTTTTAACTCTCTCCTAATGCGCGCACGCCTTACACATGAATAGGCCCACATTTTTCTCTTTAATCCGTCGGAGCTTTTGAAAAAAATGGAAGTGGATCTTGTAGTGGGCAGATCACATGGGCTTATGTCCAACAACTGCAATGGATCCAGTTTCGCAAGAGAATGGGTTGGTCTTTTAATTGGCGGCTCCGGATGAGACCAAGCCCGTTAATAAGGTAATTTACTATTTGAGTATAAATAAACAAATAAATACTCCGTTGTGTTTTGAATAATATTTACACATATTAGTTTAATTATAAATAATAAGCTTCGTTGTGTTTTGAATAGGGTGGATAAGACCGAGTACCTAGTTAGTTTGTCTAAAATTAGTCTTGGCTCCGGTAGTCACTAGTTCTTGGAAACCGAAACTAGTCCCAATCAGACCGAATCTCAGATTCTAAGAACTGATCTGATACTAGTGAGAATCGGTACCAGTACCGGGTACCCGGTCAATTGGTCTACTACTAAGAAAATTTGAACAACATGAGAAAAAAATTTCAACCACCAATAATAACATTAAATAACAAAGTCAAAATATTGTAGGCTTGAAGGTTGAAGTCTTAAAACGAGTCATACTCATAATATTCATACATAAAGAGACGTAATAAACTAAAGAACTCTAAGTCTACATCCACCAAAACATCAACTAAAGTGCTCCTAATAGACTAGTACCGAGTCTAGAAAATCAAGATTTATTTTCAATCCCGATTGCAAACATGATCTAAATTTTAGATCTGATCTCCGTCACACCCAAACCAGTTTCGAGTAAAAATTCACCTAATTCGACCGAGTATGAAGTCTCAAATAACCGGGTTTATTTTGCCTATCCTAGTTTTCAACCCATTAAACAACATAGATGATGACCGAATGTCTATCCGGACTTAATAATTTGATTAGTGGCTCCGGAAACAAATGACTTCTATTTAATGCCCATTTATATTAAAAAAAACTGCGAAATGCATAGATTTTTAACAACAAAATTAGTCTAGTGGCATGAGACCCTAAATTCTTAAAGTAAAATTAAAGGTTCGAGTCTTGGTATTGTAAATAAAAAAAACAGGTTAGGAAGATCGCCCCTATAATGGGGCCTTTGCAATAACGATCCGAATTAGCCAGCCAATAAATTGGATATCAATAGTTAAACAAAAAAAAAACAGATTTTTTTAGTTATATGCGTGATCATCTTACGATTCATGTTCGGGGTGCAAGCCTATCCCTCCCAACAATGTCATCTTCAAGGTTTGAACTCACATTTTTTCATTGGGAGTACAATGTGCTTTACCAATACACCCAACACTTGTTGGTAAAAAATACATATTTTTAATAAATGTATTTCACGTATTAAATAATTTATTTATTTTTTAATTACTATTTATTATTTAATTGCATTTTATATTATTTATTGTTATTAAATAATAAAAATATTAAATATTATCGAATAATATAGCATGTGTAATATTATTTAATATTTAATATATTTAAAACACGTCTATTAATAATTTAAAATATCTTTAAATATTTAATATTATAATATTAAACAATAATAACTAATATATTTATTAATAATTTAAAAGTATATATTGATAAATAATTTAAAATATATTTTAATATCTTACAACTAAGTGTACTTGAACGTATACAGTAAATGTTGTCTATCATTAACCAAATATTAGTCATGGTTTAATGGTTAGGTGCAACTATTCAACCCGTAGGTCCCCGATCAAATCCAACTCTCAACTTTAGTTTCTTTACTTTTAACCAATAAGAAAACAACATAACATACACATAATTTGTATCTAAATATTTGCTTTGCCCTACTGGTTTAGATAGGTCTTAGTACACATCCCATCCATGGCTCATTCACTTGTGTCATGGTGGCAAAGGTAGATGTTTATCATTTCTTGGGACCCGGGTTCGAGCACCAGTAATGTCATGCTGTGTGTGCCGTCTTTAAAAAGACTAAGAAAGTTGAACAGATGCTACCCTTGCATCACACCAGCATATTCAAAAAAAAATTATTAATTTTTTAATTAAAATTACTTTGATTAAATGTGTAAATATGAAAGGCTAAACATATCATTATACAATTTTCTTATACAATTTTCTTCAACTATCATGCTGTTTAGCACGGTTTTTTCTCTGTCTCTTTGACACGAACTTCTGCTGTTTAGCACGGTTTTTTCTCTGTTTCATCTGCTTTGATCTTCTGATAATGGAATCTGCAATTGCAAATAACATGGAGGGATTAGCGATTGAAGAAGATGAGGATTCTGAAATCCAAGTGGAACAAAATCTACTCGAGCAAGGTATTTCTTTTGAAAACTGTTTTGTTGGGCAGTTTTTAACTTCTGCGGTAATTTATTTCCAGTCTATGAAAACAACTCTCTCAAATGTATGGAGACCTATGGGAGGGGTATCAATCTCGGATATTGGAGAAAACCGGTATTTATTCCGATTTTATCATAAAATTGATGTGGATAGGGTAGAGGAAAATGGTCCATGGAATTTTAACTCCCATCTCTTGATCTTGCATCGTCTAAAAGAAGGTGAGGTTCCTTTATCGGTCCCTCTTAACTTAGTACCATTCTAGGTATTAATAAATGATGTGCCTCCCGGGTGTATGTCGGAAGGAGTGGCTCGACAACTTGGAAATTTTGTGGGTCAATTTCTGATATATGATTCTGAAAAAGTAGCCCTGGGTTACAAAGGCATAATGCGTATCCGTGTTGCAGTGGACGTTCGCAGACCGTTAAAACGACAGAAGAAATTGGCGACACGAGAAGGTGAGGGCACATATGTGCGTTTTGAATATGAAAAACTATCTCTGTTTTGTTTCATCTGCGGTAAACTTGGACATGAGGAGAGTTTCTGCCCGGTGCGCTTGACAGTGAATGAGAAGGATATAAATTTTGGTTGGGATTTGAGTCTTAGAGCTCCAACCAGGAGAATGATGGCCCTTCCAACCAGTAAATGGCTTCGAGAGGATATTACAGTCATGAAACCACAACCATCCTCTGTGAAAGAACCTGTGATTGAAGTGCAGGATGACGCTTTGAAGGAGTCAGGAAAAGAACATTTGAATATCCAGAAGGGTTCTGGAGATTTGGGAACTACGACTCTACTTGCGGGCCATACTGCAATTGGAGTACAGGGTGGGTATGATATTGTGATGACACAGCTTGATGAGGAATCAGTGGATGAGATTCCGGATGGTACTAAGAGGATGAGAACCTCAGTTTCAACTTCAGGAGTTTCGCATAATGATTCAAATGAAGCACAAAAAGTTATATCGGCAGGCCTTATAGAGAAGGCCAGCCGGGTCCAATGAAAATCCTCAGTTGGAACGTCCGGGGCTTGGGAAAGTCACGGACGACACGACGTCTCAGAAATTTTCTAAGGGACGTCAACCCCTCGATTATTTTCCTGATCGAGACTAAATTAGATTGTGGTAAGATGGAAAAACTGCGAAAGTTATGTGGTTTTAATAATGGTATAGATGTTAGCGCAAGAGGTAGAAGTGGTGGTTTATCGCTTGGATGGAAAGGAAATTGTAATATCTCTTTGAGATCCTTTTCGGATAGGCACGTTGATGTCTTGTTCACAGAAGATACAGATGGCTTTAGTTGGAGATGTACGGGTTTTTATGGTGCTCCGGAAGAAAGAAATCGAGAAGATTCATGGAATTTACTTCGGCAATTGATTGACACTAATGATTTTCCATGGTTAGTGCTCGGTGACTTCAATGAATTATTATTTGCAACAGAAAAATGTGGAAGAAGGCAGCGAAATCAACGTCAAATGGATAATTTTGCAAATGCCCTTAATGATTGTTCGCTTGAGGATGTTGGTTATTCGGGTCCTTGGTTCACGTGGGAAAAGGGCAAATTTGAAGAAACAAACATAAGGGAGAGAATTGATCGTGGAGTGGGCAATCCAGCATGGTGGGAATTGTTTCCACATTTCAACTTGAGCCATATGCCTCACTCATTCTCTGACCACTGCCCACTGCTATTAAATACAGATAGCAGACAACGGTCTTCAAATCTGATATCTCACTTTCGATTTGAGGTCGCATGGCTTCTTGAAGATTCATGCGAAGAAGAAGTGAAACAGCTTTGGGAATCCACGTCTAGTTTGGTTCCCCATCGCCTACAACAATTAAGTCAGGGGCTGGAGCTTTGGTTTAAAAGAATCAGGAAGGAGAAAAAAATTACTATGGACGATTTACGAAAAAAGTTGTCGCAATTGCAGAATTTACATCCTACTGATGATGCTTTAGAAGAAATAACAAATGTGAAGCTAGCAATGAATCTTGAAATGGATAGGGAGGAGGTGTATTGGGAGCAAAGGGCGAGGGCAAACTGGTTGAAGTCCGGGGATAAGAACACACGATTTTTCCATAGACATGCATCTCAGCGAAAGCGGAAAAATCGTATTTCCTCTCTCTTGGATGAAAATGATAGACTTGTTGATGATGATGCGGATATCCTACGTACAGCCACAAATTATTTTCAGGGTATTTTTTGCGCATCTAATGTCATTAATCCCCATGAGATATTACAAGGAATTGACAATTGTATATCTGCTGATCTTAATGCTAATTTACTCAAGACTTTTACTGTTGAGGAGGTGCATAGTGCAGTCCAATCTATGGGCCCATTAAGAGCTTCCGGTGAGGATGGTTTGGGTGCAATTTTCTACCAACGATTCTGGCATATTGTAGGCAAAAAAGTTGCTGATTACTGTATATCTATGATCCATGGTAATGCATCCCTCGGACAAATAAATCAGACACATATTGTTCTCATTCCAAAGGTGACGGGTGCTAAGGTGATGACTCGATTTCGACCTATAGCCTTATGTAATGTGCTGTACAAAATAATTTCAAAAATGTTGGCTACACGAATGCAAGAGGCTCTACAATTCTGTATTGATGAGGCTCAAAGTGCTTTCCTGCCGGGTAGATTAATCTCTGACAACATTCTGTTGGCTTATGAAATTCTCCATTCCTTGAAGAACAAAAGAACTGGAAAACACGGCACATTTGCACTAAAACTTGACATGAGTAAGGCTTATGATCGAGTAGAGTGGAGTTTTGTGGAAGAAATATTACGGAAAATGGGATTCGCAGAGCAGTGGATTTCAACTATTATGAGATGTATAACATCAGTCTCATACTCGGTTATTGCTAATGATAGAATTGGACAAACATTCAAACCGGGTCGAGGAATTCGCCAAGGGGACCCAATTAGTCCTTATCTTTTCTTGATTTGTAGCGAAGGACTTTCTGCTTTGTTAAGATTGGCATCCCAACAGTATTCTTTGGTGGGAGTCAGAATTAATAGACGGGCACCATTTATTTCCCATTTATTATTTGCTGATGACAGCATAGTTTTTGGTGCAGCAACAACGCAGAGGGCGAGGTGCTTGCAGAATATCTTGAATACCTACTCACAATGCTCGGGGCAAATTGTTAATTTTGACAAGTCAAGTCTGTTCTTTGGTTCAAATGTGATTGATAGTAATCGACATGAGGTCTGCCGAATTCTAGTAGTTACTGCTCAGGGTAATCCAGAGAAATATCTTGGCTTGCCTTCGATGGTGGGTCGTAATAAAAAACGTTCCCTTGCATACTTAAGGGATCAGTGTAGACAAAAAGTTCTAAGCTGAAATGTGCAACCTTTATCCATGGGAGGTAAGGAAATCTTCATTAAGGCTGTCCTACGATCTATTCTTGTTTTTGCTATGTCGTGTTTTTTACTACCGAAGACGTTCTGTAAAGAATTAGAGGCAATTTTTGCACGCTTCTGGTGGCAGAAATCAAGTGAGAAATGGGGTATACACCGGTGTACTTAGGAGAATTTATGTGTGCCAAAAGAAGAAGGTGGAATGGGTTTCAGAGATATGTGCAAATTTAACATTGCACTTTTAGCCAAACAGGGTTGGCGGATCATTCAGAATCCAGATTCGTTAGTGGCAAGAGTTTTGAGATCAAAGTATTTCCCTACAACCAATTTTATGAGTTCAATATTGGGTTCCAATCCTTCTTATATTTGGAAGAGTATATGGAGCTCAAGGGGATTGTTAGAGAAGGGTTGTAAATGGTCAGTAGGGTGTGGAAGTTCCATTAATATTTGGAACGATTTTTGGTTGCCAGGCTATCCGCAGAGGAAGATTTCATCCCTGACTATTCATGGCTTTTCTACAGTTTCTAATCTGATAGACCCTATAACTATGCAGTGGAATGAAGATTTAATTACTTCAAGGTTTTCGAATGAAGATGTTGCTGCTATATTATCAATCAGATTACCTATTACCTCTAGTCCATATTCTATTTATTGGATAAGGGAATTATCAGGTCACTATTCTGTTCAAAGTGCTTACAAATTGCTGTGTGTTAGGGATGAAGCAAACACTAACCTGTCTTCATTATACAGGTTAGTATGGAAGTCAGTATGTCCCTCTAAAATAAAAATTTTAGTTTGGAAATTTGTTTGGAATTACATTCCAACCATGCTGAATTTAGTTATCAAAAGAGTCAGACAATCCTCACAATGCCCACGGTGTAACAATCAAGAGGAAGACAGTGCACATGCAAGTTTTAGGTGTGGCTTTAATCTACAGGTCTGGCATATGCTAGGTTTCTACTGACCTAGTCAAGTTACTCAGATGCAATTTCCAGAGTGGTTATTGTGGATGCTTACTAAGTATACAAATCAAAAACACTCAGAGATCATCACAACTATATGGGCAATCTGGTATGCTAGAAATAAAATGATGCATGAGGGAGTTACCCAGTCTGCTATCGAGATTGTCACTTTCATCAAAAATTATCTCTCTGAGATTCGAACTTCTACAGCTGCTCTAAGTCACCCCAACGTTCGTGAAAATGTTCATTGGATCCCTCCCCCTGCAACATATACAAAAGTTAATGTTGATGCATCTTTTATTATGTCAGAGGCCAAATCCATATCGAGGATAGTAATCAGAGACAACGAAGGTGAAATCCTAGGGGCTGCTTACCAAGTAAACTTCAATGTGGTGAACGCCTTTGAAGCAGAGGCCCTTGTCGTGAACCAGGGTTTGATCTTCGCTAAAGAAATTGGGTGTTTAGATATCATTGTTGAAGGGGATTCAAAGTCCATAATAACGAAGCTAAATAACAGAAATAATGACCTTTCGTCGATTTGTCTTCAAATCGGCACCGCAAAAGCCATCGTCGGCAGATTCAGAAATTGCCGATTCACGTTCACCGGCCGCCAGGGTAACCAAACGGCGCATGCAATGGCACAATCGGGCCGTTCAGCATCTGAGGATAGATTCTGGTTGGAAGAAGCCCCCTTATCGGTTCTGACAGTGGCCGCGGAGGACCGCCGTTTGTTAGATCCGCCGTAGATGCTTCTCCTTGTTTCAGGGCTTTTTTCAAAGTCTCTTCGTCTCAATTCGTACTCCATTAAGTTTCAAAAGCTGAAAATCGAGAGGAACGGATCATCTGAGCTTTAGGATTCTAGATTTCTCTCTCTTTCTCTCCCCGTTTATGTTTTCTGGTTTTCTATATGCTGTTTTGTTTATTTTTCTTTTGTCTCTTTTCTCTGTGGTTATTGATGGAGATAGCTTGTGTCGGTCGATCTTCCCCGACAAGCTCTATCTATAAAACTACACGTGGACGGTAGATTATGCCTTGTTTATTGTTTCTTTTCTATTTTCAATAAAAGCTCAGCTGGTACCACTTTCAAAAAAAAAAAAAACTATCATGCCACCATTATTAACAATTCAATAATCATTTTATAACAAAAATAAAAATTTAATGACTATTTGTAACATTTGAAAGTTTAGCCACCATAATGGGTATATTACCATAGTTTAGTAACTATTTCTGAACTTTACCCCACTTTTTAATGTTCAATTTTTGAATTTATATAATTTTTAATATTTTTAATTATTTTATATTTTTATTTAAAGTTTTAAATAAACCCTCATACTTTCTAAAAAAGTAATCAAACACTCAAACCTTTTAAAAAGTCAATTGAATCCATCTATCACAACATCATTTACAGTAGACAATCATGTTAACATCAACACAACACGTAACAATCAACAACTGTTCACATCAGTCAAAAACACCACATTATTTTTTTCTCAGTTTAAAGGCTGAGTGTAAAATAAGTTGCCACATTGATATTTTCTTTCTCAAAAGATTATTCTATGATAATATGATATCCATTACTGTAAATGCATCCGATTTCATGCGATTATTCTATGATATTCAAGGGAAGGTATTAGCTTTCTGATAGTCAGGATTACTAAAGTTACCAAACTTGAATGGTATGGTATCCATATCATATGCAAAAGCTATTGCAAAGATATTACCTGCAAAGAGTACATCAAATTATTATTTGGCTGAAACTACAGTAATTTTCGAGATCGAAGGGGAGATGTTGACTCCATATAGCAGCTTATCTATATCTCCATAGCCACAACAACAAAGAGATGGAGGAGCTATTCAGATATTGGATCTCAGCTCTTCTGAGTATAATAGACTGTTCCAACACGGGTTCCGCGGAAGAAAAGTGTCCTGAAAAAGAGCAAAACAAACATATGATCGAACGAAAAGACTTGTGAACCATGACATAACCAAGTACCAGAAGTATAAGCGAATGAAACAATCCAAAGGCGCATAATTTCCTCATCAAGAAAGGAACACATGCACTTTGTAGCAGAAAGGGGACTCTATTTAACAACTTATCGAACGTATTTGTAAATGGAAACTCTTGAAGAAGATTAGCTTCAAATCTCCAAAAGTGCGAGCCAAAGAGGCACAAAAATGTAGACAGAAGTGCGAGCCAGAGTCGTTTTTGGCTGACACCAGGGAGCTCATAACTCTAAATGCATCATGACATTTCACTCGAAGATTCTGCATATATCATACATAGGCTAACTAGTCTAGACAAAGGAAAAGATACAAGATTGTTTTCTTAATATGAAAAAAAGAAGGAATTCGAAACATGTTCTTTGAGTAAAGGATCATGGACCAAATCCAATCACTGTGTTAAAATGGTAAGAATTTCCTATCCAGCTATTAAAATAGCAGGGGATTTTACCCGTAGTTTAACTTGTAGTTCAGTTTTTCTAAGTCAAACTCCCCTGATTTTTTGCTCAAGCATCGGAAACTATAATCAAAACAATACATAGAGACAAATTAACCCCTTTTTTCTAAGAAACAAGAAAGACCAGTATACACAATCATATGATTTTGCAAAAGCTGATCAGCAATAGCAGTAATTAGCAGAAAGCAACATTTTAGGGTTTCCTAAAATATTTCACAATTCATCGTATTTTTTGAGAACCAAAACAAGAAAATAGAAACCCAGGGGCCAAATTCAACGGATAAACAAAACCCCATGAAATGAAACATAGAGAGAGGGAGAGAAGGGACAAACCGAGACGTAAGAGCAAGAGGGGATAATCGACAAAGAGTGGGACTTGGCGTGATTGAAGGCGGCAACACAGAGATGAGAAGCCAAGCCCAAGCCTCGCTTGGAAGATGGGACAAAAGTGTGGACGATGTCCATCACTTTGCCGTCTTGTCTCAACACGTATTCAACGTAGGCTTTCTTGTCTTCTGTTTCGAACCTCCTTTGGGTTTCGTTCCACGCTATCTTTGGGGCGCTTCCTATTGCACTGCTGGCTGCCATATCTCTGGTAATCTCCTCTTATCTCTTCAAATCTCCTCTTATCTCTTCAAGTGTTGTGATTCGCTGTCCCTTGGTCGGTCTGAGGCAATGCTTCGTCGGACGGATAGATCGAATAAAAAATCGGGTTGTTTCAGTGTTTTGGTGTATATTACGCGCGTAGAAACCAAACCAATCGTTACGTAGGGCTGAGCTGAGAATATGGGTGATAGTGAGCTTGACCGGCTTGCGAGCTACTCGGGTTCGACTCGGTCAAAATTCGACTCGAGTGAACTTAACTTGAGCTCAAATTTAGCTCGAGATCTTAACAAGTTGAGCCGATCCGATCAAGTTCGGCTCGAAAAACTCGTGAATATGCTCGGAATAATTATATATATATTTATATATATACTACATATGCACTAACAATAATCTGTTTAGCAAAAAAAAGTAATAAAATAATTAAGAAAAATCCACTAAAAGCAAATTAACTAAAATAAATTGGGCATTTTTCTTATTTGATTGTTGTTTGATTTTATATTTTCTTTGATTATGTGTTTGTATTGTAAGAATATTTCTTGGTTATTTGAATTAATCTAATTTTTTGTCACTCTTTTCCCTTTCCCCACATTGAATTTTCATTTTAGTGTCGATTATGAAATGGGCTTTTAACGAGGACCCATCTTTTATAAAAAAATATAAAACTATTATTTATTTCGAGTCGAGTCGAGCCGAGCCCGACGAGCTTCGAGCCCGAGCCTGACCAGGCTCAGCTCGGCTCGTTATCACCCATAGTTGAGAAAAAGAAATGGATCCGAACTACGGAGGGTCGTTTGACCCAGACCCGACGAATTTTAACTCGGCACAATTCTATACGGTCATGTATTTTAAAAAAAAATAATAAGTTTAGATTGGATCGGGTTTTTAGGATAAGGTTAGGGTGAAAAATACGCGACCCAAAATAATAATTTACTTTTATTCTAAATATTTAAGTGTAATTGTTATAATGTCCCTCCCTTTGTACATATTTTTTCAATTATCTTTCTATTTTGTCTATTAAAATTGAAGTAATTATGATAATGTCTTCTCTCTATTTGTATTTTCAATTAATTCTATATTTTATCGATTAAAAATGAAATAACTATGATAATGTCCCTCTCTATTTGTATTTTTCAATTAACTTCCTATTTTATCGAATAAAAATAAAAAAAATATTTTTATTTAGGCAGAGACAAATTTAGGTTTTTACTCTAAAAATATGGTCGAATTTAGATTGGATGAAACATCATAAAATATTAGGTCAAATCAAATTAGAATAGAAATGTTAATTTTTTTTGGACCGGGTGCAAATCAATAAAAAACTCGATCATTCTTATGTTGGAAAAATTCGATAAATTTGGAGCTTTAAATAAGAAATTGATTCAAATGTTGTAGAGAAAAATGTGGAACCCATTGTTGGTTCGTAAATGTGCAGACGTGCACGACGTGGGTAACGCAAATGTCTGAACCGGTCTGGTCCTTCGTGGGCTTGCAGATATTTTGACCCAAATTTGAAATGAATTTTTCTCAAATAAAAGCATGAATTTGCCAAATTTTATCTTGGAATTAAAAGGGTAAATATTGGAAGTTACCTTTAATTCAGATAATGATTTTAGAAATTGCTTTATAGGAGAATCAATTGATTCTCAATATTAAATGTTCCATTATGTTAAAATTTATACTTATACTCTCATGATACTCCTATAAATATGGAGTAAACCTTCTAGGTTTAAACACAACTAAAAACCACATAAAAATTTTATTGTTTTACTCTGTGAATTTTACAAGTAATTTTCGATGGTAAGTGAAGGCAAGGGTCAGTTCTTGATCTCCACAGTAGTGCAACCGTGGCTGATCATCTATTGTTGTACCCTAAGAGACAGACGACCAACGAACTCGAGCACCATAGGAGTGGAAGAAAATCTGTCTTAAGGAAACTGCCTTCGTGCAGGCCTCAACACGTTTTCTTTCGGAACTCGTTCCAAATCGGTTTGGTTTTAGATATGTTGTATCTAAATTATTAATTTTTATTTCTTATTCTGTTCGATTTATAATAATATCAATATTTAATTTTATTGTTTATTATTTTATTCTTGGATTAACGCCAATTTTTTAATATTCTTAAGACAGATTTTTGAGCTTTAATCCAAGACAAACAGATTTCATATTTATGGTCATGATCAGTATATGTCGTACGTGTTGGTGGCAATCGTTGGCACCTCTAGAATTTGAATACTTTACAAAGGCCATGAATAATCCATCAATATACATAAAGGATGAATAAACGTACAAAGAATCCTTGTGGGGGCAAGGACCATATTCGAATATTAAGTTACTGTCAACTTTAAGTTATGGTGCAATGGCAGCCATCTCTCACCCAATTCAAAGCGACTAAATCATATAAGGTAATTTTTGTCCATATTAACATTTTATGAATTTTTTTTTGAAAAAAATTATATCCATGCATAAATTAAGGTAAATCCTTATTCTAAGATTTCGCCTATAACCGTGCTTTATTTTGGTAATATTAAAATTATATGTAAATACATGTATACATGTGATTTTAAGGTAAAATATTACATTATGTTTGACATGAAATATTTAATTGTTTTATTTTATGTAAGAATATTATTTCTTTTTATGTGAGTTGTTTCCTAACATGTTTGTTTTCTTGTGAAAGTTGCTATAATATTTTATATAAGGAAAATGCTCTCTATATAGGTGTTGGCAAGTCAAAGATTTGCCAAGTTTCAAACTTGGAATACATTTAAGGTAGATCCTTAAATTATAATATTATGTTGGAAATATTGTTATGATATTATAACCTAATATTTGCATCTATAAATTTGGAATATTTTTATATGTGCTTTAAAAGTTTACCTTTCTAGGTAATAAGAATCAATACGATTCTTTTTAAGTTATGGTATTTTCAATACCTTAAATCACGATATTAAGGGAATTTTAGTATTCTTTAATGAATTTTGGTTTTTAATATGATTTATCATGTGCCATTATTTTGGCATTAAATGTGTTCTCTTGTATTTTTTTTTGGAATTTATGTGGATTTTATTCCGTACTAACAATTTCTTTTGAGAAATTTTGTAGAGAGAAACAAGATATCCAGGCAAAGTCGTGATTTGTTTTGGAAATAAAGATCTCGTAAATAATTCGTTTCGAGAATTAATTCTTGTCGTTTTAACGGGTTTACTTGATCTTCCAAACAAGAATCAATGAAATTAAAATCTAAGGATTAATTCCTTTTGATTTCTGTTGGTTAAACAGAATCAAGTTGGATTGACATCTCTGTTGTTTAATAAAAGATATGATGGAAATAAATTACTAAATTTATTTCTTTATTAGAATATTGTGTTGATTCTAATTTTGGAAAAGAAGATAAATCATTGGATTTATTTTCAATATAATCTCGTGTGATTCTAACATTATTGGGGAAATAAATCGTTGAATTTATTTCTTGGGAATCAAATATGATTATATTTTGTAAAAGAAAATAAATTGTTAGATTTAATTTCGTGGGAATCTAGAATGATTCAATCTTGAAATAAATTGGTGAATTTATTTCGGAAAGTAACATTGGTTACCAAATTCAAAGCGTTGATTCTAACTGAGGTCTCGAATCAAAGCATAGAAGAACTTGGTTCTCTATGTCAAAATTAAATTCTTAAAGCCTATTCTGATGCATACTATGAGGTGCGCAATGTTTAAAAATGGCTAAAGAATCATGAGGGTCATTTGACCATAAATGGAAGATTTCAAATTGTTGTGAATCAAAGGTAGTGATTCTAATTGATCACTCATGCTTGGAATGATTTCAAGAATAGAATCCATAAACGGATGATTGAAAGACAATTTGAAAGTGCATGTCTAGGATTGATTCTTTGAAAGACCTGGTATTTAAGCATGCCTAATGCACCACCTCTCTTTCATAAGTTACCTACCTGGTGCACTGTTTATTATTGTTCTTACTATTAAGACCGTGTGAACTTTTGTTTTGGGTTTAGTTTGCTAACAAAAGTTAGAAATTATGTTTCTATTTTTGGTTTTAGTCTCTGACTAAATTCTTGATGTTTAACAGATTCATAATACTATGGTTCTGAATTATGTCTATGTGACACAATGGAAAAATTAGTAAAATTTATTGGAAAAAATCTACATAATTGACCATGATAAACTTGGTCAAATATCTGAAGGATGATCCTTTTATGATTAGAGAGGATAAGGTAAATATTGTTACCACCTTCAAATGTTATTAAGGTAAATATTGCTAAGACAAATATTACCATGACAAACGTAGTGGAAGTCAAAAATGACTTCAAAACGCAAATTAGGCGGTATGTTCAAGAAGCAAAATTTTATGAAAAAATACTTCAATTGTCATAAGACGGGGAACAAGTCTTTGAACTATAGGCTTCCAAACGAGGACAATGCTATTGGCATAACAATTGATATGACAACATATTAGTTGAAGGAATACGTTTATTGATGAAAGCACAAATAATGTTATGTGCATTTTCTTAAAAGCGAAGATGAAGCTATAGAGAAAATTGTTCTCTATGAGCATGATGTTGAAACTCAAACTTAATTAAAGGGTTAAGATGGGGAGAAGCTCTATATAAGTAACGTTGGTACTATAATGTGCCTAACATGTGAGGGGAGTTGTTCTATAAGCTAATTACCTTTTAAATAAGGTTCCCATAATTCAAAAGATAAGACACCATATAAGTTATGAAAGGTAATTAAACCTTCCTACAATTACTTAAAAATGTGGGGTGTCTTGCAAAGGTAATGTCCTCATTACTGAAGCAAATGAAAATAGATCCCCAAAAATGGTGGATTGTATTTTCATTGGCTATACAGAACATAGCAGCGTATATCAATTTCTTGTGTATGAATTGAATAACCTTGAGATTCACAAGAATACGATAATGGAAGCAAAGAATGTCTCTTTCTTTGAAAATGTATTCCCTTGTAAAGCTAGGGAAGTTGGTCAAAGTTCAATGAAACGAACTTTGGAGATTATCGATAAAGATGGCTCAAATAATCAACAAGGGGTTGAGCTTGAAATAGAGCCACAAAGAAGTAAACAAGTAAGGGTAGAAAAATTCTTTGGATTAGTTTTTCTAAACTTTATGCTAGAGGTTGAATCTCAAACGTATAATGATGTTATACGTTCGTCTGAGGGCACTTTATGGAAGGATGCCATTAAGAGTGGAATTGATTCTATCATGCAAAACCATACGTGGGAATTAGTGAATTTTTTTCGGGAACTAAACCACTGAGTTCTAAATGGATTTTCAAACGGAAAATGAAAGTAGATGAAACAATTGATAAGTACAAAGGCTAAATTGGTAACAAAAGGTTACCGACAAAAGGAAAGCCTTGGCTATTCCAATGCATACTCTATTGTATCAAAGATAACCTCCGTAAGGATGATACTTACAATTTCCACTCTGCGGAATCTAAAAGTACATCAAATAGATGTTAAAACAGCTTTCCAAAATAAAGATCTTGATGAAGAAATATACATGGAACAACCTGATGGTCATGTAGTTTCAAGTCAAGAGAGGAAAGTTTGTATATTGGCGAAGTCCTTGTATTGACTTAAACAAACATTAAAGTAAATACATGAGAAGTTCGATAATGTCATGATGACAAACGAATTCAAGATAAATGAGTGTGACAAATGTGTATATGTCAAAACTACTAACATTGGATAAATTATGTTGATAACATACTTATTGTTAGAAGCAACAATGAAATGGTAAGCGTACCAAAGACTTGTCAAATTCAAGATTGACATGAAAAATATGAGATTAACAAATTTGATTTTGGGCATCCAAATCAAACGGTCACTTGAAGGTCTCATATTGACGTAGTCACACTACGTGGACAAGAGAAATTTGGCAAGGATGTTTCCGGTATAGCCAGAACTGCAATAAATACATGCCAACATTTGTCCAAGAACAAAGACCAAAGTGTTGACAAAGTAGAATATGCAAGGGTCATATACAGTCTAATGAGCTGCACTAGACCATATATTATTTCTAATGTGAGCAATTTGTAGAACTAATGTTTTGATATAATAATTGAAAAATGTTTTAGACTAATTTGAAAAGAATTCAAAACTTGTCTTTAAGTCCAAACAACTTGAATTTATGTTTGAGGAATCTTAAAAGGTTTTTGGCAAAGTTTTTCATGATTTAAAACAGCCAAACTTATGTTTTCAAAGTTCCCGTACCGATACGGTCTAACCCGTATCGATATCTTTTTGCCCAAGTTTGGTCACTGCCAAAACTCGTATCGAAACAGGCTTTGCCGTTTCGATACAGTAAGGGATCGTTTCAATACGCCTAGTAAGCATACCGATCCCATTTTAACAACCCCAACGATCATATTTCCCAACGGTCTTTTAAATGTCATACCGTACCGATACGCCCTCAAGCGTATCGATACGCCTAGGCTGGCAAGAGCCCAATGACTAATTTCTGATAAAGGTCGTACCGATACGGGTCCACGCGTATCGATATAGAAGGTTGCATAACAGCATTAATGGTGGGAAATAAAGTCTCCAACGGCTCCAATTCATCCCCAACGACTAGTAACGGCTACAAACTCAAAGAGAAGTATAAAAGGGACCTCCAAGCATCAAGTAAGGGCTAATGCTTCAATTGTCAATCAATAAATGATCAAAAATTGTCTTTGTACTTAAATTGTCATTTCTTTGTATAGACAAACACTAGTGAGCCAAAATTGTTAAATTTGCTCAAGTGTTTTAGGTTTTGGATGAAAGCTAAATTGTGCAAACAAGCACCTATTAGAGAGATTTGTGTTTGCTAATCTTTTCTCTTGTAAAGAGGGTTTGATCAAGGCTTTGGGTAGAAAGCTTGATCGATGTATAAGGGTTTCATCCTAAGCCTAGAAAAGGGGACGAATCAATAGTGGATTGATTGGAAATCCTTAGTGGGACGCTAAGGTAGTGGATGTAGACCTTGGTTAGAAGGTTGAACCACTATAAATCATTGTGTCATTTATCTTTTAAGCTTCCACACCACATCCACCCAAAATTTCACTTCTCCACCACTTGGCGAGCAAGAACGGTTGAAGGAATCGAGCATCCTAAAACCTAACAATTGGTATCAAAGCTTGGCTCAATTGAAGAGGATTAACATCCTATTGAGAAGATCCGGCAAGCTTGATCATCATTTCACACAACCAGCTCAATGGCGCAATCCATCGACAAACCACCCTTCTTTGACGGAACTCACTATGCCTATTAGAAGACAGAGATTAAATTCTTCATTAAGTCAAGAGACTACAAGCTATGGGACATAGTTGAAGATGGTCCGTTCGTGCCTCAACGAAGCAAAGCGGAATGGAGTGCCGAAGATCGCAAGAAGATGGAGCTAAATTGCAAAGCCTTGCACATCTTCTTTTGTGCTTTTGGCCCAACCATCTATGAGAAGATGTCTTCTTGTGAAAGTGTCAAGGAGGTATGGGACAAGCTTGAAGTCACATACGAGGGAACCAACGAAGTTAAGGAGACCAAGATTGGGCTCCTCACTTTAGAGTATGAGAACTTCAAGATGGATCCAGAAGAAGACACCGAGAAGATGTTCGATAGGTTCTTCACCATCACAAATGGACTCAAAGGCTATAGAGAAGCCATTCCAGAAGAGAAGCTTGTTCAAAAGCTCATCTACTCCCTTCCCGAGTCATGGGACTCAAAAAGGACCGCCATCATCGAAGCCAAGAATCTCAAGACCTTGAAGCTTGATGAACTCATGGGGTCACTTCTCACTCATCAAATCATGAAAAAGAACAAGGAAGAGGAGAAGAAGAGGGAAGAAATTAAAGCTATGGGGAAGAAGAAAATCATGGAGCTTGGCATCAATGCAAGTGTCGTTGCTCTAAAATCCTCCACATGCCATCATGAAGATTCAAGTGAGAAGGAAAGTGAAGATGAAGAGATGGCCTATCTCTTCAACAAATTTACCCGGTTCATGAAGAGTGAAATGGAAAAATCCAAGCATGAATCGAGGAAAAAGATGAAGGAATCCCACAAGTCCAACAAGAGATGATCATCTTCAAAGCAAGCATATGTGGCCACATGGAGCGATGAAGACTCCACCGATGATAAAGTAGCCCACCTATGCTTGATAGCCCTCAATGAGGGGAAGGTAACTTCTAACGCATCTATTTCAAATTCATATACATTTGATGAGTTGCAAGATGCCTATGATGATTTGCTTTTGGAATTCAAGGCATCATTTTCCAAGAACAAAAAGTTGATTTCAAAAATAAAAAAATGAGAATGATTTGCTTTCCAAAACAAATCTTGAACTTGAAGCAAAATTGAAAGATTTTGAACAAAAATGTTTTGATTTACAAAATTTGCTTCTTAAAGTTCAAAAAGAAAAAGATTTGATTTCCAATGAACTTCAAAAGAAAAATGATTTTGGAAAATCAGATTTTTATGTAAGACAATCTAGTGCCCCTAGATTTGTAAAAGGTAAATGTTTTAGAAGTGTTTGAGTCCTAAAAGGACTTAGTACTTCAACTAAAAATGATGAAATTGAAAAATGGATTCCTAAGGGGACTAAATTTTGTGCTACTAACGTCTATGGATCCAAAGCAATTTGGTTACAAAAAATTACTTGATTGTCTATTGCTAGGTGTGATGGAGAGTGATCAACAAGTCAAAAATTGAGGGGGGAGCTCCATGCACACAAGGAAGAACACTTGAAGAAGGAAGGCTTCACATCCTCCCTTGAGTTCAAGTGTGGTAAAATCTAGTTGCTTTTGCTTTTATTTGATTTATTTTCATTTATGTCAACTAGATGATCATATATGTTTGACTAACATTTTTATGATGCTTTGAGTAAGGGGGAGCCATTTTAAAACCAAAAATTCTATATTTTTGTCATTTTTTAAACCTTCTAAGTTATTTTGAACTTAATGTCTTTTGAATTCTTTTTGATATAACAAAAAGGGGGAGAAATGGTTTGAAAAATTGAATTTTCAAATGAATAAGGGGAAGCTTTAATTGATTTCAAACTTTTTATCTCTTATTCACATTTTTAAAGTTAAAGGGGGAGAATCCCAAACAATTTTTCAAGTTGGTTTTATTATATCAAAAAGGGGGAGATTGTAGAACTAATGTTTTGATATAATAATTGAAAAATGTTTTGGACTGATTTGAAAAGAATTCAAAACTTGTCTTCAAGTCCAAACAACTTGAATTTATGTTGGAGGGATCTTAAAAGGTTTTTGGCAAAGTTTTTCATGATTTAAAACAACCAAACTTATATTTTCAAAGTGCATGTACCGATACGGTCTAACCCGTATCGATACCTTTTTGCCCAAGTTTGGTCACTACCAAAACCCGTATCGAAAAGGCTTTGCCGTTTCGATACGGTAAGGGATCGTTTCAATACGCCTAGTAAGCGTACCAATCCCATTTTAACAACCCAAACGGTCATATTTCCCAACGGTCTTTTAAATGTCATACCGTACCGATACGCCCTCAAGCGCATCGATACGCCTAGACTGGTAAGAGCCCAACACCTAGTTTCTGATGAAGGCCATACCGATACGAGTCCACGCGTATCGATACGGAAGGCTGCAGAACAACATTAATGGTGGGAAATAAAGTCTCCAACGGCTCCAATTCATCCCCAACGGCTAGTAACGGCTACAAACTCAAAGAGGAGTATAAAAGGGACCTCCAAGCATCAAGTAAGGGCTAATGCTTCAATTGTCAATAAACAAATGATCAAAAATTGTCTTTGTACTTAAATTGTCATTTATTTGTATAGACAAACACTAGTGAGCCAAAATTGTTAAATTTTCTCAAGTGTTTTAGGTTTTGGGTGAGAGCTAAATTGTGCAAACAAACACCTATTAGAGGGATTTGTGTTTGCTAATCTTTTCTCTTGTAAAGAGGGTTTGATCAAGGCTTTGGGTAGAAAGCTTGATCGGTGTATAAGTGTTTCCTCCTAAGCCTAGAAAAGAGGACGAATCAATAGTGGATTGATTGGAAATCCTTACTGGGAAGCTAAGGTAGTGGATGTAGACCTTGGTTAGAAGGTTGAACCACTATAAATCATTGTGGCATTTATCTTTTAAGCTTCCACCCCACATCCACCCAAAATTTCACTTCTTCACCACTTGGTGAGCAAGAACGGTTGAAGGAATCGAGCACCCTAAAACCAACACAGTTCAAGTAGATTCACAAGCAATTTAGGTGAAAATCACTAGAAAGCAATTGTGATGGTATTGAGATATCTTAGATATACTCGAGATTATGAATTGCATTATTCTAGAGATCCTACTATTTAGAAGGATACTCCGATGCCAATTGGACATCTGATATTCAAGATATCAAAGGTACAAGTAGATTTGTCTTCACTTTGGGAGGAAGAACCGTGTCATGGAAATCCCTTAAGACAAACGGTTACAACTAGATCCACAATAGAATCTGAGTTTATAGCTCTAGACAACTCTAGAGAAGAAGTCGAATGACTTCAGAAATTTCTTAGAGAATATTCCTGAATGGCCAAAGTCAGTGCCCACAATGTGCATACATTGTGATGACCAAGCGAAAATTGGTAAAGCATAGAGCTTTGTGTAGAATGGTAAGTCGAGACATATGTGTCGTCGACATAATACCGTTAGACAACTGATCTCAAATGAAGTTATCTCTATTGATTTTTTGAAATCAAAGGATAACGTTGCGGATCCACTAACCAAAGAATTTAAATCGAGATCAAGTTCAAAAAAAATCGAAAGGAATGGGACTAAAGCCCATGTAAATTTAAGGTGCTATGCGAAGGAAAACCCTACCTTGTTGACTAGAGATCCCAAGATCTAGGTTCAAAGGGACAACCTAATTGCATAGACCTATGCGATCACTACAGAGACTCTTATCCCCAAGTCCATTCCTATGATGTAAACAATGATCAAAGTAGTTTAGGCTAAGCAATGCTTTTAATGACCATTGTGTGCTTTGGTGAGTCAAGCAACACAAGTCACCTATGTGAGAGTAAAGTGGGGCTGCTTCAATGAGACTATTGGGCATAGTTCTTTCAAACTCTTGTAGAACCAGGTGATGTCCACGGCCATATGGACATACCCATGAGAACTAATACTCTTGTCAGAGAGGTAGTTGTGTGAAGTATATCATCGTTTACACAAACGGCGGAACAGTTCAAGGACATTACGTCTACTGGTCAGCTAGTAAAGTAAATATACTTTCACAAGGGAAGGTTCAAGGGTGGACACCTACCTATCATATGCAGCTATCAATCGTAGAATCTACATCGAGTCAAAATGTTTTTGATTAAATCAATTTCATTCATGTGGGGGATTGTTGGAAAAATTCGATAATTTTGGAGCTTTGAATAAGAAATTGATTCAAATGTTGTTGAGGAAAATGTGGAACCAATTGTTGGTTCGTAAATGTGCAGATGTGCACGACGTGGGTAACACAAATGTCTGAACCGGTCTGGTCTTTCGTGGGCTTGCAGATATTTTGACCCAAATTTGAAATGAATTTTCCTCAAATAAAAGCATGAATTTGCCAAATTTTATCTTGGAATTAAAAGGGTAAATATTAGAAGTTACCTTTAATTCAGATAATGATTTTGAAAATTGTTTTATAGGAGAATCAATTGATTCTCAATATTAAATGCTCCATTAGGTCAAAATTTCCACTTATACTCTCATGATACTCCTATAAATAGGAAGTAAACCTTCTAGGTTTAAACACAACTAAAAATCATAGAAAAAATTTATTGTTTTACTATGTGGATTTTACAAGTAGTTTTCGGTGGTAGGTGAAGGCAAGGGTCAGTTCGTGATCTCCACAGTAGTGCAACCGTGGCTGATCATCTGTTGTTGTATCCTGGGAAACAGGCGACCAATGAACTCGAGCACCATAGGAGTGACCGAAAATCTGTCTTAAGGAAACTGTCTTCGTGCAGGCCTCAACACGTTTTCTTTCGGAACGAGTTCCAAATCGGTTTTGTTTTAGATATATTGTATCTAAATTATTAATTTTTATTTTTTATTCTGTTCGATTTATAATAATATCGATATTTAATTTTATTTTTTATTATTTTATTCTTGAATTAACGTCAATTTTCTAACATCTTAATCGGAACAAATATATTCAAATGGTTTATAGTTCATAAGTTTAAGCACTATGTATTTAAATTTCCGGGATGGTATTTATAAGAATTCAAACAAAACGTAAGGATGACATAATATCAAACTTTTAAGAGTGAAAAAATCAATAGAAGATGACAAATAAGACGTAAGAGATTTTATACAATCAGATATAGATGTAAAATTTTATATTAGGAGAGGTAAAGCTATAAAATTTTAAGAGGAGAAATTTATAAAATTTTAGGGGAAGACGAAAATAAATTTTTAATAGAAGATACATAATTTTTTTTATAAATTCTAAATCATACACGAATTTTAAATTTTTAGGGGGACGACCGCCCCCTTCAACCCTTTCGGTACATCCCGGTTTAAGATGAACATTAAAACGTGAAAATCACTAATGTCAATAAAAATGACAAACAAGACGTAAAAGATGATATATGATCAATATTTAGGGGAGTTGAAAAAATGGTAGGTTTAGTGTGTGGCTAAAAACGACAAGTTTTGAAATTTGTTCAAGAATTTAAAATATTAGGTTGATGATTTTTAAAAAATACCAATAAGTTTTGAAACTTGTCAAAATTACGAAAAAAATAAAATATTATCAATAAGTTTAACATTTTAAGTTTTTTGACAAGTTTTAAAATTTACTGTTTCTTAGTCGCACTCTACACCAGCCGTACTCTAGACTCACCCCAATATTTAAGAGTGATAAGAACCGCAATGAATAGGAAAAAGACAAACAATAAATATAATGTCTTGACGGATTTCAAAAGAAATTAAATAAAGTTTGAATAAAACTACAAAATAAGTTAAAATTATTATATATGAATTATTGAATATTTATTTACTTTGAAAAATTATGTTTAAAGAAATATTTATGAAAAGATAATATAATTTTATTAAATAATTTTTTTTGAAAGTTAAGTTGATTACAAGTACTATTTATTTTGATTTATTAAATAATTTTTAAACCTCATAAAATAAAGATGTTTTAATAAAATAAAATATAAAATCTCAAAACTCAAAGTTAATATGAAAAAATCGCAAAATAAAGGTTAATCGAACCGATAATCGTTGGATTATGAAAAAAAATGTACCAAATCAAATCTATATGCACCCTATTGTTACATAGGTTAAAGTTGAAACTGGATCTTAATTCTTAGACGTTAGCACTATATTTGGATGTAGAGGAAGTGAGGAAAATGAAAGCGAGTATTATAATTTATAAGGATAGTTGATTTGTTTCATTGGAAACGGAATTTGGAAAATGAATTATATTTTAGGAAAAGAATAGTTTTTGAAAATCATTTTTTGTTGTTTGGATGGTGTTGCGAATTCATTTTTTATTGTTTGATATTTAATTTATTGATCGAATAATTTAAATTAATTACGTTCATTATGTAACAATCATCTCAACCTAAAGTACTCCATTTATAGTAGTAACGTTCAAATCTTGACTTCACTTGGTATCTCATCCGCTAGAATAACTAAAGGTTCAAATCCTACCTGCAGCTTAAGGATACAGATGCTGATTCAAACACAACAATATGCTAGACAAAATCTACGAACCAACTCAATTAAACTCTAGAATTATCCTACAGGCTTGTTCAGATTTCTTCAAAACTAAAGTTTTGTTTTTTCTTTTAAACTAGAGGCCACAAGCTGTTTTAAAAAGCTAGCTTTTGGAAAGAAAAAAAAATTGTTTTTGAAAAGTGATTTTCAATATAAACACAAAAGTTATAAAATTTAACTTTTGCGGTTGTAAAAGTGATTTTGAGAGCCAAATTACAATTTTAATATTCATTTGCTATCGTATTTATTTATATTTTATAAATTTATAATTTTTTATGAAGATATAATTATATAATTAATAATTATTTTTTAATTTTAAAATGATATATATTTATTCATGTCAAGTTTTTCAAATAAAATATTTCAAATTTGTTTTATTTTCATGGAACACGTATAATTGTTAAAAAATATATTTATTAATAAAAATATTTTAATAATAATTTAAGCTGATATATTTCATATATTATAACATTAGAGAATTTGAATATATATATATACATACATACATACATATATATATATATATATAACTTACAATATCAAATCCAAAATAATCATTTATCTTCTTAAAAGCATTTTTTAATAGTAATGATGAACACTAAAATCTTACAACTAATATTTTAATTTTTTTTAAATTTCCTTCTAACAACACCTTTAAAAAACATTTTTCAAAAGCAATGCTAAACTAGCCTTAACATGACTAGGAAACTGGAAATGCAACTGTCAAGTAAAACTGAAGGAAAAGGTCATATTGATGCAATTTGTCTTTCATATAAAGTTACATAAAGCATAGCCCCCAAGCTTTTGAAGTTCAAAATTTCAATATGAAACTGTTGTATTCAGACTCCAGACAACCAATAATGTATCTCGAGACAATCTAATACTGAACTAATTAAATGGTGATTAAACAGTATTTAATCACTGTCTTTCAAATGACAAACAATTTCTTCCTGTTACAACTTATCTACTTCTCTTAAATTTCTAGCTGTATCCCGTTCTTACTCCGAACAAGAAAGTTGGCAAATCCATGTCGGTTCTTCTCTGAACTGCCGTGATTCGATGACACAATTGATGAGGATGAGGATGGTGGTGTGTTACTATCCTTATTTACTGATTGACCATGATAGACAGCAGCGCTAGCTCTTGGAGACTCAGGATTTCTTTTCCGTAAATACGTTTCATTCGAATGTAATTTCCAAGGTTCACCGCCAGCTTTGGGGAACAATGATCCTCCTCTAGAGAACTCCGGTATGCTCGTGGTGTCGATTAAGAAGTCTTCAAGTGTTGCAAGAGACTTCAGTTGCTGACCTAAAGATGCTATTGTTTTTTGACACTCAGCAAGCTTTCCAGCTGCTACTGCCAAATCCTCCTGCCATGGGGTCTCATGACAATGAGAAAGATGGAACATACCATAGTTAAACTATAAAAGTGTTAAGATGGTGTACATGCATCATGCATGATGACCGGAAAAGTTACCTGTTTTATCTTTGGTTCAACATTCGAGTTTGCAGTTTTCTGGAGCTCAGCTTCCAGTTGCTTTCTTGACAGCTCTTCTTCCAATTCTTGACACTTGAGCGCAATTTGTGATGAAAATGCTCTTTCCTTTTCAACTTCTGTTCCTAACGAATAGATCTTCACAGACATCATCCGAGCCTCTTCTTTGATGCTAATGAGTTGAGACTCGAGAAGTTGCTTTGATTCATTTGTGTTTACTGAAACCTGCTCTGACGAGGTCCTTTCCTTTTCAATTTCTGCTTCCAATGAGTTGATCGTTGCGGACATTGTCTCTGCATCTGTTTCCAATGTACTGAGTTGAGACTCGAGATGTTGCTTAGCTTCATTTGTCGTACAAAGCTCTGCTCGCAACTCCGCCGATTCTGCTTCTAACGAATCAATCTTTGCAGACATCTTCCGAGCCTCAGCTTTGAGGCTAATGAGTTGAGACTCAAGAAGTTGCTTAGATTCCTTTGTGTCAAATGAAAGTTGCCGTGACAAGGTCCTTTCCTTTTCAATTTCTGCTTCTAACAAGTCAATCTTTGCGGACATTGTCTCTGCATCTGTTTCCAATATACTGAGTTGAGACTCGAGATGTTGTTTAGCTTCATTTGTCGTACAAAGCTCCGCTCGCAACTCCGCCAATTCTGTTTCTAACGAATTGATCTTTGCAGACATCATCCGAGCCTCTGCTTGAGACTCAAGAAGCTGCTTTGACTCCTTTGTGTTAACTGAAACTTGCTCTGACAAGGTCCTTTCCTTTTCAATTTCTGCTTCTAATGAGTCAATCTTTGTGGACATTGACTCTGCATCTGTTTCCAATGTACTGAGTTGATACTCGAGTTGTTGCTTAGCTTCATTTGTCGTACAAAGCTCCGCTCGCAACTCCGTCGATTCTGCTTCTAACGAATCAATCTTTGCAGACATCTTCCGAGCCTCAACTTTGAGGCTAATGAGTTGAGACTCAAGAAGTTGCTTAGACTCCTTTGTGTCAACTGAAAGTTGCCGCGACAAGGTCCTTTCCTTTTCAATTTCTGCTTCTAACAAGTCAATCTTTGCGGACATTGTCTCTGTATCTGTTTCCAAGGTACTGAGTTGTGACTCGAGATAGTGCTTAGCTTCATTTGTCATACAAAGCTCCATTCTCAACTCCGACAATTTTGTTTCCGTGTCCCTCAACTGCAGTTCTGATGCTTCAAGACTTTCTTGACTTTTGGCAAGAGCGATTTCTAGTTCAATCTTCTCAACTTCAAACTTTTCTAACTTCTCCTCAAGCTCCGCAGTTCGATGAATCATGACGTCAAGTTCGGCCTTCAACAAATTATCACCAATATGTGATTGTTTCACAGTAGCTTTTGGTTCAAGACATTGATTTTCGCTCTTGGTTTCAGGCAATGCAGCAAGTCGCTCCATCTCGAGAAAATCCATTAGATCAATCTCAACAGAAGAACTGGAAACATTTTTGTTGATAACCTTTTCATTTTTGAATTGATCAAGTTCAGCAATTAAGGCCGACGCCCATGTATCTGATTGATTATCCATAAGGGATTCAGCATAAGTGGAGGCAGGTGCGGGTTTTTTGGTATTAACAAAGCATGATTGACAACCTATGGCTTTAAGTCTTCGGCACTCGGCCTCAAGCTTCGCTACCTTCTTTATGCTCTCCAAGTATTGTTTGCTCGTTGTTTCGGCTGCTTGGGTGCTTAAGTCTCTTTCAATTGTTCTGAATTCCATCTCCTCCAAATATGACGAGAGCTCAAGCTTGAGGGCTGAATTCTCCTTCTCCAAAGCTTCAATCTTATGCCAAAGGTCAGGACTGATGTTAACAGATTCGGCTTTATTTTTTAACTCAAGCAACCGGCTCTCGAGTTCAAATTTGGTAGTTTCCCAATCCCGAGTAGTCATTGCCACGGCTTCAACAATCTTCTGCTCTTGCTCCTCTCTTGCTTGTCTTAGCTGCTTGACACATTCCTTGAGAGCTCCATCAAGACGGCTCACCCGATCTTCTAGTGCCGAGTTTTGCCGAACCACATCCTCAAGTTTTTGCTTCAATATCACTACTTCGTTTTCGGCCTTTTCCCAACCTAAAGCTCATTTGAGAGAATTAACTAGAATTTAGTGAGTAGAGTATAACAAAGAAAACAAAGATGTTCTGTTAATACCAGCAATGGCTTCTTCAGCAACTTGGGAATGTTGCTTCACCAAGTCCTCTTTGGCACTAACATTAACCAGAGCAGCTGATAGTTTCTCTGTCAAGCTCTTAATGCCATCATCATTATCGGATGAAGCTTTCGATGACGCGTCGGATGATTGTGTGTTATTATCAGCTGATGCCTTGCTAGCCTCCTGCTTCAACAACCAAAAGAGATGTAAATCAATCTAGATTCGAAAAAACCTTCCCAACTCTCCACCAAACGAAAAGCTTAATAGAAAACTCCAGCACAATTCCAGATACATTTATGATTCTAAGAGTACAAGTTGTCTTGGTTAGTAAAGCTGCCATGAACATGAAGAACAAAGCAGCTCAGACACTAATCCGAGAACAAAAACACGGAAAAATTCAAGCTTTCCGAAAGCAGATACTTAAACATGGTCATGGTTAAGGAGTAGGCTATCTGTCCACAAACCTGATCATCGGAATATCTTTCGGAATGCGAAGACATTGATCGGAAACTCTCAGATTCACCACCATTCGTCTCAGAAGACTTCCTATTCCCCAACCATTTGCGGTTTTCCATGGCTAATTCGATAGTCCGGTACCAATCAGCTCATCAGATACTTTCCATGTGCATCAAAATAAAGAGCAAAACTTTGTTCAAGATGTAACCATATACCTACCAAAACAATATAAGCAAACCCCTTTAAAGGCAGCACTTTCAACAATCTAAACATTAAAACAACAACAACAACATTACTTGTCTTATCATTTACTCAGCTTTGCCTCAAATCTAACCATCTACTGTCCATAACACTTTTAAAGAACCAAAAATGTTTTATGTTCTAGCAAAAGGAAAACTGTCCTAAAAATTCTTAGGCTGAAAAATGTAAGAATAGGAAGCCTTAATAACCATAAAAGTTGCCACAAGCCCACTGCTAGAATTACAGAACTAGAACTACCCATCTCATTCTTCAAACATTTCAAGCAAACCCCATTACCAAGATCACAATCAATGTTAAAAGTATCTGATTCAGCAAAATAAAATCCAAAAAACCCCAAACCTGAGGTAGCCATGGAAGTTGAAGAGCTCAAAAACCTCTTCTTTAAATTTCAGCACAAACTAAGTAAAACCCAAATATCAAAGCAACTTAAGATATCGAGTAAAATTCTTTTCAAATACCTTTGAAATGATATTAAACAACTTGAAGGAAAGCAGCTGCGCTGACCAAAATCAAACACCTTTGAAAGAAATAAACCTTAAACCAGAAAACCACCATAACAGAAATAGAAAAGCAAAACTTGGGTTCAGATTTTAAGCCTTAGTTTTAAAGGGGGGAGCATTAAAGCAAACGCAGCAGGAGGAAAACTGAGAATGTCAGTAAACAGTCAGCAAAAGAAAAACACTTGAAGAACAAGTTTTCAGATAATGTGGGCTTCTATTTCTTGGCCTTTTCTTTTTCTTTTTTATTCATTTCTCCAAAAGAATAAAAAAGAAAAAACAGAAGACAGCATGTGAGAGTGAGTGGTGATGAGTTGAAAGAGTTGGAAACTAAAAAACCAACCTTTTTCAGCTTCTCATTGCTCTGGAAAAGAATCTTTAATTGCATTTGTCTCTTCTTTTAAGTATAGTTTTTTGAAATGGAGCTGGGGAAGTGGGAGGCTTATAATGGGAACTTTCATTGTTAATTCTGTGTAGGTGTCTTGAAAAACACAGCTGCAGCTGCAGAAGGAGAAAATTAAGCAATTTCCTGTGTGTTTTTGTCTAGAAATTTGAGTAATTTGTGTAGCAGGCTTTGCTGTTGCTTGTTTTCTGAGGAATCCAATGAGATAGCGTCACTGCCTCTGCAAAGTTAGTGATTACGTTTTCTGGTTTCTCGAGATGCGTGCCATTTCTTTTTATCATGTGGTGGCGCTGAATTTTTTTTTTTTTCCAATAGCAGTGCGATTGGGATATTTTTTTTAGAATTAACTACACTATTGCTCACCAAACTTTTACTTCTTTCCTACTTTGATCACCAATGTAATGTTTTTTTAAGGGTAATCTACCTGTTTAGTAGCCCATGTTTTTGTTTTAGTACTCAAACAATTTTTTGGCAAAATGGTACCTAATGTTACGTTTTTATTCTGTTTTGGTACCCGACAATTAAAATTTAACAGAGATGATGACGCGATTCATTTTTATTTGGAATAATAACAATTTTAGCCTAATAAGTTGTATATTTCTATCAATTTGGTCCAAAACCTATCAATTTAATCATTATCTAAAATATTTGGATTAAAACTATAATTTTCCCCTTTTTCTTTCTTCTTCCTAAAAAACCATAACCCCTCTTTTCACATCAACCTTAACTCGCATCACCGGTCACCAACGACCGTTTACACTTCACCATTGTCGACAACTCTTTTCATTTTTCATTCTTGCAGTCTGACCTTTCCCCTTCTAATCTTTGACCGTCTTTGCTCTCCCCTTTTGCAAATCACACCTCCGTCGTTTGTGTTGCACAATCGCGTTTCCAGGTGACGATGGGGCTACAACTTCTGGTTGATTGGGCTAGGGAAAGGGGGGTGAATGTAACCCCTAAATCACAAACTTTATCCCCTAAATCTAACCCCAACACAAACCCCCAAATGTTGAACAGTTCTGATGGAAAGAAAAATAAAATGGGTACTTGTAATTTTACCTCAAAAGTTAAAATGATGTTTAAATAAATGGATTTTGGGCTAAATTGATAAAATATTTAAGTGTTTTAAACTAAAACAGTGATTATATCAAGCCACGCCACTCCATTAATTTTAGACGTTCAGGGTACCAAAACAGAATAAAAACTTAATCTTAGGCATTATTTTACAAAAAAAAGTTAGGGTACCAAAATAAAAACATGAGCATATGTGGGGTACTAAATATGTAGCTTACCTTGTTTATTTTGATGTAGTCTGGTATAATAATAATTTAATCCTTAAAGTTATAATTTTTATCAATTTGGTCATAATTAAAAAATTAATAAATTTATCCTTAATATTTAAAAATCTTATAATTTGCTCCCCATCTATTTTTCAGTTGATTTAATTTGAAAAAAAAAATATAATATTTGAGTATTAAAAAAATAAAAATAAAATACTAAAATATTAAAAAAAACTGGAGAATAAAAAATGCCATTAGACTTTTTTTATTCATCCCATTATCCTCTACATAGTGTGCTTTATGTCAACAGCATGTGGAGTTCATGACCCATGCCATGCGTGAGTGTGAGTGCCCTTGTGTCCTATACAGGGGCGGTTCAAAGATTTTGGGGGCCTGTACAATATATTAAAAATGAGGCCCTTAATTTATAATCAATAAGAGATATAAATTGTTTTTTTCAACAACAAAAAAACCTTAATACAAAAATTAACTTATATACACACATAAATATATATATATATACACACATAATTATATATATAAATCTATAATTTTTTTTACAAATATTTAATTTAATTTAATTTAGGTTCTCTATTTTGGGGCCCCTCTCTATTGAGGGGCCCTGTGCGGTCGCTCCTATCGCGCCTGTCCAGAACCCTCACTGGTCCTATATGTTCTTTCACTTTCGGGTTTGAATGGAAGGGGTTTGCTGGCACACTCGGTTTCCAGCAAAGAATGACTTGGAGATTCTTGATCAACACCGGTTCACTGCTTTTGTGGTGCTTCTATGGAATATTTGGAATCGTCGGAATCCGAAGGTGCACAATGACCGGTTGATGCCTGCCTGGGTGACTGTAGAGTGGCCAGAGGCGTTTTCTTTGCTGTTGGCAGTCGACAAAGGACGACCTCGTGTGATTGTCGAAGGGGACACCGCTAATATACTTAATCGATTCTCCTTCGGCCTGCCGGACGTCTCGATGGTTAGCTTTCATCTCCAGGAAACTCAAGATTTGTTGCAACGGCATAGACACAGCCGGGTTACAGTTGTTCAATAAACAACACAGTTTCAATTGATATTAAAGTTGTACACAAAATAAAACGCTATAAAAAGATTGTTTTATTTATTTATTTATTAAGTAGTGAAGTGTTTATATTCTTTAAAGATAAATGTCGAGATTTAAATTTATGCAAAATGAGATAACATATACATTCTTGACCACTTAACCAATCAATAAATTACTAAAAATTGATGTTTTTTATTAATTGAAAGATGAACTATGATGAAGGAAAAGTGTCAACCCTAAAATTGAGCTAACTTAGACATATAAAGAAAATAAACTTTGAACATTCTTTTAACCATTCAATGAATGCATGTTTAAAAAATGGAAAATTATCTCATGAAAAGTTTTCATAAACGCTCTTAATTTTAAGGTATATGGATTTAATTTAGAGTTTATGACTTTAAGTGTAGAAATTTAGAATTTAGAGTTCATAATTAGAATCTACAGTTTAGGGTTTAGTTTTTAGGGCAATATGGTTAGGAATTTAGGTTTTAATCTCTAAGCCCTAAATTTTAACCATAAACCCTAAATTTTAACCACACCCCTTAAATTTAAAAGGCAAAAGGTCAAAAATAGCTCCCAACGTTTTACATATTGGTCATTTTAGCTCTATCAATTTTTGGTGCAAACAACCACCTAACGTTTCATTTTTCGTTCAAATTTCACCATTATTTGATGAAAACCGTTAGTCAACTAACGGTCAACGCCTGAGACTGACGTGGCAATGTCACTGTAACACCCAGGTTTTTGGGGTCGAATGTTAAGTGTGTGAATCGGGTTCGAGTCGTTGGGCTTGTTCTAAATAAATGGGCTTGGTTTTAATTAAAAAGTGCCATGAGATTTTATTAAGGGCAAAATGGTAATTTTCTAATGAGAAAAACAAAACAAGTAAAAAGGGGCTTTTTACTAAGTCACCATCTTCTTCTTCCTTCACCAAATTTCACGACACAAAAACCCCCTCCAACCCAAAACACTTTTCCATCCATTTCTTCATCAATTTCAAGTGTTTTCATCGAGGTAAATATGTTTTTGACTTCTCCTCATCTTTCTAAACGTTTTCATGGTTTTAGTTTTTAGTAAACTCCATTTTTGAAGTTCTTCAAGTTTTCGAATTTTGAGAAAAAGGAGGAAGCTTTGATGGGTTTTTGTTTGATTTTCGATTTGTAAAGTTAATTTATGTTATACTCTTGCCCTTATGTGTATCATATTTTAAAATGGTAGTGTTTTGTTGAAAATCCCGTAATGGGTTTTTGTGGGTGTTTTAAAGGGTAGAAAACTTGAGTTTTTGGGGTAGTTTTGTGAAGGAATGTTGGGCTGATGATATGGCTATGCTTGAGGGTTATTTTAAGCATGTTTAGTGATGATTTGGGTGTTGGAATCGATAGATTCTTGCTGGGTTGTATGTAAGTCCGAAAATGAAGATTTTGGTTAGTTCTTGGTTTGGGAAATATGTAGAGAATGGTCTTGTGGTTGTAATCTGATTTGTGACAATGGTTTTGTGGATGATTTGTTGAGTAATATGTTGTTTTTAGTTATTTAGAAACAAGAGAAATTGTTGGAGAAGCTTCGGGCTCGATTTCGGGAAATTTGGAGGCTTGATCGGCTATCTCGGTTTGCTTTAAGGGTGTTCGGTGAGTGGATTGTTTAAAATGGTTTTAAATTGGTTCACGTGTGTGGTTGAGGTGTTAGATTGTGCTTGGTAGGCCAATCTAATGTGGAGATTAAGTTGGTAGCTTAATCTCTTCTTTGACTTTATGAGTTTCTTGTTAAGTGCAAATGTGGTTTGTGTGATACATGTTCGTTTATGCATGTTGCTATATTGATGTTGTATAATGGTGATGATATGTTGTGTTGCATGATTGTGAAATCATGGTGAGACTTGCTAGTATGTTGGCACTAGTGATAATTACCGGATATAGATGATCGATCATTAGGATGAGTGTGCACACGGTAAGAGTCAAATTCGCGCGTGGCCTTGGTGATGTGTAGTCACCAAGGAGGAGTACGGTAAGGTAACATTCCACCGGAAAACATATGTGTGTGATGATGAGTGAAATCCCATCCGTAATGAAAACGGTGATGTGTGTAATCCCACTGGAAGGTAATATGGTTGTTTGAGTACGTTGGGGCGAAAATCCCAACGAAAGTTATCCGCATATCCGAGTAAGCTATATAGTTGCCAATATACTTGTTTATGTGTGGTGGTTGTGATAAGATGTTCTATTGCATTTGTGCTAAGCATAACATGAGGTAAGATGCCATGTTCATGCATCCTTGTAGTTGTTGGCTATGTTGCTTATTGGTGTAAATGTATGCCTTGTGGATGTTTCATGGATGCCATGCTTTGAACCCTGCATTGTCGATGTTTTGTTTTGAGCTCCCTCACTAAGCTTTCTAGCTTACGCTCTCGTTTTCGGCAATGCATATCATTAGTGTGGAAGTTAGCAAGGAGCAAGGAAGGGGCATCCAAGCGCGTGTGTGGTTGCTCAAGTATGATTTTATTGAATAATGTAATAGTTAGCAATGTGGATGCTATGTGTTGAATGAGCGTTTGTTAGACTCCTATGTGTTGGCTTTAATGTTGATGTTGGATGCTTATGTTTATGGTGTGAAAGGCATGTAAACCTTGTTTATGCAATGCTTTTGTGGATGCATGTTTCCTATGAATGAAATGGACTTGTTATGCATGCTTGTATGTTTAAATCACTCCGTATGTATATCCATGGTTACCTTGTGATGTATGAGTGTTCGTATGTTGCTAGTCGAGTCGTAAAATGCCTTTAGAGTTGAGTCCTTAATTTTTAACAACCAAAATAAGGTTTACAGTGCAGGGCGTATCGATACGCGCAAGGGCCGTATTGATACGGTCCTATACTTTGAACCTTGTTTTAGGCTTTGCGTATCGGTACACGGAGGTGTATCGATACGCCAAAAGCTCTCTGGAAATCTGAGAAATTGACGAGATTTTGGCGTATCGGTACGGGTCCTAGGTGTATCGGTACGGTCTTCGTAGTTTGACCGTGAGAAGTTAACCGTTGAGGGCGTATCGGTACGGTTTTTCCTGTGTATCGATACGGTCTCCCTAGGTTGACTTTGGGTTGTCGATCAAGTCCAGACGTATCGATACGGTCTCCTCGTGTATCGATACGGCATGTTATAAAGACAAAAAGGGGTTGTTTAATTGCATGTCTTGTGTGTTTTGTATCCGCGTGTCTTTTCCGCTGCGTGTCCTTTCACATAGGATATATTAAAGCATTTAGACAAGATAACATTAAAAGAAATTTTCTAGGGTTGCTAATCGAAGTGGAGCCTTAATGGGTTTCACTTCGGTTTTCCCTGTGTAACCTGCTCGGACTGGTCTGTCGTCTAGCCCAGGACGAGGGGGTTACATTTATTGGTATCAGAGCCTAAGGTTTCTGTGACCTCGGGAAGGTAAGTAAGGTAAGTTGAAGTGTTATGTTGTGATACATCGGTGTATGTTGTACGTCGAATGTTTTGTTATGAATGTTTGTTGTTCACTTGCTTGCACGGTGTTTGAAAGCATGTGTTAGTATGGTTGTTGTGTTGAGGCGTAGTGTCGAGTTCCCATTGCTACTATTACTTATTTGAAAAGATTTTAAGTAAAGAAATACTTGAGCACGTTGGACCCTTTCCTTTGCTAACTTAATCCTTGTGTGTTTGTTTGTTTGTAGTTGATATCTTGCTAGCCGTAAGATGAGACCTAGAGGCAGGCCTAGGATGGTTTATCCGGAACCACGAGCAACAGCTTCGAAAGTTGAGCCGGTTGTAGAGGCGGAGGCTCCTCCACCTCCTCCTTCTCCTCCTCGTCAAGAGGGAGTTGAGACGAGAGCTGAGGGTGTAGGACCTCAGGTTGGCCAAGGTCCGGCTGGTATAGATTTGGCATCGTTGGTTCAGGCTATAGTCGGGGCTTTTCAAGCAGCTGTGGCCGGGGGACAAGCTATGGCACAACCTCAGGGTGAGGGCACCGGGTTGCCACTTGAGAGGCTTCACAGTTTGGGTGGAGAAGAGTTCTGAGGGTTGGCACCCGAGAGATCAGAGGCTTGGTTTGACAAGACTGTTCGTATTTTGTCTCAGATGGGTTGTATTAGAGCACACAAATTGGGATGTGTTGTTTCTCTGCTTCAAGGTGATGCCTACACTTGGTGGGTCACCATTACTACAGGCATGCCAGATGCCGAGATTACTTGGGAGTTCTTTGAGTCTGCTTTTCGCAAGAAGTATTTGGGTCCTCGCTATCTTGATGAAAAGAAGAGAGAGTTCATGGCTTTGCTTCAGGGTAACATGACAGTGACCGAGTATGAGATACGGTTTGTCAGATTGAGTCAATATGCGTCCGAGCTAGTTCCTACTAAGAGGGAACGTTGTGACCGTTTCTGTTACGGGCTGAGTGAGGAAGTGAAGAGGTACACTTTGGCTACAGACTACACGGACTTCGATGTCTTGGTCGCTAGGGCCAAGGACATAGAGCACAGTTTGGGTCTGACCAAATGTTTAGGTGGTTCTAGTTCAGGGAAGAGGTCTGCTGACTTTGATAAAGGTGATGCCAAGAGGCATAAGGACAATAGGCATCATTTTGATCACAAACGTGGTGGTGGTAACCACGGGAGAGGCCATCAGGGCCCGAGAGCTAGTGGGCGTTTGCCCGAGTGTGCTAGGTGAGGGAGGCATCACACCGGAGAGTGCTGGGGAAACTTTCATTCGTGTTGGAACTGTGGAGCTAGAGATCACCTTAGGCGTGATTTTCCACATCAGGCTGGGTTTGCACCAGTTCAGGTTCAGGTTCCTGCTAGAGCTATTGATTATCCGAGAGGCTGTGTGCGCGGTCGAGGTAACTTTCAGCCAAGAAATGATGGCTAGAGGAATGTAGCACATGTAGTTGCGGTTCAGCCAGATGGCGGAGGTCAGGCTAGAGTTTATGCTCAACGTGAGGGACAAAATGACACATATGTGATTGCTGGTAATTTCTCAATATAGTTTCTGAGTTTGCTTTCCTTGATTGACTCCAGGTCTACGCATTCATATATTTTGAGTGAGCATGCAAAGATGTTGAATTTACCTTGTGAGGTACTAGAGGTAGGTGTTAGTGTTACTAGTTCCTTCGGGGATACAGTAGTGGTTAGGAAGATGTACATAAGGTGTTTGTCAATGGTTCAGAGGCATATATTTCCAGTGGACATGATGGAGTTACCGTTTTATGGCTTCGATGTGATTTTGAGTATGGACTGGCTTACAGAACATAAAGCTAGGATAGATTTCGAAACAAAGAGAGTCTACTTGAAGCTTGCGAATGACTACAAGATTGTAGTAGTAGGGGAGAATGTAAAATTCTTATCGAATGTTGTTTCAGCCTTAGAGGTTCAGAGATTAGTTGAGTTGGGTTGTGAGGCGTACTTCGCCTACGTGATGAATCCGAACATGAATGAAGTTAGACCGCAAAACATCAGAACAGTGTGTGATTTTCCGAGTGTGTTTCCAGAAGAATTGCATGGGTTGCCGCCTGACAGAGAGGTAGAGTTTGCTATAGAGACATACTCAGATTCTGCTCATGTTTCGATTGCTCTGTACCGTATGACACCGAAAGAACTGAAAGAGTTGAAGACTCAATTACAAGAGTTGTCAGATAGAGGTTTTATCTGTCCGAGTTCTTCTCCTTGGGGCGCTCTGGTATTATTTGTGAAGAAGAAAAACGATAGTATGAGAATGTGCATTGATTATAGACAGTTGAATCAGTTGACAGTGAAAAACAAGTATCCCTTACTGCGTATAGATGATTTGTTTGATCAGTTGAGAGGGGCATCAGTCTTTTCGAAGATTGATTTGAGATCCGGTCATTACCAGTTGAAGGTAAAAGAGGTTGATGTACCGAAGACAGCTTTTAGGACTAGGTATAGTCACTACTAGTTCTTAGTTATGCCGTTTGGGTTGACAAACGCACCGCCAGCTTTCATGGACATGATGAATAGAATCTTCCATCAGTACTTAGATCAGTTTGTGGTTGTTTTCATAGATGATATTTTGGTGTATTCGCATACCGAGGAATATCATGACAGGCATTTGAGGTTAGTTTTGTAGACTTTGCTAGACAACCAGTTGTACGCTAAGTTGAGTAAGTGTGAGTTCTGGGTCAGAGAAGTGGTCTTTCTAGGACATGTAGTGTCAGCCGAAGGGATTAGAGTTGATTCGAAGAAGATAGAAGCCATTGTTGAGTGGAAGCAACCGAAGTCTGTGACAGAGATTCGTAGTTTCCTAGGCTTAGCAGGCTATTATAGGAGGTTTGTGGATGGATTCTCGAGGATAGCCGCTCCTTTGACAAAATTGCTTCAGAAGAATGTACAGTTTGAGTGGTCAGATGTGAGACAACAAGCCTTTGAGAAACTGAAAGAAGCTTTGACAGATGCACCGATTTTGATTCAGCCAGAGTCGGGGAAGGATTATGTGATCTATAGTGATGCTTCATATGTAGGTTTAGGTTGTGTGCTCATGCAAGATGGAAGAGTTGTGGCTTATGCCTCGAGACAGTTGAAGAATCACGAGCGTAATTATCCGACACACGATATAGAGCTAGCCGCAGTTGTGTTTGCCTTGAAGATTTGGAGACATTATTTGTATGGGGATAAATACACAGTGTATACGGATCACAAGAGTCTGAAGTATATAATGACACAACGAGAGTTGAACCTTAGACATCGTAGGTGGCTAGAGTTGCTTAAGGACTACGATATCACGATTGAGTACCATCCGGGTAAAGCCAATGTAGTGGCAGATGCTTTGAGTAGGAAGGTAGCTGTTGAGTTGAGAGTCATGTTTGCTAGTTTGAGCTTGTCCGGTGATGGTGGTCTAGTGGCCGAGCTTCAGGTTAGACCTACCTTAGGCCAGTTTATTAGAGAAAAACAACTGTTAGATAGATCTTTGGCACCTCACATGCAAGATATAGCCGAGGGTAAACCAACGGACTACAGTTTCGGTATTGATGGGGTCTTGTGTTTCAGAGATAGAATAGTTGTGGCAGATGACAGTGATTTGAGACGTACTATCTTGACCGAAGCACACAGTAGCCCGTTTGCTATGCATCCGGGTAGTACAAAGATGTATCGTGATCTGAAGAATAAATACTACTAGGTTGGTTTGAAGAAAGACGTAGCCGATTTCGTGAGTAAGTGTATGGTATGCCATAGAGTTAAGGCAGAACATCAGGTTCATCAGGTTTGTTGCAACCGTTGAGGATTCCGTAATGGAAGTGGGAAAATATCACCATGAACTTCGTTTCAAGTTTGCCTTTGACTCCTTCGAAGAAGAACTCAGTTTGGGTTATAGTTGACCGCTTCACAAAGTGTGCTCACTTTTTAGCCGTTAATATGACTTACTCCTTAGATAAGTTGGTCGATTTGTACATCAGTGAGATTGTGAGACTGCATGGTGTACCGAAGTCGATTGTGTTTGGCAGAGATCCGAGATTTACAGCCATATTTTGGGAGTGTTTGCATACTACTTTGGGTACCCGATTGAATTTCAGTACGTCGTATCATCATCAGTTAGATGGTCAGTCAGAGAGGGTTATACAGATTTTAGAGGACATGTTGCGTTGTTGCATTATTGACTTTCAGGGTACTTGGGAGAAACACTTGTCGTTGGTCGAGTTCGCATACAATAACAATTATCATTCGAGCATTCAGATGGCTCCGTATGAGGCACTGTATGGTAGAAAATGTAGAACTCCGATTTGTTGGGCCGAAGCAGGTCAGGAGTTGTTACTGATGTCGGATTTGCTTAAGTGGACTACTGATAAGGTGAAGTTAATTTGTGATCGTTTGAAGGCAGCTTCGGATAGGCAGAAATCCTATGCCGATTTGAAGAGGAAAGAAGTTGAGTATGTCGTGGGAGATAGAGTGTTCTTGAAAGTCTCTCCTCTCCGTGGAAGAAAGTTATGAGATTTGGCAGGAAAGGGAAATTGAGTCCGAGATAAATTGGGCCGTATGAGATTGTGAAGCGAATCGGTCCGGTTACTTATCGGTTACGTTTGCCATTCGAGTTAGAGAAGATTCACAATGTGTTCTATGTTTCGATGCTTCGTAAGTATAGATCAGATCCGTCGTGCGTTATTCCTGTGGAAGAGATTGAGTTGAACCCAGATTTGACGTACGATGAAAAACCAGTTGAGATCTTGGCATCAGACAACAAAGTGTTACGTGGTAGACGGATTGAGTTGGTCAAAGTGAAGTGGCTACGCCGAGGCGTGAGAGAGGCCACTTGGGAAAGAAATGAGGATATGGTGAGGCAGTTCTCGTATCTCTTCCAGTCAGGTAATTTCGGGGACGAAATTCCTTAAGTGGGGGAGAGTTGTAACACTCGGATTTAGGGGTCGGGTGTTAAGTGTGTGAATCGGGTTCGAGTCGTTGGGCTTGTTCTAAATAAATGGGCTTAGTTTTAATTAAAAAGGGCTATGAGATTTCATTAAGGGCAAAATGGTAATTTTCTAATAGGAAAAACAAAACAAGTAAAAAGAGCTTTTTACTAAGTCACCATCTTCTTCTTCCTTCACCAAATTTCACGACACAAAAACCCCCCTTCAACCCCAAACACCATTCAATCCATTTCTTCATCAATTTCAAGTGTTTTCATCGAGGTAAATATGTTTTTGACTTCTCCTCATCTTTCTAAACGTTTCCATGGTTTTAGTTTTTAGTAAACTCCAATTTTGAAGTTCTTCAAGTTTTCAAATTTTGAGAAAAAGAAGGAAGCTTTGATGGGGTTTTGTTTGGTTTTCAATTTGTAAAGTTAATTTATGTTATACTCTTGCCCTTAGGTGTATCATATTTTAAAATGGTAGTGTTTTGTTGAAAATCCCGTAATGGGTTTTTGTGGGTGTTTTAAAGGGTAGAAAACTTAAGTTTTTGGGGCAGTTTTGTGAAGGAATGTTGGGCTGATGATATGGCTATGCTTGACGGTTGTTTTGAGCATGTTTAGTGATGATTTGGGTGTTGAAATCGATAAATTTTTGTTGGGTTGTATGTAAGTCCAAAAATGAAGATTTTGGTTAGTTCTTGGTTTGGGAAATATGTAGAGAATGGTCTAGTGGTTGTAATCTGATTTGTGACAGTGGTTTTGTGGATGATTTGTTGAGTAATATGTTGTTTTTGGTTATTTAGAAACAAGGGAAATCATTGGAGAAGCTTCAGGCTCGATTCTGGAAAATTTAGAGGCTTGATCGGCTATTGCGGTTTGCTTTAAGGGTGTTCGGTGAGTGGATTGTTTAAAATGGTTTTAAATTGGTTCAAGTGTGTGGTTGAGGTGTTAGATTGTGCTTGGTAGGCCAATCTAATGTGGAGATTAAGTTGATAGCTTAATCTCTTGTTTGACTTTATGAGTTTCTTGTTTAGTGTGCAAATGTGGTTTGTGTGATACATGTTCGTTTATGCATGTTGCTATATTGATGTTGTATAATGGTGATGATATGTTGTGTTGCATGATTGTGAAATCATGGTGAGACTTGTTAGTATATTGGCACTAGTGATAATTACCGGATATAGATGATCGATCATTAGGATGAGTGTGTACACTATAAGAGTCAAATTCGCGCGTGGCCTTGGTGATGTGTAGTCACCAAGAAGGAGTACGGTGAGATAACATTCCACCGAAAAACATATGTGTATGATGATGAGTGAAATTCCATCTGTAATAAAAACGATGATGTGTGTAATCCCACCGAAAGGAAATATGGTTGTTTGAGTACGTTGGGGCGAAAATCCCAACGGAAGTTATCCGCATATCCGATTAAGCTATATAGTTGCCAATATACTTGTTTATGTGTGGTGGTTGTGATAAGATGTTCTATTGCATTTGTGCTAAGCATAACATGAGGTAACATGTCATGTTCATGCATCCTTGTAGTTGTTGGCTATGTTGCTTGTTGGTGTAAATGTATGCCTTGTGGATGTTTCATGGATGCCATGCTTTGAACCCTGCATTGTCGATGTTTTGTTTTGAGCTTCCTTACTAAGCTTTCTAGCTTACGCTCTCGTTTTCGACAATGTAGATCAGTAGTATAGAAGTTAGCAAGGAGCAAGGAAAGCGTATCCAAGCGCGTGTGTGGTTGCTCAAGTATAGTTTTATTGAATAATGTAATAGGTAGCAATGGGGATGCTATGTGTTGTAGGAGCGTTTGTTAGTCTCCTATGTGTTGGCTTTAATGTTGATGTTGGATGCTTATGTTTATGGTGTGAAAGGCATGTAAACCTTTTTTATGCAATGTTTTTGTGGATGCATGTTTCCTATGAATGAAATGGACTCGTTATGCATGCTTGTATGTTTAAATTGCTCTGTATGTATATCCATGGTTACCTTGTGATGTATAAGTGTTCGTATGTTGCTAGTCGAGTCGTAAAATGCTTTTAGAGTTGAGTCTATATGTTTTTAACAGCCAAAATGAGGTTTGCAGTGCAGGGCGTATCGATGCGCGTAAGGGCCGTATCGATACGGTCCTATGCTTTGAACCTTGTTGTAGGCTTTGCGTATCAGTACACGGGAGTGTATCGATACGCCAAAAGCTCTTTGGAAATATGAGAAATTGACGAGATTTTGACGTATCGGTACGGGTATTAGGTGTATCGGTACGGTCTTCGTAGTTTGACTGTGAGAAGTTGACCGTTGAGGGCGTATCGGTATGATTTTTCATGTGTATTGATACGGTCTCCCTAGGTTGACTTTGGGTTGTCGACCAAGTCCAGGCGTATCGATACGGTCTCCTCGCGTATCGATACGGCCTGTTATAAAGACAAAAATGGGTTGTTTAATTGCATGTCTTGTGTGTTTTGTATCCGCGTGTCTTTTCCGCTGCGTGTCCTTTCACTTAGGATATATTAAAGCATTTAGACAAGATAACATTAAAAGAAATTTTCTAGGGTTGCTAATCGAGGTGGAGTCTTAACGGGTTTCACTTCGGTTTTCCCCGTGTAACCTGCTCGGACCAGTCTTTCGTCTAACCCGGGACGAGGGGTTACAGTCACTAAAAAATAGGAAAATTTGAACGAAAAATGAAACATTAGTTGGTTGTTTGCACTAAAAAAGGGGTAGGGCTAAAATTACCAAAAGATGAAACGTTGTGCGCTATTTTTTGACATTCTACCAATTTAAAACTCTTACACTTAAATCTATAAAAATTAAACCATAAACAGAGTTCCTAAACCTTAAAACTGAGCTACTTGTAAAATATTTTTATTTCTATCGCATGTGCATGAAATAATTACCCTTAAAAAGGTTATACTTAAATACTTCAAAAATTAATATCTAACTGATGAGAGATTTGGTTTTATCAAATTCTACATTAGTTAAATATTAATATTTTTAAATGTTTAAATATAATTTTTTGAATAGTATAAATATAATTATAAGGTAATATTTATAATCTATTCGTATTGCATATCATATTTTTAAATATATAATCAAGTGATTGAAGATAAGGCTTATACATATACATTAACCATATACACGCTGTTAAAAAAACATTTACCACTACTAAAAAACATTTACCATATACACAATTTATCCCATTTTCCTAAATAATTTTTCACCAAACCCCGAATTCTCTAATTTTCTTATTCACAATAAATCCCCAATTAGGCACGTTGGCACATAGTAAAATTCCATGCACGAAATTATTTCCCACCATAAAAACATGTAAAGAACGACGTGGGCAGTCCCATAGCCTGTCGTCAGCCCTCTCACCACATCCACATCTACACCTCCGTCATTTAGAAGCACAGATTTCAAATCTAAAAGCATAAGAAGAAAAGGAAAGGACATTACAGTCTACAGATTTAGAAGACAAATACTCCATCACCAAAATCTATCTCTTCAGCTGTTCAATCAATAGCTCTAACCATGCTGCTAATGTCCAGTACCAGCGTTTCAACAAGCCATGTACTGAACTTGAAGAGAGACAACCCATTCCTCCATTTCCAAGCTCAAGGCTTAAAGCCTAAACCTTTCTCTCATTTCTTATTCAATCCACTTTCCAACACTGTTGGAGCTTCATCATCTACAGCTTTCACCACTTTTGCACTCTTCAAACCAAAGACCAAAGCAGCTCCCAAGAAGGTAATTTCTTTTAAATTTTTCTTCTTCATTTTTGTCTATTTTGATGATGTTTTACTTGATATTGAATTATACCCAATTTTGCACTTGAAAAGGTTGCGCCGAAGCCAAAGGTTGAAGACGGGATCTTTGGCACCTCTGGAGGGATTGGTTTCACCAAGCAAAATGAGCTCTTTGTTGGACGTGTTGCCATGATTGGCTTTGCTGTAAGTAAATTCTGCAAATATTATTCGTATCTATTTACATAAAACTGTTTGACAATTTGCCTAAAAGAGATTTTTTTTTTTTTTAACAATGTAAGTCTTGGAATTATTAGTTTAGTCAAAGAGAAGTTGTTTGTAGACTTGTAGTTAGCACAACAAATACAATTCATTCTATGATTAACTGTTGTTTTGTTAGAAATTAGAAATCTCAGCTTGTCCTGTATTTTTGTTGTGTGAAATTTGAATCCTGCTCACATTATAGTTTTGATAATAACATAGGGGTTATGGTGCACTCATATTATATATGCAGGCATCCTTGTTAGGTGAAGCAATAACAGGGAAAGGAATTCTAGCACAGTTGAACCTGGAGACAGGCATTCCAATTTATGAAGCTGAACCCCTTCTCCTCTTCTTCATCCTCTTCACCCTTCTCGGAGCAATCGGAGCGTTGGGAGACCGAGGCCGCTTTGTCGACGAGACTCCTACAGGCATCGAAGGGGCAGTCATCCCTCCCGGGAAAGGCATCAGGGGCGCATTGGGTCTCAAGGAAGGAGGTAAAACGTTAATCGTGCCACCAAATTCGACAAAGTTTACGTGCAACGATCAGTTAATACACCGACAATGCATTAAATATAAAATTATAGAAATGATGACATGGTTTTTGGTTTGTGTTGATCAGGTCCATTGTTTGGATTCACAAAGTCAAATGAGCTGTTTGTGGGGAGATTGGCTCAGCTGGGGATTGCCTTCTCATTGATAGGAGAGATTATAACAGGGAAAGGAGCACTGGCACAGCTAAACATTGAGACAGGGATTCCCATTAGCGACATTGAGCCCCTTGTGTTGCTCAACGTTGCATTCTTCTTTGCTGCTGCTATAAATCCTGGGACTGGTAAATTCATCACTGATGATGAAGAAGACTAGATTTGCTTATGCAATTTGTAATTAACATTAACATCCTCTACTTTTAGAATGATTTCTCAATCCATAATTTTTTAAAGGGCTGTCTTGAGTCTTGACATGCATATTATGAAAAATAATCTAACAACAAAAATAATAACAAATTTTCCAAAAAAATTCAAATTATGTTAGACATGATTACGAGTTCGAATCCCGACATTGTAAATGGAGCAAATTGGATGACGAAGATTGTGACTTAAATGGTATTTGATTTAGATTAGTCGATCAATAAGTCGAAGACATGTGGTTATATAAAAAAAATTTAGAGGTGATAGGCTCAAATGCAAGAATATTTTTAATTTAGGGTTTGAAGTTATACCTAGTTGACTAAATATTTTACAAAAATAAGGTTAGCTGAATTTGAAATTTAATTTGATTAATTAATAAAAGGATAAATATTCTATACACAGGCGGTGGAAATTGAAAGTTTCTACAAGTGTCTTAGTTTTAGGGTTTAAGGAGTTAGTTTAGCGTATAGGGTTTATGGGTTTAGGTGTAGGGGGTTAGAATTTATGGATAGTTGTTTGAATTTAAGGTTTAGGGTTATAATTTAGGGTTTATAGGTTAAAACCTAAATCCTCACCATATTACCCTAAAAAATCAAACTCTAACCTATAAACCTTAAATTATAACCCTAAACCTTAAATTGAAACAACTATCCTTAAATTCTAACCCCTACACCTAAACCCTATACCCTAAACTAACTCCATATACCCTAAAATTAAGGCGATTGTAGAAACTTTCAGTTTTCACCGCCAGTGTATAGGATATTAATCCTTAATAAAATCACTTTTAGGTAGATATATACATTGAACAAATATAAAATTTAAATCTCAATACTTGTAATTTTTTAATATAAAATCAATCTGAACCAGAATAGAAAAGGTTTTACAAAATTATATCAATTATTTCTTTTGTTAACAAACGGAATTACATCAATTAAAACATTAAATAATAGCATGATTCGATTGTCTAATTACGGTAAGAAACAAAGATATTATTTATTTAAGGGTTAAGGGTTCATTAAGCTCTTAAACTTTTGTAAAAAAAAAAATTAAGCTTTTAAACTTCTTTCACACTTAATTAAGCCCTCAAACTAAAAAAAAAAATTGGCCTTTTGACCAACATTAACTGTTAACTTTAACGATTTTTTTTTAAATTTCTTTTGACACGTGTCGCAATAGTATAATGCCAGTTGTCATTTTTAGGATTTTTTTTTGTTTTAATTGTTTAAAAATATCTAAAAACAGAAGAAAAAAATTCTAATATTTTTTCAAAATTCTGGAAAACTATAAAAGGTATTTTAAAAATAAAAATAATACTTTCGATATTTATTTTAAAATAATAATTTTTGAAAAATATTAAAACATTTTCAAAAAATAAAATAAACAAATATTATTATACAAGTATAAAAAATAATTTGAAAAAAATAAAAACAATAAAATTTATTTTGATTTTTAAAATATATTTAAAACTATATTTGTACAAATATTAAAAATATTTTTAAAAAATATAAAACAATGAAAGTTATTTTGAATTTTTTATAATTGTATAATAATAATATTTAATATATTTAATATTTTATTTTGATAAAAATATTTTAGTATTTTGTTGAAAATATTTTAATATTTTGAAAAAATTATAAAACCTATGTTTGATTTTGATATAACAAAGTGTTTTGAGGACTAAATTGTAAAACTTGAAATGAATTTTTAAGTCCCTCTAAAAGGTTTAAAATCAACAAGGCTTTGTTCTAGTTTGAAAAACTCAAACTCCAAAATATTTTCTAAGTGTTCCAAGGCCAAATTGCCCAAAATCATCAATGCATATCGATACGCTTCTTACCGTATTGATACATTTTTTACAAACTTGGCCACTAGAGAAAACCGTTTCAATACGCCCCTTACCATATCGAAACAGGGTATCAAAACAGATTGCATCTGTATCGATACGCTCTCTCTATAAAATCACACGGAATTTGAATGGTGTACTGATACGGTCTCACCCGTATCGATATGGTTTTAAAGGCAATTTTAAATTCAAAGCCTTAAATGTTTCGACCGTTGTTTGTCAGTTAGTAGGTAACTGATTTTTAAATAGCGTATCGATACACTTTAACTCGCATCGATTCGAATTCCTCTAGTGAGCTTTGTAGGAAAAATTACATCGATACGGTCTTGCCCGTATCAAAACGGTCCCCTAACCCGTACCAATACACCTGTACGTGTATCGATACGCCCCTCTTATAATTGTGCAACAACTCTTTCTTTTTTGAGACATGCATCGATACGCCTCTTCGAGTACCGATACGGTAGGCTGCAGAAGTGCATTAATGGTGGTAAGAGAGGGTTCCAACGGCTATAATCAATTCTCTAACCACTCAAACGACTAGAATTAATAGAGAAGGTATAAAAACAAGTAATTTGAAGACCAACAACAATTATTGCATCCAAGAGAAACATCTACACAAAAAATCCAAGCTCAAGTGCCTAAATTCTTATTCTTGTAAAATCCCAAATTATTTTTTAGTGTAATTCATATCTTGTCTTTCAATTTGGGTTGAGTGCTTGTATTCAAAGGGGCAAATTTGTATTGTGAGATATCCTACTTGCCTTCAATTTCTTCTTTGTAACCAAGTGAGGGTTTGGTCAATTTTGGGTAGAAAATTGACCGGTATTGTAAAGATTTTCTCCTAAGCCTAGAAAAGAGGAAGATCAATTAGTGAATTGTTGGAAAATCATTAGTGGAGCTAAGGTAGTGGATGCAGAGTTCATTTGGAACTTGAACCACTATAATTACCTTGTTCTTCATTTTTATTCATACCACTTTTCCTACAAAATTTTAAAAACTCAATTTACCCCCCTCTTGGCTTTGATCAATCCCTTGATCCACTCAACAAAACTATTATTTATTAATTTTTTAATAAATTTTGAAATTAATAAAAAAATATATTTTTAAAATAATTTTTAGAATTTAAAAAAAATAGAATTTTTTCTTTTTCATATATTTTTAAAATTTAAAATTTCCAAGAAGCGAAAAGTGGCATTACAATGTTGCGACATGTGTTAAAAATTTCAAAAAATAAAACCGTTAAAGTTAACAGCCAATGTTGGTCAAAGGGCAAAATTGGTTTTTTTTCTTGAGTTTGAGGGCTTAATTGAGTACAAAAAAGGTTTAGAAGCTTAATTGATTTTTTTGCAAAAGTTTAGGGGCTTATTGAACCCTTAAGCCTTTATTTTTTTAACATTGTAAACAAAACAAATTCGGTTTAAAAAATTATTCTTATAAGGCTTTTTCTAACCTATGCTTACATGCATAGGTTAAGGGTCATTTAGGAGCCTTCATTAGATACAAAGATTCTATCTAAAAAACCACAATCATTTAATGTATACAAAACCATAAAATATTCCATTAGAAAAATTCTCATCTAATGTGTCATAGTTTAGGGTTTATGGTTTGTGATTTATGGTTTTAGGGTTTGAGGTTAAGGTTTTAGGATTTAGGTTTATGTTTAAGATTTAGTGTTTATGTTTAGGTTTTATGATTTATGTTTAAGGTTTAGTGTTTAGGTTTAGGGTTTATAGTTTAGGATTTAAGGTTTATGGTTAAGGTTTTAGGGTTTATGGTTTATGTTTAGGGCTTATGATTTTAGGATTTAGGGATGTGGTTTTAGGGTTTATGGTTTACTACATTGAATGTGTTTTTTTCATTAGAATCTTTTAGAGTTTTTAATACATTAAATGATTGTGATTTTTTCAAATTGAATCTAGTATTTAATGAAGGCTTTTAATATTGAATTAATTTATGAGTAAATTACACCAGATATCACTAAATTTTTAAGTTTAGTATCGATTATATCATTGAATTAAAGGTCGATACTATTTTAGCACTAAACTTTAGTTTAGATTTCAATTATACCGTTGAGCCATTAAAATTAATGATGTGAATGAGTCTTAAAGGTATGTGTGCGATGGTGTGAAAGGATTTTAACAGTCTTGTGGCATAACTGAAGCTTAAACTAAAGTTTAATACTAAAACAATATCGATTTTTTTGTTCAATAGTATAATCGATACTAAATTTAAAGTTTAGTTATATTTGATGTTGTTTACTCTTAATTTATTAATAAATTGAATTATGGTAGTTAAAATAAGATGTTTAACTACTTAAATTTTATATAAAAAGTGAATTATGCACCTAAATTCCAGTAATCATTAATCAAGGATAATATATGGCAATTTTGGGTGAAAAACCCCTTTTTAATTAATATTGGGGAAAATGGCTCCCAAAAACTATTATTTGGCAAAATAACCCCCAAACTTGCCAGGTCGGCAGACATCGCGTTGTGTAGAACGCGAGGTACGAAATCGCGTTCTGCAGAACGCGATTTTAGTCGACCTGGCATTGCTGTCCGTGTTAACGGTTCTGCAGAACGTGAGGTCAACGAGAATTTGAAACAGTGGCGGGAATATATCGCACTGACCTCGCGTTCTGTAGGACGCGAGGTCTGTGCATTTCCAGCCTAAGCAACAAGGAAAAACAAGCGTTGGTAGGCTTGTTCGAACCGAATTTCGAGCGTGTAAATGGTATATTTTTAGCGATCATCGAGTTTGGGGTCGTAGTACTGGAAATTGTGTATCGTATGATACCAACATAGTTAATTTCCGTCAATTATACAATGATTTAAAATGGCTTTGAAAACTCTATGCCATCATATTTTTTTTGATTGAAGTTGCATTTAAAGTAATGTCGATTTTCGGTTTTTTAATCCCATTAAATTTATTGTAATTGGGGAAAAATTAAATAAACATTATAAAGTTTAATTATAATATGCAAACAAAATTATAATTCGTAAAAGAAAATTATAATACGACATTATAAAATTTAAAAATGTTTTACATAAATATTAAAAACATAAGTAGAAAACAACAAAAAAAAGACTAAAAATGCCTATGTCCACCCGTTCCGCAGTCGGGTGGATGACGCTCACGATCCGAATACCTCCTGTCTCCATCATGTGCTGGTCCCTGGTCCCTATCATCCTGACCTTCGTGCGCGATCTGCGGATCTGTGCTGGGAACAGGCGGAGAGTAAAACAAACTACCTATAGGCGTACTCTCCACAATCGGAAACCCATACTGAGGTGGATAATCGATAAGCATAAGGTCAGTCGTGGGCGTATGGGGACGATAGGCATCAGTGGAGCCGTACTGGGGTGGAGGCATCGTCTGCTGGAAAGTCGATGGACCGCTATGCAATGGTGGGGAAGAAGATGATGCCCCTGGAGTGTCATATCGTGGTCTCGGACCGCGCTGCGTCGACTGCCTCTGGGTCTGCCTCTGGGACTGCCTCTGGGTCTGGGACTGGCTCTGGGTCTGGCTCGCTCGCCCGCTCCCGCGTGGGCGGTTTTGGGATTGCTGGGGAAGCCCTGCTTCGCGCTCGGCCGGAGTAAGGATATGTGGCATCCCATTGTTCATATACCACTGGCCATAATTGAAAGTGACTGAAGGACCCCCTACCATAATTTGTTGGAGAAACTGTGGGCGTCTGAGAAATCGTTGACCCTAAAACGCTATCCAGCTAGCGTGGTGCTCGGACCAGTCAACCTCCGTCTTCCCCTGACGCGTAAGATTGTGGAAGGAGTCCATATTTTGCGGAGGGGGTGGAACATTTTGGACGTACCCGAACTGTCGGAGTACCCTATCCGTAGAATGCCACACGCAAATTTCGTAGTTCAGCAGCGGCACGACGGAAATCCAGAGGTCTCGCTCTTGCACAATATCTGCTGGAGTAATCTCGCGAATCTCCTCTAAAGCGTAGGGCCTCCACACGAACTAAAAGGAATGAAAAAATTTGTAACGGTTATATGAAATATTATTGGAAAAATAGTATGGAAATAACCAAAATAATCGTTGAATTACCTTGTCCTCCGTCAAGGCATCAAATATATATCTGTATTCTTTCTGGGACTCCGGTAGGCCGGTGTGGGATAGTGCGGTGGTCCACCTTTAAAGAATGAAAAAGATCGTTAAATAAAATAATTTAATAAAAAAATTATAGTAGATTATGTAGTACCTCCGTAGAAGCGGAAATGACAAAGGAGAGGGAACCCTAAGCTGTGGTGCCAAAGAAGGGATCCGAAGCCAAACCCAAGCCTGCAGGAATAAATAGCATCCTCCCATCGATGCATTGGAGGCGTCAACGTTTCTGCAGAAGTCTCTGATAAGAAACGCCAAGACAGCTGACCCCCAAGATTTTAGTCCAGACTCATCTAAATTGGTTAGATGACGAAGCCACATAACGTGCACTTTTGTGCGAGTTTTGTCGGGCATTAATATCCCGCCAATAATGCGCAAGATGTGGGCTCGCGCACACCGCTGTGAAAATATAAATTAATAAACGCATCCTAATTAAAAAAATTGTAAGTTCATCCTAATTAAAAAATGTAACCCCCTCGTCCCGGTCTGGCCGGATGACCGGTCCGAGTGAGCCACACGGGGAAAACCGAAGCGAAACCCAAAGGATTCCCCCTCGGTTAGCAACCCCAACAGTCAACTCGAAGAAGACCGTATCGATACTGCCATTGAGCGTATCAATACGCCCTCTTCAGTCAACATCTCGTGGTCAACCAGATAAACCCGTACCGATACGCCCCAGCACCGTATCGATACTCCAAAAACTCCCCAATTTCTCAAAATTCCAGTGACTAAAAACCGTATCGATACCCCTAGGGTATCGATACGCCCAGCCAAAACTGAGCTCTGCAGGCAAGACCGTATCGATACGGCCCTTAGGCGTATCGATACGCCCTGCACTGCAACACCAGATTTTTCAACTTAGACGACCCCTACACGACTATAAATGCATTTCTCGACTCGCCTAAGCGTATACAAACATACTAGCATACATATATGAGCCAAAGGAAGCATTCACACATGGATTCAAGCATTCATGCATAGCATTCCAACAAGAGAGCAATTTAGGCAATATTGGGCATACATAAGGACTCAAAAGGTCATAAAAGGCACAAGTCAATCACAAGAGGTTTGCACTCAGCATAAGGCAACCTAAAACATCCTAAAGCATGCCATCACACACCAAAACATTCATCATAGTAATACGTGCTTACAATCCATAATCAAATTCAAAACATCATCATATGAAATGAGTCATACAAGCTCATACAAACACACCCTATTGCCACATTGCTTAACTACTATAAAATTAACCATACTTGAGCAACAACTTGGAAAGCCCTTCTTGCCTTGCCTCGAGCTAACTCCACGCTAATGATCTGCATCGTTGAACATTGAGAGCGTAAGCTATAAGCTTAGTGAGGGTGCTCTAAAACGAAAAACATCAACAATGCAGGGTTCAAGCATGCTAATCCTAGTCTTACACACATCAACCATAGGCATAAAATCAAGTAGACCTAGCTAGTCTTTCAAGTGGCATATATGGTCTCTCAATCCTAACAAGCTTAAACATCAATATCAATTATCATGTAACAACACCATATATCACAACCATATATCACCATCATACATCACAATACATGAACAAGTTTAATTGGCCACTTTAATTACCCCGATTGTGCGGATTTATACCTCAACAACACTTTACCTCGGTGGGATTTCACTCATCACCGGACCTTACATGTGCAGGATTCCACTCATCGCCACATGCCCTACGGATGGGATTCCACTCATCATCCCGTAGAAATAAATAAAAGCTTCCGATGGAATGTTACATCACCGTACTCCTCCTTGATGACTTAACGCCATCAAGGCCACGTACGTTTTGACTCAATTTGTGTGCACACTATCCTAATGATCGATCATTTACAACCGGTAATTATTTTAGTGCCAATTATCATCATCAATCACATATCATCAATCACATATCATCAATCACATGTCATCAATCACACTCATGCTCATCACATATATCCACATCATAATATATGTACATGCACCATATAATCACAAGTACAAGAGCATAGTCATTAAGCACATTGGCATTTAAGGAACACAAGACTAAACTAACTACTTGGATTATAAGGAAGTGGCCTACCAAGCACACTTTACACACACACACTACTCATGCTCGAACCAAACTTTAAAACAAGTTAAGACCACTCACCGCCCTTCCTTAGCAATTCGAACCAATCCTCCTACGAACTCGGATTCGATCCCAAAGCCTCCTCAACGTTTCCTCTTGCTTCTAGTCAAACAAAACACATACATTACTTCTCAACTCAATGCTAAACTCAACCATCAACTTACTTCACAAACTTAACCCAAATTCAACAAATTCCCAAACCACATAATCTCCCAAAACCCAATTTTCGTGCTTCCCAAAACCCTTGCTGAAATCTCAATTTCCAAACACATGTTTTAATACCTCAAAAATTGCCCTAAGAATCCACTACGAATTTTCATCCAAAATCAACCAAATTAAGATATAATGTGTATTTCATTATGATTAAACAAAACCCCAACACAATTTATCAAAACAACTTGAAGAACCCCTTAAAAATCCAAACTTTAATATAAACCCTAGTTTTCAAAACCCAATGTTTTTGAAATCCAAGACCATGGATAGATAGAGGTTGAAGAGGAGATTAAGAAAACATATTTACCTTTGCAAAACACCTTAAATCGAAGTAGCAATCCAATGGAATAATGTTTTAGGTTTGAAAGAGTTTTGAAGACAAGTGGGAGAGTTTCCAACGTGAGAATGGAGGGGAATGGGAAAAGAGAAGACAACTTTTCAATAAATTTGTCTTGCTTTTTAAATTTGGGTCAATTTGCAACATAGGTCCCTCCCCTTTTCCCAAAACTCAATTAGGGCATTAATTAAGTCGAATTGATTTAATTAAATTTTATTTGACTCGAACTATAACCCGGCTAACTCCTAACCCCAAAACACGGGTGTTACAACTCTCTTCCACTTAAGGAATTTCGTCCCCGAAATTACCTGACTGAAAGAGATACGGAAACTGCTTTTCCATATCCTCCTTCCTCTCCCAAGTGGCCTCGTCCACACCTCTACGTTGCCACCGCACCTTCACCAACTCAATCGATCTACCCCTCAACACCTTACTGTCAGAAGCTAAGATCTCCACTGGCTCTTCTTCATAAGTCAAATCCGGGTTCAATTCAATTTCTTCCACAGGCATAACATGTGATGGATCGGACCTATACTTACGAAGCATCGATACATGAAACACATCATGTATCTTCTCTAGCTCGGATGGCAAACACAACTGATAAGCAACGGGACCAACTCTCTTCACAATCTCATACGGCCCTATGTACCTCGGACTCAACTTCCCTTTTCGGCCAAATCTCATCACTTTCTTCCACAGAGATACCTTCAAGAATACCTTCTCACCCACTGAGAACTCAACTTCCTTCCTCTTCAAATCGGCATAGGACTTCTGCCTATCTGAAGCAGCCTTCAAGCGATCACAAATCAATTTTACCTTGTCGGTTGTCCCCTTGAGCAAATCCGGCATAGGTAACAATTTCTGCCCTACTTCGGCCCAACACACTGGAGTCCTACACTTTCGGCCATACAAGGCCTCATACGGAGCCATCTGGATGCTCGACTGAAAACTGTTATTCTACGCAAACTCTACTAGAGGCAAATGCTTCTCCCAAGTACCCTGAAAGTCAATGATACAACATCGCAACATGTCCTCTAAGATCTGAATAACTCTCTTTGACTGACCATCTGACTGAGGATGATAAGAAGTGCTGAAGTTCAAACGGGTACCCAAAGCTATATGCAGACACTCCCAAAATCTAGAAGTAAACCGCGGATCTCTATCTGACACAATGGATTTCGGCACACCATGCAGTCTAACAATCTCACCAATGTACAAGTCGGCCAATCTATCTAAAATGTAAGTAGTGTTGACTGCCAAGAAGTGAGCACACTTCGTAAATCGATCCACTATCACCCAAACTGAGTTCTTCTTCGTAGGAGTCAAGGGCAAACCCGAAACAAAATCCATGGTGATGTTCTCCCACTTCCATTCCGGAATTCTCAACGGTTGTAACAAACCTAAGGGAACCTGATGTTCCGCCTTCACTCTCTGACACACTAAGCACTTACTCACAAAGTCAGCTATATCTCTCTTCAAGCCAACCCAAAAGTACTCATTCTTCAAAACACGGTACATCTTCGTACTTCCAGGATGCATAGCAAATGGACTACTGTGGGCTTCAGTCAAAATTGTACGTCTCAAATCACTGTCTTCTGGCACAACTATTCTGTCTTTGAAACACAAAACCCCATCAGTACTGAAATTGTAGTATGAAGATCTACCCTCGGCTATATCTTGCACGTGAGGTGCCAAAGATCTATCTAAGAGTTGTTTCTCTCGAATCAACTGACCTAGAGTGGGTCTAACCTGAAGCTCGGCTACCAAGCCACCATATCCGGACAAGCTCAATCTAGCAAACATAGCTCTCAAGTCTACGGCCACCCTCCTACTCAATGCATCAGCCACTACATTGGCCTTACCCGGATGGTACTCGATAGTAAGATCATAGTCCTTTAGCAACTCTAACCACCTACGCTGTCTGAGATTCAAATCTCGCTGAGTCATAATGTACTTCAAACTCTTGTGGTCGGTGTATACTGTGCATTTCTCACCATACAAATAATGCCTCCAAATCTTCAGAGCAAACACAACTGCAGCTAACTCTATGTCATGGGTCGGATAGTTGCGTTCATGGGTCTTCAACTGTCTTGAGGCATAAGCCACTACTCTTTTGTCTTGCATCAGAACACATCCTAGCCCTACATAAGAAGCATCACTGTAGACTACATAGTCCTTCCCGGACTCAGGCTGAATCAAAATCGGAGCTTGGGTCAAAGCTTCTTTCAGTTTCTCAAAGGCTCTCTGTCTTGCATCTGTCCACTCAAACTGAACACTCTTCTGAAGTAACTGTGTCAATGGAGCGGCTAATTTAGAGAAACCCTCTACAAACCTCCTATAGTATCCGGCTAAGCCTAGGAAGCTACGTACCTCTGTCACAGACTTCGGTTGCTTCCACTCAACAATGGCTTCAATCTTCTTCGGATCAACTCTAATGCCTTCAGCTGACACTACATGTCCTAAGAAGACTACCTCTCGGATCCAAAACTCACACTTGCTGAGCTTCGCATACAACTGATGATCTAGCAAAGTCTTCAAGACAAGTCTCAAGTGTCGGTCATGGTCTTCTTCAGTTCGCGAGTACACCAAAATGTCATCAATAAATACAACCACAAACTGGTCTAGATACTGATGAAAAATCCTATTCATCATGTCCATGAAAGCTGCCGGTGCATTAGTCAACCCAAATGGCATGACTAGAAACTCATAGTGACCGTATCTAGTCCTAAAGGCTGTCTTCGGTACATCAACCTCTCTCACCTTCAGCTGGTAGTAACCCGATCTCAAATCAATCTTCGAAAAGACAGATGCTCCCCTCAACTAATCAAACAAGTCATCAATTCTAGGCAACAGATATTTGTTCTTCACTGTCAACTGATTTAACTGCCTATAATCTATACACATTCTCATGCTTCCATCTTTCTTCTCTACAAACAAAACTGGTGCACCCCAAGGTGAAGAACTAGGCCTAATAAAACCTCTATCTGTCAATTCTTGCAACTGAGTCTTCAACTCTTTCAATTCTTTCGGTGCCATACGATACGGAGCAATCGAAACAGGAGCCGAATCAGAATAAGTCTCAATACTGAACTCTACCTCTCTGTCCGGTGGTAACCCTGGCAATTCTTCCGGAAACACACTAGGAAAATCACATATTGTCCGGATGTCCTGAGGTCTAACCTCACTCATGTTAGGGTTCATCACATACGCTAAGTATGCTTCACACCCCAACTCAACTAACCTCTTAGCCTCTAACACTGAAACCACATTGGACAAGAACTTCACGTTCTCACCCTCAACTACAATCTCATAATCATCTGTGAGCTTCAAAGAAATCCGCTTAGTTTCGAAATCTATCCTAGCTCTATGCTCCGTGAGCCAATCCATACCCAGAATCACATCAAAACCATAGAAAGGAAGTTCCATCATATCCACTGGAAACAAATGCCCCTAAACCATCAACGGACACCTTCGGTACATCTTCCTAACTACTATCGTATCCCCAAAGGAACTAGTGACACTGACTCCTACCTCTAGCATTTCACAAGGCAAATTCAAGGACTGCGCATGCTCACTCAATATGTAGGAATGTGTAGACCCAGAGTCAATCAAAGAAAGCAAACCCAAAGACTGTATCGAGAAGTTACCTGCGATCACATCGGTGTCATGCTGCTCCCCGCGCTGAGCGTAAACCCTGGCATGTCCTCCGCCCTCCGGCTGGACTGCGACTACATGAGCTAAATTTCTCTGACCATCGTTCCTCGGCTGGAAATTACCTCTACCGCGCCCGCGGCCTCTCTGAAAGTCGTTGGCTCTAGCAGGAGCCTGAGCTGGTGCCTGTCCCACCTGATGTGGACAGTCACGTCTAATGTGGTCTCTAGCACCACAACTCCAACAAGAATGATAATTTCCCCAACACTCCCCGGTGTGGTTCCTCCCGCAAGTAGCAAATGTGGGCAACTTCCCACCAGCTCTCTGGCCCTGGTGGCCCCTACCGTGGTTACCGCCACCACGCCTATGATCATACTGATGTCTGTTATCTCGATGCCTCTTGGCATCACCTCTATCAAAGTTGCTGGACCTCTTTCCCGAACTAGATCCACTCGACCGCCTGGTCAAACTCAAACTGTGCTCCAAGTCCTTGGCCCTCGAGACCAATACATCAAAATCGGTGTAATCTGAAGCTAATGTATAAGTCTTGATTTCTTCATTCAGTCCATAACGGAAACGGTTACAACGCTCCACCTCAGTAGGTACAAGCTCAGGTGCATACTGACTCAGTCTGACAAATCGGATCTCATAATCGGTCACGGACATACTCCCCTGAAGCAAAGCCATAAACTCTCTCTTCCTCTCATCGAGGTATCGCGGACCCAAATACTTCTTCCGGAATGCTGTCTCAAAGAACTCCCAAGTGATCTCGGCCTCATACATCCCCGAAGTAACGCTGACCCACCAGGTGTAGGCATCACCCTGAAGTAGCGACTCAACACATCCCAACTTGGGCTCACCAGTACATCCCATCTGAGCAAGGATACGGACAGTCTTCTCAAACCATAACTCTGACCTCTCCGGAGTAGCACCTCTGAACTCTTCGGCCCCAAGGCCCCGAAGTCTCTCTAATGGCAATCCGGTGCCCTCACCCTGATGGTGTGCTGCTTGACCTCCAGCTACCGCAGCCTGAAATGCTCCGGCAATTGCCTGAACCAACGGAGCTAAGTCGATCCCGGCCGGTCCCTGGCCACCTTGTGGCCCATCTCCTTCGGCCCCAGCCTCACCTCCCGCTCCTGGTGGAGGAGGTGGTGGTGGTGGTGGTGGAGGAGCTCCAACTCCAACCACATGCTCTCCCACTTGAGCCCCAACCCTAACTTCTTGCTCAACTCTCGGAGCCTCTGCCCGTGGTTCCGGTCGAACCATCCTAGGCCTCCCACGTGGTCTCATGCTTTAGCTAGCAAGGTTTAAACTACAACAACAAACAAATAGGATTACGTTAGCCAAAGCAAGGGTCCAATAGTGCTCAAGTATTCCTCTTTCCAAAAATCCTTTTTAAATTTAGTAATAGTAGCAATGGGCACACACTCTACACCAGACACCACAATTCATGCATTCAAAACATCATACGATCAATCAAGCATCAAGGATTCATGGCAAAACATGCATTAAACAACACAATCAATTAACACATTAAGCTTACCTCACTTACCTGCCCGAGGTCTCGATAACCTCGGTTAGCAACCCTATTTTTTTCTTTTCATATAAATCTTGCCTAGATGAATATTAAGTCCTATGTGATTCACAACAGCGGAAAACATTCAAAGGGAAAACACATTCGAAACACTACCATGCATAAACAGTCAATTTTAAGCTTATAAGCCAGGCAGTATCGATACTCAAATCAAGGGTATCGATACGCCTTGACTTGGTCAACCCCAACAGTCAACTCGAAGAAGACCGTATCGATACTGCCATTGAGCGTATCAATACGCCCTCTTCAGTCAACATCTCGTGGTCAACCAGATAAACCCGTACCGATACGCCCCAGCACCGTATCGATACTCCAAAAACTCCCCAATTTCTCAAAATTCCAGTGACTAAAAACCGTATCGATACCCCTAGGGTATCGATACGCCCAGCCAAAACTGAGCTCTGCAGGCAAGACCGTATCGATACGGCCCTTAGGCGTATCGATACACCCTGCACTGCAACACCAGATTTTTCAACTTAGACGACCCCTACACGACTCTAAATGCATTTCTCAACTCGCCTAAGCGTATACAAACATACTAGCATACATATATGAGCCAAAGGAAGCATTCACACATGGATTCAAGCATTCATGCATAACATTCCAACAAGAGAGCAATTTAGGCAATATTGGGCATACATAAGGACTCAAAAGGTCATAAAAGGCACAAGTCAATCACAAGAGGTTTGCACTCAGCATAAGGCAACCTAAAACATCCTAAAGCATGCCATCACACACCAAAACATTCATCATAGTAATACGTGCTTACAATCCATAATCAAATTCAAAACATCATCATATGAAATGAGTCATACAAGCTCATACAAACACACCCTATTGCCACATTGCTTAACTACTACAAAATTAACCATACTTGAGCAACAACTTGGAAAGCCCTTCTTGCCTTGCCTCGAGCTAACTTCACGCTAATGATCTGCATCGTTGAACATTGAGAGCGTAAGCTATAAGCTTAGTGAGGGTGCTCTAAAACGAAAAACATCAACAATGCAGGGTTCAAGCATGCTAATCCTAATCTTACACACATCAAGCATAGGCATAAAATCAAGTAGACCTAGCTAGTCTTTCAAGTGGCATATATGGTCTCTCAATCCTAACAAGCTTAAACATCAATATCAATTATCATGTAACAACATCATATATCACAACCATATATCACCATCATACATCACAATACATGAACAAGTTTAATTGGCCACTTTAATTACCCCGATTGTGCGGATTTAGACCTCAACAACACTTTACCTCAGTGGGATTTCACTCATCACCGAACCTTGCATGTGCGAGATTCCGCTCATCGCCACATGCCCTACGGATGGGATTCCACTCATCATCCCGTAGAAATAAATAAAAGCTTTCGGGGGAATGTTACATCGCCGTACTCCTCCTTGATGACTTAACGCCATCAAGGCCACGTACGTTTTGACTCAATTTGTGTGCACACTATCCTAATGATCGATCATTTACAACCGGTAATTATTTTAGTGCCAATTATCATCATCAATCACATATCATCAATCACATGTCATCAATCACACTCATGCTCATCACATATATCCACATCATAATATATGTACATGCACCATACAATCACAAGTACAAGAGCATAGTCATTAAGCACATTGGCATTTAAGGAAGACAAGACTAAACTAACTACTTGGATTATAAGGAAGTGGCCTACCAAGCACACTTTACACACACACACTACTCATGCTCGAACCAAACTTTAAAACAAGTTAAGACCACTCACCGCCCTTCCTTAGCAATTCGAACCAATCCTTCTACGAACTCGGATTCGATCCCAAAGCCTCCTCAACGTTTCCTCTTGCTTCTAGTCAAACAAAACACATACATTACTTCTCAACTCAATGCTAAACTCAACCATCAACTTACTTCACAAACTTAACCCAAATTCCACAAATTCCCAAACCACATAATCTCCCAAAACCCAATTTTCGTGCTTCCCAAAACCCTTGCTGAAATCTCAATTTCCAAACACCCAAATGGTCTCCAAAACATCCCAAATCACCCTCCTAACATAGGTAGACCATCAGCCCTTCAATCTCAACATAAAACCCACCAAAAACCCAAGTTTTAATACCTCAAAAATTGCCCTAAGAATCCACTACGAATTTTCATCCAAAATCAACTAAATTAAGATATAATGTGTATTTCATTATGATTAAACAAAACCCCAACACAATTTATCAAAACAACTTGAAGAACCCCTTAAAAATCCAAACTTTAATATAAACCCTAGTTTTCAAAACCCAATGTTTTTGAAATCCAAGACCATGGATAGATAGAGGTTGAAGAGGAGATTAAGAAAACATATTTACCTTTGCAAAACACCTTAAATCGAAGTAGCAATCCAATGGAATAGTGTTTTAGGTTTGAAAGAGTTTTGAAGACAAGTGGGAGAGTTTCCAACGTGAGAATGGAGGGGAATGGGAAAAGAGAAGACAACTTTTCAATAAAGTTGTCTTGCTTTTTAAATTTGGGTCAATTTGCAACATAGGTCCCTCCCCTTTTCCCAAAACTCAATTAGGCCATTAATTAAGTCGAATTGATTTAATTAAATTTTATTTGACTCGAACTATAACCCGGCTAACTCCTAACCCCAAAACACGGGTGTTACAAAAAAATTGTAAGTTCATCCTAAATATAGATTAAATATAGATTTAATAAATGCATCCAAAGAAATTAGTAACTTAATCCTAATTTGTAAATAAATATTTTTAATTTATCCTAAATATTTAATGTAGGCAACCTAAATATTTAAAGTATCCTAAATATTTACTGAATTCATCCTTAATATTTATCCTAAATATATATTAAAAGGATCCTAAATATTGTCTGAATTCATCCTAAAAAATTCATAAAGCAGCCTAATATGCAAATAAATAATTTTAATTTAATCATAAATATAATAAAAGCATACTAAATATAATAAAAAAATACCTGAAGTGCAACTTCATCTGCATCGGGGGGAGGGGTTCCAAAGTTGTCCTCCAAGTACGATAGAGAAATTTTCCCTCCGTCCCACACTCCATCAGGGGGCAGCACGCCCATTTGTTCAGCAAATAGGATTGGCCAATGTGCCATCGCTATACCAGTAATAACGCTGCCATTTGTAGGCAACCCCAGAATGTAGGCAACATCCTCCAACGTAATTGTTGCCTCGCCAAATGGAAGATGAAACGTGTGCGTCTCGGGTCTCCACCGTTCTATTAGCGCGCTGATCAACGACGGTCTAACCTTCACCCCCTATATAGCGAGCTATGTGCCCAAAACCAGCGCGCTCAATCAAACGCATAACAGCAGGAACGGGTGCGACCGTGATACGGTTAAGGTAACATTGTAAGTTACGTTCGTATCCCTGAAAAAAAATAAAATAAAATAGTTAGTAAAAATAAAAGAATATAATTTAATTAAAAAATTTAGAAAATAAAAGGGAAAAAATAATACCTCTGGACTGTTTCGCCAATATTCACTGCAGTGACTCGCTTGGTTGCGTAGCAAGGACTCCTCCATGTGATCGAACGATATATAAAAGTTGCTAACAATTTTTTGTAAAATTTCTATAGAACTCGCGTTCTGTGGAGGTTTTTAGAAAAAAAAAACCTCCAATTTATAGAAGACCTCGCGTCGTTTGGGATGCGAGGTTCATTGAAAAGGCGCGTCAATTAACATACGCGTGAACTGAACGGTCAGAAGGGACCTCGCGTCCTATAGAACGCGAGGTTCTAAAGAACTCGCGTTCTACAGGACGCGAGGTCGTGGGATTTTTTAAATTAGAGTTTTTAAAGCGGGAAACTCATTTAATATTGAATATATTACAATTTTTATTTATAATAATAACAATAAAAAGTAATAATTATAATTATAATTAAAATAATAATAATATTAATAATCTAATAATAACAACAATAATAATAAATGATACTAACAATAAAATTTATTAGTATGATAGTAATAATAATAACAGTAATAATAAGAACAATAATAATAATAACAATAATGAATCATACTAAATACGCGTTATGTTTTCAGTAGTAACTAAAAATAACGACATAGCGCAATATTTTGGAAGTTAAATTAAAACAAAACTTCAAAAATACGCGCTATGTTGCCATTAGTAGGGGTGTGCAAAAAAACCGAAAAACCGAAACCGATTCCGAAACCCGAAAAAACCGAACCGAAAAATAGGTTAACCGAACCGAAAAATTCGGTTTCGGTTCGGGTTTTTATTTTTTAAAAAGAAACTGGTTCGGTTACGGTTTACGGTTTTGGGATAAACCGGGTAACCGAACCGACCGATTATATAATATATATTATTATTTTATATTAAAAAAATTTATTTTATTTTATGTTCTCATTCCCCAAAAGTAGAACCATAATTTTATTTTATCAAGTTTAAGTGTTTAACTTGCTAGTATTAGAAAAGATAATAATATCATGTGTCGTTTTTAAAAAGTATGTACTTTTTTCTAACATATTATTAAAATTTATATTTTTAATAAACAAAATAAAAAACCGTTACCCGAACCGAACCGAACCGATTTTTTTGGTTAACCGACTAAACGGTTAACCGCTTGAATGGATACGGTTTAGGGGCGAGAATTTGGTGACCCGAACTTATCGGTTAACCGAAATAATTTGCTAATGGTTAACCGAACCCGGTTTTGCACACCCCTAGCCATTAGTAGCTGCAAGCGAAAATTGCGTACGTGAATACAGAAAAAAAAATTATGTGGGTGCTCCTTGCCTCTCCAAGAGTTTGCTATTTATAGAGAGAGGTGAATATGATGACGTGGCAACCTCGCGTTCTGTAGGACGCGAGGTCACTCTTACCTCGCGTTGTACAGAACGCGAGGTCTATGAGATGTTTGTATATATATATATATATATATATATATATATATATATATGCACGGAGATGAATTTTTGTACGCAGTTAAGTTTAGTTTAGGTCTGTTGAATATGAGTTCGTGTAATACTGCGTTTTTTTCCGTTGCAATTTTTATGTCCGAAATATTGTTCATTTATGATAGTTGGAGTTCACTTAAAGATTTGTGTTCCGCGGGGGTACATACCTTAATATTTACCGACATATCGCAATATTTTGGAGGTTGTATGCTGCAGTAGTGGCTTCAATGGCAGCTTCTGTAGCCGCCGTCGAGAGGATCCCCGGCTACAGTTTTGAAAAGAAAGGACTTTTAGGAAGCGGGGGCGGATTCAGATCGACATTCTGCCGTGGCAGCCAACATTTTCAGATGCGGCGGGTGCCGATTACATTTGTTAATGTGGATCAAAGCTGCTACCATTTTAGAAGAAATCTGGATTTCGCTCTCTGCTTCTTTCAGTCGGGACCTCCGATCAAATTTGCCCGCCGGAGCTGCTGAATATATTGTTTCGAATTATATAGATAATTTATGTAGTTGTCTCAATTTACTTATTAAAGAATACATGTTGAAAGTTTTGTTAAATGAAATGCGACTTAAATTTACTTATGTGGTGTTTTTCCTTTCCTATAAATACCCACGAATTCCACCATCATTTACTCATTCCAAATTCTCTCTAAACACCCAATCCTTGCTCACCTTATGGCAAAATTTAAGGCAAAATTTTATTTTCTCGATAATTATTTTGAGTCAACAATCACCGGCAAAATGTCACTGAAAGATTTAATACAGTTGACAACAATCGAGGTTAGTAAACACACCGACAAACAAATTTCTTCCATGGAATGTCGAATCCCAACACCGTCAGCTAATGAAACGCACTACGTTATGAAGCTTACGAACGAAACAGACGTTCGTAACATGTATGACCGGCTCAATTCCGTCGGAGCTAGAGACGTCGATTTCAATGTTAAGTTTGTCAACGCCGGCGAAGGTAGTACGTCTGCACCCGTAGAACCTGCTCCGAACACTGAACACGCACCGTCTTCACCGGATGTTGATGCGGCTGTAGAGGAGCTGCAACTTTTTATGTACAGGCGTAGACAAAGAAAACAACAGATGATCGAAGAACTAAACCTAAGTTCAGACGTGTCCACTGACTACGATGATTCGGATTAACCATTAACTTATGAAATTATCTTCCAATTATGTTATATGACGTCTTATTTCATCCTTTATTAATGTTAAACGGACTTCAAGTTATGTAAAACTACTAGTACTCAATTACATTATGGGCACCAGTAGTAGTAGTATTCAATTACCAGACTACAATTGTCTCAAATTCTCGAACATGTTCTCAATTATACAAACAAACAAATAGTAAATAGTACGGTTATTATAACTTCTGACGGAATATCTGAAACAAAGCAATTAAAGTGACCTCGCGTTCTATAGAACGCGATATTCTAAAGATATCGCGTTGTATAGAACGCGAGGTACTAATATCGCGTTCTACAGAACGCGAGGTACTGGTTAACCCAGCCTCCCATCAAATCTATCCCTTACTTGTCGAAAGTTAGGGGACTGCCTCCCAGGCACACTCCATTCCTGACTTGTTCATCATTTACCTGCTTATCGATTTTAGGTAATGGACAAGCAAAGTTACCTCTCTGAACCATTATTTGCCTTACACAACCAGATTCTCCTGGATTGCAAGGGCCAATAATTTTGCTTATATATGAAGAAGAACCATAAAACGAAAATATAAGTTTCAGTTGGCAATCAATTCCTAGAATTTTCTAAGTATCAAAATTTCAAAAGTCTTTCATAAAATATTCAAATGGCCGGACGAGGCGTTACTACGCAAGTTTACTACGATGGGCAGATATTCGAGGGTACCGAACTCGGCGTCCTTTTTCACTGCGAAGATTCGGTAACGATAAAGCTTCCGAGGAGATTATCGTTCAAGAAGTTGGTCAAGGAACTGGAGGCAAAAGTTCCTCATTTCGATAATCATCGTTTGTCCGACGTGAAGTATCGGGTGCTAATATCTATAGACCCTTTAGAGTACTCTGTATGCCAAATTGCGGAAAATGCTTATGTGCAAATGATGATGGAAGCCCACTTCGAGTATTCAATTGGGGGGCCCCTCGAGCTGTATGTATCGTTCTCCGAGTCTAATCCAGTTGTCGAAATACCAAGCTGGGGCCGGGCGAATTTCGACTTCAATCCGAATGCCAACGTTGATAGCCCGACCGCAGGTCTACGACGTGATTTTGGCCTACTCTGTCGAGACAACGAAGTTGGTGCATCGTCATCTGCTCCTCCAAGGCAGTCCTGCGTAGCTAGTATCGGGTTCGACCTGAACCAACCCCCAAACGATGAATTCGATGCACCAACAAATGTATCGTACAGTCCATACAATCCATACAATCCTTATAGTTTTGGGGGAGAGGGAACGTCGGCTCCTTACGTTACGCATGACCATGAAACATCATATGGCCGGCACTCAATGTATGTCCCTGGCACCGACTACGGTCAACCATCTATGGGGAGACATTCTTCTTTTGGGGGTGAGGGAGCGTCGTCTTCTTACGCTATGCACGACCATGATTCCTCATATGGACGACACTCAACGTATGTCCCAAGCACGGAGTACGTTCAACCATCTATGGGAATACATTCTTCTTATGGTGATCTTGATTTTGGTCTTGGAAATGAGGTTCGTGAGCGATCTCGTGAGAGGTCTCCCGCTCATCGACCCCAATCCTCGCCTTAAATGGTAGTGATTCCAGAAGCTCTACTATTCCAGCTCCCGGAGGATGCTTCTGACGAAGAACCGATTAGAGAACCCGGGCCAGACGGAGATGAGCTGGGGCCATTCTATCCCGAGCCAGAAGACTTGACAGAGTTACCAGAAGACCCAGAAGACAATGTCGTTCCACCACCAGATTTGGACGAAGAACCAACTGCCACCAACTTTCCTGTAGACGCAAGAAAAAATTCTATGTTCCAGCCACCATCCCACTTCACAACGGTTGATATGGATGCAGTGGACGTCCCTAATTTTCCCCATGACGACACAATAGATGGCCGAGTCCACCGTTCTGATGGTGAACTAAGAATTGGTATGGCGTTCTCGAACAAGGAAATTGCGGTGGCGGCAGTTAAGCAGTACAACCTTCGTCATAATGTTGAGACGACGGTGAAGAAAACCCAAGCCAAATACTACAAGGCTCACTGCGTCCAAAAGGATCAAGGCTGTAAATGGAAAATCCGTATATCAGAGTTGAAGAGGGCAGGCAACCGTTGGAAAATAACAAAACTTGAGGGGCCCCATACATGCACCGTTGCTAGCCTCAACCAGGATCACAAGAACCTGGATGCAAAGTTCCTCGCGGACATCTTTTCCACACTGGTGAAAACAAATCCCACTGTGTCGGTCCCCACATGTCAGGCTGCAGCTCTAGCTGTCACCGGCTTCCGTCCAGGTTATTGGAAAGCATGGTATGCAAGGAAAAAGGCCAAAGAGGAATTGTATGGCCGGTGGGAGGAATCTTACAAAGAGTTGCGCCCGTGGCTTAATCTCCTGCAGAAACACATCCCCAGAATGGTTGTCAAACTTGATACGGTTCTGGCATACGAAAATGATCGTGTCGTCCGAGGTGTTTGTCAATTCCACCGGTTATTTTGGACTTTCCCCTAGTGCATCAACGCATTCAAGCACTGCAAACCGATGGTCCAAATCGACGGCACATGGTTGTACGGAAGATATACACAGATCCTACTTCTAGCTATAGCACAGGACGGCAATCGCAAATGCGTTCCTGTTGCATTCGCAATCGTCCCGAAGGAGGATTTGGAGTCTTGGACGTTCTTCCTTAAGAACCTACGAAAATATGTCCTTGATCATGTAATACGAAGAAGAAAGGATGAAGGGGTGTGTGTTATTTCTAACAGAGGCACAGCGCTGCTGTGGGCGATACAAAATTTGGGTGAATATTGGAAGCCTCCATACATTCACCACCGTTTCTGCTTGCGGCACATAGCCGCAAACTACCTGCTGCAATACAAGAACCGTGATGAACGTCAAATGGTGCTCGATATGGGTACATCCTTATGTCATTTTCATTTACTATATTATTTCTTACTCCCTTTTATTATTTCTTACTCCCATAACTATTCAACTGTCATTCCGTAGGCAACTCGCACTACAAACAAGAGGTGGCTGACCTGCTCGAGGAATTGAGAGCGAGAAACAAAAAAGGCGCAGAATACCTTGAAAAAATCCCAAAGGAAAAATGGCTTCGATCGTATGACGAGGGTAAACATTATGGTCACATGACAACGAACTTGGCTGAGGCAGTGAACTCATCACTGAAGGGAGTTCGGCAGTTGCCTATCACTTCCATTGTCAAAGCGACCTATTATCGATTAGCTACCCTTTTTGCAACCTTGGGCAGGCAAGCAACTGAGTACATGGCAGGTGGACACAAAGTTCATCCAGATTTCCGCACAAGATTGCATATTCAATTGGGCCAATCAAGACAGATGCAAGCAATTCTCTTCTCGCGAGAAGGACACTTGTTTCGTGTTGCGGAATTTTCCAGGCGGTTGGAAGGCATTCAGCACAACGCTTACGTGGTAGATCTGAGGGAAAAAACCTGCGAGTGCGGAATTTTCCAAACTTTCAAATACCCGTGCGCACACGCCATTGCTGCTTGCACTAACCAACGAATAGAATACATGCATATGGTTGATCCAGTATACTTACTCAAAACGGTGCTTAAGGTTTACGAAAAAGAGTTTCCTCCAATCGGAAATGAGGTTGATCCGAATGCTGTGGACACTGAACCGATCATACGCCCAGATCCAGCACTACTACGAGCCGAAGGACGTCCACCTTCTACAAGAATATACTGTGCCGAGAATTTGGTAAAACATCGAGAGAAAACCGGACAAAAGAAGCATTGTTCTATATGTCGAAATACTGGGCACACAGCTCCTAAGTGTCCTAATCGCTCAGCCCCTCGTATTAATTAATTATTTTTAATTTGTATATGTGAGTTCGCACATGACAATCTAATCAATAAAGTCAGTCCACTTCGATTTATACAATCTGTCATCTTATATTTTCAATCATTCAAAAAATATGTTATGATAGTGTTTTCGAATCAACTTTAAATCAGCGTACAATGGACGAAAATTTACCGTGTCAGTGTCATACGATAGAGAATTTCCAGTACTACAACCCCAAACTCGATGTTTGCTAAAAATTTAAAATTAATACGTATGAAATTCTGCTCGAACATGCCTATCGACATTTGTTGAAATGCAACTTCATTCAAAAAAGTATGCTATCATATGGTTTTCGAAGCCATTTTAAATCATTGTATAATTGACGGAAATTAACTATGTTGGTATCATACGATACACAATTTCTAGTACTACGACCCCAAACTCGATGATCGCTAAAAATATACCATTTACACGCTCGAAATTCGGTTCGAACAAGCCTACCAACGCTTGTTTTTCCTTGTTGCTTAGGCTGGAAATGCACAGACCTCGCGTCCTACAGAACGCGAGGTCAGTGCGATATATTCCAGCCGCCGTTTCAAATTCTCGTTGACCTCGCGTTCTGCAGAACGCGAGGTACTGTAAAACCGTTAACACGGACATCACTGCCACGTCGACTAAAATCGCGTTCTGCAGAACGCGATTTCGTACCTTGCGTTATACACAACGCGATGTCTGCCGACCTGACAAGTTTGTGGGTCATTTTGCCAAATAATAGTTTTTGGGAGCCATTTTCCCCAATATTAATTAAAAAAAGGGTTTTTCACCCAAAATTGCCATAATATAATAGTGTTTGCTCCTTAAAAAAAAGTCAAGTGATCGGTGAACAAACTGAACCTCTTTAATCATTAGCCATCAATGCTACAAATCATTCCAAAATGACAAAAGAAAAAGAAAGAAAACTCCAAAATCTAATTTGATGACTTCATTATGCTACTTAATCCCTCCTTAGAGACTAAAATAAGGACACTTGTAAATTAAAGAGCAAAAAATATATGATCAGGTTTAATTATGTTCTTAGTCCTCATACTTTTTAAATTTTTATTGATACGCCTCAACTAACCCCATAATTTCTTACTAATGGACTTTTAGACCTTTACACCTTTTATCTTAAATACTATTTTTCATAGAAGGTAGATTGTTCACTGAAAACTTTAACACAAGTTAAAATAATCAGTACAGTATCAATAGATGTATTATTTTTGTTACCGTGATACATATTGGTATAGCTTTCGAGAAGATCTATATTTTTACGGTGAAATTTTTAATATGAGATAAAATATTTCGTGCACTGAAGGTGAAAAATTTAATTTTTATAATTAGTTATAATTTAGAGTTTATAAGTATATTTTAGGTTAAGATTTAAGGGTTTATGTTTTAGAGTTTTGAATTTAGTATATAATGTTAGAATTTAAGGTTTAGAAGTTATGGGTTATGATTTTTTGATTTAGGATTAAGGGTTTAGATTTTATATTGTGAAGTTAAAATAAACATGAAATGTTTGTGTAAAAGTTATCTCAATTTTTTTTCAAATATTATGGTGTGATTATATTATTGTATTGTTCATCTAATCTTAGTCTTTTAAAAACACATATCATACATACAAATTGTTCGAATTCGAAACTCATAATGATAACAAGGCTCCCATAAAAATAATTGAAGATAAAATACAAGTTTAACCCTTAAAATTGAACTATTAATTATTGTTATTAGTATTATCATTATTTTTTTTCTAGCTTAAGGGTGTAAGAAGCCCTTGAATATTTGAAAAGAAAACTAATAAATCTCCTAATTTTTTTGCACTCAATTAAGTCCTTGAACCAAAAAATTGAATCAATTAAGTTCTTTGACCAATTTTGGCCATTAAATTTTGACAATTTTTTAAATTTGTTGGTGCAGTGTGTCGTGTCACAGTGTTTTCACTTGATATTTTTAAAATTTTATTTTTGTTTTATATAAAAAATTCTTAAAAACTTATAAAATAAAAAATATTTTTTGAATAAATCTGTAAATGCAATATGATAGAACTGTAGTGTATCATGTTGTAATAATATCTAAAGAAAAAAATGTCAAAATTGATAAAGAGTTTAGTTGATTCAATTTCTTGGTTTAAGGAATTAATTGGGTACAAAAAATTTAAGGAGCTTAATTTTATTTTTCTTCCAAAAATTCAAGGCCTTCTTACGTCATTAATCCTGCTTTTCCTAACTAAGCCCTGAAAATCTAGCCGTTAACGCCACCCCCATGGAGCGGACAAATTGTCCTTCCTCACCCAACTCAGCAGTTATTACTAAAAAGTCAGTCTGTATTTTAGCACCGTCACCCCAGTCAGTCAGAGCTGTCGATTTTAGAGAAGAAGAAGGAATAATGGAGAAATCGGTTTTTGTGAACGATGTTCAACAGGTCAATGGAAATCTACATTACTCCTTTTCTCCTGCTTCTCTAAGACATGTAACTTACAGGTTTGTTGGTTATTTTTAATTGGATGTTTAAAATTTTGAATTTTGATTTCTGGGTTTTGTTTGTTATGAGATTATTGATTCTGGGTTTGTTGTTGTTTATTTATGGAAATTGACTGCGCTGACTATGCCTAATTGTGTTAAATAAAGCTTATGTTTTTCACCTTCTTTGTCTCCGTTGATTGTAAACCAGGGGACTGGTTTAGGTTAATAAAAAGTTCATTATTAACTGTTAATTGGAGTACAAGGCTGAGTCTTGAATGTGCTTTTGAGCAGAAGAAAATCTTTATGTGAATTAAATTGACTGTAAAACCGTTTGGGGGTGACAATGTAAAATAGAAATCTTCAAAAATCTCTTGAAAATAGGAAACAACTTTTTGGTACACCATAAGAATGCTTATTTATCTTAGTTAAATTGCCTTGTGGTGATTTCTGTACAAAATATGATGAATTACTGCCATTGTGAATGCTATTTCTGCAGTAATTACTTTGATCAATACTAAAAATTATGGATTGGGGGAAGTGGGTTTAGGAATGAGCTTCTTGTTTTTGCTTTTCTTCAGATAGTATTCTGGCTGTTACTAGCTGATAATATTTATTCTACAACTTGTTTACTTCAACTTTTCATTTTTCTTGGAATGTCCGCGATTGACATGTCAATCCAACACATATATGAACATGGCTATGTAGTATAATCTTCCAAAGATTTTGTTAAACATGGAAAAGCTTAGTAAAATTTAAACATAAACGTGTCAGACATATACTTGTATCTGACACTCACATTCGAGTTCAAATAACCCAGATTTTTTTCATGTTAGGGGTTTGTTAGGTTGCTGATGGAATGGTTATTTATGTTATTTTGCATTTATGGTAACTTTAACTACTCGAATTCACCGGCTTGCTTGATGGTTGGTACTCGGTGGACATAGTCACATAGTAACAAAACATCTGAAGATTCAAATTTGATTTGACCTAGATTATTAAAGCCAGGTTATGAACTCATGCAGGAATGTTGTTTTTCATTTACTTTTAGTTGGCTAACTAACAGATCATTTGTCTAAATAGGAATGAAAGAGTTTAGAGTTTCCTATTACTTTAGAATATGAAATTGGAAGCTACAAATTCTTATGTTTGAGTAGTTGACATCGAGAATTCTTTTTGGTACGTTTTACAATATGGCCCTAATCCTCGGGTTCCAACAGAGTTTCCTAGTTAATTCTAAATTTCTTTATGAAACTGCAATAAGTTCTCAGGAAGAGCCGGTTAGCGAAAAAGTCCCTTGAATGCTTCAATTGTTGCAAATTATGATGCCTTCCTCGAACACTTGTTGAATTCTGATCTCCTTGTTTCCAGATATAGATAGTGAATAACCCTCTGTAAAGCAACATAAGCAAACGATATATACAATATTATACATTATATATAGACAACTGCAAAGCCTTCTGAGTTTCAAACACTGCATAATAGTTTACTTGGAAGTTTTTCTTATCATTACGATTTTTGAAGATATAAAATGGTGGAAATAATTCTTTCTTGCAGTTGTGGTTCCTGTGGGTATGAGCTAAACCTGAGTTCTTCTAGGCGAATCACCGCAACAATTGGCTCCAAATACGGGAAATCTATAAAGCGAGGGATCATATCATTCTTCTGTATAGATGAGAACAGATTTACACAAGTCGACGAGTTCCTATGCATTCCCTACTTTTCAAGGCACTCTTGGGGATTGTTTCGCCGTAGAACCAAACTCCTTTGCCGCAAGTGTGGCAACCACATTGGAAATGCTTGTGATGACAAAACTTCAGGCTACGCTCTTGTATTAGACAAATCCGATTCACCCTCCGGTAATGAAGCTTCTAGCCATAGAAAATATGATGTCAGAATCCGCGCCCTACAACCCTCATCGGCTCAAGAACTTGGCACTCCGCTTTTCATGTGATTTAGTCGAGTGTTCTATCTCCATAGTATCGTTCACGGTCTTCCAATTGCATTATACTGGGTTTTCTTGTGGGGTTCTTTCGAGTCATTCTGTCTTCTCTTTGTTGTTTTTCATAAACATGCTCTTAATATGTCATGGTAAGTGATGTACATAAAAGGAACTGAATTCTGAATGGAAAGTGATTTGGAGTGTTTGAAATGATCCAAAGTTTAAATGTAATGATATTCATGTAATGTCTTTGAATTGAACTGAATCCAAGCATTTTAGGGACATTGCATGGAATCCTTGGAATTGCCTTAGAATTTTTGCTGGGTTGAACCATTTAAAGGATACTCTGTTGGTGAAATTGGAGACAGGCAAAAAAAAAAAACAAACAAACCCAGAGCGGATCCTGAAACACTGAGCTTAGTGACAACTGGTGGAAAGAAAATGTGTTGAAACACAAATTGTTCAGCGGAGAGAGCTTCAAAGGAAAGATCTATATAATGCCAAAAAAGTTCCCTAACATTTGATTGGACAGTCAATTTGGTCACTAATTTTTTGAAGCACTTTAACTCTTAACGTTTCATTTTAGGTCAAGATGACCCCTCCAAAGATGAAAATCAGTAGTTAACTAACTGTAAATGGCTTGAAATGATGCAGTAAACATACATGACAATGCACACTTATATTACTGGCATAACAATGTTACATAGACAAAAGTGCTGACTTGACAGAACGAAACATCAGTCAAAAATAATTTTATAAAATTATATAAAATAATTAGTTAAAAAAATGATAACGAAACGTTAGTGACGGTTTTGACGAAAAAATTAGTTGGGTGACCAAAACAAAAAAAAATAATAGTTCAATGACCACCTATATAATTTACCCTTGTTTTATTTAAAGATTATATAAACATTCTCCTTATAATAGTAATTATTTATTAAAATGTGAGTAGTTTGATCATTTTCCAATGAATCAAGAAGACGAGAACTTTACTAATATTACAAATATTAAAGAAAAAGGTACTTGAATTTGACTTCAATGTTGAATTTTGTACTTAAACTTTTTCGGTCCAATTAGGTATTTGAACTTGAAGTTTTGGTTCAGATTAATATTTGAGTTTGATTGTTGATTCAAATTGATATATACGATTTTAAGCGATTTAAACCAACAAATCTAATCAAAGTATCAATCTGAACCAAAAAGTCAAGTTCAAGTAACTAATTGAACACTTAGATCAAGTCAAATAGCTAAATTGGTAAAATGAACTAAGTACTAAATTGAACTTTGTATACATGTTCAAGTACTAAAATATATACTAATTATTAGAATAAATAAAGAAATGGAAAAGATATGTGACGATTATTTATGTGTATCCGACAATTATTTCATAATTATATATGCACAAAGATTATAGATACATATATGCCGAATGCGGCTTATCCTCTTGTGTCCTGATGGCAAAGATAGATGTTTATCATCCTTTGAGATCCGGGTTCGAACATCAGTAATGCATGTTGTGTGTGCCGTCTTTAAAAAAATTAAGAAAGTTGAACAGATACTACCCTTGCATCGCACCAGCATATTAAAAAAAATATATGCTGAATGCGACATAAAGGGGTGTGTGTGGTCCAATTGAATGTGGTTAGCATTAATTTACTTGGAATATCAAATCATATACATTAGTATAGGCTTTATCCTATTCCTAGCCTTTATAACACATAATACCGAACTTTTGATGATATTGGATGATTTAATTTCTAACCTTAACCCCTACCAAAGTGATAAAGTGGGTCCTATGTATTGTATTAAAAATATATATACAAACATAAACCCTAGCCGCTCTCCACTACCAAAATTCTTTCAACTCAAATTGTTTTTACTTTGAACAATCCCTCTGATTAGTGGTCGACAATCAATTTTAGTATTGGTTGTCGACCACCGGATCTATTAGTTTTCTTGTTTTTTTTTATCTTAATAAGAATCTCTTTTCATGTCCTTGTGACACGCTTTTCCCTCTATTCTTGTGACATGTCTTTGTTTTTGTTTTGTGGTTTAATTCATCTGTCTTTGTGGCATGTTTCAGCATATCCTAGCGATCGATTGTTGTTCGCACAGAGATTCAATTGACGCTAGTTTTTTATTTATGTTTTTGTCGGTGGTCACTTGGAAAGTTATATCCCCACTCGGTTGATGGTTGTCTGATGAAATCAGTCCTGGATAGCGGTACTTTTTGCTTGACAGCTTGGATTGTGCACCACTCTTTCTTCCTTCTTTATGTGTCTCGTTTGGACAGAGACAAAGAGATTCAGGAAGCTGTTAAATTTTGTTAATATGCTTACCTACATAGAAATTTTTATTTTTCTTTGTTTTTGGATTCTAAGGATTTTTTTAGGTTGTTTAATCCAAATAGTCTGCTTCTTGAATGGATTGTAATTATAATTTTTTTTTTAAAAATTTAATAAAAATTTTGTGCCTTTTATCAAAAAAAAATAAAGTGGGTCCTAAACCTTGTAATAACAAAAAAAAATTGATTTTTACAACATCAAAATCTTCATGCTATTTCAGATTGATTTAATTAATGGAAATTTATTTTAAAGTCCTTTAGATTTCATAATCGTCGCTTTCATGTACTCCAAGATCAAAATCTTCATGCATATTTCAGATTGATTTAATTAGTGAATATCATTTGTTTTACTGTTTCAATTTTTTTTGGTTTAACTATCGGTATCTAATTCATTGGCTGATTAATTCGAATTGTGTACTGCAAAGGTGCATTATTGGGTGACCCTCCTAACCTAATTTGCTCCATGATCACAACGTCAGAATTCGAACCCGTGACCTTAGTTAATGGATCTATTGCCTCATTCCACTAGACCGACTTTAACTTTATTAAAATCTTGATAAAAAATCTATATTTATGTCCACATTTATATATCTTATATTTAAGCAAGATGTAGACAATTTAAAATTACAACATCCATGAACCCAACAAGTGTTCTAGTGGAAAAGCGGGATTTTTATTCTAAGAGATCGGGATTGAATCACTCTGTCTATAAGATGTATATGAATTGTCAATCACTCTGTCTAGAGATGGCAATTTGACCCGGACCCGATGGATCCCGACCCGATCCAATAGGGACGGGTTTTTTCTTTGAAAGTTCAAGTTCAGGGCAGGGCGGGACGGGTTATGAAAAATATAAAGTCTAGGCGGGCCGAATTCGAGTTTAGGGTTAAAATTTCCTAACCTAAGAGAGAGAGAGATGAAAAGCCTTTGGTTTCAAAAATCTCAAAGTAAATGGATCTCGCAAGGTGACCGCAATACTAAGCTTTTTTTCATGCCACAACGCTAAATCAAAGGCAGAAAATGCTATTCGAATGCTCCAAATGGAGGATGGAACATGGTGTGACGATTCGACTACTCTAAAACAACATGTTGTGGATTACTTTTCGACGTTGTTCGCTGCAAGTAGTCAATGTCCAGCTTGATATGACTTTTGTGATGGTTTTTCGAGGACCCCATATACAAAGCTACAATGTTTAACTCGAGTTGTATCGCCAGAGGAGGTTAGAGAGATAATGTTCAGTATGGATCCGTTAAAAGCGTCAAGTGCCGATGGGTTTCAAGCTACTTTCTTTTAGAAGAATTGGAATGTAGTGGGAGAGTTTATCGTTCGTTTCGTTGAGGATTTCTTTACCACAGTAACTCTTCCTGAGGATGTCAATCGGACCCTCTTGGTGCTCGTCCCAAATATACCGAATTTAAAAAAGATAAATCAATTTCGACTCATTAGATTGTGTACGGTGCTTTACAAAGTGATAACCAAGATTTTAATTAACAGACTGAAACTATTTTTATCTAAATAAATTGCGCAGGCTCAAATGAGCTTTGTCCCTGAGCAACTAGGAAACATAAAAAATGACCCAACATTACAGTGAAATGAAAATGAGAAAAAAAATTAAGATCCAAATATAAGAAACAGAAAACTACATATTTAATGCCTTAACTATGTATGCGTTACTGTTTTGGTACCTAAATTATTATTTTGACAAAATGATATCTAACGTTACATTTTTGTTCTGTTTTAGTACTTCCGCCGTTTAAAATTAACGAAAATAGTGATGTGGCTTGGGTAAATAACAGTTTTAGTCCAAAAACAAAACTTATACAATCTATTAATTTAGTTTAAAATTCTATCAATTTAAACATTATTTAATTTTTGGATTAAAATTGTATATTCCTCATTTTTCTTCTTCTTCTTCCAGTCGAACACTCTTTTGAATTTTAAAGTTTAAAAAATACGGCAGGAACAATAAAAACTTTATGATTTGGGAATCAATGAGAGGCTAATGTGGGGTCCATTAGAGGACCCAAACTCCACGATCGGGATACCGACGATAATACGAGGGGTGGGAAAAGAATGAGACAAAATTCTATCAAAAGTAAGATGATGTTTTAAATTGATAGATTTTGGACTAAATTGATAATATGTATAAGTGTTTTAGACTAAAAATGTGATTATACCAGGCCACATCATCATCTCAGTTAGTTTTTAACGGCCGAAATACCAAAACATAACAAAAATATAACATTAGATACTGTTTTACTAAAAATAATAGTTAGAGTACTAAAATAATAACGTGGACATAATTGAGATACTAAATATGTAGTGTTGAATAAAAAGAAAGGGAATTACCTCAACATATACCATTAATGCAATAAGTGGGCAATTGACGAGTATAAAAATTGTTCCATAGTTATATTATGACATTTTCTATCCGTCCAATCATCTAAATTAGGTCAGGAGTTTTACATTTATTACTAAAGGTTTTGAATCTTTACGATTTGGTCCTTAAATAAATTATACCTTAGTTAATTGACATCTGATTGGGCCCGATTTATTTTGAAATTTATAGTTTTGAATGAATATGAGTTTAATCACTTATTAAAATGCATGTTTTAGTGATTCTTCAAAAACTTTTGTTAGACTTATAATTCAGTCTCTAAAGATCAAAATTTGTCGATCATATTTGATTCTTTCGATGACGCTTTAAAATGAATGTAGGAGATTAAATATCATGTGATATTGCTTGTTTCAAGTCTAAACTCGTTTTGAATGATCAAATATTATTATTTGCATATCAGTCCCTCAACTTTTATGACTTTATAAGGAGTCCCTATATGATAGGAATGGATACATTATTTCTATTAATGATTGTAAGTGAGTTTATAACTTGATAGAGAGTATAATGTCCGTAATCAAACAAGTGTTTAAAGTTTTATAAGTTCATGAATTGGTCCCTACATGTCTAAAGGATGTTGTAATTGGTTGAATTGCATATCAGCAGTGACGAATGCACGTTAAAGGTTGGGTGAGTCTGTGCCCACCTTGAACTTTTCAAAGTTTACACATTTAGCTTCAGTTTTCGTAATTTTTATAAATTGGTCCTTAAATTTTATGATTTGTGTCTACCTTGAAATTTTGAGATTTTTATGATTTATGTCCACACTAAAAAATATTTTAACATGTGCCTAGTGCCCACCCTCATTTTTTTGGATCCGCCACTGCATATCAGAATGTAACATCACTTGTTCACATGGTGGTTTGGACCAGATAAAAGGTGTTCCACTCTAAACTCTAAAGTATTGAACATGGTCCATATAATTCATGAATATTTTGGTTAGAATTTTGAAATCGTTATGAGGTGTGACAAAAGAATGCGGCTCTTTAAAGTATGTTTGACTTGAGACTTGAGAGCTTGCAAAAGAAAAAAGCCAACTCAAACCAATCCTAGCCCTCCCTTAAAAGGTTAAAAAACCAAAGCCGAGGCTACCCTAGCCTAGCTCTCCCTTTGTCTTGAAACCAAATAAATTAAAGCTTCTCCCCTTTTATTTGTCAGATTATGTTTTTTTTTTCTTTCTCGGCAAATATGATTCTTCTTAAACTTAAAATGTCATACAAACTTCTGACTAAGTTATAACTTGTGACTTTCATTAAAAAGTTCTATAATTTTAAGTGGAAGAAAAGAGATTAAGAGAATACCACAAAATAATAACAAAATATAACAATACATAGCACATCATTAAACTGATCGCAATGCTCTGAGTTGGGTGGATGGATGAAAGATTTGAAGGCTCCTCTTCCTCACCAACTTTCAACTACTTCCCCATAACGCTTCTTTTCACAGCACTCTGTCCAAAGGGCAATATCAAAATTAGTTGGTTTAGTGGGAACGAGACGTTTGAGGTTTGAACTCGAGATGGAGGTTGAAACAATGACTTGTTTGATGGAAGTTGAAACTTAGACTGAAAAGTTTATCTTAATGTATATCTCCTACGATTCTTTCATTATCTTCTGCATCTTTTGTTAATTATGGAGATGGAGGTGGGCTGGTGGGGTTAAGATTTATGTCTTGTCATTTTCGACCACTCCATCTTGGCCTTTTCTCAACACCAATTGTGGTCCCAATTGCACTGGTCCTTTTGCTTGAGATTAAGAATTTGGGACAAATTCCCCTATAGTGAAGGGTCTTTCTGAACAAACAAAGGGGCCTGCTGGCTACCTTGCACCAGCTCAATGACCCGGCATGTGGGGGCCAAGACTCCCACAGCAATTATGTAAAATTTCAAGTCCAAGAAACGAATGATGAAAAAACCAGACCGGAAGTCTAATTATCGAATCAACGGATTATACCCATGGAATGTGACTAAACACCAATTCGATACAGCCAACTGATCCGGTCCGGTTTTTTATTCCTTAGAAGGAACAAGATTCTCCCACCAAAGACAACAATAAGACCCCCTCACTATATTTTGGGAAGGCATGTTGGCCTTGGGGCCCTTGTGAAATTATGCTCCAATGTTTCCTCACTTTGTGCACATGATATGGGGACTTCAAATATCAGTATGGAGAGAAAATATACAAATGTTTCTTTTTGTATAAGGAATGTGCCTGTGTCTAAACCAATCTGAAATGAGTGGCACATTGTAAAACAATCCTTTTACAGCTGGTTTTGTTGATCAGAAAATAAGAATAGAATAGAAGCAGCAGCCAATGAACTTTAAGCCAAAGCCTAGCACTTTAGGGTGATTAAAGTATTTTTTGACTCAACATATCTCAATTATATGAGAGCCCCAACACACACAAACAAATTGGTATGGAGGAGGAAAAAGCAAAGCTTTAGTGTCCCTTTCTATACAAAAGCATGTCTTTATTCTTTGGTCCACTTTGTCAGAGTCCTAATCCACCCCTTCCTTCTCATCACTTTCACACCATCTACCTTGCTGGACCTCTTCCACCTTATGTGCTGGAACAAGTGGCCAATGCGCTTCCGCCACCTAAGCGAGGCTCGTGGTTTCGCATGCTCTATCACGCTCGTATTGGTCTCCTTGGTGGCCTCCATGCCCTTGGTCAAGGTTGGGTTCCATGACATGTTGCAATGCTTGAGAGAGACCTTAGAAACTGTGCCTTTTTCCCATGAACCAACACCATTATCTTCAAACTTGATTGAGATAAAGGAATCTGCAAAAGTAAAACTTGGACACTGAACAAAGGGTTTCAAAAGAAGATTGCTACAACTAAAAGTACTAGAAAAATGAAAGTGTAAAAGAAAAGCAAAGGAAAAAGTAACAACTTTTATTATTTTTATAGTAAAGTGTAAGTATTTTAGTACATCAACCATATTTGCAGCTACTAGTCAGCTATATACTATAGTGAGTGCAAAACTAAAGCAATGTACCAGAAAAAAAAGGAGGAAAAAATGTAAACGGAAAGCCATCTTTACCAAAATTTTCTATGCCGAGGACATGATTAGCAAAAATTGACATGAAAGGAGGGGGGGGGGGGGGGGCATCTCTAGATTTTCAGATTAGCTGAATTTGTGTGATATTTGTTGTTTTTTATCAATAGGATGCTGAATTATATGCATGATCCAAGAATTAAATGGTAATGTTCTTTTGGTTATATCTGGAGCAATACAGGAAACTTACTGAAGTTTTCTGATTCTAGTTTTGTAGATTTTGCAGATACGTGTTAGGAACCAAAGCACATATACATAAATTATCTGCAGATTTGGATGCATTTTAAATTTCCTTTGAAATAATCATAGGATTTCCTAAGAATTAGTAATGGCATTCATTGTTCCCAAGCAAACATACATATCTTCCAATTAGCATAAAACTTTTTCATGATATTCCCACGCAAAACACACAGAGACATACATACATTTTTATGTTGGGAAACAGCTACCAGTTTATGTAGGGAAAGTACTTTACTCTGAAACATTGTTAGAGGGGGGGGGGGGGATACCAAGAGAAGAAAACAGTAAAAGATTCTTCATTTCCAGTCTTTGACCACACTTTTGTCACTACCCAAACAATAAGTCTAAGGCACACATGCATGCATGTGATACATATCTTTTTTCATATCATGTTTTGATTTAAGTTCATTTCCCTTTTTGTTGATGCAAATTCAAGAACAGTAAATGATTATTACCTTCTTGACTGGTTGGAGCATCAGAATGTTGAGATTTGCAATGCTTGAACTCAAGACGGTTGAGCAGTGAGCCTAAAGCAAAGATCCTGGGGAGATTAATGGGAGATTTCTTCAATGAAACACCTTGAATAAATCCATGGCCGCCTCTGGTGGATGGAGAAGAGCGTTGGGATTGCTTTGAAGCTAAGATAAGAAGCTTGTCGTTCAAGCACAAAGCGCAGACCCCAATGACAGCTTCTTTAGGATGGGAATAGCAGCTTGAATTGTCTTCTCTAAACCCATTCATCGTCGTATGGGGGTTTCCTACTGGTGGAAAAGATACAGAGAGCAAATGGAGGAAATATGAACACTTTGAAGACAAAAAGGAAATGGAAAGAGTCGGAGTTGGTGCCCGATAACTTATAATTGTGGGGAAAGTTGAAGCTAAGAGCATCATGAGCTTGGTCCCACTAACATATCGGCTTGGTCCCACTAACATATCAGTTTGGATATCCATCCATTTAGCTAAGATATGGACATTGATCTTCTTTGAACCCAATTCTTTTGAACACCTAATTTGTTTTTGAAAAAAAATAATTTTTACATGATATTTTAGGTTTTAATTAGAGTCGGGTAAACTACATTAGATGCTATTGAAATATTGCTACTGACTCGAAAAAGTCACCAAACTTTAAAAAGCTGCAAATCTAACACCAAACTTTAGTTTTTGACTCAAAAATGTCACTCCGTCATTGTTGGCTAAGCCTTAACCACTAAACCAAAATGATATTATATAATGTTTTACCACAAACATTATATATTTCAAACTACTTGAGATTAATTCAAATTATTTTATGAAATAAATAATACTATAAATAATAATAATATATAAAAATATAAAATATATTATATTATATATATATATATATCAATATATATAAATAAAAATATATTATTTTTATATATTATTAATAATATAAATATATTATTTATAAAAACTCAAAATATTTATAAAAATAATATATTTATATTATTAATAATATATAAAAATCCTAAACCTTAAATTGTATTATTTATTATTCATGAAGGTTTTGGGTTCAAAACCTTATAAGCATATGATTTTAATATTTTTCATCTAGCAAAACAACGCCATTTTGACTTAACGACGACGTTAAAAGTTAACAACGGAGTGACATTTTCAAGTTAAAAATTAAAATTTAGTGTTATATATTTGCAGCTTTTTGAAGTTCGGTGACATTTTCGAGTCATGTGCCATAGTTCAATGACATCTGGTGTAGTTTACCCATTAGACTTATTCCTGAGTTGGTATAATATTTGTTAAAATCAGGGATGGATGCATGATTTATGTTAGGGTGTGTGAATCTTTAAAACATTATATTAGAATAAGAGATTAAAATTATAGAATTTTAGGAATGTAAAATTAATCCATCAGTAGAAAAAAATACAAAGATTTAAATTATATGGGAATTTAAAAGTGGCAGGGGTGCGACTGCACCCAACACCACTCAGTCTATTCTTTGGTGAAATGGAGCTTGAAGACCTATATTTGGGAAGGTAAATTAACCCTTGCTTAAGGAATATACAACAATTTTCTATGATTATTGTACCCATCTGTTGGTGAGATTGCCAATTAGAATATATGTACATTCCCCCCAATTTGTTGGTGAGAGTTCCACATTTTCCCCGATTTAGTAGTTGGATTTGGGAAGGTAAATGAAAAGGTTGGCATTTTCATGCTATTGCAAAACCCAAGTCTCTAGGAAACTGGTTGGTGGTTCCATTGTGAATGTGGAATGGCTTAAGTATTGAGACTCCCAATTGATTTGAGGCCATTTAAAGGCACACAATGTAGGGATTTGGTGTAACCCAAGACACATGAGAATGAGAAAAGCAACTTGGCTTGAATCATACCAAGTTTCAACGATGGGGTTTCAATATTTTTTTTTTGACAAAAATCACATGTTTTAATTTGATTGTTAACCTTTTTTATTCGGAATAGTATTCAAATTTCTCGAGGTTTAAAGGGTAATTTTATCCATATATTAGTTACAAATCAACATTTTTTTCATTCCCTTTTAATTTCATCAAATTAATACTTGTAGTTGTCCAAAATCAACAATTTTGTCTCTTATTTTTAATTTCATCAATTTATCTCTCAAACTCCTTGAATTGCATCAATCTCACCCTTTACCTGTCATTGACTGACAAAGTTGTTATCACCAGCTGCCTCTTGCCATGTTAGGTGTTTCATCGCTAAATAAGTAATGTTTGAATTAGCATGTCTACATGTCATTTTCTTTAATAAATTAATGTCCTCTAATAAAATGATGATGAGTCGGTTTTGATGATGTGACAATACAGTTTGTTTGAAAGGAAATGAGTCCTCGTTAAAAAATCCTTCATAACTTGATTCGACCGAAGTCAATTCAAGACATCGGAAGGGGAAAAGGGTGTCCAACATTTTATTCATACCCTTTGATAGTACAATTTACATGGATTTTTTTAATATATATATATATATATATATATATATATATATGTGTGTGTGTGTGTGTGTGTGTAATTCTAAAATAAATGATTAATTCTGAAACCATCCATATGTACTATCACGTCACCAAAATTGACTCGTCATTGTTGACATGGCAAGATATTTGGCGATAACGTCTGATGTTGATGCAAATAATGATCACATGCTTAGAATTTAACGACTATGCTAATCAGCGATGATCAAAGAGCGAGATTGAAGCAATTTAGGAGTTCGATGGCTAAATTGATGAAATTAAAAATGAGAGACAATGTTGCTTATTTTAGAAGACCGTGAGGACTAAATTGATAGAACTAAAAAAGAAAGATAAAATTGCTAATTTGAAATTACTATAGGGACAAAATTACCCTTAAACAATAAAAAATTACACATTAAATAATAATGGTACGATAGTCTTTGCTTAAAATTTATTTAGTAAATAGTTTGCTTATTTTATAGTCTCTTCGTCGCAAAACCCTAGCCGCTCTCCATTTTTCTTCTAACACAACCCTCTTCATCTATCGAGCGTCGTAAGTTTTATTTTTTTTATTTTATTTAGCCGACGGCGGCACCAGTTTTGATGCTGGTTGCCGACCGCCTGATTTGTTTTTCTTTATTTCTTTTCTAGTTTTTTTAATAAAAATAATTGTGCCTTTGTGGTACATTTTTCTTTTCTTTTGTGGCACGTTTATCTATGTATTTTGGCATGTTTTTTTCTTCCTCGGTCATTTGGTTGTTCTTTTATTTTATGTTTTTCTTAGGGTTGGATTTGACGATGCCATGACTGATCAAGATAGCGCTTATTTGTAATCATGTTGACCTTTCCTACTTTGGACCCTCAGATTGAATTTGGATACGCGGTTTGCGCTTGTGGATAGTTTCTCACGGCGCTTGGCTCTGATTTGCGATTCTTGGTGGTCTTTCAATAGCTTAATCCCCTTTTGTGGTTTGTTTGTCGATGCAGTCAGAATTGTTCATGTCTATTTTTTGTTCGAGTTATTTGAATTGGTTTTTAACCTTTTTCATATATGGTCCTTGTATGATCTAATTAAAGTGGCTAGTTTTAGGAAAAATGTTCAAATTATATATTTAGTTTACGATGATAATTGTAAACCCTTATTGTAATTTTAGGTATTTTTTCGTTTAATAAAAGTAACGGCTTATACTAATAAAAAATCAGAATTTCTCAAAACCATGAGAAATTAGTGTATTTTGCATCAAACTTCAAGGATAAGTGTCTTTTACACTTGGCATAATGCTAAAAAATTCCCTAAATTTTGACTGAATAATCACTTTGCTTCATATTCTTTTTTGAAGTAATTTAACTTTTTACGTTTTATTATAGGTCAAAATGAACCATTTGCAGATGAAAATTTTTAATCAACTAACGGTAAATGACTTGAAATGATACAAACCTACATGATAGTGCATGCTGACATGACAATGTCATATAGACAAAGGTGTTGACTTGAAAGAATACCACATCAGTCAAAAAATAATTTTATAAAATATAAAATTATTTTTTTATGTTGGCGTGTCATTTTGTCAAGTCATTTCAAGCTATTTACCGTTAGTTGATTAATAATTTTCATCCATAGAGGGGTCATTTTAACCCAAAAATAAAACGTTGAGGGTTAAATTACTTAAAAAAGAATAGTCCTAAATGACTATTTAGTCAAACGTTAAAGGTATTTTTTTTGAACAATTCTTACATAAGGGAAAAGGAAATTTGCTCTTATTGAGTTTAGAACCCACAATCTAGGGAGAAGGGAGTTGTCACCTTATGCTTGTTATATTTAAAACATATGTATAGCTTAAACCCTAGATCAAAGAAAATCAATGCTACTTAATCATTAGGACAATACTAATAACGGACATGTAACAACCTTTATAATTTAGGCTTTTGCAATTGTTTTATATGTATAATATTTATATAAAAAATCATGTCGTTGATGCATATACGACTGTAAAGGGAAAATAAAATAAGAAAATGTAAGAAATAATAGAGTGGTTTGAATGTGAAGTAGTGTGCATGAAGAACACATATTCCTAAAAGGCTTAAAAACGGGGAAAGAATTAAAGTCTCATCTCACATGGGGAGGGGAAGGAGCTGTTTCCACTTTGGGTTGGCTTCTAATATATTTATTTATAATAAACTTAGCCATTTGTATGTATATTTATGTAACGGTGTTAAATATTTATATAAAAGTTAAAATATTTATCTATTTATATTATGTTCATAATATATATGTATCATATTTCATTTATAAATTTATTTGATACAATTTTATTAAATGTTAATTTTTTTTCCGAACAATTTATACTAGAGGAGGGGGATAGGAGAATTTGTTCATAATGAGTTTTGAACTCGTAACCTAGGGAAGAGTGTCAACTGAGAGCTTTAACCACTTAATCTAAAGATTATTGGCATTAAATGTTAAATTTTACTTTATAAGTTACAATTTAGTTGGTATAATTACTATTACAATATTTATGGGTACATGGGTTTAAACATGTTTAAGCGTGTATTATTCTTTGTTTTAAGGGTTTAGAGAGTCTAAATAAATAGATATTGTATGAGAAAAAAACTTTACAAATTTTATCTATAAAGAGTTAGATTGCATCAAGCTATTTTTGTTGGACTATCCTTTTATTCATTTCAAATTCGATTACTTGGAGTTTGAATTTAGGGTTAATTTGTTTTATTGTAATTGGTTTTCTGGAAAATAATCTATGTAAAATGATTTGCATTTTCTGGAAAACAACTTCTAAAGATCATTTTACGATGTTTGAATGATGTTGTGTTAACTATTTTTCGCTTCTTGCCTCTTGGTAAATTTTTCTGAAATTATTTATTGTAAACACAAAATAAAATAAATGATATTAAACATTATAAATAAATAATACTATTACTTTTAAAATTTTATAATAATTTATTTAATATTTTTATGTCAATATTATTTTTTAACTTTATAGATAAAAATATTGAGGATAGTATAATTTACTAAAGAGTAATCAATTACTTATTAAAATAAGGATATTATTAAAATTATTAAATATATTTTAATAATTAATATTTTCAAAAAGTACAAAAAGTTTATATTCTTATTACATACATAAAATAATATTACTCATTATTAAAGTTTTAATACAGAACCTAACAAGTGTCGCAGTGGAAAAGCGGATGATCTTCATCATAGAAGACACAAGTTCAAATAGCTTTGTCTACAAATTGTATGCGCATTGTCAAATGGTTAAGAATATGTATGAACATGTGCTACCTTGTAATCACCTTTAGACCATTCAAAAAATTTAATACAATAAGTTTTAACACGTTATAATATTTAGCAATTATTATTTTTGGCAATATAATAATTATTAAAATATTATATTTTACAATTTTATAAATAAAAATATTAAGATTAGTATATTTTATTAAAATAATAAATATTATTAACTATATTAGTTAATTATTAAAATAAGAATATTATATTATAATATTGGATAAATAGAATAAAATTATTTTGATTGTTTATGTTTTGAAGTGAAACTGAAAAGTTAGGTAAACAACTGACGGAATTAAAATCCGAACAAAAAAAAAAAAAAAACTTACGGAATTAAAATGTGTAAGACATTTTACAAGAAAACAAGCCTCTTTTCGGTTGACCGTAAAGTCATTATATGTTGATTGAATTCATTTTACCACAACCAAACACTGAATAAGGAAAATATTTTTCGTAAAACCAATTACATGAAAGGACCCAAATCCAATTATTGAATTAGAATGGTTAAAAAAATCTAAAATTAAGACGTCAACATCCAACAAGAAATACAAGCCCCAAAAAAGACTCACTAAAAACCCAGTCTTTTGGTTTTTTTTGAAAGAAAAAGGTAAGCAAGCCTCGTTAAAAACTTCTTCTAAATCCTAAGGAGGAAAAGAGTACTCACCACCCTGTCATCCATTAATAGCGTCAATAATTACAACGTTTTCAATACACGATGGACATTCGTCGTAAAAATAAATACATCGATGTTCATAGAATGCCCACTGAGCTAAGGTTTGCGCTGCTTCATTGGCCGATCGGGGAATGAACGCGACCTTAAGCTGGGGGTTGACTCGCAATGTCTCTCTAGTCTCGACCAAGCTTTTTGCTAGCACGGATCTACCAACATCTCGGCTCACCAACTGGTTCACCACATTTGCTGCATCTCCCTCTATGCGTACATTCGTCCATCCTTGGTCTAAAGCAAACAGCATGGCCGTATAAAAAGCATGACTCTCCACCATCTCAGTTGACTCTGCTCCCGGCAGCATACATGCACATCCAGCAAGAGCCAATCCATGATGATCACGAGCAAGGAAGCCCAATGCTCTTGACTTGGAATGCACCTGGAACATACCATCAACAGTGAGTGAAATCATACCTGACGGAGGTTTCACCCAATTTGCTTGTGTAGGCTGACTAGGAACACCAGAAGGTATAGCTGTAATGGTTACACCATTAAACTCTCGATGCAAATGACGCGCATTCTCAGCTATAAAAAAAGCCGGCTGTAATTTCCGATCGTGAACAAGAATATTCTTCTTGTTCCATATGTTCCAAAGCAAAACGACAAACTTAGAGAATTTGTCGGCAGGAAGGATCACCTCGCAGTGCTCTAGCCAATCAAGAGAAGTCTGTGACCTATCCACAATAATCCGACCAGGAAGATTAAACAAATGCAACACCTCCCTAGTCATAGGACAGTCACGTAAAGCATGAATAACGGTCTCAATATCAGACTGACAAAGAGGACAAATGCCATCCGGAGAGCTAAGTACACTGATGCGGCCATAGACAGGTAGTGCCTCACGAGTTACCCTCCATATGAAGATTCAGATCTTCGGCAACACTTTAAGCCTTGACAATTTGTGCCAAAGCTTTGATGGAACGTCCGGTCCATGAAACTCTTTCATCAGCCATGCATACCCTGATCTAGTGGAATATGTACCACTAGAGTGATTACCCCAAACAAGTATATCACCTAATCTATTAGCAATAGGACATGCCAATATCTCAGATGCATCCTCAGCGCTAAAAACATGTCTCACTTTAGAAGCATCCCATCCGTTAAAAGATGGTATCATAAATTCCCCACAGGTGATAGGGGTTATCGTACTGTCTACATATGTATCAAATAAAGCAACTCTATGTGAACCACCCCAGGGTGCAGCTAAAATAGGGACAGAACTATCCATGCCAACCTACCAAAAGAATCCCTCTCGAAGCTTCTGTAGAGCAGTGAATATAGATCTCCAAGCATAAGATGGCTTATCACCAAGTCTCGCATCAAGAACAGATTTTCCTGCAAAATATTTGTAAGATAGGACACGAGATACGAGACATTCAGGATCGGTCAACAGTCTCCAAACCTGTTTACCCAGTAAAGCAATGTTAAACTGGTGTAAGTCACGAAAAGCCAAACCACCAACTCTCTTAGGTGTGCAAAGCTTCTACCAAGCTATCATAGGCCATCCTCGTCCCGTCATCCTACCCGACCACCAATAGTTTCGCATAACACTAACTATTTGAGTGATCAAACAGTCAGGTAATAAATAGCATGTCATCACATATGTCGATAAAGCTTGCGCAACAGCTTTAAGGAATACATCCCTCCCACCATAGGATAAGAGGTTCTTTGTCCATCCACGCACACGCTTCGCCACTCGATCTAGTAGAAAACCTAAATTCACTGACTTATTTTTGCCAATGATAAGGGGCATCCCAAGATAATGACCCGGATCTTCAACTTCAGTAATATGGAAAGCCTCCTGAAATTTGTCTCTACTTTGCTGAGTAGTGGAAGGACTGAAATAGATCATGGACTTTGAATAATTAATTTTCTGCCCGAAAGACTCTGAATAAATGTCAAGGATTTCCTTAACCCGAACAATTTCCTTCACTAAGTTTTTAACAAAGAGCAAACTATCATCGACATATAATAAATGAGTGATACACGGACCACACATACTTGTTCGTATGCCTATAATTGTGCCATGTTGCTTGGCATGATGTAGGAGAGCAGATAACCCCTGTGTACAAAATAGAAACATGAAAGGTGATAAAGGATCACCCTGACGAATGCCTCGGCTGGGCACTATAACCTTTGAGAGAACCCCGTTTAGACGAACCTGATAAGAAATCGTTGTAATGCATCTCATAATAATGGACACCCACTGAGGGGCAAACCCAAGATGGAGCATCACAGCTTCTAAGAAAGACCACTCAACGCGGTCATAGGCCTTCTCTATGTCTAATTTCAATGCAGCACCCTTGTTAGGGCCATTTTTCGATGATTGCATATAATGAAATATTTCATGTGCAATAAGAATGTTGTCCGAGATATGACGTCCCAGAAAAAATGTAGCTTGCTCTTCATCAATGCAAATCGGCATCAGCGGTCTCAAACGGTTGACAAGAACTTTAGAGACGGCTTTGTACACAACGGTACATAAGCTAATCGGGCGAAACTGCCGCATGTATATCGGATCATCAACCTTCGGAATCAGGACAAGGTCAATCTTGCTAACATCAGCCATGCTAACTCTGCCATATAGTATGTCAAGACATAGATTGAGAACATCATCCCCGACGATGTCCCAATATTTCCTGTAAAAACTAGATGGCAACCCATCTATTCCTGGTGCCTTGAAGGGGTGAATCTACATGATTGCCTAGTGAACCTCCTCCTTAGTGAATGGAGCAAGAAGAACATCATTCATCGATGTTGTTATAGTGGGAGCTATACAATCCAGGATCTCCGAAGACGGAGTACATCTGTCTGACCGATATAGAGTATGAAAGTAATCCTCAGCTATGCCAAGCATATCCGCCCTTCGGTCGTACTATTGGCCATCATCCCCTGTAAGACCACGCATCAAATTCTTCTTTTTCCGTCCGGTAGGACGAGCATGGAAAAATTTAATGTTGCGATCACCATCGCGTAACCATTGTACACGTGACCGCTGTAGCTAGTAGGCCTCTTCTTTATCTAACAAGGCCTTTAATTCGGCTTTTGCATTAGATAAAGATGATAAATCAGCATCATCACTGGCATGAGCAAGCAACTCTGCAATATGTTTCCGAAGGGCTTTAATTCGGCCTTGGGATTGTTGTCGTCAGTTTTGCTGCCAAGAATCAAGAGCACATCCAATCTGTTTAATTTTAGAAAGGGTAGATCCATCAGGACCCACCCACGAAGAACTTGCTCACGGCAAACATCCTCTGATGCCCAACAAGCATCAAACTTGAAATAATCACTATGATTATTTGCAGGAGAATGTGCAACCGGATCAGTGTCAAGAATCAAGAAGCAATGGTCAGAAGCATTCGTGAATTCAGTGATAACACGGTGGTTCCCATACTGTTCCATCCATACAGAAGATGCAACAAACCGGTCTATCCTCTCACACATAACAGGTGCACTTGTTTTATGCCAAGTGAACAAACCACGTGCCGGCGGAATATCAAATAAGTTAGATGCATCAAGTACGTCCCGAAATTGCTGAATTTCACCTCTAGGACATCTTCAACCACCTTGTTTCTCATTATCAAAGAGGATCTCATTAAAGTCCCCTCCGAGAAGCCAAGGTATATCCGATGAAGCATGCAATCGAGTAATAAAATTTCAAGTTTATGATTTGTTGGTGCAAGTACCATGGAAACTGGTAAATCAAAATGTAGAACCATTGCAAGTGATAGATGCATCAATATGAAGCTTCGAAAAAGATTAAAGCACACACTGAATATTATTAGACCATAACAAAGCCAAACCAGTACAAGCTTGACCAACATCAACAGAAATAAAACCTTCAAATCCTAATACCCGCATAACATGATCATTGCGGGATTTTTTCATTCTTGTTTCACATAAAAAGATAAAGTCGGGAGCTTGAATTTCCACAAAGCGCTCAAGTGCACAAATTGTTGAAGGGTTCCCAAGCCCTTGACAATTCCAAATCAAAGCCTTCAATGTGCCAGGCGGGGCTGTCCAACAGCCTCAGCCGAATTAGTGGTAGAAACAATAATGTCTGAAGTAGAAGTCATCAAATCAGCACCCGAGCGGGAACGCTTCGCATAAGAGGAGGGACGGTGCTTCGAATGGTCCTTGCGCTTGGCCTTGCGGCTAGGATCCTCTCGGTCACGAACTGCACTATGACTCACCTCATCGGCTGCCATCTCGGCCACTACGGTAGGATTAGGCTCAACGCGACCCGGTAATGATTTGCGTCGGAAGGTACCCGAGGTGCGTTGGCCGGCAACATCGGGTGCATTGTCACCATGCACGGGTTTGTCACTAGCCACCCTCTCGGTCACCAAGGAATCATATGAGCCCTTCTTGTTGGTGTCATCCCGGTTGCACATGATTTGCCCAATTGGAATGTTGTCCTCGGCTAAGGATTTTGCAGCCACCTTGTCAAGACCCTCGGCCGAACCCACCTTCAATTTCCCACGATCACCACGGTCCATAGGGGCCTTGGCCTTGGTCTTAGCTGCCACTTCATCCGCACGCACATCAACTTGTCGAGCAGCCTTGTGCCTAGCTGCATCGTACAGAATCTCTTTGACCATTGTCGGCTTGCCCACGGTTGCACTTGGCTCGGCTGGAAGGGCCTTGCCATCACTCACTTTCTCAACAGTCTCGGTCACAATAGGGGAAGCCAAAACCTCCTCCCCGGCCAATGGACCACATCATCTGAGAGTAGCTCGGAAATAATCTCGGCTGTCTTCACTGGATCATCACCTAAGACGGGTAAATCAATATCAAGAGCATCCAACTCACCTACGGTCAGCCCCTCTTCTCCAATAGCACCCGGTAAAGGAGCATTCACCATCTCTTGCACGGGCAAAGATGGAGCAGTCGTGCTCGAGGATGGAACATCGGACGGTGCCGGTAAAGTTGGGGCATTAGGAACACGAGGCTGCACCTCAATCTCCCGGGAAGCAATAATTCCCCTCCTTGCTCGTTGTTTCGGCATCCTAGTCTCAACGGGGACACATAACCATGGCCCATACGGAAGGGCCTCATTCTTTGGAACCTCTTGAGGACAAAGCTCCACCTTGTGTCCAAGGACACCACAAAAGTAACAAAATTTCTGTAACTTCTCGTATTGAATCGGACAAATTCTCGGACCATCCTCACCATTAGGCAACATCACCACCCGTAAGAGAGGTTGAGTGATGTTCAACTCGGCTTTAACTCGGAAGTAATCCCCCAAGTTTCCATTGATTTGTCGGCAATCTACATGATCAAGCTCACCAAAACATGCACCTATTTTGCTTGCCATGGACATAGTCATCTTATCCAACGACAAACCATAAACCCGGATCCACCAAGTCATTGTGTCGAGCCTGTATTCATCAAGGGATAGAGCTTGCCGGAACAATGTCATAGCAATAGGCTCTCCATCGAACAACCAAGGGCCACGCCTAAGAAGGCTTTCAAGGTTCAACTCGGTAGGGACTTTGAAAAGAAAAATCCTAGGCTTAAGAGCCATTATTTCCACGTTCTCATCTGCCATAATACTAGAAAACACACGAATGAATGTGTTAGTATTAATCAAACGGGGTGTGATCACCTTACCAACCAAACCGAATTTCACATCCGCTGCCATCGAAACTTCATCGGACGGGGTACTTTCAAGAAGGGCAGCTTTCTCCTTGCCGGTAAAGCAGAGGTTAGCCATCATTGCGTGCAAATTTGCATCCATTGGAAATGGAATGAACTCGCAAACTTTGAGAGAAAAACAGTGAAGGAAAAAGAACCAAATGAAAATGATTCCTCCTTTCTATAGCCAAGGATTGCCGGCCAAGAAGTTACTTGAATGTGTGTTAGTGGAAACTGCCCACTAACATTAAGATGAAAGACATGCCGAATATGGAGAAACCGTCCATGTGATAAGGTAACAGATATGTAGAGCTGCTTATCATACCAAAATTTCCACGGTAAAATAAGAGGAGAAAACACAATTGCTCATAACCATATATCCAACGGTTAAGAGTATTCTCTTGTAATTTAACCATCAAATCTAACGGCAATGACGGACCCGTGACACTGGGTGATCGGAGGGACGATGGGTGATCGGAGGCCACTGGCGAGGAGCAACGGTCTTAGTTACGGAGGAAGCTCTTTTGGAGGAAATGGAAGAAGCTCAGTCTGAGAAGCAGTTACACTGTTCGTGCAAAACCTACCACCGGCGCTACACTAGAAGGGTCTAAGACATGTGTTTGGGAGGCACAGAGACATCGTAGACTCGTTCATTGCCTGAAAGCTTGACAGATTTGGGAAGAGGTTCGGCTTCATGAGATTTTCAAACAAGGCGGACGTAATTAGGGAGATCGAAAGACTCAATGGCTTCAAACTGTTTGGCTACAAAATCTTCGTCTATGAAGCAAGAAATGGAGCGAGGACATCTTACTGGAGGAAAACGAATCAAGAGAGAGGCAGTTTTAAACCTGTAAAGACTAATGAAGCTGGGACGAGCGATTCGAAGGGTATTAGAGACAAACAAAAAATACAAGCTGGAGTAAACAGTGGTCCAGAGTTATCCGACAACATGTTCGTAGATAGCTAATCAATGAAGAAAATCAGGAGTATTAAGGGCTTCGTTGAGGAAGAACAACTTACCAGATTAAACAAATGTCTAGTTGGGACAATGGCTACTATCTGCAGTACCTCTCGTGTAAAAGAAAGACTACATGATTGGAGTCTGGGCGAGATCGAAGTAAAATACTTGGGAGGCCTAAAATTCCTACTTGAGATAAATGACTTAGAACTCTTTCAGCTACTTGAGGATCTCAAATGGTCGTATCTCCTAGAAATCTTCTCTAAAATCGAACCATGGTCAGAATCGTTCAGAGTCCTGGATAGGGCAACCTGGGTTCAACTTCGAGGAATCCCACTACACTGTTGGAATTATGCTACATGGAAAAATATTGTGGAAATGTTTGGGTCTCTATTAGCAGTAGGCGAAAATGCCTCTTCCAGCAGTAATGGTGAAAAGGTTAATCTCCTTATCCTAACAAATCAAAAACGAAAAATTGAAGAAACTCTAGAACTTCAAGTGGGTTGAGAGTGCCTCCTCATCCAAACCACGGAACTGGGACTTACAGATTGGAAGGAGGATATCAAGATTTGCGGAAGTAAAGATCGCTCATGCCAGGAAAAGAGGGATGATATGGAAATAACCTCGTCGAAAAACTCATCAGAATCTTACCGGAGCAATTCACAGGAAACCATGGGTTTTTTCCCAAAGAAGATGGAAGATGAATCGTTGCCATTAAACTGCATAGGGAATATATTCAATGTCGGCGCTTCTACGCAGGAGATTAATGGGACAAGCACGTTGGCTTGTCAGAAGTCTTGGGAGAAAAAATCAATAATTGCGCCAATACTCAAGGAATGGAACGTTCTGAGATCCCTACCTTTGATTCCCAAAATTTAATTCTCGACCCAGTCGCAAATGTGGAAAACATGGAAATTGCGTTGGGAGTTTCAAACTGGGCCTCTGTTGTAGACATTGGGCTAAGAGAGGATGACGGCGTGGGCCTTAGTATCGAGTCAGACCATTCTAGTTGTCAAGCTATGAGAGATATGATAGCTATGGGCTTTAAAAAACAAGATCTGGCCCGAGTTTGCATCCAAAAAATAGATGGTGCACATCTAGATTCTACCTCTTGGGCTGATAGTATCGACAAGATGAATAATCAGCCCTCTGAAGACCTCTCTGAAGTCAATCGCGTGGTTGTTGGGTCTGCGTCAAACTTGCCTGAAATAGTGCTCTCCTCCCACTCAGCCAACCCGGAAATCCCTAAATCCTCTTCATATCCCCTCAACAATTCTCCAATTCCAAAAGATCAAAAGAAACGTAACCGACTGAAGAAGACAAAAAAGAAGGGGAGAAATGCGACTGCTACTGATCCAGAGGAAAAATCACTATCAGACTCGAATATGAAAACAAGATGGGAGTTACTGACCAAGAAAGCACGAAAAGCTCACGCTCGGAAAATATTTGGGGATACGAATTATCGGTTCTAAGGAAGAAGTGGTAAAGGAATTAGCTCTTCTGGAAAAATCAGAATAATCGTAAAAGGTGGCCAGAAGATTATGAGGTTACTATCTTGGAACGTTAGGGGAATCGGCTCGAGGGTAAAAATTACCGAAGTAAGGAAGATTATAAGGGAGAACAACATCGATGTAGCTTTTATCCAAGAAACAAAAAGGAGGCAATATCAGATGACTTCATCAGTAAATTCTGGTATGATGATAACTTTGACTTCAGGTTTATTGGTTCAAACGATAAGTCAGGGGGTTTAGTAACCATTTGGGATAAAAGTAAATTCTGTGCAAGAACTTGTATCAACAAAGAAAATGTCCTAGTTATTGATGGTTGTTAGGTAGAAAACGATCTGAACCTTGTGTTAGCAAACGTTTACGTACCTTGTTCTATTCCCAAACAAAGACTTCTGTGGGCAGATATTACCTCTTTGAAATTGACTTCACAATCTTCCTGGTTCTTGGGGGGTGACTTTAACATGATTAGAAACATGGAAGATAGGAGAGGTGTTAGAGGTCGTTGCGCCGAAATGGAAGATTTCAACTCCTTCATAGACAACTGTAAGTTCTTTGACCTTCCTTTGATTGGGAGAAAGTTTACTTGGTATGGTCCCAAAAATAGGAGAAGTAAACTAGATAGGATCTTCGTCGAGGAGAATTGGCTGCTTGATAATGCAGATGCACTGTTAAGAGCACTGCCAAGAACAGTGTCGGACCACATCCCTATTTTTCTCTCTCTGGAGAAGGTAGACTGGGGGCCAAGGCCTTTCAAATTTATCAATGCCTAGACAAACCAAGAAGGCTTTGTAACACCCCAATTTTGGGCTTAGAAGTTTTGGGTTTGGACCGGATCGGTCGGGTTGCGGTTCGAATATAAAAGGGTGATTTTAGGAAAGCCTAGTTCGGGTTGCATTAAAAATATGGAAAAATATCTTAAAATCTTATTTTATTATATGTAAGAGAATGGTGAAATCAATTTTACAAAATGAGGTTGAGAAGTGTGACATTTTGGGTTAGTGACTAAAATGTAATTTTCGAAAACTTGGTGACTATTTTAAAAAGGATTGAAACTTTGAATCTTTAAGGAGCTATTTACCCAAGAAGAGTTTCTCCAGATTTTTCTTAATATTAAAGGTTTTATTAATGGTTTTAATTAAAGGAAAAATGAGGGAAAAAGATATTTTGCTCTCATAACTAACTTTTCTCAAAAATTTCCATTTCTTTTCTCTCAACTTTTCTCTCAACCCAAACACTTTTCTCCAGCAAATTTCCCTCTGATTTTGACATTCAAAGATGAGATTTCAACTTCCTTTTGATCTCTAATCATTTCTACAACTAAGCCTTAGCAATTTCTTATTGGATTTTCAAGAATCTTGGTTCCCAAAAGGGAGAAACTCACGTTTAGAGGTATGAACGTCCTTCTCCTCTAAATACTCAGTTCTTTACTGAAATTCCCAAGTTCTCAATCCTTGATTTGTGTTTTAATGAAGGTTTTGTAGTTGTGTTCTTGATCTTGGCTTTGAAATGCAAGATTTGGTTAGTTTTTGATGAAATTCGTATGAAATGGTTGGGCACTGTTTTGAGGTGTGTTTTTAATGTAAATTGGATGTATAATTGATGAGAAATTGAGGTTTAATCAATGCAATCCCGGATAGGTTGATTTTCCTAAGTTTTGTTTGAGTTTATGATGGTTTTTGGGGTGATCTTGATGTTTTGCTATAGCTGGAGGTATAAGGACGTGTTTAGATCCTTTTTGGATGTTAATTGAGGTTTATGAATGTTTGGAATTGATGGATCTTGGCTGGGTAGTGTTGTAGAGATGTTTGGATGTGATTTCGGTTGTGTTTGGAAGCCGAAATGTGAGTGTTGATGTGAGCAGCGAGTTTAGGTGTCTTGGTTGAGGATATTAATGCATGATGGTGCATTAATCTACTGTTTTGATGTGTTTAAAACAGGGGAGACATCTTCGGATCCTTGTGGTGTTGATCCGGAAGCTTGATTGGTGTTTTGGCAAGTGGCGAAACGGAAATCGGTGAGTGAAGTTTGGTTTTCAGCTTTGAAACCAATGTTTGAAGGTTTTGGGAGCTTAGTCTAAGTCTAAATAACTTAACTATGCTCAAGAGTAAGTTTTCGGAAAAACTCTCTTGTTGATGAGCCATGTGTTGGTTGAATGCAAAGGGATTTGTTGCATGTTTAAATTCTGTTTTTGAAAGCATATTTTAGCATGTTTATTGCTGGTTTCATAAGCCATGTGTTGAAGGATGCTCTAGGTAAGGGATCCTTGTTTTTGTACATTGATAAATGTGGTTTTGATGCAAAGTGATGCATGATGATAATGGCTTTGTTAAATGCTTTAAAACAGTGGATTAATGTTGTTAAGTGATGTATATTGGCAAGTGATGTGGTTTGTCTAAAAGTACTTGAATCAGATATAGTTAGCCGGCTATAGGATTGGGTGCACCGTGAATAAAGTCGCCTTGGATGTTGAGGGGTTGTGATTGTACCATGCTCTATCCAAGTACACTAACGAGATGGTTAAGAACAACATGGTGGTTAAAAGTCCATGGGTGGTTCTTGTTTTAAGGTCAAAATGGTGGTTAAAATTCCATGTGTGGACCTTGTGTATGGTAAGATCACAATGGTGGTTTAAAGTCCATGTATGGTGAATATTTTCATAACTTGTTTAGCTTTTGGCATTTGGCAATGGGGAACTTATGTTGTTGTTTTGGGAGATGTTTTGGACTCCTTAAGTTGGTTTTATGCTTTTGATATTGTTGGAACTTGTAATTGGCCTTTATGAGGATTGTTGGTGTTTTAGTGTTTGAATGGTTTTCAATATAGGATGCATGCCTATAGAATTGGGGCTTTCCTTGTTTGATGCCATGTTTACGAATTGTTGATGTCATTATGTTCCTTAAGTATATAATGACTTGCTGGTATAATTTGAGGGTCTTTTGAATGCGTTTGATGGGCCAATTGTGTAATAAACCAGCAAAAATTCTGCAATCTGGGCAGCCTATTTCGGAACAGGTGCTACCGTTTCGGAACATAGGGCCTGAAATGGCCTAGGCGTTTCGAAACGGGCAGAGCCGTTCCGGAACAGTTTTGCCACTGCCAGGCCATGTTGCGCAATGAGTTTCGGAACGGTCCCGCGTTTCGGAACGGGTCATCCCTGTTCCGAAACACCCGACCGTTGGGCACTGAAATTGACGGTTATATGTTTTGAAACCTTTGCGTTTTGGTCCTGAACTTGGTTCATGCATTTGAATGAGTTTGAGATGTCCGTTTGAGTTGAAATTTGGCAGAGAAGCATGAAACATGACTAATTTCATATTGGTAACTCAAAAGTTGGTTAAGTCCTTATAATTTTCAAGATTTGCATTTTGGTCCCTAAACTTGTATGTTGTGCAATTGAGTCCCTGAATGTTATCCGATTGTTGTGGCTTTTGAATATGTTTGTCTCAAGTGTTCACCTAGGGTTAATTTGCATCTAGATAAGATTAAAAGGAAAAAAGGTCGTTAATCAAGGTTGACTTTCGGGTTGACTTTGGTTTTCCCCGTGTAAACTTCTTAATTCGGTTCAACCGTCTGGGCCGGGTTAAGGGGGTTACATTTGGTGGTATCAGAGCTGAGTTCTCGAGTAATTGGGAATGGTTATGTGGGTGATGAATGTATGTATGCTTTGTATGCTTGTTTAATGAAAGCATGTTGTGTGAATTGTAAGTGTGATACAATTGTGATGTATGCTATGGTGAAGCATGTTAGAGGGACCCATTGCCAAATCAAAGCTAATGAAATGAGTTGTTTTTAATTGGAAATGAGCTTGAGTACTTGGATTACTTACCTTGCTGAGCCTGACTTTGTTTATTACATTATGATTGCATTGTTTAGTGAATGGGACCTCGTAGAGAAACGAGGGGTAATATGCGAGCTATGGCTCAAAATGAGAATGAAGAGAACACTGAAAATGCGGTGGATTTACCTCCTCCACCTGGTGGTGGGGGTGCTGGGGGCGAAGGAGCTGGTGTTGCAGCTGGTGCTGGGGTCGCTGGACCTGAAGCTGGTCAGGGACAAGCTGTTCCTGACATGACAGTGTTGATTCAAGCTATTGCTGGAGCTTTTCGAGCAGCGGTAGCTGGAGCTCAAGGAGCTCGGCATCAAGGTGATGCTGGTGTTAGACTACCTTTGGAGCGTTTGCACAGTCTGGGAGGGACTGAGTTTAGGGGTTTGTCTGCTGAAGGTTCTGAGTCTTGGTTGGAGAGTACCAAGAGAATCTTGGGACAAATGAATTGTTCTGATGTGCAGAAGCTGGGCTGTGTGGTATCATTGTTGCAAGACGATGCATACACTTGGTGGACAACCACTATCTCCGGAATGGAGGATGCTGATGTGACATGGACGTTCTTTCAAAACATTTTCAAGAGAAGGTATCTGGGTGTGAGGTACTTGGATGAAAAGAAGAGGGAATTCATGTCTCTTACTCAAGGGAGCATGTCAGTGGCTGAGTGCGAGGTTCAGTTTGTCCGACTGAGTCAATACGCGCCTGAGCTTATTCCTGATGAGCGGGAGAGGTGTGAGCGGTTCCGTTATGGTTTGGTGACGGATGTAAAGACTTATATGTTGGCTACTGAGTACACTGATTTTGATGTGCTGGTTGGTAGAGCAAAGGACATTGAGATGAATTTGAGTTTGTCTGCTAGAGGTGCTGGTCCTAGTGCTGGTAAACGAGTTGCTGAGTATAGTTCCGGAGGCGGACGGAACAAGAGGGGACATGATCGGAAGTATCAGTCTTCAGCTAGGCGAGGTGGTGGAGGGCAAGGTGCGCCTGTTCAGGGGGATAAGGCAAGAGTTGATCCAAACACATGTTGGACGTGTGGATCGCGTGGACATCTGAGGCGTGATTGTCCTCGAGCAGCGAGGGAGGTTCAGGCTCCTGTTGTGGCGGCTGGTAACTCGTGTTGGAACTGTGGATCAGTGGATCACATGAGGAGGGAGTGTCCTCTGTTGGCCGGTGGTGGCCAAGGACGTGCTCCTGGAGTTGTTGCACCACAGAGAGGTCGTGGGCGCGGCCGTGGTAACTTCCAGCGTAGAGAAGATGGTGGAAGGAATGTGGCTCATGTTGTAGCTGTTCAGCCTGAGGGTGGTGGCCAGGCTAGAGTGTTTGCTCAGAGGGAGGGGAGGAATGACGCGGATGTGATCGCAGGTACTTTCACTTTGCAATCCTTGTCATTACTTTCCTTGATTGATTCTGGATCTACACACTCATACATATTGCGTGAGCATGATGAATTGCTTGGTTTGCCTGTTGAGTCCTTGGATGTTGGTATGCGTGTCACAAGTTCTTTTGGTGAGACTGTAGTGACTCGAAAGCTTTATAGAAGATGTCCCTTGGTTGTGCAAGATCATGTTTTTCATGTTGATCTTATGGAGTTGCCTTTCTATGGTTTTGATGTAATCCTTGGTATGGATTGGCTTGTTGAGCATCGAGCTGTAGTAGATTGTGAAAATAAGCGAGTTTCGTTGAAGCTAGCGGATGATTACGAGGTTGTTGTGGTTGGTGAGAATGTGAAGTTTCTTGCCAATGTGGTGTCTACATTTGAGGCGAGTCGGATGCTGAGGCGAGGTTGTGAAGCTTACCTAGCCTTTGTGATGAATCCTAGCTCTAAGGAGTTGCGTGTGCAAGATATCGGGACTGTGCGAGAGTTTCCTGGTGTGTTTCCGGAGGAGTTGCCTGGATTGCCTCCTAATCGCGAAGTGGAGTTTGGGATTGAGTTGTATAAAAACACAGCTCCTGTGTCCATTACTCCTTATCGAATGACACCTAAGGAGTTGAAAGAGCTGAAGACGCAACTGCAAGAGTTGCTTGATCGTGGTTTCATTCGGCCGAGTGTGTCACCTTGGGGTGCACCGGTCTTGTTTATGAAGAAGAAGGATGGCACTATGAGAATGTGCATTGATTACCGTCAGCTTAATAAGTTGACTATCAAGAATCGGTATCCATTACCGAGAATTGATGATCTTTTTGATCAATTTCGGGGAGCAGCTGTGTTCTCTAGGATTGACTTAAGGTCAGGGTATTATCAGTTGAAGGTGAAGGATGTGGATGTGCCAAAGACAGCTTTCAGGACGAGGTATGGGCATTATGAGTTCCTTGTGATGCCGTTTGGTTTGACGAATGCTCCTGCAGCTTTCATGGACATGATGAATCGTGTGTTTCATGAATACCTGGATAAGTTTGTGGTGGTATTCATTGATGATATCCTCGTGTACTCACGTACTGAGGAGGAGCATGAAGGGCATCTGAGAATTGTGCTGCAAGCTTTGTTGGAGAATCAGCTTTATGCTAAGCTGAGCAAGTGTGAGTTCTGGCTTAGAGAAGTGGTGTTTCTTGGTCATGTGGTTTCTGCTGAAGGGATTTGTGTTGATCCTCAGAAGATTGAGGCGGTGATGAATTGGAAACCTCCTAAGTCTGTTCATGAAGTCCGTAGTTTCTTGGGTTTGGCAGGATATTATCGGAGATTCGTGGATGGGTTTTCCAAGATTGCTGCACCTTTGACGAAGTTGTTGCAGAAGGATGTTAAGTATGAATGGACGGAAGCGAGACATCAGGCTTTTGAGAAGCTTAAGGCCGCTTTGACGCAAGCTCCTATCTTGGTTCAACCTGAATCAGGGAAAGAGTTTGTGGTGTACAGTGATGCGTCCTATGTTGGTTTGGGATGTGTATTGATGCAGGAGGGTAAGGTGGTGGCTTATGCATCACGGCTGTTGAAGGTGCATGAGCGCAATTATCCTACGCATGACATTGAGTTGGCTGCGGTGGTTTTTGCTTTGAAAATCTGGAGACATTATCTGTATGGTGAGAAGTGTACTGTGTACACGGATCACAAGAGTTTGAAGTATCTGATGTCCCAGAAGGAGTTGAATCTTAGGCAACGACGTTGGGTGGAGTTGCTCAAGGATTATGATTTGACGATCGAGTATCATCCGGGTAAAGCTAATGTTGTAGCGGATGTCTTGAGTAGGAAGGTAGCTGTTGAGTTGAGGGCTATGTTTGCCAGTTTGAGTATTTCGCGTGATGGTGGTCTTGTGGCTGAATTGCAAGTGAAACCATCTATGGTTCAGTTGATTAAGGAAAAGCAATTGTTGGATGATTCTTTGGTGCCTCATGTTCAGGATATTGCGGAGGATAGGCCTTCGGATTTCTGCTTTAATGATGATGGAGTGTTGTGCTTTGGGAGTCGGATAGTAGTGCCCAATGATGCTGAGTTGAGGCGTGCTATTCTGACTGAAGGGCATAGTAGTCCTTTTGCTATGCACCCCAGTAGTACTAAGATGTATCGTGATCTTCGTGATGAGTACTATTGGGTGGGTTTAAAGAAAGATGTTGCTGAGTTTGTGAGCAAGTGCATGGTATGTCAGCGAGTTAAGGCTGAGCATCAGTTTCCTTTAGGGTTGTTGCAACCGTTGAGGATTCCGGAGTGGAAGTGGGAAAGGATTACCATGGATTTTGTTTCTGGTTTGCCTTTGTCGCCATCGAAGAAGAATTCGGTGTGGGTGATTGTGGATCGCCTGACGAAATGTGCGCATTTCCTACCTGTGCATACTACGTACACTTTGGATAAGCTTGCGGAGCTGTACATTGCTGAGATTGTGCGGCTGCATGGTGTGCCAAAGTCGATTGTGTCGGATAGGGACCCGAGGTTTACATCGCGTTTCTGGCAGTGTTTGCATCAGGCTTTGGGTACACGGCTGAATTTCAGTACGTCTTATCATCCGCAATCGGATGGTCAGTCCGAGCGTGTTATCCAGGTTTTGGAGGATATGTTGAGGTGCTGCGTGATTGAGTTCCAGGGCTCTTGGGAGAAACATTTGCCTTTGGTGGAGTTTGCCTATAATAATAGTTATCAGGCAAGTATTCAAATGGCACCTTATGAAGCTTTGTACGGGAGGAAGTGTAGGACTCCTCTGTGTTGGGCTGAAACGGGTCAGAAGTTGGTTTCGATGCCAGCTTTTTTGAAAGGGACCACCGAGAAGGTGAAGCTCATTTGTTAGCGTTTGAAGGCAGCTTCTGATCGGCAAAAGTCTTACGCGGATTTGAAGCGTAAGGAGATTGAGTACGCGGTGGGTGACCGTGTGTTTTTGAAGGTTTCGACTTGGAAAAAGGTGATGAGGTTTGGCCGAAAGGGTAAGTTGAGCCCTAGGTACATTGGACCATACGAGGTGGTTGAGCGTGTGGGTCCTATTGCGTACAAGTTGAGGTTACCGCAAGAATTGGAGAAGATCCATGATGTGTTTCATGTTTCTATGCTTCGGAAGTATAGATCGGATCCTTCACATGTGATGCCTGTGGAAGAAGTGGAATTGAATCCGGATTTGACCTATGATGAGGAACCGGTGAAGATTCTGGATTCGGATAGTAAGGTTCTTCGAGGCAAGACCATTGAGTTGGTAAAGGTGTTGTGGAAACATCGTGGTGTTGAAGAAGCCACGTGGGAACGGAAGGATGAGATGTTGAAGCAGTTTCCGTACCTCTTTCCTTCAGGTAAATTTCGAGGACGAAATTTCTTAAGGGGGGGAGAGTTGTAACACCCCAATTTTGGGCTTAGAAGTTTTGGGTTTGGACCGGATCGGTCGGGTTGCAGTTCGAATATAAAAGGGTGATTTTAGGAAAGCCTAGTTCGGGTTGCATTAAAAATATGGAAAAATATCTTAAAATCTTCTTTTATTATATATAAGAGAATGGTGAAATCAATTTTACAAAATGAGGTTGGGAACTGTGACATTTTGGGTTAGTGACTAAAATGTAATTTTCGAAAACTTGGTGACTGTTTTAAAAAGGATTGAAACTTTGAATCTTTAAGGAGCTATTTACCCAAGAAGAGTTTCTCCAGATTTTTCTTAATATTAAAGGTTTTATTAATGGTTTTAATTAAAGGAAAAAGGAGGGAAAAAGATATTTTGCTCTCATAACTAACTTTTCTCAAAAATTTCCATTTCTTTTCTCTCAACTTTTCTCTCAACCCAAACACTTTTCTCCAGCAAATTTCCCTCTGATTTTGACATTCAAAGATGAGATTTCAACTTCCTTTTGATCTCTAATCATTTCTACAACAAAGCCTTAGCAATTTCTTATTGGATTTTCAAGAATCTTGGTTCCAAAAAGGGAGAAACTCACGTTTAGAGGTATGAACGTCCTTCTCCTCTAAATACTCGGTTCTTTACTGAAATTCCCAAGTTCTCAATCCTTGATTTGTGTTTTAATAAAGGTTTTGTAGTTGTGTTCTTGATCTTGGCTTTGAAATGCAAGATTTGGTTAGTTTTTGATGAAATTCGTATGAAATGGTTGGGCACTGTTTTGAGGTGTGTTTTTAATGTAAATTGGATGTATAATTGATGAGAAATTGAGGTTTAATCAATGCAATCCCGAATAGGTTGATTTTCCTAAGTTTTGTTTGAGTTTATGATGGTTTTTGGGGTGATCTTAATGTTCTGCTATAGCTGGAGGTATAAGGGCGTGTTTAGATCCTTTTTGGATGTTAATTGAGGTTTATGAATGTTTGGAATTGATGGATCTTGGCTGGGTAGTGTTGTAGAGATGTTTGGATGTGATTTCGGTTGTGTTTGGAAGCCGAAATGTGAGTGTTGATGTGAGCTGCGAGTTTAGGTGTCTTGGTTGAGGATATTAATGCATGATGGTGCATTAATCTACTGTTTTGATGTGTTTAAAACAGGGGAGACATCTTCGGATCCTTGTGGTGTTGATCCGGAAGCTTGATTGGTGTTTCGGCAAGTGGCGAAACGGAAATCGGTGAGTGAAGTTTGGTTTTCAGCTTTGAAACCAATGTTTGAAGGTTTTGGGAGCTTAGTCTAAGTCTAAACAACTTAGCTATGCTCAAGAGTAAGTTTTCGGAAAAACTCTCTTGTTGATGAGCCATGTGTTGGTTGAATGCAATGGGATTTGTTGCATGTTTAAATTCTGTTTTTGAAAGCATATTTTAGCATGTTTATTGCTGGTTTCATAAGCCATGTGTTGAAGGATGCTCTAGGTAAGGGATCCTTGTTTTTGTACATTGATAAATGTGGTTTTGATGCAAAGTGATGCATGATGATAATGGCTTTGTTAAATGCTTTAAAACAGTGGATTAATGTTGTTAAGTGATGTATATTGGCAAGTGATGTGGTTTGTCTAAAAGTACTTGAATCGGATATAGTTAGCCGGCTATAGGATTGGGTGCACCGTGAATAAAGTCGCCTTGGATGTTGAGGGGTTGTGATTGTACCATGCTCTATCCAAGTACACTAACGAGATGGTTAAGAACAACATGGTGGTTAAAAGTCCATGGGTGGTTCTTGTTTTAAGGTCAAAATGGTGGTTAAAATTCCATGTGTGGACCTTGTGTATGGTAAGATCACAATGGTGGTTTAAAGTCCATGTGTGGATCTTGTGTTGTATGTCCTGTGATCTCGTTAGTGATGTTATACAACTACCAATGAGTGATGTGGAGGGGTTGTGATTGTACCATAGTCTCCATCACGGGTGTTGAGGGGTTGTGATTGTACCATGCTCCACCTTGATATTGGTAGTGTGTATGAAGCGTAGGGACAACGCTTGTAATCCGCGTATCCGATTGTTGGTTGTAAATTGTCGTTTGTGTTTTGGAACATGGTTATGATTATCACTTGAAAGCCAATATGACATGATAATGGTTTGAAGCATGTAATGCTTGGTTTATGTACATATGTGCATGATGAAATGTTGTTTGAGCTAAAGGTTTTGAAAAAGAGTTTTTATTAATGCATTATTGTGATGTTTTAAATGAGCATTCCTCACTAAGCTATGTGCTTACGCTCTCTCTTTTCTTAAACCAATAATGCAGAGCATTGAAGTGCTTAAGGGCAGCAAGGGGGTCAAGAATCCAAGTGAAGAACTAAGCTCATGTATGGTGAATATTTTCATAACTTGTTTAGCTTTTGGCATTTGGCAATGGGGAACCTATGTTGTTGTTTTGGGAGATGTTTTGGACTCCTTAAGTTGGTTTTATGCTTTTGATATTGTTGGAACTTGTAATTGGCCTTTATGAGGATTGTTGGTGTTTTAGTGTTTGAAAGGTTTTCAATATAGGATGCATGCCTATAGAATTGGGGCTTTCCTTGTTTGATGCCATGTTTACGAATTGTTGATGCCATTATGTTCCTTAAGTATATAATGACTTGCTGGTATAATTTGAGGGTCTTTTGAATGCGTTTGATGGGCCAATTGTGTAATAAACCAGCAAAAATTCTGCAATCTGGGCAGCCTGTTTCGGAACAGGTGCTACCGTTTCGGAACAGAGGGCCTGAAATGGCCTAGGCGTTTCGGAACGGACAGAGCCGTTCCGGAACAGTTTTGCCACTGCCAGGCCATGTTGCACAACGGGTTTCGGAACGGTCCCGCGTTTCGAAACGGGTCGTCCCTGTTCCGAAACACCCGACCGTTGGGCACTGAAATTGACGGTTATATGTTTTGAAACCTTTGCGTTTTGGTCCTGAACTTGGTTCATGCATTTGAATAAGTTTGAGATGTCCGTTTGAGTTGAAATTTGGCAGAGAAGCATGAAACATGACTAATTTCATATTGGTAACTCAAAAGTTGGTTAAGTCCTTACAATTTTCAGGATTTTCATTTTGGTCCCTAAACTTGTATGTTGTGCAATTGAGTCCCTGAATGTTATCCGATTATTGTGGCTTTTGAATATGTTTGTCTCAAGTGTTCACCTAGGGTTAATTTGCATCTAGATAAGATTAAAAAGAAAAAAAAGGGTCGTTAATCAAGGTTGACTTTCGGGTTGACTTTGGTTTTCCCCGTGTAAACTTCTTAATTCGGTTCAACCGTCTGGGCCGGGTTAAGGGGGTTACAGCTTTGTCGAAATTGTAAAAGAAGCAATTGTTTCTAAAGGGTTCAGCACTACTAATCTGAGCAATGAACTCAAGAAAGTCAAGATGTCACTAAAGAAGTGGAATAAGGAAGCTTGTAATGGTTTTGAAAAGAAGGCGAAAGATATGGTGAAGTGAATCAACGAAATTGAATTATTGGGAGATATTAGTCTCTTAAGTGAAGAACTGTTGATTGAACTTGCACACTGTAAACAGATTTTGTGGGACTCCCTCAAAGCAAATGAAGATCTTTAGAGGCAAAAATACAGAATGAATTGGCTAAGAGATGGCGATGGAAACACTGCTTTCTACCATAGAGCCGTTAAAATCCGCAGCAAAAGAAAAGCTATTTTGGGTGCAAATCTGGGGGTAACTGGGGAAGAAGACCCTGCCAAACTTAAACAAAAGGTTTATGACCATTTTCATAAGCACTTCAGTAGCAAAAAGAGAGATTGGTTTGCTATCTTCGAACTTGACTTCTTTAGAATTTCTGAGGATGAGGCTAAACTCTTGGAATCCCCGTTTTCAACGAAAGAAATCAAAGAAGCCGTTTGGAGCTGCGATGACACCAAAACACCTTGGCCTGATGGTTTCAACTCACTATTTTTCAAGAAAAGCTGGAATCTGATACATAAGGATCTAGAGAGGCCGCTGGAGAACTTCTTTAAGTATGGTAAACTTGAAAGAAATATAAACTCTTATTTTCTCACTCTCATCCCAAAGACTTCCAGCCCTTCCAACATATCAGAATACCGGCCAATTAGCTTGGTTAACTCCCTGTACAAAATTGTTACAAAAATACTGTCAAGAAGGGTCAGTGCTGTGATGAATAGATTAATCAACGATACTCAATGCGCGTTCATGAAAGGAAGGCAAATTTTTGATGGGATCTTGATTGCAAACGAGGTTATCCATTACTGAAATTTAAAACTAACAGTTAAGGATGAGCGATCTTGAAACTGGACTTCTCCAAGGCTTTTGACTACGTGCGATGGGACTTTCTCGACATGGTCCAAGATAGAATGGGATTCGGTAAAAAATGGCGAGAGTGGATTTGGGAATGTGTATCTACTACCAAGGTCTCAGTTTTATTGAACGGTTCTCCGACTAAGGAGTTCAAAATGATGCGCGAATTAAGGCAGGGTGATCCGTTGTCCGTATTCCTCTTCATTATAGTTACAGAGGCTCTCCACCAACTTTTGGAGAAGGCAGAATCAAAAAGGGCAATCGTGGGGATTAGTGAGGTTGCACCATTAATTTCCATCTCTCATCTCCAATTCGCTGACGACACAATACTCTTCCTGCAACCAGAAAAATGCTACTTCAAAAACGTGAAAAAGCTATTGAGATGCTTCAAGGTATGTTTTGGTCTTAGTATCAACTTCAAAAAGTCTGGGATCGTTGGGGTGGGCGTTCAAGCTGATGTTCTGAATGTATTGGCTAATATTTGTGGGTGCTCGATCTTGGAACTTCCTTTCACTTACCTTATAATTCCCTTGGGCTCCGATCCTAGGCAAGTAGCAACATGGGACCCTATTATAGAGCGTTGTCAACGCAAGCTAGGTGGCTGGAAAGGAAGATCACTTTAATTTCCTGGCAGAGTTGTCCTTATTAATTCTGCCCTTTCAGCTCTTCTGTTGTATTTCATGTCCATCTTCGTGATTCCTAGAGCAGTCTTGAAGAAAATTGATCGGATAAGGAGAGAATTTCTATGGGGAAAAATCAGTGGTGGTTCACCCAAATTGGCTCGTGTAACACCCGGGTTCGGGGGTCGGGTGAAAATAATAATTTAAAAATAGTTCGGGTTTCGGTTCTTAATTTTTAAATAATAAAACAATGGTTTGGGCTTCGGGTTTTAAGACAAATAAAATTTAGTTGGACCATTTTCAAAACAAGCCCAAATTCGCCATGGTGTCATCCATTGTAGTTCCCTTAATTCATTAAGGGCATTTGGGTCTTTAGCCTTTTAATTTCAAATAAACCTAAAATAATGCTTGAGTCATCTTCTTCACCTCTCTCTACTATTCACTCCAACGTCAAACCCCCCTCCTTAGGTTACTATTTCATCCAATGTCTTGCTCGTTTTGAAGAATTTCGCAAAGGTAAACACGTTTTTGACTTACCCTTGTTATTCCCTACAAGTTAATACCATTTGTTTTCATTTTTAGACATGTTTTGAGATTTGAAGTTTGGAGGATTTTAGATTAAAAATGTTGTCTTTGGGGTCTTTAACTTAAGCTTTCTATTTGTTTAAGTTATATGAGTTGCCTACAACCAAAAGGGTCCAACGAAACCGATTTTTACAATGTTTTATGGAATTTTCGGATTTTGGTGAAAATGAGGTTTTTGGGAGGTTTTAAGTTGAGTTTTGGGGGTGTTTTAGGTGGAATCTTGAGGGCTGATGGTTAGGGTATATGTAAGTATTGTTTTGAAGGCTTTAGGGAGTAATTTGAGGGTTGAAATCAATGGTTTTGAGGTGTGCTTAAGGGCTGCTCGGGTTTTGGAATTTTGGGTTTGTTTTCAATGGAAATTTTGATATCTTGTGCTTGTTATGTATTCCGGGTTGACTATCTTGGAGTATGGACTGATATGGGATTGTTTAAATTGTGTTGGAATGTTTAGAAGCAAGAATTTTGGTTAGTGAAGCTTCGGGGACAAATCCGGGGATTTCGGAGTCTTGAGCTTGGTCTTCGATCTTCTCTTGGGTAGCAACGGTGAGTAGAATTATCGATTTTGCATTGTGCTCGATATGGACTCTTTTTGGGGTTTGGGTGGGACCTTGAAGGGTCACCTAAACCCGCGTGTAAGCCTCTCTACTCCCATGTTGTTGCGATATGTTGAATGCTTATATGTCATGATCATTAAGTGCATTTTGAGTTGTTAATTGTGTAGTCTAGTTGAGTTCGTGCCTCACGTGATGGTGGTCTAAACTACGGTGATGTGTAGTCCCACCGGTAGTGACTAGTAGGGTAGTACTTTGATGTGTAGTCCCATTGGAAATCCACTAGTCGAAACGGTGATGTGTAGTCCCACCGTATGTGTATGTTGGTTGTGCTTGTGCAAACCACGTGTTGTTGTTGAGATTGACCCTCGTGCATCCATTGCTTTCTTGCATATAAATCGTGTTTTGGAAAACTGCATGTTGTGAATTGTAGAGCCTCTCTCACTAAGCTAGTTGGCTTATGCTCTTTTTGTTTCCAACGTGCAGATCGTTAGAGTTCGGGAGGCAAGCGGGCGAGGGAGGAGTTTTTGGAGTTCTCAAGCTAGTTCAAGTATGGTTTGCATTTTGTAATAATGCCTAGACAATGGGGTATAGAGTTTTAGGAGTTTGGGTCAAACTCCTTAGGAAATTTGTGTTTTAGCATGTTAATCTCGTGGTTGTGGTATGCTTTTGCTTCATGGATTGCGGTTTATGCTTGTTATGTTGCTTATTTGAATATGCCTAAACATATATGTTGTTGGCCTATGTATGCCTTATGCTTGACTATCTTGTGTATGGGGCCCTTTGTGTGTTAAGTGTGCTCTCTTGGTGAAATTGCATGGAATATTTGATTTGTATAATCCTTGTTAGATTTGATGCCTTGTAAGCTAAGTCTCGGTTGTAATTTTGATGCATGTATGTTTGTATGTGTATAGGCAAGTCTAAGAATGCATCTAGTGTCGGGTTTGGGGTCACCAAGTTGAAAATGGTGGAGTTGCAGAGCAGGGCGTATCGGTACGCCTAGGGGCCGTATCGATACGGTCTTACCTGCAGAGCTCAATTTTGGCTGGGCGTATCGATACACGGGGGTGTATCGATACGGTTTTTGGTCACTGAAATTCTGAGAAATTGGGGAGTTTTTGGCGTATCGATACGGTGTCGGGGAGTATCGGTACTGGTTTATCTCGTTGACCACGAGATGTTGACTGAAGAGGGCGTATCGATATGCTCAAGGGCTGTATCGATACGGTCTTCTTCGAGTTGACTGTTCGGTTTGACCTGGTCAGGGCGTATCGATACCCCTAGTTAGGGTACCGATACGGTCTGCCCTGTAAGCTTAAAAATGGACTAAGTGTGTAGGGTCGGGGTTCGAATGTGATCTTTTTGGATGTCTTCCGCTGTTGTGAATCACTTAGGACTTAATATTCCTCTAGACAAGATTAAAATAAAAAGAAAAAAATATAGGGTTGCTAACCGAGAGGGAACCTTAACGGGTTTCACTCGGTTTTCCCCGTGTGGCCCACTCGGACCGGCCATCCGGCCAGGCCGGGACGAGGGGGTTACATTTATTGGTATCAGAGCATGAGGTTTCCGCGACCTCGGGCAGGTAAGTGAGGTGAGTTAAGGTATTATGAGTGTTTTGCCATGTATGTCTAAATTTTGTCTCTAGCATGGTGTATGAATGCATGCTATAATGGCCTTGTTGTTGTTTGAGTGTTGGTTCCAGTCCCCATTGTTAGGCGTTGTTGTCAAAATAAAAAGGGAAAATTGTTTTGGTTTAAAGAGCTTGAGAACCGGAGTCCTTTGCCCCTTTGCTAACCTAACGTTTCTTTGTTGTTGTGTGTATGTTGTTTTAGATTACTTAAATTGCTATGGTGAGACCGAGGGGACGGCCTAGGGCGGGTGACCAGGCACCCGAGAATGTGCCTCATGCTCTAAATGCTCCCGATGGTAATGGAAGGAACGTCGGAGGTGATGGTAATGGGCCTCAGGCTGAGGCTAATGTGGGAGGTAATGGGGCTCAAGCGGGCTAAGGCCAGGCAGGGCCAGATGTGGCTCATTTGATTCAGACTATAGCCGGAGCTTTCCAGACAGCTTTGGCCGGTATGCAAGCTGCAGCACCACCTCAGGGTGCAGGGACGAGATTACCCCTAGAGAGGCTTCGTAATTTGGAAGCAGTTGAGTTTCGTGGGTTGTCTCCGGAGGGTTCGGAAGGGTGGCTTGAGAGCACTACTCGCATCTTGGGTCAGATGGAATGCTCGGATACCCGTAAGTTGGGGTGCATTGTCTCATTGCTTCAGGGAGACGCTTATACTTGGTGGACCACTGTTGTTTCCGGTATGGTCGAGGCGGATGTCACATGGGAGTTTTTCAGGAATGCCTTCAAGAGGAAGTACCTCGGGGTTCGGTACTTGGATGAAAAGAAAAAGGAGTTCATGGCTTTGGTTCAAGGTAATAGGACCGTGTCTGAGTATGAGATCCAGTTTGTGAGGTTGAGCCATTACGCGCCAGAGTTGATTCCGGATGAGAAGGAGCGATGTGAGCGGTTCAGATATGGGTTGACTACTGATGTGAAGACCTACATGTTGGCCTCCGACTACACCGAGTTCGATGTCTTGGTTTCTATGGCCAAGGATATAGAGCAGAACCTGAACTCTAGAGCACGTGCTGGTGGGTCTGACTCCGGGAAGAGACATGCGAACTGGGATAAAGATCATGCCAAGAGGCATAGGGACAAGAGGTACCAGCCGGATACGAGACCTAGGAGTGGTAACCATGGTCAGGGCCAAGGGGCCGTTGGACACATTCCCGAGTGTACCAGGTGCGGGAGACGCCACCCAGGTGAGTGTATGGGTATGTTTGGGGCGTGTTGGAACTGTAGCTCCCGAGACCATTTGAGGCGTGATTGTCCACACCCAGTTAGGGGAGGACCGGCTCCAGCGAGGGGTTTTGAGCATCAGAGAGGCCGTGGGCGCGGCCGTGGGAATTTCCAGCCGAGGAATGAGGGTCGGAGGAACTTGGCTCATGTTGTAGCAGTCCAGCCCGAGGGAGGAGGACCGGCTAGGGTGTACGCTCAGCGAGAGGCTGGGAATGACACTGATGTCATTGCAGGTAATTTCACATTACAGTCTTTGAGTTTGCTTTCTCTAATAGATTCGGGGTCAACACATTCGTATATTTTGGGTGAGCACGCAAAGTCATTAGGATTACCTTCTGATTGGCTAGAGGTAGGTGTAAATGTCACTAGCTCTTTTGGTGATACAGTGGTAGTTAGGAAAGTGTATAGGAGGTGTCCTTTGATGGTTCAGGGCCACGTGTTTCCGGTCGATATGATGGAGTTGCCTTTCTATGGCTTTGATGTGATTTTGGGCATGGATTGGCTTGTAGAGCATAGAGCTAGGGTTGCCTTCGAGACTAAGAGGGTCTCTTTGAGGCTTACCGACGATTTCGAGGTTGTGGTAGTTGGGGAGAATGTCAAGTTTTTGTCCAATGTGGTTTCGGCTTTGGAAGCCCAGAGGTTGTTGGGTTTAGGGTGTCAGGCTTACTTGGCTTACGTAATGAACCCGGATATGAGTGAGGTGAGACCTCAGGACATCAGGACCGTATGTGACTTTCCGAGTGTTTTTCCAGAAGAGCTACCAGGCTTGCCTCCAGATAGAGCAGTCGAGTTTGCTATTGAGACGTATTCTGATTCTGCACCGGTGTCGATTGCTCCGTATAGAATGGCACCGAAGGAGTTGAAAGAGTTGAAGACACAGCTTCAGGAGCTGACTGACAAAGGCTTTGTTAGGCCTAGTGTTTCCCTGTGGGGTGCTCCGGTTTTGTTTGTGAAAAAGAAGGATGGTAGCATGAGAATGTGTATAGACTACAGACAGTTGAATAAGGTGACAGTGAAAAACAAATATCCCTTGCCAAGGATAGATGACTTGCTAGACCAGTTGAGGGGTGCTTTCGTGTTTTCGAAGATTGACTTGAGGTCTGGATATTATCAGTTAAAGGTAAAGGATGTGGACATACCTAAGACAGCCTTTCGTACACGTTATGGGCATTATGAGTTTTTGGTGATGCCTTTTGGGTTGACCAACGCTCCAGCAGCCTTCATGGATATGATGAACCGAGTGTTTCATAAGTTCTTGGACAGGTTTGTGGTAGTGTTTATTGATGACATCCTAGTGTACTCTAAGACCGAAGAGGAACACGATGAGCACTTAAGGTTAGTGCTTCAGACCCTACTTGAGAATCAGTTGTATGCTAAGCTAAGTAAGTGTGAGTTTTGGATTAGGGAGGTGGTCTTCCTAGGTCACGTGATCTCAGCTAGTGGGATTAGTGTAGATCCCAAGAAGATTGAAGCCATTGTGAATTGGAAGCAACCGAAATCAGTGACAGAAATTCGCAGTTTCCTAGGTTTGGCGGGGTACTATAGAAGGTTTGTTGAGGGGTTCTCAAGAATAGCGGCTCCGTTGACCAAGTTGCTACAGAAGAATGTTCCGTATGAATGGTCTGATGCAAGACAAGAAGCGTTTGAGAAATTGAAGAAAGCTTTGACCGAAGCTCCCATTTTGATTCAGCCTGAGCCGAGGAGAGAGTTTGTGATTTACAGTGATGCGTCTTATGTGGGGCTAGGTTGTGTACTTATGCAAGAAGGCAAGGTAGTGGCATATGCTTCGCGACAGTTGAAGGTCCATGAGAAGAATTACCCCACACATGACATAGAGTTGGCTGCAGTGGTGTTCACGTTGAAAATTTGGAGACACCATCTTTATGGTGAGAAGTGCACCGTGTACACCGACCACAAGAGTTTGAAATATTTGATGTCTCAGAGGGAGTTGAACCTCAGACAGCGAAGGTGGTTAGAGCTTCTTAAGGATTATGACCTTACCATAGAGTATCATCCGGGCAAGGCAAATGTGGTGGCCGATGCCTTGAGTAGGAAGGTGGCCGTTGAGTTGCGAGCGATGTTTGCAAGGTTGAGTGTGTCTACGGATGGTGGGTTAGTGGCCGAGCTTCAAGCTAAGCCATCGTTGGTTCAGTTGATTCGTGAGAAGCAGTTGCAAGATGAGTCTTTGGCACCTCACGTGCAAGACATAGCCGAAGATAGGCCTACCGAGTATTGTTTTGGAGAGAATAGGATCCTATGTTTCAAGGATAGGATAGTGGTTCCGGAGGATGCCGAGTTGAGGCGTACGATCTTGAATAAGGCTCACAATAGTCCTTTTGCTATGCATCCGGGTAGCACGAAGATGTATCGAGGATTGAAGGAAGAGTATTATTGGATTGGTTTGAAAAAGGATGTAGCCGAGTTCGTAGGTAGATGTATGGTTTGTCAAAGGGTCAAGGCTGAGCACCAGTTTCCCTCAGGGTTGTTGCAACCGTTGAAAATTCCAGAGTGGAAGTGGGAGCGTATCACTATGGACTTTGTGTCAGGACTTCCGTTGACTCCTTCGAAGAAAAATTCAGTGTGGGTGATTGTAGATAGATTCACCAAGTGTGCTCACTTCATACTGGTTCATACTACCTATACATTGGACAAGTTGGTCGAGTTGTATATTCGTGAGATTGTGAGACTACACGGGGTACCGAAGTCGATTGTGTCAGACCGAGATCCGAGATTTACCTCTAGATTCTAGGAGAGTTTGCATCGAGCCTTGGGCACTTGGTTGAACTTCAGCACTTCGTATCATCCACAGTCAGATGGGCAATCTGAGAGGGTAATTCAGATTTTGGAGGACATGTTGAGGTGTTGTATCATTGACTTCTAAGGGACATGGGAGAAACACCTACCATTAGTGGAGTTCGCGTATAACAACAGTTTTCAGTCGAGCATTCAGATGGCTCCTTATGAGGCCTTGTATGGTAGGAAGTGTAGGACTCCGATATGTTGGGCCGAGGCCGAACAGAAACTTGTGCCGATGCCCGAATTGCTTAAGGGAACCACCGAGAAGATGAAGTTGATATGTGATCGCTTGAAAGCGGCTTCAGATCGGCAAAAGTCCTATGTCGACTTAAAAAGGAAGGAGGTAGAATACTTCGTGGGGGATAAAGTGTTTTTGAAAGTCTCACCTTGGAAAAAGGTGATGAGGTTTGGGAGGAAAGGCAAGTTGAGCCCAAGGTACATAGGGCCTTATGAGATAGTTGAGAGAATTGGTCCGGTTGCATATAGATTGAGACTCCCAGTTGAACTAGAGAAGATTCATGATGTATTTCATGTGTCGATGCTTAGGAGGTATAGATCGGATCCGTCCCATGTTATGCCAGTGGAAGAAATAGAGTTAAATCCGGACTTGTCTTACAACGAGGAACCAGTTGAGATACTTGCTTCAGATAGCAAGGTACTGCGTGGCAAGACTATAGAGTTGGTCAAAGTATTGTGGAGACATAGAGGCGTGGAGGAGGCTACGTGGGAGAGGAAAGCTGACATGCTTGAGCAGTTTCCGTATTTGTTTCCGTCAGGTAATTTCGATGACGAAATTCCTTAAGTAAGGGAGTGTTGTAACACTCGGGTTCGGGGGTCGGGTGAAAATAATAATTTAAAAATAGTTCGGGTTTCGATTCTTAATTTTTAAATAATAAAACAATGGTTTGGGCTTCGGGTTTTAAGACAAATAAAATTTAGTTGGACCATTTTCAAAACAAGCCCAAATTTGCCATGGTGTCATCCGTAGTTCCCTTAATTCATTAAGGGCATTTGGGTCTTTAGCCTTTTAATTTCAAATAAACCTAAAATAATGCTTGAGTCATCTTCTTCACCTCTCTCTACTATTCACTCCAACGTCAAACCCCCCCTCTCCTGAGGTTACTATTTCATCCAATGTCTTGCTCGTTTTGAAGAATTTCGCAAAGGTAAACACGTTTTTGACTTACCCTTGTTATTCCCTACAAGTTAATACCATTTGTTTTTATTTTTAGACATGTTTTGAGATTTGAAGTTTGGAGGATTTTAGATTAAAAATGTTGTCTTTGGGGTCTTTAACTTAAGCTTTCTATTTGTTTAAGTTATATGAGTTGCCTACAACCAAAAGGGTCCGACGAAACCAATTTTTACAATGTTTTATGGAATTTTCGGATTTTGGTGAAAATGAGGTTTTTGGGAGGTTTTAAGTTGAGTTTTGGGGGTGTTTTAGGTGGAATCTTGAGGGCTGGTGATTAGGGTATATGTAAGTATTGTTTTGAAGGCTTTAGGGAGTAATTTGAGGGTTGAAATCAATGGTTTTGAGGTGTGCTTAAGGGCTGCTCGGGTTTTCGAATTTTGGGTTTGTTTTCAATGGAAATTTTGATATCTTGTGCTTGTTATGTATTCTGGGTTGACTATCTTGGAGTATGGACTGATATGGGATTGTTTAAATTGTGTTGGAATTTTTAGAAGCAAGAATTTTGGTTAGTGAAGCTTCGGGGACAAATCCGGGGATTTTGGAGTCTTGAGCTTGGTCTTCGATCTTCTCTTGGGTAGCAACGGTGAGTAGAATTATCGATTTTGCATTGTGCTCGATATGGACTCTTTTTGGGGTTTGGGTGGGACCTTGAGGGGTCACCTAAACCCGTGTGTAAGCCTCTCTACTCCCATGTTGTTGCGATATGTTGAATGCTTATATGTCATGATCATTAAGTGCATTTTGAGTTGTTATTTGTGTAGTCGAGTTGAGTTTGTGCCTCACGTGATGGTGGTCTAAACTACGGTGATGTGTAGTCCCACCGGTAGTGACTAGTAGGGTAGTACTTTGATGTGTAGTCCCATTGGAAATCCACTAGTCGTAACGGTGATGTGTAGTCCCACCGTATGTGTATGTTGGTTGTGCTTGTGCAAACCACGTGTTGTTGTTGAGATTGACCCTCGTGCATCCATTGCTTTCTTGCATATAAATCGTGTTTTGGAAAACTGCATGTTGTGAATTGTAGAGCCTCTCTCACTAAGCTAGTTGGCTTATGCTCTTTTTGTTTCCAACGTGCAGATCGTTAGAGTTCGGGAGGCAAGCGGGCGAGGGAGGAGCTTTTGGAGTTCTCAAGCTAGTTCAAGTATGGTTTGCATTTTGTAATAATGCCTAGACAATGGGTTATAGAGTTTTAGGAGTTTGGGTCAAACTCCTTAGGAAATTTGTGTTTGAGCATGTTAATCTCGTGGTTGTGGTATGCTTTTGCTTCATGGATTTCGGTTTATGCTTGTTATGTTGCTTATTTGAATATGCCTAAACATATATGTTGTTGGCCTAATTATGCCTTATGCTTGACTATCTTGTGTATGGGGCCCTTTGTGTGTTAAGTGTGCTCTCTTGGTGAAATTGCATGGACTATTTGATTTGTATAATCCTTATTAGATTTGATGCCTTGTAAGCTAAGTCTCGGTTGTAATTTTGATGCATGTATGTTTGTATGTGTATAGGCGAGTCTAAGAATGCATCTAGTGTCGGGTTTGGGGTCAACAAGTTGAAAATGGTGGAGTTGCAGAGCAGGGCGTATCGGTACGCCTAGGGTCCGTATCGATACGGTCTTGCCTGCAGAGCTCAGTTTTGGCTGGGCGTATCGATACACGGGGGTGTATCGATACGGTTTTTGGTCACTAGAATTCTGAGAAATTGGGGAGTTTTTGGCGTATCGATACGGTGTCGGGGAGTATCGGTACTGGTTTATCTCGTTGACCACGAGATGTTGACTGAAGAGGGCGTATCGATACGCTCAAGGGCTGTATCGATACGGTCTTCTTCGAGTTGACTGTTCGGTTTGACCTGGTCAGGGCGTATCGATACCCCTAGTTAGGGTACCGATACGGTCTGCCCTGTAAGCTTAAAAATGGACTAAGTGTGTAGGGTCGGGGTTCGAATGTGATCTTTTTGGATGTCTTCCGCTGTTGTGAATCACTTAGGACTTAATATTCCTCTAGACAAGATTAAAATAAAAAGAAAAAAATATAGTGCTGCTAACCGATGGGGAACCTTAACGGGTTTCACTCGGTTTTCCCCGTGTGGCCCACTCGGACCGGCCATCCGGCCAGGCCGGGACGAGGGGGTTACAGCTCGAGTAGGTTGGGGTAGACTTTGTTTACCAAAAAACAAAGGGGGTGCTAGAGTCATATATCTAGATGCTAAAAATAAAGCTCTCATTGCAAAATGGGGATGGCGTTTCGCTACTGAAAATGAGGTGTTTTGGCGAAAAGTCATTCATCATAAATATTGACCAATCTTGTCAACCTGGAGACTGAAAATTGAAAACTCAAAAGAGGTATCTAGCATTTGGAGAGGAATAATGAAGAACCTGTCACGTGAGGATGTTGGTACATGGATGAACACTGAGTCTTTTAGGTGGCAGCTGGGTGATGGTAAGACAATCCTCTTTTGGGAAGACACATGGTGTGAGCTAAAGCCCTTGAGAACTATCTATTGTCGCCTCTACCATTTGGTGGCCATGAAATGAGTCACGGTATTTGAAATTTTAGGCAATAGTGAGTGGCAATCTCTAGATTGGGTTGATTATTTTACAAGACCGTTGCAGGTTTGTAGTGAGTTTCTGGAAACAATTTTGTAGCTGGTGGAAGATCCAATGGCCGAATCATATTAAAGTAGAGGATTTCATTAACTTTTGCCTAGAAATACACTAGGGAGGCAGATTGAATTCAACGTGGTTAATTTGTGTAGCTGCTGCTTTTTGGAGTCTCTGGTTAGCTAGAAACGAGAAGCTTTTTTAGAATAAAACCATAAATTTCACGGACCTACTTTTTGTCTCAAAAATGAGAGCCCTCATTTGGTGCAAGGCCTCCAAAATGGATGTTGTGATGAACGAAAATTGTTGGTGGGTTAATCCTTTGATTTGTATCTCTGCAAACTCTCCTAGGGCATCTTCATCTACCTGGTTTTCTCCTTGCGATGAATCTCTGATATTCAACGTGGACGGTGCTGCAAGTTTTGCTACGGCTGGATGTGGTGGCATTCTGCACAATGCAAGTGGGACACTCAAGGCTATGTTTTCAAGTCCAATCCCACACCATGGTTTCGATTTCACTGAATTATTTGCGATCAAAATTGCTCTTCAAAATTTCTTTGAAGCGGGACTGATAGGTTCGACCCCTCTTTTAGTTGAGTTTGACTCTCAAGTTGCTCTAAATTGGATCTTGTCTACTCCTTCAAGACCGTGGAAATGGTGGCAGTTGTTTGAAGAAATAGACAACTTATGGAGAGATATCGGCAAAGTCTTTTTTTGTGTATACACCTAGGAAGTGTAATTCAATGGCTGACCACTTGGCAAAATTGGGATTAAACAGGGAAACAATGTTCAAAGCGTGGTGGTAAAACTTCTCCTTACCTGGCGTTCTCTTGTGAAGTTCGTTGTAGGTGAGCTATACGAGGGATAGCATTGTGGTGGTTAAGACCCTTGCGTCAAATTTCAGTTGGTTCTTTTGGTTGAAGGCTCAACCGGTGTTGGTTTTTTAACTGGCGACAGACTTAGTTTCTATAGGGAGATTGGTGTAGTGTTAATTCTTGTTTCTGGTTATTTGGTTTGCGAATTTTGTGGCCCTTTCGTACTGTCATCTATTCTCTTGTGTTTTTGCCTGATATTATTTTCACTCTACCCGACTTATGTGTACTCTTTTCCTCCATTAGGTTTAGGGAGGTTTTTAATGAGTCACATAAGTTAGTTCGGCTCAATTCTAATAAAAATTTTATTTGCCGAGCAAAAAAGATCTAAAATTCAACAAAAATTACTGATGAAGAAGCAAGAGAAGACAATAGTAACAGAACCCCAAACTTCAACTCCACAAACATAAATTATATGAAAAAGTTACATGAGACTATTGAGAAGTTACATTTTACTTTATTTGGTATAAATGGAAGATTGCAATGTTGGTTGGAAGAATATAACATTATTTTGAAACAAAATTTATCAAATCGTTATATATATAGGGATAGGATCAAATTACACTGTGTAAAACTCTCTAAGTTTTACACTTTTTTTGGATCGTTGGATGAGTGAAACGGATAGATGAGATTAACAGTAAAATATGTGAAGATTATCACTTGAGAATTAAAAACATATAGGGTTAGGATCAACTTACACCGTGTAAAACTCTTTAAGTTTTACACCTTTTTTGGATCGTTGGATGGGAGAAATGGATGGTTGAGATTAACTCCGTGTTTTTAATTCCCAAGTGATAATCTTCATATATTTTACTGTTAATCTCATCCATCCGTTTCACTCATCCAACGATCCAAAAAAGATGTAAAACTTTAAGAGTTTTACACAGTGTAATTTGATCTTATCCCATATATATATATCTGTTACATAATTTGAATTTTTCAATAATTTCGTATTTAACATATTATTAATGTATTATACAATGTTTAAAAAATAAATTTATTAAAATAAAAATTGTTTAGTTAATTAATTAAATTATTAACATTTTAAATAATTTATCAAGAATTCATAAAAAAATTGTATTTATCATGTTTGACAACTAGCAGATAGTTGATAGTGAATCGCTTTAAATGATAGTGAATTGTAATAACTAATTTGATTTGACTAATTGATTGTATAGTAGTATTTGATAAAATTAATTGATAGTTGTTTGCTTATTTAAATAAGTAAAATGACATATATGTATATTATTATATTCAATACTTGTTTGAATAATTTGTTGGTTATTAATATTTGGTATATATATATTAGATTATGAAAATTAATGTTTTTTATTATAATATTACTAAGAATATTTGAATGATGTATATGTAATATATTTTGGATAAATTGATTTATATTTACCTCCAAAATTGATTTATATTTACCCAAGAAGCAGAAGGATGTATATATTATTTCTCATTTACGGAACTATCTTTTTAATATTATTTTATTAATTATTAAATTTAAAAAATATTTGAAATATATGTATTAAATTCAACTATTTGAAGGGAAAACGATTATTTAAATTATATATGAGAATATGTTTTACTTCAAAAATATATGTATGTCATTTAAATACAATATAAATTTACGGGAAAAAAAGAAGAAGAAGTGTCTTTACAATTCTTATATTCATACTCCCATCAACGAAGCCATGTTGTGGTTGGGAGATGTTGTTACCCCTCCCAAAAAAAAGTTTGGTATAATATCATTTTAAGTCCTTTTAGTTTAAATATTAGTCAAGTAAGGCATTTGTCCCTCCCAATTTTTAAATTTAAAGGCTTATTTGACTCTTGCCCCTCTCGATGTTTGATCCTAATTCCATCCCTGAATACTCTGAACAAGAAAATCTGATCCCTGCAACTTATTTAGTTATAGAAAATTCATCTCAATTTGTTGTTGCAATCTTTTTTTGACAAAAAATTGAATTAGTAAATTTGATTAGTCAAAACTTTAAATATGATTCAATCCTCTAATTTTAATTCAAAATTTTGTTTACTAAATATGATCGTTGTCAAAAATGAAAACAAATGATTATTCCTTAAACAAATGACATGGTTTAGTTGTTCTAATTATATATATAATGACATGATTAATCCTTAAAATTTTCAGGTGTCAATAAAAGTTTTCATTGTCAAAGAATATGATTTAAACGCTTTAATTTAAGATTCTTTTAAACGAGTATTCAAAAAAAAAGATTCTTTTAAACGAGCATCATGTAAAAAAACCCCCAAAATCTCAACTAAATAATCTTTCCTTTTGAATATTAAAACAAAATATCTTTCCTTAATTTCATTGTCAAAAGTAAAATAATAATAAAAAAAGACAACATTGAAGATAAAAAAAATTGGAAAATTCTAAAGCACTTGACGAGCATCGACGAGCACCACTATTGACGAGCACCGATGAGCACCGACAAACTAATTTATAAAAATTTTAAATCCAAAGTACTTAATGCATAATTATAATTTTTTAAAAAATTAAAAGTGAAATTTAATTAAAATACATTTTCTTAATTTTAATTTTGTTTTAAACATTATTAATCAAAATAATCTATCCCCAAATCAAAGAATCTTAGGTATTTTAATTAAATTTCATTTTTAATTTTTAAAAAATATAATTACACATTAAGTACTTTTGATTTAAAAATTTTATAAATTAATTTATCGGTGCTCATCGATGCTCGTCAATAGTGGTACTTGTCGAACGTAGAAGAACTATCCTAAAAAATCTAGGATGAGGCTGAAAATAAACCAATAGAAAAGAGGATCCATATGAAAAAGGCACATTATTATATGGAAAATATGGTCTAAAATGTCGGTCATTATTCACCATCAATTTTATTGATGAGAATAATCAGTGGCAGATTTAGAAATATTTTTTAGGGTGGACACACATAGAATCTCAAAATTTATGGTGGGCACAACTTATAAATATTAAAAATAAAATTAAGGACTAACTCAAAAGTTGAGAAAATTGAAGTTAAACGTGAGAAATTTAAAAAATTCAGGGTGGACAGAAGAGCCCACCCTAAGATGCACTTGCATCCGCCACTGAGAATGACATTCCCATCATTTTTCGTAAACAGTTGACATTGTTAGTCATGTACAATTATCATATGAGAAGAAATGCTCACAAACAGGGACGGAGCTAGGACTAAATATTGAGAGGGGCAAGAGTCTATTAAGTTTTTGAATCTGAAAATTAGGAGGGGCAAATGCCTTATTTAATTAATATTTAAACTAAAAAGGACCTAAAATGCAATTATACCAAAATTTTTGGGAGGGGCAACAACCCATCCCATCCCCTATATACCTCCGTCCCTGCTCACAAACTAAATACGAGAATGATTTTCTGGAGAAAAAAAATATTATCATTGTAACGATATATTTCGTGAACCAAATCACACGACAAAAAATTAGGCACGTATGTTATTTTCAAAAAGAAAAAATTAGGCATGTATGTTGCCTCGTGTGGAGGTAATTCTTTCCATGAATGGGGAAATAATTATCATTAATTTCTCACCTACTATGAGCATGCAAGGAAACATTATGGCCAAAAAATGAGTTGCAAACGAAAAATAGTGAACAAAATCATTGTAATATGATTAATAATTTCTTTCCAAATATTACAATGAACCGAGATACAGTTTCATGGAAATAACTAAAAGAGTAGTAAAATCAAGAAATACCAACCAAACAAAGAAACAGAAGCACAATGCACCGCTACTATAAATGTGTTCATTGCAAATGAATGTTTGTCTGCAAACTAAGACAATAAGAAGACAAAAGACAACAGATATGAAGAGTTTTTACAGCTATGGAGGATCCATCACTTTTCTCATTCTTCTCATATCTTCTCTTTGTTGCTTCATTCCTATAGCCATTGCATCTTCTGATGAAGTTGGTATGTTTGATCTTTTCTTCTTCTTCTTCTTCTTTGCTTAATTGTTATTATTTCTTCACAAGACATATCATATATGGATTTTCTCCTTTTTTTTATTCATAATAAAACATTCTTTCTAGTGTAAGAAAACTTCGTATTATCAATTCATTTTTCCCATCCCTGCTTATGTTTTTTTTACTGTTTTCACACCCTTTTCCCATCCGTTTATATGTTAGGTTCCGGGTTCGATTCTGAACAATCTCTCCCTTTTCCATTATCAAAAAAACATTTTTCACATGTTTAACATGTTTAAGTTGATATGAGATTCTCCTACGTCTTAAGTTCTCATCATCATCGTCGAAGTTGACCACCTTTCACTCTTTTCTTTATGTAGATATATTTGATAACTCAATCAATTCCAATAAAATAATATTACTTAGATAATTATTTAATGTTTTTTGTTTTGTTTATATATTGCTGGCTGCATGTTCCTGAATATGAATCATAATTAGAAATCTAGGATAGCTATGAGTAATATTTTTTCACTTTATATTATTGAATCTGTACATGTTTTTATACGATGCAAATCGTCTGCCTCCTTATCATGTTTTTTATGCCTCGCTTTAAAATGACGAGTTTAGAGTTTAGAGTTTAAAGTTAGGGGTTATGGTTAGGATTTAGAGAATTAGGGGTAGGGTGTATTTTTAAGGTGTAGGGTTTAAGGTTTAGAATGTGAAAATTAAAGTTAGAGTTTATAATTTAATTTTTAAACAATTTTTAGTGTGGGCATAAAAAAGCATAATTTTTAAACAGAAGTTAGTCAAATGAAGAGAAATATCATGCTTTTAATTTATTTCACAACGCAATTTGGCACCAAATTAAGGAACAGTTATCTGTTCTTGAAACTCTTCGTTGTTGTTTTTAGAGATAGGATCCAAATTCTATTTTGAACTCTCGGATATATATAACGGAGCTGATCAAATCCGTATGGAATTCTACTTCTCTCTTTGATATGTGTTTAAAGATGGTAGATGGGTATAATTTTGCGGATTCCGCACCCAATCAAGTTGGGGTGGGATGGGTATAAGTTTGGTGAGTAATGGGTGGGTAGGTGATGAATTTAAGACTTTATTCGCACCGTATCCGCCTGCATTCACCCGCCCCACCCTGCATCTCACCCACTAACTACCCACCATATAAATTTCGGACCATTATGAATTTAGGAATAAGTTTACAACATATTCTGTAAACCCTAAGATTTTAAAGGACGTGTCTTATAATTTAACTAAATCTTAAGGTATAAAAATTATTTATAATTGTCTATCGTAATTAGTTAGTTAAATGTAGTTAAGTAAAATTTATACCAGCATAAATGTGCTTTAGTTAAGTTAGCTATAGTTAGTTAGTTAGTTGTAGTTAAATTTATACATGTGTAAATATATATATATATATATATATATATATGGGATAGGATCCAGTTACATAGTGTAAAACTCTTTAAGTTTTACATGTTTTTTGGATCGTTAGATGAGTGAAATGGATGGATGAGATTAACAATAGAATATGTGAAGATTATCACTTGAGAAAAAAAGTAAGGAGTTAATCTCAACCATCCATTTTCCCCATCCAACGATCCAAAAAACGTGTAAAACTTAAAGAGTTTTACACTGTGTAAGTTGATCCTAACCCTATATATATATATATATACAGGGATATGATCAAGTTACATGATGTAAAACTTATTGAATTTTACACTAATTCATAGCCATTGGATTAGTGAAATGGATGGATGAGATTAACAGTAAAAAATGTGAAGATTATCACTTAGGAAAAAAAGATAAGGAAATAATCTGAGCCATTAATTACCATCATCCAACGGTCCAAAAACTGTGTAAAAGTAATTGAGTTTTACACAGTGTAAGTTGATCCTAACCCATATATATATATATATACGCATGTGTGTGTGCGTGCGCGTGTGGGGAGATGAGATCAAGTTACATGGTGTAAAATTCATTTAGTTTTACACTAATCTAGGACCATTGGATAAGAGAAATGGATGGATGAGATTAACAGTAAAAAATGTGAAGATTATCACTTGGGGAAAAAAGATAAGGAAATAATCTGAGCCATTAATTACCATCATCCAGCGGTCTAAAAACTGTGTAAAAGTAATTGAGTTTTACACGGTGTAAGTTGATCATAACCCATATATATATATATATACACTTGATCAATCAATAAAATATGTGAAGTTTTACTCTTTTTGACACAACTCTATAGTTTATTTTTACATAATTGGATATTAGTGTTTGCTTGCCAAGCGGGTACGGGTTGGGTGGTGGGCACCCAGTTAGGTAGTGGGTGTGGAGGTGGATTTGAGAATGTACCTACTTGGGCAGATGTGGATTTGAAAAATGGTACCCTCCGTGGGTGGTGGGTAGGTGGTGGATATAAAAATTTCAAGTGAGTATGGATAGGGGTGAGCATTGCTGGGTAGCCGGTTCATCCGGGTACTTCATTGCTCGGCCTATGTCCCAGCCCATCACATTCGGGTACCCGGTTCATATTTTTTTATTTATTTTAATTCTAAAATTTTAAAAAAATAACATGTTAAACACAAAGTATATTTTTTAAAAAAATTAACTTAAAAGTATATTATACAAACATAGAAACAATTTAGTGTTTTAGAATAAAAATATTAAAAAACTTAAAATAAAAATATAATTTAAAATATAAAAAACATATATTAAAATTTATCGGGTTGGGTACCCGATAAGGGAAAACTTCCGGCATGTGTCCCGAAAAAATTACCTAGTCAGGTAATCGACCCGGTCGAGTAATTAGGCCGGATCAATCGGGTCGGGTAATTATGCCCACCCCTAAATATGGGTATGGGGAGGGGGTATCTGCATCCGCCCCGCCCAATTGTCATCCCTATATGTGTTGGAGAGTTAAAAACTTAGTTTGCATCTATGCAAGTTTCGTTTGTAACCAACTAAAGATATTAGGGATTAAAAGTTAAATATTAAGTTGTAATTTCTCTTTTGATATAGTAAAATTTTTTTCTTTTTTGCCTTTAATTTTTTTCCTAGGGTTTTTTTTATGTAAATCTTGGTGTTTGTTTTATTTTCTGTTTGTGATTGTTTGTTATTTTGCCCTTATTGTTTCGATAATTATAACCGTTGTTTAAATAAATACAATAAATATTTTTTTTTGGACAGAGAATGAAACTCCGTTTACTTACATAGAAGGAACTGGAAAGGGGCCAAAGGACTGGGGCAAATTAGAGCCACATTGGAAACTTTGTGACACTGGAAAACTGCAGTCCCCTATAGATCTTCGTGCTGGAAAACTACAAGTTGTTCCTAGTCTGGGGAGGTTAAAAAGGGACTATAAACCTGCTCCTGCTGTTGTCAAGAACCGAGGACATGACATTACGGTAAAACTATGCTTAAATCCGTCGATTCGAAAAAGTGGACAATTCTATTAACTGTCGTGGATGGTGAATCAGGTAAGGTGGACAGGATATGCAGGGAAAATTAATATAAACGGCACTTATTATAAACTTCTTCAGTGTCATTGGCATTCACCATCCGAACACACATTCAATGGAACTAGGTATTCTCTGTGTTCACACGCACGCACATACGCACGCACGTATAGCTATAGCTCTCATATGATACATTTATGTATTTTTCTTCCAATATTATTTTGTTAAACAGGTATCAGATGGAGCTCCACATAGTTCATGTAAGTGATCGTGGAGAGATAGCAGTTATTGCAATTGTTTACAAATACGGCCGACCGGATTCCTTCCTCTCTAGGGTATGCTTGCTTAACAGCTTAATTGAATGCTTTTTTATCGACCATGGTTGTCTTTAACTTATCTGTTTAACAGTTTAAGCATAAACTTATCTTATCGAGCCGGGTAGGACCACGAGGAAGATGAAAATCTCCCATCAAGTGTTTAACATTGTTGCATTTCCAAGGGCTCGAACACGAGATCTATGCTTTTAACGTTTTAGTTTTTTAAATTTCCTTGTTGCAGCTGTTTCACCACATAAAAGCAGTGGGAGATGAAGAGAGAAATGTGGGGATTGTAAATCCAGGAAATATCAAGTTTGGTAGCAGAAAGTACTTCAGATACATTGGTTCACTTACAGTTCCTCCATGTAGTGAGGGTGTTGTTTGGACAATTATCAACAAGGTATTTCCCTTCAACAAATTTCATGATAGTATTATTTATACAACAAACATCATATTATTAAATATATGGAAACATAGAATAATTTCCTAGGGTTTCTTATGTTAGGTGAGGACAGTTTCCAGGGATCAACTAAGGGCGTTGAGGGATGTTGTTCATGATGTAAGTGTTTCTTAAATCTCAATCTTAAATTCAACAAAAAACGAGTACATATTCTCAAATCTAAATAAAATGATCGAGTATTCAAGTTAAATCAGAATTTTTTATTCCTTACATTTCAAATTGTTTATATATATATAAAAGAAAATTTTTGATACACAGTCCGTATAGTTTACACGTGCTTGTCAAATTTAGGAATTAGAGGTTTAGTTAAGAGTTTACTGTTTTGGGTATAAGTTGTATGTTTAGAGTCTATAGTTTAGGTTTAGGGTTTTAAGTTTTAAATGTTAACTCCTTACACAGTGTAAAACTCTTTAAGTTTTATATGAGTTAGGATCAACTTACACAGTGTAAAACTCTTTAAGTTTTACATGTTTTTTGGATCGTTTGATGGGGAAAATGGATGGCTTAGATTAACTCCTTACTCCTTTTTTCCCAAGTGATAATCTTCACATATTTACTGTTAATCTCATCCATCCGTTTCACTCATCCAACGGTCCAAAAAATATGTAAAACTTAAAGAATTTTACACTGTGTAAACGGATCATATATATATATATATATATATAAAGAGAGAGAGAGAGTTAGGATCAACTTACACAATGTAAAACTCTTTAAGTTTTACACGTTTTCTGGATCGTTAGATGGGGAAAGGATGACTCAGATTAACTTCTTACTCTTTTTTTCCAAATGATAATCTTCACATATTTACTGTTAATCTCTTCCATTCGTTTCACTCATCCAACGGTCCAAAAAACGTGTAAAACTTAAAGAGTTTTACACTGTGTAAACATATCATATCTCATATATATATATATAGTGTAAAACTTGAAATCTCATATGGATTAAGATCAATTTATATTGTGTAAAGCGCAATTACTTTTACACTTTTTTTGAAGCGTTGGATGAGGATAATAAATGACTAAGATTTTTTTTCACGTGATAATTTCACATTTTCTACTGTTAATCTTATTCATCCATTTAACTTCATCCAACGGTCTAAAAATGTGTAAAACTTTCTAATATTAAATAGTATAAGACGATCATATCTCTTTTTATATTCTTTATAAAACATAACCAAATATAAGAAGATGGGTGAGAAAAGAATGAAACTTTGTTATTGAAAACTTTTGTGTGTCTTGGTATGCCATGTTGTTTCATTCCAAGTAGGGGTGGAAATTAGGTGGGAAATATTTGAAATTTGTGAGGATCTAAACCGACGAGATGGGGAATAATAAAAAATTTCACCCACGGGGATAGAGACGGGGAAGTTTTATCATCAAAGCTCAAATGTGGATGGGGACGAAAATTGTTATATCTGAACCGTGAGGATAATCGAACCATAACCGTATAAATAACTGTGAGGATCTCCAAAAAAAATATCCACAAATATCCCTGATATTTTACAAAATATATAAAATTAACTCTCATTTACCTATATATAGACCTATCTTATTACCAATATATTTGTGTCTTTTGTTTAAACCTTATTAAGTTTGGGTGACCTCTCTAGTAATTTACCATTTTTTGTTAATTATATAATCTATTTATCTATCTATTTTTGTCGTTCATTTTACACAAAAACCTTGTTCCCCTTCAACCATATGTTTAAGTGTATTGAGTATATGACATGTAAATTTTAAATCGACCATATATTTTCGTTAGTAAAATAGTAAATTTTGTTTAACTTTTGGGATGAGGATTCTCTGAAAACCGTGGGGATCTGATGGGTATAGGGATGAAAAAATTACCAAAACATATAACGGGGTTACCCAAAACAGTACTCGCAAATATTGGGACGGAATGAAAAATATAAAATCATCTTCGAACCGATCGATTCCCACCCCTAATTCCAAGTGAAGTTTGAGTCCTATTATAAGAATTCTCATCTCCTTCGTATTAGGACAACCTTTCACTTATAACTTCAAGGGTTTCTAATTTATCTTCTTTTTTATAGGGATTTGAAGCAAATGCAAGACCAACTCAATCACGGGATGGAAGACCAGTTTTGTTCTATACTCCAAGAAAGAATAGTGGCTCTTCTTAGACTTATGTATATGTATAATATAAAATTTAAAGAGGAATTAGAATCATATTCCCTACATGTCAAATTCTTAATGTAAGTTGTGCTTGATGTGCTTTCATCACTAAAAGGATCTCTATATGTGTGTAATGTTTGTTCTTTTAACACCATCAATAAACTTTTTATTTAATAATTAAAACTAAACAAATGTTATGTGTATATTTTAATAGTTTCATGGTGATTATAAGGCAATATATGTTCGGATGAGTCTAGCACGGGCGATGCACACCGCTTAACACAGCTAATATTTTTATGACTTTTTAAAAATTATTAAATATCTCAAAGGCTTGACATGCAATTAATCATATTTCAAAATAAAATTAGAAGAAATTATTTCATGAACCATTATCACAATCTCATTTTATTTTAAAATATGATTAATTGCATGTCGAGTCTTTGATATTTTTAATAATTATTTAAAAGTTATTAAAAAACTGATGGTGTTCAGCGGTGTATTGCTCAGTGGTGTGCATCGCCTGTTCTAGAATTTTCCTATATATGTTCATGCTTTTTTTAACCCTTGGTAAGACATATTTTGCAACAAAGCTACTCAAACTCGAGTCTCTTATAATAAACATCTTTCTCTTTTTTAATGGAATCACCCGTTGGATCTAATATTAAGTGTATTTTTTATTTAAAATTACATTTAAAAATTTACATTGTTAGAATATTAACATTGCTAGCTAGAGTGGCTGACGTGGTTGATAGATCAATAGTAACAAGTTATAGAACTAATAAAGGGTATTAAATTACTTGCCAAATTTTAGGTATGCATACTGCTAAATGGAAGGTAAGTAATGAATCAAAGTCAATATTTAGCATTGCACAATCATTAAGGGGGAGAAATTATATCATAGGCCCGGTTTGCTATATCATTCATGGTCTCAATCAATAAAAAATATCTATTTCATTAATTTTTTTCATGTCATTTTTTTACCAAATGAATCTTCACTAATATTTACTATAAATTAAATTAAAAACATCAATTTCATTAATTTTTTCCACGTCAGCTCACGTCAACCATGGATTATTTCTTAGATTTTTTATGATTAATAATAAGTTGTGGTAATAAAAATAGAAAGAGATTGATGCCTAACTTAAAATTTTAATTCTAACGGTGCGTTTGGTTTTTGAAAAAAGAGGCTATTTTTATGTTTATTTTCTTGAAAAAATTGAAAACGTTGATGAAAACGTGTTTGGTTGTAAAGTTAGAAAATGAAAACAAAAATGAGTGAAAATTTGAAAGCATTAAAAATGTGTTTTCACTATTTTTATTAAAAATGTTTTAGAAAAATAGAAAACATGAAAACAAAGAATTTTAAAAATTTTAAGTTTATTTAATCCGAGATCAAATCCTTATAATGCCAATTTTGTTACATCTTTTTAATACTTTTTTAATCTTTAAATATCAATTTCTTTTAGTTTTCAAATATAAACTCTCCACTTTTATATCTAGTTAATCATTTAAATTATTTTTCTCCTCTTCTTATTTACCAAGTAAATAATTAAACCCCTTTATTTCTCTTTTTTATTATTACTATTTGTAAATATGAGTATTCATTTTTACTTATTTAAGATTTTTTTGTGTGATAGTTTTATTGTATTTTAATTTTAATATTGGTGTATTCGTTTTATAGGCATGTGGATATCCAAACATACCAAGATTTTAAGTATCATTTCGTGGACAAAGATACCATACACACTTTATAGGTAGGCGAAATGTGATTGAGCGAAGTATTATTGAGGGAAAAAAATTTATTTAATATGAGAAATTCTTTTGTTCGAAATGTGATTGAGCGAAGTATTGGTGTGTCAATTTTTTTTTGCTATATTGAGAGATAAACTCAATTATACTCTTAGAAAACAACATTGTATACCGAAAGCATGTTGTACTGTGCATAATTTTATTAGGTTTGAAGCTGAAAAGGATGAATTGTTTGAAGAAGGTGAAAGAGAAAATGAACAAGAACTTGATGACACGGACGCAACTTTTTCTGGTTAGAACAAGGAACACGTCACACTTGATATGTCACAAACTGCTGAGATGACTCAAGTTAGAGATGAAATTGTAACATCATTATGGATTAATTATAGGCAGAATTGAAAATCCAAAAACTAGTCATTAGAAACACAGTTTTTATTATTCTTATTAAGAATAAAAATTATTTTTATTGATTTTAAATTTGTTATCTATTTAATTTATTATATTTTTAATATTTAAATATTCACCTAATTTTTTTTTATTTTAATTTAATTATGTGATAATTACTTGTTCATTTTCCTTTTGAAAAACTAGATACTAAACATATTTTCACTATTTTTATTTTTAAAAGCAAGATTTTATTTATATTTTTTTGAAACATAAAAGATGGATTTTTATTATCGACCAGCATAGCCATGTGCCTCGTTAAAAAACCTCCCTAAACTTAATTGGAGAAAAAAGAGTGCGACATGACTATGCGAACTTACATTGGATTTGTACAACATACACCTTACCACAACAAGATTGCTATAGAAATTCCACTAAACCGAGGTGAATCTGATAATGGTCATCTCTACACTTGATAAACCACCCTTAAACCAGCTATGAATGAACCACTACAGAACCTGTTAACCGCCACTAGGAACAAACAAAACTGAAGAAATTAAAACTCCAATCAGAAGCTGCTGCTGAAACCTGATTTCGAAACAAAATCAAAAACATATGAATCACGGCGACTGGGATCAACACCAGGGCCAAACTCGTGACCCCTCAAACCTTTGCACACTCAAGGTAGTTTTGGTTTCTGACGATACCTTTCTTGGCTAAATGATCAGCAAGGGAATTAGCGTCTCTAGGAACATAACTAATACGCCAATTAAAGCTGCAGCCAACATCCAAACACGACGAGATAAATGTCTTGAAGATTATTGGCGCATATATTGGATTATGCAACCAATCAACCACCAATTTGCAATCACATTCAATGATTAGAAAAGCACTATTATACCAGCAAGAACTTTTGAACCCAAGGCTTCTTTTACAGCTAGAAACTTGACAGATGTTGCATCCATGCTGCCCACGTGATTGGAAAAAATTATGAGAGATTTCGAATTTTCATCGCGCAAACACCCTCCTATCCCTGCATCCCCAAAGCTGCCGACAACTGCCCTGTCTGTGTTGAATTTTAACTCTCTTTTGCGCGGAGGAACCCATGTGCATGGTGCTGAGCAAGTGCTGGCTGGGAGCAATTTAATCGAAGCGAACCGAGACGGCCAACAAATGAGATCGTTAAGAGAACGGACAGCAGACTGCCATCTGGCTTTACACCACCAGCCTAGCCCAGGGCCGTCTTGAATATTTTTCGGGGCCCTGAGCGAAAACTCAAAAATAAGTCTCTATAAAATAAAAATAAATTTCATCTATTTTAACTATTAATTTAAAATTTCATTAATTAATCGTAATAACACACTTAAACTTTTTTTTACTAATTCTAGTGTGAGACAATTATTCATAATATTTTTTTAATATTCAATTAATAGAGATTAAATACAAATAAAATATTTTAAAATTTAAAATTTTTTAAACATAAATTATATTTCCGTTTATTTATTTTTTCAAGAGAAATTGAATTAAAATTTTTCCACTGTTTGAATTGATTCTTTACCAGCTAATGGTAGAAGCTGTAGAAAGTAAAAACGGTAAGAGCATGAGTGATGGAGTAGTTAAACAAAGTGGGCCCCATATAATTTCAAATGGTCTAAAACAAACACATTTAATTTAGACAATTTAGGTGAAAACAAAAGACAAAGTAAATTTTATGCCACTTTATGAGGCCCGGTAAAAGTGGGGGCCCTGAGCATGCGCTCAGCCTGCTCCTGCTATGAGCCTGGCCTGACCTAGCCTTTGGATGTCTAAGTCGAAAATCTGACACGTATCTAACTTGTAAGCTTTGAAAACCACTTCATTTCTAAAATGCCAAATAGTTCAAAAAAAAAAAACTAAATGCACTTAAGTTCCAAACCTGGGAATTGAAACCTGGAGGAGTAGAAAATGACCATAAGAGAATGAAATCTCGCACCGAATAAGGAAAAACGAGATGAGTTCTCCATAATTCACACCATTTCTGCCACACCATCCAAGAAACCTTGCAATGGCAGAGTAAATGAAAAACAGTTTCGGGTTCAGACAAGCATAAAGGACAAAGAACAGATTGCACATTTAAAACCTTCCTTTTTGCAAGCTCAACGTTTGTAGGGATACGCCCGTGTGTTGCTTTCCACACGAAAGCAAGCACATTAGGAGGGGCATTGTTACTCCAAATGATCTTCCAAGTGGAATCTATAGAAGAGTTCGCTGGAATAATCGATTTGCATTATGAATTAATGGAGAATGTACCTGCAGAATTTGCATTCCAACGGATGTTATCAGGAATATCTAGCCTAACACGGACTGAAGAAAGCCTCCCCATAAAGAAGGACCGGGCTGCAAATTCTCAGCTAAGCAACCTTCTTCTCAATTCAACCTTCCAACGCCAAAGGCCATTAACGAACGAACCAAAATCAACAATTTTACCTGATTTGTTTGATGCAAGTGCGAAGATACGGGGATGAAGAACTTTCAGAGGAACATGATCTATCCAAGCATCAGAACAAAACTAGATGCGCTTTCCGTCACCAACCAAAAAAGAGATATTTTTAAAAAAACTATTGTCAGGCCTCGACAAAATGTTCGTAATATTTCTCCAAACTAAGGACTTGTTCCTAGGCTTAAGATTTGCTGGTAGGATAAAGGTTTGATCGTTTTCATATATTGCGGCTATGATCTTGTGCCATTGGCAGTTTAGTTCTGAACCATACCTCCAGAGCCACTTGCATAACAGCGCTTGATTTTTAGTTTTAAAATCTAAAAATTCGAGCCCACCAAACTCTTTAGACTGACACACATTGTCCCAATTAAGCCAGTGTATCGCTCGGTGATCAAGAGACCCCCACAGAAACTTTGAGATGATTTTGGATAGATGAGAGCAAACCAAAGCAGGCATAGGAAATAAAGATAAATAGTAGTCCGAGAGATTAGTTAAAACCGACCTGACGAGTGTGATGCGACCCCCGAAAGAGAGCATTTTGGCTTTCCAACCGGCCAATTTGGCTAGAATTTTATCCACTATCGGTTTCTAAATTTTTGGACTATTTTTGGAATGCCCCAGCGGTAGGCCAAGATACTGGCAAGGTAACGAATCATTTTTGCAGTGAAATAAAGAAGCCCAATAAGAAACAACCTTTTCATATTAACGAAACGTATTTTCCATTTTTTAAAAAACTTGAAAATGAAAATAGAAAACATTTTTTAGAACTAAACGGGCCAGAAAATTAGAGTTGAGCGAGCTACAAATGAGAGTTATGGGATCCGATAACCAATCAAAGTATAGATTCAAACTCAAAAGTGATTCCATAACCATCTAACTCGTAATCTTGCACTCTTTTCCCTTCTCCTGTTCGAAAATGGGTCTTTCCCGTTACCGATCATGAAGAGATTTTTAACGAGATTTGATTTTTTTGTCAAAAATTAAAAATTAACGTGCAATTGACCATCCTTTAGGGCATCTAGTTGCCATTCATAGTTTTTATTTTGATTAATTCAATTCAATTACTTTCGATGCCATGTCTTTAATTCATGGATGATTACGCATATGATTAACTAAATTGTAACTAACAGAGACGGAACTAGAAAATCGAAAGGTACAATTTACAATTATCCTATAATTTTTTTTAAAATTTATATATAGTGAGTTGGGGGTGCAACCCCACTCATCAAATACCTCCGTCCCTAGTAATTAAGTTGATAATGATAAGCTAACAAGTAATTTCGACATAAAAATGGACTATTTTCTTGGATTTGATTCTTGAAATGTTCCTCTTTGAATGTATTTCTTTGTTGAATTATTATTTGACGACAAAGTACGAACTCCTAGTTTGTGAGTATGTGAGGCAATTTTAGAACAATTTTAATTGAAATATATTTGAGTTTAAAATAACACGCGAAGCTCTTAGGAAAAATAAATTAAAACATACAAAATTCTATGTTTGTAAAAATAAATAAATGAAAACTAAAATAAAATTTGCAAATAGATGGTAACATGTGTCATCAAATGATTGGTCAATTAAAAATTGATATAAATTGATAGAACGTACATGTGTAATAATACAAATTTATCTACTTACCACACCATCACTTCCGTCAAAAGATAACAGTGAGTGCCTTGATTAAAATTATGTTTATAGGTTAGTGGTCTAATTGAAAAAATTTATAATTCAGTGATCAAAATAGAACCATATCTATACTAGGATGGCCATAGGTGTAGATTACCCTATTTAATATCACAATTTAGGGATATATACAATATTAAAACAAGGATGATATTTAAATTTTATATCAAATCCGGCTGGAAGCTTTGCATAAATATTTTTTTTTATTTTCACAAGTATGACACAGTTAAGTTTATTTGCAAAAATATTGTAATTACTACTAGGGCCGGTAATTACCCATGGATGGTGGCTCACTCGACTCACCCAATCAAACTAAATGGACGAAAACTCGATAAAACGTGAGTTTAATCCGTTCGAAGTGGGTTTTGTTGTATGTAAGATTATTGGGAAATGAGAATTTTGTTTATGTAGGTTCTGTTGTATGTAAGATTATTTAGAAATTTAGAACTTTAATAATAGTTGACTTTAATATATTAAATATTAAATATTTTTAGTAAGATTTTACATGTATTTTTAACTATAATTTTCTAATAATAGAACTCATTTATGATCCGATCCACCCGCCTCATCCGCGGTTGATGGGTGGGGCGAATTTGAGTCAATGATCAAGCGGGTGGTGGGTGGGTTGGGTGACGATTTGGGGTACCGATGATGGGGTGGGTGAAGCTCCAACCCACCTAACTCCGACCCGTTGCCAGCCCTAATTGCTACAGTGTTTTTGAAGTCAGTTGGAGCTGGATCCGACTTTGAACAATAAACTACTTTTTTATTAAAATAATCGAAGTCGGATTGTAAGTATACCAACCACCTTTGTATAGTGTTTTACACTGAAGTCAGATTGTAAGCAAAGGCGGACCTACCATAGTGCATGGTAGGTCCTTTGACCTAACATTATTTTTTTGGTCACCGAATTATTTTTTTATTATAAAATCTCACTAAAATTACGCTTTTTTAATTTTAGTTAATAACATTACTTTTTCCTGTTTTGGTCACCAACATATTGCTTCTTCTCTTTTTTTCCACCGAGATATTATTTTTATCGTTAGTCTTTTAACGACGAGTAACCAAAACTAAAAAAAACGTAATGCTAGTGACAATTTTGCAAAAAAAATAATAACTTGGTGACCAAAATAAAATATTTTCTAATGAAAATGGTTGTAATAAAATCGAATTAAAAGTTTATTGATTGTAATGAAAGTTTTTAGATTCCAGTGATCAAAATGAAAAAGTTCTAAAAGTTTAGTCACTACTAGTGTAATTTACCCTAAAAATATTAAGCATTTTTTAAAATGAAAATCAACCCTTAAATTTTATTATTATTTTTGTTTTGAGCTCTAATCTATTTTTGTCAAAACAAATATCTAAACTTACATTTTATAACTATTTTAAGTATATTTATTGGTTTAGTTAAAAAATCTTAGTTAGAAACTTTGATACTTATGTCAAATAATTTAACTAAAATTTTGATTTAAATTTTTAAAAAATTAAAATTTAAAACTAGTAAAATATTTTTAGCTCTCAAATAAGCACGTTTACCTAAAAAACATTTGTTTCTAATAGTGTAACTTTTTTCATTTGAAAAAAAAAACTCTTTTTGCTCATACCATTTTGAAACTTAAATCCATCTTCAATTTTTTTGTTTCTGACATATTGTAATTGATTGGAGTTTTTGAAACGTAAAACTATTTTGATTTCGTAATCTTTTTGAAAAATCTTAGAACTACAAACCAATTTTGAAATATAAAATCCATATTTTCTTGTACAACAATTGTCACTATCAATACTTAATTTTACTCGAGTAAGTTTTCTATTCTCTAAAACACAATTACACCAATGTAAAATGGTTATAATCTTTCGAATATATTTATAGGGTATAGCATGCTTCTTCAATGTCAATATGCCTATGACTATAAATTATGTTTGTTTGCATAATAATTATCCCTTGTCAATATAATATTACACTTATGTAAATTGATTCTATATTACTATACTAGTCGGTAAACTACTAAATTTAAATTCCTAAATCCGCCCCTGATTATAAGTACAGGCAGGAGATGGGCGGGCTGATAGGATGGTTTTCTTGACTGACTCACACCAACCATCTCCATCAAACATTGAGAGAAAAGTCACGGCCTTGGTGTAAGTGACCTCCTCGTAGGCCTATACTTTTTAATGAAAATAGGTAAGTAGGCATGGTAGGTTATTTTATTAAGGCAGGGTAGGATGCGACCTACCCACCATCAAAGAATCCCTGGAAGTTTGTGTTTGCAGGTTACTTAGTGCCACCTTTATCAAGCGCTTGATTAGTCACAACGATCGAGTATCTGTCGTTTCAAGGAGAAATATGGGGAATACATGACTCTACTCTAAGGCCATTGGTGTATCCCTCGTGCCAGTCAGCATGTCGATGTCCTTGAAACTAAGGCAGGGTAGGATAATGTATTTTATTGACTCTACAACAAGCGCTCCCGGGGAAAGAGTAGGCAGGGTATGATGGTTTTCTTGACTGGCTCACACCAAGCACTCCGTTGAGTGGAGTAGGCAGGGTGGATTATTGAATGGCTATAGTTGATGTTGTGTGCATTATTGAATTGTTATATTTGATGTTGTGTGGATTATTGGATGGTTATAGTTAATGTTGCGTGGTTTCGCATAACAAGTGCTTGGTTGATCTAATATACACCGATATAAGTCTGCTCCTGACACAATGGTCGTTGGTTGTTTTCTCAGGATATAACGACACTAGCGAATAACAAGAATATCAAGAGAGAAAGACAGTGTTGAAAGGGATTCTAGAAGGGTGCAGGGCGATCCTGAAAGAAATTCTGAAAGGTTGGAAGAACTGGAGCTACAGTAGCAGCCTTAAGGAACCAGATGGCTCCTAGACGGATTAGAGAACTTGAGGAAGCACAACATGAATTGTCTAATGCTACAGGGGAGCTCAGTGATGAAGCCCGAGATGTGATCACTACAGTGAGGCTTGGGCTTGAGGACCTCAAGGCTCAATTCAATCTTTTCCAGTTGGCTATGGGAAATGCGGCTACAAATGGTAGAGGCCACATGCCTAAGGTTCCTGAGCCTCAACGGTTCGAGGGGTATCGTGATGCTAAGGCCTTGGAGAATTTCTTGTTTGATATGGAACAACACTTCCGGGCAACACACACCACGTCCGAGGAGGACATGGTCTCGATGGCTTCCATGTATCTTGCAGGAGATGCCAAGTTGTGGTGGAGGTCCAAGTTTGATGGAGATGGTTGCTCCATCAAGACTTGTGATGAGCTGAAGAAGGTACTAAATAACTGTTTCTTCCTTGAGCATGTCAGGTATAATGCCAAACGCAAACTAAGACAATTATCGCATACAGGGGCAATGCGTGAGTATGTTAGGGACTTTGTTACTCTAATGTTGGACATCAAGGAAATGTCAGAGGATGAAAAGATGTTCTATTTCCTAGAAAGGCTAAAAACCTGGGCAATGTCCGAGATTCAGAGACAAAGACCTCAAAATGTGGCTGAGGCCATGGTTGTTGTCGAACGTCTTAGCGATTATGGTGATGGGTCTACGAAGCGTAAGGCTCCGGTCATAGATAACAATGGTGTCAATCAGGTATTCGGTAGCGGGAATGGAAACAATGTAGGGTACAATAATGGAAGTGTTGTTGGGATGGATGAAGGGAATCATAAGAAAGTGGCAAGAAGCGGTCAGTTTCCAAGTTGAGTAAGCGATAAAGGATGGTTCAATAGAGACTTCCCGCAGGTTGGGGCAAGTCCTAGCTTAGGACCAAACAACGAGCCACAACAACCGAGTATCCGTTGTTTCATTTGCCAGGGTCCTCATCGTAAGGCCGAATGTCCACATAGGAGTAATCTCAATGCATTGGCAATTTCCACACCATAAGTGAATAAAGAGAGTCTATGTACGGAAAACAATGAGGAAAGTCTAGCTAGGATGGGTTCTATTCGGTTTTTGTATGTACTTCGGTCGGAGCAGGAAAAGGATAGGTCAGGACCTGAGAGGGGCTTAATGTATGTGGATATAGCTTTGAATGGGAAACCCACTAAAACTTTGGTGGACACAAGAGCAACCGATTCCTTCACTACTGCGGCAGAAGGTGAGAGGTGCAACTTGAAAGTTACGGAGAGCGTGGGACGAATCAAATCTGTGAATTCTGCGGCTGCAGCTATATGTGGCACTTCAAAGAATGTGAAGATGAAGATTAGGATTTGGGAAGGGAAGATTAACTTTACGGTGGCTCCCATGGATGATTTCGATATAGTCTTGGGTTTGGATTTCATGATATCGGCTAATGCGATCCCCGTTCCTTCTGCAAGATGTTTCAAGGAGAGCGGCAAGGAGTTGTAGGAGCTATGATACTTTCGAGGGGAGCCAGGAAGTCGTTGTCAACGATCTAGTTCGGAAATGATACATGAAGAAATGCTTTATTGCACGAGATTGAAGGTGGCATCGTCGACGAGGACCTTGACAAGTCTAGTGGGGGAGAATGTTGTGGCCATCCCTTGGATAGGACCACAACCGGGTAGACTCGCCATGGTCAGTCATGTATAGGGCCTCATGGCTGGGTAGATGTTAAGTGTCCTCATTTCGGTCATTCTAATGTTTTAAGAAAAAAGTATTTTCTTTTGAAGTATTGTGTTAATTAGGAAAAGTGTCCTCGTTTCAAGCGTTTTATAGTTTACTCGAGGCATTTCTATAAAGTTGTTTTCGCATATATATAGGGGGTGGACAGTCTGCGGGAGTTAGACTGGCCCACTGGTTGTCCTACACAACATCGAGGCGGCCCCTACCGCTCGAGTCGATGGTGTGAGTCTTCTTTTTGTAACTCGATACTCTTTTTCTCCGTCTTAATAAAATAAACTATTTTCTTTTGCACGGAGAAGTAGGGGGTCGACCGTGTGCATCCGCTATGCCCCACGGTTTTGACGCCCTTGCCTGAAGTATCTTATTGTAGTGCGAGACTAATGTGTTTCTTGCTTAATTTAAGCAGATTTACCGAGAGGAAAGGCTGACTTGATCGAGAGAAGTCTTGTTTAAGTGTCGCACGACTTAGTGACAGAGTGATCCGATAACAAGACTCTTCTTGATCAAGTCAGCCTTAGTTCTCGGATCACTAGGTCACTATGCCGTGCAGCACTTGAACAAGACTCATTTCGATCAAATCAACATTTTCTCTCGGTAAATCTGCTCAAATTAAGCAAGCAACACATTAGTCTCGCGCTACAATAAGATCCTTCAGGCGAGGGGGTCAAAATCGTGGGGCATAGCGGATGCACACGGTCGACCCCCTGCTTCTCCGTGCAAAAGAAAATAGTTTATTTTATTAAGACGAAGAAAAAGAGTATCGAGTTACAAAAAGAAGACTCACCCACACCATCGACTCAGGCGGTAAGGACAGCCTCGATAGTGTGTAGGATAACTAGTGGGCCAGTCCAACTCCTGCTGACTATCCACCCCTACATATATGCAAAAACAACTTTATAGAAATGCCCCGAGTAAACGTTAAAACGCTTGAAACGATGACACTTTTCCTAATTAAGACAATACTTCAAAAGAAACATTTTTCCCTAAAACATTAGAATGATTAAAATGAGGACACTTAACATCTACCCAGCCATGAGGCCCTATACATGACTGGCCATGGCGAGTCTACCCATCTCCATCAAACTTGGACCTCCCACACAACTTGGCATCTCCTGCAAGATACATGGAAGCCATCAAAACCATTTCCTTCTCGGACGTGGTGTGTGTTGCCCGGAAGTATTGTTCCATATCAAACAAGAAATTCTCCAAGGCCTTAGCATCACGATACCCCTCGAACCGTTGAGGCTCAAGAACATTAGGCATGTAGCCTCTACCATTTGTACCCGCATTTCCCATAGCTAACTGGAAAAGATTAAATTGAGCCTTGAGGACCTCAAGCCCAAGCCTCACTGTAGTGATCGCATCTTGGGCTTCATCACTGAGCTCCCCTATAGCATCAGACAATTCCTGTTGTGATTCTTCAAGTTCTCTAATCCGTCTAGGAGCCATCTGGTTCCTTAAGGCTGCTACTGCGACCTCCAGCTCTTCCAACCTTTCAGAATTCCTTTCAGCATCGTCCTGCACCCTTCTAGAATCCCTTTCAACACTGTCTTGCTCTCTCGACATTCTTGTTATTCGCTAGTGTCGTTGTATCTTGAGAAAACAACCAACGACCATTATGTCAGGAGCATACTTATATCAGTGTATATTAGATCAACCAAGCACTTGTTATGTAAAACCACGCAACATTAACTATAACCATCCAATAATCCACACAACATCAAATATAACAATTCAATAATGTACACAACATTAAATATAATCATTCAATAATGCACACAGCATCAACTATAACCATTTAATAATCCACCCTGCTTACTCCACTCAACGGAGTGCTTGGTGTTGGTCAGTCAAGAAAACCATCCTACCCTATCTACTCTTTCCTCGGGAGCGCTTGGTATAGAGTCAGCAAAATACATTATCCTACCCTGCCGAAAGTATAACATGGCATCGTTATATCCCTCGGGCGCTAAAGGACGGTTCAATAGTTTTTAATGAAAAAATAGGCTGCACAGTGAAGTCAAATTATATTCTCACCAACTTTATTTTCACGGTAGCAAATGCTATAAATTTAAAAATAAAAACAAAATGCCAAAGTTTTGAAAATAAAATTTTCCCCAATTTCCCCAATCTAGCTTATCTAAAAACTAAATACACGTAAATTTAACCTTTTTATTTAATTTAAAACACTGTTTAAAAAAATTTAGTTTGAAGGTAAAAAAATAATGTTAAACGAGGGACTAATTAATTAATAAAGTACACCGTAATCAAACTACTTTTAACCGACCATCATAAAAACATGTACAATTTAAAAACAAAAAAAAAAGTTAATTACAAATAGTTGATAGTAGATTGATAGCACATTAAGTTGATTTGGCTAACGAATTGTACTAAGTGATTGCAAAAATTAACATATAACTATTTTATTATTTAAACAAGAAAAATGACATATAAAGACATGATTAATTCAATATTTGTATAAATAATTTATTATTAATAATTTATATCTGTTAATATTAATTAGATTATTAAAAATATTTTTTAAATATAACATTACTAAACATATTTGAAAATTTTATATATTAATTTATTATTTATATAATTATTTTTAATATAATTTAATTAATTATTATAATTAAATACAAATATGAATGTGTGAGAATGAAAAAAAAAATATTAATTCACAAATACCACAATATTAATACGTGAAGATGAAGAATTATAATTGAAAATGGTAAATTTAAGTTATATAAAGTTTTTTTTATAATTGTTAAGAGTGAAAAGGTCTTTATAACTCTTATATTAAAACCTCTAGCAGCATTTTCAAAATAAAAAGTTTTACCCCCAATCTACTATTCTAATCCAATATTCATCAAACATCCAAATTAATTAATTTGACCGGTCAAACCTCTAATATTAACTCAAACTACTATTTACCAAACAAAGCCTATGCTCCATATTTATTGATAATAGATAAACTCAAACTATGTATATATTTTTTAGTTCCCTTCAAGTTTCTAGGTTTCGCCCGCTTAAAAAATAATTACAAATTATATTATGTTCCATATTTACCGATAATAGATAAACCCACACTATATTTGTTAACGAAGAAAAAGCAAAGCAATTGGTAAGAAAGTGTTTTTTTATATAACTACACTTCCGATCCCACTTTAGGCTTTCCTTCGACGAGTTCTTCGTGCAACCTGAAGCAATCCCAATATTTATTTGAATATAAATGGTCTGTGCAGCCCATATTTTAAATTTTATGATAATATTTTCTTGCAGTGGAAATGCGAATAAATGGTGTTTCCTATTAGAAAATAATATAATAAAATTGTTAAAAAAAACGCACTTACAAAATCTTCATTTATATTGGTAACTTCTGTTACCAATGTTGAAGGCCTGGATGATCTCTCTTCCTTCTTTCTCTTTTCTGAATCATAAAATCAATCACCTTTCTATAAATAATAGGCCCCTGTTCTTTATTTATAATGCTCACTTTGGCTTCCATTCTTTATTTTTTAAAACACTTTAACACTCAACATTTTATTTTGGATTAAAATGATTCATCCATAGATAAAAAAATGTTAGTCAACTAACGATAAATAACTTAAAATAACAGTAGAAAAATAATTTTATATTTTATATGATTTATAAAATTAGTTTTTTATTGTCCTGTCATTCTGCCAAGTCAGCACATTTGTCTATATGACACTATTATGTCAGCCCGCACTGCCATATAGGTTTGTCATGTCATTTCAAGTCATTTATAATTAGTCGATTAACAATTTTCATCCTAAGAGGGACCATTTTGGCTTACAATTAAACATTAAGGGTTAAAGTGACTATCTAGTCAAATGTTAAATGACATTTTTTGACATTATACCTTTAGAATATTACAAAAGCACATGTAAAGAACAGGCAAGAGTTGCAAAGATAAAATAATAATTATAATAATAAATGTAAAGATGAATTACCTCTGCAATGAATCTTAACATCCTCCGTATTTAATTTTGTCTTAGACTGTTGACTGGGATCGTTTCTCGACTTAGCAACTGTGTCTTTGACACTATTGAGAGCAGAATGCAACAGCAGGAATCAGAAATGAGTCATAAAATCCATAAAAGAGAGGATACATTGAACACACAAGTTTTTATTTGTATATCTATTATAGCTTTAAGGTGAAATATTCATCAAATAAAATTCCTTCACAACATGAAGAAAAGCAAAACAGATGACATGTCAAGGTCAAGCACTCGAATAGTAATCGTGAATTCAATAAAGTAGAAACAAGATTACTAACAAAGGCTACACGCTAGAGAAGTGTTGATTTATATGCCTCGGGGAAATTAAAAACCAAGTTTAACCGAAGGAGAAAAGTAACAAAGTTTTAGGCATTGCTAAACAGCAGTAACAATTGGGAGTCCCTAATAGTTGGATTAATCTACATGATGAAGTATATAAACTTTAAAAAAGGAAATGATATAAGCAATATGCCCAATACTAATGCCACGGAGCAATTAAGGAAAAGCAAGATGCAGGTTATTATAGCCAAAAGTTTTTACGGATCAACTCACCATTGCCGCAAATGCAAGGTGTTTGGCTTATCTGATGGTTGATCTTCCTGTGATGCAAAAAATGGACAGATTAAGACTAACAGAATAAAATCAAAAAGATGAACAATGAAGGATCAGTTAGTGATGTTGCATAAATCATATGCTTGCATGGATGGAAAATCATGTAGGATTTAACAAAAATAAAGTCATCGTAGTTTGTGGATATTATTTTTTGTTGATGCTGCTTATTTTCTGTGTTGCAGGATTATTTTGCCAATAACCTCTTGGTTTGGTGGTTATCAGCCATTTAAGGCAGGCACCATATCCAGGTTCTAAAGCAACACCCCCTGCCTGCCTTCCTCCCAAATCAGCTAATTTGCCATCAATTAATAGTAAGAAAAGAATATAATTAATTTCAGTTCTCTAGTCAGAGGCTAGAGCAAATCTAATTCTGAACCAGACTGACATATTTATGGAACTGGTCACTGGACACAGAACCAATTCTTCTACATCTTGAAAACACAAAGATATGCTCAAGTCAACAGTTTGAAGCTCAAAAAAAGAAAAAACAGTCTGGCTTTCACAGTTACATACCGTCTCCGTCAAGGAACAGTTACATATGTGAATAAGCAGTATTTGAGCAGAGAGGCAATTCTTACTCTGATTTTCTTAATTTTTATTTACAGAAAACTTGGCCTTTATAAAGGCCTATGTACAAGTGTTTTACCTTAGCTAGGCTTTCTCTAAATCTTTATCTTTATCTACACTTTAGGATAAGAGTTAGGCTAGAGATAAAACATCTAAGAGATAAGATATACAAAAGATAATTTATCTATTTTAAACACCTCCAATCTACACTCCCCCTCAAGCTGGAGAGTATATATTGTAGAGTCTCAGCTTGGATGTAAACTTATCAAAAGTCTCTCTAGGTAGTGCTTTAGTAAGAATATCTGCCAGCTGGTTCTTTGTAGGGATAAAATGCAATTTAACTTGTCCACCATTGACCTTCTCGGCAATAAAATGTCGATCAATTTCCACATGCTTAGTTCTATCATGTTGGACTGGATTTCTTGCAATGCTGATAGCTGATTGGCTATCACTTTGCAATTCGAATTCTTCAAACTGCTTTAGCCCCAATTCTGCCAGCAACCTTTGCAGCCATATTCCTTCACAGATTCCCAAAGCCATAGCTCTATATTCAGCCTCTGCACTGCTTCTAGCCACTACTGGTTGCTTCTTGCTCCTCCATGTCACTAGATTTCCCCACACAAATGAACAATAGCCACTAGTAGACCTCCTGTCAGTTAATTCACCAGCCCAACTAGAATCTGTAAATAATTTTACTGACCTGTCTTCACTTTTCTTGAAGATTAGACCATGTCCAGGAGTCATCTTCAAATATCTCAGTATTCTGGTAACAGCCTCAAGGTGTTCCTCCCTAGGATCACTCATGTGTTGGCTCACAATACTTACTGAGTATGCTATGTCTGGTCGAGTGTGGGATAAATAAATAAGCTTCCCAACAAGTCTTTGGTACTGATCTTTGTTAACAGGGCTGCCTATTTCTTCTCTTCTCAATTTTAAATTAACTTCCATTGGTGTTTCGGCTGGTTTGCATCCTAACATCCCTGTTTCTGAAAGTAAATCAAGAATATACTTTCTCTGATTTATGACAATACCTGCTTTAGACCGTGCTACTTCCATCCCCAAGAAATATCTAAGGCTGCCCAACTCCTTAGTTTCGAATTCTGTTGATAATATTTTCTTCAAATTTTGTATTTCAACAACATCATCACCTGTAATAATAATATCATCAACATAAACGATTAAAATTGACTTTTTACCTAAGGTTGTCTTCACAAACAGTGTATGATCAGCCTGACACTGTTTATAGCCAATTTTTAACATAGCCTTGGTAAACCTTTCAAACCAAGCCCTAGGGGATTGCTTCAAGCCATACAATGATTTCTCCAACTTGCACACTGTTTTACCATCTTTTTCTTGTTGCATTCCTGGAGGAATTTTCATGTAAACTTCCTCTTCTAGACTTCCATTTAAGAAAGCATTCTTGATGTCTAGTTGGTGAAGTTCCCAATCCTTATTAACAGCTAAGGATAATAACACTCTTATCGTGTTTAACTTGGCTACTGGGGCAAACGTTTCTTGGTAGTCTATCCCATAGGATTGTGTAAATCCTTTGGCTACCAACCTTGCCTTAAACCTCTCAACACTACCATCAGAGTTATACTTAACTGTAAAGACCCATTTGCAGCCAACTGGTTTCTTTCCTGGTGGTAAATCTACAAGTGTCCAAGTTTTGTTGTTTTCCAGTGCCCTTATCTCTTCTTCTACTGCCATCTTCCACTTAGGATTTTGTATAGCTTCCTCTACTGTTTTTGGAATAACAATGCTGTCCACATTTGCAGTAAAAGCTTTAAATGAAGCATTTAGATTCCCATATGCTACAAATCTCTGGATAGGATGAGATGTGCATTTTCTTACCCCCTTTCTTTGAGCGATAGGTAAGTCATCAGTATTGACAATAGGAATTTGAGCATTATTCTGATAAGTTTCCATACCTTCCAAGTGTTCCAAGGCTGTAGGACTAAATTCCAGCTCTCGGCAGTCTGCAGGTTGTATGGTGGTCTCTTTAGCAGGCTTCCTTCTTCTTTTGTAAACACTGAGCTCCCTTTGTTCAAGTTGTTCAGGTGGGGTGTTTTTAGGAGTCTTTGGTGTATTAGGAGAGTTCAAACAAGGTAAAACAGCAGGTTCCAAAAATTTTGTTGGTTTTGAAGAATTTACTGGTTCTAAAAAATCTGCAGGTTTTGAAAAAGCTGCTGGTTCTGAAGGTAAAACAGTAGGTAAAGGTAAACAAGGATAAAAATTATCATCAAGCTGAAATTCCCTTAAACTCCCCCCCTGAATTTCGGTTTTGGGATAAAAGGGTTTATGTTCATGAAAAGTAACATCCATCGAGGTGTATGTTTTCTTAGTGATAGGAGAGTAACACTTGTAGCCCTTCTTAGTAGAAGAATACCCTAAAAATATGCACTTAATGGCTCTAGGATCGAGTTTAGTCCTAGAATGAGGATAAATATGAACAAAGACAGTGCACCCAAAAACCTTGACTGGCAGATTTGAAGAAAGTGGCTTAAAATCAGGAAAATAAGAAAGAAAGAAGTTCCTAGGAACTCTAAAATTTAAAGGTCTACTAGGCATTCTGTTTATAAGAAATGTGGCAGTAAGAATGGCTTCCCCCCAATAGAATTTAGGAACATTAGTAGTAAATAACAAAGACCGAGCCACTTCTAATAAATGTCTATTTTTTCTCTCGGCAATTCCATTTTGTTGAGGAGAATCAACACAAGAAGTAATATGAATAATTCCATTTTCTTGAAAATAGGACCCTAGAGTTCGAGTAAAGTATTCACTACCATTATCAGAGTGGAACATACGAATGTGACTATTAAACTGGGTTTCTATAAGATGGTGAAATTTTTTAAAAACTGCCTCAGTTTCAGATTTCTCTTTCATTAAGAAAGTCCAAGTAAGCCTAGTATGGTCATCGATGAAGGTAATAAACCACCTAGAACCGTCTATGTTTTTTACTTTCGAAGGGCCCCAAATGTCACTATGCACAAGGGAAAAAGGAGAGGATGTTTTATGTGTTGATGGAGGGTATGAGGTTTTCTTGTGTTTAGCGAGTGGACAAATGTCACAAGTAAAAATACTGGGATTTTTATTAAGAAACAAAGTTGGAAACATTTTTGCAAGGTAATGAAAATTAGGGTGTCCTAATCTATAATGCCATAACAAAACATTATGGGATGAATCTGAAATAGTAGGAAAACAAGGAATCAGAGATGAACAAGTTGATTGGGCTTGTTTATGCAGAGATTTTTGCCCTTGAAGAATGTATAGGCCACCACACAACCTAGCACTGCCAATCACCGTCCCCGAGTCCATAGCCTGAAATTCACAAACATTCGAAGAAAATTTAGATGTGCATCGTAAATCAGTTGATAATTTACTGACAGAAATAAGATTGCAGGCCAATTTAGGAACATAGAGCACATTTGGCAGTATAAAATTTTCAGAAATCTGAATAGAACCACTCCCTTCAATAGATGATAAGGATCCATCAGCAGTTCTTATATGAGAAGAATATTGCAAGGGCTGAAAAGTCTGGAATAGGGACAGATCACCTGTCATATGGTCCGATGCCCCTGAATCCACAATCCAAGATTGACAAGTACCATTGTCTGCAAAATTAGCAAAAACTGAACTACCTCTTAGGACTGTATTAGCACTAGGCGAGTCACTTTGGGTAGTCATTCGGCTAAGTAGTTTCTGCAAGTCTTCAATTTGCTGATTACTGAAACAAACCCTAGTTGCAGTTGCAGCTACATGAGCAGAATTCTCCTTCTGCTGTCTCACGAATTGATTAGACCCAGAACCAATAACAGGTGTGGAATAAGTTTCAGCCATCTCGCAATATTTGGAAGAATTTTTCTAGGATCTAAAACCTAAACTGATACCATGTGAATAAGCAGTATTTGAGCAGAGAGGCAATTCTTACTCTGATTTTCTTAATTTTTATTTACAGAAAACTTGGCCTTTATAAAGGCCTATGTACAAGTGTTTTACCTTAGCTAGGCTTTCTCTAAATCTTTATCTTTATCTACACTTTAGGATAAGAGTTAGGCTAGAGATAAAACATCTAAGAGATAAGATATACAAAAGATAATTTATCTATTTTAAACACCTCCAATCTACAGTTACATACCGTCTCCGTCAAGGAACAGTCACTTATTGTCCCCCAGCTCTCATTGTCCAAGCATAATATTTCGACTTCCCCACTATCATATGTGATCTGTCAATTGCAAGAAAATAAATCAAATCAAAATAATTAGATTATGTTACTGTTGGCCAAGAAAAGTATGTCATTCTTTTCTTTTGAGTTTCTTTCTTTTTTTTTCTTTTTGCGTGAGGTGGAAGGAAGTTCACTAATGCATGAATATCACATTTTATAGCTCATTAATAAAGTCAACTAGATAAACAAATTCTTCTAGAAAGAAAATATAAGCTCATAATAAACCAAAAAAGAAGAAAAGTATGAACACTCAATTCTAAATCAAAGAAACCACATCTTTTCTTGGAGACATTAGAGACAACCAGAAAAATAACATACAACAAATTGAATAAAACTAAATTTCACACATAGGTCCTAAGCAGCACCTAAAATTTCTATTAGAGAACAAATACCGCCATTGAATAACAATATTTGCAAGCATTTACCTCGTGAGTGTTGTTTTCTGGGTTAAAGTCATCAACAGTGCCCAAATAGAAACTGAAAATAAAGATGAAAATAAAATCAAACTAAAATGCACGTACTTCAAAACTTGCAGTACATATTTACCTTGAGCAAAAGACTTACCGGTTATCAAAGGTAGACCATACTTTGATCCGCTGTCCAATTAATGCCTCATTGCTGGCACCCAGTTCCTGCTTAGTTCAAAAATACTGTTAGTTATTGGCCAGTATATATATAGTTGGTATACTGATAGCAGAAAGCAGAGAAGCTAAAGCTACAATGGTGTCAGTCAGAGAAAGATCTTACTTTTGAACTAAAAGGAATGTTGAACATTACCTTGTGACTATTGGAAGATTCAGCAGTGTTGCTTTTATCAGCACCGACATTTCCCTCCAATGCACTACATCTTTCTACGTTCTGAATTGAAACTTCTGATTCCATATGAGAAGCTTTCTGAGTGAAAGAACTGGAAGAAGAAAAGGGCTCCCCTTTTCCTAAAGCTGATTCAGAACTGTTAGATGCACCATATTCCTGCTCATTAAAATCCTTATTGTGTGATCTAACAGATCCCAGTGCATTTGGAGAAACAGCATGTCTTCGCCTATGTCCCACACTGATATCCTGCCTTGTAGGTTTTTTATGCACTTCAAGTGCCCCACAAGTTGAAAAATCTTCATGCTTATGTGATACCGTGTTAAAAGTATCATTGTCGTGACACTTTCGACCACGTTTGCGAACAGAGTCCACTGGCTGAAACAGAGATGCAATCAGAAAACTCCAATTGAAATACTTGCTTGTGTTTGCGTGAATGAATCCACAGGCACATGGATAGCATTCAGATATAAAATTCATCGGTATATTAATCATGCCAATCATACATCAACAACTTCATACGCACCAGAGAGATTTGAGACTTAAAAATGTGAACGACCCTCTCAGCAAAAGTTTGAGTAAGAAAATTCAAATTAGCCTGCACACAAAACTAAATTAGAATTTTGGCAAAATCTTTTAAATGCAGAAGAGGTAACATGTCATTGTGAACTTGCCTCTTCATTTTCCATAGGATTTATCCTATACAATGATGATGGAAGCAAAATCTTTCCTGGTCTGGGTAAAGAGGAGATGCCTTTCTGATAAAATGAATTTACACCAGAAATTCCAACGTTGGCTAGAAAGTGCAGCCTCTGCATTGTAAGAAATTGCAATATTCAAAAAGCATTGTCGTGTTGAAATGAACTACTTTAGTAACCCAACAAAGATATCTAAAAAAGTCTTACAGGAGTTTTCTGAGCAGGAACAGCATCCTTTGCTCTTTTAACTGCACGAAATATATAATACAAACTGAAAGCAGCATCGTTGACAAGATTCATATCCTCATCAATGTTATTAGAGTTGATTAATGTGTGTAAGAACAAAAGAAGTGGACTGCATAATGGAAAAAAAAAAACTAAAGTCACCAAAATTGGCAAACGCATCCATGTTCAGTTAGAGGGAAACTGAAATTCAAAACTTGGCTTCTGAAAAACATTTACCTGCAAAATTGAGCATATAATGCTTCATCCTGACAACCTTCAGGTGGGAAGCCTTCATCATGCGCAAGCACATGGATCAAGAATACTACCAAGTATACTGGGTGGTCCACAATTGACCCTCCTTGCACCATGGATGTTTGGCGTATTCGAGCTTCTTTACTGTATTCCTTGATAAACTCTACCATATATTTGAATGACTAGAAGGGAAAATCAGCTTGCATGAATTAGTAAAAGGCAAAGATATAGATTATATTTACAAGATATATCAGAAAAAAGAAAAGCGCACATTCTGTGGATCCTTGAAGCCATCAGCAGCAGCCAGAGTAAAAGCGCAAGCATATCTTATAGGTATAACTCGTTCCTTCAACAGCTTGTGTAATTTATCAAGAAATGATATCCTGACCGAAGAAGAAGAATCCTGAAAAATTAAAGCAATAAAAGTAATTAACCAAAAATATAAGGACATAACTGAATAGAAACAATTATTAACAATTCCAAGAAAATTGAAAGCTGAGGCATAAAGGAAGAAACATGAAAACTGAAGGCACATTTTAAACAAAGTACATTTTTATCTTCTATCATTAAACAAAAATATTTAATCAAGAGGCATGTTTTACATGGTTAGCAATAGGAATTCGTGATAAGTTCTTAGACATCAAATTGCTAGATCGTTTAACTTACCTTTCCCATCAAAATCGTGAAGCTAAAAATATCTGGAGAAAAATGTAGGTCCCATCTTCTAGAAAGTTGGAGAACAGATTTTGCAGCAGCCAGTCTTATATAATCCCTGTCACCTGCACTGCATTAGAACATACAGCCAATGCATGAGTAATGAGGAAAGGTTGTCAACATTCTCTGAAACAAAAGAATCACATAAAATCTAGATTTACAGTAAGAGTTTTCTACTCTGAATTTTACCCTTATTCAATATAGACAGCTGCCTGTTCATTTCTACAATTTAAGCTGCTCTTTTAAAAATCACACATCTAGAAGAGGAAAAAAAGAACTTAGAAGATATACCAAAGCAGACAACCTAGGGTTTAGAACTTAAAAAGACTCCATATTGGAGCTTGCACATTATAATTACATGAAAGGGGATGAGCATACAGAATGGCTACCTCCCTTTCTGTAGCCCAATGACCAGTGGATCTCTATATATATAGTATCAAAAACAAAAGCCTAGGAGATAATAATACAAGAAAAACTTTTTTTAGAAGCAGTAGATAAATGCAATTAGCTATGCAGAAATACTATCAAAAGAGCAACCTAGAAGATATTAATACGAAAACCGCTTTTTTTTAAATCAGTGGATAAATGCAAGTAACTTCTTCACTGCTGAAACATACCAAAGATGGCATCAACAGTTGCCTTCGAACTCAAAACCCCAAGAAAGGATGTAAATAAATTAATGTCTTTATCAGTAGATAGTTGATAACTCTGAAATAGTTATTTAGTTATACTTTGAGTTTTAAATTTAATTATTTTAGTCAAGTTTATGTCCTTCATTTTTTTCTGATTGTTTTCATTTTAACTTCGAGCAAAAACTTAAGTGTGGCTTTTATTGTAGGATCAAAAATCAAGTCAAAGAAGTTCGAATGTTCAGTTTACAAAGCTGCAATGAAATGGAGTGCCAAAAAAAGGAACCATGAAAAGTGTTTTTTAGATAAGTAGGAACCATGAAAAGTTAACAAGGACAGTAGCCAAAACAAGAACCGCAGTTCCCCACATGTATCTAAGCATTTTGAGGGCCTCAGCTCAGCAGCATGTGTCAAAGGCAGCAGCGCCCAACGATATCTTTTTCCACAGGGTTTCCAAATTTTAAAATGGGATTCATAAATTCACAAGGCTTTAACCTTTTATTTTTAGGACCACTTAGGGTTATTTTAAGATATATATAAGCAGGTTTAGATTCAAAAAGGGAGAAGCCACAAACAAAGTTGCAAGGATCTAAAGAGAATTTATAGCAATTTGATGACTCAAGCTTGACACCCTTAATTTTCTCTTTTCTACCTCTTTTTTTTTTCTTTTGTAATATTAATGGTGGTAGAACTCCTTTGTGTTGAATTTTTGTTCATGAACTAGATTAGTTTTTTAGAATTACAATGGATCTGAATTTTTTAAATACTAGATTTCTTTTCGATTTTTGTTTAATCTGAACTTCATAAATCTAAATTGATTTGAGCCATCCTTTTAGATTGATTTGGAAATTCTAGGTGAAGCTTGACAAAGATAATCCATAATTAGACAAAAACTAAACAACATAGCACTAAAACATTCAATGAACCTGATGATTAGATTTATTGATAGAATAAACATATATCAATTAATCTTATGAAAACAAGATTTTAATGTGAATTCCCATAGACATTTAGGCAGTTAGGTTAGAAGTATAGGTTTCCGTGCAACTTGAAAGATACTTAGAAATACATTAGAAAGCATACCATGAGATAACATCATTCTGGAGCATCTTCTTCAAAATGTCCAACAATGACTTAATTTGTCTATTGATCTGATACCCTCGATGGGGCAAAAAACTCTTGACAAGCATCTTAAGTCCATAAATCTGCAAAGGATAGTCATCAAACTAAATTAGCCATAAAAACCTTACCAGCCAGTGAAATGAGATCTCCAAACATTAATGAAGTATCCTAAGTTCACCATATCATTGTTGTACTTGTAGCTTTCTTCTCAAAACCTATTAAATTTTATAACAGCACCTGATGCTTAAATTATAAGCCATTGAATCAGAAGTTTCTTATTTCTACAGTCTGTTGGTTCTGAGAGAGAGAGGGAAGGTAACCTAAAAGCCAGATTTATCTAGAAAAAATCTGAATAAGAAACAATAAAAAGAGTTATTAACAAGACCATATCTCAAGATAAAAGTGACTGAGAATTTAAGAGTTTAAGCAGTTAGGCACGGGTGGCAACTTTTTTTTGCCTCTACCATTGCAATATTATAAGTACATTAATAAAGGTTCTGGAATCCATCATTTCTGTTTTAAAAAAATACTTAAAAAATAAAAATTGAATGAATTGTTTAATGATCTCAGCTTGCTAATAATTTGTAAATTGCCTTAACGATAAGAATACATAGTTTGTTCTGCAAGCTGAACCTAACTTGCTCTCAGTCACTTGATGACCGTTTAACTGAACTTCCCTTCAAATTTAGCACTTTTAATCAGTTTATGTCAATGCTGCAGATAGAATTTGATCTTAATTATTAAAACATCAAACTTACTCAAAAGGAAATCAACACAAGTATAACTAATTGACTTACATAGGAAAGCTCCCTATTCCAGCACTTACCTTTAGTTTGCACGTAGTACACCCAGAGCTATTCTCAATGACTGAAGGATCATCCAATGACTTTGCCTTCAGAGATTAAAATCAGCACATAACAATTACCAAAAGCAGATTAGATGCTCCAGCCACTAAATTTTTGAAAAACACTAGGCAAGCACAAATCAGTTACCTGAAAAATCTTTTTGTACACATATTCTGTGATTTTTCGATCATGATCTTCAAACGTAGAAACAGAATATTGGGCAATACAGCCCAACGACTGCAAAACCGTTGCAGTATTCAACCCACGATGTAGAGAATCCACAAGTTCCTGAACATGAACAGAAAATGTTGTCATGATCATCCAAGGGGCCCTGAAGCTAGCACTAATTGATGCTTGAAAATATAGCATTTTTTCTCTTTTATTATAAAATATGCAAAATATGGTTAATTTCTTTTTTCTCAAAAAAATAAGTTATCACCACAGGCAACCCTCTTGAGCCTTGAAAACACGCAAATTACATAACAACTACAAACAAAAATTACAATCAGGCTTCAATTCAAAGTTAGCACTTCTGTTGAATGCATTACTAAAGGACAGATACCAGCCTAACTGAAGACCAGTTCTTAAATTATATTGTCATTTGACTAAAGGACCATACAAAGGTAATTAAAAAGGTGCTACATGACTGAAAATTAGTCACCAAGGTAAAGTGACCAATAATCAAATCAAAAATTGAAATAAAATTTAGCTTCCATTTGAACTTTTCATGAATTATAAGACAACAAAAACATTAAAATTTAAAACTTAACTTCCATCTTGACTTTTAAAGTGTAATGGGATGGGGTATTTGGAGGAGAGATTTCATTTCAATCTAGGTTTCCAAAATCAAAAATTAAGGGTAAAAATAAAATAATTTTCAAAGTTAAGGAGGAATTGCAAGAAGGGATTTGAGCACCTCAAAATCACTATTGAAATTACACTATGAGAGTTTTCAAATCCCCTCCAAAAATCCCCACTTTACCCCACATGGCCCACTATAAAATGAAAAAACTAAAAGACAAAATATCGTTTTATTTAACTCAAATATAAATTTTTATATTGTAATAATATATATTTATTTTTACAAATCTAATAATACTAATATTTCAGTTTTTATTTTTAATATTATCATTTTTCTTTTACAATTTATTTATCTCTTGAAATTCCAACAGCCTAAATTTCTTTCTAAGAAATATTTATCCAGACAAAACAATTTCAAATACTAGCATTTTAAAATGCCCTCATTTCAAATTTCTTCAAAAGTTTATAATTTCCCATCCAAATGCACTCTTACTGCATTTAAAGAAAACAGCATTAAACTAGCAATTAACAAAAAAAAATCCAGGTTATTGGTATGAGTTCATAAATTTCTAAATTTAAAATCAAGATTCTGTCTCTATTTCTTGTTTTCCTTTTTCACATCTTGTAGCCTGCTGTACCAGGCTTACATCTTCTTTTATAACTTTAGGTTTTGTCCATTTATAAGGATACGGTAACAAAATAAAATTGAGATAAGCACACCTTACATAATTCTGAGAAATCATATGGCTTAGATACATCTATTAGTGAAGCAATTGCAGAAACAGCATATTTCGATTGAGTGCGAGTTCCTTCAAGACAAATCTTCTTCAAAAAAGGGGAGAAATCACTGCATGTGAAGGACATTGATAAGAATTTAAAATAAAAAAGCAGGTTGTGTAGAACCTAACAAAAAAATTTAAATGATGGTTAGAATGCCAGCACATTAACAACACTTTGATAATCGCAACCTCCCAAACTAGTTGGACATCAGCTTCCTGTTTTGAGAATCTAAACAATAATATATTTTTGATAAATGTTAAATCCCCATCTCCGACTACAGATTGTATTTAAGGTTGTGAAGTTCAAAACACATCTTTCTATCAGTTCCAACACAAATATAAATTGCAAAGTGCTAAAAAAGAATATAAAAATTACCTGAATTTAACAGATATATGAGGTCCTGCTTTCGCTAAAACTTGAATGATCTTATCATGAGTAAGATACTTCTCTTTAAACAACTGGCAGAACTGGGGTTCTGAACCCCTCATGAGTGATGGGAAATTGCTGATGATAACCTGTATCATGCAAAATGTGACTGAAGAAAAATTGAAGCCTATAAAAAACCAATCAAAATGTTCATGCAGGACATGCTTTTAATCATCGTAAAGGCAATTCAAAAGCTAACTTTCTGTCATGGCATAACTTCTGCGCCCAGATTTCACTGTCTCTCTTTGACATTTCTCCTTAAGTACCTTAAAGATTAAGGTTAGGAAAAAGTCGTGTGTTTCTCTTACTGACTCATGCTCTAATGATCATCAAATGTACAGAAAAGAAAGTGGCTAGGTAGAGTCAAAACAAGATAGACCAGAAAGTTTAATAGCAACAGCATTACAAGGCAATTATCATGTTTATCTCCAAGTAGCAGTCATGTAATCACTAATACAGTGTTTGGCATCATTTCTCATATCACCCTTGTAATCTAATCACACTACAGTGATTTTGTTACTGGAGTGGTCATATCATTCGTGATCTAAAACCACCATTTGGTTGATAATCATTAATTATTGGAAATTGTGAATCACTATGTATGATGTTACTAAAATTAAAATATTATTTTGTTCGAAATACCCAAGTAACCATAGATGTAATAATTATACAATGTAATTGTTTCAACATTGTTCAAATAAAATATTAGCAATCTTTTATTTAATTTATAATGTAGTATAATTAAATTATCAATTAACAATATATTTATCAATAAATAAGCTATAATCTATGATATAAGTTATGCAAAGAACATTTGAATTAGAAAATAAAACTGTATCTATTGAAATCATAATTAAAGAAAACAATATATATATTTCATAATAGTATTAAAAGAAAAGTTAAAAGAAAAAATAATTCAATTTAGAAATTAATAAAATGCATATTCTAGATAGATAAAATACCTCATTAGATAACTATAACTGTGTAACAACTTATACTCTGGGGTTTACATAGACGCATAATTGCTGTTATATTATTATAATATAATTGAAATTCAGAAAGTTTTTTATTGAAAAAAATCAATACTGATTGGTTATGTATCCAGTTTTATTTTCTTATTTAGTTTTTAAAATATAAAAAATTACAATATAAAAACAAATATAATTTTGAGAGGAAGTAAATTTCTAATTTACATATTAAACAGGCAATATTGAATATAGTTAATTCTGCATTTCACTTCACCTTGGTAATAAAACTTTTCCACCCTTTAGGATAGGAATTGGATCACCCTCTAGGCAATGATCCAATCACTCTTGGTAATACATGATCATTACCATGTAGATCACTAATTACTTACCGAACATGGTGATCGATTCTTCATGTGTAGATAACCATGGTTTTCGGAATGATATATCATCCTATATCAAACACCACCTAAAATGCTCATACCCCACAGTAAAGCAAAGCCAAGGCAAGTCAAATGGTAAAAAGATAATGCTCGACTTAATTTCAGCATTTGAAACACAAGCTAATGTGCTAAGCTCCAGCCTGATTCAAAAGGAGTTCCTAGAAACTCAAGCTCACTTGAATTTGTTGTATGATAAAAGCAACCCAAAGTTCAGAATAAAGCTCAAATTTCAAGACATGATACTAGAATCAAATAAGAAAGTTTGTTTCCTAACTAGACAAGTCATTTAATAAAAGTAGCGGAATGTCAAGCTCAATTCATTTCTTAACCAAGAAGGCTGAGTCAATATTCTTTAGAATTAGAAGCTGAGCATGGGATCACATACATGCAGTTTGACACGTTTCGATCTCTAAATCAATTGTGTGAAGCACTCATAAAGTATTAATTTACACCTTGATGCTAATCTTTTACCAAAGACACTTGCCTATTTATGTACACTAATAAATCACAGCATTATTGCGTGACAGTGCTCTATGCTATTGAAGAATCACAGCAAACATAGAGGTTTGTGAAACCATTTGGTCATCTGTGTCTGTGCAAACAAAGAAACTATTTCTGCATACAAATTTAAACAGAAAAAATACAATTCACCATTAGGTGTGTTGCAGATGCAGATTAAAACATAAAGTTCTGCTTGAGCATCATGATGCGTGCCAAACTTCTGATTGCCGATCCCCTTTCAAAATGGGAAAAAAAGAAATCGCACCATCAAGATTCAATTAGAAGCAATTGTTCTTACCAGGAGTAGTTCTATCGAAAAGGCTTCTAAATGATTGCTTTCCAACCCACTACTGGAAATAAGATTGAGAATGCAACGGACATGCTCGGAGTCAAATATATTAAACAAGCATTTTGAGCAGAGTAACTTCAAAAACTCAAAGTGTGGATGCTTATTTCCAATCATCTTAAGGAATTTATCCTGAAAAGGAGAAGTAAAATGTTCGATAACTTATGGAGAAGATTAAAAAAATCCATAAATACAAAAGGGAAAACAAGTAAATATCACATATTATACCTCATGTTTACTGTTTAAGCAAGTTTGATAATATGTTCATCAACAAAAATAATCAAACCTACCTACTAACCACAAAACAAGTAATACTATGTACGCAGCACCTGCGGAATATTCTGACAATTAAATTGAACTAATCCATTAAATCTCAGGCTTGTACCCTAATTGGCATTTTTTTTTCTTTCAAAATCTAGTACTGCAACCAATATATGACAGAAGAGTAGGTCAAAACAAGTGCCAATTTATGTTTTAAGCATGTTATACCATGCAACAATATGGGCTTCTTCAACTGCAGAGAATGGATCTCGACACATAAAGGAAAAGATACCAAGCAGAATCCAGCTAAGATCTATCACCATAAAAAAATTGGGTGAAGAAATCCAGCTTCAAAATTTTCATATATTTGTTTTTCGATAGTCACTCAGCTGCTGCTTGCCATCACAAACACTTTTGCGGTTCAAAGTTCAAACTAATGTAAAAGAGACCTTTTCCCAGCTAATAAAACAAATACTTCCTTTTTCATGAGTATTATATACAGTGTCAATCCTCTTACAGTCTTACTTTAGGTAGGCAGTATGATAAGTTCTTCTAAGCACATGGATACCGAACCTGACAACTTTATTGCACCATGCAAAAAGATGCGAAAGTACTAAAAGAAAGCATGTGGGGAAAAAGTAAAACAACGCACTCTTTTGTCCAGGGCACTTTCAAGTGTCACTTCATCCAACAACAGACCTAATGAAGAGAAAATTTTGTTGTCCTTCATTTGACTCAACTTATCAAAGCACTCTTCAGCTTTGGATGGATCTGGGAATGAAGCTGACATTTTTACAAGAGAACTTCTCAACTTCTGCATATCCTCTGAACTAATCTCCTGCAATAAATATTTATCTGCTCTATTAATCAAACCCAGCAAACAGTATACTTGGAAGAGCAAAGATGTAAAACACAAAACCCTTTACAACACCCACATTAATTATATATACCAGTTGTAATGATGTTATGGGAAGGGAAACTTAAAAACGAAATAAAATCACCCATAAGAAAACATTCTGCATGTTTGCATCCATATGTCTCAACTGTGGAATATTTGCAGGACATTTCAAGGAAAGAAATGCATGACAGAAAGCCAAAGCGACGACCAAGAGTGATGCACTGTGCACATCAAGTAAATATTTGGATAGGCAATGGTTGCAATATAAATGCAAACATCAAGTTATAATACATCAACCTTCCTTAATTAGAAAGCAACAGCTATTGGAGAGCTGATCTATTATGCCCTCAAATAAATATTATGACTTTCCAGAAAGCAGTACAAGCAATCTACCTTCTCTTTCCTTCGTAAGGCCAAAAAATTCCGCAATTCAGCTTGCAACCTGAAAGCATTAGGAGAAGGTAATAATGCATATGCCACCATCACTCAAGCAGTAATTTAATATAAATACCTTCTTTTCTGAGATAAAATAGCACTGACAGCCTTCACATGTGAAGGGCTGAAAAGAGAAAACAAATGGATCCAGTGTCTTGTCCTCTCTTCAATTGGAAGAAGAATAGGAAATAGCTCCTCCTCAATAACAAGTTCGATGTTTTGGGACCTAAACATCAAATTTCACATTATATGAGACCAGTTGTGGTTTTCTTAGCACCAATAAAGTGCAAATATGCATACCTAAATTCTTTGCAATCTTTATCGTAGCAAAGCATCAAGACTTTGCAAGGAATCTGTTCAAAGTGATCACATATTGTGATATGCCCTTCTGCACACTTGTCACAATAATCTCGATATACTTCCATCACTTTCTGCAAGGCTTTCTTTCTAACAGAAATCTGCATAAGAATAGAAAATTGAGTGGTAGACAACTATAAAAACATACTAATCGCACCAATATCCAAAAACATGTTACCTTCTTATCCCTAAGTCTCTCTGTAAACTCAGATATGAATTCAGGTGAAGTATATTTAAGGTTAGACCTAGTAATATCACAGGCAACAATCACTGCCTGCATTCTCACTTTATCATCAAAGTCCAGCAGTCGATCTTTAATGGCAGCTGTTAAGGTTGCAAGTCAAAGATGAAGATAAGTACTTGATTTTGGATGCTATGAACAAAGATACATGCACGGAGACCAAAGAAATTTGTTATGGAATTGCTTACTGTGAAGTTCAAGAGATTCTATCCCTGAGGGATTGGCCAAGCAACAAGCTTTAGCACATTCTAGAGCAGCAACTCTAACTTCTGAAGATTTATCACCAAATCTTTTCAAAAACTCTATAAAAAGAGCATGATATCTTTGTGCAACACGGTATTCGGGACACAAAAGAAGTTTTCCAATTAAATTAACAGCTTTTATTCTCACATCAACCTGATCGGTCTGTAGATAAACAAAGTTATTTCAACAACAATTAGAAACAATTTTCAAAGTTAAATAGAGTAGAGCGTACGAAACACTTTGTTGGGAAACAATTAACAAGAGATCAGAATACTATATACAAACAATTTAAGAAATATTAATAACAAATAAAGCAAGAACATAATGAGGATTATGTACCATTAATTCCTGGGTCAAACTGGGGATGATAGCATTAAGCATCTCAGGAGCACACTGAAAGATTTTTAACACAATTTCATGATAAGATTCTTTGAGCTCACTACCTACAGAATCTCTATCCAAGGAGCAAGATGTTAAAAATCCACAAACGTAGGGTAGAAGCTTTTCTGCACAACTTTGGATAACAGAGGCAGCAAGCTGAGAAGCTGCAGAAGTTGTATCCTGTATAACAGACATAAAGTAAACAGATATTCATTACAGGCGTGCTTGTGTATACCAATGAAAGAAATTCATCGACCAGGAGGTGCAAAAAATCTCCAATATGATCTTAGTATGATATATGAAAAATTATCCACAATTTTGCTACTGAAATAAACACTGATACACAAATTTTTAGCTCTATTTGAATTGCAAAACAAATAATTGCAGTCCGGGAAATATCTGATGTATATGGTATATATTGACAAATTAAATCAATATCAGCTAATTTTGCTTCCACCAAGAATGCACAACCCCTTTTTGGCTAAAAGTTCTGGGAAACACAAGTTAAAAAACAGTCTCAGTTGAAAATGGAAAAAGGGTCTGCCAACCCACTCACCTTACTTTCCTGTATGAGATTTCCCAAAATTACATCCATAAGCTGGAGGGATACTTCCTCATTTAGAATATCAGTCATTATAGACAGAATATCATTGATTAAACTCTGTTGATGGTGATCTCTGGGAAGAAAGAAAAATGAGAATTTTACTATCACAGCATATAGAAAATGGCTAGTCAAAACAACAAGAGTAATGAAGCAATAAAAAAGGGGTAGGAAGAACCGAGGCAATAAATGCTCCACACTATACAATGATTGCATTAAAAGTAGAAGAATTTCACAGTTAAAACATTTCACTGACATTCAACAAAGAGGGATAAAGATGTAAAATGCAAAGTTACAATAAATTTAATGGAGGCTCTCAAATCAGAAATAAGTTACTAAAATCTGCATGGTGACTACTGACTAGTACATGAAAACATTAACAATTTAACTGGAGAGGGAGAGGCACAAACAAAGATAACTTTTATCAAGCGTGTTTATCATTAATTAAATGAGTACTTGGAAAAATTTTAACATGTTCTTAAATTTAGCAAAAGTTAGAAGCAAGTCAAAGACATGTAAAACATGACAGATTAAAAGATACATAGCCCTTGAAGGTTAGTCTTGTATGAAAAAGATCATACAGAAAGCACTAAGTTAATTTAAGGCACAATTGTATGATGTAAAATTCAAAGCACTAAATCAGAAATAAGTTACTAAAATCCAAATGGCAAGTAGTAAATAAAAAAGTTAACAGTTTAAATTGAGCGGCAATGAGAACTTTTATCAAGCAAGTTTATCATGAATTAAATTATTGGGAGAAAACTGTAACACTTTCTCAACTTTAGTTAAAGTTTCAATTCAGATTTCAGAGACACAAACACCCAGATAGATTAAAAAATGCATAGCCATTGTAGGTTAATCTTGTGAAGAAAAGATCATATGAAAAGAAGGATTAAGTTAATTCAAGGTACACTATCATAGAATTTGTTTAATTAAAAAGAATATATCATAAAATTAGGATATATATATATATATATATATATGAGATAGGATCCGTTTACACAGTGTAAAACTCTTTAAGTATTACACTTTTTTTGGACCGTTGGATGAGTGAAACGGATGGATGAGATTAACAGTAAATATGTGAAGATTATCACTTGGGGAAAAGAAGTAAAGAGTTAATCTGAGCCATCCATCTCCCCCATCCAACGATCCAAAAATCGTGTAAAACTTTTCAAGGAGAGTTTTACATTGTGTAAGTTGATCCTACCTCTATATATAGAGAGAGAGAGAGAAAGTAATCTGACCTCACAACTGAGAAAAAAATATTAAACATTTCAAGGATCAAATCATTGCAATCAATATCCAGCATTATCACACAACATTTACATCGAGCGACAGTCTCCAATATTTTAACTCTCCTTGAGAAGAATGCACTTGTAGTATCAGCAAGCTCCAAGAATATACTGAGAATGAGTTTAAAAATGTCCTGAAACAAAAGAGTTCAGAAACTTGAATGATAAAAAGGGAGCCCAATGACAAAGGCATACAACAATAACCGTGTAATCTCAAAACCAAATTGAAAAGATGTTACCCTAAGATATTTATCTGCAAAAGGTGGTTGAGGTGCCAGGATCCGAAAAAATTCACTGACACAAATGGCCACCAAAAGTCTAACATCTTTATCTGTATGGTTAGATAGACCGTGCTTATCAATAGAATTCCTCAACGGCTTCGTGGCTGCCTTTAATTTCCCCAATACTTGCGCCTTCGCAGCAGCTTCATCCGCCAAAGGCTGCTCTATTTGTGACAATGCACTCACAGCTTGCTGCAAAGAGTATTTTAACCACATGGAGGATATCACGTAAGTTTTTTCCTCAAAAAAATCGTGTTCTATCAGAGAAGCTCTCGGGTCTACTTAATTACGAAATTCTGGGGAAGAAAAATACACACGAAATATATTCTATAGAATATCGACATAGATTCCAACATTTGCATAATATAAACTACTTGTTCTACATTTTTACCAGAACGTCTACATTTTACTCAAATTCAAATTTCAAAGTAAATCCATGTTCGTAACTTCGTAAGTAACAATTTAATTAACAGCGTAAAATGGTAACAGGTGATTTTATAAGAATATAAGCACCTAATTATTCGCTGTAAAACTTAAACACTCCATAATCAGTGGCATTCAACAGTCCTAGCGACTTTTAGAGAAACTTTGATTTTCCATTTCCAAAGAGATAGAAGAAGAAGAAGAAGAAGAAAAGGAAGAAGAAATTTATGCTTACGCGAAGAGATTTGACGAGGACATCCTTGTTAGGGCGAGAGAGTTGGGTGAGTTTAGTGCCAATTCCAGAGATGAGTTGCAATGTGGACTCGTCCATTTAGCAACGTATATTACTCTGAGAGGTTCGATTGGGTAAAAATAGAGAAAAAAAAAGTTAAGCAGTGTTTGTAGGAGCGAGAACTGTGAGCGTTTCTTCTTTTTCTTTTTTTTCTTTTCAAAAAATATAAAATTTCTTGGGAGGGAGAACCGAAGAATGAGGCTTCTACATTACGAACATTAAGGGTAAATTACACTAGAGGTCATATAGTTATAAATTTAGTAACAAATAGGTCACCTTTTTTTCTAAAAGTAATAATTAAGTCACTCAGTTATAAGTTTAAGAATAAATAAAAATTATTCACCCAACTATAGATCTAAGAACAAACATATCACTCAATTAAAATTTTGTGATAAACAAGTTATCTTGTCATTAAAACTGAAACAAATACTTGGCATAATAACAATTTTACTCCTCATGATTTAGTCATAATTAAAAGAACAAATGAAAAACCAAGCCGCTAGTGTTCAAGAAAAAAAAGGAGAAGCGTGGCTAGATTTCCGCAATATTAATTAGTTTTAAGAATATTTCGTACTAGTTTTAATTTATTATGTTGCAGTAATTACCACAATATATTACAAAGTCAATAACATAAAGTCGTAGATTTAATATATTTTTAATAACTATGATATTATATTATAAATGGTAATATAATATTGTAATTCTTAACATTTTTGTAATAAATTTCAACCATTTAAAGATTCATTCACTTGTAGCATCCATTGTTTGTTAACCTTAATACTAAGTAAATACATGACTAGACATAGGAAAATTTTACAACGTGCGACGAACACCGATGAACACCACTAATGATGAAACACTATTAAATTAATTAATAAATATTTAAAATTTTAAGGACCCATCATACAATTAATAATTATTTTTAAAAATTCAATAAAATTATTTTATATATATATTAAAATTTTATTTTTTAATAAGGGTAAACTATATATTTAGTACCTCACCTATTTTCGTATTTCTATTGAACCCTCATTATTTAAATATTATTTCAATTTGACCCTATTCTTTATAAAAAATAATTTAACCCTTAACTCTCAACCTAAAATCATAAACTATTAAACCTTAAACATATACCCTAAACCATATATCATTAAAAATAATTTCACCATCATCGATTCAATTCAATTCAATTCAATGAATTGAATTCATTGAATTTGCGAATCTGAACTCCCTTATTGTAAAAGAAGATGAAGAAATTGGTGATGTTATTGGTCTGCAACAACCTTCTTGCCTGCAACATGCCATGGTAGCTTAAAGGCACTTTTCTGAAGCTGGCTCAAATTTCAGAATCTATTTTTCAAGCTCTCTAAATGTACGGAAAAAATTTAATCTAAAGAATGAATTGGAATTTCAAGACAGATGGTCTGTAGAAGAAAATCGGGGATGAAGATGTAGATGCATTGGAGTGAAGGTGGAGAGTTTTATTTAATAAAAAATAATAATATTAATAAAATATTAGTTGATGTCTATGTGGCAGGTCAATAAGTCAAAATTGATTAAAAAATCCCTGTCATTAAAAAGTTAGTGAGATAACAACAGTGACCAAAAAAACTAATCTCTAAAGTTGAGTGAGCAAATTCAATTCATTGAATTGAATTGAATCGATGATGGTGAAATTATTTTTAATGGTATATGGTTTAGGGTATAGGTTTAAGAGTTTAAAGGTTTAAGGGTTTAAGGTTTAATAGTTTAGGGTTTTAGGTTGAGAGTTAAGGGTTAAATTATTTTTTTATAAAGAATATGGTCAAATTGAAATAATATTTAAATAATAAGGGTTCAATAGAAATACGAAAATATGTGAGGTACTAAATATATAGTTTAACCTTATTAAAAAAAATTAATATATATAAAAAATAATTTTATTGAATTTTTAAAAATAATTATTAATTATATGATGAGCCCTTAAAATTTTAATAATTAATTTAATGGTGTTCATCAGTGTTCATCATTAGTGGTGTTCATCGGTGTTCGTCGCACGTGGTAGACTCATCCCTAGACATATATGACTTAGGTCAGTGAGAAAAGCGTCTGGATGTAGCGACATATTAGGTCGGAATTTGGGTACAAGGGTGTGCAGAATAAACCGTAATCGTTAATGATATAATCATTATATTTTACGGGTTAGTTAACCTAATCGTTAAGGCTAAACGGTTTTAATTAATCATTCATTTTTTAACGATTTAATTAATCGAACCCGTTTAACCTTAACGATTAGATTAATTAACCTATAAAATGTGGTTACGATTTATTTTGTACACCTTAATTTCACATTGATGACAAAGTCATTGAGTAAGATTGAAGTCCAGTGTCGAATATTAGCGGTCTGATTTCAAGATTAACAACCACAATTTTGTTAAAATAAATCAAACCCAACTATATCGGCAAGGTGAAGAAATATGTGAAAACCACATAGTTTAAATCTCAAGAATATTCAAGAAACAATTGGATTAAAACAACAACTACACAACAACTAAAATATTCTAGCATGGCGGCAAACTTAGGAAGGCTAAAAAAAAGCTCCATGGCATCATCAAAAAGTTCAGAATTCTTTAGCAAATAAGCATTGGAGATGTACGATGACGAGTGGCAACAACTCCATAAATATCAAGAAGTTTATGGCACTTGCTAGAAAAATCTAGGATTTATTATAATATTTAATTAATGTCTAGACATCCCTTTAATGTCGGTTTATGAGAGTATAAATATGAGTGAGTTTGTGTGTGATATGCACTAGAAAATAAACAAAGTGAATTGAGTGTGTAAAACAAAAAAAAAGGTGTGCATGTAATATTGATAAACTTGCAGCAGCAAGTAAATAGTAATTTGATTTGGTTCGAAATAATATTGATTGAATTATATCGGGTGCCCACCAACGCTTCCAACAAGTGGTATTCGAGTCAAGTTCGAGTTCGAGTTCATGCCACGAGAAGATGGAGCACATGATCCAGCCACAAATCTCGAGATTGACAAAGACGAATTATGGAAACTGGAGTAATCAGATGAAGGCGCTACTCGGTTCACAAGATTGTTGGGACGTCGTTGTAAAAGTATACATTGAGTCGGAAAATGCAACAGCAGAAGCGGCTCTAACCAATGAAGAGAAGAGAGCGTTAAGGGATGCTCGTAAAAGAGATCAAAGGGCGTTATACTATATTTTTCAAGCAGTAGATGAATCTAACTTTGAAAAAATTGCAGAAGCAACAACCGCGAAGCAAGCATGGAAAACTCTGCAAAAATCACTCCAAGGAGTTGAGAAAGCAAAAAAGGTACGTCTTCAATAACTCAGAGCCGAGTTTGAGATGCTAAAAATGAAAACCAAGGAAAGCATAGATGACTATGTTAGTTGTGTGAAAGCCGTAGCAAATGAAATGAAAAGAAATGGCGAAGCACTCGGTGAGGTCAAAGTGATGGAGAAAATCCTACGATCACTTGTACGAAAATTTGATTATGTGGTCGTGACAATTGAGGAATCAAAAGATTTAACTCAAATGACTATCGATGAGCTTGTGGGATCACTTCAAGCCCATGAGCAGAAAATGAAGCTAAATGAAGAGAGTGAAAATCTAGAGCAAGTCCTTCAAATCAAGTTGCACGTCAACGAAGGCAGAGCTAGCAGCAACTACACACGAGGCAGAGGAAACTATGGTGGATATTGTGGACAAGGAACACATGGACGTGGCGGTTGTTCATATGTTAGCAACCAAGCAAATGAAAATTACCAATCACCAAGTCGTGGACGAGGATATAAAGGTTGAGGAAGAGGCTGATATCAACAAGGAGATAAATCTCAGGTATAATGTTATAATTGTAATAAGTATGGTTATTATAGTTACGAGTGTAGATCAGCTCCAAAGCATGAAGAAAGAATTAATGTAGCAACAGCTGAAGAAGAAAACACCGAAGAATCTCATGTATTCCTCACTTATAAAGAAAATATTTGGTGAGTATGTGTGGTCGAAATGAGTTTTGTGTGGCGTTGGATGAAACGATTCGTGGACGAGTAACTTTTGGTGACGACTTGCACAGAGAGGTTAAAGGGAAGCGCAAAGTCATGAATACTCGGAAAAATGGAGAAAAGAAATACATATCAGACGTTTACTATGTACCAGCTATGAAAAGCAACATCATTAGTCTTGGCCAGCTTCTAGAAAAAGGATATGAAGTGCAGATGAAGAATCGCTCACTTTCAATCAAGAATAGAAAAGCAATATCATTAGTCTTGACCAGCTATGAAGAATTGTCTCTTTACTATTGACATCGAGTCAGGAGAAGTAAAGTGTATGAAGACTGCAATCAAGGATAATTCGTGGCTGTGGCACTTGAGGTATGGACATCTTGAATTTTCTAGCTTGAAGTTATTGTCAAAAGCAAAGATGGTGAATGGATTGCCAGAAATCAAACCTACAAATCAATTGTGCGAGGCCTGCATCAAAGGAAAACAACACAGACAAAGCTTTGAAGTTGGTAAATCATGGAGAGCCAGAAGACCATTGGAGATCGTCCACACTGACATAGCCGACCCGTTTGATATACCATCACTTGGAGGAAACAGGTACTACCTGACCTTTATTGACGATTATAGCAGAAAATTTTGGGTATATGTTCTTAAACAAAAGTTGGAAGCATTGGATAAATTTAAAGAATTCAAAGCAATGGCGAAAAAACAAAACGGCCAATACTTAAAGATACTCAGATCTGATAGAGGAGGTGAGTATACAGTAAAGTTATTTAAAGACTTTTGCAAGGAGCGTGGCATAATTCACTAGTTGACAGTTATATACACGCCTCAACAAAATGGAGTTGTAGAAAGAAAGAATCACACTATTCTTGACATGGCAAGGAGCATGGTAAAGGGCAAGCATCTACCAAATTTTTTTTGGGCCGAAGCAGTTCGATGTACAGTTTATCTGTTAAATTGTTGCCCAACAAAGAGTGTGAGGAACATAACGCCGAACGAAGCATGGAGCGGTAAAAAACTAAGAATTAGGCACCTCAAGATTTTTGGATGCATCGCATATGCCCATATACCTGAGCATATAAGAAAGAAGCTCGATGAAAGAGGAGAAAAGTGCATCTTCATTGGCTATGATGAACGAAGTAAGGCTTACATATTCTATAATCTTCTAACTAGGAAGTTGATAATCTCAAGAGATGTTGAGTTCGATGAAGCAGAATATTGGATTTGGAGCTCAGAAGAAAAGAAAGTTGAAGGACTGTTTTTTAACGAAGATCAAGATGATGATGACTTCATCAACCAAGATGAACAAGGTGATGATTAAAGTCCTCAACAAAATCTAACTGAGTCGTCTTCATCAAACAACAACAGAACATAAAATCCTGAAGTAAAATCGACTGAAGTTCGAAGAACTACAAGAGAGAGAAGAGTTCCAAAAAGGTACAATGATTACGAAACTCAAAATATTTCACTTTTCTGTTTACTTGCAAGCAGTGATCCAATAACATATGAAGAAGCAATTGAAGATGACAAGTGGAAGAATGCCATGAATGAAGAAATTGCATCGATAGAAAGAAATGATATGTGGGAGCTCACAAGTCTACCAGAAGGACATAATCCAATTGGAATCAAATGGGTGTACAAGACGAAGACCAATAAAGAGGGATAAGTAGAGAAATAAAAGGCGAGACTAGTTGCCAAAGGCTACAAGCAAAGACAAGCAATAGACTATGATGAAGTATTCGCTCCAGTAGCAAGGATTGACACTATCAGACTTCTCACAACAGTTGCAGCACAAAATAAATGGAAGATTTATCAAATTAATGTGAAGTCGGCATTTCTAAATGGCTACCTAGAAGAAGAAGTTTATATCGAGCAACCACTTGGGTACATTAAACAAGGACATGAAGATAAGGTCTACCGCTTGAAAAAAAGCCTTATATGGATTGAAACAAGCACTGAGAGCATGGGACACTATAATAGATGAATATTTTCAGGGGAATGGGTTCATAAAGAGTCTGTACGAACATACCTTATATACAAAGAAGAATAAAGATGGTGATATTATGATCGTGTGTTTATACGTGGACGACATGATCTTCACCGGAAACAACCTAAGTATTTTTCATGATTTCAAGAAAGCTATGACTAAAGAATTTGAAATGACAGATATTGGCGAGATGTCATACTTTCTTGGAGTTGAGGTGAAGCAAATGAAAGAAGGAATTTTCTTATCCCAAAAGAAGTACGCAGAGCAATTCCTAAACAAATTCAGAATGAAAGATTGCAAGCAGGTAGTCACTCCAGCTGAAACGGGCATAAAACTAAGTGTTAATTCAACAAGAGAGTCGGTGAATCCAATGTTGTTTAAAAGCATCGTTGGAAGTTTAAGGTATTTAACTATCACACGACCAGACATAACATACGTTGTGGGGCTGGTAAGCATATTCATGGAGAAGCCAAAACAAGATCATTGAATTGATGCAAAAAGAATTTTGAGATATGTCAAAAGTACGTTGGATCATGGTTTGTTCTACACGCATTCACAAAATTTAAAGTTAGTTGGGAGACATAGATGATCGAAAGAGTATTTCTGGATATCTATTTCATATCGACTCCGCAATATTTTCATGATCATCGAAGAAGCAACAAATGGTAGCTCTCTTGACATGTGAAGCAGAATGTAACACCCGGATTTAGGGATCGAGTGAAAATAATAATAAAATAATATTTAAATAATATTTTTAGTTTCGGGTTATAATTAAATAATAAAATAATTTTCATGGGCCTCGTGATTTCAAAATAATTAAAGTTATGTTGGGCTTATCTCTTAAGTCCAAAATCCATAGACTTTAAGAGATGTGGGTTTTAGCCATTCATTAATGGCATAGTTGTAAATATGGCTTTTGGGTGAATTAAAAATAAAACAAAAGATGAGAGCATGTGCTCATCTTCTTCCTCACTTCCAATGTTTCAAACGAACGACATTGAAGAGCTCTCTACACAAAGTTACTATTCCATCACCTAGCATTCTCATCTTTGGTGCTTTTCGAAAGGTAATCTCGTTTTTGAGTTGGCCTTGTTTTCCTCTCTTCAAAAGTACAAGTAGTTTTCATTTTCATCCATATTTTAGAATTTGAGTTTTTGGGGGATTTGAATAAAAATGATATCTTTATTGTTTTTAACTTAAAGTTTTGATTTAATAATGTTAGATATGTGGTTTATGAACCTTAAAGTCCAACATATATGGTTTTTAAAGTGTTTTGTGAAGTTTCCCGGATTTGGGTTAAATGGGGGTTTTGAAGGGTTTTGGAGTAGATTTTGGGTGTGTTCTATGTTGGAATTTAAGGGCTAATGTTAGTATGTTAGTTGAGAGTTGTTTTGGAAGCATTTGAATGTGTTAAATGTGTTGGAATCATGAGTTTTAAGTTGGGTATAAGGGCTGCTCGAGTTTGTGGTTTTTGGGGGTTGTCCATGGCTTGAATTCTTGTGTTTGATGATTGACTAGTATTCCGGGTTAGCTACATTGATGTATGAGCTGATTTGAGATTATTTTGATTGTGTTGGGATGATTAGAAGCAAGGATTTGTGTTGGTGAAGCATCGGGAGTGAATCCGGAAGCTTTAAGGTTTTGGGTTGCTTGGTTGTTGAGCTTGGAAGTGAAGGTGAGTGGTTTAATGTTTTTAAAATGGTTTGAGTATTTGGTTCAAGCATGTGGACTAGGTTGGGCTTGGTAGACCCACCTAGAGTTGGGATTAGAGTGGTAGCCTAATCCCAAGCTTTAATTAGAGACTTTGGTTGCACTATTTAATTGTTATTTATGCCTCATGATGATTCGTGTGATATTGGTTATGTATAATTGTGATATACATGTATGTTGAGGCATGGTTGTGATGCATTGTTGTATGCAATGAGACATGGGCATGATGTTAATCATGGTGAGTACGTGCTAAACACGAAATGGTTGTGGAATGATATTGTGAATTGTGTAATGTTGGCACTAGTATGCTTGGGTACAAATGATCGATCATTAGGATGTTAGTGTGCACACGTGAGTCAAATGCGCGCGTGGTCTTGATGATGGTAGTCATCAAGATGGAGTACAGGTTCGCCCGGAAAACCTTCTTATATATATTAGTCGGTGATGAGTGTAATCCCATCGACGGGGCGTGAGAATGAGTGGAATTCCCTCCGTGAGAACGGTAATGAGTGTAATCCCACCGTGAGGTAAGGTTGTTGTTGGATGTGAGTTCCAATGTGTTTATCCGCGTATTCGAGTCATAGCTAGGTGCCAATATGAATTGATATGTGTATCAATGTGTTGTGGAATGTGAATCTTATATGGATTGTTATATGTGCTTACATATGTTGTGGATTTGAGCTTGTTGAGCATGACATATTATTGGATAATTGTTCATGCATCATTGATATTTTGGCTCATGAGGATCGAAGGTAAATCATGCATTCTACCTTGTAGTGCTCGTGCTTGGACCCTGCATTGTCAATGTTTGTTTTTAATGAGCTTACCCTCACTAAGCTTTACGCTTATGCTCTATTTTGTTCGACAATGCAGATCTTTAGCTCGTGGGTTGCTAGTGCAAGAGAGAGCCTCCAAGTGTGCCTTGTGGTGCTATTTAGCTATCAAGTATGGACATTTTAGATAAATGATGTAATGGTCAAACAATGGGACATGTATATGTTGTTTGAGCCTTTTGAAGTATGTTGATTATGGTTGTTTAGGAGCATGCTAGACTCCTTTTATGTGTTTTGTTGGTTTGGATTTTGGATGCTATGGTATGCTTGTAAACCATGTTGGATTTGCCTATCTTAAATTGTATATGGGTATGTCCCTTTGAAACATGAATCTTGAATGCTTAAGTCTATATATGCTATGTATGACCTTGTGTTTGGATGCCTATCTTATATCTTGTGTATTTTGAGTATGTTGCTATAGGATGCATGCCTCTAGAAGGTAATTGTATGATTTGTATGCTTCTTGGAGTCGTTTCGGACGTTTGGAATCAATTGGAGATGTCTAAAACTGATTTTGGGAAATTGCAGACAGCAGGTGTTTCGAAACGGGTTGTCCTGTTTCGAAACGGGTGTGGTTCCAGGGCCCCCGTACCGAAACCCGTTTCGATACGTTTTGGCTACTGTGAGCCCCTGTTTCGAAACACTTTGGCTACTGGAATTGCCTGTTTCGAAACTGGTATCGAAACGGCAAGGCAAAATGAGACCATGTTCCGAAACGAGGTGGATGCGTTTTGAAACGGGTGTCTGACCTTTTTAACTGGAGCTTGTGTTTCGAAACGGGCTTTGACTGTTTCGAAACACATGCCTATTTTTGGGCTCTTTGACATCTCTAAAGGGTTCCAAGTGTTGGGCTTAGGCCCTGTTTGTTGTTGGGCTTCCGCTTAGGTTTAATTGATGTATTTAGATAAGATAAAATGAAAAAGTTTTTCCTAGGGTCGGTAACCGAAGTGGAGCCTTAACGGGTTTCATTTCGGTTATCCCCGTGTAGCCCACTCGGATCGGTCAAGCGTTCGGACCGGGACGAGGGGTTACACAGAATACATAGCCGCTGCAGCATACACCTGTCAAGCAATCTGGTTGAAGAATATTTTGGACGAGCTAAACTTTTCACAAGAAGGACAAACAACAATTTATGTCGACAACAAGTCCACTATATCTCTCGCAAAGAATCATGTCTCCCATGGCCAAAGCAAGCATATTGATACAAAGTATCACTTTATACGAGAGCAGGTGAAGAACAAAAATGCGGAGCTAGTCTATTGCAAGACAGAAGATCAATTAGCAGATATTTTTACGAAGCCATTGAAAACGGATACATTTCACAAACTCAAAGAAAAGCTTGAAATGAAGGTTGGGTTTGAGGGGGAGTGTTAAAAAATCAAACCCAACTATGCCGGCAAGGTGAAGAAATATGTGAAAACTACATAGTTTAAATCTCAAGAATATTCAAGAAACAATTGGATTAAAACAACAACTACACTGCAACTAGAATATTCTAGTAGGGCGGCAAGCTTAGGAAGGCTCAAAGAAGAAGAAAAAGCTCCATGGCAGCAGCAAAAAGGTTTAGAATTCCTTAGCAAATAAGCATTGGAGATGGACGGTGACAAGTGGCAGCAACTCCATAAATATCAAGAAGCTTATAGCACATGCTAGAAAAATCTAGGATTTATTATAATATTTAATTAATGTAGATATCCCTCTAATGTCGGTTTAGGAGAGTATAAATATGAGTGAGTTTGTGTATGATATGTACTAGAAAATAAACAAGTGAATTGAGTGTGTAAAACAAAAAAAAGGTGTGCGTGTAATATTGGTAAACTTGCAGCAGCAAGTAATTTGGTTTGGTTCGAAATAATATTGATTGAATTATATTGGGTGCCCACCAACGCTTCCAACAGGTTTTAGTTGGTTAAATTAAATAACAAAAAAACACAAATTACAGCAGCGCTCTTTAATCTCTAACTTTAAATTTTAAATTCTAAATTTTAAACTTAATTTTTAATGTGGGAGCATAAATAGAGATACCAAAAAGGTAAATGATTTCTACTCGTATAATATCAAGGATTGTTTTATGATAATAATCTCAAAGATTATTTTGATGTACCCATTTTGCTTATTGTTAGTTGTTACTGGTGCAGTGAAATAAGCCTAATAAGTGATATTTGCAGCACGCTTTGAAACTATTTCCTCTAATGATTCTCATTTCTTGAACTAAGTGGATCATGTCTAGAAAATTCATTGAAGCTATAATTGAATAACAAATAAATTTAGACGTGTGGAACTAACCTTGAAACGGATGGTGAAAAGAAAAAAATGGAGCGAATTAGGGATGAACGTTCGATCGAGTTGAGTCAAAAAATTTTGAGTTATTCGAATTGACGTGTTATATTTTACAACTCAAATTTTATTTGAAATTTTTTCGTTTCGAGTTGAGATCGAGTCGAGTCGAGTTTTCGAATTCCTATACAAATTTAATTATAATTATTTATCATGTTATAGTACAATTTGATTCTAATTTAAACGACTTTCTCTAATCATACAAGATATGCATACATATTTGTTCATATGTGGCATGTATTTCTTCGTGTTTTTTATATTGGTATATATACCAGGAAAAATTAGGGACTCGACTCGAACTTAAAAATCAATCCACTAATTACTAAAAAATTTGAGTTATCCGAGTTATTCAAATTTCCATTTTCAAACTCAAATTAAACTTTATTTGAAATGTTTTCGAGTCGTGTTTATGCAATTTCGAGTTGAGTCAAGACGAGTCGAGTTTTCCCGCCTCGAGTCGAGTCGAAAATTTTAGTTTTTTCGAGTCGAGTTTTGTTCAACCCAGAGGAAATGCCTTATGATTTTTATATATTTTGTGTTGCTATAAGAATATACAGTTAGTGAAGACTCCATATCAGCATTTGTATTTTTTTTTTCTTTCAAGGAATTGTAAAAGGTTGTTGGTGTGGAAGAATAAGTTGTTTCGATTTTGATTTTAGAGGGTTTTTCTTTTTGAACAAAACGCTAAACTTTCATAGCATAGAAGAAAATTGTGTAAATTTCAAGACTTCAATCCTACGGAATTTGATAAATGCCGATTATTATTGCGTTATTGATCAACCTTGTACTTATAATTTAGAGAAAATTCCCGATTGGGTTTATTAATTTTTTTTATCTAAAGATTCTAAACGGATAGATTCAGTTAATAATTAAATCGAGCTGTCTAAAATTAAAAGTTTTAACTGTTAATCGAGTCAAAGTTTTTCGAAAATCATTAATCTAGTAGATCTAGAACCGATTAATTCGCTTCAACATGCTAACAAAGGAAGCTTTTGAGCATCGGGCGGCGTGGAAGGCGGCAAACACCAGACGTAAGGATTTTCACGGCGAGCAGACCAGAAAAGCGTGGAAGAATAGCAAAGGAATTATCGAAACCAGGCCAGACGACAGCTACGGAACGGGAAGTTTCTCAAAGAGAAGAAGGAGTTATCTGGACAGAAAGGGAGTTGCAGTGTTCGTGACCGGAGTTAGTAAGAGGATACACCGGAATACGCTTGCTGATGCTTTCAGGGAATACGGCAGAGTGGTGGGTGTCTATGTTGGTTTTTCCTACAGAAGGTACGTGAACAAAAGTTACACCTTCGCCTTCGTTAGGTTTTCGAAGGTCGAAGAGGCGAATGAAGCGGTCAAAAGAGCAAACAATAGGGTTTTGGACAAGATGGTGATTAGAGTGAGGAGAGCCATTGAAGAATCTGAACAGGAAAACAAGGCTGTCAATTTTAACGCAAGAGTAACCGGGTCTTCGCATGCAACTAAAGACAATGTTAGGAACATCACTCTTTTCAGAACAACAGATGGCAGATCTTTCAAGGAGGTTCTGGTTTCTAAGAAGGTGAAAGGGGATTATAGCTCCAGGAAAGAGGAGGAGTTTTCGAATAATGGTTGTAACTCTGAGTGCGACCCGTTCCATTTCAACATTCCGTTATCAAATCTCCAGTGGATTAAAAAGTGTTTCGTGGGGCAACTCAAGGGCATGTATGACTCGTGCTTTGTTGAGCAAGTTTTAAGATCAGAGGGTTTTAGAATCAAGGTGGCGCCTTGGTCCGGCTCTTTCGTGATTATTGTTTTAGCGGAGGAGGAGCAAAGGGAGATCTTTTTGGACCTTAAAGAGTCAATGCTTCATAACTGGTTCGTGGACATTGATTCAGTGGAAAACTTTAACAGAGATCGAAAGTTTAAAGTGTGGGTGTCGCTGGAAAATCTACCGCTAGAAGCTTGGAACAAAGAGGTTTTCGTTTCGATAGCAAAGAGGTGGGGGATCCTGCTAAAGATGGATGAGGATACCATCGAAAGAAAGCGTTTCGATGCAACCAGATTGCTTCTTGGAGTACAGCTACCGCACTCAATTCCATCACAGGCAGACTTATTCATTAATGGTCGTAGCTATTCTTTCAAGATCAGTGTATCGGAGTTTGAAGATGATCGCTGCTGGTTAAACGGCGATCCGATATGGAACGACAGTGAGATGGCCGACTCTGTGCAGTCGGACGAGCTTCAAAGCTGCAGAATCGAGGACTTTCAGGCGCCCATCTTGGAGGTTTCGCACTTGGAACCCCCCAAGACATTGGAAAAAGTGGATATGAATGACTGTGCAGGTGTGCTCCCTTTGCAGGGGAATGTCGGAAGAGAGACAACCTCGGCTGGGGTTCTCAAGATAGTGGGGCCATCGCGTGATGAAGACAGAGATGCTTTCATTCGAAATAGAGTCCAGCCACTTAACTCTCCCTGTGACTAGCTGTTTGAGGTGCAAATTACCGAAGCCCAAGAGAGTTTCGGTGGGTCTTCCGAGTCTAGCGGATGTTTTGGCCCACGTCTGGACAAGAGGACAGGGCTTTATAATGTCAAGCCTAGATACCACCGAAAGTTTGGTCATTTGGGCCCCATAATGCAGAGGTCCAAATCTTTGGACGCCAACCTGGATGTTGCTGGTTGCCAAAAGCCAATTAACGCTAGTTCGATCAAATCCCCTTCTATTGTGGACAGAAACAAAGAAAAAGCGAGTGAAGCGCTAGAAGTCTGTAATTTAATCGGCATCAAATTCGCGGCAGATGCAGTGGCAGTTCGCAAGAAGTTTGATGAGCTGGCCTGTGGAGGTGAGCCATGGTGATTCTCCCATCCCCAGGTTCTTATGTATTGGGTTTTTCTTTTTCTTTAATGTCAGCTAAAAGTTTGGTGCTATCCTGGAACGTGAGAGGAATTGGCAAATTAGAGAAGAGACGGCAAGTTAGGAGATGTATTTCTCTCCATAAACCGGAGTTTGTTTTTTTGCAAGAAACAAAGTGCAGGGATTTCTCAGAAATTTTAGTCAGAGACATTTGTGGTAGAAGGGAGGATTTCGAGTTTGTTTCGATTCCTTCCATTGAGTCGGCCGGGGGTTTAGCGACGTTATGGAAATCGGATTTTTTTCAGTTTGAAGCTAGCATTGTGAAACAAAGATACATAATTTGTGTTGGTTTGATTAGAAGCTCTAAAGATAGGGTTGGCCTTATTAACATATACGCGCCAAACAATTTTGGCGAAAGGTGCGAAATTTTTAAAGAAGTAGTTTGTTGGGCGGCTGCTGTGTCAATGCCCCTAATTTTAGGGGGCGATTTCAACATAGTAAGGACAACGGATGAAAGCACAGGGATCTGTCTTATTGCCAAAGAAATGGCGAACTTTTCCAGTTTCATCGAGGAGTTGGGCGTGATTGACATGCCTTGTAAAGGAGGCAAATTTACCTGGTCGAGTTTGAGACTGTTTCCGACTTTCAGCAGGCTCGATAGGTTTCTAGTCTCTCCAGAATGCATTTCTTTCTGGCCCTCTCTTACTCTTCATATTTTACCGAGGGGGCTATCGGACCACAATCCTATTCTGCTGTCTTTTGATAATGTAAATTGGGGGCCGAAGTATTTTAAGTGGTACGACCACTGGTGCGAGGATGCGAGTCTGAGGGAGCTGATTCGAAAGATTTGTTCGGAGTCGGAAGGTGATGGTCTTATGAAAATGTTAAGGGCATGTAAAGCTGCAACCAAAAATTGGGAATTAAGAAACCGAAAGCTAGACAATGATTCCATCCCTATGATACAAGAAAGATGCAAGATGTTGGAGTCTAAAATTAGCAGCGGCCATTTTGATTCTGGAATTTTAACAGAATTAAGGGATTCCCGTGCCTTATTATGGAAAGCTGAGCGAAAGGAAGAGCTGGAGTGGAGGCAAAAATCTCGCTTAAAATGGTTTCAAGAAGGGGACAAAAATACAAAAAATTTTCACCATATTGCTTGTGCAAGAAGGAGAAATAACCAAATTGCAAGTCTGCGAATTGGGTTTGAAGCTGTGACTGAACCTTTGCTGATCAAAAAAGCTATCTTAAACCATTTCAAAGCTGCTTACAATTCCTCAAATACGTTGCCGATTGCGGATCTGGATTGTAATTTAAAAAGGATTGACAGCAGCTCAGCAAATTTATTGGAAATCCCCTTTACTGCTGATGAAATCGTGCATGCTCTTGGCTTGATTGAGAATTCCAAAGCCCCAGGCCCCGACGGCTTTAATGCTGGATTTTTAAAGAAGTTCTGGTCGAGTCTAAAGCAGCAGATCATGGATTTTTTTGAGGATTTCTATCATAGCCGAATTCAAGATTGGTCTTTCAATCACGCTTTCATTTGTCTGATCCCAAAGATCAAGTCCCCAGAATGCACGGATGACTATCGTCCCATCAGCCTCGTTGGCGTCATTTACAAATTACTAGCGAAGGTGTTGTCCCTGAGATTAAAAAGAGTCATGGAAGATCTTATCGGTGAGTCACAGTTCGCCTTTTGCTCTGGCAGGCAGATTTTAGACTGCGCGCTAATTTCCAATGAGGTGATAGACTATACTGCTAAGCAGGGGCTGAGTGGTTTAGTTTTCAAGGTTGACTTTCGAAAAGCTTACGATTGCGTAGACTGGGATTTCTTATTTTTTCTTCTAAGAAGAATGGGTTTTGGTCAGAAATGGATTAAATGGATTCGAGCATGTGTTACCACTGCAACAATGTCGGTTTTAGTTAATGGTTCTCCTACGCCCAGTTTCAAGATAAGTCGCGGCCTTAGGCAAGGTTGCCCCCTCTCACCCCTTCTTTTCAATTTGGTCGCAGAGGCCCTAAATTGCCTTCTTTCAAAGGTTGTGGATGTCGGCCTTTTCCAAGCCAGATACATTGGTAAGAGTATGGTCAGAATCTCACACCTTCAGTATGCAGACGACTTAATCATCTTTTGCGGGCCTAGCTTAAAGGAGCTAGATAACATAGTACATATGCTACGTGGTTTTGAATTAGTATCGGGGCTGAGTATCAACTTAAAGAAATCTAAGCTCATGGGCATCAATGTGTCAGAAAGTTCGTTGGATTTATGGGCAACATCCATCAAATGTCAAAAAGAAGTGTTTCCATCCAAATATTTGGGTCTCCCTCTCGGTTTGAAGAAGAACAACTCTCAACTTTGGGAGCCAATCGTGGATAATTTTAAACGAAAGCTCGCCGGATGGAAATCTAAATGTCTATCTTTCGGTGGAAGGCTAACTCTCGTAAGGTCTGTGTTACTTAGTTTGCCCATATATTTTATGTCAGTGTTTTACATGCCCAAGAAAATCAGTAATATTATCTCTAGTTTGATCTCGAAATTCCTTTGGGGTGATGTTGACAAAAAGAAGATACATTGGGTTCGCTGGGAGCAATTATGTTTACCGAAAAAGTTTGGTGGTCTTGGACTGATAGATCCTTTATTAAAAAACCAAGCTTTACTACTTAAATGGATCTGGAGATATGGAACGGAGCCAAACAGTTTATGGCGCAAAGTCATTGTGGCAAGGTACGAAGGAAACAACTTTGCATTACTCCCGGTCAACTTTGCCAAGTACAATAAATCGGCCATCTGGAGTAATATTACCACGGCATTTCCAGACAAAATCCAGGTGTTTCAACAGCATATCCGTATTGCGGTAGGGGACGGGCAGAGAGTACGTTTCTGGTTCGACTGTTGGGCGAGCGGACAAGCCTTAAAAGAAAAGTTTCCAAGGATTTTTGCACTAGCGATTGACAAGCATGGTCGAGTTGCTGATCATGGTCATTTTGATGCAGAAGGGTGGAAGTGGATCATTAAACTCAGACGAAATCTGTTCGATTGGGAGAAGGAATCTTGGGATGCTCTTCTTAGCTTACTGGATGGAATTAAAATTCAGGCCGATATTCCAGACAGCATCAGATGGGATGTGAGCTCAAATGGCATTTACAGCTCAAAAGTATGGTGCGAGATGGGTCAAGCTGTGAACAATGATGAAGAAGGTTTATGGAAGATGGTGTGGAGTTGCAAGGCTCCCCCGAAAGTTGTTTGCTTTGTGTGGAGGGCGATGCTTGGTAAAATTCCGACCATGATCGAACTCAGGAGGAGGGGCTGCAGTTTGGAGAATGTCGAATGCAAGTTCTGCAAGACGGGAGACGAATCAGTGAAGCATCTTTTCTTACACTGTCCCGTTAGCTGGAAAGTGTGGCAATGTTGGTTTACTATTTGGAAAATCCAGATGGCTATTCCAAGGAATTTGATCGATTTCTTCAAGGTTTGGATCCTATCGAAGCCTAAAAAGATGCAACTTTGGGTTTGGAAGCTGTGTTTCATCAGCTGTACGTGGTCTATATGGCTAGCAAGAAACGATACGATTTTCAACAAGGCCTCGTTATCGGCAGACAACATATTCAACCTCGGCGTCCTCAGACTTGTGTGGTGGTGCAAGGCTTTAGATCCGGGGAGCGTGATCGATCTGAATGCAGTGCTTGTTGATCCGAAGAGGCTCCAGGATGTGTGTATCTTCACAGCGAAGAAGGTGGTTCCTATGTGGCGTCCAGCGGAACGCGGTTCTCTGAAATTAAACGTCGATGGGGCTGTTTGTGGCAGTTTCGGGAAAGCTGGAATTGGAGGGGTAATGCGGAATGATAGAGGTGAAACAATTATGAGTTTTTCGAAGAATGTGGGTAACCTCGACGCTACTACCGCTGAGATTCTGGCGGTTTCTGAGGGGATTAAAATGATCAAAGCTACGCAATGGACCCGCAGCAGTGAAGTGTTTGTTGAATGTGATAGTATCATGGTGGTCGATTGGTTTCGGAACGTGTGGAAATGCCCCGAACCTTTCAGGAATCTCATCAAGTTGGCTCATAAAATTGGAGAGGATATCAATTGGTCCATAAACTACGTTCCAAGGGAGGCAAATGCCTTTGCGGATCTGCTAGCCAAGAAAGGTATTAACAGAAACGTCGACTTGGAGTGGAGGTCAAATAGCATAGCATGCGGACTGTGAGTCTCCCTTTGCATCTTGAAGTTGAGGTTACACGCTGGGAGCCTCTGCTCATAGTACCAGCTGTACTGGCGGACGTGAGCTGCAGATGTACCCTTGCATCGTTTTTGGCTACACCCTTGCTCTGTTGTCTGTAGTCTTGGTATGATGCTGTCCAGTTACTGGTTTTTTGCTCTTTTTATAAGTCTGTTCCACTGACGTCCCTAGGCTTTTGATTTGTGTTTCATCCGTGTAGTGTCTTTGTGTAGTTGGTGAGTTTGTTTCACTTAGTGGATCACGGTGATGACCTTAAGTTTATTGGTCAGTCTATCCTGGGAGCAAATATAGTTTATTTTTGGATTAGTTTCTTCGGATGGAAGTGTTTGCCTTTTAGATATCCAGGCTTTTTGTACACATGGTCTCCTCGCACTCTTTTTCCTCCATTCTAAGTTAGGGAGGTTTTTTAATGAGGCGGGAGACATGTTTATCCTTTTCTTCGAGTATGAATTCAATCCCTTTTCAAAAAAAAAAAAGAACCGATTAATTCGGTCAGTTTTCGAATTAATCAAAATTTTAATATTTTTTTAATCTTGATTCAAAATAGCAATGAATGAATTTTACTTTTTTTTTTCATTAGATATTTTTCTTTTGGGTTGGCCAAGAAACAAATGAAGCATATTATTGAAACAAAATCGAGTGAAAACCAGATACCACTCATAAGTCCTATGAGTATAACCGACACCCAATTACAAAGAATTCAGATGGGGCTGGTAACCCATCCCTACTCAGGATATATACAAATGAAGGTGGGGTGAATTCACCTAATCGCCAAGACTCATCTTCTCACGATTAGGTGTGCAACCCAATCAGTCGCCTTATTGGCTTCACGTCTCCCTACTAAAAAATCAATAGCCTCCAACTAGAACTGTAAATGAGACGAGACATATCACGAGTTATTCGAGTTCGACTCGGTGAAAGCTCGATTAATACTCGATTTGATTGGACTTGATTCGAGCTTGAACTCGGTTCGAGTTCTTAACGAGCTGAGCTACTTGATACCCGACTCGAAAAGCTCGCGAGATACTCGAAAATATAATAAATTATTTTTTAATTTTTAAAATTAAAGTGAACTAAAATATAGGTTGGTGTTTTTTGTTGTTATGTTATTTTAATTTTTAGTTTATCTTTCTTTATATTTTCATGTGTACTTTTTTCCTCCTACTAAGATTATGAGTTTTTAATGAGTCACATGAAAAATATTTTTTTGTATGATTCTATTTACAATAAAATCATGTAATTTGATCGATAACAACAATATTATTATCATTATTACTATTATTATGAAGAGGGTTGTAAATGAAATGAGACAGATCGCGACTCGCGAGCTACTCGAGTTCGACTCGGTCAGAGCTCGATTAATACTCGACTCGATTGGACTCGACTCGAGCTCGACTCGAATTCTTAACGAGCCAACTCGAGCTCAGCATACTCAAGCTCAAATCAAGCTCGAACACGACTCGAATTCTTAACGAGTTGAGTCGAGCTCAGCACTGCTTGAGCTCGACTCGGCTCGATTACACCCCTACCTCCAACTACAAACTCTTTCTATTAATATCCTATACATACAGAAAGATACTCCATTTTCTGCATCCGCTCTCTAGCCTGATCTCATTTAACAAAATCTTAGAATTCATCTCAATCTCCACCTTCCTCATACCACCGGCAAAGGCCAAGTTAAGATACTCTCTAACAGTCACAGCTTCAGCCGCCACCACATCTGCAGCACTAGACTCGCTAGCAGCCCCACCAACTAAGAATTAACAATATTAAAATTAAAATATAAATATTGAGTTTTAAATATCATGGGTCATTGATGAGATTTGAGCTTAAAATTAAAAAATAAAATATGTTAGTTATATATTATAATTTTGGTTAACTAATCGATTTCAAATTAAATTAACGGATAACTAAACTTTGAAAATATCATTAACCGTTATCCAACCAAAAACTTCGATAACCGACCAATTAATCAGATTAACTTTCGGTTCGATCAATTAATTCGATTTTAACTGAACAATCAACTTCTCTACTCTTATCCATATATTATGTTTGAGTTGTAGTTAGGCTTATTTATTTATTTATTTTATTTCTTTGATTAAATAGAGATGTATTATATTTTCATATCGAGATTCGAACCCATACAAGATGAAAAAATATGAGCATCCTTAGCCATTAGGCCAATCAGTGGATCTCACTTAAGCTTATTTAATTGATTTTCATTGTTTTATTCATATATTAGAAAAATAATATGATTAGCGAGTTGTATGGAATCAGTTGTATGTTTATAATGAATTACAAAATATTTGTTTTTAAATTACCAAAAGGAAATTAACTCAAAAGTATTTTAATATAAACGCGCAATACCTAATTAATTAAACGATTAATAAAGATTTAAGTACTATACAATTTATTATAGAGACTATCTTTCAACAAAACATGCCCTGTTTAAAATATTAAAATTCAAATTTATATTTTATTTTAAAGGACTTGTTATTTTATCTTACTAAATCAGCTTAATGATATTTTGATTCACAAGTCTTAAAAGTCTGAACCTAATTCTTTGGTTAAGAACATTGAATTTTGGTTCGGTAAGCGAAGGAACAAAAGGATTTAATGGAAATATAATGAACCGGCAAAGTTAGGCGTAGGAATTAGGAAATATTAAGGCCCTGTTTGGCAATTAACGGATAGCTGATAGCTGATAGCGGATTACATTAGCTAATTTGATTAGCGGATTGTATTAGTTGATTGTATAAAAGTGTTTGGTAAAATTAACTGATAGCTTATAACTGTTTGATTATTTAAACAAGCAAAATGACATATAAGGACATGGTTATATTTAATACTTGTTTGAATAATTTATCAGTTATTAATATTTTGTATCTAATAAATATTAATTAGATTTGTAAAAATTATTTTTTAATATAAATTTCCTAAACAAATTTGAAAGATTTATATATTAATTTATTATTTACATAATTATTAAATTTTTTATATGCACATATAAATATGTGATAAAAAATAGAATTAACTTACAAATGCCACCATATAAATTAGTAGTAACAACAAATAAGTCTAATATTTAATATGTTATTATTTATATTAAAAAATATTATTATTTAATTTAGGTTATTTGGAGATTTTTGGTAATTGTTAAGGGTAAAAGAGTCATTACAATTCTAATATCAAACCTCTAATCTCAAAAAGCTCATATTAGGAGCTTTTTCAAAATTAGCTTTTTCACCCCAATCCGCTCTTTCAATCCGCTATTTACCAAACATCAATATTAGCGGATTTGACTAGTCAAACCTCTAATTATACTTCAAACCTCTAATTTTTGCCCAAACCGCTATTTACCAAACATGGTCTAACTTGTAAATAAATATACCTTTTGCCACAACTTGCGGACTAGTTAGATGTGGCAACACTGTATAAAATCGAAATGCAAATTGGCCTAACGCCTTGAATTTTCTTCTCATTTCTTAATTTACATTTTAGTCTTAAAAAGGACTGTAGTTTCTCGAAATTTGTATAAGAAAAATAACATAGAGAACAATATAAAACAATGCACACAAAAGAGACGAGATTTATTATGGGTTAATCTTGTTTACCTCTATGGATGAAACGAATAATTCACTATCAACGTATAGAACACAAAAAGTACATATACAAACTTGATATATTTATCTCAGAACCCGATATATCGAAAACACATAAGCAATTGGTCAATGTGCTCCAAGTTGCCCCAAAGAAGTCAAGACTGAATAACTTGTCTACTACTCACTCACATTATGCTAATATGGTTGCCCATATCAAACGCTTCCTAAGCCTGTCTTATTGGGCACATAAAGAGATGTAAAATTTTGTTTAGAAATCATTCCTACGGACCCCATGTGCTTTTATGATTGTTTATATGTATACACTAGTGGAAAAGAAATTTTGCTTCAAATTTGGTTAACATGGTCAACTAATAAATGTTACTCTTTGTCTCATTAGTGTAATACTGTAGTTAATTTTTTTTACTATATTTCTTCCAAAGTCACGTAATGAATTTACAGTGGAATTTTGAATTTCCCATATCAACTCCATATTAGAAATTTCTTTCATAGATTTTTTTTAATTTAATCACCAATATTTAATTTATTAATTAATTAATTCAGATTAAATTTTACAAAAGTTCAATGTAAGGACGATCCTCCCTACTTAAGTTTATTTTATAGTCTTTATTTTTGTATAGACTTTATTAGTAAGTAAACGTTAAGGTAAGGTTTAATTTCTTACCTTTTGTTTTTGTTTCTTTCCCCGTTTTAAATTTTCCATTTTAAAATTTGGAAAGTAACGCTAGAATATAAATTAATATAATATTAAACAAGTGGGTTTTAAATAATTTTTCGGAAAAATGTATGATTAGTGAATTTTAAATATTTATCGTGTATTTAAAATAAATTTTAAAATTAAATAACTTTTATAGGAGTAGTTAAAAATGTAGAAAATAGTGGGAAAAATACTCTCCCATTCTTACCCTTCCATCATATCAAATGTTCTCTCAGTTTAATTGATATCATTAGTACCGCATCATATCATATCAAAGAGTGATCCAACGACCACAGGTTGGCTGCACACGAAGTGATCTAACTGCCCCTTTTTTTATAATTTTTTTTTTTTTGAATACGCTGGTGTGATGCAAGGGTAGGCATTTGTTCAACTTTCTTTTAGACTTTTTCAACGAAGGCACACACAGCATGCAATACTGGTGCTCGATCCCGAGTCCCAAGGGATGATAAACATCAACCTTTGCCACCAGGACACAAGAGGATGAGCTATACATATTTTTTTTATAGATTCAATATTCACACATAAACAAAATCGAATTTGAATAAATAAAGAGCCGATAAAATTAGGCGACTACACCAACAACCGCCTTTTCCCTTTTTCCACTCTCCTTTGACCGCCTTTACTTACGTATGTTAAGACTCTTCGCCTTATCCTAAACAAGATGAACGAGAACTGATCGAATATGCAACATGATTTGTCGAGCGAGACAATTTAAACCGGATTAAAAGAAATAAAGTGAATCTTCTGAACATCATCAGAATGAATCAACAATGTTAGTTTATGATAGTCCCAACAAAGAGATTGACCAGTGTCGTCTAGTTTGACAACAATGTAATGCAAGAGAAGTGGTCAGTTGAACAAGGGGTCGAGGGGCTGTACGATCCAGAAACCAAGCACCCAGCCACATCAAAATTGAATGGCCAGTGCCAAGATGCCAAGCTGAACCACTACGCAACAGAGGTTGAGCCTTCATGGCTTCGCCAAAGATGCGATGCGACGGTCTAGAACCAATCCCCGAGTAACATTCCTAATTCAATTTTCTCCAACATCATCATTTGAACACTTAATTTTATTTAAGAGACTTAACGTCTCGTTCCACCAAACCAATTGGTTGTTGGTATAAAAAGTTTCATCAAACTAAATGAGCCGATGTCACACATGACAATGGCGGATTCACATGTACAGTTGGGGGATATATGTCATCATGAACCTTTCAAAGTTAATATATTTGACTTATTTTTTTTAATTTTTATAAATTAATCTTTAATTTTATGATTTATGCCTACTGTTAAAAATATTTTAACTTGTGTCCACCTTTAAAAATATTATGAATCCGCGCTGAGACAAGCAAGGCTACTGAAATGCTTCATCTTGCATAATTCATTCCAACAAAACTAATGAATACCTCTCTTACCATGGCCCGGAGACCACCAGAAGGCACTAAGAATGCTAGTGATCTTTGTGAATGAGAGTTGGGGTGGGGTGGGTGGGGGGGGGGGGGTAGGGCAAGAAGAGGGATTTAAAAAGGGATTTTTTTCTCATTTTTTTGGTTTAATCACTTATACGGTACCTAACCTATTAGCCGATTAATTTGGGTCGAGTACTATAAAGGTCTATTATGGGAGCAATCTTCTCAATCTAATTGTTTTACTCACAATATTAAAATTCGAACCTATGAATATGATATTGTTTAAGAAATCTAGTGCCTTATCCAGCTATAGTTGTTGGTTCAAAATCTTTTTAATGCTCCTTCCTATGAACCAAATTTTTGTTGGTGTTGTAGCAAATACTACATTTATTAAATATTGCCATTTAGAAAACTGAAATGAAGTTATAATTCAGTTGTAATTAGAGATTTCAATGCACATTCAAGTAACAAAAACGAAAACTTTACTCATTGGCGACTTATTAATTACTCTTTCTTGCTCACCCCCAACTTTATTACAAACTCATAAACCCTAGGGGTAAAAACCAACTGCTTTGGTTTCCATTACAAGGGTTATCAAAAGTGAGACAAGTTACAAGATTAAACAAAAATCCGACGGTAAGAGATTCTAGTCAACGTCAGAAATCAGGACAAAGTATATTCATCGAGTGGTTCCAATCCTCCTATGTCCTAGGAACTTCAGAATGAAGGGACCCACTGCAAAAGGCAAAAATTAATAGACTTTTAAAGTCAAATCCTTTATATTTAGAGACTAGAGAGACAAAGCGAGAGAGAGAGAGAGAGATGATGCTTTCTCCAGTCTCCACCAGCACACCCTCCCTCACATTTTCTTTGGGTCTCACTTTTTAATTCCTCCCTCCCTCCATCTCCCTCTCTATATTTATATTTACACACATATATATAACTTAGCTAACTTTTCAAGAAAAAATTTTAGGTGGGATTTTGTTTTGGATATTGGTTTTGTGTTCTGATTCTGAATTTGGTGATCTGGGGTTTTTGTTGGGAGAGAGGGGGAGGTTTGGTTGAGAAAAATGGAGGGCGGGAAAAATTTGCAGTGGGGTGTTTTCAGATCTCTTCTTGCCATTCTTCAGTGGTGGGGTTTTAATGTTACAGTGATTATCATGAACAAATGGATCTTTCAGGTTTGTTTCTTATGTTTTTTAGTCTTGGGTTTACTTTATTTTCTTATATTTCGACCTGACTATTTGACTTGTATAGAATTCTGTTTATTTGTGTTATAAGCTTTTACTGTTTTCTGGTTCGATTAAAATTCTGCTGGGGTTTTGTTGATTGATTCTTTGTAATGTTTGCTAGACTGAAATTTTCTGTTTATAGATCATTTATCTTTGTTGGGAAAATGGAGTTACTCTTCTTTTGTGTGCTATTTTGAAGCTCAATAATTTACCAAATAATACTTATTATTTAAAAGTTCAATTCAAAGAGGCTGCCATGTTTGACTGGTGGAATTTAGCTGGTTAATTATATAATATAAACAGTCTTGTTGCTTTTCCTCTTCATCATTTCTTTATTAACAAATTTTGTTTTGAAATCTAGACAATAGCCTGATTATGGATTTAAAATATGGATCTTAGCAGAAAGATACAGGGGTCATGGCTAGGCTGTCAGTTTGGTTTGTGTTAAACTGATGTTTCTGCAGATTTCAGTAATAGATCTAGCTAAATAGATATACTTGCTAGTATAATTCTCCAGTTTTTTAAATAAATAAAAGAAAAACATTTACCTGTTTTTCCTCCATTTAGAAAACAACTATGTGAAGTTATTTAACCATCTCTTTCTTTCTTTTTCTCTACCTACTTTTATGGGCAGGGATGGACCGAAGGTGGTGCAGTCGCACCCTTGAAAATTTTAAATTCTCCTTTAGTTTAGTTATTTACTTTGTATGTTCTCTTGATGATATAATTTTGCACCTCTTAAACTTCTAATATAACTTCCCAAAAGTTCGCACCCCTGACATAAAGTCTTGCATTTGTACCCATTTGTGGGTGTGCCATGATCTAGTATGTATATTGGTATTATAATGTGTACTTTGTATATGTGATACATGTTGATTAGTGGTGGAAAGTATAGATGGCAGTTTAGCATGTGGTGGGATGAAACATGAACCTTCAACTTGCGGTTCGACCAGTTCTGCTTAAATAATTAACCGAATTTTGGATGATTTTAATTGAATCTTGGGAAAGATGTTAATGATTCTGTGTTCTCATTCAATTCATTTCAAATTATTTACTGTCTCGAAAATTTCAGATGCTTAAAAAACTTCCTAACTCTACTTCTATCCTGATTGATGCTACCTACCAGATTTTTTTTGTAACTTAATATGGGCATAGTGGGGACCCTAATCCTTTTGATGCCTCATCAGTCCAACAACCAGCCTGATGTGAATTTCAGATGTTTTCTTTCCATTTTTCTCTATGGGACATGACAACATATAGCATTTAGTAATCATGCATATACTTGTTTTAGATTGGTATGATAGATTGGAATTGGTTGACTTGTTTTTTTTTTCTTCCAGAAATTGGATTTCAAATTTCCTCTCTCCGTGTCATGCGTTCACTTTATATGCTCGTCAATCGGAGCATATCTGGTAATCAAAGTGCTAAAGCTTAAACCTCTAATAGTGGTTGATACCGAAGACCTCTGGAAAAGGATATTTCCCATGTCTTTTGTGTTCTGTATCAACATAGTGTTGGGAAATGTCAGCCTACGCTACATCCCGGTCTCGTTTATGCAGACTATAAAGTCATTTACTCCTGCAACCACAGGTGAGATATCGAAATTATAAACCTAATCATCGTTTTTTCCGTGCCGTCTCTTGAGATAACTCATGACTGCATGTCATCATCACATCTGATCTCTGTACATTTTTTACAGTTGTTCTGCAGTGGCTGGTTTGGAGAAAGTACTTTGACTGGCGAATTTGGGCCTCTTTGGTTCCTATTGTTGGAGGAATTCTGCTCACATCTATGACAGAACTTAGTTTTAATATGTTTGGTTTTTGTGCTGCCTTGTTTGGATGTTTAGCTACTTCTACAAAGACTATCCTTGCGGAGTCTCTGCTGCATGGATACAAGTTTGACAGGTAGTGATGACCTTGATTATTATTATTGTTCATAAAATGATATGTATATATTTGTGAAGTTTTCGGTTCGGCTTATCAATTCACGAGTTTTCTGGCATCGTTCAACAACATATTTTGGATCATACTCTTACAGCATAAATACTGTCTACTACATGGCACCTTTTGCAACCATGATCTTGGGAGTACCAGCACTATTACTTGAAGGTAATGGGGTTATGGATTGGTTTAATACCCACCCCTCTCCATCGGCAGCCCTCATCATTATTTTCAGCTCGGGGGTGCTGGCTTTCTGTCTTAACTTCTCCATCTTTTATGTGATTCACTCAACTACTGCTGTCACGTTTAATGTTGCCGGGAACCTTAAGGTGAGATTCGAATAGAAAAAAAATAGGATAAAATATCATGTTCTCAGTTACTATTGTTACTATGGATATGGTTGTTTATCTTGTACAGGTTGCTGTTGCTGTGTTGATTTCATGGCTGATATTCCGAAACCCGATTTCAAGTCTAAATGCTGTTGGTTGCAGTATCACGCTTATAGGATGTACATTTTATGGGTACATCCGACACATGCTTTCCCAGCAGCTTCCCGGAACTCCTCGTACACCACGAACACCCCGGACACCGAGGAACAGGAAGGAACTACTCCCCCTTGTAAATAATGATAAGATAGATGGCAAGGTTTAATTGAAGTAGTCTTGTATGGGGTTCTTGGCTTTTGAAGGGGGATACAAAGAAATGGCATGTTCTGGACACCATAGATTATTCATTTAGTTGGAGATTTTTAACATGTTTTATGTTTCTCGGAAACATTAAAAACTAAAGTTCTTACATATATTTATTTATTAGATTGCCCTAAATAGTGTGGACATGAAACCAATAACAATTTTCGGTCAAAATATTACGTCAATTCCTATACTTGAATAAAGTTATGATATTTGAATAAAGTTTGATATTTAATCTTATATTTGAACTAAGATTGGTATTGAATTCTTTGTCTAAAGAAATGTGTTGAGAAAGGGTGAATGTATAGAACCTTTTAGCGAGATAGTGCTTTTTCAACTCTCTCTCAAAACGGAATCTAGTCTAAACATATATATCATGGTTCCTTACTTTGACAGGGTATAAATATCTAAATTTGATATTTTTAGATATTTTTTCAGACCTATTGCCGATACTAAGTAGCAGTCAAAAATTTGTATCAATTTTTCATGATATTATGCATGGATCAGATATATCATGACGAATTCTTCAGAAAAAATTGTGGGAATTTTGACCCAAATATTACATTTGGTTTTTTTTATTCCAAAAGTAGGGTACCTCTCAAATTATTTTCCAAACTAGGGATGTTTACTATTCAAAAAGTGAAGACCCATGGAGAACATCCCGACTTTAAACAATATTTTCAGAAAAAAAATATTTAAATATTGAAGTCGGGTGGATTACAATCCGACTTCAAACAGTGTTTTGAACAAGTGGCGTGCATGGGTAGGTACGTTTCAATAGAGGAAGGCTTGAACTTTATTTTTTTAACATTTTCTGGTAAAATTACTGTTCAAAGTCATATTGTAATCCACCCGACTTCAATATTAAAATATTTTTTTTTAAAATACTGTTCAAAGTCAAAGTATTCTCCAAGGGTCTTCACTTTTTGAATAGTAAACATCCATAGTTTGAAATAAAAAAATCAAATGTAATATTTGGGTTAAAATTAAAAAAAAAGACGACTTTAACATTGAATCTTATTCTTATTAAAAAAAATCCAACCAAAATTTGCATTAGCAGACTTCACATGCCCCCACTTTTAATTCAATTAAATAGTCCTTTGCTGCATTTGTCTCTAATAAAGAGTAAAATTTTAACTTTAGCTGAATTTGAATTCATGAAAGACTTAAAACTCTAAAAAATTTAATTAATCATGAAATTCATACGGCGACAACAAGATTCAAAAACATCAAATAAGAATTGCAGCAATAAAATAATTCCTTAAAAACTTAATCTATAAATTAAAAAATGAACCGATACAAGAAAATCAATTATTTTATCAATTAGAGAAAAGAAAATTGATTGCATATAATTTTTTAGAAGCTTAATTCATAATAAAACCAAGAAGATAGATTAGCTCTTGCCGTAAAAACTGACAGGACAAGAATAATACAAGTTAACCTATTTCTTGAGACCACAACCTCTTTATATTGTTGATTATTAAATTAATTATTAAATATTTATAACTCTGCCCCTCGTTGAATTATAAATATATCTTACGATATCTACACTTTTATTTTCATGACACTTTAATACCTATGACACGCCTAACATAATTGGTCACTTGATTTTGTGTCATATTTTATAATAGCAACATACATTTTATATATGTACCAACAATTGAAGATTTTAATCGAACAAAGCTCACCAAAATTGAGTTCGGCCGACAGCAGAGGACCCTCATGCTCTGCTTTTGTAGGTAGCCATTAACCAAGCCGGAACTTCACCACAAATCATCATACATGGTGCTGCTTCGGTATCACTTTTGGTTCCTTCACACCAAAAACTCTTTTACCTCTACATTTAACTGAACAAATTAGCAGAAATAAAGTAAAAAAATTATATTACATTTCCACCACACAAGTCTCATCACTTCATTTGTTAGTAAGGCTATTGGAGTACAATTTTAGAAAATTAGGAGAAAAAACAATTCAATGGGAATTGATTTAAATTTTCCAAATGTTATGTATTATTTCAAAATCTAAAAATTAATCCCAAATTTTAATTTTAAGACATTGAGTCTTGTACTATTTTATACCGAAACCATTGTACTCTACTAATTATCTAATTCTACTGTTAACGGTTGACTTAGCATGTATAAAAAGATAAAATAACTTTTTTAAAGCCCTTTATTTTTTTAAATATCAAATTGCCCCTTAAAAACTATAAACATATAGAACTAAAATAACACCAAATGAACCTACAATAAAAATATTAACACCTTATATAAATGATGAAATTGTATTCATTTGAATTTTGATTGATACAAATGAACTGGGCTTAAACTCAAAGTGTTACTAATCTACCTAGTAATAACATTTTTTTTACAAAGTGGCTTCATATTCTCAGGAGTCCTGCCTGTCCATTAAAACTTCATCTTGGTGTTTAAACATGCTATTGAATTTGACTTGAGTTTTAAATAGACTTTAAGTGATCCTATTGAATAAAAATAGAACATGAAAGAGTCAACATAATAAGTAATTATACGAAATCATACAACAATCAAGAGAGGGAAAACAAAGATAACAATTAACCATAAATATAACATAAGACCTAATATTTTTATCAGATTATCAGATAATCCAAAACTTAAATATTGTGATCTATATTGACATGATTTTTCAATTATTTTCTTCGAATATCTTATTTGAAAAATAATAAAACGAACTAGACATCCAAATATTCGAATCGAGCCGTCGAATAACAGATCAGATTACTCAAATTTAATATTTTTTAAAGCACTACTTATATGTACGAAATAGACTTTTGAGGACAAATCACAACTATCCTTTATCTTTCATTCTTCACAGGACTTATTGTTTGTGTTAAAGATAGATTTGATTGGTGATTTTGGTAAAAAAAAATTCAAGGTATCTATAACAAGCGCAATAAGTAAATAATTGATCCTTAGCGTTCTGTTGGCTCATATATGAGATAGACGTTGGCCATAAATTTTAAGATTGCTCCATGATAAAGGCGAAAACCAAACTCTCAACCATTGGGTAAAATAGGAGAAACGCTTACCATCTCACATAACCCCATGGTTTTGGTAAACTTTTATGACTTAATTAAATTAATCGTCTTTAATTTTTTTACAAAATTCTTAAATTACCTATGATGAATAATTCCTTAAGTCAATGGAGATTATTACATGCTTAAATGATTAAAAGTACATCTTTAAGATGTTGTAGTAATATGTTAATCGAACTCGGACTCAATAAACCACCATTTTCAAATTTACCTAATGATCAACCTAAATCTTAACCAACCTAAGTTAGCATTGATAAGTTTTTTTTCTTTTTCTGCTAAGCATTTTAGTTTAAGTAACAGATAAAATGCATCACGCCTCAAATCCCAATAGTGTGAGCAATCGAAAATAGAATATAACCAAGGTCAAGAACATCAAAGAACACAACACAACATTAACCTAATCATTCTATCGTTAGTTGACTAATAATTTTCATCTGTAAAGAGGACCTTTTTGACTCAAAATAAAATGTTGATGCATTTTAATCTAAAATTGCTTAAAAAGAGTATGTGATAAAATGACTATTCGGTCAAACGTTATGAGGCATTTTTTAAGCTTTATACTAAAAATAAATTCATCCAATGAATACATGATACGTGACTTTTATTATGAATTTCCTTCATTTAAAAAATTAAAAATATTAATTTTCTTTTCAAAAACTCCCACTAAAATCTCTAATTTTTTCAAAAACCCTAAAATTCTAATCTTTAAATCTTTAAATTTCATATATCGTTTTCAAATCAACCACCATCATTCGCAACTTTCATCGACATACATCATTGGTTGATCGCCCCGTGTCATCTCATGAAATTGCATCATACGAAATCCTCAAATTCTATTTTTATTGTTCACCTAGTCGTAGTTCACTTGTTTATCGTCGTCGTACCAAAATCACTGCTGGAATCTCTAGTTGTTTTAGAAGATACTACGTTAAGCAAAAATACTGAAAAAGATACTTCAAATCAGCTCTCAAACACTTTCTTCTTGCCTAATGAGTTAGAAGGCTCTCCCGTTTGTTTCACTAATCAATAAATAACAAGAAAATAATTTATTTTTGTATTGATGCTTTGTCAAGTAGGTGTTCTATTGAGGTGTTAGTTTTCGTTTTTGTGACTTGGGTGAATGTAGTAGAGGGTGATGGCACTCTTCTCCCCACGTCAAATTTAATTTGGGAATTAGGGGAGTGTCAGCCACTAAATTAAATAAAGGGTAATTTTTATCAGTGGTCCTTTTTGTTTAGGTTATGTTTTATTTTGGTCACCAGAATTCAAAAAAGATTATTCTGGTCACTTACGTTTAGAATCGTTTCTATTTTGGTCCTTAGCCGTTAGTCTCCGTTACTTAAAAAAATAGTTTCTAATTTAACTCCCAAACTTTCAAAATTTTATTTTTCACCATCTTCCCCAAAAATTATAAAACTAAAACCCTAGAAAATTAAATCAATGGCTATAACCCAACACTACAACTCATTCCCCTAAGATTAAAAGCGTCAACTTCCATTGCAAATGGTCGAAACTCGTAAAATTCCAAAGGTCGAAACTCACAAAATACCAAATGTAATCTTAAGCCCGGCTACATCGAGATTATGAAAAATACTAATTGACATAAAATAACGAACAAACTAAGGTGATAGGTTTTGTCAAATTTTGTCCTTGATTCCCACAAAAGATGCCGCTCGAACCTCCGTTCTTTCACCCAGGTGGAGCCATATTTTTCTCTCATCAATATCTATCATTAATTTTGGGAGTTGTTGCTTATGGATTCGAAAAAAAAAATGACAACTTCCTTAATTTTGTTGATAGATTTTTCAGATGTTAAGTTTAGAATGTTTTAGTGTTAGTTGCCTCCCATTAGATATTTACACATTCATGGTTGGTTATGTGCTGCTTTGCGGCGTGGTGTTAACTGTTAAGGAAATTGCTATATTATTGTCACGAAGGGAAACATCGCTCGCTTTACCTACTCTTCTGTTTACTTGACACTGAGATTGGAAGGCTTTGATGTCAATGATGTTTCAACTAATGCTTCTTTACCAAATCTCAAGACTCTGCATTTTATATTCTTGGAATTTCTAGATGCTCATCCCGTTCTCAAGTTTATTTCTAGTTGCCCTGTCCTTGAAGATCTTGCTTTTCTTGGATGTCTCTTTCATAAGATAAGAGATATCATTATCCGTAGCCGAGATTGGTTTTAGATGTTAAATTGGTTCATGGCGACTCTTTAAATGTCATCAAACTTGATGCTCAAAATTTTATTTATTTGGAATATGTTCACGTAAAGGCCGAAGAATATACTTTAACTGAAATGAAATCTCTCGAAACCTCTGTTATTGTTATCATGAATCGAGAACATGCAACATATCTTTTTCAGAAAATTTACAATGTACAGTCTCTCTATCTACATATTCATTAATTTTGGGGTATGGGTTGTAGTGTTGGGTTATAGCCATTGAATTAATTTTCTAGGGTTTTAGTTTTATAGTTTTTGGGGAAGATGGTGAAAAATAAAATTTTGAAAGTTTGGGGCTTAAATTAGAAACTAATTCTTTTAAGTAATAGAGACTAACGGCCAAAGGACCAAAATAGAAACGATTCTAAACGTAAGTAACCGGAATAATCTTTTTTAAATTCTGGTTGTAACACCCCTCACCCGGTTACGAGCGAGCGATGTTACTATTCGGATGATAGACAGATTCATACATGTCAACTCATCAAACTTATAATTATAAGAGATTCAATTCATATCAAGCTTGATTAACTTCAAACATAGTTCATTCATATCATCATATCCATATTTATATAAACATTTATTAAGTCATTACGTAATATAACATGTCTTAGTTTTATACAAACCACACTTAAGAATTACATGATTCATAATGCATGACAAACTAATTTAGACTATGCCACCAACTAGGAGTCTAAGCAAGATTATATCATACTTGTTCTTGGCTTGCGAAGCTCTCGAATCAGAACGGATAACTTTCGGATATCAAAGAACCTGTTATTTTGGAAGAAGGAAACAAAGAGAGTGATAAGTACACATAATGTACTTAGTGAGGCAGCCCTAACTTTACTAGTTTCAATCTTTTAAAGTCTTATTCAATCTTTGAGGTTACTTAGCTAGGCTTAGCACACATTGAAATACCTAGCTAGTTCCATCAAAAACCAAGTTAACTTAGCTAGTCTCAAATACTAACCAATAGGGCAGCAAACTTTTACAATTCAAGCTAACATGGACAACAAACAACATGTAATCTCATTGTCATCTTGGAAGCAACATTTCATAGTTTCACATCACAACATAGTTCATTTCGAATCTCAACCAAGTACACATATTCATTTCATATCATAAGGGCTAATACCCAATTTGTTCATTTAAACATATATCATTGTTCTAATAAATGTTTTGCCTTGGATGATTAATGAAATAGGTAATCAAGTCTTCATGTAACATGTAACATTAGATACTCAAAGTATCCATTTCTCATTTCAACATATAACAGGGGATGCATAGGCATCAATGGTGACTTACCACCATTCAATTATCAAGGTGACTAACCACCTTATCAGGTTTATAGGTGACTAACCACCATCCTGTAACAAAGATCAGGGGAGCTCAACGACTCTAAGGCATGCCCTTCTACCTATAGACACTAATCAAACCAAGGACTTTACTTATCTTTCTTTATTAACAAGATCATTCACTTGCCAATCATTCATAATTTCAGAGGCATTTAACCATTTCAATAGGCATATACATATAATCAATCAAGCATCATGGTAACATAAAATTCCAGCAAGCACATGAGATCATTTTCATTTTATGATCATCAAAAACCAGTAGCAAAGCTTATCATTTAGTCACATATCACATAGCTCAAGCAATCAACACATCATAGTAACTAATCATATTTATACTAAGCATGCTTATCTAACAAGCAATATACACTTAGATCAATATTTTTGCTTTTAATCCTTCTTCCTTATCATTTTAAATTTTACCAATCATTATTAAATTCATTTCATGCTTTCTTCATGTTATCTAAAAAAAATAACAAGGTTAGGATACTAATCCCAACACTTTAAACAAAACTACACTCACAATACTCCAAGCTAGTATGTCTCCTTAATGGTGATGCCTCTCCCTTTCTTCTTGGTTTGATCACCCCTTGATTCCTCTAATATCTCTTCACCAATATGCTCTTGATACATAAAATATCATATACAATACCCATTAGTAATTAATTCAAACATATAAATTCATTTACTTAAACATAATCACTTAGAAAAGTGAATCTGCCTCTTAAACTGGCAGTTTGAGTAACCTCTACTAAACTGGTCATATCTTTTTACTTACAACTCCAAATAAGGAGTTCTTTACCATTCTGGAAAGATTATAAACACACCTTTACAACCATGTATGGAACATAATTTTATCATTTCTCTATCAATACAGTTTATTACTTGAACATAGGGTATCTTTAGAAAACTAATCTGCCTATTTGTGACTTTAGTGTATTTATAACCTATGTTTCACTACACCATAAATCTTGAGATTTTAACCATATTTACCTTCACATATTAACATGATAATTATGTTCCAGAAACCATGAAAACAGAGCATATAAGTCCTCAACTTATCAATTCTTACAAACTAGTCCATTTTGATATTTTATGTGTTCTAATGATATTTAAACTATCAATTGATATATAATTCAAACTAAATTATTTATTTTTCAATCCTACAATACCTCTCCTGTTTATAATAAATTTTCCAGAATTTATTGGCATCAATTAAACCCCTAAACATTTCGAATTTCATAATTTAGTCCAGCAGATTCCAAATTCATTCAGTTTCAGTCCCGTCATCTTTTAACAACAATTCTGAGACCTATACTTAACATTTTTGAACAAATAATACCTCTATTCCATGTAAAATTTTGTCCTCTACAACTTTGTAGAAGAACACTTTTTCCAGAAATGACCCTAACATGCTCGAAAATGCAGTTTTCTACAGGACAGTTTATAAATCCGAATTTCTTTATTCTTTCTACCCTTATCTTTTACCAACCTTTAATTAATCCAATTTCATGCTTAATATAAATACTAACATCAAATTTAAAGATAGTTGAGACTCTAATCTCAACTCTAATTTATTTCACTCACCTTGATAGATCGGTAATTTATTTTTATTTCTTGAGCTTGATGGTTGTTCTGAATCGACCTCGTGTACTATGATAAAAATTAATTAAAATCGGTAAGACAGTATCGAATAAATATAAAAATATTACGAAGATTCAATACCGAAACTTAGACCAACTAAGGATTTGAGCTTACCCCGACGTCGGCAGAGATTCGATATTACTATATCGAATTTATCGAATCACCAATCGAACATTAGATTGAATCCTTTGTTTCTTCCCTAATTTTTCTCATACTCAATCGAACCCCCCCCTTCCTATTTATAGAAGAATTGGCCGGCCATTCAATGTCAATTTCAATTCCAATTGCTTTCATTCTTTAATTTGTGGCCAAGTAATGTGGCAATTGCCAACTAATTGTTATCTTCAATTTGTTCAATTGGTGGAGTGGTTAGCCGTCCACTCCACCTTGTCTCTCTCTCTCTCTTTTTTAATAATAATAATAATAATAATAATAATAATAATAATAATAATAAACTATTATAAATTACCCCGAATAATATTTATTGGTTCAGATAAGATCGAATTAAAAAAATACTCGGTCACCGGAATTTAATTCCGACTAGACCGGTTTTTGGGATGTGACAACTCTCCCCCCCTAAAAAAATTCGTCCTCGAATTTTACCTGAATCGAACAGGTGAGGATATTGCTTTTTCATCGTGTCCTCAGGTTCCCACGTTGCTTCCTCGACGTTGTGATTTCTCCAAAGAACTTTGACAAGAGGAACACTTTTATTTCGAAGTCTTTTGACTTCTCGATCAAGGATTTGAACAGGCTCTTCTTCGTATGAAAGATCAGGATTGAGCTCAACTTCTTCAGGCTCAAGGACGTGAGACGGATCAGATCGATATCTTCTGAGCATTGAGACATGGAAGACATTGTGTATCTTATCAAACTCGGGAGGAAGAGCGAGTCGATAAGCTACAGGACCAATTCTTTCAACTACTTCAAATGGTCCGATAAACCGAGGACTTAGCTTGCCTCTTTTGCCGAATCGGAATACTTTCTTCCATGGGGAGACTTTAAGAAACACTTTATCTCCGATTTGATGTTGAATGTCTCTACGTTTCAGATCGGCATAGGACTTTTGGCGATCAAAAGCTTGCTTCAATCGAGAATGAATGATTTGGACCTGTTCTTCGGTTTCCCGAAGCAATTGTGGTCCCAAAACTTTATTATCACCGAGTTCAGACCAACACAGAGGTGTTCGACATTTTCTGCCATACAACGCTTCAAAAGGAGCCATTTGAATCGAAGATTGGAAGCTATTGTTGTAAGCGAACTCTACCAAAGGTAGCGATTTCTCCCAGTTCTTTCCGAAGTCAATGATACAAGCTCTGAGCATGTCTTCGAGAATTTGAATTACTCGTTCAGATTGACCATCGCTTTGCGGATGGAAAGCTGTGCTAAGATTCAGTCTGGTTCCGAGAGCTTTATGTAATGATTTCCAAAATCGAGCTGTGAATCGGGGATCTCGATCGGAGACTATTGAGATCGGAACTCCATGTAAACGAATTACTTCTCGGATGTATAATTCAGCTAAGGCTTCAAGACTGAGATTCATTCTCACCGGAATAAAGTGTGCTGACTTGGTGAAACGATCAACGATCACCCAGATAGCATCGCACTTTCTTGGCGAACAGGGAAGGCCGGTTACGAAATCCATTGTGATCTGTTCCCATTTCCATTGCGGAAATTTGAGAGGTTGGAGTAAACCAGTAGGGACTTGGTGCTCGGCTTTAACCCTTTGGCAGTTCAAACATTTTGCTACATAGTCATTGATAGCCGTTTTCATTCCTGACCACCAATACAAGAGCTTGAGATCCTTGTACATCTTAACTGATCCAGGGTGGATCGAAAAAGAACTTTGGTGTGCTTCTTGTAGGATTTCATCTTGTAATTCTTTGTTATTAGGGACACATATACGATCTTTAAAGTATAGAAGACCGTTCGACTTAACAGAGAAGTCAGAATTAGACTCAAGCTTAGAATTGATTTTCTGAAGTTCCGGATCAATTTGTTGAAGTTCTTTGATCCTGGTGATCAGAGTAGATTGAACTTGAAGTTCATTCAGATAATTCCGAGCTTTGCATAGCCGGAAATGAGCGTTGATAGCCAAAGAAGAGAGGTTCGGTTTTCGACTCAGAGCGTCGGCAACAACATTGGCTTTTCCAGGATGATAATCGATAGTCAGATCGTAGTCTTTGAGCAACTCTAACCATCTTCTTTGTCTAAGGTTCAGATCTTTTTGAGTGAGTAAATATTTTAGGCTTTTGTGATCAGTGAACAGCTTGCATCTTTCACCGTACAAATAGTGACGCCAAATTTTGAGTGCGAACACAATGGCTGCAAGCTCGAGATCGTGAGTAGGATAATTCAATTCGTGTTGCTTCAGTTGCCGGGAGGCGTATGCAATCACATTGCCTTCTTGCATCAGAACACATCCTAGGCCCGAGTGTGATGCATCGCTGTATACTATGAATTCTTTACCCGATTCGGGTTGAATAAGGACTGGGGCATGTGTTAGAGCTTGTTTGAGTTGGTCGAAGCTTCGTTGCTGCTTTTCCGACCACTCAAAGATTACATCCTTTCGAAGGAGTTTAGTTAACGGTGCGGCAATAGTGGAAAATCCTTTCACAAATCTTCGGTAATAGCTAGCTAATCCGAGGAAACTTCGGACTTCGCTCACATTTCTCGGAGGTCTCCAATCAAGAATAGCTTGAATTTTCTTAGAGTCAACTTTGATTCCTTCGGCAGAAATGATGTGTCCGAGGAATGAAACTTCGGATAACCAAAACTCACACTTAGTGAATTTGGCAAATAATTGGTGATTTCGGAGCGTTTGAAGTACAATCCGAAGATGATCAGCATGTTCTTCCTTGTTCCGGGAGTAAACAAGGATGTCGTCGATAAATACGACAACGAACTTGTCAAGATAGGGCTTGAATACTCGATTCATCAGATCCATGAATGCAGCAGGGGCATTTGTTAGACCGAATGGCATTACTAAGAATTCGTAATGTCCATATCGAGTTCGGAAAGCTGTTTTGGGTACATCTTCTTCTCTTACCCTCATTTGATAGTAACCAGACCGGAGATCAATCTTAGAGAACACGGCTGCGTGTTTGAGTTGATCGAACAAATCTTCGATTCTCGGTAGCGGATACTTATTCTTGATGGTTACTTTATTAAGTTGCCGGTAATCGATACAAAGCCGCATCGTACCATCCTTCTTTTTCACGAATAGGACAGGAGCACCCCAGAGAGATATGCTAGGTCGGATGAATCCTTTATCCTCGAGTTCTTGAATTTGCTTCTTTAGTTCTTTGAGTTCAACAGGTGCCATCCGATAAGGTGTAATGGACACCGGATTAGTTCCGGGTTGAACTTCGATTTTGAATTCAACTTCCCGAGTTGGAGGAAGGCCAGGGAGTTCCTCAGGAAAAACATCGGAAAATTCAGATACGACAGACATTTCAGGTAAACTGAAATCAAGCTTGTCTTGCAATGCCATAGCGGCAAAAATAGAGGTCGGTTTCTTGTCTATCAATAGGATGGATTCTTTTCCTAAACCCCGTAAATATAACCTACGGTTTTGACAGTCTATCCAGGCTTCATGTTTTCCCAACCAATCTAGTCCTAAAACTAGATTAAATTCACATTTGGGTAATACATATAGATTACAAGGAAAGGGTATATTTTGAATTGTTATCTGACAATCTTTACAGATCAAATTTATTGGCATACTACCTCCTATAGGGTTCGAAACAATTAGCCCAATTTGTACAGTTTCAGGTTTCAATTTAAGTTCATCTAACAAGTATGAGCATATAAATGAATGGGTTGATCCCGAATCTATCAATGCGTAAACAGGTTTAAGGTTAAGTTCAACCGTACCCGCGATGACATCAGGAGACTCTTCTTCTTCCTTGCCACGAATGTGATAGACACGAGCTGGGGCTCGGGACTCCTGATAAGTGGTGGCTTTTGACTGGGCAGCCTTGCCTTTCCTGGGATTGTTCGACTGAACTTGTCTCGGATGTTTGCCTCGGCTAGATGGTACAAAACTTTGGTTAGCCGGTCGAACAAAAGAATGATCATTTCGTTTTGGACAGTCTCGGATGTAATGATCGTCAGCGCCACAAGCATAACAGAGGTTCGCTTGGGTTCGGCATTGGCCAAAGTGATTCTTCTGACAGAATTTGCAAACAGGAGGTCTGTCGACATTTCCAGTACTGTTGATGGAAACAACCGGAGTAGCCATCTTGTTGGAGTGTTGGGGTTGGAAATTATTCCGAGTAAATGGTATATAGGTGAAGGATGATTCCTTCTGATGTTTCGGCTTCTTAGACCACTGAGACTTGTCGTCACTCTTCCGCTTCTTATCAGTTCGGAATCCACTCTTTCGTTTCTCGGCATTCTGTATCTTAGATTCAGTGGCGATGACCCGATTCACAAGGATTTGAAAATCCGTAATGTCAAGTGCTGTGAACATCGGACTCAATTCATCACTTAGCCCGTCGATGAACATTCTGCATTTATCTTTCTTGGTCTTGATGTACTCCGAGCCATACTTGCAGTATTTGCAGAAATCGGCAACATATTGTTCAATCGGCCGATTGGCCTATTTCAGATGTAAGAATTTCTTCCTCCGATCAGCAAGGTATTGTTCGTTAATATATTTCTTTTTGAATTCATCAACGAAGAATTTCCATGTAACTGACTCGGCAGGGGCAGTTAGAGTCGTGGTTTCCCACCAACTTAGAGCTTCATATGCTAGAAGTGCAATCGCACATTCAAGTTTATGTTCATCCGAACATTGGAGTTGGCGAGTTAAGATTTGAGTGGTTCTTTCTAGCCAATTCTCAGCTTCTTCCGGCTTTTCCTCGTTTTCACCGGTGAATGTAGTTGCTCGATGTTGTGCGAGCTTGTCGATAGGGGCTCGACTCGGGGTAGCAACCACCGGATTCGGTTGTTCTCGTCGGATGTTCATTACTAATTGATCGAACATCTCCTTCATACTTAGGAGACATTCCCGCTGAGCACTCTGAACAGTTGGAATTGTCGGAGTTGTTTGATTAGGTTCAGGGGGTGGAGTCGGTTCTCGCGGTTCCGATCTTCTCGGAGGGTCCGCTTGCTCGAGAGGATTAGATTGTCCCGGAGCGTTGGTTTTCATCCTAATGCTACCATCCTCGTTAGATGATTCCCGAGGACTTTCATTATCACGAGCCAAAAGTAATTCGGACATTCTAATAAGATCTCAGAAAAGACCGAAGTTAGAGAGCGCAATCGCAAGCAGTTCGATATAAAACTCCTAGGTGGCATAGTTTAACCTATATGATGCAATAGACCCGATTTAGTCCGAGAATCGACTAAATCGAAGCTCTGATACCAATTTATGTAACACCCCTCACCCGGTTACGAGCGAGCGATGTTACTATTCGGATGATAGACAGATTCATACATGTCAACTCATCAAACTTATAATTATAAGAGATTCAATTCATATCAAGCTTGATTAACTTCAAACATAGTTCATTCATATCATCATATCCATATTTATATAAACATTTATTAAGTCATTACGTAATATAACATGTCTTAGTTTTATACAAACCACACTTAAGAATTACATGATTCATAATGCATGACAAACTAATTTAGACTATGCCACCAACTAGGAGTCTAAGCAAGATTATATCATACTTGTTCTTGGCTTGCGAAGCTCTCGAATCAGAACGGATAACTTTCGGATATCAAAGAACCTGTTATTTTGGAAGAAGGAAACAAAGAGAGTGATAAGTACACATAATGTACTTAGTGAGGCAACCCTAACTTTACTAGTTTCAATCTTTTAAAGTCTTATTCAATCTTTGAGGTTACTTAGCTAGGCTTAGCACACATTGAAATACCTAGCTAGTTCCATCAAAAACCAAGTTAACTTAGCTAGTCTCAAATACTAACCAATAGGGCAGCAAACTTTTACAATTCAAGCTAACATGGACAACAAACAACATGTAATCTCATTGTCATCTTGGAAGCAACATTTCATAGTTTCACATCACAACATAGTTCATTTCGAATCTCAACCAAGTACACATATTCATTTCATATCATAAGGGCTAATACCCAATTTGTTCATTTAAACATATATCATTGTTCTAATAAATGTTTTGCCTTGGATGATTAATGAAATAGGTAATCAAGTCTTCATGTAACATGTAACATTAGATACTCAAAGTATCCATTTCTCATTTCAACATATAACAGGGGATGCATAGGCATCAATGGTGACTTACCACCATTCAATTATCAAGGTGACTAACCACCTTATCAGGTTTATAGGTGACTAACCACCATCCTGTAACAAAGATCAGGGGAGCTCAACGACTCTAAGGCATGCCCTTCTACCTATAGACACTAATCAAACCAAGGACTTTACTTATCTTTCTTTATTAACAAGATCATTCACTTGCCAATCATTCATAATTTCAGAGGCATTTAACCATTTCAATAGGCATATACATATAATCAATCAAGCATCATGGTAACATAAAATTCCAGCAAGCACATGAGATCATTTTCATTTTATGATCATCAAAAACCAGTAGCAAAGCTTATCATTTAGTCACATATCACATAGCTCAAGCAATCAACACATCATAGTAACTAATCATATTTATACTAAGCATGCTTATCTAACAAGCAATATACACTTAGATCAATATTTTTGCTTTTAATCCTTCTTCCTTATCATTTTAAATTTTAACAATCATTATTAAATTCATTTCATGCTTTCTTCATGTTATCTAAAAAAAATAACAAGGTTAGGATACTAATCCCAACACTTTAAACAAAACTACACTCACAATACTCCAAGCTAGTATGTCTCCTTAATGGTGATGCCTCTCCCTTTCTTCTTGGTTTGATCACCCCTTGATTCCTCTAATATCTCTTCACCAATATGCTCTTGATACATAAAATATCATATACAATACCCATTAGTAATTAATTCAAACATATAAATTCATTTACTTAAACATAATCACTTAGAAAAGTGAATCTGCCCCCTAAACTGGCAATTTGAGTAACCTCTACTAAACTGGTCATATCTTTTTACTCACAACTCCAAATAAGGAGTTCTTTACCATTCTGGAAAGATTATAAACACACCTTTACAACCATGTATGGAACATAATTTTATCATTTCTCTATCAATACAGTTTATTACTTGAACATAGGGTATCTTTAGAAAACTAATCTGCCTATTTGTGACTTTAGTGTATTTATAACCTATGTTTCACTACACCATAAATCTTGAGATTTTAACCATATTTACCTTCACATATTAACATGATAATTATGTTCCAGAAACCATGAAAACAGAGCATATAAGTTCTCAACTTATCAATTCTTACAAACTAGTCCATTTTGATATTCTATGTGTTCTAATGATATTTAAGCTATCAATTGATATATAATTCAAACTAAATTATTTATTTTTCAATCCTACAATACATCTCCTGTTTATAATAAATTTTCCAGAATTTATTGGCATCAATTAAACCCCTAAACATTTCGAATTTCATAATTTAGTCCAGCAGATTCCAAATTCATTCAGTTTCAGTCCCGTCATCTTTTAACAACAATTCCGAGACCTATACTTAACATTTTTGAACAAATAATACCTCTATTCCATGTAAAATTTTGTCCTCTACAACTTTGTAGAAGAACACTTTTTCCAGAAATGACCCTAACATGCTCGAAAATGCAGTTTTCTACAGGACAGTTTATAAATCCGAATTTCTTTATTCTTTCTACCCTTATCTTTTACCAACCTTTAATTAATCCAATTTCATGCTTAATATAAATACTAACATCAAATTTAAAGATAGTTGAGACTCTAATCTCAACTCTAATTTGTTTCACTCACCTTGATAGATCGGTAATTTATTTTTATTTCTTGAGCTTGATGGTTGTTCTGAATCGACCTCGTGTACTATGATAAAAATTAATTAAAATCGGTAAGACAGTATCGAATAAATATAAAAATATTACGAAGATTCAATACCGAAACTTAGACCAACTAAGGATTTGAGCTTACCCCGACGTCGGCAGAGATTCGATATTACTATATCGAATTTATCGAATCACCAATCGAACATTGGATTGAATCCTTTGTTTCTTCCCTAATTTTTCTCATACTCAATCGAACCCCCCCCCCCCCCCCCCTTCCTATTTATAGAAGAATTGGCCGGCCATTCAATGTCAATTTCAATTCCAATTGCTTTCATTCTTTAATTTGTGGCCAAGTAATGTGGCAATTGCCAACTAATTGTTATCTTCAATTTGTTCAATTGGTGGAGTGGTTAGCCGTCCACTCCACCTTGTCTCTCTCTCTCTCTCTCTTTTAATAATAATAATAATAATAATAATAATAAACTATTATAAATTACCCCGAATAATATTTATTGGTTCAGATAAGATCGAATTAAAAAAATACTCGGTCACCGGAATTTAATTCCGACTAGACCAGTTTTTGGGATGTGACACTGGTGACCAAAATAGAACATACCCTAAACAAAATAGACCATTAGTGAAGATTACCCTTAAATAAAAGAGAGAGAAAATTGTCCTAAACTCCTTCCATTTACCTCGTCTTTCAAAGCCAAACAAGCTAACGTTCAAATCACATCCGCCATGATCCAATTTAATTAACCCAATAAATTGTATTCATATTTAAAGTGACATAGTGTGTATACATATATTGTATATGATAAGGCTCACCCCTTATTGTTATAGTGGTAAAGAATGATGTAATTTATCGAGGTGACTCAAGTTCGAGCACTAGTTTTATACAGTGTGTGTGCCTATTAAAAAAAACTAAGAAAATTTGACTTCTCTCCACAGTTTCTGCGAATTATCATCCATGAAATAATTGTATGCATTTGAAAATCATGCAACCTTTTCTTTCCTCTTTCTAATCTCCAACGACAACCATCTTATGTTAACTACGAGCTTCACCCCTTTACTTCAAAATTTTCCTTAAACTCCAACCCGAATTCGATTTGCATTCAACTTGCCAAAAGAAATTAAAACTTTAAATAAAAGAAATTAAAAACTAGAATTTTCAAATTTAGTCAAAGGTTTTCTAATAAGTTTACACAATTATATACGTCAAGAATTTATTTTAATTGAAATTTTTTTAACATTCTTAATATGATCTAATGGTATGTCTATTTTATTTTTTGCCTTAATAAAATTTAGGCACACCTTAAAGATAAAATTATTCGAACCACTTGTAATCACCGGTTTTCATCCAGCCCGTTAACCGAGCCCGAAACAGAAAACGACAATTCAAACCCAAACTAAAAAAATTACAAAACTCGAACCCTAAATGCAGTTCAAAGCCCAAATAGCCGAATGAGAAAAATAAAATTGTTAAAAACGTTTTGCGCTTAGCTATTAGGTTTCCTAAACTTGAATACAACCGCTGACCAAAGGGTTTTCCTTACTCTCCAACAAAAATACTATGGCTTTCGATCATCAATACACAACCAACTTTTTCGTGGGTTACAGATTTAAGCCGACTGATACTGAGCTGATTCAGTGTTACTTGTTCAAGAAAGAGAAAGGCGAACTAATACCCTGCGATATCATACGCGATTGGGAAATCTACGGCGGTGAAGATAAAGAACCCTGGAAACTTTTTGGTGAGACTTCGTCTAAAACGTTTTACGTCTTTACAAAGCTGAAAAAGAAGAGCAAGCAAAAGATAGATAGGATTGCGGGTTGTGGTACCGAAGATGTTAAAGATTCTAAGTGTAGGAATATATATCCTTTACTTTAAGGAATTCTGTAAATTTATTTCTTTTGATTCTGTAAATATCTTTTATAATCCCTTATTCTAAGAGATTATATTTCCTAGGATTAGTTTCTTTCCTAAACTTAGAGTTTCCTAAGCTAGAGATAACGTTTGCGTATATATGTAATATAATCTGAAATGAATATGTAGAGAAAAATTACTCTAATTTCTACATGGTATCAGAGCAGGTTTAGATCATCCTAAACCCTTATCGATGGCATAGACTTTCTCTTCTCTTTCGTCTGTCGAAATTAGCGTTTCTTCAGAATATAGTTCTGGTTATGCCGATCTTTCTGATTCAATGAATATAGTCATTACCTGCCATCATCTAAATGATACCAATTATCTCGAATGGTCTCAATCCGTAAAAATTTCGAGAACAACGCAGGGTTCTTTAAGCTTGTGCAAGAATCGAATGAATCAACGTTGGATGAAAGTGATGCGGGGAGAAGAAAAAATGGAGAATTGTTTGAAATGAATGTGGCATTGCAATTGAGACGAAGCTTATCAGAACTGAGGGATGTTGCCAAAATATCCACATATTCTCGTATAGAAGTAAGTTCCATTGATGGATTTACAAGCAAGCTGTTTTGATCAGTATATATACGTTTCAATGATTCTTTAAATCTTTGATTCATTCTATTAACCAATAGAGGAGTATTTTTGTCCTTCAACTATGTCTATGATTCTTGTTTTAAAATGATTACATATTTTTAAACGTTTCCCCTTATTTTAAATTAGTCCTAAAAATTTTAAACATTCCAGTTTTATCCTTAGTTATGATTTTCATTCTGAAATAGACTTCAAATTTTTAAAAAAATTTAATTTTATCCCCCGACTTCAATATTAAAATACATTATTTTTTTAAAAATACTGTTTAAAGTCGGAATATTCTCTAAGAGTCTTCACTTTTTAAATAGTAAACATCCCTAATTTAAAAAATAATTTGAGAGGTACCCTACTTTTGAAATAAAAAAAACCAAATGTAATATTTGGGTCAAAATTCCATTGGTATTTGATAATTATATTTAAAATGTTAAAAATTAAATCTGTGTACTTTTTCGATTTGAAAGTCCTGGTTGAACTTTTGACATTGTTGGTATTTTTTAAAAAAAATCATTAATATATATACTTATATTAATAAAAGTAATTTCAATTGACTTTACTTTTGGGTAGTAATGTCAAACACGTAGAAGTTAGTTTAAAAATCATGGCTGAAAGACTATTTTTTTCATTCAATACCAAAAATTAAAAGTTTCAGCTTTTGCTGTAGAAAACACTTTTATTAGAGATTCACTAATTGATTTAGTGGTTAAGGATAGACCTGGCAAATTAGACCCGCAATTCGAATCGAATTATTCGAACCGAGAGTCGATTTTGATCCGAACATAATGATCCAAAGTTGACTCGAAACCCGAAATAAACCGAATTAAAATCGACTCGAAATTTTTTGTTGAACCAAAATGGACCCGAACCGAATGCTACCTGAACTGAATATCGACCCGATTTTAACCCGAAAATTAAGGTAAAATAAAAGAATAATTTATTTTTAATATTATCTATTTTTAACAATATAATAAATAATAAAATGAAGAATGTTTTATTATCTTTTTGTACTATACTATGGAAGAGACCATTGCTCTTGTCAAAGTTGTTATAATAGCATTTTATGTCATTTTGGCTAAAAATTAAATCTTAAAAATTAAAATTAAAATTAACAAAAATATCAATATATTAAATTAATAGACTAAATTACAAAGATTAGTTAATTTCGACTAAAAGTAAATTTTTAGAGACTAAATATCACTACGGGGAGGAGATTTCTATATCTGAAGTCTAAACTGTGAGGATACTTGTGACTAAATTAAATTAAACTAAAACTTAAAGTTGAATATTAGTACTAAAATGTAACATTTTAAATGCAACATGACCTAAAAAGTAATTAATCTCTAGCTTAAAAAATTGGTGGCTTATTTCCCTCCAAAATTTTGTATTTCCCTCTCTATTTTTACCAATTGTCTTTTTCTTCTTTTTTTCAATCTAGTTTAAAAAATTGGTGGCTTATTTCCCTCCAAAATTTTGTCTTTCTCTTTTTCTTTTTCTTAATTTAATTGAGTTTCAATTTAGATTAATTTAATTGAAATTTTATATTTAATTTTAGAATTATTTTAATTATGTCCGTAATTTATGCTTCTAGATTTTAGTTAGCTCAATTAGATCCTAAGTTTAATAAATTAATTCATTTCAGACATTATTATTATTATTATTATTATTATTATTATTATTATTATTACATATAATAAACTTTGATTTAATATAATTATACACAAATTTTTGATATGGATATATGAAGCTTTAATTTAAATATGTAATCAAATTTAAATGCATAGATTAACAAGTTGAATCAGAATTAATCTCATACACCAATAACTCTAAACTAAACCATGAATACTAAACCTCAAACCCAACTCAAACTGAATTGACCCAAAAATTCAAATGTTGACCCAAAATCGACCCGATTTTGACCCGAACCGAAAGCGACCCGAACGACTCGATTTTGACCCGAACCGAAAGCAACCGATCCGATTTTGACCTGATCCAATACCCGAACTGAATCTGACTCATCACAGACCCAGAATAGACCTGAACCCGACCCGAACCGACTCTAAACTGATTCTAGATAGACTCGAAACGACCCGAACCGAACGACCCGATTACCACCTATAGTTAAAGATGCTCATATTACCCAATCTTGCATGAGTTTAAATCTCGGTATGGAATGTAATATCTCTCTATTTAATAAAAAAATATTTTTATTATAATTTAAGTTTTTTTTGGTATAGTTTGTGTCCATTTTATGGTACATGATCAGGATTTGTGACTCTCTCTTCTAATAATGTCATATCCAAGTACGTGTCTTGCTATTGCACCCAACACTGATTGGTAGTTTAATTTTATTTACTTTATTATTATACAAAATTGCCAAACACTAAATTAGTTATAAGTGTCAACCAACATGCTTAATTGTATGTGAATTTTGGCAGAAAAATAATAGTACCACATATTTAATTTTTAAAATTTTCATATACAAATATAAATTACTATAATTAAGATCAATCAATATAATGCAAAAACAATACCCGTTCTCTCTCATTTAAATTTGTCTTTTATTCGCTTTTTAGCTCATCTTTTTAAACTCCCACTTATTATTATTTTAAATTTATTATTAATAGAAATATAAAAAAAAATTATTTTAAAAACTTTCAATTATGTAATTTTTTAATATATATTTTTATAAAATTTAATTGTTTAAAAATATTTAAAATAATAATAGTAAAAATTTAAAAATTTTGACTTTAACAAATTTAATAAGACAAAGAGAGTATTATTTTTAAAATAAATATATATAAATAACTCCACCAAAATTAATCATTAAACGTATAAATCAACAATTTGTAGTGTATTCAATGGAACATAAATCTAGGGATGGCAAAATGACCTGTACCCGACGGGTCCCGACCCGTTAGGGGCGAGTTGTTTCCTTGAAATTCAGGTTCGGGCGAGCGGGTCGGATATTTTAAAGATTTCAGTCCGTGCGTGGCGGGTTCAAGTTTAAAGTAAAAATACCCCGACCCATCACGACCCGATATATTAAACAAGTATTTAATTTATTTACCATATTACCATTATATATATATATAATACTTGGGTTAGTTTCTTAACCTATTCATTTTCCTTATCTGCCCTCAAAATTAATCCTCTATTTTCTCTCTTTAATTTCTTTTTCCTTTCGTCTTATTCACAGAGTTTTTTTTTTCATTTACATCCAGAAATGCATGTTATCATATCTAAAAGACCGAAGCTTTCCAAGTATTTGGGTTAGTGTTTTTGTTTTAGATCTAAGATTTTTATGAAATAATCTCATTTTTGTGTTTTAATATTTTTAATTTTGTTGTTGTTCTTGTTCCTTTCTTTATTTTCTGGGTTTGGTTGTTTCTATTTTAATCTCCCTCTTTTTCGTTTCTTTGATTGTTTCTTATTTTATGCTTTAATATTTTTATTTTTTGATACGTTTTTTTTATTTTCAGATCTAATTTTTGTTTTTGTTTTTCTGATGTTTTATGTACATTTTTATTTTCAGATTCGATTGATGTATGTTTGCCTCGTTTTACTTTGTTTTTGTATGTTATGGTGTTTAATATGTTTTAAGATTTCTATTTCTCACTTAGATTGTTTGTAGTTGGGTCGGGTCGGGGCGGAGACTAGTTTATATATTAAATCTCAGGGCAGGTTCGGGGCAGGTAAAATAAAAATAATACCCGAAGGCGGGTTGGGAAAGTCTGGTGAAGTATGTAAAATTTCAGGTTAGGGTCGGGTTGGCTAAAAACCCGCCCCGCCCCGTTGTCATCCTTTACATAAATCATGATAGATTTTGATTGTGAATCGGTGAATCCATATATGATTTTTAAGCAAGATTCAGATTTAAACACTCAAAAGTCAGAAAAAATTATTAGATGAGTTCAACTCACCACATCAGCCGTAATCATAGCCAATAAAGTCTATTTATATAATTTTTTTATCCAAGGTAAATCTTTCACTTCTTTTGAGTTTTATTTTTATATTGATGGACTTTATTAACTGAAATCACGAATGACGTGATGAGTGTCTATCTAATAATTTTTGTAAAAATCTCGTAAAGCCAGTCTTACCAAAAACAACCGTACTGGCTAAATTAAATCAAGTTTTGTTAAAATTGATTTATGCAATTACTTATAATAGATGAGTTAAAACAAATTTAAATATCGGTGGGCCAAAAGAAATCCAAGTATTTAAACAAATCTGTATATAGTGTAAATATATGGGTCGAAAAAAAATGCTACCATTAACTTTTGTATAGAATTAAGTCATAATGATAAAAAATTGTCTAATGATTGATTGAATAGTTATTTTAATTTTTATTTTTTAAAAAGTTATTCAATTTTTAATATTTTATTTTGGATCAAAATAGTTTATATACGAATAAAAACTGTTAGTTATTTTAATTCTTATTTTTTTAAAAGTAATTTTAGATTTTATATAATTCTATGAAATTATTTTTTGATTGATGTGACATTTTTTCAAGTTAATACCTTTGTCTATATGACACTGACATGTTAGTGTTCGCTGTCATATAGATTTATCACATTATCTCAAGTCATTTATCGTTAGTTGACTAATAATTTTCATCCGCATATAAACTATTTTGACCTAAAACGAAACATAGAGTAAAATTGCTTCAAAATAAATAGAGATCAAAGAGACTATTAAATCAAACGTTAAAGCTATTTTTTAACTTTATGCAGAGAATTAATACCATCAACCAAAATAAGCAATGTTTGCAGAAGAAAAGAATCTTATTCAGGAGAGCAAAGGCCCACACTTTGATCAGACCAAACCCCCCAAGTTAAAATTGGATCATCCACAACCAGAAAACAGAGAAAGTAATGGCAGAAGCAATTGCATTAATGATGATAGCCAAATCTGGTTAAGAGTAAATTACACATTAAACTAAAGACTACTACATCAGAAGCTAGTATTTATTGCACTAATTAATCTTTGCACATGGCTATCTGCCTTGGAAATCATACGTATATAGTACATGAAAGAGTAGAATTAAGCCAAGAGCCAGAAGTTCTTTTGCCATCGGGTGCTGATAAGGTACCCACCCACGCCTTTGCTTTGCTTCCGCACCCCTATGGTTAAGCACTCTGCCTTGTTTATGCATTGCTCTACAAACTCCTCGTTGCTGCTGCTGCTTCTCCCGCTCAAACTGCGAATACCCCATTATTAACCATCAAAATGCTTGAGATTAATCTTTTCAAAAGTGTTTTTGAATTAAAAATGCTTTTAGATTCGAAAGCAATGGAGAACATATAGTTTTCTGGTCTAAAAGTGCTTTTCAGCTTAGTTTAAAAAGTGTTTTTCAAAAGTTAAAATTGTTAACTTTTAGTTTTTCCAAAAACAATTTCGAGTATAATTACTTATTTATCTATGTTTATATCATCAAATCTTTTATATTTTAAAAAATAATATCTCAAATAGACATTTTATCTACTTAAAAGTACTTTTTGACAACAATATGACATCTTCACATTTTAAACTAAACAATACATAAGTAATTTTCAAAAGTAATTTTCACAAGCACTTTTTTACCGCACTTTTCAAAAACAACCCCGATCTAAATCTGGTTCGAATGAAGGACAAAGTAAGTGAACCCACCAGTTTAAGAATGGAGATGGCCTTTTCTGACTCACTACCAACACTGAAACCTCCAGCTTCTTCACTTGGTTCAACACTGTCTCCAACTTGGGACCTTGGATAACCACTGCTTCCAGTTCTACCTGAATATTGACACTCCCCATGTAAAGCAAGTAAAAGAAAACACGGCAAAGATTATGCTTTTGAATATTTTATGTTAAGATTAGCAAAGAGGAAATAAAAGAGAGAGAGAGAGTAAGGTTAAAACTTAAAAGAACAGGATCTATGGCACATGGCAGATTAGCATCTCTCACACAATCCAAGGTACAAGATTTGAAGAATAAAACATCTGAAATTTGTTTAATTTTATCTAAACCTTCAATGTTTTTGTTTTCTATCAGTGTTTAATCTTCAAAAAGACTTGTACTTTATTCTTATGGATGGTCATGGAACTGGAACCGAACTCCTACCACAAAATGTCAAAATGAAGAACTCTTTTTTCAAATTTATATTTTTCCCCTTAAATTCTCTCTCGGATTTAGGAGTAGTCAATAGGTCTAATTCTTTCTAAATAATAGAATTAAGAGCTGAACCAAAACATGTGAAGAAAAGAAGAAAAAGTACCAAAGAATCACTTAAAAATTGTCTTTCACGAGAAAGCTACTGCAAGGGATAAAAAGAAGATCTAATCAAGTTGGATCTATCAAACACAAAGACAAGTTACCTTTTTTCCTCCCTCCCATGCTTAAGTAACTCTATTAACTTGTATTGTTTTGGATTCATCAACCAAAGACACAAAAATGACAAATACAAACACCAAGAGTTGGGTGCATTACCTCAGGATTATAAGCCTTGCAAAGTGACCCAAGGGAGTTAGCAAGATAAGTAGAACATGAAGGAGATTTACAAGTCTTTTGGCTGGGAGGAATGACATGAAGTAAAGTAAGCAAGTCACCCTTGTTGGCTACATGAGTAAGTGCCCACATCATGACATGCTTGGAATGTGAGCTTTTGTCCACCACAACCATCACTCTTTTCCTTAACACCTGCAGGCCATTTTGATCAACTCCATTGGCATTCATGTTCAGCTCTTCTTCCATTTGAGTAAAGTTTGCCTCAAAACTATAACCGGAGTCATCCCCTCCCCATCTCCGGGATGTGGATTTGCAGCCTTCTTTTCTACTCAGCTGCCTCATAAAGGAACCTGAACTGTGCATTTTTTTCAAGCACTTAACTTGCCTTGTTCAATTGGCTGCCAAAATTGATTAGAACTAGAGGGGTGAGATGAGAGAGAGTGAGGTTGATGTGGGGTTTTAATCTTTAATATTGAGAGAACCAACAGGGACCAAAAATGAACTGAAAAGTACTTAAAGAAAACTGGGAAATGAAAGATGAGAGCAGATAGATGTATTTATGGAAGAATGGATGAGTGTGGGACTGGCAATGATGATGCAAAAAAACAAAAACCCAAGATAATTTTCTCATTTGTTGTTGCAGGTTGAAATCAGGGGAATCATTGGCTTGTTTATTTATTTGTTTTCTAAACACTAGAGTAGATACAGTACTTTGTAAAGACAATTGTAAAGGGTCGTCCTGTTGATGATGAAAGTAAGACAGAACAGGACATAACAAGTTTCGAAATTTGTGAAACTCACTAAAAATATAAAATATTAGTTTTTTTAATAACGTCTTAGCTTGGTTTTTCGGTAATTTTGGGGCAAAAACCCCTTTTAAAAAAATATTAGGGAAAATGGCTCCCAAAAATATTATTTGGTAAAATGACTCCAAACTTTCCACGTCGATGAGCCTCGCGTTCTGCATAACCCGAGTTCAGTCTACGTGGCCTTGTTGTTTGTGTTAACGGTTTTACAGGACCTCGCGTTCTGCAGAACGCGAGGTCCCCGAGAATTTGAAAGGGCGGCTGAATATATCGCACAGACCTCGCGTTCTGTAGGACGCGAGTTCTGTGCAAAACTGTGCTGAAGAACTAGGAAAAACAAGTGTGGGTAGGCCTGTTCGAGCCCAATTTCGGGCGTGTAAATCGTTTGTTTTTAACGAACATCGAGTTTGGGGTCTTAGTACTAGAAATTCTCTATCGTATGACACCAACACGGTTAATTTCCGTCCATTCTACACTGGTTTAAAATGGCTTCCAAAACCCTATGTTATCATCCTTTTTTGAATGAAGTTGCCTTTGAACAAATGTCGATAGGCATGTTCGAGCAGAATTTCATACGTATAAATTTTAAATTTGTAGCTAACATCGAGTTTGTGGTCGTAGTACTGTAAATTCTCTATCGTATGACACCAACACGGTCAATTTCCGTTCATGCTACAATGGTTTTAAATGGCTTCGAAAACGCTATCATAACATATTTTTTTGAATGATTGAAAATATAAGATGACCTACTGTATAAATCGAAGTAGACTGACTTTATTGATTCGATTATCATAACATATTTTTTGAATGGTTTAAAATGGCTTCCAAAACTCTATGCTATCATCCTTTTTTGAATGAAGTTGCCTTTGAACAAATGTCGATTTTCGGTTTAGTAATCGCATAAAATTTATTCAAAACTGAAATTAAATAAACATTTTAAAGTTTAATTATAATAGATAAACAAAACTATAATACGACATTATAAAAAACAAATGTCTGAAATATAAATATTAAAAACATAAGTACAAATCAGTAAAAAAAAGACTAATGATGCCTATGTCCACCCGTTCCGCAGTCGGGTGGACGACGATCACGATCTGGATACCTCCAAACATCGTGTGGTGGTCCCTGGTCCCCATTATCGTCACCATCGTGTGCGTATGCGGATCTGTGATGGGCCTAAGCGGGGAGTAAAACAAGCTACCCACCGGCGTATGATCCACAATGCTAAAGTCATACTGAGATGCCAACGGTGGAAAATCGATAAGCTGAAGGTCAGTCGTCGGCATATGGGGACGGTAGGCATCGGAGGAGCCGAACTGGGGTGGAGGCATCATCGGCTGGAAACTCGAAGGACCACTATAAGTATGAAATGCTGTGCCAGAAGATGAGGCCCCTGCAGTGTCATGTCGTGGTCTCGGACCGCACTGCCTCGACTGGCTCTGGGTCGCTCGACGGGTGCCGCGTGGGCGGTTTTGGGGAGGCTGGGGAAGCTCTTCCTCGCGCTCGGCCTGAGTAAGGATATCCTGCTTCCCATTGAGCGCATACCACTGGAGGTAATTGAAATCGACCGAATCGGCCCCTTCGATAATGGGTCGGAGAATGGGTGGGCGTTGGGCAAATCGATTAGCCCAAACTGCTATCCAGTCAGCGTGGTACTCGGACCAGTCAACCTCCGTCTTCCCCTAGCGCGTCAGATGGTAGAATCGGTCCATATTTTGTGGAACCAGGGGTGGAATATTTTGGACGAACCCGAACTGTCGGAGAACCCTATCCGTAGCATGCCACACGACAATTTCGTAGTTGAGCAGCGGCACTACGGAAATCCATACCTGTTGGTCACGCAGAATCTCGGGTTGAGTAATCTGCTGAATATCCTCTGAAGCGTAGGGCCTCCACACGAACTAAAAAAAATGAAAATGTTTGTAACGGTTATATGAAATATTATTGGAAAAATAGTATGAAAAAATTCAAATTAATTTTCGAATTACCTGGTTGTGCCTCAAGTTATCGAAAACAATCCTGAATTGTTTGGGTCTTCGGCAGGCCGTTGTAGGTCAATGTTCCGCTCCACCTATCAATAATGAAAAAAAATCGTTAAATAAAATAATTTAAAAATAGGAAAAATATAGTAGATTACGTAGTATCTCCGTAGAAGCAGAAATAAAATAGCGGTGGGCTGTCTACGTTGTGGGCTTAAAATAGGCATCCGAAACCAAACCCAAGACTGTAGGAGTAAACAACATCCTCTCATCGATGATCTAGATGCGTCAACGTTTCTGCAGAGCTCTCTGTAAAGAAACGCCAAGACAGCTTCTCCCCAAGATTTTCCTCTAGACTCATCGAAATTTGTAAGATGAAGAAGCCACATCACGTGCACCTTGGTGCGGGATTTGTCTGGCATTAATATCCCACCGATAATGCGCAAGATGTGGGCACGCGCAAACCGCTGTGTAAATAAAGATTTAATAAAGACATCCTAATTTAAAAAAAAAAATATTTGTAACTTCATCCTAAATTTAATAAAGGCATCCTAAAAAATTAATAAAAAAATCTTAATTTGCAAATAAATATTTGTAACTTAATGCTAAATATTTAATAAAGGTATCATAATTTTCAAGTAAATATTTGTAACTTCATCCTAAATTTATTAAAAGCATCATAAATATTTAATAAAGACATCCTAAATATTTCATAAGGGCATCCTAATGTTGAAATAAATATTTGTAATTTCATCCTAAATTTAATAAAAACATCCTAAATATTTAATAAAGGCATCCTAATTTTTAAATAAATGAAATATATTAAAAATATATAAAATAGTGAAAAAATCGAAAAAAATACCTGAAGTGTAACTTCATCCGCATTGGGGGAGGGTTTCTAAATTCAGCCTCCAAATATGATAATTCTATTTTTCCACTGTCCCACACTTCCTCAGGGGGCATCACGCTCATTTGTTCAGCAAATATAGTTGGCCAATGCCCCATAACGACACCCGTAATAACGTTGTCGTCTGTAGCCAATCGGGAGATGAAACATGTGCGTCTCTGGCCTCCACCGTTCTATCAGCGCGCTGATCAACGATGAGTTTAGCTTCACCCCCTATATACCTTGCTATGTGGCCAAAACCGGCGCGCTCAATCCACGCCATAACAGCATCAACTGGTGGGTTGTTGATACGGTTAATGTAACATTGTAAATTACGTTCGTATCCCTTCAAAAATATAAAAATAAAAAAATAAAATAGTTAGTAAAATAAAAAAATTTTAAAAATTAAAAGGAAAAAGTAATACCTCTGGATTTGTTCTCCAATAATGATTGCAGTGATTCGCCTCGTTGCGTAGTAAGCTTTCCATTATATCGAATGTAAGATAAGGATTGCCGAAAATTTGTTGTAAAAAAGCTAAAGAACTCGCGTTCTGTGGTTGATATGGGGGTAAGGCTAGGGATGTAAAAACAAGTCAGAACCTGGAAACCCGACTGAAACCTGCCCGAGTCAGAACCTGATTTGACCTGAGGTTTTGATGACCTGAACCCGATCTGCAACCGACTGTTGTTGATCTGAACCCGAATTTGACCTGTTACTGTAGCAACCGAACCCGATCTGCGTCCGACTGAAAACGACCCTGTAACACCCTGTTTTCATAAAAAAAATGATGCTTGTATGAGGGTTTGAACCCCCGACCTAAGGTTAGAGAGTGCAAGCCTTAACCGTTTGAGCTAAGGTAATTTCTGGTTATAACCTACCAAAAGATCCTCTTAAGTTATTCGTCCATTTATAAAATATAAATAAAAAGGAAATGGAACCGTTCATCTACCTGTCTGCTCATTTCGAATATGGAAAGAATATTTTTTAGATCTAAAACTTTTCCCCCAAACTCTTCCTCTGCCGAAACCGATTGCCACTCCGATCTCCTTCTACGGTCATTCGTGGCATGCACCGCCGCCTCCCTTATGCTCACCGTCGAACCCCGCTCCGAGCCACCGTCCCACTCGCGCGTTAGCGCCGCCGTCTGTCGCGAGGCGTTGTTTGAATGTTTGACAGAAACCCTAATGGCCAACGTCTGATCTGCACCACCGCGTCGTCGTGGGCGACACCGCCCATGCCCCTGTGACCGCCTCCTCTCCCCGACCAAAATGCCTCTAACCACTCGCTCAGCTGTCGTTCCAGTCGTCGGGAATTGAGAGCTAAAAGATCGGCGAGTTTGGCCTCTGCTCTTCCCCTTTTTCGGTCATGTTGTCATCGTTTCGCCTCGCCGTCGGTACGGCCGAGCTCCCCACACCGAGTAGAGCAAAACCCGACCGACCGATCGTGTGTCCGACGTCGGCAAGCCCTTCATCGGCGTCTCGTCGTTTTCCGGCCGTTCGAGTGCATTTTAGGTAATTTCCGTTCGATTCCTGGCTTGTTTCGTGTTGTTAGTTTGATGGCTGAAACCTTGTGTTACGATCTATCATTTTTCGACAGAATCGCGGCCAAGGGACGTCTCCGGCGAGTTTTCCGGTGATCGGCCGGCAAGTTCGTTTATAAGGGTAAGCTAACCGGTTCAAACCGGTCTGAACCGGTCCCAAACCCGAGTCAGTGAACCGTCCGACCCGACCCAAGCCGACCCGGTCCGACCCGATTCGACCCGTCTGATCTGACCCGAACCGACCCGATCCGAACCGTCCGACCCGACCCGTTTGACCCGTCAGCCGAGTCAACTCACCCGAGTCAGTCCGAGTCAACTCAGTTGACCCCGTTGACCGCTGACTTGCTGACGTCAGCGTTGACTTTGACTTTGACCAAAAAGTCAAATTTTCCGAAAACTCATATTTTATGTTTTTCGACGTCCTGAGTCCGATTTTGAAGCCCATTTTGCAAAATTCTGACCCGAAGGCCTCCGAATCTGACCTTGAACCCGAAAGTGTTTAATTTTGTTAAGAGCTCTATGAATAAGAACTGAATTGTAAATTTGTGTAATTGAAGGTATGCAAGTATCTCGATATCCGAAATGTCATGAGACATCAAGTCCAGATTCGAATGCGATCGAATGTAGTATCATGAGTCAACCGGTATAACTCGGAACTAAGGTAATACCTTACTACCCCTTGTATGCTTTATGCACATGTTGATATCCGGTTAAAGCATGCATGTTTGTGATGAAGTGTATCTGAGAACTCTGCTTAAGCCGAATTCGATACAAAAATTAAGTATCAGAATCAGTAAGATCAAAGTATTCAGACAAGAATATAAATAGAATTCAGATAAGAATATTAATAGACCGGGAGTATCGAAAGTGCTAATAGTAATAAATAATTCAGTTAAATCTGAAACTCTATCAATGATGTCTGAGAACAAATGTTCAGAATGTAGAGTATGATGTTAGATATGAAATTTCGGAAATACCCTTAAAGCATAAGTTTGACTAAACTACTCCTCTGATAAAGGAAACGACCTAAAATCTGCGTTCGACCCAATTATGAAATTCGTGTGTTACAAACTTGGAAAATCCCTAAACCTCTGTATAACACATGAATAAGAATTTTCTGGAAGTATTGCTGAAATTCTAAGTCGACCCTTATGATTGTAATACGTAAATTTTGATGAGAGTGGTCGTAATGACAAAAAGGATGGTAATGCCCTCGAGCACCGTAATGTCTGATTAATTGAAATGGAGATATACTCTCAAGTTCTGTAATAAATGAATCGCCTATAAAGGGCCGAAGAGTTAGGATGCCTTAATATCGTTTGAGTACATGAGTGTTGGAGGTACCAATTGATAGAATTATCGCAGTCTAAAATATCTGAAATACCCTCTTGAGTTAATTAGTAACTAGGTATTTGATGAAAATTCTGGATTTGTTAATAAGACTAAAATAACTGAAAGGCCATGATAGCCTAAATAAACAGAACATCACTGAAAATATCCGATAACTTAAAAGACGTTAATTTAGAAATTCTTGAATGTCTATGAATGTCAAAATGACCATAATGCCCTTGTTTACTTAAAGGATTAAAGTACCCATAATATATCTGAACTTTCTAAGGTCTTGAAGTATCACCTTCTGAATATATGGGTTAAACTGTTAGTATGAAACCCTTTTTTTAAGAGGAGCCACGTTTCAGAACTCAGTTCAAGTTGTCAAGAGTTCAATATGTCTCATTCAGTAAATGCCAAACATCTCCAAGAAATGATCTGTCCCACCTAGTGTGTTCCATGTGTGATATATTCTGTTGAATGAACTGTATAAATTATTAATCATGAATAATATGATGTTTGATGACATTCTCTGCCTACATGATATATGTTTGATCAACTTGTATACTTATGTGATTGTTTGATCTGTAATGGTATTGTCTGATTGTCCGATAAACCCGATAGTATGATCTGTTAGGTTGACCTATGATGGTACAATCTGTTTGCATGAGTAATACTAAAATGTCTGTTATGCTCAATAGTATGCCCATTTATCCGTCAAAAGCATGAATTCTTCTGTTTCTGATGTTATGAATAATAATATCTGTCACATATATTCTGTTAACCATGTTTGGAAATCTGAACACTGATTCTGTCTGGGGTATACTGTTGGGATATGATATGAAGTCTCTTCGGCTCAGCCCTGATCCAGCTGGTAAGACCGTCCTGTTACAGATCCTGTGCTTCGGCCAGGTCCGCCCGTTTTTACAGATCCTGTGCTTCGGCCAGGTCCGCCCGTTTTTACAGATCCTAGGCTTCGGCCAGGTCCGCCCGTTTTTACAGATCTTAGGCTTCGGCCAGGTCCGCCCGTTTTTTTTAAGGTTCCTATGCTTCGGCAAGGGCCGCCCGTATTCTAAGGTATTCCTTAGGATGGTACCCCGCCCAATGGGCTTGGGTTAATGCCAGTTTATGATACAGTTCTGGGGGACTACATATTGGTGTGCGGGTTGGAGGGTAGTCATTAGTAAACGCATACATGCATCCGAGCATTTGCATATAATCTGTTATGTGTTCATATGTTATGATGTTAAGTATTTATGTATGTTGATTTGCAACTTATTAAAACACACTAGGCTTCATGGTTTAACTTCTCTAACCTGCCATTCTGTTAACTCTCTGAACAATAAGCTCTCTCTTTTAATACTCAGTAACATAGAAAGAACAAAACTTGTAGTCCTCAAGATTAGTGCTTCACTAAATCAGCGAAACATAAATGAAGACAAGTATTGCCTGGAACATCATAAAAATGTTATGCCTACCGTATGTCTGCATGAACTTATAGCATCATTTGGTAGTTCTGTATTACTGAGCTTTCCCAAGCTCATGTTGTTTTTACCATCTCAGGATAAAAGATCAAACAAGTTGCACCTATCAACGTCGGTATGGGAGTTTCTTCGGATTGTCAGGGAGTATGGTATCTGTGTAACTAGGGGGCATGTGTGTCGTGTTATACAAATGAGTCTAAAACTTATTTCCGCAACTTATATCACAAATGTTTTATCGTTTTGAATGATTTCTGAAATTACATTTTTAAATCATATATTTGCTTTATGATTTTTAAAGGTTTAACCATATGTTTATTTGAAATAATTCTGTGGGTCGCTCTTGTGACCCTAATGTGACTTCCTAGGATCCGTGAAACGCATAGGCGGGTCTAGGGGGTTACATTTAGTGGTATCAGAGCTTAGAGTTGCGTCTTTCTGGGTTGATCGGCCGATCGTCTGTCATAGGGTGTCTGGTATGTGCATGCCCCTAGGTTCTGACCGTACTCCACCGAGCCGAAACTCTGATGTTGAATCATTTCTCCTAAAATAACCTAATCTGAGTATTCTGCCTTTCATAGCTCAATATCTGCTTACAGAAAATGTCTATAGCGTTCGTCTGTGTCTTGAATTAAAAGGTTGAATTTGAATCTGGATAAGGAACTTGAGATGGTTTGTACGTATGAATCAGATTAAGAATAAATGATTGATTATGCGGGATAACCGATGTAAGATTTCATGAAAGGCTATTCGGTGATAACGACCATGTTTGAAAATACCCTAACGAAAATGTGTAAAAAAAAAAACTATGAACTTCAGAGAGAAGTGTTTGCATTTGTGCAGAAAGTGTATACCCTGTGGTGCCTCTGTTAAATAGAAAAGAAATAATTGTCTGAATATTACGTTGAAGGTAAGTGATATCCATTAATGACCTTAGATGTGTTCGATCAGTATGAGGAAAGACATCTTCTCCATGGTGTGGCTTGATATATCGTTAAATATCATTCATGACTGAAATCAGATGTTTACATTCTGGATTCTGGAGTTGTCGTTGGAGTCCGAGTGCTTATCTGAATTGTAGTTGTAGTTTAAAAAAAAAGGGTAAGTTGAGTCCGAGATTTATTGGGTCGTGCCGTATCATGAAGAGAGAGTTGGGTCAGTTGCCTATTAGCTTGAGTCACTCCCTCAGCTCAGCCGTATCCATAATGTCTTCTATGTGTCCATGTAGAGATAATACCGTCCAGATCCTAGTCATGTCATTCAAGTTCAGAATGTAGAGTTGAGGTTAGACTTGTTCTATGAGGAGGAACCAATTCAGATCTTAGATTTTGATGAAAGAGTTCTGAGGAATCGACGCTTTTCGATGGTAAAAGTACAATAGAGAAATCGGAGTCCTAGTGAGGCTACTTGGGAGATCGAAGGATCCATAAGAGAACAATTTCTGCATTTGTCTGATTCAGGTAAATTTCGAGGACGAATTTTTTTTTTAGGAGGGGAGAATTGTAACACCCTGTTTTCATAAAAAAAAATGATGCTTGTATGAGGGTTTGAACCCCCGACCTAAGGTTAGAGAGTGCAAGCCTTAACCGTTTGAGCTAAGGTAATTTCTGGTTATAACCTACCAAAAGATCATCTTAAGTTATTCGTCCATTTATAAAATATAAATAAAAAGGAAATGGAACCGTTCATCTACCTGTCTGCACATTTCGAATATGGAAAGAATATTTTTTAGATCTAAAACTTTTCCCCCAAACTCTTCCTCTGCCGAAACCGATTGCCACTCCGATCTCCTTCTACGGTCATTCGTGGCATGCACCGCCGCCTCCCTTATGCTCACCGTCGAACCCCGCTCCGAGCCACCGTCCCACTCGCGCGTTAGCGCCGCCGTCTGTCGCGAGGCGTGGTTTGAATGTTTGACAGAAACCCTAATGGCCAACGTCTGATCTGCACCACCGCGTCGTCGTGGGCGACACCGCCCATGCCCCTGTGACCGCCTCCTCTCCCCGACCAAAATGCCTCTAACCACTCGCTCAGCTGTCGTTCCAGTCGTCGGGAATTGAGAGCTAAAAGATCGGCGAGTTTGGCCTCTGCTCTTCCCCTTTTCCGGTCATGTTGTCGTCGTTTCGCCTCGCCGTCGGTACGGCCGAGCTCCCCACACCGAGTAGAGCAAAACCCGACCGACCGATCGTGTGTCCGACGTCGGCAAGCCCTTCATCGGCGTCTCGTCGTTTTCCGGCCGTTCGAGTGCATTTTAGGTAATTTCCGTTCGATTCCTGGCTTGTTTCGTGTTGTTAGTTTGATGGCTGAAACCTTGTGTTACGATCTATCATTTTTCGACAGAATCGCGGCCAAGGGACGTCTCCGGCGAGTTTTCCGGTGATCGGCCGGCAAGTTCGTTTATAAGGGTAAGCTAACCGGTTCAAACCGGTCTGAACCGGTCCCAAACCCGAGTCAGTGAACCGTCCGACCCGACCCAAGCCGACCCGGTCCGACCCGATTCGACCCGTCTGATCTGACCCGAACCGACCCGATCCGACCCGTCCGACCCGACCCGTTCGACCCGTCACCCGAGTCAACTCACCCGAGTCAGTCCGAGTCAACTCAGTTGACCCCGTTGACCGCTGACTTGCTGACGTCAGCGTTGACTTTGACTTTGACCAAAAAGTCAAATTTTCCGAAAACTCATATTTTATGTTTTTCGACGTCCTGAGTCCGATTTTGAAGCCCATTTTTCAAAATTCTGACCCGAAGGCCTCCGAATCTGACCTTGAACCCGAAAGTGTTTAATTTTGTTAAGAGCTCTATGAATAAGAACTGAATTGTAAATTTGTGTAATTGAAGGTATGCAAGTATCTCGATATCCGAAATGTCATGAGACATCAAGTCCAGATTTGAATGCGATCGAATGTAGTATCATGAGTCAACCGGTATAACTCGGAACTAAGGTAATACCTTACTACCCCTTGTATGCTTTATGCACATGTTGATATCCGGTTAAAGCATGCATGTTTGTGATGAAGTGTATCTGAGAACTCTGCTTAAGCCGAATTCGATACAAAAATTAAGTATCAGAATCAGTAAGATCAAAGTATTCAGACAAGAATATAAATAGAATTCAGATAAGAATATTAATAGACCGGGAGTATCGAAAGTGCTAATAGTAATAAATAATTCAGTTAAATCTGAAACTCTATCAATGATGTCTGAGAACAAATGTTCAGAATGTAGAGTATGATGTTAGATATGAAATTTCGGAAATACCCTTAAAGCATAAGTTTGACTAAACTACTCATCTGATAAAGGAAACGACCTAAAATCTGCGTTCGACCCAATTATGAAATTCGTGTGTTACAAACTTGGAAAATCCCTAAACCTCTGTATAACACATGAATAAGAATTTTCTGGAAGTATTGCTGAAATTCTAAGTCGACCCTTATGATTGTAATACGTAAATTTTGATGAGAGTGGTCGTAATGACAAAAAGGATGGTAATACCCTCGAGCACCGTAATGTCTGATTAATTGAAATGGAGATATACTCTCAAGTTCTGTAATAAATGAATCGCCTATAAAGGGCCGAAGAGTTAGGATGCCTTAATATCGTTTGAGTACATGAGTGTTGGAGGTACCAATTGATAGAATTATCTCAGTCTAAAATATCTGAAATACCCTCTTGAGTTAATTAGTAACTAGGTATTTGATGAAAATTCTGGATTTGTTAATAAGACTAAAATAACTGAAAGGCCATGATAGCCTAAATAAACGGAACATCACTGAAAATATCCGATAACTTAAAAGACGTTAATTTAGAAATTCTTGAATGTCTATGAATGTCAAAATGACCATAATGCCCTTGTTTACTTAAAGGATTAAAGTACCCATAATATATCTGAACTTTCTAAGGTCTTGAAGTATCACCTTCTGAATATATGGGTTAAACTGTTAGTATGAAACCCTTTTTTTAAGAGGAGCCACGTTTCAGAACTCAGTTCAAGTTGTCAAGAGTTCAATATGTCTCATTCAGTAAATGCCAAACATCTCCAAGAAATGATCTGTCCCACCTAGTGTGTTCCATGTGTGATATATTCTGTTGAATGAACTGTATAAATTATTAATCATGAATAATATGATGTTTGATGACATTCTCTGCCTACATGATATATGTTTGATCAACTTGTATACTTATGTGATTGTTTGATCTGTAATGGTATTGTCTGATTGTCCGATAAACCCGATAGTATGATCTGTTAGGTTGACCTATGATGGTACAATCTGTTTGCATGAGTAATACTAAAATGTCTGTTATGCTCAATAGTATGCCCATTTATCCGTCAAAAGCATGAATTCTTCTGTTTCTGATGTTATGAATAATAATATCTGTCACATATATTCTGTTAACCATGTTTGGAAATCTGAACACTGATTCTGTCTGGGGTATACTGTTGGGATATGATATGAAGTCTCTTCGGCTCAGCCCTGATCCAGCTGGTAAGACCGTCCTGTTACAGATCCTGTGCTTCGGCCAGGTCCGCCCGTTTTTACAGATCCTGTGCTTCGGCCAGGTCCGCCCGTTTTTACAGATCCTAGGCTTCGGCCAGGTCCGCCCGTTTTTACAGATCTTAGGCTTCGGCCAGGTCCGCCCGTTTTTTTTAAGGTTCCTATGCTTCGGCAAGGGCCGCCCGTATTCTAAGGTATTCCTTAGGATAGTACCCCGCCCAATGGGCTTGGGTTAATGCCAGTTTATGATACAGTTCTGGGGGACTACATATTGGTGTGCGGGTTGGAGGGTAGTCATTAGTAAACGCATACATGCATCCGAGCATTTGCATATAATCTGTTATGTGTTCATATGTTATGATGTTAAGTATTTATGTATGTTGATTTGCAACTTATTAAAACACACTAGGCTTCATGGTTTAACTTCTCTAACCTGCCATTCTGTTAACTCTCTGAACAATAAGCTCTCTCTTTTAATAATCAGTAACATAGAAAGAACAAAACTTGTAGTCCTCAAGATTAGTGCTTCACTAAATCAGCGAAACATAAATGAAGACAAGTATTGCCTGGAACATCATAAAAATGTTATGCCTACCGTATGTCTGCATGAACTTATAGCATCATTTGGTAGTTCTGTATTACTGAGCTTTCCCAAGCTCATGTTGTTTTTACCATCTCAGGATAAAAGATCAAACAAGTTGCACCTATCAACGTCGGTATGGGAGTTTCTTCGGATTGTCAGGGAGTATGGTATCTGTGTAACTAGGGGGCATGTGTGTCGTGTTATACAAATGAGTCTAAAACTTATTTCCGCAACTTATATCACAAATGTTTTATCGTTTTGAATGATTTCTGAAATTACATTTTTAAATCATATATTTGCTTTATGATTTTTAGAGGTTTAACCATATGTTTATTTGAAATAATTCTGTGGGTCGCTCTTGTGACCCTAATGTGACTTCATAGGATCCGTGAAACGCATAGGCGGGTCTAGGGGGTTACATTTAGTGGTATCAGAGCTTAGAGTTGCGTCTTTCTGGGTTGATCGGCCGATCGTCTGTCATAGGGTGTCTGGTATGTGCATGCCCCTAGGTTCTGACCGTACTCCACCGAGCCGAAACTCTGATGTTGAATCATTTCTCCTAAAATAACCTAATCTGAGTATTCTGCCTTTCATAGCTCAATATCTGCTTACAGAAAATGTCTATAGCGTTCGTCTGTGTCTTGAATTAAAAGGTTGAATTTGAATCTGGATAAGGAACTTGAGATGGTTTGTACGTATGAATCAGATTAAGAATAAATGATTGATTATGCGGGATAACCGATGTAAGATTTCATGAAAGGCTATTCGGTGATAACGACCATGTTTGAAAATACCCTAACGAAAATGTGTAAAAAAAAAAACTATGAACTTCAGAGAGAAGTGTTTGCATTTGTGCAGAAAGTGTATACCCTGTGGTGCCTCTGTTAAATAGAAAAGAAATAATTGTCTGAATATTACGTTGAAGGTAAGTGATATCCATTAATGACCTTAGATGTGTTCGATCAGTATGAGGAAAGACATCTTCTCCATGGTGTGGCTTGATATATCGTTAAATATCATTCATGACTGAAATCAGATGTTTACATTCTGGATTCTGGAGTTGTCGTTGGAGTCCGAGTGCTTATCTGAATTGTAGTTGTAGTTTAAAAAAAAAGGGTAAGTTGAGTCCGAGATTTATTGGGTCGTGCCGTATCATGAAGAGAGAGTTGGGTCAGTTGCCTATTAGCTTGAGTCACTCCCTCAGCTCAGCCGTATCCATAATGTCTTCTATGTGTCCATGTAGAGATAATACCGTCCAGATCCTAGTCATGTCATTCAAGTTCAGAATGTAGAGTTGAGGTTAGACTTGTTCTATGAGGAGGAACCAATTCAGATCTTAGATTTTGATGAAAGAGTTCTGAGGAATCGACGCTTTTCGATGGTAAAAGTACAATAGAGAAATCGGAGTCCTAGTGAGGCTACTTGGGAGATCGAAGGATCCATAAGAGAACAATTTCTGCATTTGTCTGATTCAGGTAAATTTCGAGGACGAATTTTTTTTTTAGGAGGGGAGAATTGTAACACCCTGTTTTCATAAAAAAAAATGATGCTTGTATGAGGGTTTGAACCCCCGACCTAAGGTTAGAGAGTGCAAGCCTTAACCGTTTGAGCTAAGGTAATTTCTGGTTATAACCTACCAAAAGATCATCTTAAGTTATTCGTCCATTTATAAAATATAAATAAAAAGGAAATGGAACCGTTCATCTACCTGTCTGCACATTTCGAATATGGAAAGAATATTTTTTAGATCTAAAACTTTTCCCCCAAACTCTTCCTCTGCCGAAACCGATTGCCACTCCGATCTCCTTCTACGGTCATTCGTGGCATGCACCGCCGCCTCCCTTATGCTCACCGTCGAACCCCGCTCCGAGCCACCGTCCCACTCGCGCGTTAGCGCCGCCGTCTGTCGCGAGGCGTGGTTTGAATGTTTGACAGAAACCCTAATGGCCAACGTCTGATCTGCACCACCGCGTCGTCGTGGGCGACACCGCCCATGCCCCTGTGACTGCCTCCTCTCCCCGACCAAAATGCCTCTAACCACTCGCTCAGCTGTCGTTCCAGTCGTCGGGAATTGAGAGCTAAAAGATCGGCGAGTTTGGCCTCTGCTCTTCCCCTTTTCCGGTCATGTTGTCGTCGTTTCGCCTCGCCGTCGGTACGGCCGAGCTCCCCACACCGAGTAGAGCAAAACCCGACCGACCGATCGTGTGTCCGACGTCGGCAAGCCCTTCATCGGCGTCTCGTCGTTTTCCGGCCGTTCGAGTGCATTTTAGGTAATTTCCGTTCGATTCCTGGCTTGTTTCGTGTTGTTAGTTTGATGGCTGAAACCTTGTGTTACGATCTATCATTTTTCGACAGAATCGCGGCCAAGGGACGTCTCCGGCGAGTTTTCCGGTGATCGGCCGGCAAGTTCGTTTATAAGGGTAAGCTAACCGGTTCAAACCGGTCTGAACCGGTCCCAAACCCGAGTCAGTGAACCGTCCGACCCGACCCAAGCCGACCCGGTCCGACCCGATTCGACCCGTCTGATCTGACCCGAACCGACCCGATCCGACCCGTCCGACCCGACCCGTTCGACCCGTCAGCCGAGTCAACTCACCCGAGTCAGTCCGAGTCAACTCAGTTGACCCCGTTGACCGCTGACTTGCTGACGTCAGCGTTGACTTTGACTTTGACCAAAAAGTCAAATTTTCCGAAAACTCATATTTTATGTTTTTCGACGTCCTGAGTCCGATTTTGAAGCCCATTTTGCAAAATTCTGACCCGAAGGCCTCCGAATCTGACCTTGAACCCGAAAGTGTTTAATTTTGTTAAGAGCTCTATGAATAAGAACTGAATTGTAAATTTGTGTAATTGAAGGTATGCAAGTATCTCGATATCCGAAATGTCATGAGACATCAAGTCCAGATTCGAATGCGATCGAATGTAGTATCATGAGTCAACCGGTATAACTCGGAACTAAGGTAATACCTTACTACCCCTTGTATGCTTTATGCACATGTTGATATCCGGTTAAAGCATGCATGTTTGTGATGAAGTGTATCTGAGAACTCTGCTTAAGCCGAATTCGATACAAAAATTAAGTATCAGAATCAGTAAGATCAAAGTATTCAGACAAGAATATAAATAGAATTCAGATAAGAATATTAATAGACCGGGAGTATCGAAAGTGCTAATAGTAATAAATAATTCAGTTAAATCTGAAACTCTATCAATGATGTCTGAGAACAAATGTTCAGAATGTAGAGTATGATGTTAGATATGAAATTTCGGAAATACCCTTAAAGCATAAGTTTGACTAAACTACTCCTCTGATAAAGGAAACGACCTAAAATCTGCGTTCGACCCAATTATGAAATTCGTGTGTTACAAACTTGGAAAATCCCTAAACCTCTGTATAACACATGAATAAGAATTTTCTGGAAGTATTGCTGAAATTCTAAGTCGACCCTTATGATTGTAATACGTAAATTTTGATGAGAGTGGTCGTAATGACAAAAAGGATGGTAATACCCTCGAGCACCGTAATGTCTGATTAATTGAAATGGAGATATACTCTCAAGTTCTGTAATAAATGAATCGCCTATAAAGGGCCGAAGAGTTAGGATGCCTTAATATCGTTTGAGTACATGAGTGTTGGAGGTACCAATTGATAGAATTATCTCAGTCTAAAATATCTGAAATACCCTCTTGAGTTAATTAGTAACTAGGTATTTGATGAAAATTCTGGATTTGTTAATAAGACTAAAATAACTGAAAGGCCATGATAGCCTAAATAAACGGAACATCACTGAAAATATCCGATAACTTAAAAGACGTTAATTTAGAAATTCTTGAATGTCTATGAATGTCAAAATGACCATAATGCCCTTGTTTACTTAAAGGATTAAAGTACCCATAATATATCTGAACTTTCTAAGGTCTTGAAGTATCACCTTCTGAATATATGGGTTAAACTGTTAGTATGAAACCCTTTTTTTAAGAGGAGCCACGTTTCAGAACTCAGTTCAAGTTGTCAAGAGTTCAATATGTCTCATTCAGTAAATGCCAAACATCTCCAAGAAATGATCTGTCCCACCTAGTGTGTTCCATGTGTGATATATTCTGTTGAATGAACTGTATAAATTATTAATCATGAATAATATGATGTTTGATGACATTCTCTGCCTACATGATATATGTTTGATCAACTTGTATACTTATGTGATTGTTTGATCTGTAATGGTATTGTCTGATTGTCCGATAAACCCGATAGTATGATCTGTTAGGTTGACCTATGATGGTACAATCTGTTTGCATGAGTAATACTAAAATGTCTGTTATGCTCAATAGTATGCCCATTTATCCGTCAAAAGCATGAATTCTTCTGTTTCTGATGTTATGAATAATAATATCTGTCACATATATTCTGTTAACCATGTTTGGAAATCTGAACACTGATTCTGTCTGGGGTATACTGTTGGGATATGATATGAAGTCTCTTCGGCTCAGCCCTGATCCAGCTGGTAAGACCGTCCTGTTACAGATCCTGTGCTTCGGCCAGGTCCGCCCGTTTTTACAGATCCTGTGCTTCGGCCAGGTCCGCCCGTTTTTACAGATCCTAGGCTTCGGCCAGGTCCGCCCGTTTTTACAGATCTTAGGCTTCGGCCAGGTCCGCCCGTTTTTTTTAAGGTTCCTATGCTTCGGCAAGGGCCGCCCGTATTCTAAGGTATTCCTTAGGATAGTACCCCGCCCAATGGGCTTGGGTTAATGCCAGTTTATGATACAGTTCTGGGGGACTACATATTGGTGTGCGGGTTGGAGGGTAGTCATTAGTAAACGCATACATGCATCCGAGCATTTGCATATAATCTGTTATGTGTTCATATGTTATGATGTTAAGTATTTATGTATGTTGATTTGCAACTTATTAAAACACACTAGGCTTCATGGTTTAACTTCTCTAACCTGCCATTCTGTTAACTCTCTGAACAATAAGCTCTCTCTTTTAATACTCAGTAACATAGAAAGAACAAAACTTGTAGTCCTCAAGATTAGTGCTTCACTAAATCAGCGAAACATAAATGAAGACAAGTATTGCCTGGAACATCATAAAAATGTTATGCCTACCGTATGTCTGCATGAACTTATAGCATCATTTGGTAGTTCTGTATTACTGAGCTTTCCCAAGCTCATGTTGTTTTTACCATCTCAGGATAAAAGATCAAACAAGTTGCACCTATCAACGTCGGTATGGGAGTTTCTTCGGATTGTCAGGGAGTATGGTATCTGTGTAACTAGGGGGCATGTGTGTCGTGTTATACAAATGTGTCTGAAACTTATTTCCGCAACTTATATCACAAATGTTTTATCGTTTTGAATGATTTCTGAAATTACATTTTTAAATCATATATTTGCTTTATGATTTTTAAAGGTTTAACCATATGTTTATTTGAAATAATTTTGTGGGTCGCTCTTGTGACCCTAATGTGACTTCCTAGGATCCGTGAAACGCATAGGCGGGTCTAGGGGGTTACAGACCCGAACCCGAATTGGACCTGTTAATTTGGACCTGAAACCCGACCTGCGTCTGACTGAAAAGAACCCGAACCCGAAACCGACCTGGCAAATAACCGAAATTACCCGACTGAATTGACCCAATATCCGATTTTACCCGACCTGAAATGGACCCGACCTGAAATGGACCCGACCTGAAAATGGACCCGACTTGGAATGAACCCGACCTGAAATGGACCCGACCTGCTTTAAACCCGACCTGTTAAGTGACCCGACCTGTTCTTGACCTGAGCTGAAATTAACCCGAAACCTATGACATGATGAATTAAAAAATTATAAAAGTTGATATACCATATACATATATAATGTATGTACATATACACTTACATATATTGATATAGGTGATGTATATGCGCGCATACATATATATATATATATATATTAAGTACTAAAGTTGAAAAAAGAATAAGTAATTGATAATTTATGAAAATAAAAAATTAAATGAAGAGTTGTTTTTAATTTTAAAGTTTATTCATTAACTTGAATAAAATTGTAGACTTACAAATTATAAAAAATTAAATAACAATTGTATAAGTCTTTAACGTTAATTTATGAACTACAAAAATTAACTAAAGTTGTACATGCATTTGTAGTTCATAAAATTTACTAAAGTTATAACATATGTATAGCATTTGTAGTTCAAAAATGATTAAATAAATTTAGTAAAGTTATAAAAAAAATTATAAGTCTACAATTTTATTTTTTTATACTTAACACTTAACAGATTCAAGTTATAAAATTTAGTGAAGTTATAACTTATGTATAACATTTATAATTTAAAAATGATTAAGTAAATTTAGTAAAGTTATAAAAAAATTGTAAGTCTACAATTTTATTATTTTATACTTAACAGATTCAAGGTATAAAACTTAGTAATGTTAGAACTTATGTATAACATATTAAAATTGTAAACTTAAGTAAATTAACGTTATAACTTAAGTAAAGTTATAACTTATGTATAACAGATTGAAGTTATAAAATTTAGTAAAGTTATAACTTATGAACAAGTCTTACTACAATTTTTGCAGTTCAAAATTGATAAAGTTATAAAATAGATGATTTTACTTAATTAGAACAGATTAAGTAATTGTTGTCTTAAGTTACAAAATGTAGAATTAAGTTAAGATATAAAATAGAATTCATACACTTAAGTAAAAAAAATTAACAGATATAACATAAAAATAACTAGAATTCCAGATTATGAATACTTGATTACTTAAAAAAATGTCAATACAGAATGTAAAAAAAATACAAGATAAAATAGTTTACACTTATAATTTTACAAACTGAAACTCACAAAATACAAGTTTGTAATAAAATTAGCTCTCAGATCTTATAGCAAAGACAAAAGCTAAAAGCACTTTGCTACCAGATAATTCTTCATCGAGCTATCTCATCTAAATGCTACCAACAAAGTTAATTATGGGTAACTGGTAAGAAACCAACATAATTTAAACCAGGGCAACACTTAGATAAGAGAGGAACATCAAGCTACCAGTAACCAGCAGCAACACCAAGCCATTAACAGCAGCAGCAAACAGCATCAACAACTCACAAACAGCAGCAGCATTCAGCTAAGAAGTAAGCAAGATAAAAAAAACAGGAGCATTCAGCAAAACCAAATAACAACAGCATCACTAAGTCAATTAAATACACAGTCAAGGGAATACCTCACTTAAACAAGAGCATTCAGCAAAACCAAATAACAACAACAGAATCACTAAGTCAATTAAAAAAACAGTCAAGGGAATACCTCACTTGAACAGGAGCATTCAGCAAAACCAAATAACATCAACAACATCACTAAGTCAAATAAAAAAACAGTCAAAGGAAATACCTACTTAAACAGGAGCATTCAGCAAAACCAAATAACAACAACAACATCACTAAGTCAATTAAAAAACAATCAAGGGAATACCTCACTTAAAGAGAAGCACTCAGCAAAACCAAATAACAACAACAGCATCACTAAGTCAACTAAAAAAACAGTCAAGGGAAATACCTCACTTAATAATCAAAAGCAACATAGTTGACCCCTGAGCTCTAAAGTGTTTCCTGCAAAACAGATTCAAGTCAGAAACTATATATAAAAATAAAATAAGAATTAAAAAAACAGAAAAAGGATTATACCTTAACCATGAAGTGGATCTTCAACAGACACATCAGAGACTGAGGCATCTTTCCCAACAGCAAGAAATTCTTCATCCCTTTCCTCAGGCTCAAAACCATACAACCAATTTCTGGTTGTTACAAATACTTCTACATTTTTAGGCAAAAGCCTAGCCCTCAACTTGTTCAAAATTCGACCTCCCATGCTAAATGAGGATTCAGAAGCAACAGAGGTGATTGGAATGGCTAACACATCTCTAGCCATGAGTGAAAGTATTGGAAAAGACACATATTGTGTTTTCCAATACTCTAAGATATCGAACTCGACATCTTCAGTGCGAGGGAGAAGGGGCAAAGAAATGTAGGAGTCAACATCGGACTTACCACTCCTAGAAGCTGCCAAATTGGCATCAAAGTTCTGCCATTAAATAAGAAAAAAATTAGTAAACTGTAAATGAAAAAAAAAATTAACTATAAAAATAGAAGCAAAAAGAAGAACTGGCCTGAAAGAGATTAGATTTTTTGAAGGTCCTAGGGCGACCAAAACTTGACAGACTTGAACTTTGAGTAGAGTTACTTTGGACAGAAGAATTAGTAGAAGAAGAACGTGCAGATCTTGAATAATAAATATACATACTTACAAACTCATTATAAACAACACTTACCCTCCTTTCAACCTCATCCTCAACATAGAGGACACCATACAACTCCTTCAGAAGTTGTAACTTATACCGAGGATCAAGTAAAACAGCAAAAGACAAAATAGTTGAATGATCAGACCAATATTTCTCATACAATTCAAGCATAGGTCCTGCCATTGCAGAGATGCCCTCACATGGATCATTGTGAGCATCACATAAAAGTTTCTCAATGGCAACAACATTAGCCAAGTACAAATTAGCAGTAGGATACTTGGATCCTGAAAACAGAGTAGAAATTTCAAAGAAGGGCTCAAGGAAATCACAAATTAATTGAGCATCAGAGATTACATCCAAACCATTTTCCCTATTAACAAACAAGTTAATAGCATGTTTAGCTTCGATTGCCCTACGAAGCATCGGGTAAGTAGAGTTCCATCGAGTAGGAACATCCAAGACCAACTTACCAGAAAAATCAGAACCACAATCATTAGTAGCAGAATCAAAGCAACAAAGTCTAGAATCAGAAGAATCTATAAATTTAACAATCTCACGCAATTTAATAACAGAGGAGTCGATTACCTTCAAACCCCTTTGAACTATCAAGTTCAGGATATGGGCAGCACACCTTATATGAAAAAACTTACCATTGCATGGCAGGGGAGAAATTGCATGCAAATCATCTTTCAGACGCCTCACCATTCTTTCATTTGCAGAAGCATTATCAAGAGTAATTGTAAAAGCTCTCTTCTCAAGACCCCACTCAGTTAACATATTTTTAACAAACTTATAAATAGACTCACCATCATGGGGAGGGGGGAAACGACGAAAATTTAAAATCTTAGACTGAAGTTTCCAGTTATTATCAACATAATGTGCAGTCAGTGCAAAGTAAGAATGTGAAGTGCAAGTAGATCATCCATCACATGTAAAACAGATACGACTCAAAACAGATTGCATTGAATCAAAAAGCAATTTCTTATGCATCTCATGCTTTAACATGCAAGCCTTAGTAATAGAATATCTTGAAATATCTTTCACATTAGGATTTAAATAATTATGCAAAACCCTAAGTTTATCATGCTCAACAACACTCAAAGCATAACCATGACAAAGAATTGCTTCAGCAAATAACTCACAATATCTTTTCTGATCAAAAGAAGCTTCTGAACTACTATTGGGATTAGTAGCAAGAAACTCCTTATAAGATTCACATTTTTCAGTATGCCTTTTAGGATTAGAAGTACCGATATAAGAATCAGCTTTATACCTTTTTGTTTTGCAGTACTTACATTCAACAAAAAGCCCTTCTAGAAGCTTGATGAAGGTGTAATGATCCCAAACAGGAGATGTTCTTCTCCCAATGTCCCCTCCAGTTGAAGCTGTAGACTTCCTCTTGGAGGTACGAACTGTCTCAGACAGTTGATCATTTACATCCTCTTCAAGCAATCAAAAATAAAAGAGTCAGAAATATACAAAATATAAGTTAAAAAAATCATAATGAACAAGGATTAATAAATTACCTTAAGACAGTATAATTTGGTCATTTAGATTTCTTTCACCAGGAAAGTCCAACTCATAAGAGAAAGAATCCATAGCTGTCACAAAACTGAAAAAGTGCAAATCAGAGAACCAAACATACAAAATATACAAAATCATATATACAGACTGACATAAACAAAAAATACAAAATTATCTAATGGTTTCAGTTTAACCCTTGTACGTGGCGTTGTTACACCTGTCCACAGGGACCTTTAAAATCCCCCTTTGGCACTAGTAGCCCCGTAGGACGGGTAGTCCAGCCTATATACTCAGGTTAAACCAAGGAAACCCTAAAGACTCGGACCATACATATACATACATGCATAAAAATAAAACCATAGAAACTGACATGCATAAATACAAACATTCAGCAAAACCATGAATACATACAGAAATATACAAACTGACAAAAACATACAACCTTCCAGAATCGACCAGAAAGAAACATATAGAAACATGCATAAAGACAAACATATATAACATGCAAAAAGAAACATAGAACCTTCCAGAATCGAACAGAAAGAAACATACAGAAACATGCATAAAAACAAACAGATATAACATGCAAAAACATGGATAAAAGAAACATGCAAAAAGAAACATAGAACCTTCCAGAATCGAACAGAAAGAAACATACAAAAACATGCATAAAAACAAATAGATATAACATGCAAAAACATGGATAAAAGAAACATGCAAAAAGAAACATAAAAACCTTCCAGAATCAAACAGAAAGAAACATACAGAAACATGCATAAAAACAAACAGATATAACATGCAAAAACATGGATAAAAGAAACATGCAAAAGGAAATATACAACCTTCCAGAATCGAACAGACCCACACGCAAGAGGAACAGACTGACAGAAGCCGGAAACGATCTTGAGAAACAAAGGAAAATAGTTAGAAAATAGTAATCGAACAAAATAAATAAATAAATAGGAGAAAATAGAAGATATAACTTACCGGAACTGACAATTGGAAAGGCTGAGAATATCTCGGAAAATGAAAAGGCAGAGAAGAACAGCTCTCGGAAAATGAAAAGGCAGAGAAGAACAGCTCTCAGAATCTGAAGAGGTAAGACGAGAATACGAAAGGATTTTGGGATTAGAGGTTAGGGTTTGTGGATTAGATGTTTATGGTTAGGGTTTAGATGTTAGGGTTTCAGATTTAGGGTTAGGGTTTTAGGATTAAGGGTTTAGATGTTAGGGTTTCAGATCTAGGGTTAGGGTTAAGAATAAATTAGGGTTTAGGGTAAAATAGAACTGAGTTTGGGTTTTGGGTTTAGAAGGATTGAAGATAGGAATTCTCAAGAACACGAGGTTGTTCTTGAGAAAAGTAGGGGGTTTGATCGAAGAAAAACATGTTTAAGGAGGGTAATTGTGTTTGTAGAAGATCTGGGAAGAAATTTTGGAAGAACAGGGAAGAACTTGGTTGAAAACCAAGATTTTGATCGAAAGAAATGAAGAAGATCTGGGAATTTGGTGTTTGTGGATGAGAGAGAAATTGAGACGATATTTCGGCAGAGTAACAGTAGGGAGAAAATGAGCAATTTTGGCTGAGGGGTGAGGCTCTATTTATAGGCCTCAAGCCGGGTCATAGGATCCGCGCTCTTTGAAACGGGTTATTCGGGTTTTGCTCCGCAAGCACTCCTTTTTTGCTTTCTTTCAATTTCGTCATTTTTTTTGTGAAATTGAGCTTAAAGCTTTGTTTTTTTCAAGTGCGTCCTTAATTCAGTTTTAATGTTTAGGGTTATGGTTTTAATTTAGGGTTTGTGGTTTTAATTTAGGGTTTGGGATTTTTAATTTATGGTATAAATTAAGGGTTTAGTGATTTGTTTATGGCTAATATATTTTATTTAGTTATTTGTTTATGGTTAATATGTTAATTTAGGGTATAAATTATGGGTTTTGGGTTTTTCATTTAATGTTAATGGGGTTTAGGGTTTATGACTTCAATTAGGGTTTTAATTTAAAGGTTTAGGGTTGAAGGGTTTTAGGTTTTAGTATCTAATTTTCAGTTTTAATACTTTTAGGGTTTTGATTTAGGGTTTAGGGTTTCATGAAGTAATGTACTTCGAGTGTTTAGTTTTAATGTTTAGGGTTTAGTGTTAGGGTTTAGGGTTAGGGTATAATGCTTGGGGTTTAGGGTTTAGGGTATAGGGTTATCATTAGGGTTTCGTGTTTTTTTTAATTTTAGAATTTATATTACAATATATGTATATATAAAACTGGAAACCCTAAACCCTAATCTCTAAACCATAAAACCCTTAGCACTAAACATTAAACCCTTAGATCCTTATCCTAAACCCTAAGCCCTAAAGTATGTAAGTATTTATGCATTTAGGGTTTACGGTTGTGTAATGAACTAAGGTTAGTTTGAGTGATTAGTTTGTAAGGTTTAGGGTTTAGTGTTAGTGTCTAGGGTATAGTGCTTAGGGTTTAATGTTACGATAACATGTGACTTAGGGTTTTGATTTTATGGGTTTCAATTTAGGGTTTAGGGTTTAGGGTATAGAGTTATCATTAGGGTCTCGTGTTTTTTTTTAATTTTAGAATTTATATTACAATATATGTATATATAGAACTGGAAACCCTAAACCCTAATCTCTAAACCATAAAACCCTAAGCACTAAACACTAAACCCTTAGATCCTTATCCTAAACCCTAAGCCCTAAAGTATGTAAGTATTTATGCATTTAGGGTTTACGGTAGTGTAATGAACTAAGGTTAGTTCGAGTGATCAGTTTGTAAGGTTTAGGGTTTAGTGTTAGTGTCTAGGGTATAGTGCTTAGGGTTTAATGTTACGATAATATGTGACTTAGGGTTTTGATTTTATGAGTTTCAAATTAGGGTTTAGGGTTTAGGGTATAGGGTTATCATTAGGGTTTCATGTTTTTTTTAATTTTAGGATTTATATTACAATATATGTATATAAAACTGGAAACCCTAAACCCTAATCTCTAAACCATAAAACCCTAAGCACTAAACACTAAACCCTTAGATCCTTACCCTAAACCCTAAGCCTTAAAGTATATAAGTATTATGCATTTAGGGTTTACGGTAGTGTAATGAACTAAGGTTAGTTCGAGTGATTAGTTTGTAAGATTTAAGGTTTAGTGTTAGTGTTTAGGGTATAATGTTTAGGGTTTAATGTTACGATAATATGCGACTTAGGGTTTTGATTTTATGGGTTTCAATTTAGGGTTTAGGGTTTAAGGTATAGGGTTATCATTAAGGTTTTGAACCCTAACCCCTAAACCCTAACCCCTAAACACTAATCCCTAAACCATAATCCCTAAACCCTAAACCTTAAACCATAAACTCTATACACTAAAACACAACCCCTAATGTATGTAAGTATGTACATGTGTACATATTAATGCATAAACCATAAACACTAAACCTTAAACCCTAAACCCTAAACCACAAACCATAAACTCTATACACTAAAACACAACCCCTAATGTATGTAAGTATGTACATGTGTACATATTAATGCATAAACCCTAAACCCTAACCCTAAACCCTAAACCCTAAACCCTAAACACTAAAAATAATCCCTAATGTATGTAAGTATGTGCGTCTGTACATGTTAATGCATTAACCCTAAACCATAATCCTTAAACACTAAAACTTTAAACCCTAAACCATAAACCCTAAACCATAACCCCTAAACCCTAAACACTAAAACGCAACCCCTAATATATGTAAGTATGTGCGTGTGTACATATAAATACATTCACCCTAAACCCTAAATCTTATACCCTAAACCATGAACCCTAAACCCTAAACTATATACACTAAAACACAACCCCTAATGCATGTAAGTATGTATGTGTGTACATATTACTGCATGAACGCTCAACCTTAAACCCTAAACCCTAAACCCTAAACCATAATCCTTAACCCATAAACCTTAAACACTAAATCACAACCCATAATGTATGTAAGTATGTGCGTGTGTACATATAAATACATTAACCCTAAACCCTAAACCTCTAACCTTAATCCCTAAACCCTAAACACTAAAACTCAACCCTACTGTATATAAGTATATACGTGTGTACATATTAATGCATGAACGCTCAACACTAAACCCTAAAACTTTATTTTTATTCTAAATTGACCTATACTTATTGTTTTTTTTCATTACTCTAATTTTTATACTTTTAATTTGATATTTTTGTTCATTATATTCCCTAAAACTTTATTTTTATTCCAAAATACCCATTTTCCTTGTTTTCTTTTAAATTTGTCTAATGTTTTATAATTTTAATTTGATATTTATGTTCATTATAATCCCTGAAATTTTATTTGTAATCCAAATTGACCCATTTTCTGTCCAAATCGACCCATTTTGATTATTTTTTTAATTACTCTAATGTTTTATAATTATAATTTGATATGACTTTAAATAATTAACTCAAAATTAATGATGATTGACGAAGGTCAACCTAAAGTCTATCAACTATTTATACGGTTGTACGACCGAACTCAAACTGAATACGGATTTCAATCCCAAAAATACCCCGACCTGAAGCTACCCGACCTGAAATGCACCCGACCTGAAATGAACCCGACCTGAAATGAACCCGACCTGAAATAGACCCGACCTGAAACGGACCCGACCTGAAATGGACCCGACCTGAAACGAACCCGACCTGAAATGAACCCGAACTGAAATGGACCCGACCTGAAGTGTATCCGAACCCGAATTAACCTGCCAATTATCTGCTTTGGACCCTACCCGTTCTAACCCGACCTGAAATGGACCCGACCTGAAATGGACCCAACCTGAAATGGACCCGGCCTGAAATGGACCCGACCTGAAATGGACCCGACCTGAAATGGACCCGCACCCGACCTGAGTCGAGTCAATTTTTTTTTACCTGAAATGACATGTATCCGATTTTACCCGACCTGACAGAACCCGACCTGAAACCTGTCCGATTACATGTTTTTACATCCCTAGCTAGGGCTACCAATTTATAGAGGAGCTCACGCGCTCTGGGAAGCGATGTAAATGAACCTCGCGTTCTGTAGAACGCGATATCCATATACCTCGCGTTCCACAAAAAGCGAGGTTCATTGAAAAGCCGCGTCACGAAACAAACGCGTGAACTGAACGGGCAGAAGTGACCTCGCGTCCTGTGGAATGCGAGTTTCAAAAGGCCTCGCGTTCTACAGGACGTGAGGTCGTGGGGTTTTTTAAAAGATGACTTCCTAGGCGGGAAAGTCATTTAATAACTATATTAAATATAAAAATTATTATTATTATTATTATTATTATTATTATTATTATTATATATTTAATTACAAATAATAATAATAATAATAATCATAGTAATAATTATAATAATAATAATAATAATAATAATCATAATAACAATAATCATAATACTAATAATAATAAAAATAAGAATAAAAATAAAAATAATAATACTAATAATAGTAAATATGTTGTGAATAAAATAACAAAGAATAATAATAAGAACAAGAATGGAAGAACAAAGAGATGAGAGAAAGAGGAAGATTTGTATTATTCTCAAAAATATAGATTTGTGTACAATGCCTTCAATGAATCATCTATTTATAGGCATAAGAAGTACATAATACATTAAACTCTAATTCATAGAGATAATATTCCTAATAATAAATAAATCAAACTCCTTTGGTAAAGTTCTAATCATGATAGACATCCACATAGATAAATATTCATAACACTCCCCCTTGGATGTCTATGAAGATAATGTGCCTCGTTAAAACCTTACTAAGATAAAAAAAAAACCCAGTGAGAAAAAAATTCTTTAGTGAAGGAAAAAGAGTACACACATCTTTGATACGCATAACATGTTGCCTCATTAAAAACCTTACCAGGAAAACCCATTGGGACAAAACCTTGGTTAAGGGAAAAAGAGTGCAACGCGTATTTACTCCCCCTCATGAAAACATCACAGAAGATCTTTGAATCTTCATAATTCAATCTTGAATATTATTTTTCTAAAGATCGTGAGGGATGAAACTTTGGAGTAATATGTTCCATGATGTATCCACTTTCAAACTGATATATACATCTTGCATTATCTTCACACAAGGTAGCTTTTATCATATCTTGTAAAAGTAAATCAACATATCTTTTGGATATGTTTGGGTCAATGGTCTTAGCCAAACACATTTTTGACTTGCCTCGTGCATAACAATCATTTCTACGACATTTGAGGAGGCATCAATGAATGTTTGAAGATTTAAATGTAATGATCTTTGTATATCCATGAATATTGCTTGACCAACTAATATAAGGTGCTTCAAAACCAAGAAAAGATATAATTATCTTTATTCACATCCAACAATCCATATTGAATCTTCTTTAAGATTCTTTCAACTTATGTCCATTCATAGACAAAAACGCATATTTAAGTGCTCGATCTTTAGGTCGAGACAAAACCACATCTCAAGATTCTTTTTCTCAAATACTTTCATTAAATACTTTGAAAACTCTTCATGAGTTTCTAATTTGAAGCTCTTCAGGAGTGTTAATGATATAATGAATCTTGATCCAAACTCCTTTATAAAATACATAAGGAAATATGATCATTCTTATAGTATTTTCTCAATTAGTATTCATTAAGGCGATTATACCAAATGCGCCAAAATATTCATGAGACATGTCTAAATAAATTTCTTCGAAAATTTCCAAATGTTTCTAGCATTTTAAATCCTTCAAGGATAAATATGGATCCACAAATAATTAGAAGCATGTAAAAAAAATTCATAACTGCCAAAGTAATTTGCATCCACCGTGAAATAATTAAAACTTTTCATAAATCATAGTTCGAGTCGTATTTATGACTACTTATTTGTGCCTCACTTGCATTACACCTTTAGGTGTTTGGACTGCTGGTCCAAATACTTCTATTTTAGAAGTTCAAAGCGTCTTTCAACATCGGCCAATTCAATATCTATACTTCTGGATAGATTTTATACAAGATCCTCAATTTCTTTCTTTACTTCTATAGAAGTATTTTATGTAAAATTGTTTGTAAAATAGTTGTCGACAACTTTCCAATTTTTTGGATCCCCTCTCGTAATGACATAACTCATCGAGATCTCTTCAAGAGTTCAATCTTTATTTCAGGTACCTGAAACTCTTCAAGAGTTTTATTATTAGTTATGTCTTGGGTCTCTCCAGAGCACCCGCCTCCAATATATGACCATCTCATAATACTTTCTATTTACGAGAATTTTGATCATTGGAACCATTTCAACTATCATGCTTCAGGCATGATTTACATTCTCTCGCTCTAACATGTAATTTAAACTTAGAGCATTTCAGCTGGTATATGAGACTTAATTACTCTCATTGGGTCAGTAAATATGTCTGGCAGTTGACATGAAATAACATAAATTATCTTATGAACTTTTAGTTTATATTCGAGGATCTGGATAATGATAATTTATTTCCTTCTTTATTCAGATGATTATTCTCTCCCCCTGATGTTGAGAAAAATCATCTAATAAATGATTCTCCAATTAATGTTTAGAATTTAAACATAAAAGGAGACTCGTACTCAATATATATTCTCAACTCTTTTTACTTGCCTATTTTGTGCGTTATGGTGGAGCAATTCAACTATATATCGCACATTCAAAAATTTAAAAAATGGGAAATATGACTTCTGACCAAAAGTCAAATCATAATGGTGAGTTTATTATAACTCGTTGGCTTGATGCGTATAAGTGTTGCTATATGGGAATACCATATAAATAGTAAATGTTTTGTTATCACAATTTAGCTATTAAATAGGAGGCATCCAATTAAAAATTTGCTAAACCGTATTTTTCATAATCAATAGGCTTTGTAACAACCGATATAGCCTAAAATATAAACCCACTAGCTTTTCAAGACGAATAGTCTAACTGCATAATCTGAATCTTTTTAGAATCAATCTCACAAACTTCTGGTTGTAAGTCGATAAAACAATGTAGATGCATCTACTAAAATCATATAAAACTTTCCACATTTATGGATATATGGGCCCATATTTCGTTCAGATATGCAGGACATACAGTCTCAACTTCAGTATAAGAACTTTAAGTTCTAATTCTTTTGATAAGTGGGATCATCTATATCCTTTGAGAACAAACAACACAAGAACTTCAGGTTCTTTTAGTAAGTGGAATTTAATCAATTCCTTTAAGTAAAACAAGAACTTCACGTTTTTTAATAAGTGGAATTTAATCCATTCCTTTGAGAATAAACACCACAAGAACTACATGTTCTTTTAATATATGTGCATGTAAATCTCAATAATTTCTGCACCATTATTGATCATGATGGTCTAACCGATCATGCCAACTATATATATGTGTGTATATATCTCTGAATTTGTAAACTCCTTGTTTACCATAACATGTAATTCAATCTCACTCGTACATGTCTAGTACGACCATCAAAATTGTTCCTTTAAATAGAAATATATTTAGCTCTTTCGGAGCTTTCAATTGAAATTATCTTTTGGTAGCAATATATAGCTCTTCTAGAGCTTTCAACTGACTTTTTGGCTACCAAAACTTATATCCATATTGACTTATTTCAAATGCCAATTGATAACATATGTTATCTATAATTTCCAAAGGGATAGTTTGCGAACTCATATTGCTCTCTTAAAATTCCCACTTATAGTGGTGACGATATTATTATCATTAGTGGTAATTATTGCAATATTCATAATTCTGCACTTTTCATAATGTGTTTTCTCTTAAGAATTTATTGCTCTTCTAGAGCATCAATATTTTCAGTACTTTGAGATATAGTACTCACATTATTCCCTTGCATTTAAATGGGAAAATATATATTATGCTTATGTTGAGCATAAATCGTCAGCATTATTCCCTTGTATTTGACAAGTAATCATGTTAAATAAAATAAATAAATATCATAATATATAAATATAAATATAAATATAAAACGTAAATAATTAATGCGTGTAAAATAAATAAACGTAAAGTAAAATAAATAAAAATAAATAAATAATTCTCTTCAAAGTTATGAGAATAATTAGAAGATGATTTATTCCTTTCGAGGGTTATAAGAAAATCAACAACGTCCAAAAGAGTTGGACCAACAATGTCCAAATAAAGTTGGACCAGTATCATCTTCTTCATGTTTCGCAAACAAAATTTGCTTCTATTTTCTTTCCTTTATCATTCAATGATTCTTAATTTTTCAACGTACAACACGTACGAGACCAATGATTTATATCATCGCATTGGTAATAAGAAGAGTTTTACTTCAATAGAATGATCTTTATCACTCTTGTTATCCGTATAACCTCACTACCGGTGGGTAGAAGTATTCTTAAAATGACCATATTTTTCATGTTTATATTCATAGCCTCGACCACGACCACAACTTCTAATGTGGTTTTTATTCCTTCCATAATATAATCTCACATTCACTTCAGGGAATGGAGTAGAGCCAGTGGGCCTTTGAAACAATTTTCACATATCCTTATCACAGAGAACAAAGATTAATCCTCGTACGCGGCATTGTTAAACATGTCCACAAGGTCCTTTAAAAACCTCCTTTGAGACCAGTAGCCTCGCAGAACGAGATGTCCAGCCAATTATACTTGGATTATATCGAAAGTATGTCTCTAATTGAATAATGATTTACCATGTTTGCATTCACTTCAGGGAATGAAACAGTTCCAATAATCGCATGGAATAAACATCATGCTTGCATTCACTTCAGGGAATGCCCCATCATTGATAATCGCATGGAATAAACATCATGATTTGCATTCACTTCAGGGAATGCCCCATCATTGATAATCGCATGGAATAAACATCATGCTTTGCATTCACTTCAAGGAATGCTTCCCATAAAACTTTTTGAATCAAGATGAATTTTCGTAACTTGAAATTGGGAGAAGTCTATGGTCGAGTTTTTCGACGAAGAAGAAATATTGCTTTCGAGCAAATATAGACTTTGTAATAATCTTCTTGAAAATTCAAAATCAACATGATTAATCGCACTTTTAAAATAATAATATAAAGAATAAAAATAAAACCAAAATTTACCGATGTTGATTTTTCTCTCGTGAATAATGGAGACATAACATATGACCGAGAAAGCTTCTCATAGTCCCTTTATATCACATCTATTTCCAAGCCATTTAAGCATATCATGTAAAACTAAAAAACACGGTTAAAAATATTAACTTTTACCAAATAAAATAACATAAATAATAATATGAAAAATATCAAATATAATCATATAAGTAAAAGTATGAATAAGCATACCGCTAATTAACCCTTTTATGAATAAGAGAAAACACACGTAATTTACACCAAACGCAATCTCTTCGTCTCTGTCGATTCGTCTTTTGGTTTGTGAGAAGCCACAAATTTATCTCTTTTCAATGTTCGAATAAAATCAAACATACTTCCAAACTTTTCAAAAAAAATAAAAATAAATTAAAATTAAAATATAAAGAAAAAGACAATCGGTAATTTAAAAGAGAATTACTAGTATTTTTGAAATTACAACTATTGGGAGACTTAAACTGTTAAACATTTGTTAACCAAATCATTACAGTTAATCCATAAACCTCAGCTTTGGTAAGAATAAAACTATATATATTGCAGATTGCAAAAGAGCTTTACTTCGTTGAGGAGGAATCATGTTTTGTTTGTTTGGTTTTTTTACGAGAATACGCAACTAGATTTTATTAAAAAAATAAAAAGGATTATAAATATGATACATTCTAAAACACGAATAATCATGGAGAATAAAATAAAGTAAACATTAAATTATAAAAAGAAAGACAATCAATAGCTAAAAAATATGAGAGGAAAAAAAAAACTTATCTTTAGTTTCATTCTATAATCGAATTCATTCTTTTCGCTAACTTCTTTTGGATTCGAACGATGAAGATATCAGTTGATTAGAGTCTCGTGCTGATAACTTGTTGTGAATAAAATAACAAAGAATAATAATAAGAAGAAGAATGGAAGAACAAAGAGATGAGAGAAAGAGGGAGATTTGTATTATTCTCAAAAATATAGATTTGTGTACAATGCCTTCAATGAATCATTTATTTATAGGCATAAGAAGTACATGATACATTAAACTCTAATTCATAGAGATAATATTCCTAATAATAAATAAATCAAACTCCTTTGATAAAGTTCTAATCATGATAGACATCCACATAGATAAATATTCATAACAAAATATATAATAATAATAATAATAATAATAATAATAATACACGATATGTTGTCATTAGTAACTACAAATAACGACATAGCACAATATTCGAGAAATTAGTTTGAAAAAAACTTCCCAAATACGCGCTATGTTGCCATTAGTAGCTGCAATCGAAAATTGCTTATGTGGATATGATGACATATATACGCAAGTACAAATAACGACATAGCGTAATATTCGGGAAATTAGTTTGAAAAAAACTTCCCAAATACGCACTATGTTGCCATTAGTAGTTGCGATTGAAAATTTTTAGACATGATTTCTGTGGGTGGTTCTTGCCTCCCCAAGAGTTTGCTATTTATAGAGGGAGGTGAATCTACTGACGTGGCAAACTCGGGTTCTGTAGGACGCGAGGTCCTATAAACCTCGCATTGTACAGAACGTGAGGTCACTTAGAGGTTGGTATATATATATGCACGACGATGAATTTTCGTAACCAGTGAAGCTTTTTTCAGTTGAATATGATTTCGTGTTATGCTGCGTTTTTTGCAGTTGAAATTTTTTTGTATTTTTTGTTCCTTTATGATAGTTGGAGTTCACTTAAAGATTTATGTTCCGCGGGGTACATACCCCCGCATGATACGTTGATTGAATAATATTTACCGACATATCGCAATATTCGGGAGGTTGTGGGCGGTTGCGTCCCCTTCAATAGAAGCTTCTGTAGCCGTCGTCGAGAGGATCCTCGGCTACAGTTTTGAAACGAAACGACTTTTAGAAAGTGTCTGGAAAGTTTCTAGTAAAACGTTCGAGGCACTTCTTGGGGACTCTTTTTTAAAGTACGCAGCTTGCCCGCACAATCTGCAAAAAGTCCAGAGTTAAAGAAGCGAGGGCGGATTCAGATCGACCATACCGCCGAGGCAGCCCTACTTTTCAGATGCGACCGGTGCCGATTACATTTGCTAATGTGGATCAAAGTTGCTACCATTTTAGAAGAAATCTGATTATCGCGCTCTGCTTCTTTCACTCGGGACCTCCGATCACATTTGCCCACCGACATATCGCAATAGTCGAGAGCTTGTGGGCGGCTGCCATTTACCGCCAAGTACTGCCTTGAGAGTTTCCAGTAAAACTTTCGAGGCACTTCTTGGGGACTCTTTTCTTAAATTCGCAGCTTGCCCGCACAATCTGCAAAAAGTCCGGAGTTAAAGAAGTGATGACAAAGACCAGACCTTTGCTTTCTTTTCCAAGCAGACCTCCAATCACATTTGCCCACCGGACTTTTTGCATATATTGTTTCGACTTTTGTAGATATTTTATCGAGTTGTCTCAATTTACTTATTAAAGAATACATGTTGAAAGTTGAAAGTTTTGTTAAATGAAATGCGAATTAAACTTTTCATTCGAGTTAAATTTACTTATGTTACGTTTTTCCTTTATTATAAATACCCACGAATTCTACCATCACTTACTATAAATATCGAAAAATTCCACCATCATTTCGAATCAACGATAACATAGAAAATGTCACTTATGTTGGGAGCTAGCGTTAAATGACTTACCGACATCTCCAATTGTCTGAAATATTCAAACATGTTTTCAATTATTCAAACATAACACGTGTATACAGTAGGACTATTATTAACTCTGAGAAAAGGGAACTCGCGTTCTATAGAACGCGAGGTCTCAAGGAACTCGCGTTATATAGAACGCGAGTTCACTATGGTTCTGTGGATATCGCTTCATTCAGAACGCGAGTTTGATCTATATATTTGCATCCAGATGGATTTTCGTAACCAGTGAAAGCTTTTCATGATTTCGTGTTTTGCTGTGATTTTGAAGTTGTAATCTTTTTGTATTTTCTCTTCGTTCATGATAGTTGGAGCTCAATCATGATTTTGTGTTCAGTTGGGTTGAGACCCCCGCATGATACGTTGATTGAAGAATACTTACCGACATATCGCAGTATTCGGGAGCGTGTGGTCGTCTGTCGTTGTTCGTCAAGAAGTGCCTAGAGAGTTTCCAGTAAAACTTTTCTAGAGCCTCTTGAGGAATATTTTGTGAAATCCGCTGCTTTCCCTAACCATCTAGGAGACTCTTGCTGACTCCTTTTTGAAGTCCAAGATCAAAAAAGCAAGGGCGGATTCAGATCGACCAGAGCGAAAGAAGCCGGTGCCGATTATATTTCTCCACCTGGACTTTTTGTATATATTGTTTCGACTTTTTGTAAATATTGTATCCAGTTGTCTCAATTTACTTATTAAATAATACTTGTTGAAAGTTGAAAGTTTTGTTAAATGAAATGCGAAATAAAGTTTTGATTCGAGTTATATTTACTTATGTGGTGTTTTTCCTTTACTATAAATACCCTCGAATTCCATCATCATTTACTCATTCCAATTTCTCCCTAAACACCCAATCTTTGCTCCCCTTATGGAAAAATTTTAGGCAACATTTTATTTTCTCGATACTTATTTTGAATCAACAATCACCAGCAAAATGTCACTGAAAGATTTAATACAGTTGACAGCAAGCAAGGTTAGTAAATGCACCGACAAACAAATTTCTTCCTTGGAATGTCGAATCCCAACACCGTCAGCAAACGAAACGCACTACGTTATGAAGCTTACGAACGAAACAGACGTTCGTAACATGTATGACCGACTCAATTCCGTTGGAGCTAAATACGTCGATTTAAATATTAAGTTTGGTGAGATCAACGCCGACGAAGGTAGTACGTCTGCACCCGGACAACCTGCTCCGAACAATGAACATGCACCATCTTCACCGGATGTTGATGCGGCTGCCGAAGAGCTGCAGCTTTTTATGTACAGGCGTAGACAAAGAAAACAACAGCTGATCGAAGAACTAAACCTAAGTTCAGACGTGTCCACTGACTACGATGATTCGGATTAACCATAAACTTTTGAAATTATCGTCCAATTATGTTATATGACGTCTTTTTTCATCCTTTATTAATGTTCAAGGGACCTCGCGCTATGTAGAACTACTAGTATTCAATTACATTACTAGACTACAATTGTCTCAGTTATTCAAACAGAAAACGAGTACATAGTACGAGTTTTATTAATTTTGACGGAATCTCTGTCTCAATATATATAAAGGGACCTCGCGTTATGTAACACTTGTAGTATTCAATTATATTACCAGACTACAATTGTCTCAATTATTAAAACATGATCTCAATTACACAAACAGACAATGAGTACACAGTACGATTATTATAACTTCTGACGGAATATCTGTGACAAAGTAATTAAAGGGACCTCGTGTTCTATAGAACGCGATATTCAAAAGAACTCGCGTTCTACAGAACGCGAGGTCCTGTTTATCGCGTTCTGTAGAACGCGATTTTCGTAAAGCTGCCTCCCAGTACCATTATTTCCCTTACACACCCGGATTCTCCAGGATTTCAAGTGGCAATAATAACCCATAACTGTCTCCTTATATGAAGCAGAACCATAAAACGTAAATATATGTTTGAATTGCCAAAACAATTCCTCAAATTTTCCAAGTATTAAAAATTCACAAGTCTTTGACAAAATATTCAAATGGCGAGACGAGGAGTTAGTACTCTAGTTTACTACGATGGGCAGATATTCAACGATCCCGAACTCGGCGTCGTTTTTCACTGCGAAGATCCAGTAACGCTAAAGATTCCGAGGAGATTATCATTCAAGAAGTTGGTAAAGGAACTGGAGACAAATGTCCCTCATTTCGAAAACCACCGTTTGTCCGACGTGAAGTATCGGGTGCCAACATCTATAGCCCTTTTAAGGTACTCTGTATGCAGCATTGCGGAAACTGTTGATGTGGAGATGATGCTGAAACCCACATCGACTATTCATTGGGGGGGCCTCGAGCTGTATGCATCGTTCTCGGAGTCTAATCCAGTTATCGAAATACCAAGCTGGGGCCGGGCGAATTTCGACTTCGATCCGAATGCCAACGTTGATAGCTCGACCGCAAGTCTACGACATTATTTTAACCTACTGTGCCAAGACAAAGAGGTTGGTGCATCGTCATCTGCTGTGCCAAGGCAGTCGTGCATAGCTAGTATCGGGTACGACCTGAACCAACCCCCAAACGATGAATTCGATGCACCAACAAATGCATCGTACAATCCATATAATCCTTATAGTTTTGGGGGGAGGGAACGTCGTCTACTTACGTTGCGCACGACCATGAAGCATCATATGGCCGACACTCAATGTATGTCCCTAGCACCGACTACGGTCAACCATCTATGGGGAGACATTCTTCTTTTGGAGGTGAGGGAGCATCGTCTTCTTACGCAATTCACGACCATGATTCCTCATATGGACGACACTCAACGTATGTCCCTAGCACGGAGTACGTTCAACCATCTATGGGAGACATTCTTCTTATGGTGATCTTGATTTTGGTCTTGGAAATGCGGTTCGTGAGCGATCTCGTGAGAGGTCTCCTGATCGTCGACCCCCATCCTCGCCTCCAAGGGTAGTGATCGACGAAGCTCTACTATTCCTGCTTCCGGAGGATGCTTCTGACGAAGAACCGATTAGAGAACCCGGGCCCGACGGAGACGAGCTGGGGCCATTCTATGATGAACCAGAAGACTTGACAGTTCCACTAGAAGACGATACCGTTCCACCACCAGATTTCGACGAACTGTCGATTGCCACCAACTTTCCAGTAGACGCAACACCAATTTCTATGTTCCAGCCACCATCTCACTTCACAACGGTTGATATGGATGCAATGAACGTCCCTGATTTTTCGCATGACAACACAATAGACGGCAGAGTCAACCGTTCTGATGGTGAACTGAGAATTGGTATGACGTTCTTGACAAAGGATATTGCAGTGGCGGCAGTTAAGCAGTACAACCTTCGTCAGAATGTTGAGACGACAGTGAAGAAAACCCAAGCTAGATACTACAAGGCTGACTGCGTCCAAAAGGATCAAGGCTGTAAATGGAAAATATGTATATCACAATTGAATAGGGTAGGCGACCGTTGGAAAATAACAAAACTTGAAGGGCCCCATACATGCACCGTTGCTAGCCTCAGCCAGGATCACAAGAACGTTGATGCAAAGTACCTCGCCGTCATCTTTTCGACACTGGTGAAAACAAATCCCACAGTGTCGGTCCCCACATGTCAGGCTGCAGCTCAAGCTGTCACCAGCTACCGTCCTGAATATTACAAAGCATGGTATGCAAGGAAACGGGCCAAACATGAAATGTATGGCCGATGGGAGGAATCTTACAAAGAGTTGCGTCCGTGGCTTAATCTCCTACAGAAACACATCCCCAGAATGGTTGTCAAACTTGATACGGCTCCGGCATACGAAAATGATCATGTCGTCCGAGGTGTTTGTCAATTCCACCGGTTATTTTGGACTTTTCCCCAGTGCATCAACGCATTCAAGCACTGCAAACTGATGGTCCAAATCGACGGCACATGGTTGTACGGAAGATATACACAGATCCTACTTCTAGCTATTGTACAGGACGACAATCGAAAATGCGTTCCTGTTGCATTCGCAATCGTCCAGAAGGAGGATTTGGAGTCTTGGAAGTTCTTCCTTCGGAACCTATGAAAATATGTCCTTGATCCTGTAATACGATTAAGGGATGGAGGGGTATGTGTTATTTCTGATAGAGGCACAGCGTTGTTGTGGGCGATAGACCGTTTGGGTGACTATTGGAAGCCTTCATACATTCACCACCGTTTTTGCTTGCGGCACATAACCGCAAACTACCTGCAGCAATTCAAAAACCGTGATGAACGTCAAATGGTGCTCAATATGGGTACGTCCTTTGTGTCATTTTCATTTACTATATTACTTATTACTCGCTTTTATTTACGACCTTTTTGCATGTGTTTTTCGCCCATAACTATTCAACTGTCATCCCGTAGGCAACTCGCACTACAAACAAGAGGTGGATGACCTGCTCGAGGAACTGAGAGCGAGAAACAAAGCTGGCACAGAATACCTTGAAAAAATCCTGAGGGAAAATGGTTTCGATCGTATGACGAGGGTAAACGCTATGGTCATATGACAACGAACTTGGCTGAGGCAGTGAACTCATCACTGAAGGGAGTGCGGCAGTTTCCTATCACTTCCATTGTCAAAGCAACCTATTATTGTTTGGCTACCCTTTTTGCAACCTTGGGAAGGCAAGCAACTGAGTACATGGCAGGTGGACACAAAGTCTATCCGGATTTCCGCACAAAACTGCATACTCAATTGGGCCAATCAAGATAGATGACTGCAACTCTCTTCTCGCGAGAAGGACACAAGTTTCGTGTTACAGAATTTTCCAGGCGGTTGGAAGGCATTCAGCACAACGCGTACGGGGTAAATCTGAGGGAAAGAACCTGCGAGTGCGGAATTTTCCAAACATTCAAATACCCGTGCGCACACGCCATTGCTGCTTGCACTAACCAATGGATACAATACATGCATCTGGCTGATCCGGTATACTTACTCGAAACGGTGTTTAAGGTTTATGAAAAAGAGTTTCCTCCAATCGGAAATGAGGTTGATCCGAATGCCGTGGACACTGAACCGACCATACGCCCAGATCCAGCACTACTAAGAGCCAAAGGATGTCTACGGTCTACAAGAATACATTGTGCCGAGGATATGGTCGAACATCGAGAAAAAACCGGACAAAGGAAGCATTGTAGTGTATGCCTAAATCCTGGACACACAGCTCCTAAGTGTCCTAATCGCTCAGCCACTCGTCTTAATTAATTATTTGTAATTTGTATATGTGAGTTCGCCCATGACAATCGAATCAATAAAGTCAGTCTACTTCGATTTATACAGTAGGTCATCTTATATTTTCAATCATTCAAAAAATATGTTATGATAGCGTTTTCGAAGCCATTTTAAATCATTGTAGCATGGACGGAATTGACCGTGTTGGTGTCATACGATAGAGAATTTACAGTACTACGACCACAAACTCGATGTTAGCTACAAATTTACAATTTATACGTATGAAATTCTGCTCGAACATGCCTATCGACATTTGTTCAAAGGCAACTTCATTCAAAAAAGGATGATAGCATAGGGTTTTGGAAGCCATTTTAAACCAGTGTAGAATGGACGGAAATTAAACCGTGTTGGTGTCATACGATAGAGAATTTCCAGTACTAAGACCCCAAACTCGATGTTCGTTAAAAATATACGATTTACACGCCCGAAATTGGGCTCGAACAGGCCTACCCACGCTTATTTTTCCTAGTTCTTCAGCACAGTTTTGCACAGAACTCGCGTCCTGCAGAACGCGATATCACACCTCGCTTCTTACATAACGCGAGGTTCACCGACGTGGCAAGTTTGGGGGTCATTTTGTCAAATAATATTTTTTGGGAGCCATTTTCCCTAATATTTTTAAAAGGGGTTTTTGCCCCAAAATTGCCTGGTTTTTCATGATTGTTGATAAATTTCAATATTTGTTTTTTATAACGTTTTAAGTTGTTGGTTAAAGTATCTAAATTTTCAAAAATCATAAAAAAATCAATTTAAAATGTTATCTAAAAATATAACATTTTAAGTTTTTGGTGCGTCTTTCATAAGTTTTGAAATTGGATGAGTCTACCACGTGCGACGAACATTGATTAACACCATTAACGATGAACATTGATGAACACCATTAATTTTTTTTAAAAAAATTTAAAAATTTAAAAGACTAAAATTATAATTAAAATTATCTCTTAAAAAAATAAAAATCAAATTTAATAATTGTTTTTTAATAGGTTAGAATCAAATATATCCAATTCTCTTAAACCCTAACAAAATCAATCTCTTAAAAAATAGAAATCAGTTTATAATTTTTTAATAGATTAGAATCAAATATACCCAATTCTCATATTATTGATTCTAATCTATTAAAAATTATAAGTTGATTTCTATTTTTCTAAGAGATTGATTTTGTTAGGGTTTAGGAGAATTGGGTATATTTGATTCTAACCTATTAAAAAATATTATACAGTAACTATTAAATTTGATTTTTATTTTTTAAGAGATAATTTTAATTATAAATTTAGTCCTTTAAATTTTTAAAATTTTTTTAAAAAAATTAATGGTGTTTATCGGTGTTCATCGTTAGTGGTGTTCATCAATGTTCGTCGCCCGTTGTAAAATTTTCCTTTGAAATGGATGAGTCTACCACGTGCGACGAACATTGATGAACACCACTAACGATGAACATCGATGAACACCATTAATTTTTTTAACAGCTTTATTACTTGCTCTTCCCACGAGCTTTTTTTTATGTTTCATTTTGTATCCTTAGTAAACTGCTTAACACCAGATAAAACCAGAAATAAGTTACAGCATAGCAAGAAGTTCTCAAGAAAAAAATATTTTATAGATCTTTATCATAATGCCAATTTTTTTTTTTTATCTTAATCAATTAAAAGAATCTACATTAGCTTTTTTTTCATGTCATTTATATATTAAGATTTTATTTTACCAAAACATTTTTTTCTAATAATACATATCAAAATTATATATATAAAAAATAGGGCTCATGTATAAAACCATTTCAACTATAAGTAGACAGAAGAGACAAACTGCTTGCTGTAAATTTCATTATTTACATTAGCTGTCTATCAATACAAAAAAATTATAAAAAGAACCTCAATTGCAGAAAGAGATCTTAGAAGCAACAACAACAACAACAACAATAATAATAAGGATCATAGATGACGTGATGATAAGAGTTAATAAACTAATATTAAAATTTAAATGAATTTTGGATAATTATGTATACAAAATTAATTATATATATGCGTTTTTTAAATTCATTTTATGGCTCATATATTTAAGTTTTGTGATTTCTTTTTCAATAATATCATTTTAATTTGTAATCTTAGGAAAGCAACTAAGCTTGCAGATTTTAGTCACTTCTGGTTAATGGAATTATTCTGCCTTTATGTGGGGAAAAAGAATTTTTTGCCCAGAACTTTGCTAGCAAATTGCTTAATTAATTTCCTGTCCTTTTATTGTTAGTTTTTGGTATCCATAAGTTCTATTTTATGGTATATGTTTGAAGTCAGGAGCATAAGCTTTAAGGGATGAGGGGCCATGGCCCTTCAAAATTTGGGAAATTATAATACCCCTATAACTTTTAAAAAGTTTAATTTGATACCTCAAAATTTTTAAAAATTCGTATAAAACTTTAAAATTTTAAATATTTTTGATTAAATCTTCTCTCATAATTTTAAAAGTTCTTAAAAAATAAATTATTCCCAAACTCTTACCCTAAATCTTGTCACCGTTTGAAATTTGTAGCAGTTATTCTTAATAATATTGTCTCCAAGACACAAACATATCATCTTTTCTTGAGAGTGTACAATCATTTTAGTTCCTCTATTTGTTTATCATAAAGAGAATCGTTGTTCCTGACCTTGCTTCACTTTAATTGTTATTTGAACAAGTTAAAGTTATGTATTGATCTGAGTGAGGATAACATTTTTTTTGCATGTCCACGGATTTAGTTAAATCATTTTAGTCTCGTTTTTTTTTTTTTGGCTAAAGGGTCATTTTTGTCCATGTAGTATACCCAATTTATGATTTTTTTGCATCAATTTAGCCCCTGAAGTAGTCCAATTGCATCATTGTTTATCCCTTGACTGGCAAAAGCCAACATTGACCGTTATGTTGGTGACGTGGCAGTTTAAGATGACGTGGCAGAAGGCAAAATTAATTTTTTAAGCAAGTTCGAGAGTAAAATTATTTTTTTACCCTTTTGGTGCTCCTATCTCTCAATACTAAAAAATTAATTAATTCTACTCTCGAACTCGCTTGAAAAATCAATTTTGCCATCTGTCACGTCATCGTAAACTACCACGTCACCATCGTAACGGTCAACGTTGACTTCCGCCAGTCAAGGAGCAAACGATAATGCAATTGGACTACTCCAGGAGCTTAATTAATGCAAAAATATCATAAGGGCGAAATCGATAAATTGAAACTATTATAGGGGCAAAAGTGACCCTTTAACTTTTTATTTTTAATTTTGAAATTAACTTTTTGCTAATTAATTAATTTATTTAATATCGTTTTTTTAGACATGCAATAATGTGGCATGTACACCTTATTCTATACATATGTAAAAAGCAAAAAAAAAAATGCGCAATATTTTTCTAATTGCACAAAAACATTTCAAGTAAATATGCATGTTGCATATTTTTAAAAATTAAAATTAACGAGAAAATGTTGACATCCATCTCAAATAGTTTTCAGTAGTTGGTCACATTCCTTTCAGTACCTTTCAACTTGCTCAAGGAAAACTTAAACGTGACCGACAGTGGAAATTGACATCATTGATTGGATGAGTCATTTGAAATTATTTAAATTTATAATAACAATAATAAGTAGAGAATAAAAAACGATTTTATTATTCTCTTAATTAATTTTTTCAAAAAAAAATAATATTCTTTTAGACCATCTAAGACCTTCAACATTTCCCCTTCAAAATGTACGAAAAATATTTCATACACCGATCCTAATTTTTCCAACAAGCAAATATAATTTAAAATTTAAAGATTTAGTTTAGAGTTTAAGGTTTAAGAATTTAAATTTTAGATTTTAAACTTGATGGTTTCACGATCAATGCATAGAATAATAACCTATAAATGTAATAGACAGATTACTTGTTTATTCTCATCCTCAGATGTTGAAGTGTTATAACCATTGAAATTATATTCAAAACAGTAAACAAAATTTTGGACCTTTTATCTATGGAAAATACTTTGTTACACAATACAAGCCTTTCAATTTTAAAGTATAGAGTTTTAGGTTAAAGTTTATGAGTTTAGTGTAGGGTATAGAATTTAAGGTTTATTGTTAGAATTTAAAGTTTAAGTTTTAGAATGCTAGGATTTAGGATTTAGGTTTTAAATTTTATAGAAGGGTTGTAAATCTTCTTTAACTGTGTATTAAAATATAACCCTTTTATCTATATGACTACCTACCTCTTTGTAGGTGTTTAGATTATGCCTGCCAATAAAAATGGACATAACCATGCTTTTTGCTCCATTGGAAAGAGTTTTGAATCCCTGATTTCTTCCTCTACTCCTACTGGGTGGGTAGATCAAAGATGAGCTTAACCTATATTGTTCCAACTCAGGCACGGGATATCGGGTGTCAATATTTGTTTAAACCTCAAACTTGTCAACTCCATCGAAGGTCGAACCTAAAACAAGAGAATTCGATACAAAAACATCTAAACAAAAGATACAGATGCGTTTTACATAAAAGGATCAAAGATGGACTGTCCTCCTTTTTACTCAGAAAGGTTGACATCCCATTGGCTTCAGAGTGCTGGCTAAAGAAACGAATACATACATTTCGACGAATCCAAACAACTTAAGGTCAAGAAAAAGATACCTTGGGTCCATGTGCAATATGGTAAATATCCGGTCAATATAACAATTTCCTATCAAATATTAAACCCAGTTTATCAACATATATATCTAAGATGGGATGAATACACAACTTGCCAAGTTTAATACTCCAATAACAAGTATTAGGATAGGGAACATGTGACTACTCAAGATAGGTACTGAATTAATCATTTCTCATTCAAAGATGGAAGCAATGTCGCTTACTATAATCACTATATCACCACAACTGTTGTGGCTATGTTCTACAATCACGCCCAAAATTAAGATATCTACTCTATTCTCTACCTACATTCATGTTAGTAAGACTTCAATGACAGCTGTTCCAGGCATTTATTTTCCAATAAATATTACTGTTATCTAATAATACTCAACAACTGCTGAAGGATATTTCTGTTTTCGTTGGCAGCTCAGTTTTCAACTTTTCCGGATCCATTAAAATACTTCATGGCAGTTGTTTCAAGCTGAGGACACCGACTTAGAAGCTTACCATGGGCATCAGCTGTTGGATGATAACTTTCCACTGAAGTTAAGTTGGCCCAACAATGAAATATCTTCGGGGGATAATGATAGTGCACCTGTACTCAAGTAATGGCGAGCACCTCGTGTCCTGCATATTTTTTGTTTTTTGTATCAAAACAAAGCTACTGCAAGGGATGTGTTGGGAATGAAAAGGTCCTAATATTTACCAGAAAGTAAATTGAAATAAAAGTTTGTATACCTCCGTCTTTTTGTCAAGCCTGTGCCTACTGATATGCGGGAAGCTTCAGATCTTGAAATGCATCCCAATGAGGAAATATATTCATGAGATGCAGCACCCTTCAGTGCCAAGTATAATCTTGAAGGGACTATGGATGTAATGATGTCGAAAAGGCCTGACTTCACTTCCCTGTATTGCAAACCCAAAACTAATTTATGAAACTAAAAATACAGCACGAATAATGAAATTTCAAATTGAATAAACCAAGCAGCAAAAACAAGATGGGAGGCAACTAAAATCTGTTTCAAACAGAGCACAGAAGTTAAAATGTCAAAATAATACATCTAGAGTCTTCTATTGAAGGAAATACATCATTCCATCCTAAGAAGCTCATGGTGAAATTGTAAATGATCAATATTGATATGTGAACTGTGATTTGGCAAGGTAAAAAATGCTCAACTCATGCAAGAAATAAATCCAAGTGAGGCTGTAGGGGACACGAAAACTCTGTACCTTTTCGCTGCAAGCTCACATTTTGAAGGGCTCAATTCCAAACCCTTTGCATCAACCGAAGCACAACTTGCTTTAGAATCATGTCCAAGCAATCTACCAAATGCCATTGCACTAGCCGAGGAAGCCAGCATCTCCTGGCTCAAATCCACCATATGCTTAAAACCTATGTTTGATCCTATAGCATCAATATCTTTAGCATACAAGCAAAATCCATGTTGGGAAACAGTGTCAACCATCTGCAGCTGCTCATCACACCAGCTGAATGCATTTGACTCTTCAGAAGGAATCATTACCAGCTCAAAAGAATCCTGGACAATTAGGTATTACAATCACAATAACAGGCATAAACTCGATAATAAATGGTCTCTTGGGGGAAAAATATACTATTTATCACTTACTTGTATCTGGCACTTGGAAAGCAATAGGTCAGCTTGCGAAATAAGATCACTCATTCTAGAAGTAAGTTTCAAAATTTCAGTAGTATCTCTTGCCTCTAAGTCAACATACTTTTTCATATCAGCATGACTGTCACGAAGTTTTTTCCATGATTCTTGCACTAAATCAGTGGCCACACGGTTCCTCAATTTACCTGTGGAAAAGGATTTTTTGGTGAAATTCATGCGGCTGCATTCATCCATCACTGTATGCCCACTTGATGCAGCCTCATCATACTCATTTTGAGAATTCTCCACCTCTTCATGAGAAGCTTCTGCAGTAATACTGCATGTACAATCTAACATATCTGAATTTTTAACTGCTTTATGTATAAATTTACAAGATTCATTCACTTCAGCTGGCATCAGGTCCTCAGATAATGCACAACTCACTGAAACTTCTGTTGTTTCAGCAAAATTAACGCAAGACACAGTTCTAGATGACAGCACCATCCCATTACCGATTTCAGTCTCAGGAACAAAGGATGACTCAGGTACATATGATACATCCATAGATTTGCATGTTTTCATTTCTAAATCATTTGATGTTTCTGAGCAATGGAAGCCACTGTCCTCACATTTCTCTGCTTCAGAACAAAGTAGCTGATCTCTTGAAGGACTTATGCTATTCTGAATGGTTGGATGAGGTGAGAGGAGTCTGAAATCTTCTTCAATGAATAATTCACGGCTGACATTCTTTTCTGGAACAAAAGAAGGCTGTATATTAAATTGCTCATCTTCAGAGTCTGAAGACATGACAACATCAGGTTTATTCCTAGGAACTCTTCGAGTGAAAGAAACTGGGGTGCCAGAAGAATTGTAAAAGTCATGTACATCATAAGAAGGGTTTATGACTTCGTTGCAATCATAAATAGAGAGATTCCTGCTTAACATTACTTCCTTCTTTGCCTCTATGCTGTCCATCTCTTTATCATGCATCTCAAAGCCAGTTGACAGGTTCTCAAGTTCTTCCTCCATCACCTCCATTAAAGTTGAATTGTCTTCAATTATGGATAGTGTCTTAGTAATTTCCTTCTCAATTAACTCTGATAACTGAGATGGTAAATCCCAAGGGATCATAGTTGGTAATACTGAATGACCCACCTCTATATCAAACAGCTGCAAGCCATAAGTCTTCTGCAATTTCCTATCTGGATAACCCAACGGGTGTTAAAATAAAGTATAAATACATAATAAAAAAGAATTGTTCTTTGCAAGAAAGACTAACCGGCAAGGAACTCAAGAATATATACTGAAATTGGGAATAATACCCTTTATGACTTTCTTAAGCTTAAAATAAGTATTAGGAATTGGGCCATGTTAAAAAAATCCTATTGGTTCCTCAGAACCCTAAAAGCATCAAAAAGTCGTAGAAATAACAAAATACCTTTACAAAAACTATGAAATGTTAAAACCTTATATGTAATTTAGCTCTTTTTCTTCCATTAGATTTCTTATCCAAAGACGCACAGCTGAAACTACAATGCAAACTAATGTATGCATGCAATCATCAATGACAAAGTAAAAATGCAAATAGAATTGAGAACATGGTAACGTGCAACTAGACAAGATGCACGCTGTCCACTGTTTTTCTTGAGAGGATTCACAATATGCAATACATGATTTTCTAACAAAATATGGTATAAGTTTAAGATCTTTCAAACCAGTGGCAGAGGACACCACACCTCTTTTCCCTAAACAAAAGGAACATCACCTCTCTCCATCACTAGAAAACTGTCTGACAATATCCAAGAACAGACACCGATACTAGACCAAACCACAACCTTCATTAATAGTAACACTAAACCATAAGTCCATAATCACAAAGGCTGACCCGAAGTTTTCTAGTGCACTTATTTTAGAAACAATGGCATTAATAATTGAATTAAATCTTGTGTATGCATCACCATACACCACGGAAACAGTAATATAGGGTTTCTATTCCCACATGTATCAGGGATCTATTGAGATTACTGAGATCCAAGGGCACGTGTATATTTATAGATGACCAATCTTTTCTAAAATGATACATGATCGTGCACAAGAACATGCCTGCAAATCAATTTTATTACACTTGCATATTGACTTGTCAAAATTTTCAAAGATACTGACAGATTAAACAATCTCAAGGAAAATATTGAATTTTAAAGCTTTTTTATTTGTATTTCTTGTAAGAATGCGTATAGTATCTAATTCATATAGGAGTTAGTTTATTATTTAAAAGTGTTGTAGTTGTACTCTCAGTCTATCCAATAGAGTTAGAAGACTAAACCTAGTAGGACTCCTTGTCTAACATAAAGTCCTAGCCTATAAAATCTGTATGTACTCTGTAATTTATTATGAGATTTTTTATCATCTAATAAACAGAAGAGTTTTCTGTTTATCTTCATTTCTAGCATTTTCCATGACCTCTTTTAAAAGCATTGTATCCCATTCCCACCTAACTATAGAGAAAACCAGTTTACTAAATTTCCATTGCGGCAACATCTAAAATCCAGAAACAAAAGTAGATGTACTATGCAAAGCATTGTATGCCTTCATTGTGTTATTAACCTTTTTGATGTTTTTTCCCTTGACACCAAAACTGGAGGTGCATAATAGCTTTGCGGATATCACTCTGACAACATTTAATTAATTGCTTTAGTAAATGAGGTTGAATGGAGGCTTTCTCTGCTTCACAAATCTGTGGCATAAAGAAAACATGAAAAAGATAAAGATTTTTGTAACATGAAAGAGTTTAAAGGAAAGAACTGGAAGCTTATACCATATAAAGATGGTGAAGCAGCTCTTCTGATGATGGCATTGTGAAACATAACTCTAGCCTGCTCAAGTTGTCTGGCAGAATAAGATTTGTACCTGAGAATTACCACCACAACATGGAGTTACAAAGAAATATATCAAGTCATACAAGGGTCTAGAAAAAATAAAACAGTTTCAACCCTAAATCCATCTTACTATTACTAGTCAGAATCACAGGCCCTTTTGCTTTTTCAGCAATATGCTGTATGGCAGCAACAAAACCGCGGTCTTCGGGGAAACTGATATCGACATCCTCAAAGAGAATCAACTTTGCTTGACCGAAGCCAGTTTCACTATCGTTAAAGAAACGTTTTTCAGGAGCTCCATGGGCACCAGATGTACCTTCATTATCTGATACTGGTATCAACTCTATCACCTCATTGTGAACTTGCACTGCATCACCATTGGATAAAATTTCTGCAGATTTCATAACATGCTTGCTAAGTGAATCTACTTGGTTTTCTACTGACCTGCAACAAATATATGTTACGATTTCGGACAATCATATTAGTAAAGCTCGAATTCGGCTCGACACTTCAATGGGCAGTGGGAAAATCATAAAATAAAGTGTAATACTGGATAAAAGTGTAAGAGTGATGCTGAAGACAAAGTCACCAACCCTGTAAGGCAGCATGATTCTAATGCCTCACCAAATTTTTGCTTCACGACAGCTCCATTTCTACAGTCTGATGCATTGGACTAACAAAACAATTGATAAAAAGCGTTCAGCTTTGACTTAATGGATTATTCTCCTATCATTAAATTACAAAAGTAACAAAACACAACAAAAGTATCCAGATAATATAACTCAATTGACCACGTGAAAAGATACATTGTAATCACATTACTTGCTTCTTATTTCTATTTTTAGGAGTGCAGCAACTAAGTAATATGCCAAAGCATATGAGGCTTTAGAAATATGAATTGACCTTTTAACAAGAAAAACAATACAAGAGAAACCAGAAGAAAACTTCACAGTTTTCAAACGAATTTATCAATATCTAGTCCTATACAATTATATTTCAAAGAAGTGACATAAATATGCGCCTTAGAAAAAGCCAGTGTCTAAAGCACTGCAGATATTGCAGCACAATTTGAAGGAACGGGACAACTGATTTATAGTCATGCAACTTCACCATTCCCAGTCAAAATCTTCCACAATATCTTATGTATGAATAAGTTCAAAGAAAAACTCATCATTTAGGAATAATGGAGAGATGAATCTGTCTTTAAGTGGCAGGACTCAAGAGCAAGATATGTACAAGTAACGACTATGATTTAGACTTGCAAACTTATGAAATCAACAAAGTTACTTAGCTTCATAATAATACAAGAGTCTATTTGAATCACAGACAGAGATTCTAATATTATGCCAGGATAAGTACCATTCGCATATGACCCCGACTTGAAAAATCAACAAAGAAATTGTAAAACAGTTGAACAAGAATCTAAAAATTTTGTAGTACCTCTAGAACCTTAAATCCTTGTTCCTTTGCACAAGCTTGGATAGCTGCAGACTTCCCACTCTGCAACACAAGAAAAATAACTTTAACTACCAATGGAAACCAAAAACATATGCACCTTGAAACAAACTGGAGAAAGCTTTCCATAACAACCCTTTAAGAAGAAAAGGAATGAAGTTGCAATTGAATTTAAGCAAGAGAGTTCTCTTAAACCTCATACAACCCCAAAACTGAAATCTTCGCAGGTGTAAATACATTTATTGTTCTGAGAACTGAAGACCCAAGTCAATTACTGGTTCCACTTTCAAGAATGTAAACATCTAAAATCAAAACTAGTGTAAGAAAGAATGACATTACTAAACCTTATAGTAAAGAAAAACACCGTTAGGACAAGAAGTGCATAAACAAAGAATCCAGCCAATACCAAAGGAAACATCAACTGCAACAAGTAGTGTGATACATGATAAAGAGAATAAATTTGTTAAAAGCCAATCATGAAATTTTATTATGTGAGTTGACAAAAAACATAGTGACACTTGGATTAATTCTAAATCAAGCAAATATGAGCTAAACTTTAGCCAAAAGATCCGTGTTTACCCCAACTGGGCCTGTAACCAAGAGAACATTCTTCAGACTATTCTCTTCAGCTATGTTTTCTGAATCAAAATCACTATCACAATAATCATCATCTTCTAGTGCATTGCCTGTATCAATGTTATTAGAGGATTTGATGGCTTGAGAACTTCTCTCACGCCAAAGCCTCAACCATTCACTCATGAACTTAACTGATTCAGTATTACCACACACCTGAAAAGCAGCATTGAAGGAGAAAAACAAAAATATGAAATATCATATTAGTCCCTTCCCCACTTTCCGATCATAGCAGTTAAGATCAGACAAGATAATAAAATTCACCTCTGTGGCACTCTTTGGCTGGTACTTATCAGTCCATAAGCTATTGTCAGGCTGGATACTGCAACCATGATAACATGGAACAAATCTGCATGTAGTAATACAGTGAAAAGGATTTTTCTTAGAATAACACAGCAAACTTACATAAAGGCAAAATCTATCAGTAACTTCTTTATGCTGATGTCAAGCGTTGTAATGTTGTATTTCAGCCTGGTGATTTGGTTTATCTACGGTTACAGCCTTACAACCTTCGTTCACCTGCTAAGAAGGTTAACGAGAAGCTCAGCCCTTGTTTCTATGGGCCATATACTGTTTTAAGCCGCATTGGAGATGTTGCTTATCGCCTTGATTTTCCCCCTCATTCACGACTGCACCCGCTGTTTCATGTCTCTTGGCTAAAAGGTGTTGTGAAGGATTCTACTCCAGTCCAACAGCTTCCACCTTTCTTATCTGAAGATCTCAAAATGCAAGTACAACCTGAACGTGTGGTGGATTACCAGATTCTTTTGGATGGTTCTTCTGAGGTGTTGATTAAATGGAAGGGCTTGTCTGACATTGAGAATACTTGGGAATCCTGAGGTTATTTCTGCTCAGTTTCCTTATTTTCCCCTTGAGGACAAGGTGAAACTCGTCGGGGGCGGTCTACACTCGTAGAAGCAAGGCTGACAATAAGATTTAGGTTGTTTATTATTTATTATGCATTGATGGTCTCTAGTAGTTACCATCAGTTATTATGTTTAATTTAGGTTGTTTATCATGAACCCTAGCAGTTACTAACGGTTATTTTGGGGGGTTATTTGTACTAGAAAGAAGGGAAAACAGGGAGGTTTTTGGGTCAGTTTTCTGGTTAATTTTGGGAGGAAAAAGGTCCCTCAAAGTACCTTGTAGGCTGGTATTTTCTACTGTTATATGTAATCTTCCATTGGCAGTAAGAATTACTGAATTATTATCCAGTTGTCTAGCAGATGGGAAATGGTTAACAGTTGCAAAAGTTAGCATCATTGACCTTAGACCGTAAAATCAAGGCATTAACTAGTGGGTAGCACCTGGGCTAGTTCCATTGGTTAAGGACTTATTAAGGTTGAAGTCCTATTTCTATCAAACAGTCTCAATCCTGAGTACTTTGAAATGAATAGTTTCAGACACAACTGTTACACACAAGAGATATTGAGCAATATAGTGTACAGCTAATATGAAAACAATACTTCTAATGGACACATGCAATTTATGTAATATAAAACACTATGAAGAAAATGCAAATTAACATATCAGAAAAGAAGTTCCAAAAGAAAAAAAGATAACAGCAGAAAAGTTTTAATATGAAAATTTCCAACCTTTCTTGAAGAAGTCTACTTTGCTGTTCAAGATCAGAATTTTCCACATTATCAGCCTGTTTAGAAAGGACAGCAGCTCTATCTACTTGGCAGTCCGGGCACTAAAAATTTATAGTAACAAACAAATCAAAGAACATCAAAAAGTTATATAAACAGCTGATGCGACTTGGCTCACATGCAACAAGAATACCTTTAAAAGCAGGGTAAAGGAGGTCTACATTAGATTCTAGTTGAAGTACTTGCCTAACTAAAATGGGGTTTAGGATTTCTGGAGGCTGATTGTCGAGGATTGCTATTTAGTTTTTGTGGGGTTTAGGGGGAATTAATAGAAAATGTGCAAAATATGGTAATATGAACTTCCTTGAAAATAAAGGTAATAAAGATAAAAAGACAACACATACCCCTTCCGATCTCTTTACGAGCTGATAGTTTTCTAACTGCTCATCTACTAGCACAACAGGTATTTCCACTGATGTTCCAAGAAAGTCATTATTTTGAATAACAAATTGATCTTTCAAATTGTTTTGAACAAGTGATGGATCAAAGGACGGTGAAACAACAGGAAAGTTGTCAAGAGATAATGCCCCAACACAACTTTCAAAAACTGATGTGAATAGGCCTTCAAAGTTGCAACTGGTGTCAATGGAAACTTTCTCGGAAAACATCCAATCTTTCCAATCAAGAATTACATCCTCCTATATGGAAAAGTTTAAATGTCATTCCAAATAGGCTGAATATTTATGAAGTTCAAATTCAAAACCAGAAAATACAATTAAACATGGTTCACTTAATAATGCAATACCTGACTTCTTTCAAATATATGAATAGGACCAATATCAACGCGTTTGTTGCTCCTGTTAAGCAAACAATTATTGCTCCCTGCTTCAGGAGTCCCCTGGCTCCTCTTCCCCACTTTTCCCAATGTAAAAAATGGATGAATTTGCTTCCCTGCAGACATCCGGGAATTTTCCTGATCAAGGATAAAACACATGCACTTTCAGGTACAGCTTGCATGTGAAATATTATATTAGATGTTACTTAAATTAACATATCTTGACTAAGAAACTCCTTGCTAGTAGTATGAGCAGATGCCATATTGCAGTACCCATCACAAGGAAAAAGGACCGGGGGAAGGGAAATTGGGGCAGATGAATTTATGCAAAAAGAAAAAGGAGCAATTGTAGCTTCTTGTGTTGCAAGGAGCACCCAATGAGACGCTCCACATTAAAAGGATTCATGAAACTTGGACAGAAATAAGCTTCTCAGTTCTCACTAGGCTTTATGAGTGAAGGTTCCTTATCATTCTGCCTACTTTCAAAAGTAGGAACATCCCGCCCAACGACATCAAGCTGGGCATTATTTAAGCTCCAGGAGCTCCAACATAAGCTATGCTACATCATCAATGGCCTCCAGCGAACAGCACACAACCTCATAACCTATTAAAACCCTCGCACCTCTCTTTCAGAAAATTAGAACCACCAAAAAGCAGTCACCATGTTCAGTCTCAAGATTATTTTCAATCTCCTTAATCCTAAGTTTACTTTATTATCAGGTTAGGTCATCCCTATGGTTCTAAAAGAACCCAAAGCATAAAGCTAAAATTTCACCACAAAGCTTTACAATTTTCTCGACAGTTATAATTTATTGGAACTGTTGTTGTGTTGCCACACTACATCGAAATCTTTCAGCACTACAACATGATATTTACTTCAACATCCAAAACAAGTTAACTGCTAATTTCAGCTATTCAAGGTACATTAGTAAACAAAAACCATATTAATACTTCCAAAAACAAAAGGAGAGATTGAAATAATGCAGAAAAAAGTACAACAGCCAACCTCAGCTATCAACTTTGCCTCCAGTCTCAAATTAGGGATCGGGGGCGGTGTTGCATCCTCACTCTCCATCAAATTATTCATCCCATTCTTCTTTGGAGTAGTTTTCAGGGGTGATTTCTCCTTTGCCTGCTCAGTGAAAATCAGTTAATTATATATATAAACTATCGAAAAGTTCTTCCCTTCTATTTAATCGGTTCAGAAAACTAAAAATTAATTCAACTAAACCTTTTTAGAAGCTCGATTCTGAGGAGTTCCTTTCCCTTTCCGTTTTCTTCCCTTCTTCTTGCCTTGACTACCGCAGAACTCTTCATCTTCACCGTCATTATGTTCATCCTCACATGCATTAGCCTTCTCGTCAATCTTCGGTTCAATTTCTGAACCCTCATTAGCCTTATCGTCAATCTTCGGTTCAATTTCTGGAGATCTGTGCGGAAACAAAGTTGACTGGATCAACCTCCGGCGGACTCCAATCCGTTCCCGCTGATCGGTGCCGCTGGTCATCGGTATTCCCGCCTCTTTCTTCTCAGCTGATTCGTCCATGTTTCACTTTTTTTTGTTACCTATCAAAATTTTTTAAAGGGAAAGGCCATGCTCTCAAACTGGTACGAAATCTACTCTTAACTCTTCTCACTCAACTGATTGCTTGTTCGGTAGTTGTCAATTTTTTTCGAATACGCTAAAGCCAATCGTCTTAAATAAATAACTCAAAGCTGAAACAAACGAATTGAACTCAACCAATAATCGACGCCCTTCTAACCTAAATCTCAAACAATTTGAACACCATATGATTCAAGTAACCTAAAAATAACCTGAACCCTGAAGTAGTGATTAAAACCCTACAATGATTGGAACTTAAAATTCCAATCCTCAAACCCCCAAATTCACTTATGTTAAAAACCCTAAATTTACCAAACCAAAACTTATCTAAATAAGTGATCGGAAAAAAATCAAAACGACTTTATAATTGTAATTTGGAGCGGGGTGGGGTTTGTGTTCTAATTTTCTTAGGGAAAATATTTTGATGGGTAGGCTGGGGGTAAATTTTAGTTTAGGTTTAGTGTTTAGAATTTATGATTTAATATTTAAATTTAGACTTTGAAGTTTAATTTTTAAAGTTTTGTAATTTTATTTTTTAATAGTCTTAAGGTAATTATAAAATAGTATCTATTTATATTTTTCTTAACTATTTTAATGTGTCACATAGTTTATGTATCAAAAATTAAAATATAACATTTTCATTGGCTTAGTTAAAAAAAATCATGCGCCAGTTTGTACCAGCGAATTTAATTTAGTTATTTGGAGCTTAGTTTGTAACTTTTAGAATTTAAGATTTATAATTATAATTTAAAATTTAAAATTTAGAATTTAGGACTAATGATTTAATTTTAAAAGTTAATTAATGCATGATTATGGAAAAATAAGTTTTTCGTTACATATGAATCAAATATTAACTCATGTTTAAATTTTATCAATCAAGCTAATAATACTCGTGACATTAATTATTCAATCAAGCGAGTCCTAAAATCTTATTAATTCAATTAATTTTTAAAAAATAACATTTTCCCGCTCGATCATTTCTTCTCCCGCCCTACTGTGTTCTTCTCCCGCTCTATCCCTATGGCTAAATCATATAATAACAAAACCTACCGCCATTCACTGCTCCTCCAACATCAGCAATACCTGCTCTGCTGCTCATGCATGAATATATGAATCTATTGTAGACTTCAACTGTCCTTTAATTTTTTTCCCTTTTTCTTTAACATTTGATTTTGAAGAAGTCGTTGTAACCAAGCCAAACTAGACGAACCTAAAAGTTTAAGGGCTAGTTTATCATTGTTTTTGAAAAGTGATTTTTAAAATTACAGTTAAAAAGAAATTTGAAAAGATATTTTAAAAAGTTTGTTGTAAGATTTTAGTATTGACATTGCTGTTAAAAAAGAATTTTAAGAACATAATGACTATTTTGGACATGATATTATAATATATATATATATTCAAATTCTCTAATGTTATAATATATCAACTTAAATTATTATAAAAATATTTTTATTAATAAATACATTTTTAACCAGTAAATCAGTAGCATATAATAAAGGTAAGCATCGGTAAAAAAAATTCTCATTTTTATGTTAGGTATTAATATAGATCAATAGCATCATGGATTAAATTATATTAAAATGAACAATAGAACCTGAATTGTCGTTATTCGTGTGATTAAAAAGTATTTAGATATGAAACTTACAAAAGTGTCCAGATTATTGTGTATATTATTCGAGTTACATGCCGAAAATTTAGTGAAGCATGAAAAGAACATATATATATATATAGGATTAATATCCTATACACTGGCGATGGAATTTTTTTGTTTCCACAAGCGCCTCAATTATAGGGTTTAGGGTTAGTGTTTAGGGTTTAGAGTTTAGGGGTTTTAGTGTAAATGTTTAGAATTTAGGGTTCATGTTTAGAATTTAAGATTTAGGGTTAGAATTTAGGGTTTATGGTTAGGGTTTAGTTTTAGGGTAATATGGGTGGGGATTTAGGTTTTAACCTATAAACCCTAAATTTTAACCCTAAACCCAAAATTCTATCAACAATCCCTAAATTCAAAACTACTACACTTATACCCCTAAATTTTAAACCCTAAACGGAGCCCATAACCCCTAAAACTAAGACGCTTGTGTAAAAAAATTCCCACAAGCGCTTGTGTCTAGAACAATTACCCATATATATATGGATTAATATCCTATACACAGACGGTGGAAACTAAAAGTTTCCACAAGCGCCTTAGTTTTAGGGTATAGGGAGTTAGTTTAGGGTATAGGGTTTAGGGGTTTAGGTGTAGAGGTTTAAAATTTAGGGATAATTGTTTCAATTTAGGGTTTAGGGTTATAATTTAGGGTTTATGAGTTAGGGTTTAGTTTTTAGGGTAATATGGTGAGGATTTAGGTTTTAACCTATAAACCCTAAATTATAACCCTAAACCTTAAATTGAAACAAATATCCCTAAATTCTAACCCCCTACACATAAACCCCTAAACTTTAGACCCTAAACTAACTCCCTATACCCTAAAACTAAGGCGCTTGTGGAAACTTTCAGTTTCCACCGCCTGTGTATAGAATTTTTATCCTATATATATATAAACTAAACTAATCCATGTTATATATAAATATTACAAAAAATATATTGGTGCATGTAATCTAAAGTATTTTTATTAAACTACAAGCCATGACACCTAATATAAATATTACAAAAATACATTAGTACTTATAATTTAAAGTGATTACATCTACAAGTTGTAGCACCAATCAACAATTATCAATATAGAAAGTACATTAATGCATATGGTTTAAAGTAAATTCATTAAACTACAAGCTATGCCATCTCTCATTAATTCCATCTCATAACCGGATGAAGTGTTTAGTTCATCATTATCATCACTATCTTCATCATTCACATCTTCTGAGTTAATAATATTTTCATATGTTCTATCATTTCTTTCGAACTCCATAAAATCTCCATCATGTAGACTTACATGTTTTCGAATAAAATTGTGTATCACCATTGCACATACAATGATCACCCTTTGCTTTTCGAAACTATAACTTGACATATCCTTTAAAATAGACCATTTCTTTTTCAGTACATCAAAAGTTCGCTCAATGACACTACGTAATGATGAATGTGAATGATTGAATTTCAAGACTATCATTATTTTTATCATATCCTACCTGACTTGACATGTGAACATCATTTATTGCATTTTCTTCCCCAATTTCGTCAAGCATCTCGTTATCATCATGCTCCAAAAAATCAGTTTGCAATGTGCCTGAAAAAATGTGTCCAAGCTTTATCACCAGTGGCAATTATCCCTCTAAACATTTGGTCCAACTTTCCTTCTATTTCTGGATCAATACTTGCAGACTTGAATCTCTTAGCATCGAGCACCACCTATATATAAATTAATAAATTAACGTAAGCAATTACTATTAGCATTAGAAATGAGGAAAACAAAGATTATAAGAATATTTAGCATACCTTGAGTCCAATTTCCCATGAGTCTTCTGAGGCATCAATGGTCCCTTTTGTATGATCCCATCCTAGACCGGTATCTTTCTCTTTAAATTTTTTTCACAACTTCCATTCTTTCTTCAATAAATCTCATCTATTCTTCATTTGTAGTTGTGTATAAGGCTTTCTCGTCTCATTCTTAAAAAAGTTCACTATTTTTATCCATCATTCTTTCTTAAAATGAGTATCAGGACTATTATCATTTAATATCTCTTTAATACAGATGTCACAAAATATTAGTGTCAACCTCATATTCCATAGTGCTTTGAGTTTTTCACCACTTGCTTCAACAAGCGAAGTACTTTTCATGTGTCATATATATTCAAATTATTTATAAAAATTAAACATCAGAATACTTAATATATATTACACTTTAGAACCAGACTATAAATAATTGAACATTTTGTTTTCAGCAACCTTACACGCTACAATAAACTAATTAGATCATAAGAATATAGTTCTCTTGTTACACGAATAGCCTAAAATTATCGACAAAAGCTACTGAAAATATACACGAAACTAGCCACTTGCAACCTCCAATTTAAATTGGATAGCTAAAACCAGTCAAGAAAGACATAAAGATGTATTATTCTGTTTTCAAAGTTCTTTATTGAGAAGCAAGCTTCACTTTCAAGTTACAAGTCTAGTAGAAGCAACAATTAATCTAAATTCGATGGTAGAGAAATAATACATGTCAACAATTTAGAAACTTGCCTAGTGCAACCCATTTCTTGTAAGAGAAGTTGAGAATATTGGCACATTCCTAGTTTTTTTCGGAGCAAACACTAACTAAACCCTCACATGTCGTGCGAAAATTTACTAGGACTACCTCAGATGTGAATATCCCAAATACAAGTTAGAAAGAAATATGATCCATTTGTTAATTGGGGCTTGCATGAAAATCATGTTAGTAGGAACAAAATATGAATGATTTACATGTATGGGCAACTGATATATGCCAGGTTTAGAATTCTGATTTATTGAAGCATTCTTTTCTACCTTGATTCAAGTTTTTCAGCAGCAATGCCAATGGCAACATCTAGGCTAACTATACATGAACCAAAAAGTAAAACCACACCATTCTAAAGAAAAAACTATCACAAATGTCATTACACCATTCCAAAAGCCTCAATTTGAAGAAGTATCACAAGAAGACTACCAAGACAATTCAGATTGCATCATAAGCTTTGGTCACGTATAGATAAATGGTTCGATTTTGAAAATAAAATGAAGAGAATTACTGCATGAACAAATACAATGTACTATAACAGAGCATATTACTTGTTTATTTTTAGTTTAAGTTTTGCTACAAATCTAAACTAAGTTCAAATAATATACCTTGAAGGATTTCAAAAATAAACAACACAAGTTCAAAATTTCTGTAAATCCAAACACATCTCCTATAAACCCATTCATAATCGAAAAAAATTTAAAAATTAAATAATAAAAATGACATACCTTGAAGGAAGATGAACTCAAGGTGATTTTTTTAAGAATAAGAAGATATTATCCAGATGATTTTTCAGAAAGATGAAAATAGATGATTTGTGAAGAACATAAAAAAAATCCTTTTATGCTGAAGTGATAACCGTTGTGAATAATAAATAAGGGTAAAATTGCCTTTTATCTTTTTCGCCGAGATTATCCACCGCCAAAGCTGAATTTAATAGCTTCTTGGTTTTGGCTCCCAATTACCGTTTCAAACCAGCTTTTCAGCTATAAAATAGTTGTTTAGCATTGATTTTCAGTTTCAAACCAAGATTTTAACCAAAATCTCGTTTAAAACTCATTTCTAAACGGGGCCTAAGGTAGATTCACCGTTACAAAGTTCAATTATCGAGGCCTAACAAAATCTTCTATTAAATCTGTGTATCTTTCCTAGCGGGAGAAGAAGACAGTAAAGTGGGAGAAAAACATATTAGAGCGATTCTTCTAAAATTCCTTTAATTAATTTGATTTGGGCAAAATTACCACAATATTGTGGTTGAAATCCCCCCAAATATGGTTCCCACCAAATTATTTTCAGATCTATGGTTATTTATTGTTCAAGTCAAAAGACAAAAGGATTTCCCCTCGTCTTTGAACAATGTTTTACTAGACAACATTAAAAAATTCTGGGCACTGTTCAAAGTTAGATTGTGCATTATCTGTATTCAAATAGTGCATGGCTTTCCCCCTTTCTACCATGTGCCACTCACCCAGGGCACTGTGTCATGTTCTAAGTCGGATAGACCACCCTCTGACTTCAAACAATAATGGGCAGAGGGTGCAGTGTTTCAGCGTTGCAGTGCAGCTTTCACGTGGGGTGGCATGCAAGCCACAGCAGGCAGGTAAGTTAATTTTTTTTACTATTTTAATTTTGATTGGATGAATGGTAGGCGTGTTTGGTGGTTGAAATTTAAAGTAGTTAGGGTTAAATATGGGTTAAAGGTTGGTATGTTTTGTGATGAAATTTTGGAGAAGATAGATTAAAGAAGAAGAAGAAGATTTAGAGGAAATTTTGTAAGTATAAGATATGTATTTTATTTTAGAAAATTATTTTAAGTAGTTTTATTTGTAATGTATGTATATTTTTTGTATTTATGAATTTTTATTATTTTTCAGTTAAATTTTTTGAAAATTTTGAAGTTGATGTTTGAATTTTTGATATTTCAATTTTTTTCTTAAATAAGTGGTTGAAGAGAAGAAAATTTGTGAAGAAATTGAATAAAGAAAGGAAGATTTGAAGAAATATAGTATGACAAAATTTTAAGTTGATGGTTGAATTTTTTTAACTTGTGAAGCGATTAAGTTCTTGATTTTTTAAAATTTTTAAGTTGATGTTTGAAATTTTTATGTTTGAATATTAATATTGTTTAATTAATGATTTATTAGATTTTATTTATAATGCTTTTAGAAAAAAAACGAGTATATTGGGATTAAAATGAGTATATTTGGACTTGAATGAAAAAGTTAGTAAATTAATGACTACTTTGTAAAAATCTTAAAATTCAAGGGTTTTAAAGGCAAATTGGCGAATGATATAGGGACTAATAAGTTGATTTAGTTATGTAATTTAAACGTATTAGAGTTAAAATTTAAAATTCGTAGAATTTTAGTAAATTAGAAACTAAACTAAAATATTATTATATGTTTTTTGTTTGGTTTATTATGTTTTTAGAGGATTTTGTAGAATATTTGCAGAATGTGGGTGATTTGTTAGTTATTGAATGGAATGAATTTTGCTAAGGGAAAAGGACTTGAATGATCAAATTAGTAAATTAGTGAGTAGTTTATAAAAATCTTAAAATTGAAGGGTTATGAAGGCAATTAGTAAATTAGTGACTAGTTTGTAAAATTCTTAAAATCTATGGGTTTTGAAGGCAAATTAGTTTATTAGTGACTAGTTTGTAAAAATCATAAAATTGAAAGATCTTGAAGGAAAATTAGTAAATTAGTGACTAATTTTGTTAAGTGTTTTTTAAATTGCATGTAGTAAAAATTATGGATGTTATTAGTCTTTTAATTTAGTAGTGTAGTTGAATTGAAATTTAAACAAAATTAATTTATAATATCTTTAGTTTAGTTTTTAAATTTGGTAAAATTCAACGAAATTTAAATTCTAACCCTACTACATTTAGTTAGTGTAATAAATGTATTAGAGGGAAAATTTAAATTTCGTAGAATTTTAGCAAATTAAAAAACTAAACTAAAGATATTATAAATTTTGTTTGTAAACTTTAGTTGATGTTGGGTTTTTAGGTGTTCGATTTCCTTCAACCGATCAAGTTCGCCAAGTGTAAAGAAGTTGGATTTTTTAGTGTTTTAGTGGGAGGTGAAAAATAGGCAAATGACACAAGGAATTATAGTGGTTCAACCATCTAACCAAGGTCTACATCCACTACCTTAGCTCCCCACTAAGGATTTCAACAAATTCACTCTTGAATTTCGTCCCCTTTTCTCGGCTTATGAGGAAACCGTTACAACGATTAAGCTAACTACCCTTAGCTTAATCAAACACTCTCTTACAAGAAAAATTCTTAAGCAAACTTGAAATCTCTCTAAAAGGTATTTGTTTGCACTATAAAGCTCTCACCCAAAACCTAAATATTTGAGCAAATCTAACAATATTTAGCTCACTAGTGTTGTCTATACAAGAAATGGACAATTTAAGCTCTAAGACAATTTCTTGATCATAGTGTTGTTGACAATTGAAGCATTAGTCTTCTCTTGATGCTCGGAGGTTCCTTTTATATTCCCAAATGAGTTTGTAGCCGTTGAGGATCGTTGGGGATGTTTTGGAGCTGTTGAAGACTTTATTTCCCACCATAAATGTTGTTCTACAGACTTTCATTTCGAAACACTTGACCCCGTTTCGGAACGCCCTTCTTCAGAACTAGCCGTTAAAGTCTGATGCAGCAGGCCGTATCGAAACGCCTATGGCCGTTTCGAAACCCTTTGAGCCGTATCGAAACGGTTACAACCCGTTTCGGTACGATTGACAGTTAAGCTGCAATTTAAATTATCGTTGGGAAAATAGCCGTTGGAGATTTTGACCGTTGAAGTCTTTGCCACATAGGCGTATCGAAACGCTATGTAAAAATCCTCACCCAGATTAAAGCCCGTTTCGGAACAGACAAGGCAGTGTTGAAACGTTTTGTCTCTGTGAATGATCGTTTCGAAACGCCTAGGGGTGTTTCGAAACACCTGGTGGTTTTGCAAAGTTTGACTTTAGAAAGTGCATTAAAACCCCTTTAAAACTTCTCCAAACATATTTTCAAGTTGTTTGGACTTAAAGGCATTTTGAAATCTTTTCAATTTAATCCAAAACTATTTTTCAATTATTATATCAAAACATTAGTTCTTCAGTTGATTATGTTTATTGAAAAATTATTTTTTAATGTAGTAGATTTAATCTCGAGTTGTAATATATTCTTACTTGTCCTATAGGATGGCTGAGCAAGTTCCTCTATTGCAGTTACAAGTAGGGGTGGGCAAGATCGGGTACCTGGCCTATTTGTTCAGAATTGGTCCCGGTCCCGGTAACCACCAGTTCCTGAAAATTAGAACCAGTCCCGGTCAGACCGGGTCCAAGATTTCAAGAACCGGTCCCGGTACTAGTAGAAACCGGTACCAATACCGGGTACCCGGTCAATTAGATTATTATTAATAAAATTTGAGTAGTAGTGGAAAAAAATTCAACTATTAATAATAATATTAAATAACAAAGTCAAAATATTGTAGGCTTGAAGGTTGAAGTCTTAAAACGAGTCATACTCATAATATTCATATATAAAGAGAGAGAATAAACTAAAGAACTCTATCTACTGTAAGCAAGACCACTAGAAAGTTCGATAAAGAGAAATAAATGAGCACATTCAGTTGTTTCCAACCTCTTTAACGTCATTCATACCCAACCAGTACCAGGTACCTGTTACTGGTCCTGGTCCCATTGGGTACCCACCGGGTACCGGATCCAAAAAACCAAGATCCAATCCTGGTCCCGGTCGCAGCCGGGACCTAAATTTTGGATCTAGTCCCGGTCCCACCGGAACCAATTCCAGGTAAAAATCAACCGGGTCTGACCGAGTCTCGGACCGAGTAATCGGGTTTTTTTCCCACCCCTAATTACATGATCAACACATTAGTAGTTTGCCGGTTACTAAAATGGTACAATTTTGTTAATAATTTATTTATTAGAAATTCAATTATGTTAATAATATTTGGTTTATTTATTAATGTGTTAATTACAGGATTTTGAGCATACATTTAAGCATCATCTGACCATGGCCAAAAATCATCTGGACGATCTAATCATTGAATGGTTGCAAATTTTTGGATTTTATCATGCGACATTCGTTCTAGGGTACAAGTTGGTGTCCGAGTTGATTGCCGCTATGATTGAGCGTTGGAGGCCGGAAACCCATACATTCCATATGTCGTATAAGGAATGCACGATCACACTTGAAGACGTGGTTATGCCTTTCGGGGTCCCAGTAAACGTGGCACCATTCATTGGGGAACTGTTGATCGACCAGACGGAAGCTACACCTGAAGCAATTTGCTCTTTTTACCTTGGGAAGATGCTGGATAAATCAAATTTGAAAGGATCTCGTGTGAAAATGAGTTGGTTGCAAAATGAATTTAAACTCAGTGGATATAGTTTGGTTTATGCAATTTATAATGCCATTCGAGCTTATATTCTGCAACTCATTGAAGGTATATTGATGCCGGATAAAGCTGGTAATCTTGTTCATACACGGTATCTACGCTTTTTGAGGCATCCATGGAAAGCTGCTCAATATAGTTGGGGATCGACCATATTAGCGTTCTTGTATCGTGAGTTGTGCAACACGCTAAAATAGAAAATGGTCATTAGGTTTGGGTGTTGGTGGATGTTTGTTGTTGCTGCAAGCGTGGACTTGGCAGCAGCTTCCCTTCTGGACACCGTTTACTCGAACACCGATATAGTTTCTTCTTGTCGCTAGGTAATTATCATGATTTTGAATTCAAGTTTAAAATTAAATTTATTTATTTTTAAAACATTATTTGTGATTTGTATGCAGATGGTGCGAGAAAAAAACACACACGGGATTGGCGAACAACAACTTAAAAGTATTTACAGCGTGGATTGATTTGTATTGTCAAGAACATGTATCTGGTTAACTGTATTGTTTACAATTTACTTAGATAGATATTTGCAATTTATTATTTAAATTATAGTTATATGTCTTATTATAATAATCTTTATTTTTCAGTTTATTTGAATGTCGTACAACAACGATCGCACTTTTGTATTGGATGAGCTGATGAAGTATTCTAACCAGTTGTATAGTGTTACACCGTTGATCCACTTTGCGATTGTCGAGTTCCACTTTGTCGAAGGGCGCTGAGGCAATTTGACTTCTATCAGTCCATTCTGTATCCTCACAATGAGCATGATTATTTTCACGATTATGATAGACGCGACAGGGCAGAAGTAAATTGGGAAGTCATACACGCCGACTACATTAATATGTGGAACAACATAGCTTCAACGATACCATTTCGCACTCCAATCAAAGAGGATGATTTTGATTTTTAGAGGTCAGAGTACTTTATCTATTTTCTTAATGATGGAATGACATACTTAACTTCGGTCGATGAACGAGAACAAGGTCAAAAATATAAGAAAAAATACTATGGTAAATCTTCAAGAGTGCAATGAGCGCATCTCAAAATCCCGTGTGGAGTAGAAACGACGAAGGTTGTCCAACCATATGGGAACAACCAGAAGTAGGCCCGACAGTTATATGGGAAAAGGAACCGGCTCCTACATTTGTTCAATTAGAAGTTGGCCCGAGCACTTCAGATACTCACGGGTTTGATGATGATGTCTTATACACATATGAGTTTGTTCCTCCACAGTCACTCATGTACTCGAACTTCGGACAGTACATGGATTTGTTGGAAATACAAAATTTCCTGAATTCGCCATAGTTTATGGGATGACAGAGCGGTTACATGGATTTGTTCACAACACTGCCTCATATGCCCTCGGTGACCCAGGATGTGAGCTACAGTGAAGATGAGGTGTGCGGCAGTGAAGAGGGCCCTGAAGAGGATCACGTGGCAGAATAGAGGCCACAACGAGCTCGAGGAGCGTCGCGTCGCTATAAAGCGATCGATCCCGTTCATGACCAGAAATTACACATGAAAAAATGGTTTTAAAAAATTAAAATTTAAAATTGGAGATTGATTGAATTTGAAAAAAAGGTAGAATGCAAAAAAAGTGCATGAATTTAAAAATAAAAGAATGCGTTGAATTAAATCGACTTTCAAATACAAACATAATATTTTTGGGTTAAATTTTTCTGTTGATCATTTTAACGGTTATTGATTTTTTCAGTTGATCTATTTTAACGATTCGAGCGTGCTACGCACCTAAGTATAACTACCACACATTTGAACATTTTCAAATACAAACATAATATTGTCAAATACAAACATAATATTTTCAAATACAAACATAATATTTTTGAGTGCAAACATCGGAAATCAATGAGGCATATGCACATATCTTGGTTCATTTGGACATTTTGATTTCGAATGGCCTTCAGCCCTACATATGATACATATTTTTCGTTAACCTTTCTCTGTGTGATAAAAATCCATACTAGTGTAGATGCGAGTCGATCTAGGTTGACCAGTTGGAGTTCTATGGAGTGTAGGATCCGATAACCATTTTTCATACTTCATTGGTGGCCAATACATTGAATTTGGGATCGGTGGGAACTCAATTCTGTAAGTATCTAACATCTGGTTGAGACTGAAGCATTCATCAACATATGTGTACGAGTCAACATTGACGAACATACACATTGCAACTGCATGAGCACATGGATATCGCCACGCCTAGAACTCGCCACAATCACACCATCTATATCTGAAATCTACTCAAAATATGTTTGAGTGGGGTGCTCCGCGTCGGGTTCTGAAACCAACAACATCGAAAGTCTCATTCATTCGGTCGAATGCGTGAACTGTTAATGATGTTGCACTCTTCACATTATCATCCATTTTTGTCACAATTGTAGGTGCCCAACGTTGTCCAATGTTTATTAAGGACTAGACTTGCTTCCCTTTAACGGACCAAACCTTAGCCAAACGATAGTAAGTCTCTGTCACCAAGCTTGCTATTGGGAGATGACGTGATCCTTTCAGTACTCCATTTATGCACTCCACAAGGTTGGTGGTCACTTGCCCGTATCATCTACCACATTCGTTATATGATTAGGCCCATCTTTCTTCCTTGATATTGTTGGCCCAACTCCACACACGCTCGCCATATTTTTGTAAATTCGACATCTTCCTCTCAAATTCTGGCCGTAGCAGTTGATACCATGTGCCATAATATATGTTGTTAGCATCTAGAAAATCAACACAAATAATTGGATGAGCATATGTAACAGACTTTGAAAGAATGATACTTACCCATGCTTAAAATCTCTTTGCGAATGTATTGATTTTTGAACTGCTCGTATCTGTTCTTACTGATGTGACGAATACAGTAGGCATGATATGTATGTAGAGGTGTCTAACGACTTCCCTCTTGATTAATTGCTGCTTTGATACATGTCCCTTGATCAGAGATAATGCAGACCCTATCTTCTCGGACTACGTTGTCACACAAATTGGTCAAAAAGAAATTCCAAGCTTCCACAGTCTCCCCCTCAACAATTGTGAATGCAATCGGAATGACATTACTCTCACCATCTTGCGCAACATCAACTAACAATATATGAGAGTATCTCCCGTAAAGCGACGTTTCATCGACTTGGATCATACGCTTACAATGTTATAGTCGATGGAAAATTGATACCCTTGAAGCAGTTGGCCTTGTCGGTCGAATGCATCCTTTGTTTGATACCTTACTATGGTGCCCAGGATGAAATGTGTCATTGCTATCAATAAAGCCGGTAGCTTATTATACGATTTATCGTAATCATCGTACACTAAATGCAATGCCTTGTCCCTTGCACGCCACCCCTTCTTGTACTTTATTTGATATTCAAATTGTTGCGTAATGGTTGCCTGAATTGTTGAAATTAGAACCCTTAGATTTGCTTCGACCAACTTTATCATGTGATGACTTATTACACTCGAGTACAATTTGGTGTGGTCCTGGTTGATGGATGTTTGTAAACATGTGTGATTGTTGTTGTACTTTGTGACCTCCCAACGATATATCTTCTTAAGCTTCATTACTCGAATCTTCCAATTGCACTATTCTCCGTATTTTACACACTTCGCAAAGAAAGTCTTCGGGGTAGATTCTACAACCGCGTAATGCACATGTTGCATGATGCTATACTCTTTAATTGCCAATATAGCTTTATCATTTTTATTAAATTACAATCCTTAAATAATTCACCATGTTGACTCGAAGTTAATTGGGTCATATCTGGAAATTACGGCGCCCTCATCGCATTGAAATCCACCAAGTTCATGTGAACATGAGTATCATAGAATGTAATGTCTCCCCCAGTCGGAACAAATTCTCCAACATCGAAATCAGGGGCTTCACCAACGTCATTGGGGAAAAAACCAGGATCCCCAATATCTTCATCTCCGTTGGAATCTTCAAGTGATTCTCCTCATCGACCTCGTAGGTTCTCAACATTAGCATCAACAGTCGGATCAAAAGTCAGCCAGTGTGATGCTGCATATGTCGACGACCCACCTTGATGATATCCACTAGATGTCTCGGTTGCCAACATTGTGACAAAACCGCCTCCAGACATATCAAATTCGTTATCGAAACCCATTTGACTAGATTCCCCAATTGCATTTCTAGATGGGTTGGGAATATCACGCACCTCAGTAAACAACTCGACATTTCGAATATCCATAAAGTCATGCTCTACGGTCATTATTTCCACATTTGTATTATCTTTGAGAGCTATTACGAAATATCTAACTGATTGTAACATGTCAGCCACCGATACCGCAAATCATGAATATGAGCTCCAATTTTCTCCGATATCTTCTCCTTCAATACTCGAAGCGTGATTTCTTTTTTTTAAATCTCATCTTCGTAGGGCTTTCAGATTCAAATACAACACCGACATCAGTTTTCACCATTTGTCCATTGTAATGGACAATCTCCACAAAGTTGTTGTTGCTCATTTTCTCTGCATGATCGGAAAAAAAATATTTTCAATAATAATACTAATTACGATTTTTAAACTGTCACTAAACCTAATTTTAAACTATAAATAACAATAATTTCAAACTATACTAATTTCTCAAAAATACTAATTACGATTTTTTCGCACTACTATAATCCTAAACAAAAACAAAACATTCATCGTTCTAACATAACAAGTAAATTACAAACAACATCAAAGCTATACGGATAAAAAAAATCAAAATTTCAAACCAACTTACAATATTTTTCTCACAACTCTCTTCTTCTGCTTCTTCTTCTCCCTCTTTACTCAAATTTTACTCATTTTTTTCTAACAAATTATCTTCAACATCAACATAACCTATTTTAAAAAAAACAACTACAATATTTCCCTTACATACTGTTGAGTGGATCGATGACACAATATAAGCCAAGAGGGGGGTGAATTGGATTTTTAGAACTTTGGTGGTGGAATGGAAAAATAAAAATGATTGACAAGAGGATTTAGAGTGGTTCAAGTTCCAATCGAACTCTACATCCACTACCTTAGCTTCACTAAGGATTTAGAGTGGTTCAAGTTCCAATCGAAATCAACAGAAGTCGATTACCGCCAATCTCATCAAGGAATTATGGAATAGTGGGGATGTTAACTCAGTTTTTCCCCAGCAACAGGATCTGCAGGAGGGCTCCTATGTTTATGGGATTCCAAGTTTTTTTCAAGTTACGGAATGCATTGTCAATCAGAGGTACATAGCACTAATCGGTAACATGGGTCCAAATCACTTTTCTTGTGGCCTTTTGAATGTATACGGACCTTCGGTTGACGCTGAAAAATCTGAATTTTTATCGGCAATTCTCAATTTCATAGAAGGTCGAAAATTACCATGGTGCATCGAGGGAAATTGGAATGTGTTTCTTGATCCGAGTGAAAAAATAGGCTTTTCTCTCAACACAACTCTAATCGATTTATTCAGGAACTTTGTCCGCGAAGCTGAACTAATTGATTTACCTCTTCAAGGCGACAAATACACTTGGTCCAACAATCGGGATCCTCCTACCTTCGTGCGCCTAGACAGGTTTCTAGTCTCAACTGAATTCTCCTTGAATTTTCCCAATATTGTTCAGAGGTTGTTAGGCAAAGCTCTATATGATCATAATGCCATATTGCTATTTGAAGAAGCTGTTAATTGAGGTCCTAAACCCTTTAAAATTTTCAATTTTTGGGTTGAGGAGGAGGGGTTCGAGGATATAGTTCGGAAAGCTTTGGTGAATTTAAAGAAAAACAAGCCGGGCTTGGGAATTGGTGGTTTGATCCGCGGTTCAAAACTTGCAGTGAAGAAATAGGTAGCAACATTACCAAGTGCATTAGGTTTCTCCATTAATAAACTTGAGTCTGAAATATCAATGCTTGAATCTTTACTACAAGAAGGCAGAGGTAGCTTTGGAACGATACCTAGGCTTCGGATATTGAGATCTTCCCTTTGGAGTGAATATCGCAAATAGGAGAGCTACTGGTTACAAAAATCTCGTCTGAAATAGTTCACCGAAGGTGACAGAAACACGAGGTATTTTCACTTGGCTACTTCCCATAGACGTAAGTTGAATGCTATTGAGATGATTAAGGTAAACGGCACTATAGTGACAGATTCAGGACTCATTAAAAAAGCAGTCAAAGACCACTTCGATAATGCCTATAACAAGAAGCATGCGTTGGATTTGGTGGAATTTTCGCTCAACTTCAATAGAATATCTGATGCTCAAGCCGATGCTCTAACGAAAATGTTCACTGTTGAGGAAGTTTGGGCAGCCTTATCTTCGACGGATAGCAATCGTGCCCCGGGTCCGGATTGATGCAATTTGGGTTTTTTTAAAAAGTTTTGGCCGATGCTCAAAGATGATATTATGCAATTCTTTGAGGATTTCCATTCCGAGCGAGATTGGGAGGTAGGGATAAACCACTCATTCATCACGCTTATCCCTAAGGTCGACAATCTGGAGTCGCTTGATGAATTTCGCCCAATTAGTCTTGTTGTGGGAATTTACAAGATGTAACCCCCTCGTCCCGGTCTAGTCAGATGACCGATCTGAGTGGGCCACACGGGGAAAACCGAAGCGAAACCCGTTAAGGTTCCTCCTCGGTTAACGACCCAGAAAATTTCTTTTAACTTTATCTTGTCTATATGCATGATTAAATCCTATGTGAAGCACAACAGCGGAAATACAACAATCCAACATCGGCCAACCAAGACAACACTTTAAATAACTCATTTTAACCCTTTACAGCAGACCGTATCGAAACGCCCTTAGGGTGTTTCGATACGCCTTGACTTAGTCAACAGGCCAAGGTCAACCTGAGGAGACCGTTTTGAAACAGTGGTGACCCGTATCGAAATGACCCCAACGGTCAACTTCTCGTGGTCAACGAGAATTGACCGTTTCGAAATATTAAAGACCCGTTTCGGAACGCCTTTATCTCGCCAATTTCTCAAAATTCCAGTAGCAAAAATGTACCGAAACAGCCCCTATCCGTTTCGAAACGCTTGGCCAAAAACAAGGGACCGTATCGAAACAAGGTAGCCCGTTTCGAAACGCCCCCTGTCTGCAGACTCGTTTTGCTGTTTTAAGGCACAAGGGTGCCCCAAAACACCACCAAAACCTCCAACAACACACCAACAATTAATCCTAAGGCAAACCAACTTATAAGCATGCTTTAACATCATTAAAACGAGACTAAACACCAAGGCATAACATCACAAGCCATGCATTCATACATATCATTAAAGGAGTTAAGCATCCACATAGCCAACACTTAGACAAATTCGAGATAGCAAAATACTAAAAAGGTTTCAAGCAAGGCATACATCTCAAGCCAAATAACAAGCACAAACGAGGAGTCTAACATGCTCCTAAGCAACATCAACAACAACATAATCCAAAAACATCATAATACGATTACATGCCCCATTGCTTGACCATTACATCTTAATTTAAAAGTTCATACTTGTAACCAAACAAGCACCACAAGCACACATGGAGGCCCCCTTCTTGCTCCTAGCACCCCACGAACTAAGGATCTGCATTGTCGAACAAAGAGAGAGCGTAAGCAATAAAGCTTAGTGAGGGTAAGCTCTTTAAAAACAAACCTCGACAATGCAGGGACCGAGCACGATCTTAGCCAAGGCAAAATACATAATTACCAAGAATCCTCAAGAGCCACAAGTTAAGATGCATGAACAATATCCAAATAAATGCCATGCTCATAAGCTCTATTCCACAACACGTGTAATCACATATAAACATCCAAATAAGGATCATAATTCACAACACATTGATACACATATCAATCAATATTGGCACCTAGCTATGACCCGAATACGCGGATAAACACGTTGGAACTCACATCCAACAACCACTTTACCTCACGGTGGGATTACACTCATCACCGGTCTCGCGGAGGGGATTCCACTCATCCTCACGCCCCGTCGATGGGATTCCACTCATCATCGACTATATATATAAATACAATTTCCGGGCGAACCCGTACTCCTTCTTGGTGACTCAACGCCACCAAGGCCACGCGCGACTTTAGACTCATGTGTGCACACTAACATCCTAATGATCGACCATTTGTACTCAAGCATACTAGGGCCAACATTTAACTCATTCCACATTATTCATTTCAATCAATTCCGTGCTTAGCACGTACTCACCATGATCACAATCATGAACCATTACCATGCATGCCTTAAGCATCACAAATCATGCCTCATCTCACATGTATAACACAATATACATAAGCAATCATATCACAAGTCATACGAGGCATAAACATCCATATATATAAGTTCACCCAAAGGCTCTAGATCAAGTTTAGGATTAGGCTACCACCCTAATCCTAACTCTAGGTGGGTCTACCAAGCCCAACCTAGTCCACATACTCGAACCAACCATTTAAAAACCACGTAAAACGTTTAACCACTCACCTAAGCTTCCAAGCTCCAAGCCAAGCAAGCAACCACTCTCACGATCCCGGATTTCTTCCCGAAACTTCTCCAACACAAGTTCCCGCTTCTAAACAACCTCAATCACAATTCAAACAATCCCAAATCAGCCCAACATCAAAAGACCAACCCGGAACACAATTCAATCACAATTTACAATGTTGCAAGCTATGAACAAATCTCATTTTTAGCAAACTCGGGCAGCCCCAAAACCACATCCAAAATCCATGTTTCCAACATCCATTGCACCCACAAATGATCCCAAATCAACCCCTAACCATATTGCTATCAATAGCCTATCAAATTCCACCTAAAACAACCCCCAAAACTCACCCAAAACCCTCCAAAAACCCCATTTTTACCCAATTTCGGGAATTGCTCAAAATCATTCAAAATTCACATATGTTGTACCATTTGGCTCCTATATTCCATAACTAACCATATTAAATCAAAATATTAAGTTTAGCTACACAAAGACACCATTTTTAATCAAATCTTTTGAAAACCCCAATTTCAAAATTTCAATAAAAATGAAAACAAATGGTACTTTTAAAGAGAGGGAGTTGAGGAGAGGTCAAAAATGATGTTACCTTTCGAAAATGAGTTAAAATGGATGAGCTTTTTGATGGAATAGTGATGAAGAGGAGAGAGCTCTAAGTTCACATTAAAAATGGATGAGGAAGAGAGTGAATAGTGTTTATTTTGTGGAAATAGGGATTTAAATTGAAAAATGGGCAAATTACCAAAAGACCATTAATGAATGGCTATCCCCTTTCTTCTTTAAAAGCTCTTCGATTTGCAATTTCATCAATTTGGTCCCATTTCAAATATTTATTTTTGAAACCCGGAACGTAAAGGATTATCTTAATTATAAACCCGAGCCCAAATAATATTAAAATATTATTTTCACCTAACCCCTAAACCCGAGTGTTACAACTCTCCCCCACTTAAGGAATTTCGTCCCCGAAATTACCTGACGGAAACAAATACGGAAACTGCTCAACCATGTCAGCTTTCCTCTCCTACGTGACCTCTTCCACACCTCTATGTCTCCACAACACCTTGACCAACTCTATGGTCTTGCCACGCAACACCTTGCTATCAGAAGCAAGTATCTCAACAGGCTCTTCATTATAAGACAAATCCGGATTTAACTCTATCTCCTCAACGGGCATAACACGAGAAGGATCTGATCTGTATCTCCTAAGCATAGACACATGAAAGACATCATGAATCTTCTCTAACTCAGAAGGTAACCTCAAACGGTAAGCTACAGGCCCAATCCGCTCAACTATCTCATACGGACCAATAAACCTCGGACTTAACTTACCCTTCCGGCCAAATCTCATTACCTTCTTCCACGGAGATACCTTCAGAAACACTTTCTCACCCACGGAGTACTCAATCTCTTTCCTCTTCAAATCTACATAAGACATCTGACGATCGGAAGCGGCTTTCAAATGGTCACAGATCAGCTTCACTTTGTCGGTAGTCCCCTTAAGCAAATCCGGCATAGGTAACAATCTCTAACCTGTTTCAGCCCAACAAATCGGAGTCCTACATCGTCTACCATACAAAGCCTCATAAGGAGCCATCTGAATACTAGACTGATAACTGTTGTTGTAAGCAAACTCAACTAACGGTAAGTGCTTCTCCCAAGAACCCTGGAAGTCAATCACACAACAACGAAGCATATCCTCTAGAATCTGTATCACTCGCTCTGACTGCCCATCGGACTGCGGATGATATGACGTACCGAAATGCAAACGGCTACCCAGAGCACTATGCAAGCAACCCCAGAATCTCGAAGTAAATCTAGGATCCCTATCTGACACGATAGACTTCGAAACTCCATGAAGTCTCACAATCTCACGGATGTACAAGTTTGCCAACTTGTCTAAGGAATCCGTAGTGTTCACTGCTAAAAAGTGAGCACACTTAGTGAACCTATCAACAATCACCCATACAGAATTCTTCTTCGAAGGAGACAAAGGCAACCCCGACACAAAATCCATGGTGATTCTCTCCTATTTCCATTCCAGAATCTTCAAAGGCTGTAACAAACCTGAAGGAACCTGATGTTCTGCCTTCACTCTCTGACAAACCATACAACGGCTCACATACTCGGCTACATTTTTTTTCCAACCAACCCAGAAGTAATAATTTTTCAAATCACGATACATCTTGGTGCTACCCGGATGCATAGAAAAGGGACTCGAATGTGCTTCACTCAGAATATGACGTCTCAACTCAACGTCTTCCGGCACAACAATTCTATCTCTAAAGCATAACAAGCTCTCACCACTGAAACTGTACTCGGTCGGTCTTCCTTCGGCTATGTCCTAAACATGTGGAACTAAAGTCACGTCTTGCAACTGCTTCTCTCTAATCAACTGAATCAAAGAAGGCTTCACTTGCAACTCAGTGATCAACCCACCATCATCGGACACACTCAATCTAGCAAACATAGCTCTCAACTCAACGGCCACTTTCCTACTCAAAGCACTGACTACTACATTTGCCTTACCCGAATGGTACTCAATGGTCAAATCATAATCTTTTAGCAACTCTAGCCATCTTCTTTGTCTCAAGTTCAACTCTTTCTGTGTCATCAAGTACTTCAAGCTCTTGTGATCGGTGTAAACTATACACTTCTCACCATACAAATAATGGCGCCAAATCTTCAATGCAAAGACAACCGCGACTAACTCTATATCATGAGTGGGATAGTTCTTCTCATGAATCTTCAACTGTCTAGAAGCATAAGCAACAACTCTTCTTTCTTGCATCAAAACACATCCTAAACCTACGTAGGAAGCATCACTGTAAATCACAAACTCCTTACCTGAAACAGGTTGCACTAACACTGGAGCATTTGTCAAAGCTTCTTTCAATTTCTCAAAGGCCTTCTGTCTTGCATCTGACCATTCAAACTTAACTCCTTTTTGCAACAATTTAGTCAAAGGAGCAGCTACTCTAGAAAAACCATCAACAAATCTCCTATAATAACCGGCTAATCCTAGGAAACTCCTAATCTCGGTCACAGACTTAGGTTGTTTCCACTCAACAATAGCCTCAATCTTTGATGGATCAACACGGATACCTTCGGCCGAAACAACATGGCCAAGAAATACAACCTCTCGAATCCAGAACTCACATTTACTAAGCTTCGCATACAACTGAGTGCTCAACAATCTCTGTAAAACAAATCTCAAGTGCTCATCATGCTCTTCTTCTGTCTTCAAGTACACAAATATGTCATCAATGAAAACAACTACGAAACGGTCTAGATAGTCTCTAAAAATTCTGTTCATCATGTCCATGAATGCTGCAGGTGCATTCGTGAGCCCAAATGGCATCACAAGAAACTCATAGTGACCATATCTAGTCATAAAAGCTGTTTTCGGAACATCACACTCCTTCACCTTCAACTGATAGTACCCGGATCTCTAATCTATCTTCGAGAACACTGAAGCACATCTCAACTGATCAAACAAATAATCTATGCGAGGCAACAGATACTTGTTCTTCACAGTCAACTGATTCAACTGTCTATAGTCAATACACATGCGCATACTACCATCTTTCTTTTTCACGAACAACATGAGAGCACCCCAAGGAGAACTACTAGGCCTAATGAAACCACGGTCTAATAATTCTTGCAACTAACTCTTCAATTCTTTCAACTCTTTCGGAGCCATAGGATACGGAGCTATCGAAACTGGATTAGACCCTAAAACAGTCTCAATCACAAACTCAACATCTCTGTCAGGAGGTAAACACGGCAACTCTTCAGGAAACACATCCGGAAAGTCACAAACTGTTCTTATATCTTTTGGTCTAGCTTCACTCATATTCGGATTCATAACATAAGCTAAGTAAGCCCCACATCCGGAGTCCATCAACCTATGAGCCTCTAAAGCTGACACCACATTAGACAAGAACTTAATGTTCTCGCCTACTACTACTACCTCGTAGTCATCAGAAAGCTTCAAAGAAATCCTCTTCGTCTCAAAATCCACACTAGCTCGGTGCTCAACTAACCAGTCCATACCCAAAATAATGTCGAAGCCATAGAAAGAAAGTTCCATCATATCAACTGAGAACACATGACCCTGAATCTTCAGTGGATATCTCCTATACATACGTCTAACCACAACTGTCTCACCAAAAGAACTAGTAACATGCATACCTACATCTAAGATCTCAACAGGGATATCTAACTTCTGTGCATGCTCACTCAAAATGTAGGAATGTGTAGAACCCGAATCAACCAAAGAAAGCAAAGACATAGACTGTAACTCAAAATTACCTGCTATCACATCGGTGTCATTCCCGGCCTCTCTCTGAGCATAAACTCTCACTGGTCCTCCCGCCTCTGGCTGCACTGCCACAATATGAGCAAGATTCCTCTGAGCATCTACCCTAGGTGCATCAGCCCTAGGCTGGAAGTAGCCACGACCGCGCCCACGACCTCTCTGAAAATCATTCGCTCTCGCAGGAGCCTGAGCAATGTTAGGTGCATGTGCCGCCTGATGCGAACAATCTCTTCTAAAGTGGTCCCTCGAACCACAATTCCAACAAGCATGGAAGTTACACCAACACTCACTAGCGTGCTGCCTCCCACAACGTGTGCACTCGGGCAAACGCCCTCCTCATCTATGGCCTTGATGGCCCCTACCATGGTGGCCACCGCCACGCCTATGGTCAAACTGATGTCCGCCACCTCTATGCCTCTTGGCATCTCTACCATCAAAGTGGTTATGCCTCTTACCAGAACTAGAACCACCAGATCGTTTGGCCGAACCCAAACTGTGCTCTAAATCCTTGGCCCTCGCGACCAATACATCAAAGTCTGAGTAGTCAGAAGCTAGCGTGTACCTCTTAATCTCCTCACTCAACCCATAGCGGAACCGGTTACAGCGTTCCACTTCTGTAGGAACCAACTCTGGAGCGTACTGACTCAAGCGAACAAAACAGATCTCATAGTCAGTCACAGAAGCATCTCCCTGAGTAAGGGCCATAAACTCTCGCTTCTTCTCATCTAAGTACCTCGGTCCCAAGTACCTCTTCCTGAAAGCAGACTCAAAGAAATCCCAATCGATCTCTGCCTCTGGAACCCCAGTAGTAATGGTGACCCACTAGGTGTAGGCATCACTCTAAAGCAAGGAAATCACACAGCCCAATCTACGTGCGCCCGCACAACCCATCTGAGCCAAGATACGGACTGTCTTCTCCAACCATAACTCCGACCTCTCTAGAGTAGATCCCCTGAACTCTTCGGCCCCCAAGCTACGAAGCCTCTCCAAAGGTAGGCTAGCATCGTCACACCTAGGCTGAGCTGCAGCCTGAGCTCCCGCAACTGCGGCCTGAAATGCTCCTGCTATAGCTTGCACTAGCGGAGTCATATCAATTCCAGCTGGACCTTGGCCACCTTGGCCACCTTGAGGTCCCTCTCCTTCGGATCCATCCTCGCCCCCAAATCCAGGCGGAGGAGGTGGTGGTGGTGGAGGTGGTGGAGGAGCGCCAACTCCCGCGGCCACCGACCCTTCTATGTGAGCCTCCACACCGATCACTGGCTCAACAGGAGCCGCGACACGTGGTTCCTGACGAACCACTCTCGACCTACCCCTCGGCCTAGACATCACTCTCAAACGATAACTACAACCACAACAAACAAAATATACAAGATCGGGTTAGCAAGGCAAGGCTTCCAAGTGCCCAAGTACGTTTCCCTCACTTAAAATTCTTTTCCGATGTAATAGTAGCAATGGGACTCCCAATCAACATGCTTTGAAATAAAACAATCAACATACATGTCACACAAGCAATCATACTTACAAAGCAAGCAAACACCGTGTATATCAATTCAAAACTTAAACTTACCTCACTTACCTGTCCAAGGTCTCGGTAACCTTAGGCTCTGATACCAACAAGTGTAACCCCCTCGTCCCGGTCTGGTCGGATGACCGGTCCGAGTGGGCCACATGGGGAAAACCGAAACGAAACTCGTTAAGGTTCCTCCCCGGTTAACGACCCAAAAAATTTCTTTTAACTTTATCTTGTCTATAGGCATGATTAAATCCTATGTGAAGCACAACAGCGGAAATACAACAATACAACATCGAACAACCAAGACAACACTTTAAACAACTCATTTTAACCCATTACAGCAGGTCGTATCGAAACGCCCTTAGGGTGTTTCGATACGCCTTGACTTAGTCAACAGGCCAGGGTCAACCTGAGGAGACCGTTTCGAAACATGGGTGACCCGTATCGAAACGACCCCAACGGTCAACTTCTCGTGGTCAACGAGATTTGACCGTTTCGAAATATCAAAGACCCGTTTCGGAACGCCTTTATCTCGCCAATTTCTCAAAATTCTAGTAGCAAAAATGTACCGAAACAGCCCCTATCCGTTTCGAAACGCTCGGCCAAAAACAAGGGACTGTATCGAAACAGGGTAGCCCGTTTCGAAATGCCCCCTGTCTGCAGACTCGTTTTGTCTGTTTTAAGGCACAATGGTGCCCCAAAACACCACCGAAACCTCCAACAACACACCAACAATTAATCTTAAGGCAAACCAACTTATAAGCATGCTTTAACATCATTAAAACGAGACTAAACACCAAGGCATAACATCACAAGCCATGCATTCATACATATCATTAAAGGAGTTAAGCATCCACATAGCCAACACTTAGACAAATTCGAGATAGCAAAATACTAACAAGGTTTCAAGCAAGGCATACATCTCAAGCCAAATAACAAGCACAAATGAGGAGTCTAACATGCTCCTAAGCAACATCAACAACAACATAATCCAAAAACATCATAATACGATTACATGCCCCATTGCTTGACCATTACATATTAATTTAAAAGTTCATACTTGTAACCAAACAAGCACCACAAGCACACTTGGAGGCCCCCTTCTTGCTCCTAGCAACCCACGAACTAAGGATCTACATTGTCGAACAAAGAGAGAGCGTAAGCAATAAAGCTTAGTGAGGGTAAGCTCTTTAAAAACAAACCTCGACAATGCAGGGTCCGAGCACGATCTTAGCCAAGGCAAAATACATAATTACCAAGAATCCTCAAGAGCCACAAGTTAAGATGCATGAACAATATCCAAATAAATGCCATGCTCATAAGCTCTATTCCACAACACGTGTAATCACATATAAACATCCAAATAAGGATCATAATTCACAACACATTGATACACATATCAATCAATATTGGCACCTAGCTATGACCCGAATACGCGGATAAACACGTTAGAACTCACATCCAACAACCACTTTACCTCACGGTGGGATTACACTCATCACCGGTCTCGCGGAGAGGATTCCACTCATCCTCACGCCCCGTCGATGGGATTCCACTCATCATCGACTATATATATAAATACAATTTCCGGGCGAACACGTACTCCTCCTTGGTGACTCAACGCCACCAAGGCCACGCGCGACTTTAGACTCATGTGTGCACACTAACATCCTAATGATCGATCATTTGTACTCAAGCACACTAGGGCCAACATTTAACTCATTCCACATTATTCATTTCAATCAATTCCGTGCTTAGCACGTACTCACCATGATCACAATCATGAACCATTACCATGCATGCCTTAAGCATCACAAATCATGCCTCATCTCACATGTATAACACAATATACATAAGCAATCATATCACAAGTCATACGAGGCATAAACATCCATATATATAAGTTCACCCAAAGGCTCTAGATCAAGTTTAGGATTAGGCTACCACCCTAATCCTAACTCTAGGTGGGTCTACCAAGCCCAACCTAGTCCACATACTCGAACCAACCATTTAAAAACCACGTAAAACGTTTAACCACTCACCTAAGCTTCCAAGCTCCAAGCCAAGCAAGCAACCACTCTCACGATCCCGGATTTCTTCCCGAAACTTCTCCAACACAAGTTTCCGCTTCTAAAAAACCTCAATCACAATTCAAACAATCCCAAATCAGCCCAACATCAAAAGACCAACCCGGAACACAATTCAATCACAATTTACAATGTTGCAAGCTATGAACAAATCTCATTTTTAGCAAACTCGGGCCGCACCAAAAGCACATCCAAAATCCATGTTTCCAGCATCCATTGCACCCACAAATGATCCCAAATCAACCCCTAATCATAGTACTATCAATAGCCTATCAAATTCCACCTAAAACAACCCCCAAAACTCACCCAAAACCCTCCAAAAACCCCATTTTTACCCAATTTCGGGAATTGCTCAAAATCATTCAAAATTCACATATGTTGTACCATTTGGCTCCTATATTCCATAACTAACCATATTAAATCAAAATATTAAGTTTAGCAACACAAAGACACCATTTTTAATCAAATCTTTTGAAAACCCCAATTTCAAAACTTCAATGAAAATAAAAACAAATGGTACTTTTAAAGAGAGGGAGTTGAGGAGAGGTCAAAAATGATGTTACCTTTCGAAAATGAGTTGAAATGGATGAGCTTTTTGATGGAATAGTGATGAAAAGGAGAGAGCTCTAAGTTCACGTTAAAAATGGATGAGGAAGAGAGTGAATAGTGTTTATTTTGTGGAAAGGGGGATTTAAATTGAAAAGTGGGCAAATTACCAAAAGGCCATTAATGAATGGCTATCCCCTTTCTTCTTTAAAAGCTCTTCGATTTGCAATTTAATCAATTTGGTCCCATTTCAAATATTTATTTTTGAAACCCGGAACGTAAAGGATTATCTTAATTATAAACTCGAGCCCAAATAATATTAAAATATTATTTTCACCTAACCCCTAAACACGGGTGTTACACAAGATCCTCTCAAAAGTTTTCACGTCAAGGTTAAAGTCGGTTATTGGTAAATTAATTGGCAAGTCTCAATTCGCTTTTATCGCAGGGAGGCAAATCCTGGACTACTCTTTCATCGCGAATGAGGTAATCGATTATATGAATAAAGAGAAAAAAGAGGGAGTCGCATTTAAAATCGACTTTCACAAAGCCTATGATTCTGCTAATTGGGATTTCCTGATTCGAATTATGGTAAAATGTGGGTTCAACTTGAAATGGTGCAATTGGATTACTCGTTGTATCTCGACGACTTCGATTTCGGTTCTTGTAAATGGAGCTCCCATCGATGCTTTTTCCATCTTGCGAGGTCTTCGACAAGGATGTTCTTTATCGCCTCTTTTGTTCAATTTGATAGGTGAAGCACTCAGTCTAATGCTTTCTAAGGCAGTGGATAGGGGGTTGTTTTTGGGACTTGGAGTGGGACTCGGGGACCATTGTACCTATGTCTCGCACCTCCAATTTTCAGACGATTTACTAATTTTCTGTGAAGCTTCGGCCGAACAATTCAAGAATGTGACGAGTGTTGCGAGTCTTTGAATTGGCTTCCGGTCTTAAAATCAACCTTTCTAAAAGGAAAATCTTTGGCTTGAATGTTGATCCGGTTTCTCTTAATTCCTGGGCAGATTCGGTGGGATGCAAAATTGGCCAATTTCCATCGTCCTATTTGGGTCTCCCACTTGGTGTTACTCGAAACTTTCTAGCACTTTGGGAGCCGGTTATAAACAAATTCGAGAAGAGGCTTGGGGGTTGGCAGCCGAAACTTCTATCTATGGGAGGAAGGGTGACACTTATTAAATCCATCCTTGTGAGCTTGCCTATATATTTTCTATCGTTATTTCGAATGCCAAAGGCCGTTTCCAATCTCCTTAGCTGCCTTATGTCAAGATTCCTATGGGGCGAATCGTCGGAAAAATCCAAGATACATTGGATTTGTTGGAATGAAGTTTGCAAACCTAAGGAAAATGACGGTCTAGACATACTCGACTTGGATACTGTCAACCGTGCTCTACTCGGAAAGTGGATTTGGAGGTTTGGGAACGAACCTGACGCGTTTTGGAAGGAAGTCATCTCTTGTAAAATCCCATCTGGTGTAGACAATCTAATTTCGGCTGAAACTCAACCACGTTGTTCATCATGGATCTGGAGGAGTATCGTTAAGTCCTTATACTGTGATGATTCATTAGGATTGTGTCTAAGAAATAGTCTGAAATTACAGGTTGGTGATGGTAAAACAATAGCTTTTTGGCACGACGTGTGGATTGATGATTGCAACCTCAAAACATCCTTTCCGCGAATTCTTTCATTATCCATTAACAAGGATGGTTGTGTTGCGGATTTTGAAGTGAAAGGCAAGGCTGGTTGGGAATGGAACGTTGAAACCAGAAGGTCACTGTTTGATTGGGAGCGACATAGTTAGAATGAATTAATGCAAAAATTGGGGAGCTTTAAATCCAGTGAACATATGGTTGGTGTTAAAGAAGCGAGTTCCAGTTAGAGTGGAACTTCATAAGAGAGGCGTTGCATCGATCGTAAATATTATGTGTCCTTTATGTTCGGAATCACCGAAAACCAGTGAACATCTTTTCTTTACCTGTCAGATTAGTTGGAAAATTTGGTGCAAGGTCGCCGAATTAGCAGGTTGTTCCACGGCTCTCCACTCCGATCCGATAGCGTTTCTGGAAGGTTGGAAATTCTTCGCTCCTCAATCTCTGATGAAGTTGTGGTCTACTATTCCCTTTGCTGTAATTTGGACGATCTGGATCTTTAGAAATGACATGATCTTCAACGACAAAATTCTGGATTTTAACCAGATGGTTTGGACCATAAATCACCGACTGGCTTACTGAATTAAAGGAAAATCTGACAATTGTTCCATCCCGTTGGAAGCTCTAATAGTTGATTTATCACTTGCCAAAAATTCAGCTTTAGCTGTTCCAAAGAAGAACACAGTCACGGTCTGGTCTCTTCCCCCTACAGGTTTTTTCAAGTTGAATGTGGACGATGCAGTGGCCTCCATCGATTCTCAAGGAGGGATTGGTGGATTACTCAGAGATGATACAGGTTCGACATTATTCTCTTTCTCCGAATCTTGTGGTATGGTTCCCCCTGCTTTAACCGAATTGCTGGCGATTAAAGTTGGTATTAATAAAATCTGTGAGTCTCGACGAGATTTGCACTCTAGAGTTATTGTCGAGTGCGATTGTAAGAATGTGGTAGATAGGATTAAGGGACGGGTGGATCCACCCTCAACATATGACGTTCTAGTAAAGGATGTTGCATCAAGCCTTAAGGATCACAACTTTGCTTTAAAACTCATTCCCAGAAGCTGTAACACAGCTGTGGATGGGCTTGCCAAATCTGGCATTGGTTAGGTGTGTTCTTGTTTAATGAAAGTTTTTAATCCTGTATGTATTTCTTGGCGGTTCTTAAACCCCTATATAAGGTTGTAATCACTTACTTTAATCGAATAAAATCTCCTAAGGCACTCTTTTCCCCTATTAGGTTTAGAGTGGGTTTTTAACGAGGCCTTTACCTTTAAAAAAACAATACCACTAATTGTTCTTCCCCTTTTCTAGGCTAAAGAGGTAACCGTTACAATATCGATCAAATTTTCTACCCAAAATTTGACCCAATCCTCACACAAGATTACAAAGAAGATGATGACTAAAACAAGTATCTCTTAATACAAAATGTAGCCCTTTACAAGCACTCAACCCAATTGAAAAGATAAGAATGGAAATTATAATTTCACAATTGGGGTTTACATGAAATATTGGGATTTTTGCACAAATGGTTGGCTTTGATGTTTGGATAAGACTTTTGAGATCAATAGTTGTTGTTGAAGCTTTTAGAGGTCCCTTTTATACATTCTCATTGAATTCTAGCCGTTGGGGTTGTTGCATTCATCAATAGAGCCATTGGGATGTTATCTTCCCTCCATAAATGCAGACTACAACCACCCGTTTCGAAACACCCGAACCTATTTCGAAACAGACCAAAAAAGAAAGAGCCGTTGGGGTGTATTAAATAGCCCGTACCGAAACGGGCACGATCGTTTCGATACACTAGCCCGTTTCGAAACTTGTTTCGAAACATTTTGCCACTATCAAAGCCTGTATCGAAACGGCTTGGAAGCGTTTCGATACGCCTTAACGACAAGTTTAAAATCAGTTAAGAACTTCAATGGTCATATTTTTAAAACCAGGTTTGAATGCCGTTTCGAAACGTTTGAGGTCGTTTCGATACTACCGTATCGAAACGGGTCAAACCGTTCCGATGTTCTTCATCCGTTTTGAAACCCGTTTCGAAACAGAGGTTAACAATTTCAAAAGTGTTCCGGAAAGCCCAATGGCCGTTCTGAAACGGTGACTCGAAAATCACTGTTTTGGCTTGAAAAACACTTAGAAAACTTTTGACAAGTTGAGTTTTAACTTAACCATTTTTCTTTAAATATATAGAAAGGTTTGAGGACTTTAAAATTTGTTTTCTCTTTTTCAATTTAGTCCTTAATTTCTTTTGTCATATCAAAATCAATTTATCGGTTTCACAATCCCCCCTTTTTGATATAACAAAACCGAGTTAGAATTTTTAAGAGTTTTGAATTTTTGAAGATGTTCTAATTCCCCCTTAATTTAAGATGGGTTTTTAAGTTTTTGAAAATATTTAAAGTTCAAGTTTTTAAAACTCAAAACCGACTTAAAACAAATTTTGGCTCTTATATTTTCTCCCCCTTTTTGTCAGATCAAAAAGAATAATAAACAAGGCTCAAAGAGAAGAAACAATGTTAAAAGCAATAAGCAACATAATATAGATTCATAGAATTCAAATATCCAAACGTAAAACTTAAACAATAAGGTTCAAAGCTTAATCCCAAACAAAGTAATCAAAGCATAGGTTCATAAAAACATAAATAAAATATAGGTGCAAACTTAGTTCTAATATGATAAGCTAATATGCAATGCAATAAAGACCCTAAGCCTCGTCATCGTCACCATCAACATCCGAGGAATCATCATCGTTCTTAGCTTGAGAGCGACGAAAGGCCATCCATTGACCATATAAGGTAGAGAATGACAAGTCCATTGATTGATGTTGATTCTCAAGGGAGGTGAGACGATTCTCCATGGGTTGCAAACGATTATTGATAGCACCAAGACCCGAATCCATTGTTTTGATCCGCTCGGTGAGAAAAGCCATGAGAGCTTCATTGTTAGGACCCAGAGCTGGAGGTTGAGGTTTAACTTGTGGTGGAGGAGCATGCCTATCAACTCGTTCCCATTGGCCAAGAGTGTAATGGAAGCCGGACTTGCGGAGAGAAGATTCACTAATCTTTTGCTTACGGGGTTCCGGAGAGTCATATGAGCAATCAAAGTTGAGCATGCCAAAGATATAGCTCAAAACAGTCCCATAAGTGAAGGATTTAAGAGCATCGATTTCACGAAGCTTCACATTATTGACCATCTCGGCGAATATAATCTTGACAAGATTTGGGCGTTCTCCACGGCGAAAGCACTCAAGCCAAAAATAATGAACTTGACGAATATGAGAGAATTTACCTCCGGAGGGGTGAATAAACCATGAAATCATCAAGTGTAGGAACCGATCATGAGCATCCAAGGAAAGCACGGAACCGGTGTGAGCACCAAAATGGGTTTCATCCTCAATGCCTTCGTTCTTGAGCCCAAGACAATTCTTTAAAAAGGAGATGTTGATAACAAAATTCTTCCACAAGAGATATGACTCAATGCCAATGACTTCAGAGTGATCTTCGTTATCAATAAGCTGGGCATTTGAGTAGAAGATGAGAACCATGTGCTTGTAGATAATGTCTGGTATGTTCAAGAAAGCCATGAAGTTCCATTCTTGTAGACGCTCTAGATAGCGGAAGGCGAAACGCTCTGAATCAAGGAATGAGACATCAACAACACGCTCGCGATGAACGACAATATTCTTGACATAAGTGAAGTGATCCCTCATCTCTGGAGTCCAAAGACTTTTGAAAAAAAGCTGGGTGAGATTAGGACGAATAGTGGATTGACTAGCAGCTTCACTCGCTTGACCCGTCTTACGTTTCTTGTTAGAGTTTCCATTGAAAAAATCCTAAAAACATAAAGCAAGCAATTTTTAAATTAAAGTGTATGCATGAATATCCTCAATTCAATCCAATAACAAATCCCATTTAGGTTTAAAAAAATTTAGAAAAAATATTTAAGAGAAGAACAACTTTTGAAAAACTGAAAAAAATACGAGTGAAAAATAATATATTCGAAACAAAATTTTAAGATTTTGAAAAACCCAAGAGGTAAAACATATAAACTATAAAAAATTGAGATTTTCTAACCTAAAAATCGAATAAGATCAAGGGAAGAAGAAAAAAGTAGAAAATATACCTTAGATGGGGATTTTGGATGAATGAATGGAAAATCTTGCACAAGATTGATAAGGCTTGCTTAGACTTGAGTTTGTGTGTAAAAGCTCTCAAGATTTGATGAAAAACAATGAGGTTTAGAAGGTTTTTATAGGGAAAATCGGGTTAGGATTTGTAGGGTTTTTGAAGAGTTTTAAATTAAAGTGAATTTTATCATTAAAAGCCCTCTTTAAAGCTGTCCGCATACCCGTTTTGGAACATGCACGATAGTTCCGAAATGTGAGTATCGAAACGTTAACTGACGTTTCGAGTCTAGTTGACCGTTCCGATACGGCATTGACCGTATCAAATCCCACGTGTTGACCCGTATCGAAACTTATTTCGATACACTTCTTGGCAGTGCCAAAATCGTTTCGAAACCCTTTTAAGGCGTTTCGAAACACCCTTCTCACAGATCACTCTTTTAAGCACTCGTATCGAAATAGTTGGACCCGTCGATACACTTAGTCCTGGAAGTGCAAATGAGGCTCTAATATTGCAGAAAAATAGATTTCATGAGGTCCTATATGCATAAATGTCATGAATGAGCAGGAAAGACATGTATAAAAAAACATACTCCCCCTAACTATTAGCATGGATGAGATTAGGAGCAAAAACACATAAGCATGTCATTTTCAAAAATTCAAGCAATTTAAGCACAAAAAGGGCCCTAAAAGGTCAAGAAAGGCTAGTTAGACCTAACTCTCTCCTATGGGACCAAAAATGCTAATTATCCAAAGGCTTTGTAAAAATGTCCGCTAGTTAGTTTAAGGTGTCAACGTACTCTATAACAACATCTTCCTTAAGGACATGATCTCTAATGAAATGATGCCTTATCTCTATATGTTTGGTTCTAGAGTGTTGGATGGGATTTTTAGTTAAGCATATGGCACTAGTGTTATCACACTTAAGGGGTATGGTTTCAACTTTAATATCATAATCTAAGAGTTATTGCTTCATCCAAAGGACTGGAGCACAACAACTCCCTAAGGATATGTACTCGGCTTCGGTGGTAGATAAAGCTACACTATTTTGTTTCTCAGAGAACTGAGATATGAGCATACTACCTAAGAATTGACATGTTCCCGAAGTAATCTTCTTATCGATTTTACACCCCCCATAATCCGCATCCAAATAAGCATGAAGGTTGAATGTTGAGTCTCTAGGGTACCAAAGACCTAGACAATGAGTATCTCTAAGGTACCTAAAGATTCTCTTAACGGCTATAAGGTGAGACTCTTTAGAACTAGCTTGAAACCTAGAACACAAGCAAACACTAAACAAAATATTCGGTCTACTTGCGGTAAGGTAAAGCAAAGATCCAATCATAGAGCGATAAAGCTTAGAGTCGACACACTTACCTCCTTCATATTTGTCAAGCTTTGTAAATGATCTCATTGGTGTGGCTTGAGGCTTTGCATTCTCCAAGCCAAACTTCTTGAGCATATCCTTGATGTACTTTGCTTGATTGATGAAGGTGTCATCCTTCCTTTGCTTGATTTGGAGTCCCAAAAAGAATGAGAGCTCCCCTATCATGTTCATCTCGAATTCACCTTGCATTAACTTAGCAAACTCTTTACAATGACACTTATTAGTAGATCCAAAAATAATATCATCAACATATATTTGTACTATTAAGATATCATTTTTATACATTTTTATGAAAAATGTAGTGTCCACCTTACCTTTTTCAATCAAAAAGTTTGAGCTTGTTTTAAACCATAAAGAACTTTAGTTAGTTTGAAAACATGATTTGGAAATTTTGAGTCTTCAAAACCCAGTGGTTGTTCCACATACACTTCCTCATTTATAAAACCATTTAAAGATGCGCTTTTAACATCCATTTAAAAGAGCTTGAAATCATGATAACATGCATATGCAAGCAACATCCTAATAGCCTCCATTCTAGCTACGGGTGCATAGGTTTCATCAAAATCAATTCTCTCTTCTTGAGTGTAACCTTGAGCAACTAATCTAGCTTTATTTCTCACAATGTTACCACTCTTATCTAGTTTGTTCCTAAATGCCCATTTAGTTCCTATAGTAGATTGATTACTAGGCCTTTCAACTAATGTCTAAACATTACTTCTCTCAAATTGATTTAACTCTTCTTGCATAGCCATAATCCAAAAGTCATCTTTTAATGCTTCTTTAATGTTCTTAGGCTCTATGCATGAGATAAAAGCAACATGATTCATGAGTTTAAGAGAAGATCTAGTAGTTACCCCCTTGGATGGATCACCCAAGATTTCACCACCTTTGACATAGTTGTACTCCCTTGGGTAGCTCACTTCCTTTTCTTCAAGAGCCAAGTCCTTCAAGGCTCCAAGAGGTGGATCTTGTGTATCCTCTTCTTTCATTGGAATCTCATCCTCCTTTGAAGTTTGTCCTCCATCAAAGGCATCAAGGATTCCTACATCATCATCATCACAAGAATCCTTCCTCGGAAGGAGGTTATCATCGAATACAACATGAATAGACTCTTCTACTACTAAAGTTCTCTTATTAAATACACGATATGCTTTAGAGTTTAAGGAATAACCTAAGAAAATAGCTTCATCACTTTTAGCATCAAATTTACCTAAGTTATCTTTTCCATTGTTTAAAACAAAACACTTGCAACCAAATAGATGAAAATAGCTAATGTTAGGCTTTTTGGATTTTAAAATCTCATATGGTGTTTTCTTTAAAAGTGACATAATCATTACTCGGTTTACAATGTAGCAAGCGGTGTTTGTGGCTTCCGCCCAAAAATATTTAGGTAAATTGTTTTCACAAAGCATGGTTCTAGCCATTTATTGTAAAGTCCTATTTTCCCTCTCAACTACCCCATTTTGTTGAGGAGTTCGAGGAGCCGAAAAATTGTGGCTAATACAATTTTCATTAAAAACTCTTCAAAACCAATATTTTGAAATTCGGTTCCATGATCACTTCTAATATGAGAAATTTTAAGTTCAAGATCATTTTGAGTCAATTTTGAAAATGTGATGAATTTTTCCAAAGCCTCATTGTTGAGTGTGTAAAAGTTCTATTATTTACACCCTTTTTAACCCATATTTCTGCTGCATTCAAGCATCATTGCATTGCATTTAGGTTAGTTTACAGTAAAACATCACAAATGGATTAAAGGCACGGATTCTACTAAAAGATGGCTTATTTTGCAGGTTGCTGCCATCGTAGACGGTGAAGGCAGGCGCAGGGCAGAGAAGCAGAAGAGCTGAACTGGACAAACAGACGACGAGGACGAAGCTGCCATGGAGCTGTCGTGACAGCAAGGTGACAGCAGCCCTATGAAGAGGAAAAGTAAAGTGGACCTCGATAGATAGAGAAAAATCTGCTCGTCTATCGTGTGAAAACCAAACAATTTTCCAAGCCCCGGATCAAAAGATATGTCAAGCCAAAGCTCAAGGAGAGGAAATCCCATGAAACAAGGAGGCAGCTGAAAAGTAGGATACTTAGAGATTAAGTCTTTATTAGAATCTTACTTTTAATTAAAGTTGTAATCCTTGTTATCCTAGAATACTTGAGCCCAAAGCTTATATAAGGGCATAGATTTTAACCTAGGGATCATCATACAATCTTCCCCATAACCAAACCCCTCCGTCGTTTACCCGTCGTCGACATGTTCTAAAAACCCCCTAGGGCCACGGGTTGTTTTGTAAAGTAGTTGCAAGGGTTGCTTTGTTTTAGGATTTTCCAAGTTCAATAAAATAAACTTCAAGTTCTCTTATTTCGGTTTTAATATCTTGCAAGAGCATCGGGAGAGCATTGTGAGGTTATCTATTTACTTAGCATCGGGAGAGTTAAGTATACGAAAGAAATAAGAGCGAGTTCTCTAGTTTATAGTTGAACTATCTTGTGCCTAGGGATAGGGCAAGGTTAAGTGGCTAAGGAAGAATTCATACACATCGGTGTTCATCCTTCGATTCACGCCGGGAGGTATCATCAAAGACGTGATCATCGACAGACTTGGACCTAGGAATAGGCCAAGGCAGATCTGGGATTCTTGCCAAACTTGAACGTACTGAGTTGGTGTGTTTGCTGCCGCGACAACCAACGGACAGCTGCCGCGACAGGTGGTGCCAGCGACAAGCGCGACGACAGAACTGGAGTTCCTAAGCAATACAATACCTGCACTACTGAGCAATTCAATACCAGCCCATTCTCTCTATCTTGATTATTCTACTCTTTTATTTAAGTTTACTTTATTATTCTCGTGACACCTCTCAAATATTTCCTTTACTTCGTGCAGTGAAATTAGGTGAAGCTATTAGCCCAATCCCTGTGGAGACGATAATCCGATACTTCGTATCACTTTACTACTTGCGTCGTGTACACTTGCACTACAATTGTGATAGACTCTTTTACACGCAACAAGTTTTTGGCGCCGTTGCCGGGGATTGGCAACATAACTACACCTTTCTTTTATTGCACTTTTCATTTTTGTTTTTGTTTTTGTTTTAATTTTTCTTTTTCTATTTTTCGTTCGTACTTTAAACTCTTGCTTTTCACAAGGTTATCTTGTTTATGCGCAGATCTAAAAGAGGCGAAGATCCTGAGTATAAATTAGATCCGGAAATCGAACGTTCCTTCAATCTAAAGAAACGACTTCGCCACCTTTTAGACATGAACGAATACCTTGAGGAACAGCTAGAGCAGATGGCCCGTAATCCGCCCGCTGGTGATGGTATACCGCCTGCCGGCGACCCGCCCTTGGCAGATGGACGACGGTCCTGTCGTGACTACATGTTAAACGATCATGTAGAGCTGGAGACCACGCTGCCGGATATTGAAGTTGACAACTTTGAGCTTAAACCTGTCATGTTTAGTATGATCAACAATGCCGGACAGTTTAGTGGTGCTGTGACAGAAGATGCTAGGGAGCATCTCAAAACGTTCCAGGAGATCTGTGGTTCGTTTAGACTGCCAGGTGTTAATCCGGAGGTGTTAATCCGGAGATACTGAGGCTTCGGTTATTCCCCCATTCCTTGAGGGACAGAGCTAAAACTTGGTGGAATAAACTAACGCCGGGTTCAATTATGACTTGGGCAGATTTATCTCGTGAATTTTTATCTCGTTTTAATCCTTCGCATTTATCTGAGCGATTACGTAATGAAATTGCTACTTTTCAGCAGGAAGATGACGAGCCGATGCACGAGGCCTGGGACAGATTTACTACTCTTCTTCGGAACTGCCCAATGCATGGATTCCCCGTCTGGAATCAGGTAACTAAGTTCTATAATGCTGTTAACTTACAAACTCGCATTCGATTTGATTCTGCAGCAAATGGACTATTATTGGATAAAGATCCGGACGAGGCACTGCAAGTTTTGAAAAATCTGGCTAAGAATGAGGAGCAGTTTCCGACTGCAAGAAGAGGGGGTAAACGAGTACTTGCTGTCAAGGACTATGAAGCCGACAGCACGTTGAAATCACAGGTAGCATTCCTTACTAAAGCAATGAAAAGGTTATTGAATGATGATGGTCAACAAGGATTTGCTGTAGAGGAAGTATGCGATATCTGTGAGGGAAATCATAGTCGGGATGAGTGCCCAATACAGTTAGAAGAGGGAAAATATGTTGGAAATTACAACAAGCCGAATTACAACTCCAACAATTATAATCCCAATTGGAGGAAGGATCCCAAATTTTCCTGGAGTAACCCCAATAACGCCCTGAATCCGCAAGCACATAATCAGAATCAGGGAGGACCTAGATTGCTGACGCGACAGAACCTGTCACCGAACCTGCCGCTGCAGCAGCAACAGCAGCCACCACCTGCCACGAGCAGTATATTGGAACAAACTCTGGCCACCTTTATGTCTCAGACCGGTACTTATATTGAGAATATGAATCAGTTTGTCAAAAAGACAGAGAATTTCATGGATAAAACCGAAATGAGGATGAGAAATCATGAAGCTACTTTGAAATCTCTGGAGACACAAATGGGTCAGGTTTCTCAACATATTAAGCCGAGGCAGAATGGAGGATTCCCTAGCAATACTGAAAATGCTAGACCGCCCACACATGAGCAATGTAAGGCAATTACTACTAGGAGTGGGAAGAAATTACCAGGGCCGGAAAAAGAAGCTGAAATAGTAAAGGAACCAGCCTTGGACAAACCTGCCGAGGAAGCTGCCCCGACAGGTGACAAACAGACTGCTGCCGATGAGCCTGTCACGACAGCAGAAGCGACAGAGGAGAAAAATGAAGAACATCGTCCTCAGATTCGTATGCAGTGGGAAGGACGTATTGCTGATTACCGTCCCCCACCACCTTTTCCTCAACGGATACAGCAAGCTAAGTAAGAATCTCAACTTAAAAAGATTTATGATATTTTTAAGCAGGTTCAAATTAACATTCCGCTGTTAGATTCCGTTAGGGAGATGCCTGGTTACGCCAAATTCCTCAAGAATGTCATGTCAAAAAAATATAAACTAGGGGAATTTGAAACGGTAAGGATGGCAGATGGCTGCATGAGTATTCTTCATCGGCAGCCACCCCAGAAAAAGAAGGATCCAGGGAGCTTCATCATACCTTGTGTAATCGGAGACAAATTTGTGGGTAAGGCACTTTGTGATCTTGGTGCTAGTGTTAATTTAATGCCAAAGTCTGTTTTTCAGAAATTAGGTATTGGAAAGGCGCGACCCACGACAGTAACTCTGCAGCTGGCAGACCGCTCTTACGTTCATCCAGAGGGAAAGATTGAAGATATTTTGGTAAGAGTGGATAAGTTTATTTTTCCTGCTGACTTTCTTGTTTTAGATTGTGAGGCAGACGAAAACGCACCAGTCATCCTTGGGCGACCCTTCTTAGCCACGGGAAGATCACTGATTGATGTGGAAAAAGGAGAACTCACCATGCGAGTGAACGATCAAGAGATTAAGTTGAATGTTCTCCAAGCGATGAAATATGCTGATGTGGACGAGGAATGCAAGGCCATCATTGAAGTGACCCTTGATCATCCCTGCATAAGGTCGAGCTGTCATGATATAAAATTTGGTCACTGCTGCGACAGCCACCTACAGGCCTGTCACGACAGCAACGACGATAGCAACTCCTCTGAATCCGATACATCTGATACTGAAGGTCAGGAGGAGGTAAACTGGTTAGGCCATCGTCCAGGTAAGTTATTCGAACCTTTGAATTATACTTCGGATAACCATTTAATCCAAAAGCCATCTACTGTTGAACCACCTGCCTTAGAACTTAAGCCCCTGCCAGGGCAGTTAAAATATGCTTATCTTGGTTCAAATGACACACTGCCCGTAATCATCTCTTCTAAGCTGCCGCAGGAACAGGAACGACAGCTAATCGGCATGCTAAGGCAGCACAAGAAGGCGATTGGATGGACGATAGCAGACATTCAAGGCATTAGTCCGGCGTTATGCATGCACAAAATCCTCCTAGAGGAAGATCATAAGCCGACTATTGATGCCCAAAGGCGGCTAAACCATGCGATGAAGGAGGTGGTGCGTAAGGAGATAATCAAATGGTTAGATGCTGGTATTATTTACGCCATCTCTGACAGCAAATGGGTGAGCCTGGTGCAATGTGTTCCTAAGAAAGGAGGAATGACAGTGATAACCAATGAGAACAATGAGTTAATCCCAACCAGGACTGTGACCGGTTGGAGGGTTTGTATGGACTATCGGAAGCTCAACAAAGCTACCCGAAAGGACCACTTTCCTTTACCCTTTATTGATCAAATGCTTGATAGACTAGCGGGTAAACCTTACTATTGTTTTCTTGATGGTTACTCAGGTTACAACCAAATTGCTATTGCACCGGAGGATCAAGAAAAAACGACTTTCACATGCCCCTACGGAACATACGCGTTTAGGAGGATGCCGTTTGGACTCTGTAATGCACCTGCCACCTTCCAAAGGTGCATGATGGCCATATTCTCCGACATGGTAGAGGACTTCCTAGAGATTTTTATGGATGATTTTTCCGTCTTTGGAGACGATTTTGAGAGCTGCCTCGGCAATCTTCAAAAGGTACTTGAAAGATGTGAAAAAGCTAATCTTGTTTTGAATTGGGAAAAATGCCACTTTATGGTGGATGAAGGGATAGTCCTCGGCCATAAGATTAGTTGCCGTGGGATAGAAGTCGACATGGCTAAAATAGAAGTGATCGAGAAGCTGCCGCCGCCGACCACAGTCAAGGGCATTAGAAGTTTTTTAGGGCATGCTGGTTTTTATAGAAGATTCATTGCAAATTTCTCAAAAATTACCAAGCCCCTATGCCATCTCTTAGAGCAGAACCGACCCTTTGACTTTAATGATGAATGTACTGAAGCATTCAAGGTTCTGAAGGAAAAACTGGTAACAGCCCCCATAGTACAGCCACCAGACTGGACACAACCATTTGAGATTATGTGTGATGCTAGTGACTATGCTGTCGGGGCAGCACTTGGGCAGCGCAGAGATAAGCTGTTTCATGTCATATACTATGCCAGCAAGACACTAAATGGCGCCCAAGTGAACTACACCACCACAGAAAAGGAGCTATTAGCTGTGGTGTTCTCCATTGACAAGTTTCGTTCTTACATACTTGGGACGAAGGTAATAGTGCACACAGACCATTCTGCCCTGAAGTATTTGTTCGCAAAGAAGGATGCAAAGCCTAGATTGATACGGTGGATCTTGCTATTACAAGAATTCGATCTAGAGATCAAGGACAAAAAAGGGACAGAAAATCAGGTGGCAGACCACTTGTCAAGGTTGGAGAAGGGACAGAGTCTACCCGTAGATGAGACAAACATACTGGAGACCTTCCCAGATGAGCAGCTCTTTGCTGCCGCAATCGCTGCCGCGACAGCCATGGCGGCAGGTAAGTCTTCTGAACTCCCTTGGTATGCTGATTTCGTTAATTTTATAGTTAGCAGAATACTCCCTTCTGATCTTAATTATCAAGCCAGGAAGAGGTTCCAAAATGATGTTAAGCATTATTATTGGGACGAACCTCTTCTTTTCAAACTATGTGCAGATCAGGTCATAAGGAGGTGTGTACCACAAGAAGAGCAAGAAGACATTCTCCATCACTACCATGCTTCACAATATGGAGGTCACTTAGGAGGCAATAAAACTGCTGCCAAGGTGCTGCAGTCAGGGTTCTACTGGCCGACACTGTATAAAGATGCACAGAACTTCTACAAGAACTGTGACAGGTGCCAGCAGACATGTAACATCTCGAGGAGAAACGAGATGCCACTGCAGAACATTCTGGAAGTCGAGATCTTCGACGTTTGGGGGATTGATTTCATGGGACCTTTTCCATCTTCATGTGGAAATCTATACATCCTCCTAGCAGTGGATTATGTCTCTAAGTGGGTCGAAGCCATCGCCACCCAAAAGAATGATGCCAAGACAGTCCAAAAGTTTTTGCACAAAAACATTTTTTCTAGATTTGGCATCCCTAAGGCGATTATCAGTGATGAAGGGAGACATTTTGACAATAGGGTTATTGCTGCCGCCTTGAAGAAATATGGTGTCAAGCACAGGATCGCGACAGCATACCACCCACAGACCAATGGACAAGCTGAGATATCCAATAGGGAAGTTAAGAACATTATTGAGAAGATGGTTAAACCAACTAGGAAAGATTGGTCTTTACTTCTAAATGATGCATTATGGGCATATAGGACAACTTATAAGACTCCGTTGGGCATGTCTCCATACCGTTTGATCCATGGGAAAACCTGTCACTTGCCTGTCGAGATAGAGCACAAAGCATATTGGGCAATCAAGGCCGTGAATATGGACTTAGACAAGGTAGGCCAAAAAAGGCTGTTAGATCTGAACGAGCTTGAAGAAATACGGACAATGGCCTACGACAATGCAAGAATCTACAAGGAGAAAACTAAGAAGTGGCATGACAAGAAGTTGCTGCCACAACAGTTCTGTCCAGGGCAGCTTGTGTTGTTGTTCAATTCTAGACTGAAACTCTTCCCAGGAAAGCTAAAGTCTAGATGGTCTGGCCCGTTCCAAGTGGTACAAGTTTTTCCCCATGGTGCCATCACAATCCAATCATTAAAAGACGGGCACCAATTTAAAGTCAATGGACAGCGCCTCAAGCATTATCAGGGGACTGAAGCCCCAGGAATACAGGAAGTGGTTACTTTAGGAGATGCCCCACAAGGCATCCCTAATTTAACCTAAATTTTATTTTCATTTATTTTATTACTTAGTATTATTAAGAAATTAGGTTTATTTTATTTAAATAATTTTTTTTATATATTTTCTGTTTTTAGCAAATAAAGGAGTCAAGAAGAAAAGAAGAAGTGACCCAAGCCCACCATCCATCCATCAGCCCAGCAGAGCCCATTTATTGAAGCCTGTCGTTCCAGCTGCCGTCGCAGACACGGATAAGACAGGCTGTCAACAGACTGGCACGGCAGACGCAGAAACGTGTGGCAGACGCGTAACAGACGCATAAATGCGTGTCAGACGCGTCAGACACGCCAAATCTCAACAGACGCTCCGTTATTCACGCCTGCCGTTACAGCATTAAAAGGGCAGCAACTCGACCGCTATAAAACCCCGTTCTCATTTCCATTTTCATCACTTCTGCTTATTCTTACTTGCTTTCTCCTCTCGTTTTTTATTTGTTTTCTTTACTTTCACAATCCTTGCTACTAAAATGTCTTCTAGACAGACCCGTCGAGGTGCTGCTTCAGCTTCTTCATCAGCAGCACCCACACCGTCAGCCTTCGCCACTAAGGAATTATGGGAAGAGAGAGGCTTTATCTACATCCGCAAGGCTCCGAACATGGGGCTTCGTCCGTTCATCGCAAGGGCCATACGAGCTCAACTATGGGAGCAGTTCGCCGAGCAGCCGGCAGAATTAAACGACACATTGGTAAGGGAGTTTTATGCTGCTATCAATAATAAGACGGCAACATCCGTCACTGTCCGAGGGGTCAAGGTACCATTCACAGCTGATAGCATCAACCACATGTATGGCCTAAATTTTGGCCCAAACGATGATGCCCATTAGTAATTTTTAGACACCCTTGATGCTGCCGCCTATGGAGCTGTCATGGCGGAGGTGACAGAGGAAGGAACAACATGGACCACGAGCAAAAAGAACCCCAGCTCTGTCAAAAGGGGGCAGCTCCTTCCAGAGGCAAAGCTATGGAACGCTTTTATTAAGAAGCGTATCCTGCCGTCCTCCCATCACACGACGGTGGACCAGCAGCGGCTCGCCCTCATCCATTCAATCATGCACGACCGACCTATCAACGTGGGCCGCTATATGAGGGATAGCATCATGGACTGCACATTCCGCTCCACTTCTCGCCTTTGCCTCCCGTTCACAATCACCTCTCTTTGCCGATGCGCTGCCGTCCCAGAGGCCACCACCGACAAATTGGTCCAAGGCAGAGGCTGGACAGACAACAACATTAACAGCCTCATGGAGCTGATAGTCGCTACCCCGTCTCCTCCTTCAACCCGGCTGCTTCCCCAGCCGAATCATCCGAGGAGCCTGCCCATGACCCCGCCACAGCAGCTACCCCGACAGACCAAGCTACCCAGATCTTTGCTACACTGCAACGGGTGGAAGACAGACAAATGAGATTGATGACATTCATCCGGGACTTCGCCAACGCAACGGTAAATTTCATTACCGACACTTTACATTATCCCGATGTCATTTTCCCCACCTTCCCTGCCCATTATTTCCATATCCCCTCCCCTGCCCACACACCTACACCACCTGTCTCTCCCCATACACACTCTGCCGCTTCCACCCCATCACCTACCCAGCCGGCAGCTGACAGCCCAACGGAAGAAACCTCTGCCCGAGGAACAAAGCGACCTGCCTCTCTTGACATCGACACAGACCCTCATATCAGGAGGAATTTGGAAAAGGACTTCACGCCTGTCAAGAGGCAGAAGCATGTGGCAGACAGAAAATTAATGGCCAAAGCCAGCACCACCACCAGCAGCACTTGGAATAGTGGCAGCAGCTCAGACATCCAGCTCGTGGAGCAACCTGCCCAGCCTCCTCCACAGCCCAGACGCCGCCGTCAGATCCGTGTCAGCAGCAGCAGCGAGGACAGCGATTAAAATTTAAGTCTTTTATTTTTCTTTTCTTGCTGCTTGCTTTATCCTTATTTTGTGATGTACATGTCTTCATCTTTATCTGTCATTTTGCATTGAGGGCAATGCAACCCTCGAGTTTGGGGGTGGCACCCTCCATAGTAATGGAGTCTTAGTACATCTTTTTATTAATTTGTTGTGTCTTTTATTTATTTAAGTTTTCAAAATAAAATCAGAAAAGATTAAACTGTTGGCTTAAAACTGTGAAGTTAACTTACCTGTCATGACAGCTCTGCCGTGGCAGCATCTTTAGGACAGTTTAAGGAGAAGTTTAGAGCCTTTCTATAGTTCTGAAAAACTTAAAACACCATTGTGACTGTTATATTGCTTAGATTTCTCTTAGCCAAACTAGAATAGGAAGCTTAGTACTTGGATAGCCCCTAGAGGTGCCTAACACTGGCTCTAGGAAAGAAGTTTAGCAAAAAGAAACTCAAAAACCTAGAGGTGCCCGAAACCGGCTCTAGGAAGCTAACTAGAGGTGCCCAAAACTGGCTCTAGAAAATTTAGCTTGAAAATAGAAGAAAAAAGAAGCATGAAAATGTGTCTTCAAGAAAATAAACTTTGGCATAAAAATTCGAGTTAAAGAGTTGAATATTCTAGTGAAACTAAGAGGGTCTTAGAATATAACTGTTCACAAGCATGCACACACTGCACGAGGACTATAGGGAGATTCCGGACAGATCCTGAATTATTCGACAGGTTTCTGCCGCCACAGAGAATGAGCGACGGGTAAGGGACAGTTCACTGTTTGAAGGCCAACACAAAAAAAAATTCTTTTATTCATTTTTCTTTTAGGTTTAATTGCTTGAGGGCAAGCAAAAACTTGAGTTTGGGGGTGTGTTGAGTGTGTAAAAGTTCTATTATTTACACCCTTTTTAACCCATATTTCTGCTGCATTCAAGCATCATTGCATTGCATTTAGGTTAGTTTACAGTAAAACATCACAAATGGATTAAAGGCACGGATTCTACTAAAAGATGGCTTATTTTGCAGGTTGCTGCCATCGTAGACGGTGAAGGCAGACGCAGGGCAGAGAAGCAGAAGAGCTGAACTGGACAAGCAGACGACGAGGACGAAGCTGCCATGGAGCTGTCGTGACAGCAAGGTGACAACAGCCCTATGAAGAGGAAAAGTAAAGTGGACCTCGATAGATAGAGAAAAATCTGCTCGTCTGTCGTGTGAAAACCAAACAATTTTCCAAGCCCCGGATCAAAAGATATGTCAAGCCAAAGCTCAAGGAGAGGAAATCCCATGAAACAAGGAGGCGGCTGAAAAGTAGGATACTTAGAGATTAAGTCTTTATTAGAATCTTACTTTTAATTAAAGTTGTAATCCTTGTTATCCTAGAATACTTGAGCCCAAAGCTTATATAAGGGCATAGATTTTAACCTAGGGATCATCATACAATCTTCCCCATAACCAAACCCCTCCGTCGTTTACCCGTCGTCGACATGTTCTAAAAACCCCCTAGGGCCACGGGTTGTTTTGTAAAGTAGTTGCAAGGGTTGCTTTGTTTTAGGATTTTCCAAGTTCAATAAAATAAACTTCAAGTTCTCTTATTTCGGTTTTAATATCTTGCAAGAGCATCGGGAGAGCATTGTGAGGTTATCTATTTACTTAGCATCGGGAGAGTTAAGTATACGAAAGAAATAAGAGCGAGTTCTCTAGTTTATAGTTGAACTATCTTGTGCCTAGGGATAGGGCAAGGTTAAGTGGCTAAGGAAGAATTCATACACATCGGTGTTCATCCTTCGATTCACGCCGGGAGGTATCATCAAAGACGTGATCATCGACAGACTTGGACCTAGGAATAGGCCAAGGCAGATCTGGGATTCTTGCCAAACTTGAACGTACTGAGTTGGTGTGTTTGCTGCCGCGACAACCAACGGACAGCTGCCGCGACAGGTGCTGCCAGCGACAGGCGCGACGACAGAACTGGAGTTCCTAAGCAATACAATACCTGCACTACTGAGCAATTCAATACCAGCCCATTCTCTCTATCTTGATTATTCTACTCTTTTATTTAAGTTTACTTTATTATTCTCGTGACACCTCTCAAATATTTCCTTTACTTCGTGCAGTGAAATTAGGTGAAGCTATTAGCCCAATCCCTGTGGAGACGATAATCCGATACTTCGTATCACTTTACTACTTGCATCGTGTACACTTGCACTACAATTGCGATAGACTCTTTTACACGCAACACTCATCTTTAGTACTTACGAATAGAACCCAAGTAAATCTAGAATAGTCATCAACAAGTACAAATGCATACGATTTACCACACAAACTCATTGTTCTAATAGGCCCAAATAAATCCATGTGAATAAGTTGTAAACACCTACTTGTAGAAACATCACTAATGGATTTAAAGGATGATTTATGTTGTTTACCCTTAGAGCATGCATCACAAATTTTGTCATTTGAGAACTTAATCTTGGGTAAACCTCTAACTAGATCTAGGGAAACTAATTTTTCTAAAGCACTAATGCTAGCATGTTCTAGTTTCCTATGCCATAGCCATGCATCATTTTCATTTTGTGCAACAAGGCATGCATGTGATGTATGAATGTCATCTAAATGCACCATGTATATATTGCATATGCGATGACCAATAAGCATTATATTATTTGATTTAATGTCAACAATTTTGTACCCATTTTTATCAAATAAGACATTAAACCCTTTGTTACATAATTGACTTATGCTCAATAAATTATGTTTTAGACCATCGACATATAAAACATTTTCAATGAGAATAGTGGAGTGATTACCTATGGATCCAATACCTTTAATGTGGCCTTTGGAGTTGTCACCAAATGTCACTACTCCTCCACTTTTTGGCTTTAAGTCCATGAATCGACTCTTGTATCCGGTCATTTGCCTCGAGCATCCACTATCGAGGTACCATGAATTTTGACTTTGTGTTTTGGCCTTGTAGCAATGCCCCCTACAAACAAAGATATTAAACTTTTGTTTTTGGTACCCAAATCATTTTGGGTCCACGAGTGTTAGCTCCTACAAGCTTGGTTTCTTTAGGAATCCAAGGTGACATAGCAACAACATTATTAGACTTGACGAGTTCCATAGGAATCCATACACTCCTAATCTTCTTAGTTCTATTATGTTCATGTAAACCACTTTGTTTGTAGTTATATGTCTTTCTCCTAGGTTGGTTTGTTTTAGATGATTCACCTTTTTTCATGTTTCACATTACCAACATTTTTGAAAGACTCCTTGAGCTTGTTAAGCTCATCTAACACCTTTTGGTGTTTACTATTGCATTGAGAAATAAGATTGTTTAGGTCAATATTTTCATCTTGAAAGAATTTAAGTTCATCTTTTAAACCTTAGATCTTTTTCTCAAATTTTAAATTAGCTTGAGAAAGTGAGTCATTTTTAGCATTTAATTTGGAAATAATCTTTTTATTTCTTATGACCGAGTCTTTATATTTCTCAACTAATTCATCATATACCTCTTGTAACTCATCATAAGCATCATGCAATTCATCAAATGTAAAATCAAAAGATGATGAGTTAGAGGTTACCATGGAGGAATCTTCTTCAAGTGCCATGAAGCAAAGGTTGGCCACTTCGTGTTCCTCATCCTCGGATGACTCCTCGTCACTACAAGTAGCAAGCTTGGCTTTGAGCTTCTTCTTCTCAAAGCCCTTCTTCTTGAGTTGAGGGCACTCCGAACGAATGTGTCCGGGTTTTTTGCACTCAAAGCAAATGATTTGATCCATCTCTTTTTTTTTTGGTTTTGAAGTCCATTTTTCTTTGAATCTTCCTTTCTCGGTTGGACCTCATAAACCGTGAGAACCTTTTGGCTATCATAGCCAATTCTTCTAGGCCATCCTCCTCACTAGAAGTGCTCTCCTCATACAGTGAAGCTTTGAGAGCAACTCCTATCTTCTTCTTCTTTTCTACCTCTAGCTTCTCTACTTTTCTCTCTTCCTTTTTCTTTTCATCTTCCTTTCCTTGCTTCATTATCTCATGAGTTAGGAGGGAACCCACTAGCTCATCAAGCTTGAGTGTCTTCAAATTTTTGGCCTTAATGATGGCGGTTCTCTTCTCATCCCAAGACTCGAAAAGTGAGTAAAGTAGCTTCCGGACAAGTTTGTCTTCCGAGATTATCTCTCCAAAACTCTTGAGCTCGTTGACGATTGTTGAGAAGCGATCGAACATCTTGGACACGGTTTCATCGGGCTCAATTTTGAAATTCTCATAGCTAAGATTGAGAATTCCAATCTTAGTTTCCTTCACATCACTTGTTCCTTCATAAGTGGTCTCTAGTGTATCCCACACTTCCTTGGCACTTTCAATTGAGGAAACTTTGGAGTAGATGTCGGGGCCAAAAGAGCAAAACAACATGTGAAGAGCTTTATCATTGATTTGAATCTTCTTTCTCTCTTCTTCACTCATCTCAATTTTCTTCTTTAGCACCAATCTTCCTTCTTCATCTATCTTCATTGGAACATAAGGACCATCTTCAATGGCATCCCAAACTAGATACTCGTTGGATTTGATGAAGAGGCGCATCCGGTTCTTCCAAAATGAGTAGTTATCACCATTGAAGAAAGACAGTTTTGTGGTTGATTGAGACTCGTACATGCTTGACCCGGAGGTTGATGCCATGGCATGATTTTTGGATGATCACACTCTTCCTAGGAACTCCTCTTGTGGTTGTTAATCCTTCAAAGAGGTAGGCTATGATACCAATTGTTGAGTGGATCAATGACACAATATAAGCCAAGAGGGGGTGAATTGGATTTTTAGAACTTTGGTGGTGGAATGGAAAAATAAAAATGATTAACAAGAGGATTTAGAGTGGTTCAAGTTCCAATTGAACTCTACATCCACTACCTTAGCTTCACTAAGGATTTTCCAACAATACCATTAATTGTTCTTCCCCTTTTCTAGGCTAAGGAGGTAACCGTTACAATATCGATCAAATTTTCTACCCAAAATTTGACCCAATCCTCACACAAGATTACAAAGAAGATGATGGCTAAAACAAGTATCTCTCAATACAAAATGTAGCCCTTTTACAAGCACTCAACCCAATTGAAAAGATAAGAATGAAAATTATAATTTCACAATTGGGGTTTACAAGAAATATTGGGATTTTTGCACAAATGGTTGGCTTTGATGTTTGGATAAGACTTTTGAGATCAATAATTGTTGTTGAAGCTTTTAGAGGCCCCTTTTATACATTCTCATTGAATTCTACCCGTTGGGGTTGTTGCATTCATCAATAGAGCCGTTGGGATGTTATCTTCCCTCCATAAATGCAGTCTGCAACCACCCGTTTCGAAATGCATGATCCTGTTTCGAAATAGACCAAAAAAGAAAGAGATGTTGGGGTGTATTAAATAGCCCGTACCAAAACGGGCACGATCGTTTCGATACGTTAAGAGCTCATTTCGAAACTTGTTTCGAAACACTTTGCCATTGTCAAAGCCTGTATCGAAACGGCTTGGAAGCGTTTCGATACACCTTAACGACAAGTTTAAAATTAGCTAAAAACTTCAACGGTCATATTTTTAAAACCAGGTTTGAATGCCGTTTCGAAACGTTTGAGGTCGTTTCGATACTACCGCATCGGAACGGGTCAAACCGTTCCGATGTTCTTCATCCGTTTCGTAACAGAGGTTAACAGTTTTAAAAGTGTTCCGGAACGCCCAATGGCCGTTCCGAAACGGTGACTCGAAAATCACTGTTTTGGCTTGAAAAACACTTAGAAAACTTTTGACAAGTTGAGTTTTTAACTTAACCATTTTTCTTTAGAGAGGTTTGAGAACTTAAAAATTTGTTTTCTCTTTTTCAATTTAGTCCTTAAATTCTTTAGTTATATCAAAGTCAATTTATCGATTTCACACATACCCCTACACGAAATTTAATATTCACTAATAGGTATCAAATAAAAAAATTACACTACCCATATATAATTTATAACTAATATAACAATTAAAAAATTAACCTTACCACCCTACACCTGCACCTACACTACTACTTCATCACATCACTGTAGCCCTATATGAATTAAAAAAAAATTATTCTCCCCCGGCATGCATGCAGCTGCATGCATGCCACCTCATCACGTCAAGCGTGAACAAAGCTGCAACGCTGAAACACTCTCTGCCCATTATTGTTTGAACTCGGAGGGTTGTCTATCCGACTTTGAACAGGGCACGGTGCCCTGGGTGAGTGACACGTGGCAAAAAGGGGGAAAGTCATGCACTATTTGAAGACGAATGGTGCACAATCCGACTTTGAACAATGCTTAGAATTTTTTAATATTTTCTGGTAAAACACTGTTCAAAGACGAGGGAAATCCTTTGGTGTTCTAACTCGAACAGTAAACAACCATAGATCTGAAAACAATTTGGTGGGAACCATATTTGGGGGGGGGGATTTTCAACCACAATATTGTAGTAATTTTGCCTTTGATTTGAATGAGTAAATAACGAGGACTAAATATATTATTATATAAATTCGTTTAAATGTCATATCATCAATTTTGTTAATAATTAACGGATAGTGACTTGATTGAAACTAAATTAACAAAAGATTTTGTTAAGTGATCAAGATAGAATCGACCCTATAGTTTAGTGACTAATAGGTTAGTTTACCCTTTTTATTGGCATAAAGCTAAAAAATATACCCTCTAACGTTTGAGTGGGTATATTATTTGTTTTGAACCAACTTAACCCTCAACATTTCATTTGGTCAAAATAGCTCCTCCAGCTTCTGGAATTCTTCATAAGGTATAGATAAAAACATAAATACATAGAAGGTCAATAAAGTTGGAAGGTTAACTTGGACGAGCTCGGATGCATCGTCTTTAACAACAATGGAATACTACTTGATAATGTTGCAGGTTGTGGAGTAAGCGGAATTAAAGCTGATTCATGTCGTCTGGGAAATTGCGAGATGGTGTAAGTAACATCAACGGATCTGGTTTTGACCCTGACATAGATGTTGAGAAAGGTTTTGCCAAATTTGTTGAGTTTTATGGTTTTCCTCTGACTTGATTTTGTGTCGTACTTTATAATAACATATCTGCTCACAATTAAGGATTTAAATCAACAGCTTTATGAACACAATAACAAATTATTCTGCGATCTGCACCAAGGGCAATCGCAATATGTTCACATTTTTCGATACCCCACTTGTTTATCCCAGACGCTGTAATTTGGATTAGTATCCACTATCCAGCCACAAAAAAAAAAAGGTTTCTTGAGAGTTTTAGATAAGCTTTGTTTGTGAGCCACAAAAAAACAAAAGGAAAGGGGAAAAATCGTTCACATATAAGAACCAAAATAGTAATTAATAATTCTGGAAAAGCTAAACGAGAATGGCCTCCTCAGCTTGGTCACTGCATTACCACTACATTTCACCATGTTTGAACAAGAGAGGTTTACCAGACGACCACTGTTTTTCTGTATATTTTTACTTTTGAATTTGATTACTCCGTTGCGTTCATGATATAATATCTTTGTCAGCAGCAGGAGGAGGATTATTACATTTCCCTCTAAATACAGCAAATCCCAAGAGACAGCAGCAACCCCTACGCCGCCTGCAAATGCAACTGCAGAACCAAGAAGAAATCAAGGAAGACCATGGCCATGACCATGCGGCTTCAACTAGAAGAAGACAATTTATGCTTCAAGCACCTCTTATTTCCATTTCTTTTTCACAATTGATTACTTCTAATGCTCTTGCAGTTGCAGAGATTGGTAGGTAACTATGTTCATACATAACTATATTCTATATATATTATGATGTTAATTCTTTCTTTTTCTATTTTGATTAACTTATTCTCTCTGTTTCAGATGTGCCGCAAGATTTCCGGGATTATACTGATGAAGTGAATAAGTACAAGATTTTAATCCCCCAAGGTCAGTGTCTATTTCCTAACTTTTCCCAATTTACATACATGATACATGTTGATTTGCTGGAAAGCCATCCAATTAGAATTAGAATATTCAAGTTCCTGTAAATTTGGATTAATTTGTTGTTGCAGGTTGGCAAGTGGGAGCGGGTGAACCCAATAGTTTCAAGTCCATTACTGCTTTCTATCCAGAAGAAGCAGCCAACTCAAATGGTGATGCTAATCTGTCATGCACTTTCTTATATCCATTCAGTGGTTTGCATATGCAATCAAACTAAAATTGGTTGCTTCAGTTAGCGTAGCCATCTCCGGACTCGGTCCCGACTTTACTCGAATGGAATCCTTTGGAAAAGTTGAAGCTTTTGCAGACACTCTGGTTAGTGGACTGGACAGGAGCTGGCAAAGGCCCCCTGGTGTGGCTGCAAAACTCATAGATTGCAAAGCTGCTAATGGTATATATTATCATTACAATTTACAACACCATCCTCTTTTGTTTCTGTACCTGATTAAATTAATTTTTGTTTACATTGATCATCATTCATCAGGCATGTATTATATTGAGTACACACTGCAAAATCCAGGAGAAAGTCAAAGACATTTGTTTACAGCTATTGGAATGGCAACCAATGGTTGGTATAACAGACTATATACCGTCACCGGACAGGTGCGCTTGCATATCGAATATACATTCAGTTAACCTCCGTAGTCCGTACCCTTCTCTAATCTTTTATTTCTATATACATGTGTCATTTTCCGCATGCAGTATGTCGAAGAAGAAGCAGAGAAATATGGTTCCAGAATTGAGAAGGTTGGTAGCTTTAATTAACATGCAAGTTTCTGCATCTTCAAGATCTTGTTGATTCTGGTGCATGGCTCCAGACTCCAGTTCTAGAACAAGAAAAAAAGAAAGTTTAGACCTGTATAAGGGTGGAGTTTACCGGTTCGACTCGATTTGTATCGAACTGGAATTTTAATCTCGTGTGACATCTAATCTTGCAGGCAGTATCATCCTTCAGATTTATTTGACGCTGCTGTTGCTGGAAAACCAGGAGACCCTTCATTTAGCTCACCAGAGAGAGCTGCAGATCCTCTCAAGTGTCAATATTGAGTATACACTGCATGAACAGGCATTGCTCCTGTTCGAAATTTAATCAATGTCTTAAGGCTTTCAATATCCTTTGCGACTGATGATGAATCTTTCAATATTTTTGGCTGAGAAAATCTCCTTCATTTGAGTAACATGTAAGATATCATATAATTATTTTTACTCTTCATAATCTCTACATTTACAGTGAATTATGTGTTTCTGTCATCCGTGAGGTAGAAAAGGTTGAACCAGTTCAATCTCGTTCGAGTTTTGGATAGCTCAAGTGAGATATTAGGCTTATTAATGTATTGGTCTTGGCCCAATTGTGGTTGATGATGGGTCCTTTTTTTTATAGCATGGAAAATTGAAGGACTAATGGCCAATTTGACCATTTCCCCACTAAACCAGATTTTCTTCTTATTTCAACTGGGACTAATAGCTTATGAAATTGATTATAGTATTGAAGAGATGCAATTAAGTCATGTAATATCTTATGAAATCGTAAATCATCTCTATTGTTAGGCTCAAATAATTAAATAAACAACATAAGGGTGGATTGGTGCATAATTTTTTTTACAAAGATAAGAGGATAAAAAAATGGACAAGAGGTTTTTAATTATCAACCATTAAAAATTAATAATGATGATAATATAGATTTTATAATTTTTGATTTTTCATATCTCTCCGCATCAACAATGTGTTATTTTTAATAATTAAATTCCCTTGTGTCCTGGTGGCAAAGGTAGATGTTTATCATCCTTTGGGACCCGGATTCGAGCACCAGTAATGCATGTTGTGTGTGCCGTCTTTGAAAAGACTTAGAAAGTTGAACAGATGCTACCTTGCATCACACCAGCATATTCAAAAAAAATAATTAAAATAATAATAATATAATTTATTCAAATTAGGGTCAAAAAAATTCGAGCACCAGTAATGCATGCTGAGTGTTACTGTTTTAGCACCCCACTTTTTTTTGGCAAAATAGTACTTAACGTTACATTTTATTTCAATTATAGTACCCCGCTGTTAAAAATTAACGACAAGCTGACTAAGAGAGAGAAAATCACATGTGGTAGACTGTCATGTCATTTTCTCTTTCCTTGTTAGCATGACACATGTGTTTTTCTCTCTCCTAGTCAGCATGTTGTTAATTTTTTAACGGTGGGGCACCAAAATAGAAACAAAACATAACGTTATGTACTATTTTGCCAAAAAAAAAACAAGTGTGTACTAAAACAATAACGCATGAATAGGTGGGGTACTAAATATGTAGTTATCCCTATAAAAAAATATGAAGAAATGTATGACATATATGAATATATATGATTATTTGTTACACTGACGGTGGAAACTAAAAGTTTCCACAAGCGACTTGATTTTAGGGTTTAAGGATTCAATTTAAGGTGTAGGGTTTATGGGTTTAGATTTAGTAGGTTAGAATTTAAGGAGTGTGAATAGAATTTAGGGTTTATAAGCTAAAACCTAAATCTTCAACATACTACACTAAAACCTAAACGCTAACCTCTAAACCCTAAATTATAACCATAACCCTTAAATTCTAACAATTGGCCATAAATTCTAAACCCATACACCTAAAATCTACAACCTAAATCCTAAAACTAAGGCGCTTGTGGAAACTAAAAGTTTTTCACCGCAATATTCTACTGTTAATCTCAGCCATCCGTTTCACACATCTAACGATCCAAAAAACGTGTAAAACTTAAAGAGTTTTACACCGTGTAACTGGATCATATATATATATATATATATATATATATATATCTTATATGATTAGAGAAATTTGTTTAAATTGAAATCAAACCGTACTATAACATGATAAATAATTACAATTAAATTTGAACAGGAACTCGAAAACACGACTCAAACTGAAAAAAATTTCAAATAAAATTTGAGTTATAAAATATGACACACCAACTCCAATAACTCAAATTATTTTGACTCAATCGAACGCCAACCCCTAAAAGAAACAACAATTTTAAGATTATGGTAAATAACATCATTGATCGCTAATTTATCTGTGTTTTTTTATTTTAATCATTAAATTATTATTTTTAATAAAATCGTCACTAACGTTACGTTTTTTTCTATTTAAGTCACCAATTTAATACTCCTTTCATGTTTTGGTACAAAAGAAATAGTTCTCATCTAACTTCCTCAACCTGCATTTACTTTTTTTATTTATTCCTAACAATAAAAAATTTTCAACTACCTTTCTCTATGAGAAACAGAAATTACCGAGATTTTAGTACTAAATGTATTTTAATAAGATTGGAAATTACAACATTCGTATAGAAAATAATTTTACATTAATATTTTAACATAATTAAAAAGGATAGGGACAATTTGGTCTAACGGTAAGAAAGTATTAGTAATAATAATGTTTGAAAACTCTAAGATCGAGAATCTGACTTGTTTCTTTCCACTTCACTCCGCATTTGTCCCTTTCTTCTCACCTCCGCTCCTTTTCATTCCCCTGTCTCTTTCTTCTTTTTTCTCTCTCTCTCTTCATCTTCCTTGCTGTACACCATTTTGCACAAAAGAAAGAAACCCTAAACCCTGAAATCCTGAAAATCACCCATATTTCTTGTGTCAAAGTGTCTACATTGTATGCCAACTCTTTCCTTTTCACAAGTTTGAAGAGTGCTGTTTTTGTTGAGAGTGGAGGGTAAAACCCAGCTGAGCAGACCCTAGAAACCTTCAAAAAGAAGCAAAAACTCCATCTTTTATTGGTTTCAAATCTTGGGTCTTTTTGTTTTAGTTTCTCTAAAACCCCAAAACCCTTGCTAAAGGCAAGAACCCCATCTTTTGAGTAGCAAAGCAAAGCTCGGTTCTTTACAGTCTGTTTTCCCCTGCTCTTAGCTCAAGAGGAACATGGCAATGCCGGACCGAAAACCCACTATTTTCTCCTATGTTGCCATTTGCTTCATAATTTTCTCCAATGTAGCTTTAGTAACTTCAAAATCAACAATCGAGCCTTGTTCAAACTCTGATTCCTGCAACGCCTTGTTGGGGTACACTCTCTACACAGATTTGAAAGTGGCCGAGGTTGCTTCCCTCTTCCAGGTCGACCCCATTGCGGTCCTCACGGCCAACGCCATCGATATCTCTTACCCCGACGTCGAAAACCACATCCTTCCATCGCGGCTCTTCCTCAAAATCCCAATCCAGTGTTCCTGTGTTGATGGGATTCGGAAATCCGTTTCCACCAAGTACAAAACTCGCCCGCAGGACACGCTTTCGTCGATTGCTGATTCTATTTATGCCGGTTTGGTGTCAGCTGATCAGATTAGGGAGGCCAACTCCATTGCTGATCCTTCTGTTCTTGATGTGGGGGAGAACCTTGTGGTTCCTTTGCCCTGTACTTGTTTTAATGGGACTGATAATGGACTGCCCGCCATTTATCTATCATATGTGGTGAATCCAGTGGATACTTTAGCTGGAATTGTGGCGAGTTATTCCACGACGATCACGGATTTAATGAATGTTAATGCTATGGGGAGTACTTCTATTAAGGCTGGTGATATTCTAGCTGTTCCTTTATCAGGTAGTTTTCCATTTCCTTGTTTTTGGTAGATTGTATAGTTGACATTAAAACTGAAATTTGCAATTTTTCTTGAATTTTCAGCTGTAGAGTTGAGTTTTATGCTTCCTTATGCAGTTAGGATACTAGGATTAGATTTTTATATAATTACTGCAAACCGTATTGCTATAACCTTCTGTAGTTTTAGCTGAAACTTTATCCCTTTGATATTTTGGCGTTGATGAGTTCAAGTTGATGGAATAATTGTGAATTTCTATACTCAGCCTTGAAATTGAGTTTTTTTTTAAGCTTTAGCATTGTTTATGTTGGTTTCCTAATGACAACGAAAGTTATGTGTTGGTTCTTTCGATTGTTGCAGCTTGTGCTTCAAATTTTCCTAAATATGCCGCCGATTATGGATTGATTGTTCCTAATGGGAGCTATGCTATTACTGCTAGCCACTGTGTCCAGTGCAGCTGTGGTGCCGGGAGCCGCAAGTAACTAAGCCATTTCCTAGCTTATTGGTTTATGAGTTGTATGATAGTCTTTACTGCTTGTGATTCTTTTCCTTAAATATAACAGTGTGGAGTTAATCATCTTTACTGATTGTGTCAAGCAGTTTGTACTGCATGCCTTCTCCGTTGGCTGTTTCCTGTTCAAGCATGCAATGCAAAAGCAGCAATCTTAAGCTAGGGAATGTTACAGTGCAGCAAAGTAGTGCCGGATGCAACGTTACGTCTTGTGCCTATGGTGGTTATGCAAACGGCACCATCATCACTTCGTATGCTGCACTTTTACTTTCTTTTTATTGATATTTATGTAAAAAGTGATCTCTGTGTTCAACTTTTTCTGATGACTGAACCCTTCCGATCCTTGCCTTTGCTCTGCAGGTTGTCGTCCTCTCTTCAACCTCGATGTCCAGGTACAAGTTTATAAATACTTTTCTCGATGCTTGTGATTCCAAAATGCATGAAGACAAGAAATCATTTAATTTCAGCATGATTTGGAGTTCTCTAATCCAATGATGTGAATTTATTTATTTCCTTTTTGCATTAACAAAGTAGAATGAGATAGTTCTTCTCTGGTCTCGTTTATCTGATCTTTTTTGTTGTAGCATCTACAAATACAAATAACAATCATTTATTCATCAACATACTGAATTCTTTTGTTACCTTCACTGATGCATAATCGTTGATGATTCTAGTGCTTTGTTTTGTTAAAATAACTGAAAGTTTAAGATTCTGTGATAAGACTCATGACTTCAAATCTCGAGGAGTCGAGCATGAGCGGTTTACCTTTCCAAATTCAAATATATTTCCAGATGGTCATAAAAAGCTTCTTGACTGATGTAAATTTCCATTATTTTTAAAAAAATGATAATAATGCAGGACCACAGCAATTTCCTCCCCTTGTAGCCCCACCTACTTATGTACGGGATTCGGTATTTGCCCCAGCACCTGCACCGCAGTCGGATGGTACCACTACAAATGTGCCCAAGACTTCTACAGTGCCATCTACTGGGTCACTTCCTGGACTTGCCCCTGCAGGTGCCCCATTGGGAAGTATGTCTGATGCCTCCACATTGGTGAATTCAGCCGCCACTCTTCCTGCTGCACTTATGATAGGTTTGCTTATCAAATTAATCTAACCCTTGTCATTGTAATTTTGGTCATCTTCGTTTCGAAGGTTTCTTGCTGTTTTATCTATCCTGGTTGTCTGTTGTATGTAACTTTATCCATGACTGCATGCATTATTGCTGCTGTTAGCTTTCTAATTGCACTATTAATTTAATTTTAACTTGGTTGTGTGAAAATGCCCATTCCAGCAAGTTTCGATACGGTACGGCTCTTATATAACCTGTGTGAGAAAGGGGCCATGGTGGCCGGAGATGTTAACGGTGAGAATAACAGTGACGACACCTAGACTTAGAAAAACTGGAAAATTATAGAGAAGAGAGAAGAATCTGACTTTTACTAGAAACTGATTTCAAGGTTTATTTCCAGCAGGTTACATCTATTGGGTTTATATAGCCCAAATAATATGATGGTTTTAACTAATCCAACAATATTACTAAATTGGCAGCTGGCCCAATGCTAACAAATTCTTAACTAACTAATTACATATAATTTTTTTTATTAACTACATTCTAACATTCACCTTGCTTTCTTTCCTTTGTTAAACTTCTTCAATCTTCTTTATTGAGTTGAGTTGTGTCCATGAGCTAATTCAGTGAGTTGGTTCAGGGAGTTGGGGAGTTGCTCTTTCTTCAACATTTTTCATCCTTTCTTGTTTTCTTTCCGAAGAGGAAAAACAACTGTCTCCAAATCTATCTTTACTTGAACATGCTTAACAATGTACATCTGTTTTTTTTTTCAGTGTACTGGTAGAAAGAAGCTTTCTTTAGCTTTTTTCTTTTCCTTCCTTCTTCGATAGTCCATGATACAATTTTCTATTCTTCATCTTCTTTATCCACACAACATTCTTTGAATTGTTGCAAGACTTAACCTGAGAACTCTATAACCAACTTTAACCAGTCTCCATCACCACTCAATGTATCACAAAATATAAACTGTTTTCAGGGGTAATCAAGACAACAACTTCAACAATAACCAACAACTCAACACGTAAAAAAAAACCTTGATGCAGGCTGCTTCCCATTCCTCGTATTCAAATTGAATCTCACCTATTATTAGTATATACTATTCCAACAAAGATAACATCAACGTCACCAACTAATTGTTTTCCAACCCATGTCCACATTTGATAACAAAAACTCAGAAGACAAATATCACCATAGTTGAGCATTAATCACCAATAAGCAATAGATTTCAACAGTAACACACGACATCACCATTTCTTCAAATCATACATCAACATGTGTGCGCACATTTCATCGATGACAAAAGCTTAACATGAAACCGACAAATATCAAACCATGAAAAACCAATTTCTACAATAATCTCAGAAGACTCCCACATTAGCATCAGTAGTGGCAGTCAACAAATTCCAAAACATTGAGCGAGGCAGAAAATATACCGAGAGAAACTCAGTAAATCAATTATAATCTCACAAAATCAAAGTATAACAGAGATGAACCAAATCGAAGCAGAGCAACGCAGATTATGGCAGAATATGTCGGAGGCGAACCAAAGATACAAGTAAATCATGATCTGAAAATATGCAAAGAATCAAGATTGCAAAGATCTCACCCGATCGAAGAAGATTTACAGATCGCACATGCAGTAGCAACATGTGAATCAATCAACGGCGCAGATGAATCTCGCGACTGGTGAAACCAGTCGCCGATTGAGGAAGCAATGTCACGATCATAGGTAAGGAGTCGGAATGGCTTCGAAACGAAACAAAAAAACGAGTGCAACGAGAAGCAACAATAGATTCGAACGGCAGCAGCGGAGCAGAACAAATGGGGTCAGAACCGTTGTTGGCTAAAGAAAACAGGACGCCGATGAACAATATCCGAACGTCGTGGATCTAACGCCGTAGCTCTGAAATAGAGCAAGAACCGTTCACTCCTAAGCTCTTCGCAATCGGAACTGCTGGAACAAGATCGGAACACCACCGAGGCTCTGAAGCAAACAAGGCCGTAAACACGAACGGAAAACGAACGACAATATGGAAATCATTTCAGATCGGATGATAATAACAACAACGGAAGACAAGACGACACCAGGATCTTCAATGGCGAATGATACCATGTGAGAAAGAGGCCATGGTGGCCGGAGATGTTAACGGTGAGAATAACAGTGACGACACCAAGACTTAGAAAAACTGGAAAATTATAGAGAAGAGAGAAGAATCTGACTTTTACTAGAAACTGATTTCAAGGTTTATTTCCAGCAGGTTACATCTATTGGGTTTATATAGCCCAAATAATATGATGGTTTTAACTAATCCAACAATATTACTAAATTGGCAGCTGGCCCAATGCTAACAAATTCTTAACTAACTAATTACATATAATTTTTTTTATTAACTACATTCTAACATTCACCCTACTTTCTTTCTTTTGTTAAACTTCTTCAATCTTCTTTATTGAGTTGAGTTGAGTCCATGAGCTAATTCAGTGAGCTGGTTCAGGGAGTTGGGGAGTTGCTCTTTCTTCAACATTCTTCATCCTTTCTTGTTTTCTTTCCGAAGAGGAAAAACAACTGTCTCCAAATCTATCTTTACTTGAACATGCTTAACAATGTACATCTGTTTTTTTTTCAGTGTACTGGTAGAAAGAAGCTTTCTTTAGCTTTTTTCTTTTCCTTCCTTCTTCGATAGTCCATGATACAATTTTCTATTCTTCATCTTCTTTATCCACACAACATTCTTTGAATTGTTGCAGGACTTAACCTGAGAACTCTATAAACAACTTTAACCAGTCTCCATCACCACTCAATGTATCACAAAATATAAACTGTTTTCAGGGGTAATCAAGACAACAACTTCAACAATAACCAACAACTCAACACGTAAAAAAAAACCTTGATGCAGGCTGCTTCCCATTCCTCGTATTCAAATTGAATCTCACCTATTATTAGTATATACTATTCCAACAAAGATAACATCAACGTCACCAACTAATTGTTTTCCAACCCATGTCCACATTTGATAACAAAAACTCAGAAGACAAATATCACCATAGTTGAGCATTAATCACCAATAATCAATAGATTTCAACAGTAACACACGACATCACCATTTCTTCAAATCATACATCAACATGTGTGTGCACATTTCATCGATGACAAAAGCTTAACATGAAACCGACAAATATCAAACCATGAAAAACCAATTTTTACAATAATCTCAGAAGACTCCCACATTAGCATCAGTAGTGGCAGTCAATAAATTCCAAAACATTGAGCGAGGCAGAAAATATACCGAGAGAAACTCAGTAAATCAATTATAATCTCACAAAATCAAAGTATAACAGAGATGAACCAAATCGAAGCAGAGCAACGCAGATTATGGCAGAATATGTCGGAGGCGAACCAGAGATACAAGTAAATCATGATCTGAAAAATATGTAAAGAATCAAAATTGCAAAGATCTCACCCGATCGAAGAAGATTTACAGATCGCACATGCAGTAGCAACATGTGAATCAATCAACGGCGCAGATGAATCTCGCGATTGGTGAAACCAGTCGTCGATTGAGGAAGCAATGTCACGATCATATGTAAGGAGTCGGAATGGCTTCGAAATGAAACAAAAAAACGAGTGCAACGAGAAGCAACAATAGATTCGAACGGCAGCAGTGGAGCAGAACAAATGGGGTCAGAACCGTTGTTGGCAAAGAAAACAGGACGCCGATGAACAATATCCGAACGTCGTGGATCTAACGTCGTAGCTCTGAAATAGAGCAAGAACCGTTCACTCCTAAGCTCTTCGCAATCGAAACTGCTGGAACAAGATCGGAACACCACCGAGGCTCTGAAGCAAACAAGGCCGTAAACACGAACGGAAAACGAACGACAATATGGAAATCATTTCAGATCGGATGATAATAACAACAACGGAAGACAAGACGACACCAGGATCTTCAATGGCGAATGATACCATGTGAGAAAGGGGCCATGGTGGCCGGAGATGTTAACGGTGAGAATAACAGTGACGACAGCAAGACTTAGAAAAACTGGAAAATTATAAAGAAGAGAGAAGAATCTGACTTTTACTAGAAACTGATTTCAAGGTTTATTTCCAGCAGGTTACATCTATTAGGTTTATATAGCCCAAATAATATGATGGTTTTAACTAATCCAACAATATTACTAAATTGGCAGCTGGCCCAATGCTAACAAATTCTTAACTAACTAATTACATATAATTTTTTTTTATTAACTACATTCTAACATTCACCCTGCTTTCTTTCTTTTGTTAAACTTCTTCAATCTTCTTTATTGAGTTGAGTTGAGTCCATGAGCTAATTCAGTAAGCTGGTTCAGGGAGTTGGGGAGTTGCTCTTTCTTCAACATTCTTCATCCTTTCTTGTTTTCTTTCCGAAGAGGAAAAACAACTGTCTCCAAATCTATCTTTACTTGAACATGCTTAACAATGTACATCTGTTTTTTTTTTCAGTGTACTGGTAGAAAGAAGCTTTCTTTAGCTTTCTTCTTTTCCTTCCTTCTTCGATAGTCCATGATACAGTTTTCTATTCTTCATCTTCTTTATCCACACAACATTCTTTGAATTGTTGCAGGACTTAACCTGAGAACTCTATAACCAACTTTAACCAGTCTCCATCACCACTCAATGTATCACAAAATATAAACTGTTTTCAGGGGTAATCAAGACAACAACTTCAACAATAACCAACAACTCAACACGTAAAAAAAAACCTTGATGCAGGCTGCTTCCCATTCCTCGTATTCAAATTGAATCTCACCTATTATTAGTATATACTATTCTAACAAAGATAACATCAACGTCACCAACTAATTGTTTTCCAACCCATGTCCACATTTGATAACAAAAACTCAGAAGACAAATATCACCATAGTTGAGCATTAATCACCAATAAGCAATAGATTTCAACAGTAACACACAACATCACCATTTCTTCAAATCATACATTAATATGTGTGCGCACATTTCATCGATGACAAAAGGTTAACATGAAACCAAAAAATATCAAACCATGAAAAACCAATTTCTACAATAATCTCAGAAGACTCCCACATTAGCATCAGTAGTGGCAGTCAACAAATTCCAAAACATTGAGCGAGGCAGAAAATATGCCGAGAGAAACTCAGTAAATCAATTATAATCTCACAAAATCAAAGTATAACAGAGATGAACCAAATCGAAGCAGAGCAACGCAGATTATGGCAGAATATGTCGGAGGCGAACCAGAGATACAAGTAAATCATGATCTGAAAAATATGCAAAGAATCAAGATTGCAAAGATCTCACCCGATCGAAGAAGATTTACAGATCGCACATGCAGTAGCAACATGTGAATCAATCAACGGCGCAGATGAATCTCGCGACTGGTGAAACCAGTCGCCGATTGAGGAAGCAATGTCACGATCATAGGTAAGGAGTCGGAATGGCTTCGAAACGAAACAAAAAAAACGAGTGCAACGAGAAGCAACAATAGATTCAAACGACAGCAGCGGAGCAGAACAAATGGGGTCAGAACCGTTGTTGGCGAAAGAAAACAGGACGCCGATGAACAATATCCGAACGTCGTGGATCTAACGCCGTAGCTCTGAAATAGAGCAAGAACCGTTCACTCCTAAGCTCTTCGCAATCGGAACTGCTGGAACAAGATCGGAACACCACCGAGGCTCTGAAGCAAACAAGGCCGTAAACACGAACGAAAAATGAACGACAATATGGAAATCATTTCAGATCGGATGATAATAACAACAACGGAAGACAAGACGACACCAGGATCTTCAATGGCAAATGATACCATGTGAGAAAGGGGCCATGGTGGCCGGAGATGTTAACGGTGAGAATAACTGTGACGACACCAAGACTTAGAAAAACTGGAAAATTATAGAGAAGAGAGAAGAATCTGACTTTTACTAGAAACTGATTTCAAGGTTTATTTCCAGCAGGTTACATCTATTGGGTTTATATAGCCCAAATAATATGATGGTTTTAACTAATCCAACAATATTACTAAATTGGCAGCTGGCCCAATGCTAACAAATTCTTAACTTACTAATTACATATAATTTTTTTTATTAACTACATTCTAACAACCTGTCCAAGTCAGAGAAGTAATAGTATTAACAGAAATTAGACAAGATCATGGCCAGAACCAAGCACACCATGTTTAAATTCTGGACTATGCATCTAAAGCCACCTGAGGGCTGAGACTTATCTTTCAATACCAATCTTCATAAAAACTGGATATGTACAAGTTTGCAGTAAAAAGACAAATGTCAATCTATTGATGGTTTGGCACTGAAAGATTTGTCCCTTATAACCGGTGATAAGTTTGTTCAAACAGTGCTTCAATTAATTGCTTGAATTTAGCTTACAAGTCTTTATATGAAAGGCATAATCATCCTTATTAAGGTATAAAATATTATAAGATGTTGCCGAGGTGTGAGGTGCCACAACTGCTAAATATCAAGGCAGTCTCCATAAACTTTTAGTACTGATTTAACCATCCATACAAAACTTATATTGAGCTTAAATTATAAGGTAATATTTGTTCATATATATTTTTAATTCTATGATAATGTGTATACACATTGCAGACAAAGTGATATGAACCTAGGTCTCTTAGGATGAACATTACCATATTTTTCACTGGCGTTGTGAAGGAAGAAAACTAAGTTGGGAAGATCATCCTATAATGGAGTTATGCAAAACCTGATATGGATTAGTCGGTGATATTGGTGTTTGAACAAAATACAATTCAATAATGGGTAATCTACACTGGAGGTCCATTTTGTTTAGGGTTTGTTCTGTTTTGGTCACTCGATTTGAAAAAAAGATTAAAATGATCACTTACGTTTTCGATCGTTATTATTTTGGTCACTCGACCGTTAACCTCCGTTAACCCTCGTTAATACGATGATGTGGCATGTTATTAAAAAAAGTTGATTTTAAATTTGACCCTCAACTTTTAATAATTTATTTTCTTCTCCCTTAATTTCCCTCAAAACTTCCATGGATTCTCCCTTTTCTTCTTTCAATTCTTGGCTTTATTTTCTTTTCTCCTAATTTTCAGGAATATTTACTCTAATATTACTTCTGATTTTTTTATTTTCAATTTCATTAGCTTTATATAAACTTTCTCCAGATCTCTTCTCTTTATCACTTTCCATTTCAATTTGTTGTTTTTGTTCCCTCTGTGAGTTGCTTTAGACAATAAAAAATGACAAACATACAGGAATTTTCAACTGAAAATTTGTCAGTATTATTGCAGATTTTAGATCAAAGTTTTAGGATCTTTGTCTGTTCAAGAAAATGACAAACGTTGGTCAAGAAGACGACCGAATGAAATTGCCTTGTAAGAGTGTTTTTTCATTTTTCATTCAATCTTTGTTTTGTTAAACTCTATGAATTTTGCTGAAAAACTTTTATTATGGTTTGTTTGGTTGAAGGGGAAGTGAAAATAGGTGATAACAAATGGTACTTTTCTGTGTGAGGGATAGAAATACTCAATTAGTTTGGAGACAAACTGGACCACTGATTCTGGGTATTGGAAGGAAACAAGCAAAGACAAAAGGATTTACCAAGGGAAACGATTGGTTAGGTTGAAGAAAGCAGTGGGGTTTTTTTTACAAAGGGAGAGCCCCGAATAGTGGGAAAGCAAAGGTGATACATGAATATAGACTGCGAAGCAAATATTCAGTCCACAATCTGCCTAAAACTGCCAAGGTAACAACATGAATCTGCTTGCTTATTTTTCTGTTTTTAAAGATAAATCTATGGAATTTGTTTATGGGTCTTTTCGTTTGGTTTTTTGGCAGAATAAATGGGTTATTTGCAACGTGTTTCAGAAGACTTTTGGTGCGAAGAAAATTCATATTTCAGGTCTGCTCAACGTTGGTTCATTTGAAAATGAATTTTTTTGTCCTGGTATGCCGCCATTAATGAATTCTTCATCAGCTTTCAATACAAAAAAAAATTTGTTTCCGAATTCGTTTATGTGCCCTGCTTCTTCAATACGATTGATGCTTATCGCATCTAATAGGACACCATCAACAATTTCCATGATAATCCTCTCTTCCTTCTTGTTTCATTGAACTAAGTATGGAGAGAAGGAAAGGGAGAAGCCACGGAAATTTGAAGGAAGTTAGGGGAAAAGAAAATAAATTATTAAAACTTGAGGGTCAAATTTAAAATCAACTTTTTTAATAACATGCCACGTCATCGTATTAACGAGGGTTAACGGAGGTTAACGATCGAGTGACCAAAATAGTAACGGTCGAAAACGTAAGTGATCATTTTAATATTTTTTCAAATCGAGTAACCAAAACAGAACAAACCCTAAACAAAAGGGACCTCCAATGTAGATTACCCTTCAACAATTTGTGTTGAAACAAACGGATTTCACATTAAACAACCAAAACCAATGAAATCAATATTGAATTCATGCAGAACTAATACTTTTAATATTGCAGCATTTAAGGTTTATGGCTAGTGTTTAGGGTTTATTATTTAGGGTTTACGATTTAGTGCTAGAGTTTATGTTAATATTTGGGGTTCAAGGTTTAGGATTTAGATTAATGTTTGGCGTTTAGGGTTTAGAGTTGAAGAGAATGTAGTTTATTTTACGGAAAAAAATATGGTAAAACAATCTGTAAAAAAAATATAAAAAAAGCCAAGTGTAATTCAAACTCCTTTGACCATGTGAAACTACATGAACCAAACACCGTAAATTACGGAAATTGAATTCTAGAATTCAAACTGTATGAAACAAACACTGCATAGAAGAGATCAATGAAAACGATAACGTTTCAAGAGAGGTTATTAATTTAGATGCTCGTGATAACTTTGAAGCGCACGTGCCGATGGAATTGGATTCAAGCCCAAACATAACACATCCCAATTGACTGAGGGCAATAAGCTACGGTGGACGCTGATGGAGTGGATTCCCCACAACCACAAACGGTTGAGCCAACTGGAATAACCAATTTTATTAGAATGTACTAGGTGATATATATAAGTGATAATCTGTAGTTGCACCCTTATCTTACGGATGAAAACCTTGAAAAATTTCCCTTCTGAAATCTAATTTTTTTTTCAATTCTTCTAAAATTTAAACCTTGAAAACCTTGAGAGTTCGATCGCTACAAAAAGAAAACATTATAAACGTGTGGGCCGAAGTCTTGGAGCCGGGCGCTGCTCTCAGCGTCGCCATCGACGACGGGGTTCAATTGAGGATATGCTCGGTACCCTATTTTCCTTCCTTTTTTCCTTCATTTTTTCTTTCTTTTCTTTGTTTTTTTTTTAATTTTTCCTAGTTTACCTTGAGACCCGCCGGGGAGGACCATAGATGAAATTCGATCGGACGTATTCAATTTCCAAGTACACGTCTGTTCGCTGACACCAAACAATCTTAATTTCTACCTGAGTATCGACCTTGATACGCCCACGCAAATCTTTCTTTCATTGAAGGGAGAAATTTAGGCTTGGCTCGGGCTCAAGAATCGTCGAGCTCAAAATTTTAGGCTCAAGCTCGACTCGAAACAATACTATTGGGCTTGACTTGAGCTCGAAGCTCATTAGGCTCGGTTCAAGCTCAACTCGAAATAAACCATTCTAAACTCATTGATCATTAAAGTAATCCAAACTTCGAAAACTCAAATTTAAAGCCATCTCAACTAAAAACCCATGAGCACAAAAGCTCATGTTTATTTGATCTCAGCCGAAAGGCCAAGAGTAAATTAGTTCATTATTTTAAATTTAAGCACCTATTTATAGGCTGCTTGCTCTCATTGCTTTATGTATGTTAAAGATGTGAGATATTTGTGTATATTGTAGAGCTGTTTATCCCCTCAAGTTTTATAGGGATAGATAAATAACCATTTCAGGCATGTTACTTTTTAGTTTTATTATTTTAGCCCTTGACCTTTTCTTAATTTATAGTGTAAAGTGTTAGAAAACAATTTAGTTTTATTAATTCAATTTAGTCATTTAATTTTAGTAATCTACTAATATAAGTGTTAGAAAACAATCTAAAAATTATTAGAAGTGAATTTAAATAATTACAACTATAATTTAGAAGTGGCTTTTTCTTAATTGTTGTATCTTTTGCTAAAAATATTATTTTTAGTACATACATATATACATATATAATTATTTCGAGCCTGCTCACGAGCTTTCCGAGTCGAGCTTGTGTTGGCTCGGCTTGTTAAGGTCTCGAGTCGAGCTCACTTGAGCCGAATTTTGACCGAGCTTTGATCGAGTCGAGCCCGAGTAGCTCACGAGCCGGTCAGGCTCATTATCACCCTAGGGAGAAGAACGGATGGTACATTGCTTAGGATATATTAAGAATGTTGATTATGGGGGAAAAGTTGGACACCGGGGAGAAATCGGATCCAGTGGAGAAATTCAGGACCCGAACTCTTCAAAGTCTATGTATATTTCTTTTTCTTTTTGTTTCTTTTTTCCTTCTGATTACTAACTTTTTATTATTTTGTTTGCAACTAATAAGTACAGAAAGTTGAGCCGAATCTAGAATGATTGAAGATTAAAGATCTCATTGTTGTAGATTTAGGGTTTAAAACCAAGGAAAAAAACTGGAATGATTGAAGATTATAGATTTTATTGTTGTAGATTTAGGGTTTAAAACCAAACTTTGTTTTTATGATTCTTAATTGCGGGTTTAAGAAATTGTTGAAATATTGGAATTATGGGTTTAAGAAATTGTTTTTTGAAATGAATACAAATCTTTTAGTTGCGAATCTTACTGTTAGAGTGGTTGCATTAGGCCTTCAAAAATATTACCCTACAAAGCTTTATTATCTTACTTTTGCCCATCTTCTGCATTGTGTTAATTAGCTTTGCGATAAACATAAACCATGGAAAATTCAATTCAACATTGTGGTGGCAATTAAATACCTATATTAGCTTGTTACTGTTGTTAGTTCAGTGGGATCACAATGCAAAATTTTAGATATGAAGGGCGAGAATGAAGAACTTACTGTACTTTGTTGTTAAAGGTCACATCCCTGGCTTGTGGTTAAATATTCGTTTCATATGAGTTTGAACTTTGAGATGCTTCGCTGAGAACTATTGATTGTAGTTTGTGGGTGCTTGATTTTAAGCGCTTTAGCTAAAAATGTGCTTCAGAAATAACACATTCTCAATACTTTTTGACCTTCGATAGGAATATGTGTGCCATTAACTATGGAATCAATTATTCTGCAACCGCTTTGCAATGTGTGATACTTTCTTTCTAAGCCCCATTATTTTTTTCTTTTCGAAATCAACATTGCTCTAGGATAATGGGTAGAGAAGGGTAGGGGGAGCTCCGAACTTGCTTTTGGAAATGCTTCCAATTTACCCATCGAAATGTTATTTTACTAGTTGAAAGGTATTTGAAGTAGTTGGAGTTAGTCAGGAAAAGGCATATAACATTTATGCAAAAATAATCTTTTCCATTTTTAGGAAAGCATCAAAATGAAATGAATGGCAGCCTCTTTTTATTTCTTAGATGGTAGATAAATATGGGTACACTAATGGCTTCTAAACTTTTGCAGACAACATCTGAAACAAATTGGAAGGCTTATGGGTGAAGGTTGATCAAATTATTGTCCTCCCAAATTGCACAACGATGAGTTTGCAGTTCTGGTATGACTTTTGTTCTGCCTATCACTGTTGATGCTTTTCCCTTGGTCCAAGTCATCTAGTTCAAGTAAGCAGTGCTGACTTGGGCATAACAGAGACCCACAACCTTAACTTCTGTTGTCCTTTTTATGCATATTTTAAATGTTTTGTGCAACAATTACTTTTTTGACGATTGTGCTACTTGGGGTCTTGGCTCATTTGTATGTATATCAAAAGCTAAACCCCCTTTAACTGTTGGTATGCTTATCTAAACTAGGTTTGTGGCCTTGTAGGTTAGCAATTAGCATTAGAGACCTCAACCTAGATTTACTTGATGATTTCTTATAAGAGTAGTTATTAATATTATCAGGTAGCTTCTCAATTTTTATACTCTAGATATCGATATCCTTCTATGACATTTTCTTTTCTACATTGTTTGTTTTCATGGAAAGTTGGGACTTTAGGTGTTTGATATAGGAGCAATGTTAACATCTCATATGGTGTAGGCAACGTTTTAAAGCATTGCTTGTTATAGTTTTTTTAACGCTGCCTTTAAATTGTTAATAATAATTTGACTCGGTACTTGAGAACGTTTGAGTTAGATGATATTATGCTTTTGGATGTTTGAATTCATTCAATATTTGATTTTGGATTTATCGTTCTTTCTTCTAACAATAATATTCTCTTTAAAATTTAAATATGAATTTATTTAGTGTAACATAATTTAACATACACCTAACATTTGGTTTAGAGTTGGTTGTATGTGAAATCCAACCCACAAAATGACGTACTCATAGCTATTATATTAATACACAAAGTAATTATTCTTTGTCAGTATTTCCTTCTGACAATAATGCTTTTAAGATCTTTAGCCGGACAATAGAGATGTCTGAACTTGATGAAGCCCAAAATTCTAGAGGAATAATTCAAGGTGTGAACAAACATGCCGTGGTGTGGATGCTAACATCCTTGATAGTGTCAAGCATGGAAAGACAAAAGATCACCAATTTGGCCCATCTTCATATAAGAAAACATCTACCTGCACACCAGAGTATAAACATGATAAATGGTCTGAGAGCACTCTCTATCAACAATATGCTAATCAGCAAAACAGTAACTATGGGAATAGTATGAACAAAGTTTCTTTCTTTACTATGGAGGAGCCCAAACACAAAGGAGGAAGCTCCTTTGCTGGAAATGCTTATGCTAGGCCAGGCCCATTTGCTTTGACAAGCACTGTGCATGGGAGTTGTTCCCCTCATTTTTCTGGAAATAGGAAAAAATTGTTGGTAAAAACAGTATACTTGGTATTAGCAGTGGCGTTGTTCATGAACCAAAGCAAAATAAAGGTGCTTTTGAGAATTTCTTCGGTCTATCCAGTAGTGACCAAAAACATGTTGCAAATAATTTGAACATGGTTCATGCATGCACAACTCATAATGGATCTAGGTTACAATGTTTTGAAAATGCAAAGAATAATGAAATAATGACTGGTTATTCCAATCATTCCCGACCTACTAAGGATTCCATGACTGGCCTCACATGGAAAAGTAATGAAGGAAATGTTCAGCTGAGTGGTTTGACTGATACTTCTTCTCAGTTGTTTCCATCATATGGTTATTAACCTACATTTGACTGGATGTCACATAAGGTACAAATATGATCTCTCATTTTCTACTATAAGTTATGATATAATGCAAAAATTTCTCAAAAAAGCATTATGATATATGTGTCAAGTTTTGTATGTTATGTTTATTGCTAGTTCGTTTCAAGATGTGGATCTTGAATTTTAAGTTTTTAACTTAATGGTAGTATGGTCGCGGCTGATTGCAAATGTTCTCAGTAGAAAGCAATTAAATAAATTAATTTTGCCCACTAATCCCAACTTTTAAATAAATTAGTGTTAGTTTGCTTAAAGAAAATTGATAGTGGAATTTTCTTGTAATGGATAGGGTGAAAGTGAAATGTTCGACTTTGGTGGAAAATACAACAGTGTATCAGGTTTTGAAGGCCTGCAATCAGATAGCATATAACATATGGAATATAATTTTCTGACTGCTCAACCAAGTTCTTGTTTCAGAAATTCCAAGGTATCATTATATGATTGAGAGGCTATACTTAAAGTAAACAAATGCTTAAAATGAATTAGTGATAGTTTGCTGTGAACAAGTTTGTGCATCATTTTCTCTATGAAATACGAGTATAGTGTCACGCCCCACCAGTGTGCACCAAGGCCAACCGGGACTAAATGAAGTGTCTTGGGCGTTCTAAGGCTAAACATGAATTAAGGAAGGTTCTAGAACGACTTAGAGAGGCCTACAATCCTCTCAAAACGTTTCTACATGAATCTAGGAGGTTCCAGGAGGTTCTCCAAAGGTCTAGACACGTCCGAAAAGCCTTAGAAGATTCTAGAAGACTCTAAAGGTTCTCAAAGGTTCTAGAATATTTTAGAAGAACCTAGAACATCCTGGAAGCATCTACAACATTCTAGAAGGTTCTAGAATGTTGAAGAAGACCCTGGAAAGTTCGTGACTACTCCGAAAGTCTTTGGAACTTTCTAGAAGCTTTTGGATAGTTAGGGACATAACTAGATAGTTGTAGAATACTCTAAGCATGTAACATATCTGCAACACTCTAGAATAATCCTTAGGGAGGGGGAGGCCTATAAATAGGACAACCCACCCTCATTTGTAACCATCCCTCAAAATCCACAAGTTTAGCATCCTTGTAAAGCTCTCTTTCTTTTGTATGTTATCTTGCCTTCTCTACTTTGTGCTTCTTTGCCATAGCGTTTGCGTGAGGAGAAATTTAGGCTCGGCTCGGGCTCAAGACTCGTGGAGCTCAAAATTTTAGGCTCAAGCTCGACTCGAAACAATACTATTGGGCTCAGCTTGAGCTCGAAGCTCGTTAGGCTCGGTTCAAGCTCGACTAGAAATAAACCATTCTAAACTCAATGATAATTAAAGTAATCCAAACTTCAAAAATTCAAATTTAAAGCCATCTCAACTAAAAACATGGGCACAAAAGGCACATGTTTATTTGATCTCAGCCGAAAGGCCAAGAGTAAATTAGTTCAAAAACTCAATGAACCCTTATCTTATGAATGAAAACCTTAAAAAATTTCCCTTCTAAAATCTAAACTTTTTTCAATTCTTCTAAAATATAAACTCAATGACCCCAAGTAGTTATTAATATTATATGTAGCTTCTTAGTTTTTATACTCTAGATATCGACATCCTTCGATGACATTTTCTTTTCCACATTATTTGTTTTCATAAAAAGTTGGGACTTTAGGTGTTTGATATAGGAGCAATGTTAACATCTCATATTGTGTAGGCAACATTTTAAAGCATTGCTTGCTATAGTTTTTTTAATGTTGCCTTTAGATTGTTAATAATAATTGACTCGGTACTTGAGAATGTTTGAGTTATATGGTATTATGCTTTCGGATGTTTAAATTCATTCAATATTTGATTTTGGATTTATCGTTCTTTCTTCTAACAATAATATTCTCTTTAAAATTTAAATATGAATTTATTTAGTGTAACATAATTTAACATACACCTAACATTTGGTTTAGAGTTGGTTGTATGTGAAATCCAACCCACAAAATGACGTACTCATAGCTATTATATTAATACACAAAGTAATTATTCTTTGTCAATATTTCCTTATGACAATAATGCTTTTAAGATCTTTAGCCGGACAATAGAGATTCCTGAACTTGATGAAGCCCAAAATTTTAGAGGAATAATTTAAGGTGTGAACAAACATGCCAGTGGTGTGGATGCTAACATCCTGGATAGTGTTAAGCATGGAAAGACTAAAGATCACCAATTTGGCCCATCTTCATATAAGAAAACATTTACATGCACATCAGAGTATAAACATGATAAAAGGTCTGAGAGCATTCTCTATCAACAATATGCTAATCAGCAAAACAGTAACTATGACAATAGTATGAACAAAGTTTCTTTCTTTACTATGGAGGAGCCCAAACACAAAGGGGTAAGCTCCTTTGCAGGAAATGCTTATGCTAGGCCAAGCCCATTTGCTTTGACAGGCACTGTGCAGGGAAGTTGTTCCCCTCATTTTTTTGAAAATAGGGAAAAATTGTTGGTAAAAATAGTATACCTGGTATTAGTAGTGGCGCTGTCCATGAACCAAAACAAAATAAAAGTGCTTTTGAGAATTTCTTCGGTCTATCCAGTAGTGACCAAAAACATGTTGCAAATAATTTGAACATGGTTCATGCATGCACAACTCATAATGGATCTAGGTTACATGGTTTTGAAAATGCAAGGAATAATGAAATAATGACTGGTTATTCCAATCATGCCCGACCTACTGAGGATTCCCTGACTGGCCTCACATGGAAAAGTAATGAAGAAAATGTTCTCCTGAGTGGTTTGACTGATACTTCATCTCAGTTGTTTCCATCATCTGGTTATTACCCTACATTTGACTGGATGTCACATAAGGTACAAATATGATCTCTCATTCTCAGCTATAAGTTATGATATAATGCAAAAAATTTCTTAGAAAAGTATTATGATATATGTGACAAGTTTTGTATGTTATGTTTATTGCTAGTTCGTTTCAAGGTGTGGATCTTGAATTTTAAGTTTTTAACTTAATGGTAGTATGGCCGCGATTGATTGCAGATGTTCTCAGTAGAAAGCAATTAAATAAATTATTTTTGCCCACTAATCCCAGCTTTTAAATAAATTAGTGTTAGTATGCTTAAAGAAAATTGATAGTGGAATTTTCTTGTAATGAATAGGGTGAAAGTGAAATGTTCGACTTTGGTGGAAAATACAACAGTGTATCGGATTTTGAGGCCTGCAATCAGATAGCATAGAACATATGGAATATAATTTTCTGACTGCTCAACCAAGTTCTTATTTAGGAAGTTCCAAGGTATCATTATATGATTGAGAGGCTATACTGAAAGTAAACAAATGCTTAAAATGAATTAGTGATAGTTTGCTGTGAACAAGTTTGTGCATCATTTTCTCTATGAAATACGAGTATAATGTCATGCCCCACCAGTGTGCACCAAGGCCAACAAGGACCAAATGAAGTGTCTTGGGCGTTCTAAGGTTAAGCATGAACCAAAGAAGGTTCGAGAACGACCTACAGAGGCCTATAATTCTCTCAAAACATTTCCACATGAGTCTAGGAGGTTCCTTTGCCCTGTACTTGTTTTAGTGGGACTGATAATGGACTGCCCGCCATTTATCTGTCATATGTAGTGAATCCAGTGGATACTTTAGCTGGAATTGCGGCGAGTTATTCCACGACGATCACGGATTTAATGAATGTTAATGCTATGGGGAGTACTTCTATTAAGGCTGGTGATATTCTAGCTGTTCCTTTATCAGGTAGTTTTCCATTTCCTTGTTTTTGGTAGATTGTATAGTTGACATTAAAACTGAAATTTGCAATTTTTCTTAAAATTTCAGCTGTAGAGTTGAGTTTTATACTTCCTTATGCAGTTAGGATACTAGGATTAGATTTTTGTATAATTACTGCAAACCGTATTGCTATAACTTTCTGTAGTTTTAGCTGAAACTTTATCCCTTTGATATTCTGGCGTTGATGAGTTCAAGTTGATGGAATAATTGTGAATTTCTATACTCAGCCTTGAAATTGAGTTTTTTTAAGCTTTAGCATTGTTTATGTTGGTTTCCTAATGACAATGAAAGTTATGTGTTGGTTCTTTCGATTGTTGCAGCTTGTGCTTCAAATTTTCCTAAATATGCCGCCGATTATGGATTGATTGTTCCTAATGGGAGCTATGCTATTACTGCTAGCCACTGTGTCCAGTGCAGCTGTGGTGCCGGGAGTCGCAAGTAACTAAGCCATTTCCTAGCTTATTGGTTTATGAGTTGGATAGTCTTTACTGCTTGTGATTCTTTTCCTTAAATATAACAGTGTGGATTTAATCATCTTTACTGATTGTGTCAAGCAGTTTGTACTGCATGCCTTCTCCGTTGGCTGTTTCCTGTTCAAGCATGCAATGCAAAAGCAGCAATCTTAAGCTAGGGAATGTTACGGTGCAGCAAAGTAGTGCCGGATTCAACGTTACATCTTGTGCCTACGGTGGTTATGCAAACGGCACCATCATCACTTCGTAGGCTGCACCTTTACTTACTTTTTATTGATATTTATGTAAAAAGTGATCTCCATGTTCAACTTTTTCTGATGACTGAACCCTTCCGATCCTTGCCTTTGTTCTGCAGGTTGTCGTCCTCTCTTCAACCTCGATGTCCAGGTACAAGTTTATAAATACTGTTCTCAATGCCTGTGATTCCAAAATGCATGAATCCAATGGTGTGGATATATTTATTTCCTTTTTGCATTAACAAAGTAGAATGAGATAGTTCTTCTCCGGTCTCGTTTATCTGATCTTTTTTGTTGTAGCATCTACAAATACAAATAACAATCATTTATTCATCAACATACTGAATTCTTTTGTTACCTTCACTGATGCATAATCGTTGACGATTCTAGTGCTTTGTTTTGTTAAAATAACTGAAAGTTTAAGATTCTGTGATAAGACTCATGACTTCAAATCTCGAGGAGTCGAGCATGAGCGGTTCACCTTTCCAAATTCAAATATATTTCCAGATGGTCATAAAAAGCTTCTTGACTGATGTAAATTTCCATTATTTTTAAAAAAATGATAATAATGCAGGACCACAGCAATTTCCTCCCCTTGTAGCCCCACCTACTTATGTACGGGATTCGGTATTTGCCCCAGCACCTGCACCGCAGTCGGATGGTACCACTACAAATGTGCCCAAGACTTCTACAGTGCCATCTACTGGGTCACTTCCTGGACTTGCCCCTGCAGGTGCCCCATTGGGAAGTATGTCTGATGCCTCCACATTGGTGAATTCAGCCGCCACTCTTCCTGCTGCACTTATGATAGGTTTGCTTATCAAATTAATCTAACCCTTGTCATTGTAATTTTGGTCATCTTCGTTTCGAAGGTTTCTTGCTGTTTTATCTATCCTGGTTGTCTGTTGTATGTAACTTTATCCATGACTGCATGCATTATTGCTGCTGTTAGCTTTCTAATTGCACTATTAATTTAATTTTAACTTGGTTGTGTGAATGCCCATTACAGCAAGTTTCGATACGGTACAGCTCTTATATTATTCTGTCCGAGTCAGAGAAGTAATAGTATTAACAGAAATTAGACAAGATCATGGCCAGAACCAAGCACACCATGTTTAAATTCTGGACTATGCATCTAAAGCCAACTGAGGGCTGAGACTTATCTTTCAATACCAATCTTCATAAAAACTGGATATGTACAAGTTTGCAGTAAAACGACAAATGTCAATCTATTGATGGTTTGGCACTGAAAGATTTGTCCCTAGTTCAATGCCATTTTATAACCGGTGATAAGTTTGGCAATTTTGGGTGAAAAACCCCTTTTAAATTATTATTGGGAAAAATGGCTCCCAAAAACTATTATTTGGAAAAATGACCCCCAAATTTGTCAGGTCGGCAGACCTCGCGTTGTGTAGGACGCGAGGTACGATATTGCGTTGTGCACAACGCGATTTTAGTCGACGTGGCATTGCTGTCCGTGTTAACGGTTTGACAGTACCTCGCGTTCTGCAGAACGCGAGGTCCCCGAGAAATTGAAACGGCGGCTGGAATATATCGCACAGACCTCGCGTTCTGTAGGACGCGAGGTCTGTGCAAATCTGCCATGAACCACAAGGGAAAACAAGTGTGGGTAGGCCTGTTCGAGCCCAATTTCGAGCGTGTAAATTGTATATTATTAGCGATCATCGAGTTTGGGGTCGTAGTACTGAAAATTGTCTATCGTATGATACCAACATGGTTAATTTCCGTCTATTATACAATGATTTAAAATGGCTTCGAAAACCCTATGCCATCATGTTTTTTATTTATTTGAAGTTGCATTTCAACTAATGTCGATTTTCGATTTAGTAATCCCATTAAATTTATTAAAAACAAAAATTAAATAAACATTATAAAGTTTAATTATAATATGTAAACAAAATATAATACGTAAACAAAATTATAATACGACATTATAAAATTTAAAAGTGTTTTACATAAATATTAAAAACATAAGTAGAAAACAGTAAAAAAAAGACTAAAAATGCCTATGTCCACCCGTTCCGCAGTCGGGTGGATGACGCTCACGCTCCGGATACCTCCTGTCTCCATCGTGTGGTGGTCCCTGGTCCCTATCATCCTGACCATCGTGCGCGATATGCGGATCTGTGCTGGGCCCAGGCGGGGAGTAAAACAAGCTACCCATCGGCGTACTCTCCACAATCGGAAACCCATACTGAGGGTGCAGCTGTGGATAATCGATAAGCATAAGGCCAGTCGTGGGCGTATGGGGACGATAGGCATCAGTGGAGCCGTACTGGGGTGGAGGCATCGTCTGCTGGAAACTCGATGGACCGCTATGCAATGGTGCGGCAGAAGATGATGCCCCTGGAGTGTCATATCGTGGTCTCGGACCACGCTGCGTCGACTGCCTCTGGCTCTGGGTCTGGCTCGCTCGCCGGCTCCCGCGTGGGCGGTTTTGGGGTTGCTGGGGAAGCCCTGCTTCGCGCTCGGCCTGAGTAAGGATATGTGGCATCCCATTGTTCCTATACCACTGGTCATAATTGAAAGCGACCGAATGACCCCCTATCATAATTTGTTGGAGAAACTCTAGGCGTCTGTGAAATCGTTGAGCCCAAAGCGCTATCCAGCTAGCGTGGTGCTCGGCCCAGTCAACCTCCGTCTTCCCCTGGCGCGTAAAATTGTGGAAGGAGTCCATATTTTGCGGAGGGGGTGGAACATTTTGGACGTACCCGAACTGTCGTAGTACCCTATCCGTAGAATGCCACACGCAAATTTCGTAGTTCAGCAGCGGCACGACGGAAATCCAGAGGTCTCGCTCTCGCACAAAATCTGGTGGAGTAATCTGGCGAATCTCCTCTGAATCGTAGGGCGTCCACACGAACTATAAAGAATGAAAAATTTTGTAACGGTTATATGAAATATTATTGGAAAAATAGTATGGAAAAAATCAAAATAATCGTTGAATTACCTCGTCCTCCGTCAAGGTATCGAATCTAAATCTGTATTCTTTCTGGGACTCGGGCAGGCCGGTGTGGGATAGTGCAGTGGTCCACCTTTAAATAATGAAAAACATCGTTAAATAAAATAATTTAATAATAAAAAATATAGTAGATTATGTAGTACCTCCGTAGAAGCGGAAATAACATAGCGGTGGGCTGCCTAAGCTGTGGTCTCAAAGTAGGCATCCGAAACCAAACCCAAGCCTGTAGGAATAAACAACATCCTCCCATCGATGCTCTGGAGGCGTCAACGTTTCTGCAGAGGTCTCTGATAAGAAACGCCAAGACAGCTGACCCCCAAGATTTTCGTCCAGACTCTTCTAAATCTGTCAGATGAAGAAGCCACATAACGTGCACTTTTGTGCGGGATTTGTCGGGCATTAATATCCCGCCAATAATGCGCAAGATGTGGGCTCGCGCACACCGCTGTGAAAATATAGATTTAATAAAGACATCCTAATTAAAAAAATTGTAAGTTCATCCTAATTAAAAAATTGTAAGTTCATCCTAAATATAGATTAAATATAGATTTAATAAATGCATCCAAAGAAATTAGTAACTTAATCCTAATTTGCAAATAAATATTTGTAATTTCATCCTAAATATTTAATGTAGGCAACCTAAATATTTAATAAAGTCATCATAAATATTTAATAAAAGCATCCTAATTTTGAAGTACTGATTTGTAATTGCATCCTAAATTTATTAAAAGGATCCTAAATATTTACTGAATTCATCCTAAAAATTTCATAAACCATCCTAATGTGCAAATAAATAATTTTAATTTAATCATAAATATAATAAAAGCATACTAAATATATAATAATGACATCCTAATTTTTAAATAGAAAAAATACCTGAAGTGCAACTACATCCGCATCGGGGGAGGAGTTCCAAAGTGGTCCTCCAAGTACGATAGAGCGATTTTCCCTCCGTCCCACACTCTGTCAGGGGGCATCACGCCCATTTGTTCAGCAAATAGGGTTGGCCAATGTGCCATCGCTACACCAGTAATAACGCTGCCGTTTGTAGGCAACCCCAGAATGTAGCCAACATCCTCCAACGTGATTGTTGCCTCGCCAAATGGAAGATGAAACGTGTGCGTCTCGGGTCTCCACCGTTCTATCAGCGCGCTGATCAACGACGGTCTAACCTTCACCCCCTATATACCGAGCTATGTGCCCAAAACCAGCGCGCTCAATCCAATGCATAACAGCATCAACGGGTGCGACGGTGATACGGTTAAGGTAACATTGTAAGTTACGTTCGTATCCCTGCAAAAAAATAAAATAAAATAGTTAGTAAAAATAAAAGATTATAATTTAATTAAAAAATTTAGAAAATAAAAGGGAAAAAAATAATACCTCTGGATTGTTTCGCCAAAATTGACTGCAGTGACTGGCTTGGTTGCGTAGCAAGGGCTCCATGTTATCGAACGATATATAAAACTTCCTGACAAATTTTTGTAAAATTGCTATAGAACTCGCGTTCTGTGGAGGTTTTTTATAAAAACCTCCAATTTATAGAAGACCTCGCGTCGTTTGGGATGCGAGGTTCATTGAAAAGGCGCATCGATGAACAGACGCGTGAACTGAACGGTCAGAAGTGACCTCGCGTCCTATAGAACGTGAGGTTCTAAAGAAATCGCGTTCTACAGGACGCGAGGTCGTGGGGTTTTTTAAATGAAGAGTTTCGAGGCGGGAAACTCATTTAATATTATAATAATAACAATAAAAATAAAAATAATAATGGAAATAATAAAAATAATAATTATAATTAAAATAATAATAATAATAATAATAATAACAATAATAATAATAACTATAATAATAATAAAAATAAAAATAATAATAGAAATAATAATTATAATTATAATAATTATAATTATAATAATAATAACAATAATAATAATAACAATAATAATAATAACAATAATAATCATACTAATAATTATAATAATAAAAATACGAGTTATGTTTTCATTAGTAACTAAATAATACTAATAATTATAATAAGAATAATAATAATCATACTAATAATAATAATAATAACAATAATGAATCATACTAAATACGCGTTATGTTTTCATTAGTAACTAAAAATAACGACATAGCGCAATATTTTGGAAGTTAGTTTGAACAAAACTTCCAAAATACGCGCTATGTTGTCATTAGTAGCTGCAAGCGAAAACTGCTTACGTGAATACAGAAAAAAATTTCTGTGGGTGCTCCTTGCCTCTCCAAGAGTTTGCTATTTATAGAGGGAGGTGAATATGTTGACGTGGCAACCTCGCGTTCTGTAGGACGCGAGGTCATTCAAACCTCGCGTTGTACAGAACACGAGGTCTATGAGATGTTGGTATATATATATGCACGGAGATGAATTTTTGTAACCAGTTAAGTTTAGTTTAGGTCAGTTGAATATGAGTTTGTGTAATGCTGCGTTTGTTTCCATTGCAATTTTTATGTCCGAAATTTTGTTTCTTTATGATAGTTGGAGTTCACTTAACGATTTATGTTACGCGGGGTACATACCCCCGCATGATACGTTCATTGAATAATATTTACCGACATATCGCAATATTTTGGAGGTTGTGTGCTGCAGTAGTGGTTTCAATGGCAGCTCCTGTAGCCGCCGTCGAGAGGATCCCCGGCTACAGTTTTGAAACGAAACGACTTTTAGGAAGCGAGGGCGGATTCAGATCGACATTCTGCCGTGGCAGCCAACATTTTCAGATGCGGCCGGTGCCGATTACATTTGTTAATGTGGATCAAAGCTGCTACCATTTCAGAAGAAATCTGATTATCGCGCTCTGCTTCTTTCAGTCGAGACCTCTGAACAAATTTGCCCACCGGAGCGGCTGAATATATTGTTTCGAATTTTGTAGATAATTTATGTAGTTGTCTCAATTTACTTATTAAAGAATACATGTTGAAAGTTTTGTTAAATGAAATGTGACTTAAATTTACTTATGTTGTGTTTTTCCTTTCCTATAAATACCCACGAATTCCACCATCATTTACTCATTCCAAATTCTCTCTAAACACCCAATCTTTGCTCACCTTATGGCAAAATTTCAGGCAAAATTTTATTTTCTCGATACTTATTTTGAGTCAACAATCACAGGCAAAATGTCACTGAAAGATTTAATACAGTTGACAACAATCGAGGTTAGTAAACACACCGACAAACAAATTTCTTCCATGGAATGTCGAATCCCAACACCGTCAGCTAATGAAACGCACTACGTTATGAAGCTTACGGACGAAACAGACGTTCGTAACATGTATGACCGGCTCAATTCCGTCGGAGCTAGAGACGTCGATTTCAATGTTAAGTTTGTCAACTCCGGTGAAGGTAGTACGTCTGCACCCGTAGAACCTGCTCCGAACACTGAACACGCACCGTCTTCACCGTATGTTGATGCGGCTGTGGAGGAGCTGCAACTTTTTATGTACAAGCGTAGACAAAGAAAACAACAGCTGATCGAAGAACTAAACCTAAGTTCAGACGTGTCCACTGACTACGATGATTCGGATTAACCATTAACTTATGAAATTATCTTCCAATTATGTTATATGACGTCTTATTTCATCCTTTATTAATGTTCAATGGACTTCAAGTTATGTAAAACTACTACTACTCAATTACATTGATAAACTACAATTGTCTACGTTATTCAAACATAAATTTTTTTGACGTAATCTCTGTCTCAAATAATATAAAGGGACCTCACGTTACGCACCAGTAGTAGTATTCAATTACATTACCAGACTACAATTGTCTCAAATTCTCGAACATGTTCTCAATTACACAAACAAACAAATAGTAAACAGTACGATTATTATAACTTCTGACGGAATGTCTGAAACAAAGCAATTAAAGTGACCTCGCGTTCTATACAACGCGATAATAATGGACCTCGCGTTGTATAGAACGCGAGGTACTAATATCGCGTTCTACAGAACGCGAGGTACTGGTTAACCCTGCCTCCCATCAACTCTATCCCTTACTTGTCGAAAGTTAGGGGACTGCCTCCCAGGCACACGCCATTCCTGCATTGTTCATCATTTACCTGCTTATCGGTTTTAGGTAATGGACAAGCAAAGTTACCTCTCGGAACCATTATTTGCCTTACACAACCAGATTCTCCGGGATTTCAAGGGCCAATAATTTTGCCTATATATGAAGAAGAACCATAAAACGAAAATATAAGTTTCAATTGGCAAACAATTCCTAGAATTTTCTAAGTATCAAAAATTCAAAAGTCTTTCATAAAATATTCAAATGGCCAGACGAGGCGTTACTACGCTAGTTTACTACGATGGGCAGATATTCGAGGGTACCGAACTCGGTGTCCTTTTTCACTGCGAAGATCCGGTAACGATAAAGCTTCCGAGGAGATTATCGTTGAAGAAGTTGGTAAAGGAACTGGAGGCAAAAGTCCCTCATTTCGATAATCATCGTTTGTCCGGCGTGAAGTATCGGGTGCCAATATCTATTGACCCTTTACAGTACTCTGTATGCCAAATTGCGGAAAATTCTGATGTGGAAATGATGATGGAAACCCACTTCGAGTATTCAATTGGAACGCCCCTTGAGCTGTATGCATCGTTCTCCGAGTCTAATCCAATTGTCGAAATACCAAGCTGGGGCCGGGCGAATTTCGACTTCGATCCGAATGCCAATGTTGATAGCCCGACCGCAGGTCTACGACGTGATTTTAGCCTACTCTTCCGAGACAACGAGGTTGGTGCATCGTCATCTGCTCCTCCAAGGCAGTCCTGCGTAGCGAGTATCGGGTTCGACCTGAACCAACCCCCAAACGATGAATTCGATGCACCAACAAATACATCGTACAATCCATACAATCCATACAATCCTTATAGTTTTGGGGGGGGAGGGAACGTCGGCTCCTTACGTTGCGCACGACCATGAAGCATCATATGGCCGGCACTCAATGTATGTCCCTGGCACCGACTACGGTCAACCATCCATGGGGAGACATTCTTCTTTTGGAGGTGAGGGAGCGTCGTCTTCTTACGCTATGCATGACCATGATTCCTCATATGGACGACACTCAACGTATGTCCCTAGCACGGAGTACGTTCAACCATCTATGAGAATACATTCTTCTTATGGTGATCTTGATTTTGGTCTTGGAAATGAGGTTCGTGAGCGATCTCGTGAGAGGTCTCCCGCTCATCGACCCCAATCCTCGCCTCGAAGGGTAGTGATCGACGAAGCTCTACTATTCCAGCTCTCGGAGGATGCTTCTGACGAAGAACCGATTAGAGAACCCGGGCCCGACGGAGACGAGCTGGGGCCATTCTATCCCGAACCAGAAGACTTGACAGAGTTACCAGAAGACCCAGAAGACACTACCGTTCCACCACCAGATTTGGACGAAGAACCGACTGCCACCAACTTTCCTGTAGACGCAACGCCAATTTCTATGTTCCAGCCACCATCCCACTTCACAACGGTTGATATGGATGCAATGGACGTCCCTGATTTTCCCCATGACGACACAATAGATGGCCAAGTCAACCATTCTGAGGGTGAACTAAGAATTGGTATGGCGTTCTCGAACAAGGAAATTACGGTGGCGGCAGTTAAGCAGTACAACCTTCGTCATAATGTTGAGACGGCAGTGGCTAAAACCCAATCCACATACTACAAGGCTTATTGCGTCCAAAAAAATCAAGGCTGTAAATGGAAAATCCGTATATCAGAGTTGAAGAGGGTAGGAAACCTTTGGAAAATAACAAAACTTGAGGGGCCCCATACATGCACCGTTGCTAGCCTCAACCAGGATCACAAGAACCTGGATGCAAAGTACCTCACAGACATCTTTTCCACACTGGTGAAAACAAATCCCACTGTGTCGGTCCCCACATGTCAGGCTGCAGCTCTAGCTGTCACTGGCTTCCGTCCAGGTTATTCGAAAGCATGGTATGCAAGGAAAAAGGCCAAAGAGGAAATGTATGGCCGATGGGAGGAATCTTACAAAGAGTTGCGCCCGTGGCTTAATCTCCTGCAGAAACACATCCCCAGAATGGTTGTCAAACTTGATACGGTTCTGGCATACGAAAATGATCGTGTCGTCCGAGGTGTTTCTCAATTCCATCGGTTATTTTGGACTTTCACCCAGTGCATCAACGCATTCAAGCACTGCAAACCGATGGTCCAAATCGACGGCACATGGTTGTACGAAAGATATACACATATCCTACTTCTAGCTATAGCACAGGACGACAATCACAAATGCGTTCCTGTTGCATTCGCAATCGTCCCGAAGGAGGATTTGGAGTCTTGGACGTTCTTCCTTAAGAACCTACGAAAATATGTCCTTGATCATGTAATACGAAGAAGAAGGGATGAAGGGGTGTGTGTTATTTCTGACAGAGGCACAACGTTATTGTGGGCGATAGAAAATTTGGGTGACTATTGGAAGCCTCCATACATTCACCACCGTTTTTGCTTGCGGTACATAGCCGCAAACTACCTGCAGAAATACAAGAATCGTGATGAACGTCAAATGGTGCTCGATATGGGTACGTCTTTTATATCATTTTCATTTACTACATTACTTGTTACTCGCTTTCATTTACGACCTTTTTGCATGTGTTTTTCTCCCATAACTATTCAACTGTCATCCGTAGGCAACTCGCACTACAAACAAGAGGTGGCTGACCTGCTTGAGGAACTGAGAGTGAGAAACAAACATGGCGCAGAATACCTTGAAAAAATCCCAAAGGAAAAATGGCTTCGATCATATGACGAGGGTAAACGTTATGGTCACATGACAATGAACTTGGCTGAGGCAGTGAACTCATCACTGAAGGGAGTGCAGCAGTTGCCTATCACTTCCATTGTCAAAGCGACCTATTATCGTTTAGCTACCCTTTTTGCAACCTTGGGAAGGCAAGCAACTGAGTACATGGCAGGTGGACACAAAGTCCATCCAGATTTCCGCACAAAACTGCATACTCAATTGGGCCAATCAAGACAGATGCAATCAACTCTCTTCTCGCGAGAAGGACACTTGTTTCATGTTGCGGAATTTTCCAGGCGGTTGGAAGGCATTCAACAGAACGCTTACGTGGTAGATCTGAGGGCAAGAACCTGCGAGTGCGGAATTTTCCAAACTTTCAAATACCCGTGCGCACACGCCATTGCTGCTTTCACTAACCAACGGATAGAATACATGCATATGGTTGATCCAGTATACTTACTCAAAATGATGTTTAAGGTTTACGAAAAAGAGTTTCCTCCAATCGGAAATGCGGTTGATCCGAATGCTGTGGACACTGAACCGATCATACGCCCAAATCCAGCACTACTACGAGCAAAAGGACGTCCACGTTCTATAAGATTATACTGTGCCGAGGATATGGTCGAACATCGAGAGAAAACCGGACAAAAGAAGCATTGTTCTATATGTCGAAATCCTGGACACACAGCTCCTAAGTGTCCTAATCGCTCAGCCCCTCGTATTAATTAATTATTTTTAATTTGTATATGTGAGTTCGCACATGACAATCTAATCAATAAAGTCAGTCCACTTCGATTTATACAATCCGTCATCTTATACTTTCAATCATTCAAAAAAATATGTTATCATAGTGTTTTCGAATCAACTTTAAATCAGCGTACAATGGACGAAAATTGACCGTGCCAGTGTCATACGATAGAGAATTTCAGTACTACAACCCCAAACTCGATGTTACCTAAAAATTTAAAATTTCTACGTATGAAATTCTGCTCGAACATGCCTATCGACACTTGTTCAAATGCAACTTCATTCAAAAAGGATGATAGCATAGGGTTTTCGAAGCCATTTTAAACCATTGTAGAATGGACGGAAATTAACCATGTTGGTATCATACGATAGACAATTTCCAGTACTACGACCCCAAACTCGATGATCGCTAAAAATATACGATTTACACGTTCGAAATTGGGCTCGAACAGGCCTACCCACGCTTGTTTTGCCTTGTGGTTCAGGGCAGAATTGCACAGACCTCGCGTCCTACAGAACGCGAGGTCTGTGCGATATATTCAGCCGCCATTTCATTTTCTCGGGGACCTCGCGTTCTGCAGAACGCGAGGTACTGTAATACCGTTAACACGGACAACAATGCCACGTCGACTGAACTCGCATTGTGGAGAACGCGATTTCGTACCTCGCGTCCTACATAACGCGAGGTCAGCCGACCTGGCAAGTTTTGGGGTCATTTTGCCAAATAATAGTTTTTGGGAGCCATATTCCCCAATAATAATTAAAAAGGGGTTTTTCACCCAAAATTGCCGATAAGTTTGTTCAAACAGTGCTTCAATTAATTGCTTGAATTTAGCTTACAAGTCTTTACATGAAAGGCATAATCATCCTTATTAAGGTATAAAATATTATAAGGATAACATATGGAACTCTTTTAACCTGAAACCTAAGATTGAGCTATCAATGTTTGATGAGGAAAATCCCAGGGGCTGGGTAAGAAGGTGTGAGAAATATTTTGCTATCTTTATATCCCAGAGAGCCACAGAATGTAAGTAGCTGCTATGTATTTGAGTGGGAGAGCTGAAACATGGTTCGATGGCTATATGATGCAAAAACATAGAGTCCAATGGCGGAAATTTGTAGCTGATCTGTGCCACCGATTTCATAGAAAAAGTATTAGTGATGTTGTCGAAGAGTTTAACAAACTATCCCAGAAAATCTCAGTGGAAGAGTATCAAGACAAGTTTGAGGAGTTAAAGCCATTCATGCTGTAAATGAATGCAACCCTGGATGAAAATTATTTTGTTTCTAGTTTATCAGCGGGTTGAAGGAAGAATTAAGGCACAAAATTAAAGTGCATCCTCCTAGGGACTTAAAAGAGGCTTTCAGGCAAGCTAAGTTGTTCGAGCTGGCCCTGAACTTTGAGCATAGGCGACAAAAGTATACTGTTAAGAGTTTCTCCACGGAAGGGTCACCAGGGAATCAAAGGAATGCTAGCTCAAACCAGAACAGTAAAGCTACAACCCCAACACTGAATCCTAAACAGTCTCTCATGGAATACAGAAGATCTCACAACCTATGCTTTAGGTGTGGAGAGAAGTACAACCCTGGCCATCAATGTAAACTCAAACAGTTGAATGTGATGGAAGAAGGAGAGTCAAAAGAGGTGGAGGAACAAAAGAAAAGGGATAACTTAGAAGGAAGGGCAACCGAGGAGGAGAAACAACAGGATGTGGGGTTAGAGATATCAATGAATGCTCTCACTGAAAGTGTGGCTTTCAACACCTTAAGGATAGCAGGATCCATCAGAGAGAGGGCCCTCAGCATCCTAGTTGATAGTGGGAGTACCCACAGTTTCATCACCCCCACTTGGGCCAAAGATGGGTTGAGATTAGTTTCAACTCCATTACTAGCTATCACTGTAGCAAATGGAGAGAAACTATATAGCAATGCAAAGAGTAATCAATTGCTCTGGAAGATGCAATGGGAAGAGTTTGAGCACGATTTTAGAGTCCTAAGGATGGAAGGAAGTGACATGGTCCTTGGGGTAGATTGGATGAGTAAATACAACCTTATACTCTTAGACTTTAAAAAGATGACCATCAGCTTTGAGAAGGAGGGGATAAACATCACCTTGCATAGAGAAAGTAAAACAGCTAAGGTGAAGTTGATCTCTGAAAAGAGGATGCTGAAGTTGGCTGAGAATGAACCTGATTGTTGTAGAGAAGTGTATTTGCTGAGCTTGGGAAGGGAAGAAAGTGAGATCCCAAGAACTCTAGAGACCCTCTTAGTAGAGTTCACTATTGTTCTTGAAGAACCTAAAGGTCTACCTTCAGAGAGGTCACATCACCATGCTATTGTCCTTAAACCAGGCACACAACCTATCAACTTAAGACCCTATAGGTTTCCCTATCATCAGAAGGCAGAAATTGAAAAACAAATCACTGAAATGTTGGCTAACTCAATAATCCAAACAAGCAAGAGCCCCTTTGATGCCCCTTGCCTAATGGTTAAGAAGAAAGATTGAAGTTGGAGATTCTGTGTAGATTACAGGCAGCTGAATGCGGCTACTGAAATGAACAAATTCCCTATTCCCATTATTGATGATCTTCTTGATGAACAGAAAGGGGCAGGGTATTTTTCAAAAATTGATTTGAGGTCAGGATACTGGTAGATTAGGGTTAAGAAGGAGGATATTTCCAAGACAGCATTTAGGACACACCAAGGGCACTATGAATTCAGGGTAATGCCCTTTGGGCTAACCAATGCCCCAACCACCTTCCAGGCCCTGATGAATGAGTTGTTTGGCCCATTTCCGAGGAAGTTTGTATTGGTATTTTTCAATGACATACTGATTTATAGCAAAAACTTAAAGGAGCACAGTGAGCATTTGAGAAAGGTTCTACAGGTCTTGAGAGACAACCAGTTGTATGCAAAGAAAAAGAAATACTTCTTTGGTCAGAGACACATTGAATACATGGGGCACATTATCTCTGAGGAAAAAATGGCTACTGATCCACAAAAGATAGAGGCAATGAAGAATTGGCCAGTACCTAAAAGTCTCAAATCCCTGAGAGGGTTCCTAGGGCTAACAGGGTACTATAGGAAATTTGTGAAGGGGTATGGAGAGATCAGTAAACCTCTGACCAATTTACTGAAGAAGGATGGGTTTAGGTGGTGTGAAGAGTCAGAAACAGCCTTTGAAAAGTTGAAGGCAGCTATGTGCAATGCTCTTGTACTAGCATTACCAAATTTCAGCAAGGCATTTTGCCTAGAAACAGATGCTAGTGGGCAAACACTACACCCTTCTCCCAATGGAAATGTTAGGTGGTCTGAAGAGTCAGTAACCCTTGGCCGTGCCGGTCGTTGTTAATCGACGTCGGCAAACACTACACCCCTCTCCCCTTTTTGTTTTTGTTTCCTTCAAACCCAAATCGTCTATTCTTATTCTAACCTTCATTTTTTTCAAAACCCTAACCCCATTTGATATATGCCTTATCGACTCACCCCACACGGTCCGAAGAAGAACGAGGGCTTATCACCGGTGGACGAATGGTCTCGACTCAAAGCAAGGTAATATCTTTATTTTTGTTCCGAATATGCGAAAGAAAGAAAAAATAAAGTAACAAGAAAGTTACCTCTGAAATTTTCACGCTTTTTTATTGCTTATTCGAAAGTTTCCTAAAATACATTTATTACATTCATATATATATATATATATATCCGAATGTGTTTTCTTACAATATTGTGGATATGACATTTTTTTTTTTGCAAGTTGGGCAAGTTGCATGGTGGTCGTCTCGTGGCCGTCGGTGTTGTGGAGATAAATGGTCGGGATGTGGCTCAAAACGAACAGTCGCAATGGAGTCTTGGCGATGACGTGGCGTCCTCCAGATGCGAACACGTGGCTGGCGGGATCCCAAAGACGTCAACGTGCCGTGGACGCGCGCGTGGGGAGGCGAACAGCCGGCGCGTGCACACGCGATCCGAGAGCTTCTCTGGTTTGATCTCGACCGTTGAATCAGATCTTAATCCTACGGTGGAGGGGCGGCTGCGCATGGTGATAGGAAGAATTAGGGTTTCTATTTTTTAATTAGATTGGGCCCAAATGGGCTCTTTTTGTAATGGACTGAACATTATTGTTTAAGTGGGCTTTATTTTAATTAAAATGAGTTTTTATTTTTAGGATATGTTTTTTCTATAATAATAATAATAATAAACATATTAAACACCTATATTAATATTAATAATATTTTATATGGGTGGGCAAAAATGAGTGATTACAGTTGCCCCGCTTTGCTTGTTCTCGTGAAACGAGAACAAAGCAAAGACCAAAAGAACTCATTTTTGTCCTACTTCCTTGTCTTTGGCCTTGAAATCATGGGTTCTTCTGGAACTTTCCGCTCTTCCTCGACCAATTATTTCAAGCTTCAAACTCTTCAATGCCTCGATTTGTACTCGTCTCGACATCAAAAAGAAAGCTTGCCATCATGCCCGAAGGTCTTATCACCATGCTCGAAAGACTTGCCGGTGGCCCGAAGGACTTATCATCATGTCTGAAGGACTTAAAAATAAGGATTCATGCCACCAGGCTACCAAACTATTTCTTAAACATGATTCACGCCAACATGCCACCAATCCCTTAAAATGATGCCCCGGTTTCTATCGGCCTTGACATCACATTAAGGTTAGCATCATGCCTGAAGGACTCACTGATGGCCCAAAAGACTTATCACCAAGCCCGAAGGACTTACTAGTGGCCCGAAAGACTTATCATCATGCCCGAAGGACTTACTGATGGCCCGAAGGACTTAAGATAAGAATTCACACCAACCGGCTACCAAAATATTTCTTAAATAAGATTCATACCAACATGCTACCAATAGAAATCTTCAATAAGATCTACTTTTTCAACATGAAGCTGCAGACCGTAATCTTCAAATATCTGTTTAAAGCAAACAAAATGTTTCTAAATTAGCATGCCCCTAACACGAGGATGATGCATGCAATGTAATATTTTCTTCTTCTTCTTCTTTTTTCTTCTTTTCTTTTCCTCTTTCTTTTCTTTTCTCTTTCTCTTCTTCATTTCTTTTCCTCTTTTCTTTTTTTCTTCTTTCTTTTTCTTTTCAAATCCATTTTTAAAACCCTATTCCCTGAAAGGTCATTCTCTGATTTCACTTCATATCTCTATAGTATGCTTCTCAATCTTCATCTTCATTCATTGAATCTCTATCTTGCATTTGACTCGCGCTTCTTTCTTGTGCGTGTAACTCCTTTTCTTCTTAATCTTCAAGGTCTCTACTCGGTTTCATAAGTTCCTCTTATAGTCCCTATACTACTCTTATATAGGGACTTTCATCATCTTATTGCCCCCCATTTAGTATCATGCTCGACCTTTTCTCGTCCTTGACCCAATATGCAGAGTCTTCATCTACTTTGAAATTTGTGCGAACGAAATGCCTCGATTCCTGTGAACTCATCTTGTAAGCTCAATCTTCTTTATTAAAATTAACGAAGCATCTCGGCGGAAACCAATTCTAGGTCCCTATTCTTTAATTCTTACTATAAAAAATGCCATTTTGAAAAGATGGCAGTCATTTTTTAAAACGAAATTTGAAGAGAATGCCAAACATTTTGAAGATCACTGTTCGAGAGAAAAATTATAGATATTTTAAAAATCAAAATTTGAATAAAAACGCTAAACATTTTTTTGCCTACTGATGTTTTGAGAAAATTATAAATATAAAAAAAATCGAAATTTGGAGAAAAATGCCAAACATTTTTTTAAAACTAATATTTGGACGAAATCATAATTGGAGTAAATGTCAAAAATTCTTAAAAATTAATGTTCAGAGGAAAATCAAAATTGGAGTAAATGCCAAACATTCTTAAGAATTAATGTTCAGAGGAAAATCAAAATTGGAGTAAATGCCAAACATTAAAAAAAAACTAATATGCGACCTAAAATATCAAATACAATAACACATTTGCTTCAAATTGTCAATGATCAATTCGAATGAAGCGTATGCTTAGAAGATTTTGAATGTTGCGATTATGTATGCACATGTATAGTCTCTTATGATCTATTAGGCTTTTGAGAGAAACAATTCCCATACATAATTTTTAACCCCTTTTTGGTGGTTCTCTTAATCTCACTATCTCAGCATGCCCCATCCTTCCCTCATTTGGTGTCGATCAAGCACTTGAAATTTGACGTCCCTTGAGGTAAGGTTATCCCTTTGGCAGAATGTGATACGAAGATATTCTTATTCAACTAAGACATCTATGTATGATCATAATGGTCTTTATAGGCTTGTAATGTAGGCCCTGTTTCACAGTTACGAAAGAAGGGGTATATAGGTTCAAGTAAGTTTTTAAGGGTTTATGAAAGAACACGATTCATTTTCGAGCAATATCACCTTTATAATTTATGACTGAAGTGTGCTCTGATGATGCTTTTTGTTTCCTTGAATCGCTCTAGACTGCCCACTTTTTGGGTTTTCACCCTAGAGTTCATTTCCTTTTTTCCGAGTTTTAGACCAGGTAAACCTAAGCCAACTTTTGTTCCGACTCAGTATTGACGCGCTTCAACTCGCTAGAATTTGTATAAGTTTCCAATCATACCCTTACTCTTGCACTATTTGATGCTCGTATAAATTAATATTTCTTTCTTTCCATTTTTCTATCTTTTTGTTTTTGATTTTGCTTCTTTAATCACCCTAGACTGCCAATCTTTCGGTTTTCACTCTAGAGTTCATTTCTTTTTTATGTAAACTTGGACTGGCTCATATCCTAGATGGACATTGATACTTACTTTCTACTCAAAGATGATTGGTCATCCATGGTTCTTCAAAATTGGTACTCATTTGGATGAATGATTGTGTACAATTTTTTTGTTCCTTTATTGCACCTTTCGATTCAATGCTTTTATTCTCAATTGGTTTTTCTCTTTTGTTGGCAAAATTCTTCATTAATGTCTTCCAATGTTTCTCTGACCTCTGTATCTGATGTATATGTTCTCAAATCTTGCCCATTAAAAATCGGGCGACTTTTATTTGTCAACAAATCTTGATCCTATTTGCCGTCAATGTGAAGGTGATCCTTGGTTTGGGTTCTATAAAAAAGAAACGGCCAGGCTAAAAAATGGGACAACAATGAGTGTATTTTCTTACTTTGTGAAGGGGAAGTGAAAGAATTCCATTCGTCATCTCATACATGGACATCTAGAGAAAATCTTCAGGGGGTAGAGATTTTAGAGTCGACACTCAACTCAAGGATCTTAAACAACAAATGCCTGAGAAGGTATTCCTAAATGGGTGTGTCCATTATCTAAACACTCATTTCGATCCTCTGTTGGCCCAACTAGATAACAAATACTCATATTTGCAATGTCTCTACAACATTCAATCTTTTCTAAGCATATGCATCTTAGGATTGATTTTTTAGATTTGAATCAAAGTATAAAAAATGATATATACATGTATGTGCATGTGTGGAAAAATGTATATGTGCATGGAAGAACAAAAAGTACCCCATAACAATGAATGGAATGTTTAAAGAATCGAAGAATGTAAAAAATGTTTTCTAAATGAGAATACAGAAGATGCGATTTTCCATCTTAACAAAATAAATAGACATATGTCTTTACAAAATATTTCTACGACTTTAGGGCTTAAGTCACAAAGTTTGTTCTGTGAATTATTCCCACAAAGGGAAAACCAAAATCAAATTGGTATCTTTGCGAAAGGAAAAAAATTCAAGCATAGGGACCATCTTATTTTGGCCTTCTTGGCGTGATGAAAATTTGCCCTAATTCTTTGTTTTCTACTGCTGAATTAATTCTTGAGTCAGGACCCCATTACTGATCAGCTTCTTGACCTCTTCCAACAACGGTCTACATTTCCTGGTAAGGTGCCCCGTTACCCCAATATGGAAATCACATGTGCTATTCGGGTCAAAATTGTGGGTAGATAGATTGGGTATATTTTTCACCGATCTAGGAGTTAGATAACGATCTTCTACCAAATGAGGCCAAATGTCTGCAATGGATACTATAACATCCCGGTTTAGGGTCTAGAAGATCCGATGAAGTTTAGAGGTTCGAAAGACCGATGTTGAGTGTTTTGAGTAAGTTTATGGAAAAAGGTCCTCGAGTATTGGAAAAAATATGGAATAAATCCTTAAAATCCTTTTTTAAATACGTGAAAGGTTTTGGTAGAAACAATTTTGGAAAAACGATTTCTGAACTGTGACATTTTCGTTTAGTGACCAAATTGTAAAGTTTGCAAAATCTGATTTTAGTGACCATTTTGTAAAAGAGTCAAAACATTGAATCTTTAAGGAGCTATTTTGGCTGGGCCAATTTGGTTATTATCCCCTTTTATTTTGACTATTCAAATATTTTAAAATAGCTTTTATGATTTAATTAAAACAAAGGTTTATCTAAAATCTCATTTTAGGTCAAAAACCATTTTCAAGCTTTCTTACTTCCTCTCTTCAGCAAAACAGCATTTGAGCTTGATTTTCTCAAGGTAAAAGTGTTTTCTTATTAATCTTTTATTGCTAAATGGTTCTCCTACCTTGATTTCCTAAAACCCAAGTCTATTTCATTATTTTCCTCAAGGTTTTTTGCCAAACAAGGGGTAATAGTGTAACACCCGTGTTTTGGGGTTAGGAGTTAGTCTGGTTAGTTGGTCTGAGTCGGTAAAATTAATTTTAATCAAATTGACCTTAGTGTGAGCAAATTGAATTTAGAAAGAAAGGGAGGGATCATTTTGGTAATTAAACCAAAATAAAAATAAACACCACCTTATCTATCATCTTTTCTCATTTCTTCTTCTTCTTCACCGTATAACCATCCCAAATTCTCTTAAACTCTCTTTACTATTCCCTTTGATTTCTTCATCAATTCAAGGGGTTTTTGAAAGGTAATTATGTTTTCTTAATCTCCTCTTCATCCTCTATCTATCTATAGTCTTAGATTTCAAAGTTATGGAGTTTTGAAAATTAGGGTTCATATCAAAGTTTGAGTTTTTAAGGGGTTTTTCATCTTGTTTTGATAAATTGAGTTGGGGCTTTGTTTAATCATGTTAAAATACACATAATATGTTAAAATGAGTAATTTTGGGTAAAAATCCGAAATGAGTATTTATGGCCATTTTTGAATAGTCTAAAACTTGAAATTTGGTGAGTTTTAGAGTTAGGTTGAAGGGTTGATGGTTTATATATGTTAGGAGGATGTTTTGGAATCATTTAGATATCATTTGGGTGTTTAAAAACATAATTTTCTGCTAAGTAAAATAGGAGTACGAAAATGGAGTTTTGGAGGGTTTTGAGTGAGTTTTAGGGGTTGTTTTAGGTGGGAAATTGATAGCTAATGGTAGTACTATGATTAGGGATTGATTTGGGATCATTTGTGGGTGCAATGGATGTTGGAAACGTAACTTTTGGAAGAGGTATTGGGGCTGTCCGAAATTGCTAAGTATGGGGTTTGGTCATGGTTTGCAAAATGGTAATTTGTACTTGAATTGTATTCCGGGTTGATAATTTGATGTTGGGCTGATTTGAGGTTGTTTGAATTGTATTAAGGTTGTTTAGAAGCAAGAATTTGGGTCGACAAAGCATCGAGAAGAAATCCGGAAACTTGGAGGTGATGGTTGCTTGGTAGTTGAGCTTGGAGGTAGAGGTGAGTGGTTAAAATATTTTAAATGGTTTTGAACAATTGGTTCGAGCATGTGGACTAGGTTGAGATTGGTAGACTCACCTAGAATTAAGATTAGGGTGGTAGCCTAATCTTAAGCTTTAGTTAGAGACATTGGATGATCTCTTTAATTGATGTTATGCCTCATGATGATTTGTGTATGTATAATGTGTTATACATGTTGTTGAGGCATGGTTTGATGCATTGCTATGCATGTGGTTTGGATTGTAAACTGTGTATGATAATGTTGAGTTTAATATGATGTAGGATGCCATATTATTACTCTTGAACATGACATTATGATGATTATGTATAATGTGATATACATGTATGTTGGGCATGATTTAATGCATTGTTATATGCATGTTGTTGAGATATTTGATGTTGAGTTTAATATGAAGTAAGATGCCATATTATGACTCTGAACATCAAAGGTTGTGGAATTTGATTAATATTGGCACTAGTATGCTTGGGTACAATGATCGATCATTAGGATGAGTGTGCACACAAATTGAGTCAAAACGTACGTGGCCTTGGTGGCGTTAAGGCACCAAGGAGGAGTACGGTGATGTAATATTCCACCGGAAATTTATATATATTCTACGTGGCGATGAGTGGAATCCCGTCCGTAGGGCATGTGGCGATGAGTGGAATCCCGTCCATGCAAGGCCGGTGATGAGTGTAATCCCACCGAGGTAAGGTTGATGTTGGAAAATGCGTTCCAACATGTTATCCGCGTATTCGAGTCATAGCTAGGTGCCAATATGAGAAAGTATGTTTATGCCAATATGAGATTATGCATACATGCTAATATGAATTGATATGTGTATCAATGTGTTATGAAATGTGTTTTCAAATGTGAAGCGATATATGATGTGATTAATACATATGTTATGTATTGAGCCTGTTGAGCATGACATATTAATGAATAATTGTGCATGCATCATCTATGTTTATGGCTCATGTGGATCGAAGGTAAAATCATGTATAACATCATGATAGTTGCTCGAGCTTGGACCCTGCATTGTCGAAGGTTTGTTTAATGAGCTTACCCTCACTAAGATTTTATGCTTACGCTCTCTTTTGTTCGACAATGCAGATAAATAGCTTGTGGGTGGCAAGGGCAAGGAAAGGTCTCCAAGTGTTGCTTTTGGTGAGCTCAATGTATGATTTATAAATTGAAAGATTGTAATAGTAAAGCAATGGGATAGGTGTTGTTGTTTTTGATGCTTTGATGTGTGTTGATTTGGTTTGGCACTTAGATGCCTTGTTTGATTTGTAAACATCACTTATGATGCATGCCTTGATGAATGCTTGAGTGATGTATGTTTGGTAGATGTTTAAATTGCTTATCATGTGTGTGGGACATATGCCTTGTGAGGATGCCTAAGTGTATGGATGTTGAAGCATGAGACTTTATGTGCTTGTTTGCCTTCTTTTGATCGAATGCATAATTTTCCTTGGTTGATTAAGGTATGCTCATATTGAGTATCATGTATGAAAGGTTCTTAATGTATAATTTACCATGTATGTTTGATAGTTCATATTCATGTTTTGAGTATGTTGGAGTACGTTTAATCTAGGATGTATGCATCTAGGCTTGGGTGGCTGGTGTTGAGTGCCTTTGCCTCTTTTAAACTTATATGTATGAATATGTATGATTCTAATGTGTTTATATCATTGAAAGTCATTAGAATGAAGCAAAATATGCTCCCTTGCATCTAGGTTTCGAAACTAGGGGTAAAGTTTCGAAACCTTTGCAAATTTTTGGGTTCCAGGGGCTACTGGAGGCCAAAGTTTCGAAACCTTTGGACAAGGTTTCGAAACTATGGTCAAAGGTTTCGATTGGGCATAAAATTTGAGGTTTGCAAGCTTTACGTTTTAGTCCTGATTCTCGTATGTGCAATTGCTTGAGTTTGAGATGTCCGTTTGAGTTGAAATTTGGCAGAGAGGCATGAAACATGACTAACTTCATAATGGTAACTTAAAATTTGGTAAAGTCCTCTTAATTTCCAGAATTTACAAATTGGTCCCTAAATTCGTATTTTGTTCAATTGAGTCCCTTATTGTTTTCCGATTGCTGTGATTTTTGAGTATGCTTATCTCAAGAGTATGCCTAGGTTTAATGTGCATCTAGACAAGTTTAAAAAGAAAAAAAAGGTCGTTAATCAAGGTTGACTTTCGGGTTGACTTTGGTTTTCCCCATGTAATCTTCGTAGTTCGGGTCAGCCGTCTAGGCCGGGCTACGGGGGTTACAAATAGCTAGCATTGGGGGTGAGCAACGTGATTCTCCTCTAATGTAAGATTCTTTAATAAAATTCCCATACTTTGATTCTTTTAAATACCAAGGTTTTATTCTCCTGTCTTAATCTTAATGTAATTTGGCTAAAATTAATGAAAATGAGCTTTTGGTAAGATTTTTGGGTAAGATCTATTAATGTTGTGTTTGTTGATGTTGTTACCTTTGTTTTGATGTGATTATTGTGTTGAGATGATGGGTGAATGGTAGGAATCCCGAAATGGGGTTGGGTGTTGAATTTTGAAGTATGAAAAATGGGTTTTGGGTGGATTTTGAGATGAATCAATAGCTGGTGTTGACCTGATGTCGAGATGATGTTTTTAGATGTTTATCTATGTGTTTTGATGTTATCTTATGCTGTGTTTTGCTGGAGATTACCCGAATTGGGTCTTTTCGATGTTTACGGCTTGTATCAGATTTATTCGATAAGTGTTTTGGTTGGGTATTTGAATCTCTGCTTTCCAGAAAATTTGTGTGTTGAAAATATCTCTAAATCTATTGTTTTGGGTTGGTTAGAGGCAGAGATTGAAGATCCGGATTTGTTGAACTCAATTGTGGGCGAACTGGAAAGCTAGGAATGGGGTTCAGCTTGTGTGGTAATCGTTGGTGAGTGGAAATGATTTCTACTGTTTTATCAAGGTTGAAGAAGTTTTTTAAGGGTTTGGGTTGAGCCATTAGGCCAATCCAAGCTCAATAGTAAGTTTTGGTGTTGTTTCGGCTTTTCGCCTTCTTATTTTTGATCACGTATTGGATCATGTGCATGTCATTTTAATGATGTTTCCTCTGCTGTTGATATGCATTAAATGCATGTTGTTATAGTCCTATATGAATGCCATGTGATTTATTGTTGTTGGTTGAGTTCATGCTATGCATGAGCTTGTGATTTTGGCTTTTGAGATGTGTTTTGGGGATGTGGTTATTCCCGGTGAAAATCAATGGTTTTTGATGTTGTGATGAGTATATTGACACATGGGTTATATCGGATAGATTGATCGATCAATAGGATGTGAAGTGCACCATATTAATGAAATTCGCGCGTGAGAAATTATTCGGTTTCACAATAGGGGTTGTGCTATTGTGATGCGAGTGGTAGGGGTTGTGCTATCACCAACATGCAATGCGGGTAGTGGCATCCCGACTGAAGTGTGTTTATGGTGAGGGTTGTTTCACCATGTGACTTGATAGGGGTTGTGCCATCAAGGTGTCCGTTTATCCGAGCAACGTGTCAATGATGTCGATATACTCAATCGCTTATGGTTTCAATATGAGCTTGGTAAACTCATATGGTTATTCTCATGTTTGAAGCATGTGTATGGTAAAGGAGCCAGAAGGCTTGGTTTGCACATATGGTTTATGCATGGTTGATGCATGTTCATTGCCTATGTCATGTGTGGTTGCATTGCTTAAACTTGTTTCAAGTTAGCATGTTGAAAAGGAAATGGTTTCGGAAATGATTTGTGAAAGAGATTTCAAGAAACGATTTTGATTTCCTAAATGATGATTGTTTTCAAAACTGCATTGTTGTAGTTGGTTTTGAGCTCCGCTCACTAAGCTATATAGCATACGTTCTCTTTTTCCAACAATGCAGATCCATAGACCCTTTGGAAGGCAACGGTGCAAGGGAAGTGATCCAAGTGTCTGCTCTTAGCTCAAGTATGACTTTGCTTAGATAATAGTGTGTGTGGCAATGAGGGTGAACCTTGTTTATGTCTTTGGGAGTGTTTGTAAACTCCTTGTGTTGAGAACATGTTGACATTTATCTTGATGGCTTGTTCTTATCTTATGTCTTGTGGTCATGGTTTTGGACCTTGTTCTTCTTATGTGGGATCTTGAAGCTTTCTTTATATTTGTATGTAAAGCATGTTTATGTTTCTCTTGATCTTGGACATATGTGATGGCTAGTTTTAGTGTGCTCTGTTGTATGTGGTGATTAGAACCAAGTTTAATACCCTTAGAGATGCTTAAATTGCAGTTTTATTATTTCTGCAGCAGGGTGTTTCGAAACGGGCTCGAACGTTTCGGAACAACTCTTGTTTTTGCCTTGGCGTTTCGGAACAGGTATCAAAACGAGCTAAGTAGGGCCGAAACGGTCTCCAGCCGTTTCGGAATGTTTCGCTACTGTGAAGCACCGTTCTGATACGAGTATCGAAACGGGGGTCGTTGAAGTTAGTTAAAGGCATATTTGAAGTTATCTTTTTTTGCATTTTGGTCCATGGTTGCCTTTTTGTTCGAATCGATGCTTAATTTTTGTTCTTTCTTCCGTTGCGTGTTCGATAACTTAAGATTAATTTTGAGCATCTAGAAAAGATATTAATCAACGCGTATAGGGTTGCTAAACGGAGGGAAATCTTCAGATCTTTCTTCAGTTAGTCCCGTGTAGTCCACTCGATACAGTCTGGCGGCTAGGCCGGGTCGAGGGGGTTACATCTGTTGGTATCAGAGCCTAGGTTTCCTTCGGAAAGGCTTGCGTTGGTTGTCGTGCAACCGAAAAGGTAAGTGTGTTGAGGTGGTGCATGCTTGTTTGTTGAGATTGCTTGTTGTGTAAGGTACTCATTGCCACATACTATTATCAGGAAAACCCATATATAATACTTGAGCATCTTGGACCCTTGACGTTGCTGACCCGAATCATTTCCTTTTGTCTTATCTGTTGTTGTTGTAGCATTGCATTTTTTGTTATGGCTAGACCTAGAAGAGGTCAGGCGGGTGGTGAGCCGCGTGAGGATCCTGTTGAGGGTGCTGGAGACCCGCTAGAGGGAGAGTTACCTCCTCCTCCTCCTCCTCCAGGTGGTGGGGCTAATGTGCGAGGTGTGGAACCTCGTGGTGGCCAGGGTCAGGCCGGAGTTGATATGAGCACGTTGATTCAGGCTATTACTGGGGCTTTTCAGTCTGCGTTGGCTGGGTTACAGGCAGCTGCACCGCAGCATGGTCAGAGGGAAGGGTTACCCCTCGAGAGGCTCCGCAGTTTGGGTGGAGTAGAGTATCGTGGGTTATCGCCCGAGGGAGCTGAGTCATGGTTAGCTAGCACTACCAGGATTCTGGGTCAGATGGAGTGTAGTGATGCACGTAAGCTGGGTTGTGTGGAATCTCTGCTTCAGGGTGACGCGTATGTCTGGTGGACTACGATCACTGCGAGTATGACTGTTGCTGATATCACTTGGGATTTCTTCCGTTCTGCCTTCCAGAAGAAGTATTTGAGGTTGAGGTACCAAGATGAGAAGAAGCGCGAGTTCATGGCCTTAGTTCACGGGAGCATGATCGTTTCAGAGTATGAGGTTCAGTTTGTTAGACTGAGTTAGTATGCTACTAAGCTAGTTCCTACTGAGAAGGAACGTTGTGAGAGGTTTCAGTATGGTTTGACCGAGGGAGTAAAGACCTATATGTTGGTTACTGATTATACAGATTTTAATGTGCTAGTAGCTCGAGCCAAATATATAGAGCATAGTCTTAGTTTGTCTTCTAGAGGAGGCAGATTTAGTTCAGAGAAACGACCTGCATAGTGGAATCGCGATTGTGCCAAGGGGCACAAGGACAAGAGGTAGCATTTCGATCATATACGTGGGGGTGGCAACCCCGGACGTGGCCATCAAGGCCAAGGTTTTGCTCATCGTGCACCCTAGTGTACCAAGTGTGGTAGGTCTCATCCAGGAGAGTGTTGGGGAACCTATGGTACATACTGGCAGTGTGGGTCGAAGGATCATCTCAAGAGAGATTGTCTTCAGCTAGTTAGAGGTGGTCAGGCACCGATACGAGCTATCGAGTACCAGCGAGGCCGTGGGCGCGACCGAGGGAACTTTCAGCCACGAAACAAGGGACAAAGGAATGTGGCATATGTAGTTGCAGTTCAGCCTAAGGGAGGCGGACCAGCGAGAGTGTACGCACACAGAGAGGGCAGGAACGACACCGATGTTATTGCAGGTAATTTCATGTTACAGTCTTTGACATTGCTTTCGTTGATTGATTCTGGTTCTACGCATTCCTATATTCTGAGTGAGCATGCTAAGATGTTGGATGTACCGTGCGAGATACTTGATGCGGGTACAAATGTGACTAGTTCGTTTGGCGAGACAGTTGTGGTCAGAAAGATGTATCACAGATGTTCGTTGATGGTTCAGGGTCACGTGTTTCCAGTTGATATGATGGAATTGCCTTTCTATAGGTTTGATGTGATATTATAAATGGATTGATTGGTAGAGCACAAGGTAAAGGTAGATTTTGAGACTAAGCGAGTGAACTTGAGATTGTCGGACGATTATAAAGTAGTAGTGGTTGGTGAGAATGTTAAATTCTTATCCAACGTAGTTTCTGCTTTAAAGGCTTAGAAAATGTTAGATCAGGGATGTCAGGCGTACCTAGCTTATGTGATGAATCCAGATATGAGTAAGGTCCGACCAAAAGACATTAGAGTAGTTTGTGACTTTCCTGAAGTGTTTTCTGAAGAGTTGCATGGTTTACCACCGGATAGAGAAGTTGAGTTTGCTATTGAGTTGTATTCTGATTCAGCTCCTGTATCGATTGCTCCGTATCGAATGGCTCCGAAAGACTTGAAAGAACTGAAGACTCAGCTTCAAGAATTATTAGATCGTGGTTTTATCCGTCCGAGTATATCGCCTTGGGGTGCACCAGTTTTGTTCATTAAGAGGAAAGACGAGAGTATGCGTATGTGTATTGATTACCGTCAGTTGAATAAGTTAACTGTGAAGAATAAGTATCCGTTGCCAAGAATAGATGATTTGGTTGATCAGTTGCGAGATGCATCAGTGTTTTCGAAGAAAGACTTGAGATCTGGGTATTATCAGTTGAAAGTGAAGGAGCAAGACATACCGAAAATAGCTTTCCGGGCACGTTATGGCCATTATGAGTTTTTGGTTATGCCGTTTGGGTTGACTAATGAACCAACCGCGTTTATGGACATGATGAACCGTGTGTTTCATGAGTTCCTAGATCAATTTTTTGTGGTATTTATTGATGATATACTGATTTACTCGCGCACTGAGGAAGACCATGATAGACATTTGCGACTTGTGTTGAAGACTTTGCTAGATAATCAGTTGTATGCGAAGTTGAGCAAATGCGAGTTTTGGATTAGAGAGGTAGTCTTTCTAGGGCACGTCGTGTCAGCAGATGGTATTAGAGTTGATCCTAAGAAAGTGGAAGCTATTGTGAATTGGAAGCAACCGAAGTCTGTGACTGAGGTTCGTAGTTTCTTAGGCTTGGCAGGCTACTACCGTCGGTTTGTAGAAGGATTTTCTAAGATAGATGCTCCGTTGACGAAATTGTTACAAAAGGATGTTAGATATGAGCAGACAGAAACGAGACAAATGGCTTTTGATCGCTTGAAAGATGCGTTGACTAGAGCACCTGTGTTAGTGCAACCGGTAACAGGGAAAGACTATGTGATTTATAGTGATGCCTCGTATATAGGCCTAGGTTGTGTATTGATGCAAGATGGGAGAGTTTTCGCATATGCCTCGAGACAGTTGAAGACTCATGAAAAGAACTACCCCACGCATGATATTGAGTTAGCTGCTGTTGTGTTTGCTTTGAAAGTATGGAGGCACTATTTGTATGGTGAGAAATGTACAATGTATACTGATAACAAGAGTCTAAAGTATTTGATGCCCCATAAAGATTTGAATCTCCGATAACGTAGATGGGTTGAGTTATTGAAGGACTATGATCTTACTATTGAATACCATCCGGGTAAAGCTAATGTGGTAGCTGATGCGTTGAGTAGGAAGGTAGCAGTTGAGCTTCAAGCGATGTTTGCTAGGTTGAGTTTGTCGCATGATGAAGGGTTGATCGCAGAACTGCAGGTGAAACCATCCCTTGAACAGTTGATCCGTGAGAAACAGTTGCTAGATGGTTCCTTAGCTTCACATGTTCAGGATATCGCGGAAGGTAAACCGACCGAGTACAATTTCAGTGATGGTAATTTTTTGTGTTACAAAAATAGAGTTGTTGTGCATGAAGATGCTGATTTGCGACACACCATTTTGAATGAAGCACATACTAGTCTGTTTGTTATGCACCCATGTAGCACGAAAATGTACCGAGATTTGAGGAATGATTACTTCTGGGTTGGATTGAAAAGGGATGTGCCCGAATTTGTTAGTAAATGCATGGTTTGTCAGCGAGAGAAGGCCGAACATTAGTTTCTGTCAGGATTGTTACAACCTTTACGGATTCCTAAATGGAAATGAGAGAGGATAACCATGGATTTCGTATCAGGTTTACCGTTGTCTCATTCGCGAAAGAATTCAATTTGGGTGATAGTTGATCGACTCACCAAGTGTGCACATTTCCTAGCTGTTAACACGACTGATTCCTTGGATAAGTTGGTTGATTTGTATATTCGTGAGATAGTGAGATTGCACGGTATACCGAAGTCAATTGTATCAGATAGAGATCCGAGGTTCACAACGAGATTTTGGGATTTCTTGCATAGTGCTTTGGGTAGTCTATTGAATTTTAGTACCTCGTTCCATCCCCAGTCAGATGGTCAGTCAAAACGAGTAATACAAGTGCTTGAAGATATGCTACGTTGTTGTATTATCGATTTCCAGGGTTCGTGGGAGAAACACCTACCGTTAGTTGAGTTTGCCTCCAGAGTTAGAACAGATACATGACGTATTCCATGTTTCCATGCTTCGGAAGTATAGGTTAGATCCATCGCACGTAATGCCTATTGAGGAAATCGAATTGAACCCAGATTTGTCATATGATGAGGAACCGATCGAGATATTAGCTACGAACAACAAGGTTTTGCGTGGTAGATCGATAGAGTTGGTCAAAGTGAAGTGGGGATACTGAGGTGTTGAAGAAGCCACTTGGGAGAGGAAAGACGACATGAAGCGTCAGTTTCCGCATCTTTTTCCATCAGGTAAATTTCGAGGACGAAATTTTTAAGTAGGGGAGAGTTGTAACATCCCAGTTTAGGGTCTGGAAGATCCGATGAAGTTTCGAGGTCTGAAAGACCGGTGTTGAGTGTTTTGAGTAAGTTCAGGGAAAAAGGTCCTCGGGTGTTGGGAAAAATATGGAATAAATCCTTAAAATCCTTTTTAAATATGTGAAAGGTTTTGGTAGAAACAATTTTGGAAAAACGATTTCTGAACTGTGACATTTTCGTTTAGTGACCAAATTGTAAAGTGTGCAAAATCTGTTTTTAGTGACCATTTTGTAAAAGAGTCAAAACATTGAATCTTTAAGGAGCTATTTTGGCTGGACCAATTTGGTTATTATCCCCTTTTATTTTGACTATTCAAATATTTTAAAATAGCTTTTATGATTTAATTAAAACAAGGGTTTATCTAAAATCTCATTTTACGTCAAAAACCATTTTCAAGCTTTCTTACTTCCTCTCTTCAGAAAAACAACATTTGAGTTTGATTTCCTCAAGGTAAAAGTGTTTTCTTATTAATCTTTTATTGCTAAATGGTTCTCCTACCTTGGTTTCCTAAAACCCAAGTCTATTTCATTGTTTTCCTCAATGATTTTTGCCAAACAAGGGGTAATAGCTAGCATTGGGGGTGAGCAACGTGGTTCTCCTCTAATGTAAGGTTCTTTAATGAAATTTCCATGCTCTGATTCTTTTAAATACCAAAGTTTTATTATCTTGTCTTAATCTTAATGTAATTTGGCTAAATTGATGAAAATGAGCTTTTGGTAAGATTTTTGGGTAAGATCTATTAATGCTGGGTTGGTGATGTTGTTACCTTTGTTTTGATGTGATTATTGTGTTTAGATGATGGAAGAATGGTGGGAATCCCGAAATGGGGTTGGGTGTTGAATTTTGAAGTATGAAAAAGTGGGTTTTTGGGTGGATTTTGAGGTGAATTAATAACTGTGTTGATCTGATGCCGGGATGATGTTTTTAGATGATTATATATGTGTTTTGATGTTATCTTATGCTGGGTTTTTCTGGAGATTATCCGAATTGGGTCTTTTCGATGTTTACGGCTTGTATCAGATTTATTCGATAGGTGTTTTGGTTGGGTATTTGAATCTCTGCTTTCCAGCAAATTTGTGTGTTGGAAATATCTCTAAATCTACTGTTTTGGGTTGGTTAGAAGCATGGATTGAAGATTCGGATTTGTTGAACTCAATTGTGGGCGAACTGGAAAGCTAGTAAAGGGGTTCGGCTTGTTGTGGTAATCGCTGGTGAGTGGAAATGATTTCTACTGTTTTATCAAGGGTGAAGAAGTGTTTTAAGGGTTTGGGTTGAGTCATTAGGCCAATCCAAGCTCAAGAGTAAGTTTTGGTGTTGTTTTAGCTTTTCACCTTCTTATTTTTGATCACGTATTGGATCATGTGCATGTCATTTTAATGATGTTTCCTCTGTTGTTGATATGCATTAAATGCATGTTGTTATAGTCCCATATGAATTCCATGTGATTTATTCTTGTTGGTTGAGTTCATGCTATGCATGAGCTTGTGATTTTGGCCTTTGGGATGTGTTTTAGGGAGTCGGTTATCCCCAGTGAAAATTAGTGGTTTTTTATGTTGCGATGAGTATATTGACACATGGGTTATATCAGATAGATCGATTGATCAATAGGATGTGAAGTGCACTATATTTTTGAAATTTGCGCGTGAGAAATTCTTCGGTTTCACAATAGGGGTTGTGCTATTGTGATGCTAGTGGTAGGGGTTGTGCTATCACCAACGGGCAATGTGGGTAGTGGCATCCCGACCGAAATGTGTTTATGGTGAGGGTTGTTTCACCATGTGACTTGATGGAGGTTGTGCCATCAAATTGTCCGTTTATCCGAGCAACGTGTCAATGATGCCGATATACTCAATCGCTTTTGGTTTCAATATGAGCTTGGTAAACTCATATGGTTATTCTCATGTTTGAAGCATGTGTATGGTAAAGGAGCCGGAAGGCTTGGTTTGCACATATGGTTTATGCATGGTTGATGCGTGTTCATTTCTTATGGCATGTGTGGTTGCATTGCTTAAACTTGTTTCAAGTTAGCATGTTGAAAAGGAAATGGTTTTGGAAATGATTTGTGAAAGAGATTTCAAGAAACGGTTTTAATTTCCTAAATGATGATTGTTTTCAAAACTGCATTGTTGTAGTTGGTTTTGAGCCTCACTCACTAAGCTATATAGCTTACGCTCTCTTTTTCCAGCAATGCAGATCCATAGACCCTTTGGAAGGCAACGGTGCAAGGGAAGTGATCTAAGTGTCCGCTCTTAGCTCAAGTATGACTTTGCTTAGATAATAGTGTGTGTGGCAATGAGGGTGAACATTGTTTATTTTTTTAGGAGTGTTTGTAAAATCCTTGTGTTGAGAACATGTTGACGGTTATCTTGATGGCTTGTTTTCATCTTATTTCTTGTGGTAATGGTTTTGGAACTTGTTCTTCTTATGTAGGATCTTAAAGCTTTCTTTATATTTGTATGTAAAGCATGTTTATGTTTCTTTTGATCTTAGACATGTGTGGTGGCTGGTTTTAGTGTGTATATGTTTATATTGCTTGTTCTCTGTTGTATGTTGTAATTAGAACCAAGTTAAATACCCTTAGAGATGCTTAAATTGTAGTTTTGCTGTTTCTGTAGCAGGGTGTTTCGAAACGGGCTCGAACGTTTCGGAACAACCCTTGTTTTTGCCTTGGGGTTTCGGAACGAGTATCGAAACGGGCTAAGCAGGGCCGGGACGATCTCAAGCCGTTTCGGAACGTTTCGCTACTGTAAAGCACCGTTCCGATATGGGTATCGAAACGAGGGTCGTTGAAGTTAGTTAAAGGCATATTTGAAGTTATTTTTTTGCATTTTTGGTCCATGGTTGCCTTTTTGTTCGAATCGATGCTTGATTTTTGTTCTTTCTTCCGCTGCGTGTTCAATAACTTAAGATTAATTTTGAGCATCTAGAAAAGATATTAATCAACGCATCTAGGGTTGCTAAACGGAGGGAAATCTTCGGATCTTTCTTCGGTTAGTCCCGTGTAGTCCACTCGATACGGTCTAGTGGCTAGGCCGGATCGGGGGGTTACACATACTCCAAATACCTCTAGGTTTGCACTTGTTCGAGGAATTTTCCTTGATGGCTTAGATGAATTGGCATTTCTTCCTCTTTTGAGATTACGAGGACTTTGGAAGTGACACTCATTTATCTCTCCTTCTACTTCTTCGGATTGGTACTTAGACTCAAATCTCAATTTTCCTTCTTGGATCGCAAAGTCTATTCTTTCCCTTATCTTCATGAAATCCTCAAATATGCTTCTTGATTTCTCTAACAATCTATCAAAGAATGGAATGGGAAGAGTTGCATGGAACATGTGAGTCATTTCTTCTTCGGTTATAGGAGGCTAAACTTGTGCCGCCAAACTTCTCCATCTTAGAGCATATTAATTGAAGGTCTCATTTGGCCTCATCCTCATACCTTGCAGAAACTGTCGAGTCAGTGCTAAATCCAAGGCATATTTATATTACTCCAAAAAAGCACTAGCTAAATCACTCCAGGATTGAATCTACTTTCTGCTCAACTGGTTATATTGTACTGATGTCGGTCCCGTCAGGCTATCTTAGAAGTAATGGATCAACAACTTTTCATTCTTCAAGTAACCTTCCATTTTCTGCAAAACATAGTCAGGTGAACCATCGGGCAACTAGTACCATCATACTGCATAAATCTGGGAGCCTTGAAATAATGAGGAATGACCAAATCAGGGACTAGGAAAAGCTCCCTTGAATTGAAAACATATATTTTTTCTTTCTTCTTGAGCTCTTTTTAAATCTATCTTCTATCTGCTCTAGTCTTTGTTCCATTTTTTCTCACAACTGGTGTTCGAATGCTGCCATCTAGCCCGCGAGATTTAATTATTTATTTAATTAATGTGTGAAATGCATCATAAATTTTAAAAATATAAAAGGCAAAAAATGAGTATGAATTATCGTAATGAATGCAAATGAGGTGTTGATTCTCCAATTGTCCTTTAAGAGGATTTTTATAAAGATAGGATGTCTGCATATAAAAGACTGACAATATTCTACAGGCCTTCCGTACTTTGTGCCCCACTTTTGTCTCCTCTGTATTTACTTTGGGTTTGGATTATTTCCGACCGTAGCATTATCAATCTCTATATATCACAGAATATCTTCTTTTTATAAAAATACCCTAATATGGAATATTTTGAACCAACAAAATGTAATGCAAGGAGATATTAGTCGCAAACTAATCACCGTAGAAATACTTTCATTAAACAAAAAGGCTCGTTACATCAGACATTATTTTTCCAAGCTTTAAAGATATCGATGAGCCCTAACCCCTAACTTTCTAATATCACCCAACAAACGAGTCAGCTTTCCTCTGTGGTCCAGTGTCGGATCAATATTCTGACTTAATGGCATTGCTTCGTCAGCTAAATCTGTCACATGTTGGGCCACTTTGCGCGCTTGAGCGATGACACTTTTCATGTCCTTGTCCCCCTTTAGTATTTCTCGCTCAGCTTTTCGCAGCTGGAGGATTACCTCTTCGACACTTTCATAGCCAACTTGCTTGTAGGCTTCGGCACGGATCTCACTTGTACGCAAAGAAGTACTAAGTTCTTTTGTTTGTTCTTTGAGTGCTACATTCTCCAACTGAAAGGTGTTGGATATGGCCTCACTCTGTTGCAAACTTGTTTTCAAAATCTCGTTCATAGCTAAGTTGTCTTGTAACTCTTTCTGAAGGGTATCATATCGACTCTCGGCTTCTTCGAACCTTTGTGACAATAATCGAGCCCTATTTTCACTAGCCCTACCTCTCTGCTTCCATCGTCCCAGGTCATTCTTCGGCTGAACAATACTCTTCTTCCATTCTTCTATAGTATTACCCATTCCTGTATTTCTGAACACACAGTAGAGCTCATGATGATCATCTTGTAAACTCTTCAATTTCTCGCTCAAAATATCCTTCTCTTGCCTAAACCGATTATACTCGAATGAACGCCCCTCCTTTGAGATGCCCCCATCTGTGACCTCTGAATTTAAATTGTTGGAGTGACTCACTTTTGCATTACCCAAACCTTCTCGGATCCTGACTTCCTTCCAACTTTTCCCCTCGGGCAATTTTTGTCTCGATGTAGAATCTAGGTTTCCCCTTTTTGAAACTCAATATACCCGTCTTGATAAGATTTTTTATCTGATCCTTTAAAGCCCCACAATTCTCTATGGTATGACCTGAACTCCCTAGGTGGTAACTGCACCTAGCACGTCGATTGTAACCTTTCAGGTAAGGTGGTTCTTTCAGACCAGAATGAAAATGGGTGATAAGATTTTTCTCGATAAGCATCGGGAGTAGCTCGGTGTACCTCACAAGAATAGGGATGTACTTCTTCTCATTATTTGCTTTTCGGGTTTCTTTTGGACCTACTTCTATTTCTTGAAAGCTTGACTTGGATATATACCTCACTGATTTGTTGATAGAAATCACAAAAAGGTTCAACTTGTTGTATTTGCCGACGTTATCTTGTTTCAAAGCGATATTCTGACCACTAATGTCTTCATTCTAACTCTTGACTGTCCCTTCTTCTGGTTCTACAGTTCCCTTGCCTTTGGCCATAGCGGTCATCATATTCATCATCTCGACCATTTGTTTCTTTAAATCTTGTATCTCAATTCGTTCGTCACTGACGTAAGCGTCACCTACTACGTCTGGTTCAAAGCCTTCTAATATGCTACCCTCTCTAGTATTCGGTGTATCTTCGAATGCATGTTCTATTTGATCACGAGGCCTCTTATCCATTATGATTGTCTTCTAAAGTGATAACCACTTGCAAAATTAATATCTTTATTTTATTCTATAAGGATGCAAATGCAAAGCAAATGTAAAGGAAAAAACAAACACAAAAGAAATCTGTGTTAGTACGATGAAATAATCAACATAATAAAATTAAATAAATTAAATGGAAAATGATAATGAAACAAATAGTTAAAGCAATTAAACAACAAGCAAAAATATGAATAAATCCAACAAAGTATAAACATAGTTACTGCTAAACGGACATAGTTTCGACATGGGTCTAAAAGGTAAGCTCTACAGTTTACTATATGCAGTTCGAATCTAAAGTAAATGGTACTCAAACTGTCGCTAGTACATCAACTGATATACCATACTGTAGCGGAGCTCCACGAAGTATAAGGATCGGATCCCGGAAACGAATTACAACACCATACGGAAGTGGCAACTTCACAGGGCGAAGTAATCGTTCCCACTTAAGGGTTCTAAAACTAATATATGATGACAAAATATATCAAACACCGTATAACCAAACAAGGTCGAAGAATTAAAAATTAAATGAGGTCGAGTTTAAAACTTTTCTTAATAATTATAATACGAACTGAATCTAAGGCTTGACTCTCTTTTTGTTTTTTTTTTGTTTTTTAAAAAACAAAAATTGTCCCTAGTGGAGTTGCCATCCTGTAACGACTAAAAAAATCCGAAAATGTGTATATTTCATTTTTATAAAAAATTAATCTTAAGGGGAATTTTTTTTCTTAAAATTAATTTTAAGGGAATCTTAAAAAAGCTCGTATTCTGAATAAAACATTAGGAGTCGCCACCAATCATTCAAAAAAGGTATACCAGACATTGAAAAATAGAACTAGAGATTCAAAAGAAATTTGGGTTCGGGAGTCGGTTACGGATGGGGAAGGTTTAGCACCCACACGCCGCCCAAATTTGTACCTAACGATTCGTAATATATTTATTAGAAAAAATTAAAAACTCGGCCTGATTTAATTAATAATTCCCGAATGCATGAATGCATGGTCATACGAGACAGACAATCGCACTCACAATCCACGATACCAAAGAAGATGACGCCCAAATGTTTGAGACGATACTCCTACTAGAATATCGGGACTCTGAGTACTAACATTAATTAGTATATAATATGGCAGGTAAATATGCATGAACAAGATATTAATGCTGATAAAGAAAATAATCAAAATTAAATTTTTTGGTGAGTATAAAACTCATTTTAAAGTCCGTTTTAGAAATCCTAACCTTTTACAAACCTTCACTCTCCTTCCTCTTTGTCTCCAGTCGCAAAGGTTGTCGGCCCTTGGCCGTGTCGGTCGTCGTTAAACGACGCCGGCAAACACTACACCCCTCTCCCCTTTTTTGTTTTTGTTTCTTTCAAACCCAAATCGTCTCTTCTTCTTCTAACCTTCATTTTTGTTTTTGTTTTTCGAAACCTTAACCACATTTGATATATGCCTTACCGGCTCACCCCACACGGTCCGAAAGTCTCCCAAAATACATTTATTACATTTGTATATATATTCGAATGTGTTTGCTTACAATATTGTAGATCTGACATTTTTTTCTTTTTTTTGCAAATTGGGCAAGTTGCATGGGGGTCGTCTCGTGGCCGTCGGTGTTGTGGAGATGAACGGTCGGGATGTGGCTCAAAACGAATAGTCGTGATGGAGTCTTGGCGATGACGTGGCGTCCTCCAAATGCGAACTCGAGGCTGACGGGATCCCAAAGGCCTCAACATGCCGTGCACGCGCGCATGGGTAGGCGAATAGCCGGCGCATGCACTGCACGTGCAATCCGAGAACTTCTCTGGTTTGATCTCGACCGTTGAATCAGATCTTGATCCAACGGTGGAGGGGCGGCTGCGCATGGTAATAGAAAGAATTAGAGTTTCTATTTCTTAATTAGATTGGGCCCAAATAGACTTTTTTTGTAATGGACTAAACATTATTATTTAAGTGGGCTTTATTTTAATTAAAATGAGTTTTTATTTTTAGGATCTGTTTTTCTATTACTATAATAATAATAATAATAATAATAATAATAATAATAATAAGGGTAAACTACATAAATGGTCCCCCGACTATGCTCCAATTATCTTTTGTGTCCCCCGATTATCAGAAGTTACAAACTAGTCCATCGACTTAAAAAAACAACAAATTGGTCCAACGCCGCTAAAAAATTTAACGGCTGATGACGTGGCAGTTAATATAAATTGATATAATTGTATAATTGGCCCTCAAATTCTACACTTATTTTAATTTGACCCTAATTCTAAAAAATTAATCCACATAATTTTAATAATATATCAATTCAGTCCCATTTCACCCAACCTCTTTTTCTTCTTACTTTTTCTCCATGTATATAACCTCATAAAATCACTCCTGGTTTAAAAAGGAACCACTTAAAGTGTTGGATCGGGCTTTCGTTGAGTTTTACCAAAAGCTTCACTTCCTTAAAAGTTGCAGCTTTTATATCCTTTGGGTTTCTCTAAAATCATAAAGAAATATGACAAGATAACATCGAGAAGTGCATCAAAAAATTACAAGAAAATGGTGGATAAATCTTACCTGGGTAGTTCTGATGAGGTTACAAAGCTGATGGAGAGAGTTGAGGCCACGTTCATCAAGCATTTTGCTAATGCAAATCGTACCAAGGGGATGGACTTCTTAAGACCAAAAGCCAAAAGGGAAAAGCATATAATAACATTTTCAACATGTAAAACTGTTTTGTTGAGTGCCTAAAAGTACTATATTTTACCCCTCATTTATCCTTATTTTTGCTGCACTCAAGCATGTTTAACTGCATTTTAGGTTAATTTTTGCATTTACATCACAAATAGATAAAATTGCACAGATTCTGCTGATTTCGGTCACTTTTTACAGATATCTGTCATGGCAGCATCTAGGGCAGCAAAGGAGCAGAAGTGAATTGCGGAGTTGGAGTGAAGGGCTGACGAACACTGCCTGTCGTGACCGCTACTGTGGCAGAAGTGGCGACAGTGAAGATACCTGAGGTGGAAAACACGAAGTGGAGATCGACATATAGAGGATTTCAAGCTGGACTGTCGTGGGCCACTCGCATATTTTTTTGGAGACTAGAAGCAGAAGGAGCTGTACTGAAGCAGTTCCAGTTGCCACCAAGAACGCTGCCGCCGTAGAATGCCGCCCGGACGGCAATACGCCGACATAGTTAAGATGGGTCTTGTTTGATAGAGGACATTTTTCCGAGTCTATTGAGCCCAATCTTGCATTTTTCTGAGGCCGGGAGCGGAGCATAGAGCTGATCAAGGATCGATAAGTAAAGTAACTTATCTTTACTTGTTGAACAAGGATTTCTACTCCAAGAAGAACTTCTACTCCAAGAAGGACTTAGACTAGATCTTTGCCTATATATACCCATGTATGTAAGTGTAAAGGATATCATCTTATTCTCTAGCCGTCTTCCCCTAAACCCTAGTCGTTTTCCCCTTCTCATCATGTTCTAAACTTCCCCTAGGGCTAAGGGTTGATTCTGTAAAGTAGTTGCAAGGATTGCATTGTTTCAGAATTTTTTTTGTTCAATAAAATAGACTTCAAGTTTGCTTATTCTGGTTTTCAACATCTTGCAAGAGTTTTGTAACACCCGGGTTTAGGGGTCGGGTGAAAGTAATATTTTAATATTATTTGGGCTCGGGTTTATAATTAAAATGATCCCTTAAAATTTCGGGTTTCAAAATAAATATTTGAAATGGGACCAAATTGATTTAATTGCAAGTTGAAGGGCTATTTAAAGAACAAGGGAATAGCCATTCATTAATGGCCTTTTTGTAATTTACCCATTTTCTAATTTAAATCCCCCTTTATACAAATAAAACACCCTTTTACTATTCATCTTCTTCTTCTTCAACGGGTTTGAAGAGCTCCCTCCCCCTTCCACTATTCCATCTCCTCCCTCCCTCATTTTGGCTCGGTTTTGAAAGGTAAACACGTTTTCGACTTGCTCTCACCTTCCTCTTTTCAAAAGTACAAGTAGTTTTCATTTTCATCCATGTTTTGGAATTTGAGTTTTTAGAGGATTTGAATAAAAATGGTAGCTTTATTGTGTTTAACTTAAAGTTTTGATTTAATAGCGATAGATATGAAGTTTATGAACCAAATGGTTCAACATATATGATTTTTAAAGGGTTTTGTTGAGTTTCCCGAATTTGGGTTTTAATGGGGCTTTTGAAGGGTTTAAAGGTTGATTTTGGGTGTGTTTTATGTTGGGAAATGAGGGCTGATGGTTGTATGATCGTTAGGGGTTGTTTTGGAAGCTATTAGGTGTGTTAAAAGAGTTGGAATCAATGGTTTTCGGCTGTGTAAGGGGGCTGCTCGGGAATGGCTTTTTGGGGTTGTTCTTGGTTCGAAAAACAAGTGTTTAATGTTTGAATTGTATTCCGGGTTTTCTATGTTGTGTTGTGGACTGATTTGAGGTTAATTCACTTGTGTTGGGATGATTAGAAGCAAGGATTTGCGTTGGTAAAGTTTCAGGATCGATTTCGGAAGTCATGGAGGCTTGTGTCGGCTTTGCTTGGCTTGCTTAAGGAAGTGAAGTAAGTGGTTAATGTTTTAATTTAATTTTCTAAGATTGGTTCAAGCACGTGGATGTGGAAATGTTTTCAAGAATCGTTTTGGTTCAAAGGTAATTTTGAAAGTGGTTTAGATTTGGGCTTGAAAGTGACTTAAACTCAAAGAGTAAGATGATGTGAAATGCCTCTTTAATTTCCCTTTTATACCATTGTTTTCCATTGCTTGAAATGACCTTTTGATATACATGAAACCCCAATACTTTGGGAGGAAGCATGTGGCTATTTATTGTATCGTTGATCATGTATGATGGTAATAATGTTGATGTTGATATGCCTTGTAAGATGTGTGTAAGTTGGTGCAGGTTGTGCACGAAAATGGTGAGTAAGACCATTTGTGATTGGTAAGATTGTAAGTAGTAAGTGACGCCTAATTGTGGATATTGTTACACCTTGTTTGGTTGTGTATGATATAGTGAGTACATGTTGCATGATAGTGATTGTATATCGTGTTGCATGGTTGGTGTCGAACCTCACGTGATGGTTGTCGTTGCTCCGGTGATGTGTAGTCCCGCCGGTAGCGAGTGGTGTAAGACTCCGGTGATGTGTAGTCCCGCCGGTAGTGACTAGTAGAAGAGTACTTTAATGTGTAGTCCCATTGGAAAACTACTAGTCGAAACGGTGATGTGTAGTCCCACCGTGTGTGTTTTGGTTATGCTTGTGCATACCATGTGCGCTCATGTTGTATCTCACTATATCATTCCCTTTTTGGCTTTGCTTTAATTTAGGATCATGCCCTTAAGCATACCATGAAGTGTGATGCCACGATGAATGCCTATATTATTGACCTTTGGTTGAACTTGCAATGTTAGTAGAAGGATTAGGTTGTTGGATGATTTGTATGCGTTGACCTTTATTTTAAAGAAAGCTTTGAACCCTGCATTGTCGTAGTTATGTTTTAGAGCTCCACTCACTAAGCTTTATGCTTACGCTCTCCTTTTTCCGACAATGCAGATCTTTAGCTTGGAGTTAGCAAGGAGCAAGAAAAGGGCGTCCAAGCGTGTGGTAATTGCTCAAGTATGGTTTATTAAATAATGTAGTAGTCTAGCAATGGGAAATGCTACGCGTTTTAGGAGCTTGTATCTAGACTCCTTTGTGTTGGCTTTATGTTGTCAATGCCTCATGTTGATGTTTTGGATTGATTATGGGTTGTAATGCATGAATGCTATGATGAATGTTTGTGTATGGTGGCATGCCTCTAGACGTTTAAGTTGCCTTGTTAGTGATGCAAATCTCTTTTATGTTGTCTTGTGCCTTTTGAGGTTGCCTTTATGTTTGAGTGTTGGAGTATGAGACTTGAATGCTTAAGTGTCATATTTGATTCAATTGCATGTTTCCCTTGATGTATGAACATATTGGGTGTTTGTATGGCTAAACAATGACCTTTAAATATTGTATGAATGCTTGTTTGGGTCTAGGAAAGTCCTAAATTTCATCTAGGTCCGAGTCTTGTTCGTTTTAGCTGAGTTTGGGAGTTTTTGCTGTGCAGGGGTATCGATACGGTTGGTCCAGTATCGATACCGCCTTCTTGTTTCAGGCCTCGTGTATCGATACGCGAGGGGGCGTATCGATACCATTTTGGTCACTGGAGCTACTGTCCATTTCGGTATCGATACGGGCCTCTAGTGTATCGATACCGTCATCTTAGCGTTGACCGTGGAAAGTCAATCGTTGGGGAGGGTATCGATACACTCCTTGGGCGTATCGATACGGTCTCCACTGGTTGACTCTGTCCAGTTGACCTAGTCAAGGGGTATCGATACACCCCTTAGGTGTATCGATACCGCCTGCAGTATAAGTTTAAAATTGGGCTGTAACATGTTAGTTTGAGTTCGTTTGTTTGTTGCGTGAATGTTGTTCCGCTGTATGATCACTTAGGATTTAATACTCATCTAGACAAGATTTAAAATGAAAAAAAATAGGGTTGCTAACCGAGGGGGAACCTTAACGGGTTTCGCTTCGGTTTTCCCCGTGTAGCTCGCTCGGACCGGTCATCCGGCCAGACCGGGACGAGGGGGTTACATTTGTTGGTATCAGAGCCTGAGGTTTCCGAGACCTCGGGTAGGTAAGTGAGGTAAGTTTGATGTGTTATGTTGTTGTTATGTCTCGGTGAATATTTTGCCATGTATGCTTGATGTTTTCTTGTTAGTACGGTGTTTGAAAGCATGTGTTAGCATGATGGTTGTGTTGAAGCGTAGTGTCGAGTTCCCATTGCTACTATTACTTATTTGAAAAGATTTTTGTAAAGGAATATACTTGAGCACCTTGGACCCTTGCTCTTGCTAACCCTAAATATTCTTGCTTGTGTGTTTTGTTTATTATTGTATTGTTGTCTTTGGTAAGTTTGGGGCCGAGGCGTGGGCCTAGAGCTGGTAATCGTGAATCTAAGGTTTTAGAGGATGTGAACGATGAGAGAGTTCGTTGCTTTAGTTCAGGGCAGTATGACCGTACCAAAGTTTGGAGTGCAGTTTGTTTGGTTGGGTCAACAGGCACATGAGTTGGTTTCTGTTGAGGGAGAACAACGTGACCGATCTTGACATGAGATGGTAAGAGAAGTGATGAACTAAGAGTTGGCTTCGGAATGATGTCGATGTTGTAGCAAGTAATTCCTCGATATAGTCATTGGGCTTGTTTTTTAGATTAATTCTGGATCTACGTGTCCGTGTATTTGGAGTGAGCATGCGAAGTTGTTGAATCTACCTTGTGAAGTACTAGGGGTAGGTGTTAGTGTTACTAGCTCTTTCGGGGATACAGTCGCGGTCAGAAAGATGTACAAGGGGTGTCCGTTGATGGTTTAGTGGCACGTGTTTTCAGTTGATGCGATGGAATTGCTTTTTACGGTTTTGATGTGAAGCTGTGCACGGATTGGCTTGTAGAACATAGAGTTAGGGTAGACTTTGAGACAATGGAAGTTTTCTTAAAGCTTGTGGATGACTATGAGCTTGAAATGGTAGATAGGAATGTGGATTTTGTATCGAATGTTGATCCAGCTTTAGGGGTCAAAGATTGATTGAGTTTGGTTGACAGGCTTGTCTAGCAAATGTGATGGATTTAATTTTTGAGTGAGGATTAGACCACGGAATGTTAGAATAGTTTGTGTTTTCCTAAAAGTGTTGGCAAGGATTACCTGGTTTGTCTCTTGTTAGGGAAGAAGAGTTTGTTATTGATATCGTCTCCGAGTTTGCTCATGTTTTGTTTGCTCTGTATCTTATGATTCCCGACAGAATTGAGAGTGTTGAAGAATCAACTTCGAGTTTGTTAGACCTTAGATTGATTAGGCCTAGTACGTCATCTTAGAGCATGACAGCACCACTTGTGAAGAAGAGAGATGACAATACGAGAATGTGTTTAGATTTCAGGAAGTTGAAATAGTTGACAGTGAACAATTAGTGTCCTTTTTCCGAGTATCAGTGGTTTGTTGGTCAGTTGAGGGGTACTTCAGTCTTTTCAAGATTAATTTGAGATCCGATTACTACCAGTTGAAAGTGAGAAAAGTTGAAGTACCGAAGACATCTTTAGGGGCAAGATGTGATCACCTTGAGCTCTGAGTTATGCTGTTTTGTTTGACTAGTGTATTAGTTACCTTCATAGAGATGTTGAACAGATTAATTCCCGAGTTCCTTGATCAGTTGTAATAGTTCTCATAGATGACACATGAGTATATTCACGTACCGAAGAAGGCCATGACAAGCTTTGAAGTTAGTGTGGTAGATCCTTTTAGGGAATCAGTTGTATGCCAAGTTGTGCAACGTGAACTCCGAGTTAATGAAGATGTTCTCCTAGGACATGTAGATCAACCGAGTGTGTTAGAGTAAATCCCAAGTAGGCAAAAGAAGATATGAGTTGGAAGAAATTGAAGACAGTGACAGATATCTATAATTCCTAGGTCTAGCATTGTTACTTTCAGAGAATTGTAAATAGTCTTTTGAAGATAGTTGCTCTATTGATAGATTGCTACAGAAGAATGTTCAGTTGTGTGGTTAGATGCGAGACAATGAGCCATTGAGAAACCGAGAGAAACTTTGAAGAGAGCTTCGACCTTGAATCAGCTTATATCAGAGAAAGAGTTTGCGAACCATAGTGATGTATTACATGTAGAGTTAGGTTGTGTGCTTATGCAAGGCAGAAGATTCCGGCTTGTTCATCAAGATAGTTGGAAGACTGTGAGAAGAGTTATCTGATATGAGACATAGGGTTAATTACAATTGTATTTGCTTCGAAGACTTAGAGACAAAGCTTGTATAGTAAGAAATGCACAGTGTATATGTACGTATCATCAGAACTCGATATATTTGAAGACTTAGGAAGGGTTGAAACTTGAACCGCATCAAGTGTTAGACATGCTTGAAGACTGTAATATCAAGATTGAGTACCATCCGAAGATAGTCAACGTAGAAATCGATGTTCCGAGCTATGTTGTTGTTAGATTAGTAGTTGGGCTGCGAGATGTAATTGCCGAATTCAGTTTACCGAATGATAGTATTCTTGTGGTCGATTTTCATGTTGAACCTACATTGAGTCAGAATGCTTGAAGAGAAACAGTTGCAAGACAGGTTCTTGGCACCTCACGTGCGAGGCATAGTAAAAGAAAGACCTTCATAATACAGTTTCAGAGATGATAAAGTTTTGCATTTCAGAGACAGAATAGTTGTACCTATGGACATAGTGGTTTGAGACGTATTGTGTTGGCCGAAGCATATGGCAGTTCATTTGTATTGCATCTGAGTTGTATGAAGACGTATTGTGGGTTGAAGACGAGTACTTCCGGATTGAGTTGATGAATAGTGTGGTTCACTATGAGAGTAAGTGAGTAAATTGCCAGCGTGTTAAGACCGAGCGTCAGTTTCTTCTAGTATTGTTACATCTGTGGAAGGTTCTTAATGGAAGTGAGTAATAGAGATTCAAGATTTTAGCTAGAATAATTTCGAAGACGTTTGTATAGCGTTTGGTTACATGTTGAAGTCAGATGGTCAGTTAGAGAAGGTTATGGGTCAAGAATTCAAGCAGTGCTGTATGAGATTATGAATCGGGCTAGTTCTGTTGTTTATTTGTTACGGTTACCACCAGAGTTAGGGAGGGGATCCGTGATGTGATTTGTGTATCTATAATTCAGAAGTGAGAGTCAATTTTGTCCCGTGTTATGTTGTTGAAGAGATTGAGTTGAGTTTAAAATGGTCATGCATTGAAGGACTCGATGAGATCTTGGCATCAGATAGCTAATGTTGTGTGGTGAGTCTACCGAGTTGGAGAGTATGTTGTGGTAAGAGAGAAAGTGTGGAGGAGCATGTGCCAGTGACTCTTCCTATCTGATAAATTTCGGGGACGAAATTCCTTAAGTGGGGGAGAGTTGTAACACCCGGGTTTAGGGGTCGGGTGAAAGTAATATTTTAATATTATTTGGGCTCGGGTTTATAATTAAAATGATCCCTTAAAATTTCGGGTTTCAAAATAAATATTTGAAATGGGACCAAATTGATTTAATTGCAAGTTGAAGGGCTATTTAAAGAACAAGGGAATAGCCATTCATTAATGGCCTTTTTGTAATTTACCCATTTTCTAATTTAAATCCCCCTTTATACAAATAAAACACCCTTTTACTATTCATCTTCTTCTTCTTCAACGGGTTTGAAGAGCTCCCTCCCCCTTCCACTATTCCATCTCCTCTCTCCCTCATTTTGGCTCGGTTTTGAAAGGTAAACACGTTTTCGACTTGCTCTCACCTTCCTCTTTTCAAAAGTACAAGTAGTTTTCATTTTCATCCATGTTTTGGAATTTGAGTTTTTAGAGGATTTGAATAAAAATGGTAGCTTTATTGTGTTTAACTTAAAGTTTTGATTTAATAGCGATAGATATGAAGTTTATGAACCAAATGGTTCAACATATATGATTTTTAAAGGGTTTTGTTGAGTTTCCCGAATTTGGGTTTTAATGGGGCTTTTGAAGGGTTTAAAGGTTGATTTTGGGTGTGTTTTATGTTGGGAAATGAGGGCTGATGGTTGTATGATAGTTAGGGGTTGTTTTGGAAGCTATTAGGTGTGTTAAAAGAGTTGGAATCAATGGTTTTCGGCTGTGTAAGGGGGCTGCTCGGGAATGGCTTTTTGGGGTTGTTCTTGGTTCGAAAAACAAGTGTTTAATGTTTGAATTGTATTCCGGGTTTGCTATGTTGTGTTGTGGACTGATTTGAGGTTAATTCACTTGTGTTGGGATGATTAGAAGCAAGGATTTGCGTTGGTAAAGTTTCGGGATCGATTTCGGAAGTCATGGAGGCTTGTGTCGGCTTTGCTTGGCTTGCTTAAGGAAGTGAGGTGAGTGGTTAATGTTTTAATTTAATTTTCTAAGATTGGTTCAAGCACGTGGATGTGGAAATGTTTTCAAGAATCGTTTTGGTTCAAAGGTAATTTTGAAAGTGGTTTAGATTTGGGCTTGAAAGTGACTTAAACTCAAAGAGTAAGATGATGTGAAATGCCTCTTTAATTTCCCTTTTTATACCATTGTTTTCCATTGCTTGAAATGACCTTTTGATATACATGAAACTCCAATACTTTGGGAGGAAGCATGTGGCTATTTATTGTATCGTTGATCATGTATGATGGTAATAATGTTGATGTTGATATGCCTTGTAAGATGTGTGTAAGTTGGTGCAGGTTGTGCACGAAAATGGTGAGTAAGACCATTTGTGATTGGTAAGATTGTAAGTAGTAAGTGACGCCTAATTGTGGATATTGTTACACCTTGTTTGGTTGTGTATGATATAGTGAGTACATGTTGCATGATAGTGATTGTATATCGTGTTGCATGGTTGGTGTCGAACCTCACGTGATGGTTGTCGTTGCTCCGGTGATGTGTAGTCCCGCCGGTAGCGAGTGGTGTAAGACTCCGGTGATGTGTAGTCCCGCCGGTAGTGACTAGTAGAAGAGTACTTTGATGTGTAGTCCCATTGGAAAACTACTAGTCGAAACGGTGATGTGTAGTCCCACCGTGTGTGTTTTGGTTATGCTTGTGCATACCATGTGTGCTCATGTTGTATCTCACTATATCATTCCCTTTTTGGCTTTGCTTTAATTTAGGATCATGCCCTTAAGCATACCATGAAATGTGATGCCACGATGAATGCCTATATTATTGACCTTTGGTTGAACTTGCAATGTTAGTAGAAGGATTAGGTTGTTGGATGATTTGTATGCGTTGACCTTTATTTTAAAGAAAGCTTTGAACCCTGCATTGTCGTAGTTATGTTTTAGAGCTCCGCTCACTAAGCTTTATGCTTACGCTCTCCTTTTTCCGACAATGCAGATCTTTAGCTTGGAGTTAGCAAGGAGCAAGAAAAGGGCGTCCAAGCGTGTGGTAATTGCTCAAGTATGGTTTATTAAATAATGTAGTAGTCTAGCAATGGGAAATGCTACGTGTTTTAGGAGCTTGTATCTAGACTCCTTTGTGTTGGCTTTATGTTGTCAATGCCTCATGTTGATGTTTTGGATTGATTATGGGTTGTAATGCATGAATGCTATGATGAATGTTTGTGTATGGTGGCATGCCTCTAGACGTTTAGGTTGCCTTGTTAGTGATGCAAATCTCTTTTATGTTGTCTTGTGCCTTTTGAGGTTGCCTTTATGTTTGAGTGTTGGAGTATGAGACTTGAATGCTTAAGTGTCATCTTTGATTCAATTGCATGTTTCCCTTGATGTATGAACATATTGGGTGTTTGTATGGCTAAACAATGACCTTTAAATGTTGTATGAATGCTTGTTTGGGTCTAGGAAAGTCCTAAATTGCATCTAGGTCCGAGTCTTGTTCGTTTTAGCTGAGTTTGGGAGTTTTTGCTGTGCAGGGGTATCGATACGGTTGGTCCAGTATCGATACCGCCTTCTTGTTTCAGGCCTCGTGTATCGATACGCGAGGGGGCGTATCGATACCATTTTGGTCACTGGAGCTACTGTCCATTTCGGTGTCGATACAGGCCTCTGGTGTATCGATACCGTCATCTTAGCGTTGACCGTGGAAAGTCAATCGTTGGGGAGGGTATCGATACACTCCTGGGGCGTATCGATACGGTCTCCACTGGTTGACTCTGTCCAGTTGACCTAGTCAAGGGGTATCGATACACCCCTTAGGTGTATCGATACCGCCTGCAGTATAAGTTTAAAATTGGGCTGTAACATGTTAGTTTGAGTTCGTTTGTTTGTTGCGTGAATGTTGTTCCGCTGTATGATCACTTAGGATTTAATATTCATCTAGACAAGATTTAAAATGAAAAAAAAATAGGGTTGCTAACCGAGGGGGAACCTTAACGGGTTTCGCTTCGGTTTTCCCCGTGTAGCTCGCTCGGACCGGTCATCCGGCCAGACCGGGACGAGGGGGTTACAAGTTTCGGGAGAGCATTGTGAGATTACACATTTACTTAATATCGGGAGAATTAAGTATACGAAAGGAATAAGTACGGGTTCTCCAGTTTATGGTTGAACTATCTCGGAGCTAGGGATAGGACGAGGTTAAGTGGCTAAGGAAGAATTCAACAACATCGGTGTTCATCCTTCGATTCATGCCGGGAGGTATCATCAAAGACGTGTTCATCGTCAGACTTGGACCTAGGGATAGGCCAAGGCACAACAAGGATTCTTGCCAAGCTTGAAGTACTGAGTTGTGTGTTCGCTGCCGCGACAACAACAGACCGCTGCCGCGACAGGCGCTAAGACAGAACAGAGAAGTCTTAGACTTGCAAACACCTGCACTACGAAGCAGATCAATACCGGCCCATTCTTTACTCTGAATATTTTCATCCTTTACTTTCAGTCCTCTTTGTTATCTTGTGACAAACAATTAAATTACTTCTTTTCCCTCTTGTGCAGCAATCTAAGGTTAAAGTTATTAGCCCAGTCCCTGTGGCGACGATATCCAATACTTACGTATCACTTTACTACTTGCGTCGTGTACACTTGCACTACATTACGATAGATACTTTTACACGCAACAAGTTTTTGGTGTCGTTGCCGGGGACTAGCAACATACCTCTACCTTTAATTACTGCACTTTTTATTTATTTTATTTTATTTTATTTTTATTTTCTGGTTGTTATATCTCATGCACAATACAGGTTCAAGGGCATCAACATGTCAGGAAAAACCATTCGAGAGTTGATGTGGGAAAGTTCTTGCAATTACCGTAAAGGTAATCATTCACTCGAAAGTTGTCCCTATTTTTTCGGTGAATATATGGACAACCAACGATGGAACCAACAAGAATAAGATATGCCGCCACAACAGCAACAGGGACAACATATGCCGCCGCCGCAGTAGCAAATTTTTTTATGGTATGATCAAAACCCGCAAAATTTTTGGTACCATAACAGTTTTGCTGTAGAACCCGACATGCCCTGGCAATGTCATCATCCTCAAGAGCAGTCAAAATCCTTAGAAGACACACTACGAGCCTTCATGGCACTCACTCAAGAATTGTCGGCTTCTATGGACAAAAGTATCGCCAAGATGGATGCACTATTGAGCAGACCAGTCCTCATTCATGCCAAGGATGAACCTGAAGTCCCGAGGCAAGATGACAAGGATGCTCATGTGAAGGAATACCCAACACGTGATGAGTCTGAGCAACAACTTGCCATGGCAAAGATCGAGGAGCCGGAATGGAGCAACACCGCAATAACGCTGAGTGAAATTCAAGAAAATGTCACTGCGGCAACCACATCCGAGGCAAATTCTCAACCCACTACCTCGGTTATGTCCAACCAAGATTGCACACATCCATCCCTATCATGGCACTCGCACGACCACCTAGAAGAGCTACCCAATGACAATGTCTCACAAATGGAATACGAGCAGGTAATAAACGGACATTTTGAATTCATTAAAAACTCACAAATTCCATTGCAGGTATTAGAGGAACCAACACCGGTAGACTCAGAATCATCGAAGTCTCTACTGATGGAGACCTACGAGTGGCCAACAGAATTTGATATAGAGAGTTATGGTACTTTCCAATGTCCCATTGACCTGCAAGGTAACCTGACAAAGGACTGTCAAAATAACTGGCTGCCACAGCAGCAGACACGACAACAAGGGCTACATTCAACCACAACAACATTCATCGAAAACAAGGTAAGTTTGTGGTCGAATGTCAATTTAATTTTTTCTAATCATATATTCATGCCCTCAGAAACATTACCAAGAATGGAGGACTTCATGGACTACAAAGGGAAGAGAAAGAAATGAGCATCCACCATGAGAATAATCACCAGATGGAGGGTACAGATGGACTTCAAGAAGTACCGGAAACGACCCCTCAAGCATCAATAGAACATGGAGTAGTTACTCTAGGAGATGCCCCTCAAGGCACTCCTAATTTAACTTTATTTTATTTTTATCTTATTTTATCTTTATTGTTTTAGGAATTAGAAATTTAATATTAGTTTATAGTTTGTTCGTGTTATTAGGTAAACAGAGAAAACACTCACAATGACGATACGATCAACCCGAGAAAGCTTTGCCCCGACCCCTGCCGCGACAACACTCATACTCCGCCAGATGAATTCTAAAGTGACTGCCGCTAACAACAATGATAACAGCGACGCAAGTTAAGTATCTTTTACTCCTTTATGTTTTCTGCGATTTATATTATCTTTTTGTGATGTTTCATTTTTTGTCATTTTTATTTTATGTTTTTCATTTTTATGTCTTGTTTCATGCATTGAGGACAATGCAACCCTTGAGTTTGGGGGTAGACAGTCCTCCTAATTATTAATATAACATTGTATTTAGTTTTCATTGTGTCACATTTATTTTTATGCAAAAAAAAAACTTGGCTTAATTTATTGAACTTTTATTATCTGCTGCTGCCATCTCCGTCGTGACAGCGCCTTAAAAATATTTTAGGAAGTAAGTAGAGCCTTAGTATAGTTCTGAAAAACTGAAACACTTTGTGACTTACTTGATAAAAGACTTTCTCTAGCATACGTAGAATAGAAAACTTAGCACTTAGAGTAGAAAGAGACTAGAAACTCAGGAAACCTAGAGGTGCCTATCACTAGCTCTAGGAAAATAACCAGAGAAAAACTTCTAGAGGTGCCTATCACCGGCTCTAGATAGTTAACTAGAGGTGCCTGAAATACTGGCTCTAGTAGAAAAGAGAAAAACACAGAAAAAGAAGGAAAACAACTAGAGGTGCCCGATACTGGCTCTAGTAAAAATAAAAAAGGAATTAAGTCTCGAAGGAAAACTCTAAACAAGCTAAGTATAATATTCTAGTTGCTAGGGAAGTCTATATTCATGTATGTTCACAATAAATGCACACACCTGCACGAGAACTATACTTTTGCTCTAAGTAGATCCTTAAATATTTGAACAGGTGCTAAACATGATAGGGATGGTGTTGTGGGTAAGGATTGTTCACTATGTAACCCCCTCACCCCGGTCTGGTCGGATGACCGGTCCGAGTGGGCCACACGGGGAAAACCAAAGCGAAACCCGTTAAGGTTCCCCCTCGGTTAGCAACCCTAAAATTTCTTTTTATTTATCTTGTCTAAATGCATTATCATTACCTATGTGAAACCCGTCAGCGAAAACAAGAGCAATACAAAAATCAACCATTCAAGACATCGACCATAAATCAGCCCATTTTTTGTAATCAAGCAGGCCGTATCGATACACCTGTTAAGGGTATCGATACGCCCTAACCAAAGTCAACACTCAGAGTCAACGCAGGAAGACCGTATCGATACAGCCCTTGAGCGTATCGATACGCCCTTCCCAGTCAACATCTCGTGGTCAACGAGATAAACTCGTACCGATACACTAACCCACCGTATCGATACGGTAACATCTCACCAAAATCTCAGAATTCCAGTAGCGAAAAAGGTATCGAAACACCTCCCCGCGTATCGAAACGCGTGGCCTAAAACAAGAAGGCCGTATCGATACGGGTCTAACCGTATCGATACCCCTGCTCTGTAATTCCTCAATTCCGAACTTGGTGACCTCAAACAAAACTCTAGATGCATTTTCAGACTCTCCTATGCACATACAAACATCCAAGCAACCATACTTGAACCAAAGGAAGCAATCAATTATGAAACAAGGCATCCATACATGGCATTCCAATAAAAGAGCAAATTAAGCATTTAAAGTCATACATGAAAGCTCAAAGGCCAAAATGGCACAAGACAACATATAAGGTTTGCACCCATCAACAAGGCAACCTAAACACCTAAGGGCATGCCATCACACACAACCATTCATCAAGGCATATCATGCTTTACAAACCATAGTTAAATCATGATCATCAACACATATAAATGAGTCATACAAGCTCATACAAACACCCTTGCCACATTGCTAACTAATACAAAATTTAACCACCGTACTTGAGCCTCAAACTTGGAAAGCCCTTCTTGCCTTGCTCCGAACTAACACCACGCTAATGATCTGCATTGTTGAAAATTGAGAGCGCAAGCTATAAGCTTAGTGAGGGTGCTCTAAAAACCGAAAACATCAACAATGCAGGGTTCAAGCATGTATTACCTAAATCTCATATCTAACATGCATAGGCAATTTCACAAGTAGACCTAGCTAGTCTTTCAAGTGGCATAATATGGCATCTTACGTCATACTAAGCACCAAGCATCAATAAACACATATCAACATCATATATCGCAATTATATGAACAAGTTTAATTGGCCACTATTAATTACCCGGATGTGCGGATTTAACCTCAACAATCACATTACCTCGGTGGGATTACACTCATCACCGGACCTTGCATGTGCGGGATTCTACTCATCGCCACATGCCCTACAGATGGGATTCCACTCATCATCTCGTAGAAATATATAAAAGCTTCCGGTGGAATATTACATCACCGTACTCCTCCTTGATGACTTAACGCCATCAAGGCCACGTACGTTTTGACTCAATTTGTGTGCACACTAATCCTAATGATCGATCATTTACAACCGGTAATTTATTTAGTGCCAATTTTCATAACCACATCACATATCATCAACCACATCCCATGCTCATCACATATATACATTTCATGATATACATGCACCAATTTAACCACATTTCACAAGAGCATAGATAGGAAAACATAGTAGCATTTAATGAAACCAATGGCTAAAATTAACAACTTGAAATAAGGAAATGGCCTACCAAGCACATTCTACACACACACTCTACACATACTCGAACCAAACTTTAAAACAAGTTTGAAACCACTCACCGCCCTTCCTTAGCAACCAATGCCAAACTCCTACGAACCCGGATTCGGTCCCGATGCTCCTTCGACGGTTCCTCTTGCTTCTAGCCAAACAAAACACATTCATTACTTCACAATTCAATGCTAAAACTCAACTATCAACTCACTTCACGAATACAAGCCAACTTCAACCGAATTCCAAACCAAAATACCCATTTTCAAGCTCCCCTAAAACCTTGCTGAAATTTCCATTTCCAATCACCCAAATGATCCCAAAACATCCTTCTAACCTATATAAACCAACAGCCCTTTGTTTTCAACCTAAAACCCACCAAAATGGAGTTTTTGACATCTAAATTTTTGCTTTAAGAACCCACTTCGGGTTTTCAAAGAAACTCAACCATTTTGACATATGTTGCTCCTTTTAACATGAATAAACAAAGACCAAACTTCATTTTGCAAAACAAGATGGAAATCCCCATAAAAACCCAAACTTTAAATCAAACCCTAATTTTCAAAAGCTCATAGTTTTAAAATCTAAAACCATGGATAGATAAAGGGTGAAGAGGAGAGTAAGAATATGATTTTACCTTTCAAAAAGACCTTGGATTGAAGAAGATATTCAATGGAATAGTAACATGAGCTTGGGAGGGTTTTGAAGATGGGGTTTGGGTATTTGACGTTGGAAAGGAGATGGGGGAAAGAGAAGACAACTTTTCTTTAAAAGTTGTCTTGCTTTTAAAAGTTTTGGGTAAATTTACAACATTGGTCCCTCTCCTTTTTACTACAGCTCAATTTGGTCTAAATTAAAGTTGAATTGATTTTATTTAATTTTATTGACTCGAACCGCAAAACCCCACTAACTCCTAACCCCAAAACACGGGCGTTACACACTGACTTAAGCCAAGAAAAAAATATACATATGTATGCATGTTAGTTATGTTGCATTTGCTTGAGGACAAGCAAGGATTTGAGTTTGGGGGTGTGTTGATTGCCTAAAAGTCCTATATTTTACCCCTCATTTATCCTTATTTTTGCTGCACTCAAGCATGTTTAACTGCATTTTAGGTTAATTTTTGCATTTACATCACAAATAGATAAAATTGCACAGATGCTGCTGATTTTGGTCACTTTTTACAGATATTTGTCATGGCAGCATCCAGGGCAGCAAATGAGCAGAAGTGAATCGTGGAGTTGGAGTGAAGGGCTGGCGAACACTGCATGTCGTGACCGCTGCTGTGGCAGAAGTGGCGACAGTGAAGATACCTGAGGTGGAAAACACGAAGTGGAGATCGACAGATAGAGGATTTCAAGCTGGATTGTCGTGGGCCACTCGCATATTTTTTGGAGACTAGAAGCAGAAGGAGCTGTACTGAAGCAGTTCCAGTTGCCACCAAGAACGTTGCCGCCGCAGAATGCCGCCCGAACGGCAATACGCCGACATAGTTAAGATGGGTCTCGTTTGATAGAGGACATTTTTCTGAGTCCATTGAGCACAATCTTGCATTTTTCTGAAGCCGGGAGCGGAGCATAGAGCTGATCAAGGATCGGTAAGTAAAGTAACTTATCTTTACTTGTTGAACAAAGATTTCTACTCCAAGAAGGATTTCTACTCCAAGAAGAACTTCTACTCCAAGAAGGACTTAGACTTGATCTTTGCCTATATATACCCATGTATGTAAGGGTAAAGAATATCATCTTATTCTCTAGCCGTCTTCCCCTAAACCCTAGTCGTTTTCCTCTTCTCATCATGTTCTAAACTTCCCCTAGGGCTAAGGGTTGATTCTGTAAAGTAGTTGCAAGGATTGCATTGTTTTAGGATTTTTTTGTTCAATAAAATAGACTCCAAGTTTGCTTATTCTGGTTTTCAACATCTTGCAAGAGTTTCGGGAGAGCATTGTGAGATTACACATTTACTTAATATCGGGAGAGTTAAGTATACGAAAGGAATAAGTACGGGTTCTCTAGTTTATGGTTGAACTATCTCGGACCTAGGGATAGGACGAGGTTAAGTGGCTAAGGAAGAATTCAACAACATCGGTGTTCATCCTTCGATTCACACCGGGAGGTATCATCAAAGACGTGTTCATCGACAGACTTGGACCTAGGGATAGGCCAAGGCACAACAGAGATTCTTGCCAAGCTTGAAGTACTGAGTTATGTGTTCGTTGCCGCGATAACAACAGACCGCTGCCGCGACAGGTGCTTCCGCGACAGGCGCTAATACAGAACAGAGAAGTCTTAGACTTGCAAACACCTGCACTGCGGAGCAGATCAATACCGACCCATTCTTTACTTTGAATATTTTCATCATTTACTTTCAGTCCTCTTTATTATCTTGTGACAAACAATTAAACTACTTTTTTTCCCTCTTGTGCAGCAATCTAAGGTTAAAGCTATTAGCCCAGTCCATGTGGAGACGATATCCGATACTTACGTATCACTTTACTACTTGCGTCGTGTACACTTGCACTACATTGCGATAGACACTTTTACACGCAACATGTTTATTATAGTAAATCTTTGATTTGTTTAAGGTTTGTATTGTTATAACATAGATTTGGAAAGTTTCAGGTTTTCTGGGTAGGTGCATGTTCTCTCTTCTTCTAGCCATGATTCTGGTGATTCGTCTCCGTAACATCATGAATAGCGAGGGCAAGATTACATATATAGATACCATGTTTTCCCTTTACAGGTACTTTTTTTTCCTTCAAGTTGAGGCAACCCAGAATTATTAAATGAGTTGCTTATTATGTTGTTAATTGGGTTAAACAAGAGTTGTTTGTGGTTAAGAAAGTTTTGTAAAACAAAGAAGAATTAATTGTGGAAAGGCCAAAACTTTGTAATCACAGGATTATATAAATGGAGAAAAAGTAAGAAGGAAGGGGTTAGGTGAAATAGGACTAAATTGATAGATATTTAAAATTATGTGGGTTAATTTTTTAGTATTAGGGTCAAATTAAAATAAGTGTGAAATTTGAGGGTTAATTATGTAATTATATTAATTTATATTAACTGCCACATCATTAGCCGTTAATTTTTTAACGGTGTTGGACCAATTTGTTACTTTTTTTAAGTTGGGGGACCAGTTTGTAACTTTTGATAGTCGGAGGACATAAAAAATAATTAGAGAATAGTCGGGGGACTATTTATGTAGTTTACCCTAATAATAAACACTTACGGATTACATCTCTTTATATATAATTTGTCTGAGCTGTGAATCCTAAAACCTATACATTCTCTTTTATTTCTTTCTTTTAGTTGCAAAGCCTTGAAAAAGAACCGTAGTTCGAAAAGAAAAAAGTATTGGATGTATGGGCTGAAATCTTGGAGCCGGGAGCTGTCCTCAGCGTCGCCATCGACGACGGCGTCAGATTGAGGATTTGCTCGGTATTTTTCTTTTCCTTCTTTCTTTACCTTTTTTCTTTCTTTTATTTACTTTTTCTTTTATTCCCAGTTTACCCTGGGAACCGCCGGGTTGAACGACAATGGCGGGAGGACCATTGTTGAAATGCGATCAGACGGTTTTGATTTCCCGGTGCATGTCTGTTCTTTGACGCCAAAAAATCCAAATTTTTATCTGGGTATGGACCTTGAGTCTCCCGCCAGAATATTCCTTTCATTGAAGGGAGAAGCACGTTCTGTTCACTGCTTAGGTTTTATCAAGAACGTTGATTCTGGTAAGTAATTTTAGACCTTATTATTTCTTTTATTTTTGTTTTCTCCTTCAATAATATTAATTCTTTCCTTTTCTTTTGTTTCATAGGCAAACAATCGGAGAGGTTCTACGCAGGGGTAGACGCTTCAAAGAGTATTTCTTTTGTTTCTTTTCCTTTTGTTTCTTTTCTTTTTTCCTTTTAATTGCTATATTTATATTATTTTGTTTGCCCAATAAGTACAGAAAGCTCAATAATATTAATCCTTTATAGAAGTTGGAGAAGTTGGATACAGAGGCAGAAATTCCAGACCCCTACTCTTCAAAGAGTATGAATGTTTCTTTTTTCTTTTCTTTTCTTTTTTTACTTTTAATTACTAATTTTTTTATTTTATTTTTTGCAGCTAACAAGTACAGGAAGTTGAGAAGAAATTGGGAAGATTGAGTTGTTGAAGATTGAGTTGTTGACTTGTTGTAGATTGAGTTGTTGTAGAGGCCCTATTATTCTTTTCTGCATTGTTTGTTTTCATGGAAAGTTGGGACTTTAGGTGTTTGATATAGGAGCAATGTTAACATCTCATATGGTGTAGGCAACGTTTTAAAGCATTGTTTGAGGTAGATGGTATTATGCTTTTGGATGTTTGAATTCATTCAATATTTGATTTTGGATTTATCGTTCTTTCACAATAATTGTTCTTTCTTCTAACAATAATATTCTCTTTAAAATTTAAATATGAATTTATTTAGTGTAACATAATTTAACATACACCTTACATTTGGTTTAGAGTTGGTTGTATGTGAAATCCAACCCACAAAATAAAGGTGCTTTTGAGAATTTCTTCGGTCTATCCAGTAGTGACCAAAAGATCTAGGTTACAGGGTTTTGAAAATGCAAGGAATAATGAAATAATGACTGGTTATTCCAATCATGCCCGACCTACTGAGGATTCCATGACTGGCCTCACATGGAAAAGTAATGAAGGAAATGTTCTGCTGAGTGGTTTGACTGATATTTCATCTCAGTTGTTGCCATCATCTGGTTATTACCCTACATTTGACTGGATGTCACATAAGGTACAAATATGATCTCTCATTCTCTGTTATAAGTTATGATATAATGGAAAAAATTTCTCAGAAAAGCATTATGATATATGTGTCAAGTTTTGTATGTTATGTTTATTGCTAGTTCGTTTCAAGATGTGGATCTTGAATTTTAAGTTTTTAACTTAATGGTAGTATGGTCGCGTCTGATTGCAGATGTTCTCAGTAGAAAGCAATTAAATAAATTATTTTTGCCCACTAATTCCAGCTTTTAAATAAATTAGTGTTTGTTTGCTTAAAGAAATTTGATAGTGGAATTTTCTTGTAATGGATAGGGTGAAAGTGAAATGTTCGACATTGGTGGAAAATGTAACAGTGTATCGGGTTTTGAAGGCCTGCAATCAGATAGCATAGAACACATGGAATATAATTTTCTGACTGCTCAACCAAGTTCTTGTTCAGGAAATTCCAAGGTATCATTATATGATTGAGAGGCTATACTGAAAGTAAACAAATGCTTAAAATGAATTAGTGATAGTTTGCTTATTGAAAATTGACTGAAATTTTGTTGTAATGGACAGGGTGGAAGTGAAATGTTCAACATTAGTGGGAAGTGCAGCAATGAACCGGGTTTTGGAGGGTTGCGTTCTGATAACTTGGAACATATGGAATATAGTTTTATGACTGCTCAACCGAGTTCTCATTCAGTAAACTCCGAGGTACCATCATATGATTCAGAGATGGCATTAAAGTTCGATTCCTCTGTTTGGCATGGAAAGGATGTTTTGCCACTGTTGCCTAAAGTAGCTGGCAAACATCAGGTTACCTTGTGTCTCCTTGGTGTGGCAATGAGTTTTATAACCAGGCTGTTGACATCGGGGCACAAAGAAGCACAACGGTTATGTGTGCCCAGTTTGAATGTATACTTTTCTTTTTGTTACCTTCTGCAAAGTGACTTCTCTGTCTATTTAAAGGTGAACAAGAAATTGACCTTGATGGTCTGTACAAGAGAATGTTGTTTCTGAAGAAGAAAAAGTATATCGCTGTCAAGGTGCAATTCAAGGATGGGATACCATATGAGGTAATGTTGATTTTTTAATACATTTTCATTCTCTATCGACTCTTAAGAGAATTGGAGAGATAACCTTTTAGCTATAGGTTATTGAGCGGAAAGGTCTTGATATGGTTCGTCGTGACTGGAACTTACTGTCAAAGGAATTGGGTGACTTGTGTCTTGCTCAAATCCTGTAAGGAGGGTATGTGGAATTCTATTAGTTTTTATTTTTTATCAAGTTGGCAATCCCTGCGGAACTTGGTCGCTGAGCATTTGTCACAATGGGTCCTATTTTTCAGGTCTTGTGAGGATGTCGTTGAAGGTAAGTAGATACTTATTTTGTTCCTTCTGGTTTGGTGTTACTGCTTATGGTTTATCACCCTCTTCAATCGTCTGAGCTTAGACTCCTGTTATAACAGGTCCAAGAAGAAATGAGGAATGGACAAGTAGTACATTATCACAAAGGCATTGACTAAACCACCTGAAGCTTACCCAGATGCCAAAAATCAACCTCATGTTCAGGTGAGACTGGTCTTTCATGCATCATAACTCTACCTAATCTTGTATAATTTCCCTACCATGTATCTAATTCATTCTATGGATACCAATTTATAGGTGGCCCTCAGAATGAACTGCTTGCTCGGCTGGTGACACTATTCCATATAAGAAAAATTAACTGTTGGGTTCAATGAGATGGGGAAATTAGGGATGTACAAGTATATACATATGATATATGGTTTGTTTTCTTTGGCTCCAAACAGATAAATTAATTCTATGCGTTTTTCAAATGTTAAGAGTAAAAAACAGATACATAATATAAAAGATTGTTGTTTAGAAGAAGATAGTTTATGTTTTCCATGTCTTGCATGCATTCAGCAGGGGAAAGTTCCTTGAAAACGCAATTGCGCTAGATGCTTCCATTGGTATAACAGCTTGTTCGCTAAACAGAAATTATTTATATAAAACAAAAACCTAGAATAATGATAAAAAATATATAAGAAAAATATAAAATAATTAACAACAAAATTCGAGTGTAATGACAAGGCACGTTACTTTCTCAAAGAGAGAATTTAAGCAGTACGAATCCTTAACATGGACATACTCTACTAAAAAATATACAAAATTTTCAATCATTTTATTTTTATTAATTAAAATTTAAAATTTATATTAATTATTCGATAAATCCTAAAAAAAATTCATATAAAAAACAATGATCATCTGATCCGTTTTAGGTCAAACCCTAGTCTTCCCGTAGCGAAATATCTTATCAGATTCCATAAAATTGTTTCTGTGGTCGAAATATTTTGGAAATAAAAAATGAGATTACAAATTTACAATACTACTCATTTTAATATAAATAAAAGGAAAATATAATAAATATGTCATTTTTAATTCTTTAAAATACTATATACTATTAATTAATCGAATTAAAAGTAAGATAATCAAATTTTCATTTTTATTTAGTGATTAATATTGATGGTTTTTTGGGATAAAAATTACTCCCTTTTCGGTACCTCTTTCAATGCCTAACATTAAAAATACTAAAAAAGTTAAATACCAAACTATAACCCTAAATTTTAGATCTTAAACTCTATACCTTATATCCTAAAAATATAATATACCTTAAAATTTATATACCCTAATTTTAAACTTTAAATTTTAGGAAAATTCTACAACGTGCGACGAACATCGATGAACACCACTAATGATGAACACCGATGAACACCATTAAATTAATTAATAAAGATTTAAAATTTAAAGGACCCATTATACAATTAATAATTATTTTAAAAATTCAATTAAATTATTTTTTATATATATTAAAATTTTATTTTTTTAATAAGGGTAAACTATATATTTAGTACATCACTTATTTCTGTATTTCTATTAAACTCTTATTATTTATATATTATTTCAATTTGACCTTATTCTTTATAAAAAATAATTTAACCCTAAACTATTAAACCTTAAACCCTTAAACTCTTAAACATATACCCTAAACCATATACCATTAAAAATAATTTCATCATCATCGATTCAATTCAATTCAATGAATCATTGAATTCTCCTAAGAAATTAATTAAAGTTTGACAGGTCAACCATCTCATCCTCTTCATCGTCGAAGTCGAAGACCATAGTTGTGAGCAGGCCTAGAGGTAAGCTCAGTGGTAATGATAACAGCAGTGTTAGGGGTGGTTAAGAGTTGAGGTCTGGCCTAATGCAATCCTTTTGTAGTTGTATCATAATAGTAATTTTCTTCACTGGTAAAACAAGACCCAGATTTATGAAATCAGATCTTGATGTTTGATGCGGTTCATTTTGTATTTGATTTATATCACAAATAAGTTCGACTTTTTTCAAAAAAAAATATTATCATTTTATTTGAGATGAAGAAGCCATCACAATTAATCATAATTAATTCAATTCATTGAATTGAATTAACACTATCATCCAAAAACAAGGAAGCAAACAAGTGAACCATCCAAATCGAACCTAGAGCAGTGCTAATTTGTGTATACAGGACTAGAGTTGGAGAATTGAAGATGAAAAAGATCCTCAACCAATTCCATCCCTTGGAACACAGGGGAATTCATAAGTTTCATGTTAATAGAGGGGAATTGTGCTCATAAGAAGAATCCATGGAATCCTTCAAGTCATTACGAGCAACACCTGATTCAACTTGTATGTTCACATGATCCAGCTAACTTTTTTTTTCTCCTTTTCAAATTATAAATTTCTAACTACAAAATACTTCTACATTGAAAAATTTTAATTAATTTCTTCTCCAACAAATGATAAACAAAAGATTTCAAGGACAAAACCCATATCTCAAATCACAGCTAAACTCTACCAATGTTAAAAAAAAAATGGGCAAGAAAAACCAGTATTTTTTAGCTTCTTAGCATATTTTGCACATCTTAGTAATTATTTATTATATTTAATACTTAATTAGCATCAGATTCAAGGTATCAAAATTACTTTTGTAATCGAATTAACCAATTAAGCCGATAATCGCAGCTGTTGGATTCAACCTAATATTTTAATCACTGCACTCTACTATCCAACTTGAGCTAACTTCAAATCTGTGCTTAAAAAGAAAAACACTATTTTTGAATGCTAGAATTAGGACGAGATTTGCTCAAACAAGTCCTCCGGAAATAATAAAAAACTTATCATTAGTGAAATAGGTGAGACAAAGTCCAGTTTCAGTTTCCAGCATACTCCACTGTGCTTTCTGGTTTTGTGAAATTTAAAAGGATTGGTGAGATCGAAGGCTCAACAAACAAGTAGCAGGTATCTAGTTCCAGTGTCTATTGTTATTTTCGATTTGTTAATGACTTCCAAGCACGCAGAAGTGCTGCAGGTGTGCGTCAAGGAGTCAAACTAGAATTGCTGGGTTACTTTGTGAATTGTTTAAGCTTGTATCCGCACTTAGGTATGTTGTACTCTTTTTCCTACAATAAGTTTTAGGGAGGTTTTTTAACGAGTCACATACCTAAGTTTTTCATATCTAATCGAATAAAATCATGTGTTTCAAAAAAAAACAAAATTCCAGTTAGTAACTTTATGCATCTAACATAGATTATGAGAAAGAAAATGCAAAGTTTAAGGTATTCATATGATTGAGTAAGCCATGGTTAAAGAGACTTTACGTACGAACCGAAACCCAAAAGATTCATAAGCTTACAAACAAGATGATAGTGTTAATTTAATTTAATGAATTGAATTAATTATGATTAATTGTGATGGCCTCTTCATGTCAAATAAGATGATAGTGATAATTCTAGGAGATTCGAGTTTAATTAATTTTGATATATATAAAAAATAATTTAATTAAATTTTTTAGGAGAATTCAAAGATTCATTGAATTGAATTGAATCGATGATGGTGAAATTATTTTTAATGGTATATGGTTTAGGGTATATGTTTAAGAGTTTAAGGGTTTAAGGTTTAATAGTTTAGGGTTTTAGGTTGAGGGTTAAATTATTTTTTATAAAGAATATGGTCAAATTGAAATAATATATAAATAATAAGAGTTTAATAGAAATACAGAAATAAGTGATGTACTAAATATATAGTTTACCCTTATTAAAAAATAAAATTTTAATATATATAAAAAATAATTTAATTGAATTTTTTAAAATAATTATTAATTGTATGATGGGTCCTTGAAATTTTAAATCTTTATTAATTAATTTAATGGTGTTCATCGGTGTTCATCATTAGTGGTGTTCATCGATGTTCGTCGCACGTGGTAGACTCATCCTAAATTTTAAAACTTAATTTTTAGTGTAGAGCTTAAATAGAATTAGAGGATTTCAGGGAGAGAAGTTGCGTGCTCATAGCGTGTAGCCGTGTATAATTGGGTTGTTGACTCGTATTGTACCTGCTAAAATTTCTGGGTTGCTTCATATCCCCAAGTTATTGCCAGTTGCCACAAGTAATATTTGTTTATGATTACTATTTATAATAAAACAATTTGATTTTTAATATTTTTTTATCATTTTTGTGAATAGGATTTTTTTATACGTTTAGTGCAATTTATATAATGGTAATTATTTGATATATCGTTAGTGTAGAATTTTTTTACAAGTGAGTTTCGAGAGATGTTATGTTATATGTGTTCTTTTTAGGGCTCTATATAAATTTTAACACTTAAATTTTAAAGTATAAACCGTAAATCTATTCTCTATCCTTACAATCTAACCACAAACACTAAAATCCTAACGAGTCCAGTCAACTATGTTGAGTTTTCCTTCACATATCGCCTTAAAATTTATGGGCTTTAGTCTCAAACATTTCGATGTTTTATCAGCTTAGTCTCGATTTAACCCTTTGGTTAGCAGATCCGCAATGTTATCTTTTGATCTTAAAAAATCAATAGAGATAACACTAGTTGAGATCATTTGTCTAACAATATTAATTTGACCACACATGTGTCTCAACTTACCATTACGTTTTGTGTTCTACCAAATGTTGCTTGGTTATCACAATACGATCCAAATCTTGCCCTTTTACATATTGTGGGCACAGGTTTTGGCTATTCATAAATATACTTTAAGAAATTTCGTAGTCATTCAACCTGATCTATCATATAAATTAGAAAATACGATCCAAAGCTTGCCCTTTTACTTCTTTTTGGTTTTGCCTCGACATCAACATCTTGTTAAAAGTCGGGACAATTTTCATCAATAGTCTCTATAGTTCGTTTCGTTGAACTAGTCTTACAAAAGAATAAGGCCATTTTAGATTTTAATATCGTATTCGTGTGAATTTCAAGATTCTTTAATTCATGCACAAGAAATCGATATGTATTGCTATGACAAACATAATCAATTATCACAAAAACAAGCACGATAGGAAACTAATCCATTGTGACGAAATTCTTTCGTTTTCTACCGTTAATATTATTACTATTTTTGTTATGACAGTCATAACCAACGAAAATAAATAATGAATTAGTTGAATGATATTGATGCTAATAATAAATTATATCATTTGGTGTATAGGCTTATTAGTTTTTTGTTTAAAATTATATTTATTCAATCATATCTATTAACTCTTTAATATATACGTGTTGAAATGCAACCCATTATTATTTTTTATTTCTTTTCAATATAATAATTAATATAAAACTTGAGGCTTTAGGGATAATGCATGGTTTAAGTAAATGAGTTAATTGAGTATTAATTCAATCGTTATATTACTATTGTGACATCCAAAATACTATAGATTCAAACATAAGTGTGTAATTGAGCAAGTATATTTGGCCGATTGGCCAAACTGTTTATCTTTGTTCCCTCTTATTTTTTTAGGTCATGGGTTTTAGACCTGATAGGAGCACTCCTTTCGTCTCATATAATTTTTCTTTTCCCTCCCTTCTAGATAAGATCATGATTAAAATTTATTAAAAAAACATAAGTGTATAATAATGTCTAATTTAAACATTCAGGTTTGAGGGATTAAGAATGATGATGATGAAAACTAAATCACTGACACTAACCTCAATTTTAACATATTTGTTGGTCGGGAGAATTCTGATTACCGTATATGAGCTATTAAAGGTGAATAACCTTCTTCGAGCACAAATTCTAATTATATTGTTTTGATTTATAAAGGTTAACAATACTATGAATATAATTTTAATTTCGTCCAATCAGTTTATTTAATGTTCTTTTTTAAGATTATTTTAAAATAGATAATTAATTCATTTCAAACTTTTAATTGATGAGGCCTAGAACACTTTTATCTCTAGGCGTCTTATTTCAAATAATATTGTAGTAGCCTATGAAATCTTTTATTCTTTCAAAAATAAAAGAACATGTTGAAAACGGTTCTCTAATATAAGAAAAGCATATGATAGAGAGAAATAAAGGTTTTTTTCCTTCAAAAATTGGGTTTCGTATCTAGTTGAACCAGTTGTGTAATAAGATGCCTCTCAATTCTCATTGGTCTCATATTCAATTGTTCTAAATGAAATGGTGGGAGAAAGATTTCAACTTTCTAAAGGACTCCGTTAAAATGACTTACTTAGGTTCCGTTTTTTTATTGTAGCTCTCAAACTTCAGTTGAGACTGAATGATCGTTTTCAAAAGTAAAAAAATTCAACTGCCAACAAATGTCTGAAAATAATAGGCATACATATGTTCGGTAGTCAACTGTTGGCTGTTAGTAAGGAAAAACTGGACAAACGCCAGTTTAAACTGCTAAATTCAACCAAAAATACAGCTTTAGCTCATATTTGTTTTTAATATGTAGTGAAAAATGTATCCTCTTTATTACGATCGGCTTTACATAATAAAACTTTACAAGGTATCTATGCGGTTGAAAGAACTCTTTTATTCTCTTCCCCTTAACAATAGCATTCTCTTTAGTGAGGCCAATGTCATGGGTGTTGCTAATTTTAAAGCCATCCTTTATAAGTATTCAAAATGTTCAATTTTTTTGAAAAAATCTTACTCTTAATAAATAATGAACTCGTTATTTGAAAGAGAGAAGAAGGTGTCAAGTAATAACTTTTAACCATCTGTTTTAAAAAATGTTGGATTAACTTATTAATTTTGGAAAGTCTAAAATATTCTTTAGTTCCTAGGGGTGGCAACGGGGCAGATCGGGGACGGTTTTGCATTACCCTCTCCGTCCCCAACACTTGTGGGTACGGTTTTGGGGAATTCCCATTAAACATTTTGGGGATTTTTTCATCCCCATACCCATCCTTTACGGATCCCCGCAGTTTTCGGTTAATCCCCGTACCTAAAAAATATAAATTAATTTATAAAACAAATATTCAACATTAAATCTCTAAAATTACAAACATAAAAGATAAATTTAGTTTTATCAAACAACAAACAAATAATTTCAAAACTATAAAACATGACTTAAATATTAGGATGAGTCTACCACGTGCGACGAACATCGATGAACACCACTAATGATGAACACCGATGAACACCATTAAATTAATTAATAAAGATTTAAAATTTCAAGGACCTATCATACAATTAATAATTATTTTAAAAAATTTAATTAAATTATTTTTTATATATATTAAAATTTTATTTTTTAATAAGGGTAAACTATATATTTAGTACCTCACTTATTTCCGTATTTCTATTGAACCCTCATTATTTAAATATTATTTCAATTTGACCCTATTCTTTATAAAAAATAATTTAACCCTCAACCTAAAACCCTAAACTATTAAACCTTAAACCCTTAAACTCTTAAACATATACCATAAACCATATACCATTAAAAATAATTTCACCATCATCGATTCAATTCAATTCAATGAATCGTTGAATTCTCTTAAAAAATTTAATTAAATTATTATATATATATATATATATCAAAATTAATTAAACTCGAATCTCTTAAAATTAATTAATGGAGAAACGTTTTCCGACAATCGGTTATCAGACAAATCAATGGAACATTTCCCGACAATCGGTTATCAGACAAATTAATGGAACTTAGCTTCAGGTTTTCGAGATTCTTTGGAATTGGACCGGTAAGTTTGTTTCCCGAAAGATTCAAAGAGTTCAAGGAGGGCATGAATGAAACTGTTGGTGGGATAATGCCACTGAAATCATTACCAGCAAGATTCAAGTCCACTAACCTAACACAGTTACCTAGTTCCGCCGGTATCGATCTGGTTATTGAGTTTTGCTCGAGATGCAACGAAAATAATTGCTTTAGCGCACCTATCTCAGCAGGTAGATTGCCAGAAAAGTTATTGTTATTCAAAAGAAGCTCTTCTAAGTTTTGTTAATTCTAAGAGATTCGAGTTTAATTAATTCTGATATATATATATATATATAAAATAATTTAATTAAAATTTTAGGAGAATTCAACGATTCATTGAATTGAATTGAATAGATGATGGTGAAATTATTTTTAATGGTATATGGTTTAGGGTATATGTTTAAGAGTTTAAGGGTTTAAGGTTTAATAGTTTAGGGTTTTAGGTTGAGGGTTAAATTATTTTTTATAAAGAACAGGGTCAAATTGAAATAATATTTAAATAATGAGGGTTTAATAGAAATACAGAAATAAGTGAGGTATTAAATGTATAGTTTATCCTTATTAAAAAATAAAATTTTAATATATATAAAAATAATTTAATTAAGTTTTTTAAAATAATTATTAATTATATGATGGGTCCTTGAAATTTTAAATCTTTATTAATTAATTTAATGGTGTTCATCGGTGTTCATCATTAGTGATGTTCATCGATGTTCGTCGCACGTTGTAGAATTTTCCTAAATATTAACCGTTTGAAACATGGTATCTTGCACTGCCTTTAAAAGAAAATATGTGATTAATAATATATAGTTTCAAATAACGGTACGTTTGTTCTAAAAGAAACTAGATTCAATAAATTTTCCAATCATATAAATTACTTCTTCTAGTTTTACTCGTACGATTTATGGTGAATTTTCGAAGTCATTGTTATTGTTGTTTTTCGAAACAATCTATTGTCTTTTCTTCTAACATTTGCTTACTCAAAAATTAATAATTCCTAATATGTAACTCGAAATCAATAACTGTTTGTTTTAACAAATCTAGACTTTCGTGCGATTATATAAATATAACGCCCACTTCCTAATTTAACTTGTAGAATTTTTGGTGACTTTTCAAATTCATTACTAAAACCTTTTTAAGAAATATGCTGCCAAATTTTTATGACCTTTCAACATTCAAATATTCATATAATTTAGAATACATATCTAAACCAATCACCATGTATTTTAAACAAAACTAGACTAAATCATGTTTACAACAATGTATAGATAACATTCTAATTATTTTTATAGAATTTACAAAGAATTTTCAAACTTACTCTAGCCAGCCATGCTCAGGTGAGAATAAATTTTTGATGAAACATAGGTAAATTACCCTTATGGCCATCAAACTTCATAAAATATCAGGATCCCTACAGATATTTTGAGGATTCTTGCGGATATTTTTAGGGATCCCCACGATGATTTATACGGGTACGGTTCGGTTATCCCCACGGTTCGGATATAGCAATCCACGTCCTCATCCCCATTTGAGCTCCGGTTATAAAACTTCCCCATCCCCGTCCCCATGGGTAAGAATTTCGGTTATTCCCCATGCCCATCGGTTCGGATCCCCACGGTTTTCGGTTATTCCACACCCGATTACCACCCCTATTAGTTCCAAATGTTATTGAGTTTAAACATGATGTATGTCGTGTGTTGAGCATGAATTGTAATAATAACTTGGAAAGTACCTGGGCCTAGCTTCAGTAGTGGGTGGAGATAAAAAAAAAAGTTAACTACTGGAATAGTTACCTATGTTTTTCCTCAATACAGAGTTGGTCACCGATTTTGAAAAACGACCAGCAAGATCATTTACGTTTTTGGGGCGTAAACTTTTGGTCACTCAGTCGTTTGTTGCCATTAAACAATGACGGATTGCTGACCTGGCAACGAAAAAATAAGGGTAAATTACTGCAATGGCCATTAAAGTTTATCTCATGTACATTTTTGCTCCCCAATTTTAAAAAATAAACATTATAGTCACTAATGAAAATGTTTCTTTATAATTTCACCCTTAAATTTTTAAAAATTAATTTTTCAACCTTAAAACTTTAGAATCAATTAGTATAATAATATTATAAAGGCTTAAATAAAAAATAGGTGCCCAAAGTATATCCTTTTTAAATTTAGGTGCTCAAATTGCTCTTATTTAATAACTAAACTTTCAAATTGCTCCTATTTTTTTCCTCTGGATTGTTTTTAATATTATTGTAACATGACATGTCATTTTTTATTATTGTTAAATTAAAAAAATTTAAAATAAAATAAAATCATTTTTTATTATTATTAAATTTAAAATATATTTTTAAAAATATTACTTCTTAAAATAATTTAGGTGTTTAAAGTATTTTTTTTGTAAAAATAGGTGCCCACATTTACCATAGTTACAATTTTAGGTGTCCGACTATTAAATGAGTGTTAGAAAAATTGTCAACCACTCGGTATTTGACACGTGGCATTAATTTTATTAATTTTTAATGAAAAATACTTAAAACTTTTAATTATTATAAAATCTCAAAATTTGACAAGCTTCACAAAACAGTCTCTAAATCTCTAAAAATTCCCAAATTTTCGCCGTCGGTTGCCGCCGCCAGTTGTTGTCGCTGACCGCACCCACTTGGTCGCCGGACCAAGGCGATCATTTTTCCCAACACAGCATCGTCAGAAATGCCCAACGGCGTGCAACCAAACGTCAAACACGAAATCGACGTTCGCGTTTGACGTTCAGCTGCACACCGTTTGGCGTTTCCGGTGACGCCGTGTTAGGGAAAATTGTCGCCTTGGCCCGGCGATCAAGTGGGTGCGGTCAGCGACGACAACTGGCGGCGGAAGCGGCGACAGCCGACGACGAAAGTTTAGGAATTTTTTGGGATTTAAGGATTGTTTTGTGAAGCTTGTAAAATTTTAAGATTTTATAATAATTTGAAAATTCTTAGTATTTTCCATTAAAAAAATTTAAAAATAAAATTAATTCCTTGTGTCAAGCACCGATTGATTGACAATTTTTTTAACACCCATTTAACAACCATGCACCTAAAATTGTACCTATAGAAACTTTGGGCACTAATTTTTACAAAAAATACTTTAGACACCTAAATTATTTTAAAAACTAATATTTTTTAAAATATTTTAAATTTAATAATAATAAAATTATTTTTAATTTAAAAATAATAAAAAATGACATGTCATGTTACAATAATATTAAAAACAATTCAAAGTGAAAAAAATAGGAGCAATTTGAAAGTTTAGTTATTAAATATGAGCAATTTGAGCACCTAAATTTAAAAAGGGTATACTTTGGGCACCTATTTTTCATTTAAGCCTTTATAACATCATTATACTAATTGATTGTAAAGTTTTAGGGTTGAAAAATTAATATTTAAAAATTCAAGGTGAAATTATAAAGAAACATTTTCATTAGTGACTATAATGTTTATTTTTTGAAATTAGGGAGAAAAATGTATATGAGATAAACTTTAATGGCCATTGCAGTAATTTACCCTTATTTTTTCGTTACCAGGTCAGCAATCCGTCAGTGTTTAACTGCAACAAACGGCTGAGTGACCAAAAGTTTACGCCCAAAAACGTAAGTGACCTTACTGGTCGTTTTTCAAAATCGGTGACCAACTCTATATTAGAGGAAAACATAAGTGACTATTACAGTAGTTAACCCTAAAAAAATAAGAAAAAAACATTCATCGTTGGGTTTAAAATATAGATACCTAAAGAACATATAATCGTCGGAGTGCAGATATTTTAAAATATTTATTTAGCTATAATATAATAGGAAGCGTGGTTCATGAAAAATAAATAATTCGATATTTATCGAAATTTATTTATTGAAATTTTTATTTTTATATAATAAAAAATATAATGCACATTTTGTCCCTTAACGTTTATTATTTTTTTCAACATAGTACTTAATTTATTTTTTAGGTTCTTTTGCTTACTAAAATTTTCATCATTACTTAAATTGTCCCAAAATTTTAACATCGTTAAATAAAAAATGTATTGACCGATCATATCGTGTCACGCTATTTTTTTTATTTTTTATTTTTGGAATTAATATCAAAATTAAATAAAAATAAAATAAATATAATATAATAAAAAAATATGATTTCCCTAAAATAACCCCATTATCTATATCTTCCCCAACACCCATTCTCCAACACCACTGCCGTCCGCAACGCCACCGCTGCCTGTTTTTTCAATCGCCGCCGTCTCTTTCTACCAATTGCACACCTCCCGTCGACCTTTTATTGCGTCGTTAAGACTTTACAAACCCTAGACCCAATTCATCTCTCTCCAAAATCACAATCGTATGAACCCGACCATACCATACAACTTCAATTTCCCTTTCTGCAATTCACGAGCAGTGCACATCAGCTTTGTCGCACTACGACTCAAACCAACAATATATGGAGGTTAGATTTGAGAAACTATATTCGCGATAGCACTATTGGGACTAAGTTGGGTGCTGCCATGAACGGAAGAACAAGAATTTGGGGAGAACATGTGTTGATGAGAAATGAAAATTTGAGGAGAATATGTTAGGATCAAGTTGGGTGCTGATGAAATATGAAGTAACCAGGGAAGATGATGAACAGAAACAGAGGAAAAGAATAACAAGAAGGAAAGAATACGTATGTATTATAAAACTTCAATAAAAAATCAACTTGCATTTACAAGACTGAGATCACAGTTAAATAGGCTTAGCTTAGATCCTATGCAAAACTTAACAACTAAGCTCTTAACGGCTACTAACAAACTTAACTACCTTTCTTAACAAACTGAGTTAACAAGCTGAGTTACACAAATGTAAACCTCTAACATGCTTCTTATTTTCTTTCTTCTCTCTTCTTAACACCAGCAAACATTAAAGTATTGAGATCTCTAACATACTTCTTATTTCCTTTCTTCTCTCTTCTGAACACCAGCAAACATCCAAGTTGATCTGATTAAAAAAACAAAGCTTTCAAACTGAAGAGATAGTACTTAGACCAACAACACTGAGCTTGACTTCTTCAGCAGAGAAAACCTTTAACTTCTGCCTGAGATTAATAAAGAAGGATGCAGATAGGGGTTTAGTTAAAACATCTGTAACTTGTTCTACAGCTAGTACATATTCAATATGAAAGGAACCATCTGCCACTTTTTCACGAACAAAACTAAGATCTAACTCAACATGTTTAAGTTTGGCATGATGAACTGGATTGAGGAGTGAGCAATTGCACTGGTGTTGTCACACCACAGAACTGAAGTTGAGGAAAGAGAAATCTGCAGTTTTTGGAGAAGAGATTCAATCCATATGCCTTCACACATAGCATCAGCAATACTTCTAAATTATGCTTCAGTGGATGAACGAGAAACAACACTTTGTTTCTTTGAACTCCAAGCTACTAAGTTCCCACCTAAGTATATGCAGTAGCCACCTGTAGACCGTTTATCATCAGCACTAGTTCCCCAATCAGAATCAGTATATCCTATTAGTGTTGTAGGTGCTCCACGTGTACTAAAGAAAAGACCATGATCAAGTGTGCCTTTGAGGTATCGAACAATCCTTTTGACAACCTTCCAATATTTGTCAAGATGAGCTTGCATGAACTGACTGACTTTGTTTACAGAGAATTGAATATATGGTCTAGTAGAACATATGTGTAACACCCTGGTTTTGGACCTAGATGTTTTAGACATCGAATCGGACCGGTTGAGAACGGTTCGAATCGCGTAAGGTGACTTTTGGAAATCAAGGATCGAGATAGGATAAAATTGTGATAAAAATTGCTAAAACCCTCTAAAAATATAATTAAGGGGTTGGTCAAATCAATTTTACAAAAAGGGTTTTGGAAAATGGACATTTTGAGTAGTGACCAAATTGTAAAGTTTCAAAACTAAGAAAATGTGATTTTTAAAGGTGGAAGCCAAAATCTTAGAATCTTTAGGGGGCTTTAAGTCAATTTGACCTTTCTTCAATATGACATGTGATTTAAATGGATTTTAATTAAAAGATTTTAATTAAAATATGATATTAATTAATTGGTAGTTAGTGGATTTTCATTTTACGTAACTACCAATTCCCTCTCATTTTAGCCAAACACCATTTTCTCTCATATTTTTCAAAATTCTTTCTCCCAAAAATTCTCTCAACATTTTCTAAATCAATTTCAAGAGATCTTCCTTAATTCTTCAAGATTTTAATAATAGTCAACGAGATTTGCTGAAGTGACATGCAATGAATGTTGCAGTTGATCTGTAGTGGTGGTGACTTCCCTTGAAATCGACATGTAGTGCTAACGACATCCCTTGATATTATAGCAATCACCCTAGATCATGAAATAAAAAAACCTGATTAAAATAAAAAATTCAATAACCTTACTGCCGCAAAACACCAAAATTCAGTAAATAATCTTTCATGATCCATTAGTTGAATAATAAATACTTTAAAACTTCATTCATTGCATTCTTTACTATCATCAACTACATAAATACGAACACAATAAAAAACATTGTGTCAAAAACCTAAATGTGATACACATATCAAAAGTGTCACATTAATTATGTTTAAATGAGCAATCGTTCTTAAACGAGTTAGGCCATATTATTTAAATGCATCTTGTTAAAATATAAATCTACGAATGAAGCTTGGGTCACACAACATCAGGAACATACATTCGGTGTCTCTTAACATGACATTGAAACATGTTCCTTGAGTATCCAGATCTCATCAATCAAGGTGACTCTACCTAGCAAGTGCCCACACGACACACAACATCATCATAATTTCAAGCAACCCTACAATTGCTAATAATTCAACGAGACACCCATTATAATCCCCAAGTGGTTAAATATTATGTTTGTATATAGGAGTGGAATCTCACTTATGGACTTATTTAGGTCATGTTACATCATAAGAAGTATATTGGGTCATAGTCCACAATTTTCCATCCCTTTAGCCAAAAATGAAATTTCCATAGCAGAATGTCCAATGTGTACTGGTACTCGATTTTGAGTATTGGTACAGTACCTTGAGTACCGATACTCACATATGCGTACCGATACGAGATAGTTATAGGGTGGTTAAGATTATCGGGTATTGATACATGAGCATGAACATCAGTACAATACCCTCGGTATTAGTACTCCTTGCATGTATCGATACCAAAAAAGCTCACTAAAATCTTTACCTGCCTATGGGTACTGATACGGGTCAACCCGTATCGATACGACATGGAGAAGTGTATCGGCACTAGTTGAACCCCGTATCAGTTCCCTACTCACAAACACAATTGAACTTGTTCTTCATTCTGAACAAGGGGTACCGATATAAACACTCTGCGTACCAGTATTGGACCCCAAAATTTACATTATAAGGCTCAGAAACCATCTACAACACCCCCAGATACTTATAACAAAGCTCTAAAACGATCCTATAAGTTATGAGACTTATATTAGGTGGTTTACTACAATCTTTACACCTTATTAATATCTTTTACAAAATTTAAACCATCAACAAGTCTTCTACATTAAAACACCCAAAACAACCAAAACAACATATCATGCATACAAGGCATCATCTTTATGATGTCTGATATGTGTGAAAATGTATTATATTTTATACTTTTTTGTTTAGATATAGGCCCATTTAGTTGTATTTGTAGTTATTTATGTATAAATTCGTAGTCCTTCCGTTTATTGAGCTTGGCCTTGCATTTTGCTATTTTTTTTGGAGAAATCGCTGCGATTTTGTTCTCTTTCTGTGCAGGACGACTTGCCGAGAGGATTGCTGTGGCATGTTCTAGATAAGGATCATAATTTCCAGCTTTATCTCCAACATTATCCTTATCACATTGGATAAAGATTCAGATTTGAAGAGTTACTGCATATAAAAGAGAAAAGAGATTAATTATCTCTAATTCAAATTAATTTAAACTCATTCTTATAAACACAAAGCTGATCGCAACAACTGACATATATGGATCAAATCACAAATTGATTGTGAGAGAGAGATTAGATCTAAAATGGAGATTTGCGCGCAACCATCAACGCAGATTGAAGTTCATCTTCTCCAGTTCTTTTATCTTTTATCGTGCAATCCACCCATGTTTGAGTTTTATTCCTTTGAACTTTCTTTTTACCCAACCATGAACTAGATTCATTTGGCTTGGGTTATCGGGTTTTATTGGTATGTAGAGACGAATGAATGTTCTTGGTTTTTAATTTAATAAATTTCATTGTTGGTTTTTAAAAAATCTCGAGTCGGGTACTCGACTCGGTCTAATAATTTATTTTAAAGAATTACCAGGGTTTTTAAAGTTTCGTTCGGCAGGTCGATAGACCGAGTCAACTGGATCAACTATTTTTTGAACACCCTTACTTGCTATAATCTTTGTTGTACGGTTGTAGGCATGTAGCATATTGATGTTTACTAATGGATGTGTAAAAAATTTATACAACTCTTTCATATCTAAGGAGTAAAATCTAAAACTTAAATATTCAGCCTTAACACCCTAAAACATAAACCTTAAATTTTAAACCCTAAACTCTAAATTCTAACAATAAACTTTAAATTCTACACCCTACAACTTAAATCCATAAACCCTAAACTATACTCTAAATCTCTAAACCCTAAAATTAAAAAATAGTTTACACAAACTTGTGTATCAAAATATTTTCTTTATTTTATTATATTAAAGTTTCAATCTCGTGGATTTTGAATTATATTAAAAAAGGTAAACTACACAGATGACCACTTAACTATGGGTTGGTGTCAATTTGACCACTATACTTTCAATTTTGACAAATATACCACTTAACTATTTAAATGGTTCCAATTAAACCACCAACCGTTTAAAAAAATGGAAAAGTTGACGTGGTTGTTAAATAAAATTAGTATAATTACATATTTGGTCCCTGTTATTTACACAATCTATCAATTTGGTCCTAATTTTAATCTAATAAAATAAATTAATTATTCAATCAAATGGTAACACATGTCACCAAGGAACTGCCCATGCCAAGATTCAAACCTAGGTATCTTTGGTGGGAGTGGCATAGGTTTACCACTAGGCCAAGCAGGTATTTGTGATAAGAAATACTAACTATTATATTGTGTTATTCGATTGGAGAAAGAAAAATGAAAGAAAAAAATTGGTCTTGGTAAGATTCAAACCTGGGTATCCTTGGTGAAAGTGGGATGAATTTATCACTAGACTAAGCATGTATTTGTATTTTGAAATACTGACTATAATATATGTGTTATTCGATTGGAGAAAGAAAAATGAAAGAAAAGAAACTTGTATTGGTAGGATTCAAACTTGAGCACCCTTGGTGAAAGTGGGATGGGTTTACCAATAGACCAAGTATGTATGTGATTTGAATACTAACTATAATATATGTGTTATACGATAGTAATGACTGGAAAAAAAAGTAAATGTGATTTTAGGGGACTCGAACATGACACACTTATGATGCATAAAAACATCTAACCAATTAAATATAATTTTAAAATTTTGATTTTTAATATAATTATATATATAATAATTTAATTAAATTTTTAATAAATATTGAAATTAATAATTTTGATTTTTAACTTAATTAACAATTTCAATATTTATTAAAAATTTAATTAAATTAAATTATTATTATATATAATTATATAAAAATCAAAGTTCGAAAATTATATTTAATTGGGTTAGATGTTTTTATGCATCTAAGTGTGTCATGTTCGAGTCCCCTAAAATCACATTTATTTTTTTCAGTCATTACAATCGTATAACACATATATTATAGTTAGTATTTTGTATCATAAATACATGTTTGGCTCAGTGGTAAACCCATCCCACTCCTACCAAGGATACTCAAGTTTGATTCTTACTAGGCCAGTTCTGCTTATATCATTTTTCTTTCTCCAATCGGATAACACATATATTATAGTTAGTATTTCATATAACAAATAACTGTTTGGCCTAGTGGCAAACCTATTTCACTCGCCCCAAAGATAGGGCATTTCCAATCAGGTGACACATGTTACCACCTAATTGAATAATTAATTTATTTTATTAAATTAAAATTAGGACTAGGTTGATACATTGTGTAAATAACGGGGACCAAATGTGTAATTATACCAATTTTATTTAACATTTTTAACAGTTAGTGGCTTAATTGGAACCATTTAAATAGTTAAGTGGTATATTTGCCAAAATTGAAAGTATAGTGGTCAAATTGATACCAACCCATAATTAAGTGGTCATATGTGTAGTTTACCCTTAAAAATTATATCCGTACTTTTTTTTCACTCATATAACTCTATAAACTACTCCGAAACACGACCAATACTCAAATGGCCAAAGCCTAGTTAAACCTAAACACCTTCCCTGACCACTATATATATAAAGATACAATCGTCTCTTTGTTCATCTTTCGCCGCTCCTAATTACAAAACAAACAGATTCCTCTTTCTTCCCGGACTAGGATCAGGGATTTAAAAAGCGTTTGCGGCCGCGTTTTCGGTCGCGTCGCGTTTATCGCGGTTGCGGACATAACGGATGCTATTACGATTATTGCGGGTGTTGCAGTTGTGAACTTTTTTAAAATTTGCATATCTTATTGTAAAATATAATAATTATAAATATAAATATAGACAAACGACTAAGTCAACCTGAATTCTCACTCAGTAATATCAAATTCTTTTATGACACTAAGAACGTTAAATCGTTTTAAGCGGATGCAAACTATAGAGAAGACAACTCAAGAACAACAAATAGAGTCTTAGAGTGAATATCTTAATTACTTAGAAGATGGGTGATACAAATGAGGTGAGGAATGTCTCTATTTATAATTGAGTTCACCTACATCCGACGGTTTCTAATGATTTACATCGATGACAATGATTAATACTCACCAACCACAATAGAATATTCCCTAGAATATATCTTTTATCTAAGGAAATAAATCTTATGTTTACATGGAAAGTTTACATAGGTTAAAGTGGTTGTCTTTTAGAATATTTCACAGTTCGGGTTAAGTCTGGTGGTCTCTTTAGTTCCAAAATCTCCGTTGGAACCTTTTGTCAATCATGTGTGCATGTGACTTGAACTGAAACTGACGGTCCGTGACAATATTGTCAAGTATTGTTCACTTTGATTATAGATTTAAAGTCTTAAAGAGTTTAACGGTTTCGTACCAAGTCTTACAAATATGAGTCGTCTTTATTATATTAAGAGGTACATACATATAAATGGTGTAGAATTAAATAAACTTTTCTGGAATAATATTTTAAACAACTATAAATGATTCTTTTAACACAAAATATAATTATTAAAAAAAAAAACTCAAAATATAAATATTTTTTATAAAATAAATATATTTTAATTAGTTAATAATTCTTATTATAATTAATATAAATTGTTTCATAAAAATAATATAATTAACTTAAAGTATAATTTAAAATAAAGGTTTAATAATTAAATAGGTGCTCAAACCATAATTTAATCTTTTATTTCTGGGTCAAACTCTAATTGTTAATTTTAATTAAAAATCATTAATGAACCTTTTTTTTTATCAAATTAATGACTCTCTTAATACATTTTCTTAATTGAATTCTCATACCCAATGATTTTTTTTAATGATAATAAAATAAAATTATAATATTAATGACAAAACCTAAATCCCTCTTTATTGTTCGTTTACTCTTTGGCTTTCAAACCTAGGGTTGTTTTCACGCCGTCGTCATCAGACCAGCATCTAGAGCCGCGCGATTTCACCTCTTGTCGTCGGCACGCCGTCAATCTCCTCTCCTCAACGTCGACCAATCCTCTTCCTGTAAGTCTCATCAGCTCGCCTACCCGTTTCAATGACTCTAAGTTCAATGGCCAATCGACAGCGAGCAAAACGAGATGGGGTTGTGTTGGACAGGATCAGTAGTTTGCCCGATGATATTCTCTGTCACATCCTGTCCTTGCTTCCCATTAAAGATGCTGTTCAGACCTCTGTTCTTTCAACCAGGTGGAGATATCTCTTTGCTTCCATGTCTACCCTTACCCTTGATTTTTTTCACCCTACCCCCCGGCTTTGTAAGCAGGTCAAGGAGTTTGTTGATGGGTTACTGAATCTCCCGAACCAGGTAGGTTTAGAATGCTTTAGGGTGGCTGGCCTTTCATGGGAGAACGATGCTTCACGCCTCCATCGTTGGATACGCGCCACAACAATATGCCGTAGTGTTAAGAAAATCATCATACATTGTAAGACACCCCTAACGTTGCCGACTCTTCTGTTTAATTGCAACTCACTAGTCACACTGGAATTGAATATTTTCGGTGACATCAAGATTCCATCTAATGTTTGTTTACCAAATCTCACCACTCTTTCTCTTAGCAACTTGGATATTTGTGGTGACATGAAGGTTCCATTTAATTTTTGTTCACCGAATCTCAAAACTCTAAGGCTTTGGGACATTGTACTCTTGGATGGTTCCATTCTTGACTTAATTTCTAGGTGCCTTGCACTTGAAACATTGGTTATGGAGCTAGTGGAATGGCCTAGAAACATGACGGAGCTCAGTATCCAGAATCTTTCGCTCAAGACATTGATTTTAGATCTTAATCATGTGAGAGACAACGTTGATGGAGATTTCAATCGCGTGATCGTGATGAACACCCCGAATCTAGTGTGTTTCAAATATGTTGGCCGAATAGCTGAAGGCCATCATTTGAGTTCGATAACTTCTCTGAAACATGCTAACATTATAGTCTCCCAATTTGATAAGCAATCAATGTATGATGTGAATCGCGAGCGTGCCGCTACTAATCTTCTTCGAGCAATTTGCAATGCCGAGATACTATATTTAGCCATTGAGCAGATTGAAACGGTTAGTATAAATTTGATTATCCGTTTTTTTTTTTTTCGTTTCGAAAATTATAAAACATATTTAAATTTTTGTTTACAGCTTATTCCTGCACCGGTGTTTGCATTTCACAAGCTTGTTACGTTGGAAATTTCTAATAGATGTCGAGACTGGCAAGGAACATGGCTTATGATGTTTCTCCATTGTGTGCCTAATCTAGAGAGCCTTCGCTTTACTCAGGTATGAAGTTTTAAGTGCTATTTCATTGATAACATTGTTATTTTTGGTTTAATACACATCTACATTGTTAATTTTTAATTTTGGTTTGAAGGTGGTTCCTGCAAAGAATGGAATTAAACCTCTGCCAAAGGAAATTCCTTCTTGTTTGTTATTTCATGTCAAGAAGATTATTATTTTACAACTTGACGAAGACAAAAATATGCTTGAAATGATTGGATATTTCCTACAACATACCACATTCTTGGAGAATCTCATCATAAGAATGAGAAACACGGCAGTATTTCGGCAATTGAGGATCACCAGAAAATTATTATCACTACCAAGGAAGTCAAAGGAATGTCGAATTGTGGCTAATTAAAATTATGTTTTAGTATTTAGAGGTTTAGTTTGCATTGTAGAATTTATGATTTAGATTTAGAGTTTTAAATTTTGAAAAAGTTTTGTAATAATTTTGGAAATTATTATCACTACCAAGGAACAGAAAGGAATGTCGAACTGTGGCTCGTTAAATTTTGCTTTTTCTATATATTTTGCCATTAACATGAAACCTACCCCTAATTCTAATAAGAATTATTATTATTGGGAATTTTCAATTAAAAAAATACATTATATATATATATCCATCGTATTTTAAATAAACAAGCGTCAATAAAACTAGGGATGTAAAAATAGGTAATCGGACAGGTTTCAGGTCGGGTTCGGTCAGGTCAGGTAAAATTGGATACAAGTCATTTTCAGGTAAAAAAAAATTGACTCGACTCGGGTCGGGTGCAGGTCCATTGCAGTCGGGTAATTTGCAGGTCGGGTCCATTTCAGGTCTGGTCAATTTTGAATAAAAACAAAGTTTTATGGACTATAGTGAAAAAAATAATAATAAATAAGAGCTAATTTGGACTAAAATAAAGTTTTATGGATTATAATATGCTCAATTTTAAATAAAAACAAAGTTTTATGGACTATAGTGAAAAAAATAATAAATAAGAGTTAATTTGAAGTAAAAATAAAGTTATAAGGACTCAATTAAATTGATTAAAACTTAAAGGACTTGAATAAAAAATTTATATAATATAAAGGACTTTATTTATAATTTACCCCAAATTAAAATTCAATTTAGGAATTGGGCGGTTTCAAAATAAATTTTCCCGTCCATATATATTATAATTTAGTATTATTTATTAATTATTATAATATAATATAACTTATTAATTATTATAATCTTTATAAGTATAAATATATGTGATTATGTGTATATCTATGTATTTTTATGTATTCACATTTATATAAATTACAATATATAATTATATATTATACAAACATGTATGTATTTATGTATATGCAATGTATTATACATAAACACGTGTATATGTATATACATAATACATACTATGATACTAACAACATACATGTATATATATATATATATTATACAAACATATGTATATATTAAATTATTAATACATTATACATATAACATATTATACATGATAATGAATACATATTATACAAATATATGTATGTTAATATATAATATATAATGTACATGCATATATATATATGTGTGTATATATGTATATAAATACATAAATATACATATAAAATATATGTATTTATAAAATTATACAATATATGTATTTAAATACATAAATTGAATTGAACTAAAACTTAAAGGACTTAAAGGACAACAAAATATTTAGCCCATCTAAAATTTTTAGCCCAAAGCCCAACAATTAATAATTATTATTAATTATTAAATTTAGCCCATCTAAAATATTTAGTCCAAAGCCCAACAATTAATAATTATTATTTATTATTGATATTATTAATTATTATAAATGGGTGGTGGGATATGAGCCCAAAGGCCCAAGGCCCAAACTATTACTAATTATTATTTATTATTAATTATTATATAACTTATAAGTTTATATATATATATATATATATATTATATTTATACATTATAGGTTTTAGGGCCCATCTAAAATAAATGGGTGGTGGGATATGAGCCCAAAGGCACAAGGCCCAAACTTGTAAGAGACTTATTTTCTCATTTACAAAACTTAATTTATATAGCTTAACATTGGCAATATGTTTAAATAGTATATTTATTTCTGCAGGATGTGTCTTTGGGAGTGGCAATAGGGTCATCAACCCAGATTTCTATGTTTATAGTAGGTGTTTTTCAGTTGAATACAGTTCATATTTATAATTTATGTGTATATACACAGGTATTTTAACATTTTTGTTATTTCTTTTATTGATATACCATAGATTCCCTTTTGTGTGGTAACCGGATGGATATTCGGGCGCCCCGTGGACCTGAACTTCCAACTTTTTGAGACAGCAACTCTGTTCATGGCTGTTCTATTTGTAGCTTTCATAACTCAGGTATGTATGTATGTATGTATGTATGTAGGTAGGTAGGTATGCATGTATGCATGTATGTTCATGACATACATGTTTGCATTTGCAAATTGCAGGAAGGAACTTCTAATTACTTCAAAGGTGTAATGCTACTTTTCTGCTATCTCCTAGTGGCTGCAAGCTACTTTGTACATGGAGACCCTTCCTCCTGGTTAGTTTTTACATATTAGAATTGAACCCATTCATGATGCATACATGCTTTAACTGACTAATCTAATTTTGCAGATACAGCTGATGCAACAACCATTTCATCACAGCTTACTTTAGGAAATAGCTACTGCTTGTTAATTACTACTTTACAAAGACATTCTTATCTTTTAGTATTTATGTGTATGATTAAATCAGAATCGAAATTCGATATGTATAACTGAACCGAATTAAAGTTTCGATATTAGAACGCATGTCGGATGGTAGTACCTTCACTGTTTCAGCTTCACATACATCTTACATTCTTATGTAGACTTTGGTACTTTCTCATAGTAAAATTCCATTGAGATATGAATGGAAGTAGTACAATTATCTTCCTGCAACTTGTATCATGAGTTTCTTGTACTTGAGGAATTGAAGTATTTGAACCAAACTTTATCACTTACAGGTGACTCCAAACCTCAGATTGTGCCAATGCAGTCACTACCATCCGAAAAATTAACAGAAAAGGGTTCCCTTTTCATTGTACAGTTTCTCAATTAAGAAAATTAAGTAAACACATATACGACATATAATATATTTGGTATTTCATATGCTAGAAACACACTTGACCTAGTGGCAAGAGTGTTGCTTTCTCAACCTAATGACCCAGGTTTGATTCCCTTAGGGGCCAACTTCTACTATTTTATTTTTCTTACCCCAATTGATGGTGACACGTGTCACCACCTGATTGGGGAAGGAAAATAAATTTAATAAATCTAATAAAAATAGATAAATCCCTCAAATAAGGTGGTGACACGTGTCACCACCTAATTGAATAATTAATTTATTTTATTAGATTAAAATTAGGACTAAATTAAATGATTGTATAAATAAAGGGGACTAAATGTGTAATTATACCAATTATTTTAACAGTTCCGTTAATTTTTTTCATTTTTTTAACGGCAAGTGGCTACATTGGAACCAATTAAATAGTTATGTAGTATATTTAACACAATTGAAAATGTAGTGGTCAAATCGACACCAACCTCATAGTTCGGTGGTCAATAGTATAGTTTACCCTTTTTTTTTATATGAAGTTATAACTTAACGGGCGTCTTTAGTCCGTGTGGCGAAAAAATTCAATTATTGAACTCACAGTACAAACAATGGTTTAATTCTTACATGTATCCTATAATTACAGTCTCACCAAAATGCATTTATTATAAACTCTATCTCTAATCAAAGCTTTATTTCCTAATCAAATACGTTGACGGGCTTGAATCAATCAACTAAAAGTATCAAGATGGAGTGAATTGGTTTCTTGAAGAATTTGGTGGAAACTGAAATAAAATGAACAAAATTTCACAATTAATTTATAGTGGTTCGACTTCTAAACCAAGTCTACATTCATTATCTTAGCTTAAAATGCTACAACTCATATCTTTTCAATGGCTAGGATAGAACCACTCTAGTTTTCTAAGGTTAAACTAGAATCTCTCCCTTTTTATTCAAGGTTTGATTTCGGTAAACAAAATATCTCACAAGGTGTGTGTTTACAAGATTTAAGCTCACAAACAAAGAGTACTAAGTATACATAATAAAAACTTTATACACTGTGTACAAGAGAAATGAAGAAATAAACAATTAAATACTCTTTCTATTGATCATTAAACTTGGATAGTTTCTCTAACCATCTTCAAGTGTCATTGACTTGCTTTTATAGTATGGAATGAGTTTGTAGCCATTTATGACCGTTGGGGAAGGTTTGAAGCCATTGGAGGATGATTTTCCTTCAATTACAGCAGCTCTACAGTGTGTATATAAGCACTCGAAAGTGAGTATCAGTACTTGCATTAAATCCAAATAAACTAGCTATTAAATTCAAAGTGAGTATCGGTACTCGAGGGCTAAGTATTGGTGCAGACAACTAAGTAACGATACTGATGGGCAATATCGATACCAAACCACGTTATTGGAATTTCGGAAAATCCTTGAGTATCGATACTCGGAAAAGACATACCAATATTGTAACACCCTGATTTTTGGTCTAGAAGTTAATCGTGCTTGGCTAGATGGTTCAGTTGAACCGGTTTCAACAATTTAGGCTAGTTTCAGGAATAATTCGGTTTGAATGATTTTTGAGCAGAATAAAATATGGAAAAATGTTTTAAAATCATTATTTATTATATAAATGATTTTGGCGGAATCAATTTTAGGAAATGGATTTTGGAGGTTTGACATTTTGGGACTAGTAACCAAAATGTAAAATTGTAAAACTGTTTTTGGTGACCATTTTGTAAAAGATCAGAACTTAGAATCTTTAAGGAGCATTTGACCCAAAGTCTAATTCAGACTTTTTCATCTTAATTGTTTAATTTTAAAATGGTTTTAATAAACAAAACAAGTGGGAGAGAATTAATTAGCCATTTATTTCTTAAAATACATAACTAACTTTTCTCTCAACCATTTTCTCCAGCCAAACATTAGTTTTTCTTCAAAGATTTAAGGTAAACACTTGATTTGATTCATCTTTTTAATGCTAAATGATTTCCTATCAACCTTATGATTTTATCTTTGTTTTCTCATGAAAAATCTATGCAATTGGGAGGAAAAGCAATCATTAAAGGTAAAGTTTCGTTCTTCTCCTCTAATGAAAAGTTCTTTACTAAAATTCTCAAGTTCTTGGTCTTTTATAAGTGTTTTTCTAATGGGTTTTGATAATATATTTGTGGAAAACTAATTTAATTGACGTTTAATTGATTAAACCAATAGATCTTTGTTTCGAATCTATTTTGCTGGGTTTATAATGAGATTATATCATGATTTCGATGTATTGAAATTTTGATTAAGTGATTTTAACAATACAATCCCGAAACTAGGTGAGTTGCTATGTTTCTAGGTTGAGATCTTGGTGTTTATGGCTTGTTTATGTGGTTAATTGATTTCTGATGGTTCTTTTAGGTGGAGGAGATATTTTTAGATGTAAATTGATGTTGCTTTGATGTTAATCTTGCTGAGTAATGGCCGAAGATTAGTTAGGAAGGTTTTGCCGGTGTTTTCGGTAGTTTTTGGTAGGCGAAAGCTTGGTTGTTGAGGGAGGATGATGTAGTTTTGTGTTGATGTGGATTTTGATGCAAGGATATGCATTAATCCTTTGTTTTGCTTTGGTTAGAAGCAGGGGATGTTGATCCGTTAGCTTCGGAAGGTGTTGCGGTTGATCCGAAAGCTTGATTTTCGCTTCGGCAAGGATAGCGAGGCGTTGTCGGTGAGTGGAACCATTCTTAAAGCTTTTCAAAGGTTCGAAAGCAAGGTTTGGGAGTTTAGGTTAAGCTTGAAACGCTAATCTAAGCTCGGATATAAGTATGAAATGTTTTGCTCTCGGTTCTTGGCTTTTCCTATTGTTTTGGTTAATCATGCTCACGTTTTGAAGATTGAATTGTTACCTACTGTTATGCATTTTTTTATGAATTGTGAAATGATTCATGAGATCCCATGAGGTTGATTTATGCTTTTAAAAGAGACTATGTCTCGTTGAGAAAATGCTATGCATTGAGTATGTTTAAAAATGGGATGAGAAATGGTTTATGTTTATGCATTAAAAATAGTAGGGTAACATGGTTTTAAAGTGTATATTGGCAAGTGATGAAGCTTATTAAACCGGATATAATTAATTGATCAATAGGATGAGAGTGCACTTTAAAATGTATCAAAATTTGTACGTACGTGAGCCCAAAACATGATGAGTGAAGCCGCATCATGTAAGCCGTAAGATGGGAGAATGTTGGATTAAAATTATCAATTGTGGGCACATATGTAAAATGTATGATGCAATTATAAAGTATGACACAAAATCAAGTGACCAATTATGTTAGGCGTGTCATAGGTATTAAAGTGTCATGGAAATAAAAGTGTAGATACTATAAGATATATTTATAATTCAATGAGGGACAAAATTATAAATATTTAATAGTTGATTTAATAATCAACTATATAAAGAGGTTGTGGTCCCCAAGAAATAGGTTAACTTGTTTTTCTCTCCTTCCTCGTTAGAGAGTTTTACGTCAAGAGATAACCTATCTTCTTGGAAGATCAATACCAAAGATTTGGGATTTCAACATCAAGATTCAAGTTTTTTAGTTTATCGACTAATTCAGGCACGCTTCAGCATTCAGTTTATTCGGTTTATTTTTCTTGATGATTTGACATGAAAGATCCTGGGTATTAGGTTTGATATTAATTTATGATTTGGTTCTAACAACAGTCACATCTTACGAGCATTAATGTGGGAGCAACCACACCTTGTGAACATTTTGGTGGGAGCAGCCACACCATATGTTTTGCCCTTCTCATGGTGGGAGCAACCACGCCATGAGGTGTATCCGCATATCCGACTTGTTTTATGGTGGGAACATCCACACCATGTGTTTAGGATGGGGGTAGTAACCATCTGGGTCACTTGAATGCCAATATATGTAATTTACATGTATCACTATTTTTAAAAGGTTTTATAAGGGGATTTATACATGAGATTCTATTTGAACATGGTTATAATGTTCGAGCGTTGAAAAGCTTGCTTTGAGAATTGCATTGGTTTAATGCATGAGAATAAATGATACATGTGTTTAAAGATAAATCTGTTTGCTTTGATGAGTTTTAAAGCATGGGCCTATATTTGAGCATGATGAGAAATAGTTTGTTGAGTAAAGGTTTTCAAAATGCATTATTATGGTTTTTAAAATGAGCATCCCTCGCTAAGCTTATTGCTTACGTTTTCTTATTCTTAACAATGCAGAAAAATAGATTGATCGGGCAGTGAGGAAGCAAGTAAAGAAGTCCAAGCGTCGCTCATAGATCAAGTATGGTTTTAAACAATTCAATAGTAATAAGTATGGCAATGGGAGCGTACCTTAATGTTTTGAGAGGGTGTGTTGTGAACTCCCTGGTTTGGCACATGTTTGTAGTGCCTTAATAGACTTGTGTATAGCCTTTAATTTTTAGTTTGAGCTTTGGTATAGTTTTTGGTGTTTTGCTTGGCTTGGTAATAGGGTGCATGGCTATAGATTTGTCTTTCGATTATGTGATCATGATATGATGTTGGTTCTGATGTTTATGGTTGAAGATTGATCCCTATATATGTTGGTTATTGTTAGAAGCATGCCTAGGGGTTCATATATGGTTTACAGTTTGTTTATAGAGCAAAATGTGACATTACATGCCCAGGCGTATCGATACGCGGGCTACTGTATCGATACGTTTAGGCAAAATTGGCTTAGCGTATCCGTACAGTAAGCACCGTATCAATACGGTGTATGAGAAAAATGGCCAAGTGTATCGATACACGAGATCGTATCGATACGGTTTGACGCTACTAGAATTTGTGTTTTAAAAATTCAATGGAGCGTATCAATGCCCTGTTTGGTAAGTTGGTTAGATGGCATCTTTTGGGGTTTTGAATCTTTGCGTTTTAGTCCATGAATGTTTGTAAATGCAGTAGAGTGAGCTTAGGTGATCGATATGAGCTGAAATTTGATATGTGAGCATGAAACCCGACTAATGGAATATTGGTAACTTTAATTCCATAAAAGGTCCCTGGAATTTGTATGTTTTTCAAATTGGTCCCTAATCGCGCAACAGGACGACTGAATGTCGATTCGACGCCCGATCGAGTTGTAATTTCACCTGATGTCAGCATGAACATATAGGATAATAATAAAGCATCTAGAAACGATATAAAGAAAAAAATGCTAGGTTTATTTATTGGGTTAAACCTTCCCAGTTTACTCCAATATTCCCCGTGTGACTCGTTCGGTTCGGTCTTGCGATTAGACTAGATCGAAGGAGTTACAAATATATGGGTGGATGGGAATCAGTACTGAGGGTTCAATACCTATACTGAAAAATATTTTTGACACTCGTGAGATTTGGAAATATTGTAATGAGTAAAAACATTTAGAAAAATATTTTATACACAATTTTCAAGTTAAAAGGACTCTGTATTATTTTTTTAATATTTAAATCAAGTCCAAAAATTGTATACACACTTTTCAGGTTAAAAAGGACTTTATATCAAAATATTAGCCCAATAATATTTTTTATATGATAAAGTATGTAACCCTCGTAGCCCGGCCTAGACGGCTGACCCGAACTACGAAAATTACACTAGGAAAACCAAAGTCAACCCGAAAGTCAACCTTGATTAACGACCCTTTTTTTTAACTTGTCTAGATGCACATTAAACCTAGGCATACTCTTGAGATAAGCATACTCAAAAATCACAGCAATCGGAAAACAATAAGGGACTCAATTGAACAAAATACGAATTTAGGGACCAATTTGTAAATTCTGGAAATTAAGAGGACTTTACCAAATTTTAAGTTACCATTATGAAATTAGTCATGTTTCATGCCTCTCTGCCAAATTTCAACTCAAACGGACATCTCAAACTCAAGCAATTGCACATACGAGAATCAGGACTAAAACGTAAAGCTTGCAAACCTCAAATTTTATGCCCAATCGAAACCTTTGACCATAGTTTCGAAACCATGCCCAAAGGTTTCGAAACTTTGGCTTCCAGTAGCCCCTGGAACCCAAAAATTTGCAAAGGTTTCGAAACTTTACCCCTAGTTTCGAAACCTAGATGCAGGGGAGCATATTTTGCTTCATTCTAATGACTTTCAATGATATAAACACATTAGAATCATACATATTCATACATATGAGTTTAAAAGAGGCAAAGGCACTCAACACCAGCCACCCAAGCCTAGATGCATACGTCCTAGATTAAACGTACTCCAACATACTCAAAACATGAATATGAACCATCAAACATACATGGTAAATTATACATTAAGAACCTTTCATACATGATACTCAATATGAGTATACCTTAATCAACCAAGGAAAATTATGCATTCGATCAAAAGAAGGCAAACAAGCACATAAAGTCTCATGCTTCAACATCCATACACTTAGGCATCCTCACAAGGCATATGTCCCACACACATGATAAGCAATTTAAACATCTACCAAACATACATCACTCAAGCATTCATCAAGGCATGCATCATAAGTGATATTTACAAATCAAACAAGGCATCTAAGTGCCAAACCAAATCAACACACATCAAAGCATCAAAAACAACAACACCTATCCCATTGCTTTACTATTACAATCTTTCAATTTATAAATCATACATTGAGCTCACCAAAGCAACACTTGAAGACCTTTCCTTTCCCTTGCCACCCACAAGCTATTTATCTGCATTGTCGAACAAAAGAGAGCGTAAGCATAAAAGCTTAATGAGGGTAAGCTCATAAAACAAACCTTCGACAATACAGGGTCCAAGCTCGAGCAACTATCATGATATAATACATGATTTTACTTTCGATCCACATGAGCCATAAATATAAATGATGCATGAACATATTACCAAATTCATGTCATGCTCAACAACTTATAAATTCATCATACAATGATACATAACTCAATGTATTAACCACATCATATATCGCTTCACATTTGAAAACACATTTCATATCACATTAATACACATATCAATTCATAACACTTCCGTGCTTAGCACGTACTCACCATGACTCACCGTCATGCACAAACCACATTTCCATGCCTAGCATGTACTCACCATGACTCACCGTCATACACAAACCACATTTCCATGCCTAGCATGTACTCACCATGACTCACCGTCATGCACAAACCACATTTCCATGCCTAGCATGTACTCACCATGACTCACCGTCATGCACAAACCACATTTCCATGCCTAGCATGTACTCACCATGACTCACCATCATGCACAAACCACATTTCCATGCCTAGCATGTACTCACCATGACTCATCGTCATGCACAAACCACATTTCCATGCCTAGCATGTACTCACCATGACTCACCGTCATGCACAAACCACATTTCCATGCCTAGCATGTACTCACCATGACTCACCGTCATGCACAAACCACATTTCCATGCCTAGCATGTACTCACCATGACTCACCGTCATGCACAAACCACATGCACATTATTAGCAACCATAACATATCTATCATCAACATGCATATAACAATGCATCAAACATGTCTCATCATACATGTATACAACATATACATAATCAACACCATCACAATTTAATACGAGGCATATACAACCATTAAAAAGTGCAACCCAAGTCTTTAATCAAAGCTTGGGATTAGGCTACCACTCTAATCCCAACTCTAGGTGGGTTTACCAAGCCCATCCTGGGTTCACATGCTTGAACCAAATACTCAAACCATTTTAAAAATATTTAACCACTCACCTAAGCTTCCAAGTTCCAAGCCATGCAAGCAACCTCCCTCAAATTTCCGGATTCCTTCCCGAAGCTTCCCCAACACAAATTCCCGCTTCTTCAAAAACGCCCTTGAATTGATGAAGAAATTAAAGGAAATAGTAATGAGGGTTTGAGAGAAATTTGGGATGGTTTGTGAACGGTGAAGAAGAAGAAATGAGGAAAAGATGATATAAAAGGGTGTTTATTTTTATTTTGGTTTAATTACCAAAATGATCCCTCCCTTTCTTTCTAAACTTAATTTACTCACACTAAGGTTAATTTGATTAAATTAAATTTTACCGACTCGAACCAACTAACCCGACTAACTTCTAACCCCAAAACACGGGTGTTACAACTCTCCCCCACTTAAGGAAATTTCGTCCTCGAAATTCATCGAATAGGAAGAGTCAATGAAACATGCTCCTCCACACATTCCTCTCTCACCACAACATACTAACCAACTCGTTAGACTCGCCACACAACATTTGCTATCCGACACTGAGATCTCAACTGGTTCTTCATTGCACGCAATTTTCAAACTCAACTCAATCTCTTCAACAACCATAGCACAGAACATATTTGACTCACACTCCCAAATCATAGATACACAAATCACATCACAAACCCCTTTCTAATTCTGGTGGTAACCGCAACAGATAAACAACAGGACTAGCCCGATTCAACAATCCCATACCACATTTCTTGAATACTCGACCCATAACTTTCTCTAACTGACCATCTGACTTTAACCGATAACCAAACACCATGCAGACGTCTTCAAAAAAAATCTAGTTGGAATCCTCGGATCCCTATTACTCACTTCCATTAATAACCTTCCACGGATGCAACAAACTAGAAGAAAACTGACGTTCGGTCTTGACATGCTGGCAAATTATACACTTACCCTCATGCTGAACCACATTACCCATCATCTCAATCCCGAATCATTCATCTTCAACCCACAATACGTATTCATACTACTCAGATGCTATACAAATGAACTACCGTGTGCATCAGCCGAAACAATACGTCTCAAAGCACTATGTCAATCGGCACAACTATTTTATCTCTAACGACACAAACTCTATCATCTCTGAACTGTATTCTGAAGGTCTTCCTTCTACTATGCCTTGCACGTGAGGTGCCAAGAATCTGTCTTGCAACTGTTTCTCTTCAAACATTCTGACTCAAAGTAGTCCCAACTCGAAACTCGGCCACAAAACTACTATCATTTGATAAACGGAATTCGGCAATATAGCTCGCAACTCAACCACTAATCTGACAACCAAATAACTCGGAACATCGATTACCACGTAGACTCTCTTCAGATAGTACTCAATCTTGGGACCACAGTCTTCAAGCAATTCTAACAACTCATGTTGTTCAAGTTTCAACCCTTCACAAGTCGTCAAATATTTTAAGTCCGGATGATAAATGCACATACTGCGCATTTCTTACTATACGAGTTTTGTCTCTAAGTCTTCGAAGCAAACAAAACTGTAATTAACTCTTCTCTCGGTCTTTCAACTATCTCAATGAATAAACCACAATCTTCTATTTTGCATAAGCATACAACCTAACACTACATGCAACGTATCACTATGGGGTTTTTTTTTCGGATCAAGGTCGAAGCTTCCATTAAAGTTTCTTTCAACTCACATCTTCTTCTGCCTACTTAGGATTTACTCTAATGCACTCGGCTGATCTACATGTCCTAAGAGAACATCTTCATTAACTCGAAGTTCACGCTGCTTAACTTGACATTCAACTGATTTCCTAAAAGGTTCTACCACACTAACTTCAAAGCTCGTCATGGCCTTCTTTGGTACTTCAACTTTTCTCACTTTCAACTGGTGGTAAACGGATCTCGAATTAATCTTCAAATAGACTGAAGCACACACTAACTGACCAACAAATCACTGACACTCGGAAGCGGATACTACTCATTCACTGTCACTTGTTTCAGCTGTCTGAAATCTAAACACTTCTAGGAAGAATCACAAACCATTTTAACCTTCTGCGGTCTACTCTTCGTTCAAAAATCAAATCCATCACAATTGCCAAGCAAGTCTGCCAACTAAACTCAATCAATCTTCGATCTCAAAGCTGGATCAACATTCGACAATAAGTTCACCTCCTCACCTACTACTATAGTCACACTGAAATCTGCATCTTCAAGGCAACTCTCTCTTTGTCTCAACGTATACACTAACTCTGTGCTCTTTAAGCCAAACTTTGCCAGAAGGTACATCCAAAACTGTAGGAAGACGATCACTTCACGTCTACTAGAAACTAGTAACTCCGAACTACCAACAAACATCTTCCGTACATCTTCCTGGCCATCACTATCTCACCACAAGGTCTAGTCACATGTGTCCCTACTTCTAAGATCTCAACACGTACATCAAATTTTCTTCGCATGCTCACACGAAACGGACAAATCCGAAGAAATTGTAACTATACCTGTGCACAGCTGATAGTCTTCGGCCCTCTTGTTTACATACTGGTTCTTCAACAAAATCTGACTCTTCTAAACTGTTCCTTGAGCTTCTCGTAACCTCAAGATTCAATTCTGAACACACGCAAACAGTCATGTTGGACTTGCTCTACCTCTAGCAAACAACCTAGAGTCAAAACTCAAGACTCCTTTCTCAACTCAACTATATCGGAAGTGACTTCATCTCTCATTCTAACTGAAAGACAACTCAGACGCACACTGGCCCAATCACACAAATTGATTTCCACTCACAGACACTGATCAACTGTCTTGTACTAAAACCATAGTCCGAACCCCCAACGATCACCAACTAACATTTCTGAAATTCAGATTACTCACACGAGACCCCTACCTAGATCTCGCCAAAAGAACTAAGGTACTCATACCTACCTCTGACACCTCATCGACACATTCAAACTTGCATGCTTGCTAACAATATACAGAAGTGTAGACTCAGAATCATCAAAAGGGAACAAGCTCAAAACTGTACCAAGGCTTACCTACTATATCATTGATAACATTCTGACTCCCACTCATAGGTCGTCACCTCTTTCACCACTATCACCATAACCGATCACATCGTTCCTCATCAACAGGAACCAACCCACATACACACTAACTCAGTCAAACAAATTGTACCTCAACTCTGGTACAACCATACTTCCCTGACTAAAGCGATGAATTCCCTCAACATCATTCACATTTTCAGAACCCACCGTTTCCACTTACCGATTCACAGTCCATGCCTTGGCCTCAAACTTACCAAAAAGCAATAAACTAACAACAACACATTAACATACAAACTGGGTTAGCAAAGGAAAAGGTCCAAGTGGCTCAAGTATGATTTCCTCACTTAAAATCTCTTTTTCCGATGTAATAGAAGCAATGGGACTCTACTCAACATGCTTCAAGCAACTCAACACACATACATGCTCAATCATGCATATTACAAGGCATACTTGCTAAACAAGCAAACATATGCGTACGATCAAACAACATACCTTCTCCATCAAACAATCACACATCACCGCATACACGGGCAACGAGCAACATGCTTTTAAACAAACAACCAACATACTTGTCATACAAGCAATCATACTTACAAAGCAAGCAATCATTCATTACAGCATACTCGAATAACAAGCAACGTGCTTACATGATAAGCAAACACCGTGCATATCAATCATAAAACACAACTTACTTCACTTACCTGCCCAAGGTTTCGGAAACCTTAAGCTCTGATGCCAACAAATGTAACCCCCGTAGCCCGGCCTAGACGGCTGACCCGAACTACGAAAATTACACTGGGAAAACCAAAGTCAACCCGAAAGTCAACCTTGATTAACGACCCTTTTTTTTTAAACTTGTCTAGATGCACATTAAACCTAGGCATACTCTTGAGATAAGCATACTCAAAAATCACAGCAATCGGAAAACAATAAGGGACTCAATTGAACAAAATACGAATTTAGGGACCAATTTGTAAATTCTGGAAATTAAGAGGACTTTACCAAATTTTAGGTTACCATTATGAAATTAGTCATGTTTCATGCCTCTCTGCCAAATTTCAACTCAAACGGACATCTCAAACTCAAGCAATTGCACATACGAGAATCAGGACTAAAACGTAAAGCTTGCAAACCTCAAATTTTATGCCCAGTCGAAACCTTTGACCATAGTTTCGAAACCATTCCCAAAGGTTTCGAAACTTTGGCTTCCAGTAGCCCCTGGAACCCAAAAATTTGCAAAGGTTTCGAAACTTTACCCCTAGTTTCGAAACCTAGATGCAGGGGAGCATATTTTGCTTCATTCTAATGACTTTCAATGATATAAACACATTAGAATCATACATATTCATACATATGAGTTTAAAAGAGGCAAAGGCACTCAACACCAGCCACCCAAGCCTAGATGCATACGTCCTAGATTAAACGTACTCCAACATACTCAAAACATGAATATGAACCATCAAACATACATGGTAAATTATACATTAAGAACCTTTCATACATGATACTCAATATGAGTATACCTTAATCAACCAAGGAAAATTATGCATTCGATCAAAAGAAGGCAAACAAGCACATAAAGTCTCATGCTTCAACATCCATACACTTAGGCATCCTCACAAGGCATATGTCCCACACACATGATAAGCAATTTAAACATCTACCAAACATACATCACTCAAGCATTCATCAAGGCATTCATCATAAGTGATATTTACAAATCAAACAAGGCATCTAAGTGCCAAACCAAATCAACACACATCAAAGCATCAAAAACAACAACACCTATCCCATTGCTTTACTATTACAATCTTTCAATTTATAAATCATACATTGAGCTCACCAAAGCAACACTTGAAGACCTTTCCTTTCCCTTGCCACCCACAAGCTATTTATCTGCATTGTCGAACAAAAGAGAGCGTAAGCATAAAAGCTTAGTGAGGGTAAGCTCATAAAACAAACCTTCGACAATACAGGGTCCAAGCTCGAGCAACTATCATGATATAATACATGATTTTACTTTCGATCCACATGAGCCATAAATATAAATGATGCATGAACATATTACCAAATTCATGTCATGCTCAACAACTTATAAATTCATCATACAATGATACATAACTCAATGTATTAACCACATCATATATCGCTTCACATTTGAAAACACATTTCATATCACATTGATACACATATCAATTCATAACACTTCCGTGCTTAGCACGTACTCACCATGACTCACCGTCATGCACAAACCACATTTCCATGCCTAGCATGTACTCACCATGACTCACCGTCATACACAAACCACATTTCCATGCCTAGCATGTACTCACCATGACTCACCGTCATGCACAAACCACATTTCCATGCCTAGCATGTACTCACCATGACTCACCGTCATGCACAAACCACATTTCCATGCCTAGCATGTACTCACCATGACTCACCGTCATGCACAAACCACATTTCCATGCCTAGCATGTACTCACCATGACTCACCGTCATGCACAAACCACATTTCCATGCCTAGCATGTACTCACCATGACTCATCGTCATGCACAAACCACATTTCCATGCCTAGCATGTACTCACCATGACTCACCGTCATGCACAAACCACATTTCCATGCCTAGCATGTACTCACCATGACTCACCGTCATGCACAAACCACATTTCCATGCCTAGCATGTACTCACCATGACTCACCGTCATGCACAAACCACATGCACATTATTAGCAACCATAACATATCTATCATCAACATGCATATAACAATGCATCAAACATGCCTCATCATACATGTATACAACATATACATAATCAACACCATCACAATTTAATACGAGGCATATACAACCATTAAAAAGTGCAACCCAAGTCTTTAATCAAAGCTTGGGATTAGGCTACCACTCTAATCCCAACTCTAGGTGGGTTTACCAAGCCCATCCTGGGTTCACATGCTTGAACCAAATACTCAAACCATTTTAAAAATATTTAACCACTCACCTAAGCTTCCAAGTTCCAAGCCATGCAAGCAACCTCCCTCAAATTTCCGGATTCCTTCCCGAAGCTTCCCCAACACAAATTCCCGCTTCTTCAAAAACGCCCTTGAATTGATGAAGAAATTAAAGGAAATAGTAATGAGGGTTTGAGAGAAATTTGGGATGGTTTGTGAACGGTGAAGAAGAAGAAATGAGGAAAAGATGATATAAAAGGGTGTTTATTTTTATTTTGGTTTAATTACCAAAATGATCCCTCCCTTTCTTTCTAAACTTAATTTACTCACACTAAGGTTAATTTGATTAAATTAAATTTTACCGACTCGAACCAACTAACCCGACTAACTTCTAACCCCAAAACACGGGTGTTACAACTCTCCCCCACTTAAGGAAATTTCGTCCTCGAAATTCATCGAATAGGAAGAGTCAATGAAACATGCTCCTCCACACATTCCTCTCTCACCACAACATACTAACCAACTCGTTAGACTCGCCACACAACATTTGCTATCCGACACTGAGATCTCAACTGGTTCTTCATTGCACGCAATTTTCAAACTCAACTCAATCTCTTCAACAACCATAGCACAGAACATATTTGACTCACACTCCCAAATCATAGATACACAAATCACATCACAAACCCCTTTCTAATTCTGGTGGTAACCGCAACAGATAAACAACAGGACTAGCCCGATTCAACAATCCCATACCACATTTCTTGAATACTCGACCCATAACTTTCTCTAACTGACCATCTGACTTTAACCGATAACCAAACACCATGCAGACGTCTTCAAAAAAAATCTAGTTGGAATCCTCGGATCCCTATTACTCACTTCCATTAATAACCTTCCACGGATGCAACAAACTAGAAGAAAACTGACGTTCGGTCTTGACATGCTGGCAAATTATACACTTACCCTCATGCTGAACCACATTACCCATCATCTCAATCCCGAATCATTCATCTTCAACCCACAATACGTATTCATACTACTCAGATGCTATACAAATGAACTACCGTGTGCATCAGCCGAAACAATACGTCTCAAAGCACTATGTCAATCGGCACAACTATTTTATCTCTAACGACACAAACTCTATCATCTCTGAACTGTATTCTGAAGGTCTTCCTTCTACTATGCCTTGCACGTGAGGTGCCAAGAATCTGTCTTGCAACTGTTTCTCTTCAAACATTCTGACTCAAAGTAGTCCCAACTCGAAACTCGGCCACAAAACTACTATCATTTGATAAACGGAATTCGGCAATATAGCTCGCAACTCAACCACTAATCTGACAACCAAATAACTCGGAACATCGATTACCACGTAGACTCTCTTCAGATAGTACTCAATCTTGGGACCACAGTCTTCAAGCAATTCTAACAACTCATGTTGTTCAAGTTTCAACCCTTCACAAGTCGTCAAATATTTTAAGTCCGGATGATAAATGCACATACTGCGCATTTCTTACTATACGAGTTTTGTCTCTAAGTCTTCGAAGCAAACAAAACTGTAATTAACTCTTCTCTCGGTCTTTCAACTATCTCAATGAATAAACCACAATCTTCTATTTTGCATAAGCATACAACCTAACACTACATGCAACGTATCACTATGGGGTTTTTTTTTCGGATCAAGGTCGAAGCTTCCATTAAAGTTTCTTTCAACTCACATCTTCTTCTGCCTACTTAGGATTTACTCTAATGCACTCGGCTGATCTACATGTCCTAAGAGAACATCTTCATTAACTCGAAGTTCACGCTGCTTAACTTGACATTCAACTGATTTCCTAAAAGGTTCTACCACACTAACTTCAAAGCTCGTCATGGCCTTCTTTGGTACTTCAACTTTTCTCACTTTCAACTGGTGGTAAACGGATCTCGAATTAATCTTCAAATAGACTGAAGCACACACTAACTGACCAACAAATCACTGACACTCGGAAGCGGATACTACTCATTCACTGTCACTTGTTTCAGCTGTCTGAAATCTAAACACTTCTAGGAAGAATCACAAACCATTTTAACCTTCTGCGGTCTACTCTTCGTTCAAAAATCAAATCCATCACAATTGCCAAGCAAGTCTGCCAACTAAACTCAATCAATCTTCGATCTCAAAGCTGGATCAACATTCGACAATAAGTTCACCTCCTCACCTACTACTATAGTCACACTGAAATCTGCATCTTCAAGGCAACTCTCTCTTTGTCTCAACGTATACACTAACTCTGTGCTCTTTAAGCCAAACTTTGCCAGAAGGTACATCCAAAACTGTAGGAAGACGATCACTTCACGTCTACTAGAAACTAGTAACTCCGAACTACCAACAAACATCTTCCGTACATCTTCCTGGCCATCACTATCTCACCACAAGGTCTAGTCACATGTGTCCCTACTTCTAAGATCTCAACACGTACATCAAATTTTCTTCGCATGCTCACACGAAACGGACAAATCCGAAGAAATTGTAACTATACCTGTGCACAGCTGATAGTCTTCGGCCCTCTTGTTTACATACTGGTTCTTCAACAAAATCTGACTCTTCTAAACTGTTCCTTGAGCTTCTCGTAACCTCAAGATTCAATTCTGAACACACGCAAACAGTCATGTTGGACTTGCTCTACCTCTAACAAACAACCTAGAGTCAAAACTCAAGACTCCTTTCTCAACTCAACTATATCGGAAGTGACTTCATCTCTCATTCTAACTGAAAGACAACTCAGACGCACACTGGCCCAATCACACAAATTGATTTCCACTCACAGACACTGATCAACTGTCTTGTACTAAAACCATAGTCCGAACCCCCAACGATCACCAACTAACATTTCTGAAATTCAGATTACTCACACGAGACCCCTACCTAGATCTCGCCAAAAGAACTAAGGTACTCATACCTACCTCTGACACCTCATCGACACATTCAAACTTGCATGCTTGCTAACAATATACAGAAGTGTAGACTCAGAATCATCAAAAGGGAACAAGCTCAAAACTGTACCAAGGCTTACCTACTATATCATTGATAACATTCTGACTCCCACTCATAGGTCGTCACCTCTTTCACCACTATCACCATAACCGATCACATCGTTCCTCATCAACAGGAACCAACCCACATACACACTAACTCAGTCAAACAAATTGTACCTCAACTCTGGTACAACCATACTTCCCTGACTAAAGCGATGAATTCCCTCAACATCATTCACATTTTCAGAACCCACCGTTTCCACTTACCGATTCACAGTCCATGCCTTGGCCTCAAACTTACCAAAAAGCAATAAACTAACAACAACACATTAACATACAAACTGGGTTAGCAAAGGAAAAGGTCCAAGTGGCTCAAGTATGATTTCCTCACTTAAAATCTCTTTTTCCGATGTAATAGAAGCAATGGGACTCTACTCAACATGCTTCAAGCAACTCAACACACATACATGCTCAATCATGCATATTACAAGGCATACTTGCTAAACAAGCAAACATATGCGTACGATCAAACAACATACCTTCTCCATCAAACAATCACACATCACCGCATACACGGGCAACGAGCAACATGCTTTTAAACAAACAACCAACATACTTGTCATACAAGCAATCATACTTACAAAGCAAGCAATCATTCATTACAGCATACTCGAATAACAAGCAACGTGCTTACATGATAAGCAAACACCGTGCATATCAATCATAAAACACAACTTACTTCACTTACCTGCCCAAGGTTTCGGAAACCTTAAGCTCTGATGCCAACAAATGTAACCCCCGTAGCCCGGCCTAGACGGCTGACCCGAACTACGAAAATTACACTGGGAAAACCAAAGTCAACCCGAAAGTCAACCTTGATTAACGACCTTTTTTTTTAACTTGTCTAGATGCACATTAAACCTAGGCATACTCTTGAGATAAGCATACTCAAAAATCACAGCAATCGGAAAACAATAAGGGACTCAATTGAACAAAATACGAATTTAGGGACCAATTTGTAAATTCTGAAAATTAAGAGGACTTTACCAAATTTTAAGTTACCATTATGAAATTAGTCATGTTTCATGCCTCTCTGCCAAATTTCAACTCAAACGGACATCTCAAACTCAAGCAATTGCACATACGAGAATCAGGACTAAAACGTAAAGCTTGCAAACCTCAAATTTTATGCCCAATCGAAACCTTTGACCATAGTTTCGAAACCATGCCCAAAGGTTTCGAAACTTTGGCTTCCAGTAGCCCCTGGAACCCAAAAATTTGCAAAGGTTTCGAAACTTTACCCCTAGTTTCGAAACCTAGATGCAGGGGAGCATATTTTGCTTCATTCTAATGACTTTCAATGATATAAACACATTAGAATCATACATATTCATACATATGAGTTTAAAAGAGGCAAAGGCACTCAACACCAGCCACCCAAGCCTAGATGCATACGTCCTAGATTAAACGTACTCCAACATACTCAAAACATGAATATGAACCATCAAACATACATGGTAAATTATACATTAAGAACCTTTCATACATGATACTCAATATGAGTATACCTTAATCAACCAAGGAAAATTATGCATTCGATCAAAAGAAGGCAAACAAGCACATAAAGTCTCATGCTTCAACATCCATACACTTAGGCATCCTCACAAGGCATATGTCCCACACACATGATAAGCAATTTAAACATCTACCAAACATACATCACTCAAGCATTCACCAAGGCATGCATCATAAGTGATATTTACAAATCAAACAAGGCATCTAAGTGCCAAACCAAATCAACACACATCAAAGCATCAAAAACAACAACACCTATCCCATTGCTTTACTATTACAATCTTTCAATTTATAAATCATACATTGAGCTCACCAAAGCAACACTTGAAGACCTTTCCTTTCCCTTGCCACCCACAAGCTATTTATCTGCATTGTCGAACAAAAGAGAGCGTAAGCATAAAAGCTTAGTGAGGGTAAGCTCATAAAACAAACCTTCGACAATACAGGGTCCAAGCTCGAGCAACTATCATGATATAATACATGATTTTACTTTCGATCCACATGAGCCATAAATATAAATGATGCATGAACATATTACCAAATTCATGTCATGCTCAACAACTTATAAATTCATCATACAATGATACATAACTCAATGTATTAACCACATCATATATCGCTTCACATTTGAAAACACATTTCATATCACATTGATACACATATCAATTCATAACACTTCCGTGCTTAGCACGTACTCACCATGACTCACCGTCATGCACAAACCACATTTCCATGCCTAGCATGTACTCACCATGACTCACCGTCATACACAAACCACATTTCCATGCCTAGCATGTACTCACCATGACTCACCGTCATGCACAAACCACATTTCCATGCCTAGCATGTACTCACCATGACTCACCGTCATGCACAAACCACATTTCCATGCCTAGCATGTACTCACCATGACTCACCGTCATGCACAAACCACATTTCCATGCCTAGCATGTACTCACCATGACTCATCGTCATGCACAAACCACATTTCCATGCCTAGCATGTACTCACCATGACTCACCGTCATGCACAAACCACATTTCCATGCCTAGCATGTACTCACCATGACTCACCGTCATGCACAAACCACATTTCCATGCCTAGCATGTACTCACCATGACTCACCGTCATGCACAAACCACATGCACATTATTAGCAACCATAACATATCTATCATCAACATGCATATAACAATGCATCAAACATGCCTCATCATACATGTATACAACATATACATAATCAACACCATCACAATTTAATACGAGGCATATACAACCATTAAAAAGTGCAACCCAAGTCTTTAATCAAAGCTTGGGATTAGGCTACCACTCTAATCCCAACTCTAGGTGGGTTTACCAAGCCCATCCTGGGTTCACATGCTTGAACCAAATACTCAAACCATTTTAAAAATATTTAACCACTCACCTAAGCTTCCAAGTTCCAAGCCATGCAAGCAACCTCCCTCAAATTTCCGGATTCCTTCCCGAAGCTTCCCCAACACAAATTCCCGCTTCTTCAAAAACGCCCTTGAATTGATGAAGAAATTAAAGGAAATAGTAATGAGGGTTTGAGAGAAATTTGGGATGGTTTGTGAACGGTGAAGAAGAAGAAATGAGGAAAAGATGATATGAAAGGGTGTTTATTTTTATTTTGGTTTAATTACCAAAATGATCCCTCCCTTTCTTTCTAAACTTAATTTACTCACACTAAGGTTAATTTGATTAAATTAAATTTTACCGACTCGAACCAACTAACCCGACTAACTTCTAACCCCAAAACACGGGTGTTGCAACTCTCCCCCACTTAAGGAAATTTCGTCCTCGAAATTCATCGAATAGGAAGAGTCAATGAAACATGCTCCTCCACACATTCCTCTCTCACCACAACATACTAACCAACTCGTTAGACTCGCCACACAACATTTGCTATCCGACACTGAGATCTCAACTGGTTCTTCATTGCACGCAATTTTCAAACTCAACTCAATCTCTTCAACAACCATAGCACAGAACATATTTGACTCACACTCCCAAATCATAGATACACAAATCACATCACAAACCCCTTTCTAATTCTGGTTGTAACCGCAACAGATAAACAACAGGACTAGCCCGATTCAACAATCCCATACCACATTTCTTGAATACTCGACCCATAACTTTCTCTAACTGACCATCTGACTTTAACCGATAACCAAACACCATGCAGACGTCTTCAAAAAAAATCTAGTTGGAATCCTCGGATCCCTATTACTCACTTCCATTAATAACCTTCCACGGATGCAACAAACTAGAAGAAAACTGACGTTCGGTCTTGACATGCTGGCAAATTATACACTTACCCTCATGCTGAACCACATTACCCATCATCTCAATCCCGAATCATTCATCTTCAACCCACAATACGTATTCATACTACTCAGATGCTATACAAATGAACTACCGTGTGCATCAGCCGAAACAATACGTCTCAAAGCACTATGTCAATCGGCACAACTATTTTATCTCTAACGACACAAACTCTATCATCTCTGAACTGTATTCTGAAGGTCTTCCTTCTACTATGCCTTGCACGTGAGGTGCCAAGAATCTGTCTTGCAACTGTTTCTCTTCAAACATTCTGACTCAAAGTAGTCCCAACTCGAAACTCGGCCACAAAACTACTATCATTTGATAAACGGAATTCGGCAATATAGCTCGCAACTCAACCACTAATCTGACAACCAAATAACTCGGAACATCGATTACCACGTAGACTCTCTTCAGATAGTACTCAATCTTGGGACCACAGTCTTCAAGCAATTCTAACAACTCATGTTGTTCAAGTTTCAACCCTTCACAAGTCGTCAAATATTTTAAGTCCGGATGATAAATGCACATACTGCGCATTTCTTACTGTACGAGTTTTGTCTCTAAGTCTTCGAAGCAAACAAAACTGTAATTAACTCTTCTCTCGGTCTTTCAACTATCTCAATGAATAAACCACAATCTTCTATTTTGCATAAGCATACAACCTAACACTACATGCAACGTATCACTATGGGGTTTTTTTTTTCGGATCAAGGTCGAAGCTTCCATTAAAGTTTCTTTCAACTCACATCTTCTTCTGCCTACTTAGGATTTACTCTAATGCACTCGGCTGATCTACATGTCCTAAGAGAACATCTTCATTAACTCGAAGTTCACGCTGCTTAACTTGACATTCAACTGATTTCCTAAAAGGTTCTACCACACTAACTTCAAAGCTCGTCATGGCCTTCTTTGGTACTTCAACTTTTCTCACTTTCAACTGGTGGTAAACGGATCTCGAATTAATCTTCAAATAGACTGAAGCACACACTAACTGACCAACAAATCACTGACACTCGGAAGCGGATACTACTCATTCACTGTCACTTGTTTCAGCTGTCTGAAATCTAAACACTTCTAGGAAGAATCACAAACCATTTTAACCTTCTGCGGTCTACTCTTCGTTCAAAAATCAAATCCATCACAATTGCCAAGCAAGTCTGCCAACTAAACTCAATCAATCTTCGACCTCAAAGCTGGATCAACATTCGACAATAAGTTCACCTCCTCACCTACTACTATAGTCACACTGAAATCTGTATCTTCAAGGCAACTCTCTCTTTGTCTCAACGTATACACTAACTCTGTGCTCTTTAAGCCAAACTTTGCCAGAAGGTACATCCAAAACTGTAGGAAGACGATCACTTCACGTCTACTAGAAACTAGTAACTCCGAACTACCAACAAACATCTTCCGTACATCTTCCTGGCCATCACTATCTCACCACAAGGTCTAGTCACATGTGTCCCTACTTCTAAGATCTCAACACGTACATCAAATTTTCTTCGCATGCTCACACGAAACGGACAAATCCGAAGAAATTGTAACTATACCTGTGCACAGCTGATAGTCTTCGGCCCTCTTGTTTACATACTGGTTCTTCAACAAAATCTGACTCTTCTAAACTGTTCCTTGAGCTTCTCGTAACCTCAAGATTCAATTCTGAACACACGCAAACAGTCATGTTGGACTTGCTCTACCTCTAACAAACAACCTAGAGTCAAAACTCAAGACTCCTTTCTCAACTCAACTATATCGGAAGTGACTTCATCTCTCATTCTAACTGAAAGACAACTCAGACGCACACTGGCCCAATCACACAAATTGATTTCCACTCACAGACACTGATCAACTGTCTTGTACTAAAACCATAGTCCGAACCCCCAACGATCACCAACTAACATTTCTGAAATTCAGATTACTCACACGAGACCCCTACCTAGATCTCGCCAAAAGAACTAAGGTACTCATACCTACCTCTGACACCTCATCGACACATTCAAACTTGCATGCTTGCTAACAATATACAGAAGTGTAGACTCAGAATCATCAAAAGGGAACAAGCTCAAAACTGTACCAAGGCTTACCTACTATATCATTGATAACATTCTGACTCCCACTCATAGGTCGTCACCTCTTTCACCACTATCACCATAACCGATCACATCGTTCCTCATCAACAGGAACCAACCCACATACACACTAACTCAGTCAAACAAATTGTACCTCAACTCTGGTACAACCATACTTCCCTGACTAAAGCGATGAATTCCCTCAACATCATTCACATTTTCAGAACCCACCGTTTCCACTTACCGATTCACAGTCCATGCTTTGGCCTCAAACTTACCAAAAAGCAATAAACTAACAACAACACATTAACATACAAACTGGGTTAGCAAAGGAAAAGGTCCAAGTGGCTCAAGTATGATTTCCTCACTTAAAATCTCTTTTTCCGATGTAATAGAAGCAATGGGACTCTACTCAACATGCTTCAAGCAACTCAACACACATACATGCTCAATCATGCATATTACAAGGCATACTTGCTAAACAAGCAAACATATGCGTACGATCAAACAACATACCTTCTCCATCAAACAATCACACATCACCGCATACACGGGCAACGAGCAACATGCTTTTAAACAAACAACCAACATACTTGTCATACAAGCAATCATACTTACAAAGCAAGCAATCATTCATTACAGCATACTCGAATAACAAGCAACGTGCTTACATGATAAGCAAACACCGTGCATATCAATCATAAAACACAACTTACTTCACTTACCTGCCCAAGGTTTCGGAAACCTTAAGCTCTGATGCCAACAAATGTAACCCCCGTAGCCCGGCCTAGACGGCTGACCCGAACTACGAAAATTACACGGGGAAAACCAAAGTCAACCCGAAAGTCAACCTTGATTAACGACCCTTTTTTTTAAACTTGTCTAGATGCACATTAAACCTAGGCATACTCTTGAGATAAGCATACTCAAAAATCACAGCAATCGGAAAACAATAAGGGACTCAATTGAACAAAATACGAATTTAGGGACCAATTTGTAAATTCTGGAAATTAAGAGGACTTTACCAAATTTTAAGTTACCATTATGAAATTAGTCATGTTTCATGCCTCTCTGCCAAATTTCAACTCAAACGGACATCACAAACTCAAGCAATTGCACATACGAGAATTAGGACTAAAACGTAAAGCTTGCAAACCTCAAATTTTATGCACAATCGAAACCTTTGACCATAGTTTCGAAACCATGCCCAAAGGTTTCGAAACTTTGGCTTCCAGTAGCCCCTGGAACCCAAAAATTTGCAAAGGTTTCGAAACTTTACCCCTAGTTTCGAAACCTAGATGCAGGGGAGCATATTTTGCTTCATTCTAATGACTTTCAATGATATAAACACATTAGAATCATACATATTCATACATATGAGTTTAAAAGAGGCAAAGGCACTCAACACCAGCCACCCAAGCCTAGATGCATACGTCCTAGATTAAACGTACTCCAACATACTCAAAACATGAATATGAACCATCAAACATACATGGTAAATTATACATTAAGAACCTTTCATACATGATACTCAATATGAGTATACCTTAATCAACCAAGGAAAATTATGCATTCGATCAAAAGAAGGCAAACAAGCACATAAAGTCTCATGCTTCAACATCCATACACTTAGGCATCCTCACAAGGCATATGTCCCACACACATGATAAGCAATTTAAACATCTACCAAACATACATCACTCAAGCATTCATCAAGGCATGCATCATAAGTGATATTTACAAATCAAACAAGGCATCTAAGTGCCAAACCAAATCAACACACATCAAAGCATCAAAAACAACAACACCTATCCCATTGCTTTACTATTACAATCTTTCAATTTATAAATCATACATTGAGCTCACCAAAGCAACACTTGAAGACCTTTCCTTTCCCTTGCCACCCACAAGCTATTTATCTGCATTGTCGAACAAAAGAGAGCATAAGCATAAAAGCTTAGTGAGGGTAAGCTCATAAAACAAACCTTCGACAATACAGGGTCCAAGCTCGAGCAACTATCATGATATAATACATGATTTTACTTTCGATCCACATGAGCCATAAATATAAATGATGCATGAACATATTACCAAATTCATGTCATGCTCAACAACTTATAAATTCATCATACAATGATACATAACTCAATGTATTAACCACATCATATATCGCTTCACATTTGAAAACACATTTCATATCACATTGATACACATATCAATTCATAACACTTCCGTGCTTAGCACGTACTCACCATGACTCACCGTCATGCACAAACCACATTTCCATGCCTAGCATGTACTCACCATGACTCACCGTCATACACAAACCACATTTCCATGCCTAGCATGTACTCACCACGACTCACCGTCATGCACAAACCACATTTCCATGCCTAGCATGTACTCACCATGACTCACTGTCATGCACAAACTACATTTCCATGCCTAGCATGTACTCACCATGACTCACCGTCATGCACAAACCACATTTCCATGCCTAGCATGTACTCACCATGACTCACCGTCATGCACAAACCACATTTCCATGCCTAGCATGTACTCACCATGACTCACCGTCATGCACAAACCACATTTCCATGCCTAGCATGTACTCACCATGACTCACCGTCATGCACAAACCACATTTCCATGCCTAGCATGTACTCACCATGACTCACCGTCATGCACAAACCACATTTCCATGCCTAGCATGTACTCACCATGACTCACCGTCATGCACAAACCACATTTCCATGCCTAGCATGTACTCACCATGACTCACCGTCATGCACAAACCACATGCACATTATTAGCAACCATAACATATCTATCATCAACATGCATATAACAATGCATCAAACATGCCTCATCATACATGTATACAACATATACATAATCAACACCATCACAATTTAATACGAGGCATATACAACCATTAAAAAGTGCAACCCAAGTCTTTAATCAAAGCTTGGGATTAGGCTACCACTCTAATCCCAACTCTAGGTGGGTTTACCAAGCCCATCCTGGGTTCACATGCTTGAACCAAATACTCAAACCATTTTAAAAATATTTAACCACTCACCTAAGCTTCCAAGTTCCAAGCCATGCAAGCAACCTCCCTCAAATTTCCGGATTCCTTCCCGAAGCTTCCCCAACACAAATTCCCGCTTCTTCAAAAACGCCCTTGAATTGATGAAGAAATTAAAGGAAATAGTAATGAGGGTTTGAGAGAAATTTGGGATGGTTTGTGAACGGTGAAGAAGAAGAAATGAGGAAAAGATGATATAAAAGGGTGTTTATTTTTATTTTGGTTTAATTACCAAAATGATCCCTCCCTTTCTTTCTAAACTTAATTTACTCACACTAAGGTTAATTTGATTGAATTAAATTTTACCGACTCGAACCAACTAACCCGACTAACTTCTAACCCCAAAACACGGGTGTTACAAAGTACCTTGAAAAATTGTTTAAAAAATGCTCCCCTTAAAAAATAATTTTGAAGCAGAGAATATTTAAAAATATTTAAATTTTCTATCCTTTTCTTTTAGAAAAATGACCTTTTTTTTCACTTACTCCTTCCCTTTTTGTTATATAAAAAGAATAATGGTACAAATATCCTATGTACTTTCAAAAATCTTTTAATGCGATGTTTAAATTTTGTAAACGTTCAATCAGCCCTTATACTTTGATTCCATCTTCTAAAATGTCCCTCGAAGAAAAAATCGTTAATTGATGTCTTGTGGCACTTTCTTTTCCAAAAAAACAATCACTTAAAATCAAAGGACTTTAAAACAATTTTACATTTTTTTCATGCCAAAACACAAAATGACAGTAAATAGAGTGCACAATAACACTACACCAAGCTTGGTGTATAGCGGCATTTTTACGGTGTTTTTTGATAAACGCCGCTATATTTATACATATTGCGGCGTTTGTAGAAAAAAAAAAGCCATAAAAAGAACATATTGTAGAGTTTTGGATACAAACGCCGCTATAAAATTTGAAATCGTGGCGTTTTTTCACAAAACGCGGCGTGAGGCAAGAACTTTTAGTGGCGTTTATCGAGAAACGCAATAAATTTCTTTATAGTGGCATTTATCTACAAACACATAATAACTCGTAGTCTCGTATATTAATGGTGTTACGCTGAAATAGGTGATATCTTTAGTGGCGTTTTGTATACAAACACCGCAATATGTATATTACTAAAACACACCATTTTGAACCATCACTCAAATTAACACTCACACTACACCAAGTTTGGTATATAGCGGCGTTTTTCGCGGCGTTTTTGAGTTAAACGCCGCTAAATTTAAACATATAGCGGCGTTTAAGAAAAAAACGCCACAAAATGGCAAAGTTCGCGGCGTTTTTATGAAAACGCCGCTATAAATAGATCATTGGTGGCGTTTTTAAAATAAACGCCGCAATAGACATCGTGTTGGTGGCGTTTTTATCGAAAGCGCCGCAAAAAATATTGAGTTGGTGGCGTTTTTATAAAAAAAACGCCGCAAAAGATGTTATTATCGTGGCGTTTGCTCTTTTAAAAACGACGCGAAAAGATAAATTCACCGTCCATTATTACTCATTCAGACTGATCCCCTCCCTTACCTCGATCCCCAAATGAACATATTGTAAAATCCCTAAATCGTGGGTTTACTAAAGGACTGTATTGCAGTCCATAAACTCTTAGATAAGGTTCTTTCTGATCAAGATAATGCTTTGAGTAAGTATTTTTCTCCACATAAATTGGGGTTTACTAAAACTTTGACCGAGTCCATTAACAACATTGAAATTAATTGCTATGTTGTTTTCTCAAGTTTTTTTATGCAATTTTTGTCCAATTTTTTTATGTCAAATTGCACAGGATAGTGGAATTGTTTTAAAGTTCTAAAACTGCTATTAACTTCTCATATTTAACTTTTTTGGTATAGGGATTCGAGATTGTGGTCGTAGTAGTGTTGACCAAGAGCTAGTGGATCGGAAAAGAGAGGCATAGGAACGAAATATGTAGAGAGATTAAATTGTAACAAAATGTATTTTTTGTAATGAAATAAATATTTTGTTTAACCAATATTGTAAGTTAATTGTGACAATATATTTTTAGGATGAAATAAATATTTTATTTAACAAATATTTTAAATCTGTAATTTATATTTTTTGACGAAATAGAAATAGAGAAAATTTAATTATTATTATTATTTTATTTCCCCTACAATCAAGCTTAGCGGCGTTTGAAAAGTAAAACGCACTAAAAGTCAGGCTATTGTGGCGTTTGTAAAATAAAACGCCACTAAAGATCAGGCTTTCGCGGCGTTTGAAATAGAAAACGCCACTAAAGAACAGTTATTCGCGGCGTTTGAAATAGAAAACGCCACTAAAGAACAGTTATTCGCGGTGTTTGTAAACACAAACGCCGCTACAGAACTTGACTTGTTGCGGCGTTTACAAATATAAACGCCACTAAAGAACACTTATTCGCGGCGTTTGTAAATACTAACGCCGCTATTGATCTTGACTTTTTGCGGCGTTTTTAACCTAAAAACGCCGCGAACTATTGCGACGCTGCTTTAAGCGGCGTTTCTCGCGGCGCTTTTTTAAGCGCCGGGAAAGTTATTAGCGGCGCTAAAAAACGCCGCTATAGGGTTAAAAAAACGCCGCTAAAGAACTGTTTTTGTGTAGTGTCAGCCTCACACATCCTGTCAATCAAACGCATCCTCGCTTCTCACCGGTGAGGCAGCCTTATCATTGCCTCGTCGGGCTGTCCAACGTTATTGCAGGCCGTTAGCCTCTTTCTTGTTCAATGGCAGAACAAAATTGTTGAAAAACAAGGCATTAAGTAGAAGTTTAATGCAGGACAAATTTGTGGGTTCTTGTTCAAAATGTATAATCCTGTTAAAGTGTTAAAATGTGATTCCATTGATTGAAATGTCTCACTTTCTAAAAAATACACTGAAAAATAGATGTTAAGCTCTTTCTTATCATATTGGAATGTTAAAGTGTTAAAAAATACACTGAAAAATACAAGTTATGTGAAATCTAACAACGGTGGACTGATTGTCAGATTGAAAAATAGATGCCGTTTGATTCCATAGAGCATTACTATGGTCGATGAGTTGGAAAAAAACTCGAGTACAGCTCGACGTCTTGATTCACGAAGCTGCATTTTTCAGTTGATTGTTTCACACCATTGTCAGGTAAAAAAAAAGCAGTTTCAAGGGTTGAACACTATTTTTGTCACATTGGACCTATTTTCTTTATCACTTTGAATCAAATTGATGACATTTTGGATGTAAAAGACTAAAAGTTTAAAGGGAATATAAATTTAATCTTGTATAATCAGAATTTAATTTATATTTATTACTATTAATATTATTAAGTTTTACCTTTGTTCTTTCTTGTTAATATCATTAATATTTTTATTATATAGTTAATTATGGTCATCATTTATTGTGAATATTATACTAATAATATCATTAATATATCGTGTATCATTCCATTAAGTTATTATTATGTTATTAATAGTATGTGTATAATACTTACTACTATTATTATCATTTATATGTTATTATATATATTAGATTATTATTATTATTATAGGATATTATTATTATTATGAAAATAAAACATAATAAAAACCTAATAAGGATAATATTTTAACAGTCCATTACATAAGCCCAAAACAAATAATTACATATAACCGACCCAGTTACACACAAGCCAGTAGTATAATAAAACCCTAAAAAATAAAAATAAAACCCTAATTGCTTGGTGTCTTTTTCTGCAGCCGCCACAAATTATCAGCCGTTAGATCCGGGATGGATCTAACAGTCTAGATAGACCATGGTAGGGGTGATAATGAGCCTGACCGGCTCGCGAGCTACTCGGGCTCGGCTCGGTCAAAGCTCGGTCAAAGCTCGGCTCGAGTGAGCTCGACTCGGGCTCGGGCTCGGCTCGAAAACTTAACAAGCCGAGCCGAACTTACCCAGGCTCGGCTCGAAAAGCTCGTGAACAGGCTCGGAATCTACATATGCACTAAAATAAATTATGTGTTTGTATTTTCTTTCATTAGTTGATTGTTGTTTGATTTTGTATTTTCTTTAATTACGTGTTTGTATTATAAGAATATTTATTGATTATTTGGATTAATCTAATTTTTGACACTTTTTTCCCCTTTCCGGTCATTGAATTTCGTTTTAATGTTGGTTATGAAAGTGATTTTTAATGAATATTTTATATAAAAAAACTATAGCAAAATCAGGGATTTAAATAGCGTTCGCGGTCGCGTTTTCGGTCGCGTTGCGTTTATCGCGTTTGCGGAGATAACGGATGCTATTGCGGTCACTGCGGGTGTCGCGGTCGTCATTTTTTTTAAAAATTCGCATAACTTATTGTATTAATCAATAATTATAATTGTAATTATTTAAATTCACTTCTTATGATTTTTATATTGTTTTCTAACATTTAGATTAGTAGATTATTAAAATTAAATAACTAAATTCAATGAAAAATAAACTTTGCACTCCAAAATTAAGAGAAAATGAGGATTAAATTAATATAATTAAAATATAAAAAAGACTAAAATGGATATTTATCCATCCTTACATAAAGCTTAAGGGAGCAAGGAGGAAAACAACTATAAATGATAGGTTATGCAGTACTTCTCAATATCCCACATCGGTGAGATATGTAAAGCAATGAGGGAGAACCGCCTATAAATAGGGGCTCAGGCGCCGGAGGAAGTAAGCACATTAACCTTGGCTTTTATGGTTGAGATCTTGCTTAAGTGGGCTTTTTGTGCACGCAGCTAAGTATATTTTTTAGAATGAGGGCTTATTTGCCTTCATTTACAAACTCTATTGAGTTTGATTTTGCATTCAGTTGATTTTCAAGCTGGATTATGTTCAATCTGGTTTGTTTAAAGTTGATAACGGGCCGATAACGGTAAAAGCGCCCCGTTATTACTCTGAGCAAAATTTTTCATTTCGAGTTGAGCCTAGCCTGACGAGCCCGAGCCGAGCCTGACGAGCTTCGAGCCCGAGCCGAGCTCAATAGAATTGTTTTCGAGCCGAGCTCGAGCCTTAAATTCCGAGCTCGGCGAGCTTCGAGCCCGAGCCGAGCCCAATTATACTATTTCCGAGCCGAGCTGAGCCTGACTAGGCTCGGGCTCAGCTCGGCTCGTTATCACCCCTAGACCATGGTAGGAGAAACCCTAGAGGAAGAGCCTCTTCAATCTCGCGTCGCTCATTCATGGCTGTCAGATTGCGCGAGATCTGACGGTCCAGACTCAGCCTCGGAACAAAACCCTAGCGAGGGTTGTCTCCAAGCCGCGCCGCACTTCCTTAGTCGTTAGATCGAGGAGACGTATCAACAACCAAGATTGACACGGAGATCTGAACGCGCCCACGTGCGACCGTTTGAAGTCCAACGCACGACGATTTTCCTCTTCCACGCGCGCGTTCCGAGACACGCATATCAATCCAGCATCCCCACGCGCCTACCATTTCAGATGCCCAGGCCCTCCACGCCGTCTGCCCAGTTGACTTCTCCGCTCCCGACATACCCACACCGTCAGCTGCGACAGACCATTGCCTCCTCCCATTCGGGAAAAACCAACAACACGGACAAAAGAAAAACAGAGGTCAGAAGCTCGAAATGGCCAAAAAAACAAAGCAAAAAAACACCAAAAAAGTCAACTTGTACCCTGAGAAAAAATAGAAGCAAAAATGGCATGTAACATCGGATATAAAATCTGAACTCAAAACCACTATAAAGGGGGATCGAAGAGATTTCAGGGAAAAGCAGTAAAAAGGAAAAACCTTCAAAGGTAGCCATTTTTTTTACTGTCCATTGCATGCATACCGAAACGAAAAAAAAGAAAAAAAGAAAAAGGAGAGTTTTTTCTTTACCTTTCGGGAACCGTATCCTCTTTTGTTTCGAGTTGAGCCATCGATAAGCCCTTGGCTTCCGTCTAGGGGGTCATCGGGGTGAGCCGTATGAATCTTAACGGGGAAGCTTTTTAGGGTTTCGAATCAGGTTTCAAAAAAAGGGGGCTTTTCAGTTTTGTTTTTTGAAAGGGTTTTGTCTTCACCATCGTTTCTAGCTTACTGGTTTTTTTAGGGGGGGTTTGGATGGTTCGTTGCCGTTGCCGACTAGCGGCAACCGGCCGGTGTGTTTAACGGGAAAGGGTAAACGAAGAAGAGGAAGAGAAAGGGTCTCTGTTGTTACTCGAAATGACAAAAAAGGGGAGGTTAAAAGAATAGGTTTTTTATATCAAATTTTGTTTTTAAAAATGGTCCATTCACGCTTTAAGTCCTCCCGTGTTTTTAAAATGATTCTCTTGGTCACTGTAACTTTCTGAGCTCTCACAATTTCACCCATGATTGTTTGATCGTCTATTTTCTTCTTGGGATTATTTCGTTTGAACCCTCCAAACCTTTATTTTCTATTTGATTTTCATCCTTAAACCAGTAGATTATTTACACATTTAATCCTGAAATTCACATGTGCTTACGTTTCGGCTTCCCTGTTATTCATGTTAATTTAATCCGGTTTTATTATGTTTTTATATAAGTACATTAGAGTGTGAACTAATCCTATCTTTGTTATAAATGCCACATGTTTTTATGTATATTTAGGATGATATGATAATGGACATATGTATATTTCATGTGTGATTTTCATGTAGCTTTATTCTTGTTTCATGGCTTTATAAGGTTGTACATCCCTACATATGCATTATACGTTTCATGTATGTTTTTTATAAGTCGTATAGTTTACATGGAATCTTGAATTCGTATGCTTATCATGTTTTTTATCATTTGTATCGTTCATGTTATATATGCCATTTTCTCTATGTCTCTCTTTTTTTATTTAATCATGTGATTTACTTGTCTCGTTTTTTAATTTATAAGTTGCATCCGAATCTTAAAAAATGTAATGCGAATGCCTTTTTGTTCGGGAATGAACGAGGCCAGTTCCAGTTGTAGTGGTGGTGGTTCGGACGTTCCTTTTCGAATATTAAGACTTTTAAAATTCACTCATCCGTATAACCAAATTTCGATACGAATCGTCACTTTAATTCGCAAAATTTAATATTAATTAAGCAGTAATGGTTTTGGTACCAATTTTAGGGCACGACGGGGTGCTCATCCTTCCCCGCGTGTAACTGACTCCCGAACCTATTTTTTAGAAAAATTTTTGGTTTTACTTCGATGTCCGATCTACCATTTTTAAATGGCCGGTGACGAATCCCCTTTTTCCAAAATCCGACTGAATTTAAAACCAATTAAAACTTGGTTATTTCAACGACACAGACCGAGGCATTTTCTTTGAAACCTTATTTTTAGTCGCTACAGAAGCCTTTTCTAGAATCAATATGGACTGTCAGATCATTTTCGATCTGATTTGATGCATCAGCTGTACAATGGGAATAACACGTAATAAGGGAAGAATCTGATTTATAGACTTAGGGGTTTCTTAAATTATTTTGGGCTCTAAACGGACCAAGTTGTGTATGATATGTATTTGGTTATATATATTGGGCTTGTAATGGAGATAAAAAATGAATAACATGGGATGTCATTCTTATTTATATATTTTTTAGATTTTAATTTTCCAAATAATAATAATAATAATAATAATAATAATAATAATAATAATAATAATAATAATAATAATAATAAATCGGGTTAACAGACTCGGATAAAATTAGTGATTACAGATGCCCCATCTTTATTTATTCTTGTGAAACGAGGATAGAGCAAAGACTATAAGCATTAATTTTATCCCATTTCTCTGTCTGAAGATCAGATCTACGAGTTCTTCTCATTAGGAACTTTTCACTCTCCTTGAAATGGTGACGAATTCTTCTCCTTATGAATTTTTGGCTTTATTTTCTTTTGACATCTTTGAATTGTGGCGGTACCCTATCTCACATTCGGGTCCAACCTTTTTAGTTTTTTTTCTTTTGAACATTTGAATCTTTTCTCTAAAGCGTCTTTTCAAGTTTTCACTTTAGATTTGTCTTTCTCAAATTTCCCTTTCGAGTTTTCACTTTAGTTTCTTCTTTTTTTTCTTTTCTTTTCTTTTCTTTTTTCTTCCTTGTTTTCTCTTTTCTCTTTCCCCTTTTTTAGGCTCTCTCTCTGGTTTTTACATTGAAATCCTTGTGTCTTCGCTATCCTCTTGGTTTTTTCCTTACAAGCTTGAGTTTGGATGTAGGTGACACTCGTCGTCTTACTTCGGCGCACTCTCATAACTTGGCGGTTGAGGTTTTTCTTTGATTAAACCTCAGTATACCTCTTTCGACACGACGTTTGGATGTCGAGGTCAATTTCTGTCTATAACTCATCATGTCAAGTCTTCCTCTTTTCCATCATTAGGGCGAGCAAATGCATCAACTCCCTAAACTCTTCTCTAAGTCCAATCTTCACTTTTGAACCCATCAAAGCATCTTGGCGAAGACAAACTCTAGAACCTTGTACTTTTTTAACATGCATTCTTATCATCCCATATATGGTATTCATCATCTAACGATGTTACGACTTGATCTTTCAAAGACGTCTCTTGTGGGTATTACTTCTCAACCCTCATTCTTTCGGGTACTAGCAATACGAAAAATGCAGTCTACTTGTTCATTTCAATTCAAAAGACTTATGAGGATGAGCTAGATAAAATAATTAAGTTATTTTGAAAAACATGAAAAACAATTGCTAATAAATCAAAATTAGGTCTTGAAAAAAGATCAACCAAAGTAAAGCTTATGTCTAAAGAATCATAAATGTTGTGGTGATATGTACACATGTGAAGTCCTTTATGGGCTATTAGGCTTTCGAGAGGAACATTTACCATATGCCTAATTTCTAACCCATTTGAGTGACTCTCTTTAACTCACAAACTCACCGTGCCCCATCTTTCCCTCTTTTCTTATATCAATCAGGCATTAGAAGTGTATCAATCCTTGAAGAAAGGTTAACCCTAATAGGTGGGGTGCAATCTGAAGACAAACTCATCTAACTTAGATATACATGTAAGATCAAAATGGTCTTTATGGGCTTGTAATGTAGGTCATGACCCATAGTTATAAAAGAAAGGATATGCATGCCCAAATAAGTGTTTAAAGTGATAAAATCAAGGATCATTTATTCCAACTGAAATCTCAATTATATATTGTCTGATCTGGATATGCTTAAATGAAATGTCATTTTCTCTTTTTTTGGATCGTTGTAGATTTTTTATTTTGGGGTTTTCACCCTAGAGTTCATTTCCTTTCATCTAGTGTAGCTTCGGACCAACGTGCATTTTGAAACTGTATTGATGCATGCTTCCATTCAAAGATGATCAATCCTTTAAAGCTCTTTTAAATAGAGATTCATTTGGATGGAGAATTCCTATAGCCCTTTCTCTCTCTCTCTCTCTCTCTCTCTCTCTCTCTCTCTCCCCTCTCCCTCTCTCTTTCCCCCTCTCTCTTTCTCTCTCTCTCTCTTACAAAATCACATTTTTCAACTTAGTGCTTTCACTTTCGATTTCTTCAACTTTTACGTTGGTAATTTTCAACTTAATTTGGTTGGCTCTTTGAGCATAAAAATTTTCTTTCGTCGTTTCCTTTTTATGTCTCTCTTGTTCAAATCGAATATTATATCCCATGCATCCATTCTTCTTTATTGCCTCCTAATCCACGAGGCATTATCTTCATAGCATAACAGAACCAAACATCATTCAATTTCCCACAAACCTTTATCTTCTATGCCTCTAGTGTGAGGGTGATTCTGGGTTCGGGTTCAATCGACAAAAAAAATACCAGGCTCAAATGGGGACAACAATGAATATTTTTCTTATTTTCTTAGGTTTTGAAGGAAAATGAAGGAATGTCAAATGTCCTCCCATATATGAATACATCAAAGAAAAGCAGTCTTTAGGTGGTAGATGTTTTAGGGTTATCACTTCATTCAAGGACCATGAACAACAATGTCTGAGAGGAAAATTTGCTCATAGTTTGTGTATAAGATTTTCCCATTATTCCTGAACACTCTTTGTTATCCTTCCTTTGGCCTAATTATAATAGAGGGTGTTCACATTTGTAATACTCTCACAACATTCGACTTTTAAAATTTAAATTAATATCATTCTTGCGAAATGTATATACATATATGTTTGGGAAAATAAAAATTAGCCCATAATAAAGAATAAATGAAATATTTTAAAAAAATCAAACCATATAAAATGTTTGCCAGATGAAATGTATATGAATGTCTCTTTCATTGAAATTAAAACAAGTAAACATGCTCCGTCAAAAGCTTCTCATTTTTTTTTGCATAAACATGAACAAGACATACTCCTCCAACTCCAAGATTCCAACATGTCTAAAAAGAAGATACTCATTCGAAATCTTGTCTTTGTCAGTATCTCTGATCCCAAACAATACGATGATTTGAGATTGAGCAAACTGATCCTTCATACTTTGTTCGATCCAATCTAAGCGGTCTTTAATGTCCTTTTGCCTTTAATCCATTTTAGCAATTCTATCATCCATCGTTCTAGTTTGCAAACGGGTGCCGTAAGAGGGCTTAATGAATGCAAATTGAGATTACATTTTCTGTAATAATGCTTCCTGTAATTAAATTTAACTGTGTATGCAATGCATCATATGTATGACAATGAGATAATTTAAAGGCAAGCAATTAATATATAAATCAAGGAGGAATGCAAAGAATTGTTGATCGACGAACATCCTCATTAAACAACTTTCCATAACAGAGACCAAGTCACATTACAATGAGAAAAGAAAAAAAATGGTCACATAGGGCACAAATAAAAAAAAACTTAGGTTAGACTTTGCTCATTGATCAATCTTGAACTTCGAGGGTTCTCCAATTCGTTATTATGAACTCTTTCTCTCATTACGAAAGTCTTCAAGTTTGGAATGTTCCCGAATCAAACTTCATATGAAAATGTCATGCATATGCAAAAAAACAAACAAACAAGACAAAAAAATGAAATGAGTTAGTATCATATATTTAAATAAATCAATAATGAATAAATATAAAAAAGAATTGAATAAATAAATAAAACAAGTAACACACAAAAGCAGATTAACAATAAAAAGGTCTAACAACATGAATTCTAGTTATCTATGGTTATCTGCGTGGCTCTAATGTGGTGGGCTTCTTAAATTCTCACACATGTGGGTTTGGTTCTAGACGAGGGTACCTCAATTCTGGCCAATTACAAGCTTGCGAATTGGATTCGGTTTGAGGGAAAGCACGATCTAGTGACGTGGAGGGCTGTTCACATGTCAAAAGGCGTGGATACTAGAAGTGAATTACCGACCCATGGAGGGCTGCCCACGTGGGTACGTGGTGTTTCACTCTCATTCAAAGGACAGAACTCGGGTAGAAAGCTCGATGATTATGATGCAACATATGTCGGTGTTTCCTTATAAATTAAATGAACAATTAATGTAAAACCACCAATTATCAAATCTCACTTAATTAAAGTATTATCTTCAAGATAGAACAAACTAATTAAAGTCAAGTTAAATTTCAAAATTTTCATTTATAAAAGCAATGTAGGATCTTTTTAGCTTAACTCTTTTTTTTTTGTAAAACAAAAATCGGTCCCTTATGGAGTTATGGAGTTGCCATGCTGTAGCGATTTTTTTGAAAATTACTAGTGTCCCCGACAACCTCCGAAAACAACCAAGAAACACCTTTTCTTTTCTTCGAAACCCATATCCGACAACAATTTTTCAAAACGAAGCCTTGAATCTCCTTAAATCCCCCAAAACCAAGACTAGAATCACCCATTTTTTATAACTTTTTTAAGAAAAGAAGAAATCGAAGAGCCTCATATCATCGGCTGTTCGAAGGCCATCCATCACGGGAGATGGTGGCCTCGACGATCAACGGTCGTCCGATGACCTTTTAAGGTAACCAAAACCCTAAACCCCTTCCTCTCTTTTTTAAAAAAATGGAAATGCTAGAAGATGATACCTCCGAAAGTTGCTTCTTTTTTCTATTGTATTGATATTGAATATCCCCTGTGTAGGGTTACAGTAGTTAGGGTTTTCAAATATATACCATGTAATTACAATATTTTAAGAAAAAGGAAAAATGAATGGAAAATTCGTATTGGTTGCTTTCTCTTGAATTTTGGCCGGAATCATGTTTCCCTCTGCCATTGTTTCTGCATTTATTTGTTTCTTGTTGCATGCATTGTGCGGTCGTTCGGAGGAGAAGACGAGAGAGAGGACAATAGTGGCAACCAAGGAGTTGGGCGCGTGGCGCGTGAAGAAACAGAAGGGCCGGGTGGTGCCTTGCACGTGCGAATGAGAAGCTGGGAGCCTTTTCTGAAATCAATTTGGACCATCAGATCATATTCGATCTGATGGTGATGCATCATCTGCACAAGGGGAATAACATGTAATTAGGAAAGAATATGATTTTTAGATTTAGGGTTTAAAAAAAAAAAATATTTTGGGCTCAAAACCGGCCGAGTTGTGTATGATATGTATTGGGTTATATATATTTTGGGCTTGTAATGGACTGATAAAAAAAATGAATAACATGGATTGTGATTCTTATTTATATATGTTTTTAGATTTTAATTTTCTAAATACTGAATAACCGGCCGAATCATTCTTTACAAACTTTCTTTCCTTTTTGTTATGTTTTGTTTTCTCTATTTTTATGGTTTTTGGCGATGTTAGACTTTATTTAGTTGGGTGAAAAATAAAAAGACTGAAAGAGGAAGTAGAAAATTGAAAAATAAATAAATAAAATTTAGATGTGTTTGATAAGAAATAAAAGGAAGGAAAAACGAAGAGTAGAAGGATGATCATTCTAATCTAAAAAGAAACGATGAGAAAAAAATAAGAGAAATTTAAGTTAGTTTAAAATATATATTTTCAAATCTTAGTTTATTTCCTCTCATTTTTCAATTCTACCAAATAATAATGTAAAGAAAAATATTATTTTTTCAAAATTTTCATCATTCCTACAAAAACATACCAATAAACAAAACAAAAACTTTTTATAAATCTCTTCAATTCCTCATCCTTTCAATTTTCTTTCCACCCTTATTTGTAAAATTTTAGAGTGTGTTTGGTTCTGAAGAATACAAGGCATTTTCATTTTTATTTTTTTTGAAAAATAGAAAATGTTGAAGAAAACATGTTTGGTTGCAAAAATTGAAAATAATTTTTAGAAAATGAAAACAAAAATGAGTAAAAATTTGAAAACATAAAAAAATGTTTTCACCATTTTCATCGAAAATGTTTTAGAAAAGTGGAACATGAAAACAAGAGTTTTTAAATTTTAACTCTATTTAACCCGGGTTCGAATCCTTCTAATGCCAATTTTAGAAATTTGGTTTATTTAACCACATTTTATTTTTATTATAATAATATTTTTAATAATTATACTTTAATTTAATTATTTAAGAAGTAATTATTTGGTTATTTTTATTTGGCTTAAAGATCAAATTAGTCCTCAACGAAAAATAAAAAAAATTCAATTAATCAATTATTGATTTTTTGCACCCAATTTAACTCTCATTAGTCGAAACACACTCAATTTAGTCATTTCGTAACGGTTGGCCAAATTTTGACCATTAACTCATTAAAAACCAATAAATGATAACGCGTGGCACACTCTGAAAGTGTTACGTCATTAAACCGTAAAAAATTTAAAAAGTATTTAAAAATATAAAATTTTAAAAATATTTTTTAATTTGGCCATTTACTAATTTTTATTTCAAAACAATTATAGTTTTGATTTTTTTTTAATTTGGTTTTTATTGATTTTTTAATTCAATTCTCAAACCCCATTGTTATTATTACTGTGCGAACTAGCATAGTTGGTGGACCCCCTATCAAGTCTTCCTCCAATCCATGTGAATCAAGTTTTTCATTAGAATTTTACTAATTCGTAGGAAACAAATAATCCTTAACAAACAAACCACGTGTTTTAAGAAGAAAATAGATGTTGAAATCTGAAGATGTTAGATCCATCACATGCAAACTCCATAGCGTTTCAATGGATCAAAGTGAAGACAGTAGTTGTGGAGGGGAACTAATTAGCAAACTATTTTAAGGTGGGTAGTTGTGGATGGGTTAGTTTTAAATATGTTCTAAGATTTTTTAAATATTTTTAGGTGTACACGTGTCACTATCTTAATGATTGTTTGTGAGTTAATGGTTAACCAGATGAGAGAGCTAAATTGATCGCAATTTGAATTATGAGGGTTTGATTGATTGTAATTTGAATTATGAGGGCTAAATTGGGTGTAAAAAATTCATAAGGGCTTAACTGATTTTTTTTATTTTTTGGTGAGAGCTAATTTGACCTTTAAGCCTTCTTATTTTGAAAAACTAGATACCAAATACATTTCCACTATTTTCATTTTTTGAAACAAGTTTTTATTTCTATTAACCAAACGTGTTTTTTAATTTTTAAAAAACAGAAAATAAAAACAATTTTCTAAAAATAAAAATAGAAAATAAAAATAAAAAATATTTTCTAGAACCAAGCGTATTACTTAATTGGTTGGGAAAAAATGAAAATAAAATAAATTTTGAGTATACTTGACATAAAGAAAAATAAGGAGAAAGAAAATTAGAAACGATCGTTTTTCACCTTCTTGTGTAAAAACAATCATTCCAAATTGGAAGGAAATACGAAAGAAAATATAAAAGATAAGTGAGTTTGTTTAAAATGTATATTTTCAAAACCTAATTTTATTTTCTCGTTTTTTTCGACTCTACGGAACAATGATTATAAAAATACTTTTTTTATTTCATTATTTTTATCAAACACACTAATAAAAAACAATATTTTTTTTACTTTTCCCCAATAAATTTCATCATTCCACTTTTAATGGAACATTCCTTGGTTCAAAACATAAATCTAAAACATAAATTTCTAACCCTAACACCCTAAAACTAAACTTTAAACCTTAAATTCTAAATCTTAATCATAAATCTTAAATTCTACACTTTACAACCAAAATGCCTAAACACTAAACCCCTAAACACTAAAATTGAAATGCTTGTGTAAACTAAATTCTAAGGTACACAAAGTATTTTAGGGTTTAGATATTTAGGTTGTGATATGGTTTAGGAGTTTGGGTTGTATGGTGTAGAATTTAAAGTTTATAGTTAAAATTTAGAGTTTAAGGTTTAAGGTTTTATGTGTTAGGATGTTAGAGCTAAGAATTTAGGTTTTAAACGTTATAACTTAAATATGAAGGATTGTGTAATTTTTTTACATAACTTGTGTATCACAATATAACTTTTTTAATAAGGGTATTCAATTATATTTATCGGTAAAATTATAAATAAACGTGTTTGTTTCGTAAAAAAAAATTGTTGTGTCAACTTTCTAAAGAGATAGCCCAATGAATGGCAAACAAAAATGTATGTTGTCCTTTCATTCTAATCTATCACTTTATATAAATTAAAATAGTTATCTTTTAATAACAATTGATTGATCTAACTAGATGAAATATTAATTTTTTTAAATAAAATTAATAATTCAAATTTTAGTATTGTAAATAAAAAATTTAAATTAAATAAGTCACCGCCATAATAAATCTTTATAAGACTTAATCTGGATTAATCAACAAATAAATAAAATATCAATAATTAAAAAAATGTTGCTTTTTGTAAGATAAAGAGAGCAATACTTCAACTTTAATTAATTTAGCATTTCATTCGTGCAGAAAGCCAGAAACTAGTGATTTCGGGACGTAACCTTTTTCTGATGTGGCTTGTCATATGAGCATAATCAGAATTAAAAACCTCGCCAAAAAGGTATGTAAGGTTAATCATCGTTTATACAAACTATAGACTTAAATATCATTTTTATTGATTAGTCAGTAAAACATTTTAAGATGAAGGTATTTAATAGCCACACAATCAATGACGGAGTCACATCGACAATTGAGATGTCGGTTGATATTATAATTTTTTATATAATTTGTATATAAAAGAATAAAAATATATATAATTAATACTTCTTTATGAATAGTTAATTCCTCTTAAATATCGTTCAAAAAAATAATACATCTTTTTTAACTTAAATATCGTTAAAAAATAATTAACTCCTTTTAAATATAATTAAAAAAATCCATCAATAAAAGTAACGTATGATTGTAGGGTGGTTTCATGAAACTTAACTCTGATGGTGCAGTTGCTACAAATGGTAAAATGGGCATCGGGGGGGTCATCAAAAATTCTGACGGTTGTTCTATGATCTCTTTCTCGGAGACCGGCGGTTTTGGACCTCCGATCTTAGCTAAACTAATGGCCATGAAAAAGGGTATCGTCTTGTTTCTGGAATCACAATGGGCGGCTAGGCACAGGTTAGTAATCGAATCTGATTGTAAGGTGGCGATAGATTGGATTAAGGGGGAGGTGGTTTGTCCACAAGCCTTTGCTTCTCTGGTTTCCGAGATAAGATGCAAGTTGGAGAGGTTTGGTATGGTGCTTAGACTCATTCCAAGAGCTATAAATCTCATGGCCGACGCTCTCGCTAAAGCTGGAATTGGATGATTGATTCAATTTGTTGTTATTGTCTGGTTTATTCAATAACCGACAGGGGAGTCATCTGGTTTTTTTCCTATAGGTTCTGGCGCTGTACTGGTTGTTTTGATACTCTATGGTTATGTAATAATGATTTCATCTATTAATAAAATGTAGATTGGGGTACTCTTTTCCCCCTTCAATAAGAAAGGGGGTTTTTAACGAGGCCCATCCCACTTTTCAAAAAAAAAAGTAACGTATGATTTTTAGCTTAATTCTCTTTTCTTGTTTTGTAAAAACAAAATTTAGTCTCAAGCGGAGTCGCCATGTTGTACTAACATTTTTTGAAAATTACTAGGAGCCCCCTCGCTTTGAAAATGAAATTTTATTTTAGGGGATTCTTTTAAAAATCATATTTCGAAAATAAAACTTGGAGTCGCCACCGATTACTTAGATAAAGTAGACCAGACACCATAAAATCAAAGATTCATTTTGAAAAGGGTTCGGGAGTTGATTACGTGTGGGGAAGGATTAGCACCTCACAACGCCCAAATCGGTACCAAATTATACGTTGCCTTTATCGATGGAAATAGTTGAAATTTAATTTGATTTTAATTAAATGTTCTCAATTGAATATAAACTTTAATTAAGTTGGCTTTAACATTTGATGAGCTTGATTTAATTAAACGTTTAATTCAAATATTTGATCAATATCCACTAAGTCAATATATTACGTCACAAATACTCGAGTTAATACATATCTTTTTTATAATTAATTATCAACACCCATTGAATTTAAAAGAGATTAAAAGAATGACAATTTCATGCATGATAGAATAAATATGCTAACAAATAAATTAATAAAGGGGCAAGAACATAAATGCTAAAATTAAAAGTTAGATGTTAGAGGTTAGTAGTTAGTCAAATTAAATGTGCCATGAATAATACGGATCACACCCCGTTGCAGGTCATCGTAAGGCCGTTGGCGAATCGTGACCAACAAAAAAGTATAAATATAATATACATATAGCCACATATATAATATATAATATAATAAAATATCATAATATATATATATATAATACGTAATATAGGTATATAGAACTATAATATATACATTAAGTAACACATATAATAATAGAATAGGATTAAAATTGAATAAAGTAGAAATAACAGTACATAAATTAAAAAAAAAAAAACTGAATTAACAAAGGCATTAATAAACATATTAGAAAGAAAAGGGGTTAAAGGGTGACAATACCAATGGTCTTTGGACCAGATCTAAACCGAATTAAAGTTCTAGTGGCTAAATTGAAGGAAAACCGAATTGAATAATGAAACAAGGACTAGATTTTAAGAGTTTGAAAACATAAGGGGGACTGTGGAGATGATTTAGCAAGGGCGGAGAGACTTTAGTGAAGTAATTAAACCATTTTTAATGTATGTATATATCAAAATGTATAAACCGAATCACTTTATCCCTTTCCTCAAAAAAACCGATCAAACCTCTCTCCCATTAAACTCTTTGAACTGTTCTTCGTAGTTCATGGTGTTCATTACCTCCTTGGATGGACAGAGGGTAGTTGGTGGGTGCGGTTGCTCCCTCTAAAAAATTGAAATTTTATACAATTTAAAAAAATTTAAAATTATTTTATATATTTTTTATTAAAAATTTATTTTCGCCCCTCTTAAATTTTTATAAATATGCCCCATAACTTAAAATTATGCGTTCATCTCTGATTACCTCCACCGTAGCGAACCCCAGAAATCGTCGTGCATTTCCAGATTTTGACAAAGCTCCGTTGTTGATCACCGTTACGAATTTCGAAATATACGACTAAAAATGAACCCCTTTTTTAAAATCAATCCGAACCTTCAAATCTCTAAAAATAACCCTCCAAGTTTTTTTGAACTCAGGTTTTGAAAACCCAATATTTGAAACCCTAGTTTAAAATCGAGGAGATGAAGAGATTAAAAAGAGAAAAGGTACCGTTCATCGGCGGTATCGCCCTCAACCACCATGCATGGCGACAGCCCGAGACCAAAGTTTGATATGAACCCTAAAGCCCATTTTTTATTACTCGAAAGAAAAACCAGAAATTACCTCAGAAGGTTTTTTGTTCTTTATATTGATTAGAATCTCCAGTCCCGTTTTTTGTTCTTTATATTGATATGAACCCAATATTTGTTTTCTTTGTGTGTGTGTGTGTTGTTTTTCGTGACTTGGCCGGCGGAGAGGAGGGGACCAGCAAGGAGGAGCATGTGATGGCCTGGTTCTGGTGGTCCAAATCTGACGTAGCTAATGAGTGATGATGTGGTGCCTAGCGACTGGTAGGGATGAGTAAAACTCAACTCGACTCGAGGCGAATATATTAAATTCGACTCGAAATTTTATAAACTCGACTCGAAAAATTTTTAAATAAAGTTTGAGTTGTAAAATAGAAATTCGAATAACTCAAATAACTCAAAATTTCTAGTAATTAGTGGATTTATTTTTAAGTTCGAGATGAATCTCTTAATTTTTTATTAATATATACATACCGATATATAAAAATATGAAGAAATATTGCCACATAAAAAATATGAATATATACATATATATGCATATCTTTTATGGTTAGAGAAAATCATTTAAATTGAAATCAAACCGTACTATAACATGATAAATAATTACAATTAAATTTTTATAGAAACTCGAAAACTCGAGTCGACTCGAATTGACTCGAAATTTTTTTGAATGAAAATTTGAATGATAAAATTAGACTCGTCAACTCGAATAACTCAAAATTTTTTGACTCGACTCGATCGAACGCTCACCCATCTGTGCCATCGTGGAGGTGAAGTGGCGTACGAGTGGTTGTACTCGCCCGAGTGGGGAGCTAGACGACCTCATCTGGCTTGGCGCGTGCACTACGCAGCAACTGAAGAGACATCTTCGTCATATCAAAAATGATCCGACATCTGACCTTTGACTGCGGGTGATTCTAGACTTAGGACCATTAAAATTAGGCTAATCTTAGGTCTCTCAGTAATACCGGTAGCTGGTACCTATAAAATTTATTATGATACAATTACTTAATTTGTTACATTATGTGTAAGAAAAATGGTAGTTATTTGAAAAGCTTATCATGGTAGTAAATTTTGTAGCTATCTTATCTCTTACAGGATTACTTTATATGTTACAAAAAACGTAAATATTTTTGTACCTAAAACACATCTCACACCACCTACGTAATTCGTTATAAACTATATAGTAAAGAAGGTAACTACTGAATTTGTTACCCCATTTCTCCAAATCTTAAACAAACTCAACTTATGGTAAGGAATTTTATAGCTACCTTATCTCTTAAAGGATTACCCTTAAATTATAAAAACGCGTAAGAAATTTCATACCTACAACATATCGCAACCCACCTGCGTAATTCGTTAGACATATTATAGTAGATGAGGTAACTACCGAATTTAGAACCTCATTTCTCCAAATCGTAAACCAACCCAACTAATGGTAAGGAATTTTGTAGATACCTTGTCTCTTAAAGGATTACCTTATATGTTAAAAAAACGCGTAAAAAAATTTGTACCTATAACATATCTCGCCTCACCTACGTAATTCATTACAAAATATATAATAAAAAACGTAACTACCGAATTTATTACCCCACATGTCCTAATCTTAAACCAACCCAACTTATGGTAATAAATTTTGTAGCTACCTTATCTCTTAAAGGGTTACCCTATATGTTACAATATGCGTAAGAAATTTTATACCTACAACATATCTCACCTAACTTACGTAATTCGTTACAAAATATATAGTAAAGAATGTAACTATTGAATTTATTACCACATATGTCCTAATCTTTAATCAACCCAACTTATGGTAAAAAAATTTGTAGCTACCTTATCTCTTAAAGGATTACCCTATATGTTACAATATACGTAAGAATTTTTTTACCTGCAATATATCTCACATAACTTACGTAATTCGTTACAAATTATATAGTAAAGAAGGTAACTTAAATACGAAGGATTGTGTAATTTTAGGGTGTTAAGGTTAGAAAAGTAAGTTTTAGATGTTATAGCTTAAGTATAAAGGATTGTGTAATTTTTTAACATAGCTTGTGTATCATAATATAATTTTTTTAATAGGGGTATTCAAATATATTTATCCGTAAAATTATAAATAAAACGTGTTTGTTTCGTATAAAAAAATTGTGTGAACTTTCTAAAGAGATAGCCCAATGAACGGCAAACAAAAATGTATGTTGTCCTTTCATTCTAATCCATCACTTTATATAAATTAAAAGAGTTACCTTTTAATAATAATTGATTGATCTAACAATATGAAATATTGGATCTTTTAAATAAGATTAATGGTTCGAATTTTAGTGTTGTAAATAAAGAATGAATTAGATAAGTCGTTCCCGTAATAAGTCTTTATAAAACTTGATCTGAATTAATCGATCAATAAATAAGATATCAATAATTTAGGAAAAACGTTATTGAGTTTAAAAATTAGTTCAAAAATAATTAGGGCTATAGAAAAACCTTATGTCTGACTGCGTTGGAAACCCTAGCCTGAACCCTTTTGAAAACCCTAGCAGTCGGCCGCCGGGAAACCCTAGTTTTGTGGTGATTCCGGCAGCGTTGGAATGGCCGCCGTCCCCTCTGCATGAGGATCTCCAACGGAATGTTAAGAAAGTGCGGAATGAAGGGCTAATTTCCCCGTTTACTCGAGAGGGCACTGTGGTGGATGTGGTTGACGGGGAGGACGCTCCCATGCATGACCTGCTCTCTGTGGATCACGTGGCCCCCCATGGCGAGATGGACAATGGGGGTGCACGTGCTGATGGCCCTCCTCAAGTCTCTCCAACTCCGAAGCCTTCCTTTCGTGACGTTATGATTGGGGACAAATCTCAGAACCAGCAGCGAAGCTCTATTGATGATCTGGACGTCGAAGTCCGCGACTCGGATGTGAGGATTATGTTAGATGGCCCACTGCCGAAAATTAGGTTTTCCGATAGGGTTCACGCTGCCATCGATGAGAAGCTTGCTTATTCGTTAGTGGTTAGGCTTCTGGGGAAGTCCATTGGCTATCGGGCACTACTATCGCGGATTGAAGCTCTATGGAACCCTAAAGGGGAAATCAGTTTAATTGACTTGGATAATGAATATTACTTGGTACGTTTTTCTTGTGAAGATGATTATAACAAGGTGTTGAGTGGTGGTCCGTGGGTGATATACAATTGTTATTTAACGGTCCAACCATGGAGCCGATCATTCTCAACTTTGAAAAAGTATCCGTCACGTATCATGGTATGGGTTCGACTTCCGGGGCTTCCGTACAGGTACTACACTAAGAGTCTGTTCCGGTCGATTGCTTCATTGTTGGGACAGGTGGTTCGTATCGACTATAATACCACGGAGGGCAAACGGGGTCGTTTCGCAAGGTTGGCAGTGGTAGTTGATCTTGATAAACCCCTTATTCCGGGATTGCTTATTGATGGTCGTCGCCAAACGATTGAGTATGAAGGTCTCCCTGCTATTTGTTATGAATGTGGCAAGTATGGCCACTCCAATGAGGTATGTGGACAATCTGTTCAACAAGATAGTGGGGATGTTGTCAGGAGTGCAGATACGGAGCAGTCGGATGATCTTTACGGCCCTTGGATGCAAGTTGCTAGCCGTCGTAGAAGAGGGGTTGCCCAGGTGTCGGCTGATTCGAAGGGTACCAGTGGTGTGAGCAAGAGTGGGACGAAGGATGGCTCGCGTTTTGCTGTGTTAACAACTGTTTTGGAGAATCAAGTAACTACAGAAATGGAGCAGCTGGAAAATCAAGTACCTACAGAAAAGGAGCAGTCGGTTATGGCCCCTGTGGTTGGCAGCAGGGATACGCCTCCAGTGGGCTACTTGATGGAGCAGGCCCCTGCAGGTGCTGCTGCTACGTCTCAGTACGGTGGTCTCAGCGGTCCTTCCAGCAGCACAATTAGTGTGGCTGGTCCGGCGTTGATGGATGGTCCAGCAGTACAGAAGGTAAGTAATGATGGTGGGGGTGTTCGTGTGGCAGCGGCTACTCCGGTTGTACAGGCTCGTACTAGCTTGAGTAAGGACAAGCATGTTGCTGTCCATGTGGGTGCGACAGAGGTGAGGCCAGCGTTGAGGGACCAGAATGGGCGTGGGTCGGTTTCTGTCAGTCGGGGAAACACCTCTAAAGGCGTGAGCAAAAGCCTAGCGGCGAGTAAAGGATTAACCCGCAAAGGGTTGAAAACCAAGAAAAAAGATGATCGGATTTCAAGCTCTGGTTGGATTCAAGACATGTCGTCGGAACTTAACAGAGCGGTGGCAGGAGATGGATCGCAAATCCGGATTAGTAAAGGCTCGGATGTAGCCCAAACTGCTGTTCAATGGTGGGAGAATTCCACCTTTGCAAAGGTGGACGAGGCTGCGATGCAGAGTTGATTAGTTTTAATTCCTCTTTAATTGTTTTTATGGTTAAAGTTATGTTTTGTAATGTTCAAGGAGCTCTTGACTCCGAATTTAATCGCTACTTTAAGATGTTTGTTAGGAAACAGAATCCTGATGTGGTTGCGATCATGGAACCTCGCATTAGTGGAGCGAAGGCTGACGAGTTCATTCGCCGATCTGGTTTTGATTATTCGTTCAGAGTGGAGGCGATGGGATTTTCTGGAGGTATTTGGGTTCTGTGGAGAGAGTCTGTTGCTATTGATGTCGTTGCTGTCTCAGACCAATTCATTCATGGGGCTTGTGTTGATAAATTGAATAATAGGAGCTTCTTCATCACGTTTGTTTATGCGAGTCCGACTAGGAGTGTTAGACAGGGGCTATGGGCTCAATTTCGGGCATTGGAACCCCCTAATCTACAGTCATGGTTGTTGGGGGGTGATTTTAACGTTATTGGTACTCCATCGGAACGGAGTGGTGGATCCTCAAACCGGACGAGTGTGTGCGCGAAGTTCACTGATTTCTTATTTGATGCGGCTTTGCTTGATATGGGTTTCCACGGACCAGCTTTCACTTGGCGCAGGGGAAACTTAGCACAACGTCTTGATAGGTGCCTGTGCAGTGTGAATTGGTATGATAGTTTCCCCTCTTCGGAAGTGGTTCATCTGCAGCGTTTAGGCTCTGACCACCGGCCTATAGTGCTGAATATGAATGTGGAGAGTGTTGTGGTGAATAATTCACGTCCGTGGAGTTACATCCATGCTTGGAGTGAACACCCGGATTTTCCGAATTTGTTGGAAAAGTCTTGGTCTAACTCATGGGGAATAGTGGATAATTTGGTAGCCTTCCGTGAGAATAGTCGGGTTTGGAATTGGGAGGTTTTTGGCCACATAGGTAGAAGGAAAGCTTTACTGCTCGCGCGTATCAGTGGTGTTGAGCGTGCACTGGAGAGATCACGCTCTGATTTTCTCGAATCACTTGAAACGAAGCTGAAACTTGAGTTGGCTCGTGTGTTGGACCAGGAAGAGAGCCTATGGCATCAAAAGTCTAGATCGATTTGGATTGAGAAAGGGGATCGGAATACTCACTATTTTCATGTCTCGACGTTAGCAAAAAAGAGACGCAACACTATCCGTGTCCTCAAGCTGCAGGACGGTAGGTGGTGTAGTGATGCTAATGTGCTCCGAGCACATGCGGTCAAATTCTTTGCGGATTTGTATACTAGTGAACCACGACAACTTAATATGGGGCCAATGGGAGACTTCCACTCTTTTCAAAGGATGGAAATTAATTCTATGCTAGCAGAGGTAACAAGAGATGAAGTGCGCAAGATGGTGTTTAGCATGCAACCGTTAAAGGCACCGGGTTGTGATGGGTTGCCGGCGGCGTTTTTTCAGAAGAATTGGGCTTCCGTTGGTGAGTCGGTTTTTCAATGTGTTAAAGAGTTCTTCGCAACAGGGGTTCTTGATCAGTCCATCAATCACACTCTCCTGGTTTTAATTCCGAAGGTTGATAGGCCTACCTCTATTAGCCAATTTCGGCCTATTAGTTTATGTACGGTAATGTACAAGATAATCACAAAGTTGCTAGTATGCCGTATTAAACCCTTTTTGCCATTATGGATAGCTCCGACACAAGCTAGTTTTGTTCCTGGGAGGAGTATAATTGATAATATTGTGATAGCCCAGGAAGTGGTACATTCTATGAACATTAAGTCAGGGAAGAAAGCTTGGATGACAGTCAAAGTGGACCTTGAAAAAGCTTATGATCGATTGGATTGGGAGTTCATCGAGGAAACACTAATGGACGCTGGGATACCAAACAAGATTGTTGTTCTCATTATGGCTTGTGTTCGGTCTGCGACTATGCAAATTCTCTGGAATGGTAATCTCACTGAGGTGTTTAAGCCTACTCGTGGAATTAGACAAGGCGATCCATTGTCGCCTTATCTTTTTGTGCTGTGTATGGAGAAATTATCTCAGAGCATCTCGAGAGCAGTACAGAGTGGGGAATGGAAGCAAATTCGCCTCTCTAGGACGGGGCCGGGGCTCTCCCACCTTTTCTTTGCGGATGACCTAGTTCTATTCACTGAGGCTTCGGTTCAACAAATGGAGGTAATCAGAAATATCCTCTCTGAGTTTTGTGCTTGGTCCGGACATCGTGTAAGTGTTGCGAAAACCCAAGTGTGTTTCTCAAGAAATATTGATGTTGAGCTACGGGATTTCATTACTGGCGAATTCGGTTTTGGAGTGGTGAGTGATTTAGGGAGGTATCTTGGTGTCCCTCTGCTTCATACCAGGGTAACTAAGGCAACCTACGCCTACCTCATTGACATGGTCCAACGGAGGCTTTCAAGATGGTTGGCATTGAAGTTGTCTCTTGCTGGACGTGTCACGCTTGCGAAGTCTGTGTTACAGGCTATCCCTGTATACACTATGCAATCGACATGGCTACCTAAAGGTGTGTGCAAAGAGCTTGAGAAGCTAATACGTCGTTTTGTCTGGGGAGCTAGTAGTAGTGCGAGTGGTATCTCGTTGTTACGCTGGGATGTTGTTCAAAGGCCGGTTGCTGAAGGTGGGTTGGGTTTTAAGGATATCCAGCAGCAAAATACTGCATTCCTAATGAAACTTGGGTTTCAATTGGCTAGTGGTGATGATAAATTATGGATTAAGGTGCTCAAGGCCAAGTATCGATGGCATGGTGTACTCCCGCTACAACTACGGAGGGCACGCTGTTCTCGCGTGTGGAAGGGCCTTGCTAGTATATGGAGCGAGGTACGTAACGGGATTTGCTGGAACGTGAGAAATGGCATGCTTACGGACTTTTGGTTTGATACGTGGCTAGATGAGGAGGGGCCCCTAGTGACCTTCTGCATGGATCCTACTGTAATTGAGCCTATGCGTGTGGCGGGGATGGTAACTGATGCTGGGAATTGGGATTGGCAGGTCCTTGAGCAGCATTTACCTGAGGAAATACTTTTGAAAATAGCTGCTGTGCCGCCACCTAATATGAGGTTTGGTGATGATAATCCGGGCTGGAAATGGAACGCGTCACGGTGTTTCAGCGTCAAGTCTGCCTACAGCGCAATTCAGCCTGCACCCGGGGGCGGGGGGAATGCCATCTGAAAGGTCTTATGGTCGCTACGTGTCCCTAGAAGGGTCCAAAGTTTCTTATGGCTCGCTGCCCATGAGCGACTCCTCACAAATGTCGAAAGAACGCGTAGGCATATGGACTCTTCTCCTACCTGTAGCATATGTTGGAGAGTTAATGAAGATGTGGAACACGCTCTCCGCGGTTGCACCAAAGCTAGGAAGGTTTGGGATGGTCTGGTTCCGCCTGCTGATATGGCTAGGTTTTTGGCCATGCCTTTTCATGCTTGGCTGCTTGATAATTTGACTTCCAATGCTACTGCTACACATCATGTTGGGTCATGGGGTGTGCTGTTTGCTACAGCGTGTTGGTTGCTATGGAAGGACCGATATAGGCGTTTGTTGGATGCAGACTATGTTGAGAACCATCGCCTTCTTTCTGCAGTGTAGGAGAATTGCTGTGGAGTTCTTCGAGGCTGCTAGGAGGGAGCGGGTATCGGTGATGGTGGAGAGACCGGTGGTGCATTGGCACTGCCCTGCTGTCGGCTGGATTAAAGCGAATGTGGATGCCGCTGTCAACCCAACCAGTCATCATGCGTCGGTGGGTGGCGTGTTACGAGACAGTGAGGGGCGCTGGATTTTTGGCTTTCATCGTAAGGTAGGCATCTGCTCTGTACTTCTCTCGGAGTTGTGGGGTGTTCATGACGTGTTGGTGCATGCTTGGCGGCTTGGATTCCGTCGAGTGGAGGTAGAGTCGGATAGCTTGGAAACGGTACGTATCCTGTCGAAAGCTTCAAATGCTCTGCAAGGTCATGGTTTAGTGGCCTCGATTTTTTTGTTAATGGAGAGGGAATGGTGTATCCGCATTTTCCATATTGGCCGGGAAGGGAACATGGTTGCGGATGGCCTCGCGGCTATAAGCCAAGGAGTGTCAGCTGCGGAAGAATTTTTTGGAGTACCACCGGTTGCTGTTCGTCATCTGCTACAAGAGGACTTGAACTTCTAGCCTAGTTTATCCGTCTGTATTAGCAAAAAAAATAATTTAGAAAAAACGTTGCTTTTTGTAAGATAAAGGGAGCACTACTTCAACTTTAATTAATTTAGCATTTTTGTGCAAAAACTAGTGATTTGGGGAAGCGACCTTTTTCTGATGTGGCTTGTCATATGAGCATAATCATGAGAATTAAAAACCTCGCAATCATTGACAGAGCCACGTTGATAATTGGGATGTTTGTTGACATCATAATTTTTTTTTAAAAATATATTTTTCTATATAATTTGTATATAAAAAAAATAAAAAATATATAATTAACACCTCTTTATAAATAATTAACTCTTAAATATCATTCAATAAAATAATACCTCTTAAATAAATTTCTGTCTCTACCCTTCCACACAATAATTCTCAGTTTTTAGTGGCTTGAGCTCAATGGTTAATATCAGGGGACCATGATTTATTTAAGCGCCAATTGAAAGGAGATTCTTCATGGGATGCCCACAATTTTGTAGGACTCACACTGCAGCAGTTGAGAACCACAAAATTCTAGACAAAGAACTCATTAAGTGGGTCCTTTGCCTTGTGGTCTATAACGTCGTCTAGTATATACACACCTCTTAGGCTGTGGTATTATACAGATTACAGAGAGGGGGTGGGGTGGGGGTGGGTTAGGGTCTGGGTTACGGGAGATTTTTGAAGATGGCGAACAAAAATAAAGTTAAAAGTTATGGTCAAATTTAAATTTTATTTTCATTAACATATCATGTCATCGTATTAACGCAGTTAATGAAAGCTAACGGAGTGACCAAAACAATACTTTTTCAAATTTGGTGATTAGAATAAAACACATCCAATAAAATGGACCACTGGTGAAGATTATATATATATATATATATATATATATATATATATATATATATATATATATATATATAAGGTTAGGATCAACTTACACTGTGTAAAACTCTCTAAGTTTTACATGTTTTTTGGATCGTTGGATGGGGGAAATGGATGGTTGAGATTAACAGTTAAATATGTGATGATTATCACTTGGGAATTAAAAACACGGAGTATCCTATCCCTGTATATATATGCATCACGAGGCTTGCTAAATTAAGAAGCAAACTACGGGAATTATCACAAAGTTTGGTTCAATGGCAACTGCAAATGAGTTCGAACATAGTTTAAAGTTGATAGAATAAGCAACCTCCGACGCCGAGCGAATACAAGAGCAGGTATTAGGCCAAATACTGAAGAGAAATGCAGGAACATAATATCTCAGTCGATACCTCAATGGCAAACTGACAAGGAAGTGTTCAAAAAGAGTATTGCCATTGTTGCTTATGAAGATATTAAGCCTTACATCTATCGGATTGCCAATGGGGAGACGTCGAATATCCTTGTAGCTGAACCTATGGTCGAGTTCCATCGAAGGTGTACATTTCTTGCCTCTGTTTATTGATTATATTTTTCCAACTGTTGCTTCCTCCTAAGTCAATCCTGTTTGATTTGCAGCAGCGGCACCTCAGGAGGGCTGCCAAAGTTGATACATGTCACGGCTAAAATGTCGAATCTGGGGGCACTATATTATACCATGTTAACATCTGTGATGAGAAAGTAAGAAACCAAGTTTATATATGTGGTGTGTGCGCGCATGCGTGTATTGGTTAGCCCGACATGCAGTTGCTTCATTTACAAGCACTTTGGTAACTTAGACCAGGCAGGTAAAAGATTGGAATTTCTGTTTGCCGAAGAAGATTTTGAGACTCCTGGTCTCAAAGCAAGATCTATGTAGAAAGTTAGCTAATAAAAGTAGTTATGATTGTTAATTAGTTACAGATTAGTTAACAAAATTCAGTTAGTGTATTAGTTAGCCTTAGTCAATTTGTAAGGTTGTATAAATACCTGACTTGTAATCTTATACTTTACATGTGAATATACAAGAAATATTCTCTCAAATTAATTCTTTTAACATGGTATCATAGAGCCTATATTCTTGGGCCGTTTTCTCTTTGTTTTTGGGCCGTTCATTTTTTTCTCTGGTCTTTTCTTCATTTCTCAGACTTTTCCCCAAAATTCTCTCGATTCATCTTCTTCGTTGCTTCAGTTTTCTTTCATGGATTCCATCGATTTCAATCACCCTTTGTATCTTCATTCCTCCGACACTCCTGGAGCCCTTTTAGTTTCTTATAAACTCGTCGGCGTTGAGAATTACAGTGCATGGAGTCGATCCTTGCGGATTTCGTTGCTTGCGAAGAACAAATTAGGGTTCATTGATGGCACCTGCAAACATGATATTTATGAGGATTCTTTGAAATCCCAGTGGGATCGGTGCAATGCCATCGTCCTTTCCTGGATCTTGAACACCGTCAGCCAGGAACTCTCTGCCGGCATCGTTTTTGCTTCCAATGCCTCGCTTGTTTGGCTCGATTTGAAGGAACGCTTTGACAAGATTGACGGATCTCGAATATTTTTTCTTCATCGACAAATTGCTACCACCAGTCAAGGTGATTCTTCAATCTCAACCTATTTCACTAAGCTGAAATTACTTTGGGATGAATATACTGTTTTAGTTCCTTTTCTTGTGCCTGTGCCAATTCCGAGAAGAATCAAGCTCATATCCTGCAGCAACGGCTGTTTCAATTTCTAATGGGGCTTAATGAGACCTACGCCGCCGTCCGAAGTCAACTTCTTCTTATGCAGCCCTTGCCTACTGTAAACCAGGCGTATTCTATGCTGATTCAGGAGGAGTCACAACGCTCTCATCTCGGTGTTATGAATCTTGCAATGGATTCGACTATTTTGTTTTCTAATTCATCAGTTTCTCGTTGTCGGTTTAATGGAATCTGTGATCACTGCAAAATTTGTGGTCATAAGAAGGAAAATTGCTTTCGCTTGATTGGCTATCCTCCTGACTTCAAGTTCACCAAACACAAGGATCCATCTTCTGCAATGACAGTTCTCTCTGAATTTGCTGATACTCTGCAAGAGTGTGTTGTCTCTGGCCAGAATTCTTCTTCTGCCCCAGTTTTTACGCAAGCTCAATACAATTAGATATTGGAGCTTTTGACTAAGAATCCTCCTGGTGATTCTGTTGCAAATCTTGCAGGTAATGGTGCTGGTAATTTACCTGTGATTTCTTCTTTAACCTGGATTTTTGATACTGGTGCTACTAACCATATTTCATGTGATTTTCATAGCTTGATAAATTATGTTGTATGTGCTCCTAATTCACAGTTTGTTCACCTTCCTAATGGTAAAAAAGTCCCAATCACTCATGTTGGTTCCTTTGTTTTAAATTCTGATTTTGTCATTCATGATGTTCTCTTTGTTCCTGGGTTCACTCACAATTTACTTTCTGTATCTAAATTAGCTCAGGAACTTCATTTGATGGCCATTTTCTATCCTGAGTTTTTCCTTTTACAGGATCTCTTGTCTGGAAAGATGAAGCTGATTGGTAAGGAACATGAGGGCTTATATCTTCTTGAGTCAGCTTCCATTTTTGGTTCGGTTCTTCCACAACCTTCTGTTTCTCGTTTTACATCCTTTAATTCAGTTTGTATGTCTTCTATGATTGATATGACCAATCTTTGGCATGCTCGTTTAGGGCATGCTTCTTTTAATAAAATACACAGTTTGTCTTTTTTTGATAATCAAAAGTTTGATTCTAATTGTATCCATGAATGCACTATCTGCCCTCTTGCTAAACAAACTAGGCTTCCATTTCCTTTAAGTACTTCTAGAGCCAGTACACCTTTTCACACTATTCATGTTGACCTTTGGGGCCCTTATAGGGTCTCTACACATGCTGGTCATATGTACTTTCTTACTATCGTTGATGATTTCAGTAGGATGAGTTGGGTGTACCTTCTGAGACTTAAATCTGATGTTATTATTCATCTTACAAACTTCTTTACTTTAGTCAAAACCTAGTTCCATGCTTCTGTTAAAATCTTGCGCAGTGATAATGGCACAGAATTATTCAATTCTAGTTGCTCTAATCTGTTTCTTTCTCTTGGAATAATTCACCAAAGTAGTTGTACTCATACTCCACAGCAAAATAGCATTTCTGAAAGGAAACATCGCCATCTTCTTGAAGTGGCTAGGGCCCTTCGTTTTCAATCAAATGTCCCACTCAAATTCTGGGGTGAATGTGTCCTTACAGCATGTTATTTGATTAACAGACTTCTCTCCTCTGTTCTTCAATGGAAAACACCTTATGAACTTCTCCATCATAAACAACCTTCTTTATCTCATCTTCGTGTATTTGGTTGTTTGTGCTATGCTACGACTCCTAAGCACAGTGATAAATTTTCTCCTCGAGCCATCCCTTCCATTTTTCTTGGGTATTCTTCCACTCAGAAAGGGTACATTTTATTCAACTTATCATCTCATTCTTTTTTTTTTTCATAAATAGAGATGTTTTTCATGAGCAGATTTTTCCATTTCTTTCATTGAAAACCACTTCTTCTCCTTTATTTCCTCCTAAGCAAACTGTTTCTGATGAGGATTTTTTAATTTTGTCACCTGCTCCTAATTCTCCTATTCATGCTTCACCAACTCCTAATTCCCCCATGCCTTCATCTACTCCTAATCCACCTACTACATCATCTTCCATGCCTTCTAATAATGTTTCAAGTATTCCTTCTATCCCAGTAAACATCCCTGCTTCTTCTACTCCATCTTCCTCTGTTATTCCTTCATCTCCTCTAATTCACTTGCCTTCAGATTCTACTGCCATTCCTTCTTTAGGTACACTTGACTCATCACCTTCTCTTTCTTCTCCTGTTCCTTTTGTTCCTCGTAAGTCTTCTCGTGTCACTCGTTCTCCTAATTGGTTGCATGATTATGCCCGTTCTTTCCAATCAACTTCTTCTTCTCAAGGTTCGTTCCCCCTTTCTTCTACTTTTTCTTATTCCCATTTACCTTTACGCACTCAATCTTTTCTCACTTCTACTACTTTGCTTGAGCCTCGTACCTATTCTGAATCTATAAAACATCCTGATTGGATTAAAGCCATGCAAGAGGAAATTCAAGCTTTAGAATCTAATGGAACTTGGTTAGTTGTTCCTCTTCCTAATGATAAGGTTCCCATCGGCTGCAAATGGGTTTATCGTATCAAATATAAGGCTTCCGGTGAGGTTGAGCGATTCAAAGCCCGCCTTGTTGCTAAAGGCTACAATCACCGTGAAGGTGTTGATTATGCTGATACTTTCTCCCCGGTGGCAAAACTGGTTACAGTTCGGACAGTCCTTGCTCTTGCAGCCTTGTTTCGTTGGCCTCTATTTCAAATGGACGTCCATAACGCCTTTCTTCAAGGAGACTTGTTTGAAGAGGTGTATATGTCCTTGCCTGAAGGTTTCAACAGTAAAGGGGGAGCGTATGGTGTGTCGACTGTAGAAATCTCTTTATGGCCTTAAACAAGCATCACGGCCGTGGAACATGAAATTAACTGAGGCGTTGATAACTGCTGGTTATCACCAAAGCAAATATGACTACTCATTATTTACAAAGAAGCAAGGAGACAAAATGGTAGTCATGCTTATCTATGTGGACGATCTAATGTTAACTGGAAATGACATTGGATTGATCGAAGAGTTAAAAATGATCCTGAACAAGAATTTTAAAATGAAGGATCTTGGCGAGTTGAGATATTTTCTTGGATTAGAAGTTTTGCGGTCTGAGGAAGGAATTTTATTGAATCAACGAAAGTATGCCTTGGAACTCATTGAAAGTGTTGGCTTAGGGGGAGCAAGACCTGCTTTAACACTATTAGAGTAGAATCAAAAGCTAACCACAACAGAGTTTGATGAAGCTTTGCAGCAACATTCAGATGATCCAGTTCTTGAAGATAAAACAGCATTTCAACGATTAATTGAAAGACTGATTTATCTTACACACACACGGCCTGATGTTGCTTATGCAATACAACATCTTAGTCAATTTATGCAATTGCCAAAAAAGTCACATCTGGAGGCGGCTCTCAGGATAGTAAGATATATCAAAGGCAGTCCAGGGCAGGGGATATTATTGAAAAGTTCAAGCAAATGTCAGTTGGTGGCTTATTGTGATTATGACTGGGCTTCTTGTCCAATGTCAAGGAAGTCAGTTTCTGGTTTTTGCATTAAGTTGGGAGACTCCTTAATCTCTTAGAAGTCGAAGAAACAAGGGACTATTGCGAGATCATCTGCTGAAGCAGAATATAGAAGTATGGCTACCACAACAGCAGAGATTGTGTGGTTGAATGGTTTGTTGGAAGAGCTCAAAGTTGATACAACTAAACCAACATTGCTTTACTGTGACAACAAGGCTACCTTGCAAATAGCTTCTAATCCAGTATACCATGAGAGGACAAAGCACATCGAGATCGACTGTCATTTCATTCGAGAAAAAATACAATAAGGCCTCATACACACAGAGCATGTCATCACAACAGAACGGCTTGCTGACATTTTAACTAAGGCATTGGGCATTCAGCAACACATCTATCTTCTTTCCAAGTTGGGAGTTAAAAACGTTTTTCAACCTCCAACTTGAGGGGGAGTGTAGAAAGTTAGCTAATAAAAGTAGTTATGATTGTTAATTAGTTATAGATTAGTTAACAGAATTTAGTTAGTTTATTAGTTAGCCTTAGTCAATTTGTAAGGTTGTATAAATACCTGACTTGTAATCTTATAATTTACATGTGAATATACAAGAAATATTCTCTCAAATTAAATTCTTTTAACAATCTAGCTCAACAAGCTTTTACAAGGAAGATCGCTTCAGAAACATTATCTCCAAGTACAGTATAAGCCCGATCGAGGCCGTCTTTTGCTCAGACACCAACCAAAGCATGTATTGCCAATTACTTATTGGTTTAATATGGCGAGACGAGGTTGTCACAGTTGCCTCAGTCTTTGCAACTATAGTGCTAAGAGCTATCAAGTTCTTAAAAGATCACTGGAAAGAGTTGTGCTCCAACATAAGATCCGGTGAAATTAGTGATTGGATCACCGACTCTGGATACAGAACTGCATTATCATCGATCGTGAAGCCTAATCCTCAATTGGCTGATTCGATTCAGAACATATGTATCTGTAAATCATGGGAAGGAATAATCCAAAAGCGTTGGCCTAAAACAAATTTTATCACTGCTATTACTACAGGTGCGATGAGTCAATATGTTGAAACACTCAAGTTCTACAGAGGCGGCCTCCCTTTAGTATCAATGTTTTACGCTTGCTCTGAAGATTTTTGTGGGATTAATTTGGAACCTCTAACCGGACCCTCCCATGTCTCTTACACCTTTATTCCCAATATGGCTTACTTCGAATTCCTTCCCGTGCAAGACGATACTGAAACGGAACCTGTTGATCTTGTACATATAAAGCTTGACCAATATTATGAACTACTGGTCACATCTGCTGCAGGTACCATTCATTTTCCTCCCTTTAGTTCCGTGTAATGATCTACCGGTCGTCTTTGATATTCTTCTTCTTTTAAGGATTGAATCGATACAAAGTCGGAGATGTTCTTAAGGTGACAGGGTTCCATAGTAGTACACCTCAATTCCAATTTTTGTAGAAAGACAAAATGTTAATCGAAGCATACATACATATAAAACAAGCGAGGCAGACCTCTTGAAGGCAGTGACAGAAGCAAAGGCTCTACTCGATCCGCTCGGATTCATCTTGAGAGGGTACACTAGCTACACCGATACAAAGTTCGATTCCGGCTCACTATGTCTTATTTTGGGAGCTTAAAGCAAAAGAAGGCAACAATAACCGAGTGCTTGATCCGAAGATAATGGCGGATTGTTGCTATGGGATGGAAGAATCACTGGGTTATATATGCAGAAGCAATAGGAAGCAAAATGCGATTGCAACTTTGGAGATTAGGGTGGTAAAGCAAGGGAGTTTTGATGCACTAATGGATTACTATGTGTCCCGATCCCGAGGAACTTCTATGAGTTTTGGCCTCCATTTTTCTGAAATCAAAATCTTCTCTGAATGTTTAGGCATCATAAAATTGAACACTTCCCAAGTTTTATTTTATAATGAAATATTTGTATATCGATTAACAAGTCGGTACCAACAACTAGTTGGTCTATTAGAGATGATGAGCTAGATCTTTTAAGTAATGTCAGAGACTCGAATTCTGATGTTGTGAATAGAGAAAACTGGGTTGGGATGGTCGCCTCATACTAAGCCTTTACAAAACACGATCTGAATTAATCGAGTAATAAGTTAGATACCGGTGATTTAAAAAAACTAACAAGTCGGTTGTTGTTGACAACCAAATAAAATAGATAGAAGTTGAGGTTCTTGAATTGAAATTAGGCAAGATTAAATATAGTGGTAAGTGGTGGTGATGTCTCAACCATTAGATTTAGTGTAGGCTAATATTAGCCATTGATATGCTTAATTAGGAATGACAAATTCCTTAAAATTCCCTTCCCCACCAAAACCTCTCATATTCTATTCATCCCCAATTTTCTTTTCCTCGGTTCCTCGTAACCGAACAAGCGAGTTTACATGAGAAAGAGACAAAGAGCTAAAATCTAGTTAATAATTTGAACATGGTTCATGCATGCACAACTCATAATGGATCTAGGTTACAGGGTTTTGAAAATGCAAGGAATAATGAAATAATGACTGGTTATTCAAATCATGCCCGACCTACTGAGGATTTCATGACTGGCCTCACATGGAAAAGTAATGAAGGAAATGTTCTACTGAGTGGTTTGACTGATACTTCATCTCAGTTGTTGCCATCATCTGGTTATTACTCTACATTTGACTGGATGTCACATGAGGTACAAATATAATCTCTCATTCTCTGCTATAAGTTATGATATAATGCAAAAAATTTCTCAGAAAAGCATTGTGATACATGTGTCAAGTTTTGCATGTTATGTTTATTGCTAGTTCGTTTTAAGATGTGGATCTTGAATTTTAAGTTTTTAACTTAATGGTAGTATGGTCGCGACTGATTGCAGATGTTCTCAGTAGAAAGCAATTAAATAAATTATTTTTGCCCACTAATTTCAGCTTTTAAATAAATTAGTGTTAGTTTGCTTAAAGAAATTTGATATTGGAATTTTCTTGTAATGGATAGGGTGAAAGTAAAATGTTCGACATTGGTGGAAAATGTAACAGTGTATCGGGTTTTGAAGGCCTGCAATCAGATATCATATAACACATGGAATATAATTTTCTGACTGCTCAACCAAGTTCTTGTTTCAGAAATTCCAAGGTATCTTTATATGATTGAGAGGCTATACTTAGAGTAAACAAATGCTTAAAATGAATTAGTGATAGTTTGTTGTGAACAAGTTTGTGCATCATTTTCTCTATGAAATACGAGTATAGTGTCACGCCCCACTAGTGTGCACCAAGGCCAACCGGGACTAAATGAAGTGTCTTGGGTGTTCTAAGGCTAAACATGAATCAAGAAAGGTTCTAGAACGACCTAGAGAGGCCTAAAATCCTCTTAAAACGTTTCCACATGAATCTAGGAGGTTCCAAGAGGTTCTCCAAAGGTCTAGACACGTCCGGAAAGCCTTAAAAGACTCTAGAAGACTCTAGAAGGTTCTCAAAGGTTCTAGAATATTCTAGAAGAACCTAGAACATTCTGGAAGCATCTAGAACATTCTAGAAGGTTCTAGAATGTTGAAGAAGACTCTGGAAAGTTCGTGACTACTCCAAAAGTCTTTGGAACTTTCTAGAAGCTTTTGGATAGTTAAGGACATAACTAGATAGTTGTAGAATACTCTAGAATACTCTAAGCATGTAATATATATGCAACACTCTAGAATAATCCTTAAGGAGGGGGAGGCCTATAAATAGGACCACCCACCCTCATTTGTAACCATCCCTCAAAATCCACAAGTTTAGCATCCTTGTAAAGCTCTCTTTCTTTTGTATGTTATCTTGCCTTCTCTACTTTGTGCTTCTTTGCCATAGCGTTTGCGTGAGGAGAAATTTAGGCTCGGCTTGGGCTCAAGACTCGTGGAGCTCAAAATTTTAGGCTCAAGGTCGACTCGAAACAATACTATTGGGCTCGGCTTGAGCTCGAAGCTCGTTAGGCTCGGTTCAAGCTCGACTTGAAATAAACCATTCTAAACTCAATGATCATTAAAGCAATCCAAACTTTAAAAACTCAAATTTAAAGCCATCTCAACTAAAAACATGGGCACAAAAGGCACATGTTTATTTGATCTCAGCCGAAAGGCCAAGAGTAAATTAGTTCATTGTTCTAAAGTTAAGCACGTATTTATAGGCTGCTTGTTCTCATTGCTTTATGTATGTTAAAAATGTGGGATATTTGTGTATATTGTAAACGGAGAAGAACGGACGATACATTGCTTAGAATATATTAAGAATGTTGATTCTGAGGGAAAAGTTGGACACAAGAGAGAAATTGGACCCAGTGGAAAAATTCAGGACTCGAACGCTTCAAAGAGTGTATATTTCTTTTTGTTTCTTTTTCTTTTATTTTCTTTTTCCCTTTTAATTACTAACTTCTTTATTATTTTGTTTGCAACTAATAAGTACAGAAAGCTGAAGTGAATCTAGAATGATTGAAGATTAAATTGTTGTAGATTTAGGGTTTAAAACTAAACTTTGTTTTTCTGATTCTTAATTGCGAGTTTAAGAAATTGTTGGAATATTGGAATTGTAGGTTTGAGAAATTGTTTTTTGAAATGAATACAAATATTTTGGTTGTGATTCTTATTGTTGTAGAGTTATGTTTAAATGCCGACCAACAATTAACTTGTATTAAAAACTCTCTAATTACCATAGCTATTTCACACTCTCCATGAACATCAGGCATGTCGTATGTTTTCTTGTATATGGTTGCATGTAGGTTTTCCACATACTTGGCAATATGTTGAGTCTTGTATTCATTGGAATTCGGCTCGAGCAGGAATTTTGGTTCGGTATGCATATTATTCCCAACTTACTTTGTCGTGTTGTTGACATCTACCTTTATTATATTTTCTGAACTGTTGACTACATGATGTAACACTAATTGTTTCAATGGTCGTTTTTTGCAAAACCGATATGTGTCTTTGATAGGTTTTTATGACTAACTACTTTCCTATGTCACACACTAAACTGGTCATATTTTAATTCATTTTCCTTATATCTACGTGTCGGAATGCAGTCGTTTTTAGTATTGTGTAAAACTATTAGAGTGGTTATGTTAGGCCTTAAAAAATATTACCCTACATAGCTTTATTATCTTACTTTTGCCCATCTTCTGCATTGAGTTAATGTTTCAATACAAGGACATGCTAACTTGAATTTGAAGGACATCAATGTTCTTTCTTGCACACAGTTGGACAATGACATTATATGGTTTCTTTTCAGTTCCAAAGTAAATCCAGTGTGGCTGTCAGCAATGACACCGATAATGCTCTCTTGTTTGCTGTAGATGATGAGGAGAGGTAACTAATTTCTTCTACTCAATTATTTTCTCCATAAGATCATATATAAAAAATCTTATCAAAATCGACTAATCGAATATATGTCTTGGTTTGTGTCGCAGATGATAAGTTCCCTGATGTTGATGTGGTGGTCACATGTCTGTTTCTGTTGATGGATGCAAAGCTGGTTCCGAGCATTATTGATGGATGCTTGGCAATTGGCTTCCCTGGTTTTTACATTAAGTTCAGATCTCATCGCTGATGCCTTTGCTTCTAACACTTTTCTTGGTCATTGTTAATTGCTTTTAATTAGTACAGTTCTGGATGGAATTGAATTGAATTCATTTTCATATTCATGTTCATTGTTAATTGCTTTTAATTAGTATATTGCTGGATAAAATTAAATTGAATTCACCGAAAATACAATTAAATATATAAGGTCTAAATATGTTAAAAAAAATCTCTGTATTCAATTTATAATAAAATAAATCCATGTCCTTTTTTATTCAATTTTTTTCTCTCCTAATTCCTATTCAATTTAGTGCTAAGTGCTAACTAGCCTGACAAATATAAAAGAAGTAAAATAACTTTTTCGATATAAATTTATAATTTTTTTTATCAAATTGACTTTTAATATTTTATAATAAATAATAAATTATCATTAATTGGATAATAAATTTTTTTAATCAACTATATTTATAATTTTTAAGAGTTAAATTAATAAGAATTGTAGTAATACAACAACAACAATAATAATATATATAAATTAAAATTTTAAATATCACATAGCGATTAGACATATTTGACCCATATATAAAAATTAACAAATACTAAGTACTAATCAGAATCTTCATTTTTTAAAATCCACGATATTTCTTTTTGGCAACTTTATGTGTCTGCAGATCGAAACAAATAAAGAATAAATAAAAAAATTAATAATACGTCTAATTTATTTATCGTAAAACAAAACCTAAAGCCGTAGACCGGATATATTAACAAGAGTATCACCGGGTGTTCGATCAAGTCTAGTAATTTTTTTTGAGTTACTTGAGTTTACAAATTTTATTTTACGATTCAAATTTTATTTGAATTTTTTCGAATCGAGTTAAGTTTATAAAATTCGAGTTGAGTTTTCGAGTTCTGTACAAATTTAATTGTAATTATTTATAATATTAATATATTGATTCCAATTTAAACGACTTTCTATATTCATATACGATATACATATATATATTTGTTTATATTTTTACATGTGATATACATAATATATGACGCAGAGCTAATAGACTTGACTCGAACAAGAAAACTGATTAACTAATTACTAAAAATTTCGAGTTACTCAAATTTTTATTTTATAACTTAAATTTTATCTAGTAGAATTGAGTTTTGTCGGCCTAAAGAGAGAAAACAAATTAGAATTTGCAACTTTCCAAAAAAATCTTTTTAAAAATAGTTTACTAGTATCATGCTAATAATAATAATATGAATGGAACAAAATATTTATATAAATATATTTATAAGATAACTCAACTAATGTTACCAAAACACAAATTTATCACTGAATTTTAAACACTGATTTTTTTATCACTTCTCTATTAATCGTTTAACACGTGGAACATAACACGTGAAACTTTATTGACAAAAAAAAAATCAACAAACAAAGTTCAGTGACAAAAATAGTTTAAAGAACAAAATTCAGCGATAATTTACGTATTTTACCCATAAATTTTTAATATTTTTTATTTAACATCATATTGGTGACACCAATATGAGTTTTGGCCTTTATAATTTATAAAGCTTGAGCAATATTATGAACTACTGGTCACATCTGCTGCAGGTACCATTCATTTTCCTCCCTTTAGTTCCGTGTAAATGATGTACCGGTCGTCTTTGATATTCTTCTTCTTTTCAGGATTGAATCGATACAAAGTTGGAGATGTTCTTAAGGTGACAGGGTTCCACAGTAGTACACCTCAATTCCAATTTTTGTAGAAAGACAATGTTATTCTAAGCATACATACATATAAAACAAACGAGGCAGACCTCTTGAAGGCAGTGACAGAAGCGAAGGCTCTGCTCGATCCGCTCGGATTCATCTTGAGAGGGTACACTAGCTACGCCGATACAAGTTCGATTCCGGGTCTTATTTTGGGAGCTTAAAGCAAAAGAAGGCAACGATAACCGAGTGCTTGATCCGAAGATAATGGCGGATTGTTGCTATGGGATGGAAGTATAATTGGGTTATATATACAGAAGCAATAGGAAGCAAAATGCGATTGCAGCTTTGGAGATTAGGGAGTTTTGATGCACTAATGGATTATTATGTGTCCCGAGCCCGAGGAACTTCTATGAGTTTTGGCCTCCATTTTCTGAAATCAAACTCTTCTCTGAATGATTAGGCATCATAAAACTGAAAACTTCCCAAGTTTTATTTATAATGAAATATTTGTATATAGATTAACAAGTTAGTACCAATAACTATTTGGTCTATTGGGGTGAGGCGCTAGATCTTTTAAGCAATGTCAGAGGCTCGAATCCTGACGTTGTGAATGGTCGTCTCATATTAGGCCTTTACAAAACACGATCTGAATTAATCGAGCAATAAGTTAGATACCGGTGATTTAAAAAAATTAAGAAGTCGGTTGTTGTTGACAACCAAATAAAATAGATAGAAGTTGAGGTCCTTGAATTGAAATTAGGCCAGATTAAATATAGTGGTATGTGTTGGTGATGTCTCAACCATTAGATTTAGTGTAGGCTAATATTAGCCATTGATATGCTTAATTAGGAATGACAAATTCCTTAAAATTCCCTTCCCCACCAAAACCTCTCATATTCTTTTCATCCCCAATTTTCTTTTCCTCGGTTCCTCGTAACCGAACAAGCGAGTTTATATGAGAAAGAGACAAAGAGCTAAAATCTAGCTAAATTATTAAAAAAAATCCTTCAAATTAGGAGAAAATTTAGAGAAATCATTAACTAAGCTTTATGCTTAAGTTTTGATCATTTAAATTGTTAATTGATTGTTGTATTTGTGTTTTGAATGTGTTTAGATCAAGTGAGAGCCTCAAGGGGTAAAGGCAAGGAGAAGGTTGACCTTGATTGTAACTCCAGTAAGCTTAAAATCAGGTGAGTGTAGTCGGAATTAAATTTTTTATGTTCGAGATACGTGATTTGATTTTGAAATGATGTTTATATCTAAAAAGATCATTAATATGAAAATATGAATCTATGAGGTAGGGGTGTAAATGAACGGAGCGTTCGACGAACTGTTCGTGAATCGTTCGTACAACGTTCGTTTATTAAGTTAAATGAATGAGTATGAACAAAATTTTTATGCTCGTTTAATAAACAAACGGACACTAACAAATATGTGTTCGGTTCATTTATGTTCACGAACAAACTCGTTTATTTACTTGTTTATAAGCTCGTTTTTCCCCGTTCCACTTTTTTTTTCTTCCTATATTTTAAATGTCAGTGAACTTTAGAGTGACTTGTTTATATGCTTCAAAACAACCAATCAGTAGAAGGTGACCGAGAGTGATGAATTAGTGCAAATGACACAATAGATTAGAGTCGTTCAACTTCCTCCATGAATTAGTGATTTTAGAGGCCCGGGACGAACTGAAAAATTAGACCCTTAATAATAACTATTGAAAAAATTGGATTCTAAGAGTAAGTCTCTAATAACAAATATAAAAAAATAGATTTTAAGAATACACCCATAATTACAAATAATGAGGAAAATTGAATCTCTAATAACAAGTATTGAACAAATTTGGCCCCAAATAACAACTATTGGAAAAAATTGGACCATTAATAACAATTATTGAAAAAATAATTAATTTTAAGAGCATGCTCCTAATAACAAATGTTTGAGAAAAAAAATGAGCCTTTAATGACAAGTATTGAAAATTTTGAACCTCAAATAACAAGTATTAAAAAAAATTTAGACCACAAAACAAGTATTGAACAATTTAAACCCCTAATAACAAATATTGAAAAAAAAAGATTTTAAGAGCAATCCCCTAATAAAAAATATTGAGAAAATTAAGTTTTAAGAGTAGGTCATAATAACAAATATAATGAAAAAATAGCCTCTAATAACAAGTATTTAAAAAAAATTAGACCCATGATAACAAATATTAAAAAAAATTTAAGAGTAGACTTCTAATAACATATATTAATAAAAAATTAAGCCTACAATAACAAGTATTATTGAAAAAAATGAGCCATAAACAACAAATATTGAAAAAAATGAACCCCTAATAACAAATATTATAGGTAAAATTAAATTATCATTAAAATCTCAATTATGACAAAAAAAAAACTCATTGATGTTTAGATTAAATAATTTTTTAATTAAGAATGATAAACTCCATTAATAAATATTTATTTAAAAAATTATATATAATTAAAAAATATAAATAATGAGTACTGAGTGGGCAGTCAGCCCTGGGCGCCCCTCTTGCCCACCCTTAAGCTCCCACTCAGAGATAAAAATACAAATGAAAAGATTAAAAATAAATCCTCATTGATTTGAATATTTGTATATCGAAGCTGTCATCCGAAAATACTTGAACAAAAACTACAATAAAAGATCAAAAATGTGTTTACAAGAAAAAGAACAAGAATAAGAAATAAAGCTCAAATGACTCTCGGAAGATTATAGATGCTTTATTTTCGTTCTATTGTGGTTTTAACGGTTTTGGAAGGTTGCTATTATGCTCTCTCAATTAGTTCTAGCAGTTGAGGTGTTACGAGAGTAATTATGCCCGTTCGGGTATGTTTTTCGGTAATAAATGTTGTTCAAACATTTTTTTATTGATGCTTTATGAGTGATATCGATACTCCTTGCATTAAGTGCAAAATTTCCATTATGAAATACAATGAGTATTAATACTCATAACTCATAAGTGATATCAATACTCCTGCATGTGGTCTCTTTTTTGTGTCTCGTGAAAGCTCTCGATTTGAAAGAATTCGAACTCTAATCTCTCGATTTTATTTTTACGATATTTATAATAATAATATCTTTTTCTCTTGCGAAAAAGGAAGCCTGTCTTCGAATAGAGTTTTCTCATAGAGGAACTTCGTAGGGAGATTATACTGATTGGCAAAGGGTCTCTTGCCTTTTCCTGCTGGTTTCGGTTGTTAGTCTTTGGCGCTTTGTTTTCGATTATTTATGGTTTCTTTCTTTGCCATCGTTGGCCTGTTATTTACCCTTCGTTTTCGGTGTGTTCCCTTGCCCTTTAGGGGATGTTTCAATGAGGTTTTTGTTGGTCGTTTGTGCTACTGAATAAGTAATATTGATATTAAGCTAGCACACTTAATTTTATCAAAACATTTTAAGCTTTAACAACATTATACTCATATGGACAATGGGTAATTATATCATGCACTTGTGGTAGAAATATTTTGTTTCCACAAACGCCCTAATTTTAGGGGTTAGATATTTAGTTTAGGTTGATAGTTTAGGGGTTTAGGTTTATGTGCTTAGAATTTAGGGACTATGGTTTGAATTTAGAGTTTAGAGTTAGAATTTAGGGGTTATAGGTAAAAACCTAAATCTCTAGCATATTACCCTAAAACCTAAACTATAACCTCTAAATCCTATACCATAACACTAACCCCTAAATTCTAACCACAAACTCTAATTTCTAAACCCTAAACCCCTAAATTAAATCCATAACCCCTGAAATTAGAGCGCTTATGAAAACTAAATTTTGAACCCTTAAACTAGACCCTTAACCTCTAAAATTAGAACATTTGTGGAAACAAAATTTTCCACCATATATTTTCCCTATAGACAATATAGGTATTGCAATTAAAATTTTAAAAAATTATTCTTGAAGTATCGATATTGTATGAATAATATCGATATGGTTCATACAAATATTAATACTCAATTATGAGTATTGATATTAACTCTATAAACTATATTTTTTTCTAACCGTTTGCCTTGAGAAAAGTTTGAATTTTTTTCTTAAATTATAGTTTGACTTAAATTCATTTAAACATTGCAATGAGATGAAAACTCGCGAGAAACTTAATTTAAAAAGTAATCGAATCTCTTCTTTTTAATTCATGTCTTAAAAGTTTATTTAAAAACTTCTTGATATTATTTGTTGCGGTAAATTATATAAATGAACACTTAATTATAAGTGGTTTTAATTTGACCACCAATTTATTAATTTTGTCAATCACATCACTTAACTATTTAAATAATATTAATTAAACTATATGTCGTTAACAACTAATGAAAATAATAACATGACAGCTAACATACGTTTAGTTTACATTACTTACATATTTTATTAATTTAGTCTCATTAGAATTTATTTTAATAAAGTTAGACTGTCTTGTTGCCAATTGAGTAGAGCCTTCACAATATCACAAAGAGAAACTGATTTATCCAAAGATTATGTTTTCCCTCTTTTAAGAAAATAATGTTATGCCTAGAAAAAAAATTAAATTAGACTAATAAATACGAATTTTTCATTATAAAATGATTTTTTTATAAAATTAAAGTTACGATTATTGTAACCCCCTCGTCCCGGTCTGGCCGAATGACCGGTCCAAGTGGGCCACACGGGGAAAACCGAGCGAAAACCAATTAAGGTTCCCCCTCGGTTAGCAACCCTATATTTTTTTTTCTTTTCTTTTCTAGATGCTTGTATTAAATCCTATATGAGGGAACACGCAGCGAACAGATACTGACACAAAACTCACAAACTTACAATTAAACAACCAATTTTTCCATTTTAAGTAGGACGTATCGATACACCTACATGGGGTATCGATACGCCTTGACCAAAGTCAACCCTCTCCTTGACTCAGGGAAGGCCGTATCGATACACCATTTAGCGTATCGATACGCACCTCTCGGTCAACATCACTTAGTCAACTAGTTTGAACCGTATCGATACACTTGACCCCGTATCGATACGCTTTGCACTCCACAACTCCCTCAGGATTCCAGAGAGTTTGGACCGTATCGATACACTCCGTGTATCGATACGCTCAGCCTAAATTGGATCTCAGAGAGTTGAGGGTGTATCGATACACAGGGGTGTATCGATACGCCCTGCTTTACAATGCTCTGTTTTCAGCAAAGCCATATAAGGCACACTACAAAAATGCATAATTAGACCTCCCTAGACCCAACAACACACAAACAACCTTTAATAATCAAAATATCAACACTCATGGCATTCAAACACACAAGGATCATGCATCTAAAGAATTCATACAACAAGGCAACCTAAGCATTTACAACATACCATCCCCCTCTCGTATCCAGAACTCACATTTACTAAGCTTAGCATACAACTGATTACTCAGCAATTTCTGTAAAACAACCCTCAAGTGTTCGTCATGTTCTTCTTCCGTCTTCGAGTACACAAGTATGTCATCAATGAAAACAACTACAAAACAGTCTAGATAGTCTCTAAAAATTCTGTTCATCATGTCCATGAATGCTGCAGGTGCATTCGTGAGCCCAAATGGCATCACAAGAAACTCATAGTGACCATATCTCGTCCTAAAAGCTGTCTTCGGCACATCACACTCTTTCACTTTTAACTGGTAGTATCCGGATCTCAAATCTATCTTCGAGAACACTGAGGCACCTCTCAATTGATCAAACAAATCATCTATGCGAGGTAACGGATACTTGTTCTTCACAGTCAACTGATTCAACTGTCTATAGTCAATACACATACGCATACTACCATCTTTCTTTTTCACGAATAACACGGGAGCACCCCACGGAGAACTACTAGGCCTAATGAATCCACGGTCTAATAATTCTTGCAACTGGTTCTTCAACTCTTTCAACTCCTTTGGAGCCATACGATACGGAGCTATCGAAACTGGATTAGACCCTGAAATGGTCTCAATTACAAACTCAACATCTCTGTCAGGAGGTAAACCTGGCAACTCTTCAGGGAACACATCCGGAAAATCACACACTGTTCTGATATCTTTTGGTCTAACTTCACTCATATCCGGATTCATAACATAAGCTAAATAAGCCCCGCATCCAGAGTCCATCAACTTGTGAGCCTCTAAAGCTGACACTACATTAGACAAGAACTTAATGTTCTCGCCTACTACTACTACCTCGTAGTCATCAGAAAGTTTCAAAGAAATTCTCTTTGTTTCGAAATCCACACTAGCCCGATGCTCAACCAACCAGTCCATACCCAAAATTATATCGAAACCATAAAAAGGAAGTTCCATCATGTCAACTAGGAACACATGACCCTGAATCTTCAGTGGACATCTTCTATATATACGTCTAACCACTACTGTTTCACCAAAAGAACTAGTGACATGCATACCTACATCTAAGATCTCAACAGGGATATCTAACTTCTGTGCATGCTCACTCAAAATGTAGGAATGCGTAGAACCCGAATCAACCAGAGAAAGCAAAGACATAGACCGTAACTCGAAATTACCTGCTATCACATCAGTGTCGTTCCCGGCCTCTCTCTGAGCATAAACTCTCGCTGGTCCTCCTGCCTCTGGCTGCACTGCCACAACATGAGCAAGATTCCTCTGAGCATCCACCCTAGGTGCATCTATCCTAGGTTGGAAGTAGCCACGACCGCGCCCACGGCCTCTTTGAAAATCGTTGGCTCTAGCAGGAGCCTGTGCTGCTGCCTGTCCCACTGGATGTGGACAGTTACGCCTCATGTGGTCTCTAGCCCCACAATTCCAACAAGAATGGAAATTTCCCCAACACTCACCGGTGTGGTTCCTCCCACAAGTAGCACATGTAGGCAACTTCCCACCAGCCTTCTGGTTTTGATGGCCTTTACCGTGGTTACCGCCACCATGCCTATTATCATACTGAGGTTTGTTGTCCCGATGCCTCTTGGCATCATCTCTATCAAAATTACTGGACCTTTTATTCGAACTAGATCCACCTGACCGCCTGGTCAGACTTAAACTGTGCTCCAAGTCCTTGGCCCTCGAAACCAAGACATCAAAATCAGTGTAATCTGTAGCTAGAGTATATGTCTTGATTTCTTCATTCAATCCATAACGAAACCGGTTACAGCGTTCCACCTCAGTAGGAACAAGTTCAGGTGCATACTGGCTTAGTCTGACAAATCTAATCTCATAGTCTGTCACGGATCTAAGTCCCTAAATCAAAGCCATGAACTCCCTCTTCCTCTCGTCGATGTATCGTGGACCTAGATACTTCTTCCGGAATGCTGACTCAAAGAACTCCCAAGTGATCTCAGCGTCATCCATACTCGAAGTAACAGTGACCCACCAAGTGTAAGCATCGCCTTGTAGCAAGGACTCAACACAGCCCAACTTGCGATCACCAGTACACCCTATCTGAGCCAAGATACGGACGGTCTTCTCAAGCCATAACTCTGACCTCTCCGGAGTAGACCCCCTGAACTCTTCAGCTCCAAGACCCCGAAGTCTCTCTAATGGCAATCCGGTGCCCTCACCAGGATGATGTGCTGCCTGTCCTCCAGCTACTGCAGCCTGAAAAGCCCCGGCTATCGCCTGAACCAACGGAGCTAAGTCAATTCCTGCCGGTCCTTGGCCACCTTGGCCACCCTGACCTCCTGGTGGTCCCTCTCCTCCGGCCTCAGCCTCGCCTCCAACTCCCGGTGGAGGAGGTGGTGGTGGTGGAGGTGATGGAGGAGCTCCAATTCTAATCACAGGCTCTCCCACTTGAGCCTCAGCTCTAACTACTGGCTCTCCTTCTGGAGCCTCTGCCCGTGGTTCCGGTCGAAACCTCCTAGGCCTCCCACGTGGTCTCATGGTACAGCTAACAAGGTATAAACTACAACAAGAAACAGATAAGGATTTCGTTAGTCAAAGCAAGGGTCCAATAGTGCTCAAGTACTCCTCTTTTCAAAAATTTTTGTAAATTAAGTAATAGTAGCAATGGGCACACACTCTATACCAAACACATCAATTCATGCTTCAAAACATCATGCGAACAGTCAAATATCAAAGATTCATAGCAAGACATGCATCGAACAACACAATTATTCAACATAACATGTTTACCTCACTTACCTGCCCGAGGTCTCGATAACCTCAGGCTCTGATACCAACAAATGTAACCCCCTCGTCCCGGTCTGGCCGAATGACCGGTCCAAGTGGGCCACACGGGGAAAACCGAGCGAAAACCAATTAAGGTTCCCCCTCGGTTAGCAACCCTATATTTTTTTTTTCTTTTCTTTTCTAGATGCTTGTATTAAATCCTATATGAGGGAACACGCAGCGAACATATACTGACACAAAACTCACAAACTTACAATTAAACAACCAATTTTTCCATTTTAAGTAGGACGTATCGATACACCTATATGGGGTATCGATATGCCTTGACCAAAGTCAACCCTCTCCTTGACTCAGGGAAGGCCGTATCGATACACCATTTAGCGTATCGATACGCACCTCTCGGTCAACATCACTTAGTCAACTAGTTTGAACCGTATCGATACACTTGACCCCGTATCGATACGCTTTGCACTCCACAACTCCCTCAGGATTCCAGAGAGTTTGGACCGTATCGATACACTCCGTGTATCGATACGCTCAGCCTAAATTGGATCTCAGAGAGTTGAGGGTGTATCGATACACAGGGGTGTATCGATACGCCCTGCTTTACAATGCTCTGTTTTCAGCAAAGCCATATAAGGCACACTACAAAAATGCATAATTAGACCTCCCTAGACCCAACAACACACAAACAACCTTTAATAATCAAAATATCAACACTCATGGCATTCAAACACACAAGGATCATGCATCTAAAGAATTCATACAACAAGGCAACCTAAGCATTTACAACATACCATCCCTCTTAACCTTCAACAAAGTAATTCATGCTTTACAACCCAAAACATCATATATAACAAAGAGTTATAAAAAACTTATACAACAACACTTTTGCCACATTGCTAACTAGTACAAAATTACCACCGTACTTGAGTTACAAAACTTGGAAGCCCTTCTTGCCTTGCTCCGAGCTAACGCCACACTAATGATCTGCATTGTTGAACATTGAGAGCGTAAGCTATAAGCTTAGTGAGGGTGCTCTAAAACGAAAGCAACAACAATGCAGGGTTCAAGCATGAAATCCCTAAACCTCATACCTAACATGCATAGGCAACATCACAAGTAGTCCTAGCTAGTCCATCAAGTGGCATAATATGGCATATTACCTCATACTAAGCACCAAGCATCAATAACAATAATCATGTTTCAACACCATATATCACCATATATGAATAAGTTAATTGGCCACTTTAAATTACCCCGATTGTGCGGATTTAAAACTCAACAACACGTTACCTCGGTGGGATTACACTCATCACCGGCCTTTCATGGACGGGATTCCACTCATCGCCACATGCCCTACGGATGGGATTCCACTCATCATCACGTAGAAATGAATAAAAGCTTCCGGTAGAATATTACATTACCGTACTCCTCCTTGGTGCCTCAACGCCACCAAGGCCACGTACGTTTTGACTCAATTTGTGTGCACACTAATCCTAATGATCGATCATTTACAACCGGTAATTATTTAGTGCCAATTATCATTTTCCACAACACGTTTTCCATCAATCATAACTCATGCTCATCACATATATATACACCTCATGAATATACATGTACAAAACCACCAAGATCACAAAAGCATAGCTAAGTAAGCACAATAGCATATATGGATATCAACGGATAACTAACAACTCGAATTTACTATAAGTGGCCTACCAAGCACACTTTACACAAGCACACTACACATACTCGAACCAACTTTAGGATAAGTTTAAAACCACTCACCGCCCTTCCTTTGTCAATCAAAACAATCCTCCTACGACCTCGTATTCAGCTCCAAAGCTCCTTCAACGTTTCTTCTTGCTTCTAACCAAACAAAACACACTTATTACACCACAATTCAATGCTAAAACTCAACTAACAACTCACTTCACAAACATAAGCCATATTCTTCAATTTCTCAATCCACCATCATCCAAAAACTCAATTTTCGTACTCCCCAAACACCTTGCTGAAAACTCCACTTCCAAACACCAAAATGACCTCTTACACATCCCAAATCACTCTCATATCATACCCTAACTATCAGCCCTTAGTTTTCAACATAAACTTCACCAAAAACCAAGTTTTAACACCTTAACATTTAACATATGAACATAGTACGAATTTTCATCCAAATTTAACCAAATTGACATATAATGTGTATTTCATCATGATTAAGCTAAATCCCAACTCAAAACATTAAAACAATTTGGAAAACCACCTAAAATCCAAACTTTAACATAAAACCATAATTTCTCAAAGTCTCATATTTTTGAGTTTTAAGACCAAATATAGATAGAGAACAAGGAGGAGAGTCGGAAAACATAATTTACCTTTCAAAACGACGTTGAAATCAAGTAGTATGACCAATCAAATAGTGAAAAGCTTGAGAGAGTAAAGAGATGGTGGTTCACGTTTAGAAGAGAAAGAATAGAAGAGAAGATGAAGATGATGTCTTATATTTTAAGAGTTATCTTACTTTAATTTAATTTTGGGTAAAATCGCAACATAGGTCCCTCCCCTTTTATTAAAGCTCAATTACACCACATCTTAAGTTGAGTTGATTCTAATTAAATTTTATTAACTCGACTATAAACTCGGTTTACTCCTAGGCCCAAAACACGGGTGTTACAACTCTCTCCCACTTAAGAAATTTCGTCCCCGAAATTACCTGGTGGAAACAAATACGGAAACTGCTCAATCATATCCGCTTTCCTCTCCCACGTGTCCTCTTCTACACCTCTATGTCTCCACAACACTTTGACCAACTCTATGGTCTTGCCACGCAACACCTTGCTATCAGTAGCAAGTATCTCAATGGGTTCTTCAGTATAAGACAAATCTGGATTTAACTCTATCTCCTCAACGGGCATCACATGAGAAGGGTCTGATCTATATCTCCTAAGCATAGACACATGAAAGATATCATGGATCTTCTCTAACTCAGAAGGTAACCTCAAACGATAAGCTACAGGCCCAATCCGCTCAACTACCTCATACGGACCAATGAACCTCGGACTCAGCTTGCCCTTTCGGCCGAATCTCATTACCTTCTTCCAAGGAGATACCTTCAGAAACACTTTCTCACCCACTGAGTACTCTATCTCTTTCCTCTTCAAATCCGCATAAGATTTCTGACGATTGGAAGCTGCTTTCAAACGGTCGCAAATCAGCTTCACCTTGTCAGTAGTCCCCTTAAGCAAATCTGGCATAGGTAACAATCTCTGACCTGTTTCAGCCCAACAGATCGGAGTCCTACATCGTCTACCATATAAAGCCTCATAAGGAGCCATCTGAATGCTAGATTGATAACTGTTGTTGTAAGCGAACTCAACCAACGGTAGGTGCTTCTCCCAAGAACCCTGGAAGTCAATCACACAACAACGAAGCATATCCTCTAGAATCTGTATTACTCGCTCTGACTGCCCATCAGACTGTGGATGATAGGAAGTGCTGAAATGCAAGCGGCTACCTAGGGCACTATGCAAACAACCCCAGAACCTCGAAGTAAACCTAGGGTCTCTGTCTGAAACAATAGACTTCGGTACTCCATGAAGTCTCACAATCTCACGGATGTACAAGTTTGCCAACTTGTCTAAGGAATCCGTAGTGTTCACTGCTAAGAAGTGAGCACATTTAGTGAATCTATCAACAATCACCCAAACTGAATTCTTCTTTGAAGGAGATAAGGGCAACCCCGACACAAAATCCATGGTGATCCTTTCCCATTTCCATTCCGGAATCTTCAAAGGCTGTAATAAACCTGAAGGAACCTGATGTTCTGCCTTCACTCTTTGACAAACCATACAACGGCTCACATACTCAGCTACATCTTTCTTCAAACCAACCCAGAAGTAATCATTCTTCAAGTCACAATATATTTTGGTACTACCCGGATGCATAGAAAAGGGACTCGAATGTGCTTCACTCAAAATCTGACGTCTCAACTCAACATCTCCTGGTACAACAATTTTATCCCTAAAGCACAACAAGCCCTCACCACTGAAACTGTAATCGGTCGGTCTTCCTTCAGCTATGTCCTGGACATGAGGAATTAAACTCTCATCTTGCATTTGCTTCTCTTTAATCAATTGTATCAAAGAAGGCTTCACTTGCAACTCAGTGATCAAACCACCATCATCGGACACACTCAATTTAGCAAACATAGCCCTCAACTCTATGGCCACTTTCCTACTCAAAGCATCGGCGACTACATTCGCTTTACCCGGATGGTACTCGATGGTCAAATCATAATCTTTTAGCAACTCAAGCCATCTTCTCTGTCTCAAGTTTAACTCCTTCTGTGTCATCAAGTACTTCAAGCTCTTGTGATCGGTGTAAACAATACACTTCTCACCATACAAGTAATGACGCCAAATCTTCAATGCAAACACAACTGCGGCTAGCTCGATATCATGTGTAGGATAGTTCTTCTCATGAACCTTCAATTGTCTAGAAGCATAAGCAACAACCTTTCTCTCTTGCATCAGAACACATCCTAAACCTACGTAAGAAGCATCACTGTAAATTACAAACTCTTTACCTGAAACAGGTTGTACTAACACTGGGGCATTCGTCAAAGCTTCTTTTAATTTCTCAAAGGCTTTTTGTCTTGACTCTGACCATTCAAACTTAACTCCTTTTTGCAACAGTTTAGTCAAAGGAGCAGCTACTCTAGAGAAACCATCAACAAATCTTCTATAGTAGCCGGCTAATCCCAGGAAACTCCTAATCTCTATCACAGACTTAGGTTGTTTCCACTCGATAATAGCCTCGATCTTCGATGGATCAACACGGATACCTTCGGCCGAAACAACATGACCAAGAAATACCACCTCTCGTATCCAGAACTCACATTTACTAAGCTTAGCATACAACTGATTACTCAGCAATTTCTGTAAAACAACCCTCAAGTGTTCGTCATGTTCTTCTTCCGTCTTCGAGTACACAAGTATGTCATCAATGAAAACAACTACAAAACAGTCTAGATAGTCTCTAAAAATTCTGTTCATCATGTCCATGAATGCTGCAGGTGCATTCGTGAGCCCAAATGGCATCACAAGAAACTCATAGTGACCATATCTCGTCCTAAAAGCTGTCTTCGGCACATCACACTCTTTCACTTTTAACTGGTAGTATCCGGATCTCAAATCTATCTTCGAGAACACTGAGGCACCTCTCAATTGATCAAACAAATCATCTATGCGAGGTAACGGATACTTGTTCTTCACAGTCAACTGATTCAACTGTCTATAGTCAATACACATACGCATACTACCATCTTTCTTTTTCACGAATAACACGGGAGCACCCCACGGAGAACTACTAGGCCTAATGAATCCACGGTCTAATAATTCTTGCAACTGGTTCTTCAACTCTTTCAACTCCTTTGGAGCCATACGATACGGAGCTATCGAAACTGGATTAGACCCTGAAATGGTCTCAATTACAAACTCAACATCTCTGTCAGGAGGTAAACCTGGCAACTCTTCAGGGAACACATCCGGAAAATCACACACTGTTCTGATATCTTTTGGTCTAACTTCACTCATATCCGGATTCATAACATAAGCTAAATAAGCCCCGCATCCAGAGTCCATCAACTTGTGAGCCTCTAAAGCTGACACTACATTAGACAAGAACTTAATGTTCTCGCCTACTACTACTACCTCGTAGTCATCAGAAAGTTTCAAAGAAATTCTCTTTGTTTCGAAATCCACACTAGCCCGATGCTCAACCAACCAGTCCATACCCAAAATTATATCGAAACCATAAAAAGGAAGTTCCATCATGTCAACTAGGAACACATGACCCTGAATCTTCAGTGGACATCTTCTATATATACGTCTAACCACTACTGTTTCACCAAAAGAACTAGTGACATGCATACCTACATCTAAGATCTCAACAGGGATATCTAACTTCTGTGCATGCTCACTCAAAATGTAGGAATGCGTAGAACCCGAATCAACCAGAGAAAGCAAAGACATAGACCGTAACTCGAAATTACCTGCTATCACATCAGTGTCGTTCCCGGCCTCTCTCTGAGCATAAACTCTCGCTGGTCCTCCTGCCTCTGGCTGCACTGCCACAACATGAGCAAGATTCCTCTGAGCATCCACCCTAGGTGCATCTATCCTAGGTTGGAAGTAGCCACGACCGCGCCCACGGCCTCTCTGAAAATCGTTGGCTCTAGCAGGAGCCTGTGCTGCTGCCTGTCCCACTGGATGTGGACAGTTACGCCTCATGTGGTCTCTAGCCCCACAATTCCAACAAGAATGGAAATTTCCCCAACACTCACCGGTGTGGTTCCTCCCACAAGTAGCACATGTAGGCAACTTCCCACCAGCCTTCTGGTTTTGATGGCCTTTACCGTGGTTACCGCCACCACGCCTATTATCATACTGAGGTTTGTTGTCCCGATGCCTCTTGGCATCATCTCTATCAAAATTACTGGACCTTTTATTCGAACTAGATCCACCTGACCGCCTGGTCAGACTTAAACTGTGCTCCAAGTCCTTGGCCCTCGAAACCAAGACATCAAAATCAGTGTAATCTGTAGCTAGAGTATATGTCTTGATTTCTTCATTCAATCCATAACGAAACCGGTTACAGCGTTCCACCTCAGTAGGAACAAGTTCAGGTGCATACTGGCTTAGTCTGACAAATCTAATCTCATAGTCTGTCACGGATCTAAGTCCCTAAATCAAAGCCATGAACTCCCTCTTCCTCTCGTCGATGTATCGTGGACCTAGATACTTCTTCCGGAATGCTGACTCAAAGAACTCCCAAGTGATCTCAGCGTCATCCATACTCGAAGTAACAGTGACCCACCAAGTGTAAGCATCGCCTTGTAGCAAGGACTCAACACAGCCCAACTTGCGATCACCAGTACACCCTATCTGAGCCAAGATACGGACGGTCTTCTCAAGCCATAACTCTGACCTCTCCGGAGTAGACCCCCTGAACTCTTCAGCTCCAAGACCCCGAAGTCTCTCTAATGGCAATCCGGTGCCCTCACCAGGATGATGTGCTGCCTGTCCTCCAGCTACTGCAGCCTGAAAAGCCCCGGCTATCGCCTGAACCAACGGAGCTAAGTCAATTCCTGCCGGTCCTTGGCCACCTTGGCCACCCTGACCTCCTGGTGGTCCCTCTCCTCCGGCCTCAGCCTCGCCTCCAACTCCCGGTGGAGGAGGTGGTGGTGGTGGAGGTGGTGGAGGAGCTCCAATTCTAATCACAGGCTCTCCCACTTGAGCCTCAGCTCTAACTACTGGCTCTCCTTCTGGAGCCTCTGCCCGTGGTTCCGGTCGAAACCTCCTAGGCCTCCCACGTGGTCTCATGGTACAGCTAACAAGGTATAAACTACAACAAGAAACAGATAAGGATTTCGTTAGTCAAAGCAAGGGTCCAATAGTGCTCAAGTACTCCTCTTTTCAAAAATTTTTGTAAATTAAGTAATAGTAGCAATGGGCACACACTCTACACCAAACACATCAATTCATGCTTCAAAACATCATGCGAACAGTCAAATATCAAAGATTCATAGCAAGACATGCATCGAACAACACAATTATTCAACATAACATGTTTACCTCACTTACCTGCCCGAGGTCTCGATAACCTCGGGCTCTGATACCAACAAATGTAACCCCCTCGTCCCGGTCTGGCCGAATGACCGGTCCAAGTGGGCCACACGGGGAAAACCGAGCGAAAACCAATTAAGGTTCCCCCTCGGTTAGCAACCCTATATTTTTTTTTTCTTTTCTTTTCTAGATGCTTGTATTAAATCCTATATGAGGGAACACGCAGCGAACATATACTGACACAAAACTCACAAACTTACAATTAAACAACCAATTTTTCCATTTTAAGTAGGACGTATCGATACACCTACATGGGGTATCGATATGCCTTGACCAAAGTCAACCCTCTCCTTGACTCAGGGAAGGCCGTATCGATACACCATTTAGCGTATCGATACGCACCTCTCGGTCAACATCACTTAGTCAACTAGTTTGAACCGTATCGATACACTTGACCCCGTATCGATACGCTTTGCACTCCACAACTCCCTCAGGATTCCAGAGAGTTTGGACCGTATCGATACACTCCGTGTATCGATACGCTCAGCCTAAATTGGATCTCAGAGAGTTGAGGGTGTATCGATACACAGGGGTGTATCGATACGCCCTGCTTTACAATGCTCTGTTTTCAGCAAAGCCATATAAGGCACACTACAAAAATGCATAATTAGACCTCCCTAGACCCAACAACACACAAACAACCTTTAATAATCAAAATATCAACACTCATGGCATTCAAACACACAAGGATCATGCATCTAAAGAATTCATACAACAAGGCAACCTAAGCATTTACAACATACCATCCCCCTTAACCTTCAACAAAGTAATTCATGCTTTACAACCCAAAACATCATATATAACAAAGAGTTATAAAAAACTTATACAACAACACTTTTGCCACATTGCTAACTAGTACAAAATTACCACCGTACTTGAGTTACAAAACTTGGAAGCCCTTCTTGCCTTGCTCCGAGCTAACGCCACACTAATGATCTGCATTGTTGAACATTGAGAGCGTAAGCTATAAGCTTAGTGAGGGTGCTCTAAAACGAAAGCAACAACAATGCAGGGTTCAAGCATGAAATCCCTAAACCTCATACCTAACATGCATAGGCAACATCACAAGTAGTCCTAGCTAGTCCATCAAGTGGCATAATATGGCATATTACCTCATACTAAGCACCAAGCATCAATAACAATAATCATGTTTCAACACCATATATCACCATATATGAATAAGTTAATTGGCCACTTTAAATTACCCCGATTGTGCGGATTTAAAACTCAACAACACGTTACCTCGGTGGGATTACACTCATCACCGGCCTTGCATGGACGGGATTCCACTCATCGCCACATGCCCTACGGATGGGATTCCACTCATCATCACGTAGAAATGAATAAAAGCTTCCGGTAGAATATTACATTACCGTACTCCTCCTTGGTGCCTCAACGCCACCAAGGCCACGTACGTTTTGACTCAATTTGTGTGCACACTAATCCTAATGATCGATCATTTACAACCGGTAATTATTTAGTGCCAATTATCATTTTCCACAACACGTTTTCCATCAATCATAACTCATGCTCATCACATATATATACACCTCATGAATATACATGTACAAAACCACCAAGATCACAAAAGTATAGCTAAGTAAGCACAATAGCATATATGGATATCAACGGATAACTAACAACTCGAATTTACTATAAGTGGCCTACCAAGCACACTTTACACAAGCACACTACACATACTCGAACTAACTTTAGGATAAGTTTAAAACCACTCACCGCCCTTCCTTTGTCAATCAAAACAATCCTCCTACGACCTCGTATTCAGCTCCAAAGCTCCTTCAACGTTTCTTCTTGCTTCTAACCAAACAAAACACACTTATTACACCACAATTCAATGCTAAAACTCAACTAACAACTCACTTCACAAACATAAGCCATATTCTTCAATTTCTCAATCCACCATCATCCAAAAACTCAATTTTCGTACTCCCCAAACACCTTGCTGAAAACTCCACTTCCAAACACCAAAATGACCTCTTACACATCCCAAATCACTCTCATATCATACCCTAACCATCAGCCCTTAGTTTTCAACATAAACTTCACCAAAAACCAAGTTTTAACACCTTAACATTTAACATATGAACATAGTACGAATTTTCATCCAAATTTAACCAAATTGACATATAATGTGTATTTCATCATGATTAAGCTAAATCCCAACTCAAAACATTAAAACAATTTGGAAAACCACCTAAAATCCAAACTTTAACATAAAACCATAATTTCTCAAAGTCTCATATTTTTTAGTTTTAAGACCAAATATAGATAGAGAACAAGGAGGAGAGTCGGAAAACATAATTTACCTTTCAAAACGACGTTGAAATCAAGTAGTATGACCAATCAAATAGTGAAAAGCTTGAGAGAGTAAAGAGATGGTGGTTCACGTTTAGAAGAGAAAGAATAGAAGAGAAGATGAAGATGATGTCTTATATTTTAAGAGTTATCTTACTTTAATTTAATTTTGGGTAAAATCGCAACATAGGTCCCTCCCCTTTTATTAAAGCTCAATTACACCACATCTTAAGTTGAGTTGATTCTAATTAAATTTTATTAACTCGACTATAAACTCGGTTTACTCCTAGGCCCAAAACACGGGTGTTACAATTATTATAATAATTAAAGGATGGTATAGAGTAAAATAAAAATTATATAAGAGAATACAATGTAAAGTGAAACTAAATGAGTGATAATTTTTCTATATGCACAAATATTATTTTAAGGATTATTATCTCATACACAAAAACTTTTTGTTTCCATAAGCGCCTTAATTTTAGGGTTTTTTAGTTCCAATTTAGAGGTTTTAGTGCATGAGTTTAGAATTTAGAGTTTATAGTTAGAATTTAGTGTTTAGGGCTAGAATTTAGGGTTAGGGTTTAGGTTTTAGGGTAATATGGTTAGGATTTAAGTTTTAACATATAAACCCTAAATTTTAACCATAAACTCAAAATTCTATCAACAACCCATTATTTCAAAACTATTACACTTAAACCTTTAAACCCTAAATAGAGTCCCTAAACCCTAAAACTAAGGCACTTGTGCCCTTATTTTAATGTTTTAATCTTTTTAGATACCTGGAATAATCGAAATCCTCACCCACGAGGACGAGGATGGAGGAAGTTTTAACACTAAAGCGCGAATGGGGATGGAGACATGGATTGCTATATCTGAACTGTTGGAATAACCGAATTGTACCCTTATAAATCAACATGGGGATCCCTAAAAAAATCTACATGGATCCTGATATTTTATAAAGTTGGATGGCCATAAGGGTAATTTACCCTTTTCAACAAAAATCTAATCTCCAATAACCTGAGTATGGTCGGCTGGAGTAAGTTTAGAAATTCTCCGTAAATTCTATAAAAATATTTAGAAAATGACATATACATCGTTGTAAACGTGATTCAATCTAGTTTTGTTTAAAATACACGATGATTGGTTTCAATATGTATTTTAAAAACTATGAATATTTAAATGTTAGAAGGTCATAAAAATTTGCTAGCAAATTTCTTAGAAAACAGTTTAGCAGTGACTTTGAAAAATCACCAAAAATTCTACAAGATAAATCAGGAAGTGAGCCTCATATTTCTATAACCATAAGGAAGTCTAGATTTGTTTAAAACAAACATATTTTGATTTCGAGTTTTATATATTAATAGTTATTAATTTATGAGTGAGCAAAGATTAGAAGAAAAGACAACAAAATGTTTCCAAAAACAACAATGACAATGACTTCAGAAATTCGTCATAAATCTTACAAGTAAAATTAAAAGCGGTAATTTATATGGTTGGAAGGTCTATCTATCTAGTTCCTTTTAGAACATACAAATTGTGGTTTAGAACTGTAGATTATTAGTTACATATTTTCTTTTAAAGGTATTGCATGCTGTCATGTTTCAATAGTTAATATTTTAGTCATATTTTATAATTTTAAAATAGTTTGTTTGTTATTGGTAAAACTAAATGGCTTTTTCTAACCTATGCATACATGCATAGGTTAAGTGTCATTTAAGAGTCTTCATTAAATACAAAGATTTTATTTGAAAAAAACTACAATCATTTAATGCATTACAAAACCTAAAAGATTCTATTGAATAAACTCTCATTAATGTATTACAATTTAGGATTTAAGATTTAGGGTTAGGGTTTATGTTTAAGGTTTAGGGTTTATGGTTAGGGTTTTAGTGATTAGATTTATGATTAAGGTTTAGAGTTTATGGTTAGGGTTTTAGTGTTTAGGTTTATGATTAAGGTTTAAGGTTTATGGTTAGTGTTTTAGTGCTTTTGTTTATGATTAAGGTTTAGGGGTTAGTGTTTATGATTTTAGAGTTTAGGGTTAGAATTTAGGGTTTAAGGTTTAAAGTTTATGGGTATGGGTTAGTGTTAGGGTTTATGTTTAAGGTTAGTGTTTATGATTTTAGGGTTTAAGATTATGGTTTATGGTAATAGTTTTAGGGTTTACTACATTGAATGAGTATTTTTTCGCTAGAATTTTTTAAGATTTTTTAATAGTTAAACGATTGTGATTTTTTTAAATAGAATCTAGTATTTAATGAAGACTTTTAAATGGCCCTTAACCTATGCATACATGCATAGGTTAGCCAAACCCAAACTAAATTTACCATTCATGTTTGTAAGTTTGGAGATTTAATGTTGGATATTTATTTTAATGTGATAAATTTGTTTATTTTTTGGGTACGAGAATTAACCGAAAGTAGGGATCCGTAAAGGATAGATGTGGGCACAAAAAATTTTCGAAACGTTTAATGAAAATTCTTCAAACTATACCTGAAAATATTAAAGATGAAGTGAGAAATACAAAACCGTCCCCGACCCATCCGTTACCACCCTCGAAGCTGGGTGAGTTACCCAGCTTATGGGCAGATCTTTTCGCTATGCTTTGGTATTAAATAAGATTTTGCGGACGAACATCTTTAAAACATTTTAAAAGTAATTAATATTATATTTAAAGTAATAAAATATGAAAAATGTAATAGCTGAAATTTTTTATTCAACGCCACCATTTGCTACTAAAATCCTTTTACCAAGTCTGTATGATTCAAATTTGTAAACAAACTATCATAAAATTATCTAATCAAGCCAAGTGGATATAAAAAAAAATAATCATAGAAATTAAAGCTTCGCCACATGATTGGTTAAATTAAAAAAATTAATTAAAAGTTTTGGTTGGTTGTAATTTTTCCTAGTCTCTATATATTTGAAACAAAACAAAAGGAAAAATCATTCTTCATTTAAGTTAAAACAACAATAATAATAATAATAAACATGGAAGCACAACTTAGTGGTGTTTCAGGCATGTCAATAATATTGGTTTTATTCATGTCAGCTGTTGCAGTTCAAGCAACCCCTATTGATGTACATAAGTTTGGTGCAAAGTGTGACGAGAAAACGGATTTGAGTAAGGTAAGAAAATTGTATTTCACTTTAATGCTTCAATTATGGAGAAAATTATTTATTTATTTGTTTTGTTTTAGCCATTGTTGGACGCTTGGAAAGAAGCATGTGCCTCAGCAACTCCAGCAACAGTTTTGATTCCTAAAGGGAATTATTTTTTAAGTCATGTAAAACTTGAAGGACCTTGCAAGGCTCCTATTGAGCTTCAAGTTCAAGGCACTATAAAGGCTCCGGCTGATGTTAACGCTTTCAAGGAGCCTATGTGGGTTGTCTTCAATAGAATTCAAAATTTCAAAATTTCCGGTGGAGGAGTTTTTGATGGCCAAGGAACTCAGGCTTATCAAAGATTAGGTTGCGGAAAAAATGGCTTCTGTAGTCACCTTCCCATTGTAAGTTTTCTTCCCATTTCCAAGAATTTATAATTTTTTTAATAATTGCAACTAACATTTTTTTTATGATTATTGACTCTAAAATTAAACAGAACATAAGGTTGGATTATTTGACCAACGTAATGATTGAAGATATAACTACCAAAGATAGCAAACAGTTCCATATTAATGTTTTGGGATGCAAAAACATTACATTTGAACGTTTCACGGTATCTGCACCTCAAGACAGTCCAAATACGGACGGTATTCACATCGGGAGATCAGAAGGTGTTAATGTTATTAACACAGAGATAAAAACTGGTGATGATTGTGTTTCACTTGGGGATGGTGCCAAAAACGTTGTCGTCAAGTCAGTAACTTGTGGACCAGGACATGGAATCAGTATTGGTAGTCTTGGACTGTATCAAAATGAGGAACCAGTTAAAGATATTAAAGTCTCGAAATGCACCCTCACCAATACTATGAATGGTGTTAGAATCAAGACATGGCCAAACTCTTATCCTGGCGTTGCATCAGATATGCATTTTGAAGATATCACCATGAAGAATGTCGATAACCCTATCATAATTGACCAGAAATATTGCCCATGGAATAGATGCAACTTAAAGGTATGTACATACTTATACAAATTCTAATGCAGTGAAAATATTTAATGAATCATGAAAACATTACTTTATTCTTGCAGGAAGAGTCAAAAGTTAAACTAAGCAACATCTCCTTCAAAACCATTAAAGGAACATCTTCTCTTCCGGAAGCTATAAAAATAATTTGCAGCGCTGGAAACCCGTGCCAAAATGTAGAACTTGCCAATATTGACATTAAACATACTGGATCAGGACCCGCAGTATCCGTATGTTCAAATGTTAAACCGAAAATTACAGGAACAGTGAGTCCGACTGCATGTTCTACGGCATCAGATGGAGCTAGCAGCGCCAGAAAACTCATGCAATAATTCATTTTATTTAAATGCATTTATTTCATTTTGATTCAGTTTTGTTATGAAGCTATAGCATTTTTGTAAGCCGATGTAATTTTAATTAATATAATAAACTCGAAATCGACTTACATAATTAGAGTGTACCAGTAAGAAGTATCCATCACTAACGCAACACATGCAAGAAGTCCAACAATATGCACACGACCAAACTGTTCCTGACATTAAAATATGCTTTTGGAAATGAAACAACCAAACTGTTCCCATCTCAAGAAATCATAAACAATATGCACTCGACCAATATCCTAAAGAAAAAATCAAATTCCTCGCAGGCACAGCCTTTTTACATCAATCACCTTCACACATTAAGTTTAACACCCAATAACCTTAATAAAAAGAATAATACTCAATAATCACCTTAGCTTAATGTAACCAAGAAAAAAATTAAAAAAAAACCCTCAAAGAAACAATATAAAACAATGGCTTAAGTGAACTTTTGTTTCCGTAGTAGATTAGTAGTCTTAATTTATCGATTTTTGTCTTATATTTTTTTTTTGTATAAATTTGTCCTATGAACTAGTCGAATTGTATCAAAGTTTGTCTCTTGATCGACGGAAACCAACATTGAGCGTTATGGTGTTGTAGTGATAATCAATAGTGCTGACGTGGTAGTCCACATGTGAAGATGGCGTGGTAGAGATGTAAATTTGATTTTACGACCAAGTTTGAGAACAAAATTAATTTTTTGTGGTTGAGTACGAGGGCAAAGTTGATTTTAAGGCAAAAAAATATGTTGATTGACAAAAAAAGACAGGGGTTGGAGACAGTGGTCCGACGACGGTCATTCTGGGCCAGAGTTCGAATGTTGCTCTTGTTTTGTGTACCATGGTGTATGGAATGGAAGGTTCTACCATTTCCTTGTTGCATGTCCCATTTTATATTACTCGGACAAGTGTCATGGTCGGATTATCGTGTCGTGTTGATTGAACTGGCTATGACTTGACGTCTTAGGTTCACTTCGTCATCCGTAGTGGGCACACGCGTAGCCATGTGGTCGCCAGATGAGACACGATGTCGCTTATGATCTTGTCGGTTCGCCACAGATTGTGAAGGGTAAAAAGGTAATCAATAGTGCTGACGTGGTAGTCCATATGTGAAGATGACGTGGTAAAAAGGTAAATTTGGTTTTACAACCGAGTTTGAGAACAAAATTAGTTTTTTGGTTGAGTATGAGAGCAAAGTTGATTTTAAGGCAAAAAAAATATATTTTTTTAAAAAAAATAAAAAAAATAAATTAACATACAAATTAATAAAACATTTTAAAAAATAATATTAAAGATATTACCAAAAAATAAAAAAGGCTTAAGAGCTACTTTCCCTCTGTAGCAGTCTCAATTTATCGATTTCACCCGTATGATATTTTCACATCAATTTGGCACCTGAAGTAGTTGAATTGCATCTCCGTTTGCCCTTTGACTGATACTCTAACCTTAATTTCTAAATCTCAAACCTTAAATCTTAAATCTTAATCGAAAATTTTATTAATCTAAAGTGATTATGAAACATAAAAGTATTCCTAAACCCTAAACGATGATGCAATTCAACTACTTCAGGGGTCAAATTGATGCAAAAATATCATAGATGCAAAATCGATAAATTGAAACTACTACATGGACAAAAGTAACCCTTAAACCTAAATAAAATAGGGGGAAAGAATGTAAGGCAAAAAAAATCCTAAAATATAGTTAATTGAACATCATCTACACATACATACATGTAATTCTCTCAACCATCCTAAGGGAAAGCAATGTAGTAATAGTTGGGTTTCAAAATTACTCTATTCATTTGTTTATGCATTTTCTATTTTTAATAAAACTTTCTAATAGCACGCACCCCTAATAAAATTTTTCCTATGATCATTTTCGAACATTTTTTAATACTTTATAAATATTTTCAAATTTATTTTTTTGAATAATTTATCATTTTATAACTTGATATTTTTGAATTATTTATACTTAAGTTTTAGATATTTTTACTTAATTTTAGGATATTTTTAATATTATTTTTATTTTTAATATTATTATTTTTGTATATTTTAAATTTTTAATATTTTCTTAAATTCTAATTTTTTCCTAGAAAATCAATTTTGCCCTCAAACTTGGTTGAAAAATCAATTTTGCCCCTCTACCACATCATCTTCACACATGGACTACTACGACAACACCGTTGACTGCCACATCAGCACTATAATGATCAACGTTGGCTTCTGACAGTCAAGGGGCAAACATTAATGTAATTCGCTTAGTTCAAGGGCCAAATTGATGAAAAAAGAAAAAGTAAAATCGATAAATTGAGACTAATACAAAGACAAAAAGCAACCCTTAAAACTAAAACAACGAACAACAACTATAAAATATAGGCATAATGTCCAAAAATGCCCTTGATTTTTTATTAGATAGTCATTTTGGCTCTTTTTTTGAAACACTTTAATCCTCAACGTTTCATTTTAGGTCACAATGGCCCCTCAGTAGATGAAAACGATTAGTCAACCAACGATAAACAGCTTGAAATGACTTGACATAATGACACGTCAACAAAAAGTAATTTTGTATTTTATATAATTTTATAAAATTAATTTTTGACTGATAAATAATTTTGTCAAGTCAACACCTTTGTTTATTTTTATGACACTGCTATGTCAGCACTCATTGTCATGTATGTTTGCCTCATCATTCAAGCCATTTACTGTTAGTTGACTAACAATCATCCACAGAAGGGTCATTTTGGCTTAAAATGAAATGTTGAAGGTTAAAATACTTCAAAAAAAAGAATGGAGGACAAAGTGACTATCCACTCAAACATTAGTGACATTTGTCGGCATTATACATAAAATATAGCCCTATTGCCTATAAAAACACTATTAGAGATTGTAACTCGAATGCAGGCCCGACCCTAGGCAGGGGCAACAAGGGCACCCACCTAGGGCCCATCGCTCAAGGAAGTTACACATTTTTAATTTTATCCGAATTGTATTTGTTTTAATGGTCTATTTTTTAATACTTGTTATTAGGGTAATTTTTTTCAATATTTGTTAATAGAAGTTTAATTTTTTTTTCAATATTTCTTATTAGGGGCATAATCTTAAAATTCAACTTTTTCTAATACTTGTTATTAGGGGTCTGATTTTTTAATATTTTTATTTTCGGCAAGCTCTTAAAACTATTTTTTATTTTTGTTATTAGGGGCCCAAATTTTCAATACTTGTTATTATGTATCTACTCTTAAAATTAATTTTTTTCGTTACTTGCTATTAGAGACTGAGATTTAAATAATGGTATGCAACCGCAACAAGGACCGTTACACGACAATAGTGGTAGTGGCAGAGTCATGATTTTCTTCTAGTGGGATCACGAGTGAAGTATGATATATTGAGGATTTCTATACGACTAGAATAAGCATTGTTGACCCCATACCCCAACAAATTAAGTGGGGTCAAATATAATATTTCTCATGAAAAATTCTATATTACCTCATTGAAAACCCCATACCCCAACAAATCAAATGGACTCAATTGCATCCTCAATTTATATGTTACATCCGCCCATAGGTAGCGACATCATCTAAAACCGTGATACCCGCAACGGATGTCCACAATATCGTATGTTTTTAAGAGATTTAACAACTGCGATACTCGCAGTGATCGAAATAACATCTATAATGTCCGCAACCACAATAAAACCTAACATTACTGTAAATACGATCGCAACCGCAATTTAAATTTCTAATTCGGAGCCTATTTTTTATATTTGCCCCGGGCCACCAAAAGCCCAGGACCGACCCGGCTCGAATGTTGTTTGTCTCTATCTAAAATATTCATGGTACTATACGCTTGGCGAAGAATTAAAATCGGGAGAAAAATAGGATATATATGTTGTGAATAAAATAAAGAAGAACAACGAAAAATAATAAAAGAACAAAGAGATGAGAGAAAGATAGAGAGAGAGATTTGTATTAATCTGAATATTGACATGAGTACAAAATGCCTTGATCAAATATCTATTTATAGGCATAAGAATTACATAATATATTAAACTCTAATTAATGAAGATAATATAAAGTAAATCAAATCTCTTAGATAAAGTTCTTATTGTGATAGACATCCACATAGATATATTCATAACACTCCCCATTGGATGTCTATGAAGATAATGTGCCTCGTTAAAACCTTACTAAGATAAAAACCACTGGGAAAAAATTCTTTAGTGAAGGAAAAAGAGTACACACATCTTTGGTACACATAACATGTTGTCTCATTAAAAACCTTACTAGGAAAACCCATTGCGACAAAACATTGGTTAAGGAAAAAAAGAGTGCAACGCGTATTTACTCCCCCTCATGAAAACACCACAGAAGATCTTTGAATCTTCATAATTCAATCTTGAATATTATTTTTTTCTAAAGATCATGAGGGATGAAACTTTGGAGTAATATGTTCCATGATGTATTCACCTTTCAATTGAGATATACATCTTGCAATATATCTACACGATATAGCTTTGTATCATATCTTGTGAAAGTAAATCCATATATCTTCTAGATATATTGGGTCAATGGTCTTAGCCAAACACATTTTTGGCTTGCCTCATGCATAACAATTATTTCTACAAGATTTGAGGAGGCATCGACGAATGTTTTAAGATCTAAAGGTAATGATCTTTGTATATCCATAGATATTTCTTGACCAACTAATATATGGTGCTTCTAGACAATTTATTTATTTATCTTTCTTTCGAAGATAAATTTATTCACATCTAATAATCTTGTAATCATAAGGATACTCAATAGATATGCTTTATCTATATTGAATCTTCTTCAAGATTCTTTCATTTGTCCATTCATAGACAAATGGACATTTAAATCCTCAATCTCCAAGTCGAGATAAAACTTGATGTCAAGATTCTTTTTCTCAAATACTTTCATTAAATGCATTGAAAGCACTTCATGAGTTTCCAATTTGAAGCTCTCTAGGAGTTCTAATGAAATTCAAATTATCATAATGAATCTTGATCCAAAATTCCTTTATAAAAATATATAAGGAAAATATGATCATTCTTACAATATTTCCTCAATTAGTACTCACTAAGGCGATTGTACTAAATGCGCCAAAATATTCAATGAGACACGTCTAAATAAATTTCTTTAGAAAATTTCCAAATGCTTCTAGCATTTTAAATCCTTCAAGGATAAATATGGATCCACAAAATAATTAGATGCATATAAAATATTTCATAACTGCCAAAGTAATTGCATCCATCATGAAGTAAAAATTCTTCATAAATCATAATTCAAGTCGAATTTACGACTACTTATTTGTGCCTCTCTTGCATTATACCTTTAGGTGTTTGGATTACTGGTCCAAATACTTCTCTTTTAGAAGTTTAGAGCGTCTTTCTACACTGGCCAATTCAATATCTATACTTCTAGATAGATTCCTCTACAAGATCCGCATTTCCTTTCTTTACTTCTATATAAGTATCCTATGGAAAATTGTTTGTAAAATCGTTGTCGACAACTTTTCAATTTTTTGGTTCTATTCTCGTAGTGACATAACTTATCGAGATCTCTTCAAGATTTCAATCTTTATTTCAGGTACCTGAAACTCTTCAAGAGTTTTATTATTAGTTATGTCTAAGGTCTCTTTAGGAGCACCCGCCTCCAATATATAACCATCTCATAATACTTTTCATTTACGAGATTTTTGATCATTGGAACCATTTCAACTATCATGCTTCAAGCATGATTTACATCCAATTGCTCTAACATGTAATTTAAACTTAGAGCATTTCAGCTTGTAACGCCCCAGGTTTAGGGCCCGGGAGATAACCAGGTTTGGAGAAAACATGAGTTTTAATGAATAAGAGCAAAAGAGGAAATTTGAGCTGATGGTTTCTAGACCTTGGGTAAGTGTTTTGGATGTTTAAAGAAGTAGTTTTGATGGTAAATATGTTAGGTTTTGGCTACTAGTTTGTTTGAGACGTTTTTATGGTGTTTCTAAGTGTTCCGGGTGTGAATTGATTTAGCTTTGATTATGAATGACGAGTTTCTGTGTTGCTACAAGTTTGGGGGCTTGATTTGGGTCTAATGCATCATTTTTGGATTGTCTAGAAACAAGGGAAATGAGTTTGGATCCTTTGGACGCGAGACCAGATAGTTCGGAGGCTTGAATCAGTGTTTCAGCTATCGTTTGGGTCCTACCGGTGAGTGGAAATGTTTTTGAGAGTTTATGTTGAGCTTGAAAGGCCAACCTAAACTCGAGAGTAAGTGTTTAAATATTTGCGTTTTACTTTTCTAGAAATTCCTTTTTAAGCTTGTTATGCTTTGTTGGTATGAGATGATTGTGTGAAATCGATTTATGAATGTGGTATTGTTATGTTGGTTTATATGATGTTTGAGTATTGACAAATATGAGGGTTTTACCGGGTATAATTGGTCGACCATATGATTAGAGTGCACTTGTAAAATTCGTGCGTGACCCTAGTGATGTAAGATTCCATTAGGGAGGAGTACGGTGATGTAAGATGCCACCGTAAGCTTTATTGTAGACCTCGGTGATGTAAGATGCCATCGTGAGTCTTGTTGTTCTTATAGATTCAGTGATGTAAGATGCCACCGAGTCCAATCTGTGTATCCGAGTGATGTAACCATAATTTCAATTATACTCTTGTGTTGGAAAGTTGAATGTTATCGTGTTGGTGTTTGAGGGTCATGCCATGTTGTATATGTTGTTGATTTGCTTGATGTAAGATGTCAAGCATATGTAAGATTGTTGATATTCAAGTTGATGGAATTCATGCTTGTGGCCTTATTTTTAATTTATAAATGATTTTATCTAAAAGCTGCATTGTTGTTGTTGTGGTTTTGAGCACCACTCACTAAGATTTATGCTTATGCGCTCCTTTCCAACAATGTAGATCGTTAGTGTTTCGGGAAGCAAAGGAAGGCGAGGGAAAGGCTCCGGTGATCGTAGCTTAAGCTCAAGTGTGGATTTTAAGTTGTAATAATGATTTAGCAATAAGAATACTTGTTTTTGTGGTTAGGGAGGTGGTTGTAAACTCCCATGTATTTGACCATGTTGCTACATGTTTTAAATGTTGATACCATGCTATGTTGAGGCTTGTTATGACTTTTGGTTATTTGACATGTGTTTTGGCTTGTTGGTGTTTTTGAGCTAAAATGTCTTATGAGCTTTTGAGGTTGAGATCTATGTTTGTGTGTATGCATGTTTTTCAGCCTATTTTTAGGGTGTAATGCCTTTAAAATGTTTGCTTGATATGTTGCCATGTGGTTTGTGATCTTTCGGGGTAAGTTTGGGAATGTTTGAGGGTGCCAAAATGCATTTACGAGTCAATCTATTCCCAGGTGTTTCGGAACATCTGGAATGGTTTCGGAACGACCAGGCTTTTGGGGCACCCGTATCGAAACGGGGGTGGTGCCATTTCGGTACGTTTTGCCATTGGAGGCTCCTGTTTTGGTAACTATAAGGGCTCGTTTCGGAACAACCTAATATTACTTTTTGCTGAGAGCCCGCGTTTCGAAACGGGCAACCCCTGTTCCGAAACACAAACAATTAAAGTGGTTAAAAGGCATCTTTGAAGGTTCCCAAATGTTACATTTTAGTCCCTAATGTTTGTATGCTTCCTAAGTGAGTTTAAATGCCTCGTTTGTGTTGGTCTTGCCTTGTGTGCTTGAAATATGAATAATAAGCTATTTGGTAAAGTTAAATTACCTTTTTGCCCATGTTTTTGTGCGGTTTTGCAAAATGGTCCTTGTAACACCCGGGTTTGGGGGTCGAGTGAGAATAATATTAAAATAATGTTTCGAGTCTCGGTTTCATAATTAAAATAATAAAATAATATTTTAGGCCTCGGGTTTTCAAAACAAATAATCTATGTTGGACATGTTTTGATTTTAAAGCCCAATTCCATAGAATTTGGAAATTGAGATAGCTAACCTCATTAATGGCAAAAGTGTAATTATGTAGTCTTTCAATTAAAACCCCTTTTTACTTAAAAGACCACTTTTATTTCATATTCTTCTTCTTTCTTTTCCACTTTTCACGTCAAAACCCCTTCCCCTCCAAGTTCACTATTCCATCAATCTTACTTGCTCTTTGTTGGTGATTTTCGAAAGGTAAATACGTTTTTGACTTACCCTTACCTTTCTCTTCGTGTTGGTACCATTAGTTTCAATAAAACCAAGTATTTTGTATTTTGGGTTTTTCAAAGATTTTATTAAAGGTTGTGGCTTTATGGGTTTTTAACTAAGCTCTTGATTTATTGTTGTTAGATTAGTTGTTTGTAAACTATAAGGTCCAACATATATGAATTTTAAAGGGTTTTATGATGATTCTTGGATTTGGGTTTAAGTGGGGTTTTAGGAGGGTTTAAAGGTTGGTTTTGGGGTTGTTATGTGTTGGAAATTGAGAGCTGATGTTAGTGTGATAGTTAGGGGTCGTTTTGAGAGCTTTTAAGTGTGTTGAAAAGGTTGAAATCAAGAGTTTTGGACTGTGCTAAAAGGCTGCTCGGGATTGAGGTTTTGAGAGTTGTTCTTAGCTTGAAATCATGTGTTTATGCGCTTGAATTGTTTTTCGGGTTGTTAATTTGATATGTGAACTGATTTGAGGTTGTTTTTATTATGTTGGGATGACTAGAAGCAAGGAATTTAGTTGGTGAAGCTTCAGGGACGAATCCGGAGGTTTTGGAGATTTGAGCGTGGTTTTCGGCCTTCTTTGGGTAGAAACGTTAACCTTTTATTTGTTTTCGAAACGGAACTCTTGAGGGTTTGGGTGGGACCTCGAGGGTTCACCTAAACCCAAGTGTAAGTTACTACTACATCTTTCTTATGTGTTGATGAATGGTTGTATGATGTGGTCTTGTCCATCTCGAGTTGTTTACATTGTTGTTGTTGTGTAGTCGTGTAGAAGTCGAGCCTCATGTGATGGTTGTCTAAACTACAGTGATGAGTGGTCCCACCGGTAGTGACTAGTAGTAGAGTAAGGTAATGAGTGGTCCCATCGGAAAACTACTAGTCGAACGGTGATGTGTGGTCCCACCGTGTGTATGTTGGTTGTGTATGTGCAAGCCATGTGTAGTCTTGTTGTGATAATCCTTCGTGCATTCATTGAATTTTTGTCAATTATGAAAAGTGTTTTGAAAACTGCATTCTTGTTGAATTGTAGAACTTCTCTCACTAAGCTAGTTAGCTTACGCTCTCTTTTGTTTCCAACATGCAGATCGTTAGAGTTCGGGAGGCAAGTGGGCAAGAGAGGAGCTTCTAGAGTTCTCAAATTAGCTCAAGTATGATTTACGTATTTGTAATAATACCTAAACGATGGGGGTATAGACTAGTAGGAGTTGGTGTCAAACTCCTTAGTTGATTTGTGTTTAGATGAGCATGTTAAATTGTTGATGTAATGTTCGGATGTGTTATGCTTTATGTCGTGGATTGAGAACCATGCTTATTTGTTGCTTAATTTTTTATGTTTAAGAGTCTATGAACTTGACCTATGGATGCCTTATGTATGGATGTTTAAAGCATGAAACCTTATAAATGCTAAGTATGCCTCCTTTTGAGTAATTGCTTGAATTCTTTGAATGTATGGTCCTTGTTCGTTTCGAATGCCTCGTGCGCTGAATCTTGGTTGTTGAATGTCGTATGTATGCTTGCTTGTGCCTAGGCGAGTCTTAATTTGCATCTAGAGTTGTGGTTTGGAGTCCTTAGTTGCAATTTTGAGTGTTGCAGTGCAGGGCGTATCGGTACGCCCAAGGGCCGTATCGATACGGTCTTGCACTTAGGGGCTCAGTTTAAGCCTAGCGTACCGATACTCGTGGGTGTATCGATACGCCAAAGCCTCACTGGAAATCTGAGATTTTGACGAGATTTTGGCGTATCGGTACGGGTCTAGGGTGTATCGGTACGGTCTTGTATCGTTGACCGCGAGAAGTTGACTAGTAAGCGCGTATCGGTACGGTCAGCACGTGTACCGATATGGTCTCCCTACGTTAACTATGGGTTGTTAACCTGGTCAAGGTGTATCGATACTCTCTTCAAGAGTATCGATACGGCCTGCTGAATAACTTAAAATGGACTCTTTTCATTTGTTCGCTTGGTTGTTCGCATCGCTTGGTGTCCTTCCGCTGTCGTGCTACGTATAGGATGTATGAGTGCCTTTAGACAAGATAAAAATAAAAAGAAATTTTCCTAGGGTTTCTAACCAAAGTGGGGCCCTAGCGGGATTTATTTCGATTTTCCCCGTGTAGCCTACTCGGACCGGTCAGTCGTCCAGACCAGGACGAGGGGGTTACAGTCCTTCGTGACTGTTTGAGTCCAATTAGACATCCGATCGATGTCCGATTGAGACGTTGTTTCATCTGCTGTGACCCGTAACACCTTAGGACCTCTAAAATGCATTTAGACAAGATAAGTTTTAATTTAGGGTTGTTAACTAGAGGGAAATTCTCAGATTTTTCTCCGGTCATTCCCGTGTAACTCTTCCGATTCGGTTTCACGGCTAGGCCGAGTCGAGGGGGTTCACAGCTTGTATATGAGACTTAATTATTCTCATTGGGTCAGTAAATATGTCTGGCAGTTGACATGAAATAACATGAATTATCTTATGAGCTTTTAGTTCATATTCGAATATCTAGATAATGATAATTCATTTCCTTCTTTATCCAACTGATTATTCTCTCCCCCTGATGTTGAGAAAAATCATCTAATAAATGATTCTCCAATTAACGTTTAAAATTTAAACATAAAAGGAGACTCGTACTCAATATATATTCTCAACCCTTTTTACTTGCTAATTTTGTGCGTTATGGTGGAGCAATTCAACTATATAACACACATTCAAAAATTCAAAAATGGGAAATATGACTTCTAACCAAAAGTCAAATCATAATGGGGAGTTTATTATAACTCGTTGACTTGATGCGTATAAGTGTTGCTATATAGAAATACCATATAAATAATAAATGTTTTGTTCTCACAGTTTAGATATTAAATAGGAGGCATCCAATTAAATTTTTGCTAAATCGTATTTTTCATAATCAATGGGCTTTGTAACAACCGATATAGCCTAAAATATAAACCCACTAGCTTTTGCAAGACAAATAGTCTAATTGCATAATCTGAATTCTTTTAGAATCAATCTCACAAACTCCTGGTTGTAAGTTGATAAAACAATGTAGATGCATCTACTAAAATCATATAAAACTTTCCACATTTGTGGATATATGGGCCCATATTTCGTTCAGATATGCAAGACATGTAGTCTCAACTTCAGTACAAGAACTTCAAGTTTTAGTTCTTTTGGTAAGTGGGATCAACTAAATCATTTGAGAACAAACAATACAAGAACTTCAGGTTCTTTTAGTAGGTGGAATTTAAGCAATTCCTTTAAACGGTACAAGAACTTCATGTTCTTTAATAAGTGGAATTTAATCAATTCCTTTGAGAATAAGCACCACAAGAACTACAGGTTCCTTTAATACATGTGCATGTAAATCTCAATAATTTTCGCACCATTATTGATTAGGATGATCTAACCGATCATGCCAACTATATATATGTGTAAATATATCTGAATTTGTAAACTTCTTGTTTACCATAACATATAATTCAACCTCACTCGTGCATGTCTAGTACTACCATCAAAATTGTTCCTTTGAATATGAATATGTTTAGCTCTTTCGAAGCTTTCAATGGAAATTATCTTTTGATAGCAATATATAGCTATTCTAGAGTTTTCAACTAACTTTTTGGTTATCAGAACTTATATCCACATTGGCTTATTTCAAATGTCAATTGATAACATATCTTATCTATAATTCTCGAAGAATTATTTTGCGAATTCATATTGCCCTTTTTAAAAATTTCCACTTCTAGTGGTGACAATATTATTACCATCAACGATAATTATTGCAATATTCGCAATTCTGCAATTTTCATAGCGTGCTTTCTCTCAAGAATTTATTGTTCTTCAGTGAATAACCGCATGAAGTCTCTTTGTGACTTTGGCGAGTATAACACATTGTGAATATGAAATAGAGTTCCATTTGACAATAACATATTTGTTGTTCTTGAGCTTTCTATGATATTAGTACTCCGAATATAGTACTCGCATTATTCCCTTGTATTGTTAAATGGGAAAAATATGCATTATTATGCACCTTTCACTATGTGTTGTGTTTCATTCACTTCAAGGAATGAAAAATATTAAATATAGCACATATCAAATCAATCCATCTATCAAAGATAATGTCACAAGAACTTATTACTCTTCTAGAGTATTGATATTTTAGTACTTTGAGATATAGTACTCACATTTTCCCCTTACATATAAATGAGAAAAATAGTTCTTATGTTTAAGTATAGTATGAGTACTTGCATTGTCTGCTAAGCATAAATCGCCACAATTCGTCGCATATTTTATTCCAAAAGTAGTCATATTCTTCAAATGATAAATTAACATAAAACGTAAATAAATAATATGTAAAACAAATTAACATAAATAAAAATAACATAAAACAAAATAAATAAATCAATTATTCCCTTTAGAGGTTATAGGGGAAATAAAATAAAAAGGCAAATTATTCCTTTCAAGGGTTATGAGAAAATCAACAACATCCAAATGAGTTGAACCAACAACGCCATAATTATTTTTTCCATAAACAAAAGTTTGTTTATATTTTCTTTCATTTAACATTCATGATTATGGATAGAGTCCATAATGCTTCGGCGTTTGACAAGTACGAGACAAATAGTTTGTACCATCGCATTGATAACATAATGATTTCAATATGATCTCTATCATACTTATAATCCCACTTCTGGTAGGTATAAGTATTTTTTAAAATGACCATATTGTCCATGATTATATTCATGGTCTCGATCTCGACCACAACTTCTAATGTGGCTTTTATTATTTCTATAATATAATCTCACATTCACTTTAGGGAATGGAGTAGAGCCAGTGGGCCTTTGAAACCTTTTTTCACGATATTGTGTCTGAGGACAACATTATTTGTAGTGGAAAATGGAGTATGCTTTTATTAACTTATCCTCATCACAGATAACAAAGATTTAATCCTCGTACGCGACGTTGTTAAACATGTCCACAAGGTCCTTTAAAAACCTCCTTTGAGACCAATAGCCTCGCAGAACGGGATGTCCAGCCAATATATTTGGATTATATCGAAGTTATGTCTCTAATTGAATAACGATTTACCATGTTTGCATTCACTTCAGGGAATGAAACAGATCAAATAATCGCATGGAATAAACATCATGCTTGCATTCACTTCAGGGAATCCATCATCATTGATAATCGCATGGAATAAACATCATGCTTGCATTCACTTCAGGGAATGCCTCCCACAAAATTCTTGTCAAGATGAATTTTTGTAATCTGACATTGGGAGAAGTCTACAGTTAAGCTTTTCGATGTAGAATAAATATTGCTTTCGAGCAAAATCACCATAATTTATCGCACTTTCAAATTATAATTTAAAGAATAAAAATAAAATCAGAATTTACCGATATTGATTTTCCTCTCGAGGACAATGAATACATAGAAAATGACCGAGACAACTTCCCATAATAACCGCATCTCTTTCCAAGCTATTATATCTATGTAAAACTCAAAACGCGGTTAAAAATATCAAATCTCATAATTATGATAATCGTAAATAAATATCAATATTCAAATATAAGCTAAAGAAATAAAAAAAATTCTTTTGAAAAAAAGAAAGAAAGAAAAACATGATCTTCCAATAATATTTATGGGTGCATTGAAGCCCTTTTTTTTTGCAATCGAACATTGGTTCACATTATTTTCGTTGTAGATCACAAATTGTAGTCACTATTATGAAATTGAATTCCGTTAGGGAAATCACCAATAAAAATCATGGATCAAGTGAGGTCGTGCTTCAAAATCCATGACTCGCTCAAACCTTCAAAACATGCCACCATGATTTTCAAAAAATTAAAGACCAAATTAAAATATCAAGATAAAGACAACCAGTAATTAAAAAAATAAGGGAAAATCTTATCTTCGGTTCAATGTAGATTCAAACGAAGAGCACCAAAACCTTTTGAGCAAACTCGTGCTGATAACGTGTTGTGAATAAAATAAAGAAGAAGAACGAACAATAATAAAAGAACAAAGAGATGAGAGAAAGAGAGAGATTTATATTATTCTGAATATTGACATGAGTATAAAATGCCTTGATCAAATATTTATTTATAGGCATAAGAATTACATGATACATTAAACTCTAATTAATGGAAATAATATAAAGTAAAACAAATCTCCTAGATAAAGTTCTTATCGTGATAGACATCCACATAGATAAATATTCATAACAATATGATAGATGTAGAGGCTCTCAAATTATAGAGTGCTTTGTACTTTTTTCCCCTTTTTCACCGATCATAGTGAATATCTTCTCCCCTACCATCTTATTTGTTGAAGTTTTCTTCGTTTCACTGCTTTATGCTCTGAAAGGGTTTGAATTTGTTGTTCTTCAGTCTCTTTCATATGGCTTTTTAAACCTTTTGTTTGAGGAACATCATCTCTTGCAACGTCACCCAAATTAAGATTTATTTCATGAGATCTTTGATAATTGAACAAGTTCGAATCAATATCATGAATCCTAGTCCGTAACCCCCTAAACACAACCCAGAAGTTGTAGAAAGTCAAGCATGCACATGTTAATTGAAATTTCAACAATGGAAATTTCAATGGCAGCCAAAGTAGAAAATGGAAATGGGGAAATTGTTTTTTGGTCCCTAAACTTTAGGCTATTTACAAGTTTAGTCCTTAAAGCTCAACTATAAATAGCATGGCCATTTGCCATTCTTACACATCCCAAATCATTCTAACCTCCTCCCAATACTAGAGAAATTAGAGAGTTTTCATAGAGTTGTTTTCTCCTTTTTATCAAGAGAGAATTGTCATTGTTTTCTCCTTGTTAGACTGAGAGAAGTTGTAATTCCTATTTTCTCATAGTGAAATTCTTCTACCTTGTCCGTGGTTTTTACCCTATATTATTTAGGGGTTTTCCACGTAAAATCTGTGTCTCTTTTATCTTCATTATTATTTTCTCAAATTATCAGTTGCGTTTTTGCTCTATCCGACGATCGTAATCCGCAACAATTGGCATCAGAGCCAGATTTGGGTGCGTATATCTACTTACCGTATTCTCTGTTGGTTGCCACTGAAAAGTGGATCCTCCATCATAAGAAAGTAAGTTAGATATTACTCATTCATTGAAGGTGGTGGGCACTATTCACGTCAAAAAGGTGAAATAGTGGGAGCTATCTGAAATAGAAGCTATGGCAACGAAATTTGATATTGAAAAGTTCAATGGGAGAAATTTCTCACTGTGGAAATTGAAGATAAAGGCCATCCTAAGAAAAAACGGATGTCTAGCGGCTATCAGCGAAAGGCCGGCAGATTTTACGGATAACAAGAAATGGAATGAGATGGACGAGAATGCTATTGCAGACCTTCATTTAGCATTAGCAGATGAAGTACTATCAAGCATCGAGGAGAAGGAGACAGCCAAGGAGATTTGGGATCACCTCGCAAAATTATACGAGGTCAAATCGTTGCACAATAAAATTTTCCTTAAGAGGAAATTGTACACTCTTCGGATGTCAGAATCTACTTCAGTGACAGAGCACTTAAACACGTTGAATACTCTATTTTCTCAGCTTACATCCCTAAGCTATAGAATAGAGTCACAAGAACGTGCTGAACTTCTGCTTCAAAGTCTACCTGATTCGTATGATCAACTCATCATCAACTTGACGAACAACAACCTTACAAGTGATCTAGTCTTCGATGACGTTGCAGCTGCTGTTCTGGAAGAAGAAAATCGGCGCAAGAACAAGGAAGACAGACAAGGAAATCTGCAACAAGCAGAGGCCTTAACGGTGATGAGAGGAAGATCAACAGAACGTGGCCAAAGTAGCAGTCACAATCATGGTAGATCAAAGTCAAGGAGTAAGAAGAATTTAAAGTGCTACAACTGTGGAAAGAAGGGTCACATGAAGAAGGATTGTTGGAGTTTACCTAAAAACTCCAATCCTCAAGGAAATATGGCAAACACTTCAGATGATGGAGATGCTCTCTGTTGTGAAGCATCAACAGCCGTGGAAGGTCGAAAAAGATTTGCAGACATATGGCTTATTGACTCGGGAGCCACATATCACATGACCTCAAGAAGAGAATGGTTCTATAATTATGAACCTATCTCAGGAGGATCTGTGTACAGCTGCAATAATCATGCCTTGGAGATTGTTGGCGTTGGAACCATCAAATTGAAGATGTATGACGGGACAACCAAAGTTGTTCGAGATGTGCGACACGTGAAAGGCTTGAAGAAAAACTTATTATCCTACGGATTGTTGGATAATAATGCAAGCAAGATTGAAACACGGAAAGGAATCATGAAGGTGTTCCATGGAGCGCTTGTGGTGATGAAAGGTGAAAAGATAGCGGCAAATTTGTACATGCTGAAGGGAGAGACTTTGCTAGAAGCTGAAGCCTCTGTTGCCTCATGTAGTTCAGATTCTACCATGTTATGGCATCGGAAACTTGGACACATGTCAGAACAGGGAATGAAAGTCCTTGTGGAGCAAAAGCTACTTCCGGGTTTAACAAAGGTATCACTTCCTTTGTGTGAACATTGTATTACAAGTAAGCAGCATCGATTAAAATTCAACACATCAAATTCTAGAGGCAAGGCTGCTCTAGAATTGGTTCATTCTGATGTATGGCAAGCACCGGTTACATCCCTAGGCGGAGCAAAGTATTTTGTCTCCTTCATTGATGACTACTCTAGGAGATGTTGGGTGTATCCTATCAAGAGGAAGGCAGATGTGTTTTCAACCTTCAAAGTTTTCAAAGTGCGGGTGGAACTTGATTCTGGAAATAAGATCAAGTGTTTCAGATCAGATAATGGAGGTGAATATACAAGTGATGAATTTGATGACTTTTGCAGAAAAGAAGGCATCAAAAGACAGTTCACAACAGTATACACTCCTCAACAAAATGGAGTGGCAGAGCGGATGAACAGAACTCTGTTAGAAAGAACACGAGCAATGTTGAGAGCTGCAGGGCTAGAAAAAGCTTTCTGGGCAGAAGCAGTCAATACCGCCTGTTATTTGGTGAATCGGGCTCCATCAACTGCAATTGAGTTGAAGACACCGATGGAAATGTGGACTGGTAAACCAGTTGATTATTCAAACCTCCATATATTTGGAAGTATTGTGTACGTGATGTACAATGCCCAAGAAATTTCAAAGTTGGATCCAAAATCCAGAAAATGTAAATTCTTGGGGTATGCTGATGGAGTAAAGGGGTATCGCTTGTGGGATCCCACTGCCCGCAAAGTGATTATCAGCAGGGATGTTATCTTTGTAGAAGATAAGCTACAAAGAAAAGAAGAAGATGATAGCACTGATAAAGAAAAGCCAGAGACTACACAGATACATGTTGAAAATGAGTTTGAACAGAGAGATTGTTCTGAAGCAGAACCAGAGCTCGAGGAATCAGAACCAGAAAATTCTGAAGCTCCAACAACTCGTCAATCAGATCGTGTGAGAAGACGCCCCAATTGGCACTCAGATTATGTTATAGAAGGTAATGTTGCATACTGCCTTTTAACGGAGGACGGTGAGCCATCAACATTCGAGGAGGCAATGAACAACTCAGATGCTTCGCAGTGGATGGCGGCAATGCAAGAAGAAATCGAAGCCCTTCATAAAAATAATACATGGGAACTTGTGCTACTACCACAAGGAAGGAAGCCAATTGGTAACAAATGGGTCTTCAAAATCAAGAGAAATGGTGACGATCAAGTGGAGAGGTATCGTGCAAGACTGGTGGTCAAAGGATATGCTCAGAAAGAAGGTATTGATTTCAATGAAATCTTTTCTCCTGTGGTTAGACTAACAACGGTTCGAGTTGTCCTGGCAATGTGTGCTACATTGAATTTACATCTAGAGCAGCTAGATGTTAAAACAGCTTTTCTTCATGGAGATCTTGAAGAAGAGATTTACATGCTCCAGCCTAAAGGTTTTGAAGAAAAAGAAAAGAAGAACTTGGTTTGCAGGTTGAACAAATCTCTGTACGGTTTAAAGCAGGCGCCGAGGTGTTGGTACAAGAGATTTGACTCCTTCATCATGAGCCTTGGATACAACAGACTTAATGCAGACCCTTGTGCTTACTTCAAGAGGTTTGGTGAAAACGACTTTGTTATATTGCTGTTGTATGTAGATGACATGTTGGTTGCAGGCCCCAACAAAGATCATATTGAAGAATTAAAGGCACGACTGGCTAGGGAATTTGAAATGAAGGACTTGGGACCAGCAAACAAGATTCTAGGGATGCAAATTCACCGAGACAGAAGTAGTAGGAAGATTTGGCTTTCACAAAAGAATTACTTGAAAAAGATCTTGTCACGATTCAACATGCAAGATTGTAAGCCAATTTCTACCCCTCTTCCTATTAACTTTAAATTATCCTCCAGTATGAGTCCTAGCAGTGAAGAAGAGAGGATGGAGATGTCTCGAGTACCGTATGCATCAGCAGTGGGAAGTTTAATGTTCGCTATGATTTGTACAAGACCAGACATTGCACAAGCAGTGGGAGTGGTTAGTCGGTACATGGCGAATCCAGGTAGAGAGCATTGGAATGCTGTGAAAAGGATCCTGAGATACATCAAAGGGACCTTAAATGTTGCATTATGTTACGGGGGATCAGACTTTCTTATCAGCGGGTATGTCGATTCTGACTATGCAGGAGATTTGGATAAAAGCAAATCTACAACAGGATATGTGTTTACAATTGCTGGTGGAGCTGTAAGCTGGGTTTCAAAACTGCAATCGGTTGTGGCTACGTCAACAACGGAGGCAGAATATGTAGCAGCTACACAAGCCAGTAAAGAAGCAATATGGTTGAAAATGCTATTGGAGGAGCTCGGGCACAAACAAGAGAATGTCTCTTTGTTTTGTGACAGTCAGAGCGCCTTGCATCTTGCAAGGAATCCTGCTTTTCACTCAAGAACAAAACACATTCGGGTCCAATACCACTTCATTCGTGAGAAAGTGGAAGAAGGGACGATAGATATGCAGAAGATCCATACCGTTGACAACATAGCAGATTTCATGACAAAAGCAATCAACACTGATAAGTTTACTTGGTGTCGATCCTCTTGTGGCTTGTTAGAGACGTAAGCAACATGGAAAGTACGAGGTAGAAAGAATGGTGTGAAGATATGATTATTCCAATCAAATCTTCAAGTGGGAGATTGTAGAAAGTCAAGCATGCACATGTTAATTGAAATTTCAACAATGGAAATTTCAATGGCAGCCAAAGTAGAAAATGGAAATGGGGAAATTGTTTTTTGGTCCCTAAACTTTAGGCTATTTACAAGTTTAGTCCTTAAAGCTCAACTATAAATAGCATGGCCATTTGCCATTCTTACACATCCCAAATCATTCTAACCTCCTCCCAATACTAGAGAAATTAGAGAGTTTTCATAGAGTTGTTTTCTCCTTTTTATCAAGAGAGAATTGTCATTGTTTTCTCCTTGTTAGACTGAGAGAAGTTGTAATTCCTATTTTCTCATAGTGAAATTCTTCTACCTTGTCCGTGGTTTTTACCCTATATTATTTAGGGGTTTTCCACGTAAAATCTGTGTCTCTTTTATCTTCATTATTATTTTCTCAAATTATCAGTTGCGTTTTTGCTCTATCCGACGATCGTAATCCGCAACAGAAGTTTCATCCAAATTGTAAGGTTCACATGAGTCACTAATGTGACTCGATCCATTTTACGATTCAATACATTCAACTTTGCAAAACAACATTATAACCAAAATTGGGTTGTCATATGTAAAACCAGAAAATGATGAGTCTTTCAGAGTATTACACTCATTTTGGGATACCAACAAAATACTAGCTCAATTGATTTTGAAAAACTTGGTCATTTTTTTTAAAATAAGAGTTTTAGGGATTAAATCGAAAAATTAGAAAAATTTCGTATTTTGAGAAAAATTCACTAAATCCAGATTTTCATAAAACTAAACTATATTCGACCACAAGTTCAAGTTTAGTTTTAAAATGGTTTAAATCCATTTGACAGTTAAATGTAGTTTTCAATACTTTAAGGACCATTTTATGGAATATTTTAGGGAAAATGAACAACTTTTGAAAATTTCCAACTAGTCAAATGTTTCACATACATCATTTCTTTTTAACAATTTCTAAATAGGGAATGATGCCAATTCAAAGCTTTCACATACATCATTTTAAATCATGTTATAGCATCAAAATCATATAAAGTATTTGACCCAATGTGCAATTTAGTCATAATTTCATATTCGCCTTAGTTTTAGTAATAGTGTTTCAAATCATCTTTAAAATATTCACCAAATCCAAATATTTGATTACAAGCTCACTTTGTAACATCCTCTAATCGGTCAATTCGTAAATTGGACTAAAAATGTCAACTTTAACCATCAAAATATTTGAATCGAAATAAAGCACAATTAAGCAATAAACAAACTATCATTTATGTAACCATACTTGAAACCAGTTACTAAAATTTGTTTATTAAGAAATTCTATTAGTCTGATTGGATTTATAAACTTCACTATCTATCTTTTAACCAATACTTTTACCCTTCATTAACAAGTTCACTTTAATTCTATTTAATTCAAATGCATCCATCGTCAAAGAACAAACACCTAGATTTTTATTTTAATCAAACATTTTACAAAAGTCAAGGGACTAACATGTCAATTGTTGAAAGATTAGTGACGTTTATGAGGTCATACACATTTTTTAATTAATTTTTTTCAAAGTATACTTGAGTATTAATACTAAGCCCTTAAATCAGTCCGCATGGTAGATTCATAAAGAATCCAAAACTTTTACCTAAACTTGTAACTTTCTCTGCTCCAACAAAACTAAAGAACTTTGAACCTCTTTGTAACGCTCCAAATCGACTCGGTCCTTTCCAAAGGATTCCAATTACTATATTGGGTCAATGAAACAAACTGTTACAATATAAAACTATCTTTTTATGATTTGGTCATCGTATTTCAAAAAGTTATAATAAGGTCGTTCTATTTATCGATTAGTACAGTCACGCCACTTTATACCCCGGACGTTAATTTTTTATTTCTATTTTGGTCACTCGAATATGAGTAAGTGTACATTTTGGTCATTCAATTTGGCTTGTGAGTCAACTTTTTGTATTTTCTTTTCTAATTTCTTATAGGTTGGTGCAAGGTCAATTCCTTATTGCGTGGTGTTCTTGAAAAAAAGTTATTTCATGCTTTTATACTTCACGAATATGTAAAGAAAAACGAGAAGATTTTTTTGTTTGTTTGAATTGTTGCAATAACATCTACTTATTGGTTCTGAAGTTGCAAAAAGACCTTCAACTTTTGGCTACACCATTTTCGTACACCTCGAAAAAGATAAAGCAATCTGTTTCATTCAAATTCTATTCTGATGTCAATGATCTTGCAACAAACTGTGGTGTTCCCATACTTTGTTGTGCATTGACAAAGGAAACCACATTATTAATTTCTAAATTAATTCGATATGTAATGAACTTGTAATTAGTGACGATGATCGTGCCAGTGAGTACAAATGGTAATGTAACAATTAAAGTAGAAGATTTCCTTATTTTTCTTTGTAGATTCATGAAGTATAAAACCATCAAAGAATTTTTGTCCAAGAAGAACACCTAGTCAATGGAGAATCGACTAACATATAAGAAATTAGAAAAGAAAATCGAAATAAGTTGACTCACAACCGAGTTACCAAAATGTAAATTTACTCATAGTTGAGTGATCAAAATGTAAATTTATCCAAAAAATGTTAACACTCGCTAGTTGCTACACTCCTAACAAAAAGTGACGCAGTTGTTATGATCAATAATAGAGTGACTCAATTGTAACTTTTTGAAATACAATGACTCATTTATAAACTTACTTATAATACAATAACCTCTAGTATAATTTACCTTATTTTCATTCAATAAATGACAAATTAAATTATGAATCACTATATTTTGGTATAACTATGATATCCAACTCATCAGTCGACTAATTCAGATCGAGTTTTATAAAGGACCATTATCAGGATGACCTTCTCAACCATATATATATATATATATATATATATATATATATTTGTTGCCCTCATGGTTCCCTAGGGCTTTGCCCTAACTAATTCAGACCGATTTGGGTCGTACACATGGTTTTGGTGGGTGAATCTCCAATAAAAATTTTCTACATACAATACCTCGAACTTGGGATCTACTTAAGCGATATCAAACTACTTACCACTTGAACCACACCTAGTTTTCCAACCATATATTTAATACAATGTTATTTCTTTTTTCAAGTCAACAACTTCATATCTCCATCCAACCATGGATTATTTATCAAAAACAAGCCCCAAAAAGAACAAGTCCATGTATAGGATAAGCATTACGTTACCCATTACTGTGGATATGGTAGTGGTTGTTTCAGATTTGACCCTTTTTTCCTGGAAATTTCTCTCTATCCTCTTCAAGTCCTAAACCCACATGGGTGTTGCCTGTCTATCCTCCAACATCAATCCTTCTTAGCACTTTCGCCCACCCCTCTTTCATTATTCATACAAAATGACCTTTGGTCCACTCTCACAACAAAAATATAATTCGATATCCTTTTTAATGCAATAAAATCTTCATTGTCACCTTCCTCGATACATACCCGGTACGGAATAGTTATGGAGTTGTACGATACCGTCAATGCCAGTTAAGCAATCCAAAAAAAGAAATGTAAATTTGATGAGACTTGAGATGGGGAAGAAGCATGAATCTTCATTAATGGCATCTCTGTTTGTTTGTATCAGGTAGGGTCAGTTGTGGGTGAGTCCGATAATGATAGAGGAAGCTTTAGGACAAATTTCTATATCTGCTGCAGAGTTGCCCCAGACAAACAGATTATCCTCTGCAGTTTGCCCTTTTTTTTTGGTGAGTTTGCAATATAACAATTTAATTTACGGCTAAAAAACGGCACAACCTAATTTAGATTGGTGGTAAGTTTCAAAACTCATAGTCCAGTTCTGAAACTTGTGAGGAAAAAAATATTTGGATAACATTTTAGTTTGCAACATAAAATATTATCAGGAAGTATAACGTTTCAGTTATGTGAATAATATTTTAAGTTTCATATTTTCTAATATTTTGACTGTGTCATTTTTCAGTTTTAAATTAAGGCGCTACACACTAGACTTACCGCCTCCTTTTTACTGCAATTTACCATACAATAACAATGAAAGTTGATGTGTTATCGACATATATCTACCACATGTCCGAATATGAATATACGATGAGCTCAAAGTATATGTGAAAATATTATTTGGAAGATATTGTTGGTATAAAGTTGATGTGTTACCTACAACTAATACTTTAAACTCTAAATCCTAAGTCTTAAATATTTTTTAATATTTTAATGTAATTATATGTAATATTTATTCTTTATTTTTTAGCTTTTTTGAAAATGCACGTACACTCAGACATGGTTAAAAAGTGATAGTTATAAGATTCGAGTTCAAATCTCATCGTATAAATTTTTTTTTTGTTTATTTTTAACTGCGACCTCCTTTATGAATAAAATTTGCAATACAATATAAAATCCGGATCAGCTGCCGAATATAGAAAATGAAACTACTTGCTCATTTCCAAGAAACTAAACCCTTGTTTCATTCCTAAATTTCTGACAAATATGAGATAAAGAAATGAGCAAAGATGACCCCAACATGTGCAGCGAAATTATTTTTAAATGCATCTTCTTATTGCAAAATCAGATGGTGCCAGCACCAGCAGCAGTATTTGATTGAATAATATTTCACATTTGATTTAGGACAATACAATACCCTCTAATTTTAAGAAATAGATGCCTTATTTTATTGTTTAGTGTTTCCCCAAGTGTCTAACAATGGGAAAGGAGCAAGATTTGTACAGGTAGCCGACACTGTTCTTTTTCCCACATGAATTATCATTGGAAACAGCATTTCTGTGGACAAATTACTTAATATTTCCCTGTCATTGCCCTTTTCCTTTGTTTTAGAAACTAGAAAATTTATGACCATTACTCTTTTACCAGAACGTGTGTTCTTTTCCACATTATTGCCTTACAAATAGTCATCTTATCTTCTGCCGAATGGCCTGCTTTTTGTGACCTTATTGTATATATGTTCAATGTTTGTGTTCGATACATAAAGAAACATGAATGAAAATATATGATCTTTCAAATATATACAAGGATATTTATTTTCGAGTCCGGACATCACATATTCACATACTGGGAATATGCAATGTATACTCTCTTGCTAAATCTTTGCACATTTCCAGGAATATCAATGCCCATTCCCTGATAGGAACGGTGACAAAACACAATCTGCAGCAAACCAATGCATAATATACACAAATTTGGCTCATCCCATCCATCTCAAAGTCAAGTCAAGCGTGCGTAAGCAGCTAAGCAAAATAACATGCAACAGATGAGAGGTGATGTGTGTAATCAGGTTTTCTTTATATATATAATATGCATAAAAGTGAGGGGTAAATTTATTTTTTTATCGGCAAAAGAGTATGATTTTATTAATAGGTATGATACAATACCATCACACTCCCCGGCCTCATTAAAAATCTTCCTACACCTAATCGGAGGAAAATAGTACCGAGAGGTATGAGATAAATAACAAACGCCAAAAACAGGCGAACAAACACAAAACAAACTAAAGCAAGAAACCAAAACACAAAACATTCACGTTAGCATGCAAAGCCAAGATGTGCTATCAACACCACCCCTCGCCAAAGAGTCGGCAAAGCAATGAATACATGAGCTCAACAATAAGCCCCATCGGATGCAATTTCTAGGCCAAAAGATGACGTCAAGCACCAGAAGAAAAAATGGCCCGATGTTACATGTTTCCATACTATTCGATCGTCACACTTTTAACACGCCACTCTATCGACACAAAAGAAATCACGCACCACAGCCAATGAATAAGTCCCACATACCTCGTTGTAGATTACCACAACACATATCGCCCAATAAACTCGCTTGATCCCCTCCTATGCACGGTACGTATACTCCTACTATACCACAAAAACAGACATCCAAGAATCGAGTAAATCTGTTCCCTCTCTCGAAGGTAAAAAAATATCCGAAGAAGGCGTAAACACATAATCAAAATCATCAGTAAACCATATCTTATTCACCATATCACCACTTGTTGTCTTCAATTTAGTCACCTGTAAAATGACCATCGTACACCTTTATTGTCTCAAAAAGCGTTGAACCGATTTACGCTTCAACACCGAACCAATCCCTCTCACATTCCACGACCACAAACTCGACGCTCTTTGCAATTAGTGGCGTTCTCGCGCTTCAATCATACGGGCGATATCCTTTACAATTTCTTGTTCGTTTCCAATTGTTTTCGCCCCAATCAGATTACCCAATTTCAATGTTTCCTCCGCTTCTCTTAAAATAATTCGTTTTCGGTTATAGAAGTCTAAATCTGACAAAGAGCCATTAGGAATTACCTCCGATGTTATTTGGTTTTTCTTCGAACGACCTCTGCCTTTTTTTACCAGCTTCGCTTCAGCCTTACCTTGCTCACCAGGCGATAAAAAACTCAGTTCGATTTCTGAAACCTGTCGTAACCTTCTAAACTCTCCATTGTATTCAATTGTTGGAGCCTTATTAGCCCTAGGAATTTCCATCCTCGACCCATCAACCCGTGGGCTCAATTCATCAGCTACTAGTTCTTCGACAACTAGTTCTGCACACGGTACTCCCACATTGTTTGGAAAAACATCCACCACAGTATCACTCGGCAAAACATCCAGAATTCGTTGACTTTCCCTTTCGCGATGGACAAGGCTTACATCTTCATCCGCCATCCAACTTGTCGTGCTCATGACACGCCAATCCTCCCTCTTGTTCTCATTCCACATACGATCAATTTGGCTCGATCCCACAACCGTATAAGAGAAAGAATTGGGTACCATTGTATCATTTGCTGACCTCCCACTCACAGACACCTTAACTGGGCTGGACTTCTCCATGTTCAAATCCTCAGTACTCATTGCATCTTCCGAGCAGTTCGCCGCCTCACAACTACAGTCACACTTAGGGCCAATCACTTCCTCAATTTCTGTAACGCGAATTGTAAAGATGTTATCGTTAACGCGCATATCCATTACTTCATCTATGTGTGAAATCCAGTCGATTTTGATCTGAAATCGACATCGTTCAAACGTCGAAGGCACCAAAGTCTCAATGTCAATCCGTACAAGTTCGCCCCAAATCGCTGCAATGTTCTGAAATGTTTCTTCAGACCATCCATGAATAGGAATTCCACTAACTAAAAGCCATACCCTTCGATTCGGTAAAAATGATGTAGGTGACCATTCAATTAAATTTTCAAACCATTTTTCTAGACGCCTAGCCTCCAAAATTCTCTTACTGGATTCTTTATCTTCAAACATTAATAACACAAGAGAGCCCGCGAGTCGCATCAACGTGAAACCTGTCAATTTCGCCTTTGTAATCTCCTTTGCAAGATCCGCTATTTGTCTGGCTTGACGACAAAAACCCAAAGCGCAATTCTGTAAAAATCTCCCATTTATCAGCATCAATAACCCCCTCCACGCATTTGCGTTTCTCTTCCACTCTAGATTGCTCTTTCGCTATGATCCGATCATCACCAGCCTCATCCTTGTTAAGCCGCCTCACTGGATTCCTTTTAGAATTGTTCATATGATCATGATCATCCCACCGTTTTTGGATCTCCTTGTTCGTCCTTGAATCAGTGTTATCAAGTTTTCTTCTCCAAAACGTATCCCTAGTCTCTCTTTGCGCCATCATTACCTTTAATTTGTATCCGTAAAGTCGAAATCCATGAAAACAGTCTATGATTTGATCTGCATCTGCCTTTGACCCCAAACGTACAAATCCGAATATGGTTCCATCTCTCGCTCTCTCTCTTGGTACAAACACATCCACAACCACTCCATGTCTGTTGAAAACTTGCCAAACGCCTTGCTAGTGTAGTTGCTCTGCAAATTTGATACAAAAACCGTCCAAACTCTTTGTATTTGATTTCTTGAGTTCATTTTCCTTAGCATTAAGGTTGCATGCACACCTCTAATTCTTACTTGAAATTTCTTTTTTTTAATTGTGCACACGGTTTTATTCAGAAATATTCACAAACACATGGTGTGCACGCATCAAATCCAATCCATTTTCACTTCGCATGCAAATGATGAATGCAAGCGTTGATACACAAAGTTTCGTAGTCTCCAAGTGCAAACCAGATGCAGTGAATCGCGTTGTTGATTCGTCCAAGAAGAGACCGAAAGTTTAGTTTTGCTTTTCCCCCTGAGGGTAAATTTATAATTAATTTGATTTTTTATTAAAAAAACATGTACTTCAAAGCTTCTCTTTTTTGCTGCTTTGGGTGCAGGATCCCCTCCTAAGGTACTAATGCTTTCGTCTCTATAGATTAAGATCTACTTACATTTTTGAACAGTTGGATGACGATAAATAGATGCTTGAGATTATTTTCTTATATATATTTTCTTAAAAATCTTCTCATTTACTACCGTTAGTTTCAATCATCCATTTACCCTTATTCAACTGTTCAAAAAATTGTAAACTTTAAAATCTTTACATGGTGCGAGAGAATCTTGCCTCTCAATATATTAGTACAATCGAATTACACTTGCACTCGAAAATCCCCGGAAATTACATTATTTTTGTGGTGACATGAATACAAACATGTTGTGTCAGGGATGGAGCTTAGGCTAGGCGTAAGAAGGCCTTGCCCCCCAAGAATTTAAAATTTTCATAGTAAGTCTTTTAATTTTTAATTTTTGAAAATTTTAATTTGGTCCTTTCAGTTTTTTGGGTCCAATGACAATTTAAGTCTTTATAAATTTAAATATTAGATAAATTTAGCATTGTTCCTCAATTTTAAATTTAAATATTTAATAAATTTTAATGTTTTTAAAATTGTGTAATTTTACCACTCATGATATTCGATTTTGAATCGTCTCTGTATCGTGTGGGGTTGAACTCAGGCGCCCACTGCTCTAAGCAATTGTGTCCGGGGCTTTTAAATATATTAATCAATGTTTATGTACTTTAACTCTTTAAGAGAGAAAAAATAGTGAAAGTTTTGTTTAAAGTTTGCATGAGGCTTCATGGCTGATGCCCAAGAAACGCGGTTTTAGACCTGCCAGCTAGCCAGACCAGCACCAGCTGGCCTTTTCCTCATTTTTATTGGTTTTTTTAACATTCGCAATGGCTTTTTTTCAAGTATTTGTGTACGGGACGGACTTACTATTTATATTAGGGTGTGAAGTTTTAAATTATAAAATTTTAAGTTGCATAATTAAATATGAGTACAATTTTAACTTGCATATTTATACTATAGAATTTAAATTTTAAATTTCTAACTTTAAACTCTAAAAATTAAATCTTAAACTTTAAATATTAACCTCAAATTCTAAACATAAACCTCTAGCCCTTAAAACTAAAGGCATTTGTGTATCAAAGTTTTCTAAAAATACATAAAAATATCTAAATAGAAATATAGAGATATGTTCTTAGATAAAAATGAATCATATATTTCCTTGTTCAACTTTTCATTTTATTAGTGTCAATATTTGACATAAATATGGATTTATATATAAATATAGATATGTGATATAATCTTTTAAAATTTTATCAAATAATATATACAGATCATAGAAGCTAAACAAAGAGCCAAAACCTTGAGAAATTATATCTTAGGCTCGGCTGGTCACGTCATTCATGGTCTCAATCAATAAAAAGCATTCATTTTATTATTTTTTTCATGTCATTTTTACCAAGTGATCTACAATTGGTAAAAAGTGTTTTTAATTTAATTTACAATAAATCTGAGTGAAGATTCACTCGGTAAAAAATGACATGGAAAAAATTAGTGAAATGGATGTTTTTTATTGGTTGGGACCATGGATGACGTGGCGAGCCGGACCTATGATATAATTTCTCCAAAACTTTAGTTTTTTTTCAAAATAGCTGGCGCCTGCTATTCTTTTTTATTTTTGAATTAGTCGATAATCGGAAATTATCTTGATGTTGATTGTCGATCGTCGGTCTTCGTTATTTCTCTTGCTTTTATTTGTTATATTTTTAACTTTTTATTTTAATAAGAATCTATGCTCATGTGGCACACTTTTCCTTTGCTTTATGGCACGTTTATTTGTTTTTGTGGTTTCGTTTTATCTGTCGTTTTGGCATGATTTCAACATACCTTAGTGGTCGTTTGGTGTTCGCACAGAGATCTTCATGACGCTAGTTTTTTATTATGATTCTGTCGGTGGTCATAGAAAGATAGATCCCCACTCGGTTTATGGTTTTCTACCGTTGTAATCAGTCATGGGTGGCTGAGCAATCTGCATGATAGTTTAGCTCGCTCACCACTCTTTTTTTATCTAGTACCGCGTCTCGTTTGGACATAGATAAGGAGATTTATGAAGGCTTCTGAATTTTGACGGTTTGCTAATCTCTATGAAAATATTTATTTTTACTTGCACTTTTAAGTTTTTGTACGAGATTTTGGTGGACTAATATCCATTATTCTCCCTTCCGAATGTATTGTATTTATAATATCTTTTATAAATTTTTAATAAAATTTAATTGCCATTGTCAAAAAAATAATATATAGATATACATCCGAGACTCGCACTTAAATTTAAATCAATGAAATTATTAATAAAAAGCCTTCTAGCTCTTGGAATTTGCCTAGGAAGAATCCGATGTTTTTTCCTGTCTAAAGTCTAAACTCACATTAGCGTTTCAAATAAACAAAAGGATATTTCGTTTTCAGGCATAAACACTTACTATTATTTTCTAAATAATGAAGAAACCGATATCAATGTTTTCTGGTTTGCTCCTCTCTCTCTTTCATTTACTATGTATTTTGGCGGGTGTCAACTGGGGTGGGAAATGGGAATGACTTGCTAGATAAGCCTAAGAAACTCTAGAAATATTTGTTGTTGGGGTATGAGATCAACAATATATGATCATGAATTTTTGATAATATATATATATATATATATATATATATATATATATATATATATATATATATATATATATGATCATGAATTGACCCCACTATATGAAAGATAAAAATCTTTTGTTCTTTTTGGTGTTCTTTTTATACCTCAACATTAAAAAAAATTAAATTTTAAACATTAACCTTAAATTTTAAATTAAAAACAATAAACTCTAAACCCTAATAATACACCATACACATAATTTCTTAAACCCTAAACTTAATTTTTTAAGTGTGTAGCATAAAAAAAAGTATCGTAAATAAATAATTTTTTATTTTTATATGAAAGTCCTAGCTAAGTCACTAATCCTTATAGCAGAAGAGATGATATTGAATCATTCAAAAATTGACCTCTCATGAGCAAGTAGGATGAGTGTGAGGTTTGCAAATTGACATTTCTTCACTGCATGTGTCATCCACATGTTTGGTACAAAATATTTACTATACCACCACCCACCCATATCTATTTTCCATTTATAAATATATATATCTGTCACCCATTTCTATTCATATGTTGAAGCATAAGGGTTTGACCAAGGGATCTTCCAATCAAACACTGAAGCCTCCCCCCATCTATAAATACTCCCCACTTTCAGCTCTTTACCTCATTGCACTCCTCAGTTTCAAAAACAACAAAAACCAGAAGCATTTGATCCTTTTGCCATCAACAACTACACACTGCAATTGATTCTTTACCTTTTGATCATTTTATTGATAGTTTATTGCCAATGGTGAAGAGTGGTCTACAAAAGATGCAAGAAGATCCAACAAAGCAAATGACAGCATTGACATCTCCATCATCATGTAAGAAGAAGTACAGGGGTGTAAGAATGAGGAGCTGGGGTTCTTGGGTGTCTGAGATCAGGGCTCCAAATCAGAAAACAAGGATTTGGTTAGGGTCTTATTCTACAGCAGAAGCAGCTGCTAGAGCCTATGATGCTGCACTGCTATGCCTCAAAGGTTCCTCGGCAAATCTCAACTTCCCACTTGCATCAACTCATCATTACATTCCCGATACCATCATGTCTCCTAAGTCGATACAAAGAGTGGCCGCTGCCGCCGCTGCGGCTGCGAACAGTTTCGTTGACAATGGCTGCAGCGCCACATCCTCCCCACCAATATCTCCAACGCCACCCTCCACATCATCATCTGTTTCATCCCCATCAATGTCATCTTCACCGTCCGACCAAGTCGACGACGATGTATCGCTGATGCAAGCACTTGAGCCTATTTCTATGGTGGAACCATTACCATGGTACAGCTCGTTTGATGGCCTGCAATCGCCAAAGTACATTGATCAGATGTTCAACTTAACACCATTTGATCCACCGGCCGTGGTGAATGATTTTTACGAGGAATTAGGCGATATTCGCCTATGGAGTTTTCCCTGAGGCAAAGTCAAGGCATTACATTACACCATTAATTCTTTTCGTTCATTTGTATTCATTGATGATCGTCGGTTGTTGTTTGAAGGCATTGCTGACAAAGTGACTCAAAATTCATATTTTAACTTTATTTTTTAGTTGAAGAGAAGAAATCCACATGGAGATGAAAACATTTTTTTGGGGAATCTCAAATGTGGGGTTTCTACGTATTCAATTTATGTATAATTTATGCAAATTAAATGCCATACGACCTTTGTAATGGAAAATAAGTACTTTTTCATTATTATATTTTTTACTATACGTTTCTTGTTAAATGTTAAGGTAGAGTATTCAAATAATCTATAATTATTTTTTTTTTCTGATCTTGTGGCACGAATTCTCTATGCTTTTCTGGCACGTACTCTCCTAATCTCTTTCTGATTTTCTTCCACAATTTCTCTCTTCTCTGATATTCCAAGGCTGATGTACTACAAGACATGGCGAATCTCTCCATTGGAGGTGGAGAAGATGATGAAGTCCAAATAGATCTAAAAATTATTGATACTCCCCCATCTTTTGAATTCTGCTTCGTTGGATCCTTTTTTACTAGCAGCATCATCAACTTTCAGTCTATGAGATCTACTATGGCCACAGTATGGCATCTACTGAGGAGTATTTCTACATCTGATTTAAGTGAGGGCCGATATTTTTTTAGACTTTATCATATATTAGATGTTGATCGAATAGCAGGTGGGGGTCCCTGGTTTTTCAATAACCATCTTCTAGTCCTCTATCGATTACAAGAGGGTGAAGATCCTTTGCTGGTCCCTCTTCACTTTATAGTTGGGAGGAAGGATCGGTTTGTAGCATATTCGACTTCTTATGAACACACTTAGCGACGGATACGCTAAGGGAAATTAAGATCATATTCGATTCTTATTGAGACAACATAATTCGAGTCGGATTTTTCCATATTTTAAACTATTTTATTCTAACAACGATAGTCGTGGTTAGTCTAGCTAGAAAACTGAAGCTCAAAAATTGATTTTGGGTTATCAGTTTACCAAAGAGAAAAATAAGTTACATTGGTTGGGCCTTGTAGACTGTAACCGGCAATTATCCAAAGTAAAATACTTTTCGATGACCAGTTTGAATCGAGGCTAAGCAAAGCCTAAGGCTATTCCATTTTATCAGTTTTCTCTTAAAAAAATTACTTTCATCACTTTCGGTATTACTTTACATTTACTTTCTACCTTTTCAATCAAAACCCCTCGTTTATTAAATTTTCCCACACAAGTCGGAATCAGAATCTTATAATATCAGAAGCTACTTAGTCCCTGTGGATCGACTCTTCCTCTCTTTACTACGTCTTTATTTGTAACACCCGTGTTTTAAGGTTAGGAGTTAGTCGGGTTAGTTGGTTCGAGTCGGTAAAATTAATTTTAATCAAATTGACCTTGGCTTGAGATAATTGAGTTTTAAATAAAAAAGGGAGGGATCATTTTGGTAATTTAGCCAAAACCATTTAAAAGGTAGACAATATTTTTGAGATTCAAAAGAACAAAAAAAAGTATCATCTTTTTCTCCCCTCTTTCTTCCCCAACGTGAGAAAAAGAACAAAACTCTCCCAAACCCCTAACCACTATTCCATTTGATTTCTTCTCCCACTCAAGAGCATTTTCAAAGGTAATTACATATTTGTACTCTCCTCTTCATCCTCTACGTTTACCTAGTTTTAGAATTTAAAACTACCATCTTTTTGAAATTTGGAGTTAAAGAAAGTTTGAGTTTTTGATGGGTTTTGCACTTGGTTTTGATTTATTAAGTTGGGTTTTGGGTCAGTCTCATTAAAATACACATAATATGTTAAAATGGGTGACTTTGGGTGAAAACCCGAAATGAGTCCTTGTGGCCATTTTTGAGGTGTCTAAAACTTAGATTTTGGTGAGTTTTAGGGTTGGGATGAAGGGATGATGGTTTAGGGATGTTAGGAAAGTGTTTTGGGACCATTTAGGTGTCATTTGAGTGTTTGAAATCATGGTTTTCAGCTGGGTTTTAAGGGAGCTCGAAAATGAAAATTTTGGGTGATTGTTGGGTTTGAAATTGTTGAAGTATGACTTGTACTTATGGGTTGGAGTGGGTGACTGAGATTTAGCATTGATTTGTGAGTAATGGTTGTGTTTTGATTGGCTAGAAGCAAGAGGAGACATTGGAGGAGCATCGGGATCGAATCCGGGCATTTAGGAGGCTTGTTTGCATGAGTTGCTAAGGAAAAGTGGTGAGTAAAACTTTGAATTGGTTTTAAAGTTGGTTCAAGTGTGTGTAGTGGATGTGTGGGAATGAGCTTGGTAGGCCATTCCTAGGTGGGAGTTAAATTGGTAGTTTAACCCCTTGATTTACTATTGATGAATGTTATGCCATTGCCTATTTGTCCTTGTGAAATGTGGATTGATTTGTATGTGTGTACCTTGATATGTATATGTGATGAGTATGTGATATAAATGGTGGATGTGTGATGTGGTTAAAGAAATTGGCACTAATTAACTTACCGGGTGTAAATGATCGATCATTAGGATTAATGTGCACATAATTGAGTCAAAACGTACGTGGCCTTGATGGCGTTGAGTCATCAAAGAGGAGTACGGTGATGTAATATTCCACCGGAAATTTACATATATTCTACGTGATGATGAGTGGAATCCCATTCGTAGGGCATGTGGTGATGAGTGGAATCCCGCCCATGCAAGGTCCGGTGATGAGTGTAATCCCACCGAGGTAAAGTTGTTGTTGAGAGTAAATCCGCACATCCGGGTAAACTAATAGTGGCCAATGATATTGCTCACATGTTTATGATGTTTTGATAATTGAGATAATTGTTGTTGAGCTTAGTATGATGTGAGACGCCATATTATGACTCTTGAATGACTAGCTAGGTTGACTTGTTGATACCTATGTATGTTGTTTGTGAGGTTAAGGATTTGCATGCTTGGACCCTGCATTGTTGTTGTTTTTGATTTTAGAGCATCATCACTAAGCTTCTAGCTTACGCTCTCATTTTCAACAATGCAGATCATTAGCGTGGTGTTAGCAAGGAGCAAGGCGAGGGGGCTTTCCAAGTTATTTGTTGCTCAAGTACGATTTAGCAATTAATGTAGTAGTTTAGCAATGTGGCAAGTGTGTGTTTTGTATGAGCTTTCTATGACTCTTGGAGGTTGTTGGTATTTATGTTTTTTGTTGAATTCGTAAACCATGTTAAGCCTTGATGAATGCTTGATTGTGATGCTATGCTTTTGTATGAGTACATGTGTGGTTGTGGCATGTAACTCTATGTGTGGTCAATTGAGTCTTAAGGGCCTTATCATGCTTAAGTATGCTTTGGATGATTCTTGGAGTGATTGTCTTATCTTAAATCTTGTGATGATTATGAATGTTTGCAATAGGGAGCATGCCTCTAGAGGGTATTTGTTTGTGATGTATGCTTCTTGGAGTTGTTGAGGGCTTTTGGGATCATTTAGAGTTGCCTAAGTCTGATTTTTGAAAGTTGCAGACAGCCAGCGTTTCGAAATGGGCTGAGCCGTTTTCAGAACGGGTAAGGCTTCAGGGACCCCGTATCGGAACCCGTTTCGATACAGTTTGGCCACTGTGAGCCCCTGTTCCGGAACAAGTTTCGGAACGTTTTTGCTACTGTCCATGCCTGTTCCGAAACAAGTTTCGAAACGTCAAGGCAAATTCGTAGCCCTATTCCAAAACGGGGTGGAGGCGTTTCGGTACGGGAGACTTGCTTTTTACCTGGGGCACGTGTTTCGAAACGGGTAGTACCTGTATCGAAACACAGGCCTGAATGAGGGCTTTTAGGCATCTCTAGAGGGTCTCAATGCTTGGGTTAGGCCTGTTTTGCTGTAGGGCCTCCCGGGAGTCTAGTTTCTGCTGTAGAGATCACTTAAGAATCATTTATGCCTCTAGTTAAAATGTAATTTAAATGAAAAAAAAATTAGGGTCGCTAACCGAGGTGGAACCTTCGCGGGTTTCATGTCGGTTTTCCCCGTGTGGCCTACTCGAACCGGTCATCCGGCCAGACCGGGACGAGGGGGTTACATTTGTTGGTATCAGAGCCTGAGGTTTCCGAGACCTCGGGCAGGTAAGTGAGGTAAGCTTGATGTGTTAAGTAATTGTATTGCTTGGTGTATGCTATGCCATGAAATCTCGTTGTCTGATTATCCGTATGATGCTTTGGAGCATGAATTGTTGCGTTTGGTGTTGAGTCGAGTGCCCATTGCTACTATTACTTAATTTAAAAAGATTTTTGTAAAGGGAGTACTTGAGCACTGTTGGACCCTTGTTTTTGCTAACGTAATCCTTATCTGTTTGTTGTTGTAGTTATTATCTTGCTAGTTGTACCATGAGACCACGTGGGAGGCCTAGGATGGTTCGACCGGAACCACGGGCAGCGGCTCCAGGAGTTGAGCCAGTAGTTAGAGTTGATGCTCAAGTGGGAGAGCTTGTGGCTGGAGTTGGAGCTCCACCACCACCACCACCACCACCTCCTCCACCAAGAGTAGGAGGCAAGGCCGGGGCCGAAGCAGATGGACCTCAAGGAGGCCAAGGTGGCCAAGGTCCGGCCGGAATAGACTTAACTCATTTAGTTCAGGCGATAGCCGGGGCTTTTCAGGCTGCAGTGGCTGGGGGTCAGGCAGCAACACAGCATCAGGGAGAGGGCACTGGGTTGCTGTTAGAGAGACTCTGTGGCCTAGGGGCTGAAGAGTTTAGAGGGTCTACCCCGAAGAGATCTGAGTTGTGGTTTGAGAAGACCGTTCGTATCCTCGCGCAGATGGGATGTACCGGAGAGCGCAAGCTAGGGTGTGTTGAGTCTTTGCTTTGGGGTGATGCCTACACTTGGTGGGTCACCATCACTACGGGTATGGATGAGGCCGAGATTACTTGGGAGTTCTTTGAGTCAGCATTCCGTAAGAAGTATCTGGGTCTGCGATATCTCGATGAGAGGAAGAAGGAGTTTATGGCTTTGCTTCAGGGGAATATAACTGTGACAGACTATGAGATTCGATTTGTCAAACTGAGTCAGTATGCATCTGAGCTTGTTCCTACTGAGGTGGAACGATGTAACCGTTTCCGTTATGGGCTGAATGAAGAAATCAAGAGGTATACTCTAGCTTCAGACTACACTAATTTTGATGTCTTGGTTGCGAGGGCCAAGGACTTGGAGCACAGTTTGGGCTTGACCAAACGGTCTGGTGGTTCTAGTTGGGGTAAAAGGTCCAATGACTTTAATAGAGGTGATGCCAAGAGGCATCGGGACAACCGGCATCACTATGATCATAGGCGTGGTGGCGGTAACCACGGTAGGGGCCAACAGGGCCAGAGGGCTGGTGGGAAATTGCCCACTTGTGCTACTTGCGGGAGGAACCACATCAGTGAGTGTTGGGGGAATTTCCACTCGTGTTGGAGTTGTGGGGCTAGAGATCATATTAGGCGTGACTGTCCACATCAGGTGGGGCAGGCACTAGCTCAGGCTCCTGCTAGAGCCAATGACTTTCAGAGAGGCCGCGGGCGCGGTAGAGGTAACTTTCAGCCAAGAAATGATGGTCAGAGGAACATAGCGCATGTAGTTGCAGTCCAGCCGGAGGGCGGAGGCCAGGCCAGAGTTTATGCTCAGCGTGGGGATCAGCATGACACAGATGTGATCGCAGGTAACTTCTCGATACAGTCTTTGGGTTTACTTTCTTTGATTGACTCCGGGTCTACACATTCCTACATATTGAGTGAGCATGCACAATCGTTGAATCTGTCTTGTGAAATGTTAGAAGTAGGAGTTAGTGTTACTAGTTCTTTTGGGGACACGGTAGTAGTTAGAAAAATGTACAGAAGGTGTCCGTTGATGGTTCAGGGACATGTGTTTCCAGTGGATATGATGGAGCTACCTTTCTATGGTTTTGATGTAATTCTGGGTATGGACTGGCTCACGGAGCATAGAGCTAGGATAGACTTTGAAACTAAGAGGATTTCTTTGAGACTTACAGATGATTATGAGATTGTAGTGGTGGGTGAGAATGTGAAGTTCTTCTCCAATGTAGTTTCAGTTCTAGAAGCTAAGAGGTTAGTTGAGTTGGGTTGTGAAGCATACTTGGCCTATGTGATGAATCCGAACATGAGTGAGGTTAGACCTCAAGACATCCGGACAGTGTGTGACTTTCCTAGTGTGTTTCTGGAAGAGTTGTCAGGGTTACCACCGGATAGAGAGGTAGAGTTCACTATTGAGACTTATTCTGATTCGGCCCCTATTTCGATTGCTCCTTATCGCATGGCACCGAAAGAACTGAAAGAGTTGAAGACTCAGTTGCAAGAGTTGACAGATAGAGGCTTCATTCGACCTAGTTCTTCACCTTGGGTGCACCAGTTTTGTTTGTAAAGAAGAAAGATGGAAGCATGAGAATGTGTATAGAATACAGACAGTTGAATCAGCTAACAATGAAGAATAAGTATCCTTTGCCTAGAATAGATGATTTGTTTGACCAGTTGTGAGGGGCATCAGTCTTTTTGAAGATTGACTTGAGATCGGGTTACTACCAGCTAAAGGTAAGAGAGGTTGATGTACCGAAGACGGCCTTTAGAACTAGGTATGGTCACTATGAATTTTTAGTCATGCCTTTTGGGTTGACTAACGCACTAGCTGCTTTCATGGATATGATGAATAGGATTTTTCATCAGTACCTAGATCAGTTTGTAGTTGTTTTTATAGATGACATCTTGGTGTATTCGCGAACTGAAGAAGACCATGACCGACACTTGAGACTAGTTTTGAAGACTTTGCTAGATCATCAGTTGTATGTGAAGTTGAGCAAGTGTGAATTCTGGATCCGAGAGGTAGTCTTCTTAGGACATGTAGTGTCAGTCGATGGGATTAGAGTTGATCCGAAGAAGATTGAGGCCATCGTTGAATGGAAGCAACCGAAGTCTGTGACAGAGGTACGTAGCTTCCTAGGCTTAGCTGGATACTATAGAAGATTCGTAGAAGGTTTCTCTAAGTTAGTCGCTTTCTTGACACAGTTACTTCAGAAGAGTGTTCAGTTTGAGTGGACAGATGCAAGACAGAGAGCCTTTGAGAAATTGAAAGAATCTTTGACCCAAGCACCGATCTTGATTCAGCCAGAGTCTGGGAAAGACTATGTAGTTTACAGTGATGCTTCTTATGTAGGCCTAGGTTGTGTTCTCATGCAAGACAAGAAGGTGGTGGCTTATGCCTCAAGACAGTTGAAGACTCACGAGCGTAACTATCCGACCCATGACATAGAGTTAGCTGCAGTTGTGTTTGCTCTGAAGATTTGGAGGCATTATTTGTACGGTGAGAAGTGCACAGTGTACACAGATTACAAGAGTTTGAAGTACATCATGACTCAACGAGATTTGAATCTCAGACAGCGTAGGTGGTTAGAGTTGCTAAAAGACTATGATCTTACCATTGAGTACCATCCGTGTAAGGCCAATGTAGTGGCCGATGCATTGAGTAGAAAGATAGTCGTAGACTTGAGAGCCATGTTTGCTAGATTGAGCTTGTCCGGAGATGGTAGCTTGGTAGCCGAGCTTCAGGTTAGACCTACCCTAGGTCAGTTGATTAGAGAGAAGCAGCTCTTAGATATATCTTTGGCACCTCACGTGTAAGATATAGCCGAAGGTAGATCTTTAGACTACAGTTTCAATTCCGATGGGGTTTTGTGTTTCAGAAATAGGATAGTTGTGCCAGAAGACAGTGACTTGAGACGTACGATCTTGACTGAAGCACACAGTAGTCCGTTTGCTATGCATCCTGGAAGTACGAAGATGTACCGTGATTTGAAGAATGAGTACTTTTGGGTTGGTTTGAAGAGAGATGTGGCCGACTTCGTGAGTAAGTGCTTGGTGTGTCAGAGGGTGAAGGCGGAACATCAGGTTCCCTCATGTTTGTTGCAACCGTTGAGAATTTCGGAATGGAAATGAGAGAATATCACCATGGATTTTGTTTCGGGTTTGCCTTTGACTCCTACGAAGAAGAACTCAGTTTGGGTGATAGTAGATCATTTTACGAAGTGTGCTCACTTCTTGGCAGTCAATACCACTTACACATTAGATAGATTGGTCGATCTGTACATTGGTGAGATTGTTAGACTGCATGGTGTGCCGAAGTCTATTGTGTCCGATAGAGATCCGAGGTTTACATCTCGATTTTGGGAGTGTCTGCATACAGCTTTGGGTACCCGTTTGAATTTCAGCACGTCTTATCATCCTCAGTCAGATGGTCAGTCAGAGAGAGTTATACAGATCTTAGAGGATATGTTGCGTTGTTGCATCATCGATTTTCAGGGTACATGGGAGAAGCACTTGCCTCTAGTTGAGTTTGCTTACAATAATAGCTTCCAGTCGAGTATTCAGATGGCTCTGTATGAGGCCTTGTATGGACGAAAGTGTAGGACTCCAGTTTGTTGGGCCGAAGTGGGACAGAAGTTGTTACCTATGCCGAATTTGCTCAAGGGAACAACTGACAAGGTAAAATTGATTTGTGATCGATTGAAGGCTGCTTCGGATAGGCAGAAGTCCTATGCCGACTTGAAGAGGAAAGAATTTGAGTTCTCAGTGGGCGAGAAGGTATTCTTGAAAGTGTCTCCGTGGAAGAAAGTAATGAGATTTGGCCGAAAAGTGAAGTTGAGTCCGAGGTACATAGGACCGTATGAGATTGTGAAGAGGATTGGTCCAGTTGCTTATCAGTTGCGTTTACCGTCCGAGCTAGAGAAGATACACGATGTATTTCATGTTTCGATGCTCCGTAAGTATAGGTTCGATCCATCACATGTTATGCCTGTAGAAGAGATTGAATTGAATCCGGATTTGACTTACGAGGAAGAACCAGTTGAGATCCTAGCTTCTGACAGTAAGCTGTTGCGGGGTAGATCGATTGAGTTAGTGAAAGTACGGTGGCAACGTCGAGGTGTGGACGAGGCCACTTAGGAGAGGAAGGAGGATATGGAAAGGCAGTTTCCGTATCTCTTTCAGTCAGGTAATTTCGGGGACGAAATTCCTTAAGTGGGAGAGAGTTGTAACACCCGTGTTTTGGGGTTAGGAGTTAGTCGGGTTAGTTGGTTCGAGTCGGTAAAATTAATTTTAATCAAATTGACCTTGGCTTGAGATAATTGAGTTTTAAATAAAAAGGGAGGGATCATTTTGGTAATTTAGCCAAAACCATTTAAAAGGTAGACAATATTTTTGAGATTCAAAAGAACAAAAAAAAGTATCATCTTTTTCTCCCCTCTTTCTTCCCCAACGTGAGAAAAAGAACAAAACCCTCCCAAACCCCTAACCACTATTCCATTTGATTTCTTCTCCCACTCAATAGCATTTTCAAAGGTAATTACATATTTGTACTCTCCTCTTCATCCTCTACTTTTACCTAGTTTTAGAATTTAAAACTACCATCTTTTTGAAATTTGGAGTTAAAGAAAGTTTGAGTTTTTGATGGGTTTTGCACTTGGTTTTGATTTATTAAGTTGGGTTTTGGGTCAGTCTCATTAAAATACACATAATATGTTAAAATGGGTGACTTTGGGTGAAAACCCGAAATGGGTCCTTGTAGCCATTTTTGAGGTGTCTAAAACTTAGAATTTGGTGAGTTTTAGGGTTGGGTTGAAGGGCTAATGGTTTAGGGATGTTAGGAAAGTGTTTTGGGACCATTTAGGTGTCATTTGGGTGTTTGAAATCATGGTTTTCAGCTGGGTTTTAAGGGAGCTCGAAAATGAAAATTTTGGGTGATTGTTGGGTTTGAAATTGTTGAAGTATGGCTTGTACTTATGGGTTGGAGTGGGTGACTGAGATTTAGCATTGATTTGTGAGTAATGGTTGTGTTTTGATTGGCTAGAAGCAAGAGGAGACATTGGAGGAGCATCGGGATCGAATCCGGGCATTTAAGAGGCTTGCTTGCTTGGGTTGCTAAGGAAGGGTGGTGAGTAAAACTTTGAATTGGTTTTAAAGTTGGTTCAAGTGTGTGTAGTGGATGTGTGGGAATGAGCTTGGTAGGCCATTCCTAGGTGGGAGTTAAATTGGTAGTTTAACCCCTTGATTTACTATTGATGAATGTTATGTCATTACCTATTTGTCCTTGTGAAATGTGGATTGATTTGTATGTGTGTACCTTGATATGTATATGTGATGAGCATGTGATATAAATGGTGGATGTGTGATGTGGTTAAAGAAATTGGCACTAATTAACTTATCGGGTGTAAATGATCGATCATTAGGATTAGTGTGCACACAATTGAGTCAAAACGTATGTGGCCTTGATGGCGTTGAGTCATCAAGGAGGAGTACGGTGATGTAATATTCCACTGGAAATTTACATATATTCTACGTGATAATGAGTGGAATCCCATCCGTAGGGCATGTGGTGATGAGTGGAATCCCGCCCATGCAAGGTCCGGTGATGAGTGTAATCTCACCGAGGTAATGTTGTTGTTGAGAGTAAATCCGCACATCCGGGTAAACTAATAGTGGCCAATGATATTGCTCTCATGTTTATGATGTTTTGATAATTGAGATAATTGTTGTTGAGCTTAGTATGATGTGAGACGCCATATTATGACTCTTAAAAGACTAGCTAGGTTGACTTGTTGATACCTATGTATGTTGTTTGTGAGGTTAAGGATTTGCATGCTTGGACCATGCATTGTTGTTGTTTTTTATTTTAGAGCATCATCACTAAGCTTCTAGCTTACGCTCTCATTTTCAACAATGCAGATCATTAGCGTGGTGTTAGCAAGGAGCAAGGCGAAGGGGCTTTCCAAGTTATTTGTTGCTCAAGTACGATTTAGCAATTAATGTAGTAGTTTAGCAATGTGGCAAGTGTGTGTTTTGTATGAGCTTTGTATGACTCTTGGAGGTTGTTGGTATTTATGTTTTTGTTGAATTTGTAAACCATGTTAAGCCTTGATGAATGCTTGATTGTGATGCTATGCTTTTGTATGAGTACATGTGTGATTGTGGCATGTAACTCTATGTGTGGTGAATTGAGCCTTAAGGGCCTTATCATGCTTAAGTATGCTTTGGATGATTCTTGGAGTGATTGTCTTATCTTAAATCTTGTGATGATTATGAATGTTTGCAATAGGGAGCATGCCTCTAGAGGGTATTTGTTTGTGATGTATGCTTCTTGGTGTTGTTGAGGGCTTTTGGGATCATTTGGAGCTGCCTAAGTCTGATTTTTGAAAGTTGCAACAGCCAGCGTTTCGAAACGGGCTGAGCCGTTTCGGAACGGGTAAGGCTTCAGGGACCCCGTATCGGAACCCGTTTCGATACGGTTTGGCCACTGTGAGCCCTTGTTCCGGAACAAGTTTCGGAACGTTTTTGCTACTGTCCATGTCTATTCTGAAACAAGTTTCGAAACGTCAAGGCAAATTCGTAGCCTTGTTCCGAAACGGGGTGGAGGCGTTTCGGTACGGGAGACTTGCTTTTTACCTGGGGCCTGTGTTTCGAAACGGGCAGTACCTGTATCGAAACACAGGCCTGAATGAGGGCTTTTAGGCATCTCTAGAGGGTCTCAATGCTTGGGTTAGGCCTGTTTTGCTGTAGGGCCTCCCGAGAGTCTAGTTTCCGCTGTAGAGATCACTTAAGAATCATTTATGCCTCTAGTTAAAATGTAATTTAAATGGAAAAAAATTAGGGTCACTAACCGAGGTGGAACCTTCGCGGGTTTCATGTCGATTTTCCCCGTATGGCCTACTCAGACCAGTCATCCGGCCAGACCGAGACGAGGGGGTTACATTATTTATTTATTTATTTGAAATTAAGAAATATTTATTTGACAAATACGACGCTTGTCAAAAATCAACCAACGCTTTATTTCCAAAAAATATTCAAATAATCACTGAATTGGATTGAAATGATTTTTTTAGTCAATGAAAATTCAAAAATTACAAAATAGTTATTAAGATTTTGATTCGGTTAAAAATTGGTTTTTATTAGTGATAAATCTTCGATAAATTTTGATGGGTTTGAACATTCCGTTTGTAACATTTGAAGAGAAAAAAAAATTGGCAACCACGTAACTGAATTAAAAGCTAAATGATCATTTTGTAACTTTTAAAAGTTTAATGACTAAAAAATTATTTTAGCATAGTTTAGTGATTATTTGTGTACTTTTACACTTTTATTTATTATTGTTAAAAATGACTGTCAAAGTGTCAATGGAGAAATTATTAGATGAACTCGGCTCATCACGTCATCCATGGTTCATCCAATAATATTCACATATTTCAGTACAACTTCCAATTAACTACCTACTCTTTAATTACATGTAAGAAAGATGTAAAAATTTATCTTGAAAAAATGACATGAAAAATTATTATTGGATAGAATCATGAATGACGTGATAAGCCAAATCCATCTAATATTTTTTCGTGTCAATGGGAGCAAATTGTAGATATTGTTGAAACTTGAAACGATATGTAGTTGCGGACTTTCTTATTAAAAAGTTCACATTTTTACGCTATTGCCTTAAAGAATCATAGTAATTTCCATTAATGCACCCCAGCATCTAAATCTAGTAAAGATTTAGATGTTTGTAAATGGTATATGGCATTGCAGCTTTTCCAAGTAACTAGGTTTTGCAATTTGCATGACATTAACAATCTTCCATCACTTAGCAGACAAGAAAAACACAGACAAATCCCTTTTTAGTCAACCCCACCCTTCTTCGTGTAAACTCTATGGGACTGAGTTTTTGTTCTCTCGAATTAGAAACCTTCCCTTCCTTCCCCATAAATAAAAAAACCCTAGATTTGAGCTTCTCTCGACGGCCAACTGTTGTTTTAAACAGTTGGCCTCCCTAGTCCTTCCCCCTTTCTTCTCTTCTTCCTTCAGCCTTTTGTCTTCTTTCAGTTTTATTCTTTTACTTCCTCTGACGTTTTCGATGTCTTCTGTTGTGCTTGATCGTCACGATTCAAGTTTAGGACCCATTTTTAAAAGAGGGATGATCGTCAGCTCTGTCGGCTTGGAACGACGAAGAATACGTGGAGAGATTCGATTTTTGCCAGTCATGTCCATCCGTGTCTTTATTTTGTTGGTTATGTTTTACATTGTTTGATTTTGCAAGGTTGATAGACAATGGCAAAATTTGGAGTAAAAGTTTGAGGGAGCCAACTTAATTTTTTTTAATTTGAAAGATTGAACTAAAATTTAAAAAAAAAATTGAGAGTTTAACTAAAAATTTTAATAATTTAAAGAGATTTAACAAAAATAATTTAAAATTTGAGAAAGAATTTAATTAAAAATATTTAAAGTTTTAAAGCTTAATATGAATTTTTAAAAATTTTGAGGGGGCCAAATTGAAATTTAAAAAAAAAATTAAGGGCAAAATTTAAGTTTTCTAAAATTTTGGGGGGTCGTGGCCTCTACCGATCCCTTAAAGCTTCCGCCACTGTTGATGGATGTTGGTAGAGGTGGTGGCTTTAGCAACTCCTCCTTCCGATGTTCTCTTGACATGTGGCCTTTGGTTTCCGTTGTTGTGTCGGGTTGTCTTTTGAAGAGGTCTTTTTATTTGAATGGTGCCTTCTCCATTGTCTTGGTTAGCTCAATCCTTAAATTTCTTATTAGTGTCACTGATACCCGTAGCCAAGCAGTCGTATGCCCTTTGTGGGTGTTAAAGTTCAATTTTTCCCCTCTCTCTTGATGACAACAATAACCTATTTTTCTTCCCACCGCTCGATCGTATTACGACTTTTATCTTTAATTTTTAGGTTCCGAGCTTTTCTGGTGCCCTGATTTGTGTTGTTTCATATGTTTGTTTTTAGCTTTTAAGCCATGTTTGTACAAAGCTTCTCTATCGATGACAAATTTTCATATTTGGTAAATAAAAAACACATACAGAATCTGTAATTTTGTAAATGGTTACAAACTTTCGTCTTTCCATATATATATATATATATATATATATATATATATATATATATATATATATATAAAAGAGATAAAGAAATCTTTTTACTGTGATTGATGTACATTGTCTGATTAACTTTCTTAAGGTTTTTAATAAATTCGATCAGTCTTTTAAAGGATTATAGTCAAGAACGAAACTTCGGGTTGAAAGGGATTTCAAATTTTTTTAATATAATAATATTTTGAATAGAGCATATGCTTTCTTAATGCATTTAGAAGTAGGCTAAAATGTTATACTTTTGATTAATAATTAACCTTGATGTTTATTTTTTTTTCTTAAACATATTAAGCTCGAAGTAGCTTGGAGATCAGGTTGCATACAATGTGAATAAATGTCTAGGAAAAGATCTAAGGAGGGTTGCTGATCAAAATAATGGGAATTAATTGCACCACGCAATCCCTGCACTATGATCTCATTTTAAATTAGTTCTTAAACTTTTGAACATTTCAATTTTATCCTCAAATCATAGTCTTTATTCTAAATTGGTCCCCAAATTTTTAAAGATTTTAATTTCATCCTCAAACAATGACTCTCATTCTAAATTGGTCCCTAAACTTTTGAAGATTCTAATTTCATCCCGAAATTATCAACATCTTCTAATCACATCTCATGTTAATGAAATCGTTATAAAAATTGTTATTTTTCATGTAACATTGATGTGTATTATGTGATAATATGATGCAACATAAACGATAACTTAATGATGAAATTTGAACTTTCAAAAGTTTAGGGGACCAATTTAGAATGAGGGTCATAGTTTAGGGATCAAACTGGAATGTTTAAAAGTTTATGGACCAATTTAGAATGGGGTCATAGTTTAAGGATGGAATTGGCACATTCAAAAGTTAAGGGACCAATTTAGAATGAAGGTCATAGTTTGGGGATGTGTGGTGCAATAACTCAAATAATGGCATTCCATTGCAGACAATATTCAAGAACATGGCTATACAAAGGATTTTATGTTGGTAAATACATCAATCAACACAACTTTAAACATTGATCATCAATAATCAAAAATGTAAAATCTCTCTCTTTACATTTGGTTTTTTATACTTTTATCTTCTGCAGCCTGCAGGACCTTTAATAGATTCTAATATATGCACTGTTTTTAGAATCAGTTGAAATTGATTGAACGTCAAATTCATTAGGTTCTTATGGCTTGATTTGATTGGTTGAATCAGTTCGATGAAAGTTTGATTTTAATATACATACTAGACCAGACCAATCATTGGTTTTAGAAACACATGTTACATGTAACTGAGATGGATAATGAAACTGTTTTTCTGCAGCATTTAGAGATTTTGCAACAAAGTCTGCATGAACAGCTGCATATAAAATCCTAAAGAATGCGGCAACGTTGCGTCCTTGATTCAACTGCTGGAAAAAAAATAGTTAAACATGATTTCAGTGTCTATTAATAGCAAGATTATAAACTAATTAAGCCTTATGATTTACATTACTGGCTGCATGATAAAACTCTAATTATGTTCAGTTTTAAGATTTTCTATTGTTAGCTGAGCATGAAATTGTGATTATCTTTACATACTGCGTGCATAAAAATGAAATCACTGAGAATCAATTTTCATTACCAGGGGATGTGCTGATTCTATCAGTCTCTGGATTAATTCTCGAATGCCTTCGACGAAAAGGCCACAAATTACTAGCCAGTTGCCTGAGCCTCCAACATCTTCTGCCGTCATTGGAAGAAACCGAAGAAGCCTCGGGTTCGGAGAAATAGTCACTGCTAGATAGTTCATCGCTACTGCTAACGGGTCTAGATTGTTCATCGGTACCGCTGACAGGCAACTCATGGCGGCAAACAGGGCAAGAATTGTGAAGCCTTAACCAAGGCACGATGCAATCAGTGTGGTATATGTGATTACAAGGCAATTCCCTTGCCTCTCCACCGACCTTGAATTCCTCCTTACAAACCGGACACTGCGAGTCATGGCGTAGATGTGATTCGGTAACCTTCACAGTTGGAATTGCATCGATTGTTGACTCGGGAGCCGGGGGTACTCCTGGCCTGTCATTTTGTGTTAGCTGCTCTATCAACTCATTTAGTCCCGGTCCGAAAAAGAAGTTCCTTGGATCAAGACCAGGGCGTGCAGGGTTTTCATGTGGCAAAGTTGGTTCACCTTCGCCTAGGCCAAAAGGACCTGCCGGTCGTACGATAATCCAAGTCCTAGGAAGACGTAGTGATTCAGGTTCTTGCTCTCTATCGTTAGTTTCATCAAAACTACGGCTCCTGCGCCTGCGAAGATGCTCCCTGGGCAAATCTTCACCTCCGGAGTTGAGTAAATTGTTCCGGCGTCTGAACCAACGCCTGCCTCGAGGTTCTTGGTTATCAGAATTGCCAGCATTGAATAGCCTGATTGGAGGATCCATAAGAAGGGACAGTGCTTCCAACAAACGAGCATCAGGGGAGGGATCAAAAGCAGTGAAATCAACAACCATCCTTGGTCTGGTGATTTCCATCTCGCAAATAAACGGCCCGTGACATCGAGGGCAAACGATCTCCTGAGGATTCGTAGGGGCAATCCGGACAGATTGATGGCAGTGATAACACCAGTAAAGCTGGTAGTTCCTCTCAGGGGGTGCACCATTTGCCCCATCGGTAGCAGCAGTGGTAGCATCGGTGCCATTGGCCCCATCGGTAGCATTGGTGCCATTGACCCTTGCTCTAGGTGGGCTTTGAGACATGTTTTCTTCTATTTCTGATCAATTTGGTGAAGGTTTTTAAGAAATTATGATATTGGAAACAACATATATTACCAAACATGTACCAAGATGAGCAGAAAAGCATGGCTTTCTAGGTCAGCATAAAGCAATCCTCTCTTTCAGAGTTTTGTGTTGTTTTATTTAAGTTCGGTTTGTCTTTAGAGGGTCGATTGTTCACACTGTTGTCGTCCAGGCAAAGCAAAGGATGAGAAAAGATTTTGGTAAAAGGATTTTTATAGTTGTAAGCTTGTAATCCTTTTGTTCTAAGGAATATTTTGAATTTCCAGGGAATTTATGGTGTTAACATTCCCGGAAAGAGACGTTACCATCAAAAGGGATTATGTTAGCAATAATCTATCTGGTTAATGTAATTAGTAGTCATGAAATATACAATTAGTAAGTTTGGAATCTAATGTAAATGAATAGATTTGATCATTTAACTTGGCGTTGAATCAAGGTGTGAACAAATGGCAGTAACGAATGAAGAATCCAGGAAACAGATGGATGTGCATCAACTTCCTCCCCAGAATCATTTCAACTGTTAACATTGTCACATAACCAGTGATCATGTCATGTTCTTTTACTCGATTTTCTATGGTGGCGAAGCCACATATATGATTGGGTGCCCCGTGTTCATCATGGACTTTTGAAAGTTTATAGATTTGGTTTTAATTTTCTTAATTTTTAATGAATTAGTCTTTAAATTCTATACCTTGTGTCCATCCAGAAATTTTGAGATTTTTATGACTTGTGCCTACTCTAAAAAATATTTTGACTTGTACCCACCCTCAAAAAAACATTCTGGATCCGCAATTGATTTTTTTCCATATTGTTTAAAAGACAGATGCTAAGGTGGACATTTAAAGAAAGATGGGATGTGAACTACCGCAGCACAATTCACCAAAAAGTCATATATATATATATATATATATATATATATGGGGCGTAAAAAACTGACTCGACCGATACAGACGTTGACCTAAATAAAAAACTGACTGGTCTCCTATTGACCTGAACCAAAACCAACCGACCTGAATCACCATAAACCTAAACTAAAATCGAACCAGATTTGAACCGAAACCGAATGCAGTCAGAGTCGAAATAACACGAATAGAACAATCCGTTGCCACCTCTGTGTAGTATCGTTGAATTTCAGTACAACCTTGTTGGAGAGATTAATTAAAGATAAGATAATCCTAGTATTAAAAGGCTGGTCCAACCACCATTGACGTACCCATTCTTCTAACCACACCATGACACCAACATGGTTGGGTTCCCAAGTTGTAACGAGGTCAGGCTTGTGTTCCTTCCAAATCCCCACTGTTTAGTGTCATATATTGCCAATCAAAGTCATGAAATTCCCTCCCTCAAAAAAAAAAGTCATGAAATTCCCCCATCTCATGCTTGCTTTTGCTGTTGCTTTTGCAAGGCCTACTCTCTCTGCCACGCTTATCATGCTGTTGTTGACTACCCTAGAGACATACCCTTTCTTCTGTTTTATTCTCTCATGTTACGTTGCTTTCAAAGTTCCCATCATCATTTCTTCTCCCTCTGCCTGCACCATGAATAGGATTTGCGAGCTTTAATTTATTAGGGGTAGGTTTACGGTGTGTAATAGTCGCAGTATGGTTATGGTGCGACACCAATCGAAAATGTTATAAACAGGAAATTGAAAATATTATATTATTTTGATAACATTTTTAATTGGTGTCTCGCGGCAGTATTAATACTTAGAGACAAGTTTCGATACTTACATAAACTTAAAATATTATCAGAAGATATAAGTATTGATAGTCGAAGTTAGGTTTCGATACTTAACCACCAACTGAAATTATTATCAAAAAGTGTAGCATTTTTAGTTTTGTGTTCTCTGTCTTGCAACATTTTCGGTTGGTGTCGCATAGTAGCCCATGTAGCATACCTTACGTTAAAAGGTTTATACTATATGCTTTTTTTTTATCAAAAGGTTTATACTATATGCTTGTATTCGAATATATAACTAAAATAAATGTCACACACATATATATATGGTGTAAAATGGTTTTATTAGGCTTTTACTCTTCTCAACGACTGTCTGATTAAAGCTGTGGACAAAAGCTACATAAAGCTTGCATGGGATTGAGAGCAAATTCCCCAGGCTCCATTCCTTGGCGCCAAACCCTGACTCATACTATTCCTTAACTATATTTTGCCAGGTTTTGTATACCAAACAAAATCTTGCGGTTTAATTTTAATCTCTATTGTATATTAAATTTTTAAGTAAATTGATCTCACGAATCAACTAAATATCTATTCAGTTGTGAAATTATTAGAAATCTTTTATTTTAAAGTACAATTGTTATACCTAATAGGCATCCGCTAAACAGGCATCCGGACTAGAGCTCACTAGATGCCCTTCAAACAGTCTTCTCCAAAAGTTACACTAACTTTTTTTTTATCAAAGGGGAGAAATTTCAATAAAATAGAAACATCGTATAACTTTGGTAATGAAAGCCTAGAACAAAGAACCAAAACGAAAAAAAAACGAGGCACCAAATAGGCTCAGAATATAGAAACATAAAAAGGAGCCACCATGTTAACGAACGGATGAAGGATGTTGTGTACACGAAAAACGAAAAAGAAAATCAAACGAAAATGAGGCACCAAATAGGCTCGGAGCATAGAAACATAAAAAGGAGCCACCCCGGTACAATTACAAAGATACCTTGTACCGTACCGCGGGGCTTCGCCCCCGCACTCCCAACCCACTTAATCCGAGCCCACCGAAAACTCAAGTACTCCTCTGATAGACAAATGCTCTCGCTCCGCAAAGTCTAAAGAACAATTGATGAAGTGCCTAATGAGGTGGGGGTAAGCCTCTTTATATAGCCCCCTACATCCAAGTCCTATTCTAACTAGGATAAGGAATACTACTCCCCGAAGGATTAGAACAATTGTAATCCTAGTTAAAGTAGCCATCATATGTCCTTTTACAATATATGAGCCATACTTAACAAATCTCCACCTTGACGAATATCATGCCCCTTAAGAGATAAATCTAGAGTCTCTCACACATCAAAGTGGGTTGGGCTACCATGCTTCTCTAGCATTCACAAACATTCAACGAGTCCAAACAATGCTTGAACTTGTCTGTAGTAACAGGCTTGGTCAACATATCAGCTGGATTGTCTGCAGTATGCACATTTTGTAACAATATCTCACCAAATGCAATCAACTCTCTAATCTTGTGAAACCTCACATCAATATGTTTAGTTCTAGCATGATACACCTAACTCTTAGCCAAATAAATAGCACTTTGGCTATCACAATGCAACTGAACTCCACCTTGTCGAATACCCAATTCTTTCACTAGCCCGATAAGCCATAAGGCTTCTTTTGCAGCTTCAACTACTGCCATGTACTCAGCTTCAGTTGTTGATAATACCACAACAGACTGAACAGTTGACTTCCAACATATAGGCTCTTCACGAAGGGTAAAAACATACACGGTTGTAGACCTTCTATCATCCAAATCACATGCATAGTTTGAATCCACATATCAAACAATCAAAGGATCATGTCGCTGACTGCCGAAAACAATTCCATGTCCCACAGTACCCTTCAAATACCTGAAAATCCACTTGATTGCTTCCCAATGTGATCTTCCTGGTTTAGACATGTATTTACAGACTTGACCAACAGCATGAGCTAAATCAAGACGAGTACATACCATCGCATACATCAGGCAGCCGACAGCACTGGCATAAGGGACCTTTGCCATCTCTTCAATTTCCTTGTCTGTCTTCGGGCATTGTTCTGTAGAAAGCTTAAAGTGATTCACCAATGGAGTGCTCACGAGCTTTGCTTTGCTCATCCCAAATCTGTCTAACATTTTCTCAACATAGCCTTGCTGAGATAACCACAGTTTCCTTGAGCCTCTATCTTTGTTAATCTATATTCCAAGAATTTTCTTTGCAACTCCTAAGTCTTTCATATCAAATTTCTGACTCAATAAAGCTTTCAAACCGACAACATCATGCATATACTTTGCAGCCAGCAACATATCATCAACATACAATAGCAGAAAAATAAAAGAACCATCATCAAGGCTTTTAACATAGACACAACAATCATACTCGCATCGCTTGTAGCCAATCTGAATCATGTAGGAGTCGAATCGCTTGTACCATTGTCGTGAGACTGCTTCAACCCGTACAATGATTTCTTTAACCTGCAAACCAGATGTTCATCTCTGGATTGAATGAACCCTTCTGGCTGCTGCATATAAATTTGCTCCTCTAGATCACCATACAAAAAATCAGTTTTAACATCTATCTGCTCTAAATGCAAATCTGAACTAGCTACAAGTGCAAGAACTGCCCTGATTTAAGTATGTATAACCACAGGAGAAAAGATTTCATCATAATCAACTTCTTTTTGCTGTGAAAAACCCTTTTCTACCAATCGAGCCTTAAACTTTTCCCTCTTTTTTTCTGATGCTGCTGGTTTCCTTTTATACATCCATTTGCAACCTATAGTCTTCTTTCCCTCAGAAAGCCTAGCTAGCTCCCACGTATGATTTTTTTGCAAAGATTTCATCTCCTCAACCATTGCAGCAATCCATTTGCTTTTCTCCGTACTAGAGATAGCCCCTTGAAAAGTATCCAGATCTTCACTACTAATGTAAAGTGCAAAAGACACCATATCTTCAAAACCCAATATGCATGGAGCCTTTACATTGGTGTGTCTCTCTCTATCTCTGGCTAAATTATAATTCTGCAACGAAACTGTATTAGAGCCACCAGAAGTTAAATTCGAACATTCACCTTTCTCAGATGTTACTTCTTTCTCAACTTCTCTTGGATATTGTTCGAAATCCACCAGCGCCTTGTCTCGGTTCTGTTGCAACATGAATTGCTCGTCAAAAATTGCATCTTTATTAATCATTATTTTCCTTGCAACCGGATCCAAAAACTTGTATCTTTTGACACATTTCTTGTAGCCTAGAAAGATGCACTTCTTCGATTTTGCATCAAGTTTTGATCTCTCATCACCAGATACATGCACAAAAGCAAGACAACCAAAAATCCGTAAGTGTGAAAAATCAACTACATTTTCTGTCCATACCTCTTCTGCAACTTTTCCACCCAAAGATTCCCGTGGTGACCTGTTGATGAGATAGCATGTCATACTCACAGCCTCTGCCCAGAAGTTTTTAGGAAGCCCCACATTCAGTCTCAAGCACCGAGCCCTCTCAGCTAATGACATGTTCATCCTTTCAGCAGCACCATTTTGTTGTGGCATCTTACGTACTAAAATATGTCTCTGAATTCCATGCTCCTCACAGAACTTCAAAAACTGTGAATCTGTGTATTATGTGTCATTATCAGACCTTAAATACTTGATCTTTCTACTTGTTTGGTTCTCCACCTCAACTTTCCACACCTTGAATTTGGAAAAGACTTCATATTTCTGTTTCAATAAATACACCCAAACTTTCTTAGAAAAATCGTCAATAAAAGTAACATAATACACATATCCACCCAATGATGATTCTCTAGTAGGCCCTTATACATCAGAATGCACATAATCAAGAATCCATTCAGTTTTGTGCTTTTCAGACGTGAAACTAACTTTAGTATGTTTAACAAGAATACAAAATTCACAAAAATCGAGCTTGCAACTTTTGACACCATGCAACAAATTTCTTTTATGCAATTCAACCATTATACGTTCACTAAGATGACCAAGACACGTATGCCACAATTTTGTATTATCATCATATGACTCAACAGAATGAGCTCCACCTACAATTGTACTCCCTAACAGTTTATAGATATTCCCTGCAGTTATCTTTCCTTTCATCACAGTCAATGCACCTTTAACAATCCTAATGGTTTCTCTATCCTCGTCAGCTTTAGGAATTAAACCATTCTTATGCAAAGTGCCCAAAAAAATTAGATTCTTTTTCAAATTCGGTATATGCCTAACATCATATAATGTTCTAACAGTACCATCAAACATCTTAATTCTGACTTCACCAATACCGACAATATTGCAACATCTATCATCACCTAAATAGACATAACCAGAATTAACAGACATATAGGTAGAAAACCACTCCCTGTTAGGTGTTATATGATAAGAGCATCATGAATCAAGAATCCAAGCATCCGTGAACTAAGTTGTTGAAATAGAAAGCATATCACCATCTCTGCAATCCGAATTCTCATTCTGCACCATATTCACAGTTTTGGATGATGCATCATGTTTATCATCTGACTCCTTTTTCCACTTTGGACAGTCTCGCTTCATATGTCCTGGCTCCTTGCACTTGAAGCAACGAAATGTCTTCTTGCCTCTAAACTTTGATCTAGAATTATGTCTTCTAGAACCCTTCTTCTCTGACTTCCTTCCACGGTCGTGATTACCCTTAAAATATAAACCATCCGTGTGAGAGCTTTCGTATGTATTCTGTATTCGTTGGTTGTGGGCCAACAAGGTTGTAGTAATCTCTTCAACTTTGATTGTTTCTTTCCTATATGTAAGAGTAGTCACCATGTGTTCATAAGAAGAAGGCAACGAACACAACAGAATCATTGTTTTGTCTTCATCTTCAATCTTCACATCAAGTTGAGTTAAATCGGTGATTATTTGATTGAAGATATTCACGTGCTGCGCCAAATCCTGACCTTCCTGCATCTTCAGCCCATACAACTTCTGCATTAGATACAATTTATTTGTTAGAGACTTGGACATAAATTGACTTTCCAACTTGTTCCATATCTCTCCTAGAAACGTCAGATCCATAACATGATACATAATCTCATCTGCCAAACATGACCGTATGGTTCCAGTCGCTCGTTGCTGCAGTTCTTCCCAATCGTCGTCCTCCATTGATGCTGGTTTTGTAGATGGTAAAGCTTTTAAAATCCCTTGTTGCGCTAACAGATCCTTTATCCTCGTCTGCCACAATCTGAAGTTACATTCACCATTGAACATGACCACTTCAAATTTCGCATCAGACATAGCCATCGCAACCAGGCTCTTGATACCAGTTGTTGTGCACACGACAAACGAAAAAGAAAATCAAACAAGCAAGAATACAAGAGATTTAACGAGGTTCAGCAGTGTGCTTACGTCCTCAGGGAGCAAAGAGCGGCTATTTTCTTTTATTCAATAAATGGTCCTTAGGTTACAAATAACACATCTATTTATAGACCTGGTATAATTACAAAGATACCCCGTAGCGTACCGCGGGGGCTTCGCCCCCACACTCCCAACCCACTTAACCCGAGCCCACCGAAAACTCGAGTACTCCTTTGATGGACAGATGCTCTCGCTCCGCAAAGCCTAAAGAACAATTGATGAAGTGCCTAATGAGGTGGGGGTAAGCCTCTTTATATAGTCCCCTACATCCAAGTCCTATTCTAACTAGGATAAGGAATACTACTCCCCGAAGGATTAGAACAATTCTAATCCTAGTTAAAGTAGCCAGCATCTGTCCTTTTACAATATATGAGCCATACTTAACAAAGGAGAGATAGGTTGCAGTGACCGTCAACGACCATGTAACAAATTCGAACTTCAGCACCCACAAAAGGCATGCGGCAATCTTGGCAACAGGTACCAATGACACCGAAGTGGAATTCAAGCGACGGGCTGACCAGGACGACGGAGGAGGCAGTAATAAATTGGGCATGCCTCTTAAAAAGAAAACCTGACATAGTGTTGGGAGCTAAAGGCCACCTGCACGAATGACATCGGAGGGGGAGATGCAAGAGCCACCACCACCACCATCGATCTCCATCCAACCTAAAAAGAAAAAACGAAGAAGAGAACAATCAAAATCAAAGACACGAAGGAAAATGGATCCTCCCCACATGTTCTTCTTTGTTTCGAACTGATAAAGAGGACCGGTCGTCCCTCTTCCAAAACTAGAGCTCAAACTTAAACCGTGGTGACCGAAGCTCATAAAACCCAACGAGAAACACCAAAAAAAAGTTAGAAAAGCAAACTGTCCAGAAAACGAAAAAATGGTTGTCTTACAACTTGAAGGAAAAAAAATGGGGGAGGCCAGCCACCAAGTAACGGTAGTTGGCCGCCGAGGAAGGACCAGATATGGTTTCTCTTAGTGGGCGGCGCTTGAAAAGTTGAGGGCACTAGGGTAGGTTGTGGAAAAATATTGAACCAACAACTTCAAAAGTTACACTAACTTTGACGAGACAAACGTTAAGTTTATTGATTCGTCCATCCATCGTATCTTAGGAGGTCTAGATTTGACACTCCATCAAATTTCCCCCACGATGAGACTATTAACTTCTATCGAGTTGAGAACCCGCATAAAGATCAATTAAAACCTCTTTTCTCCCTTTCTTCATCTCCTTCACCATTATTGAATGCAACTTTTCACCCGCATCATGTGATCAACGTAGATGAAACCGCCTGAAAACCCACCATCTCCATCTTATTTAGCTCATCAACAAGAGTAGATATTTACAATAAAAAAACAATTATATGAGTGATTTTGTCTTTTATTCTTTATATAGTAATAGTATTTTTATAAAATAAGAGTTAATTGCACCATACATTCTCGAACTATGACTCTAATTTTAAAGTATATCTCAAACGTTTGAATATTTCAATTTCATCTTCAAACTATGACTCTCATTCTAAATTGATCATTAAATTTTTTAGCATTCTAAATATTCGAATTCGACTCTTGTATTACAATATTGAGAATATATTTGCTTGTAAGGGGATTTGATCTTGGTCATTCAAAATTTTAAAGATTCCGATTCGGATTTTTATAGATTCAAATATCCAACCCATGATTATATATATATATATATATATATATTGAAGTTTTAATTCTGGATATTTTTACGGACAAAAACTGAATTTAAAATTTTAGACAAATTTACATACTCAGATTCAAATAATTTAGAAAACACATATCTAATCAGTCCATTTTTTAGTGCTTCTCAATAAGATCTATGAGAACTGAGAAGCCATTCCACATGCCTCATCTTTCTAACCCATATCCCCCGTTTTCAGAGAGTCGCATGGATTACTCTCGGCTGATATGGTTTTCTGCTATTGAGTTTGGATATATTCACCGGAATCTTTTGATTTACAGTCCACAAACTATTCAAGAATGTACGAGCAATGGTGTAGTCGGGATTTGAAATTAAAGGGCAAAACATAAATATTTGAAAGTTTGAGCAAATTTATAAATAACATAAATCTTAAAATTATTTATATATAAGAACAAAGTTAAAAAGAATTGGAGGTTGGGGCACGATTGCTCCTCCACCCCTTAGTAGGAACAAAAATCATCTGCTCCTTAATTATGTCACTTTCTATGTCCCGCACTAAAAAATATTAAAAAATTAAATTCTAAATAATAACCCTAAATTTCATTAAACCCTAAATCTTACATCCTTAAAAAATACACCCTACACCTTAAAAATACACCTTAAATTTTATTAAACCCTAAATTTTAAATACACCTTAAAATACACCTTAAAATTAAATTCTAAATAATAACCCTAAATTTCATTAAACCTTAAATCTTACATCCTTAAAAAATACACCATAAACCCTAACCTTAGAGCCTAAACTCACTTTTTTAAAATAAGATATCAAAAGGGGCATAATTTGGGGCAGGCGATTTCCATCCCCTTAGTAGTTTTGTCCCTGTAGACGTGCCAAGTTTTTTTTTTGACAAATTCTAAATATAATCATAATTCTACTTAGAAGGGAGAGGAAGGGAGACTCTAAGAGAAGGAAGAAGAATGTTCCTAGTAGATCTAAAACTCATAATCTAAAAAAAATGAATAACTTGGTCAACCGGCCAAATATGCTTGATCGCGTACACGCCAAGTTAAAAATAAATGTTATTATATAATAATATATTGTATATGGTTTTGTTATTATTATAGGATTCCGAGTTAACTCAAATCAAGAGATAATGAGTACAAAACAAGAGTCAAACATATAGAATATCCGAAGAAATATGTACATGGATGGAGGTGACAAATGAAAGACACTTGGCATGGGCAACTGCTAATGGAAATCAAACAGGCTATAAAAACAAAGCCAGAGAACAAAAAATAGTGCAAGCTGCTCCAACTGACCGATGTGGGTTTGGTGGACTGTTTCTAATGTTTCAGATTTCCGAAGCGCAAACTGCCAGTAAAAACCAAAATTTTGTCAGGTTTTTCATACCATGGATGTAACTGCTAATAACTTAGATTCTAAATGTAATGAATATACCATAAAAAGAAAATAAACTAGAAAATAGTATCATTCCATTTTTCCAAATTCCAAATTCCAATTGTACGCAATATCTGTGTTTGGCGTTAGCAATTGGAATGGAATCCAGACATTGAAGTAACCAAACTAATGCCCCATTGAGGAGAAACAAAGTTATGGGTGCAACTCTATTCTCATTTCTCAAGATTGTCTTCTTTCAAACAAGGTACACAATTTGTGGTTAACTAAAATATATCTGTTAGTTTCTTCGATGGTCGGAAAATTTTGTCCCATTACAAACATTTCCATTGTTATTTAATTTGGGTTCCATACGAGACATTAGAAGCAGCTTGATGTTTGAACTTTGAATCAAATGTCTAACCTTAAAGTATTTGGCAAAAAAAAAAGAGCTGTCTAGCTTTAATTTCAGTGTTGAAAAATGTGCCTCATAAGTTGACATTTCTATTGTGAACGCCATGATTCATGAATATGAGGTGATGATATCTTTACTTGCTTTAAATGCCTTGCGCCAATCAAATACGACAACACAATTCTTCACTTTCAACAAGCTTGTATTTAGGCGTTTTCAAGTATAAACGTGAAAATTTTATGAATGTTGAAGCCGGCCTCACATCTTATAAGTTTATGAACGATACTTGTTATAATTAAAGCACAATAAGGGCGCAAACCAAAATAAAACTAAAAACACAATAAACATCAAGATTTACGTGCAAATTTTAAACAAAAAAGAATATGAGTACTTTTACTATGTTAGAGGAAGTGATTACAAGTGTGATCAGTAGCTGAACTTGGTAAAAGAGTTTGAGAGGGTCAACTTAATTTTTTTAAAAATATATATGTTTAAATTAAAAAATTTGAAGGAATCTAACTAAATTTTTAGAGGCTTAATGAGAATTTTTATGAATCATAAGAGATATTTAATTAAAAATATTTAAAATTTTGAAGCTTATAATTTTTTTAAAACTTTTGTAGGGTCAAATTAAAAATTCTAAAAATTTTAAGGAATTAAATTCTAATTTTTCAATTTTTTGGGTGACTCCACAGGTCCCTTCTTTGTTCCGTCACTAAGTGTGATACAGTGATGCGATACTACATAACGATACACTATTCCTAAGGTAGCTATTTATTGAAATATATGATTGTGAAACCGATATTTTAATTTTGATATAACTAAAGAACTTAAGGACTAAATTGAAAATATGAAAACGAATCTTTAAGTCCTCAAACCTCTCTATATGTTTTAAACAATATGCCTAAGTTAAAAACTAAATTTATCAAATATTTTCTAAGTGTTCTTAAAGCCAAAATAGTGATTTTCGAGTCACCATTTCGGAACGGCCTTAGCCGTTTCGAAACAGTTTTGAAACTGTGAGTCCTTGTTTCGGAACGGGTATCGAAACGATTTCAACACTGCCAACCCGTGTTTCGAAACGAGTTTCGAAACGGTTTAAGAACATCGAGACACCGTATCGAAACGATATCAAATGTTTCAAAACGGCTTTAAAACTGATTTGAAAAATATGACCGTTGAATGTTTTTAACTGATTTTAAACAAGTCGTTAAGGCGTATCGAAACGATCTCAAGCCGTTTCGATACGATCCTTGACAGTGGTAAAATATTTCGAAACGGGTTTCGAAACGGCTCTTAGCGTATCGAAACAAGTCTAACCGTTTCGATACGGGCTCTTTAATGCACCCCAACGGCTCTTTCTATTTTGGTCTGTTTCGAAACAGGGTCGGGCGTTTCAAAACGGTTGGTTGCAGACTGCATTTATAGAGGGAAGATAACACCCCCAACGGCTCTATTAATGAATGCATCAACCACAACGGCTAGAATTCAATGAGAAGATATAAAAGGGACCTCTAAAAGCTTCAGCAACAACTATTGATCCAAAAGCAAACATCCAAACATCAAATCCAAGCATTTGTGCCTAAATCACATTATTGTCTTGCAACCCCAATTGTATTTTTCATTCTTATCATTTCAATTGGGTTGAGTGCTTGTAATTGGGTTATATTGTGTATTGAGAGATACTTGTTTTAACCAACAACTTCTTTGTTTCTATTGTGTGAGGATTGGGTCAAATTTTGGGTAGAAAATTTGACCGAAAATTGTAAGGGTTACCTCCTTAGCCTAGAAAAGGGGAAGAGCAATTAGTGGAATTGTTGCAAATCCTTAGTGAAGCTAAGGTAGTGGATGTAGAGCTCAATTGGAACTTGAACCACTCTAAAACTCCTTGTCTACCATTTTTATTTGCAAATTCCACCACCAAGAACTTTAAAAATCCAATTCACCCCCTCTTAGTATATTTCGATCATTTGATCCACTCAACAATTGGTATCAGAGCCTACCTCTTTGAGGATTAACAACCACAAGAGCAGTTCCTAGGAAGAGTGTGATCATCTAAAAATCAAGATATGGCATCTACCTCTGGTTCGAGCATGTATGAGTCTCAATCCACTACAAAACCGTCTTTTTCAATGGTGACAACTCTCCGTTTTGGAAGAATTGAATGTGCCTCTTCATCAAGTCCAATGGTTACTTGGTTTGGGATGTCATTGAAGATGTCCCCTACATTCCATTGAAGCAAGATAGTGAAGGAATGATGGTTTTGAAGAAAAAGATGGAGATGAGTGAAGAAGAGATGAAGAAGATCCAAATAAATGACAAAGCTCTTCACATGCTCTTTTGTTCTTTCGGTCCGGACATCTACTCCAAAGTCTCATCCATTGAAAGTGCCAAAGAAGTGTGGGATACTCTTGAGACCACCTATGAAGGAACCAACGATGTGAAGGAAACCAAGATTGGAATTCTCAATCTTAGTTATGAGAATTTCAAGATGGAGCCCGATGAGACGATGTCCAAGATGTTTGATCGCTTCTCAACCATAGTCAATGGGCTTAAAGGATTTGGAAAAACGATTCCGGAAGACAAGCTTGTCCGGAAGCTACTTTACTCACTTCCCGAATCTTAGTATGGGAAGAGAACTGCCATCATAGAGGCCAAGAACTTGAAGACTCTTAAACTTGATGAGCTAGTGGGTTCTCTCCTTACTCATGAGATTATGAAACAAGAAAGGGAAGAAGAAAAGAATAAGGAAGAGAAGAGAGTAGAGAAGCTAGAGGTGGAAAAGAAGAAGAAGATAGGAATAGCTCTCAAAGCTTCATTACTTGAGGAGAGCTCTTCTAGTGAGGAGAATGAGCTAGAAGAATTGGCTATGATAGCCAAAAGATTCTCACGCTTCATGAGGTCCAACCGAGGAAGGAAAATTCAAAGGAAGATGGACTTCAAAGGTAAAAACAAAGAAGACGTGAGAGATCAAATCATTTTCTTTGAGTGCAATAAGCCCGGTCACATTCGTTCGGAGTGCCCTCAACTCAAGAAGAAGGGCTTTGAGAAAAAGAAGAAGCTCAAAGCCAAGCTTGCTACTTGGAGTGATGAGGAGTCATCCGAGGATGACGAACAAGAAGTGGTCAACCTTTGCCTCATGGCACTTGAGGAGGATTCCTCCATGGTTACCTCTAACTCATCATCTTTTGATTTTACATATGATGAGTTGCAAGAGGTTTATGATGAATTAGTTGAGAAATATAAGGAGTCGGTCATTAGGAATAAGAAAAATATTTCGGAATTAAATGATAAAAATGACTCACTTTCTCAAGCTAATTTAAAATTTGAGAAAAAGATTTTAGGGTTGAAAGATGAACTAAAATTCTTCCAAGATGAAAATGTTGGCCTTAATAATCTTCTTTCCCAATGTAATAGTGAACACCAAAAGGTGTTAGATGAGCTTAACAAGCTCAAAGAGTCCTTTAAAAATGTTGGTAATGTGAAGCATGAAATAGGTGAATCTTCTAAAACGAACCAACCTAAGAAAAGGATCAATAACTACAAACAAGGTAGCCTTCCTAGACATAGTAGAACTAAAAGGATTAGAAGTGTATGGGTTCCTAAGGAACTTGTAAAATCTAATAATATTGTTGCTATGTCACCTTGGATTCCTAAGGGAACCAAGTTAATGGGAGCTAACACTCGTGGACCCAAAATGATTTGGGTACCAAAAACAAAAGTTTAATATCTTTGTTTGTAGGGGGAGCATTGCTACAAGGCCAAAGCACAAAGTCAAAACTCGTGGTACCTTGATAGTGGATGCTCAAGGCATATGACCGGAGACAAAAGTAGATTCATGGATCTAAAGCTAAAAAGTGGATGAGTGGTGACATTTGGTGACAACTCCAAAGGCCACATTAAAGGTATTGGCTACATAGGTAATCACTCTACCATTCTTATTGAAAATGTCTTGTATGTCGATGGTCTTAAACATAACTTGTTGAGCATAAGTCAATTGTGTGATAAAAGGTTTAATGTTTTATTTGATAAAAATGGGTGCAAATTGTTGACATTAAATCTAATAATATTATGCTTATAGATCATCGCATAGGTAACATTTACATGGTGCATCTAGATGACATACATACATCTCATGCATGTTTAGTAGCTCAAAATGAAAATGATGCATGGTTGTGGCATAGGAAACTAGGACATGCTAGCATTAGTGTTTTAGAAAAATTAGTGTCCCTTGATCTAGTTAGAGGTTTACCCAAGATTTAAGTTCTCAAACGATAAAATTTGTGATGCATGCTCTAAGGGTAAACAACATAGATCTTCCTTTAAATTCATTAATGATGTTTCTACAAGTAGGTGTTTACAACTTATCCATATGGATTTATTTGGGCCAATTAGGACTATGAGCTTGGGTGGTAAATCTTATGCATTTGTTCTTGTAGATGATTTTTCTAGATTTACTTGGGTTCTATTTTTAAGTACTAAAGATGAGGCTTTAGAAAAATTCATCACATTTTCAAAACTAACCCAAAATGATCTTGAACTTAGAATTTCTCATATTAGGAGCGATCATGGAACCAAATTTCAAAATTTAGGGTTTGAAGAATTTTTAAATGAAAATGGTATTAGCCACAATTTTTCGGCTCCTCGAACTCCTCAACAAAATGGGGTAGTTGAGAGGAAAAATAGAACTTTACAAGAAATGGCTAGAACCATGCTTTGTGAAAACAATTTACCTAAATATTTTTGGGCGGAAGCCACAAACACCGCTTGCTACATTGTGAACCGAGTAATGATTAGGCCAATTTTAAAGAAAACACCTTATGAGATTTTGAAATCTAAAAAGCCTAACATTAGCTATTTTCATCCATTTGGTTGCAAGTGTTTTGTTTTAAATAATAGAAAAGACAACTTATGTAAATTTGATGCAAAAAGTGATGAAGCTATTTTCATAGGATACTCTTTAACCTCTAAAGCCTATCGTGTATTTAACAAGAGAACTTTAGTAGTAGAAGAATCTATACATGTTGTATTCGATGATAACGTCCTTCCAAGGAAGGATTCTTGTGATGACGATGATGTAGGAATCATAAATGCCTTTGATGGAGGACAAACTTCAAAGGAGGATGAGATTCCAACAAAAGAAGATGACACACAAGATCCACCTCTTGAAGCCTTGAAGGACTTGGCTCTTGAGGAAAAGGAAGTGAGCTACCCAAGGGAGTTCAACTATGTCAAAGATGGTGAAATCTTGGGTGATCCATCAAAGGGGGTAACCACTCGATCTTCTCTTAGACTAATGAATCATGTTGTATTTATCTCATGCATAGAGCCTAAGAATGTAAAAGAAGCTTTGAAAGATGATTTTTGGATTATGGCTATGCAAGAAGAGTTAAATTAATTTGAGAGAAGTAATGTTTCGACATTAGTTGATAGGCCTAGTAATCAATCTACTATATGAACTAAATGAGTATTTAGGAACAAACTAGATGAGAGTGGTAACATTGTGAGAAATAAAGCTAGACTACTAGCACAAGGTTACACTCAAGAAGAGGGAATTAATTTTGATGAAACCTATGCTCCCGTAGCTAGAATGGAAGCCATTAGGATGTTGCTTGCATATGCATGTTATCATGATTTCAAGCTTTTTCAAATGGACATTAAAAGCGCATTTTTAAATGGTTTTATAAATGAGGAATTATATGTGGAACAACCACCGGGTTTTGAAGACTCAAAATTTCCAAATCATGTTTTCAAACTCACTAAAGCTCTTTATGGTTTAAAACAAACTCCTAGAGCTTGGTATGAAAGACTTTTAAATCATTGCTTTACCTTACCACAAGTAGACTGGATATCTTGTTTAGTGTTTGCTTGTGTGCTAGGTTTCAAGCTAGTCCTAGAGAGTCACACCTTATAGCCGTTAAAAGAATCTTTAGGTACCTTAGAGATACTCCTTGCTTAGGTCTTTGGCACCCTAGAGACTCCACCTTCAACCTTCATGCTTATTCGGATGCGGATTATGGGGAGTGTAAAATCGATAGGAAGAGTACTTCGGGAACTTTTCAATTCCTAGGTAGTATGCTCATATCTTGGTTCTCTAAGAAACAAAATAGTGTAGCCTTATCTACCACCAAAGTCGAGTACATATCCTTAGGGAGTTGTTGTGCTCAAGTCCTTTGGATGAAGCAAAAACTCTTAGATTATGATATTAAAGTTGAAATCATACCCCTTAAGTGTGATAACACTGGTGCCATATGTTTAACAAAAAATCCCATTCAACACTCTAGAACCAAACATATAGAAATAAGGCATCATTTCATTAGAGATCATGTCCTTGAAGAAGATGTTATAGAGTATGTTGTCACATTAAATCAATTAGCGGACATCTTTACAAAACCTTTAGACAAAGAGCATTTTTGGTCCCTTAGGAGAGAGTTAGGTCTAACTAGCCTATCTTGACCTTTTAGGACCTCTTTTGTGCTTAAAATTGCTTGATCTTGTGAAATGTCATGTTTATATATTTTTACTCCTAATTCCATCCATGCCTATAGCTAGGGGGAGTATGTTTAAGTTTGCACATGTTTTTCCTGCTCATTCATGTCATTCATGCAAGTCAGGCCTTCAAAAATTTCATTTTTCTGCACTTTTAGAGCCTCATCTGCACTTCCAGGCCCAGGTGTATCGAAACGGGTCCACCTGTTTCGATACGGATACTTTAAATTTCTATCTGGAGAAGGGTGTTTCGAAACGCCTTCCAAGGGTTTCGAAACGTTTTTGCTACTGCCAAGGGTTGTATCAAAACGAGTTTCGATACGAGTCAACGGGGATACGGTCAAACACGTATCGAAATGGTCATCTGGAGTTGAAAATTCGGTCAACCTTTCGTGCCCGCGTTTCGAAACGGTCGACACCGTTCCGAAACGGGTTAGCGGACTGCTTTAAAGGGGCTTTTAATGTTAAAGTTTAACTTTAATCAAAACTCTCCCAAAACCCTAAAATGATTTTTTTTCTATAAAAACCCTTTAAACCTCATTGTTTTTCACCAAATCTTGAGGGCTTTTTCTCTTAAACACAAGTCTAAGCAAGCATCAACAATCTTGTGCAAGGATTTTCATCTATTCATCCAAAATCCCAATTTAAGGTATATTTTCATCTCTTTCTTTTTCCTTAAATTTGTATTCGAATCCTAGGTTAGAAAATTTTTATTTTGTATAGTTTATGTATTTTGATACTTGGGTTTTTCAAAACTTGTAAAAAAATTTCAAAATCTTCAATTTTTTTATTCTAATATATAAGTTTTCATTCGTACTTTCTTTACTGTTTTTTTTAATTGTTTTTCTCTTAAAAATTTTGTTTGTTTGTTTTGTTTCTTTGTTTTTAAAACTTGTTTTTAAACCTAAGTGTGATTTACCATTGGATTGAATTAAGATCTTCATGCATACACTTCAAATTTGTTTTAAATTGCTTGATTTATGTTTTTAGGATGTCTATGGAGAACGTTAACAAAAAGCGTAAGACATGTCAAACAAGTGATTCGAGTATTCGTCCTAATCTCTCCCAGCAGTTTCTCAAAAGTCTTCGGACTCCATAGATGAGGGAGCGTTTCAATTATGTCAAGGAGTATGATATTCGTCGTGAGCGTGTTATTGACCTCTCGTTTCTTGACTCCGAGCGCTTTCTCTTTCGTTACCTCCCCCGTTTAAGAGAATGGGGATTCCTTGGTTTCTTGAGTATCCCGGATATTTGCTACAAGCACATGGTTCTTCTCTTTTACTCAAATGCCTAATTTATTAATAGTGAAGACAACTCCGAAGTTGTTGGCCTTGAGTCTTCTATCTTGGGAAAGAGGATTGCCATTGACATCCCTTATTTAGAGACTACTTTTGGTCTTAAGAACGAAGGAATCGAGAATGAGAGTCACTTTGGTTCTCACACCGGTTCGGTGCTTACCTTGGATGCTCACGATAGGTTCCTCCACTTGATAATCTCGTGGTTTCTTCGCCCCTCCGGAGGTAAATTTTCTCACGTTCATCAAGTAGATTATTTTTAGCTTGAATGTTTTCGTTGTGGTGAGCGCCCTAATCTTGTTAAGATCATGTTTGTCGAGATAGTAAATAATGTTAAGCTCCGTGACACCGATGCACTCAAATCTTTCACTTATGGGACTGTTTTAAGTTTCATCTTTGGAAAGCTTAATCTTGATTGCACCTATGACTCTCCGGAACCCCGCAAGTCAAAAATTGGTGAGTCCTCTCTCCGCATGTCCGGTTTTCAATACATCAATGGGCAATAGAAACGTGTTGATAGGGAAGCACCTCCACCTCAAGTTGAACCTCAACCACAAGCTCTGGTCGCAAACAATGAAGCTCTCACAGCTTTCCTTACCGAGCGGTTCAACACTTTGGACACTAACATTTCTAGAGGGTTTGGTGCTATCAATGCCCGCTTGCAATCTGTGGAGGATCGTCTCCTTGCAAATGAGAATCGACTCACATCCCTTGAGAATCAACATGCATCTATGGACATGTCCTTCTCTACCTTTTATGGCCAATGGATGAATTTTCGTCGCTCTCAAGCCAAGGACGATGATGATTCCATGGATGATGATGGTGACGACGATGAGGCTTAGGATTCTCATGTCATCTCATATTAACTATGCATATTAGGATTAAGTTTGCATCTTTATTTCCATTATACTTTATGAACCTATGCTTTGATTTTATTTGGGATTATGCTTTGAACTTATTGTTTAAGATTTATGTTTTGGATATTTAAATTTTATGAATTTAATATTATGTTGCTTGTTGCTTATTGATTATTGCTTTTAACCCTATCTCTTTTCTATGAGCCTTGTTTATTGCTTATTGATTATTTTTTTATCTAACAAAAAGGGGATAAGTAATCTAAGAGCCAAAATTCGTTTTAAGTGTTTTTAAGTTTTAAACCTTGAATTTAAATCCTTAAATCTTTTTAAAACTTTAAAAACCCATCTTAAATTGAGGGGGAGTTAGAATGTATTCAAAATTTTCAAAACTCTTAAAAATTCTAACTTTGATTTTGTTATATCAAAAAGGGGGAGATTGTGAAACCGATATTTTAATTTTGATATAACTAAAAAACCTAAGGACTAAATTGAAAATGTGAAAACGAATTTTTAAGTCCTCAAACCTCTCTATATGTTTTAAACAATATGGCTAAGTTAAAAACGAAATTTATCAAATATTTTCTGAGTGTTCTTAAAGCCAAAACAGTGATTTTTGAGTCACCGTTTCGGAACGGCCTTAGTCGTTTCGAAACAGTTTTGAAACTATGAGTCCTTGTTTCGGAACGGGTATCGAAACGATTTCAACACTGCCAACCCGTGTTTCGAAACGAGTTTCGAAACGGTTTAAGAACATCGAGACATCGTATCGAAACGATATCAAATGTTTCGAAACGGCTTTAAAACTGATTTGAAAATATGACTGTTGAATATTTTTAACTGATTTTAAACAAGTCCTTAAGGCGTATCGAAACGATCTCAAGCCGTTTCAATACGATCTTTGACAGTGGCAAAATGTTTCGAAACGGGTTTCGAAACGGCTCTTAGCGTATCGAAACAAATCTAACCGTTTCGATACGGGCTCTTTAATGCACCCCAACGGCTCTTTCTATTGTGGTCTGTTTCGAAACAAGGTCGGGCGTTTCGAAACGGTTGGTTGCAGACTGCATTTATGGAGGGAAGATAACACCTCCAACGGCTCTATTAATGAATGCATCAACCACAACGGCTAGAATTCAATGAGAAGATATAAAAGAGACCTCTAAAAGCTTCAGCAACAACTATTGATCCAAAAGCAAACATCCAAACATCAAATCCAAGCATTTGTGCCTAAATCTCATTATTGTCTTGTAACCCCAATTGTATTTTTCATTTTTATTATTTCAATTGGGTTGAGTGCTTGTAATTGAGTTATATTGTGTATTGAGAGATACTTGTTTTAGCCAACAACTTCTTTGTTTTTATTGTGTGAGGATTGGATCAAATTTTGGGTAGAAAATTTGACCGAAAATTGTAAGGGTTACCTCCTTAGCCTAGAAAATGGGAAGAGCAATTAGTGGAATTGTTGCAAATCCTTAGTGAAACTAAGGTAGTGGATGTAGAGTTCAATTGGAACTTGAACCACTCTAAAATTCCTTGTCTACCATTTTTATTTACAAATTCCACCACCAAAAACTTTAAAAATCTAATTCACCCCCTTTTGGTATATTTCGATCATTCGATCCACTCAACAATGATTTTCTTGCAAAGAAAATATGCATAAAGTAATTCTATTCGTATGTCCGTACTCTTCATCAAACACGTAAAATAAGAAATAGAGTTTCACTTGATTTTGAATTCTTTCATGTCGCGGAATAGGTGTGAACAAAATTCGGCTCAAAAAATTAAATTTTTTGACTCGACTTGAAGTGAAAAAATTTGACTTTTCTTGACTTGATACGAAATTGTATAAATTCGACTCGATTCGAAAAAATTTCAAATAACATTTGATTTGTAAAGTAAAAATTCGAATAACTCAAAATTTAGTAATTAGCGGATTGGTTTTTAAGTTCGAGTCGACTCATTTAATTTTCTTGCTATATATATTGATATAAAAAAATATGAAGAAATATATGTCACATGTGAAGAAATATGTATACGTATCTTATATGATAAGATAGTCGTTTAAATTCAAATCAAATTGTACTATAATATGATAAATAATTACAATTAAATTTGTATAGGAACTCCAAAATTCGACTCGAATTTCATAATCTCGACTCAAATCAAAAAAAATTTAAATAAAAATTGAGTTGTAAAGTATGACACGTCAACTCAAATAACTCGAAATTTTTTTGACTCGACTCAACTCGATCAAACGTTCACCCCTATTACAGAATACATCGGTCTACAGAGATACCATGGAGGATCCAACCCCAAAGGCATTAATCAACAGAAAATATACCTATAGTCAGAAAAAGAGTTTCAACTCTAAAATGTTCACACACAACTGAAAGCAGTAATTAAGTAATTATTTTGCATAACAAAGATTTAATTTTGCTACAGAAAACAGAGTATCCGAAAAAAGAAAATCATCCCTTGGATATTAGCGAACAATTAAAACCCTGTATAGATAACAACAAAACAGGGCAAAATAGCCTTATGATTAAACACGTACAACTCATCTAAATTGGAGTAGACCCCAACATCGCCCCCCACCGAGTCGTAATCCTCCATCTTACCCTCCATGCTCTTCCGAACTCTCCCGGCGATCACCCTACATACAAGCATTGCCCTCTTTTCATTCCCTTCTTCAACTCCCGCCGCTTCATCATGAGCTTTCCCACTGCTTGCTGTTGTCAGGATTCCTTTTCCATTGACTTCTTGTACCACCTTGAAACCATTCTTTATGATGCTACACACATTGCAGTTTGGGATCGAATTGCACAAGTTGGAGGAGCCGTTGAGGCCGAGTGAACATGCAAAACTGGTGCAGTGGAACCTGAGGAGCTCGTTGCCGTCTGCTATGCAGCGTGGGTGCTTTTTTGGGAGCTTGGTTGCTTTTGATTTGATGGAGTCTCGGTATTCTTCGAATTTGGAGATGGTTGTGGGGGTGTTGTGGACTTTAAGGATACGGTCTATTTTGCATATGGGTGTTTGTTTCTTTAACCAGCTTGACTGGAATATGATTTCCACTATGTTCTTGCTGGTGTCCTCAGGACCCAGTTCCGATACTGTTTATAAATATGCAAGGGAACAGCTAAATCAGATTAAGAAACTTTATACAAGATGGCAAGGGGATCAAATTACCTGCATGTCTAACAGCTTGATGAAGCTCCAAATTCTCAGCTTTCATGAAAATCTCACCGCATTCAGGGCAGGCGCAAATGGAAGTCCTCAAGGAAGGATCTTTGGCCATTCCAAGGACTGGATCGACCACCATTCGGCACTCGTAACAGCCGGAGAATCTCCTGAATGGCATTCCTCTGAAAGACCCTCCAACGGAGGAGGCCGATGCCGATGCAGAAGATAAAGAAAGCGAAGAATTGGTTGATGGAGCTACTCCATTGAGTTCATGCAGAGGAGCTTTCATGGATCTGCTAGACGAAGCTTCAAGTGATGCCTTTTTCTTATGGACTTCAGGGGAAGGTGCTTCAGGCTTTTGCATCACCTTTGTGTTGCTACATAATGAACCGGAACACCTCATTTTCTTGCATTTCTTCCCACTTTCTTCCACCACTTGTTCCTTTTGCTTTTGCTGCTGGTCGTGGTGTTGCTCTTGTTGATGCTGCTGGGGGTTTTTGCCAAAGAAAAGGCCTTTGACAACCGCCCAAGGCGGTGGCTTGTCATTCTTCTGAGGCCGCTTCTTCTGGTTTCGGTATGTTCCAGTGCTTGGTTTTCTTTGGTGGGTAAGTCCAGCCATTTCCTCTGAGATTCAGACAAAATGATGGGGTTTATATATATCTCTGATGAACTGCAGAGATGCTTCTTAGGTGCCCACTGCCTACTCACTACTTTAGCTTAAGATTTGGAAGCTTTGGGGCTATTATTATTTGCAAATTTTATTTACTATATATGAAGGGTTTTTAATTTAATTGACCTCTCTATAGATTTGCTCATTGGCAACTTTACGCCGTTGATTTCCATCATAGATACTTGGATCATCTCAATAAGCAACAAAATGTGGGTCCTAACATTAAACTATACCATCATGCATAAAAAAAAAGGGGAAAATGTTATTTTTTTATTAAGTATAAAGATGTTATATTCTCAAGATAAATGTCGAGATTTTTCCCTCCTAATATAGCAACATTTCATCTCTACAAAGCTCTTGAATTGAGTTAAGAATGATATCCAAACTTTAAGAACAGCCTTGCATCAAATGATAACTTTTCCCTCATAATAAAGCAACAGTTCATCTCTATAATCATTAACATCACAAGAAAACACCATGTGCTCAACAAAATCACCCTACTTTTCTTCTTCTTTTTCTTTTTCTTTTTCCTTCCCATTGTTTGACAAAATAAGCAGACTGCATGTATATTTGCAGATTGGTTGGTTCTCGGTGATGGTGATGTGGTGGCGGACGTGGTGGTGGATGGTGGGAGCTGAGCTAACCCGAGGTGGGATATTTGGGGGTGAGTGCAAACTCACTAATTACACAATTATGGGGAAAAAGCTGCTTGATTCCTTGTGCCTCAAAATCATACCACAGTTGCCCCGGAATAAAGCTTTTAGCAACACTACTTTCTTAAACAAAAGATAAGCTCCCACAACCATTTTTTAATAGCAACTAAACATTTCTTGAGAAATTATTAATTATAGGGTAAATTACATAAACCATCAATGAACTTTACTCTTAAACCTATTTTGGTCACTGAAGTTTTAAAACGTTCATTTTACTCACTGGAATTTAGACATTAAACGTTTTTTGTCACTAAAATTTAGACGTCGAATATTTTTGGTCACTCTTAAACCCCCAAACGACCGTAAATGGTTGTCTTTCAGTCCTAAATTTCACCAGTCACTTCGTCTCGGCCACCGGAGTCTGAATACAACCTCCATTTTGTCGGAAAGTGCTCTGAAGTTCACAAATAGGTCAAAAACATTGTAATTTCTCTATCATCGATCTCCCTCCCCCGCCGTCGGATGGAGTATGTTTCTCAATATGTTGCTTCTCTCGTGTCGATAAAGTTTTCCATCGTTCAGATCTTCGAGAAGTTCATTCATTCGTCGGCAAATGAACGTCATCAAAAAGTTAACAAATGAGTGACAAAAAACGTTCAATGTCTAAACTTCAATGAGTGAATTAAATATTTTGAAACTTCAATAACTAAAATATATTTGAGAGTAAAGTTCAGTGACGATATACGTAATTTACCCTTAATCATAATGCACCCGCAGCCAATGGCTTTTCAAAAACCTCAACCTTTAAAAGGCTAAACATTAAAAGAGAGTAACCGTTGGGGGTGAAGTGTTGAAGCTGGAATTAGGATCAAAAGCACAATTCAAACTTGGGATAGACACTTAAAACCCAGAACGTTTTAGCCTTTAGCAAGCTTTTTGGCTTACTCTGTAAAGTTGGGTTGTCTTGTCTGCATAAAGAATGAAGCTTATTAATCTCAGACGTAATCATGCCATGTCCTGCTTGAAAATTATTATTCTTGCAGTGATCTAAAGCTCAAATCGAACCTCTATTTCTATCTGTTTATATTTTCTCTTAACCTTTTGACAAAATACATACCTTACATATACAGGTGCTTAAACTCGAAACATCATACTCTTTTTCAACGAAGCCATTGAGTTCATCTTGGGAATGAAGTTAAATGATAAAGAAGTAAGAGTGTTGGTAATCAGCAAAACCGTGAAATGGGTATTAATCAATGGGCATATGGTCCATAAAGAATCAAAGATTTGGACTTATAGATGTAATCATATAAAGAAATGTGTTTGTGCGCTGCTTGGTATTTTGGACTCCTTTCTGGGGACCAAAATTATTAGACTGAAGCCCAGTTTAACTTCCTACGCTTAGAAAAACCAAAATGTAAATGGTCGACGAGAGCCCATATTTTTAAAATTTACAGTATATCATAATATATCTATGTAATATGTGTATGCATATATTTCGTTACATAAGTGAAACTTTTACATGTTCCCATGCATTCGTAAACGAACATTTTTTTAACTTAGCTACTTAAGCCAAAGCTTCAAAACTTAAAAGATATAATATAATAAATTTAGAACCCAACAAGAGGTCTCAATGGAAAATCGGATGATATTCATCTTAAGAGATCATAGTTCATTCGCAATGTTTGCAAGGTGTGTGTGCATTACCTTTAGACTATTCAAAAAAATAAGGGTAAACTACCTGGGCGACCACCCAACTATTGGGTTTGACCTGTTTTGACCACCGAACTATAAAAATTCAAAATTCGACCACCAACTATTTGCATGGACCTATTTTGACTATTGGCCGTTAAAATCTAACGGATAGGTGACGTGACTGTTAAAGTAAAATTTATATAATTACACATTTGGTCCTTGTTAGTTTCTTATTATATTAGTTTAATCCTAATTTAATTTAAATAAATAAAATTAATTAACCAACTAGGTGACGACACATGTCATCACCCCGATTGGATGATTTTAATCTAATTTTTATTTATTTTATTTTATTTTATATTTAATATATTTATTTTCTACCAATCAGATGGTGACATGTGTCATCATCTGATGAAAGGAAAATTCAATAGTAATAAGGAAAAGTGCTTGGCATGGGGTTTGAACCCACAACCTCTTAAAAGGAAAATTTAATATATTTATTTTCTACCAATCAGATTGGTTGGCATGGGGTTTGAACTCGGTTACTCTATTGTTAGACTATTAACGACATTTAACGGTTCAATATTTATTTTATAACAAAATTTAAAGTTTAATGTCTATTTTGTAACTTTCAAATTTTTAGTGTAAAAAGATCGTTTTAAAATAGTTTAGTGGTCATTTGCGAACTTTAAAAGAAAACCGATTTCTTTTATGGTCTGATTTCTTGTTTTTTTAGAGTACACTACATTGGAGGTCACTCAATTATTAGTAAAGTTACAAACAAGTCACTTAATTAGAGTTTAGTTACAGTCAGATTACTCTTCCGTTAAAATACAAAAGAATATCTAACGAGGCTTGGTATAATGATAGCTTTAGTCCTCAAAACTTATATATTCTATCGATTTAGTCCTAAATTCTTAAACTTGGTTCGAAACAATTTCAAATAAAATTTGAGTTATAAAATGAGAATTTAAATAACTCGAAATTTTTAGTATTTAGTGGATCGATTTTCAAGCTCGAGTCGGGTCCCTCAACTTTTCTTGATATATGTATATTACATATGAAGAAATATATATATATATATATCATTTATGGATATAGAAAGATGTTTAAATTGGAACCAATTAGTATTATGTATTATAAAAATTTACAATTAAATTTGAACATAAACTCGAACAACTCAATTCAACTCGAATTTTATAAACTTAACTCGAATAAAAAAATTAAATAGAGTTTAAGTTATAAAATATGACTTGTAAACTCGAATTTTTTTTATTTAACTCCGATGTTGATCCTAATATAAAGGGATGGAATAGGGTACCGAATTTGTAGACGTTGCTACTTTTGAGCCATCCATCTCTATATAATAGATAGGCTAAGCCCAGGTTGAATGCCTTAAAAAGCTCACAAAATATGATCGTTTTGAGTAGGCTGAGGAAATTGGGTATTTCTATCTTCCCTTTCCAGCTGTTAATTCTGGTGGTTTCTGCCGTGCTCTTGTTTTGTTTGTTATGTCAACTCATGTCATACTCCTCCATCTCTAGCCTTTTTGCCCCACTTTTTTCATCAATAAGTTAAATTTCTCATCTGAGTTTTCTTTCTTCTTTTCAAGTGGATACATAGACAAAGAATGGGAAAGAAAATCTCAGCTTACAGAGCTCACCGCCATTTGGTTTGTTAGAAGAATAACTGTAATTAGTTTAAGTGTTTGTTAATGAGTGGTCAGTTAAAGGTCTGTTAGCTTAGTTGGGTTATAAAAACCCACGTCATTGTAAGCTCTTAGTTTTACCATTTTTACCGAATACAATCTCAGAACTCTTTTTGTTTATTATTTTGTTAAATCCCTAACCGCTCTTCACTCCCCTTCACCATTGATCACCATCTCCGACCACCATGTCTGAATTCTCACAGTCTGCTGGTCACTCGGTAAGCAGTGAGTTGTGGCTAACATGGTTTTTATTACAAGGCAAATCAAGAATACTGCTGCTGTGCTGAAGAATTTTGGGTTGATGTTTAAGGAAAATGTTGGAATATTTCAACGTGTTTTTGTTTCACCTCAATCTGCCATTGGAGATGTGGAAATGGAGGCTCCAAACAACGCATAGAGTGTCGTTTAAGAGCGCATTGCTTGGGCCAAAATGAAGCCAATAAAGCAAGCACAAGAAGAGGGTTTCGAATTTGCCCTGCCCCGGACTTTCTTGACCAAACCTTAACTACTATTTAATCATTTATTATAAAAATAATTACATAGGGTAAACATCACCATTGTTTACAAAACTATTCTATTTTTTTATTCTTGTCACTAAACTATTATTTTTGACAAAATAGTCACTAATTTGCGTTTTTTTCTATTTTTGTCATCCACCGTTAAAAAACTCATAGAAAAACAGGAAAGCGGAAATAATTTAGTGAACAAAATAGGAATGAAACAATAGATAGTTGATCAAAACAGGAAAAAAGTATCATTAGTGATCAAAATAGGAAAAAAAACATAACATTAGTGATGATTTTGCACAAAATAATAGTTTAGTGACCAAAACAGAAAATATGAATAGTTTAGTGACCAACGATGATGTTTACCCAAATTTATATGTATATCTGATTATCTGAACATAAAAATAAATTATGTTATTATAACGGATCTATACCATATATTAAGAATTTAATTGAGATTGTATCATCAGCTAATCATTTCTCAATTCAATTATAATTTACAAAAAAAAAACACTCTTGTTTAAAATGATAATAAATATTTTTACAATAACATTTTCGACTTTTTCGTACTTTATATAATCTTTAAAACAACAAACAACTAATAAAACATTTTTTTCAAGTATTGAGCAAGAGAATTGTGATTTGTGTGAAAATCATTTAACACTCTACCTATATTTATTTACAAATTAAATTTTCATACATTTAAAAAAAATTCTTTTGTCCATATGGTGAGTGTGGTAAAATCTAAAATATTTGATAATGCTTTTAAAATCGACAGTAAAATAACTTGACCATAAAATTTCATAAATCCCGCCAAACTTTAAAACATTTAATCAAACTTTTAAAGTTTTTGAAATTTTAATTCGACCCCAAATTTGTTTGATTTAAAAACAGGGAGGTGATATTAAAACCCTTCAAATCTTATCTTCAAATTCTAGCATATATTTTGATAATAAAAAAAATCTACCATGATGAGCTACCTAATATAGTTTTTGCCAAATTCAACTTATCTTAAAAACCCATTTATTATGTAAATACATTTAAAACTTTAAATATATTTTATTTCTAAAATAAATATATTTTTATAATTAAATTTAAATAAAATAATTTTGTGATTAAATAGTAATCCAGATTATTACAAATCGTCCCAAACTATTAAAAAAGTTGAACTGCTCAGATAGTCTTCAAATTATGTGGTTAAATCTATTCTAATTATTAAATAAAGAAGTTTTGTCAATTAGGTCACTAAAGTTTTATTTTGGTGTTAATCAAGTCATTGGCCGTTAATTTTTCGGTAATCACTAACTTGATGACGTGACTCGTTTTTAATTGATATAATAACATATTTATTCCTCACTACCTACTCATTCTATCAATTTGGTCTTAATGATGTAACTCATTTTTAATTAGGATAATAATACATTTAGTTAGGGGTGAGCGTTCGATCGAGTCGAGTCGAGTCAAAAAATTTCGAGTTATTCGAGTTGACGAGTCATATTTTACAACTCAAACTTTATTTGAAATTTTTTCGATTCGAGTTGAGTTTAAGAAATTCGAGTCGAGTTTCTATAAAAATTTAATTGTAATTATTTATCATGTTATAGTAGGGTTTGATTCCAATTTAAACTCCTTTCTCTAATCATATAAGATATGCACATATATATTTTTTCACATGTGACAATATTTCTTCATATTTTTATATATCAGTATGTATATATCATAAAAAAATAGAGGGACTCGTCTTGAACTTAAAAATAAATCCACTAATTACTAAAAATTTCGAGTTATTCGAATTTCCATTTCACAACTCAAACTTTATTTGAAATTTTTTCGACTTATTCGAGTTTATGAAATTTCGAGTCGAGTCAAGACGAGTAGAGTATTTTTGCCTCGAGTCGAGTTATTCGGTTTTTTCGAGTCGAGTCGAGTTTTGCTCACCCCTACATTTAGTTATCACTACTTACATATTATATTAATTTAGTCCTAATTACCATTAGAAATAATTTAATAAATTTAATTCTCCAATATTGTAACACCCGTGTTTTGGGGTTAGGAGTTAGTCGGGTTAATTGGTCCGAGTCGGTAAAATTAATTTTAATCAAATTGATCTTAGTATGAGCAAATTAAGTTTAGAAAGAAAGGGAGGGATCATTTTGGTAATTAAACCAAAATAAAAATAAACACCCTTTTATATCATCTTTTTCCTCATTTCTTCTTCTTCACCGTTCACAAACCATCCCAAATTTCTCTCAAACCCTCATTACTATTTCCTTTAATTTCTTCTTCAATTCAAGGGCGTTTTTGAAGGTAATTACATATTCGAACTCTCCTCTTCATCCTCTACGTTTACATAGCTTTATATTTCGAAACTACCCACTTTTGTGATTTTCAAGTTTAATGAAAATTTGAGTTCTTAGTGAGTTTTTCAATTGATTTTGAATTATTAAGTTGGGTTTTGAGTTAGTCACCTTAAAATACACATAATATGTTAAAATGAGTGATTTTGGATGAAAATCCGAAATGGGTATTTATGGCCATTTTTGAATAGTCTAAAACTTGAATTTTGGTGAGTTTTAGAGTTAGGTTGAAGGGCTGATGGTATATGTATGTTAAGAAAGTGTTTTGGGACCATTTAGGTGTCATTTGGATGTTCGAAAATGGTATTTTCTGCTGGGTAAAATAGGAGTACGAAAATGGAAATTTTGGTGAATTGTATGGGTTGGAAATTGTTGGAGCTTGGCTTGCACCTATGGGTTGATGTTGTGGCTGAATTTAGCAATTATTTGTGAGTATGAGATGTGTTGGAAACTTGAGTTTTCATCAAGGTTATGGGCTGCTTGAATTAGATAAAGTTGGGGTTTGGTCATGACTTAATATGTTGAGTTTGATATTTGAATTTGTATTCCGGGTTAGCTACTTTGATGTTGAGTTGATTCGAGGTTGTTTTACTTGTGTTGAGATGTTTAGAAGCGAGGTTTTGAGATGGTGAAGCCTTGGGAACAAATCCAGAAATTTAAGACCATGGTTGCTTGGTGTTTGAGCTTGGATGTGGAGGTGAGTGGTTAAATATTTTTAAAATGGTTTGAGTATTTGGTTCAAGCATGTGAACCCAGGATGGGCTTGGTAAACCCACCTAGAGTTGGGATTAGAGTGGTAGCCTAATCCCAAGCTTTGATTAAAGACTTGGGTTGCACTTTTTAATGGTTGTATATGCCTCGTATTAAATTGTGATGGTGTTGATTATGTATATGTTGTATACATGTATGATGAGGCATGTTTGATGCATTGTTATATGCATGTTGATGATAGATATGTTATGGTTGCTAATAATGTGCATGTGGGTTGTGCATGACGGTGAGTCATGGTGAGTACATGCTAGGCATGGAAATGTGGTTTGTGCATGACGGTGAGTCATGGTGAGTACATGCTAGGCATGGAAATGTGGTTTGTGCATGACGGTGAGTCATGGTGAGTACATGCTAGGCATGGAAATGTGGTTTGTGCATGACGGTAAGTCATGGTGAGTATATGCTAGGCATGGAAATGTGGTTTGTGCATGACGGTGAGTCATGGTGAGTACATGCTAGGCATGGAAATGTGGTTTGTGCATGACGGTCAGTCATGGTGAGTACATGCTAGGCATGGAAATGTGGTTTGTGCATGACGGTGAGTCATGGTGAGTACATACTAGGCATGGAAATGTGGTTTGTGCATGACGGTGAGTCATGGTGAGTACATGCTAGGCATGGAAATGTGGTTTGTGCATGACGGTGAGTCATGGTGAGTACATGCTAGGCATGGAAATGTGGTTTGTGCATGACGGTGAGTCATGGTGAGTACGTGCTAAGCACGGAAGTGTTATGAATTGATATGTGTATCAATGTGATATGAAATGTGTTTTCAAATGTGAAGCGATATATGATGTGGTTAATACATTGAGTTATGTATCATTGTATGATGAATTTATAAGTTGTTGAGCATGACATGAATTTGGTAATATGTTCATGCATCATTTATATTTATGGCTCATGTGGATCGAAAGTAAAATCATGTATTATATCATGATAGTTGCTCGAGCTTGGACCCTGTATTGTCGAAGGTTTGTTTTATGAGCTTACCCTCACTAAGCTTTTATGCTTACGCTCTCTTTTGTTCGACAATGCAGATAAATAGCTTGTGGGTGGCAAGGGAAAGGAAAGGTCTTCAAGTGTTGCTTTGGTGAGCTCAATGTATGATTTATAAATTGAAAGATTGTAATAGTAAAGCAATGGGATAAGTGTTGTTGTTCTTGATGCTTTGATGTGTGTTGATTTGGTTTGGCACTTAGATGCCTTGTTCGATTTGTAAATATCACTTATGATGCATGCCTTGATGAATGCTTGAGTGATGTATGTCTAGTAGATGTTTAAATTGCTTATCATGTGTGTTGATCATATGCCTTATGAGAATGCCTAAGTGTTTGGATGTTGAAGCATGAGACCTTATGTGCATGTTTGTCTTCTTTTGATCGAATGCATGATTTTCCTCGGTTGATTGAGGTATGCTCATGTTGTGTACTATGTAGGTATGTATGAGGGTTCATATTCATGCCTTGAGTATGTTGGAGTACGTTTAATCTAGGACGTATGCATCTAGGCTTGGGTGGCTGGTGTTGAGTGCCTTTGCCTCTTTTAAACTCATATGTATGAATATGTATGATTCTAATGTGTTTATATCATTGAAAGTCATTAGAATGAAGCAAAATATGCTCCCCTGCATCTAGGTTTCGAAACTAGGGGTAAAGTTTCGAAACCTTTGCAAATTTTTGGGTTCCAGGGGCTGCTGGAAGCCAAAGTTTCGAAACCTTTGGGCAAGGTTTCGAAACTATGGTCAAAGGTTTCGATTGGGCATAAAATTTGAGGTTTGCAAGCTTTACGTTTTAGTCCTGATTCTCGTATGTGCAATTGCTTGAGTTTGAGATGTCCGTTTGAGTTGAAATTTGGCAGAAAGGCATGAAACATGACTAATTTCATAATGGTAACTTAAAATTTGGTAAAGTCCTCTTAATTTCCAGAATTTACAAATTGGTCCCTAAATTCGTATTTTGTTCAATTGAGTCCCTTATTGTTTTCCGATTGCTGTGATTTTTGAGTATGCTTATCTCAAGAGTATGCCTAGGTTTAATATGCATCTAGACAAGTTTAAAAAGAAAAAAAGGGGTCGTTAATCAAGGTTGACTTTCGGGTTGACTTTGGTTTTCCCCGTGTAATCTTCTTAGTTCGGGTCAGCCGTCTAGGCCGGGCTACGGGGGTTACATTTGTTGGTATCAGAGCTTAAGGTTTCCGAGACCTTGGACAGGTAAATGAGTAAGTTGTGTTTTATGATTAAGATGCACGGTGTTTGCTTATCATGTAAGCATGTTGCTTGTTATTCGAGTATGCTGTAATGAATGATTGCTTGCTTTGTAAGTATGATTGCTTGTGTGACAAGTATTTTGATTGTTTGTTTAAAAGCATGTTGCTCGTTACCCGTGTATGCGGTGATGTGTGATTGTTTGATGGAGAAGGTATGTTGTTTGATCGTACGCATATGTTTGCTTGTTTAGCAAGTATGCCCTGTAATATGCATGATTGAGCATGTATGTGTGTTGAGTTGCTTGAAGCATGTTGAGTAGAGTCACATTGCTTCTATTACATCGGAAAAAGAGATTTTAAGTGAGGAAATCATACTTGAGCCACTTGGACCTTTTCCTTTGCTAACCCAGTTTGTATGTTAATGTGTTGTTGTTGTTGTTAGTTTATTACCTTTTGGTAAGTTTGAGGTCAAGGCGTGGACTGTGAATCTGTAAGTGGAAACGGTGGGTTCTGAAAATGTGAATGATGTTGAGGGAGTTCATCGCTTTAGTCAGGGAAGTATGGTTGTACCAGAGTTGAGGTACAATTTGTTTGACTGAGTTAGTGTGTATGTGGGTTGGTTCCTGTTGATGAGGAACAATGTGATCGGTTCTGGTGTTAGTGGTGAAAGAGGTGACGACCTATGAGTGGGAGTCAGAGTGTTATCGATGATATAGTAGATAAGCCCTTGGTACAGTTTTGAGCTTGTTCCCTTCTGGTTGATTCTAAATCTGTACATTGTTAGCAAGCATGCAAGTTTGAATGTGCCGATGAGGTGTCAGAGGTAGGTATGAGTACCTTAATTCTTTTGGTGAGATCTAGGTAGGGGTCTCGTGTGAGTGATATGAATTTCAGAAATGTTAGTTGGTGATCGTTGGGATTTAATCTATGGTTTTAATGCAAGACAGCCGGTCAGTGTCCGTGAGTGGAAATCAAATTGTGTGATTGGGCCAGTGTACGTCTGAGTTGTCTTTCAGTTAGAAGGAGAGATGAAGTCACTTCCGATATAGTCGAGCCGAGAAGGAAGTCTTGAGCTTTGAATTCAGATTGTTTGGTAGTGGGATGTTTTGAGCCGTCCGGACCAATGTTATAGAACAAGTCTAGTGTGACTATTAATGTACGATCAGAATTGAATCTTAAAGTTACGAGATGCTCTAAGAACAGTGTAGAAGAGTCAGATTTTGTTGAAGAACCAGTCTGAAAACAAGAGGACCGAAGACTATCAGTTGTGCACAGGTGTAGTTACAGTTTCTTCGGATTTGTTCTTTTCGTGTGAGCATGCGGAAAAAAAAATTGATGAACGTGTTGAGACCTTAGAAGTAGGGACACAGGTGACTAGACCTTGTGGTGAGATAGTGATGGCCAAGAAGATGTATGGAAGATGTTTGTTGATGGTTCAGGGTTACATGTATGCAGTAGATGGGAAGTGATCGTCTTCCTATAGTTTTGATGTACCTTCTGGCAAGGTTTGGCTTGAAGAACACATAGTTAGAGTATACTTTGAGACAAGGAGACAGTTGCCTGGAAGTTGCAGATTTCTGTGAACTGTAGTAGTAGGTGAAGATGTGAACTTCATATTGAATGATTGATCCAGCTTTGAAGGTCGAAGATTGCTTGAGTATAGTTGGCAGGTTTGCTTAGCAAGTGTAATGAAGTTGATTCTAAATGAAGATTAGACCGCAGCAGGTTAAAATAGTTTGTGATTCTTCCTAGAAGAGTTTAGAAGAAACGCCCAGTTTATCTCCTGACAGAGAAGAAGAGTTTATTAGTGATGTCGTCTCCGAGTTTGCTCGTGTTTTAATTTGCTCTGTATCTTATGAATTCTGACAGAATTGAGAATGTTGAAGAATTAACTTTGAGAATTGTTAGGCCTTAGACTCATTAGGTCTAGTACGTCATCTTAGAGTATGACAGTACAATTTGTGAAGAAGAAAGAGTGACGGTACGAGAATGTGTTTAGATTTCAGACAGCTGAAACAAGTGACAGTGAATGAGTAGTATCCGCTTCCGAGTGTCAGTGATTTGTTGGTCAGTTAGTGTGTGCTTCAGTCTATTTGAATATTAATTCGAGATCCGTTTACCACCAGTTGAAAGTGAGAAAAGTTGAAGTACCGAAGAAGGCCATGACGAGCTTTGAAGTTAGTGTGGTAGAACCTTTTAGGAAATCAGTTGTATGTCAAGTTAAGCAGCGTGAACTTCGAGTTAATGAAGATGTTCTCTTAGGACATGTAGATCAGCCGAGTGCATTAGAGTAAATCCTAAGTAGGCAGAAGAAGATGTGAGTTGAAAGAAACTTTAATGGAAGCTTCGACCTTGATCCGGAAAAAAAAACCATAGTGATACGTTGCATGTAGTGCTAGGTTGTATGCTTATGCAAAATAGAAGATTGTGGTTTATTCATCGAGATAGTTGAAAGACCGAGAGAAGAGTTAATTACAGTTTTATTTTCTTCGAAGACTTAGAGACAAAGCTCGTATAGTAAGAAATGTGCAGTATGTGCATTTATCATCCGGACTTAAAATATTTGACGACTTGTGAAGGGTTGAAACTTGAACAACATGAGTTGTTAGAATTGCTTGAAGACTGTGGTCCCAAGATTGAGTACTATCTTAAGAGAGTCTACGTGGTAATCGATGTTCCGAGTTATTTGGTTGTCAGATTAGTGGTTGAGTTGCGAGCTATATTGCTGAATTCCGTTTATCAAATGATAGTAGTTTTGTGGCCGAGTTTCGAGTTGAGACTACTTTGAGTCAGAATGTTTGAAGAGAAACAGTTGCAAGACAGATTCTTGGCACCTCACGTGCAAGGCATAGTAGAAGGAAGACCTTCAGAATACAGTTCAGAGATGATAGAGTTTGTGTTGTTAGAGATAGAATAGTTGTGCCGATTGACATAATGCTTTGAGACGTATTGTTTCGGCCGATGCACACGGTAGTTCATTTGTATAGCATCTGAGTAGTATGAATACGTATTGTGGGTTGAAGATGAATGATTTGGGATTGAGATGATGGGTAATGTGGTTCAGCATGAGGGTAAGTGTATAATTTGCCAGCATGTCAAGACCGAACGTCAGTTTTCTTCTAGTTTGTTGCATCCGTGGAAGGTTATTAATGGAAGTGAGTAATAGAGATCCGAGGATTCCAACTAGATTTTTGAAGACGTCTGTATAGTGTTTGGTTATCGGTTGAAGTCAGATGGTCAATGAGAGAAAGTTATGGGTCGAGTATTCAAACAGTGTTGTATGAGATTATGAATTGGGCTAGTTCTGTTGTTTATCTGTTGCGGTTACCACCAGAATTAGAAAGGGGTTTGTGATGTGATTTGTGTATCTATGATTCGGGAGTGTGAGTCAGACATGTTCTGTGTTATGGTTGTAGAAGAGATCGAGTTGAGCTTAAAGTCGACATGCCTTGAAAGAACCGTTGAGATCTTAGCATCAGATATCGATAGACGGGTGGTAAGTCTACCGAGTTGGTGAGTATGTTGTGGTGAGAAGGAGAGTACTGAGGAGTATGTTTCAGTGACTCTTCATGTTCGATGAATTTCGGGGACGAAATTTCTTAAGTGAGGGAGAGTTGTAACACCCGTGTTTTGGGGTTAGGAGTTAGTCGGGTTAATTGGTCCGAGTCGGTAAATTAATTTTAATCAAATTGATCTTAGTATGAGCAAATTAAGTTTAGAAAGAAAGGGAGGGATCATTTTAGTAATTAAACCAAAATAAAAATAAACACCCTTTTATATCATCTTTTTCCTCATTTCTTCTTCTTCACCGTTCACAAACCATCCCAAATTTCTCTCAAACCCTCATTACTATTTCCTTTAATTTCTTCTTCAATTCAAGGGCGTTTTTGAAGGTAATTACATATTCGAACTCTCCTCTTCATCCTCTACGTTTACATAGCTTTATATTTCGAAACTACCCACTTTTGTGATTTTCAAGTTTAATGAAAATTTGAGTTCTTAGTGAGTTTTTCAATTGATTTTGAATTATTAAGTTGGGTTTTGAGTTAGTCACCTTAAAATACACATAATATGTTAAAATGAGTGATTTTGGATGAAAATCCGAAATGGGTATTTATGGCCATTTTTGAATAGTCTAAAACTTGAATTTTGGTGAGTTTTAGAGTTAGGTTGAAGGGCTGATGGTATATGTATGTTAGGAAAGTGTTTTGGGACCATTTAGGTGTCATTTGGATGTTCGAAAATGGTATTTTCTGCTGGGTAAAATAGGAGTACGAAAATGGAAATTTTGGTGAATTGTATGGGTTGGAAATTGTTGGAGCTTGGCTTGCACCTATGGGTTGATGTTGTGGCTGAATTTAGCAATTATTTGTGAGTATGAGATGTGTTGGAAACTTGAGTTTTCATCAAGGTTATGGGCTGCTTGAATTAGATAAAGTTGGGGTTTGGTCATGACTTAATATGTTGAGTTTGATATTTGAATTTGTATTCCGGGTTAGCTACTTTGATGTTGAGTTGATTCGAGGTTGTTTTACTTGTGTTGAGATGTTTAGAAGCGAGGTTTTGAGATGGTGAAGCCTTGGGAACAAATCCGAAAATTTAAGACCATGGTTGCTTGGTGTTTGAGCTTGGATGTGGAGGTGAGTGGTTAAATATTTTTAAAATGGTTTGAGTATTTGGTTCAAGCATGTGAACCCAGGATGGGCTTGGTAAACCCACCTAGAGTTGGGATTAGAGTGGTAGCCTAATCCCAAGCTTTGATTAAAGACTTGGGTTGCACTTTTTAATGGTTGTATATGCCTCGTATTAAATTGTGATGGTGTTGATTATGTATATGTTGTATACATGTATGATGAGGCATGTTTGATGCATTGTTATATGCATGTTGATGATAGATATGTTATGGTTGCTAATAATGTGCATGTGGGTTGTGCATGACGGTGAGTCATGGTGAGTACATGCTAGGCATGGAAATGTGGTTTGTGCATGACGGTGAGTCATGGTGAGTACATGCTAGGCATGGAAATGTGGTTTGTGCATGACGGTGAGTCATGGTGAGTACATGCTAGGCATGGAAATGTGGTTTGTGCATGACGGTGAGTCATGGTGAGTACATGCTAGGCATGGAAATGTGGTTTGTGCATGACGGTGAGTACATGCTAGGCATGGAAATGTGGTTTGTGCATGACGGTGAGTCATGGTGAGTACATGCTAGGCATGGAAATGTGGTTTGTGCATGACGGTGAGTCATGGTGAGTACATGCTAGGCATGGAAATGTGGTTTGTGCATGACGGTGAGTCATGGTGAGTACATGCTAGGCATGGAAATGTGGTTTGTGCATGACGGTGAGTCATGGTGAGTACGTGCTAAGCACGGAAGTGTTATGAATTGATATGTGTATCAATGTGATATGAAATGTGTTTTCAAATGTGAAGCGATATATGATGTGGTTAATACATTGAGTTATGTATCATTGTATGATGAATTTATAAGTTGTTGAGCATGACATGAATTTGGTAATATGTTCATGCATCATTTATATTTATGGCTCATGTGGATCGAAAGTAAAATCATGTATTATATCATGATAGTTGCTCGAGCTTGGACCCTGTATTGTCGAAGGTTTGTTTTATGAGCTTACCCTCACTAAGCTTTTATGCTTACGCTCTCTTTTGTTCGACAATGCAGATAAATAGCTTGTGGGTGGCAAGGGAAAGGAAAGGTCTTCAAGTGTTGCTTTGGTGAGCTCAATGTATGATTTATAAATTGAAAGATTGTAATAGTAAAGCAATGGGATAAGTGTTGTTGTTCTTGATGCTTTGATGTGTGTTGATTTGGTTTGGCACTTAGATGCCTTGTTCGATTTGTAAATATCACTTATGATGCATGCCTTGATGAATGCTTGAGTGATGTATGTCTAGTAGATGTTTAAATTGCTTATCATGTGTGTTGATCATATGCCTTATGAGAATGCCTAAGTGTTTGGATGTTGAAGCATGAGACCTTATGTGCATGTTTGCCTTCTTTTGATCGAATGCATGATTTTCCTCGGTTGATTGAGGTATGCTCATGTTGTGTACTATGTAGGTATGTATGAGGGTTCATATTCATGCCTTGAGTATGTTGGAGTACGTTTAATCTAGGACGTATGCATCTAGGCTTGGGTGGCTGGTGTTGAGTGCCTTTGCCTCTTTTAAACTCATATGTATGAATATGTATGATTCTAATGTGTTTATATCATTGAAAGACATTAGAATGAAGCAAAATATGCTCCCCTGCATCTAGGTTTCGAAACTAGGGGTAAAGTTTCGAAACCTTTGCAAATTTTTGGGTTCCAGGGGCTACTGGAAGCCAAAGTTTCGAAACCTTTGGGCAAGGTTTCGAAACTATGGTCAAAGGTTTCGATTGGGCATAAAATTTGAGGTTTGCAAGCTTTACGTTTTAGTCCTGATTCTCGTATGTGCAATTGCTTGAGTTTGAGATGTCCGTTTGAGTTGAAATTTGGCAGAGAGGCATGAAACATGACTAATTTCATAATGGTAACTTAAAATTTGGTAAAGTCCTCTTAATTTCCAGAATTTACAAATTGGTCCCTAAATTCGTATTTTGTTCAATTGAGTCCCTTATTGTTTTCCGATTGCTGTGATTTTTGAGTATGCTTATCTCAAGAGTATGCCTAGGTTTAATGTGCATCTAGACAAGTTTAAAAAGAAAAAAAAAGGGGTCGTTAATCAAGGTTGACTTTCGGGTTGACTTTGGTTTTCCCCGTGTAATCTTCGTAGTTCGGGTCAGCCGTCTAGGCCGGGCTACGGGGTTACAAATATAATGATGAAACTTACATATTAAATTAATTTTGTTATCACTACTTGCGTATTATATCAATTTCGTTATCACAAATCACACTTAGCTACTGCACCAAGTTAAGAATACGTTTCATGGCAGACACAAATTATATTTAAGTTAAACTATAGTTGATGCAATAACTTTTAGAAAAATATAGACTATGTTTGAAAATATCAAACTTGAAACTTGGGACCTAGGCTAAATCTTAACTACTACATCAAGCTAAATAATTATTACATAGTTGACAAAAATTATATTTAGGTTATATTGTGCTTATACAAGATTTTTTATATTTTAATTAAATTTAATAGTTTTTACCACATTTTGTTTTCAAAATTAAATATATGTATAATCATTAAATTAAGTTTTTAAGTTAATTAATAATTTTTTATTTGTCTATAAACATATTTTTACACAAAAGTATATATTTATTAAAAAATTAGAAATACAAACAAAATGTGAAAAATATATTGAATTTAGTTTAGAATATATATTTTTTTGTATAACGTAGTACATTTGGTTTAATCACTTTAAATTCATCCATATTTTCTTTAATTTTTATGAATAAAATGATCACATATATTATCATCTCATGGGCAGTGGCGGAACACAATGGGGTATGTGGAGGCCACGTCCTTTTAAAATTTGAAAAATTATAATTTAGACCCTTAAAATATTAAAAAAAATTATTAGCCCCTTACAAAATTTTAAGAAATTTATATTATGTTTTAAAATTTTTGAACATTCTTAATTAAATCCCTCCCATATTTTTTAAAAGTTTTCATTAACTCTCAATTTTTTTTAAATTTTAGTTAAACCCTATTTTATATATATATATATAAAAACTGAACCTTTTAAAATTTATGAAAATTTTTATTTACCAAAATTCCGCCACTGCTTACGGGTGAATATTCTAGTTTTGGGACTTTATAAAGAAGACCTTTGAGACAAACTTAATCTCATTATCTTCTCCCTACAAGTTGCTTTCTAAAACTTATTACAACCACCGAAACTATTAATTCTGAACCACTTGGGATTAAAGATAGGCATAACCAGAGTCAGACTTTGAAATAAGTATATCTATGGTGTTTAGAGGTGTCTTATTTTTATTATAGGTCCCGTTTAACAATTAGCGGATAGCAGATAACTAATAACAGATTACATTAGCTGATAGTTGATAGCTGATTGTATTACTTGATTTGACTAGCAGATTGTATTAGTTGGTTGTATAAAACCGTTTGATAAAATTAACTGATAACTGATAGTTATTTGATCATTTAAACAAGTAAAATCACATATAATGACATAATTATATTCGATATTTGTTTGAATATTTTATTAGTTATCAATATTTTATATCTATTAATATTAATTAGATTATAAAAAATGATTTTTTAATATAACATTACTAAGCATATTTGAAGGATCTATATATTAATTTACTCATTCTTTATATAATTATTTTTAGTATAATTTAATTAATCATTAAATTTAAATATAAATGTGTGAGAAAAATTAGAAAAAAAAATTAGTTTACAAATGTCACAATGCATACGTGAGTGTGAAGAATTAAAATAGAAAATATTAAATTTAGGTTATTTAGATTTTTTTATAATTGTTACAGATAGAAGGTTCTTTATTAATTTTTTTAAAATTAGGGGGCGTTTGGTTCGCGGAAAAGATCATTACTAGGGGAATAATCTTTTGCGGAATCACATACCCACGTTTGGTTCAAGAGCATTCCCTCCCATGGGTAATGAAATATTCCCAACAGTAGCTATTTTTGGGTCTTTTCCCAGGAATGTCATTCCCTCCCTTTTCTTAGGTATTAGACAATTCCCCCCCCTTTGGACAAGAATACCCCTAAAAAATATAGTTATTTTAAAATAATTTTTCCTTTTTCATATAATTACAAAAGTATAAATCTATTTTATTTTTTAGTGGTTTGGGGTTTTAATACTTATTATAAAATAATACGATGCATATAAAATAAAAATATATCAAAATTTTATTTAATTTCGATTTTTTTATATATGTGTTTGATTCAAATTTTATTATTGGTATGTGTTTTATTAAATTTATTATTTAGGATCAATTTTCATAAAAAAATTATATTATATTTTTTATATTTTCTATGAACTTTATGTAAATATTTTGACTTTAATCTTAAAACTTCAGTTGTTTAAAAAAGAAAATATATTTCAAGGACAATTTGGTAAAACATGCATTTTTCCTATCTTATATTCCTTCAACCAAACAATATAATCTTACATTCCTGCCAAACAAAGCAAACAAGGTTATAGAACATTCCAGGTAATATGTTAAGTAATGTAACATTCTGGTAATCTCATTCCTAAAGGTAATCTTACATTCCGTGAACCAAACGACCCCTTAGAGGTTTCATCTCAATCCATTATTCACCAAACATTTAAATTAGTAGATTTAACCGGTCAAACATCTAATATTAGCTTAAACCTCTAACTTTGACTCAAATCATTATTTATTAAACATGACCTATTTTTTCTATCTCGGGTGAATCAATAACTAGAATATAACTTAAATTTTGATAAAAAGAAGAATATAACTGAATTAAAAAACCATATATGATATTTATGTATGGTAAAACTTAAATATAAGTATTCAAATACTTATGAGCTCAACCGTTATCAACTCTACTTACTTTTATTATGTTTATAGATTACGAACACAAATGTAAAACTCTTATAAACCAGGTGGATATTTCACCCGGATTCGATTGTGTTAGATTTTTATTAAGAGTGATGTCGGGTTGGATTTATATTTAAAATAAAAAATATTCGACTGATTTATATTAATAGTGTAATTTTTCTATATTTTTAGGAATATTTATAATAGCGCCTCTTTATATTTTTTATAATTAAGTCCTTAAAATTTATTTTTTTACAATTGGTCCCTAAAATTAATTTTTACAATAGGATCCCTAAAATTATTTTTTACAACAAAATCTCTAAGATTGAATTTTTTATAAGTCGGGTTAGATTCGAGTTTGCAAAAAATTCAACCTAACCTGACTCTATCCGTGCCATCCCTATATAAACGCACCTACTAAGAAGTTTTTTGGGAAAACTACACCGGTGGTCCCCTAACTATGTCTGTCTTCCTACTTTGGTCTCACAACTTTGTTTTTCGGCAAAAGAGTCCCTTCCGTCACATAGTTTTCCTATTTTGGTCCCCGACGTTAAATAACTAACGGTTTTGCTGACGTGGCATTTTTTAATATATTTTTAAGGCTGACGTGGCATTTTTTAAATATTTTTTTAATCATTTCTCTCTCCTCTTATATATTATTTTTATTTAATTTTAATCACCCAATCATGTTGTGACACGTGTAACTACACTATTAGGTGAAAAAAAACCCCAAAAATCCTTAAAATCAGACTTGGTGCCGCTGGGATTCGAACCCAGGACCACCAACGCACCAAGCATGTGTTTAAACCAACTAGACTAGGCTGGATACTTGATTCAATTCTACTAACACTTATATTTAAGCTGTACAAATTAACCAAAAAAACCTAAAAACATAATTGGTGCCGCTGGGAATCGAACCCAAGACCACCAATGCATAAGGCATGCGCGCGAACCAACTATGCTAGGCTAGTTACCTAATTTAAATCTACTAACATTTATATTTAAGCTGTACAAATTAACCCAAAAATTAGAAACAAATTAGAAACAACACATTCGAACGCCATACCTTATTGATTTTTTAAAAAAAAATATTTAACCACCAAGTTAAACTAATAAATTGTACTATTTTTAAATTAAATATATTTAACTAAATTATGTTTAAAATTAAAAAATCAAACTATTTTTTTTACTTTGATTGATAATAACAAAACTAATTAAATATTTATTTATTATATTAAATATAATATTAATAAATATCATTAGTTTAATATTTTTTGATTATTTCTCTCCTCTTCTATTATTAATAAATATTAATTTTATAATAAATAAATATATTTTTAGGTTTTTTTGGGTTAATTTGTACAGCTTAAATATTAATGTTAGTAGATTTGAATCATGTAACTAGCCTAGTATAGTTGGTTCACACACAAGCCTTATGCACTGGTGGTCTTGGGTTCAATTCCCAGTGGCACCAATTATGTTTTTAGGTTTTTTTGGGTTAATTTGTACAGCTTAAATATAAGTGTTAGTAGATTTAAATCAAGTATCTAGCCTAGCTTAGTTGGTTCAAGTGCATGCTTGGTGCGCTGGTGGTCCTGGGTTTGAATCACAGCGGCACCAAGTCTGATTTTAAGGATTTTTGGGGAGTTTTTTCACCTAATAGTGTAGTGACACGTGTCACAACATGATTGGGTGATTAAAATTAAATAAAAATAATATATAAGATGGAATAATATCTTGACACTGAAGCAAATTTATAACTATTCATTCGTTCATGCCTAAAACAGTGTTTTGATCATGCTTTTGCTAATTTGCCTTTCAACATCTTGTTGAATGGAAATTTTGATTTTTTTTGGACAAAGGAATTGGGATTGGTTAGGAGTTGGAGATGATGTTCTGGAATAACAACAACATTATAAGTGGGCATCAATTTGGATCAACAAGTCATCATTTTTATACTTTATTTTATCATGGGATGTTTGACAATTGAAGTTTCAAATAATTAATTCAAAAATAATTAACAGAATTTCAACCATTTCTCATTTTATTTAATTTTGAAAACAAATCTTCCTCTCTCTTTTTTATTCCAGCAAAGCTATGAATATTTCGTTGTCGTAATTTTAATATATTCAACAAATAGTAATGCTTTTATAGAAATTTCTAGCTGCTCTATTTTTTGCGGCTCAAATTTTTTTAGTCGTCGATGTTCAACTCACTGGTTGATTAATTCAAATAGAGTTTTACAGAGACCTAATATAAAATGACCGTTCCAACTCAATTTTTTTCTATTCACAACATTAAACTTCTAATCTTTGATATTGCTTAAAGGACATAACGTCTCATCCTACTAAATCAATTAATTGTTGGCTTTTTATATATTTTTCTATTATTGACAACAACACTAATTTTAAATTAGTCATCGACAGTTTACTTTTCTTTTCTTTTGTCTTTTGTCTTTTTTCTCTTTTTAGATTTTATATTATTTTGTTTTATTTTATTAGTTTTCTCTTTTTCGTATGAAAATAGTATATGATTTTGTTTGTGCAAGTGATACTTTTTCCTTTTCCTTCTTTATGTTATATTTGACGTCGTATTTCTAGAAGCGTTATTATGTTATTTTATTAATTTATTTTTGTTTTTATTTTCTGAGTTAATATTAATAGACGATTTCAATCACCAAAAATAAATTGCGGTTGAGTTGCGGTAGTGTAAGTTTGTCAATAAATTATTATTATTATATGCATTTTTATGTTTATATTGATTGTATTTTTCCTTTATCATCGATAATAATGTTGTTTGTGTTATTATTTGTTTGAGTTACTTGGTTGGATTTTAACCCTTTCTTATTTGGTTTTATTTTATTTTTTAAGTTGTTAATTTGTGTATTATGATAGTTTTAGGGGAAATGCCTTGATTAATATATTTCGTCTTCATTCAATAAAACTAACCAATATTATTTTAAAAAAACAAATAATATTGCTTTTGAATTGTTTGAATATTTCTATTTTGTATTTAAAGAACTCTACAGTAGGAGAAATTATATCATAGGTCCGGCTCGTCATGTCATGCATAGTTTCGACCAATAAAAAATATATATTTCATTAATTTTTTTCATGTTATATTTTTACCAAGTGGATCTTTACTCATATCTACTATATATTAAATTAAAAAACAACTTTTATCAAGTGGAGATTCACTTAGTAAAAATATGACACGAAAAATATTAATAAAATTAATGGTTTTTATTAATTGAAACCATAAATGACGTGACAAGTCATGCCTATAATATAATTTCTCCTATAGTGGGGTATAATATCCCCCGGCATCGACTACATAAACCAAACAACAAATACATCAATCGAGGCTATCTCCTTGCTTCTCATTTATAGATAAAGATTAAAGAAAAGATATTTATTACCTCCCTTTGGATATCGTGTTACAAAAGCATTATAATTGAAGAAAAAACAATGAAAACATAGAGACATAGAAAAAAACAAGTTATAGAGTTGTACAAGAACATGTATTCCCTAGTTCCAACATAAACAACATGCAGTGCTCAACCTTGCTGGATTTGGATTTTGAATCCGTATATCTTTCGTTTACAAACAAAAACATTGATATTATTAACCTTGGACAAAAACTGTTTTAGATCAATTAGTTGTCCAAGTTTTGTTCTATGTTCGTGTTTCCACCCATAAAATCAATTCATATTTCATGCTTAAACATGTTCGAAACTTGTCTTCACCATTCGAGAAACTTCTGTTTAATCGAAATCTATGTTTCGATATGTCTGAAGGGCATCCTTTTGGTTCGGTCCTTTGTTTTTTAGCCTTGTTTATTGTTGGTGTTTTGGTTAGGTTTCATGTTCTATGCACAACTGACAACCCAGCTATGAGCTATGCCCAAGCTGCAATTTCTTGTCCTTTTCCAACTGGACGAATCCACAAAATTTTAGGGACCAAAACAAAGATATAACTATGTAGAGGTCAAAATTTATTTATTTTTATTAGACGGTTTAAATTTAATTATTATCTTAAGGGACTATAGATCAATTTTCCCATATTAACGGAGGCCAATGCCGCTGCCTTTCTCTTTAGAAAAATATACAAAACATATCAAATTATTATAACCTGTGATTTTTTGTTGCGAATAGAAATCTTCGTCACTTTTGTGCTCTTAGACTAAAAAAATAGGTTTAAAATATAAGTTAAGGTTTGAAGTCGTGATTTATGATTAGAGTTTATAGAATTTAGGTACAGTGTAGTTTTTAGGGTTTAGAGATTATGATATAAAATTTAAAGTTAGGCTTCGAATTTATTTTTTTTGGTGTTAGGGAATAAAAATAAACATTGAAAAGGGAATGATGATTTTTTTTTTGCTAATACTTACGGAAGTTTAATAAATATAAAAATATTTTGATAAAATAATTTATACACCATTATGACATAAGAAAATACATAAACATGACATAAATACAAAAAATAATTGTTTTTTTTTTACGTTTTTTTCCTTATTGTTTCCCGTTAATCATGGTCTTAGGTCTTAGAGAGTTGTTGGCTTTCAAAAAAAATTGCATTAACGTTGAAACCAATGAGTAAATATGTACAAAAAAAAATTCATTTTTTTTTGGTATTATACGAATAATATGTTAATCGAATAAACTCAATCGACTTTTATGTTTCTCGTCTTAGAAATAAATGTTAAAAGCATGGGATTTATCCCATGCTACATATATGCTAAAATTCTTTTTAAACGAATTCATGTCGGTTATATATCTCTAATTCGGGAAACATCAAATTCAAGCTTGCTTTCCCATGTAAAATTTTCAAATTCAGATGGATTTTTAGGCAACTAAACAGCATATGAAGTCAAGGTCGGGGGACATGAACCATGGAATTAGTGGTCATGCTTGAAAAAGCTAAAACGTGGACAATTTTATCTTTATTTTATTAAAGAAATTATATCATGAGCTTGGCTTACTATATCAGGCATGATTCTAATTAATTAAAACTAACCACTACATTATTTTTAAATGACATATAAAAAATATTAGTGAAGATACACTAGCTGAAAAAAATGACATGAAAAAAAATGATGTAGTAAGTAGTTTTAATTGGTTGAGACCATAAATGATGTAGCAAACCATACCATAATATAATTTTTCATTTTATTTAGAAACATTGGACATAATCTTTTGAAGTTTACGCCATCAAATTCAACCATGTTTTTCACTTTCTTTATCATTCATCGACTTTTTTCCCCAAAAATACAAAACAAAAAAATTAATTCCAACGTTGACAAGAGAGCAGTTAGATTACTAGTGTTTAGCACCTATTAATTGAACCAATTAGATTTAAGTTCGAGCAGCTATATGCTAAATATATATATTATCAAAAAATTTTAAAAAAAGTATGAACAAATATTATTTTACAATTACCTTAAAAACTACTAAAAAAACACTTAATTAGTTGTTTAAAATGGAACGCTTGGTTTGTCGTCATTTTTTTTTTGTTATATGCATGTCTGTCTTAAGGTTTATATTTTGGGTGCGAGGCTGCCCCTTCCAATAATATCACTACCATGGTTCAAACTCACATTATCTCTTTAAGAATGTAATGTATCTTACTAATGCATCCAACACTTGTTGGTCTTGATTTGTCGTCATTGGTTCTTCTTTAAACCATTTTACTATTTTTCATGAAAAATATTTATTCGCATATAAATTTTCATGAAAAAAAGTTTAAAAGTTTGGTCCATCAACGATTATTCTTAATGTTTATAGTTAAAGATTACTACCGACGATGTGAACTGGGTTTTAGCTCAATTAGCATTTTATGAACGGTCGTAAATATTTTTCATAAAGTAGAAGTTAGATTTTCATTTAAAAAGGTACAAATAAAGATAGGGTAAACTACATAAATGGTCACCGAACTTTTAGTGCAGATTTATTTTGGTCACTATACTTTTAAAATATTCGATAATGTCACCCAAATTTTAATTTGAATTCGATATAGTCACCAAACTTTTAGTTCACATTCAATATGGTCCCTCCCGTTACCTTCTGTTAGCAGTTGACGGTACTTTTCATTTTTCTTAATAAAAAAATTGGTAAACTACACCAATCATCACTCAACCTTCTTCTCACTCCTATTTTGGTCACTAGAGTTTAAAATTTTTAAATTTAATAACTTAACTTTCGAATTGTTTATATTTGGCCACTCTCAAATGACATGTTTATACAAATAAAAAAATTGATTAATCCTTAAAAAATTGGTTAATTGGTAAATTCAAACTATTCAACTCTTGATCTTATATTGTACCAATTAAATCAAATAATTGGTTAACCAGTTGACCAAAATATTTGATTCTAGAACTGATTTTTTACTTTATTTATTAAAATATCAAATATATTAATATGATCAATTTTTTTGGATAAATTTGTATTGTATTTATCCAAGAAAGCGGCAAAACTCACTACAAGAGAAAGGTAGGGACACTCATAAATGTGCCCTATGTAAGACCCCAAGTTGTACAAAGAGATGGTAAGTATTTGCATGTCTATGTAAAAATCTATGAGTAGTTTTAATCTGTACAGTCTCCTTGACAATGTGTATAATAATATCAGTCGATCTAATTTGGTTGGTGTAATGTCGTTTGTTCCTTTCGTCCCAAATGTAATAAACGACAACATTCCATGAGAATATGGTCAATTTATTAATTGTTTGGTTGTGATAAAAGTATAAAAATAACTAGAAAGTCAAAAAATTGAAAGTTTACAGCTATTAATCCTACCATAGCCAAAACTTTTTTTTTAAAAAAATCAGAATGGTATCAAAATCACTAGACTATAAGATATTGTAATGCATAAAATATAGAAATATTGTATACAATAGATCATATCGGTTAATCAATTTTGCTTAAAAATGTGAACCGTAATTGAATCGGAATAATTTATTTTAAAATTTTGTACCGAAATCGAGTTCGATTAATCTTTAAAAATATATTTTGGTTAATTTCTAAATTCATATATTCAATTCTCAATCTTATACCATACCAATTAAACGAATAATCAATTGACCGGCTAATTGGAATATTTGATTCGAGTAATTTTTTTACTTTGCTTATTAAAATATCAAATATGATAAATTTAATAAGCAAAGTAAAAAAATCATTACCCGAATTTTTTTAAAGATTAATCAAAAATTTCTATTTGTATAACTATGTCATTTGAGAGTGGCCAAAATATGAACAATTCTAAAGTTAATTTATTAAATTGAAGATTGTTAAACTCTAGTGACCAGAATAGAAGTGAGAAGAATGTTAGGTGATGATTGATGTAGTTTATCCATTTTATTAAGGAAAATCAAAAAACAAACGTAAACTTTAATTGAAGATAACGAGAGGGACTGTATCGAATTCAAAGTAAAAATTAAATGACTTTATCGAATATTATAAAAGTATGATGACTAAAATAAATCTACTCTAAAAATTTGATAACCATTTATGCAGTTTACCCATAAAGATAACACAATCTTAAAATAAAAACTCAACAAATATAAAGAAACGGAACAAAAAAACTGTTCCTTTTAATACAATCTTCATCTTTTATATAAAAACCCATCGTCCATCGGTAATTTTTTTTTTGTCTCTATTCAAATTAAACACTATATTAATATATAAGTAGAGATTTAGTAAATTAATTGTATAGATTTCTTTGTAAATAATTTTGACTTTATCGACAAACTGCCAAAAAAAAAATTCGTCGATTTTTCTTGATTTGAGGATACACCCTGATGAATGCAACATAAAACACCAAATTATTATTATCATAGACAAAATTTGTGCAAAAAAATAAAAAACGTGTCAAAAAAATAAATGAAAGACATGCCATAAAGGCAGGCAAAAAAAATCACTCTTAATATATGTAAAAGAAAAAGAAATTAAAATAGGATGATGCTTATTGAATCTAAATTTAAGTAAAAATAGAAAAGAAAAGAAAAACGAGAGACAACAGTAAACCGAAAGAATTATTTTAAGGAGAAAATAAACTTTTTATATTATTTATAAAACAATGATCGTAAATTCAAATATATTAAGCACAACTATTTTTATTTAAGACTTTGAAGAAATTAAGAATAATTTAGATGTTATATTAAAAAATTACTATGTATCGAAATATTAAATAATTTCTGACTCGGGTGGTAGGAGAAATTTTTAATTATTTTAGATTTAAAAAATATTTTAATTAATTTATGTAATTGTTTTTAAGATGCGACGTCTAATCATTAAATAGTTTTAGTTACAATTATAATGTCTATAACATTTTTCTATATTATCATATTGCGACTTTCATTGTATCAAGGAAATTGGAATTTCTAATAATTTGCCAAGTTTTTTTTGTCGCAAAATCCACTTGAACTTTAAAATTTAATATAAAACTTGTATAAAACTCAGTGCAAGGCTGGCTGTTTTTAATTAAAACTATAATATACCAGCTTTTAAGCGCTACAAAATCACATTAAAAATTATTTTTTAAAATTAAAATATTTATCGCTAATAGTAATTAAGGTGCGTTTTGGTTCTAGAGAATTTAGTCCGTTTTCATTTTTATTTTCTTGGAAAATGAAAAACGATGAAGAAAACATGTTTGGATGTAAAAATAGAAAATGATTTTTAGAAAATGAAAACAAAAATAAGTGAAATTTTGAAAACATAAAAGAGATGTTTTAATAGAAAATGTTTTAGTTTTTAATTTTAACCGAGTTTGAATCCTTCTAATGCTATTTTTTAAAATTTTGGTTTATTCAATCATATTTTATTTTATTTATTATTATTATATTTTCTAATTATATTTTATTTCAATTATTTAATAATTATTTTTCAAATACATTTTCACTATTTTCATTTTTTAAAATAACTTTCCACTCTATTAACCAAACATATATTTTAAATTTTTTTAAAAAATAAAAATAAAAAAAATATTTTATAAAATCAAATGGACCCAGTTTCTCGTCCATGTATTCAGATAAATATCTAGCCATTGAATGTATTCAATTTTCATGGGTGAGATTAAACTTTATATTAAAAATTTATATTGTTATATAAATATTAATATATTTTACAATATTTAAAAATATATATTAATACATAAATATTGTGGTAATTAAATTTAAATAATTTATATTCTGCTGGCTGAAAAATTGTCGACTTTGATATTTTTGTTAAATTAATTAATGATGTTAGTATAAGTGATTTAACTTATTAATAATAATATTTTAGTGTTGTAATTTAAATAAATTAAAGTTTTATTATTTATTTAAAAGCTAATACTAAATTCGGTGATCCAGATATAAATTATCTTTAGTTGAGATTTAATATATTTATATATTTGAAAGGTATAAAAAATTATGGAAAAACATGAATTTTAATTAAAAAATATCTATGAAATTTTAAAACTTAGGAAAATTCTACAACGTGCGACAAACACCGATGAACACCACTAATGATGAACACTGATGAACACCATTAAATTAATTAATAAAGATGTAAAATTTCAAGGACCCGTCATACAATTAATAATTATTTTAAAAAATTCAATTAAATTATTTTTTATATATATTAAATTTTTTTAATAAGGGTAAACTATATATTTAGTACCTCACATATTTATATATTTCTATTGAACCCTCATTATTTAAATATTATTTAAATTTGACCCTATTCTTTATAAAAATAATTTAACCCTTAACCCTCAACCTAAAACCCTAAACTATTAAACCTTAAACTCTTAAACTCTTAAACCTATACCCTAAACCATATACCATTAAAAATAATTTCACCATCATCGATTCAATTCAATTCAATGAATTGTTGAATTCTCCTAAAAAATTCAATAATCAACAATTTGAAGAAAAAAAAGTGATGATCAAAGTCGGTACAAGTTCTTCATTATGTGATATCACAAAGATTAAAAAAAATATGGACTTGAGCTCTTTAAATATGACTCACTGTAAACGTCGGTGATACATGTGGTTCAAAGGCTTTCAGCTTCTCGAAAATTCGATAAACGAATGCAAAAGCCAAAAATTGCAATGGTTTATATTCGACATTGCGCTTGATTAAAATCCAAGTTGTCTGCAAAGAAACAAGAAAAATGAGGTGATAGAAAATACTACAATTTTTTAATCTTTGTTGCGATATCGTTTGTCCGGAGAGCAGAGAAACCTCAATTGCGCGGCGTAAACGAGAGAATCCTATCCAGGTTTCCAAATAGAAACCGAGAACAAACTGGCACACAAAACAAAGCCATAAGTATTAGTGTTCAAAGAAGTGATCGATGATAAAAAGGTTGATGTCCTTCAGAGTTGCGCAGTGAGTTGGTGTGGACGTTCAATGAGTTCTGTAGCCTTGGCTAAAAAATGATAACATGATTTAATAGACTTTTCGATTATACGGATTGCAGGATCAAGAGCAGTGGCGGATTCAGAAATATTTTTCAGGGTGGGTACAAGTTAAAATATTTTTAAGGGTGGATATAATCATAAAAATTAAAAAATTTAAGGACTAATTCATAAAATTTTAAAAATTTGAAACCAAATGTATAAATTTTAAAAAATTCAAGGTGGACAAAAGCCCACACAAGCTTACACTTGCATCCGCCAGTGAACAAGAGTATCACTATTATTTACTAGTGTGGAAGCTAGAAGCAAGACTTTAAAGAAGATCGATTTGTATAAATGGTTTACAGAGGTCGGGGCATGGGATTTTGTGAGCAATAGAGGCAATTGAAGAGCATGGATAACGATTAAAGGAATGTTGATGTACGCTTGGTCAAAGGGTTCGTTTGAGAATGTGGCATCGGTTTGGGGGGAAATGATAAAGTGTGAAAAATCGACATTGAAATCGATTTCTTTCGAAAGGGATGAAGTGTTGATTGAGACTGAGCAAATTGATAAAATTAAAAGGATTTTAGACTTTAAGGTAGGGTATCAAGTCTTTACCATCCAAGTGGTGGAAATTTAGTCGATGATGGATGACCATGGATGTTGTAATGGCATAGAGAAGATTAAATCGCAAGCTCTAAGAATGTGAGGAGGATAAAAGATAGGGAAATGGGACAGCTATGGTTGATATGGAGGGATTGATGAAGAAAATTGTAGTCGCAGGTGAAAAACACAATGTTATAATTGAGCAAGTGGAATGGAAAAAACAACCAATTATAATCCAAGCTCAAGTCCATATATTTTTTTAATCTTTGTGATATCACATAATGAAGAATTTGTACCGACTTTGATCATCATTTTTTTTTCTTCAAATTGTTGATTATTAAATTTTTTAGGAGAATTCAACAATTCATTGAATTGAATTGAATCGATGATGGTGAAATTATTTTTAATGGTATATGGTTTAGGGTATAGGTTTAAGAGCTTAAGGGTTTAAAGTTTAATAGTTTAGGGTTTTAGGTTGAGGGTTGAGGGTTAAATTATTTTTATAAAGAATAGGGTCAAATTGAAATAATCTTTAAATAATGAGGGTTCAATAGAAATACGTAAATATGTGAGGTACTAAATATATAGTTTACCCTTAATAAAAAATAAAATTTTAATATATATAAAAAATAATTTAATTGAATTTTTTATAATAATTATTAATTGTATGATGAGTCCTTAAAATTTTACATCTTTATTAATTAATTTAATGGTGTTCATCGATGTTCATCATTAGTGGTGTTCATCGGTGTTCGTCGCACGTGGTAGACTCATCCTAAAACTTATTGCTAAATATGCCTCCAACAAATACATGAACTGAAAAATCATAAATGTGTTTTTATCACATTACTCGATTTTAAAATCCAAATGATTGGAGAAAACAATAATGATCGGGTGGTCAGAGTTTTCTCACCCGCTTCCTCTCTTCCCTTAAGTTTTGGGCTCTAAACCCATCAAGCATGATCACTCCCTTCCCCCCACTACTTTAAGTCCTGAGATTAATTCGCAACAAAAGCAATAGGAAGAGAGTGAGACAAATCTTTGTGAAAATGTTCGACAAACTATATGGTAATTGAATTTGGATATAATTACATTTAAATGATATGTTTAGATAATTATCATAATTAACATATGTTATTAAATTATGTGTATTTGGAATACTCTAATTACTTGATGCATACTTATGAGGTAGAAGCTGAGTGAATTATGCAAATATGTGTATTTTTATTATGTAGTTTTGAAATTATAATTTATAACAACAAATACGATATATAAATTAAGATAGAATTGCATTCTATTAACCAAACAATTGAAATTTCTTATAAAATAATATAATTATTATCTTAATTTGTATACCTTCTTTATAATCACTTTTGTGGTGTACAAAGACACTTAACAAGAATTTGATTTGTTTAGTGTAAATTAAGCTTTAAAACTTGTTCCATTTGATTGACAAAAACAATGGACAGTACTTTGTTTTAGTTATCAACCATTCATTACTATAACATCGATATTGTTTCATTATGGTACGTTATTAAACCACCTCTTATTTCTTTCTCCAAAATAACACACACCAAAACTAACAAATTTCATACCACAAGCCATATATCAAACACCTTTCTTTTCAAAAACCCAATTTTCTAGTTAATAAAAATAGAAGATGTACAAATGAAGAAACTAACTCAAATGGTTTGAAAGAAACACCTTAACACACCATATTTTTTTGTAAATATTTCATGATGGATTGTTGCAGATTGTAGTAAGGAGTTTAAATTTTAGCATTATGAATGAAACAATTGGTTAAAAATATCGTCCTCATAATGAGTCTTTACAGTATTCGATCTAAATTAGTTAATCAATATATTGGATATCGGTATTATACCAAAAACACAATCTCAACCATCCTTAGAATAATAAATAATTTCTTAATAATTTGATATGATTGGATCATGATCGTGAACATCTCTTATAGTATGTATTTTATGATCCTATCTTTGAATTTCTAAATTATAATTATAAATATTTTCTTAATAATTAGATATGATTAGATCATGATTGTGATTCGTGAACATCTCTTATAGTACGTATTTTATGATTGTGTCTTTGAATTTCTAAATTATAATTATAAATATTTTCTATATATTTTACATCAAATTACTTTAATTTACGACATAGAGGAATTTTTTTTTTAAAGTTAACATTTATATCATCTTTTTTATTTTCTTAAATTTATTTTTTCTCAATAATAATTTTTTTTTATAAATTGAACAACAATATTAGAACATATGACAAGAATACATGTGACATACGAGAAATAAATATTAGAATATATATCGTTCATTTTGAGTAATTTTCATCATAAATCTATTAAAAACAACTGTTTAATTTTGTAATCACCTAGGAGATACGGGTTTAAATCGTTCTGTTTACAAGATGTATGCATATTGTCAACGAGTTAAGAACATATATGAACATATACTACCTTGTAATTATCTTTAGACTATTCAAAAATAACTTTAATAAAGTATAAAACATATAAAAATGATAATTAACTTAAAATTTTATTATATTGCAAATATTTGTATGAAGGATTGAAGTCGAGGCCGGAATTAGGAGGCTAACAGCGGCCATGCCCCTAGAAAATGGTAAATTTTCATTTTTAGTTCCTTTAAAATTTTGTGTTTTTAGCTAAAGCATTGGTTTAATTGTATTTTGGTCTCAACTCTTAAAAATATAGGGTAAACTACAATGGATGCCACTCAATTATGGGTAAGGTTACATTTGGGTCATCTAATTATTAAAAGTTACATTTAGGTCACTCAATTATAGGTTAGGTTACATTTGGGTCACCCAATTATTAAAGGTTACATTTGGGTCACTCAATTATGGGTAAGATTACGTTTGTGTCACCCTTTATATTTAAAAAAATACATCAATTTAGTCATTTTTTTCTTCCAAATCACTTGTAAACCCTTGTTAACATTAGAGTGCTTCATTTGAAATAATTAATTAATCTAATACACAAATTTATATACATTTTTAAATATGAAGGGTGACCCAAACGTAACCTTACCCATAATTGAGTGACCTAAATGTAACCTTTAATAATTGGGTGACCCAAATGTAACATTGCCTATAATTGAGTGACTCAAATGTAATTTTTAATAATTAGGTGACCCAAATGTAATCTTACTCATAATTGAGTGACCTCCGTTGTAGTTTACCCAAAAATATATTATGGATTTTCAGTTCCCACGTTCAAGTCCCAACTCTTAAAAAGTATGTGTGGATTTTCTTTAAATTTTATTCTGGTTAAGTTCCGTCCTATGTTAACTTTCTCCAAATTTATTCTTTTTCCAAAAAAAAAACTTTGTCCAAATTTATTTATTTTGATTTATGTTTGAATATATTCCAATTTTCAATTTGACCATACATTTTTTTCTAGCCGCTAGGGTTGTCATTTTTTCTAACCTATTTTTGTTCTTCATTTTTGTTGGCCGCTAGCGGCGACATTAATTTTTGCGTTGGTTGTCGACGGTTGGTAATTTTTCTTTTTTAATTGTATAATTATATTTTATATTTATTTTTTTAGTTTTTAATAAGTATAATTTTGTCTTTGTAGCATGTTTTCCTCTGCCTTTGTGGCACGTCTTCCTCTGTCTTGGGTACGTCTTTCTCTACCTTTTGACATATTTTCTTGTCTCCATTAACGGTTGTTTGGTTGTTTTTTTTCAATTTAATTTTTCTCAGGGTTGAATTTGACATCGCCTCGACTAATCAAGATGGCGTTTATTTGATTATTTTGCTGATCTCCATGCTTTGGACCCTCGAATTGGATTTAGATACGCGATTTGCGTTCGTGGATGATTTTCTCACGACGTTCGGCTCTGATTTGCGGTTGTCGATGGTCTTTCAGTAGTTTGATCCCCTTTTGTAGTTTATTTGGTTATCCTTGTGATCTTCACTGCTTTGGACCCTCGAATTAGATTTAGATATGCGGTTTGCATTTGTGGATGGTTTTCTCATGACGTTCGGCTCTGATTTGCGGTTGTCAATGGCCTTTCAGTAGTTTGATCCCCTTTTGTGGTTTGTTTGCAGATGCAGTCAGATCTGTTTGTATATATCTTTTGTTTGAGTCTTTTGATTAGGTTTTTAATCTTTTCATTGTATGGTCATTGTATGATCTAAAATGGCTAGTTTCTTATGTCAATGGTTATAGGAAAATGTCTAAATTATATGTTTAGTTTACGTTTATTGTTGTAAACCCTCAATATAGTATGAATATTTTATATTTTTAATAAAACTAGTTGCTTCTATTAAAAAATTTCTAATTCAAATTATGATCCTTGAATGTATTGTTTGTGATTGTATTTATAATTGCACTTATAACTCATCAAAAAAATTACAATTATTTAAAATTATAAAAAACTCATATTACATATATACTACAATAAAAAAGTTTTTTAAGAGCGTTTTAGAGTAAACGTTGCTAATTTTGCACATTTAGTGGCATTTTTTAAATAAACGCCACGATAGACTGATATATGGTGGCGTATTTGAAGAAATGACGCTATAGACACGTACTTTAATGGTGTTTGTCTAACAAACGCCGCAATAGGATTTAAATATTTAAATCACACAATGACTCTATTAAGATATATGTTTTGATATAATAATTGAAAAATTGATTTGGACTAAATTGAAAAAGATTTCAAAATGTTTTGTAAGTCTAAACAACTTGAAAATATGCTTAAGGGTTTTACAAGACTTTGGAATAACATAAAATATTTTTAAAGTAGCCAAACCTATGATTTTAATGTCACTGTACCGATACGCTTTAGGATTTCAGCTACAAAGAAATTCTAGTAGCCAAAACTCGTACTGATACGCTTTTGCCGTATCGATACGGAGTGCTTTAAAACTCCCCAACGGCTAGTTCGCGTACTGATACGGTTGTATCATGTACTGAGACGCCTTAACCGCTCACAACGGTCTTTTTTCCTAGCGGCTATTTGAAATATAGGCCGTACTGATACGCTCCAAGGTGTATCCATACGCATAAGCTGAAGTAGGCTCAACGACTAGTTTCCAATAAGGGCGTATAGATACAGTGACACGAGTATCGATACCTTACTATCCAGAACTACATTTATGGAGGGAAATCAAGACCCAACAGCTCCAAAACATCCCCAACGGTCCTCAACGGCTAAAAGCTCAATTGGGAGTATAAAAGGGACCTCCAAGCATTTATAGAAGACTTATGATCCTATTGTCAACAACATTATAATGCAAAGATTGTCTTAGTTCTTAAATTTCCATTCCTTGTATAGACAAACACTTGTGAGCTCAAATTGTCAATGTATGCTCAGGTGTACTAGGATTTGGGTGAGTGCTTTAGTGTGCAAACATCAACCTTTGTAGAGGGATTTCGTTTTCTTATAATTCTCTTGTTTAAGAGTGTGCCCAAAGCTCGGGTTGTAAGCTTTGGTTGCTAGATTTTGTGAGTGAGTCTAAGTTGTAAATGGTTGACTCCTTAGCCTAGAAAATAGAGGAAGAATTCTTAATGAATTGGTGAAATCATTGGTGGGGAGCTAAGGTAGTGGATGTAGGCTTTGGTTAGAAAGCCAAACCACTCTAAATTGTGTGTCAATTTTGTCTATCTTTTGCTTCCACCACAAACACCCAAAATTACATCTTCTCCACAACTTGGCAAGTAACGGTTGAGTGATCATCAAGCCTAACAATTGGTATCAAAGCGAGGCTCAATTGAAGAGGATAAACATCTTATTGAGATGATCTTAGAAGCTCGATATATCAATTCAATAAACCAATTAAATGGCGCAATCCATCTACAAGCCACCTTTCTTTGACGAGACCAACTATGCTTATTGGAAGACAAAAATGATGTTCTTCATCAAGGCCAAAGATTACAAGCTTTGGGATATTGTTGAAGATGGTCCATACGTACCACAAAGATGCAAGGCGGAATGGAATGTAGATGATCACAAGAAGATGGAGCTAAATTGCAAGGCTTTGCACATTCTCTTTTATGCATTTAGCCCCAACATCTATGAGAAGACGTCTTCTTGTGAAGATGCCAATGAGGTATTGGACAAGCTTGAAGTCACATACGAAGGAACCAACGAAGTAAAGAAGACCAAAATCGGTCTTCTCAACCTCAAGTATGCAAACTTCAAGATGGAATCGGATGAAGACATTACGAAGATATTCGATAGATTCTCCACCATCACAAATGAACTCAAAGGCTATGGAGAAATCATTTTGGAAGACAAGCTTGTACGGAATCTTCTTTATTCTCTTCTTGAGTCATGAGACTCAAAGAAGACCGTCATCCTCGAAGCCAAGAATCTCAAGACTTTAGAGCTAGAAGAACTCTTGAGGTCTTTTCTCACTCATAAAATCATGAAGAAAGGAAAAGAAGAGGAAAAGAATAAGGAAGAGATAAAGAAGATGGGGAAGAAGAAAGTCATGGAGCTAGGCATTAACACGAATGTCGTTTCTCTCAATTCCTCCACATGCATACATGTAGATTCAAGTGAGGAGGAAAGTGAAGAAGAATAGATGGCCTATCTCTTCGAGAAGTTTGCCCGATTCATGAAGAGCAAAAGGAAAAAAATCCAAGCATGAATCGAGGAAGAAGAGGAGGGAAAGCTCTTCAAGCCATAAGAAGAAGGATGCATATGTGGCTACTTGGAGTGATGATGACTCCACCAACAATGAACAAGCCAACCTTTGCCTCAAGGTCATCCAAGAAGATTCAAGGGTAAGTTCTAATTCATCTACTTTAACTTCTTATTCTTTTGATGAATTACAAGATGCCTATGATGATTTGATTTTAGAGTTTAAAAATCATATTTTGAAAAACAAGAAAGTGGTTTCAAATTTGAAAATTCAAAATGATTTGATTTCTAAAACCAAAATTGAACTTGAAGCAAAACTCAATGAGTTCGAGCAAAAATGTGTTGATTTACAAAATTTGCTCCATAAAGTTCAAGAAGAAAAAGATTCGATTTCCAAAGAACTTGAAAAGAAAATAAATTTTGGAAAATCAAATTTTTATCAAAGACAACCTAGTGCCCATAGATTTGTAAATGGAAAATGTTTTAAAAGTGTTTGGGTCCCAAAAGGACTAATCACTTCAACTAAAAAAGATGAAATTGCAAAATGGATTCCTAAGTGGACTAAATTTTGTGCTACTAACGCTTATGGATTCAAAGCATTTTGGATACCAAAAATTACATGATTGTCTTATTTTAGGTGTGATGGAGAATGATCAGCAAGTCAAATATTGAGGGGGAGCTCCATACACACAAGGAAATATACTTGAAGAAGAAAGACTTCACATCCTCCATTGGGTTCAAGTGTGGTAAAATCTAGTTGATTTTCTTTTGTTTGATTTGATTTATTTTTATTTGAACTAGATTATCATATTTGTTGGACTAACACTTATTGATGCTTGAGTAAGGGGGAGCCAATTTTAAAACCAAAATTCTTATTTGTGTAAAAAAAATTTAACCTTCTATGTTATTTTGAATTTAAAGTCTTTTGAATTCTTTTTGATATAACAAAAAGGGGAAGAAATGATTTGAAAAAATGATTTTTCAAGTGAGAATAAGGGGGAGCTTCAAATTTTAAAAAATCATGTCTCTTATTCTAAAATTATTTTACAAAGGGGGGAATCACAAACAATTTTTTAAGTTGTTTTATTATATCAAAAAGGGGAGATTGTTAAGATATATGTTTTGATATAATAATTGAAAAATTAATTTGGACTAAATTGAAAATGATTTTAAAATGTTTTGTAAGTCCAAACAACTTGAAAATATGCTTAAGGGTTTTTACAAGGCTTCGAAATATGTTGAGTGGATCGAATGATCGATATAAACTAAGAGGGGTGAATTGGATTTTTAAACTTTTTGGTAGTAGAATTGACAAATAAAAATGGTAGACAAGGGAATTTAGAGTGGTTCAAGTTCCAATCGAACTCTACATCCACTACCTTAGCTTCACTAAGGATTTTCAACTATTCCACTAATTGCTCTTCCCTTTTTCTAGGGTAAAGAGGTAACCGTTACAATATCAGTCAAATTTTCTACCCAAAATGTGACCCAATCCCCACACAAGAATTACAAAGAAGTTGTTGGCTAAAACAAGTATGTCTCAATACACAAAGTAGCCCAATTACAAGCACTCCACCCAATTTGAAAGGATAAGAATGGAAATTACAATTTCACAATTGGGGTTTACAAGAAATAATGGGATTTAGGCTCAATTGCTTGAATTTGATGTTTGGATGTTTGCTTTAAGATCAATAGTTGTTGCTGAAGCTTTTAGAGGTCCCTTTTATACCTTCTCATTGAATTCTAGCCGTTGTGGTTGTTGCATTCATCAATAGAGCCGTTGGGGATGTTATCTTCCCTCCATAAATGTAGTTTGCAACCACCCGTTTCGAAACGCCCGATCCTGTTTCGAAACAGACCAAAAAAGAAAGAGCCATTGGGGTGCATTAAACATATCGTACTGAAACAGTTACGATCGTTTTGATACGCTAAGAGCCGTTTCGAAACACGTTTTGAAACATTTAGTCACTGTCAAAGCTTGTATTGAAACGTACTGAAGGTGTTTCGATACGCCTTAACGATCAGTATAAAAACGGTTAAAAACTTCAATGGTCATAATTTTAAAACAAGTTTGAATGCCGTTTCGAAATGTTTGAGGTCGTTTCGATACTACCGTATCAAAACGGGTCAAACCGTCTTGATGTTTTTAAGCCGTTTCGAAACAAAGGTTCACAGTTTCAAAACCGTTTCGATACACGTTCCGAAACACAGGTTCACAGTTTCAAAAGTGTTCTGGAACGCCTAAGGCCGTTCCGAAACGGTGACTCGAAAATCATTAGTTTGGCTTCAAGAACACTTAGAAAAGTTTCGACAAATTGAGTTTTTAACTTAACCATTTTTCTTTAAACATATAGAGAGGTTTGAGGACTTAAAAATTCATTTTCTCATTTTTAATTTAGTCCTTAAATTCTTTAGTTATATCAAAATCAATTTATCGGTTTCACAATCTCCCCCTTTTTGATATAAAAAAACCAAAGTTAGAATTTTTAAGAGTTTTGAAAATCTTAAATACATTCTAACTCCCCCTCAATTTAAGATGGGTTTTAAAGTTTTGAAAAGATTTAAATCTAAGTTTTTTTAAAACTCAAAAACACTTAAAAACGAATTTTGGCTCTTAGATTACTTCTCCCCTTTTTTGTTAGATCAAAACAATAAACAAGGCTCAAAGAGAAGAAACAATGTTAAAAGCAATAAGCAACATAATATAGATTCATAGAATTCAAATATTCAAAACATGAAACTTAAACAATAAGGTTCAAAGCTTAATCCCAAACAAATTAATCAAAGCATAGGTTCGTAAAACATAAAGGAGATAAAGATGCAAACTTAGTCCTAATATGATAAGCTAATATGATATGCCATGAAAATCCTAAGCCTCGTCGTTGTCACCATCACCATCCAAGGAATCATCATCGTCCCTAGCTTGAGAGCGACAAAAAGCCATCCATTGACCATAGAAGGTAGAGAATGACATGTCCATAGATTGATGTTGATTCTCAAGGGAGGTGAGTCAATTCTCCACAGATTGCAAGCGAGTATTTATAGTACCAAGACCCGCCTCCATTGTGTTGAACCTCTCGGTGAGAAAAGCCATAAGAGCTTCATTGTTAGGACCCAGAGCTTGTGGTTGAGGTTCAACTTGAGGTGGATGTGCATCACTATCAACTCGTTCCCAACGACCAAGGGTGTAATGAAATCCGGACTTGCTGAGAGAAGATTCACCAAGTTTTTGCTTACTGGGTTCCGGAGAGTCATAAGTGTAATCAAGCTCGAGCATGCCAAAGATATGGCTCAAAACAGTCCCATAAGTGAAGGACTTGAGAGCATCGGTTTCACGGAGCTTGACATTATTCACCATCTCGGCGAACATGATCTTGACAAGGTTTGGTTGTTCACCTCGACGAAAGCATTCTAACAAAAAATAATCAGCTTGTCTAATGTGAGAGAACTTACCTTTGAAGGGACGAATAAACCAAGAAACTATAAAGTGGAGGAACCGATCATGAGCATCTAAGGAAAGCATGGAACCGGTTTGAGCACCAAAACGAGTTTCATCCTTGATGCCTACGTTCTTAAGGCCATGAGTAGTCTCAAGATAGCGGATGTCAATGACGATCTTCTTACCCAAGATAAATGACTCAATGCCAACAACTTCGGAGTGATCTTCATTATTAATAAGTTGGGCATTCGAGTAGAAGATGAGAATCACGTGCTTGTAGCAAATATCCGGGATACTCAAGAAAGACATGAAGCTTCATTCTTGTAAACGCTCAAGATAACGGAAGCGAAAGCGCTCGGAATCAAGAAACGAGATATCAACAACATGCTCACGACGAACGGTAATCTCCCTGACATAAGTGAAATGCTCCTTCATCGCGGTAGTTCTGAGACTCTTGAGAAAAAGTTGGGTAAGGTTGGGACGGATAGCGACTTGGATTGAAGCTTCACCCGATTGATGTGCCTTACGTTTATTGTTAGCGGGATCCATTGAAAAATCCTAAAAACATAAAGCAAGCAATTTGTAACTAAAATTGAAGTGTATGCATGAAAATCCTTAATTCAATCCATTGGCAAATCCCACTTAGGTTTTTTTTAAAAATTAATAACAAAGATACAAAAAAATTTAAGAGGAAACAATTAAAAAAACAGTAAAAAAATACGAATGAAAAATAATATATTCCAATAAAAAAGATTTTGAATTTTTTTATAAGATTTGAAAAACCCAAGTAGTAAAACACATAATCTATACAAAATTAAAATTTTCTAACCTATGATTCGAATAAAAATTGAAGGAAAAAGAAAAAGGATGAAAATATACCTTAGATTGAGATTTTGGATGAATAGATGGAAAAACTTGCACAAAATTGTTGATGCTTGCTTAGACTTGTGTTTGAGTGTAAAAGCCCTCAAGATTTGATGAAAAACAATGAGGTTTAGAGGGTTTTTATAGGAAAAATCGATCTGGGGTTTTTAGGGTTTTGAAGGATTTTTAATTAAAGTGAAACTTTAACATTAAAAGGCCTCTTTAAAGCTGTCCGCAAACCCGTTTCGGAACAGGTTTCAACCGTTCCGAAACGTTGACTGACGTTTCAAGTCCAACTGACTGTTTCGATACAGCTTTGACTGTATCGAATCCCACGTTGACTCGTATCGCCTTGGCAGTATCAAAAACGTTTCCAAACCCTGTGAAGGCGTTTCGAAACACCCTTCTCTCATATGGATTTTTAAGGTACCCGTATCGAAATAATCGGACCCGTTTCGATACACCTGGGCCTGGAAGTGCAAATGAGACTCTAAAATTGTAGAAAAATAAATTTTATGAAGTCCTAATTTGCATAAATGACATGAATGAGCATGAAAGACATGTATAAACAAAAACATACTCCCCCTAACTATTAGCATGGATGGAATTAGGAGTAAAAACACATAAACATGACATTTTCAAGAGATCAAGCAATTTAAGCACAAAAAGGGTCCTAAAAGGTCAAGATAGGCTAGTTAGACCTAACTCTCTCCTAAGGGACCAAAAACGCTCTTTATCTAAAGGCTTTGTAAAGATGTCTGCTAGTTGGTTTAAGGTGTCAACATACTCTATAACAACATCTTCCTTAAGGACATGATCTCTAATGAAATGATGCCTTATTTCTATATGTTTGGTTCTAGAGTGTTGGATGAGATTTTTTGTCAAACATATGGCACTAGTGTTATCACACTTAAGGGGTATGGTTTCAAATTTAATACCATAATCTAAGAGTTGTTGTCTCATCCAAAGGACTTGAGCACAACAACTATATAAGGATATGTACTCGGCTTCGGTGGTAGAAAGAGCTACACTATTTTATTTCTTAGAGAACCAAGATATGAGCATACTACCTAGGAATTGACAAGTTCCCGAAGTACTTTTCCTATCGATTTTACATCCCCCATAATCCGCATCCGAATAAGCATGAAGGTTGAAGGTGGAGTCTCTAGGGTACCAAAAACCTAAACAAGGGGTATCTCTAAGGTACCTAAAGATTCTCTTAACGACTATAAGGTGAGACTCTCTAGGACTAGCTTGAAACCTAGCACACAAGCAAATACTAAACAAGATATCTGGTCTACTTGCGATAAGGTAAAGCAATGATCCAATCATAGAACTATAAAGCTTAGATTCAACACACTTACCTCCTTCATTTTTGTCAAGCTTTGTAGATGAGCTCATAGGTGTGGCTTGAGGCTTTGCATTCTCCAAGTCAAACTTCTTGAGCATATCCTTGATGTACTTTGCTTGATTGATGAAGGTGTCATCATTCCTTTGCTTGATTTGGAGTCCCAAAAAGAATGAGAGCCCCCCATCATGCCCATCTCAAATTCACCTTGCATTAACTTAGCAAACTCTTTGCAATGACATTCATTAGTAGATCCAAAAATAATATCATCAACATAAATTTGTACTACTAAGATGTCATTTTTATACCTTTTTATGAAAAGTGTAGTGTCCACCTTACCTTTTTCAATTAAAAAGTTTGAAAGTCTTTCGTACCAAGCCCTAGGAGCTTGTTTTAAACCATAAAGTGCTTTAGTAAGTTTGAAAACATGATTTGGAAATTTTGAGTCTTCAAAACCCGGTGGTTGTTCCACATACACTTCATCATTTATAAAACCATTTAAAAATGCGCTTTTAACATCCATTTGAAAAATCTTAAAATCATGATAACATGCATATGCAAGCAACATCCTAATGACATCGATTCTAGCTACGGGAGCATAGGTTTCATCAAAATCTATTCCCTCTTCTTGAGTGTAACTGTAACCCCCTAGACCCGCCTATGCGTTTCACGGATCCTAGGAAGTCACATTAGGGTCACAAGAGCGACCCACAGAAAAATTTCAAATAAAAATATGGTTAAACCTTTAAAACCATAAAATAAATATCTGATTTAAAATACAATTTCAGAAATCGTTCAAACGATAAAACAATCATAATACCAGTTGCGGAAAATAGTTTCAGACTCATTTGTATAATACAAACACGACACACATGCCCCCTAGTTACACAGATATCATACTCCCTGACGAGCCGAAGAAACTCCCATACCGATGTTGATAGGTGCAACTTATCTGATCTTTTATCCTGAGATGGTAAAAACAACATGAGCTTGGGAAAGCTCAGTAATACAGAACTACCAAAAGATGTTATAAGCTCATGCAGACATACGGTAGGCATAACATTTTTATGATGTTCCAGGCAATACTTGTCTCCATTTATGTTTCACTGATTTAGCGAAGCACTATTCTTGAGGACTACAAAGTTTGTTCTTTCTATGTTACTGAGTATTAAGAGAGAGCTTATTGTTCAGAGAGTCAACAGAGTGGCAGGTTGGGGAAGTTAAACCACGAAGCCTGGTGTTTTTTTTATAAGTTGCAAAACAATATACAGAAGTACTTAGCATCATATCATATGAGCACATAACAGATTAAATGCAAATGTTCAATGTTCAAACAGAAGTTTACAAGAACTACCCTCCAACCTTACACCAATGTGTAGTCCCCCAGAACTGTATACAGTAGGTCTTATCCTAGGCCTGAGGCGTAGGAGCCTAGCTAAGGGAATGCCTTAGGCCCAGAAAGACTTACCCTAGGCCCGTGGGCGTAGGAGCTCAACAGAACAGCTGGATCAGGGCTGTGGCAGACACTTCAATCATAACCCGAGAGTATACCCCAGACAGTAATCAGTGTTCAGATTCCAGATATGAATAATATAATACATGTATCAGACATATTCTATTCAGAGTATCAGAAACAGAAGTTCATGCTTTTAACAGATAAATAGGCATACTATTGAGCAGAGCAGACACTTGTTATTCATCATGTAAACAGATTATACCATCATAGGTCAAACTAACAGATCATACTATTGAGTTTATCGGATCATCAGACAATACCATCAACAGAACTCAGACAACAGTCAGATAACATTTTATCATTTAATGATCAGATATTTCTAGTTCAAATCAGACATGAGGTATACCTTTTTTAACATATCACAATAAACAGATATTCATCACATTATAAATATGCTTTTCAGTAGTCATGCTTTACAATTACCAGTACGATCTATAATGTTCAGAGAATCGTAACAGGACCCATGCATATATATATATATATATATATATATATATATGTAGATATATATATAACAGATATATAACAGAATGTAGCACACATGGAAACACACTAGGTGGGACAGATCATTTCTTGGAGATATTTGGCATTTACGGAATGAGACATATTAAAACCTTGACAACTTGAACGGATTTCTGAAATGTGGCTCCTCTTAAAAAGGGGTTCATACTAACGGTATAACCCAGATATTCAGAAGGTGATACTTCCAGATCTTAGAAAGTTCAGATATATTATGGGTACTTTAGTCCTTTAAGTATACAAGGGCAATATGGTCATTTTGACGTTCACAGACATTCTGGTAATTATACCAACATTGAAAACAATGGTTCACAGAACTCGGTATCATATTTACTCATTAGTTTTCTATCCAGATATGCAAGAATTTCTAATTTAAAGTCTTTTTAAGTTATCAGATATTTTCAGTGATAATCCGATTATTTAGGCTATCATTGCCTTTCAGTTATTTTGGCCTTATTAACAAATCCAGAATTTCATCAAATACATAGTTACTGATTAACTCAAGAGGGTATTTCGGTTATTTAAGACTGAGATAGATCTACCATTTGGTACCTCCATCATTCACTTACTTAAACGAGATTAAGGAGTCCTAACTCTTCGGCCTTTTACAGAAAATTCATTTATTTCAGAACTTGAGGTTTATCGTCATTCCAATTAATCAGACATTTCGGTGCTCGAGGCATTACCATCTTTTCGGTCATTGCGATCATTCTTATCTGAATTCTATTTATATTCTTATCTGAATACTTTGATCTTACTGATTCTGATACTTAATTTTCGTATCGAATTCGGCTTAAGCAGAGTTCACAGATACATTTCATCACAAACATGCATGCTTTAACCGGATATCAACATGTGCATAAAGCATACAAGGGGTAGTAAGGTATTACCTTAATTCCGAGCTATAACAGTTGATTCATGACACCTCATTCGATTGCACTCAATTCCAATATTCGACGGCTTCCAACATCTCAAATTCAAGGATACTTGATACCTTCAACATAGATTCACATTTCAGACTTTAAACACATTACTCTTAATTGATTATTAAAATACATAAGTGGACTCAAGTTCAAGGTCCAATTCGGAGGCTTTCGGGTTAAAATTTCACAAAACGGGCTTCAAAATCGGACTCAGCACGTCGAAAAACATATAATAGGGCTTTTCGGAAAATTTAACTTTTTGGTCAAAGTCAACGGTCAACGCTGACGTCATCAGGTCAACGCTGACGTCAGCATGTCAACGGTCAACGGGTCAGAGTCAATGCTGACGTCAGCATGACGTCAGCAGTCAACTGAGTTGACTCGGGCTGACTCGGACGACTTGACTCGGGTTGACGGGTCGGGTCGAACGGGTCGGGTCGGACGGGTCGGGTCAGACGGGTCGGGTCGGACGGGTCGGGTCAGATGGGTCGGGTCGGACGGGTCGGGTCGGACAGACCGGGTCAACGGGTCAGACTCGGGTCAAGACGGTTTGACCGAGTTGACCGGTTCAACCGGTTCAGACCGGGTTTGAACCCGATTCACTCACCCATATTTCTCCGGTCACCGGATTGATCGCTGTAAGCCCCAAAATGCATATTTTCTGTCGGAAAAAAGATAGATTAACATCCCAAAAATCTTAACCCATCAAAAATATACTAAAAACAAGTCGGAATATCGCCGGATATTACCTAAAAAGACCCACAACGGTCGGAAAAACACGTAGCTCCGATGATGGGCTTACCAGTGTCGGACGGGCACAAAACCTTATGGGTTTTGCTTGCCTCCGCGTCGTGAGCACGGATCCGACGTTCGATTCTTGAACGGACGGCGTATGCGCCCTGAATTCAGACGAACCCTAATATGATTTCCGGCCGATACAATCAGGATTTCACGGCATTCGGTGCAACGGAACGACGCGTGGTTAAGGGGCTTTTGGTCGGGGCTCGACGAGGAAGCCAACGGCGGTGGCGGTGAACGCCACGGAGCGACGGTGACGAAGCTGAGACGGTGGCTGGTCGGGGTAGGTAGGAGCGTTTGGGTGTGGTGTTTTGAAATTGGAAGAGATGATATTTTTCTTGGTAGATGAAACGTTCGAACCACATATAATCTGCTGCTAGATTACTCCTTAATTATCAAACAAGTATTACCCTTGGTAATACTTGACAGAAAAGAGCATTTAGCTCAAATGGTTAGTATGCAGGGTGGTGAGGGCTGAGGTCTCGAGTTCGAGCCTCCACACCCTCACCCTTTTTCTTATTTTTTTTAGGGTGTTACAGTAACCTTTTGCTACTAATCTAGCTTTGTTTCTCACAATGTTACCACTCTCATCTAGTTTGTTCCTAAATACCCATTTAGTTCCTATAGTAGATTGATTACTAGGCATATCAACTAATGTCCAAACATTACTTCTCTCAAATTGATTTAACTCTTCTTGCATAGCCATAATCCAAAAATCATCTTTTAATGCTTCTTTTATATTCTTAGGCTCTATGCATAAGATAAATGCAACATGGTTCATAAGTTTAAGAGAAGATCTAGTGGTTACTCCCTTGGATGGATCACCTAAGATTTCACCACTTTTGACATAGTTGAACTCCCTTGGGTAGCTCACTTCCTTTTCCTCAAGAGCCAAGTTCTTCAAGGCTTCAAGAGGTGGATCTTGTGTATCCTCTTCTTTTGGTTGAATCTCATCCTCCTTTGAAGTTTGTTCTCCATCAAAGGCATTAATGATTCCTACATCATCATCGTTGTAACACCCAGGTTTAGGGGTCGGGTGGAAAATCATATTAAAATATTAATTCGGGTTTTGGTTTTATAATTAAATAATAAAATATTATTTTGGGCCCCGGGTTTTCAAACAAATAAATTATGTTGGGCATGTTTTGGTTTTAAAGCCCAATTCCATGGAATTGGGAAATTTAAATGGCCATCTCATTAATGGCAATTCTGTAAATACATTGACTTGTAAAATAAAACCATTATTCCTTTTATTTCCAACACCCAAAAATGCCATCATCCTCTACCTCCAAGTTTTCCAACGTGAAAAACCCCTCCCACAATTGAGTTACTATTTCATCTCTTCTCTCCATCATCCTTGGTGATTTGTAAAAGGTAATAACACTTTCGAGTTGTCCTCACCTCCCTCTTTCTCCCCATGTATTTAGTTTTCCATGAAATCAACTATTTTGTGTTTTGAGTTTTTGAACTTTAAAGTTAAAAATCCAAACTTTGTTATCCAATGTTGAAGCTTTTGATTTCTTATTATAATTTATGTTATTAGCAACCCAAATGGACCAACACATGTGATTTTTACTTGGTTTTATGTTGATTTCTGGATTTGGGTTTTGTTGGGGGTTTTAGAAGGGTTTAAGGTTGATTTTAGGGCTATTTTGGGTGAGAACTTGTTGGCTGATGGTTGGTTGATAGTTAGGGGTTGTCTTGGAAGCTTTTAAGTGTGTTAAAAGGGTTGAAATCATGAGTTTTGGATTGAGTTTGATGGCTGCTCGGGTTTGGAGTTTTTAGGGTTGTTCTTGGCTTGAAAATCTTATGTTTTATGCTTGATTAGTGTTCCGGGTTGCTAAATTGTTGTGTGAACTGATTTGAGGTTGTTTGAATGTGTTGAAATGATTAGAGGCAAGAAATTGTGTTGGTGAAGCATCGGGAACGAATCCGGAATCGTTGGAAGCTTGATCGGCTAGTGGGTTGAGCTTGGAATAGTTGGTGAGTGGTTAAATGTTTTAAATTAGTTTTCGAGTATTTGGTTCAAGCATGTGGACTAGGTTGGGCTTGGTAGACCCACCTAGAGTTGGGATTAGTGTAACACCCCAAAAATAATGACATTTTAAATTGAGGACTAAAGTGCATAAATTAAACACATGTGATCTAGCTTTGTAATTTATTAAATAATTCAATGCCTTGGGCCAGATTAGTCCTTACACATGTACGTGCTTAAAAAATAAAGAGGGAAAATTTTTTGAATTTGTGGTACTAAGGAAGCTTGAACCTGTGACCTTGTTATTGGAAAGCTAACGCCTTAACCATCTAGTCTAAGGTCAGTGTTGGTTTTAAAATGTTGCAATTTTATTTTAAACCATAGCTACTATTATATCTGAATAATTTAAGTAAAAGCCTGAAGCACCGAACTACCCCCATTTATTATTATCTGTTCCAGAGTTAGAGAACAGAAAATTCCAGAAATCTTCCCCAGCCACTCCTCATTTGCCACCTTCGATCTAGCCCACCGTTTATCCGTGGTCGACACCACCATCACCCCCATGTTCCTCGTCACATCCCGACCTTACCGCCATTAGCCACTCGCACAGTAACGCCATCGTCTGTCTTGGAGAACTACTTGAAAGTTCGTCGGGAAACTAAGATCTCTTTTGTTTTCAACTGTTTTTGCTGTCATGGGCCGTCGCTAAGCAGATTCGACATCACCGCTATGACCATTTTTTTTCCGCGTGCAAACCCGCACCACCATCGGTCACCGTTTGCTCAGAAACAATATGAGATCTTTGGTTCTGTCCATCGGTAAAATCATTTAGGTATTCATAGTTCCTTGTATTCGAGATGTTGAGGACGTCAAATTCGGGTTCAAGAGTGTTCGAATGTCAATTCCAAGGATCGACATAGATTTAAGGTAATACATTACTACCTCTTGTATGCTTTATGAACATGTCGATATTCGGTTAATGCATGCATAAATATGATGATGAGTGATGTTAGTTTTGTATAAGTCAAAACGGATATGAAATTGCGTATGATAACCTAGATAAGATCGAAATGCTCGAACAAGAAAGTTAATAAATGTGAGGATCTGGAGTTCAATAAATTAATTAACAAGGCGGCTAATCCTCAAACCTGATTATTAGTGTCAAGCGATTAAATGCTAAAAATATTTGGATATGAAATTACGAAAATGCCCTTAAGATATGTGAATGACTAAAATATCCTTGGAATTGGAAGCGATTTAGAAATTTACACTGGATATGGTAAAACAACCTACTTGAAAAGTTATGGTAACAAGATTTAAACCTTCGAGATTGTAAGGTGTTAGGCTTCCTTGAATTTGGAATGAATCTCCGAATATAGATTTACGGGAAACTATCCATACCCCTGAATTAATCAAGTGACTCAAAATATTGAATTGATTGTAATGACTAAAAGTATTGGAAATATTTTTATGGTTAAATTAATCGGAATGATCGTAGTGACCAAGGAGGCTGAAGTATCTTCAGAACACTCAAGTTTGCAAATTAACTAGAAGGATGGATAAACCATTGAGTCTGAAATGAATGAACTGATTGGAGAGTACTGAAATTTCTTGAATGGCTGAAACACCCACGAGTACTTAAATGATTGAAATACTATAAATGGTTTAATTGACAAGAATGATGGATATCCCGAACTTTAGAATGATTGAAATACCCCTCTTGTCTGGAATAAGTAAATTGCCTTTGATGAAATTCTAGAAATGTCATTAAATTTGAAAATGACTGAAATGCCCCTAAGGGTTGGAGCATGACTCATGTACGTCAATCACTCCTGATATTAATATAAGGATGAAAGTTTTCCGCACAGAGTATTAGTTCGACTACTCCGTGGCAAGTCTTGTGGTGAAACATGAAGGCAACCTTTCATATATACGATACAAACAGTATACGGAAATGATACCCATGAAGTGCATACATCAGAAGGTTTGGATAGTACTGTAAGGTTGGGACATGTTGTTCGATTGGATTTAGAGGCTCGATAAACTTCTGGAAATCTTAAATGTTGTAGATCATAACTTCCTCATGATTGGGCTAAGTTACAAATCATCCTTAATAGTTAAATGACCAAAATACCCTTGTTGGCCCAAGTAATCAAATAGCCCTGAATATACCTGATATCGTGAAAGATCTTGACATAGAAATCTCTGAACGCCAGGTTGGAAACTTGATGAGCAAATAGAATTTCTGAGCCACTGTTTACGCCATGTCGGTATAAATTACCAAAAATGCTCGTATATGATAAAATGACCATAATGCCCTAGTAGGCTTGAATGGCTAAATCACTCATGATATGCCTAAACTCTCAAAGATTCTGATGTATCATCTCCTGAATATCTGGTTTGAACCGTTAATACAAACCCCTCTTTTAATAGGGGCCTTGTTTCAAAGATTCGTTCATTTGTCAAAAGTTTAATGTGTTCTCTTCCGTAAATGCCAAGTATCTCTAAGAAACAAACTGTTCCACCTAGTGTGTTCCATGTGTGCCACATGACTGTTTTACATGTTATAATACCGATCACGTGCACTTGATTGACATATATGAACTCACATGATATGTTTTATAATTAAGTATGACTGTACTATATTTCTGATATATGCATATGCACCCAATATGGCAAACATGCTATATGGATAATGAGTTACTAAAAATACAGTTAATGATTAATGAACTATTGATGATCTGATTCACTGGGGTACTTGGGACATGGTATGAAGTTGTAGTCGGCTCAGCCCTGATCCAGCTGGTAAGTCTGCCCGTTTTCGGATCCTAGGCTTCGGCCAGGTCCGCCCGTTTTCGGTTCCTATGCTTCGGCAAGGGCTGCCCGTTTTCGGATCCTAGGCTTCGGCCAGGTCCGTCCGTTTTCGGTTCCTATGCTTCGGCAAGGGCCGCCCGTTTTCGGATCCTAGGCTTCGGCCAGGTCCGCCCGTTTTCGGTTCCTATGCTTCGGCAAGGGCCGCTCGTATTCTAAGGTATATCCTTAGGATGGTACCCATGCCCAATGGGCTCGGGTTAATGCCTGTACATGATACCGCACTGGGGAAACTAAATACCGGAGTATGGTTGGAAGGTAAATAAAGAATTAAAATGAACTTTACTGCTACTTGAAACAAATGTATTTGAAATAAAAAGGTTTACTGCATTATTACATTTCATGCATTAACGTTGCACCGTTGGAACACACTAGACACTAAACTCTCTGTTTCCACCTCCGTATGTTACCAGCCTATATAATTCCCGTTTAATTCTCAAGGTATGATTAAAGAACAAATATCGTTGTTCTCGAGTATGATGCAATCTCGAAAAAGTAGAACAGAAAATAGATACTCTTACTACGTGGAACATCATGAAAATGTTATGCCTACCATATATCTGCATGAGCTTATAACATCTTTTAGTAGTTCTGTATTACTGAGCTTTTCCAAGCTCACGTTCTTACCATCGCAGGTAAAAAAAAATATCATGGTATAATGGTTGACATCAGTGTTCGGAGTTGTCTAGGCGTTGCCTTTGGAGTACGGTACTGTATAGTTAGTGGGCATGTATGTCATGTATTGTTTTATGATAGTATTTGTAAAGCACTTTCTGAAATATCTGTTATATGTTTAAATAAGTTTTTGAAAGAGTATTTTCAACAAAAGTTATCGTTATAATTTAATATGTGTTTTTCAGAGGAAATGTTTTATGCGGATTTTTACGGTGGGTCGCTCTTGTGACCCTAATGTGGCTTCCTAGGATCCGCGAAACGCATAGGCGTGTCTAGGGGGTTACAATTAGAGTGGTAGCCTAATCCAAAGCCTTAGTTAGAGACTTTGGTTGAACTCTAATGGTTGTTTATGCCTCATGATTAATTGTGATTATGGTGTTATGTATAATGTTTTATATATGTTGTAGAGGCTTGGTTTGATGCATTGACATGTGCATGTGGTTTGGTTTGTGGATTGTGCATGATGTTAATCATGGTGAGTACGTGCTAAGCACGGAAGTGGTTATGAAATGATGTTGAGAATTGTGTTTAATATTGGCACTAGTATGCTTGGGTACAAATGATCGATCATTAGGATGTTTAGTGTGCACACGTGAGTCAAATGCGCGCGTGGTCTTGGTGATGGTTGTCATCAAGATGGAGTACGGGTTCGCCCGGATAACCTTCTTATGTGTATGTTAGTCGGTGATGAGTGTAATCCCATCGACGGGGCATGAGGATGAGTGGAATCCCCTCCGCGTGAACGGTGATGAGTGTAATCCCACCGTAAGGTAATGGTTGTCGTTGGATGTGAGTTCCAATGTGTTATTCGTGTATTCGAGTCATAGCTAGGTGCCAATATGAGATTATATGTGTTGCCATATGGGTTATTATATGTGTTTACATATGATGTGGTTATGGCTTGATGAGCATGTCATAATATTGAATATATGTTCATGCATCATGTATATTTTGGCTCTTGTGGATCGAAGGTAAGATCATGCATTCTACCTTGGTTGTGCTCGTGCTTGGACCCTGCATTGTCGAGGTTTGTTTTATGAGCTTACTCTCACTAAGCTTTATGCTTACGCTCTCTGTTGTTCGACAATGCAGATCCGTAGTTCGTGGGTTGCTAGTGCAAGAGGAGGGCCTCCAAGTGTGCTTGTTGGCTTTTGAGTTTATCAAGTATGGATTTTAAGTTATGAACATGTAATAGTCAAGCAATGGGATTTGTGCTTTTGATGTACGTTGTTGGTTGTTTAGGAGCATGTTTAGACTCCTTATTATGTTGATGTTGGTGTGGCTTGTTGATGCCATGTTTGGTTTGTAAACCATGTTTAAATTGCTTGCCATGAAAGCTTCATGTATGGATGTTTAAGACATGAATCTCATATATGCTATGTATGTCTCATTTTGAGTGAATACATGAATTTTTGAATGAATGTTCCTTGTTCATGTTGGTTGTCTCGTATGTTGAGATCTTGGTTGTTAAATGTTATATGAATGTTTGTATGTGGCTAAGGAAGTCTTAAAATGAATCTAGAGTTGTGTTTTAGAGTCTTAGGCTGCAAAATTGAGTATTACAGTGCAGGGCGTATCGGTACGCCCAAGGGCTGTATCGATACGGTCCTACACTTTGGGACTCAAGTTTGGCCTAGCGTACCGATACACGAGGGCGTATCGATACGCCACATCCTCTCTGGAAATCCGAGTTTTTGACGAGATTTTGGCATACCGGTACAAGTATAGGGTGTATCGATACGGTCTTGTATCGTTGACCGTGAGAGTTGACCAGTCAGGGCGTATCGGTACGGTCAACCTGTGTACCGATACGGTCTCCCTGGTTCGACCTTGGGTTGTTGACCTGGTCAAGGCGTATCGATACCCTCTTCTAGTGTATCGATACGACCTGTTTTAAAAGGGTAAAATAGGTTGTTTTATGTCTTATGTTCGTTTGTTCGCCTTCCTTGTTGCTTCCGCTGTCGTTTATTCATATAGGATATATATTAAAGCATCTAGAGAAGATAATTAATGAAAAAGTTTTCCTTGGGTCAGTAACCGAAGTGGAGCCTTAACGGGTTTCGCCTCGGTTATCCCCGTGTAGCCCACTCAGATCGGTCAAGCGTCTGGACCGGGACGAGGGAGTTACACTTGTTGGTATCAGAGCCTAAGGTTTCCAGACCTTGGGCAGGTAAGTGAGGTAAGTTAAGTTCTTGTATTGAAATTGCACGGTGTTTGCTTGCCATGTGAGCATGTTTGCTTGTTTATCAAGTATGCCTTGTTGTATGCTTGTTTGAGCTTGTATGTATGTTGTTTTGTTTGAAGTATGTTGTGTAGAGTCCCATTGCTACTATTACATCAGAAAAAGGATTTTTAAGTGAGAGAACATATTTGAGCCACTTGGAACTCTTGCCTTGCTAACCCTATCTTTTGTGCTTTGTTGTTGTTGTTGTAGTTGTTGTTTGTGAGCGCGATGTCGAGGCCTAGGGGTAGACCGAGGGTGGTTCGTCAGGAACCACGTGTTGCGGCTCCTGATGATGAGCCGGTGGCTGGACTAAGGGCTCATGTAGAAGAGCCGCTGCTAGAGTTGGAGCTCCTCCACCACCTCCACCACCACCACCACCTCTTCAGCCTGGAGTAGGAGGCGAGGCTGGAGCTGAGGGAGAAGGACCTCAGGTTAGCCAAGGTGGCCAAGGTCCTGCCGGAACAGATATGACTCCGCTTGTACAAGCTATAGCGGGAGCATTTCAGGCCGCAGTTGCTGGAGCTTAGACTGCAGCTCAGCCTAGAGGTGATGATACTAGTTTACCGTTAGAGAGGCTCCGTAGCCTAGGAGCAGAAGAGTTCAGAGGGTCTACACCTGAGAGATCCGAGTTGTGGTTGGAGAAGACAGTCCGTATCTTAGCTCAGATGGGTTGTGTTGGTGCTCGCAAATTGGGCTGTGTGATTTCGTTGCTTCAGGGTGATGCCTACACCTGGTGGGTCACCATTACTACTGGGGTTCTGGAGGCTGAGATTGGATGGGATTTCTTTGAGTCTGCATTCCGGAAGAGGTACTTGGGGCCTAGATATCTTGATGAGAAGAAACGAGAGTTCATGGCTCTTGTTCAGGGAGATGCTTCAGTGACTGACTACGAGATCCGTTTTGTTCGTTTGAGTCAGTACGCACCAGAGTTAGTTCCTACTGAGAGGGACCGTTGTAACCGTTTCAGATATGGGCTTCATGAGGATGTTAAGAGGTATACATTACCTTCAGATTATTCAGATTTTGATGTCTTGGTCACTAGGGCCAAGGAAATTGAGCATAGCTTGGGGCTGACCAAGCATTCAGGAGGATCTAGTTCTGGAAAGAGACATAATAACTTAGACCGTAGAGATGCCAAGAGGCATCGGGGTGGCGGACAACAGTTTGACCATAGGCGTGGCAGTGGCCACCATGGTAGAGGCCACCAGGGCCATAGAGCTGGAGGTCGTTTGCCCGAGTGCACACGTTGTGGGAGACAACACTCTAGAGAGTGTTGGGGTAACTTCCATGCTTGTTGGAACTTTGGTTCGAGCCACTTTAGAAGGGAGTGCCCGCATCAGGCGGCACAAGCACCGAATCTTGCTCAGGCTATTGCGAGGGCCATTGATTATCAGAGAGGTCGTGGGCGCGGTCGTGGCTACTTCCAGCCTAGGGCTGATGCACCTAGGACAGATGCTTAGAGGAACCTTGCTCATGTTGTGGCAGTGCAGCCAGAGGCAGGTGGACCAGCGAGAGTTTATGCTCAGAGAGAGGCTGGGAATGACACATATGTGATAGCAGGTAATTTTGAGTTACAGTCTATGTCTTTGCTTTCTTTTGTTGATTCGGGTTCTACGCATTCCTACATTTTGAGTGAGCATGCAAAGAAGTTAGAAATACCTGTTGAGATCTTAGATGTAGGTATGCATGTGACTAATTCCTTTGGCGAGACAGTTGTTGTTAGACGAATGTATAGGAGGTGTCCGCTGAAGATTCAGGGTCATGTGTTTCCCGTTGACATGATGGATCTTTCGTTCAGTGGGTTTGGAATTATTCTGGGTATGGACTGGTTGGTTGAGCATAGAGCTAGTGTAGACTTTGAGACGAAGAGAATTGCTTTGAAGCTTTCTGATGACTACGAGGTAGTAGTAGTGGGCGAGAACATTAAGTTCTTGTCTAATGTTGTGTCAGCTTTAGAGGCTCATAGGTTGATGGATTCTGGATGTGGGGCTTTCTTAGCATATGTGATGAATCCTGATATGAGTGAGGTCAGACCGAAGGACATTAGAACAGTTTGTGATTTTCCGGATGTGTTTCCTGAAGAGTTACCAGATTTGCCTCCTGAAAGAGATGTAGAGTTTGTAATTGAGACTGTTTCAGGGTCTGCTCCAGTTTCTATAGCTCTGTATCGTATGGTTCCGAAAGAGCTGAAAGAATTGAAGAGTCAGCTTCAAGAGTTATTAGATCGTGGATTTATTAGGCCTAGTAGTTTGCCTTGGGGGTGCTCCTGTGTTGTTTGTAAAGAAGAAAGATGGCAGCATGCGAATGTGCATTGACTACATGCAGTTGAATCAGTTGACCATAAAGAACAAGTATTTGTTGCCTCGTATAGATGATCTGTTTGATCAGTTGAGGGATGCTTCAGTGTTCTCAAAGATAGATTTGAGGTCAGGATACTATCAGTTGAAAGTAAAAGAGTGTGATGTTCCGAAAACAGCTTTTAGGACTAGATATGGTCATTATAAGTTCCTTGTGATGCCGTTTGGGCTCACGAATGCACCTGCAGCATTCATGGATATGATGAACAGAATTTTCAGAGACTATCTAGACCGTTTTGTAGTTGTTTTCATAGATGATATCCTTGTATACTCGAAATCAGAAGAAGAGCATGACGAACACTTGAGATTTGTTTTGCAGAGATTGATGAGTAATCAGTTGTATGCGAAGCTTAGTAAATGTGAGTTCTAGATTCGAGAGGTTGTATTTCTTGGCCATGTTGTATCAGCTGAAGGTATCCGTGTTGATCTGACGAAGATTGAGGCTATTGTTGAGTGGAAACAACCTAAATCTGTGACTGAGATTAGGAGTTTCCTAGGATTAGCCGGTTACTATAGGAGATTTGTTGATGGTTTCTCTAGAGTAGCTGCTCCCTTGACTAAATTGTTGCAAAAAGAAGTTAAGTTTGAGTGGTCAGATGCAAGACAGAAGGCTTTTGAGAAATTGAAAGAAGCTTTGACAAATGCTCCAGTGTTGGTACAACCAGTTTCAGGTAAAGAATTTGTGATCTATAGTGATGCTTCCTACATAGGGTTAGGTTGTGTTTTGATGCAAGAAAGAAGAGTTGTCACTTATGCTTCGAGACAGTTGAAGGTGCATGAGAAGAACTATCCTACTCATGATATTGAGTTAGCCGCAGTTGTATTCGCATTGACGTTTGGTGTCACTACTTGTATGGTGAGAAGTGCATAGTTTACACCGACCATAAGAGCTTGAAGTATTTGATGACTCAAAGAGAGTTGAACTTGAGACAGAAAAGATGGCTTGAGCTGTTAAAAGAATATGATTTGACCATAGAGTACCATCTGGGTAAGGCAAATGTAGTAGTCGATGCTTTGAATAGAAAAGTTGCAGTTGAGTTGTGAGCTATGTTTGCTAGATTGAGTGTATCCGGTGATGGTGGTTTGATCACAGAGTTGCAAGTGAAGCCTTCCTTGATTCAGTTGATCAGAGAGAAGCAGTTGCAATATGTGTCTTTAGTTCCGCATGTTCAGGACATAGCGGAAGGTAGACCGACCAAGTATAGTTTCAGTGGTGAGAATGTGTTGTGTTTCAGAGACAGAGTTGTAGTACCTGAAGATGTTGAGTTGAGACGTTTGATTCTGAGCGAAACACATTCGAGTCCTTTTTCGATGCATCCGGGTAGTACCAAAATGTACCGTGATTTGAAGAATGATTACTTCTGGGTTGGTTTGAAGAAGGATGTAGCCGAGTATGTGAGTCGTTGCATGGTTTGTCAGAGAGTAAAGGCAGAACATCAGGTTCCTTCAGGTTTGTTACAGCCTTTGAATATTCCATAATGGAAATGGAAGAGGATCACTATGGACTTCGTGTCGGGGTTGCCGTTGTCTCCTTCGAAGAAGAATTTTGTTTAGGTGATAGTGGATAAATTCACTAAGTGTGCTCACTTCTTAGCAGTGGACACTACAGATTCTTTAGACAAGTTGGCGAATTTGTACATTCGCGAGATTGTGAGACTTCACGGAGTTCTGAAGTCTATTGTTTCAGATAGGGATCCGAGATTCACATCGAGGTTCTGGGGTTGTTTGCATAGTGCTCTAGGTAGTCGTTTGCATTTCAGTACTTCTTATCATCCACAGTCCGATGGGCAGTCAGAGCGAGTGATACATATTTTAGAGGATATGCTTCGTTGTTGTGTGATTGACTTCCAGGGTTCTTGGGAGAAGCACTTGCCTTTAGTTGAGTTTGCTTACAACAACAGTTACCAGGCTAATATACATATGGCTCCTTATGAGGCTTTGTATGGTAGACGATGTAGGACTCCGATCTGTTGGGCTGAAACAGGGCAGAAATTGGTACCTATGCCGGATTTGCTCAAGGGAACTACATAAAAGGTGAAGTTGATCTGTGACCGTTTGAAAGTGGCTTCCGATCGTCAGAAGTCTTATGCAGATTTGAAGAGAAAAGAGATTGAGTTCTCAGTGGGTGAGAAAGTGTTTCTGAAAGTATCTTCGTGGAATAAGGTAATGAGATTTGGCCGAAAAGGCAAGTTGAGTCTGAGGTTCATTGGTCCGTATGAGATAGTTGAGCGGATTGGGCCGGTAGCTTACCGTTTGAGATTGCCTTCTGAGTTAGAGAAGATCCATGATGTCTTTCATGTGTCGATGCTTAGGAGATATAGATCAGATCTGTCTCATGTCATGCACATTGAGGAGATAGAGTTGAATCCGGATTTGTCTTACAATGAAGAACCAGTTGAGATACTTGCTTCTGATAGCAAGGTGTTGCGTGGCAAGACCATAGAATTGGTCAAGGTGTTGTGGAGACATAGAGGTGTGGAAGAGGCCACGTGGGAGAGGAAAGTTGATATGCTTGAGCAGTTTCCGTATCTGTTTCCGTCAGGTAATTTTGGGAACGAAATTCCTTAAGTGAGGGAGAGTTGTAACACTCGGGTTTAGGGGTCGGGTGGAAAATCATATTAAAATATTATTTCAGGTTTCGGTTTTATAATTAAATAATAAAATATTATTTTGGGCCCTGGGTTTTCAAACAAATAAATTATGCTGGGCATGTTTTGGTTTTAAAGCCGAATTCCATGGAATTGGGAAATTTAAATGGCCATCTCATTAATGGCAATTCTGTAAATACATTGACTTGTAAAATAAAACCCTTCTTCTTTTTATTTCCAACACCCAAAAATGCCATAATCCTCTACCTCCAAGTTTTCCAACGTGAAAAACCCCTCCCACCATTGAGTTACTATTCCATCTCTTCTCTCCATCATCCTTGGTGATTTGTAAAAGGTAATAACACTTTCGAGTTGTCCTCACCTCCCTCTTTCTCCCCATTTATTTAGTTTTCCATGAAACCAACTGTTTTGTGTTTTGAGTTTTTGAACTTTAAAGTTAAAAATCCAAACTTTGTTGTCCAATGTTGAAGCTTTTGATTTCTTATTATCATTTATGTTATTAGCAACCCAAATGGTCTAACACATGTGATTTTTACTTGGTTTTATGTTGATTTCCGGATTTGGTTTTTGTTGGGGTTTTAGAAGGGTTTAAGGTTGATTTTGGGGCTGTTTTGGGTGAGAACTTGTTGGCTTATGGTTGGTTGATAGTTAGGGGTTGTCTTGGAAGCTTTTAAGTGTGTTAAAAGGGTTGAAATCATGAGTTTTAGATTGAGTTTGATGGCTGCTCGGGTTTAGAGTTTTTGGGGTTGTTCTTGGCTTGAAAATCTTGTGTTTTATGCTTGATTAGTGTTTCGGGTTGCTACATTGTTGTGTGAAATGATTTGAGGTTGTTTGAATGTGTTGAAATGATTAGAGGCAAGAAATTGTGTTGGTGAAGCATCGAGAACGAATCCGGAATCGTTGGAAGCTTGATCGGCTAGTGGGTTGAGCTTGGAATAGTCGGTGAGTGGTTAAATGTTTTAAATTGGTTTTCGAGTATTTGGTTCAAGCATGTGGACTAGGTCGGGCTTGGTAGACCCGCCTAGAGATGAGATTAGAGTGGTAGCTTAATCCCAAGCCTTAGTTAGAGACTTTGGTTGAACTCTAATGGTTGTTTATGCCTCATGATTAATTGTGATTATGGTGTTATGTATAATGTGTTATACATGTTGTAGTGGCTTGGTTTGGTGCATTGACATATGCATGTGTGAAACCGATATTTTAATTTTGATATAACTAAAGAACCTAAGGACTAAATTGAAAATGTGAAAACGAATTTTTAAGTCCTCAAACCTCTCTATATGTTTTAAACAGTATGCCTAAGTTAAAAACTAAATTTATCAAATGTTTTCTAAGTGTTCTTAAAGCCAAAACAGAGATTTTCGAGTCACCGTTTCGAAACGGCCTTAGGCGTTTCGAAACAGTTTTGAAACTGTGAGTTCATGTTTCAGAACGGGTATCGAAATGATTTCAACAATGCCAACCCGTGTTTCGAAACACGTTTCGAAACGGCTTAAGAATATTGAGACACCATATCGAAACGACATCCAGTGTTTCGAAACGACTTTAAAACTAATTTGAAAAATATGACCGTTGAGTGTTTTTAACTGATTTTAAATAGGTCGTTAAAGTGTATCGAAACGATCTCAAGCTGTTTCGATACGATCCTTGACAGTGGCAAAATGTTTCGAAATTGGTTTCGAAACGGCTCTTAGCATATCGAAACAAGTCTAACTGTTTCGATAAGGGCTCTTTAATGCACCCCAACTTCTCTTTCTATTTTGGTCTGTTTCGAAACAGGGTCGGGCGTTTCGAAACGGTTGGTTGCAGACTGCATTTATGGAGGGAAGATAACACCCCCAACAGCTCTATTGATGATGGCAACAACCACAGCGGCTAGAATTCAATGAAAAGGTATAAAAGTGACCTCTAAAAGCTCAGCAACAACTATTGATCCAAAAGCAAACATCCAAATATCAAATCCAAGCATTTGTGTCTAAATCCCATTATTGTCTTGTAACCCCAATTGTATTTTTCATTCTTATCATTTCAATTGGGTTGAGTGCTTGTAATTGGGCTATATTGTGTATTGAGAGATACTTGTTTTAGCCAACAACTTCTTTGTTTCAATTGTGTGAGGATTGGGTCAAATTTTGGGTAGAAAATTTGACCGAAAATTGTAAGGGTACCTCCTTAGCCTAGAAAAGGGGAAGAGCAATTAGTGGAATTGTTGCAAATCCTTAGTGAAGCTAAGGTAGTGGATGTAGAGTTCAATTGGAACTTGAACCACTCTAAAATTCCTTGTTTACCATTTTTATTTGCAAATTCCACCACCAAGAACTTTAAAAATCCAATTCACCCCCCTCTTGGTTTATTTCGATCATTCGATTCACTCAACAATTGGTATCAGAGCCTACCTCTTTGAGGATTAACAACCACAAGAGGAGTTCCTAGGAAGAGTGTGATCATCCAAAAATCAAAAGATGGCATCTACCTCCGGTTCGAGCATGTATGAGTCTCAATCCACTACAAAACCACCTTTCTTCAATGGTGACAACTATCTGTTTTGGAAGAATCAGATGCGCCTCTTCATCAAGTCCAACGATTACTTGGTTTGGGATGTCATTGAAGATGGCCCCTACATTCCATTGAAGCAAGATAATGAAGGGAAGATGGCTTTGAAGAAAAAGATGGAGATGAGTGAAGAAGATAGGAAGAAGATCCAAATAAATGACAAAGCTCTTCACATGCTCTTTTGTTCTTTCGGTCCGGACATCTACTCTAGAGTCTCATCCATTAAGAGTGCCAAAGAAGTGTGGGATACTCTTGAGACCACCTATGGGGGAACCAACGATGTCAAGGAAACTAAGATTGGAATTCTCAATCTTAGTTATGAGAATTTCAAGATGGAGCCCAATGAGACGGTGTCCAAGATGTTTGATCGCTTCTCAACCATAGTCAATGGGCTTAAAGGATTTGGAGAGACTATACCGGAAGACAAGCTTGTTCGGAAGCTACTCTACTCACTTCCCGAATCTTGGGATGGGAAGAGAACCGCCATCATAGAAGCCAAAAACTTGAAGACTTTAAAACTTGATGAGCTAGTGTGTTCTCTCCTTACTCATGAGATTATGAAGCAAGGAAGGGAAGAAGAATGAAGAGAAAAGAGTAGAGAAGCTAGAGGTGGAAAAGAAGAAGAAGATGGGAATAGCTCTCAAAGCTTCATTACTTGAGAAGAGCTCTTCTAGTGAGGAGGATGAGCTAGAAGAATTGGCTATGATAGCCAAACGATTCTCACGCTTTATGAGGTCCAACCGGGGAAGAAAAATTCAAAGAAAGATGGACTTCAAAGGTAAAAACAAAGAAGAAGCAAGGGATCAAATCATTTGCTTCGAGTGCAATAAACCCGACCACATACGTTCGGAATGCCCTCAACTCAAGAAGAAGGGCGTTGAGAAGAAGAAGAAGCTCAAAGCCAAGCTTGCTACTTGGAGTGATGAGGAGTCATCCGAGGATGACGAACAAGAAGTGGCCAACCTTTGCCTCATGGCACTTGAGGAAGATTCCTCCATGGTAACCTCTAACTCATCATCTTTAGATTTTACATATGATGAATTAAATGATGCATATGATGAGTTGCAAGAGGTCTATGATGAATTAGTTGAGAAATACAAGGAGTCGGTCATTAGGAATAAGAAAATTATTTCGGAATTAAATGATAAAAATGACTCACTTTCTCAAGCTAATTTAAAATTTTAGAAAAAGATTTTAGGGTTGAAAGATGAACTAAAATTCTTCCAAGATGAAAATGTTGACCTTAATAATCTTCTTTCTTAATGTAATAGTGAACACCAAAAGGTGTTAGATGAGCTTAATAAGCTCAAAGAGTCTTTTAAAAATGTTGGTAGTGTGAAGCATGAAATAGGTGAATCTTCAAAAACAAACCAACCTAGGAAAAAGACTAATAACTACAAACAAAGTAGCTTTCCTAGACATAGTAGAACTAAAAGGATTAGAAGTGTATGGGTTCCTAAGGAACTTGTAAAATCTAATAACATTGTTACTATGTCATCTTGGATTCCTAAGGTAACCAAGTTATTGAGAGCTAACAGTCGTGGACCCAAAATGATTTGGGTACCAAAAAGAAAAGTTTAATATCTTTGTTTGTAGGAGGAGCATTGCTACAAGGCCAAAACACAAAGTCAAAACTCATGGTACCTTGATAGTGGATGCTCGAGGCATATGACCGGAGACAAGAGTAGATTCATGGATCTAAAGCCAAAAAGTGGAGGAGTGGTGACATTTGGTGACAACTTCAAAGGCCACATTAAAGGTATTGGCTCCATAGGTAATCACTCTACTATTCTTATTGAAAATGTCTTGTGTGTCGATGGTCTTAAACATAACTTGTTGAGCATAAGTCAATTGTATGATAAAGGATTTAATGTTTTATTTGATAAAAATGGGTGCAAAATTGTTGACATTAAATCTAATAATATTATGCTCATAGGTCATCGCATAGGTAACATATACATGGTGCATCTCGATGACATACATACATCTCATGCATGTTTGGTAGCACAAAATGAAAATGATGCATGGTTGTGGCATAAGAAACTAGGACATGCTAGCATTAGTGTTTTAGAAAAACTAGTTTCCCTTGATCTAGTTAGAGGTTTACCTAAGATTAAGTTCTCAAACGATAAAATTTGTGATGCATGCTCTAAGGGTAAACAACATAAGTCTTCCTTTAAATCCATTAATGATGTTTCTACAAGTAGATGTTTACAACTTATCCATATAGATTTATTTGGGCCAATTAGGACTATGAGCTTGGGTGGTAAATCTTATGCATTTGTTCTTGTTGATGATTTTTCTAGATTTACTTGGGTTCTATTTTTAAGTACTAAAGATGAGGCTTTAGAAAAATTCATCACATTTTCAAAACTAACCCAAAATGATCTTGAACTTAGAATTTCTCATATTAGAAGTGATCATGGAATCGAGTTTCAAAATTTAGGGTTTGAAGAGTTTTTGAATGAAAATGGTATTAGCCACAATTTTTTGGCTCCTCGAACTCCTCAACAAAATGGGGTAGTTGAGAGGAAAAATAGAACTTTATAAGAAATGGCTAGAACGATGCTTTGTGAAAATAATTTACCTAAATATTTTTGGGCGGAAGCCACAAACACCGCTTGCTATATTGTTAACCGAGTAATGATTAGGCCAATTTTAAAGAAAACATCTTATGAGATTTTAAAATCTAAAAAGCCTAACATTAGCTATTTTCATCCTTTTGGTTGCAAGTGTTTTGTTTTAAATAATGGAAAAGGCAACTTAGGTAAATTTGATGCAAAAAGTGATGAAGCTATTTTCATAGGATACTCTTTAACCTCTAAAGCCTATCGAGTATTTAACAAGAGAACTTTAGTAGTAGAAGAATCTATACATGTTGTATTCGATGATAACCTCATTCCAAGGAAGGATTCTTGTGATGATTGTAACCCCCTCGTCCCGGTCCGAACGCTTGACTTGATTCGAAAAAATTAATTTTTTAGGTTTGATGTGAAAATACTCGACTCATAGTTTCATAAACTGGACTCAAAAATTCAAAATAAAGTTTGAATTATAAAATAGAAATTCCAATAACTCGACTTGACTCGAAAAAATTAAATTTTTTGGTTTGATGTGAAAATACTCGACTCATAATTTCATAAACTCGACTCAAAAATTCAAAATAAAGTTTGAATTATAAAATAGAAATTCCAATAACTCGAATTTTTTAGTAGTTAGTGGACTAAATTTTTAAGTTTGAGTTATTAAATAGGAGCAATTTGGGCACCTAAGTTTCAAAGGGTATACTTTGGGCACCTATTTTTCATCTAAGCTTTTATAATATTATTGTACTAATTGATTGTAAAGTTTTAGAATTGAAAAATGAATTTTAAAAAATTTAAGGGTGAAATTATAAAGAAACATTTTTATTAGTGACTATAATGTTTACATTTTTAAATTGAGGAGAAAAAATGTACATGAGATAAGTTTTAATGGCTATTGCAGTAATTTATCCTTATTTTTTCGTTAATTAATTCCGCCACATCAGCAATCCGTTAGGGGACTAACGGACTATAATGTCGGAGTGACCAAATCTTTACACATCGAAAACGTAGATGACCACTTATTGACACTTTTCAAAAGTGGTGACTAAATCTGTACAAACGGGAAACGAAAGTGACCCCTGCAGTAGTTTACCCTTTTAATTAACCCTATATCAATTCATAATATTTTTAAAACAATTCATTGCTAATTTTACATGGTTAATATTTTTAGTTCTATTAATCATCAATCAATTAACATTAGAAGATTTATAAATTAGAATATGTAATATAAAAATATATTTGGAAGAATAATTATGTATTCATTATTTTAATCATGCGTTTAAATTTTCCAATGCAATACTTAATTACTTATAATTCAAATTAAAAAATTAATAGTTATATGTAAACATATTGTAACCACCACTCATTTTCTAAGAAAAACATTAACTAGACCCCCTAAAAATAAAGTGAAATTTTTAATGGTTAAGATTGTGGTGTTGGTGTAATTAAGGTGAAAATCAAGGGTGAAAACAGAATATTCAAGAAATGACGCACTGATTATGTGGTGCCATATCTATACTGCTGCCACGATTTCCGTTACGTCGCGAGGAAATCAGATAGGAAAAAGATACTCAGTATTGGAATCCCGATATTTCGGACAAAACCTAAGGGCATATTCGGAATATAAAGGTTCCCCTGTGTTAAAAGTAATAAAGAAGCAGGTAAATATGTTTAGTGTTTCAATTAAAGGAAGATGGGTTTGATTACGGTAAACAAAGATTTATTTCAATCTTTAATTTAAGCTTTCCTTCTCTCTTTCTTTCACTTTGGCTTTCATTTCCTTTCTCTCTTTCTTCTTCCTCTGTCTTTGTAGGATTTTCATTCCCACCATTTTCAAACGAAATTGAAAGCCTGTTCGCCGGAAATGCCATCTCCGGCGTCGTTTCCGGAATGCAGTAGTTGAAGCTCGGGAACGAAAACAAGAGATTAGTGTTATACTGTACCGCCCAAAGAAAGAAACTTTTCGTTTTTAGTGAGAGAGGGAAGATAGTTCGAAAATGCACGAAGCACTGTTCAATGAGCAGAGCCACTTTCTTTCAAACACAAAGAAGAAGAAATCCGACGGCGACGACGGCGATGTCAAGGGCCATTTGGTGGTTACTGTGACGACTCCTACGGGTACCCCTCACCGGACTCGATCTCAAGCAACTACTCGGCGCGTCACTCCCACGACCACCTCTACACCCTTTGCCACCGCAGGTTCCGGTGCTACCGTAGAGAAGCTCCTGCCCAACGGTGATCTATACATCGGTACTTTTTCCGGCAATACGCCTAACGGATCGGGGAAGTACCTTTGGAAAGATGGGTGCATGTACGAAGGCGAGTGGCGTCGCGGGAAAGCCTCCGGGAAAGGAAAGTTCTCGTGGCCATCTGGTGCCACTTTTGAAGGCGATTTCAAGTCGGGTCGGATGGAAGGATTCGGGACGTTCATTGGACCCGACGGCGACATGTACCGTGGGTCATGGAGCTCCGATCGGAAACACGGCTACGGCCACAAACGTTACGCGAATGGGGATTACTACGAAGGATCGTGGAAGAAAAACCTACAAGACGGGCAGGGCCGTTATGTTTGGAGTAACGGGAATGAATACGTCGGGGAATGGAAAAACGGGGTTATCTCCGGCTGTGGAACCCTGATTTGGGGAAATGGAAACCGCTACGAAGGACAATGGGAGAACGGAGTCCCCAAAGGAAACGGGGTTTTATCATGGTCCGGTGGGAGTTGTTATATCGGTGCTTGGAACGAAGAGAACATGAAGAAATTCCAGCAGTTAAACGAAGGCAAAGAGCATTGTCTAAAGGGAGGAGAGAGTTTGGTGGTTATGCCGAGGAAGCGATCGTCGGTCGACGGCAGGGGAAGCGTCGGGGAAAGGAACATGAATTTCCCGAGAATCTGTATATGGGAAAGTGATGGTGAAGCAGGGGATATTACTTGTGATATAATCGATAATATGGAAGCTTCGATGATTTACAGAGATGGGTTTAGGCCATTTAGAAGAAATCCATGTTGTTTTAGTGGGGAAATTAAGAAGCCTGGACAAACTATTTCCAAAGGCCATAAGAATTACGAATTGATGCTCAATTTGCAATTAGGTATCAGGTGAAACTTCTTTTCGAGGTTTTTGGTGGTGAATATGTCTTTTACATTCGGATTTCGGGTTTGATTTTCTTTCTTGTTATAGGTATTCTGTTGGGAAACATGCTTCAATATTGCGTGAGTTGAAACCTAGTGACTTTGATCCCAAAGAGAAGTTCTGGACTAGGTTTCCTGCAGAAGGATCGAAGCGTACACCGCCTCATCAATCCATCGAGTTCCGGTGGAAGGATTATTGTCCTGTGGTGTTTAGGTATGTTGTTTTAGCTTTTGCTTGGTTTCATACAAGTATTTCATTGATTTTGTTTATTGCTAATGTCATTGATTGGATTCCTTTTCTGGTTTTGAAGACATTTGAGACAGCTATTCCAAGTGGATCCCGCCGATTACATGCTTGCTATTTGCGGCAATGATGCCCTGAGGGAACTTTCTTCTCCGGGGAAGAGCGGAAGCTTCTTTTACCTTACTCAAGATGACAGATTTATGATAAAGACAGTAAAGAAATCAGAAGTCAAGGTTAGTTGCAGTGTGTCTTGACGCATTAATTCTCAAATGAGAATTTTGAAGATTGTTTGTTTTTCCGTTTTAGCTTTGCTTTCGTGGTTAAGGTAAACATTTGATGTATAGAATGATTAAGACTGAATCTAATGTTTGGTTAACCTTGGCAGGTGCTTATAAGGATGCTTCCAAGTTATTACCAACATGTTAATCGGTATGAAAATTCCCTTGTGACAAAGTTCTATGGCGTTCATTGTGTCAAACCTATCGGTGGCCAAAAGGTATGTGTTTGAAATATAATGAAAATAAACTGAATTACTCATTTTATGCTTTGTTCATTGGTGAGGTATTCTCATTTGCTCAAAAATTATTGTGGTTGAAAATTCCAGACCCGTTTCATTGTAATGGGAAACTTGTTCTGCTCGGAATACCGAATCCATAGACGGTTTGACCTTAAAGGCTCCTCCCATGGTCGCTCAACTGATAAGCCTGAGGACGAGATTGACGAAACCACAACCTTAAAAGACTTGGATCTCAATTTTTTGTTTCGCCTCCAAAGAAATCGATTCCAGGAGCTTATGAAGTAAGCTATTTGCTTCCTCATGTTATGTCACTTCTTAATCCTCCACAATTATTATCGTTAATTTCCTATAACTAAATGGTGGCAGGCAAATTGATCGAGATTGTGAGTTCTTGGAGGCTGAGAGAATTATGGATTACAGCCTCTTGGTTGGACTACACTTCCGTGATGATAATAGAGGTGATAAAATGGGGTTATCACCGTTTCTCCTGCGCACTGGTAAGTTAATACACAATCATATATTTTCATATGAAATTTGATTGGAGTGTTTCTGTTGCAATAAAAATATTGATTTGATATGCACACTCTATGCAGGCAAAGAGGATTCATATCAAAATGAAAAGTTTATGCGTGGCTGTAGATTCCTTGAGGCGGAGCTACAAGACATGGATCGGATTTTAGCTGGCCAGTATGTTTTGCTGTCTCCTTCAATTATTTTTGTGGTTCAAATTAGTTGCTTATTATAGATGTGTAATTGGCATGGTGCATAGTCGTTTTATTTATTGGCCAACTGTTGCTTGTATGTGCTGTCGCTTACGGGTTGAAAGTTTATGCTGGGTTTCGTTTCAAAGTTATATTGGAGTTTGCCAAAATTTGGTATAATTTGACCATATCCCATGAAATAATTGAAGGTTGAGTTCGGCGTATGATTGATCTTGTGTGTATAATCCAGAAGACAACAATTTTTTGTGGGGCATATAGCTACTAGCAACTATTGTACTTCTTACAAGTCTCTTTTCCTTGTCACGATTTCGATCTAGCACTTTTATGTACTGATTTCCAGATATATAATCTTGTTTTACCAGGAAGCCATTGATTCGGTTGGGAGCAAACATGCCAGCAAGAGCAGAGCGGATGGCGAGAAGAAGTGACTTTGATCAGTATACTCGGGGTGGAGTCAGTCACTTTTCGTATAGTGGGGAAGTTTATGAAGTAGTCTTGTACTTTGGCATCATCGATATCTTACAGGATTACGACATCAGCAAGAAATTAGAGCATGCATACAAATCCCTACAAGCTGATCCTACTTCTATATCAGCTGTCGATCCAAAACACTACTCAAAGAGGTTCCGTGATTTTATAGGAAGGATTTTCATCGAAGACCGGTAACATCATGAGAAGGCATATCAACTGCAGCATAGTCGATTCCTATGCCGGGGAATTTTGCATATCCTGTTACCATCCATGAGCAAATACTCTGGTGGACACTTGAGCAAGGCGATGACTGTAAATTTGGGAGCTCGGCGGCAGCAAGTGTCGGAGGAAATGCCCATGGCTGACTTTTGATGATCAACTCAGGTTGTTTGAAGGTGTTTTCCTTATTATAACTATTTCTGTGGGGGGTGAAATTTTTGTGGTAAAAAGAGTGATGTGAATTGTGAAGATTTGGTATAGAGAATCAATGTGGGAGAGTGGAATAAGAAAACTGTACAGCCTATAGGAAGTAGAAAGGATGGAATAGTTTATGAGATTTCATGAATTTTAAATATTTGAAGCATATATTCAAGTATATAAAAATGGGGTCATTATTATTATGTAATGAGATGAATGCATTGGGGTTGAGGAAAAGAGGGTTAAAGCCACATGAAAAGGAGAGAAAGCAATGAGCCTTCTTCCCCACTCTCTTTTTGGACTTTACTGTTTCTTTTTCATTCAAATATTTTACACTTGAAGACCATTGACTCTTTCCCTTTATTTGAAGAATCATCCCTCCACCTATTAAAAATTTAATTTTTCTATTTGCTATTTGTAATATAACATATTTTTTTAGGTTTAGTTTGGATAGGTGAAAAATGGATGTAAGGTAATAAAAAAGTGAAAAGAAATTTTATGTATTTGGTAAGAAAGAAAAATGTGAGTTAATGTCTTTTTATGTGTAAAAATAAATTACTTTAATTTGAAACAAATGAAAAATGTGAGAGAAATGAGTTAGATTAAAATATAATATAATTTAATGATAATTGGTTGGTCTAATGAATAAGTATTAGATCTTTAAGTAACTTTAGAAATTTAAATCTTAACGTTGTGAAGTAAATTAGATACGAAGGGTAAGCCTTATAATAGAATTTTATAGTATCCAATTTAAATTAGTTAATTAAAGAATATAAATTAAGTTGAATATAAATTAAGTTGAGATAGTCACTTTTATAATGTAACTTTATAATATAGAATCCGCATCAATCAACTATTAGATTAAATAGTGGTAACTAAAAAATATTGTATAAATTTTAAAATCAATTTCCTTTTATTTTTAATTATTATTCCGCAGTACCGAATAAAATCTTAATGGGATTGTATTATCTAAAATTTAGTGATTGATGGGTCAAAAACTTGGATAAAATTAAATCATGGGGAAGAGTGAGTTTTAGTTGGGGTCAAAGTGGGGATAGAGTAGTCTTTTTGACCTGGTTCACTTTTTGGGACGTTCGACTGTCTGATAGCTCAGACCCAAAGCCACGGGTCTGCTAATTAGTGGGGCCCTTTTGCATATGATCTGTCTCTTTTCATCCCTCCCTCATTCTCAAAAAGAAATTTTTAGGTTTACACACTTTCATTTATTTATTTAGCTCATTTACAAAATTCGCCCCTTAACTTTTTTTACTTTTATTTTGGCCATTGAAGCTAAAAAATTTATAATTTAATCACTGAAGTTTTATTTTTTTTTGTTTTGGTCACTCATCTGTTAAATAGTTAACTACGATATGACATCGCAGACGAGACCAAAACGATATCGTTTTTGATCTATATAAAACTAGTTTTTTTATTTTATTTTTATCATTTTTACTTTCTTTCTTTCTTCTCTCAAACTACTCGTATTTCGGTCAACATTAGACACGAACCACCACTCTGTCGCCCACCGTTTGCTATCGCCTATCGCCAACGAATAAGTACAAAAAAATTTCATTAAATTTGTTTTGTCCTCCTGAATGCAAATATGATGTATGTTTAACCAGAAAACATTCTAAACTCCATGAATCTAGTGTTGAAGGCTCCAATTTCTTGTTCTCTTATCTTCGTCATCAACAGTTGGGATCTTCAAAGGTATAAAGAATAGAACAAAAACTCTATACAATCTGAAGGAATGACTTATCTTATTCAAAGACTGAACTTAGTTTAAATAACCATTATAAAACAGAAAAGAGAAATAGCAACCCACTAATATCGTGGTACAGGTAAATAAATAAGGAAACAACTAACACCCTAATAAATAGAGATTTTATTCTAACATACTAATCCTACTACAACTGAATATCTTGTCATTCCCTCCCTTAAACTAAAAACTTTCAAGTATTTAGTTTATCTAACACCTCACATACTCCTAGCATATGTCGCAATCTCAGAAAATCTTCCAACTTCAAAGGCTTAGTCATCACATCAGCAACTTGATCTTTTGAGCTACAAAACTACATCTTAATAACACTATCTTTAACTAAATTTCTCAAAAAATGGAATCGCACATTTATATGTTTTCTTCTGCCATGCATGACTAGGTTTTTGGAGAGTTTAATGGCTGAACTGCTGTTACACATGATCGTGGTGCTTCCTTTCTCCATGTGCCCCAACTTTTCCAATATTCTTCTCATCCATGCATCTTGACAAGCACAAACAACAGCTGCCACAAATTTAGCTTTAGTGGTTGATAATGTGACCAGTGGTTGCTTCCTTGAAGACCATGAAACAACTCCTGAATTCATCAAAAAACATATCGAGAGGTGCTTTTGCGATCATCAACATCTCCGGCATAATCACTATCAGTGAACGCAATAAGCTCTTTAGCTTCACCCCTCTTGTAAAATATCCCATAATTCACCGTCCCTTTCAAGTACATGAGAGCCCTTTTGGCAGCTTGCAAATGCATCTTTGTAGGCTTAGACATGAAACGACTAATTAAACTTGCAACAAATATTATATCAGGTCTAGTGGTAGTGATGTACATCAGACTACCAACTATTTTCTTAAAATACATCTCATCCACTTTGACTCCCTCTTCGTCTCTATGCAACTTTGAACCTGGAACAATAGGATTACAAACATCATTGATATCCTCTATACCGAAACCTCTTAAAACATCAAGCGCATATTTTTTTTACAAATATATACACCATTAACACTTTGCAAAACCTCTATGTCAAGAAAAAGCCTCATGCCCACAAATTAGACATATCAAACTCTCTTAACATGGACTCTTTAAATTCATTCATCATAACTTCATCATCATCACTGTATATTAGGTCATTTACATAAATGCTTACAACAAGAATTTTACCTCCATTACTACTTTTAATGAACAAGGTTTGTTCACTATGACACCTTTGAAAGCCTTCAATTGCAAAATGTGCTTCAAGTCGACTGAACCAAGCTCACAGAGCTTGTTTTAATCCCTACAAGCCTTTCTGGAGTTTATACACTTTATGCTCATTTCTTTTTAGCACATATCCCATTAGATGTTCTACATATACATCTTCACTTAATTCTCCATGAAGAAAAACAGACTTCACGTCAAGTTAGTAAATCTTCCATCCTCTTTGAGCTGCCAAAGCAATAATCATGCGAACCGTATCCATCTTGCCACGGGTGCATATACTTCAGTGTAATTAACTCCTTGTTGTTGTGATAACCCTTAGCCACCAATCTTGTTTTGTATTTATCGGCCTATCCAAATTCATTGAACTTTGTTTTATAAATCCACTTCACCCCAATTTTCTTGGCACCTGCAGGCAAATCAGTTAGCTTCCATGTTTCATTTTTCTTAATTGCCTCTATCTCAGCATCCATTACCAATCTCCACTTAGGACTTTGTTGTGCTTCGTCAAAGTTTATTGGATATGCAGACATGATTTGAGCGATGTTAACTTTAATAACTTCATCTAAAAGACCCTCACTGGTGACATAATCTTCCAAGTAGGTTGGAGCTTGTCGAATTCTTCCTCTTCCTTCATCTAAATTAGCACTTGTTGATGCACTTGAAGGGACTAAATTTTGCTCATCATTTTCTTCAACGCTGGCCGCTTCGATATTGTTTTCAATAGGTTGGTTCTCATCATCTCCCCATTCCAAATCCACTAACACTTGTTCATCAAACTTCTTATCCCAATCCCATCATTTTTCCTCTTCAAAAATGACACCTCGACTTACAATAATCCTTTTTAGATAGGGTCATATAGTCGATATGCCTTTGATTCTTCACTGACACCTAATAGAACACAAGGAAGACTCTTGCTAGCCAACTTTGTCCTTCTTTCATCAGGGATATGCACATGTGAGACGCATCCAAAAACTCTGAAATAATCCACTATTGGTTTTACCCCACTCCAAACTAATTGCGGTGTGACATCTTTTACTGCTAATGTTGGGCTTCTATTTAAAACATAAATTGCCCAATTAAAAGTCTCAGGCCTAAAAAATTTGGGCATCTTCTACTCGGACAACATGCTTCTTACCAAATTCATTACCGTTCGATTTTTCCGTTACGCCACTCCGTTTTATTGAGAAGTATATGTTGTTGTCAACTGTCTCCTGATACCTTATTCCTTGCAAAACTCGTTGAATTCTTTAGAATTAAATTCTCCTCCTCTATCTATACGCAAACATTTAATGGATGAACTAGCTTCATTCTCAACAAATTTCTTAAAACATTGAAACATGTTGAATGCTTCAGACTTCTCACTCAAGAAATATATCCACGCCTTCCTACTGAAATCATCAATGAAACATAATAAGTACCTTTTCTTGTTGTTTGACATCAGGGAGATTGGTCCGCAAATATCTGTGTGGATCAGCTGCAACTTTTATGTAGCTCTCCATGTGCTCTTCTTGGAAATGGGATCTCTATGTTGCTTTCCCACCATACAATCAGTGCAAGTCACATCTGCTGTAAGAAGTGGTGGAAGTCTATGAGCCATTTTCTTTATTTGTAGTGTTTTGAGCCTTTATGACTTAAATGCACATACCTGCAGTGCCAAAGGTGAGCTAAATCTGAGGTAGTTATATGAAAGCATGTGCCCTTCTCCTTTTCAATCATAGAGTGAGCCATTAAAACGAACATTCAGTTGACTGTCATCTCAGATTGAATAATAAGCCCTCTCTCTGGATGATATATTCTACACTTTCCTGATTGAATTAGAATTGCAAGACCACGATCTTGAAGCTGACCAATACTTACGAGATTATTTTTCAGCTCTGGGACATAAAAGACATCAGTGATCACATGGTTGATGCCATTAACGTTTAATCTCACCCTTTCTTTTCCAGGTGCACACATGTTGGTGCCATTTCCCAATTTTACTTTTTTTTTCTGGAATGTCTCATTTAGCTCACAAAATGCAGTCTTGTTTTCACTCATATGATTTGAGCAACCTGAATCAAAGAACCAAATATCTTCACATAATGCATGATTCACCTCAACATAGGACATCAAGAGCATCTCTTTGTGATCATTTAATTCTGTATAGTTGGCATGCTTCCCCCAAGCTGGGCACTCATACTGAAAATGGCCAAGGTTATGACACTTGTAGCATTCAATTGTTGCCTTGTTGAAGGCTTGTCGGCCTCTGCCTCTACCCCTACTCTTGTAGCCACCTCTACCTCGACCCCTACCTCTATTTCTATCATCCACAGTTACTTTCAAAGCTTGTGAAACTTTCGTTCATGCACAATGAGTGAACTTTGCAGCCCATCAATTGTGAGTGCATCAATATCCTTTGATTCCTCGATGGAGACAACTACATAGTTGAATTTCTCGGTTAACATTCGAAGAATTTTTTCTACAATAGTGACATCCTTCATCTGCTCTCCATTGCTCCTCATTTTGTTAGATGTACTCATGACACGAGCAAAATATTCTATGATGGTTTCACTTGTTTTCATTTTCAGAATTTCGAAATCTCTCCTCAATGCTTGAAGAGTTGGGCGTTTCACCCGAGCAATTCCCTCGAACTTTGTTTTCATCGAATTCTATATCTGCTTTGCAGTACGTTTCTCTAGTATTTATTCAAGAATTGTTCTGTCAATGGCTTGGAACAGATAATTCTTGGCTTTGAGATCCTTCAATAACAACTCACCTTGTTCTTTTTGTTGTGCTTCAGACAACACCACTCCTGTCGCTGGTTCGTTATAACCAGTTTCAATCAAATTCCAATACCCTTTAGATCTCAAAAGATTCTCCATAAGCAAGCTCCAATGGTCATAGTGACCATCGAAGCGTGGGACATCAGGTTGCATGAAATTCTTATCCTCACTCATTCTCTCGTTTCATTTGTGTTTGGAAATCACTTAAAAACTGTCATTTTTCTTTTTCTTCAGGCCTAGTGGGGACCTCTGATACCAAATTGTAAAGAATAGAACAAAAACTCTATACAATCTGGAGGAATGATTTATCTTATTCAAAGACTGAACTTGGTTTAAATAGCCATTACAAAACAGAAAAGAGAAATGGCAGCCCACTAATATCGTGGTATAGGTAGATAAATAAGGAAATAACTAACACCCTAATAAATAGAGATTTTATTCTAACAGACTAATCCTACTACAACTGAATAACTTGTCAAAAATGAAGACTCCAATCGTTGATGATCTTATTTTCCCTTATTTTTCATTTCTATTTTTAATTTTTTTACTTCTTAAAAATCATATGCAGATCCATATTTTTTGGCATCACTTTAGCTTTATTTAAATGATGAAGAAGGTTATTTTTCACTTTTGATTATCATCTTATTTGGGTTGTTGAGTAGCTTATGTTCTTTGTTTTTCTTTTTTTGTTATTTGAGTAGTTTATGCTTTTTATTATTAATTTGAAGCTCCCCGAGTGGAACAACAATGGTTCTAGCACTGGTAAGGCTCTAAGTAGAATGGTCGGTGATGGTTGGTTTTTGGGTCATCAATAAGGGTTTGGGGTTGGGGTTGGGATTGAGTTTGAGATTTAAGGTTTAAAAATTTTAGTTTTCCTCTTTTTATTTTAAATTTTATGTGGCATTAAATATTGATAAAATTTATCATGTCATAGTAAAAAAAATTCATGACATCAAAATTTTTATAATTTAATGGTAGAGTGACCAAAATAGGAAAATTTTCAAAGTTCAGTAATTAAATTGATTTTTTTTAATTTCATTGACTAAAATATGAATGAGAAAAAGGTTTTAGTTTACCTTATTTATTTTTATTCTAATGATATTTAGGTGAAATGCACAAAATCCCCACTAGTTTAAAGTATTTAAATTTCAAAATCGAGTTTTCAATAGAATATGGATGTTCACCTCTTTTAAAGAACAACAATGGTTCTCTCCTAAACTTTTGCTACAAGATAAAATCCTTTATCTCCTAGACTTATGTTAGAAGATAGAATTCTTCCTACACTTTTGTTAGGAGATATAATTCTTCCTAGACTTTTGCTAGGAGATAAAATCCCTCATAAAGTTAGTTTCATCAACTTTGACTTTTATGACAAATAGCTGCCAACTCATACTCTAATATTTCTTTCGCTTCTTTCTCCTGAAACTCACGAATATTGACAACACAAAGAAAACGAATAAAGGTGGTGAATTGTTGTACAATGATGGGTTTAGTAAGAACATTAATTAACTGATTTTGAGCCGGAACATAATTAACTTGTAGAACGCAAGTCACAACTTTTTTCCAGACAAAATGAAGATCAAGATCCACATGTTTGGTCTTGACATGTAGAACAAGATTGGCTGCCATTGAGACTGTGTTGGTATTACTGCACCAAATCTTGGGCACATCATGTAACACGATCCCCATGTCAGTAAGAATTAGGGATGTCAATTTGATCCGAATCCGATCCGAATCTGATTCGATCCGAAAGAATTTATCCGATCTATATTCGATTGAAAAAAATTCGAATCCGAGTAAAATGTCCGAGTCCTAATAAGAGATGGGTTGGATATGGATCATGCCAAGATCCGATCTGAATCCAAATCCGATCCATATCCGAGTCCGAATCAAAATATAAAGGGCTTTTAACTCCTTGAAACAAAATATCATGTATAATATTTACATTAAAACAAGAAGATAACATAAATAAAATAAAAAGTTAAACTAAATACATTAAAAGAAACATAACTACATATATTTTTAAACGAGAATATAAATGTATATATTAGGTAATTTGGAATAATATTAAAAATAAAATTAACTTTATATATATATTAAAAGTGATAATAAAAATATAAATGTCTTAAGAATGTAAGTTAAATAATAATAATATTTATTATAATTTATATATATTAATTGATCTTAATATAGTGTAATATATCTATTTATATTATATGCATGTATAAATAAATATGAAAAAAACAAATGCAAGATCAAGTCATAGATAAACAAACAATAAAATAAATACAATGGAGAAACAAATAAGGGTAAACTATACTAATGACCACCGAACTATGGGGTTGGTGTCGATTTGACCACTATATTTTCAGTTGTGTTAAATATACCACATAACTATTTAATTGGTTCCAATATAGCCACCTACTGTTAAAAAAACGAAAAAGTTAACGGGATTGTTTAAATAATTGGTATAATTACACATTTAGTCCCATTTATTTATACAATCATTCAATTTAGTCCTAATTTTAATCTAATAAAATAAATTAATTATTCAATTAGGTGGTGACATGTGTCACCGCCTTATTTGAGAGATTTATCTATATTTATTAAATTTATTTTCTTGCCCAATCAGATGGTGACACGTGTCACCACCAATTGGAGTAAGAAAAATGAAATGATTAAAATTGGCACCAAAGGGAATCGAACTTGGGTTATTAGGTTGAGAAAGCAACGATCTTGCCAATGGGCTACGAGTTTTTTTGGTACACAAAATACCAAATATGTTATATATCGTATATAGGTTATCCAATTAGAAACAGCATTATCAGTTTCATCCTTAATTCATCGGCACCTCACCCAACCTTTTTGTATCATAACTCGTCTTGCTTGTCTGGGCTGTTTGTGTAAACATCGAAGTTAGTTGTTTGACCACATCTTGCAGGGTTCGCTGAAGTTTTTCCATCGATTGTTTCTGATCCTCCATGGATTTCTTGTGCTCATTCGTGTTAGATTGAAGAGAGCTCTAGACCTGCTCAAGACGTGTCACACCATAGCGCTCTGCGACATTTTCGGAAGTCATGCCCATAGGAAGAAGGCAATCCCGGGCTTGGACAAAAGCCTTTGTCTATAAAAGATTAATGCAATCGCATGTTAACAAGTTAATGTAAAACATGTCCTAAATAGTGAATACAAACTATATGTTCATGGTACCTTTGGGTTAACTTTGGGAACACCAGGAATAACTTTGTCAATTGTCATGCTCTCCAATCCAGCACCAATGCCTTATTTGAAAGCCAAGAAAGAAAGTTAAACCAACATAAAGCTCACCCGCATATATATATAAGAGTGAATATTCTTACCAATATCATAAAATCCTGCTTTTATGCAAGCAGCAACATTAGCAACAGCTTGTAAGCCAGATGAACATTTCCTGTTAACCGTTCTAATAGGCACCGTATCTAGTTCCCATAGGTAATTATATTAGCGTTATGTAGTAGAAAAGGCACCCTACAAAGTAAATGATACCAGAAACTTAGAAGTCAATGCATGTCTTCCAGTTTATATCTCTATTATCGACATAGTAAAAACCTTGGTAATGACTAATGACTGCACATCTAGCATGATAAAATACCAATTAACATATGAGATAGGAATTCAACAATTTTCAATGCAACAAACAGTTGTAAGCTCTAAAATTACAACAAATCACAAGGAATTTAAAAGAATAGGCATACCAGGGAAACCAACATAGTATGCTGCCATCCTACACTCTATTCCTCTTTGTGAGTTGGGTGCCAAAACTGTACCGACAACTATATCAGAAACTTCACTTGGATTCAGCTTTGTTCTATCTATCAAAGCTTGCATTGAGAATTAACTTAAGATAGGAGGGAAGACAAATTGGATGTCAAAGAAAACTCAATACAAAAACCAAAAGCAGCATCTAACCTTCAAAACAGGGGCAAGTAAATCGTCTGCAAGCGTATCCTTGAAGCCTCCACGTTTTGCCTTGCATATTGCAGTGCAGTATGCTCTGTACAACAACAGTTTTACCGCTCTTTGGGGAAGAAAAATAAAAATAAATAAATTATTCAATTAGGACTAAATTGAATAATTAATTTATTTTATTAAATTAAAATTAGGACTAAATTGAATGATTGTATAAATAAATGGGACTAAATGTGTAATTATACCAATTATTTTAACAGTCCCGTTAACTCTTTCGTTTTTTTAACGGCAGGTGGCTACATTGGAACCAATTAAATAGTTATGTGGTATATTTAACACAATTGAAAATATAGTGGTCAAATCGACACCAACCCCATAGTTCGGTGGTTATTAGTATAGTTTACCCAACAAATAAATGTAAATATCAATGAATTACTACAAATTAAGAAAGTTAGTGAATGAAATAGTAAGTAATGTGCAATCGATAGATAAAGTTATGATATATTATGCTAAAATTATGAATTAAAATAGAAAGCAAATTAAAAGCATAAACAATAAACACAAAAAATTAAATGTAGTCAACAAATAAGAGATAAAAATGAACAAGTGTAGAATTAAATAGCATAAATTAAATGCGTAAGATTAAATATACAAAATTATGGATTGATTTGCACGAAAATAAAATTATTAGAGGGTCAAAACACAATATACCCTAAAGACGCTAAAATTCGCGAATCTACCCCTCAGACTTAGGTCAAGACTAGGGATGACAATTTAATCCGAATCCAAAAACTCTGATCTAAATGCAGTTGAAACAGATCTGAATATGATCCGAAAAAATCCAATCCAAATCTGTTTGAAAAAACTTCGAATCCAAATCCGAAAAAAATATCTGTCCGATTGTAACGGATTTTGACTTGGATTTTATACAATCCGATCCAAATCCGATCCATTGCCATCCCTAGTAAGAATAGACTGTATCCAAAGGATTTGAGAGGCGGCATCGACAAGGCTCTGATATTCTGTTTCAGCCGTTGAACGGGACACTGCATGTTTCTTTTTCAAACTCCAGGTAAGAAGATGAGTACCCAATGAGACACAATAGCCTATTGAGCTTCTTCTATCATCAACATCGCTACCCAGTCGACATCTGAGAAGGCTGTAATGACTATTGAAACATCATGTTGCGGTGAGAACCATAATCCATAGTCAAGAGTACTCTTTAGGTAACAAAGAATTCGTAAGACTGCATGCCAGTGAACGTCAGTAGAAATTTTCATGTATTAAGAAACTTTGTTCACGGCATAAGTAAGACAGGGTCTTCTATGACAGAAATATTGCATGACACCAACAACGTTGTGATAACTTTAGACATCACTCAATGCATCACCATCGTGTCGACTGAGTTTAGGATATTGAACCATTAGATTAGTTACATTCTTTGCATCAAGTAGCTTAGTTTTTTGCAATAATTCAAGGGCAAACAATTTTTGATTTAGAAAGAAACCATTACGTAACTGGTGCACTTCAATACCAAGAAAGAATCGCAAATCGCCTAGATCCTTGAGTGAGAAGCGATCATGTAACACGAAAATGATGTCCTTAATCTGATCTTCAGAGCTTCCAGTCAATAGAATATCGTCAACATAGACTACAAGATATAGCACCACACCTTCATGTTGACTGATAAATAAAGATGTTTCCACAAACGATGCACGAAAGCCAAGAGTAAGCAGAAAAGATTTCGGTTTGAGGAACCAATTGCGTGGGGCTTAGTGTAACCCATAGAGAGCCTTTTTTAACTTACAAACCAATGGTGCACCATTTGAACCATGTTGAACAAATCCGGTCGGTTGACGCATGTAAACATTCTCCAAAAGATCGCCTTTTCAAAAAGACATTATTTACATCAACTTGATGAATTCGCCAATGCTTAGTAACTGCTAGGGAGAGAAGAATGTTCATGGTCGAGAAGTGCACAACCGGGCTGAATGTTTTCAAGAATTCGTGACTAGGAACCTGAGTGAAACCCTTGGCCACAAGCTGAGCTTTCAAACGATTAACAATACCATCAGTGTTGTGTTTAATGCGAAATAACCATTTACATCCTGTTGCCTTTTTTCTAGAAGGAAGTTCAACCAAATGTCAAATGTTATTATCTTGTAAAGCCTTAAATTTCGCCATCACCGCCTGTGCCCACTCAGGATGTGCAAGGGCATCATGAACAGAGGTGGGAGTGTCGTTGTGGTGAATATGATAAAGCTTTGGTTTAAACACACCAGCCTTGCTACATGTTGTCATGACATGTCGATTGATAGAAGGTAGAGAAAAGTTATGGACAAGAGCAACATCGATGTCACAAGAAGGTGTCGGTGCAACACTCGATGATGGATTAAGAGCAATATTGGAAGTTGGCTCATCATCAAGAACTATTGATTCAGAGGCAGGGGCCACTTCACTTGGAAGTGGGTCACCATTAGAGAAAGAAACAAGATCAACACCCGGAACTGGAGGTGTGGTGGTCATTGTATGAGTGGGTGCGTGATGTCCAATATCAACAAGACGAGAAGAGGAAGCTGCACTTGGTTGGTGAGATAAAGCGTGACTGGGAATAACCTATAAAATTGGAACCGATCTCGAAGAAAACACATGTTGAGAAGCTTCACGAGAGGAAATATTAGAAGCACAAGGAAATATATGTTCATTGAAGGTGACATGATAAGAGATATACATTCCGCTAGAGGGGTCTAAACATTGATAACCATGGTGACTTGGAGAATAACCAAGAAATATACATGCCTTGGAGCAGAATTCCAGCTTGTGTGTATTATAAGGACACAAGTTAGGAAAGTATTCACAACAAAATACCTTTAGAAATGTATAGTCGGGAGCACGACCAATTAATTTTTGGTGTGGAGATTGATTGTCAATGAGCTTAGAAGGAAGACGATTTATCAAATATGTGGTACTAAGAACATCAAAAGCCCAGAACTTGAGAGGCAAAAAAGCTTGTGCAAGTAGTGTGAGAGTTGTCTTAGTAATGTGTCGATGCTTGCGTTCCACAATTCTATTTTGTTGGGATGTGTGTGGGCATGATGTGCGACGTTGAACCTCAAATTTTGCAAGAGTATTGTTAAAAAAATGAAATTCACTACACTTATTAGTCTGTACATCTTATAGCTGAGCATTATATTTATTTTGAACAAGATCAATAAAACTGTTGAAAAGGCGATAAAACATCAGATTTGTTTTTAAAAAGATATAACCAACAATTACGAGAATGCATGTCCACAAATGAAATATAATAATGATAACCATTTGATAAAAGTTGTACCGATCCCCAAAGATCAATCTCAACCAATTCAAATGGAGAACAAGATCAATAAAACTGTTGAAAGGGCGATAAAACATCAGATTTGTTTTTAAAAAGATATAACCAACAATTACGAGAATGCATGTCCACAAATGAAATATAATAATGATAACCATTTGATAAAAGTTGTACCGATCCCCAAAGATCAATCTCAACCAATTCAAATGGAGTGACATACACTGTAGTTGAAGATTTAAAAGGTAAATTGTGGCTTTTACCTAATTGACAAGCCTTACAAAAGGCTTGCTTATCTATAGCAATAGATTTACTTAACACAGTGTTAATAACTTCAGACAAGGGATGTCCTAGGCATTGATGCCAAAGCCAATATGTGCCAAAGCTTGAAGAAGAAACATGTGCATTAGCAGTCAAAGCTGTGATGGGTTTATTAGGCAAGGTGCTAGAGATGCTGTAAAGTCCATTGATGTGAGATCCTCGGAGAAATGTTTCACATGTCCTCTCATCCTTAACACAACAATTATCAGCGTGAAATTCGAAATACACATCATTTTCCTTAGTGAATCTCGAGACTGATAAAAGATTCTTTGTGGTTAACGGCACATGCAATAATTGATTAATAGAGAGAGCGCAAGAAGATGAATGAAGAACAAACTGACAAACATGTACAATAAACAAGAGGAACCATATCCCAAATAAACTTGACCTTTACTAAAATAGGGGTTCGTAAATTAAAAAATGGATGAGTCATTGGTCACATGGTGCGTGGTCCCCGAGTCAGGAAACCATGCATCAATGTTGAAGCTTGGAAAGACAACCATCAGTGAATTAACCTGAGCATTTTCAACCGTTTGGCCAGGGTCAGGGGAGTCAGATATGGGTGAAGAGACAAACGGATAATACGTAGTATTAGTGAGTCTGGTTGTGTAGCTGAGAGTATTAGCTTGAGTATTAGAGGGCCTCGTATTCAGGACAGTGACTTCTTTGAAGCTTTTGTTAAAACGGTGCCAGCATCGATTAACCATATGATTCAATTTTCCACAAAGTTGACACTGTGGTCGAGGACAACCTCTAGATTGTCTGCCATTGTATCGAGTTTCATTAGGGCGAGGAGGACGATCCTATCTTTTGGTATTTTCAGAGAAGCGAGTGATTTTAATACTAATCGGTAAACATAAAAGATCCGCAAGGCGTGATTCAACATCCATTAGGACAGACATCGCACTTTCAACAGTATATGGATCGCGGCTAGCAAAAATAACAACCACAAATGGATCATATTTTGGAAGGCGGCCATTAAGAATGGTGGCAATCTGTTCAACGATTGATATAGGGAGCAACAAGAGGCTAAGAGATCGCAAATCTCTTTGACCTGCATACTATTAGCTCGCATAGTGAGATTAGCTTTCTTGATCGACCGTAATCTACAATGGAGATGCATCACCCAAGTGGTCGAGAGATAAGAGTAAAGACGAGAAATGGTGCTATAGATAGAGGCAGTTGTCCCGACGCCTACCAACGAACTATCTTGTTTGACGAACTAAAGATATGTCGGATTTGGAATTTACTCGCCATTGTTGTTGAGAAAGAGCTTGGAAGGAGGAGAAATAGAGTCATCAATATAGGATTCAAGGCCTTGGCCACGCATCATCAATGTCAATTGTTGTTTGCACAGAAGAAAGTTGACGTCATCCAACCGAACACTAATTCTTTTGTTGGAAAAAAACTGCTCATGAGACTCCTTAGAACTTGGAAGTGACAGATCTGAGGAAGGAGAGACGGTAGTCTCAGTGGGAATCCCCATGGTTACCAAAAAAGAAAAAAAATCTTTGGACTACTAATACCATGTTAAACAAACAATAGGTTGAACATTGTATTTCATTCATCAAAAGAAAAAGTATGAGATTACAACTTTTACAAGGATGATTTTTATAGGAAACCTTTCTCTCATAGACTTTTGCTAGAAGATAAAATTCTTCATAGACTTATGCTACAAGATAAAATTCTTCTACACTTTTTCTAGGAGATAGAATTCTTCCTAGACTTTTTCTAGGAGATCAGATCCCTCATAAAGTTGGTTTCGTCAACTTTGACTTTCATGACAAATAGCTGCTAACTCATACTCTAATAGTTTTAAGAGGGGTTTAGCTATATAAATCCATTTGGTTGGATTCAAGCTCGTTTTATTGTTTTATATTCATCTTGTTATCTTTACTAATCCTTTAGAGGTGTAATAATTTAGTTTTACAAGTGTTTAATTAGTGAAAGAGGTGGGAGAGCCTTCGTACACAAAGGTAAGTTGAGAGTTTCAATAAATCTTGGCTAAGGTGACATTTCAAACTTTGAAATGGCTCTTGCGTGTCATAATTGTAATGGATTTACATGTTGGTATTGTGCATGTTAGGTGTTTTGTATGCTAAGCATAATGACTTAAGTTGAAAAATTGATGTTATAAGTGTTTTTAAATTATCATAAAATGGTTAAGTATGCCTCAGCAGAGTTTGGTATTCATTAGGGCTTATATGTAGGTGTTTATAGACAAGTTTGGATTGAAGTTTGAGACTACAATGTATTTCTTTGGTTTATATATCGAAAATGTTCATCTAGTTTAGATATCTGTTGAATTATTGGGTACAAATTAAGTTGTTTTATATGGCAGATAACCCAATTAAAGGGTATTAAGATTGTTCAACGAGTTTCAATACTTGAGAGAGAGTTTCGATATTATTTTTATTTTTAGAAACATCAAATGCTAATTTTGTATTGAAACCAATGGGGGAGTTTCGATACCTCTATGCAAATTTTGATACACAATGTTATTTAATGTCATAAAGGAAGGAGAAATTGTTAGAATCTTGTGATAAGCCTTAAAGGCAAACAAGCTAAGAAAAATATTCAAGACATGCTCAAGCATAATAAACTTAGTCATGTAAGTTTGAAAAGTTAACATTTTAGTCATATACGTTTAAAAGTTAACATTTTGGTATAAAACGCTAAAGTTATTAACTTAAATATTTTTATTTAAACATTGCATAAGTCACTCTCAGTTTTGAACTCGAGCAAATTAATCTCTCTCAAAACATTTTATAGACTATTATATAAAACTTTTAAATACTAATGAAATATATATGCAAAATTTATTCATATTTGAACTTCAAATAATGTTGTCTCCACTCACAATAATATTACAATTACTAGCCAAACTATAAAAATGTTTAAATTAAAAAAGTGTGAATTTAATTTTCTTAGAATTTTTATATTTTGAGTGCTAGTATTGATTAATATATTTAAATTTAATAATATATTTAAATTTTCTAGAATTTCAAAAATAAGAAAAAATATTGGAAAATTATTTAAATTTTTATTTATTTTATTAAAAAATTATCCGATCACAATTGAGCATTACTGAGCATCATCATGGATTATTTTTCTATAATTTCAAAATATATATTGAATAAATTACTTCTACTTTTTTCAAGAGTGGTCAATTTTCTCGTTAATTTTTAAAATTAATAAGGACAGAAAATAGTGTTTAAACTAAAATATTTAAGTCAACTGATCATAATTTTAAAATTCAAGATCAAATATTCATTTTTAAATATATAGGGTCTAAAATATATTTCTTATAATAAAGAGATTAAAATAAAGTTTTAAATATAGGGTAAATTATATAAATCATCACTAAATTTTACTCTCAAACCTATTTTGGTCACTAAAGTTTCAAAACGTTCAATTTACTCACTGAAGTTTAGACATTGAATATTCTTTGTCATTCATCCGTTAATTTTTGACGACATCTATTTACCGGCGAATAAAGGAATTTTTCTAAGATTCGAACGGTAGAAAACTTCATGAGCACAAAAGAAGCACCATATTGAGAAATAAGCTTCTTCTGACGACGAAGGAAGGAGGTCAATGAAAGAGAAACCAAAAGATTTCTGGTCGATTCGTGAATTTCGGAGCACTTTCCGGCAAAATAGAGGTCGGATTCAGACTCAAAGGGATGATACAAAGTGACTGGTGAAATTTGGGACTGAACGACCACCATCTACGACCGTTTGGTTTTAAGCGTGACAAAAAACGTTCAATTTCTAAACTTTATTGACAAAAAACATTTAATGTCTAAACTTTCGTGAGTAAATTGAATGTTTTAAAACTTTAATGACCAAAATAGATTTAACAATAAAGTTCAGTGATGATTTTCATGATTTTCCTTTAAACATTATATAGGAATTAAAATATGTCTTTTATATAGTAAAGAGGTTAAAATATTTTTTAAAATAAAATAACTATAGACATAAACTTTTACCGGATTTTTGATGAATCCAAGAGGAACATGAAGATCAAGCTAGATACTGCTTTTAGGAAAATGCCATTAATTAATTTATATTTTTTTCTGAGGATTTTCTCGGGAACTCAACAGTGAAAGACCTGACAACAACAATTAACATAAACAAACGAAACTATTGTAGTGCTTACTGATTTTTCTTTTAAAGTTAGTCAATACATTATTTCATTTTATATAAAAAATATATTAAATACAGGAAATAATAAAGATTTTAACATCTTAATGTATTAAATAATTAAACTATATAAAAAGTATTCAAATAGCATGCTTGTCAGTAAATTTATATATAAATGTTTTTTAAGTTTTGTGTACCCAAAGTTATAGGTAGTTGTTGATGTCTTTAGTTTGGTTCCAATCAAATGACAACTTTGCTTTACAGTTTACAAGGACTAAAACGAAAGAAAAAAATTACATGACCACAATAGAAAATTTGCATAAATTAATTTTAAAAATAAACATGTGTATTACGTGTTAACTACTAATGTGAATTGCTCATCCCCTTGTGTTATGGTGGTAAAGGTAGATGTTCATCATCTCTTGAGACCCGAGTTTGAGCACTAGTAATGTATGTTGTGTGTGTCGTCTTTGAAAAGACTAAGAAAGTTGAACAAATGCTAACCTTGCATCACACTAGCATATTCAAAAATAATAAATACTAATGTGAATTGGGTGGTGGAGGTACATTCATTTACTAACGAACAAAAAAACTTCTCTAAGATTTGAATAATAGTAAATTTCACCGACACAAAAGAAGTAACATATTGAGAAATATGCTCCATCCGACAGCAAAAGAGGGAAATTTATGAGAGAGAAACCATAAAATTTTTGGTCAATTCGTAAAGTTCTGAGCACTTTTAGGCAAAATAGACGTCAAATTCAGACTCAAATGACCGAGACAAAGTGATTTGTAAAATTTGAGACTGAACGATCATCATCTATGACTGTTTAAGATTTAAGAGTGACAAAAAACGTTCAATGTATAAACTTCGATGAAAAAATTGAAATTTTGAAATTTCAATGATCAAAATAAGTTTCATAACAAAGTTATGTGATGATTTAGGTAATTGACCCTATATTAAATAAAAACACTGTTTTAAAACAATTAGTTGTGCTCCGATATATATAGCTTTCAGCCTTTCACTATCCACACGCATAAATACAAAACAAAACAGCAGTCAGCCTAAACCAAGCCCATACATAATGCTGGTGCAGGTGCCAGCAGCACCAAAGCATCTTTCTCTTTCGATACCAAAATTGCCGCAGAAAATCTCAAGTTCCCTGCATTCTTGGTAATCTCTTTCACCAGTTCATGCACCTGTACGCTAATCTCCCTATCATCTCTAAATCGACACACTTCAAGATTGTGACATATAGAGACGGGCACATGATTTTATGTAAGAAGATTCAAATTATTAAAAAGCTATGTTTAAAATATTGAGGGTACGAAATTACAAAATTTTAAAAACACGAAATTAAAATATCAATAAAAAATATAAATAAAATATCTAAATTATAAAAAAAAATAATTTTTTTAAGCATACGAGTGTCCCTTTATCCGTTCATGGTGCCACACACACATATATCAATGCACGGGTATGTTTGTGGGCAATAACATAAGTGTTGTATCCAAAGTCTTCGACACGTCCTTCTGTCTTGTTCTTCATGGAATTCAACTTCTCATTCTAAAATCTTTTTCTTTATGAGTTACCAAAATAGAAATGACAAAGGGATTTCGAATAATGCAAATATTATAAATGTTGCTATTGCAATATTCTGGAGACTGAGTTTAAACTTTGTTTTTCATTACATTAGGTATTGAACCCGAAATAATTGACTGGCAGAGTCGGAATTTTTATATAGTAGGGTTAGAGTGAAGCATGAGGTATGGAGAATTTTCATACCACTACAATAAATATTGTTGACCTCAACCCCTAATAAATCTAAGTGAGGTCAATTCTAATATTTCTTACGAAAAACTCTATATTAGCTCATTGAAAATTCCATACCTAACAAATCAAGTGGGTTAATTGCACCTCTAATTTTGAATGTAGCTCTGCCCATGCGAAACATGGAGAATAGGGATGTAAAAATAGGTAATCGGATGGGTTTCAGGTTAGGTCAAATCAGATACATGTCATTTCAGATCGATTTGATGTTTCGACTCGATTTGGGTCGGTGCGGGTTCATTTCATGTCGGGTTCATTTCGGGCCGGATTCATTTCAGGTCGGGTTTATTTCAGGTTGGTCAAAACGGTTCGGGTCTGAATCAGTTAATTGACGGGTTAATTCAGGTTCGGGTTCATTTTAGGTCGGATTAATTCGGGTTTCGAATTCCTATTAAGTTTGAGTTTGGTACAAATAGTTGATAGACTTTGGGCTGGGTCATTTTGAGTGAATTATTTAACGCCTTTCACGAGCACAAATCATATTAACAATAAATATTAGGCACTAGAATAAACAAAACTATCACCAAATGATTCATATCTAAAATATTAGAGTAAATTACAAAAATTAGAAATTAATAAGGGTCAATTTCAGTGAAAAATAAATTTTTAAGGACTAACATGAATAAAAATATCATCATATTAAAAACACTGGACTGAATTACAAAAAAATGAATAGAGGTCAATTTAGACTAAAAATAAAGTTTTATGGACTATTATGAACAAAAATATCACAATATTAAAAACATTGGACTATATTACAAAATTTTAAAATAAATAATGGTGAATTCGAATCCCTAAACTCCAAACCTCAACCCCTAAATCTTACAATCACTAATAATTAAAGTGCAAACCGAATCCCTAAATTAATCTCATAACCCCGACCAACCACTAAACTTAAAGACATTTACCCCTAACAATCAACTTAACACATTTACCCCTAAACCCCAAACATGAACCCCTAAATCTTACAATCACTAATAATTAAAGTGCAAATTGAATTCCTAAACTAATCCTAATCTCATAACCTCAACCAACCAGTCAACTTAAACACATTTACCCCTAAACTCTAACAATCAACTTGACACATTTACTCCTAAACTCCAAACATGAACCTCTAAATCTTACAATCACTAACACATAAAGATTTAAAGTGCAAATCGAATCCCTAGACTAATAATTAAAGTGTAAGCATAATCTACTAATCCATAAACTAACCCTATAACCAAATCACTCAACTTGACAAAATTACCCCTAAACTCCAAACCCTAATTTTTTTGGCTGAAATAAATTCGACCTACAAAAGCCCGTCAAACGTTTGGAGTCGTCATCGTTTTTTTATTTGGGTTGGGTACAACCGAAATAAGTTGAGCCTTTAAAATATTTAATTATTAAATAATTTTATGAAGGAGGGTCTAATTAAAAAAGAACCTAAACCTAAAGGTCTAAGAAAACTAAACTAAAATTTGAATTTAATTGAATTAAAGTAAAACTAAAAAATTAAAAAAAAGACCTAAGCGTAAAACTTCTGAATTAACAATGACCTAAAATACAATTAGCCCCCTAATAAAATGGGTGGGATTTTTCCTTCCATTTGTTTACTTATTTTCCCTCCATTTATTTTATCAATTATTTTTCCCTAAAAATGGATGGTTGATTTTTTTTAATTTTGGATTAAATTAAAATTACTAAAAAATTAGTGTTAATTTAGATTAAAAATTAAATTTTAAGGACTAGAAATATTAAATTGCCAAAAATACTATTATATTTAAAATATTAGACTAGATTATAAAAATTTGAAATAAAATGGGGTCAATTTGGTTTAAAAAATAGGGATTAGTATGAACAAAAATAAACCACAAATCCCTAAACTAATCATGTAACCAAAAACACTCAACTTGACATGTTTACCATTAAACCTCAAACCTCAACCCCTAAATCTTACAATCACTAATAATTACAGTACAACCCTAATCCTCAAACCCCTAAACTAATATAATAACCCCAATTCTAAACACTCAACTTGAAACATATGTTGTTTCTACCCCTAATCTCAACCCATATTCCCTAAATTGTTCTTATTACCCCAAACAATCAACTTAACACATTTACCCCTAAACCTCAAACATGAACCCTTAAATCTCACAAGTGTTATCTCTAATAATTAAAAAATTAATAGTTTACATTTATCAACATTTAATACTTTACGTTTATCAACACTTTAAATTCATCAAATCATCAAATCATAAACTTCCTCAATTAACATGTCAGGTTAAGGCAAATATCGAGCTAGGTCAATATCAATTAAGGTCAATAAGTGGTTCAAAATAAGTCGGGTCAATTAACAGGTCAGGTAAAATTGGATCTCGGGCCGATTCAGTCGGGTAATAACGGTTATCTGCCAGATCGGTCTCGGATTCGGGTTCATTTCAGTCGGGTGCAGGTCGGGTTTCGGGTCCACAGCAACAGTCAAATTCTAGTTTGGGTCGTTCTCGGTCGGATGCAGGTTGGGTTCGATTACTACAGTAACAGGTCCAATTCGGGTTCGGGTCAACAACAGTCGGTTACAGATCGATTTCGAGTCATCGCATCTTCAGGTCAAACCAAGTTCTGACTCAACTAAATTTCAATCGAATTTTTAAGTCGAATCAACTTTTTATATCTCTAATAAAAAAAAGAGAGTCCCCTAGTCATTAAACCGCTACTAGAGTTCCTGGGTTCAAGCTGTTTGTATTATATAAAAAAAATACAAATATTAAATGTTTTATCCTGAAATTTTGACAATATGATGGACGGTAAAGCTTTTTGAAAATTGGCTATGAAATTAAAAGTTTGAAGTACGATTCTTGTTGGAATATGTACATTTACATCAATCTCTTATCCTAAATGTACAATATAGATATCCACAATCGTGTAACATAACGTCTAGGGCTTGAATCTCATTACTGCTTTTAGTAGTTTTAACGTGATTATAAGGTAATATATGTTCTTATATATTCTTAACTCTTTGACAATGCACATACACCTTGCAGACAAAACGATTTTAAATCGTATTTCTTATAATAAATATCATTCGCTTTTCTACTAAGACAACTTGACATCTTATGTACTAAAAAATTAAAATATATATAATACTTATACCTTATTCGGATCCTAAAACTCGATAAGAGTTTGAATCTATTTACTTTTATAAAATTAATTCATGAACACATTTATAAAAATCTAACGGAATTTAAGAATAAAAACAGAATAATTATTTTTATGTATTTATTAATAAAAAATTGGCTAAAAGAGTTAATAAAAATGATTCAAAAATAAGTATGTAATTATCAATTATGAGTTATGACCTATATAAAGGTCCCGTTAAAATGAACAACCGCTCAAGGTCCCTAAAAATATTTATCTTTATTTTTAAAATTTATTTTTTAATCTATTAAACAAATAAATTAACCTAACAATAAAAATTAATCTAAAAACAACATATGAGAGGAGATAAGAGGGAAAAAGAACAAAATTGCCTGGTACATATTAGTCTGGTTTTCCTTCTCTATTCCAAATCATGCTATTATCTTTTGGATGACATTGCTTGATAGACTACCTATAAAGGATTGAGTAAGATGAGAATGCAAGTTGATGTACAGTGTTGTATGTGTGGTAACTCATGGAAGAGCCGTGATCATCTTTTCTTAAAATGCCCTTTTACAAAGGGCATTTAGAAAAAAGATTGTGAGACTATGCAGGATTGAAAGAGAGAACTAAAGTTGTGACTTGAGCATTCGGTGGGCATGCTAGGCATGAAAAGGTAAATCGTCGGTTGTTTCCATATTGAAGTTAGCATGTAATGTTTTTCTCTATTGTATTTGAGAAGAGAAGAATAGGAGGCAGTTTCGAGGAAGCTTGAGGGATTGTTTTAGCATTTTTGATACTGTACAAGGTATAGTGCGTGATAGGCTACAGGGAAAATGTATAATTGTTAACGATTCGATTAATTTGCAGTTGTGTCAGAATTAGGAATTGCATTGTAATTATCCTATAGGTATATTGGTTTGATGTAGCAGCTTGTTGCTTCTGGATAAATAAAAAAGCATAACATTTAACTAAAAAAATAATTACCAACAATCAATTGGTCTAGTGGAATGGGACAATAGATCCCATAAGCAAGGTCAGATGTTCGAATCTTAGCGTTGTGAATGGAACAAATTAAGTTGAAAATGTCACCCCCATAATGGGTAATTGTAGTGCCCGATCCAGAATAGTAAGACAATTGGTTGAATACTTATGGTTAAACAAAAAAACAATTCTCTTTTTTAAATCTCAAAAAAAATTTCCCCAAAAGTTAATTTTTTATGTATTCTTCTCCAATCTAAAGATAAGAAAAATAAATGATAATATTTTTTGTATTTATTGTTTAAAATCAAGCTCTATATCATTCTCAGTTACCCACAATTCAATTTTTTTTTTGAATTTTCTTAACAAAACAATGAAAATGATGCATTTGATAAAGTTTAATTATGTTTCTGTGATTTATTAATGAAATATTAAATTAATTGTTTAAAATAATAAGATATATTTTTATTTTATATGAGTCTATTTTTTAATTTTTATACAGAGCCCGAAAATAATTGAGACAGCTCTATATATAGATAGATATATATACACTAAAATTAATATAAATATGAAGGGAAAAGATTGTACTCATGTTTGAGTAAATATTGAACAAACTTAGGGTATTTAATCTTTACATGCATCTGTTTGCTACCAATTACCATCCTTTATACCATAACTATGAGATAAATGTCGTTTCACCTGTTCTTGTGTGAAATCTCATGATCATATGAGAAATTACGTGTACTCTCTTCTCTTTCTTGTGGTAGGTGTGTATATTAACGTGTAAATACTTTTACCACCACAATATAAAAAACTTTTTTTACTTGGATCTACGGTATTTAATTGTTGGTTTATGTTATGATTTGTCCTTTTAAATGTCCTTGGTTACTTACAAAGTAATATATATTTAATAATCATATTCACCGATAATTAATTAAATTAGATAAACTATTGTAGATGCATATTATTGGGGTAATTTTTCAATTCTATTTACTCGTTTCATAATGTTATAATTTAATATTATAATTTTAAAATATTTAACGTTTCATTTTATTAGACCAATTATAGTTGATATATATTAATTGAGACGGAAACCTAGTCAAATAAGCACCAACTCTTACCATATATGATAAAACAAGCATTTATCTCTCATAGGTATAAAAGATTAAGATAGTTCCTTCCACTTGCCAGCCTATGGCTTTCGACTTTTGGGTACGAGTAGTTGGTATTTATTTAATTTAATTAATGAGAATCTCAATCCACTGGCAGCAGCTAATACGATAGCTCTCCTTCATTGACTACTACAACTACAACTACTTACCTTTATTAATGAATAATGCAAGGGAATTAAGAAGGATGGTGACTCTTTCATATATATATATATATATATATATATATCATTTATATATTGTTGTCTTTTAAAATTAAACTTGATCTGAACCCAACGAACAGTTTTAGTGAAAAAGGATATGATGTTCATTTTAGGAGATTCAGATTTAAAAAGGTTTGTCTGCAAAATGTCTGTACTAATTATCAAAGGTTAAAAAAATATAAACATATATTATCTTGTAATCGCTTTAAGATTATTAAAAATGTAATTGACTTAGGTTAGGGTAAATGATTTGAATTATAAATATATTTTAATTCGTTTATTTAGATAAAATATTATCCCTATAATTTAAAAAATAATGATAAAATATTTATAACTCATTTTATAAATTACACTATCATGAAATGGTTTTCTTCGAAATTAAACAGTATTTTAATTACTCTTTATATTTTATTTAGGGATTATTATCTAATATAAGGCGATGCAAATTTTTTTGTTTCCACAAGCACTTTAATTTTAGGGTTTAGGGTTTCAGTTTAGAGTTTATGGATTTTAGTGTAGAGATTTAGAGTTTAGGGTTTATGGTTAGAATTTAAGATTTAGAGGTTATGGTTAGAGATTTAGTTTTTAACCTATAAACCCTAAATTTTAACCCTAAACACAAAATTCTATCAATAGCCCCTAAATTCAAAATTACTACCCTTAAACCATAAATAGAATCTCTAAACCCTAAAACTAAGGCACTTGTGCAAACAAAATTTCTACAAGTGTTTGTGCATTAAATAATTACATGTTAGTTAAATAGTACATTTAGTACTTAAATAATTACCTGTTAGATTTATTTTTAGTTTGTGAATGGAATTTATGAGAAGCTCAAATATGCTCAGCCTTACGTATTATTTGTTTCTTTAAAAACAAAGTGATATCTTTCACTTTGAAAAAAATATATATAATTTTTTTATTTTTTCTTAAAATATTTAAGTTTAAGAGTTTAACAGACCTTTAAAGTTTTTGATAAATCAATTCAGTCTTAATTTTTTTCTCAATTAAGTCTTTATAATAAATTAAATCAATTAAGACATTTTTTAGTCAACGGTTCTTTAGATAGATTAAGGGCCAGTTTGGCAGGGCTTTTGAAAAATGCTTTTAAAAGTGATGTCAGAAAGTAATTTTAAAAAGTTAATTGTAAGATTTTAGTGTTTGACATTGTTGTCAAAAAATGCTTTTGAAAAGATAAAATGTCCATTTTAGACATGATATTGTAAATTAAAAATAAATGAACGTAAATGATGTTTAAATTCATTATCACAAAATTTATTAATATTATTATATACGAATAAAATCAATTTAAATAATAAAAATATAAAAATCATGAAGAATCATTAGTATTTTTTATATAAAATATAAACTTTAAATATTTCTAAATAATTAATATAAATTTTAAATTAAATATAAAAAGTTAGCATCTAAAGTCTAAACTATACATTTCTTGTATTATTGTAATATAACTAAATATTAATTTAATATATTAATAATTATTATACTTAATATTATTTTATAATATTAAAGTTTTTTATTATTTATTTTTATTAAAAAATATTAATTTTTAATAATTACTATATTTAATATATTTAATAATTGTAGTATTTAATATTAAAATATTAGTTTAATATAATTATTATTATATTTAATATATTAATATTAATATTAGTGTTAATAATTAAGGGTAAATAAGTAACTTCACACCTAAAAGTGATTTTTCAACCCAAAAGCTAAAAATTTTAGCTTTTGAGGTTGGGTGAAAAATTAATTTTTTAAGTGTTAATAATTAAGTCAAAATGTTCAAACCAAACAATTTGTTCTAAGTATTTTTCAAGCCAAATTAAATAGTTACGTTAAGGCGTATCGATACGCTCTACTCGTATTGATACAATTTTACGTTATTAAAATTTTAACCGCCTAAAGTGTACCGATACGGTTAACCCCGCATCGATACGGTTTTTGAACTGAGTTTATTTTTAAGGCATAGCGTACCGATACGGTTGTCCCTATATCGATACGGTTTGGTTTGATTCGATAAATCTTTGCATTTAATAATACAAATGTTGCTTATCAATTATGAAATCAACAAATATTCAAATGGTCGTTGGACCGTATCGATAAGCCCTTATAGCGTATCGATACACTTTTTGCTTAAGTTTTACTCAGGATTCCAGTGAGCAAAATCTGTATCGATATGGTCTTTGTGTAACCCCCTCGTTCCGATCTGGCCGGATGACCGGTCCGAGTGGGCCACACGGGGAAAACCGAAGTGAAACCCGTTAAGGTTCCCCCTAGGTTAGCAACCCTATTTTTTTTTTCATTTTAATCTTGACTAGAGGCGTATTAATCCTAAATGATCAAACAGCGGAAAAGGACACACGAGATAATCATTCGGACCCAAAACGACATTTGAAAAGTCCAATTTTAATCTTTTAAACAGGCCGTTTCGAAACACCCTTGAGGCGTATCGAAACGCCTTGACCAGGTCAACTGCCCTAGAGCCCTTATAAGGGGCCGTATCAAAACGGGAGTCAACCGTTTCGAAACGCCCACGACGGTCAACTTCTCGTGGTCAACGAGATTTTGACCGTTTCGGAACCCTTAGGCCCGTTTCGATACACCTTCATCTCGTCAATTTCTCAGAATTCCAGTAGCCAAAACGTTCCGAAACGCGTATCGGAACAGGGGGTGCCAGAGGCCAAACCGTATCGAAACGCGTTCCGATACGGGGTCCCTGAAGCCTGCCCGTTCCGAAACGACCCAACCCGTTTCGAAACGCGGGCTGCCTGCAACCTTTGAAAGACAGATTTAGGGGAATTTCAACAAGTCTAAAGGTCCCCTAAGACCCCCTAAAGGCATGCAACCCCAACGAAACAAATCTAAAGGCATACATCCTAGGTTTAACATACTCATACACCCACCCACATGGATTTAATCAATCATACACCCATGGCAAGAACACATTGAGGCAAAAATCAAGAAGAGCATGCTTGAAGGCTTAAATAGGCATAAGATACCAATTCAATCACATATAGTTTTACATGCCATCAAAACAACCTTAAACATTTAAAAGGCATACATCAAAATAAGCATTTGGCAAGGCACATCATGCTTACAAACCAGGTTAAGCGTAAACATCAAAATCACAAAGGAGTCATACAAGCTCATACAAACACACCCTCTTGCCACATTGCTTAACTACTACATAATTAACCATACTTGAGCAACAACTTGGTAAGCCCTTCTTGCCTTGCTCCGAGCTAACACCACGCTAATGATCTGCATTGTTGAACATTAAGAGCGTAAGCTATAAGCTTAGTGAGGGTGCTCTAAAACGAAAAACAACAACAATGCAGGGTTCAAGCATGTAATCCCTAAACCTCAAATCAAACATGCATAAGCAATTTCACAAGTAGACCTAGCTAGTCTCTCAAGTGGCATGATATGACATCTTACATCATACTAGGCATCAAGCATTAATATCAACAATCATACATCGGCACCATGTATCACAATATATGAACAAGTTAATTGGCCACTTTTAATTACCCCGATTGTGCGGATTTAAACCTCAACAACACTTTACCTCGGTGGGATTTCACTCATCACCGGACCATGCATATGCGGGATTCCACTCATCGCCACATGCCCTACGGATGGGATTCCACTCATCATCCCGTAGAAATATATAAAAAGCTTCCGGTGGAATGTTACATCATCGTACTCCTCCTTGATGACTTAACGCCATCAAGGCCACGTACGTTTTGACTCAATTTGTGTGCACACTATCCTAATGATCGATCATTTACAACCGGTAATTATTTTAGTGCCAATTATCATAACCACGTTATATATATATCATCAACCACCATTCATGCTCAATCTCATAGATGTATATCAAGATAAACTTACACCAATCAACCACAACCACAATAGCATAGTTAAGCAAGCATAAAAGCATTTATGGATATCAATGGTTAAATCAACAACTTGAATTAACTATAAGTGGCCTACCAAGCACACTTCACACACACTCCCACTACACATACTCGAACCAAACTTAAAACAAGTTGAAACCACTCACCGCCCTTCCTTAGCAATAGAAACAATCCTCGTACGAACCCGGATTCGGCCCCAAAGCTTCTTCGACGATCCCTCTTGCTTCTAGTCAACCAAAAACACATACATTACTTCACAATTCAATGCTAAAACCCAACCGTTAACTTACTTTACAAACACAAGCCAATATCCACAAATTCTCAATCCACATAACCCCCAAAATGCCAATTTTCGTGCTCCCCAACAACCTTGCTGAAATTTCCAATTCTAAACCTCCAAATGACTCTCAAATGATCCCAAAACATCCTCATAACATAGGTAGACCAACAGCCCTTCAATTTCAACGTTAAACCTCCCAAAAACCCAAGTTTTAATACCTTAAAATTTGCCCTAAGACCATACTACGGATTTTCATCCAAATTCCACCAAATTGATAAATGTTACACCTTTTAACATGATTAACTAAAGCCCCAACTCAATTTTGTGAAACAAAACGAAAATCTCATAAAAACCCAAGCTTTTAGTAAAACCCTAACATTTTAAAAGTCCATGTTTTTGAAATCCAAGACCATAGGTAGATAGAGGATAAAGAGGAGAGTAAGAAAATGATTTTACCTTTCAAAAAGATCTTGGATTGAAGTTGAAAGCCAATGGAATAGTGTTTTAGGTTTGAAAGAGTTTTGAAGGGGTTTATGGTGCTTTTGACGTTGGATTGGGGATAAAGGGGAAGGAAGACAACCTTTTTGTTAAAGTGGTCTTGCTTTTCAAAACTTTTGGATAAAATTACAACCTTAGTCCCTTCCCTTTTTCCCAAAGCTCAATTAGATCCAATTTAGGTTGAAATGATTTTTAATTAAATTTTATTGACTCGAACTATAAACCCGGTTAACTCCTAGGCCCAAAACACGGGTGTTACAACTCTCTCCCACTTAAGGAATTTCGTCCCCGAAATTACCTGACTGAAAGAGATACGGAAACTGCTTTTCCATATCCTCATTCCTCTCCCAAGTGGCCTCGTCCACACCTCTACGTTGCCACCGCACCTTCACTAACTCAATCGATCTACCCCTCAACACTTTACTGTCGGAAGCTAAGATCTCCACTGGCTCCTCCTCATAAGTCAAATCCGGATTCAATTCAATTTCTTCTACGGGCATAACATGTGACGGATCGGACCTATACTTACGAAGCATCGAAACATGGAACACATCGTGTATCTTCTCAAGCTCGGATGGCAAACGCAACTGATAAGCAACCGGACCAACCCTCTTCACAATCTCATACGGTCCTATGTACCTCGGACTCAACTTCCCCTTTCGGCCAAATCTCATCACTTTCTTCCACGGAGACACCTTCAAGAATACTCTCTCACCCACTGAGAACTCGACTTCCTTCCTCTTCAAATCGGCATAGGACTTCTGCCTATCCGAAGCAGCTTTCAAACGATCACAAATCAATTTTACCTTGTCGGTTGTCCCCTTGAGCAAATCCGGCATAGGTAACAACTTCTGTCCTACCTCGGCCCAACACACTGGAGTTCTACATTTCCGGCCATACAAGGCCTCATACGGAGCCATCTGAATGATCGACTGAAAGCTGTTATTGTACGCAAACTCTACGAGAGGCATATGCTTCTCCCAAGTACCCTGAAAGTCAATGATGCAACAGCGTAACATATCCTCTAAGATCTGAATAACCCTCTCTGACTGCCCATCTGACTGAGGATGATAAGAAGTGCTGAAGTTCAAACGTGTACCCAAAGCTGTATGCAGGCACTCCCAAAATCTAGAAGTAAACCGCGGATCTCTATCTGATACAATGGACTTTGGCACACCATGCAGTCTAACAATCTCGCCAATATACAAATCGGCCAATCTATCTAAGGTGTAAGTAGTATTGACTGCCAAGAAGTGAGCACACTTCGTAAAACGATCCACTATCACCCAAACTGAGTTCTTCTTCGTAGGAGTCAAAGGCAAACCCGAAACAAAATCCATGGTGATGTTCTCCCATTTCCATTCCGGAATCCTCAACGGCTGTAACAAACCTGAGGGAACCTGATGTTCCGCCTTCACTCTCTGACACACTAAGCACTTACTCACAAAGTCGGCTACATCTCTCTTCAAGCCAACCCAAAAGTACTCATTCTTCAAATCACGGTACATCTTCGTACTTCCAGGATGCATAGCAAACGGACTACTGTGGGCTTCAGTCAAGATCGTATGTCTCAAGTCACTGTCTTCTGGCACAACTATTCTATCTTTGAAACACAAAACCCCATCAGTACTGAAACTATAGTTTGAAGATCTACCCTCGGCTATATCTTGCACGTGAGGTGCCAAAGATCTATCTAAGAGCTGTTTCTCTCTAATCAACTGACCTAGAGTAGGTCTAACCTGAAGCTCGGCTATCAAGCCACCATCTCCGGACAAACTCAATCTAGCAAACATAGCTCTCAAGTCCACGACCATCTTCCTACTCAATGCATCGGCCACTACATTGGCCTTACCCGGGTGGTACTCAATAGTAAGATCATAGTCTTTTAGCAGCTCTAACCATCTACGCTGTCTGAGATTCAAATCTCGCTGAGTCATAATGTACTTCAAACTCTTGTGATCAGTGTACACTGTGCATTTCTCACCGTATAAATAATGCCTCCAAATCTTCAGAGCAAACACAACTGCAGCTAACTCTATGTCGTGGGTCGGATAGTTGCGCTTATGGGTCTTCAACTGTCTTGAGGCATAAGCCACTACTCTCCGGTCTTGCATAAGAACACATCCTAGCCCTACATACGAAGCATCACTGTAGACTACATAGTCCTTCCCGGACTCAGGCTGTATCAAGATCGGTGCTTGGGTCAAAGCTTCTTTCAATTTCTCAAAGGCTCTCTGTCTTGCATCTGTCCACTCAAACTGAACACTCTTCTAAAGTAACTGTGTCAATGGAGCGGCTAACTTAGAGAATCCCTCTACAAATCTCCTATAGTATCCGGCTAAGCCTAGGAAGCTACGTACCTCTGTCACAGACTTTGGTTGCTTCCACTCAACAATGGCCTCTATCTTCTTCGGATCAACTCTAATCCCATCGGCTGACACTACATGTCCTAAGAAGACTACCTCTCGGATCCAGAATTCACACTTGCTGAGCTTCGCAAACAACTGATGATCTAGCAAAGTCTTCAATACAAGTCTCAAGTGTCGGTCATGGTCTTCTTTAGTTCGCGAGTACACCAAAATGTCATCAATAAACACAACTACAAACTGATCTAGATACTGATGGAAGATCTTATTCATCATATCCATAAAAGCAGCCGGTGCATTAGTCAACCCAAATGGCATGACTAAAAACTCATAATGACCATACCTAGTCCTAAAGGCCGTCTTTGGTACATCAATCTCTCTTACCTTTAGCTGGTAATACCCCGATCTCAAATCAATCTTCGAAAAGACCGATGCTCCTCTCAACTGATCAAACAAGTCGTCAATTCTAGGCAACGGATATTTATTCTTCACTGTCAACTGATTTAACTGTCTGTAATCTATACACATTCTCATGCTTCCATCTTTCTTCTTCACAAACAACACTGGTGCACCCCAAGGTGAAGAACTAGGCCTAATAAAACCTCTATCTGTCAATTCTTGCAACTGAGTCTTCAACTCTTTCAATTCTTTCGGTGCCATGCGATACGGAGCAATCGAAACAGGAGCTGAATCAGAATAAGTCTCAATGCTGAACTCTACCTCTCTGCTGGTGGTAACCCTGGCAACTCTTCCGGAAACACACTAGGAAAGTCACATACTGTCCGAATGTCCTGAGGTCTAACCTCGCTCATGTTAGGGTTCATCACATACGCTAAGTATGCTTTACACCCCAACTCAACCAATCTCTTAGCCTCTAATACTGAAACCACATTGGACAAGAACTTCACGTTCTCACCCACCACTACAATCTCATAGTCATCTGTGAGCTTCAAAGAAATCCGCTTGGTCTCAAAATCTATCCTAGCTCTATGCTCCGTGAGCCAGTCCATACCCAGAATCACATCAAAACCATAGAAATGAAGTTCCATCATATCCACTGGAAACACATGCCCCTGAACCATCAACGGACACCTTCGGTACATCTTCCTAACTACTATTGTGTCCCCAAAGGAACTAGTAACAATAACTCCTACCTCTAGCATCTCACAAGACAAATTCAAAGACTGTGCATGCTCACTCAATATGTAGGAATGTGTAGACCCAGAGTCAATCAAAGAAAGCAAACCCAAAGACTGTATCGAGAAGTTACCTGCGATCACATCGGTGTCATGCTGCTCCCCGCGCTGAGCGTAAACCCTGGCCTGTCCTCCGCCCTCCGGCTGGACTGCAACTACATGAGCTAAATTTCTCTGACCATCGTTCCTCGGCTAGAAGTTACCTCTACCGCGCCCGCGGCCTCTCTGAAAGTCATTGGCTCTAGCAGGAGCCTGAGCTGGTGCCTGTCCCACCTGATGTGGACAGTCACGCCTAATATGGTCTCTAGCACCACAACTCCAACATGAATGATAATTTCCCCAACACTCACCGGTGTGGTTCCTCCCGCAAGTAGCACATGTGGGCAACTTCCCACCAGCTCTCTGACCCTGATGGCCCCTACCGTGGTTACCGCCACCACGCCTATGATCATACTGATGTCTGTTGTCCCGATGCCTCTTGGCATCACCTCTATCAAAGTTGCTGGACCTCTTACCCGAACTAGATCCACCTGACCACCTGGTCAAACTCAAGCTGTGCTCCAAGTCCTTGGCCCTCGCGACCAAGACATCAAAATCAGTGTAATCTGAAGCTAGAGTATATGTCTTGATCTCTTCACTCAGCCCATATCGGAAGCGGTTACAACGCTCCACCTCAGTAGGTACAAGCTCATGTGCGTACTGACTCAATCTGACAAACCGGATCTCATAATCTGTCACGGACATACTCCCCTGAAGCAATGCCATAAACTCCCTCTTCCTCTCATCGAGGTATCGCGGACCCAAATACTTCTTCCGGAAAGCTGCCTCAAAGAACTCCCAAGTGATCTCGGCCTCATCCATACCCGTAGTGATGGTGACCCACCAAGTGTAGGCATCACCCTGAAGCAGAGACTCAACACATCCCAACTTGCGCTCACCCGTACACCCTATCTGAGCAAGAATACAGACGATCTTTTCAAACCACAACTCTGATCGCTCTGGAGTAGCACCTCTGAACTCTTCGGCCCCAAGGCCCCGAAGTCTCTCTAAAGGCAATCCAGTACCCTCACCCTGATGATGAGCTGCCTGACCTCCGGCTACTGCAGCCTGGAATGCCTCGGCTATTGCCTGAACCAACGGAGCTAAGTCAATCCCGGCCAGCCCTTGGCCACCCTGACCTCCTTGTGGTCCCTCTCCTTCGACCCCGGCCTCACCTCCCGCTCCCGGTGGAGGAGGTGGTGGTGGTGGAGGTGGTGGAGGTGGTGGAGGAGCTCCAACTCCAACCACAGGCTCTCCCACTTAAGCCTCAACTCTCACTACTGGCTCAGCCCTCGGAGCCTCTGCCCGTGGTTCCGGTCGAACCATTCTAGGCCTCACACGTGGTCTCATGCTACAGCTAGCAAGGTATAAACTACAACAAGAAACAGATCAGGATTACGTTAGTCAAAGCAAGGGTCCAATAGTGCTCAAGTACTCCTTTTTCCAAAAATCTTTTTAAATTAAGTAATAGTAGCAATGGGCACACACTCACACCAGACACGACAATTCATACTTCAAATCATCATACTAACAGTCAAATATTCAAGAATTCAAGGCAAGATATGCATCGGACAACACAATCATTTAATGCATTAAGCTTACCTCACTTACCTGCCCGAGGTCTCGGTAACCTCAGGCTCTGATACCAACAAATGTAACCCCCTCGTCCCGGTCTGGCCGGATGACCGGTCCGAGTGGGCCACACGGGGAAAACCGAAGTGAAACCCGTTAAGGTTCCCCCTCTGTTAGCAACCCTATTTTTTTTCATTTTAATCTTGACTAGAGGCGTATTAATCCTAAATGATCAAACAGCAGAAAAGGACACACGAGATAATCATTCGGACCCAAAACGACATTTGAAAAGTCCAATTTTATTCTTTTAAACATGCCGTTTCGAAACACCCTTGAGGCGTATCGAAACGCCTTGACCAGGTCAACTGCCCCAGAGCCCTTATAAGGGGCCGTATCGAAACGGGAGTCAACCGTTTCGAAACGCCCACGACGGTCAACTTCTCGTGGTCAACGAGATTTTGACCGTTTCGGAACCCTTAGGCCCGTTTCGATACACCATCTCGTCAATTTCTCAGAATTCCAGTAGCTAAAACGTTCCGAAACGCGTATCGGAACAGGGGGTTCCAGAGGCCAAACCGTATCGAAACGCGTTCCGATACGGGGTCCATGAAGCCTGCCCGTTCCGAAACGACCCAACCCATTTCGAAACGCGGGCTGCCTGCAACCTTTGAAAGACAGATTTAGGGGAATTTCAACAAGTCTAAAGGTCCCCTAAGACCCCCCCTAAAGGCACGCAACCCCAACGAAACAAATCTAAAGGCATACATCCTAGGTTTAACATACTCATAAACCCACCCACATGGATTTAATCAATCATACACCCATGGCAAGAACACATTGAGGCAAAAATCAAGAAGAGCATGCTTGAAGGCTTAAATAGGCATAAGATACCAATTCAATCACATATAGTTTTACATGCCATCAAAACAACCTTAAACATTTAAAAGGCATACATCAAAATAAGCATTTGGCAAGGCACATCATGCTTACAAACCAGGTTAAGCGTAAACATCAAAATCACAAAGGAGTCATACAAGCTCATACAAACACACCCTCTTGCCACATTGCTTAACTACTACATAATTAACCATACTTGAGCAACAACTTGGTAAACCCTTCTTGCCTTGCTCCGAGCTAACACCACGCTAATGATCTGCATTGTTGAACATTGAGAACGTAAGCTATAAGCTTAGTGAGGGTGCTCTAAAACGAAAAACAACAACAATGCAGGGTTCAAGCATGTAATCCCTAAACCTCAAATCAAACATGCATAGGCAATTTCACAAGTAGACCTAGCTAGTCTCTCAAGTGGCATGATATGGCATCTTACATCATACTAGGCATCAAGCATTAATATCAACAATCACACATCGGCACCATGTATCACAATATATGAACAAGTTAATTGGCCACTTTTAATTACCCCGATTGTGCGGATTTAAACCTCAACAACACTTTACCTCGGTGGGATTTCACTCATCACTGGACCATGCATGTGCGGGATTCCACTCATCGCCACATGCCCTACAGATGGGATTCCACTCATCATCCCGTAGAAATATATAAAAAGCTTCCGGTGGAATGTTACATCACCGTACTCCTCCTTGAAGACTTAACGCCATCAAGGCCACGTACGTTTTGACTCAATTTGTGTGCACACTATCCTAATGATCGATCATTTACAACCGGTAATTATTTTAGTGCCAATTATCATAACCACGTTATATATATATATCATCAACCACCATTCATGCTCAATCTCATAGATGCATATCAAGATAAACTTACACCAATCAACCACAACCACAATAGCATAGTTAAGCAAGCATAAAAGCATTTATGGATATCAATGGTTAAATCAACAACTTGAATTAACTATAAGTGGCCTACCAAGCACACTTCACACACACTCCCACTACACATACTCGAACCAAACTTAAAACAAGTTGAAACCACTCACCGCCCTTCCTTAGCAATAGAAACGATCCTCGTACGAACTCGGATTCGGCCCCAAAGCTTCTTCGACGATCCCTCTTGGTTCTAGTCAACCAAAAACACATACATTACTTCACAATTCAATGCTAAAACCCAACCGTTAACTTACTTTACAAACACAAGCCAATATCCACAAATTCTCAATCCACATAACCCCCCAAAATGCCAATTTTCGTGCTCCCCAACAACCTTGCTGAAATTTCCAATTCTAAACCTCCAAATGACTCTCAAATGATCCCAAAACATCCTCATAACATAGGTAGACCAACAGCCCTTCAATTTCAACCTTAAACCTCCCAAAAACCCAAGTTTTAATACCTTAAAATTTGCCCTAAGACCATACTACGGATTTTCATCCAAATTCCACCAAATTGATAAATGTTACACCTTTTAACATGATTAACTAAAGCCCCAACTCAATTTTGTGAAAAAAACGAAAATCTCATAAAAACCCAAGCTTTTAGTAAAACCCTAACATTTTAAAAGTCCATGTTTTTGAAATCCAAGACCATAGGTAGATAGAGGATAAAGAGGAGAGTAAGAAAATGATTTTACCTTTCAAAAAGACCTTGGATTGAAGTTGAAAGCCAATGGAATAGTGTTTTAGGTTTGAAAGAGTTTTGAAGGGGTTTATGGTGCTTTTGACGTTGGATTGGGGATAAAGGGGAAGGAAGACAACCTTTTTGTTAAAGTGGTCTTGCTTTTCAAAACTTTTGGGTAAAATTACAACCTTAGTCCCTTCCCTTTTTCTCAAAGCTCAATTAGATCAAATTTAGGTTGAAATGATTTTTAATTAAATTTTATTGACTCGAACTATAAACTCGGTTAACTCCTAGGCCCAAAACACGGGTGTTACACTTTGAGTATCGATACGCCCCCTATTTTACATTATAACCGTACTGATACGGTAATACGCGTATCGATACGCCCCTCTTAAATTTACACGATGACTCTTTCTGTTTTAAGACATGTATCGATACGACTGTTCGTGTACCGATACGGTAGGTAGCAGAAGTGCATTTATTGCGGGAAAAATGGAACCCAACGACTCTATTGATGATCTCAACCACTAGGAACGGCTAGAAATCAATGCAAGAGTATAAAAGCAAGCCTCAAAAGCCACAACAACTATTGAACCTATTTGCAACAATCCAAGCATATATCCAAATCTTTGAGCTTAAAGAGTCAAATTTTTGCAACCCCCACTTGTGTAATTTTCATTGTATCATTTTCTTTCAAGTTTAGGGAGTGATTACATGTAATTGGGCAATATATCAACCTTGTGAGATGTATTTTTCAAATTGTCATGCCTTCTTTGTATTGAGAGAGTCTTAGTTAATCTTTGGGTAGAAAGATTAACCGATTTGTAAAGCTTACCTCCTAAGCCTAGAAAAGGGGACGAATATCTAGTGAATATTGTTCAAAATCCTTATTGGGAGCTAAGGTAGTGAATGTAGAGCTTGTTCAAAGCTTAAACCACTATAAATTGCCATGTCTTTAATTTTTCACATTTTCAATTTGCTTCCTTCCACTTTAAAAAGCCAGTTCACCCCCTCTTGGCCAATTTCGATTTGATTAATCCACTCAAGAATTGGTATCAGAGCCTAACTCTTTGATGGACTCACATCCACAAGAGGAGATCCTAGAAAAAGATCAATCTACCACAAATCAAGCCATGGCGTGTATCTCCGGCTAAAACCTCTTCGAGTCACAATTGATCACCAAGTCGCCTTATTTCAATGGGGATAAATATCCTTATTGGAAGAATAGAATGAGACTCTTCATCAAGTCAAATGATTACGTCCTTTGGGATGTGGTGGAAGATGGATCAACCATTCCTATGAGAGAGAGATGAAGAAGGGAGGCTCATTTTGAAGACAAGAGTGGAGATGACCGATGAAGATTGTATGAGGCTTCAAGTGAATGACAAAACTCTTCACATAATCTTTTGTGCACTTGGACCTAACATGTACGCAAAGATGTCATCGTGCACAAGCGCAAAGGAAGTATGAGTCAAGCTAGAGACTACCTACAAGGGCACCTACGATGTAAAGAAGACCAAGATTGAGATCCTTAATTTGAGTAACGAGAACTTCAAGATGGAGCCAAATAAGAGCGTCTACAAAATGTTTGATCGGTTCTCCGTAATAGTAAATGGTCTCAAGGGCTTCGGTGAGATCATTCTTGAAGATAAGCTAGTCTAGAAGCTTCTTTACTCCCTTCTCGAATTATGGGATGGGAAGAGAATCACAATCATAGAGGCTAAGAATTTGAAGACATTGAAGCTCGATGAGTTGGTGCGATCTCTCCTTATTCATGATATCATTAAGCAAGGAAGGGAAAAAGAAAAGAAGAGAGAAGAGGAAAGAGTGGAGAAGCAAGGGGTAGAAAAGAAGAAGTAAGGAATTTCTCTCAAGGCTTCTCAAGAGGAAATCAATTATAGCGAGGATGGATTTGAGAAATTGGCTACGATAGCCAAAAGATTCTCTCGATTCATGAAGTCCAACCGAGGAAGAAAGTTTCAAAGAAGAAGAGACTTCAAGAACAAGAACAAAGAAGAGGAAAAGGATCAACTCATTTGTTATGAGTGCAAGAAGCTAGGGCACATAAGATTAGATTGCCCCCAGCTCAATAAGAAGAGCTTTGATAAGAAGAAAAAGCTCAAAGTCCACGTTGCTACTTGGAGCGATGAAGAATCATCATCCGATGAAGAGGAGCACGGAGTGGCTAATCTTTGCCTCATGTCTATTGAGGATGATCCTAAGGTAAACCCTAACTAATCTATTTTCGGTTTCACATTTGATGAACTTAAAGATGCATATGTTGAGTTGCAAGAGGTTTACGATGAGTTGGTGGAAAAGTACAAGGAATCAGTTTTGAAAAACAAGAAAATGATTTCTGATTTAAAAATCCAAAACAATTCCCTTTCTACAACCAACTCGGAACTTGAAAAGAAGATTTTGGTTTTATGTTAAGTGTGCAAAAGTCCTATATTTATGCCCTAGTCTAGCTCAATTATTGTTGTTCTTAGGCATAGTTTAGTTGCATTTATTAGGAAAACATACACAAAACTGCATAGATTAGATATTCTGCCTTATTTGATGAACTTAAATGTTTTTATATAAAAGATACTGCTCATATGTGTTTTCTCTCTATGCGCAGGTACTCGCCCAGGCAGATGTCGCCAAGGCAGCAGAGAGACCAGAAGAGGAGAAGCTGGAAATTGATGGAGGAAGCTAATGGACCATCTAGAGAGCTGATTGAAAACTGGTAAAGAGAAGATGCCTATAATGAAGAGTTGTGCCAACCCTTGCACACCAACCCAGACCTCTGCCGAGGCAAACAACAGTATGTCGCCGAGGCATCAACTCGAGGAATGGTGGAAATATGCAAAGTGGTGTGCGACTGAAAGAGCTCATCAAGCCTGATTTTTGGAGACCACTTGCATGTGCATTGGAGCCCAGCAGACAAATAAAAGCCATGGTCAAAGTCAAGGTGGAAAAAGTCAAACAATAATCTAGGAAGATTTAATGTTAGATTTGTTCTTTTAATGAGTTGTAATTAGATTCTAACTAGGATTCCTGCCCTAAACCGACTTAGACCTAGGCTCCCCTATAAATGTAAACTGACTTGATGGAGAAAAACACAATTGAGATTAGAGAGAAACCCTCATTCTTGTCGAAAAATACTGTAAAACAAATGAATTGATTTTGTTATAACAAAGGATTTAAGGACTAAATTGAAAAGAAGAAAATGAATTTTTAAGTCCTCAAAACTTCCCTATGTGTCTAAGAAAAATGTCCAAGTCAAAACCTAAGCTTACTCAAAATTTTCTAAGTGTTTACCAAGTCAAAACAGTGATTTTCGAGTCACCGTTTCGGAACGGCCTTTAGGCGTTTCGGAACGTTTTGAAACTGTTAACCTCTATTTCGGAACTAGCTTTCCCATTTCAATACGGGTGTATCGAAACAGGTCTTTGTGTTTCGAAACTGATGAAGAACAACGAAACGGGTTGAACCGTTTCGAATACGGCTGTATCGAAGCGACCTCAAACGTTTCGAAACGAATTTCAAACTTGGTTTCAAAATATGACCGTTGCACTTTTAATAACTAATTTTTAAGAGATAGTTAAAATGTATCTAAACGCTTCTAAGTCGTTTCGATACAGGTTTTGACAGTGGCAAAATGTTTTGAAACAAGCTTTAAAACGTTTCAGAACAAACTCTTAGCGTATCGAAATGATCGTGTCTGTTTCGGTATGACCTATTAATTACACCCCAACGGCTATTTCTATTTTGGTCTATTTCGAAACAGGGACGAACGTTTCGGAACGGGTAGTTGCAGACTGCATTTATGGTGAAAAGATAACATCCCAACGGTTATAATAATGAAGGCAACAACCCCAACGGCTAGAATTCAATGAGAATGTATAAAAGGGACTTCTAAAAGCACCAACAACATTATTGATCCTAAGAGAAACATTCAAACATCAAATTCAAGCTCTTGTGCTAAAATCCCATATTTTCTTGGAAACTCCAATTGTAAAACTTTGTATTTCCAATCTTATTTGTTCAATTGGGTTGAGTGCTTGTAAAAAGGGCTACATTTGTATTGAGAGATACTAGCTATTAGCCTTAAACTTCTTTGTAATCTTTAAGTGAGGATTGGGTCAATTTTTGGTTAGAAAAATTGACCATTTTGTAAAGGTTTCCTCCTAAGCCTAGAAAAGGGGAAGACCAACTAGTGGAGTTGTTGGAAAATCCTTAGTGAAGCTAAGGTAGTGGATGTAGAGTTCAATTGGAACTTGAACTACTCTAAATCTATTTGTCTAGCAAATTTTTATTTTCCACTCCACCTCCAAAATATCTAAAAATCCAATCCACCCCCTATTGGCTTTGATCGATTCTACGATCCACTTAACAAATACCATTTTGCCGCCATCTCCATTATGTTCTAAACCTTCCATAGGGCTAAGGGTTGGTTGCCTAGTAGTTGTGAGAGTTCTACTTGTATTTGTTTATGTTTCAGTTTTTGCAATAAAATTCAAGGTTTATTTACTCTTGGTTCTTTATTGTGTACAATCTTTATCGGGAGAGAAGAGAACATCAATCTATTTGTTCAATATCGGGAGAGTTAGACTCACGAAACAAGTAAACACGATTTTATCCAACCATAGGATAAAGCTACTTCGGCCTAGGGATAAGTTAGAAGTTCAGCGGTTAAAAGAGGATTCATAATCGGTTGGTGTTCATCCTTAGATTCACGCCATGAGGTATTATCCAAGGCGTGTTTGCCAATAGTACTTCAAGCTTAGGGATAAGAGGAAGTCATTGAAGGGAGCCTTGCCGAACCTTGAATCATCGCTTAACTGCCCAGGCAGTCACATTGGTCTCTGCCAAGGCGGGCTTCTGCCGAGGCATACTCGTGGGCGGCTACCAAAAGTTCTTAAGTTGATCTGCAAAACTGTACCGAGACAATGCATCCAATCTCCACATTACGAAGCATTCCAATATCGGCCCATTCTCTCACTCTGATTTCTCAATTTATTTTATTTGTTTTAGTTTTTAGTTTTAATTAAGTCTAAACAACTTTTAATACTTTTGTCTTTATTTTTATTTGTCCATAAGGTGAATTCTGAAGGTTGTCACAATCCATGTGAAGACGATATCTTAAATACTATAACTTGGCACCGTGTACACTTGCACGCAATTTGTGCATCACTTTTGCACGCAACATTTTACAAGATGATCTAAAATATTTTCAAAATAAAAATGTTGATTTAAACAATCTTCTTTCCAAAGTTCATGATGATCACCACATAGTGGTGAATGAGCTTAAGGCTTCTCTTAATGTAGTTGTGAAACAAGATTTTGAAAAAGCAAGTTCTTCAAAACCCAACTATGTGAAGAGGAACTTTAATGGCTACAAACAAAGAAGCTCTCAAAGGCATCCTAAAGGTAAAAGAGTTAGAAATGTATGAGTTTCTAAGGAACTAGTGGTTTCTAATAATATTCATGCTATTGCTTCTTGGATTCCTAAGGGAACCAAGTATTTGGGAGCTAACTCACATGGACCCAAAATGATTTGGGTACCAAAAATCAAGAACTAATCTTTGTTTGTAGGGGGCATTGCTACAAGGCCAAAGCTTCAAGTCAAAACATTTGGTACCTTGATAGTGGATGCTCAAGACACATGACCGTCGACAAGAGTAAATTCATGGAGCTAAAGCCAAAGAGTGGTGGAGTGGTGACATTTGGTGACAAATCCAAAGGCCACATTGAGGGTATTGGTTCCATTGATAATCTATATGTCAATGGTTTTAATGTTCTAAAGCATAATTTGTTAATGGTTGCAAAATTGTGGTCTAAAGCATAATTTGTTGACGTTCCAAAGCCAAAGATGTCTTATATGTCAATGGTCTAAAGCATAATTTGTTGAGCATTAGTCGATTGTGTGATAAGGGTTTTAATGTTCTTTTTTATGTTAATGGTTGCAAAATTGTGAACATTAAAACAAATAAAATAATGATCATTGGTTATCGCATAGGTAACATATACATGGTTCATTTAGATGACATTCATACATCCCATGCATGTTTGGTTGCTCAAAATGAAAATGATGCATGGTTATGGCATAGGAAACTAGGACATGCTAGCATAAGTGTTTTAGAGAAATTGGTTTCCCAAAATCTAGTTAGAGGTTTACCTAAGCTAAAATTTTCCTTTAGATAAAATTTGTGATTCTTGTGCTAAGGGTAAACAAAAACGAACTTCATTTAAATCCATTAATGATGTTTCAACTAGTTGGGTATTACAATTGATCCATATGGATCTCTTTGGGCCTATTAGAACAACTAGCTTGGGTGGAAAATCATATGCATATGTTTTAATTGATGACTTCTCTAGATACACTTGGGTTCTCTTTTAAGTACACAAGATGAGGCTTTAGAAAAATTCATCACATTTTTAAAAATTACTCAAAATGACCTTGGTCAAAACATTTCTCATATTAGAAGTGATCATGGAACGAAAATTTAGAATCTAGGTTTTGAGGATTTTTGTAACACTAATGGTATTAGCCACAATTTTTTCGCACATCACACTCCTCAACAAAATGAGGTAGTTGAGAGGAAAAAATTGTACTTTAGAAGAAATGGCTAGAACCATGCTTTGTGAAAACAATTTACCTAAGTATTTTTTGGCAGAAGCCACAAACACCTCTTGTTATATCATAAGTCGAGTAATGATTAGGCCAATTTTAAAGAAAACTCCTTATGAGATTTTAAAATCAAAGAAGTCTAACATTAGCTATTTTCATCCTTTTGGATGTAGGTGTTTTGTTTTAAACAATGGAAAAGATCATTTAAATAAATTTGATGCAAAAAGTGATGAAGTTGTTTTCTTAGGTTATTCTTTAAACTCTAATGTCTATCGAGTTTTTAACAAAAGAACCTTAGTTGTAGAATAGTCTATACATGTGGTTTTCGATGATAACCTTCTTCTGAGGAAGGATTCATGTGATGATGATGATATAGGGATCATTGAAGCCAATGATAGTGGACTGTCATCAAAGGTGGATGAGGTTCCAGCCAAAGAAGAAGAAGCACAAGATCTCCTCATAGAAGCCTTGAAGGACATGAATATTGGTGAAAAGGAAGTGAGCTACCCAAGGGAACTCAACTATGTCAATGATGGTGAAATCTTGGGTAATCTATCCAACATGGTAACCACCAGATCTTCTCTTAAATTGCTTAATAATGTTGCATTCATTTCATGCATTGAGCCTAAAAATATCAAATAAGCATTAAAAGATGACTTTTGGATATTAGCCACATAAGAAAAGCTTAATCATTTTGAGAAGAGTAAAGTTTGGACATTAGTTGATAGGCCCAGTAATAAGTCCACTATATGAACTAAATGGGTCTTTAGAAACAAACTATATGAGAGTGGTAACATAGTGAGGAAGAAGGCTATACTTGTTGCTCAAGGTTATACTCAAGAAGATGGAATCGATTTTGATGAAAACTATGCACCCGTAGCTAGAATGGAAGCAATTAGGACGCTTCTTGCATTTGCATGTTGTCATGAATTCAACTTTTTTCAAATGGATGTTAAAAGTGCATTTTTAAATGTTTTTATTAATTAAGAGGTGTATGTTGAACAACCACCCGGTTTTGAAGATCTAATTTTTCCAAACCATGTTTTAAAATTAACTAGAGCTTTATACGGTTTGAAACAAGCTCCTAGAGCTTGGTATGAAAGGCTTTCAAACTTTTTGGTTGAAAAAGGTTTTGAAAAAGGCAAGGTGGACACTACACTTTTCATTAAAAGAAATGGCAATGTCATCTTAGTAGTACAAATTTATGTTGATATAATCTTTGGCTCTACTAATGAGTTTTATTGCCAAGAATTTTCTAAGCTAATGCAATGCGAGTTTGAGATGAGCATGGTGGGGGGAGCTCTCACTCTTCTTGGGGCTCCAAATCAAGCAAAAGAAGGATGACATCTTCATCAATCAAGCTAAGTACATCAAGGATATGCTCAAGAACTTTGGCTTGGAAAATATAAAGCCTCAAGCCACTCCAATGAGCTCATCAATTAAGCTTGAAAAAGATGAAAGAGGTAAGTGTGTTGAATCTAAGCTTTATCGTTCAATGATTGTTTCTTTACCTTACCGCAAGTAGACCCGACATTATGTTTGGTGTTTGCTTGTGTGCTAAGTTCCAAGCTAGTATTAGAGAATCACACCTTGTAGCCATTAAGAGAATCTTTAGATACCTTAGAGACACATCTTGTTTAGGCCTTTGGTATCCTAAAGACTCTTCCTTTAACCTACATGCTTATTCCGATACGGATTATGAGAGTTGTAAGATAGATAGAAAAAGTACCTCCGACACTTTCCAAATCCTAGTTAGTATATTCATTTCTTGGTTCTCTAAGAAATAAAATAGTGTAGCTCTATCTACCACCGAAGCAGAATATATATCGGCCGGAAGTTATTGTGCTCAAGTCCTTTGGATGAAGCAATAACTTCTAGACTATAGAATTGATGTAGGTACCATACCCCTTAAGTGTGACAACTCTAGTGCCTTATGTCTCACTAATAATCTCATCCAACTTTCTAGAACCAAGCACATAGAGATAAGACATCATTTTATTAGGGGTCATATCTTAAAAAATGATGTTGTTCTAGAGTATGTTGATACATCAAACCAACTAGCGGATATCTCTACAAAACCATTAGACAAAGAGTGTTTTTGGACTCTTAGGAGAGAGTTAGGTCTAACTAGCCTACCTTGACCTTTTAGAGCCCTTAAGTGTCAAAAATTTGTTTGAGTTTAAATGATGATCATGTTTATGTAATTTTTCTTCTTGATGCATCTATGCTTGTTGCTAGGGGAAATATGTGTCTATTTTAGTTCATAAATTTTACTCATTCATTATACACATGCATTTAGGATCGATTAAAATCCAATTTTTGAACTCCATTCAGTTTAAAAATGTATTTCTGGCAAAAGAGTATCGGTACGGGTAACATAGTATCGATACGAGTTGCTAAATGGGCTTCGATACAATCTTAATTGTATCGATACGGTCATGCGTATTGATACGATATGAAAACCGTACCAATACGGTAGATCGACAAGACACGTTAGCGTATCGATATTGTATGTCGTTGGAGCTTTAAATGGGCATTAAAAGAGTGTTTCACTTTAATTAAAACTCAAATCTCTTTTTCTCTCAAACCCTAGACCAATTTTTGATATGAAAACCCTTTAAATCTTCTTGATTACTCACACCAAACTCAAAATCTCTTGAGGGTTTTTACTCTACACATTAAGGCTAAGCTTTGCTATCAATTTAGTGCATTCTTCATCCTTCATTCATCCAATTTCATAAATCAAGGTATATAACTCTTTTCTTTTCTTTTAAATTTTTGTTTAATTTTATTTACTGTTTTCAATCAATTTTTGTATACATAGTATATTTATAGTATGGGTTTCAAAGTTTTTGCAAAAACTCTTTGAAATCTGAATTTTTTTATTCAAATATAAAAATATACCGTATATTTTAGCACATTGTTTTTCAAAATTCTTTTTACCATTTTTTTATACTTGTATATATTTTTAACCTATAAAATATAGTGTTTTTCACAATACCTTGAATTATTAGAATATTTATTGGATCGAATATGATGATAATTGCATACATAGTTTTCGAATTTTTTGATGTTTTCAGGTTTATCATGGGACTTAAAAAGAGACCAAGAAAAGAATTACCTTCTTGTTCATCGAATCTCAATCTAGAAAATGAGGGTATTACTAAACTGAATCTTGGTTTTATTATCCTAATAGTTTTCAATCACACTCGGCTTTAGCCCATTGTAAACAATATCAAGCCTTTTCTATTCGGGATGAGAGAGTTGTTTCAACCCCTTTTCTAAACTCGGAACATTTTAAATTCAAAAATTTTAGGTTGTTACAATAATGGAAATTTATGACTTTTTTAAGCATACCCCCGGTTTTATACCGAAATATTATTTTAATTTTCTATGCTAATGCCCGTTGCATTCATGATCAAGTAAGGGAACATGTAATTGTCATTGAATCTTGTCTCATGGGGAAGAAATTTTGAATTGATCAAACCATTTTATGCAATGTTTTAGGTTTTGAAAATTTGGGGATTGATGATGAAAATTCTTTAGGGGCATTCTCAACTTGGCTCCGTAACTGTTCTTGACGCCCATGATCTTATCCTCCATCTTATCATCTCTTGGTGACTTCGCTCTTCCGGTGGAAAATTTTCTACTATCTGTCAAGTGGATGCTTTTTGGCTTAGTTGTTTCCATGAGAGTAAGTGCCTAAACCTTTATCAAATTATGTTTAAAGACTTGGTCTATCTTGATCAACACCCTCACATCGATCAAGTCAAGTCTTTCTTCTATGGCACAACTTTAAGTTTTTTGTTCCATTCCTTGGAGATCGATTGTTCGCATGATGCCGCCGAGCCTCTTGGCAAACCGATCGATAAACACTCCCTTACTCGTGCTCACTTTGAATACATTAACCATGAATGAGTTCATGTTAATCGACCCCCTCCTCAATAAGATTAACCTCCTCCGGTAGCTCCACAAGGTCCACAAGTCAACCAAGCTCAATTTTCCATGGATGGACTCATGACGTATCTAAATGAGCAATTCACCTCTTTAGGGACTAATATTGCTTCTTTAGGTACAACCATGAATGCAAAATTTGCGGTCATTGATACACGTTTTACCTCGTTGGAAGATCAAGTCAAGGCCATTGAACAAAAACAAGCCTCCATGGATGTCTCTCTCACTACTTTCCATGATGATTGGCTTAATGCTCGGAACTCTCAATCCAATCGCAATGATGATGATGAAGAGGATGAGGACGAAAACGATGGGGATGAGTAGTTTTTTAGCATCTCATTACATATCATATCATTTAGGATTTCTATTTTATTATGCACCTATGTTCTATGTTTAAGAACTCTATGCTTTGATTTATATTTATTTTTAAGATTTAAGTTTGGATTTTAAGTTTGAAGTTATTTGAACCTATATAAGTTATATTGCTTTGGATATTAATTTAAAGTTTAATGATATTATGTTGCTTTGGTTATGCTTTACTCTGTGCTTTATTGTTCTATATCCTTGTTATATGCATTAATTTTGATCTAACAAAAAGGGGGAGAAGTGTAAAAACATAAATTTTTACAAACTTTTGAAAACCAATCTTAAATTAAGGGGGAGTAAACTTTTCAAACTTTTCAAATACTTAAAAATTTACTTTAATTTTGTTATATCAAAAAGGGGAGATTGTAAAACCTAATTTGATTTTGATATAACAAATTTGCCTAAGGACTTATTTGGAAATATAAATAAATTTTGAAGTATTTCAAAATCTCACATAATTAACTAGCATTTGAACCAAAACTAATTTTAAGTCAAAATGTTCAAACCAAACAATTTGTTCTAAGTATTTTTCAAGCCAAATTAAATAGTTACGCTAAGGCGTATCGATACGCTCTACTCGTATCGACACAATTTTATGTTACTAGAATTTCAATCGCCTAAAGTGTACCGATACGGTTAATCCTGTATCGATACAGTTTGGTTTGATTCGATAAATATTTGCATTTAATAATATAGTCGTTGCTTGTCAATTATGAAATTAGGAAATTTTCAAACGGATGTTGGACCGTATCGATACATTTTTTACTTAAGTTTTACTTAAGACTCCAATGAGCAAAATTCGTATCGATACGGTCTTTGAGTATCGATACGCTCCTTATTCTACAGTATAACCGTATCGATACGCCTATACGCGTATCGATACTCCCCTATTAAATGTACACAACAACTCTTTCTATTTTAAGACAGGTATGAATACGACTGTTCGTGTACCGATACAGTAGGTTGCATGAGTGCATTTATTGCGGGAAAAATGGAGCCCAGCGGCTCTATTGATGATCTCAACCACCAGAACGGCTAGAAATCAATGCAAGGGTATAAAAACAAGCCTCAAAAAGCCACAACAACAACTATTGAACCTATTTGCAACAATCCAAACATATATTCAAACCTTTGAGCTTAAAAAGTCAAATTTTTGTAATCCCCACTTGCGTAATTTTCATTGTATCATTTTCTTTTAAGTTTAGGGAGTGATTACTTGTAATTGGGCAATATATCAACCTTGTGAGAGGTATTTCTCATATTGTCATTCCTTCTTTGTATTGAGAGAGTCTTAGTTAATCTTTGGGTAGAAAGATTAACCGGTTTGTAAAGGTTACCTCCTAAGCCTAGAAAAGGGGACGAATATCTAGTGGATATTGTTCAAAATTCTTAGTGTGAGCTAAGGTAGTGGATGTAGAGCTTGTTCGAAGCTTGAACCGCTATAAATTGCATTGTCTTTAATTTTCACATTTTCAATTTGCTCCCTTCCACTTTAAAGAGTCAATTCACCCCCTCTTGACCAATTTCGATTCGATTGATCCACTCAACAAATATATTAAATGATTTATTTATTTTAAATATTTAAAAATCAGTTTAAAATATTAAATATTTTTAAAACTATAAACAAATATTAAAATTTCTAAAAATCCTAAAGTATTACAAAATTATAAAAAAAATTATAAAAAAATACAAAAGTATTATACAATACTAAATTTTTAAGATGAATTATTATGTTAGGAAGACATAGACCCCTTTGGGAAGAATTGCTACCTTGTGGTGTCACAAATTCCTTGGAAAATAACCATTGAGAATATTATAGTAGATTCTTCTATTCGAAGACCCCGACCATATATTTTGAGTTTTTTAATATTTTTAAAATAAATTTATAATATTTTATTTTTAAATAGTGTTTATAATTTTATAATAATGTTTTATATTTTAAATATTTTTGAAATTTTTAAATATTTCATTTAAAAAATAATAATACTTAATATTTTTTATCATTTTTAAATAAATTTCATAATTTTCAAAAAAAAATATTAATATTTTATATCTAAAATTATTTTTATTATTTAAAAATTAAAATATTTTTTACATTTAAAAAATCCAAAAAGTATCACGTGACATCACTTTGTCGTAACATGTAGCATATTCCCTTAAAAAATTGTTAAAGTTAACGGTATACTAATCGAAAGATCAAATTAATTTTTCTCTAAATTTGAAGATTTAATTAGATGGAAAAAAATGACTACATTATTTTTTTTTAAAAAAAATAGACTTTTTAAACTCTCAAATCAAATATTTATCGTATCAAATATAAAATTAAAATATTTTAAATATATTATAGATAGAAAATACATAGAGTATAATAAAATCACATGGACAAAACCAATTATCAATGAATGGCCACCCAGGCTAAGGAACACACCCCACACGCCGAAAAATCTCCCTTTTTTCCCTAAAGCTCGTGTCGCTCTTAATCCGTATTTCTTGATTCCTCCTTGCCGGTAGGTTGTTTAGAGTCGTGAGTGGGCGGTTGGTTGCCTCCTTCTTAGGCCGACAACTATCAGAAAACGGCGGACGGGTGCGGGTTTTGGCTTGGTGGCTCGGGTCCGTCGATTGATTTGGGTTTTTTAAGTGGGATCATGGTAGTGGCATCGGCGCTCAGTCCAGACGCGTTATCTTCGAAATCCGCCGTTCCGAAACGTCCTCAACCCTTATCAACTCTTCTTGTCAGCGGATTCTCCTAGGTTTTGGCTTGCCGGAGAGCGCTCTGCCGTCGGAAGATTCAACAGAAACAAAAAATTTCTTTGAGTTGATGGGTTTGCTCAAAAGGCACGAGAACGGGACGGAGGTTTTCTTGGCAGCCTTTTGCAAAGTTCTTGGTCAGCGTCTTTCTCGGAAGTCCGGAAGATGGGTTTCCTTTCTGATCAGGTAGCAATATTCTACGAACCACATTTCGAAGCTCGTCGGCCGGCCGGAAAAAGGGCCCGATGCTACTCTGGTGAAGCTTCTTGACTCGTTCTTGGAGAAGAACACGTTGATAAGGCTTCAACTACCCGAATATCGTGGGATCTGGTCCCCTCTCTCACAATCTAGATCCGGTTTTTGCTACAAAATTTTCATTTCAAAGCCAAATAGTCCATTAATCAATGGGATATGGAAATCTACTGGGTTTTGGAGATCTGCTGGGTTCCGAAAATCAAATGGTATAAGATTTGGATGAGATCCGGGTGGTTCTACTCCTCCTTTTCAGCTCCGGTTGATGTGGTTCCGTTACTCGGAAGGTCATGATTTTTGCTTTTCTGGCTCGTCGGTTTTAAGTTTAGGATTGGTTTTTCCTGCTGCTGCGTTCCTTACCAACTTGTCGTGGCCACAACGTAGGGGTTACGCTTCGCTTGCCTTGACAAGACCCATCTCGTTTGGAGTGAGAGCCTACCTCCGAAAGGAGCTCTCAGACGATTTTCGAGCGTTTCTCTATTGTCTCAAGCTTCGGATGGACGTTGTTGGATCGTTGTTGTTCCCCCCGTTGTTCGGATGTTGTTTAATGCTATCTCTGGTCGAACCAGTAGACGTTGCCTCAGTTCCATCATCTTGCGTATGCTAGCTTTCTTATGTCGTTTGTTGGTTTCCCCCGATGCTTATGGCTGGTGGGTTTATCTTATTTGCTTTGTCTTGTTTGTGGCCCTTGCATGCAGTTTGTTTTGCTCGTTGTACGTGCTGGGGGTTTTCCCCGTTTTAATCTAAGTTTCTTTCTTATGGATCAAAAAAGAATGGCCACCAAAATTTTGGAATAATTATAGGGGCATGTGCTATTGATGTTAGACAGTTATCCCAATTCCCAAGCCCAGTTAACTTTAGCTTCCATACCATTGTTAGAATTTAGATTTAATTTAAATCAAGTAAAGTACCGATTATGTTTGGTAAATAGTTTTTTGAGCTAAAAATAGATGTTTAAACTATTTTAAAGGGTTTTATTAGTTAAATCCGTTAATTTAGATATTTGATAAATAAAAGATTGTAATAATGGAAAACTCAGAATAGAAACAACAAAATCGATTTTTAAGAATCGCATATTTCCATGGAAGAGATCAGCCGACGCAGGTGTTGGACGATCTTTGTGGATAACTTTTTGGATCAAATTCATTGGAAGGGTGTGTGTCAGGTTTTTGATCGCCATGGTCAGGTGATTGATGTTTTTGTGCCAACAAAACGTACACACCATAGTTTGCAATTCGGATTTGTATGTATGAACACAGAGGAGGAGGCGTTGCGGGCAATTGAAAGGCTTAATGGTAAGTGGATTTGTGGAGCGAAATTGAGGATTGCGTTTGCGATGAGAGGAATACGGGATGTGTATTGGAAACGAAATGGATCGATTGAAAAAGAAAGAGGCTGCAATATATAAAGAAGGGAAAGAGTGGATAAAAGGTCGAATGAGATGGTTTAGGGTGTAAAGGATGAGGGCAAGATAGGGATCTTGCAATGTTGCGCCATGGCATGGTGTCGAGTCCTAGTTGGAATTGCGAAATTGGCTAGTCAATTAAAAGAGACAGATCTTGGGGGGTTTTCATTAATGAGAATTGTCGGATCACGAATGTTGTTGATGTTCTCTAGTATGGATATGCGTTGGAGAGTCGTAGAGAATGAGGAGCTGAGTAAATGGTTTGCGAAGGTGGTGAATATGGATCCTTCGTGTGATAGAAATGGTCGTTGTGCCTAGCTTTCGATCAGCAATTTGCCAATGCTCGCGTGTTCGTGTGGTGCTTTTGATAATATTGCGTCAAGATGGGGAGTATTGATTCGATGCGATGATTCAATGTTGGAACCTAACTCTTTTGAAAGGGGGTAGATCCTGATTGAAACTGAGCGCCTAGAACGTATTGAGGAGATCATACAATTGGATGTGGTGGTAAGATGTTTCGGGTGCGGGTGGTGGAGTTTGAACTGCCGTTGGAGTCTCAATTCTGTTCTAATTGCGAGCTGGCGTGCAGTTCTGAGGCTGATAGCGAGGATGAAGACAATGTAGGGTCGAATGAATTGTAGAGGGATCAATTGGGGTGGGTTGACTCTAGAGAGGATGAGCAGCGTAACAAGGACATTGCAGAGCATGTTGTGGCATAAAAGTCCCCTTTGTGGCAGTTAAACGCGTTATAGAATGAGCCAAGTTTGTCAGATAAGAGAGTTGCTGAAATCTCGTCTTGTTTAGGAGGTTAGGTATTGGATGAAGAAGTGGGAATGGTCTCGAGGGAAGAGCCATCATCTCATGTTGGAAATAGATGGATTGGATTGGATGGTATGACGTTGGTGGATTGTCCGGTGGAGTTTGAGTCGTTGCCGATACGGGCTAGGGAAATTGGGTCATTAGACTTGAGATGTGTGGTACTTGTTGAGCCAATAATTGAGGAAGTTCAACCTAAAGTAAGTGCTGTGAAATTGCTGGACTTGGTGATGCCTGTTGAGCGTGAAATTAAAAACATCAAAGCAGGTGTTGGGAAACAAAAATCTGGGAAAAATCTAGGGAAAGACTCGGTGGTGAATCGATGGGTGTCTATCAAGAGGCCTTGTGTCACGAAGTGGATGCTATGCTTCAGTTTAGCAAGTTGATTGGGGTTCAGACGATTGGGAGGGAAGAAGACATTGTTCGTGATCTTCGTCATGTTATCTCAAGGAGTGGGGCGATGTTTTGATCATACATATAGTATAATGAAATATTTAGGACTCGAGTATCGCCATTAGGTGGGTGTTACATTCTCGGCGTAGGCCTTGGCAGCTATCTCGTTGATGTCTTAGTTGACAAGGGTGTGACGTGATCGAGTGTGTTTTCAAGCGAGTCTATGAGTTTTTTGGGGTTTGGTTGTACCGAGGATGGGTGTGTGTGTGGCTTCGTTCGGGTGTAGGCTGCGATGTGGTTGGTGAAGGGTGCAATGTGGTTGACAACTTGGTTGATTCGTTGGGTGTGCCTTTGTGCGTGCGTGTAGGTTCATGGTGTTGTAGGCTGTTTTAAGCTTTGTTGTGGGATTGCTCGTGCTGTTTTGGAAATGTTGATGTGCCATGGTTAATTGGGGGACTTTAGCATTTTAAGATTGCGCGAGGAAAGGCATAGTTGCGAAGGAAGTGGGCAAGGGATGGCAACCTTTTCTGATTTTATTGAAGTGGAGTGAGATGTTGGAAACTAAATTTACGTTGGACTCTCGGATGAATTTGCCAATGTGGGGTTTCCAGTTGTCTCGACAATTAACTTGCCACGATAATTGACTTGCCTCAGTATTTAACTTGTTGCAGCATTTGGTATTGTGTGGCTATTGAGTGCCTTAGCTGGGCGTCATGGTTGCCAGCTACGACATGGTTCTGTTTTGCTGCAACGTGTGGGGTTGTGAGAGGTTGTGGTTGTGGGTGGTCTGGTTCGGTTGCGAAGGATGTTGGAGTTAGGGGGTGTTGGGTGAGTGGAGCTGTTTTTGGCTTTGGGCGTCTGATGTTGGGATTGGCATTGTGGTGTTGTTGTTTTTTGGTTCGAATGTTTGTCTGTGATTGTGTTTCGGTGTTTTGTTTTTTCGTTGTATAACATGATATATGGTACTTTTTTCTTTCATTTAGGCTTATGGAGGTTTTTAATGAGGCCTATGACCATGTCTCGAATTGTATGACTCACTTAATAAAATCATACTTTCTTGCTGATAAAAACAGAAATTACAAAAAATTATAAAGATAATTTCATAAATAATAAATTAATATATACATATAAACTTAATAAATTAATAAAATTATATTCAATATATAATTTCATAAATAAAAAATTAATATATACATCTAAATTTAATCATTATTAGAATTATATTAAAAAGATAATTTTACAAATAAGAAATTAATATATACCTCCTTCATATATGCTTAGTAATGATATTTAAAAAAATCATATCTAATGAAATTAATAGATATAAAATATTAATAACTGATAAATTATTTAAACTGAACCATGTGTAAACTTTTATTGAGCTCAAATTAATTCAAAATGAAGTCTTTAAAAAATGTGTAAACTTCTCCAGTGACCACCCAACTATTGGTCGCAACCTGTTTTGACCACTCAACTAAAAAAATTTAAAATTTGATCACCCAACAATTTAAATAGACCTATTTTGACCACCGGCCGCTAAAATCTAATAGAAAAGTGACATGGCAGTTAAAGTAAAATTTGTATAATTACACTTTTAGTCCCTATTAATTACCTATTATATCAATTTGGTCTTAATTTTAATTTAATTAAATAAAATTAATCAACTAATCAGATAACGACACATGTCATCACCCAATTGGATGAATTTATTTTATTTTTAATTTTTATTTATTTAATATTATATTTTTTCCTCCAATCAACTAATCCAAAAGTGACCCACAAGGTTAGAGTTTGTAGTTAGGGTTTAGAGAATTTGGGGTAGGATGTATTTTTTAGGGTATAAGATGCAGGGTTTAAGATTTAGAATTTAGAGTTAGGGCTTGAAATTTTTATTTTATTTTTTAGTGTTGGACATAGAAAGAGGCACCGAAAAGAGCACGTAACTTTTATTCGAAATTATGTGGATTTTGTTAAGGAAATTAGCTTGAGAGAGCTAACGTGGAAAGTTGTGTAACATGTTGCCAACAATAAATGAAATGGTCCAAGTTATGCATAATGAGTGAGATTGATGTGCCTAGTGGTGGGATCATGGTTTCCAATACTTTCCATTTCTTTAAATGGGGTTTGCCACTATGTCGGGAAAAAGGCATAATCATGACCAACATGAGGCTTGTTTAGAGGGGGACAAGGCCTCCCCTCTCATAGTTAATTACTTTAATGCACCATTTATATTTCTACCCATTTCAAAACTTTGCACCTACATACATCATGCAAATCATGTATAAGAAAAAAATAGCTTGAAACCCTGATTATAGTGTCTCTATAATGTCCAAAGGGCATGTACTCTTGTTTATAATTATCAAGAATTTGAATTCTACATCATTTTTTAACATAAAATATTAGATTAAGCCCTAATTCTTTCCACTTCATTAGAGTATTGCTTAATCATTGTTATCAGCATTTAATGAGATCATTTTAGTATATTATCTTTACTGATTTCATGAGAAAGTAATCTATCAAGGAGTTCTACTTTCTATCCCATTCATTTCCATGGGAACTTGTAAACTTTACAACAAAGGCAACCTCATTGTTTTCGTAGTTCATTAAGGCATGTAAAGTCTAATCAATACACTGTCTTTGTCTGCTAGTTTGTAACCTTACACTCCTTATTCCAAAGCTCAGTCTAATCCAACAGAAATGGTTTTAGCAAAATATTTTCTCTAATAGTTCAAAGATGTTGACCACATAACACGGCAAGTTCGGATATGAAACCAACCAAGTTTGGAGTTTGAGAATCAAATGTATGGAGCACGCAGGTGGCTAAGCTGTCTGGTTTTGAAAATAGAAAGTTTGGCAGGGGACACGGACACCTATTCCTTTAATCATTTCTTCCTTTTTAGTTTATCTTTTTAATTTAAAATTATCCTTTACTAATTTATGGAACGTTGTCTCAAAGTGTAGAAATACCAATTAGACTTTCTTTCCCTACTTGCCTCCCATTTGTTTTATCTGCTTATTTTGTTAATAAAGTGTGGAATAGCTTTCTTTTGAGAACTATCTTGCTTTAATTTAGTGAGTAATAAATACATTTTGGGTGAACAATGATTGCCTTTGAAATTTGAAGCTTGTAAACATCATTGAACACTGAACAGCATCGGTACATGGCGATGAAACAGTGACGAGCAAACCCACAAGTGCATAAATGAAAGGGATTGATGCTGCTGCTGATGGTTTATAAATCGGGAAAGGGAGCCGAATGTGCTACAAAATGTCAACACTGTCATTCTAGTTTTTTATTTATACTAATCGTGCCATTGCTTGCAAACTCCCACTTCAAATTAGAGACCGACATGTCCCCAACTGTTTACGAATCGAAATCATCTTTTCCTTTTCGACCTGAGTTATAAAATATAACTCGAAACTTTTAGTATTGAGACATAAAAAGAGACAACTAAAGGTAGAGGATTTTTGTTCACAATTTCTAATAGGGTGATATTGATTAGACATGTCCTTCCGGTCCCTGCTCAAGTGTAAAAATTATTTCCAATGCTGGACTAGAATGAAATTAGAATGGGCACTGGCCCAAACTTGGACTTACAAAGTGGGCTATGAACTTAAGCTTTAGAGGTTGGCTGCATGAGTTTGGGCCACTTCTTTGTGCTATGAAACTATTCAAATTAATGGGCTCTTAATTTCCCTGGCAACTTTAATGGAATTAGGCTCATGTACTCGTCTACTCCATGTTTCAACAAAAGCAAGAAAATCCCTACTTGCATGGATATAATACTTTAGATGTGTTTTTAGTGGGCCTTGGTCTAATCGCCAACAAGAGAGGTTCATGGATCTTAGTTGGATATAGCGCAATTGTTGTTTGGATGGAGAAGACAAATAACTCTCCATTTAAACCTCATTTAAATCATAGTGAGCAAAACTCGACTCAAATATAAATGTAATTTTATAAGTCAATTTTTTTAATAAAATCTGAGTAAGAAAATGGGACTCAAATAACTTGAAATATTTAGTAATCAATAGATCGATTTTCAAGTTCGAGTCGAGTCTCTCAAATCTTCCATATATAAATATGAAGATATATGTATGTATATCGTATATGGTTATAGAAAGTTGTTTAAGTTGAAAGCAATTAGTACCTTAACATTAAAAATAATTACAATTACATTTTAACTGAAATCCGAACAACTTGATTTGACTTGAAAAAAATTCAAATATAGTTTAAGTTATAAAATATGACTCGTCAACTCGACTAACTCGAAATTTTTTGACTCAAGTTGATAAACGACACCCCTAATTAAAATCATTTTAAGTTCTTTAATTTTTCTTCATCTAATCTAGATTTTAAAAGACGGCTGAAAGCTTCGAAATGAACCAATTGAATAGAATCTTGCGAGAATACTATTTTTAATTAACACGAGCATCTAGTTTTATAATATAACTAAAGAGTAAATATAATAAAATTACAAGTTTAAAAATGACAAAAATTATAAAAATTAAAAGTAGACTAATTATTTTGTTCTTAAAACCTTAAAACCCTAAAATGCAAAAAAAAAAAAAAATCAAAAACATGCCTTTCAAATCACTTAACAAATATATTATCGGTACCAGAGACGGAACTTAAAGAAGACGTTTTTTAAGAAACTTGCTTTCCATAGTATTTTCTACATGGCCAAAATAGATATTATTTCAGCAAATAATTCAAAAAGGACATTATTTCTTTACATAATTAAATGACATTATTTATCTAAAGACACCGAGAAATAATTCTCGTAAACTATTAAATTGAAATATCCATTCTAAGCTGAGGAATTAGATGAAACTGCATACCATTCACCATATTTCAATCATTAAGGTCACAACAAAGGTCTCGAATTTCACTTAATTTATGTAATTGTTTTATGGGTAAACATTTTTGCATTATTTTTACCGTAATATGGCACGATTTTCATCTATCTTTATGATAGTTTTGTGTTCGTGTAACGATTATTATAGTGTACGTCCCTGATCATGAAAGGTTGATGGTCTAGCATGGTTAGATTCTTTTTGTTGCAGTCTGTCGACGTAATCTAAACTATTAGCGGAACATATATGAAAGGTTGGTATTATCTATCATCTCTCCTACATCACTAAACGTCTAGTTAAATTGAGACAATGAGATTTTAATGATGATTGTTGAGTTTCTAAGAAAATTGAAGGTCATGTTCAAGGAATTTTGTTTTATTCACGCTCTTTAGGTTTTCATGTTTTTTTATGTATAAGTTATTGGAATAATTACTGCGAAATGAAATTGTTAGCATTGACAGGAAAATAAAGTAAGTTGAAAGAGATCGAGTCATTTGTTGTGTCGTGGTATGACCACTACCTTAGAAGCAAATTCACCCTGATTGGTGTAATCGTTGCATTGAACGAATCCCCTGAAGTTAAAACAACACCTTCAAAATTCGTACACTCGACAAAATGGTATTGCCTCTCTCTTCTCAGAAGCATGAAACACATATGAGAGTGTTTGAGAGAGATACACCAAAAGTGAATCAGAAGCCTTTTATTTATAGGTTGAAAGTTGAGGTAAAATCGACAAATCATTCACAATAATAATGATAAAGATTAGTTTGATTGTATCTATCATATTAAATATGATTTAAATCACGTAGCTGCTATCTTAATTATGCCTTAAATGGGTGATTAAACAATGTAATTGTTATATATTAAATATGTCGTAAATGAGTAATTCAAATCATATTATTGTAACCCCCTAGACCCGCCTATGCGTTACAACGGATCCTAGGAAGCCACATTAGGGTCACAGGAGCGACCCACGGTAAAAATACACATAAAACATTTTCTCTGAAAAAATACATATTAGATTATAACTGTAACTTTAGTTGTAAATACTCTTTCATGAAAGCATTTAAACATATAACAGGATTTCAGAAAACATTTTACAGACACTATCATGAAACATTGATGATATGCATGCCCACTAACTATGTCGGTACCGTACTCCAAAAGCAACGCCGAGAGAACTCCGAACACTGATGTCAAACGTTATACCTTTAACCTGTGATGGTAAAAACAACGTGAGCTTGGAAAAGCTCAGTAATACAAAACTACCAAAAGATGCTATAAGCTCATGCAGATATATAGTAGGCATAACATTTTCATGATGCTTTACGTAGTAACGGTCTTCATTTCTTTTTCGATATTTCAGGTAACGTTATACTTGAGAATAACGGTACTTATTCTTTATTCAATCATCGAGAATTAGACGGTAATTATAGGCTATTAATGTACGGAGGTGGAATTAGAGAGTTCGGTTCCTAGTGTGTTCCAAACGGTGTAGGTAAAACATGTACAACAACAGTATAATATACATTTTCAGTTCAAAAACATAAAGTTCAAGTAACAATACGGTACGGTTTAATCTTTTATCAACCCTCATCTTAGGAACGGTACGGTACGGTATGGTAGGTATTACCCTAGCCGAAGCATAGGAACCTGTAACGGTAACGGTGAGGAATTACCCTAGCCGAAGCATAGGAACCTGTAACGGTAAAGGAATTACCAGCTGGATCAGAGCTGAACCTACGGTCACTTCATATTCTATCCCAAGTACCCCAGTAACAATCTATATAACGGTTCGGTTAATCAATAGCAGTATTTTTAGTAATACATTATCCATATAGCATACTGGTCATATCATGTACATATGCATATATCAAAAATACAGTACGGTCATGTTTAATTATAAACATGTCATGTTCATGTGAGTTCAATTATTCTATCATGTGCACATAAACGATATTATAACATGTAACTCAGTATACAAAAACGGTTGTGTAGAACATATGGAACACACTAGGTGGAATAGTTTATTTCCTTGGAGATACTTGACATTTACGGAAGATATCATATTAACTTTTGATAGTTGTACGGATCTTTGGAACAAGGCCCCTATTAAAAGAGGGGTTTGTACTAACGGTTCAAACTAGATAGTCAGGAGATGATACATCAAGATCGCTGAGAGTTTAGGCATATCATATGTGATTTAGTCATTTAAGCCTACCAGGGGCATTATGATCATTTTATCATACACGGGCATTTTGGTAATGTATACCAACAAGACGCAAACGGTAGCTCAGAAATTCTATTTGCTCATCGGGTATCCAACCTAGAGGTGGAAAGCGGTCAATCGGTTCGGGTTCGGTTCGGGTCATTTCGGTTTCGGTTATTTCGGGTTTGATATTTTCAGTTCAGATTCGGTTTCGGTTTTAGTTCGGTTTCGGTTCGGTTTTAGTTCGGGTCTATTGTGTTTCGGGTCATTTCAGGTCTATTCGGTTCGGGTCTATTCGGTTAAACTAAATTCAGTTCAGTTTCGGTTCGGTTTATTTCGGGTTTCAAATCAAATTTCGTATCAGATTTCGAGTCAATTTCGAGTTGATTTTCGGTTTCGGTTCGGGTCCAGGTTCGGGTAATTCGGTTCGAGTTTCGGTTCTCGGGTCAAGTTTGCCAGATCTAATCCAACCAGGCATTCAGAGATTTCTACATTATAATTTTTCACAATATCCGATACATTCAGGGCTATTTTGATTACTTTGGCCAACGAGGGCATTTTGGGTCTTTTAACAATTATGGGTGATTCGTAATTTCCTATCCAGGTATTTTTCACATTTAAACATTTCACACTAATGCTCAGAATTGGAGATTAGCTGCCTTATTCGAGCATTTCGGTCTTACTTAATTTATCATACTCGTTTCTACATTCGATTTAACTTGAGCAGATTTAACAGTACTTATCATCATTTTTATGCATGCAATAACACATACCAACATGCTCATAAAGCATACAAGAGGCAGTAGTGTATTACCTTAATTTCAAGTTATACCGGTTGACTCATGATACTACGTTCGATCGCATTCGAATCCGGACTGGATGTCCCATGACATTTCGAATACCAAGATACTTGCATACCTTTTAAGTTTTCTGACGATAAACAAACACCCCCTCCAACGGTGACTCCGATGATGATGTCGTTGGTACCGGTGAACTCGACTCGACATGATGAACGAAATGGTGGTGGAGGTGTCGAAAATGAACGGTCGGATCTCGGTAGATCTGAGATTGAATCTCTACCTATTTCTTTCTTTCTCACTTTCATTTTTCTTTCTCTTTTTTTCCCCTTCTGCGAACGCTTAAACTTGGCAGATATATTATCCTTCAAAGAAAAAAGGTCAAATTACACTCTTAGCCATTTAATTGTTGGGGAGTTCACACTTTTGTCTCCAAACTTTATTCCATTTTCAAATTGGTCATCAATTCCTTATAAATCAAGCTTCCCAAACCTGAATTCATTCAATTAAGTCCCAAAACTTATTATTTTAGGGAAAAAGAAGATTAAATCTCCCAAAAATTCTTAAAATTTTACTAGCCCCATTTGAGATTGTTACAATTCTCTCCCCCTTAAAAGAAATTTCGTCCTCGAAATTTACCAGAGTTGGATCAAAGCAAAACTGTAATTCCGTTTTTTTTTACCCGCTGAAACTTGTCCATCAGATTATGGTTATTCCTCGTGTCTCACAGACGGTTATATCCTTAATCACGCGAAGTAACTTTATATTCAAATTCATCTCAGACCTGTTTATCAGAATACGGTAATTGCACCCATACGGAATCTTGTACGGTGCCAAGAAAATATTTGTCTCATAACTTTTATTTTAAACAGACTCGGTCGGGGATAGAAAACCTTTCCTACTATTACAGAGGTCACTCATACGACCCATTGCGTATTTTCTATAATAGACATAACTCATACGAATTAACTAACGGTTTGCGGATGAACGTCTGTAACTGTAGCTTAGACAAGTATTCAAGGCCCCAAAGAGAGTCTTCCAAAATCAAGATGTAAACAATAAAATTCCATAAGTATGATACACATAACGGTACATTGCGTCACTTTTCCCCAAAATGTCTTTCTTCATACCGGACAAGTATAACAAAGGTTTTAAACGAATATCTCTTACATTCATTAAAATACTTCGATAATTGTTTCCTTCGTGCATAACAGAGCCACCACATAATCTATACTTCCACCGATCTCACAGACACTTTTCTTTTAAATTCGTAATACTTTTATCAAATTTTTGTCAGAACATTCTCAATCACACTCATTATCACCGAGCTACTTTACTTGTAATCTTATATCGGTTTCCTCGTTCGATCAAACATTTATTCTTAATCTGTTTCAGATCTTCTATTTCACATGCATAAACCATCTCAGGTTCTCTATCCAGATTCAAATCCATCAATTTAATCCAATTCGTAGACAGACATTACCAATATTCCTTTCCAGTATAGATCAAGCTATTATGGACAGAACGGTTAATTGCACTTATCACAGGAAATGATTCGACATCGGAGTCTCGGCTTGATGGAGTACGGTTAAGATCTAGGGGCATGCACAGACCAGACACCTTACGAAAGACGATCGGCCGATCAACCCAGAAAGACGCAACTCTAAGCTCTGATACCACTAAATGTAACCCCCTAGACCCGCCTATGCGTTACAACGGATCCTAGGAAGCCACATTAGGGTCACAGGAGCGACCCACGGTAAAAATACACATAAAACATTTTCTCTGAAAAAATACATATTAGATTATAACTGTAACTTTAGTTGTAAATACTCTTTCATGAAAGCATTTAAACATATAACAGGATTTCAGAAAACATTTTACAGACACTATCATGAAACATTGATGATATGCATGCCCACTAACTATGTCGGTACCGTACTCCAAAAGCAACGCCGAGAGAACTCCGAACACTGATGTCAAACGTTATACCTTTAACCTGTGATGGTAAAAACAACGTGAGCTTGGAAAAGCTCAGTAATACAAAACTACCAAAAGATGCTATAAGCTCATGCAGATATATAGTAGGCATAACATTTTCATGATGCTTTACGTAGTAACGGTCTTCATTTCTTTTTCGATATTTCAGGTAACGTTATACTTGAGAATAACGGTACTTATTCTTTATTCAATCATCGAGAATTAGACGGTAATTATAGGCTATTAATGTACGGAGGTGGAATTAGAGAGTTCGGTTCCTAGTGTGTTCCAAACGGTGTAGGTAAAACATGTACAACAACAGTATAATATACATTTTCAGTTCAAAAACATAAAGTTCAAGTAACAATACGGTACGGTTTAATCTTTTATCAACCCTCATCTTAGGAACGGTACGGTACGGTATGGTAGGTATTACCCTAGCCGAAGCATAGGAACCTGTAACGGTAACGGTGAGGAATTACCCTAGCCGAAGCATAGGAACCTGTAACGGTAAAGGAATTACCAGCTGGATCAGAGCTGAACCTACGGTCACTTCATATTCTATCCCAAGTACCCCAGTAACAATCTATATAACGGTTCGGTTAATCAATAGCAGTATTTTTAGTAATACATTATCCATATAGCATACTGGTCATATCATGTACATATGCATATATCAAAAATACAGTACGGTCATGTTTAATTATAAACATGTCATGTTCATGTGAGTTCAATTATTCTATCATGTGCACATAAACGATATTATAACATGTAACTCAGTATACAAAAACGGTTGTGTAGAACATATGGAACACACTAGGTGGAATAGTTTATTTCCTTGGAGATACTTGACATTTACGGAAGATATCATATTAACTTTTGATAGTTGTACGGATCTTTGGAACAAGGCCCCTATTAAAAGAGGGGTTTGTACTAACGGTTCAAACTAGATAGTCAGGAGATGATACATCAAGATCGCTGAGAGTTTAGGCATATCATATGTGATTTAGTCATTTAAGCCTACCAGGGGCATTATGATCATTTTATCATACACGGGCATTTTGGTAATGTATACCAACAAGACGCAAACGGTAGCTCAGAAATTCTATTTGCTCATCGGGTATCCAACCTAGAGGTGGAAAGCGGTCAATCGGTTCGGGTTCGGTTCGGGTCATTTCGGTTTCGGTTATTTCGGGTTTGATATTTTCAGTTCAGATTCGGTTTCGGTTTTAGTTCGGTTTCGGTTCGGTTTTAGTTCGGGTCTATTGTGTTTCGGGTCATTTCAGGTCTATTCGGTTCGGGTCTATTCGGTTCAACTAAATTCAGTTCAGTTTCGGTTCGGTTTATTTCGGGTTTCAGATCAAATTTCGTATCAGATTTCGAGTCAATTTCGAGTTGATTTTCGGTTTCGGTTCGGGTCCAGGTTCGGGTAATTCGGTTCGAGTTTCGGTTCTCGGGTCAAGTTTGCCAGATCTAATCCAACCAGGCATTCAGAGATTTCTACATTATAATTTTTCACAATATCCGATACATTCAGGGCTATTTTGATTACTTTGGCCAACGAGGGCATTTTGGGTCTTTTAACAATTATGGGTGATTCGTAATTTCCTATCCAGGTATTTTTCACATTTAAACATTTCACACTAATGCTCAGAATTGGAGATTAGCTGCCTTATTCGAGCATTTCGGTCTTACTTAATTTATCATACTCGTTTCTACATTCGATTTAACTTGAGCAGATTTAACAGTACTTATCATCATTTTTATGCATGCAATAACACATACCAACATGCTCATAAAGCATACAAGAGGCAGTAGTGTATTACCTTAATTTCGAGTTATACCGGTTGACTCATGATACTACGTTCGATCGCATTCGAATCCGGACTGGATGTCCCATGACATTTCGAATACCAAGATACTTGCATACCTTTTAAGTTTTCTGACGATAAACAAACACCCCCTCCAACGGTGACTCCGATGATGATGTCGTTGGTACCGGTGAACTCGACTCGACATGATGAACGAAATGGTGGTGGAGGTGTCGAAAATGAACGGTCGGATCTCGGTAGATCTGAGATTGAATCTCTACCTATTTCTTTCTTTCTCACTTTCATTTTTCTTTCTCTTTTTTTCCCCTTCTGCGAACGCTTAAACTTGGCAGATATATTATCCTTCAAAGAAAAAAGGTCAAATTACACTCTTAGCCATTTAATTGTTGGGGAGTTCACACTTTTGTCTCCAAACTTTATTCCATTTTCAAATTGGTCATCAATTCCTTATAAATCAAGCTTCCCAAACCTGAATTCATTCAATTAAGTCCCAAAACTTATTATTTTAGGGAAAAAGAAGATTAAATCTCCCAAAAATTCTTAAAATTTTACTAGCCCCATTTGAGATTGTTACAATTATTGTCATCTTAAATCTACGATAAATAAATAAAAAACCTTTCGAATTTTCTCCACCAACATTTTTGACCTAAGTACTTGTGGACATAGCCTCCAATATTTTCTTTATGTTTGAAGTGCATTTTGTTGCATCTTTCCTCATCTTTAATGAAATGGGTAAACTAAAAAGGATGTCACTGTATAATGGGTAAAGTTACATTTGGGTCACCCAATTATTAAAAGTTGCATTTGGGTCACTCACTTATGGGTAAGGTTATATTTGGGTCACCCTTCATATTTTAAAAAATATATCAACTTAGTCATTTTTTCTTCCAAATCATTTGTATACTCTGATTAACACTAGAGTACTTCATTTGAAATCATTAATTAATCTAATACACAAATTGATATATATATATATATATATATATATATATATATATATATGAAGGGTGACTCAAATGTAACCTTACCCATAATTGAGTGACTCACGTGTAACCTTTAATAATTGGTGACCCAAATGTAACTTCACCCATAATTGAGTGACCCAAATGTAACTTTTAATAACTGAGTTACCCAAATATAATTTTACCTATAATTGAGTGACCTCTGTTGTAGTTTATTCTAATGAAATTAAGCTCTTGTTTTAAAATTTTTGTTCAAATATTTTTTAAAATTTCAAATATATTCTCCAACCCAACACAATCCAATCTAATTGAATTATTTAATATTCTCACTTTCGTATTATGAAGAGAGAGAGAAAAAAAAACACAATTCAATCCAAATCAAACAAAATATTACAATTTTCAAGTGGAGATTTGAATATCTTTTTGTAAACAAAACCCAGGATCTTCTTATAGTAGTAAACATAGCCAAGAACACAGGGCTAGGTAAATATGGTAGGCTTGTGTTTCTTTGTTTGCATGGGTCATCCTTTTACTTTGAAGCAAAACATGACAGTCTGCATTTCGATATGTGGATTGTTAGAGGGAACAGACCCAGAAAATGGAAATCCTCCCGACAAAATTAATCAGAAAATCGTCCTTTTACTTTGGGTCTTCCTCTACGGGATTTCACTGCATATCAGATCCAATCAAAACCCTAAATCAGGACCAATAAGAGGAGGGAGAGGATATGTACCATAAGGTTTAGGGATAATACTATGAGGATTCTGTTTGTTTTTTTCTAGGAAAATTAATTAATTTAATTTAGATTTTATTCAAATATTACTATTTAAAAATAACATCAGTAATAAATAAAGGGGAAAAATTGATACACAAAGTTACATAAACTTGTTAAATCTAGAGTTTAGGTCGTAGAGTTTATAATTTAGGATTTATGGTTAGAGTTTAGGGTTTAAGATTTTAAAGAAGGGTTGAGTAATATTTTTTTTATACAACTTGTGTATCAAAATATAACTCATAAATAAATAAACTTTGAAACATAAATTTGTTAAAGCTTACGCAAGCTTGTAATATTTAGGGTTTATAGTTTAGTGGTTTAGGTTATAAAGTTTAGAATTTAAGATTCATGGTTAGTGTTTAAGATTTAAGATTTAGAGATTAAGTTTTATGTTAAAAATTTTAAGATTGTGTAATATTTTTTACACAAATTGTGTATTTAAATATAACCCTAAATAAATTTGAATTTACTTATTAAAGATAGATTAATATGTAATACATGGTTACGTCCATCACAAACAATAATATTGTAGATAAGCTAGCCTCTTTAAAGCTCCGTTCAGGATTGATTTTAGAACGAGATTTTAGAGGGGAATTGCGTGAATAGTGGTTTGGGGAGAAGCTGAAATTTTTAGTGTTTCCAAAAGCTGTGTTTGAGAGACAAATAAGGTGCAAAAATTAGTTGAAAACGTGTGTTTTTTTTTTCGTTCGGCGCAGCTTTCCTGGTGGCGCTCCAAATGCTCGTTCCAACCTTGTTCCTAGACGAGCCTTACGATGTGGTGCTCCCTTAGAAGATATTTGCTTTGATGCACCCCTGCCAGGGACGGAGCCATAATTGAACTATGAGGGGCAGATCGGTTAACTTTGAAACGAATAAAGTCTTAAAAGGTTATTAAGTCGTGGAAATTAACGGAGTTTAGATTTGGTTCTACAATTTTTAAAATTGAAAGGTCTTAAAAAGTAATTAAACCAAAAAAATTGAGAGGCTAAATTTTAGTTTTATTAATTTTAGATTATAAGGTCTTAAAAAAAGAATAAGCCATAAAAAATTAGGAGGATAAGAAAGAGACAAATGCTTAATTGCAATTGTTTCAAAATTATTAGAGCTTGAAATATAATTAAACCATAAACTTTGGGGCCAATTGCCCGATCCGTCCATGCCCCTGCTGAGCTGCTCAAATTTGTGCAGAAAGAGAGCCGTTTACTCATTTAATTACATTGTCTCAGCATGCATTAGAAAAAATAATAATAATAATCGATTTATGGTGGATTTAGAATTTTGTGTACCATCAATAAATCAAATGATAATATATTATTTTAATTTAATTTTAAAATTTTATAACCTACATCATATATAATTTAATAATAAATCATGTATCATTAATACGTTAAATACTAATTCATTAAAATAACACATTTAAAAAACGTATATCAAATATGTTGTGTTTTTTTATATTTGCTAAGAAAGAAAGTGGCTAACCCTTTGACCAATAGCAAATAACAGTTGTAGCTTTAATCATTGTCCGGTGCAGATATCCAAAATTGCCAAACTTGTACAAGGCTAAAAGGTAATTTGCAGTAAAATATAAATAAGAAATTCAATACTCGATCTAAATATATATTTTTTTGGTGATTTAAATATATTTTTTTAGTGTCACCTCTAAGTCGCTTTTAATTTTTAAATCAGATATAAATATATTTAAAAACATTTAAATTCATAATCTCATAAATATTACAACAAAAACAATACATTATGTATGTTCTGTGTCCTAAATGGAAGTTCAGCTCTCTGGTGTGGAGACTTGTTGACAATAAGAAACAATTCTTATTTTCTGTTTCAACCTTAGGAGCTAATGTCAATAATGTCAAAAATTATTTTCAGTAGATAAAATCTTTCCTTTAAGCATTATTTTTTAAAAATATATAAAATAGTAATATTGTAACGACACAGTTTTTGGGTTAGTAATTCGGATAAGATATCCGAGTTTTGGAGAATTTATATTGGAGACTAAAAAATGAAAGTTTAAGTGTGAGTTTTCAAATAGTTTAACAACATTTCGTGTAGTTTACCCATTGCTTGTTGGTGGGCATTAAATTGTTCAAAATTTGGCATGGAAATGGGAGAAAATCATAATAATAATGGGTGAGAGAGCATGTTAGAATGAGAGAAAAAGAAAAGAGGTTTATAGAGAGAGAGAGGGGGTTTACTTCGATTTGAAGGTGATCCAGTCGCCGTGAAGTCTCATTGTTGGCACCATTGGGTTGGGCTTGTCGTCGTCGTCACCGTCGTTCGTCGGGGTAAAGGAAAAAAATATTTAGCCTAGCTCAAAATGCCAAGGTCCGACGTCCTACACCGTAAATCGTCGCCACCATTGGATCCACCGGTCAGAGAAATGCAGATCTGGAGGTTGGCGTCGTCGTTCGGCCACCAGAGGCCGCCACACGCGTCCCACACACTGCTGCCTACGAATGGGCGTGTGCTGGCAGCAGTGGGTGGATGCATAAGGGTTTCCCTACACTACGCCACACTAGATTCGGCTCTTTAGGGTGCACAACAGCTTACATGCGCCGCTCCACACCGAATCCCGCTCACCTTGGTGCACCATAAGCTCTATGCACCGCGTCGCACATGATCACAGTTGACTTTGACAATTGTGTTGACCGTTGACCATGGCGTTGACTTTTTTTAAAGGTTTCTCGACGTTCTAAGTCCGTTGGCGCAGTCCGTTTCACCAAATCCAAACTCGTTAATCTGTTTTTAGACGCATGACCTTGTGAATTGAATAGAGGATGCACGAAATTAATGTATTTTCGTATTCATTTTTATATGAGGATTAGTCAGGATCGGATATCGAACCAAGTGGAGTATCTGGAAGCTTATATGGGGATTTATCGCTAGTGCTTGAGGTTAGTACACCTCAAACTCCAAAAAGCTTCATTAGCATCGTAAGTGTAATTGCCTTGCTTGTTAGTGTTTGCAAAATAGGTAGATGAAATAAGCTTGTGTTGAGACCGATATTACGAGACTTGATAAATATTTAGATTCCTGATGAGTTCGAGAATATTCGACACTATTAGGAGCTTTAGAGACCGTGTAGGGTCGTTTAAATATTCGTATAATTATCTTATTGGTTGATTTACATGTTGTGTTGCTTAAGTGCTTGGGATATGAATTGGCATGTTTGATGGAAATTATACTAAATGGACTTGTAACACCCCTCTCCCGAGTTAGGAGTGAGGAGCGTTACCGGGACAAGAAACAATATGTCGAGTTAACCTTTACAATTTTAGGGCTAATTTTGTTCATTTTAATCAACTTAGCAAGCAAGCAAATTCATTACACCATTCGAATGAATCTTATATATTCTATAATAACAACCATTTAACTTAAGATAAACATTTAACTAGTTTCAATCCTTACCTAAGCATTTGAATACAACATAGGAGGGTTTGTGATCTTTACAATTCATTTTAGCAAGCCATGATACTCAAAACATCCAAGTGAAATAAACCATCAAGTTAGACATATAGCTCATTTCGTATAGGGTGACCATATACATGTTCGATCTATTAAGCTTACTCAATTGAATTCAATACAACACAAGATCAAAATAAGCTAGTAAACAAGGTCTAGTTCATTCATTCATTAGCCTTAACCATAAAGTTCACAAAAGACCATTCTTACAAACATATATTTACAATCCAAAGTACTATTTCATTACAAGACTTTACCAAGTTCAATATACACACTTTATACATATAATCCAAATTCATGGGCTATCAAGACTAGACACAATCTAAGCCACCATCTAGAAGTAATGAAAACGAGCACCGAAATCATACTTTAGACTATGTTTGTTTCTTGCTTTGAGCCCAAGTAAGTTAGCTTTACGATCAAGTAATTGGTTCGAGTATCTTCAACATGTGGTTTGGTAAGAACGAAAGACGAAAGTGATAAGTACATAGTGTACTTAGTGAAGTAACAATTACCTAACAAATTATAAAGTTTATTAGAATTAGGAATCCTTGTTTATTTTAATCAAGTTTAACATAACTAGTTTTCCATATTCCATTCGAACACACAATAGATCAAGGAAGCAAGGTTTCATATCAAGCACACAATGAATAAGTCAAGCAAGTATCAAACAATTCAAGCAAGGTGAGCATCCAATGTCATTCGAATATGATTCCGTTTTATCATTGATTTATCTTTCAAGTCATGAGCATTTTAAGATAGCATACACTTCAATTTAATTCATGTAATTCCATTTCATTACAAGATCATTTTCAAGAGGCAAGTTTGCCCATTCATCATTCATGATTGCAAGTCTTTCTTTCAAGTTTCATTTAATCTTGTTTTGCCTTGGTAGTTAGCTATGACTAGGTAATCGAGTTACATATTAGGGTACATAAAGTACCTAAACAAGAAGGTGTTTGCTACACCACATAATAAGGTACACAAGGTACCTAGCAAGATGATACCCAAGGTATCTAACAAGAAGGTGCCTACAACACCAATCAAGATGGTAGACATAGTACATAACATGTTATCATATTAAGTCGAGCTCTAGACTCTAAGGCATGTCGTTCTACCTACGACCAACTAGCAACCAAGGTCTTGTTGAGTCTTTTATTTACAAACAATTTCACATCAAGTGATTAAGCAACAAGCATATCGAGATCAATCTCATTTTAAGTTATTAGGCCATATAGTCCTTAGTTCAATTCCTAGGTGATCAAGCGTCCTCAAGTATCACACAATATCATATAATCCAACAAGCCATTCAAACATATCAAGCAGTGCAAGTAAGCATTCGATCACAAACTCATTTATGTATGTTTGATCATACCTCGTATCCAAGCAAGCTGGCATGCCATTACATACCTTTGGCATAAGCAATGCAAATGTGAACATGTATTTAGTTATGCATTATCTTAGTACAACCAAATTATTCAATTCAAGAAATCAAGTCATCATGGCATCAAACAAGTTTTCAATTAAGTCATTCTTCCCTTAGTTACCAAATATGGATTAGTCATTTTCCATGAAAACAATACAAGAAATATGATTGGTTAGGACCTAAGTCCTAACCCTAAGTGGCGTTACACTCACAAAACTCCAAGCAATAACAAGCTAATGTTGCTCCTTGATGTAAATCCATTTAGCTTTCCCACTTGTTTGTCCAGCCTTGTCCTCCTCAAGAAGTTCCTTTACTTGGCCTAAGATACAACCCAATACAAGGAACCAAAATTAGCAATACATTCAAGCATACATCTAAGTATCACAAACAGTTTATGTCACTGCCAGGCAGTTTGCATACTAGTTACTACTTTGCCTATATATTTTAATATACACGTTGGAATTTCAACTAGGTTACATCGTTGGAAAGATAATTAAATTATATATCCAACCATATAAGTCATGCAATTTAACGCTTTGTCAATTAATACAGTTTTTTACTTAAAGACATGGTATTTATATTTTTGGACAGTTTGCACTGTTCATGCATTTTCATTTCTAGATTCCACTATACAATCCAGAATTCAACTATGTTTGTTTCTACTGAAAATAGACATATTAAAGTTCATTCCATAAATATTTCAGCTTAAAATTCGATTTTTACAATTTATAGCAATTTTTCAAAGTTACTGCCCATAACAGAATTTTCTGGGCAGATTTCACTAGGTCAAGTTTCTAGTCCATATACCTACATGCTTAATTCAATCTATTTCATTCTAGCACTTTAAGTCCTTAATTGTCATGTTTTTCACTCTACTAATATATTGATTTTTAGTCCATGGTTCATTCATTTCAGTCCATTAACTATTAAATGTTCCAATTTCAATCCCTATTGTTCATACATGTTACCAAGTTCACTAAAACAAATCATTACTCTTTAATCTAACAAGCTTTTATAATATCCTTCCCCTATTTCTAATTCATCATTTCCAGCCTTCATTTTATACAAAACAGTCCATAATTTCTTATTTATTTCAAAACAGTCTCATCTCACCATTTAAGCCATTTAGGCGACTAGTTTCACTCCTAATCAAATTTCCAACATTCCAAACATCACTTTCATATAACACTCCAATTCATTAGTTTACTCAATTTCCCACAATTTCTTCCTACATGAAATTTTCCAGATTTGAATATATTTCAATCTATACATTAATTTCCATATCTAATTTCACAAGCATGCTCCTATGGTGGTTTACACTATTCAGCCAACATGTACTCTTCTAAATTCAATATCAATACTTCAATCCAACCCTATTCTAAGATCAAGCACACAATTAATCATCAAATTCCAGATTTCAATCCATAACAAACAATCAAATTCATCATCTAATCGAATGAACAATAATGAAAGCATGCTTACTTTGCTTCCTAGCTTAATTTCCATGCAAAATCACCCACATGAAAGCTTGATTCTTCCTTTTATCAATGGTGTTCTCTCAAACTCTCTCTCCACCCTCTCATTCTCTTAATGTTTCGACTAATAAGGAAAAATGGAGGAGATGAAGATGATAACTTCATCTTTAGTAGATTTAAGAAATGACCTAATTAACCCTTGATTAAGCATTAATCATGTAATTAGACAAGGGCACTAGGGGAATTGGAAATTTTATCATGCAAGCTTTTAATTTGTTAAACAATTTGATTAAGTCCTCTTAATTTGATCACTAATTTCTTTCCATCTTTTAATTAAGTCATTAACTTATCTAATTAGCCTAATTACAAATCCAATTGAATTAGCTATTTAGGCAATTGGCTTCGATACTTCTAGGCTAGGATTTAGGGTGTTACAGGGCTGATAAATGATAATATTCAAATAATGATCATAAATTTGAGAATTGATATCAAACGATTAAATGCGTTAATAAACAACCCTAATGATTTTTATAAGCTTTAGGGATTAAATGGGGCATTGTAAAATCTTAATTCAAGGAAATGGTACAAACTCATAAGTAGGGTATCAGTACGGACTTAGAACGTTTTGGTACGCTATTCCATATCGTATCGATACGGGTCAACATGTAACGGTACTCGAGGAAATTCAAGAAAGCAATTTTAGTATCGGTACGCGTGTGAGTACCAGTTCTAAGGGTACCATACCGATACTCATGTTCGAGTACCGGTACCCACTGAATTAAATAACCTACAATGCTAGTTAAAGATGAGAATCGAGGTGGAAGATTAATGTGTTGATTAATGTGTTAGTTATTGTGAAAATGTGGATTAATGGAGATAGCAAATGTGATTAATTCTATACTCTTCTATAATGTATTAACAACTCAGTAAAGTAAAATTAATGGTGTGTTGATGATTAGCAACAATAGGGGGATCATTGGGATCACGTTGCTCGTATGTCGGGTATGCATTTGACTGATTTCATGATTCGATTGATGGGGTCCAAATATCTAAGAGTGGTACTTAAAGACGTATTCGTTCCTCATAATATTCTCGATGGCTATCTGTTTCTGAGTATGATACGCTCGTTACTCGATGGCTATGTGTTTTTGAGTACTAGATGCTCGTTATTCGATGACTATGTGTTTCTGAATACGAGATGTCGCTACTCGATGGTTGTGTGTTTTCGAGTATGCGATGACCCTTACTCGATGGTTGTGTGTTTCCGAGTATGTGTTGTCCTCTACTCGATGGCTATGTGTTTCCGAGTATAAGAATCATGCTACTACCTGATGACTAGGTGTTTCCTGATATATAGCTAAAGAAGGATCCGATGTCTAGGTGGTCCCAAGTTTACAGGGTTGGTGACCACTCTTTGTGGTTAGAACCTTGTGTACTTTCGCCCGGATGATCTGGTGGGATCCTGGGTATGGGTGGGACTTACGTGCCATGTTTGATGACTTGTATGTTGTGAGCATGTGTTTAGGGGACTAGTAGTAGCGCCACATATTTATTATCTCTCCTTATTGTTTGTACTAGCTTGCATACTTATGTTTATGATTAGCATGAAGTATAGTAGAGTAGATGTGTACCACTAAGCTTTGTAAGCTCAGCGCTTGAAATCGTTGTTTCTGTGCGTAGGTTGAACGTAGGATCGCAGGATCGAGGAGCATTGTCTGTACGGGATTCCAGCAAGCGTCGTTTGCCATAGTACGATACTTGTATTTAGTGGGTTGAGTATTCATAGGACCTTACAACTGTTGAGTCTGTAGTATTATTTTGATACACAATGTATAAACTTGGAGCTTATATTTTATAAATTGATTTATGTTGTTTATTTAATTATCTGGAGTATTGATGTATTAATGTTTTGACCAAAGGCTAAATCTATGGTTTGTAAAAGAGAACTTTTTTATTCGGTTTTTTATAACTAGAATGTAGTACTTCGGATCCGAATCTGGGTGTTATAAATATAAAAAAATAAATGAGTAATTTTTCTTGAAAATATTTTTTTAGAAATTTAAAAACTAAAAATTTGAACTTTTAAAGCTCACTTTAATTCTTAGCTTTTTTTATTAATTTAATTCTTAGTTAATTTTAAGGAAAATATTTTTTTCCTTAAGAAGAAAACAAGTTTATAAAAATTAGTTCCTTTTAAGAAAGAGAATATATATAGTATTATTGTGAGAATATTAAACCATCTTAATTAAATAGGATGGAGTATCATTTATAGACTAAATAATTTTTTGAGTTAAAATTAGAGGTTTAAATTATTTTTAGAGGTTTCATAAATATAAGATTATAACAATAGATTGATGGTGAAATTTCTCAATTTGAAAAAAAAAACTCTTAAAAGAAACTTTTTTGAGTTAGAGGATTGGATAAATGAAATGTAAAAATTCTTTTGTCCTTGATAACTACAAAAAAGATTCTCTGAATAACATAAACTTGAATGACTATAAAATTAAAAATTAATATCATAAATAAGAAATTAATATATAAAGTAATATATACATTTAAATTTAATAATTAATAAAATCATATTCAAAAATATAATTTCACAAATATGAAATTAATATATACATCTTTCATATATACTTAGTAATGATATTAAAAAAAATTCTTTACAATCTAATAAAAATATTGATAACTAATAAATTATTCAAACAACTATTGAGTAGAATCATGTCATTATATTTTATTTTGCATGTTCAAATAATCAAACAACTATCAACAATCAGTTAATTTTACCAAATACTTTTATATAATCAACTAATGCAATCCGTTAATCAAATCAGCTAATGCTACCAGCTATTCGTTAATTATCAAACATAATCATAATCTTATTTAGCTAATGCTATCAACTATTTGTTCCTATTATCGGAAGTACTTTTTTCCTCCATTTATGTGTAGAAATTCTATGCCTTTTTCGGTGCCCTTATTTATGCTCTCACACTAAAAATTAGGTTTAAGGTTTAGGGTTAGAGGTTGTGGTTAGAATTTAGGGTATGTATATTTTTTAGAGTATAGGGTGTAGGGCTTAGGATTTAAAATTTAGGGTTAGATCTTGAAATTTAATTTTTTATTATATTTTAATGTTGAGACATAAAAATAGACACCGAAAAGAGACAAAATATTTTTATCCCAGAAATTTAACGGTACTACTAGTAATAGATCCCATTTCTCAATTAAAAAAAACATAATCATAATCTTATTCAGTAATAAAAATAAGTTTACAGGAAACTAATGTCTCACTTTTACTTTCTCAATTTAACGGTACTACTAGAAATTTAACGGTACTACTAGTAATAGATCCCATTTCTCAGTCACTGAAAATTTGTGGGTTCTGCATCTCTAAATTATGTGCATGCATCGTGTCGGTGTCACCAAAAATTGAAATGTTCCCTTTGTCTTTTATTTTTGTTCATTTTTAGCTTGTTTTTCGAATGTCCGTGTAACATCCAATTAACTCTGATATATATTTTCCCGTTTCTTTTAAACTTATATTTATAATAGAAACATGTCCATATATATATATATAATAGAAAATATTTAAAAATACAAAAATCTATAATCTAAGATTAAAAGAAAAAAAAAACTAAAAAACTGTCACTTGAGGGCGTTAGAGTATGATGATAGAGTTTGATCAAATCAAATCTTGAACCAACACGCTATTTTTTTTATTTTTTTTGCTAATACAGTAACATGACCAAGCCAAGAGCTAGCCTAAGCGGTCCGTCTCCAGCAGATCCTGCACCTCCCTCGGCGGTTCAACCAACCACACTCTCCCACACTGCTGTCTACCAATCGTTCGAGCGAGAAAATCCGCCACCATATTCCCCTCTCGTCCAATATGATGAACCACAACCTCTCATTCCCGACACAACAATCAAAATATTAAATCCACGACCACATCCCCACGCAACGCCAAGGAATCATTTTTAAGGATTCGGATCACCTCCAAATTGTCCGATTCAAACATAACCTTCTTGAACCCCATCCGCCATGCATGTAGGAGCGCGTCGTAAGTTGCCCATAACTCCGCCATTAACACCGAACAACTTCCAACCATACGGGCAAAACCAAACAGCCACCTACCTAAGCTATCACGGATTACTCCCCCTATCGCAGCTCCTCGCTGCTACCCCTGAACCGAGCCATCCGCGTTCACCTTCACCCATCCCTCCGGGGGACACTGCCATCGCACCCTCAACTCCCCTACTCGACGTGTAGGAGCAACAATGGGAATCACCGTATCAAACTCAATCGCCATATGTATACATTGAGCAGCGATATCCCCATTCCCAACATAATCCGCATCGAGAAGCAAGCTACATCTATGCTTCCATAGTAGCCAACACCCTACCGCAAATCTCGTCACCCACTTCGACACATCGTCTGGAATTGCCCCCTCATTCCGCAGGTTGCTAATCAACCAATCCTCAAATTCCATGGTTTCGAAAACAGCAATGTGGGCAGTGGGTACCAGCCTTTCCCATAGTCTGCGCACCACTGAGCACCGTCTCAACACATGCTCAACATCCTCCCCTCCTCCTCTGCATATACAACAGCCTCCATCACTAGTTAGCTGCCTGCGCAACCTCTCCATGTTCGTAAGGAGGCCCCCTCGCATCACAAGCCATAAGAACGTCAACACACGTTGTGGCAACTTCAGCTCCCATAGGACGCGCCATTTATCATGATGTACTATATTCCTCGAGCCCTCAAGAAATCGATACGCGGACCGGACCGTAAATGTCTTGTTCGCTTCCCATCTATAACTCGGGCAATCCGGTCCAAACCACGCTCGTGGCGGTGGTATTGCTTTAATTTTATTCAAGGTCTCTTCCGGAATCAAATGATCAAACATGCACCAATCCCATTCTCCATCAACAGTGACCATGTTTCCTACTTGAACCGGCGGCGGTGGTGAAGGTAGGAGATACCTCTCGCATAACGGTCCATCGTCATCAACCCAAGTGTCGTACCAAAAATCCGTACGCTCCCCATTCCTCACATTCCATAAAATGCTCCCTCGGACTGCCTCCCAAATCTTACTCAACCCTTTCCAAAGTCGCGAACAATGATTCCTATTAATACTCATCCGAACCTCTTCTTGCCAACCATATTTCTCGCGTATTACCCAAACCCAAAGTTTGTTTGGTTCAGTTAATAACTCAAATCCCACCTTCATTATGAACGCGTTATTTTGAGTCGCCATATCCTTGAATCCCATGCCCCCACTCATTATCGGCAGCCGCATGGTTTCCCAATTCACGAGCGCAATGCTACGCTTATCGCTAGTACCTCCCCACACAAAGCGCCTCACAATCCTCTCCATTTCACGGCAAAGTCCCTTCGGCAGTAGCGTTGCTTGCATAACATATGATGGAATGGCTTGCAAAACCGCTTTAGCCAATGTTATCCGTCCCGCAAGTGATAAAGATTTCGTAACCCACCCGGATAATCGTTTCTCCATTTTGTCCAAAAGGTACGCATAGGTCGCCTTAGTGACCCTTTTGTGCAATAAGGGCACGCCTAAGTACTTACCAAGGTCATCAACAACCTCAAACCCCAAACTTTGTCTAATAGAACCACGCACATCAGGTGACACATTCTTAGAGAAATAGATTTGAGTTTTCGCAATGCTTACCCGATGACCCGAGCAGGCACAAAATTACTCCATAACCGCATGAATGACATCTATTTGACTAGAATCCGCCTCCGCAAAAAGAACCAAGTCATCTGCAAAGAAGAGATGTGAGATACCCGTGCCCGCCTTAGACAAACGGATTGGCTTCCAAACTCCCTCATCCACTTTTGCAACAATACTATGAGCTAGGTGTTCCATACACAACACAAAAAGATATGGAGATAGAGGATCTCCCTGCCGGATTCCCCTCGACGGACGGAACGAATCAGTGACATCACCATTCCATAAAATTTGTGTAGAAACCGTTCTAACACACGTCATGACTAACTCCGTCAACTTGTCCGGTAAACCCACCTCACGCAATGTATCCTCAATAAAATGCCATTCAAGCCGATCATAGGCTTTCTCAAGGTCCACTTTAATTGCCATGTAGCCTTTCTTTCCACCCTTAGTGCTCATGGAATGAATGATCTCCTGAGCCAATATAATGTTGTCTGTTATGTTACGCCCCGGGACAAAACTCACTTGATTCTCCGATACCCACTTTGATAGGAATTTCTTTAAACGATTCACCAAAGTCTTAGCTATAATTTTGTACAACACCGTACAAAGGCTGATAGGTCGAAACTGACTGATTGACTCTGGTGCCTCCACTTTAGGAATAAGGACCACGAGAGTCTGATTAAGACGACTATCAAACGAAGCCCCATCAAAGAAATCTTTCACTAATTTGAAGACGGATTCACCCACCACATCCCACTTCCTCTGATAAAAATCCGCATGAATGCCATCAATACCCGGCGATTTAAGCGGATCCATCTCAAAAACCACTTTTCTAACTTCCTCCATCGTGACATCCGCACTCAAAGATCTCAGCTCTCCCTCAGTGAAAACATGGAACTTACCTGATAACAGCTGCTCAGTACAATCATGTATCCCTGCCGAGAACAGTTGGCGAAAATACCCTAATGCGTGCAGCTTCAACTCATGATGATCATAACACCATCGCTCAGCGTCCACCTTAAGAGAATTAATAGAATTGCGCCGTCGACGTTGGATAGTGCTCGCATGTAAAAACCGTGTATTTCTATCCCCATGCGATAACTAGTTAACCCGTGACTTCTGATGCCATAAACTCTCTTCATCCTTCAATACATGTGCAAGATCCAATTTTAATTCCCGTTCCAAATTAACTAAGAAATCCAAATCCCTCCGAGACTGAGCCATCTCCACGCCTTTGATGCGCGTAAAGAGTAACATTTTCCGACGCCCTATATGCCCGAAAACCTCTCTGTTCCAAATCTTCCCCCGAGTTTGAAACTCCATCACAGTATCAAATATGTTCCTATCGCCACACCATACCTCCGATACCAAGCGATGGAAATCCGGATGCTCATTCTACGCCCTAATATACCTGAACGGTCTGGTAGCCTTATCCACACTACCCTCCCCAACGTTCAATAAAATTTGATTATGATCTGATTCCAATTTCGGCAAATGTAACACTTATGAAACCGGGTAAACTTGAAACAAGGCCTCGTTACACAAACAACGGTCAAGCCTCTGTTTCAAATCGCCTCGCTCCCACGTGAACAAGGGGCCATGATAACCCATATCTATCAACCCTGAATCAAATAAAAAAATCATTAAACTTCGAGCAAACACCGAGGCGATTAACCGAACCTCCTTCCCTCTCTAAAGGACTGACGGTAGCATTGAAATCACCCCCCATAACCCACGCCGTCCCTTGCGTCGGCTCAAGTGCTCGCAAATGATTCCATACCAAACTCCTCTTGCTATTGTTCGGACTGGCATACATAAAAGTAATAAAACAATACTTCTGCCTCGCTATATCATAACACCATCCATGCACGAACTGAGATGATACCGCCACAACATCTAACCTCACTGATGACCTCCACAACACCCAAATACCTCCCGAAAACCCAGTTGCCTCAACCCTATACGAGTTATCAAAACCCGATCGTCGAATGAAACTGTCCGCCTTACGACCACTTATCCGCGGCTCAAACAAAGCTACAATATCAGGCTTCTGCACTTGCACCATCAAATTAAAGCATCGGAAAAAATAAGAGCCTAACGCTCCTTGTACATTCCAAAAGATTACTTTAACCATAACTAACATAAAAAGAAGCAGAAAAGAAACACAAACCCGAAATCTAGGACGACATGTCCGTTACCTCCACATTCTCAAATGCCTGATTCGAACTCCACTGAACCTGGCCAGCATCCTTTACGGACGATATCCCCCGACTACGGCTTCCACCCTTCACCTCTTTTTCAGCAGTGTTAAGTTCCGCAGTCATAGAATTAATCCATTTTGTGAGAACTAGTTTAGGTGGTCCCCGCTCATCCCTCTTCTTCGGCTTAAGTCCCTTGTTCCCTAAGGTTTTCGCGGCGAGCATATTCTTCACAGTGCCCTTAGGGCCATTTTTCCGAGTCCCATTCCTCACCCCACGACCATTGTTATCTCGCAGCACACCTCGGTCATCTTTTTCCACCACCCGAACCACCTTGTGGTTTGCTACTGCCAACGACGTTTTTTCAACAAGCACCTCTTGGGTCGAGGCAACCATATCACCCTTCAACGCACCTGTAGGCTGCACACCATCATCACCTACAGTTTCAGTCATGACAACGGCAGTCGGCATCACAACAGTAGGCGCAACATCATCCTTTGCAGTCCTCTTATCCGACGGACCAGCCTCGTCCTCCTCCGGTATCCTCTCCCCAACCCTATCCACAGAGACATCAATCACCTTCTTTACCTTATCCGCCACCGGGCAATCCAAGCCCCCTCCATTCACATCCTTGGGGACAGTGACCCCATTCTCCCCATTCTCAACTTCCAACACCTCAAACCTCGACCCCGCACCCCTATTCTGAGTGTGCTGCACATTCTCCACCTCGCCCGACTGCTTACCTGCCTTAATCGGCCTGCGCCGACGATTGCTCACTTGCATCCAAGGGCATTATAAGTCCCTCTCGGCTGGCACCGCCTCAATTTCGGAAGACTGCCCCAACTCCCTCTCAACCATGCGCTCATTTTCCTTCCCACAACCCTCCTTTTGATGCCCATACCTCCCACAAGTATAACAAATCAGAGGTAAACCCTCATATTCAATATTTTGGCGAAAACCATCGATCATCACCCCCGATAGAAGCGGTTTCCGCAGATCAACTACCACGGCAAACCTAGCAAACCGGCCTCTCTTGCCCTCTAACGTATTATAGTCTATCCTCACGACCTTACCGAACACCTTCGCAATCTCCCTAAACATACTCTTGGTGTAGTATCGATAAGGGAGACCCGGAAGTCTCACCCACACCACTATATGCTGCGGGTATGCCTCAGATGTAACAAAAGAGCGAGACCAGGGTTGTACCGTCAGATAACTTCCATACACAACCCATGGCCCCCCTGACAGAACCCTGTCATAGTCAGATTCAAGCTCGAAGCGTACCAAATAGTACTCATTGTCCAAATCCACCAATTCCAAGCTACCCACCGGCGACCACAATGCTCTCACCCTATTCAATAGCGCTCTATATCCAATCGCCTTCCCTAATAGACGAACAATTAAAGAGCATGCGAGTTTAGCATCAATTGACTCATGCACTCGCTCAGAGAATTCAATACTAGGCAATACACCGTCCAAGTTTATCGTCACATCTTCCTGCAATAGTTCAACATCAAGGTCGTCCAATACCCCCTGACCTTTCTCTCTGCCGGCCACCATATCACGAAAAGAAAGTTTACCCAGTCCCGTCGCCGGCGCGCTCAACATCGCTGATACCCCATCTGGTACAACAGTGTTCGCCATGGAAGCCTCCTTCATACAAACATCCCCGTTCAACACCCCTTCCGTTTCACATGCCGCCCGCTCAAGACCGTTAGAAAGTTTCCTTCCCTTTGACTCCCTCTCCACGCTCGCAGCCAGAGTAACTCCCGCCCTCTCTAGACTCACCGGTACCGGAATCTCCACTGGAGCATCCAGTGGTCTCCCCGAGATCACGCCCATCGATCCTATGCCAACGTTCGCAATGGTTGCAAAACCCTAAAGCTCCTACTTTTCCGGAGGAAAAAACCTTTTGTACTATAAAATTACACAAAAAATTACTAATACCCAACACACTATTTTATTTTTATCAGTGAACAACAAACAAAAGGTACATTTTTCTCTCTCTAAATTATATAATTTAGATTTCACTTTTTTTTTCTATATTAGATAAGTTAAAAAGAAAAGAGAAAATGTAAAATAATAATTTGAAATAAAAAGTATCCACCAGAAGTGACAATCGAGTCGTTCGAATAAGATTCAAGCCGAGTCATTTTAGGTCTGATCTATTTTTGATTTGGATGGGATCGGATCAGATCTGGTGTATTTAGTTTCGGTCAAATCAATATTAAATTAGTCGATTTTTGGGTTGGATCAATCTAATAGATTAGATTTCAAGTCTAGTCAATATTGAATAAGTCAATTTTTGAATCAGATCAATATCATATCGGTCAATTTTCTAATTAGTTCAAGTGTTGGATCTTCATGTCAATTTGAGTATTAGTCTAATTGAGTATATATATAATTATTGTTATATTCTTGTAAATGTGTTTTTTACTTGTCTATCTTATATTTTAGGCTTAGATCTAATTTTATCTTAATCGTCCAATGTTTTGAGTTCAATCTGAAATGACAATTTAACTTGAACATGATTTTATTAAACACACTAGAGTTCTTTGACAAAAAAAAACATATTAGAGTTTGTGATTGGAATTTTATTTTAACTCGCCCCAATAATTTCATTGTACAAGTTACGTAGTGAAGAACTCAAAACTCTTATTTGAATGGACTGCTATATAATCCAGTAGTTGATGTATACATTATTAGTTTTTATCAATATTATAAGATTTAAGAGGGTGAGATTTAACTTTTTGAGATCATTTTATTAATTTTTAAGTTTTATTAAAAAATTCTTTATTTAAAATTTATGGTTCATGTTAATTTGTGTTTGCAAAACAAAAAATGGAATTTTTTTTAAAGTTAACTATACTCTAAAGTTTAAATGATGTCATTAAAATTAATAACATAAACCATAATTTTACAGTGAGTAATTTTATTTTATAATACTTTATATCAAATATTTTTTAATTTAAAATTATTCGATCATATATGAATAGGGTCTTTTAATGGGTGAAAGATAATATCAAATAATTAAACTATTACCAAAATGGTGGTTAACTAGTAATATAATATAAAAGGAGAAAAAAACACGCACCACCTTATAAAAAATTATTTTTTCACTTCGACTCAATAATTGAGTTAAAATCGGATCGATATTTGATTCAAATTAGATATGAATAATTTAAATTTTGATTGTTTTCGATTTGGGTCAAATTGGACACAAATCTATATTGGTCTAATAAAAATTCAGGTCAACTTCAATTTAATCAATTTGTTTCAATTTTTAAATTATATTTAATCAAAAAATAATGAGATCCGTGTTAGAATATAGAATATAATTAGTAGAAAATTAAATGTAATTAACTAGCAGGTTGCTATAAGTTTATTAGTATTATCACCGTGTTAAGTCTGGTCGAGTTGCAATTTAAGCGTCATTGGTGAGAAGATGTCAGAAGCCAGAAGATCGGTCGGCCAGAAGAAGGGCGACAAGGTCAGAGGAGAAGATGAAGCCGGTACAAAGATCTTCGTGAGGAACGTAAGCAAAAGAATCCACAGGTCTATCCTTAGTGATGCGTTCTCAGCTTATGGTAAGGTTACTAGGGTTTACATTGCCTACAATAGCGGAAGAAGATTCTTCAACAAGACGACCTTTGCCTTCGTCAGTTTCGAGAATAGCAACCAGGCAAGGAAGGCCATTGAGAAAGGAAATGGTAGGAGGATAGATGGTCAGTTTATCTCAGTGTCATTAGCGTTGGATAGGCCGTTGTCCCCTCTGGCTACCCGATCTAAGAACATTCCAAAAGGTCTCTTATTTTCCGGTCCCGGCAGGTTGGAGTCTCTGGTGACAAAGAATAGGTCTTACAAGGATGCTCTCCTAACTAAACCAAACCTCGTAAAAGAAACCATGCCTAACTCTGTTCCTATGGAACCTGTAAAGAACCCATGAGTTTTGGTGTCAGACGATGTCCAGCCGAAGGCTACCTCCATTTCCGTTGATATTTCTGAGCCAGAAAAGGAATGGTTAAACAGATGCTTTGTGGGTCAAATCAAAGGAATGTACGACGCGGAGTTCGTACTGCAAGCACTTGAGTCGGAAGGTTTTAGAGTTAGTGTGGGGGTGTGGTCAGGCTTTTTTGTTATCATACAGATGCCGGAAGTTGAACAGGTTCCCATTTTCTGGGATCTTAAAGAATCTATGCTGAATTCGTGGTTTGATGACGTTGATACGTTAGCAAATTTCTCTGCGAATCGGAAGCTTAAGTTATGGATATCCATCGAAGGGATTCCGGTATTTGCTTGGTTCGAGCAGGTGTTTATTGCGATTGCTAGTTGCTGGGGAAAGGTGGTTAAGGTGGATGAGGAGACTCTCAGACGTAAGAATTTCAACTCTGTACGAATCCTTATTGGAGTTGGGTCAATTTCGGATATCCCTTCCACAGCTCGATTCATTGTTAATGGGGAATGTTTTCAGGTGAAGGTTTCCACGACAGATTTTTTGGATGATCGGTGTTGGTTAGACGGTGGCAGAGTAATCGAATCTGATGTTACGCGCACCCCGGTGGGTGGCGTTAATGATTGTCGTTTCGTGGATGAAGTTAATTCCATTAATGCAAAAACGGTGTCCCCTTTTTCCAGGATTGTGGGGAATGTTTCCGAGGCGGGTAATTCACATTGTGACTCAGAAGGCATCGAGCCGAAACGGTCTCAGCAACTTTCTGAGCTTGGCCTGGGAAGGAATGATGTGGACCTTACTGGTGAACCTGCAGCCCAGGATAATATATATGAGGTTCTGGATACAGTGCAGGATCCTACTGGTGGGCCTGCAGCTCAAGATAACTTGTTTGAGGTTCCGGTTACAGCACAGGACATCTCAAGCTCGATCTCTAGATCTAGTGCAACATGTAGCCCAGTAATTGACAAAGCCTCTGGACTATTCTCGATTAAACCCAGGTCCACCCGTCGCTCTTGGTCGTTTTCCCTGGTCTTAGTACGCGATCCCCTTGCTTCTCGGGGTTGGTTAATGGGTCTTTCTCTCGCAACAATTTGCACTCTGGTCCCCCCAGTGCTTTGAACAAGTTGGAGGAAAAGGCTCAGGGTTCCCATAAGCCGGTGGATTGTCAAGATACAGACGCAAATCGTGCGGAGGAAAGGGAAGCTAGGTTGTGCCTTAATGTCGAGCTGGCCTTTTCTTCGAAGCTAGCGCGGAAGAGGTGTGTGAAAGATTGGAGGAATTAGAGAGACATGCTAGGAAGCAGTAGGATGGGGAGAAATTAGTCTTGTAAGAATTCTGTATTTATATATTTTTAATGTATAAGTGTTTGATTTTATCGTGGAATGTACGAGGTTTGGGTAGGGCCGAGAAGAAAGTCGCGGTCTGGAGGTGTTTGACCACTAATAAAGCGGCGGTGGTTTTCCTTCTAGAATCTAAATTGCAGGCGGTTGATGATCGGGTCACAAAACAAATTTTTTGCACAACCAAGATGATGGATTGGAGATTTTCTCCCTCTTCCGGGGTTGCTAGAGGTCTTATTTCGGCCTGGGACCCGAATTTTTTTGAGTGTAGCTCCTCAATTATCCATCCGAATTTCATTCTGTTGAAGGGAGTTCTGAGGTTTCAAGGCGGAAGTTTTCATTGTGTGTTAGTTAATATGTACGCCCCCAACGACAGTGCCCTACGAAAGGAATTCCTAAAGACTCTCGAGGATCAGTTGGTGGCTTACAACGCTCCAATTTTAATTGGAGGGGATTTTAATGTGGTAAGAAATGCAAGGAAGAGAACAGGGACTGCTTCTTCGAAAGGGGAAATGAAGGTGTTCTCGAATTTTATTGAGTCCTTATCCTTGTTTGATCTTCCTTTAACTGGTGGACGGTATACTTGGTACAGTCTTAGAGAGTGTCCTTCACATAGCAGACTAGATCGTTTTTTGATATCTCCAGAATTAATCAAACGTTGGCCCAATTTGATTCAACAGCTTCTCCCTAAGAATATATCAGACCACAACCCAATTGGTCTCTTGCTCCAGTGCTTCGATGAAGGACCAAATCCGTTCCGTTACTTCAATTTCTGAACTGAGCATAAAGATTTCAATGAGCTAATCACATGGGTCTGTAAGTCGCAGCAGATAAGTGGCATTGCCCGACTATTGAAGGAGTGCAAAATTCAGTCGTCAACCTGGGCAAAAAATCTGAAAGCTACTGAAAGCAATGAAATGGCTAAGTTAGAAAGGAGGCAATCTGATCTCGATGAAGAGGTAGCGAGAGGCTGCAATGTAATTGAGAATCAAAGGGAGATAAAAAACATCCGCGTCAAATTGTGGCAGCACAATAGACAACTAGAGCGTGAATGGCTTCAAAAGTCGAGGCTCCGGTGGCTAGTTCATGGAGATAGAAATACAAGGTTTTTTCACATGGTAGCCTCCAACAGAAGAAGAGCCAACTCTATGGCCAAATTGATGATCGGGAGGAACGTGTATAGTGAACCAAAGAGTTTGAAGGAGGGCGTCAAAAATTACTTCGAACAGAAGTATAATCCAAAGCTCAGGACGTTGCGCGTTGCTCATTTAGATTGTGCCTTAAGTAAGTTGGATAAGATGTCTGCTTCGATGCTTGAAAAAAAATTCTTATTATCGGAAATTAAAGCCGCACTGGATTCAATGGACGGGTCGAGAGCCTCGGGCCCGGATGGGTTTAACACAGGCTTCTTGAAGAAATTTTGGCCAAGCTTACGGAACAGAGTCTGGGAATTTTTTCAAGATATGGTAGAACACAAGGTAGTGGATCCCTCATTGAACCATTCCTTCATTGTATTAATCCCGAAAATTCAAGAGCCGTCTCAAATTTCAGATTATCGACCTATCAGTCTGGTCGGTTGCATCTATAAGTTGTTTGCAAAGGTTCTTGCGCTAAGATTGAAATCCGTAATTAGTGAAGTTATTGGGGAGTCGCAGTTTGCTTTTTGCGCAGGTAAACAGATTTTAGACTGTTTTCTTATCTCTAATGAGATCATTGAGAGTGTTAGATGCAGGGGACTAAAAGGAATAGTGTTTAAGGCTGACTTTTAGAAAGCTTATGATTCGGTAAGTTGGGAGTTTTTGTTATATCTAATGAACGAGATGGGGTTTGGGAAACAATGGTGCAGGTGGATAAGTTGGTGTGTTAGCATCGCAAGGATTTTAGTGTTGGTTAATGGGTCTCCGTCCAAGAGCTTTGCTATTTCTCGGGGAATTAGACAGGGTTGCCCACTGTCTCCTTTTCTCTTCAATATCGTCGCGGAAGGGCTAAGCGCTCTGCTCAGAAAGGCATCGGCCAGGGGCTTCATTAGTGGGCTAAAACTTGACAATAACAAATTGGAGATATCTCATATGCAGTATGCCGACGACCTGATCTTATTTAGTGAAGCAAACGAACTGTACATAAGGAATATGATCCGCATTCTAAGGGGCTTTGAACTAGTGTCTGGACTCAAGTTAAATTTATGCAAATCCAAGCTGTTGGGTATCAATCTTAGTGAGGAAACTGTTAAAGAATGGGCGAGTTGGCTTCACTGCAGGAGTGACAAATTTCCTAGCCCTTATCTCGGCCACCCTTTAGGCCAACACAAAAATTCCGCCTCGATATGGAATCCAATCGTGGCGAAGGTGAAAGCAAAGCTCTCGGGTTGGAAATTGAAGCTTCTTTCTTTTGGGGGCAGAGTTACGCTAATAAAGTCAGTACTTGCTAATGTTCCCGTTTATTTCTTGTCCATTTTCCCCTGCCAGCTTCGGTTAGTAAAACATTATCCAAGATTATTGCAAAGTTTTTGTGGGGCTCGCTGGATCACAGAACCATTCACTAGGTTAATTGGGATACCTTATGCCAGCCGAAGGAGGAGGGTGGAATTGGGTTGATTGACTTTAAAATAAGAAGTGAAGCTTTGAAAGGTAAATGGTTGTGGCGCTTTGGGACAGAGCGTAATAGCTTATGGAGAAAAATTGTGACAACATTTTACGGTCCAGCTAATAATTCCTTACTGCCAAGCAACAAACCATCAAATAAGATGTCTTGGATTTGGAAAAACGTTATTAGATTTAGCATTGATAGCAACTCCACTTTTTATAAAAACATTAGGTTCTGCGTGGGTGACGGTAGTTCTATACAGTTTTGGTCAGATGCGTGGACAGGCATGGGAGCTCTTAAAGATGGCTTTCCTAGAGTGTTTGCTCTGGCGGTTAAGAAGGTTGGAACCATTGCTGAGTTTGGGGTTATGGAGAATGGAAGGTGGAATTGGGTTATTCAACTTAGGAGGAGTTTATTCGATTGGGAGGTAGAACAGTGGAGAAACTTCATGGATACGATTAGTGGTCGTAAGCCTATTGTCACGCCCCGCCAAAGTGCACCAGGACCGACCGAGGAGTGCCCCCTAGGTGCACTCGGGCCAACCAAGGCAAAATGAAGTGCCATGGACGTTTTAAGGCCAAGAATAAACCAAAGAAGGATCTAGAACGGCCTAGAAAGGCCCACAACCCTCTTAAGACGTCCCTACATGAATCTAGAAGGTTCCAGGAGGTCCTACACAAGTCTAGAACGATCTGAGAGGCTCTCCAAAGGTCTAGAGACGCCTAGAACGCCCTAGAAGATTCTAGAACACTCTAGAAGGTTCTCAAAGGTTCTAGAACATTCTAGAAGGACCCGGAACATCCTGGAAGCATCTAGAACATTCTAGAAGGATGTAGAATGGTGAAGAAGACCCTGGAAGACTCTGGAATGTTTGGGACTACTCTGGACACCTATGGAACATTCTAGAAGCCTATAGAAAAGTAGGAGTAATCTAGAATATTATGGATGTGTGTAGATAAGTATGAACTTATCTAGAAATATCTAGGCTTAGTAGATATTTTAGGAGGCGAAACCGTAGCCGTTGGATCAAATAGATCCTAGCCGTCCATTAAGGAGGTGGATGCCTATAAATAGGGCCACCCCCTCATTTGTAAATAACCTAAGAAGTCATTCACTCAAACACTTGTAAAAGCTTCCGTTGTGTAATACAAGGTTCTTTCCTTGTAAACTCGTTTGCTCCTTGTGTTTGCCATAGCGTTGCGACATTAAGGCTGACTAGTATCGTGCCGAGAGTGCTAGTGCCGCACGGATTTGAGCTTGAAAGAATAAGTCCGTGACAGTTGGTATTAGAGCAAGTTCCGATCGCTCGGGAGCATGGCCAAGACCACCAAGAACCAAGTCGCTAGCTCGTCAGAGACCGAGGTCACGCATGACCAAGGTGGGCAAGAAGTAAGGGCCAACCTTGCGGAAGGAAGGCCTCGTGCCAAATCCAAGGACGTACTCTCTAGCTTGGAGTCGCGCTTGACTCGCGTGGAGGAAAGCGTTTCGGGCATGGGTGCCCACGTGGATGACCTTCAAGAGCGGATTGAAGGCCTTGAGGTGGAGGATGCCGAGAACCACACAGCCGTGAGGGCTATGAAGATCAAGCTAGAGGAGACCCTGCGCGCGGAAATGGGTGAAGTACGCGACGCACTCATGGTAGAACTCACAAAGGTACGTGAGTCATTTCAACGAGAACTCGACAACATGCATTCCCAACTAGAGTCGTTGCAAGGCGACCTTGCCTTGTGTAAACGTGCTATGGCAGCCGGGCCAAGCACCACTGTGGAGGCTAGGAGGGTCGAGGTGCTCAAGCCTCAAACCTTTTCGGGATCATGCAACGCCAAAGAAGTAGACAACTTCTTGTATGGCTTGGAGCAATACTTAGAAGCCGTTGGCATCAGGGAAGATACCTCGAAGGTCCAGATCGCGACCTTATACCTCACCGACACTGCCATGCTTTGGTGGAGGAGGAGGCGCCTTGATATTGAGAGAGGTACGTGCACCATCTCTACCTTTTCCGATTTCAAAAGAGAGCTCAAAAGGCAATTCTATCCGGAGAATGCCGAGGATGAGGCAAGAGCTCGCCTACGAAGGTTGAAGCAGTCGGGGAGCATCCAAGACTACGTGAGGGAGTTCACTAGTCTGGTGCTCGAGATCCCTGATTTGTCCGAGAAAGATTCGCTCTTCTACTTCTTAGATGGTCTCCAAAGTTGGGCCAAAACCGAGCTAAGGCGAAGGGGAGTCCAAACCCTTGCCGACGCAATTACCGTGGCCGAGAGCATCGTGGACTACTCGAGCCCCAAGGAGACCACCCCTAAGCTGAGGGATGAGAAGAGCAGTCATGCCAAAGGTGGGGGAGACAAGGGCTATCCCAAGGAGGGTCATCAGGAAGGCCACTCACCAAGGCACCAAGACTCGTCCCCTTGGAAGAGCAAGGACAAGGGTAAGTCCAAGGAGTTCCAAGGTGCGAGGAAGTCACCACCAAGCAGTTGCTTCATTTGTGATGGTGACCATTGGACATGTGAATGCCCACAACGCCAAGCCCTTAATTCACTCCTAGCCAAGCACCGAAAAGGTAGTGACACCGACAGTGGCGACGAGGGTGCACAAATGGGATCCATACAACTCATTTCAGCACTTCAATCAGTAGAAGACACCAAGGGACTTAAGCCAGGGTCAAGGCTCGACGTGGAGCACAAGAACGACCCATCATCTCCGAAGGCCGAGGGTAAGGCCAAGTCACCGACCAAGCTTGCACGGGGTAAGCAAGGTGGCGTCACTAAAGACAAGCCCACGAGAGGGAATCGTGGCAACACACATGCTAAGTCCGTACCAAAGGCCAGCACGAGGGTAAAGTGCTACCTATGTGAAGGACCTCATGTGATGAGGTCATGTCCGATACGAAAGCGTCTTATTGCCTTCATCAGAGGGGTTGATGGTAAGGAAAAACCAGATACGATTGCCCAGGATCAAGCTGCCAAGCCGGGGGTGAAGACGAGGAAAGCTAGGAGCCGAGGGAGGCACACCAGCAGCTCGACCGAGACGCGACGAGGGCGTCGCGAGATCGGGTGGGGGAGGATGTCACGCCCCGCCAAAGTGCACCAGGACCGACCGAGGAGTGCCCCCTAGGTGCACTCGGGCCAACCAAGGCAAAATGAAGTGCCATGGACGTTTTAAGGCCAAGAATAAACCAATGAAGTATCTAGAACGGCCTAGAAAGGCCCACAACCCTCTTAAGACGTCCCTACATGAATCTAGAAGGTTCCAGGAGGTCCTACACAAGTCTAGAACGATCTGGGAGGCTCTCCAAAGGTCTAGAGACGCCTAGAACGCCCTAGAAGATTCTAGAACACTCTAGAAGGTTCTCAAAGGTTCTAGAACATTCTAGAAGGACCCGGAACATCCTGGAAGCATCTAGAACATTCTAGAAGGATGTAGAATGGTGAAGAAGACCCTGGAAGACTCTGGAATGTTTGGGACTACTCTGGACACCTATGGAACATTCTAGAAGCCTATAGAAAAGTAGGAGTAATCTAGAATATTATGGATGTGTGTAGATAAGTATGAACTTATCTAGAAATATCTAGGCTTAGTAGATATTTTAGGAGGCGAAACCGTAGCCGTTGGATCAAATAGATCCTAGCCGTCCATTAAGGAGGTGGATGCCTATAAATAGGGCCACCCCCTCATTTTTAAATAACCTAAGAAGTCATTCACTCAAACACTTGTAAAAGCTTCCATTGTGTAATACAAGGTTCTTTCCTTATAAACTCGTTTGCTCCTTGTGTTTGCCATAGCGTTGCGACATTAAGGCTGACTAGCATCGTGCCGAGAGTGCTAGTGCCGCACGGATTTGAGCTTGAAAGAATAAGTCCGTGACACTATGCTGGGTGTGAGTGATAGTATTAGATGGGATGCCTCTTCGGATGTGATGTTTTCTTCAAGTTCTTTCCGCTCAGTGTATCCAAGGTACCGTGTCTCGAAACATCCTTGCTGGAAATTAGTATGGTGCAACTTAGCCCCTCCAAGTGTTGAGTTGTTTGTTTGAAGGCTAATTCTTAGGAGAATCCCAGTTAAATCTGAGTTGGTCAAGAGGAATTGTTTAGGCTCGGAGGTTGCACGTTGCCCCTTTTGTGATGAAAAGGAGGAGACGGTGTCCCATCTATTTTGTCATTGTAAGGGTATCTGGTGTCTTTGGAGTCGCTGGTGGAAAACATGGGAGGTGAGTATGATTATGCCGTCAAATATAATGGATTTATTTTTGCATTGGACTGTTATTCTCAGGGAATTAATCAACAACCAGATCTTGACCCTTAGTTTTTTCAGTATGGTGTGGTCTATTTGGAAGCATAGAAATGATATCGTTTTTAAGAAGGTGAAGTTTGATGAGAACTTATTATTCGATTCGATGCTGGAGCATTTGTGCTGGTGGAGTAAAGCTAAATGACCGGATATATGCTGGTCTATCTCAGATATCCTTAGATGCCTCAGGAGTTTGGGTAATTACAGACCTGGGAAGGACGTGCCCAATCAAATAAGTTGGAGACCTCCGAAACTTGGTTACGTCAAGTTCAATACCGACGGAGCTGTGAAAGGCGGCTACGGACCAGCCGGAATTGGGGGCTTTCTGTCCAATGAGCAATCGAAGATCCTAATTATGTTTTCCATGTCCATTGGTTGCGCGGATGTTATAACAACGGAATTCAGAGCTATTTTGGAAGCTGTGAAGCTTTTTAGGCAGTCGAAATGGTGCACCCAAGTAAAGCTAATCGTGGAAAGTGACTGCGCCTTGATTATTGATTGGCTGCAAGCTCCAAATACGTCCCCCCGGTGTTCAAGCCCTTGGTTCAATTGTGTTATGCTGCACTGGAAGATAGCGGATGCGTGTTTCAAGTTATTCCAAGAGAGGGCAACATGACTGCTGATAGGTTAGCTAAAAGCGGCATCGACCGAAAAAAAGACTTACTTGTCGTGTATGAGAGTGAAGACTGAGGTGAAGCAGTGGTGGTATAGGCTTTCGATGCTTACGAGGGGTGGAGGGGCTCCAGAGGGTAGGTTTTTCTGGGAGCTATTTGTTTTAGTGGTTGTTCTGGTGAAGTAAGTTGGATAAGCTCGTATGAGTAGTATTTATCTTGTAACTTTTACGCTGCACTTTTTTCTTCCATTAGGCGTAGGGAGGTTTTTTAATGAGGCGCGTAATTGTTACTGATCTTAATAATAATTTACCTTTCAAAAAAAAGTTTATTAGTATTGTTGTGTTAGTTATAGCTTTTAGATATTGAGCTATACAAGTCATACTAATGTGTTGGGCTAATTACCCTATTAGATTCATTTTGAATAAAAATAAAGTATTATCTTTTCTCTAAAAGAAACTGTTGTCATTCATCTCTTCTTCCCAACACTCTTCACCACCGTTCACCATCTCTTCATCGTCCGTCTACTATGTCAGAGTTTTCACAATCCGCTAATTGATCGAGTGACCAAGAATGTTCGTGTTCTCTTATCTTGTATAAATTTAAATCTCAACATTTGTCTTGAGAATATAAAACTTCTAAAACATACTCGATCAAATTTAAATTATTATACTCGAAATCATATAAAATCTTAATTCAAATAAATCGATAAAATAATAAGATTTAGATCAAATTTATCTCTCTACTTTCATCAATAAAGTTGTCTATTAATATCGCGGCAATTTGGTATTGAATAAATTTTGTGAAGGATTTTATTAAGTTTATATTGTTTATTTGTCGAGGAGTTTATAAAGTGTCGAGTGCTCGTAGAGTGGAAACAACTTTATTTTTTTTTGAATGAAAGGTTTCATTAAAGATAAATAATTTCGGTTAACTAAACGATTAAAAATAATGCTAATGATAAATTTATAATTTAACTGTTATTAAATTATTCATAGTCAATGTATTTCAAGTCTATCACCCTTTCAGGTACTGGTTTTGTACCATGGAGCAAAATCCTGGCTTTGTTGGGAACCTCTTTTGTAGTCCTATTCGACATGGACTCGAGTACTCTTTCCTCTCCAATTAAATTTAGGAAAATTTTTTAACGAGACGTTTATTCATGCTCAAATGTTGTATGAATTTTTCCTTCTAATCATACATTTTATTTTAATTTTTTTAAACTATGTCAATCTAGAAGTCCTCTTATAATATAATATTAATATACAACAAATTTTATCATGTTTTGAACTTCTAAATGATGCAATGCAAGTAATCTCACTGCAATAATCTGGAGTTGCCACCTTATTTGTATTTGATAACTACTTGTTGAGGTTCGTACTCATATAAAGAGTAAGACGGAGAAATGTCCATGAACAATAAAAAAAAAGTGCTTGCCGAGGTACAGTAACCAAAAGAATCAAAGCAAAAACTGAGTCCCAGAATAGTTTTCGAAATCTATTTGCGTATGAGTTATTATTTAGAGATTCTTCACTACTTTTCTCGGATTCATCCTCTTCATCTCCATACGACATTATCTACATCAAGGTGTCAAGGAAAAAGACTGTTTAACATATTTTAGAAAAGCTGAACTCAATTAATATTAGGGTAAACTACCTGAAATACCACTCAACTTTAATGTGTGACTCTAATATGCCACTGAACTAAAATTCGATACCATAATACCATTGAACTTCACTGTGTGATTCAAAGTTAGCACTCCACCGTTACTCCCGTTACGGAATTCTGACGTGGACTCTAACTCCCGTTATAGGGATGACGTGGGCGATAAAAAAATATAATGAGGTGGATCATTCTTCAAGGATCTCCTCTTATTCAACAACAGCATCGTTTTTCACCAGAAAACCTCCCCTGAATGCACCGCCGCCGAACATCTCCGGGCTCTGGTCTTGAAGGAAATGAACCATAAGCTCCAAACCCTGAACATAATCGGTAATACCGCCATGGCCTCTTTCTCTTAAAGCTGCCTCTCGCACTCGTCGACTAACGCAGGGTCCATCTCCACGAACATCTTCCGCACATTGACGGTCAGCCCGTGAACTTCTGTGTTCCAATGGCTTTGGATATTCTTCTCCAATGCCCTGAACATAATCGGTAATACCGCCTGCCGGTGTTGCGAGATTAAGCAAAGGTATTATTTTTTTATCGCCCACGTCATCCCTGTAACGGGAGTTAGAGTCCACGTCAGAATTACGTAACGGGAGTAACGGTGGAGTGCTAACTTTGAGTCACACAGTGAAGTTCAATGGTATTATGGTATCGAATTTTAGTTCAGTGGCATATTAGAGTCACACATTAAAGTTGAGTGGTATTTCAGGTAGTTTACCCTTAATATTATTACTGATATATTATATAAAAGAAGAAAAACATTTTGATATATAAGTTTGTGTAAAATTTAGTTTATACAAGTCTTTTAATTTTAGAGTTTAGAGATTTAGGCTGAAAGTTTGGGTTCAGATTTATACTAAAATTTAGGGTTTAGAGTGTAAATTTTAGAATTTATGGTTAGAATTTAAAGTTTAGGATTTGAAATTTAAGATGTTAGGGATTTTATAGTTTAGATATGAAAAATTGTATAATTTTTTTACACAACTTGTGTATCAGAATATAACATATAAAAGAATATACAATTAATATGCTTAAATATTCATATTTTTAATCTAGATAATAGAAATATTATATTAAAAATTAAAAGACAAAAATATATTAAAAAGTTCGGTAAACTACACCGAATATCACTAAACTATGGCCCCTGAGTCGAAAATACCATCGAATTTTAAAATTCTTCAAAACTAGCACTGAACTTTAATATTTGAGTCGAAAATGTCACTACGCCGTTAACTGTTAACTTCTCCGTTAAGTCAAAACGACGTCGTTTTGGTGCGGCTATTTTGAAGCCTAATTTAACCAAAAACAACGTCGTTTTGCTAGAGGAAAAATGTGAGAACCATGTGCTTAAGGTGTTTTGAACCCAAGACCTTTAAGAAAAAAAAACTAAGCCTTAACACTGAACCAACATAACATTATATAATATTTTACCACAAATATTATATATCTCAAACTAATTCAGATTAATTCAAATTATTTTATAAAATAAATAATATTAACATATAAATTTATAAATATATATTATTTGCATATATATATATATTATTGTTATATTATTAATAATATAAATATATTATTTAAAAAACCCCAAAATATTTATAAAAATAATATATTTATATTATTAATAATATATAAAAACCTTAAATCCTAAATTTTTAACCCACAAACCCCAACCCTCAAACATAAATTCTAAACTTTAGAGTTTAGGATTTAAGGTTTAAGAATTTTTTATATTTAAATTTTATATTTTTAAAATAATATATTTATATCATAAATAATATAAAAATAAATTATTTTTATTTAAATTATATAAACTTATCCTACATGATGAACCGATGGCGGCAGTGGAGAGTTGGAATGCAGCATGTTGGTCCTCTTCAAAAAGGTGGATTTGTTTAATCCCGTTCGCGATAGTTTGGTCAGTATGGCTGTTTAGGAATGAGGTCGTATTCAAAGGGGCAGTGATGGATTGGATTCAATTACAGGCTCTGGTCAAGTTACGGTTAGTGGCATGGCTCAAAGCAAAATTTCACAATCCGGATATATCAATGGAAGCCCTGCTGTGTGATCTGAGCTTGTCGGATGCTTTGATACAAAAGAATAAAGTTGAGAGCGTCCAGTTGAAATGGTGTCCTCCACCGAAAGGTTTCTTGAAGTTGAATGTAGACGGGGCCACTTCAGTGGTGAAAAACACAGCAGGCATTGGCGGGCTCCTTCGGAATGAGAATGGTGTTACTTTGCTTCAGTTTTCCGAACCCAGTGATTCGGGTCCCCCAGCGCTTTCGGAATTGGCAGCAGTCATCAGGGGAGTTCACTTATTTTTGGAGTCTATATGGAGTGAGGATTCAAGATTAATAATTGAGTCGGACTGCAAGACGGTTGTGGAATGGCTAAATGGTACATCGAATTTCCCAGTAATGTACAGGGAGAAAATTGCAGAGCTAAGGTCCATCATCCTTTTGAAAGGATGGTTCATTAGATGGGTTCCCAGGGTATGCAATTCAGCAGCTGATGGGCTTGCCAAAAAAGGAGTTGGTTAAATTCTTAGGAGAGGGTTATTTATAATGTGGGTTAGCAGTATTGATGAGGTTTTTTTACAGATTGTATGGTTTATTTTTGTGTTTACAAAAGACGGTTGTATTATTGGTTATTGGATGAAATAAAATTCACATTAGTGGGGCACTCTTTTCCCTCTCTAATAGAGAGAGGGTTTTTAATGAGGCTCATATCTTTGTCAAAAAAAAATATATTATTTTTTAAAAACAAAAAATATTCATAAAACAATATATTTATATTACAAATAATATATAAAATACTATAAACCACAAACCTCAAATTATAAAATTTAAAGGTTGAGGTTTGAGATTTGTAGTTTAAGGTTTAGGATTTAGAGTTTTTATATAATATTTAAAATATAAATATATTATTTTTTATGAATATTTTAGAATTTTTAAATAATATATTTATATTTTAAATATTATATGAAAAAAAACAATACACTTTTATTTTTGTATATTTTATATATACAAATAATATATTTTAATATTATTTATAATATTATTTATTTTATAAAATAATTTGAATTAATCTGAATTAGTTTGAGATATATAATATTTGTGATAAAATTCAATATAATGTTATGTTGATTCAGTGGTTAAGGCTTAGCTCTTTCTCCTAAAGGTCTTGGTTCAAAACACCCTAAGCGTATGGTTCTCACATTTTTCCTCTAGCAAAACAACGTCGTTTTGGGCTAAATTAGGCTTCAAAACAGCCGCACCAAAACAACATCGTTTTGACTTAACGGCTAACGGCAGAGTCGCATTTTCGACTCAAATATTAAAATTCAGTGCTAGTTTTGAAGAGTTTTAAAGTTTGATGGTATTTTCGCCTGGGAGGCCATAATTTAGTAGTATCCGGTGTAGTTTACCTAAAAAGTTAATATACTGTTTAAAAATTAGGGTAAACTACCTGAAATACCACTCAACTTTAATGTGTGACTCTAATATGCCACTGAACTAAAATTCGATACCATAATACCATTGAACTTCACTGTGTGATTCAAAGTTAGCACTCCACCGTTACTCCTGTTACGGAATTCTGACGTGGACTCTAACTCCCGTTACAGGGATGACGTGGGCGATAAAAAAATAATACCTTTGCTTAATCTCGCAACACCGGCAGGCGGTATTACCGATTATGTTCAGGGCATTGGAGAAGAATATCCAAAGCCATTGGAACACAGAAGTTCACGGTATGACCGTCAATGTGCGGAAGATGTTCGTGGAGATGGACCCTGCGTTAGTCGACGAGTGCGAGAGGCAGCTTCAAGAGAAAGAGGCCATGGCGGGAGAGGTGGAAGAGCAACGAGAAATGGCATGGAAGAAGCTGGTAGAAGCGGCGGTTGAGAAAGAGGGCCGCTGAATGACTGCAGTCGGGCTGGTTTCTCCTCCGTAAAAATGCTCGGATTTTGGTTAAGGGATCTTCCGCTATTCCCTTTTTCAATTTTGACAGTATGCTTCCTTTTCTTTTCTTTTCAGATTTCAATATTTTTTTTCTCTTTCTTTACTCCTCTTCTTCCTTATGCCGACGTTGTTATCAGCAAAAGAGCTAGCCTCAACCTTCTTCTCATTTGCCTTTGGTTTCTCTTTCTCTTGAACAACCCTTTCTTTTTTATCTGCCCTATAATTGGTAGCAGCATTCTTGGTTACTGCCTTGGAAGAAGTGCGTTTGCCACATGCGACTATAGCATAAGGGTTTGGAGGAAGAACGGGCGGTGGCAGAACAGGGGTAGGAGGAAGAACGGGCGGTGACAGAACAAGGGTAGGAGGAAGAACGGGTGGTGGTAAAACAAGGTTTAGAGGAAGAACGGGTGGTGGGAGAAGAGGGTTTGGAGGAAGAACGGGTGGCTGCTGAAGCTGGTCCGGATGGACTGATGACGATGGTTTGTTTTCGAGTTGTTTCAGTCTATCAACACTCTGTTTCTAGTTACATAAGAAGGGTTGCTTCAATGGCTTGAATGAGAAAAACCCAGTCGAGAAAACACGAGTTCCCTTCTTCCTTGACATGAGGCGGAGCAAAGACAATTTGCAGATGAAGCCACCGCACAATACTGTTCACTGCTTTTAATCAGTTTCATCGAGCACACTTCGATTTTCTTCACGTGTTTGCTCACTGAAAACGGCAAACGAACTCTAAACTCGCCACGGCTATTGCTTCTCACTTGTTGCCGAAAGCTTGGCCCTGAACTCTTTCCATCTTTACATTCCACTGCAACAGTTGCACCTGCAAAGAAAAAAACATAAATACAGAAAAAACGATGAAAGAGCCTCTCCTGGTAACAGGGTTTGGAGTTTATGGTTCATTTCCTTCAAGACCAGAGCCCGGAGATATTCGGCGGCGGTGCGTTCAGGGGAGGTTTTCTGGTGAAAAACGATGGTGTTGTTGAATAAGAGGAGGAGATCCCTGAAGAATGATCCACCTCATTATATTTTTTTATCGCCCACGTCATCCCTGTAACGGGAGTTAGAGTCCACGTCAGAATTCCGTAACGGGAGTAATGGTGGAGTGCTAACTTTGAATCACACAGTGAAGTTCAATGGTATTATGGTATCGAATTTTAGTTCAGTGGCATATTAGAGTCACACATTAAAGTTGAATGGTATTTCAGGTAGTTTACCCTAAAAATTATTAGTTTTAAGTTTCAAGAAATAATAATCATAATACTACAACCTTGTCATCTTTCCTGCCCCAGTAAAAAGTTCACGATTGCACATATTTCAATAAACATTAAAAATTCAAATTTATAAATTACTATAAAATTTAAATTTAATATATGATTTTATAAATAAATTTGAATATAATATAATAATACTGAAATTCATTTTAATTTAATATTTATACATCATAGATAATGTTAATGTAATTTAACTTATATAAAACATGTATACATATTGTACCACCACCTTACTACTTATCAGTACATCAAGAGTCAAGACAATATTCATCGTTCATTGCTTTTGACACTCATTATTATCTATCAAGTTTAATGTTACATAATTTCAAAAATCTGTAAATTTATATAATTTTATAAAATAAATTAAATTTAAAATAATAATATAAAAATTAATTTTAATTTAATATTCAAACATCATAGATACTGTTAAAATAATTAGTTTATAATGATGTACTCTGAACGTTTGAGAGAAACATGTCGGCTCCGAGATTTTCGGATGTGAAGAATGCTAATCCTAATGTATCGCGATCTGGGATCACGACTGCGCCGATTTTCTCTGCGGCGACAGATCGGCCACCGGATCAAAGTCGGAGCGTACCGTTCCCGGCTGTGGACTAGTCGTCATGCTCCAAAACGAATGTTTCCCTTGGTGGAGATACGGTTGAAAAGGGGGAGAATGGCAATGGCACAGTGGTATCAATGGATTCTGCCCCGGTGGATATGGAAGTTGTTGGTGATGCTGAAGATTCTGCTCCGGCGGTGATGGAAACACAGCGAACGGTGGCAGTGGGTGCTAGGGTAGAGGAAGTGGTGGCTGTGACTGGTGCGAATGCTGTTTCGAAGCCGTCTTTTCGCGACATGGTGGTGGGTAATGCTGCTGCAACCAAGCCGGTGTCTACTATCCTAGAGCTTGATGTGGAAGTTGGTGAGGGGGATGTTGAGATGAGTTCCGTTGAGGGTACGCTGGTGATAAAGTTTTCAAATCGATTGCATGATCTAATTGATGCTAAATTGGCTAATTCAGTTGTGGTAAGGTTATTAGGGCGTGCTATTGGCTTTGCTGCGTTGGAGTCTAGAATTCGATCGCTGTGGAGCCCTAAGGGGGATATCGCTTTGGTGGATCTGGATAATGACTATTATCTAGTACGATTCGCGGAGGTGGAGGATTATACGAAGGTTTTGATGGGAGGACCGTGGCTCATCTAACGGTGCAACCATGGAGTAGAGAGTTCTCGACAGCGGCGGATCACCCGACAAAGATTATGGTTTGGGTACGGCTTCCTGGTTTTCCATATCGTTATCATACCAAAAGTTTGTTTCGAATTATTGCTGGAGCAGTGGGGAAGATAGTTCGAATAGACTACAATGCTACAGAAGGGAGACGAGGTAAGTTTGCAAGACTTGCGATTGTTGTTGATTTGAATGCACCTCTGTCGTCGAGCATTATTATCGATGGTGTCCGTCAGAGGATTGAGTATGAAGGGTTACCTACTATTTGTTATTCTTGTGGTTTGTACGGCCATGTTGAAGCGTTGTGCAAAGGTCATAAGGGTAATGAAGCAAACAAGGGAGATAGCGGGGTAATGGAGATGGCGGTCACGGAACCTGTTGAGAAGTATGGTCCTTGGAAGCAAGTTCAGGCTCGCAAGCCTCGGAAACAGCTTAATGGGAAAGGTGGTGGTAACTCAGTTCCAAACAAAAGCACGTCGGGGTTGAACATTGGACGTTTTGCTGCTATTGCTATTGAGGATGAGGATGTGGGGGAGCCGGCAGGTGTGGAACGGATAACAGTAAATGGTGTAGTTGGGACGAGTGGTACGGTGAATTCCAAGTCGGTTTTGATGCGTGCTCGATCAAGTACAGGTGAGTCTGCTTCATCTGTGGTAGAGGGAGTGTCGAAGGGTAGGAGACATGGGAAAGAGCCTGTGGTGGCAAACGCTGAGGCAGGCCACGCTGTGTCGGAGTCAAGGGTTTTGTCAGTCGCGCGAGGCGTGGGGAAGGTGAATGGGATTGTTATCGGTTCGATGGAGATAAGGGTATTCGTAATGAGGTGGCGGCTGCTGGCCATGTTGTTTCAGTGCCGGTGACGTTGAGTTCAAGTAATCACACAGCCGTTAAAGTGGTAGAGAGGGCAAAGGTTTCGAGTGTGCCAGTGTTGGATGGAAGTTCTAAGACCAAGGACGGCGGCAAAAATTTAGTTGGGCCGGTTCTGGTGTGAAGGTTGTCCAAAATTAAAAGTGCGGCGCGTTTGAGTCCGTATTCGCAGCGAAAGAAGTCGCCTGTGCAGCAAGAGAATAGGGATCCTAATCTTTTGAATGTAGGAGACTGGATTGCCGACACTTCAAAGGAACTGGATGTAGCAAACATGACAAGGGTTGCGGATGAGAATGTTGATCCAAAGGGTGCCGAGGTTCGAGAGGAGGGGGTCAAGTGGCGTGATAACACGAAATTTGATGTGAAGCCGGTGCAATTGTAGGGTGTGAGGTTCGTCTTCTCCTTTTATTTTTTTAATGGTTAAAGCTCTATTTTGGAATACTGAGGGTGCTCTTGACCCTGATTTTAATCGCTATTTGAGTTTATTTATAAGGCAGCATGATCCGGATATTGTGGTCTTGATGGAACCTAGAACTAGTGGTAGGAAAACTGATAGGTTTATTCGTCGGCATCAGTTTTTGCATTCGTATCGCGTGGAAGCTTCCGGCTTTTCAGGGGGAATTTGGCTTTTTTGGAATGATTTGGTGATTATGGATGTGATTGCCGTTTCAAGTCAATTTATTCACTCGTTGTATACTGATCGCAATTCAGGAATTAAGAGCTTGGTTACGTGCGTGTATGCTAGTCCTGATCGACTGAGTCGGAGTGGGTTGTGGGACATGCTGCGTGCTCTTGCACCTTCTTCTGAGTTACCGTGGGTTATTGGCGGAGATTTTAATGCCATTCTTGATCGTCGGGATAGACTTGGGGGCTCGACTAGACGTTCAGGTGTGTGTCGCAAATTTGGGGAGTTTATGCATCAGGAGAGCATGACAGATATGGGGTTTCAAGGGCCACGGTTCACGTGGAAGCGTGGGAATTTGCAGCAGCGTCTTGATCGCTGTGTTGCAAATGACGCATGGTGTGATACATGGCCGATGGCTCGGGTGTTGCATCTCCCGCGATTAGGGTCGGACCATAGGCCTTTGTTATTGTTGTTTGAGGCTTCAGACACTTCTAAATGCACACCAAGTTTCAAATATCTCGCTGCTTGGCAAAGCGATAATTCCTTCCGTGATATGCTTGTTGAGGCTTGGGATTCCAATGGAACGATTGAGTCGAACTTGGTTAATTTTCAGGACAGTGCTGCACACTGGAACAGAGAAAATTTTGGACACATTGGTCGTCGGAAAAATAAACTTTTAGCGCGTATTAAAGGTATTGAAGAGGCGGCGGAATTTTCAACTAATGTTAGTCTACATGATTTGGAATATGAGTTGAAGAGAGACATTGATCTTGTGATGCGTCAGGAGGAATTGTTGTGGTTTCAGCGCTCTCGTAGTCAGTGGATCAAAGATGGCGATAGAAATACAAAGTATTACCATCGTGCTACGAAGCAACGGCAGAGACGCAAGCTTCACACGATGATCAAGCTTGAGGATGGGAATTGGTGTGATAATGTTGCGCTTATTAAAGCAGGTGTGGTGCGTTTTTTTCAGGGTCTCTTTTCTAAGGAGGTGGGGACTCTTGCAGATTGGAATCATAGGGGGTTGTTTTGCACTATCTCTAGTGGGGAAAGGGTGATGCTTGAAAAGGATATTGATGCGGCGGAGGTCCGTGCTGCTGTCTTTTCTATGGACCCGTTGAAGGTGCCAGGGATCGATGGTATTCATGCGATGTTTTATCAGCAAAATTGGGATATTGTGGGGTCGCAAGTTGTCGACTTTGTGCGCAATTGTTTCCATGGGAACTCCTTACCGCATGGTTTTAACTGGACAGTCATTGTTTTGTTGCCTAAGGTTTCGGTGCCTAAGTCCTTTAGTCAGTTTCGTCCTATCAGCTTGTGTCCGGTTATTTACAAGGTGCTATCGAAGTGTATCGTGAATAGACTAAAGCCTTTCCTCTCGAACTGGATTTCGCACAACCAAGTTAGTTTTGTTCTCGGACGGTGCATAATGGATAATATTGTTGTGGCGCAGGAAGCAATTCACTCTATGTGCAAGAAAAAAAGGGCGGGTTGGTTGGATGACGATAATGATCGATTTGGAAAAAGCGTATGACAGGTTAGATTGGAATTTTATTGCGGATACGCTTCGTGATTTGGGTCTGCCCCAAGGTCTCCTTCGGTTAATCATGGACTGCATCACGTCCGTCTCTTCGCATGTTATGTGGAATGGTGAGTTAACTGAGCATTTTTATCCGACTAGGGGTATCAGGCCGGGTGATCCCCTTTCTCCATACATTTTTGTTCTATGTATGGAGAGGTTATCACAACTGATTAATTTACAGGTTGATCAGGGGAAATGGGCTGAGGTCAGATTAAGTCGAAATGGCCCAGGTTTATCGCACTTGTTTTTTGCTGACGATGTAATTCTGTTTTCAGAAGCGTCGGTCACTCAGATGGATGTTATTGGTCAAGTGCTGAATGAGTTCCGTGCATCGTCCGGGCACAAGGTTAGTGCTGCGAAGACTCATATTTTCTTCTCTAAAAACACGGATATTGCTTTACGTAGAGCCATCTCGGATGGTTTGGGGTTTTCTGAGGTGAGAAATTTGGGTAAATACCTTGGGATTCCTCTATTGCATTCTAGAGTGACTTCGGCGACTTACGAATATCTAGTGGAAAAAGTGAAAGGTCACCTTGCTTTTTGGCCAGCTCGTTCGCTATCCTTTGCCGGAAGGGTTACGCTAACGAAGTCTGTTCTCCAAGCCATTCCTAGCTATACTATGCAGGCTTCTTGGTTACCTAAGTATGTGTGTTTGGAAATTGAAAAACTGATACGATCGTTCGTTTGGGGTAGTACATCGGAGCATAGGAGTATGCATTTGGTACGTTGAGAGGAGATGCAGAAGCCAATTGAGTATGGTGGGTTGGGATTTCGCGATCTTGAGAAGGTGAATTTTGCTTTTCTTATGAAGTTGGGTTTTCAGTTAATGAATGATACTGATAAACTGTGGGTTAAAATTTTGCGTGCGAAGTATAAGTGGCAAGATACTCTACCTTTTAGTATTCATCGGCGTAACTGCTCTCGCTTGTGGGCGGGAATTAGCCGGGTTTGGGATGTGGTTCGACAAGGGATTGTTTGGGTTTTTCGTGATGGTAGGTCTGTTGATTTTTGGTATGATGTGTGGATTTAGGATTTGGGACCTTTGGCGCCTTTTTTCCTGGATTCATCTCCACCAGCTTTTTATGTTGTTGCCGCGATGGTCAATAATGAAGGTAGTTGGGATGTGGATTTGTTACGAATGCTTCTTCCTTAGGATTGTGTTCTTAGAATTTTAACATTTGTTCCGCCTTCTAATATGCTTGGTCCGGATCGGCTTGGATGGAATGGGGAGGCGAATCTTCTTTTCTCAGTTCGATCTGCTTATAAATCTCTTAGTCCACAGTTCGAGCAACCGAATGTTGTGTGGAAATGCTTGTGGCGTTCCCCAGTACCTCAACGGATTCGGACCTTCCTTTGGCTTGCCTACAAATGGACACTCCTTACAAATGAGGAACTCGTGAGACGTCATTTGGCATCTAATGACCGCTGTGATTGGTGCAGGGGAGATGTTGAGAGTGTGCTGCATGTTTTGCGTGACTGCATGCATGCTAGACGGGTTTGGCTACAGTTGCGCAATCCGGATGATTGGGGTTGTTTTTGGTCACAATCTTGTGAGACCTGGATTCATGCCAACATAACCGGAAAAGGTGTGTGTGGGGATGACAATTGGAAGGTGTTGTTCGCGGTGGTTTGTTGGAAGTTATGGTTAAGAAGAAATAGTCGATTGTTTGAAATGGATTGGATTGAGAAGGTTGATTTTGTTGCCGAGGCGCGTAGATTTGCACAGCTTATTTTGGAGTGCCGTGAGGATCGGAGAGGGGGTATGTTGAATCTGGCTAGGTCAGAGGCTGTTGTGACTCGGTGGATGCCACCGGACTCGGGTTGGGTGAAGGTGAATGTTGATGCGGCGAGGTCCATTACCAACGGTTTGGCAGCGGTAGGGGGTGTTATCTGGGGCGACCAGGGCGAATGGTTGGTTGGTTTTACTCGCTTCTTAGGGCGGTGTGACATTGTCACGGCTGAATTATGGGCGATTAAAGAAGGGATTGGGTATGCTCGGGACTTTGGGTTCGACAAGGTTATCATTGAGTCGGATTGTGCCGAGGCAATTCGGATGGTGCAAGGTATGGTGGACACTAATAGAGAAAATGCGCTCCTAACGGATATCAAAGCGAGTTTGAGGGGGAATGGGAGGTTGTTATGAGGCACATTGATCGTTCGGCAAACGCTGTTGCCGATAGGCTTGCGGCAAAATCAATGGACGGGGACTTTGCTGGTGAGATGTTAGCTGTTAAACCAGCTGATTTGCGGCGATGGTTGGACCAAGATCGGATGCACAGTACGGTGGTTGAGTAGTCCGGAGGGGTTGGGTTGCCTGTGGGGTGTTGTTTTTGTATCGCCCGTTTGTGGCGTTGGCCATTGTGGTTATCATATGTAGCTACATTCGAGTGCACTCTTTTTCCTCCACTTAAGCTTAGAGAGGTTTTTTAATGAGGCATGAGAATGTAGCGAGTTCTCTTCTTTAATAAAAAAAATAATTAGTTTATATATTTCGATACAAAAATAATTAATTTATATAAGATATTTATATTTATTGCACCATTACATCACAACTTATCATTATATCAAATCAATAACTATTGTTTCCTACAAATAACACTTATTATTACCTATCAAGCCTAATACGATACAATTCAAAAGTCATTGGATTTACACACGTGTTAGACAAATGAGGAGGAGGAATCACCATTCTTCTTCACTTTTTTCTCTTTCTATTCTTTTAGGGATAACTACATTTTTAGTACCCACCTTTACTTATTTTTCTATTTTGGTACTTTACCTATTTTTTTTGGCAAAATAGTACCTAACGTTACGTTTTGTTTTTATTTTGGTATCCCGATGTTAAAAAATTAAGAGAAGATTGACTAGGAGAGAGAAAATCACATGTGGCATGTTGCCACGTCATTTTCTCTCTCATACTCAGCATGCCACGTCAACAAAAAATCATGAAAAAAGCACACGTGGCATGCTGACTAGGAGAGAGAAAATGATGTGGCAGCATGCCACGTGTGATTTTTTCTCTCCTAGTCAACCTTCCGTTAATTTTTTAATGGCGGGGTACCAAAATAGAAACAAACCGTAACGTTAGGTACTATTTTACCAAAAAAATAAGTAAAGTACTAAAATAGGAAATGTGTTAAAGTGTTGTACTAAAAATATAGTTATCCTTTAATTTATTGACTGTAATACTCTCCATTCAAATTAGAATCGGTGAACCGCTTGAATAATGATAACCTCCATCATTCTTTTTTTCATCAATAATACTTATATATAGTACAATAGTAGTTTAATTTATAATTTTTTATAATCTATACATATAATTTTGTTTTATAATAAATGGTAAAGTTTGATTGAAAACAATTTTATTTATTGAATATGAAAAAGTTTAAATTTGTATCATACGCACAAAATTGGATTTATTTTTGTGTAATAATATGGTAATATATATGTTGTTTACTCTTAGTCTTTTAAAAATTTATACACATTGTATAGACTACGCTACTTAAACTTGAATCACCTATAACAAACAACATCAATTCTTTACTACGGAGTGCATTCAATATGTTAAAAATTGTAAAATTAGACGTTAAACAAAAATATAAAAATACTTAAATCTTATGAAAATTAAAATTATTAAAGTATACAACCCTAAACATAGCGATCCATTCCTAAGTCCTAACGGCTAATTTTCTAGATATTGTAGTGGGGAAAATTATTTCCCAAGTATTACACTCGTATTTTATTTCTTAATCTATAATATTTGCTACATTAAAAGTGAAGTCGACATGTTTGTATACTACTTCACTGTGTATCTCTTCATTTTCTTGATAAATGTTGAAATTTAAGTGCTTACATATCGACTTCACTATCGGTATGTTAACCATATTCACCTAGCATGCTTGCATAAGCTTGAGTGTCACCGGCTTTAATTATTTAATTAAAAAATAGAATTAACAATGAAATTGGTATACAAACATGCCAACTTCACTCTAACTATAACAAAGTACTGTAGATTAAAAAAATAAAAATCAAGGTGTAATATTAAAAAAAAAAAAGGGTAGAATAGTAATTTTTCCATTCCTAACTCAAATATGTTTATTTCATATTTTTTCGTAGTCTTGCATTTAATTCATTTTTTTCTCTTTTAATTTCTTTTATAATTTTTAATTGGGTAAACTACTTAATTGATTATCATACTATTAGAAAAGTTGCGATTTGACCACATTACTTTTTTAAGCAATTAAACTACTAAATTATTTAAATGGTATCAATATGACCATCAGGTTGTTAAAAATAACAGAAAAGTTGACGGGGTTGTTAATTAAAATTGATATAATTGCACATTTGGTCTCTTATATTAAAAAAAATCTATTAATTTGGTTCTAATTTTAATCTAATAAAATAATTAATTATTTAATTCGTTGGTTACATGTGTCGCCACTTTATTGAGAGATTTTAATTATTTTTATTTAATTTGATTAATTAATTTCCCTCTCCAATCAGGTGATGACATGTGTCACTTAATAGGAGAAGGAAAAATGAAAAAGCCTCTAACAAGAGTTGAACCCATGTCCTCCCTCTTTAAGGAAATGGTCAAACATGCTTGCCACTATGCCAAACACATTTTTGTGATATATGTTACAAGATTTAATATTGTTGTAAATACTTGTTAATGCCCGGAAAATAAAAACAAAAAAATAGACTTGGGTGGATTTGAACCAATACCCTTGGAGTAAAAATAGAGAAAGCTTACCACAAAGCCAAACACATTTTTAAAATATAGTGTACAACATGTATTATATGTCTTAAATAATTGTTAATGCCCGAAAAAATAAAAGAAAAAAATGTGGTTTTAAGAAAATTGAACATAAAATATTTAACCCAATATAATTTTGATTTATTTAATTGGGTTAAATATTTAACCCAATATAATTTTGATTTATTTAAGACATATATTTTTATAGAAAAATAAAAGGAAATAAAATGTGGTTTAAATATTAGGTTAAATCTAACATAAAATATTTAACCCAATTAAATAAATCAAAATTATATTAGGTTAAATATTTTATGTTCTATTTTTCTAAAACCACATTTTCTTTTCTTTTATTTTTCTGGGCATAATTGTATGTTATATTTTAAAAATATGTTTAACCTAATGGTAAACATGTTTTACTTTTACTCCAAGAGCACTGGTTCTAATCCCCCAAAGGCCATTTTTATTTTTTTCATTTTTTTCGGGCATTAACAAATATTTAAAACATATATTAAATGTTGTGACTTATATCACAAAAATGTGTTTGGCTTAGTGGCAAGCACGCTTGTCCATCTCTCTTAAGAGTGAGTTTGTGGGTTTAGTTCCTCTTAGAGGTTTTTTCATTGCTTTCATTTTTCTTTCTCCAATCATGGGAAAATTAATTAATCAAATTAAATAAAAATAATTAAAATTCTTTAATTTATTTTATTTTATTAGATTAAAATTAAGAATAAATTGATAAGTTTTTTAAATATAGGGGACCAAATGTGTAATTATATTAATTTTATTTAACAACACTGTCAACTTTTCTGTTATTTTTAACAGCTGGTGGTCATATTCATACCATTTAAATAGTTTAGTGATTTAACTGCTTCTAAAAAAAGTAATATGATCAAATTGCAACTTTCTAATAATTTGATGGTCAATGAAATAGTTTACCCTTTTTAATTTCATGAAAGTATGTACAGTAATAAGAAGTCAAAAAAAAAAAGAATGGGAAACATTTTTCATAGCTGAAAATGGCCTAGCCCTACAGTCTACTGGGAACAGATTGGACAGAGAGATTCAATCAAGGTTAATCTCTCTGACCCTGACCCTCTCTCTCGCCGCCATAGCTCACATTATGGATTGCCATAAAACGGGGGGCAAGCATTTAATGGGATAGACATTACAAGAAATCACCAATTCCCATCTTCATCATCACCCCGATTCTCCATATCCTAAATGGTGAAACCTCTTTTCCAGTCCAAATGCCCCATATATGTTTCCTCTTCATTATAAGGTCTTCCCCATGTGTTCTCATCTTTTTCAAAACCCTTTCTCCCATGATGTCTGCTTCTTCATCTCCGCTACCAGTTTCAGTCTCCAAACCATTAAACCCATCAGCTTTAAGCTACGAACCCCGTTGTTCCAAACATCAGTTTCCCTTCCAGTCGCCTCAGTTCTACCAAGCTTACGTGCCGAGCTTTGTATATTGTTCCCCATGGAGTGTATATAATCCAGGGTTGCAGCCGCGTCCATGGTGTAAAGAATTCGATTCCCCAATTTCCATTCCAAATGACTGGAGAAAGAAGAAGAGTAGGGTTTGTCTTCCTCCTAGGTTGAGGCAACCGAGAGATAATCCCATGGTAGGGGTGAAGAAAGATGCCAACAAGTTCAAAGCTGGTGTTCCTTTATTACCTACTGTGACCGCTGAGGAACAGAAGAAATTTGATGGAAAGACTTCTCTGATGATCAAAAACATCCCCAATCACTTTCTGTACTTCCTCTTTCTCTAGTCAAGTTTCTTTCGCGTATTATTTTGTTTGATTGATTCATGTTTTTCTTTCATTTTCTGGGTACCTCTTTCGCCGGAGTTGAGTTTTCTGTCTGTTCATTATGCTTCTTTTTGGGACTTTTTTGACCCCTTGTGCAAAAGCTGGTAGAGGAGGTGTCAGTTTTCCCCCATTGGTTCTTTAGTTTTATTTGTCCCTTCTGTAGCCTGTTTCCTGTACGGAACCGATGTTTCTCTTTTTAATCTCTTTTACGTCCATCGATGTATGGCATTAGTTCCAACATGCATGTATCATCATGAATGAAACTGCATGTGTATGCATGCACACAGCACTTTTCGACATGCATGAAGGTTCCTTTTCACCATTGATGCATGTCTGTCTCTCTTTTTGATATATGAAACAGGAGGCATCATCTGCAGCTCTTGCTCGATGAACACTGTCGGAATGAAAATTTGAAAGCTAAGCCTGGCTCTAATTTCTGCAAATCCGCATATGATTTCCTGTACCTGCCAATGGATTTTATGTAATCTTTACATATTTTCTTTCATTATTTGAATTTGTTAAAGCTTGTAGTTTTTGGCTTCCGACTGACGAACTCGATTGTTTTGTTCAGGTTTGGTTTAAATCTGGGGTATGCATTTGTGAATTTCACGACTCATGTTGCTGCGTGGAGGTTCTGTAGAGCCTTCGACAGCCTAGAATGGAGCTGCAGAAACGGTAGGAAGAAAATCTGTAGAATTGGCATAGCAAAACACCAGGTAAAATTCTTCATTTTACAGTGAAACTTGCGCTCCCTTTACTTTTCACCGTCATTTCTCTTCTTTTTTATTTTTATTGGTTGAAATTTTCTAGGGAAAAGATGCTTTGAAGGAAAATTTCCAGTACTCATACTTCGCATGCCATTCAAATGAATACCTGCCAGTGGTGTATTCTCCTGCACGCGATGGATTCAATCGCGCAAGGCCAAGCCTTGTTGGCCGGCGAATCCGTGTAACGGCAGCCCCCAACGATGAGAAGATAATGATAATGACGAAGAGGAAGATAAGGAAACTTTGAATCCGTTTTAAGCTAATTTATCTTTGTAAGGTGAAGATGGCTTTTGTTTTAATTATCTCCCCAGATGTATAATCTGGGGTGAAATTGAAACAATCTTCTGTTTTCACCCAGCTTTTTCCTACAATAGGATTCCCTACTTCATTTTATGGCGACATGTGACATTGGTGTTGAAATTAAGTACAACTCTAGGGTTTGTATTATATTTTCAGTTTGCATGATCGGACATCGCTATTAGAACTGGTTTTTGTGTATGAATATTGAAACATTTGGATGTCTTAGCTTACACATAATATTGCTTTATTGTATTAACAATCTTCCCTTGCACCAAACATCAAAGCATATATTTTCATGCGAACATAAAATCATATCTATTTTCGGTGTCTTTATTTATGAGGTTAATTACAGTGATGGTTATTATTTAGGTTTCTCGTCACTGATTTTTAAAAATAATTTTGATTTTTAAAAATGATTTTTTGGGTGTAAATTTTTGACTATTCAGGCGTTTATTGTCGTTAAACTTAGGCCGGGCAATGTCGGGTACTTAAAAAATCGGGTACCCGGTTTATTTGGGTACCTCATTAAGCGGCCCGTGTCCTGGTCTATTATATTAAGGTACCCAAGATTCGGGTACTCGTAAATTCCGATATTTGGGTAATCGGGTACCGGGTACAAAAAATCACATGTTAAACATAAAAATATTTAAAAAAATTAAACTTAAAGTTTAATAGAATATGATAAAAACATAGAAAAAATGTAGGTATTTAAACTTAATTTTAAAGTGAAAATATTAAAATTATAAAATAAAAGTATAATTTTAAATATAAGATATATATATATATATATATATTAATTTTTATCGGGTCGGGTACCCAGTAAGGGGAAACTTTCGACCCATGTCCCGAGAAATTTGTCGGGTCGGGTAATTTTTTTCGGGAATTACCCAATATTTTAGGTTTAGGTCGTCAGGTTTTCAGGTCAGGTCAATCGGGTCGGATATTTTTGCCCACCCCTAGTTAAACTTTGACGGGAGGCTGATTTGACAAAATAAAAATAAGAATAAATTATCTAGATAGTTCTTAAACTATTATTTACTCCTATTTTAACTATCAAAATAAAAATAATTTATATAAATACATATTTAATCCCCATATTTACAATATTTATTTTTTTTCTCCTCCTCTATCTTTTATATTTTTCTCCTATATATAACTCAATCTTTAATTTTCTACCCTCAATTCACATCGTATATTTTTTAAACTAAAATGAATGTAGAACCTTACAAAGATCTCTATAAGAAACTTCATTTTGTTCTCTTTATATTTCCAGGATGGGAAGTAGTGAGTTGATGTTGTTGAAGTTCTTACAAGTTTAAATTAGGAGATTTTCATAAGCTGATATTGTTTGTCATTTTCCCAACAATGTCTTTTTAATTTTGGTACAAACATTGTTGTTGGTGGGTCAACAATTAACATGATGCACTGAAAATTTGGTATGACTTCAGTTGTCTTTTGCTCTGTAATTTTATTACGAGTAAAAACACAAAATTAGAGAATGAAAATAATTCATTCATTTGTAGGCTTGGATTCTGTGTGATTGTTATTTCTGTTGAGTGCCAATATGTGGAGTTACCTTTTAGCTGCCTTATGGCGTGAGAAAATTATGGCTTTTTGTGCAAGTCCTATTTTGAATCTCTTATTATATAATTATTTTTTACCATATCTCCATTGTCTGCTCTCTCATTTTTTGGGACTACTACTGAAGAGGAACGAAGTTTCAATCTGGGTACAATACAGAAGGTTGTTTAAAATGTTGATTAGCTTAAGTTTGTGAGTTGAAAGGGGAACTGTGTTCCAAGCTGCTTTAATTTGAAGAGGTTCATTGGAATTTAAGTTTTAAAGGCTGCAAATGAATGCAATAAGCCCTCCAAAACCCACATCATTCGGTTTAAATATTGCTCAAACACAAAATGTCCTCCCATTTCATTCTCCTCCTTCAACTGAACCAATTTTCACTGAACCCAAACTAGGTTGTTTTGAATCTTTTATTTTTTTCTTCGTAAATGGACAGTTGAGTTGGACATCAGTCAAATTTGAGTTAGGATTCTTAGAGTTTGAAAGGAAATCTCCCCAGTCTATCCTTAAGCTTTGATGAACACCATACATCATATATATATATATATATATATATAAAGCTACACAATTATAGGATGCATTTCGGAAAACATGTATTCTAAAAAACTGAGAACTCCGAACTATATTGTTTGTGTCTATCATTATTATTTCATCTTCTACTCTTACTATAAGTTAGTTGGAGAAGAAGAATATGGAAGATGGTGGAGGGAAAAAAATATATATTATAAATATGGAAGATTAAATGTGTAATTATATAAATTGTTTTTATTTTAATGGTCAAAATCGGAATAAAGTAATAATTTAGGACTACTTAGGTAATTTATCCTTCTTTTTATTGTGCCAGATCAGCATACTGTCAAAGTTTAACTGCAACAAACGGCCGAGTGGCCAAAAGTTTACACCCCGAAAACATAAGTGAGCTTATTAGTCATTTTTAAAAATCGGTGACCAACTCTGTACAAGGAGGAAACATAAGTAATCATCCCAGTAGTTAACCCTTATTTATGTTCTAACACAAAATTCAAATTCTAATATGTAATCTTAAATTTCAAGTCTTAAATCTTAACAAAATAAACTCTACACCCTATATCCTAATCTTAAACCTAAACCTTAGACTTTAATTTTAAATCATAATCTTAATGAGAGTCTCTTGGATAGGGTTGAGTCTCACCCTCTGATCCCATACCGCATGCTTGTAACCTTGATTGGGGTTGGGATCATGTCTTGTAGGCTGTTTACTCTCATCGTCATTCATATATGTAAAATGTCATGAGATTATTCCTAGCGTAATAATTTTCTTTTCAAGTAAAAAAGTAATCTTGATTTTATTTATTGACATCTCAAGAAAAAATTAAGTCGACTTAAGATTTATTTATAAAAATGTGAAAAAAATCTTTTGAATAACAATAAAAAATCTTATTTTTTTTTAATTTTTCATCTTTCAATCTAGCACACCAATATATATATATATATATATATATCTTTCTATTTTTTCGTCACTTCAATATTGCATCCTCTCTATCAAGGAAAGTCTAAGTGTCACAAAATTGTATATCTACACTAGTCTCTCTCATACAACCGAAAAAGAGTAGTTTAGAGAAATTCTTCATTCAATGGTTAAATCATGTTTCTGGTGACTAAAGTTTATTCTAAATATTATTTAGGGAAAACTACATATTTGGTACTTCAATTGTTCTCGTGTGAATGTTTTGGTACCTCAACTATTATTTTTGGCAAAATGATACCTAATGTTATATTTTTGTTATGTTTTGGTACCTCAGCCGTTAAAAACTAAGGAGATGATGACGTGGCTTGATATAATCACAATTTTAGTCTAAAACACTCATGTATAATATCAATTTAGTCTAGAATTCATCAATTTAAAACATCATCTTAATTTTGATAGAATTTTGTCTCATCCCTTTCCAATCCCTTCGCATTCTCGCTAGTATCCTGATCGTGAAATTTGGGTCCTCCAATGGACCCCATATTAGCCTCATTGATCCCCAAACCCTAAAATTTAATTGTCCATGGTGTGTTTTTTAAACTCCAAAATCCAAAAAGTGTTCGACTAGAAAAAAAAAATGAAGAATTTACAATTTTAATCCAAAAATTAAAATAATGTTTCAATTGATAGAATTTTAGACTAAATTGATAGATTGTATAAATTTTTGGACTAAAATTGTTATTAACCCAAGCCATGTTACCATTTTTGTTGATTTTAAACGGCGGGGGTGCTAAAACAGAACAAAAACGTAACGTTGGATACTATTTTGCCAAAGTAATAATTGGAGTACCAAAACAACAACACATGTATAGTTAGAAGTACTAAATATGTAGCTTTTCCTATTATTCAAACACTAAGGAGAATTGAATCTTGTAAAATACTTATAAGATATAAATCAATATATTATTACCATTGTTAAAGAAGAAAAATGAGTTTGAGAATGCTTAAAAATGCTCTATGAAAGACTTAGAAAAGAGAGGAAAGGGTGAAGTGAAGATTTGAATAGATTTTCTAGAATTTGGAAAAATAGGTTGTTTGACTAAAATCGAAATGAATGAATGTTGGAGGGAAAACTACATGTAGTTTAAAAAGACTCTAGGAATTTAACTAACTATTCAAAAATTGGGTATATTACTTGACTAATTCGAGACCGACCTGCTTCGCATACCTGATTTTAATGGGGGAGTCTCCCAATGATTTTTTTGCATGTAAAACGCCTCAAACTCGAAACTTATTTAAGAGATGTCAAATTACTTACCATTTAAACCAACCCGTCGGTACAACTTTAAACCGTATTCTAATTATCAAAATTTGAACCGAATTAATATCTTAAAATAAAATAGTAAGAAATCTCTCTTATTAGTCATAATTTTGAAATTCTTTTGGAATCCGAATCTACTGCCCATCTTGCTAACCCGAATCTAGTTACCTGGATTCTGGGTGTGACCCAATGTATTCAAAAATTATGTTTTTCTTTACATAATATTTTATATATAGAAATATTAATAACGTCTATTGAAAAAGAAATATTAATAATGATTTACAATAAAAATATTTTTATATTTTTATATAGTTTAAGTTTATATATCTCATATATCACAATATTAATAAATTTAAATATTATTCAAATCAATATATTTTGAATTTTACAACATACCGTCTAAAAACCCTATCTTTTTAAAATCAATTTTCGAACAATGATTCTAAACATTTAAATCTTAGTAATATTTTAAAGGGTAATCTTCACTGATGGTCACTTTTGTTTTGGGTTTGTTTTATTATGGTCACCCGAATTCAAAAAAGCTTATTCTGGTCACTTACGTTCGAAAACGTTTCTGTTTTAGTCACTGGACCGTTAACCCTCCGTTAGTTAAAAATAATAATTTCTAATTTGACCCCCAAACTTTCAAAACTTCATTTTTCACCATCTTCCCCAAAATTTAATGAACTTCCCACTGCAGGAGAGAACTGCAAAAATCATTGATTGATTTCTTGATCTATTGAACTGCAAAAATGAAATGTCTACATGTTAGACCCATGCTAATGAGGTATGTAGATGTTTTTTTTAATTTAACTCAATTACAAAAGATTCGAAAATACAAAATACAAAAGATCTGCTAATGAGGGGTTCATATATGAACCCCTGCTAATTAAGGGTGTTGTTGAAATATGGGTGGTGTTGTTGAAATAATGAGTGGAATATATTATTATATGATACAGAGTTGTTATTGATGATGGGAGAGATGTGTGGTGGGAAATCGGTGAGTCTCCGTTGCCAGCTGCCGACGGAGGATCTAGACGCTCTGGTTTCGATCACTTCCGATGAGGATCTCGCGAATCTCATCGAGGAATACGATCGGTTTGCGTCCCCGCCGTCTTCTTTAAAAATCAGAGCGTTCCTTTCGTTGCCCAAATCCGCCAAAACACCGATTTCTCCTCCATCGTCGGCTTCATCTTCAAATTCGTCGTCGTCTTCATCAAGTACTCCCAGGTTCCCCTGCATACGTCGGGTCTCGGGGACTCCCGCCGCTTTCCCTCTTCACTCAGCAGCGGCGAAGAATGTTCCTTACTACGGTTGCCATGTTTACCTTGTTCATAACAGGAATCATTGGCAATAGCAGCAACAAGTCTGAAGAAATTCAGGGCGATCATCAATGCTTTTTGATCATGTTTCAATTTGGCGAAGAACAAGTAAAACAATATACTGCCCATAGAAGCAAAATTAAAAAAAGAAAACCTGAATCCATATGATGTATTCAGAACTGTAAACCGTTTATATGATTCGTGGCCATTAATGAATTTCTCACTCCGGTTTCTTTTTCGATCATCTCGCAAAAACCCAATTATTTTTCTTCCAATGGTGAGTTTCTTTTTCTTCTTCCAAATCTCCTTTTGCACGAAATCGTTAAGCAGCACAAGATGTAGTACATATTCCAGTATTTGCATACCACGTCTCCATTTCCATTATCCCTTTGCTTATTTATTTCCATTGGATTGTAATTTCATTGTTTTGATGTTATGGTTTTGCAGGTGAATGAAGATGCTATAGGCATGGGGTCTTAAACGAAACACCGAGCTGTTGTCCGAACGATGTGTGGTAGCAATGGCGAAATGTCAAGTAAGTTGGTGTTTACCATATTTTCTTTATTAGAGAAGCAAACAATATTCTAATTTTATGGACAAGTTGGCAATAAAGCAACCCTTTGTATTTTGTATAAAAGAAAATACCCACAATTTCTTCTTATCCATTGAAGATTGTGGCATCCATGAGAGCTGATATATGAATCCTTTGAAGTTTGCAAGCAAGACGACAGTGGCAAGTTGGTGTGGGTCTTTTGTATTTTCGAATCTTTGCCATTTTTGCAGGGGTCTAACATCTGCTAATGATCTATTGAAAATACATAATTTCTGCTAATGATATATGAACCCCTGTTTGGCTTGGATAATCTAGCATGTTTTAGCCAAACAGGACATCTAGTGTGTTGGTTGCAGTATCATGCTTGATGTTCTCCCCTGCAGTGGGAAGTTCATTGAGTTTTGGGGAAGATGGTGAAAAATGAAGTTTTGAAAGTTTGGGGGTCAAATTAGAAATTATTATTTTTAACTAACGGAGGGTTAACGGTCCAGTGACTAAAACAGAAACGGTTTCGAACGTAAGTGACCAGAATAAACTTTTTTAAATTCTGGTGACCATAATAAAACAAACCCAAAACAAAAGTGACCATCAGTGAAGATTACCCTATTTTAAAAGGTATTTTTAAAAAAACAATGGTCTGGGCTGATATAAGAAAAAAAGGTTGAGCCTCGGAGCCCTCATTAATTGCTCCGAACCTTGGATTTAACATTCTCCTCTTGCGTAAGGCAATAATTGGACTGGGTTCTGCATTAGGTTCGTTCCTCTCTGCCTACTTATTATGGCCATTCATATTTTGTAAAATTAGATTGGACTATATTCCTTTATTTTCTCCAACCCAATAGCCTGTTAATAACTGAATAAAAAATATTGTACAATCTCTAAATATAAAGTATAATCACCATTATCGTAATGTAATCCAAAGATAATATTTGATTCACTCCTCAATTTTATACACCATTAGTGAATAATTTTGCTTAAAAATAATTAAATATTAATTAGAATTATTGTGTTTTTATTTCCCCTTGGATTTCTTGACTATAACATATATCTTAAATACTAAACCTGGGATAAACGATGAGGTATCGTATTGTTATGTATTGATGGTACATAAGACTCACTTCTATTGAATCATATATTATATCTACATATACTCATGCTTATTAATCTAACACTTCTTTTTAATAGGTTGGTAACGATCAATTGAGTTTTATTTAATTGATGTAGTTGTTGATGTATCATGCAAAAGGACGTGAGATCAAACATACTTAAACACTTAATATCTTTCGATTTAAAAATGAAACATAATATACATAATTTAGACATTATATATGCTTTTCGAAACTATTTTGAACCTCAACGTTTTTCGATTTAGTATATTATAGTGTAGAAAGTAGAAACTTATATATTGGTTTGTTGTGATGAAACATGTTAAATTTAACTAGAAAAGGGTTTGTACTAATTTCTACCATAGTAAGCTTGAGGCTTTGTATTTCATGTTGGTCACATCAAATAAAAATTCAAAGTTTAATAGTTTTATTTATTTATTTTTGACTTTGTATCAACATATGATCCATCACCAGTGGAATCACAATGCTTGGATTATTTTTTTTAAAAAAATCTTGAAAAAATATCGGAGCAGCAAATTTCTTAGAAAAGAATTCAAACCTAATTCTAAGTTGTAACAAACGTGAAAGCAAATGACAAATGCTCTCCCTTTTTTAATTGCCATCCCAGTTTTTAAGATTCCGCCTTGATTAATTTGGATAATTTGGACCGACCTGCGTCGCAAATCTGATTTTGATGAATGAATATCTCAACGGAAATTTTCTGTATATGTAACGCCTCAAACCTGAAATTTTACTTAAACAATATCATATTATTTACCACTTAGACCAATCCATTGGTACAAATGCTCTCCCCTTAATCCTTATCCCCATTTCCCACCACAAATTTACATAAACCATTATCATCCATATAATTGCTGTCTTTGCTCAAATCTTTCTCCAAATCTTTTTTCCCCATCAATTGTCTCTATCAAACACAGTTAACGAGACAAAGATTGTCTGGTTTGGAGATGTTTTCAAAGAGGGATTTAAACAATTCACAGCCAATCCTTTTGATTATCGTCCATGTTCATTGACATAAATATCAGTGACCAAGACAACAAAAAAATATCAAGATTTTAACATCACCTTGTCCCAAACTTGCTATAGCCAAGCCCAAGGCTGAAGCTGAACGTGCTGCAAGGATGTTGATGTTGAGAATATACCTCGTACTGTTGATTTCCCGATTGAGGAATGTTCAAAATCTGTTTAACCATGGTTACACAAGTTTTTTGTTGCAAACTGTAAATTGAAATGAATTTGGATAAATTGAAGAGGAAGAAGATACTTGATTGTTGTTGAAAGCAACTAAAGAAAATATAGAAAAGATGAGAATTACAAGAGAAAGAGATGAGAATAACTGAAACATCCAGATAATTCGATAATTTCTCAATCCTATTTCTCCTCTCTATATCCTTTCTCAAAATCGTTATTTCTTTGCTGATGTGGCGCCTATCACAAAATCAGCAAATCTGATAGAATGCTTCCTTAAGCGTAACTCTTTTCTCGGTTCCTGCTGGATTGATTTGGATGCCAAACCAAGCCCATTTAAAGTGTTCACAACAGTACTTATAAATCATTATCAAGTCTATTAGCAATGGAGTAAAAAAAATACTCAAGCCATGTCTATAACATGTTTGGAGTTGTTCCACACAACAATATTATCTTTAAGACCAATAACAGATAGTGAATAGATAGTTTGGGGGTTAAATCAAAATTTTTAAAATTTTTAGGGAGTTGATAAGAATTTTTAAAAATCAAGAGGGTTTACTTAAAAATATTAAAAAATTTAAGATTTTATGAGAACTTTAAAAAAGTTGATATCCCCCGCTTAGAATTTCTAAAACTTTGAAGGAGTGTAATGCAATTTTTTTTCGAAACTTTGAGGGTTTTACGGTCTTGTTACCATCTGCCCTCAAATTTATTGAAATTATTTTCTTGAGAAATATAATGTACCTTAGCAAACGTTTTATTTTATGTGTAATAGTATGTTTTTTTTTTATCAAAATGTGTAAAAGTATGTTTGATTAACTAACGTTAACAGAAAAAAAACTTTAATTCAAAAAGTAAAGTTTAATCTTTATCAACAATCAATTGGTCTAGTGAGATTAGACTAAGGGTGCTTATAGAGCGAGTCGATTATGAGTTGAATAGTGCTCGACTCGAATCATATCGAAAATTGTTTGACTCATGCTCGATTTGATATTCAATAAGCTTGATAAAATTTTGCTTGACTCGTTGTTTGTTATGCTCGTCATAATTTTTACCTTGTTTTTTAATAGGAAAATTCTGCCACGCTCAACGAGCATCGATGAGCACCATTAATTTAATTTATAAAGATTAAAAATCTAAAAGACTCACAGTATAATTATAAATTATTTAAAAATCAAAAGGTAAATTAATTAAGATATATTATTTTATTTTTAATTTTTTTAAACATAGATCAAAATACTTATCTACCCCTAAATTACAAAATCCTAATTTTTGTTCATTAAAAATTCAAGTCGTCGTCGCTGTCGCAGCATTGCTTTGCTGCATCTGGCCACCGAAGAGTCTAAACTGGAGTTTAATGGCAACTATGAACAAAAAGTAAAAACTCTAGCGGCATGATGATGATGATTGAAGAGTTTAACCACCGTTACTTACACCATCACGGTAGGAGGTAGCGGCAGCGATGATAGGAGGCAGTGGCGGGGGCGGCGACCGCAGGAGGCAGCAACGACAACAACGACTTAAATTTCAAATGAACAAAATTTAGAGTTTATAATTTAGGGGTAAATAGATATTTTGATCAATGTTTTTAAAAAATAAAAATAAAATAATATATTTTAATTAATTTACCTTTTAATTTTTAAATAATTTATAATTATGCGGTGAGTTCTTTAGATTTTTAATCTTTATAAATTAAATTAATAACGCTCATCGGTGCTCGTCGTTAGTGGTGTTCATCGGTGTTCGTCGAGCGTGACAGACTCATCCTTTTTAACATATATAAAATCTAGTAAATATAAACATAAACTAACATATTTAACAAAGTGTGTGAAGCAATTCCAAAATCCAAACTCTAAAGTAACATTCCATAAAACACCAAACTAACATATTGTAAAAAAAAAGTAACGAGTTGTTGGTGAACTTATCGAGTTGAGTTAGGCTTTGTTCGATTCAACTCGTTAAGATCTTGAGTCAAGTCAACTCAAGTTGAGCTCGAACTGCTCATGAGCTGGTTAACCCAGTTAGCACCCCTAGATGAAACACTGGATCTCTTAAGAAATGTCAAAAGCTCACATCATGGTGTTGTGAATGAAATAAATTGGGTTGAAGAATTGTCCCACAATGAGTATAAAATCTTAATAACGACGATTTAAATTAGTCTATACAATACATGATTTGAATTAGTGAACCAATGGATTGAATAACGGTGATTATAAAAAAAATAAAGTTTAATTTTTACAAATAAAAGTTTAAAATTTTAATAAATTTATATCAGTTTAATTGATCTATTTTCAGCTATTTAACTTTCTTGAATTTTTCAACAAAAAGTTTCCTTTGATGATTTGTGTTATTTAATACAATAATTATTATAAAATTAAAAGCAATCCAACTTACTATAATTATTTTGTTAATTGTTAATTAACTAAACGGCACAAATTGCAGTACTAGGCCACTAGACAGCAAAACATCAAATAGAAAACAAATGAGAGAGAGAAATAAACATAATTTATAAATATTAAAACGTTGGTACCACCCAAAGTGTTTGGAGGCCATTTCCAAATTGTGCGGACTTTCAATCTTATACCCTACCTCCGACCCAATTAAATTAATTCGCAACTAAGAAAGAAATCAAAATTTAATTACCTACGACTTTTGATCTCACCAATTTGCTAACTTATTTATTTATTTTTGATATTCCTAACTCAAACTGTTGTTACAATAAACCCAAAATATTGTCACAAAAATATAAATGAGATATTTAATAAAATATATTATTTTCACAATGAACTTAATGCACATATTATATTCATATTTGAGTTTTTTATATTGTGTTATACATGTAATCAAATTGTCCATAATGAATATAAATCCTATGATTTTTCAATCCTAGCTAGGTTCCACGGTGCCCAAAATATCCTACTATTTGAGGGAAATATAAAAAGGAATCTGCGTTGGTCATCACATTATTGGTGAACTAAAATTTTATGTCTTTTTAAGTGTTATTTTTATATTCTAACATTTAAAAATTAAATTTTAAGTCTTAATCTTAAATTATAAACTTTAAACTCTAAAAAATATTTTATACATTCAATTCTATAAATTAAAATCTTAAACCCTAACTTTAAACTTGAATCATAAACCCTAAATTTTAAACTTAATTTAAATTCATAGTTGTTAGCTTAGGTCATTAAAGTGAATTCTTCTCTGCTAGTCAAACCCACTTTTATGAATAAAGTGTTAGTGTTCCACTAGAATTTGATGTTTCATTATTCAAACATTGCATCAAGACAATCAAAACTAAAGAACTAAAAACCACGTTTGGTTTTTTTCCCACATACCAGCTAGCTAGGTTTGTAAAAGCCTGTTTGACATTGGAAACTTTTGTTTTGTTTAAATTCAATTCATCTAGTTCGATTCAATTCAGTCGATTCATATACAATAGTTCTTAAAATATGATAATATTTAAAACTTAAATCACATCTGACGATCAAGGTTCGAGAATATATTCCCAATAGAACAGATAAATAATAATCGAAAGATTCTCGGAAAATAACATACTGATTTAAAAAAGGTGAGATTAGGGAGGTGTTAGAGATCCAGCAGTAAAAAATAATGTAAAATAAATGGGGTGACCATTAAAAAAGAGAAAAAGAACATACACAAAGGGAGTTGGTATAATATTAATATAGAATCCTATTGTTTAACATGGTACTTGACCATAACACTCAAATTCAGGTGAGAAAGAACGTGAAAATGGATCCAACTTGGTAATTAATTAAAGATTTGAAGCTTAATTAATCGAGTTTAGTCATATTAAAACAAGATAAAGCCGAGATTAAAGATCTTAATGAATAGAAAAATGAGGGGGCAAGGAGCCAATGAAAACGCGATTGCGTGAACTGTGCGGAAGGTGACCCTTGGACGTTCCAAGCAGCAAAGGTTGTTTTAGATTTGGCTCACGGTAAGGGCAACGGCCATGCAGCCCCCGTGTACGCGGCGGCGGCGGCTCATTCGGACCCACGCCCCATTGTGGCTCGTGTTTTTCTAATACTGTTCGATCCAGCTGTTGTACTGTGGCCTTTTTGTCTCATCTCAATTGCCTTTTAAAAATGTATGGCCTTGTGTTTCAGATTAAAGTTTTGAATTTGACATTTATATTAATTACTTTTAAATGTATTGTAATAATATATAATTCTTAAAAAAAGTTAAATTTAAATTTAAAATCAAATTATAAAAATGTAACTAATGTTTGACTGAATATACACTTTTTTCTTTTATTCTTTCTTTAAAAGTATTTTAATCCTAAACATTTCGTTTTGGGTTAAAATGATCTCTTTGCGGATTAAAACTATTAATCAACTAACTGGAAATGGCTTGAAATGATGTAACTAACTTATATGACAGTTCATGCTGACATGACAATGTCATATAAACAATGGTGTTTGACTTGAAAGAATATCATATCAGTCAAAAAATAATTTTATAAAATTATTTTTTCTGCTGATGTGTCATTCTGTCACGTCATTTCAAGTTGTTTACCGTCAGTTGACTAACAATTTTCATGTAAAGTGGTCATTTTGACTCAAAATAAAACGTTGAGTGTTAAATTGGTTCAAAAAAATATAAAAATATAAGCCAAAATGACTATTAATTTAAACGTTACATGCATTTTTGACATTATGCCTAAAATAAATTATACCAAATATAAAACGGGTTCGGTACAAATACAACATGAAACATAATTTATGCATGACATAATAAAAACCTAATATAATACATTGTGAATACACAGATGCAATCTATATAAATTTATAATACCTTGAATAAACAAAACGAATCACACAAATACAAACATACAATTCGTTTTAAATTAAATCATTAGATCTAATCATATAAAATATGTAATAAATTAAGACGCGACATAAACACAAAATTTTCTCTAAATAGAATCACAATATGAAAAGAAACGTAAATATATATAACATGTATATAGTAACATACAAAAGTATATAAAATAAGTTATTGATGTGTAAAAATTCATATAGTATTAAAAAATAAGATGGACATGAATATACAATTTTTTATCTTGTAACTAAATACTTGGATTAACCTCACAAAATATGTTCAAATTAGTTTATCTTTAATATATTTGATAAAAAAAGTTTATCTTTAATAAATTATATAGCCTATTGTTAGAAAAGACTCCTAAAATTGATTAATGGAGTAGCATTTCTTAGATATCATTTAGAGATGGATTTTATTTCCCTAATCATAGCCTTGTATGAGCCAGGAGAACTTTTTAAAGATGTTATATATATGGTTTATTTGAGAAAAAACCTTCAATCAAAAAATATATGAAAAAATAGTATATAAATATTACATTATTGGGTGGAATAGCGGATGATGTTCATCTTAGGAGATTCGAGTTCAACCGCTCTGTCTATAAGATATGTTTGCATTGTCAAAAGGTTAATAATATGTATGAGTAGATACTACCTTGTAATCACCTTTAGACTATTTAAAAAATTATTTTTTAAAAAATTCAAAAATAAAAAAAAAATCTAGAATTTTTATTTAAAAAGTCTATAATTCAAAAATAAAAAAATCTTTTCAAAAAGAAAAAGGAAAACAATAACAATGGCGAAAGATTATTTTGAAGAAAAAAAAAAATGTGGATTACATTTTTTAAAAACATTTTATTTATTTATTTTTTACTTTTAATACTAAGCGACTGAAACATTATCTACTGGTTCAATAAATTGTCTAGGCAACTCGATCATAATTTTATGTGATTTTTTGGCATATTCTAATTAATTAGATTGTGTTTTTAACAAATTATTTTTAATTGGACATGATATGTTTTAAAAATAATAGAGAAACAAAACCGAAATAATTCTCGTCGACTTTAAGAGTTTAAAACGTAGAGACAAAAAGTTTTTTTCCCTTTAACTAAAGAGGTCGTAGATGGCCGTATTTTTTATCTTATATTAATTCGAATCTCAATATTTATATTAAAAATATAATTTTTCTAATTAATAAAAAAATATTTTTGAATGAGATGTATTAAACATTCGTAGTAAAATAGAATGGATAGTATATGAGCTGGACCGATGATTCGGTAGATGAGTCGGTTTTCATAAAGTTATATATATATAAGGTTTATTGTTTTTTATTTATTTAGGGTATGGAATTTGCTTTCTTATATTACGTCTTTTTCTCATTTTATGACCACTACAAATCTCAATCATACAAATTAATGAACATACTGTGCGTTCATTGTTGAAAGTTTAACTTCTGGAAATCTAAAGGATCCGAGAAATTAAAAAAAAAACTGTTATAATAAGGCTAATATGAGGCGTGTACATAAATTCTTACAAAAAATATAACGATTTATGTATATGTATCGAAATTCTTAAAAAAATAGTAATAAATTCGGTATATACATAAATGCTTACCACTTTTATGTACATACCAAAATTCTTACAAAAGTTGTAAGCATTTGTCTATATACATTAAGTTTCACGATTTTTGTAAAGATTTATGTATATGTACATAAAAGTGTTAAGCATTTATGTATATACCGAATTTCTTACTATTTTTGTAAGAATTTCAGTACATATGCATAAATTCTTACAATTTTTTGTAAGAATTTATGTACACACCTCATTTTAATAGGGTCCACCCTAGAACTTTTCGAAGGAGGTAGGTGATTGGCTAAAAAATTCAACAATTTATCAACAAATATACGGGATGAGATCAAAGGAAAAAAATCCATTTTTTGAACAAAAGGCGTCCCTTTATTTATCATATAAGACATATGTACATCTTTGTCGACGAGGAAAAGGCTAAACAGAATTTTTGCTACACTTTCTACTTTTGGAGGGAAAAAAAATAAGAATAACACCGAACACATTGAGTAAAATCAATTTATATATGAAATTAAAACAAAAAAGGAACAATGTAGTGGGATAAATATATTTATGTACATACACAAACTACAATACCTCATACCGATCATTTTTTATTTGTCTAGAAAACCAACAAAGAATCCTTGACGTTATAGTTCATCTTCTCCAAATTAGGTTGCACTGCGAACTGAATCATCGGCGGCGGTCCGCAAGCCAAAGCAAGAGTGTCGTCGGAGCCCTCCGGGATATGCTCTCTCAAGATGGTTTCGGTGATGAAACCCAAACTGTATTCCCATCCTTCCTTTATTGATTCTTGGACCACATACCACACTTTCACTCGGTCATGCTTCTTTGCCCAACCGTCCAGCTCTTCTTTCAGCAAAATGTCGTCTTCTGTTCGATTCGCGTACACCACATACATCTCCGTCTCGTCCTCGGGGTCCTTTAAAATCGCTTGGATCACTTGATAGATTGGGGTGATTCCTGTCCCACCAGCTAACATTGCCAGCTTCTTGGCAAACTTGGGTTTGCCATGAACCATGAAGTTGCCTCTGCCTGTATATTCAATGTGACCTAAAGGACCCTTTACGTCCAAAAGTGACCCAATTGGCATAGAGTCCAAATACTGCGACATTAGTCCTCCATTGGGGAATTTAGGGTGCACCCCTTTGAAATAAACCTTGACCACTAGATCAAAGTGGCCAACTTCATCGATGGTGCTTGTTGGGGTATAGGCTCTCATGCAAAGCTTATCATCTATGGTGGCACACAAAAATATGTGCTTCCCAACCGGTAATCCTAGCACTTGATCTTCCGACGGTAATGCGAATCTAAACAAGCGAACGTCATGAGAGATCGATGTTTTTTCGACGAGTTTGCATGGGATTTTCTCACGTGGAACTAGGGCCACGGGTCTTGTTGGCGCAACTTCTTTAATGGGTGCTAAAAAGCTCATCATGTTGGATGCCCCGTGCACGGAAGTATTCGGGGATGATGTCGACGAGTCGGAGCCATAACCGGATGTGAGCAACTCACCGATCCGATAATCTTCCAATAGTTTCTTGGCTTTATCAGAGTGAATTGCGTCGAATTCTTCGGTGCAATCGGTTCCGGCATTGATCAGAATACTATCAGCGCCACCGGGGTGATCTTTGAGGAACCGAGTGCAATCGTAGATGTGACCGTGGACGACAATCCAGGCCGAATCAGCGGAGTTGTGTTTCTTAACTTCCGACATTGAAAATGTTTTGGAGGCAGTGTTCATGAAAGGAGATGAAACACTCTTCTTTAAAGTGGGGTTTGCATCGGCTGATTTTTCAAGGTGGCGTTCCTTAGCCATCCACCCTCCGGATTGGTTGCCCGGCAACGTCGGGTGCTCGAAAACGATCCCGATTTCTCCCTTGTGTGGCTTGCAAACGTTTGTTTTTACACGGAACCAGCAGTTGTTCATCATTCCCTGTTACAAACATAATTAAACCATTAGTGAAACTTGCATTGAATTCTTTCCCTTAAGCAAATAAAACACATAGTATACTAAAAAAAGAAACCGCACCATGACATTCCAAATGAGCTTCTCGGGTTGCGTGTTGAGTGTCTCGTCCCAGGCTCGAACCGCAATTTCCTTGGCTCCCAGCAGGTCAAGAACCTCGACCTCCAGGGACCAGAAGCACCAGCACCAGAATTTCCCATATTTGTTTGGTTTCTCAGTGTGGTCCAGGCTACATACTTGCCACGTTTCTCCACCATCCATAGTAACCTCGACACGTGTCACCTTCTTCCCTCCTCCTATTGTCAATTCATACAAAATCAAATAAGTAAATGCAGTTAAAGTTTTTTGAATATAAATGCACTTAAAGTTTAATTAATTATAAATAGAATTCAACTAGCTAAGTAGCATCATTTTCACGACTCTTCCCAAAACAGGAAAAAGACTACCATTGCCCACCACTTGTAGTTGTATTCCCCAGCCCACAAGTTTCAATCAAACTTTATGCCATTACCCCTTTTTTCCATTTTTTTTTACTCTTTCATTTTGTCTTGTAATGCCTTATTGGCTCTTGGAAAATTTACAGGCCTTGTTAGAATTTGGGCAGCACTTTTCCCTAAATGATAAGGAGATAATATCATATTGTATCCGTCCTATATTCCAAACTCTAAGAAATTCCAAGAGGCATGAATGATGTAACATTGTAACTCGAGCCTAAAGACAAAAGGGTTTCACTCCAACAAAAGTGGCTTTTTTTTACTAGTTTATTTTTATATTGAGAACATGTTCACTATTTGTCCTAAAATCTGTGATGCTCACCGTCTAAGCTAAAAGCAAACTTTGTCGGGGTCTGATATCGTTTTTACAGGTTTCAAAATGAATGTAAAACCGAGATTTACATGATTTGATTTCTATTGAAATAAATAAAAAAGAATAAGATTCCCTTTGAAAAACCAAGTTTGAAGAAACTCACCGGAATATGCGTAGCCTCTCAAAGTATATGGCCTTTGAGTGGTCCACGAGTTGATTGGCAAGATCTCTTCATGGCAAGGCGTCGTTATCGCCGAGTTGATGTTTAGCTCATTGATGATGTATTCCGGCTTATACCACCAAGCTTCAAACATTACGTCACAATGTTTCAGTATTCCCCATGCACAAACAAAGTAATAAAAATGAGATTTGACTTGTTTTTTTATTTATTTTTTACCTTCTTCGTTGGCTAGCTCGGCATCAACATGAGAAGGGAGTACTCTATTATCTTTGAAGTGATAATAATTCTGGGATTCTTGGGTGGTGACGACGATTCTCTTCAACCATTTCACCATTCGTCCGCCGATGAACCCCGGGATGATCATCCGGACCGGGAATCCATGATCGGGGGTCAAGACTTTCCCGTTTTGCTTGTAAGCTAAGATGATATCCCGAGAAGGGTCCATGGCGAACTCCTTCTTGATGCTGGTTCCGTACTTGGAACCACCGCCTCCTGGTAAATCCTCCGCCCCTTCGAAGCACACATTCAGGGCGCCGTGTTTCCTGCTGAAGATCCCACATCGTTTGAGCACGTCACGCAATGGTACACCCCTCCACACCGAAGTGGAAACCCCGGCAGCTCCCCAGTTGAAACCTATCGTTTGTTTCACCATGTTTTGTTCTTTACGTCTGTTCCCGGCGCAAACCAGGGTGACGGGGAACTCACGGCTTTGGAACTCGTTAACCAGTTGGTCCATCGTTAACTTCATCGGCTTTTTTACTAAGCCGGTGATTTCGATGGTCCAGTCGTCCCAGGAGGCTTTGGGAACCGAACCATGGTTACGGACGTAGTGGAGAGGAACGGGGGTGATGAAGCCGTGGTGCATGAGGCGGTTCAAGGGAGGTTCGGAGTTGAAAGGGTGTTTCCCGGTGAGACGGACCATGGAACCATTACGCTCTATCCAGTTATCGGCGGTGGCTTCATCTCGAGAGTCCAGAACGGAAGGTTCGAGCTCGCTATTGGACTTGACGATCAAATCTTTGTAGCTGTTGAACTCATTTCCTTCGTCCTCACTGGAAGAGTCATCGTAATCATGATCGATAAAGACGTGTTTGACAGGGCGGAGGGTCTGGGCACTTGGACCGGGCTTCAAGGGGGTGAAAGCACCGTTCAAAGCCGGTTCAAGGCGCCTGAACTGTCGATTATCGACGGAAGCCGCCATGATTGAACAGATTCTCAAAAAAGAGAAGTAGAAAAGAGCTGCTTTTTCTCTCTATTTTCCTCCCTCTCCTGGTATTGGGGATGTGTTGGAGTGAAAGAAATTGAAGGTAGTGGGGAAGGGGTGAAGTGTTTATATAGGCTCGTGGAGGGGCTTTCTGGGCAGAAACTTGTCAAAGTGAAAATGGTCCCCCACAATAACAAAATGGTACAACTACAATTTATTTATACTTATTAAAAATAAATACTAAAATTGGTGGTGCTCCTTTGTTTAATTTGTTTATTCCACAAGTTATTTAAGCAGTATGATAGTAAAAATAAATCATTTTGTATAAGTTTAAAAAGATTATTACATGGACCAAGTAGAATTGGTCAATTAGTCAAGTCACTCATTTTTGTTCTCTCACATTTCTTTAGATTATAGGTTCTAGACTTATTATGAACATTCTTTTTCTTCTCTCATAGTCTTCTTTCTCATCTCCTCTAGGTAGGATAAGAATTAAAATTAAGATTTGTCAAAAAAATTATATGAGATTCATTAATTGATCGAGTGATCATGTATGTTTATATTGTCTCATTTTATGTAGTTTTGTACCTTAATATTTATTTTAAAAATATATTATCTCTCTGCTTAATAAAAAATAATTACTCTCTTAATTTTACATTTATTACTTAGAAACCCAACTAAAATAATATGAAATTAAAATTATAGTTTTAAAATACTTTATTACAAAATAAATACTCAAACAATAATATTTTTTTATCAAATCATGTGTCTAACGTTTTATTTCGTTACATGTTAAAGTTGAACTATTAAAAAAGTTGGCATTTAATGAATGCATGATATGAGACCTCTTTTAACAGAGTTTTTGTGAGAAATTATAACATTTTAGGGGGTTTGTTGATAAATTTAAGTTTCGTAAAATTTTAAAAGAGATTAAAAATCAAAGTCACATGTCAAATAAAGATTGAGTGGTAGCTATGTTTGGTAAATAGCGGTTTGAGCTAAAGTTAGAGGTTTGGACTAATATTAGAGGTCTGACTAGTCAAATTCGCTAATTTAGATGTTTGGTGAATAGTAGATTGTTGTGAAGTCTCTAATTTTGAAAAAGCTACTAATATGAACTTTTTGAAATTAGAGGTTTTAATATAAGAGTTATAAAGACTATTTTACCCTTAATAATTATAAAAAATCTCCAAATAATCTAAATTTTAATCTTTTCTATTTTAATTCTACGCTCTCACATATTTACATCGTGACATTTGTAAACTAATAGTTTTCATTTTTTCTTTTTATTCTCACGTTTATATAATTAATTAAATTATATTAAAAATAATTGTATAAATAATAAATTAATATATACCCTTCAAATATGCTTAGTAATGCTATTTTTAAAAAAAAAATTTATAATAAACTTAATTAAACAAGTATCGAATATAATCATGTCATTATGTGTCATTTTGCTTGTTTAAATAATTAAACAACTATCAGTTAATTTTACCAAACACTTTTATACAATCATCTAATACAATCCTCCAGTCAAATCAGTTAATGCAATCAACTACCAGCTAATGTAATATGCTAATTGGCAAACATGGCATATTGACTTTAAAATGATAATAAGATAAAAGGAAATTTTTACAATGCTTGACGAGCACCACTAACGATGAGCACCGCTAAGCACCATTAAATTAATTTATAAAGATTAAAAATTTAAAGGACTCAACGTATAATTATAAATTATTTAAAATAAAATGTTAATTAAATTATTTTCTATATATAATATATATTTAATTTTTTTAATAATTGAATCGAATATCAACCTTAGTCGATTTAAAAAATAAAAAACCCCTAAACCTAAGCATTAAACCCTAAACTCGAAATCATAAACTCGAAATAGTAAAAAGTAAACCATAAACTCAAAACATAAAACCCTAAACCTATAATCATAAACCCAAAACACTAAACCTTAAATTATAAACCCTAAATATGAAGTCCTAAACCTTAAAGCACAAACCTAATGTTGAAATTTAAGGTTTAAGATTTATGGTTTAGTGTTTCATGTTTAGGGTTTATGGTTTGGGGTTGTAGGTTTAGGATTTACAATTTAAGCTTAAAGTTTTACGGTTTTTTATTTTTTAAATTGACCAAGGTTAGTATTTGATCCAATTATTTTAAAAAATAAAAATATTATATATATGACAAATAATTTAATTAATTTTTTATTTTATATGATTAAATAATTTATAATTATATGTTGAGTTTTTTAAATTTTTAATTTTTATTGTAATTAATTTAATAATGTTCAGCAGTGCTCGTCGAGCGTGATAGACTTATCCTAAAATAAAATGTTAAATACTTATTTTAACAAAAATAAATAATAGACACCCCCTTAATTTTTTTGAATAGAGACACTCACCTTAATTAAAAACACTTAAAGCAAAAAAAAATATAATTTAAACATTTATTTTATAATAATTCCATTCAAATATTACAAATTTAGAAATAGTAACCTACCGATAAAATATCCACTTCAAAAAACCACTTCTCTAACATTTCCTTTTAACTTTTTTCCCGTTTTGGAAAAAAATATTTAACCTCTCCCCCCAAATATAATAATTAAAAAAATAGCCACATAGTGTTTTTCATAAATTTTAGTTCGTATAAAAGCAATTACATTTTATTTAATTAAAAAGCTTAAGTATACATTTGATACTTGAATTATATCTTTTTTCTTAAGTTGATAACTAAAGAATTTTTACTCCCAAACTGATACTTAAACTAAATATTTTCTCCCAAGTTGACACTTAAAGAATTTTCCTCCCATTTTGATACCAAAACTTTAATTCCATCAACTATTCTAATACTTTTATTAACATACTTAGTCCCAAAACTTATACATTCTATCAATTTGGTCATAATTCGAAATAATATAATAAATTTAACCAAGTGTATTTAAAAATATCACAAATTTAGTCATTTTTACGATACTTTCAAATTAAACAAGCCTAACAGATCAAAACAACAATGAGATAGCTGCATTCTACCATAAAATAACACCAAGTTACAATATAAAAAAAAATTATACTAGGACAGTGATATAAACATTTACAAGAGAAAAACAAACAATTTAAGAACATAACAAAGAGTAAATTGATAAGATACCAATTTAAGAATATAAACATTTACAAGAGAAAAACAAACAATTTATTGAATTATTTTGAATTAGGACCAAATTGATAGAATGTATAAGTTTGGTATCAACTTGGGAGTAAAAATTCTTTAAGTACTAATTTGGGAGAATATGTTTAATTCAGGTACCAATTTGGGAGCAAAATTTCTTTAAGTACCAATTTGAGAGAGTGGAGAGAGAAGAGCAGCCGTCGATCAGGTCCGAAGGAGTTCACCGGCGTCAGGAGAGAGTCGAGAGCAGAAAAAGCTTGGCCACCTGGGTGGATTAGGGGTCAACATCTACCTGGGCATCATCCTCGTAAGATTATAGGGGGCAAAGATGGCGGGGAAAGGACCTCCGAGAGAAGAAGCAAAGGAGTTTCAGTGTTCGTTAACCACATCAGTAAGAGAATTCATAGGAATACGCTGCGAGAAGCATTTGAAGTGTACGGAAATGTCGTGGATATTTACATAGCATACCAGAATCGGAGCAGGATCTTCAGAAAAGATACGTTCGCATTTGTTAGGTTCTCTACTTTACATGAAGCTATGAAGGCGGTTGCCGAGGCAAATCATAGGAAGATGGACGGTTTTACCATCGACGTGTTCCTGGAGAAGTCGGCGCGGCCTAGGGGAAGCGGTTGGTCGTCGGGGAAGTCAGATGATGCGGGGGCATCTCAGTCAAAGAGTAGGACAGCCAAGGACTGGGATAAATTCACCGATGGTAGGTCCTTCAAAGAAGTTTTAATCTCCGGTAAAGACACTACAATGGAGGTGCTACACAAAGATCCAATGGTCAATAAACCAAGGGTCAACTCAGCGGATAATGGGGAACACACGATGGTATGCAACCCATTTTGTTTCAACATTCCTGACAAAGAAATGTCCTGGCTAAATGCATGTCTTATCGTCGAAATTAAAGGAATGTTTGATGCGTCCCTAATTCAACAAACATTGAGAGCATACAGTTTTAAAGTAAGTGTGAGTCCCTGGTCTGGATATTTTGCTGTAATCTAGTTCGAAGAGGTTGAACAACTGGAAATCTTTATGGATATGAAAGAGCAATTATTGAGGAACTGGTTCGACGACATTGAGAAGGTTCAGGATTTTCAGAAGAAGCAGAAAATGAAAATCTGGGTTAATTTCGAGCATATCCCCCTACACGCATGGGATACCAAGATCATGACAGCCATGGCTAGCAGATGGGGTAGAGTCCTCAAGGTTGACGAGGAAGCTTCGGCTAAGGAAAGATTCGACATGGCTCGAGTCTTGGTGGGAGTTAATTATTGCTCCGATATCCCTCCTTATGTCAATATGTTCATCAATGGCAACTGTTATTACATCAAAATCTCTACTTCAGCGTATGAGGACAATAGATGCTGGCTCGACGAAGATGGTCCGGCGATGGGGTATGAAGAAACGGTGGTTGACAGGGTCGAAGGCGAAAATGATAAGGGCCGGTTCGAATTCTGTGACAAGGAATTTAATACGCAGCTTTATGGGAGTCGGCTCGAGATAGGAACTAATGATGATGCTATATGGTCAGAGGAGCAAGAAAGATTAAGAGATGAAAGTTATAACCACGTGGGTAATACACTTGTTAGTCATACAGCTCATGCAGAATGTGATAAGGAGCACGTGGAAGAAGGGATTCATGGGGAAAATCTGGATCAGTCAGTGGCCCAAAATGATCTTTTCGATGTCCCTATTCAGGGGGAATCAAATTATATGGATTATTCTGAGGAGTCCAGTGGCCCAAATAAACATAATAGTATGGACGAAAACGGGCTTGTTTATATCAGGCCCAAAGTAATTAAATTGTCAAAAGGGGAAAGCCCCTTGTCACTCAGAGACAGACTGAATATGGGGATGCCGCACGAGGTTGAGTTTCGCAAAGGGGATCGACGGGGAATAAATATATCGGCGTCCGGGCCTTCTCTTCCGGCCGATGCCAACTCAAATCAGAGGCTAACCCAGATAATTAGCAAAGGCAAGAGTTCGGAAAGGCCAATAAACGAAGTGGAAGCAGCCAAGAAAGTTATTGAAGTCTGCAAAGTGGTGGGGTTGGAGTTCGATAGAAACGAGGAAGCCGTTATAGATTCTCTGTTGAAAACTGATGGGGTTCGTGTTGCATCTTCAGGATAGTGAATTCTTAAAGCTGGGTATGGAGGTAAGTGTGTGTGATTTCAGTCTATAGTTATGAACCACACATTGTGCTTGACATGGAACACGCGTGGGTTAGGCAACCGGATTAAGCGAGCTGCAATTAAGAGGTGTGTATTGAAATTGATGCCGGGAATCTGGTTAATACAGGAAACGAAAAGGGAAATGGTGGACAGCGGGTTAATCTCTCAGATTAGTGGATATAAGCATAGGGCTGAATTTTTGTTTTCCCCATCTATTGGGGCCGCGTGAGGACTAATTTCTTGCTGGGATAATGAGTTCTTCGAGCACGACAGAAGCATCATTCATAATAGGTTCATCGTTTCTATTGGAAACATCAAGAATATTAAGAGGAAGATTGCTATCATCAATATTTATGCCCCTAATATCCACTCTGAAAGAAGACAATTTTGGAGTGAATTGAAAGAGGTGATTGAAAGTTTAAATCTGCCGTTATTGATGGGGGGAGACTTTAATATTGTACGCAACCAGAACGAGAAAATAGGAGCAGCTTGCAGCAAAAAGGCTATGGAAGAATTCGATGAGTTTATCGGTGAGTTAGGGCTTATTAATCTGCCCTTGTCTGGTGGTGGCTATACATGGTGCAGCAACCGCGAAAATCCAGCGTTTTGCAGACTTGACAGATTTCTATTGACGGCAGATCTAATGGCGGCGTTGTCGGATTTTAGTCAAAGAGTGGGCACGTGCAGCATCTCAGACCACAAGCCAGTTATGTTAAGTAGAGACATCCGAAACAAGGAGCCGAAGCCATTTAGATGGTTTGACTTCTGGGCAGATGAAGAAGGGTACGAAGGGATAGTGAAAGATGCGATGAAGGCAGCTGAAGGAAAAGGAATCGGGTGCTTCCTAGATCAGTGTCGAATTGGGTCAAAAATATGGGTGAAAAGTAGGAGGCTGAGTCAAGGTGAAGATTGTTCATCGTTGGAAAAGAAACTGAGCGAGCTTGAGAAGTGCATTCAGAATGGAACAGCGGACAAAGAAGCTGCCGTTGAGATCAAATTGCTTCGTGCTAAATTGTGGAATTGTTACAGAAGAGAAGAGAGAGCGTGGCTCCAAAAATCACGTCTCAAATGGTTCAAAGACGGAGACAGAAATACAAAATATTTCCATCTTGTCGCTTCATCGAGAAGAAGGGCTAATTGGATTTCGAGCTTAACCAAGGATGGGGAGGTGATATCAGATCAACATATGATTAAGAAAGTGATTTTTGACTGCTTCCGTGAAATTTACAATGAATCGACCACTGTCCCTGTGAAGAAGCTAGACTGCAACATGAAACAGTTTTCTGCTGCCTCGGCTGAGTTATTAGTTTCGGATTTTACTGAAGAAGAAATAAAGCATGCTCTATGGTCTATGGATGGGACTCGGGCCCCAGGGCCCGACGGTTTCAACATCGGGTTTCTTAAACGATATTGGAGTTTGATCAAAAGTAAAATTCTCAGTTTCTTCGATAAGTTTGCTTGAGGAGACATTTCAGACCCAGATTTTAATAAATCCTTCATTGTGTTGATACCCAAATCAGCTTCCCCAACTTCGATCGAGGACTATCGGCCCATTAGCCTCGTGGGCAGTTTATATAAATTGGTTGCCAAAGTGCTCTCGATCAGATTAAGCGGACTCTTGCAGGACATCATAGGCGAGACCCAGTTCGCCTTCTGTCCGGGTAAACAAATCCTAGACTGCGCATTGATTGCCAACGAAATCACCGATCTGATGAAACAAAGTAAGAAACCCGGACTGATTTTCAAAGCAGATTTTAGGAAGGCTTATGATACAGTCGACTGGAATTTCTTATTGCTAGTTATGAAGAAAGTGGGCTTCCCTGAGAAGTGGGTATCGTGGATTAAAACGTGCATTTCGACAGCTGACATAGCGGTTTTGGTGAATGGTTCGCCCACCCCAAGCTTCAAAATTAGAAGAGGATTGCGTCAAGGATGTCCATTATCCCCCCTTCTGTTCAACATCGTCGCCGAAGCCTTAAGCGCCATCTTATCTACGGCTGTGAGCAGGGGATTGCTCGACGCTATTCAAGTAGGGAAGAAGGATGTCACGGTCTCGCACATCCAATTCGCTGACGATCTTATTATTTTCAGCGAGGCTAACGAAGAGAAGGTAACGAACATAGTAAGACTCCTGAGGGGCTTTGAGTTAGCGTCCGGTCTTCGCCTAAACTTGGCTAAATCCAAGTTGATTGGAATTAATTTAGAGCAGTCAAAATTGGACTAGTGGGCTGCAATGTTAAAGTGTTCTACGGAAATGTTACCTTGTATTTATCTTGGTCTGCCTCTGGGATATTCAAGAAATTCTCGCGCTATTTGGGATCCTGTTTTGGACAAATTCAGGAAGAGGCTCGCAAGTTGGAAATCAAGATTGTTATCGTTTAGTGGGAGGTTAGTGATCATCAAGGCAGTGCTTTCTAATTTGCCGGTATATTACCTGTCTATGTTTAAAATGCCCTCATCGGTGTGCAACAAATTAACGAATTTAATGAGCAAATTCTTGTGGGGAAGCATGGAAAAAAGATCCATTCACTGGATTGGGTGGAAGGAAATGTGTATACCTCGGATCCAAGGGGGCCTAGGCCTTGCGGATATGAAATTAAAAAATAAAGCCTTGTTAAACAAGTGGCTTTGGCGCTATGGAGTGGAGCACGAGTCTATGTGGAGGAAGGTGATCGACAGCAAGTATGAGTACAATCCACGAGAGATGATACCTGTGCATAATAATAGACTGGTGAAATCTAAACTATGACGCGACATCATTGCCCCTTTGGACGATCCATCGGATCCTTGGAAAAGCAATATTAGCTTTGTTGTGGGAAACGATAAATGTATAAACTTTTGGGAAGACAAATGGTGTGATGCTGAGACCTTGAAAGATAAATTCCCAAGACTCTATGCTATTGCGATCAATAAGAAAGGGCCAATTGCAGAGTTTGGTCACTTCGAAGGAAGCTGTTGGAAGTGGAATATTCAGACTCGCAGAATGTTATTTGAGTGGGAAAAGCCGATTTGGGAGGAGTTTATATGCGTTATAAATAGGGGACAACCAAAAGAAGACTCAAAAGATAGTATAAGATGGAGGGGTTCGAGTAATGGTATTTACAGTCCAAGTGCGTTCGTTAATATGATGCAAATCGGAGGCAACAACCCCAATCGCATATGGCAGTTGGTTTGGGCTAACATCGCCCCTCCGAAAGTTGAATGTTTCTTGTGGCGACTTCTACACGGGAGGATCCCCACAAAGACAGAACTACTAAAACGAGGTATGGGTTCTATTTCTGCTCTAAAATGCGTTTTGTGCAACGAAAGGGAGGAGACCCCAAGACATCTATTTTGTGAGTGCAAATTATCATGGGCCGTGTGGCAAGGTTGGTGCAAAGTGTGGAACATAAATCTTGTGATGCCTGACAATATTCATAGCTTGCTGCTGATATGGCAAAATTGCAGCGTTGGGTTCAGTAATCCTCTAATTTGGCAGTTAGCATTTTTCAGCATAATTTGGACGATATGGTTACACAGAAACGAAGTGATTTTCAAAGGAGTTAATCCGTCCGAGAACAGCATGTTAGAATTAGTGAAGTTGCGGTTAGCATTTTGGTGTAAAGCTAAATGGAGTTCTTGCAAGGCCTCGGTGTCGGATTTGTGTAACATGCCATGGGTGTTTAAGGAGATATCTGCAGAGGAGAGTGTAGCCAAAAAGAGCTTGTGGATCCCACCGATCAAAGGCCATTTAAAATTCAATGTGGATGGCGCCGTAATGGGGAGCTATGGTTTGGCTGGAATAGGGGGTCTATTGCGTGACTATAGAGGCAAAATATGGATTTCTTTCTCAAATCCTGTTGGTTTTTTGGATGTGTCTACGGCTGAAACTTTAGCCATTTCTGGGGCTATTAGAATTTTCAAGGCCAGGTCTGATTGGAAAGATTTTTACTTAACGGTGGAAAGCGATAGTAACATTATCGTGGATTGGTTCCGTAATCCGAGTGGTGCGCCAGATTTCCTTAAAACCTTGATTCAGGATACCATCCGAGTAGGAGCGGGGGTGAAGTGGACGGTGGAAAGCATCTCGAGAGAAGCTAATACGAGTGCTGATTTGCTGGCAAAAAAAGGTATACACAGACAATTCGATTGTGTCCAGATGCACCTCAACAATGACCAGGTTAAAGTGTGATCAGGGCAAACTGGGGAAGCTCTTTTGGGATACTGTATTTGCGGCGGGCTTGAGTCGGGACCCATGGCTGTCTTACCTATCGGGCGTCAGAAAGGGTTGCTGGGATCTTCCAGATTGGTGTTGTTGCACGCAAGTCCAAGCTGAGCAGGTAAAGGGTAGCGAAGAAGGATAGAGTGGCCTCCAAATGCATATGTATGATGCGAATGTGTGACAGAGACGCTTTGTGTGTTCTGATGGATGCAGGTACGGTAAAGTCTTCTTTTCTAGTTAATTGAACTTTGATGTTGCAGTAGGTGAGTGTGTAGTAAGGAATTGAGGTCTGTCATGAGTTTATGGTTTGACATTTGTGTTGTGGTATACTGTGTCGAGCTGCCGCATTGTGGTTATTTGTAGTATGGTAGCATTTGTTTTTTATAGCTTGAAACTGTCTGATGAAGTCGAACATTATTGATGGTGTGTGGATGTAACACATTACTTTCGGACACTCTTTTTCCTCCAATTTAGGTGTAGGGAGGTTTTTTAACGAGGTCCGAAGTAGTGTTGGTTTAATAAAAGTTCCCAAATTTCAAAAAAAAAAGTGTATAGTTCGAGTACGAAATGTATATTTAAGCATAATTAAAAATGTAAGTTTTATGGGATCTTCGTTGTATTGGTTAGAACTGAGATTGATTTGGTTCAATCGTGTATTTTGAATTTCTTGAACTGTTCATTATAATTCAATTTGATTTGGACGTTATTTTTATGGGTTTTAGACATTATTTTATAAAGATTAATTTGATTTTCATAAAATATTTATTTTGAAAAACAACTTTTTAGCTATTTGTACACTTTTAAATATAAATTAGTTGCTCATCTCCTTTGTCTTTGGTGGCAAAGGTAGATGTTCTGTAACACCCGGGTTTGGGGTTGGGTGAAAATAATATTTAAATAATGGTTCGGGTTTTGGTTTTATAATTAAAATAATAAAATATTATTTTGGGCTTCATATATTCGAAGCAAACAATTATGTTGAATTTAAATTGTTTTGGAAATCAAATTCCATGGATTTTAGAATTTGAAGATGGCAATCTCATTAATGGCAAAATTGTCATTTCTTGGTCTTGTAAAATAAAACCCATTTTCATTTTATTTCAAATACCCAAAAACCACACCCATCTTCTTCCTCCCCATTTTTTTTTGAATGTGAGTTTCTCCTCCCCATCTCCCATCACTATTCCATCACCAATCTTACTTGTTTTTTAGGGCTTTTCAAAGAAGCAAGGGAAACCAATGGGGAAGCTTCGGGCTCGAATTCAGAAACTTGGATGCTTGGTGGGCTAGTCGGCTTGTGCTAATGGAGTGGTCGGTGAGTGGTTAAAATGTTTTAAATGGTTTTGAGCAATTGGTTGATCTTTAAAGTGTTGATTTATGCCTCTTGTTTAATTGTGTTTATGGTGGCTATGTATATGTTGTTTTACATGTATGTTGAGGCATGGTTTGATGCATTGATACATGGGTGTTGAGGCATGGCTTAATGCATTGTTATATGTATATTGATGATAAACATGATAGAGATATACATATGTTTGAAATATGTTGTGATATTGTATTAATGATATACATGTAGTGTTGACATGTGAAATGATATTATGAGGCGATTGTATGATCCGAGGATCATGGTGAGTACATGCTAGGCATGGAAATGTGGTTTGAGCATGACGGTAAGTCATGGTGAGTACGTGCTAAGCACGGAAGTTGTTATGCAATGATATTGCGAAAGGTTAATGAAATGTGTAGTATTGGCACTAGTATGCTTGGGTACAAATGATCGATCATTAGGATGTTTAGTGTGCACACGTGAGTCAAATGCGCGCGTGGTCTTGATGATGGTAGTCATCAAGATGGAGTACGGGTTCACCCGGAAATCTTCTTATATATATATGTCGGTGATGAGTGGAATCCCATCGACGGGCGTGAGGATGAGTGGAATCCCCTCCGCGTGAAATGAGGTGTGAGGATGAGTGGAATCCCCTCCGCGTGAACGGTGATGAGTGTAATCCCACCGTCAGGTAATGGTTGTGTTGTTGGATGTGAGTTCCAACGGTTATCCGCGTATTCGAGTCATAGCTAGGTGCCAATACGGATTGTGGATTATGATGCTCATATTTTGGTTATATGTGTTTCTATATGTTGTGGTTATGGACTTGTTGAGCATGACATGATTTTGATAATATGTTCATGCACCATCTTTTATTTTGGCTATTGTGGCTCGGAGGTAAGATCGTGCATTTCTTCATGGTAGTTGCTCGTGCTTGGACCCTGCATTGTCGAAGGTTTGTTTTATGAGCTTACTCTCACTAAGCTTTTATGCTTACGCTCCTTTTTGTTCGACAATGCAGATCAATAGCTTGTGGGTGGCAAGGGCAAGGAAAGGTCTCCAAGTGTTGCTTTAGGTTAGCTCAAGTATAATCTTTAAATTGTAGATTGTAATAGTCAAGCAATGGGATAGGTGTTGTTGATGTGAATGCTTGTTGTATGTTGATGTTGGTTTGGCCTTTGGATGCTTCGTTTGGATTGTAAACCTTGTTTATGTTGCATGTCTTGAATGCTTATGTATATGTTGGTCTTGTGCCTTTTGTGGATGTGCTTATGTATGTTTGCCTAAGCATGCTATCTTTAATGCCTAGAATGATCTTGTGAATGAAGGTCTTATCTTGTAATCTTATGTGTTTTAAGTGTGTTTGCAATAGGGTGCATGTCTCTAGAGTGTATTTGTATGTTGTGTATGCTTCTTGGAGTCGTTTAGGGCCTTTAGAGTTGTTAAGAAATGCTTAAAGTTGGTCTTCGAAGGTTGCAGACAACCAGTGTTTCGAAACGGGCTGGGCCGTTTCGGAACGGGTAAGGCTTCAGGGACCCCGTATCGGAACGCGTTTCGATACGGTTTGGCCACTGTGAGCCCCTGTTCCGATACGAGTTTCAGAACACTTTGGCTACTGGAAATCTGAGAAATTGCCGAGATGAAGGCGTTTCGAAACGGGTCTAAGGATTTCGGAACGGTCAATATCTCGTTGACCACGAGAAGTTGATCGTTGAGGGTGTTCGGAACGGTTGACCTCCGTTCCGATACGACCTTCTCGTGTGGACTTGGGGCTGTTGACCAAGTCAAGGTGTTTCGATACACCTTAATGGTGTTTCGAAACGGCCTGCCTAATAAGTTAAAATTGGATCGTTTACTTGCTGTTTTGTGTCCAGTTGCATGTCCTTCTCGAATCTTTCCGCTGTCGTGATCACATAGGACTTAAATGTGCCTCTAGAGAAGATTAAATTAAAAGAAATTTTTAGGGTTGCTAACCGAGATGGAACCTTAACGGGTTTCGCTTCGGTTTTCCCCGTGTGGCCCACTCGGACCGGTCAAGCGTCCGGACCGGGACGAGGGGGTTACATGTTCATCATCTTGTGCGTGTCGTCTTTAAAAAGACTAATAAAATTAAACAGATGCTACCCTTGCATCACACCAGCATATTAAAAAATATAAATTAATTATTTTATTTTAATATGTAAAAATGAATTATAAATTAAATTAAAAATAGAATCCTTTCCGTTTGAGCCATAATTTTTAAACTTATGAACCATAATAGTTCAAATACTACTATTTGAATTGAATTTTTTTTCTCAGCTGTAGTATTGGTAAAGACCGAGTCTTTGGGGTTTGAGTGGCCAGGTTTGAATTTCGTTATGTGTAATTTTTTGGTGTGAATTCTTAATCTAAATTTTATTTTAGTTCAAATCTGACATGTATGGACCCTATCCAAACTTCTTCTGATTTAGATTTAGATATATTTTGATTATTAATTTGTTTCTTTGTACATTTTATTGTAACTTAAAAAAAATATGTCGTGTGTAATTTGTGATACCAAATCAATTAAGAAAAGATTAAAGGATTCTTTATATTTTTATGTAAAATAATTTAAGCTTAAGGGGTATTTTTGCTTCTCAGTTCATGCTAAATAATCAATTTAGCCTTTTTCATGAAAAACATAATCAATTTGACTGTTAAACTCACGAATTCTATCAATTTAATGCTTTGACCAACGTTGATCGTTAACGTGCTGATGTACTTGTTAACAATGCTAACAAGCTAACCCACATGTATATGCTGACGTGGCAGGGGGTAACTTTTGATTTTTTGGTGAGTTCGAGGGAAGAATTGATTTCTTAGAGATTTCGAAGGTAAAATTGATGTTTAGGAAGTTTGAGGGTTGACTATTTTTCATGTAATATTTAAAAAAATTAAGAGATTAAGAAATTAAAATTTTATATATTAAAAATACAAAATACATTATTACAATCTTTAAAAATAAATATTGAAAATAAAATGCTATTAAATTTTTTTAAAATGCCATAAATTATAAAGTGATAAATTACTAAAAATAAAATTTAAAAATATTTATAAAATATTAAAATCATTAAAAAAATTAAAATTATATTAAAAATTACTTTATATTATCAAAAAATTAATTCAAAAAAGATATAAAATATATTTATATTTTGTGTTCTAGATTTTAGAGGTAACAGTAAAACTGACAAAATAGTTAAGAAAATTTTTTGTCGAGCGTATATTTTATGCTTCTTCCAGTGAAATGATAATTCAGATGTTGAATGTTTTGAGGTCCTATTTGTCGAATCGGTGTGGTATTTCTCATGGTCTTTAGTGTTTGTAATTCTGCAATAACTTTGCACATGGTCAATGCCTATAACACATTTGATCCATGGATGAATTGTTTTGTTTCAATTAACTTGTTTGTTATTGTAATTTTACGTCATGAGTGGTCCTATCTTTGTGTGTATTGACATGTATTTGAGTGAGCTATCGTGTTTGTGGATAATTTCTTATGAGATATCTTACCGAACTGATTAAATGTGTTCTCAGTTGTTTTGTCTACTGTGTGCTCATAGTCGACTGAGGTCATATTTGTGTTGTAATTTACATAATGCTTGTCATTGATAAATACATTTCTTAGATAATTTGTCAGTTTTACCATTGTCATCACTGCTATAAAATTGCAAGCCCTGAAAATCTAAAACACAATAATATAAATGTTTTTTCTTAAATTTTAATGTTTTATAATGTCAATTTCAATATAATTTCAATTATTTTTTGGATAAATGGTAATTTTTATTTATTCGGGAAGCAGAGTCTACTGCAAGAGACATAAATAATCAAAAATAATCAGGAGTCAGTACTACTGAATCCCCCAAGCTATACATAATTGGTTAGAATATCTATCAGATCTATCTATATAGAATCTGTACAGTTTAACACTAACTGTGTCTTGTATATGCCCAAAAATATCATCACTCGAATGAGCGACATCCCTATATAATCTGTGGTTATGTTCTTGCCAGCAATCTCATCCATGACAGTCTCAAAATATAAACCAATAAAGATTTCTCTTTGCATCTGTCCACAATCCAACACAATTTGTCATCCCAGCAGTGAAAGTCCCGGTTGCAAATTTTGCACGCTTGTGCGACTTTCCTCCACACCTTGCAGGTGAACGAACAATCTGAGAATAAATGATTTCTACTTTCAAGCTTAGATCCGCAAAGCAAGCAAGTACCATCGTTACCCAATCCCCATTGACTCAATTGATCCCCATTGCTTTCAAGCTTAGATTGTAATTATTTTTATTAATTTATAATTTTATAGATTTTGATTTTTAAATTTTTTTACTCATTTTTAAAATATTTAATAGTATTTTTATTTTTGATGTTTTTAATATTTTGAATTAAAATTTAATTTCTTGTTTTTTAAATGTTACATAAAAATCATATAAGTTTTTAAACTCCCTGCAAATTAATTTTACCCTCAAACTCCCTAAAAATAATTAAATATTGCCTTTCTACCACGTCAATATATACATGTGGGTTATTATGTCAGTACTATTAACGGCCACGTCAACACATTAATGGTCATCGTTAGTCAAATGACTAAATCGATGCAATTTGCGAGTTCGAAGATTATATTATATGTGCTTTTCGTAAATGGACTAAATTAATTATTTGATATAAATCCAATGACAAAAATACCCTTGAGCCAATAAATTACTTCACCATCTAGTTCATTATAATAAAACCTTGTATATATTATTGAAAAGTGTAGAAGGTCTAGAGACATCCCTTAATAAGGGTAATTTACCTTTTAAATCATTAGACTTAATATCCATTTTCATTTACATCACAAACTTTAATTTGACCAAATTACATTATTGAATTTTAATTACTAACAAATTAAGTCACTTATACTAACATCGTTAAATAACTCTAACGAAAGATTGGAATTGACACTTTTACTTAACATAATTTTCACATATCATCATCAAATAATATTTAATTGATAATTTTAATATATATTTTAAAAAAATCTGAAACATTTTATTTAAATAAATTCTAAGGAAAAATAACCATATTTCCTATAAATATTAACAAAACAATATTTAAATTCTAAATTAAAAATTATTTATTGATGATATGTGAAAATTAATGTTAAATAAAAGTGTAAATTTCATTTATCCCATTGGAATTATTTAATGGTAAAAATTAAAGTGACGTAGTTTATAAATAATAAAAATGGAATGATGTAATTTGATTAAATTAAATAATTATGATGTAAATAAAAGTGAATGTTAAGTTTAATGATCTAAAATGTAAATTACCCCCTTAATAACTATGCGGGTTTAAGTAAAATTTATATTTAAACTTTTTTACCTGGCCAAGTAAATTTTTTGTTCTTGTATTGATATCGGTATTAAATTATACCACATCGTCTGTGGCAACATGAAAAAGACTCAAATTGTTTATTTAGCGACCAACGACAAGTTGATTTAGTGGGATGAGACATTAAGTATTTTAAGCAAAATTAGAGGTTCGAATCTTAACATTGGGAATAGGGAAAATTGCGTTAGGAGAATCGCCTCATATTAGTCCTCTGCAAAACATAATCCAGATTAATAAACTAATGAATCGGATATCGGTAGTTAAACAAATAGCCATTGATAATTAAAAAAGATAGAAAAACCTGATGAAATGTGATAAAATAAATGCAGTCTAAGACTAGGAATACAAAAACACTAATTATGATGTAAAACTACTTAAGAACCGAGCTTAATATGAACAAACTAGGGACTAAAATTGAATACTTTTATTGGCTCCTCATATAAGGATGACGTGGGATTAAGCATGCTTAAACGCGTAATACGCTCTAATTTATTGATGAAAGAGATTTGGGAAGCTTAGACATTTTGTATAAAAAAATTAAAATTAATTAATGAAAATATTTCAATTTAAAATAAATTAATCTCATTATTTTAAAAAATACTGATAAACTTATTAAAGTAAAAATTAAACCAAAGATATTTGAAGAAATAATTATCATCCATAAAAATTTAATTAAAATAAACTTATTCTAGTGAGTTGAAAAATAAATTATATTTCTCTTGAAAAAGCAAGTAACGTAGGATCCATAACCTATTTTTTTCACTTTTAAAAATGTTAATTATAAATTATTTCAAATAAAAAAGCATAAAACATATCATCTCCATTTTCAAGTTCATATGTAATTTAACTAATTACAGATTAAATATTTTTTTGAAAATAAACTTGAATTAGAGTATAGTTTACTTGGAGCTAAATTAATATTAAATAAAATAATTTTAAAAGTAATGAATTATTATTATTATTATTTTGGATTGAAGGGAAATTAAAGGGTAATTCACCTTTTATATCGCTAAACTTAATATTCACTTTCATTTACATCACAAACCTTCAATTTAGTCAAATTACATCATTCAACTTTTATGATTTATAAATTAAGCCACTTCTACTGACACCATAAAATAATTCTTATGAAAAAAAATTGAAATTGACACTTTTATTTAAAATACTTTTCACACATCATCAATAAATAATGGTTAGTTGGTAATTTAAATATTCTTTTAGGATTTATAGGAAATTTTGTTATGATAGCTTTATGATTAATTTTGATATAACTCAACAAATTATTGTAAAATTTGTTCAAGAATTTTAAAAAGTTTTTTAAAGTATTCTTCGTGTCAAAAATAATATCAAAGTATTTTGACTTCATTCTTACAATTTAAACATCTTCACAAGTCAAAAACTTATTTAAAAATCTATTTTTGGGGGAAAAGTATCGAAACTATGTTGTTAGTTTCGAAACTTCACCTAAAGTTTTGAAACTCTTCCTTTTAGTTTCAAAACTTGGAAAAACAAAATGCTTTTAAGTTTCAAAACTTTTATAAGAGTTTCGAAATACTTGTGTTAGTTTCGAAACTCTAGGCTCTAACAGTCATATTTATGAATTTTACTCAAAGACTTTTGAAACTCTCTGAGAAGTTTCGAAACTTCTGTGCAGGTGAGCATTAAATGCCCGATTTTATAACACTCAATGGCTACAAACTCCTCAAACGATTAGAAACGGCTAGAAACTGATTATATGATACAAAAGGGACCTTCAAGTGATTGAAGATCATCAAGAAAGTCCATACCAACAATCAAGCAAAAATATTTCTTGTATTTGAGCTTTAAAATCTATTTTTCTTGTAAGAACACTTGTGAGCTTTCATTGTTTAATTTATGCTCAAATGTTCATTTGTGTGAGAGCTTAATTTTGCAAACTTATTTGCCTTGAGAGTTTTTTTTAGTTTGCTAAATTTGTATTTCTTTTTCTTTGAGAGTGTTCTTAAGGTTTGGGGTATAAACCTTAAGGGAGTTTGTAAGGTTATCTCTTTTATCCTAAAAGGAAAGTAAATCTAGAGAATTTAAGAAATCTTTAGTGTGAATAACTAAGGTAGTAGATGTAGACTTGGTTTAGAAGTCGAACTACTCTAAAATCGTTATGAAAAATTGTCTATCATTCTCGGTTGCTTCCACAAATTTTTTATAATCCAATTCACCTCTCATGGCATTTCGATTGATCATATCTGTAACACCCGGGTTTGGGGGTCGGGAGAAATAAATAAATAAAATAATATCCCGATTTTGTTTTGTAAAATTAAATTCAAGGGGTTGGACCAACTTTTGATGTTTAAGCCCAATAGCCATTTTAATGGCCTTTTTGTAAATAGTGGGACTTCTAAGTTAAAAACCCCCATTTTTAATTAAAACACAAAAGTTGTCATCTTCCTCCCTCACCATTTTTCCATTCTCACGACAAAAGGGGAGTTTTTCTCCAAGTGACTATTTCACCTCATTTCTTCTTCATCCTTTGAGCTTTTTGAAAGGTAAATATAGTTTTGACTTGGCCTTGCTATCCTCTACATATTGGTATTTTTAGATTTCACTAAAACTATATATTTTACATTTGGGTTTTTCAAAGTTTTAAGCTAAAGGTTAAAGCTTTATGGGTTTTTACTAAAGCCCTTGATTTGTTGTTGTTAGATATGTTGTTTGTGAACCTTGAGGTCCAACATAGTTGGTTTTTACATGGTTTTATGCTAACTCCCGAATTTGGGTTTTGGTGTGGTTTAAGGAGGGTTTTTGGTTGAGTTTTAGGTGTGGTTTGTGTTGGAAATTGAGGGTTGATGTTAGGGTAATAGTTGGGGGCTGTTTTGGAAGCATTTGAATGTGCTAAATGTGTTGAAATCACAAGTTTTGGGCTGGGTATAAGGGCTGCTCGGGTTTGGTGATTTTGGGATTGTTTATGGCTTGAATTCATGTGTTTATTGTTTGAATGGTGTTTCGGGTTTGCCATATAAATTGGTAAATTGACTTGAGGTTATTTGAATTGTATTGAGGTTGTTTAGAAGCGAGAACTTGGGTCGGTGAAGCTTCGGGAAGAAATCCGGAAACTTGAAGGTGATGCTTGCTTGGTAGTTGAGCTTGGAGGTAGAGGTGAGTGGTTAAATATTTTTAAAATGGTTTTGAGTATTTGGTTCAAGCATGTGAACCTAGGATGGGCTTGGTAAACCCACCTAGAGTTGGGATTAGAGTGGTAGCCTAATACCAAGCTTTGATTAGAGACTTTGGTTGCACTCTTTAATGGTTGTTTGTGCCTCGTGTTAAATTGTGATGGTGTTGGTTATGTAATTGTATACATGTATGTTGAGGCATGATTGATGCATTGTTATGTGCATGATGATGATAAACATGATGGAGATATACATATGCATGAAATATGATGTGATATAGTGTTAATGATGTACATGCGGTGTTGACATGTGAAATAATATTATGAGGTGATTGTATGATCCGAGGATCGTGGTGAGTACATGCTAGGCATAGAAATATGGTTTGTGCATGACGGTAAGTCATGGTGAGTACGTGCTAAGCACGGAAGTTGTTATGAAATGATTTTGTGAAAGATTAATGGAATGTGTAGTATTAGCACTAGTATGCTTGGGTACAAATGATCGATCATTAGGATGTTTAGTGTGCACACGTGAGTCAAATGCGCGCGTGGTCTTGATGATGGTAGTCATCAAGATGGAGTACGGGTTCGCCCGGAAATCTTCTTATATATATATGTCGGTGATGACTGGAATCCCATCGACGGGCGTGAGGATGAGTGGAATCCCCTCCGCATGAAATGATGCGTGAGGATGAGTGGAATCCCCTCCGCGTGAACGGTGATGAGTGTAATCCCACCGTCAGGTAATGGTTGTGTTGTTGGATGTGAGTTCCAACGGTTATCCGCGTATTCGAGTCATAGCTAGGTGCCAATACGGACTGTGGTTTATGTTGTCAATATGTGATTATTTTTGTGAGCCAATGTGATTTGGGATGTGTTGCTAACATGGTTTAACATATATATGATTACATATGTTGTGGATTTAAACATGTTGAGCATGGCATAATATTGGATATATGTTCATGCATCATGTGTAGATTGGCTACGTGGATCAAAGGTATGAACATACATTCTATCTTGTTTATTGCTCGTGCTTGGACCCTGCATTGTCGAAGGTTTGTTTTATGAGCTTACCCTCACTAAGCTTTTATGCTTACGCTTCTTTTTGTTCGACAATGCAGATCAGTAGCTTGTGGGTGGCAAGGGCAAAGAAAGGCCTCCAAGTGTTGCTTACAGTTAGCTCAAGTATGATATTTAAATTTAGAGATTGTAATAGTAAAGCAATGAGATAGGTGTTGATAATTTGTGCTATTGTTGGTTGTTTGGGAGCATGTTTAGACTCCTTAAATTATGTTGTTTTTGATTGGCTTGTTGATGTCAAGTTTGGATTGTAAACCATGTCTAAATTGCTTACCATGTTTGTTGGACATATGCCCTTTTGGGGATGTTTATGTGTTTGGTTGTTGAAGCATGAAACCTTGAATGCCTATGTGACATCTTTTGTTAAAATGCATGATTTCCTTGTTAAGTGATGTATGTCCAATTTGGGTGCCTTGTATGATTAGACTTTGATTGTTAGATGTTGTATGAATGCTTGGATGTGTCTTGGGAGGTCTTAAATCGCATCTAGATTCGAGTCTTGTATTGTTTAGCTGAGTTTGGGAGACTTACAGTGCATGGCATATCGGTACGCTTGAGGGCCGTATCGATACGGTCTTGCCTGTAGGACTCAGTTTTGGCTGGGCGTATTGATACGCTAGGTGTATCGACACGGTTTTTGCTCACTGGAATTCTGAGATTTTGGTGAGTTATTACCGTATCGGTACGAGCTTATCTCGTTGACCACGAGATGTTGACTGGGATGAGCGTATCGATACACTCAAGGGCCGTATCGATACGGTCGTCCTGCGTTGACCCTTGGGTGTTGACTTTGGTCAAGGCGTATCGATACCCTTGACGGTGTATCGATACGGCCTGCTTAATTACAGAAAATGTGTTGTTTTAAAGGTGATGTCTTGAATGATCGTTTTTGTATTGCTCTTGTTTTCGCTGACGTGTTTCACATAGGATATGGTAATGCATTTAGACAAGATAAATAAAAGAAATTTTCTAGGGTTGCTAACCGAGGTGGGACCTTAACGGGTTCCGCGTCGGTTTTCCCTGTGTGGCCCACTCGGACCGGTCATCCGGCCAGACCGGGATGAGGGGTTACATTTGTTGGTATCAAAGCCTAAGGTTTCCGAGACCTTGGGCAGGTAAGTGAGGTAAGGTAAGTTGTTGTGTTGAAATTGCACGGTGTTTGCTCGCCATGTAAGCACGTTGCTTTTTATTCGAGTATGCTGTGATGTGTGATTGTTTGATTGTGAACGTATGTCGTTTGATCGTGCGTGTGCGTTGCTTGAAGCATGTTTAGTAGAGTCTCATTGCTTCTATTACATCGGAAAAAGAGATTTTTAAGGGAGGGAATCATACTTGAGCACTTGGAAGCATTGCCTTGCTAACCCAATCTTGTATGTTTTATTGTTGTTGTTGTTGTTTATTTATTGCTTTTAGTAAGTTTGAGGTCAGTGTGTGGGCCGTGAATCGGTAAGTGGAGGTTGCGGTTTCTGAAATGTGGATGTTGTTGAAGGAGATCACTGCTATAGTTAGGGAAGTGTGGTTGTACCAGAGTTGAGGTACAATCTGTTTGTCTGAGTCAGTGTGTATGTGGGTTGATTCCTCTGGATGAGGGACGATGTGATCGTTTCTGGTATTAGTTGATAAAAAGAGAAATGAAGACATGTGAGTGAGGTTCAGAGTAGTATCAATGTTACAAGTAGATGAGCCCTTGGTACAGTTTTGAGTTTGTACCCTCCGGTTGATTCTAAATCCGTACTTCTGTATGTTATTAGTAAGCATGCAAAGTTTGATTGTGCCCGGTGAAGTGTTAGAGGTAGGTACGAGTACCTTAGTTCTTTTGGTGAGATCAGGGTAAGGGTCTCGTGTGAGTAATCTGAAACTCAGAAGTGTTAGTTGGTGATCGTTGGGGTTCAGTCTATGGTTTTAGTACAAGACAGTCAGTCAGTATCCGTGAGTGGGAATCGATTTGTGTGATTGGGCCAGTGTACGTCTGAGTTGTCTTCCAGCAAGAATGAGAGACGAAGTCACTTCTGTTATAGTTGAGCCGAGAAGGAAGTCTTGAGCTTTGGCTTCAGATTGTTTGGTAGTGGGATGTTTTGAGTCGTCAGGACCGATGTTATAGAACAAGTTGAAGTATGATTGTTTGGGTGTGATCAGAACTGAACTTTGAAGTTTCGAGATGCTTTAAGAACAGTCTTGAAGAGTTAGCTCTTGTTGAAGGGTCAGCCTGAAAACAAGAGGACCGAAGACTATCAGCTGTGGACATGTGAAGTTGCGATTTCTGCGGATTCGTCCTTTTGTGTGTGAGCATGTAAGGAAGCTAGATACCTCTGTTGAGATTTTAGACTTATGGACACATGTGACTAGACCTTTTGGTGAGATAGTGGTGGCCAGAAAGATGTACAAAAGATGTTTGTTGATGGTTCAGAGTTACATGTTCTCAGTAGATGTGAAGAAATTGTCTTTTGCGGTTTCGATGTAACTTATGGCATGGCTTAGCTTGTAGAACACAAAGCTAGGGTATACTTTGAGACAAAGAGAGAGTTGCCTTGAAGTTGCAGATTACTGTGAGACTGTAGTGGTAGGTGAAGATGTGAACTTCTTATCAAATGTTGATCCAGCTTTAGAGGTCAAAGATTGGTTGAGTTTAGTTGACAGGCTTGCCTAGCAAATGTGGTGGATATGATTTTTGAATGAAGATTAGACCGTAGAATGTTAGGATAGTTTGTGTTTTCCTAAAAGTGTTTGCAAGAATTGCCGGTTTGTCTCTTGATAGGGAAGAAGAGGTTGTTCTTGATACCGTCTTCGAGCTTGCTTCTGCTTTAATTTCTCTGTATCTTATGGTTCCCGACAGAATTGAGAGTGTTGAAGAATCAACTTTGAGACTTGTTAGACCTTAGACTGATTAGGCCTAGTACATCATCTTAGAGTTCGACAGTGTAATTTGTGAAGAAGAAAGAGTGACATTTGACAGTGAATAGTTAGTATCCATTTCCGAGTGTCAGTGATCTGTTGATCAGTTAGTGTGTGCTTCAGTCTTTTTGAAGAATAAAATTGAGATCTGATTTCTACCAGTTGAAAGTGAGAAAGGTTGATGTACCGAAGGCAGTTTCTGGGGCAAGATGTGATCGCTTTGAGTTCCGAGTTATTCCGCTTTGTTTGACTAGTGTGTTAGTTACTTTTATAGAGATGTTGAGCAGAATATTTCATGAACTCCTTGATCAGTTTGTAGTAGTCCTCATAGATGATACATAGGTATATTCAAGTATCGAAGAAGATCATGACAAGCTATGGAGTTAGTGTTGTAGATCCTATTAGAGAATTAGTTGTATGCCAAGTTATGCAACGTGAACTCCGAGTTAATGAAGATGTTCTCCTAGGACATGTAGTTCAGCCGAGTGTGTTAAGTAAATCCCAAGTAGGCAAAAGAAGATATGAGTTGGAAGAAATTGAAGACTGTTACAGGTATCTATAGTTCCTAGGTCTAGCATTGTTACTTTCAGAGAATTGTAAATAGTCTTTTGAAGATAGCTGCTCCTTTGACAAGTTGCTACAGAAGAATGTTCAGTTGTGTGGTTAGATGCGAGACAATGAGCCTTTGAGAAACTGAAAGAAACCTTGAAGAGAACTTCGACCTTGATTCAGCCTATATCAGAGGAAGAATTTGTGAACCATAGTGATACGTTACATGTAGAGTTAGGTTGTGTGTTTATGCAAGACAGAAGATTTGTGGCTTGATCATCGAGATAGTTGAAAGACCGTGGAAAGAGTTATCCGATATGAGACATAGAGTTAATTACAGTTGTAATTGCTACGAAGACTTGGAGACAAAGCTTGTATAGTAAGAAATGCACAGTGTGTATGTACATATCATCAGAACTTGAAATATTTGAAGACTTAGGAATGGTTGGAACTTGAACAACATGAGTTGTTAGAATTGCTTGAAGACTGTGATCTCAAGATTGAGTACTATCTGAAGAGAGTCTACGTAGTAACCGATGTTCCAAGTTATTTTGTTGTCAGATTAGCAGTAGAGTTGCGAGTTGTGTTTGCCAGATTCAGTTTACCGAATGATAGTAGTTTTGTGGCCGAGTTTCATGTTAAACCTACATTGAGTCAGAATACTTAAAGAGAAACAGTTGCAAGACAGATTCTTGGCACCTCACGTGCAAGACATAGTGGGAGGAAGACCTTCAGAATACAGCTTCAGAGATGAGAGAGAGTTTTGCATTTCAGAGACAGAACAGTTGTGTCGATTGACACAGTGTTTGAGACGTATTGTTTTGGCCGAAGCACATGATAGTTCATTTGTATTGCATCTGACTAGTATGAAGACGTATTGTGGGTTGAAGATGAGTACTTCTGGATTAAGCTGATGGATGATGTGGTACAGTATGTGAGTAAGTGTGTAATTTACTAGCGTGTCAAGACCGAGCAACAATTTTCTTCTAGTTTGCTACATCCGTGGGAGGTTCTTAATGAAAGTGGGTAATGGAGATTCGAGATTTCGACTAGAATTTTTGGGAGACGTTTGCATAGTGTTTGGTTACCTGTGAAGTCAGATGATTAGTCAGAGAGAGTTATCGGTCAAGTTTTTAAACAGTGCTGTATGAGTTTGTGATGTGTCATGTGTATCTGTGATTCGGAAGTGTGAGTCGGATCTGTCTCGTGCTATGGTTGTTGAAGAGATCGAGTTGAGTTTAAAATTGACATGCCTTGAAGGAACCAGTTGAGATCTAAGCATTAGATAGCTGTTGTTGCGTGGTAAGTCTACCGAGTTGGTTAGTATATTGTGGGGAGAAGGTAAGTGTGGAGAAGTAGATTTCGTGGTATTTCCATGTCCGATAAATTTCGAGGACGAAATTTCCTTAAGTGTGGGAGAGTTGTAACACCCGGGTTTGGGGGTCGGGAGAAATAAATAAATAAAATAATATCCCGATTTTGTTTTGTAAAATTAAATTCAAGGGGTTGGACCAACTTTTGATGTTTAAGCCCAATAGCCATTTTAATGGCCTTTTTGTAAAGAGTGGGACTTCTAAGTTAAAAACCCCCATTTTTAATTAAAACACAAAAGTTGTCATCTTCCTCCCTTCCCATTTTTCCATTCTCACGAAAAAAGGGGAGTTTTTCTCCAAGTGACTATTTCACCTCCTTTCTTCTTCATCCTTTGAGCTTTTTGAAAGGTAAATATAGTTTTGACTTGGCCTTGCTATCCTCTACATATTGGTATTTTTAGATTTCACTAAAACTGTGTATTTTACATTTGGGTTTTTCAAAGTTTTAAGCTAAAGGTTAAAGCTTTATGGGTTTTTACTAAAGCCCTTGATTTGTTGTTGTTAGATATGTTGTTTGTGAACCTTGAGGTCCAACATAGTTGGTTTTTACATGGTTTTATGCTAATTCCCGAATTTGGGTTTTGGTGGGGTTTTATGAGGGTTTTTGGTTGAGTTTTAGGTGTGGTTTGTGTTAGAAATTGAGGGTTGATGTTAGGGTAATAGTTGGGGGCTGTTTTGAAAGCATTTGAATGTGCTAAATGTGTTGAAATCACAAGTTTTGGGCTGGGTATAAGGGCTGCTCGGGTTTGGTGATTTTGGGGTTGTTCATGGCTTGAATTCATGTGTTTATTGTTTGAATGGTGTTTCGGGTTTGCCATATAAATTGGTAAATTGACTTGAGGTTATTTGAATTGTATTGAGGTTGTTTAGAAGCGAGAACTTGGGTCGGTGAAGCTTCGGGATGAAATCCGGAAACTTGAAGGTGATGCTTGCTTGGTAGTTGAGCTTGGAGGTAGAGGTGAGTGGTTAAATATTTTTAAAATGGTTTTGAGTATTTGGTTCAAGCATGTGAACCTAGGATGGGCTTGGTAAACCCACCTAGAGTTGGGATTAGAGTGGTAGCCTAATCCCAAGCTTTTATTAGAGACTTTGGTTGCACCTTTTTAATGGTTGTTTGTGCCTCGTGTTAAATTGTGATGGTGTTGGTTATGTATTTGTATACATGTATGTTGAGGCATGGTTGATGCATTGTTATGTGCATGATGATGATAAACATGATAGAGATATACATATGCATGAAATATGATGTGATATAGTGTTAATGATGTACATGCGGTGTTGACATGTGAAATGATATTATGAGGTGATTGTATGATCCGAGGATCGTGGTGAGTACATGCTAGGCATGGAAATATGGTTTGTGCATGACGGTAAGTCATGGTGAGTACGTGCTAAGCACGGAAGTTGTTATGAAATGATATTGTGAAAGATTAATGGAATGTGTAGTATTGGCACTAGTATGCTTGGGTACAAATGATCGATCATTAGAATGTTTAGTGTGCACACGTGAGTCAACGTGCGTGGTCTTGATGATGGTAGTCATCAAGATGGAGTACGGGTTCGCCCGGAAATCTTCTTTTATATATATATATATATGTCGGTGATGAGTGGAATCCCATCGACGGGCGTGAGGATGAGTGGAATCCCCTCCGCGTGAAATGAGTGGAATCCCCTCCGCGTGAACGGTGATGAGTGTAATCCCACCGTCAGGTAATGGTTGTGTTGTTGGATGTGAGTTCCAACGGTTATCCGCGTATTCGAGTCATAGCTAGGTGCCAATACGGATTGTGGTTTATGTTGCCAATATGTGATTATTTTTGTGAGCCAATGTGATTTGGGATGTGTTGCTAACATGGTTTAACATATATATGATTACATATGTTGTAGATTTAAACATGTTGAGCATGGCATAATATTGGATATATGTTCATGCATCATGTGTAGATTGGCTACGTGGATCAAAGGTATGAACATGCATTCTATCTTGTTTATTGCTCGTGCTTGGACCCTGCATTGTCGAAGGTTTGTTTTATGAGCTTACCCTCACTAAGCTTTTATGCTTACGCTCCTTTTTGTTCGACAATGCAGATCAGTAGCTTGTGGGTGGCAAGGGCAAGGAAAGGCCTCCAAGTGTTGCTTACGGTTAGCTCAAGTATGATATTTAAATTTAGAGATTGTAATAGTAAAGCAATGGGATAGGTGTTGATGATTTGTGCTATTGTTGGTTGTTTGGGAGCATGTTTAGACTCCTTAAATTATGTTGTTTTTGATTGGCTTGTTGATGCCATGTTTGGATTGTAAACCATGTCTAAATTGCTTACCATGTTTGTTGGACATGTGCCCTTTTGGGGATGTTTATGTGTTTGGTTGTTGAAGCATGAAACCTTGAATGCCTATGTGACATCTTTTGTTAAAATGCATGATTTCCTTGTTGAGTGATGTATGTCCAATTTGGGTGCCTTGTATGATTAGACTTTGATTGTTAGATGTTGTATGAATGCTTGGATGTGTCTTGGGAGGTCTTAAATCGCATCTAGATTCGAGTCTTGTATTGTTTAGCTGAGTTTGGGAGACTTGCAGTGCAGGGCGTATCGGTACGCTTGAGGGCCGTATCGATACGGTCTTGCCTGTAGGACTCAGTTTTGGCTGGGCGTATCGATACGATTTTTGCTCACTGGAATTATGAGATTTTGGTGAGTTATTGCCGTATCGGTACGGTGTGTTAGCGCTTATCTCGTTGACCACGAGATGTTGACTGGGAGGAGCGTATCGATACGCTCAAGGGCTGTATCGATACGGTCGTCCTGCTGATAAGTATTTATTTTGGTTATGTTTTTAGTCCTTATTTTTATCGAATATATATGTTTGAAGGACTTAATTGGGCTGTTTTTATGTTTTCTCGTGCAGGTTACGTAATGCTGGAAATAAGTTGGAATGCTGCAGAAAATACTTGAGTCGTGGGCAGATTCATGGGCATGAACCAGGGCATGATTGCTGACTGGGCGCCACGTCAGCACCTTCTAGGAGATGACGTCAGCAACTCTGATAACTTATCAGTCCACTTATCAAGATAGCTTATCATCCGATTTTTATTTTAAATTTCAAAACTTGGATATTTATCTTATGTAATTTTATTTAAATTTAGGATTTATCATCTTAGGTGTTTAGGGTTTTTCAACTACTATAAATACCCCACTTTGGGGGTGAATTATTCATCAATCATTTTCCATTGTTCTCTTCTTCCTTGAGTTAATAAAGCTCTCTATTTTTCTCCATTTCTTTTTCTCCATTTCTTTATTTATTTTATTAAGTATGGTTTTTCACAAACCATGCTTAACTAAATTCCCTTTAGCCAAAAGCAACGCCAAACCCGAAAAACCTCGTGAGATTAGGAAAATACTTCAATCCTTCAACAACTCCTTTTTAGATTCTCTGTAAAATTGATTAGGCAATCGGCCTAATCTTTAGGCATCGCAATTGTTTCATTCCGAGAGCGCGCATCGGCTTGAAGTGGTTTAGATCCATCGTTGGGGACGAGGAAAAGCTTGTAGCCAATTCAACTCCCTAAGAACAAACTTAGTGGCGGTCCACTAAGGGGAATCAAAATCGGAAACAATTCTCATCGAGACAAATATCCGAGCACAGGCTTCTCCAGCACTAACTCAGATTTGAGTTAGCATCGATTGTCGTGGCTAATTCACTAAAGTTTGACTTCAAGGATTGCCCTGGGAGTCGAATTTACCAACGAGAAGTAAGTTACAAGGGTTGGGCCTTATAGACTGTAACCTGCAGGAAAGTCGAAGAAAAATCAACTTCAGTGATCGAAGATGTCGTGGCAAAGCGTGGCTTGAGGCTATTTTAATCTATAATTCATTCTCAATATTTATTTTTACGTTTTTTATTATTTTCCTCATTCAAATTACTACTCTAAAATCCCCCCTTTATTTTCTACAGGTTTTTGGTCTAAATCAGAACGAAAGGTGTTAGAGTTCCTATTCCCTGCGGATCGATCCTTACTCTCGCTATATTATTTTAAATCTTATTTATTTTGAGTTTAAGGTATTATTTTTGACACTATACGACGCGTGTCAAATTGGCGCCGTTGTCGGGGAATACGGCAAAGTACTAATATCGTTTTATTTGATTTATGACCAGGAGCAATCCGGGAGAACAATTTGAACTCATCCCGGAAATCGAAGCACTAGCCCGAAAGTTGAACGCACAAACACTTCGGGAAAAGAAAAACAAAAGATGCCAGCAAAGATTCGAACGCGATCTAGAAATCACATCCGAAGCAGAGTCGAATTACGAACCTAATCCGATGGGATACAAAAATCAAACCATTCGCCAACTGAATGCGGCGCCCGACGGCCAGCAACCGATGTGTATTACCTTCCCAAATGGCGAAACACCGTTCGTGCTAAAAACGGGTTTAATCCACCTCCTACCTACCTTTCACGGCTTGCCAACAGAAAATCCTCACAAACATTTGAAGGAATTTCACATGGTTTGTCTAAGCACAAAACCACAGGGAGTATCCGATGACCAAATCAAACTTAGAGTTTTTCCATTTTCCTTAGCTGATATAGCGAAAGATTGGTTATTTGATTTACCCCCTAATTCTGTTACAACATGGACTAACATGGCTAAACTTTTTCTTGACAGGTTCTTCCCTGCAGCGAAAGCAAGCGAAATTAGGCGCAGCATCCTGAGCATTCAACAAAAAGAAGTTGAATCTTTATATGAATACTGGGAGAGATTTAAAAAGTTGTGTGCAAATTGTCCACAACATGGATTGTCGGAACAAACCCTCCTCCAGTATTTTTATGAAGGGTTGACGCCTATGGATATGAAAGTGATAGATGCAGCAAGTGGCGGAGCTCTAGTCAACATGACACCAACAACGGCTAAAACACTGATATCAACCATTGCCGCCAACTCGCAAAGATTTAATCAATCTAGCGAACCATCTCGAAGGGTTCGCGAGGTAAGCACAGTTTCTTTAGAAAATAAGATTGATAAATTAGCTGAAATAGTGCAATCTCTTGTTGCAGATAGAAAAAGAACAGCTAAACTTTGCGGAATCTGTACTATTCCAGAACATCCGACAGACTGTTGTCCGATGATTCAGGAAGATGATATCGCTCAAGCCAATGCCATAGGAAATGCATATAATCAGGGATGGAGAAACCAGTCAAACTTCGGTTATGCGCAAAACCAGAGGCCAAATCAAGCTTATCAACCAACTGCACCACAACAATATCAACCGCAGAAGTCATTGTTGGAGTCAATTGTTGAAAAGTTAGCGCTAGCCCAAGAAAAATTTCAACTAAAGACCGAAGCTCACTTTGAAGCAATTGACAAACAAATAAGTCAACTGACGTTAGCGGTAAGTCGCTTAGAATCCAAAGGGAAATTACCTTCTCAAATGGAGCCTAATCCAAGAGAGAATGTGAACGCCATCACTCTACGAAGCGGTACAGTCATCGAACCTAAAGCTAAAGAAGATGGCGTACAAAAAGAAGAAAAAAAGCAATCACCCCTACTAGAAAAGGTATGCCCGATCCAACCCCTGTACCTTCTCCCTACGCTACACCACCACCCTTCCCGTCGAGATTAATGAAAAGAGACAAACAAGCAGAAGAAAAGGAGATCCTAGATGTGCTTCAAAAAGTAGAGATCAATATTCCACTCCTCGACGTAATCCGAAAAATCCCAAGGTATGCTAAGTTCCTTAAAGATTTATGTACTAATAAACGTCGTCTTATTGGAATTGAGAAGGTTAATCTAGGAGAGCATGTATCGGCGGTCTTCCAGCGAAAGTTGCCACCAAAATTAAAGGACCAAGGTATGTTCGCCATTCCCTGCAAAATCGGTAAAGTGGGTATTAAACGAGCAATGTGTGACTTGGGGGCCTCTATTAATGTTATGCCCCTTTCATTTTATAACTCACTTTCTGCTGAGCCTTTGAAAGATACGAAGATAACCATACAACTGGCAGACAGATCCATAATCTACCCGGAAGGATTACTGGAGAACGTCTTGGTAAAGGTAAACGATTTGATCTTTCCGGCGGATTTCTATGTTATTGACATGGAAAACGATCGGGCCAATAATTCTTCCGAGATCCTCCTTGGCCGCCCATTTTTTAGCACTACAAATACGAAAATCGATGTGAGAAGCGGGATCCTTACAATGGAGTTCGATGGCGAGGTCGCAAAATTTGATGTTTACAAAGCGATGCGACATCCTGATAATGTTGCTTGTATAAATTTTATAGATGTTATTGAGCCCGCCGTTGAAGAATTTATAGAATTTAAATCTGCTGATGATTCGTGCAGGGATTTGAAGGATCACGACAAAGGAATTAAGGAGTTGAAAAATGTTTCATCTGTTCATTCTGATTTACGCCTAACTCCATCAAAATCTAAAATGTTTTCTTTTATTTTGCAGGAATTGAATTTGGAGTTAAAATTACCTCCAAATAAATTGAAGAGTGAAAGAGAAATTTTTCCAGTAAAAAAACTCCATAATCGCAAAATTTCTCGTAGAGAAATACTCAGTTGGATAAAGCGCAAGAACTGGAAGAAGTATTTGTCGCAATGCATGTAGTCTGAACCAGGTCGTCGAGCTAAACGACGTTAAATAAAGCGCTAAATGGGAGGCAACCCATTTCTTTTCTTCTTTTTACTTTAATTATTTTTATTATTTTATTTTATTTTATTTTTACTTTCTTTATTTTATTATTTTTTTATTCCATTTTAATTTGCTATAATTTGATGTCATTTGAATTTTATCTTTAGTTAAAATAAAAATAAATAAAAAATAAAAAATAAAAAAAAGGGAAAAGAAAAGAAAAAAATCGAATTTATTTCGAATTTATTCTTATCTCTTTTCGAATTTATTTTTAATCTTATCTCATTTTAATTGTTTTATTTTCGAATTTATTTTGATTTTATTTTATCTTATCTTATCTCTTATTTATTTTATTTGCAGATAATTTAGATCGAATAAAAGGATGAGAAGCTATCTTTTTCAACAAGATTTGGTGTGCCCAATTTTTAGAATTTAAATAAAAATTCGGATTTCCCCTTTATCCTTTTTTTCCACCCAATCACTTCACCCATATTTTAAACTAAATCAAAAATTAAACCCATATTTTATCTTCCCCTGGACCCCACTTGCTTTTAAACCCACATCCAACTCTTCAACAATCCCTTTCCAATAAACCATTTTTTTCTTATTTTATTCTTTTTCAATATCACCAGCCACCATTCTCACTTCATCTTCAACCTAAATCACTCGATCGTCCACCATTACCACCACCATGATCCGAACTCGAGAGCTAGCTCGCCTCCGCCCCTACACCAGACTCGGAGCCCACTACCGAAACATGCTCTTCTGCAATCGAGGAGTATTTTCATCCTCTCTCTTTTGTATTTTATTTTATGTTCATTTTGAGGCAAAATGATGTAAGTGAGGGGGAGGGAGATATGCTTGTCAATTTTTATTTTGCTTATCCGTTTTGGTTGTTCTATTGATTTCTTGATTTTATTAATTTAAGATTCTTCGTTTAATCCTTAGTTTTGCCTTGTCTCACTGTTTTCATATGGTTTTGTATCTATCTTTTTAGAAAATTTTAGGTTGCATGGTAGATTTTGGCATGATTAATTTTTTATTAAAATCTTTTATATGACATTTCTTTCTCTGTTAATTCACATGATGCTTACCTAAGTACACAAGACATATTTGTGAGTTTTTTGAGCCTAATAAGCATGCATGCATTATATTTGCTCTTTGTTTCTTTGAGTGTGCCTAGCTAAATTAGTTGCATTCTAGAACTTGTTTTTAAATTCTTTTTGAGATTACGTTGATTGATTATGATGCTTAAATATGATAGAGGCACTAGGTTTTAACCATTTCTCTTCCCAAATAAATTACCTACCCTTTAATTAATTTCCCCTAGTGAAACAATTTTTGAGCCTTAGCCTTTTTTCTTGAAAATCACCACATTTTAAGCCTAATCTATTTTTTTTCTTCTCAATTCCATTACTTTTGTTCCCTTTTTCAAGACAAAAATCGTCTTCCAAAAAAAGAAAAAAAACATATTCGAATAAAGTGCAGTGCAGCAGCAGAAAAAAAACTGTGCAGAATTGATTCGAATATACAGTGCAGAAAAAAAATAGTGCAGTTCGAAAAAAAAAGGTACACTGCCGAACAGTTTTGGTTCGAATGAAAAAAAAAAAAGAAAAAAAAACAGTTTTGAAAATATTTTTTTTTGGGATGATTTTTTGTCTTGAATTTTAGACCTTATTTTCAGCCTTTATCCTACCCTTACCTTAGCCCCATTACAACCCTTCTTTAAGACCTCTTGATTTTTGCATCATATTCATGTTAGTAGTGGAGATTAGATTTAAACACAAGCTTATGGTTATGCTCTAATTAGCTTTGGCTCGAGTGATTTTTCTCTACCCTTAAACACTTTGAGTGACATGAGCGATTCCTTGTGAGGGTACTTGGTTTGCATCATTGATGTTAGTAGAGTTTTAGAATGTCGTTTTTGCTTTAAATTGTTAATCTTGCCATTTATCTATTTTTGCTCCTTAGTTTTCTTTCATATTTAGATGCTTAATCATATTGAAACCTTTTGAGACTTCGTGAAATTAAGGATGAAAACTTGAACTTAAGTTTATTTAATTTTGAGATACTTGAGGACAAGCATCGGATAAGTGAGGGGGAATTTGATAAGTATTTATTTTGGTTATGTTTTTAGTCATTATTTTTATCGAATATATATGTTTGAAGGACTTAATTGGGCTGTTTTTATGTTGTTCTCGTGCAGGTTACGTAATGCTGGAAATAAGTTGGAATGCTGCAGAAAATACTGGAGTCGTGGGCAGATTCATGGGCATGAACCAGGGCATGAATGCTGACTGGGCGCCACGTCAGCACCTTCTAGAAGATGGCGTCAGCAACTCTGATAACTTATCAGCCCACTTATCAAGATAGCTTATCATCCGATTTTTATTTTAAATTTCAAAACTTGGATATTTATCTTATGTAATTTTATTTAAATTTAGGATTTATCATCTTAGGTTTTTAGGGTTTTTCAACTACTATAAATACCCCACTTTGGGGGTGAATTATTCATCAATCATTTTCCATTGTTCTCTTCTTCCTTGAGTTAATAAAGCTCTCTATTTTTCTCCATTTCTTTTTCTCCATTTCTTTATTTATTTTATTAAGTATGGTTTTTTCAATAATCATGCTTAACTAAATTCCCTTTAGCCAAAAGCAACGCCAAACCCGACAAACCTCGTGAGATTAGGAAAATACTTCAATCCCTCAACAACTCCTTTTTAGATTCTCTGTAAAATTGATTAGGCAATCGGCCTAATCTTTAGGCATCGCAATTGTTTCATTCCGAGAGCGCGCATCGGCTTGAAGTGGTTTAGATCCATCGTTGGGGACGAGGAAAAGCTTGTAGCCAATTCAACTCCCTAAGAACAAACTTAGTGGCGGTCCACTAAGGGGAATCAAAATCGGAAACAATTCTCATCGAGACAAATATCCGAGCACAGGCTTCTCCAGCACTAACTCAGATTTGAGTTAGCATCGATTGCCGTGGCTAATTCACTAAAGTTTGACTTCAAGGATTGCCCTGGGAGTCGAATTTACCAACGAGAAGTAAGTTACAAGGGTTGGGCCTTGTAGACTGTAACCTGCAGGAAAGTCGAAGAAAAAATCAACTTCAGTGATCGAAGATGTCGTGGCAAAGCGTGGCTTGAGGCTATTTTAATCTATAATTCATTCTCAATATTTATTTTTACGTTCTTATTATTTTCCTCATTCAAATTACTACTCTAAAATCCCCCCTTTATTTTCTACAGGTTTTTGGTCTAAATCAGAACGAAAGGTGTTAGAGTTCCTATTTCCTGCGGATCGACCCTTACTCTCGCTATATTATTTTAAATCTTATTTATTTTGAGTTTAAGGTTTTATTTTTGACACTATACGACGCGTGTCACCTGCGTTGACCCTTGGGTGTTGACTTTGGTCAAGGCGTATCGATACCCTTGACAGGTGTATCGATACGGCCTGCTTAATTACAGAAAATGGGTTGTTTTAAAAGTGATGTCTTGAATGATCGTTTTTGTATTGCTCTTGTTTCTGCTGACGTGTTTCACATAGGATATGGTAATGCATTTAGACAAGATAAATAAATAAAATTTTCTAGGGTTGCTAACCGAGGTGGGACCTTAACGGGTTCCGCGTCGGTTTTCCCCGTGTGGCCCACTCGGACCGGTCATCCGACCAGACTGGGACGCGGGAGTTACAATATCGAGCCTAACAATTTGTTTTCCTTTTATTGATTTAAATTAAATATTTTATAAACTTCTTACATAAAATTATTAAAATAACTAATTAAACATTATTTAATGGATATGTGAAAAATATGTTAAGCAAAAGTGTCAATTTCATTTTTAAAAATTATTTAACAATAGTAGTATAAATGATTTAGTTTATTAATAATAAAATTTGATTAAATTAAAAGTTTATGATGTAAATAAAATTGAATGTAAATAAAATTGATTAAATCACCAGAAATTAAAAGATAAATAACATTTCAAAAGAGTTATATTGTATCCTTAGTTAGCATTATAAATTCGATGCAATAGATATGACTTAATATAATGATTTTAAAAATGATTTAAATTTATTTACATTATAAATTTAAAAACATTTTTTAAACACATTAACTAAATTCAAAACAAAGCAAGGGGGAAGAATCCCTTCAACTTTAGCTTTTGTTGTATTTATTGAATTACATATTCTAAGGTTGTAGTTTAGCTGACGATAAAGCATTGAACGATCAAATGAAAAAAAAATGGAATTAAAAAATTAAAATAATTAATTGTGGGTTGGTCCAAGTGGTAAATAGCTTAGTATCGCTTAAGTAGATTTTGAGTTTGAGGCCTTGTATATGCAAAAAAATATTTGATGAGAGACTCATCAATCAAAACTAGATGTACGACGTGAGTCGGCCTGTATTATCAGGACAAAGCCCTAGGAAACCGGGATGACAAAAAAAACTAAAAGAAATAGAAAATAGGTTAAATAAGCAATTTGATGTATTAGTGAAGAATGTGACATGAAGAGCATACGGATTTAATTAGCCTAGTTTCCATATGTTTATGGTGTTTACTTTAATCAACTTACTAGCTGTACGGTCAAGGATCGTTGTTGCATCACTAACCCTTTCTTATAAGCAATAATATGTGTTAATTTAGTCATATATACGTATAGTGAAAATTCAATAGGACAAACAAAGATGACCTTACCTTTTACTTAATCAAGTTTATTTACTTTAATTGAAGAAAATCTAATTAAACAAAAACTTTATTATTTGGGGGAAGAAACAATTTTGGGGTCATTTCCACAACCTCAAATTGTCAAAATGTACATGCAAGCTTTCTTCCTTCTTATGGTTCTTCTTTTATTTTTAACCCACCTTGACATGAAATTATGATTGAGTGCCTTTAATTGAATATAAAAATGAATTATATTTTTTTTTCAAATTGGGATGAGAGTTTAGTGTAAAATTAATTCAGTTTTATTTTATAATCTATTCATTAGATTTAGTAATATAACTATACTAAGTATACATCTAAAAGTTTTAATCAATGAACCAACAAATGGTCTCAGTAGAAAAGCGGACGATGTTCATCCTAAGAGACTCAGATTCAAATAGTTTTGTTTGTAAAGTGTGTGCATTGTTAAAAGGTTAAAAATATGTACGTGTACATACTACCTTTTAATCACGTCAAAACTATTCAAAAAAAAAGCCTTTGGTATTGCTTCAACCCACTTGGTGAAGTAGTCTGTAGCGGTGATAACAAAATGGTGTTTGAATCTAATATCAACAAGGATTAAAGTAATATTCTTACCACAAACTTTAGTGATATCATTTACAAAGTTATAAATGTGTGTAAACTAATATATACTTTTACAAATTACATTAGTATAAGTGGATTTTCCCCTCTCTCACACACACATATATGTATAGTTTTAAAATAATATAAAATTTTCAAAAGTTATATATATATTCGATTAATTTCCATTTACTACTTTCTACCGGAAAATAAAAAAGCTTAAAGGCATGATTAATATTTAGTGCTATCAGTTGTTACACGACATGTTGCAATTGTCCGATTAACAAACAAGGCATCGTTTCTACGATGTTTTAGAGTCGGTAAATTTTTACCTGCATTTATGTCATTAATAGTAGCAAAGTTAGGATTTGTTTGTAAAAAGAAGAAAACATTATAGTGTCCAAATTACTCAAGAAACATCTTTTTTGTTTAATAAACGTATTGATTAAGTTTTAGCTCAGTTAGTACATCATACAAATTAGAAATTTAAATATGTTTAATTACAATTGAGTCTGAATTAATATTTTAAAGGATTTAATAAATTATAATTACTCATGAATAGTTGTGTTGTAAAGACATGATTAATTATGATGAAAAATATAATAATTTTTGTATGTAAAGTTATCTTATGAAAGAATAATTCATTAAAGATATATGTTCAGACCATACAAAGAATAATTATAATAATTATTCAACGATTATATTTGATTACTAATGTTGTGAAAACACAATGTTTTTCTTGTCAAAAGTATTGTGTTATATAAAGACATAACTATGTTGGGAAGAAACATAACTTTAGGTGAAAGTATATTGATATGTACACAACTTCAGCCAAAAGATATGAAAAAAATATTTCTAATTCTAAAAGATATGTGTTAAAAGGCGGGACGGAGCCATTTAGTGGATAAAAAGTGTCGTTGTTCTCTCAAATGTTTTTTGTATAATAATATTTTATGGTTAGGTTATGGTTAGGTTTGACGATTCGTGGATAGCTGATAGAGGATTACATTAGCTGATAGCTGATAGTTGATTGTATTAGCTTATTTGACTAGCGGATTGTATTAGCTTATTTGATTAGCGGATTGTATTAGCTGATTATATAAAAGTGTTTGGTAAAATTAACTGATAGTTGTTTGATTATTTAAACAAGCAAAATGACATATAAGAGCATGATTATATTTGATAATTGTTTAATTAATTTAATTATAAAAATATTTTATTAATATAACATTACTAAGCATATTTGAAGCATCTATATATTAATTTACAATCCGCTATTCACCAAACATTTAAATTAGCATATTTAACTAAACAAACTTCTAATATTAGCTCAAACCTTTAATTTTGGCTCAAACCACTATTTACATGTAATCACTAATTTTGTCCCGAGACTTAAACTCGTTTTTTTGTTTGCGTTTTTGGGCTTGTATTGGACTAAATAAAATGATTTTTTTATTATTAAAGGGGGGAATTACCAGAAAAAAGGAAGAAAAAAAAACCCCAAAAACAAAAACGTTGTAATCGATCCGAAAAAGTAATACAATTTTTTTTCAGAAGCATTTTTAATCTCCCGGTCTTGCATGCATCAAAAATTCAAAAAAAAAGTTTAGGTTTCGGTTTTACCTTTTCATGGTTGTTCTCCTTTCTGTCGTTTCGAATCATGCCAACAACAAACCCTTCAGCTTCTATTTAGGAGGTCATGCGTGGTGAGCCATGTGGGCGATAGAAAGAAGGGTCATTTTTCAGATTTGGTAAGAGTTCATCGGCGACTGACGCGTGAAAATGATTTCTTTAGGATTTCCTGAAGATAACAGAAAAGGGGAATAGGGAAGCTAGGCTTCTTTTCGGTTTCGAAGTAAAAATGCCCCAAAAAGCAAAAATGTTCGCAGAAAGGGGCTACTTATACTGTTTTATTGTTTTAAAAATGGTTTAATAACTAATATGGGTCTTTCGCGATTTCGAAATAATCCATTAGGGGTTTCCGTTTATTTAAATCATGTCTCAAGTCCCTTCTTGTTTTTCGATCCATCCAATTTCGCCTCTAGTCTGTCTCAATTGATTTTCTCATGGGTAAATCGCACATATGGTCCTCGTCCTTTTCGATTTCTATTCAATTTCATCCCTAAAACAATAGTAAAATCTTTAATTAGCCCGTCGATTTATGCATGTTTTAATTTCAGCCCTTTTATTTATACTTGTATTGTGATATTGACTACATTTTAAGTGAAGTTGCACCGTTTACTACAAAATCCTTTTATACAATTACATGTATATATTATATAGTTCATATGTTATCATATGTGTTTATGTTGCGTAGCTTATGTATGTATGTGCATACTTATATGATATATGTTTTTATATAGTTACATATAGGTTTCGATATTTATCATTTAATAATCTTACACACGCATATTTAATTCATGGTGCATTATGGCCGAATTTAAGGCTGTTGTTTTTATTGTTATATTTAACTTATTGCTTTAGCCTTTTAGCACTCTCGGTCCCGATATCCGCACGGGTACGACACTCCGTTTATTCGGATGCCGACTCCTTTGGTGTCGTGGACCATGACATTAGGTTATTAATCTCGTATATCTTCATTTTCGCGCATTTAGTTTTTTTTCCAAAAAAAAATTAAATTTCCTTAAAAAAATGCGACGTCCTTCTATTCGGACACGAACGAGGCCAGTACCAGTCGTAGTGGTGGTGGTGCGGACGTTCGCTCTCGAATATTAGGATTTTTGAAATTTACTCGCGTATATAACCAAGTCTCGGTTAGAATTGTCACTTTAATTCGTAAAATCTGATTTTAATTAAGCGGTAACGTTTTGGTACCAATTTTGGGCACGTCGAGGGTGCTAACTAGGAATGGGCACGGGTCGGGTTTTTGGCCCACCCGAACCCGACCCAAAACTAATTATCCTAAAACCAACCTCGACCCGACTCGATCCAATTCTTTAAAAAAAACCCGACCCGACCCGACTTATAAAAAAAATTAATTTTAGGGACCTAATTGTAAGAAAAATAATTTTAAGAGGCATGATTATAATAAAAAAATAATTTTAAGGACTAAAATGTAAATAAAAAATTAATTTTAAGGACCTAATTATAAAAAAAATATATAAAGAGGGGGTATTATTACAAATATCCTTAAAACAATTAGGGAAAAATTACACTATTAGTCCCGGATCGGGTCGGGTCGGATTTTTTCACCCTAAAACCCGACCCGACCTCACCCTACACAAAAATCCGACCCGACCCGAACCCGATTTTTTCATAATAATACCCGACCTGATCGGGCCGAGTCGGGTCGGAACCCGTCGGGTCCGGGTGCCGTGCTCATCCCTAGTGCTAACCCTTCCTCGCGTGTAACCGACTCCCGAACTCTTTCGAATATTTGGTTTCTATTCCTGATGTCCGGTCTACCATTTTAAAATGGCCGGTGGTGACTCCTTCTATTTTTTTAAAATATTTTTTCAAACTCCCCTATTTTCAAATATTTTTTTAAACCCCATATTTAAAAAAAAAATCAAAATCTTTTTTTTTCTAATTTAAATGATCTTCTTTCTATCATATTTCTAATTTTCCAAAACTCACTTTCCAACTATACCACTATACTTATATATATAAGTATTTTTTTAAAACTGGTCGTTACAGATGGCGACTCCGCTGGGGATAAAATTTTTATTTTTAAAAAGCAAAAAAAGAGAGTCGAGCCAAGAAAACTTTACCGCTTAATTAATATCAAAGGTTGCGAACTAAAGTGACAAATCTAACCGGTGTTTGTTTATAAACGCGAGTTTATTTCAGACGCATTCTTTTTTTGGCATGTGTACCCTTTCGTCTAAGTGAGGGGAAACACTAGTGCTTTCTTGGGGATATCGTTCCTCCATAAAGGCCTAGTAAGTACCTTCGGGGCTCGACTACCCTATATCTTTGTGGGAATATTGTTTCCCCGTACGGATATAGTTAAAGGGTCCCCTTAAATTGAACTCGGTTAAAATGAGCCTATAATGGGTGATGACCGGGGGCCTTGCTACCCTTAGTAGGGGACAACAAGGACAATTCGAGTACCTTCTAGAACCAAAACTGCATGTAGCGAACTAGAAACCCTACCCCTTTAGAGCCATGCGGATAACCTAGGTGAACTAGACGGGATAAATAGGGCTGCTTGGTTATGCTTGTCTTCTGTCTTATTAATCATCACTATTCGACACTAACTCATTTCTCTTCTGCTTTTTGCATTTGTTTTGCATACATGTCATGACATAATGGTGTTGAGTCAAGGTGGTTTTACCCAATTCAGGGGCTTCCATTATGGACTGGAGGTTGCTAAAAAGGATGTCAATTCGCAAATCCGACATGAGTCAGAGATGAATCAGAAGGGTCAAGGGGACAGCTTACCAAGCGGACGCATAGTGTAAGACCATACCTACAGGAGATCTAATTTCCATCGTTGAAGAATACACAGTCTTTCTCCGTCATAAGGAGGTCAAGCAAGATCGAATCTACTCCAAACGAACGAAGTCGCAAAACTACCCAGTCAAGCTCAAGGAAGCGGCCGAGACGAGTATGGAGCTAAGGGATCGATTCAGCTTCGGAGAGATAGTTTGGCTTTTTCATCCAGGACTTGACACCAACACACCCCGACGAATTCTAGATAGTTGAAGAAGAAAGCAAATTCGGCCTCGACAGTTTTGGCCAAAAAACCTTCATTTTCTCGAACGTAATTCGGAGACACAATGGGCATCTGTGGGAAATTGCTATGACTACCTTGCAACAAGGAATCTCTTTTATGTCTAAATGAAAGTCGGCCTAAGGGGAATCACCTATACGACCAACACTTTTATTCACATACACATTTGCATACATTTTACCTGTTCATACATCATTTCATAGCATAATCATTCACAACATTAAATTTCTAATCATACATTCATTACATCATACATGTCGCTAATTGGGCATCAAAATTTTTGTTTAAATCCATGATGCATTACATCACACTCATTGCTAAAACTCTTTGTTCAAATCCATAATGCATTCATCACATCATTGCTAATCGGGAGAGACTCTCGCCTAAGTAAAAAGAGAATGAATGACCGAGCGGTTAGCCTGAACAACTTTAAGGACACTTGGTTTAGAATCAAAGGGAGTCAATATTGCGTGCCAAAAAATCCAATTCTCAAGATTGGTAAAAACTGATTGTACCCAGGGGAATGGTACAGCTAGCCTAGGGCAAACGACTACCGATAAAGGCAATTCAAATCCGTTAATCCCTAGGCATTTGGGAAAAATGCAGGTCTCAATTCAAGGATAATTCAAATGTCCATCGAAAAATCCATTTTTATGAATGGTCAAAGGGAAATAAATCCTTTGGAAAAATCCAACGTCACAGTTGGTGTAAACTGATTGTACCCAGGGGAATGGTACGACTAGCCCGAAGCAAACGACTACCGGTAAAGGCAATTCAAATCCGTTAATCCCTGTGCATTTGGGAAAATGCAAAAGAAACAAGCTAAGCGGTGGACTTTTTGCTGTTTTTGATAAAAATTTCATTTTGAAAACATTTGTTGCATTCTTTGATTCTTTAAACATTTCATGAACTCACTATTGTTTTCTAAATATACATGTATATATTGTTTTGTAGAAATACATTTTAATTCAATTCAAAAAGAAATTTTTTCCAAAGAACCGAATGTTGAGGACATTACAAATGGAAACACTATCTGTTCTACTCAAGCCAAGGGAGGAGTGCCAATGAGTGATCAAAAGTAATTGGCCACTCCCATTGAATGAATTCTCCTCTCAAGCATTGTTGTCTAAAACCCTTGAATGAAGCGATAACCCGAAAACATCTACCACCTGAAGACTATTTTGATATCCAAGTATGGGAGGACATTTGGAGTCAAGCCAAGAATCACTTCTACACTATGGGGCAAGAGGATGAAAGTGTGTGGACAAATGAGCAACTTTCAATTTAAATCATGCTATGAAGAGGAAAAGTGCAATAAAGGAGACACTTGGTCTAATCTTTACAAAAAAGACATACAAAGGATGACAAAAGGAAAGTTCATGCTCAATGAAGTCGACCCAATCCAAGATCAAAGTCACCAACACGTGAGCCCGAATCGACAAAAAGGGCTATAAGAACTCTTCATCCAAATGCAACATAAACGACGAAAGAAAAGTTTGTGCTCAAAGAGCCCACGTAAACCAAGTTGAAAGTTATCAAAGTTGAAACCAAAGTGAAGGCGCTAAATCAAAAAGTGCGAGCTATAGAAATTCTTCATCCAATTGGACCTCTACTTAGATTAATCGGAAGTACGCACCAACACAGTGCAAAGGTGGAAGTCGATCCGAAGCTACACTTAATGAAAGGCGAACACCCAAACAATAGACAGTCTAAAACATATCCACATCAGATAATACATGATGATCCTCAATTCGGGGCATATGTCCCCCTTCTGTCACAACCACGGGTCGTAGCCTTCATTTCAAGACCTACAAGACCACTCCGACCATACACGGATGGATGAATTTGTCTTCAGAATACATCCCGCCTATCGGAGTTAACCTTTCTTCAAGGATTGCCACACTTCTAATGCTTGATCAAGATAAAAAACGAGGGAAGGATGGGGCACGGTGAGTTAGTGAGTCAAAGAGAGCCACCCTCAAATTGGGTAGAAACTAGGTATGTGAGTCTCTCATCTCGGAAGCTTGATAACCCAGAAAGGTTTTTACATGTATGCCCTTTACAACATTCGTGACTTTTCAAACAAAAATGCCATTTGAGTCAATACTTTTTCAAAAACCCGCAACTAGATTTTCATATATATCACTTGTCATGATTTTTTTCAAAATGTATATGTGTACATAATACAATTACTTTTCCAATAAGCATCTCACACTCTATATCAATACAAAAGATTTCTTTACATTTCTTCACAAACGGTTTCAAAAGTACAGGGACTAACAACGAGCTTGCCAGCCGATTGCAAAAAAAAAACAATTTTGACTAAAGAAAGCATACAAGAATTGACCTCCTCCTAAAGAGGTGACATTTCGGAAGATGATAGCCGGACCCACAAAAGGTTGGGGCATCATTGAAACCATTTCATCAGGAAAACAAGACCAAGCTATCAATAAAGCTATGAAATCAGGGGGCATCCCTTTGAATGTCAACATCAGGATCAGTTGCATTACATATAATTAACACCAGCATCAATGCATTCATTATGCACTCACATCAAGCATCTACCCCATACATCAAGTTATATGCATCCATACTAAGCACGCATACCTCATTCGTACATAAAAACAAACATGTCAAAAACAATGGCAAAATGGTGAATCCTCAACCAAAAGAAAGCCAGATCAACAAAGAAGTTGAACCCACAAAGAGGGACAACTACAACACCAACTCTTATTTACTTCAGATCTCGTTCTACCATTGATGGTAGCGGATCTCTTCTATTTGGATCTTGTCTTGTCGTTGATGGCGTAACGGATCTTCGGTCATGCCTCTTCGTCGGAGTTGTAGCTTGACCACCCCTAATTCGAATCATGCCTCTTCATCAAAGTCGTAACTTGATCTTCAATATACCCATTTGGATCATGCCTCTTCATCAAAGTCGTAGCTTGATCTTCAATATACTCCTTCAAATCATGCCTCTTCATCAAAGTCGTAGTTTGATATTCAATATACTTCTTCGGATCATGCCTCTTCATCAAAGTCGTAGCTTGATCTTCAATATACTCCTTCGGATCATTCCTCTTCATCAAAGTCGTAGCTTGATCTCCAATCTATTCCTTCGGATCATGCCTCTTCATCAAAGTCGTAGCTTGATCTCCACTAACTTCTTCAGATCGTGTCTCTTCATCGGAGTTGTAACTCGATCACAATCTAATCACCGGATCATGCCTCTTCGCCGGAGTCATAGCTTGATCCAACCTAATCTCCCGATCTTGCCTCGTCGTCGGTGGCGTAGCGAATCACCCACATCCAACAGGGAAATGGGACAAAATTAGTGCTTATGATCTTTGCTTTATCCTTGCTCCACAAGTATAAGCAAAGAGGGGCAGCTGTAATCACTAATTTTGTCCCATGACTTAAACTCGTTTTTTTTGTTTGCGTTTTTGGGCTTGTATTGGACTAAATAAAATGGTTTTTTTATTATTAAAAAGGGGGAATTACCAGAAAAAGGGAAGAAAAAAACCCAAAAACAAAAATTTTGTAATCGATCCAAAAAGGCAATACAAAAAATTATTCAAAAGCATTTTTACTCTCCCGATCTTGCATGCATCAAAAATTTAAAAAAAAAGTTTAGGTTTCGGTTTTACCTTTTCATGATTGTTCTTCTCTCTGTCGTTTTGAATCATACCGGCAACAAACCCTTCGGCTTCCATTTAGGAGGTCATGCGTGGTGAGCCATGTGGGCGATAGAAATGAGGGCCTTTTTTTGAATTCGGTAAGAGTTCATCGGCGGTCAACGCGTGAAAATGGTTTCTTTAGGGTTTGCTGGAGATAACAGAAAAGGGGAGTAGGGAAGCTTGGTTTCTTTTCGGTTTCAAAGTAAAAATGCCCAAAAAAGCAAAAATTTTCGTAGAAAGGGGCTACTTATACCGTTTTATTGATTTAAAAATGGTTTAATAACCAATATGGGTCTTCCGCGATTTCGAAATAATCCATTAGGGGTTTCCGTTTATTTAAATCATGTCTCAGGTCCTTTCTTGTTTTTCGATCCATCCAATTTCGCCCTTGGTCTGTCTCAATCGATTTTCTCATGGGTAAATCGCACATATGGTCCTCGTCCTTTTCGATTTCTATTCAATTTCATCCCTAAAATAGTAGTAAAATCCTTTAATTAATCCGTTGGTTCATGCCTGTTTTAATTTCAGCCCTTTTATTTATACTTGTATTGTGATATTGACTACATTTTAAGTGAAGTTGCACCGTTTACTACAAAATCCTTTTATACAATTACATGTATATATTATATAGTTCCTATGTTATCATATGTGTTTATGTTGCGTAGCTTATGTATGTATGTGCATACTTATATGATATATGTTTTTATATAGTTACATATAGGTTTCGATATTTATCATTTAATACTCTTACACACGCATATTTAATTCATGGTGCATTATGGCCGAATTTAAGGCCGTTGTTTTTATTGTTATATTTAACTTATTGCTTTAGCCTTTTAGCACTCTCGGTCCCAATATCCGCGCGGGTACGACACTCCGTTTATTCGGATGCCGACTCCTTTGGTGCCGTGGACCATGACATTAGGTTATTAATCTCGCATATCTCCATTTTCGTGCATTTAGTTTTTTTTCAAAAAAAAATTAAATTTCCTTCAAAAATGCAACGTCCTTTTATTCAGACACGAGCGAGGCCAATACCAGTGGTAGTGGAGCAGACGTTCGCTCTCGAATATTAGGATTTTCGAAATTTACTCGCGTATATAACCAAGTCTCGGTTAGAATTGTCACTTTAATTCGTAAAATCTGATTTTAATTAAGCGGTAAAGTTTCGGTACCAATTTTGGGCACGTCGAGGGTGCTAACCCTTCCTCGCGTGTAACCGACTCCCGAACTCTTTCGAATCTCTAGTTTCTATTTCCAGTGTCCGATCTACCATTTCAAAATGGCCGGTGGCGACTCCTATTTTTTTAAAATCTTTTTTTCAAACTCCCCTATTTTCAAATATTTTTTTTCTAAACCCCCTATTTTAAAACAATTTTCAAAATCATTCTTTTTCTAATTTAAATAATCTTCTTTCTATCCTATTTCTAATTTTCCAAAACTTACTTTCCGACAATACCACGATACCGATACATAAGTATTTTTTAAAACGGATCGTTACATTACCAAACCGCGAGATGAACAAAAAATATCGAACACCATACTGTTATCATCCCTAATAACATCTGGGAAATTCAAATCTCAATCTTTATATTGTTTTCTTTCCCCAAACTACTACAATATGTCAATCTCCTTTCTAAAAGACAAAAAAAAAAAGGATTATTGCTGTTTAATTTACATAAAATAACGTTCTATGACCATTAACATTTTGCAAGTGAATAAAAGCCAATTGTGCCCGTTGGTTAGGCGAATTTGTAATACTAAACCATAGAATTAATTACCAATAAGTTGCTTTCGGATCAACACTTTTGCTTATTTAATTAACAACTTGGATTAAATACCAAACTAAGATTTAATAAAATAAAACATCAAGTTGAAAGATACAACCACAATATTTTACAGATACATATTAGTAGATATTTTGCAAAATCGACGTCACCTGCATGGAATAAATTAATTTATATCTCAGACTTTTTTATACTATTAGGGTTTTAAAACTTACATGCAAATATCAAGTAGAGTGGGGATGAGTTTCACAAAGTTCGAATTAGACATCGATATCAACCTTTAAAAGTTTAAGTTTTGTTGGTCATTTCGTCACCGAATTGATCATTTACAAAAGCAAAAAATATTAAGTTGAAATTCTATCAATTTTCGGGGTAAAAATAAAATGTTACATTCAGTAAGCATTCATCAAATTTAGTCTAACAACGTTACCTTGAGTAGATAATGTGATATTATCAATAATATCAAGATTTGATGATGTGAAAAAATCTCAATATACTAAATTATACATTACCCGGGTTTTTGTGACAAGTTAATTTAACTTTTAATGACTTTAAAACAAGATGGAAAAAAATGATAAATGCTAATGAATCAAACTCACCAATATCATGTAATTAACTTAACATCATGTTATGTAATTGATCTTAAATCAATTTACCACGACGAACAATTAATAGGTTTAACTTAATGAAAAGGCATAATGCCAAAAAAATGTATCTAACGTTTGATTAAATAGTCATTTTGGGCCTTATTTTATTTTTTGAAGCAATTTAACTCTCAACGTTTTATTTTGGGTCAAAATGACCCCTTTACGAATGAAAACGGTTATTCAACTAACGATAAACAATTTGAAATGACTTGATAGAATGATTCGTCATAAAAAATATTTTATGTTTTATAGAATTTTTAAAATTATTTTTTAACTCATGTGTCATTCTGTAAAATCAGCATATTTGTGTATATGACATTGCTATCGCGACCAGCACTTTCATGTAGGTTTGTCACGTCATTTCAAGCCATTTATCATCAGTTGACTAATAATTTTCATCTACGAAAGGGCCATTTTAACACAAAATGAAACGTTGAGTGTTAAATTACTTCAAAAATAATAAGTATTAAAATAACTATTCAGTCAAACGTTATAGATATTTTTTTTAAGTATGCCTAATAAAAAGGGTAAAAGTTAGGGTAAACTATCTCTTTGACCACCAATCTATTGGGAAAGTTTTAAAATGACCACCATAGAAAAAAACGCGTCATTTGACTACCCAAACTATTAAAATGGGATCAATTTGGCCACCTGTCGTTAAGAGGCTAACGGAAGGTGACGTGGCAGTTAAAAAATTAAAGGTATAATTACACATTTCGTCCTTACTATTTACACATTCTTTCAATTTAGTCCTAATTTTAATCTAATAAAATAAATTAATTAGGTGGTGACACGTGTCAACACCTTATTGGAGGAATTTAATTATTTATATTTAATTTAATAAATTTATTTTCATCCCCCAATCAGGTGGTGACACGTGTCACCTGATTGGAGGATGAAAATAAATGGAACTTTTGCACCCATCGTGAATCAAACCTGGGTGGCTGGGTAACCTAGGCAAGACGCACATGGCAAAGCCACTGGGCTAAAGCCATTTTTTGTGATACAAAGTGCAAATAATTAATATAATTCATACATTTTTTGTGATACAAAGTGCAAATAATTAATATAATTCATAGTTGGCATCATGTTATCCATCCCAAGGCTCAACGGTTGCCAAAACAGCCCACCGGCACACGATCCCCCGCTCCTCGCACTGCTGTAGATGGCATTGTAAATCCTCTGGAAATACTCGTTTCTCTTCTCTAAGTTGTACCCTGGCAACTTAAAGGACTTCCCAAACTCTCCAATCATAAGTGGTTTTTTCAGCACCGAATTGCAGTCCAGAGAATGTGCTTCAATCCACCTGTCTACAAAAGCAAGCTGGGCCTCTTGGCTCATATTTGTCGACGGTAACCTGCAATCATTACAATTATATCAAAACAGAAAACATGAGATCTCCAATGTGTGAAATGAATAGCAAAAGAAATGGTGATACTACCATTGCTCAGGGTAGACATGGATAGTTGCAAAATCGACCTCGACGATCTGGTTATTAGAAATGAAGTCGGTCCCGATGAGGTAGTTATTCGGATTGTATTGTTTCTTCTCAGGCATTGATTCCCCATAAAACCTTTCGAGTCCTATTTCCAGTAGATGATGATTGTCAATGGACTTCACATGTGCAGCCATCTCTTGAATCCAGCTCTGTAAATTATATTAAGCAAATTATTAGTACGGCTCAAAATCCAGGAGACACGATTCAGAAGTTGGTGTGCAACCACAAATTAGCTTGAAAATCAAACCTGAAGATGAGCTCCAGATGGATCGGTGAGGCAACGAGGTTCGTTCATAAGTTCCCAAGCAAATATGGTAGGATCGTCTTTATATGCCACACCAGTAACCGTGTTGATTCTCGTCAGCACGGCCTGCAAATCAAGTACTACAGGCTTGTCTTGATGAGAATTTTGTTCCATTTATGAATTATATTAATAATTTGCACTTTGTATCACAAAAAATGGCTTTAGCCCAGTGGCTTTGCCATGTTGCGTCTTGCCTAGGTTACCCAGCCACCCAGGTTCAATTCACGTTGGGTGTAAAAGTTCCATTTATTTTCATCCTCCAATCAGGTGACACGTGTCACCACTTGATTGGGGGATGAAAATAAATTTATTAAATTAAATATAAATAATTAAATTCCTCCAATAAGGTGTTGACACGTGTCACCACCTAATTAATTTATTTTATTAGATTAAAATTAGGACTAAATTGAAAGAATGTGTAAATAGTAAGGACGAAATGTGTAATTATACATTTAATTTTTTAACTGTCACGTCACCTTCCGTTAGCCTCTTAACGGCAGGTGGTCAAATTGATCCCATTTTAATAGTTTGGGTAGTCAAATGACACGTTTTTTCTATAGTGGTCATTTTAAAACTTTCCCAATAAATTAGTGGTCAAACAGATAGTTTACCCTAAAAGTTAATAAATGAGGAAGCAGGAATAAGTAGGAGATGGTATAATGAATAAAGGGACAAAGTCACGTTGAGAAGTGGCGCACAGGAGAGCCAACAACCAATTAATGAAGAGAAACATAACCGCGATGATGCATAGAGGAAAGAAAAGACGGGTAAACGGGAAAAATTAACAAATTTTTTTAATAAAATATCAATTGATATGCAGAGATGAAAATTAATATTTGACATAATATTAAAAAATGATATTAACGTTTGATTGGATAGTCACTTTGGTCATATTATTTTTAAGCATTTTAACTCTTAATGTTCTATTTTATGCCAAAATTATTCATCCGTAAATGAAAATTGTTAGTCAATTAACAACAAATAGCTTGAAATGACGTGTCAAACATACATAAAGTGCACATTGACATAATAGTGCCAGATAGACAAATGTGTTGACTTGACTTAATGGCACATCAATCAAAACATAATTTTATAAAATTATAGAAAACATAAAATTATTTTTATGCTGATTTATCATTCTGCCAAATCATTTTTGTTAGTTGATTAACATTTTTTATTTAGGGAGGGGTTATTTTGATCCAAAATAAAATATTTAGAGTTAGAGTGCTTTAAAAAAAGAATAAAGACTAAAGTGAGTTGAACCAATTTGTTTTAATTAAGAAACATCTCTTGACATCATGCCTTAATTTGTTTTAATTAAGATCAAAATTTTAAATCTTGACGTTAAAAATAAGATAAACTGAGTTGAACCAATTATTCTATATTTATTCCATGGAGATAGAGTCGCAGAAATTAATAACTCAACCGGGCGCGGCTAATTGGGAATTGATGGGTTAAAGTTGGGGAGAGACGTTGGCCCTTAGCGCAAGCATTGAGCCACCTTTGTTTCTGGTGGCCGCGCAGTCTGCCGCCAGCGGACAAAATTGTGTTTTGTCAAACTTGAATGAGGTCCATAGATTGAGGGCCAACTTTCCACTGGGTTTCTCTATTTAATTCATTTTTGTTGGAAAACAACCCTGCTCTTCACATTCTGTGTGTGACATCGATTGTACTGGAAAAGGGTCATTAAATTAACGAGAAAAATCTCCAAAGTTAATGTGGGCGAAAAATAAAATGGATTCGGAGGATAATCCATTTGGTCTCTTTCCCTTTCCCTTTGGCTTTTGGCTCTTAAAATAACCAAATAAATAACTAAACTTCGTACGCCATATGATTTTTGGCCCATATTCACCATTCATATGCACACGTCTATATTCTCATAGCTGCTTCTTTTATAATATATATGCACATTTCATTCAACAAATTTAAGTGGTAAAGTTGTTTCAGTTGTTCAAGTTGACATACACAATTTGCCATGTATATGTAATCACAAACAACAAAATATCATGCCCGAGAAAGACGGGACATTGAAATATAAAAATTATCACGCTGCATTCTTATCAGCATGTTTTTTGGAAAAATAATAATAATCTCGTGACAAAAAGTACAAGGTTTAATGAAGCAATTATGGACACTTTGAATCATAAAACAACCAAAGATTTTCCAGGGTCAAGGCATGATGGTAAAGAGGCAATATACGTGACTTGAAAAAGTGCAATTTTCTGATTATTATATATGAAGTGGGTGAATATTTTGGGATGGTGTTTTAGAATCATTTCAGAACAATGCTGTTGTTTGCCAACATGGGGCCAAATTGTTTTGAACCAACTTTTTCAAAGCCCTTGTTATTTTGCTGCATTAGTTTCTAGGTTCAACAGTGCAAGTGGAAATAAATAAAATTGTGAAGCACATGGGTTTGTTTATTAGTTACTAATTAACCAAATCCTTGAGCAAATGTAATGCTGAAATTAGATATTATGTTTCATATATTCTTATCTGAAACAAATTATTATTACACACTTACACATCACAAACAAGTAAATTAGGCCAAACAAGGGTTTCTTTGACGGTTTTCTAAAATTGGTTCAACTAATTCTTAATCGGTTTGAAAGATTCTTATTTAGGTCGTGTTTTTGGTTATAGTTGCGGTGGCAAACGGCCGTTTCAGAACAACCAGATTTTTTGGCTTTTTGGGTTTCTTGTGAAACGAGGCTCGGCATCCATTTCGGCCCATGATTAGCCTTTGATCAAATGTTGGGTTGGGTCCCAAAACAAATGAAAAAATCCCAACATTTATCACTTTCCTAAAAAAAAAAAATAAAGTTGCATTGCAACGTAACAAAATATTAAAGAGAATAAAAACAATTAAGCAGTTAATCACCAAATCCACCTTGCATTTCACTCCTTTTTCATGATGTTGAAATTTTCTTCCTTTTAAGTTTAAGAACAATACATGTAGGTCAACGGTTGGCTAAGCTGCTCATTTTTGTTCTCTCGTATTTATTAAAGTACTTCTCTTTTTTTCCCGTAGAATCTTCTTCCCCTCCCCTCTAAGTAGTATTAAGATTAAATTTAAGATTTGTCAATAAAAAAAAGAAAGAACAATACATGCAGGTTATTTTGGCAAACATAATTGTTTTTAATATAGGTTGGTGTGATTATGTGATAGGATTAGAATTGTATGATCATAGTTTACATAGTTAAAAAATGATACGATGAACAGAAATGGAAGTGCCTGATCACACCAAGAAGAATAGGGATTTTATTTTGGGGATTTTTCGGAAGACGAAGCGGCGATGGAGGTATCAACGTATTCCTTTGGAGGAGGATAATGAACGTTACAGCACAGGAGAGGGAAGAAAGCAATACTTGGCCTTGGGAAAAGAAAATTTTGGGTAAATGCATTGTGTATTTATTTGTTTATGTTCATTTTTCAATCGTAATATAATTCCGAGATTATTTTTAAAAATTTATGTTTCATAGAGCAAACTGAAGTGGGTGTTGAGAGCATTATCTTTTGTTTGGTGACGAAAGAAAGGGTTGATGGACAATTAAGATAATACTCCAATCATCTGAGAACTGTAAGGGCCTAAGGGGAAGATTGCTGGATTTACGCGAATGTTTGTTTGAAACAATGTATTTGCGAGGAGGATTATTTTGTAGTTTGCTTTTATATGGACAAAAATCTCGACCCCTTTTCGGCTTCTTTTTTTTGCCTTAATACTAAAAATATTAAAAAAATAAATCTTAAATCTTAAACTATACACCCTAAAAAATACACTCTATCTTAAATTCCTTAAACCTTGATTATAACCCCCTAACCTTTTTTTGTGCCGCTGTCGTTGCCTCCTGCATGACCGTCGTTCCCTATCGATGAACAGTATTTGAATATGTTGCTTGAACGTTTAGAAGGTTTTTCACTGTCGTTGTCTAACTAGAAAAAACGCCACTTGAACGTTTATGTTCTCCATCGTCGTTGCCTCTTAAAACTCAAATGGACCATGAACCCTTTAATTATGAGAATTAATAAAATAAAATATAATTTTGTTGTGGCAGCGGCTCAAAACCCTAATGGACCATGAACCCTAACGACAGCAGTGGCAGTGACGTCAGCGGTGTCGGCTTAAATTTCAAATGAACAAAAATTAGAGTTTTATAATTTAGGGGTAGATAGATATTTTGATCTATGTTTAAAAGAAAATTAAAAATAAAATAATATATTTTAGTTAATTTACCTTTTAATTTTTAAATAATTTATAATTATACGTTGCGTCTTTTAAATTTTTAATTTTTATAAATTAAATTAATGGTGTTCATCGGTGCTCGTCATTAGTGGTGCTCATCGGTGCTCGTCGAGCGTGGCAAACTCATCCGATAAATATTCATAACAGTTTGAAGATTTTTTTTTTTTTAGATTTTGATTGATCTCATTTAACATGAGATTGACGGAACTTCAAAAATTAGCATAACGACTATTTTCTAATTTGCGAGATTGTTTCTCCATTTGCAAAGATTTTAGTTTATTAATCAGATTGTGTTTTAAATATTATTTTCTTCAAACTGAAGATGGAGATTTAAGACTGAAGTTTTTGGATGATCCTTTCCATATTTACATATTCATTCAATTGTTTGAAGATTTAACACCAGACATGTCTTGTATTCCTTGTTGACTGTTGAATTTTTCATTGAGGTTAGCTTCATAGAAGTAAGTCTCGGATATAATTATAAAATTTTCTATTGGATTTTTTTTTGGATGAGTCTACCACGTGCGACGAACATTGATGAACACCACTAACAATGAACATCGATGAACACCATTAATTTTTTTTTTTAATTTTAAAAATCTAAAGGACTAAAATTATAATTAAAATTATCTCTTAAAAAATAAAAAATAAATTTAATAGTTACTTTATAATATTTTTTTAATAGGTTATAATCAAATATACTCAATTCTCCTAAACCCTAACAAATCAATCTCTTAAAAAAATAGAAATTAGTTTATAATTTTCTAATAGATTAAAAAATAGTTACTTTATAATATTTTTTTAATAGGTTTAGGAGAGTTGGGTATATTTGATTCTAATCTATTAAAAAATTATAAATTGATTTCTATTTTTTTAAGAGATTGATTTGTTAGGGTTTAGGAGAATTGGGTATATTTGATTTTAAACTATTAAAAAATATTATAAAGTAATTATTAAATTTGTTTTTTATTTTTTTAAGAGATAATTTTAATTATAATTTTAGTCCTTTAGATTTTTAAATTTTTTTAAAAAAAAATTAATGGTGTTCATCGTTAATGGTGTTCATCAATGTTCGTTGCCCGTTGTAGAATTTTCCTTTCTTTATATCTAAATCAACTCGAAAGTCCAAAACAATATCAAAGCCTAACAATAGAGCCCAACAAATATCATGACAATTATATTTTAAGAAAACTACATATTTAGTACCTCAACTATATTTGCATTATTATTTTAGTACTCAACTATTCCTTTTGGTAAAATAATACATAACGTTACGTTATTGTTCTGTTTTGGTACCTTAGCCGTTAAAAACTAACGGAGATGATGACGTGGGTTCATATAATCACAGTTTTAGTCCAAAACACTTATATATATTATTAATTTAGTCCAGAACTCATCAATTTAAAAATATCATCTTAGTTTTGGGGGTAAATCATCATCTTAATTTTGATTGCATTTTGCCTCATCTCTTTCCCATCCCTCGTATTCTCGTCGGTATCCTGATCTTAAAATTTGGGTCCTCCAATGGACCCCACAATAGCCCTCATTGATCCGCAAATTTTAAAGTTTTGATTTTACCTAGCACGTTTTTTAAACTCCAAACTCGAAAAAAGGATTTGACTTGAAGAAGAGGAAAATGAAAAATTTACAATTTTAATTCAAAATTAAAATAATGTTTAAATTGATAGAATTTTAGACTTATTGATAGATTGTATAAGTTTTTGGACTAAAATTTTTATTGACTCAAGTCATGTCACACTTTTCGTCAATTTTAAACGGCGAAAGTATCAAAACATAATAAAAACGTAATGTTAGATACCATATTACTAAAAATAATAGTTTGGATACCAAAACAGCAACATGAACATAGCTAGGTTACTAAATATGTAGTAAAAAAGTAATGAGATGAATATAATAAAAATGAGAAAATTATAATAAAAATAGACTAAAAATTAATTATTGAAAATAAAAAAATACAGTTTCAAAAATTGAGAATGAAAATGGTGAGGAGAAAACGAAAAAAAACAGGAGAAGAAGAAATGGAAGGCGACGAAATGAAATGAATGATAGAGAAAAGAGACCTTAAAATATAGGGTAAAGCTATATAAATGGTCATTAAATTTTTAAGACATTTTATTTTGATTATCTAATTTTTAAAAATTGTATCACAATCACTTAAATTTTGTTTCGCTTTTAAAATGGTCATTGTCCTAATTTCTGATGAAAATAGATGTCATGGCAGTTAACTTTTGGCATAATGTCCAAAATTACTCATAATGCTCGATTGAATGATCACTTTAGCTCTTATGTTTTATTGAAGCAATTTAGCCTTCAATATTTTATTTTGAGTCAAAATGACCCCTCCATGAGTGAAAACGGTTAATCAATTGGCGCTAAACAACTTCAAATGAAATGACACGTCAGAAGGAAAAAAAATATTTTATATTTTTTACAATCTATAAAATTTATTTTTAATTAATGTGTCATTATATAAAGTCAGCATATTTTTTTATATGACACTACTATCGCGGCGAACATTGACATGTAAATTTGTCACGTCATTTCAAGTCATTAACGTTAGTTGTCTAACAATTTTCATCCGCAGAAAGTTTATTCGAACCCAAAAATATGCCTTTTTCCCACTTATCTATGTTCACCTTCTTCTATATAGCCAGCCTGCAATATGTCATTAAAACGGTCAACGTTTTTTTCATTGTTGTGTAATCTTAAACATCACTTTTTTTTGCTCAACATCTTAAGCATCACTTTACGACTTGCCTGTATTTACACCAGACATTATTTCAAACAGGGTTAAACTCGATATCAGTGTAAAATTGAAGATTTAATATCATATCCATCCGTAACACTAGAAAAGATGAGCATCGTGTGCAACTGCAAACATCAGAAACGTTGCCTACCAACTTCCAAAACCAAAGAAACTAGCCATGATAATAGAAAGAATGTTTTCATCTTCTTTTTTCCTTTTTTCTGCAATGCTGCCAAAATACCTTACCAATGACCTACTCTCCTACAAATTGTTCATTTACCTGCCGCATCACATCAAGTTACAATAAATTTCACAAACGTCCAGTCCTTGTATAGGCAACACAGAGTTATCGGCTTCCATTACGCCCTCGGACCCAGGGGATTCGCCTTAGTCGTACTGACCCCAACAAACGAGACGGCCTAGATCGAGCTGCTGCGGAAACCGCACGAAAAGCACGGTGCATCCCGAAACCTCCATCCTCGAATAGGTCATAATCCATGAATCTGCTATGCAACCGAACAGATGAGTCTAGGTGAAGGAAACCATCATCAAAAGAGTCATCCGAATCATATTCGTCTCTGTAGATACCATGAGAGCCAGGCTCAAGCACATAATCCCCCAACACCACAGCCCCTGGCGTTGATGACATGATTGTACTGATTACATCATCCCGCGCTCTCTCATTCTCGAGCTTTTTCCATTTTTCTTCAAGTACAGGGTCCACTTCTCGAGGTCGTGCCAATGGGTGTTTTGCCTTAACATGTTTCTTGAGTTCTTTGTAAGTTCCAACAAAGGAACACTTGTCTTGCATACAGGATCTTTTTTTCCTATTGAAATATTTCCGTACAGGATCTACCACCGTCCACCCCTTCACTTGTCCCCGACAGAGTGGGCATAGAAGCTCCGGTACTTCCATCTTTTCAACCGGCTCTCCCACACCTGAAACAAGACCTGAATTATCTACCGAACCACCGTCCACTGAAGTTACTGTAGTGTAGGCTTTCTTGTATTGCTCAAGACAATTGGAAAAGCGCCGGCTAGTAGCACACATGTAAGGGCGGCAACCCTTGTCATAAGAGGAACAAAGGAGGAGAACAGCATTGTGAGGGAACTCTAGACAAACAGAACATTTTGCAGCTTCCCAATCCTTCTTCTCCGCAGCTTTTGAACAATTTTTCTGTTGGGTGCCTTTGCCAGCCTTCTTAGGGTAAGAAGGCAATAGGTGAGGAGGATTCACCTTCTTTTGACGTGAATCAGACTTACGGACAGGGACGGAGCCAGGATTTGAAGTTAGGGGGGGCAAAACATAAATTTTGAAAGGTGGGGGGGGCAAATTCACAATTATCCCAATTTTTTCAGGAAAAATATAAGTAATCAAAGGGTAAAAAAAAAAAAAATTCCCCCTACCGGGGGGCCACAGCCCCTCCCATGGGAGCTGTGGCTCCGTCCCTGCTTACGGACTTTGCTAACTTTGGCCATTTGTAATTTTACCTAAAGCAATGGAAAGATCAAATGAGATCAGATCCACTTAAAAATACATTTTTTTGTAAAAAAAAAATCAAGAATAACATGACTAGCACTTTACACGGAGTTAACAACTTGATCCCATATTCCACATTTTCTAATGGGACTATGGAAGAGCCTAATAAAAACTTTTTCATGCCAGAACACAAAGTGCAGTGCATGAATTTAATGCAGACTTCAAATTTTACAGTACAACAATAACAATGTTCCTTGTTTTCAGTACAGAACAGGACTAAAACCTAGGACAACTAAGTAGATGTGAATATGAAAGTATATTAGCATCAGAAAAGAAAGTTCATTGGCAATTGCAGCCTTTAGTTTTTTTATGTTAGTTATATGTGCAAGGAGCTGTTCGTCAAAATTTTGTACAATAACCATACATGCTATAGCTTAGATTATAAACTGGCTATATCTACCTCTTACTTAATGACATCTTATAGCAGGCCTTAGGTCGGTCATACATTTATGTTTTGTTTTAATACCCCCAAAAGGTAGGATCTCTAGGGAATGAGAGTTAGAATGGCTGTGCATTCTTAGAAGAAAAAAAATGACACCTAACTTACATGAAAATTCACACTTCTAAGGCAACAAAGAAAGAATCCAAAGCCAAAAATTTAAAAACCAATATTAGTTGGCCTGTTGACTCAAACTAAAGAAGCTGAACTGTTTGAAAATTATTGTTATTCCTACTTTCGCGAGTAGCAAATGTACTGTTCTTGTTACCAAAAAACTGAAAATGCACACACTTTCAAGTGACAGTAAGATCTCTAATTAAAGAAGAATATGAGATTGTTATCAGGCAGCTAGAAGATATATCCTCAGCACAATCAACAATGTTCAGACAATGTAACATCTGGAATCTTAGTTGATAATAAACAGACGGGTCTGTCAAGAGAAGACAAAAGAACATGAAAGAGATCTTCTAGGCCATGTCAAAACATGCAGCACTGCCACTGTCCTCATTTGTTCTTAGATAGCATACACAAAATGCCAATACTATGAAAATCCACATAGGGCAGTTCACTGAAGTAAAGTTTGGGGACATAGAATTCAAAAATAGTATAAGTTGGGTGATAGAACACATGTAAATGTAACATTCATGATTACAAATGAAATCCAAATCTACAAATTCAAGTTTCCGAACAGAATTAGAGCATCGCAGTATCAGAGACCAATTTAGTTGTTGGTGGATGACATGTGACGATTGAGATTATTAATAATACTACCACTAACTACATCACAAAGACACTCCAGAATTTAAGCACAAGCACAAATTATTTGTGTGACCAAGTTAGCTTCTTTATATTTGTTGATTGGTCTAGATTGCAAAAAATTAGAGAATTATATTCCCTAATATCTAGCTGCTGATATTTAAGAATTTATCAATAAATAGGTGCACAGATTTGTAGCTGCTAATTTTTTGTAGTTTTCCCAAGATTAGGCTCTCTTTGTAACCTATAAATAGGTGCTATTTTATCAATAATAATCAGGATATAGAGAACAATTTTCTCTACCTCGAAATCTCTATTTTTCTACATGGTACCTGAGCTAGGAAAGGCTGGAAAATCCCAGCAAGATGACTGGTAGTGTTCTTTTTAATGGTTCTATCTTAGCCAATGTAAAAGATACAAAAAGGTTATAGTTTAGCCTTAAAAAAAACTACTTGGTTCTATCTTAGCCATCCATAGTAAAAGATATGGAAAAGTTAATAGTTTAGCCTTAAAAACTTGGTTTTAAAAGGTGCGAGACGGTCTGAGGCGTAAAAGGTCCCTAGAGCCGAAGGCGCGAGCCTTTCGTATGGTGAGGCGCCTTTTTATCCTAAAAATTTATAAACCAATTATATAGCATATTTTATACTTAAAAACGTGAAAATTATATTATAATTGCTAAAAGATTAAAATATTTCAATTATATGTAAATTTCAAAGTATTAAAGATAAATATATTAAAATATTAATAAATTATATTATTTGAATATGTAATTTGATTATTTTATTTAAATAAATAAATATTTAAAAATAAATCTTTTTTTATTATATTGATTTATATTAAAATCAATATTAACTTCTTGATTAGAATAAGTATTTAGGTAACAAAAAATAATAATAACAAAATCCTAATAAAAAGATAATGAAAAGACGATATTAGACTTGAGATATTTTGATGGAAAGTACTTGTTGAACAATGTATAAAGAGGGGTGTTTTTGTCCGTTCACTGATTTTGATGGGCCCAAGGCTTGCTTCTGCCATTCAACAGATAGGAAAGTAAAACACGACTTTTATTCTTCTTCAAAAGCCATCTCCTATTCATCTTCTTCAACCAGACTTCCCTTGTTCTTCTTTTTCACGTTTTTTTCTTCTAATTACAAAAAGCGCGAAAGCTCTCGCCTCACGCCTCAGGCGAAAAACCCCTAAGGCGCGCGCCTCCAAGTGCCTCTTGTACCTCGCCTTGGCCCTTGGAGTCGTTTTTTCCTGCCTCGCGCCTGAGGCGCGCTTTTTACAACTAAGCTTAAAAAAACTATTTTGGTTCTATCTTAGCCATCCATTGTAAAAGATATGAGAAAAGATTATATCTAAGCCTTAAAAAGATAGTGTTGTTAAGTCAACCACGTGCTATAAATTAATGGCAACAGGTACCCAGTCTATGAATGGCAGAAAAAGCTGGAAGACATCTCAAAAGAAGATGCAGAAACCAAAAAAAAATTGGAAGACATCTCAGAAGAAGATGCAAAAACCAAAAAATCCTAGCAGAGGAAAGTTGAAAGACATCTTAGGAGGGTGCAGAAACCAGCCACAGCAGTTGCAAATTATCAACAATGAATGTGGGAGAACTCAACAGCTCCCAAATTAAGGGAGGATTTTTTACTTTTTGCGACAACACAATTGCTCTTTAGGGGGAGTGTTGATAGGTGTAGATTGCGAAAAATTAGGGAATTATATTCCCTAATATCTAGCTGCTGATATTTAAGAATTTATCAATAAATAGGTGCACAGATTTGTAGCTGCTGATTTTGTGTAATTTTCCCTAGATTAAGCTCTCTTTGTAACCTATAAATAAGTGCTATTTTATCAATAATAATCAAGATATAGAGAACAATTTTCTCTACCTCAAAATCTCTATTTTTCTACAATATCTTTCTGTGACATAACTGAATATTCATGCTATATAATGAGGCAAATAACATGAAAAGGCACAACACAAAGTCACATCTACAACAGGGCCGTCTCGGAGATTTTCGGAGCCCTGAGCGAAAATTAGAAAATTGACCTCTATATAACAAAAGCATATCTTATTAGTTTGAACAATCAAAGTAATATTTTTTTAAGTCTTAATTACAAAATAAGTGTCCAAACTATACACGTTTTTTTTTTGCTTTAGGTGCCTAAAGTTTATTTTGTTATCATTTTGAGGTATCGATCATTATTTTTTATATAAAAAATGAAACTTTAGACTCCTAAAACAAAAAAAAACGACATAATTTGGGCACTAATTTTTTTAAAAATAGACACCTAAAACAAAAGACAGCATAATTTGAGCACTTGTTTTTAATTTTTTAACGGTCGTTATCTAGAAATGGCCACAAAGTAAACTTCAGACACTTATTTTGACCCAAAAAACATTTTTGTGTCTAAAAATAAAAAAATAATAATAATAACAAAATCCTAAAAAAAACATTTTTGTGTCTAAAAATAATAATAACAAAATCCCAAAAAACATTGTTCAACAAGTACTTCCCATAAAAAATATCTCAAGTCTAATATTGACTTTTCATTATTTTTTTTAGGATTTTGTTATTATTATTATTATTATTATTATTATTATTATTATTATTATTAATTTTGTTACCCAAATACTTATTCTAACCAAGAAATTAATATTGATTTTAATATAAATCAATATAATAAAATAAGATTTATTTTTAAATATTTATTTATTTAAATAAAATATTAAAATTACATATGCAAATAATATAATTTATTAATATTTTAATATATTTATTTTTAATAATTTTGAAATTTACATATAATTGAAATATTTTAATCTTTTAGCATTTATAATAGAATTATCATATTTTTAAGTATAAAATATGAAATATAATTAATTTATAAATTTTTAAGATAAAAAAGCGCCTCACCTACGAAAGGCGAACGCCTTCGCCTCACGCCTCAACTTTAGGGACCTTTTACGCCTCGAACTGCCTCACGCTTTTTAAAACCAAGTCTACAACTGAGAATATGCTGCAGAAATCACCTCCAGAGAACTGTTTCAAAGTGGAAACACTCTTGGTCGCTGAAACTAGAAATATGGGCAAATTTACAAGTAAAATGGTGTCAAACACGATATGGAAGTGCATAAAGTTTTAAATTCACCACCACTTTCTATTCTTTTACCGTTACATAGTTAGCACCCTTACCTTGCTCTACACCCCAGGCTATCCTAACCCACCCCATAGCATAAATTTAATGGCAGCCACCAGATCAAGAAACGGTCTATCCATTTGAAGCCTTGACCTCTTGGTGAGTTTCCATCAAGGTTACCAAAGAATTGTTGGTTGCAAGTACATATTCTACCCGCATGGTGTCTTTTACAAACAATCTGGAAACGACATTCAAATTATATCCAAAAACTTTCTTCTAAATTACAACTTTTAAGGATATATCATCTTTGACGGAATTCCTAATATAGATTATGATGAAGCTTGTCAAAATTTAAGAAAAAATTTAAACGAAAGAACTAACATAAGACAATGATTCTACATGTCTTATAAAAATAGTAAAAAGCCTGATCATTACAAATAAAGATAGTAGGAAATAAAGGAAGACGCAGAAAACTAATTTCATAATATACACCATTTCCATCATCTTATTGACCAGATAGAACATAAATATTTTAGGGAAAAAGAAAAGGTGAGGTAAACATAACACTGGAATTGAAAATGTACACAACCATGTTCTGATCACATTTAAAACAATCCTAAAAGCAAAATGTATAAGAATACAAAAGCAAATATGATTTTACATTTTACTTATTTATTTTTATCAAAGTTTTACCTTTTATTGTTGCTTGTACATTATAGAAAATATATAGAAGAATAAGCTATTTAGCACCAGCAAACCAATGTTTCGAGTGTAAATTCTATACTTTAAAATGCTACAGCATGAACTATTCAAATCATTTCTCATTACTCTTAGAAAAAACTGAAGTGCAACTCTATAATTGTTGAAAGCAATCAAACTTTTTTCAATTCTCCTTCAATCAAATGAAGGTTTTCTTTTCAGCATTTAGCTTGTAAAATTTCAATCACTGATTAAAATAATTTACATAAAATAAATTAAAAAAAAGAAAGAAAATAACTTACATATTTTTACTAAATACAAATATATACGAGGCAAATCTGCTTACACTGTTGTAAAATTGTATAATCCTTGCACACTTACATCTAACTATCTACTCGAGACAACATACAGATTCGAAATCTTAGGTGCACGAATTGGAATCAAGTTAAATAAATATAAATTGTATAAAAATAATGAAAGCTCGTAAAGTTAATTATTTCAGCTTTACACTAACGTAATTAGATGCCCGTATATATAGAAGCCTAATTTCTAATCAGATACGCAATAGAAGAGCAGAGAAATTATACACATATAAAAGAGCAGAGAAAGCAATCATGGTTTAAAACCCTAGGCTAAAACATTTAAAATTTGTAAAGCGCGATCAGAACACTGAATATTTTTTTTTAAATGCAACATCTTCCAAAAGCATATATAAGCGAAATTGAAAAAAAAGAAGAGGAAAATGATCATCAAATATGAATGTAGAGTAAAGATGGAAAGGGAAATCGGAATGAAGCATACCTAGATTTGAATGAATTGAAGACGAAAGGGGGAAAAGGAGAGTATTTGGAGATTAAAAATTGGGGATAAAGGAAGGAAGCCGAAGTTTGTGGAAGGAGCGAGTGAGATAGCGTTAGCGTAGGAAAGCCGATGTCTCCTTTCCCCTGCTGCTGCTTCTTCAGTTGCCTCTTGTGCTGTACAAACGAGGATTTTAGATGATTTTTTTCTTTTTTCTTTTTTAGGGTTTTTAAGATGTCCCCCTCGATTTTCGTCGTGATTAATTTAAATCGATACACATCGAATATCTGATTTTAGTGGGTGCGTCTCTTAATGATAATTTTCTACATACGCAACACTTCAAATTCGAGACATGTTTAAACAATACCAAGTTGTTTACTACTTGGACTAACCCGTTTATTTTTTAAGTGTTTTTTAACTAGGGTAATTAAAGATTATTCCATTATTATTTTTAAAAAAATTATACACTTTTTTAAGAAAAATGTTCATCATGAAAAACTTCATTAAACACAGTTTTTAAATATTAAATATATAGTAAACTCAACGAATAGTCCCAATGAATAATGTTTATTCTAAAAGATTTATTTAATCGTCAAAGTGTGTCATTACTCATTATCAAATGATGATTAAAAATTTGTATCAAACACATTGCGTGTTTTTAATCACTTTAAGTTAAGGTATTTATTAATATTTTTAATCTTTGAGAATATTAGATTTTTAATGTGAAGTGGAGTATTTGGTAGGGGAGTTCACGTACTGTTAATCATGCTGATTCAGTTTATCAATACGGTTGTAAAAAATATCGATTTAATATTTTGGTGAATCGTTATCGACTCGTTTAAATCGGTTACCATCTAAACGATTAACCAATTACGGTTACTCGATTAACCATGAAGAATTTTACATCTAGTATTATAAATAATATATCTATCTATTACTACTAATTTTAATAGCTTACAAAATATCAACCAAGATAAATTCAAATAAAGTATTCAAAGTTGATAGTAAAAAAGTTTTCAAAGTTTAGGAAAATTCAAATACAGTAAAAGTTTAATAGAACACAAACTAAATAAATCTTCAAAGTTTATGCAACTTCATTAAACTAATTAAAATGCAGTGCAACTATATTAATAATCAGTATATACGAAAAATGTAAGGAACATGGTAAAATTAATTTTGTGCAATTAGTATTTGTCATACTTGATAAAGATTGCTCTGCTATCTGGGCGTACTGCTGGGAGTAGCATCAACAAGGCTGTATTTGAGAAAGAGTTTCCCTCACTTGGAACTGAAGAGAGGCAAGGGGTGCCTGAGATAGCTACAGTTTCCTTGCCTGCTTTTAGCTCAGCTTCTCAGAGTTTGCCTGTTGGTAATTCAGCTTTCATTGGTGCGGAAGGATGGACCTCAGCTCTGGCAGTGGCAGATGCCACATTGTGGTTGCAAGTAGTGGTACAGACTCCTTGCCTGCTTCCCTAACTGTTTCTACCTCAGGTTCCGATTCTCCAAAGATATATGCTGCTCTTGTTTTGAAGTTTTTACTTCTCTAGGGAGCTTCAGTGTCAGTCTTCTCATATGATTCAGGTGAAGCTATAGAAATCAAGATTAAGTCTTAAGAAAGTGTGAATTTATGTTCTTTATTTGATGTCGATGCCTGGAGGAATCTAGGTATAAAGCTACATATTCTTTCTTGTTCTATAGATGTCCGACAAGTTTTAAACATGAATGTAACTCACATGTAATCTTTTAATTCTATTTAATTTTCTATATAGGTTCACTGGTTCAGGTCTTTTCCCCATTTAACTCTAAATTATAGCCTCCGAAGTTGGTCTTGCTTTGCTCCCGTCCTCCTAAATCAAAATCGTTTGCACTCATTTATAATAACACCTTTCAACTCTTTTGGGCTACAGGTTAGTGTTATTTTTGTAGTTTGAACTTAGAATTTAGGCAACTAACTTGGCATTTTTTTAAAACTTTTTTAAAGATTCCTATGATGTGTAAGGAGACATGTTTTTGTCCCAGGTTCTCAATTCAGTAGATAAATCAGAAACCAACCAGCAGTTAGATCAAGTGACATGAGTATAACTATAAAGAATGGACAACAGCAATATGGTAACCAATCTTCCCTCAGTGGCAGTGTCAAGTCTGATACGGGAAAGACAACCGGTAAGCTTTTGGTTCTCAAACCAGGATGGGAGAATGGGGTCTCACCCCCTAGTCAAAAAGATGTTGCTAGTCCAATGACAAATGCAAATAGGAAAGTGGCAAAATGAGTTTCCTAAGTCCCTAGGAACTAAGCCTAACACTGGAAAGAAAATGGTTATGGTTGATCATTTCAAATAAAATGCATGTCGACTGTGTATATTGTTTGTCCCATATTCAAAATTTTCTTTGTTTTCATAACTTACCAATAGTAAAATGTTTCGATTTTATTTTTCCAATTCTATTGAACTATGAATGACAACTGAATTACATTTTTATTCAGCTTTTCCATGTTTTATACCGATCTAAGAAATTCTATCTTTTATTTCACCATTTTTCTTTCCACCTATCAAAACAAACAATCCTAAAATTGGCAAATCAGATCGTCAAAGAGGTCGGTATAACCAATCCAAGACAAACAAAAAAATGGTTTCTGTTAAAAGGGGGCATAGATAAGAACTGACAAAAAGAAAACCATAATAACAAATGGCATTTGTCAAGCTATCGTTTCGTGGTTGAAATCATAAATTTCAAAAGAGCAGGATGAATCTTAGGCTTCACACTCAAGACAGCTACTATAGGATACAATATTTAATACGTTGAAAAATCATTTCTAATTGCACCATTGAATAATTAAAACGAAAGATGATACCTGCGTATAAGATTCAAGACTCACTTGTGGATCCAAGCTACGGTGCCAATCTGTTATTCTGAGTGAGAAGTCCAATATATTAGTCCGCTGCAGTAGAAGATTCAGATAAACAAAATTAATAGAGATGGTGACAGAATAGCAACAAAACACGTTTAATACATGACAATGAAATTGGAGAACATCTTAGGTATGACATTGTGTGTATCGTTCTCATGCAGGTACATAACCACAAGATAGATATTCATATTTGATTTGAAACAATTATATAAAACTAACCTTGAACACAACATGGATGATGGTCATAATTATAAATCTGTAATAACATTTACCTGATTAAGACGAACACACACTGTAAGACACCTGCAGTACCAGTCAAGACTGAAGGACCAGATTTCACTACCGAGTCTTGTATCAACAGGCCCACTGAGGCAGCCAGAGAGACAAAGGAGATAACATAAGCAAGGAAAAGCCAGAGCTTCAACCTGTCGCAATGAAGGATTAGCATTCATTAGCCAAATCAAGCAACCAAATGAGTGTTGAGTTGTAACTCTTGTAAAAAGAAGGTAGAGCTAAACCATGCAATGATGGACAACACAATCAACTTCCAGAAAATTATAAGTTTCCCATTTATACAAATCCTAAATATCAGCAATTGACAAAATTATCTGAAACCATGTAAAAGAAAGAACAATGCACTAGCAAGCAAACAAGACAAAAAGGAAATCAAAACTTCAAACACTATTAGTAATTCCCTGCAGCCTTAATGCATACAAAGCCAAATCCTAGTCACAAATTCCGAACCCCGATTGCTGACTACGAAATTGTCATGCAACTGGAGCACATGCACAGATCAGCTTAATTAACTATCACTAAACACAAGGGTGAGCTATACAGATCATATTTTTTTTTGACAAATTCTAATCCTAATCCTATCTAGAGGGGAGGGGAATGGGAAACTCTAGGGGAAGGAAGGGAGTGCTCCTACCGGGTCTAGAACCCATGACCTAAAGGAATATGGGGAACAAAGATAAGCATCTTGACCAACCAGCCAAATGCGCTTGCTCAGCTGTACAGATCATGTTTAATGCATGTTGGAAAGACATACCACTCCGCACTCAGATGATATTATCAATATTTGGAAATTTTCTTTACACCACTATGAAAATTTTGAAGTGATTAAGCAAGATGGTTGTTAAGTTTTCATTTGACCTAGAACAGCACAAGTTACAATTATAGAACCTACATGAAATAAGAGGAAGCTTCAAATGGATTAAGAAAAATTCTGGTGTCTCATAATTAAATTCAGCGGTGACTCATTGTCATGATCCGACCCATCCTGCTAACAGTTAAAAAAATCCAACACTGTTCCTTCAATTTTTTTATTCTATCTGTTACAAGGAAAAAACTTGTAATTCAGCACTTATGTGTGATACTTCTTGGGTTTTGCATAAAAATTCTGTTTCTAAACTGCATGAAGTTTACAAGGCACATGATTTACCACAATCACTTTCCCATAGAGCCTCAAGGTTGACTTTAGTGATAACACATGAGCACAAAAGGTGGATAAGAAATACTATGTTCATCAATGTTCTACACAAGTAATCCTCTGAACTTTCTTTGGTTTCAAAAACTCAGTTCATCATTGCCATACAGGCAGCTTAAAAAAATTCCAAGCTCAGAGAATTGTAATGTACCACTTCAATCACAGTTGAATGATGAGTGAGCAAGAGAGAGTTCAACATCAGTACACTGTATAAAATGATGTTAAGGAACAATTTTATATTAATTAATTATACATGAAGATTAAGACCCTTAAGTTAGATGGATCACTTGAAAATTATGCATCCAAACTTGAACCTAGAATGTAGGCACTTTACATGCCATAAACCTAATTTTGAACAGAATTTCAGGAACCGAGTCTGCAAATAAATAAACCACTCATACAGAATTAAAGAAACTGAAATATCAATTGCTTTAATGTTAAATTTTTTGGTGCCAAAAGGAATAAATTAGATGAGATGCAAGAATGTAGACTTTGGATTTCAAAGTAATCATTACATCAATAAACCTCAATTCTGTAAATTTCCAGTGACAAATATTATTCAATCAGCTAAAATATAAGAAAGCATCTCAACTTCACAATTCACGGCACCATCACTCAGGAACAGATAAGTGATAACTTTCCAAATTCCAATGATAGGCAAAATGATCAAGATTTTAGCAACAATTATAAAGTAAGCATAATCAAACTCCCACTGTTGGCGGAAGGCAAATTCGATCCAAAAAGGAAAATCAATTGAAAAAACAGTGAGAAATTGATGGATATAAGAACAGAGTTAACTCACCTCCACTCGCTATCGTCATATGGAGAGTAATCTATATCATCTTTTCTAACACAATTGAACATCAAAGCCGCAATAGATGCAAATATTCCTATTAAACATCGAAAAATATAATTAACACGAAACATAGCATATATTTAGAGCAAGGGAGAGAGACTAGGTTGTACCAGGTAAATAATGAACGAAAGATACAGTGACGGCGTCGCAAACGACGGCGTCGACCCAAAACCACCAGCCGGCACCGAATACGGCGCCCGCGACACCGGGGCCGAATATCACCCACAGCTCGCCTAAATCCATTGATTGTTTTTTGGTAATTAATTAACCAATTATTCAGAATAAAATAACGAATCGATTTTTTTTTAACTTCAAGTAGAGGCTATTGTGAACTGTTTACTCTCTCTCTTACTTTCCTTTCCCTTTCTCTCTCTCTATGTATATTTATTTTAGTGTAAATTATACAGATCATCACTCAACAATATTTTCTCTCCTATTTTGGCCACTCAACTTTTAATTTTTTTAATTTACTAACTCAATTTTATATATTCAACGTTTTTTGTCACTCACGAATATTTTATTATTATTTTTGAATGACATGATATTTTTATTATTATTTAATATAAAAATAATTTAAAATTTAAAAAAAATTAAAGTATCCGGCCGCCACCATGGCCGCCACCGCCGCCGACGATAGATGGTGGTCATTCGGTCTCATATTTTACCGGTGAGTTCGTCTCACTCCCCTGAGTTTGATTCTGGCCTCCATTTTGCCGGAAAGTGCTATAAAATCCACGAAAAGATATCGAAAGTGAAGAAATCGAAACATTTATATCGAGATTCACGAGTTTCAAGGTATTTTACGATGAAACAATTACCGTATTCGAACTCAGTATGTCAAAACGAGTCACCCGGTGTAATTTGGGGTCAAACGGCCACCGATTTTGAAGGCCGGTGGAGGTTGACGGTGGCCACCGGTGATGACAACCGGCGACAGTGATTTTAAATATTTTAAAATTAAATAATAATAAAATATTATTTTATTAATTATTTTAAATTATTTTTATATTTAATAATATTAATTTTTAAAAAATAATAATAAAATATTCGTGAATGACAAAAAACGTTGAATGTATAAAGTTGAGTTAATAAATTAGAAAATTGAAAGTTGAGTGACCAAAATAGGAGAGAGAAAATTGTTGAGTGATGATATGTACAATTTACCCTTTATTTTAAGGGTTAACTACCTATTTAGTATCTATTTATCATTCTATCTATTGCGTGTTTCTGTTTTAGTCCCTAAATTGTTGTTTTAGCAAAATCATGCCCAACATTAGGCTTCTTTTCTATTTTGGTCTCTGATAAATAAATTTGACAGTTGATTTAACGAAAATAATGACATGATATGATATAAAAACAATGTAAGATAGTAAAAACAATGTAATAAAAATTTAGTTTGAAAATATAAAAACCTTGTCTCAACTAAACTTTTAATTAAATGTTGTTTTTTGTTAACCATGTAATAAATGGTTAAGCGTTTATTTTTATTTTAGGTTTTGTTTTCCTTTAATTTCATTTCATATTTTCCCTAAAAGTCCCATTACAATTTATATAAATAACATGTTTTGTAAGATAGTAAATAAATCCAGCTTAGCTCAATGATTAGGTGCACGAATGGTGGACTTGAGGTCTCAAATTCGAATCCCTTTTTAGTCTTATGTGTTCATCTTATTGAAGATAAAAATCTAGGAGATTTATTGAACAATTTTAAATTACGATTATAATGATATAATATATAATTTTTGGAGATAAAAATATAATATTAAGTATAATTTTATTAAAATAATAGTTCGGTGACCAAAACAAAAACATAAAAAATACTAAACAGGTAATTACCCTTATTTTAATGTCTATTACCATTGCAACTAGATTATGTATCTAGATAATGAAAACAAATATTCGCTTAAGTAAAACAAGATATTTCCTTAAAAGCTAAGGTTTATAGCTTTTGGGTGAAAAATCAATTTTAGGTGTGAAGTTATTTTTTATATTTTACCCTTAATTATTAATAAAAATATTAATATTAATATATTAAAATAATATTAAATATAATAATAATTATAATTATATTAAACTAATATTTAGTTATATTACAATAATATAAAAAATGTATAGTTTAGACTTTAAAAGCTAAATTTTTACATTTAATTTAAAATTTTATATTAATCATTTAGAAATATTTAAAGTTTTATATTATATATAAAAAAAACTACTAATGAATTGTCATGATTTTTATATTTTTTTATTTAAGTTGATTTTTTCATATATAATAATATTAATAAATTTTATGATAATCAATTTAAACATTATTTACGTACATTTATTTTTACTTTATAATATAATGTCTAAAATGTACATTTTATCTTTTCAAAAATAATTTTTAACAGCAATGCCAAACACTAAAATCTTACCATTAACTTTTCAAAATCACTTTTTGACAACATTTTAAAAGTATTTTTTAAAAGCAGAGTCAAACTGAATTTTTAGTTTAGGTGGAAAAACACTTTAAAAACAACAAAAATAATAATAAATTTTAAGTAAAAACACTATAAAAAGTGCTTATAGGTTGCTGCATTGCTTTTCAAACAAAGAGTGCGTTCGAGAACGATTTTAGAGGTGCAAAAGCTCGTTTACACTCATAAGCTGAAAAAAACGCTCAAATTTTGATGAAAAATTACGTTGGAAGACGAGATTATTCAACCAAACGAAAAGCTAAGAAATTGGTGCTTTTGCGTTTAAGAATTTGCGTTTGAGTGATTTTACAATGTTATCCTTATTATTGTAGACGAAATTTTGTTTTTTCTTGGTTGAGGGTGGGAAAGGATAATGGTTTTAACTTTGTTGATTTTTTACCTCACATTTTGAGTTCAATTGTTTCTTTATTATTTTCCTTTTTCAGATATAATTTTTATACCATTACTCACTCATAATTATTAAAAGACACATGATATTCTGATAAACATAATAATAATTAAAATTTAATAATAAATTTATCAAAATATTTTTTATATTTTAATATAATTTAAATTAACTATATTTCACATATTATAATATACACGTTTAATATCATCTAAGTTATTTTAATTTTAAATAAGAACGATTTAATTTTTATTTTATAATATTATGTCTAAAATAAATATTTTATTTTATAATATTATATTTAAAATATTAATATATTTTAAATAAAAATAAAGAATAAAAATATCACTTGCGTTCATTTATTTTGATTTTACAATATCATGTCTAAAATAATCATTTTATCTATTCAAAAGTAATTTTTGACAGCAATGACAAACACTAAAATCTTATAACTAAATTTTTAAAATCACTTTCTAACAGCACTTTTAAAAGTACTTTTCAAAAGCAATGTCAAACTGACTCTAACTTTTAGAGCCAAAAGCTAGTTTGAGACCAAAAACAAAGAAAAATAAATAGTTTTTCAGGTCAAAAGTAATTTTCAAAAAGCTAAAATTTCTAATTTTTAGCTTATCCATAAAAATTTTAAGTAAAATTACTTATATATCCTCATTTATAACACCAATATTTTTATATTTAAAAAAACATCTAAAATTAAGAGGCTAAATATGCAGTAGTAAAGGATATATTTTATCTACATAAAAGTATTTTTTGACGGCAATGAAGTCACATTTGAAAAGATATATTAAGGGCCAATATGAGAATCGAGGTATACTTTAGGGGCCATTTTACTTATTAACCTTTTAAATTTAAATTAATAGGCTAAATATGCAGTAGTAAAGGAGGGATCTAGTAAGAGCCCAAATAATCTACACCGGAGGTGGTTGCATCTTATCCGTTTAAGCCGATAAAGACACGCCACGTGGAGAAAGCTGCAACTGCACAAACATACCCGTATGGTTTCACTACATGTTATCTAAACCCCACTTAAAAAGAAAACAAAATAAATAAAAATGTAAATGACCTCCTAAAACCAACCGTCCTTTCTGCCTGCAAAAAACGCGAATCTTTCTCTCTCTTATTTTCCACCCACTCCCTCGTTATCTTTCTCTCTCTTCGAAATTCCAAAGGAAACAAACAAACAAAACAACGCAAACACTTAAATCGGATCCCAAACAACACCCCCCGCCCCAACCCTAGACGCCGAGTTTTATCCTCTTCGTTTTTACATCTCCACGGCTAATCCATAATCTATTCCCTTCTCTTTTATTCCTCTCTCGAAAAGACTGGTACTGGAACCTTGTTTTTTTTTAGGGTTAGGGTTTTGTGTTTCCCGAGGGGTAGAGATAGGATTAGGGCTAGGGCTAGGGTTCGACGTTTATGGAATTTGAAGGGCTTGGTGGCACTGATGCCTGTGCTTGTCGTCGGTGATGACCGGAGCCCTATATTACCGGCAGAAGAAGATGATGGGTAGGGGTGCGGACAGAGGTTGCGGCACCGAGGAGAGGCCTTGCCGTCCAATTTCTAGGGTTTCTTGTCGGGGTCCGGTGAGCCAGCCCGAGACTTCCGAGAAGCGATATGATATTGGTGTCGATTTCTTTTCTCAGGCGCGGAAAGCCCTTAGCCAACGTTCACCCTTTGATATCCCAGAAGGTGGTTCTGTTGTCGGGTTGAGCATGCCGACGCTGCCCAGTGGATTGGCTAGTTTATTGAAGCAGACTGATAGTAGGAAGAAACATAAGAAGTCGCATTCTGGAGCAGATAAGAAGTCATCGAAGCAGGGGGAAAAGGCGCGAGAAGCCAGCATTTGGGTTGAAACGGAAGAATATTTTAGGGACCTCACATTGCCGGATGTCGATGCTTTGTCTGATATTACCACATTTAGGTCTTTAGCTGCTAGGAAGAAGTGTTTTATGATTCCTTATTTTGGTAATGAGCCAACGGGGAATTTGAATTTGGATTCTGAAGTGGATGAGAAGGCAGGTGTGAGTAGTGGGGAGAATTTTAATGGTAGGGTTGAAAACGGTAATGTTGGTGAAGAAGGGAAGGAGGTCGTCAGTGTTGAGAATGGACAATTGATGGAAATTGATAGCGGGGCTACACAAGCTCAGTTTTCACTGAAGGAAGCAGAAGTGGGCTTTGCTCCAGATTCAAATAGTAGTTTAGAGTGGCTTTTAGGTTCTAGGAATAGGGTATTGTTAACTTCAGAGCGACCTTCAAAGAAGCGGAAGCTTGTTGGGGAGGATGCTGGGCTGGAGAAAATATTAATTGCATGTCCATGTGATGGGAATTCATATTTATGCCACTTTTGTTGCAAGGGTGTTACCAGAATAGAATCAAACAGATTAATTGTTTGTAGTTCTTGCAAAGTTGCTGTTCATCAAAAGTGCTACGGGGTTCAAAATGATGTAGATAGTTCTTGGCTCTGTTCTTGGTGTAAGCAGGCAAATGATGGAAATGACACGGTGAAACCTTGTGTTCTATGTCCAAAGCAGGGTGGTGCATTAAAGCCTATCCAAAAGAATGATGGAAATGATGCGTCTGTGGAGTTTGCTCACTTGTTTTGTTCACAATGGATGCCTGAGGTTTATATAGAAAACTTGACAAAGATGGAACCAATTATGAATGTTGGAGGAATGAATGACGCTAGAAAGAAATTAGTTTGTAATGTATGCAAGGTGAAGTATGGTGCATGTGTTCGGTGCAGTCATGGTATGTTTGTTGCTACCTTTTTGATATCATTCTGCTTCTCTTTTTTGGTTGGTGCAAGGAGGGCATTCTTTTATTACAATCTTTGGCTACTTTTTTTCCTTTACTCTAGAGATTTGCAAGTGCAAAATGAAATGGGTTCGTTGAAGTGCTTCTTATCAAGAATAATGGCTGTCATTTTGTTGTGTTATAAGTAGTAATTTCAAAAAATTCAAATAAAATATATGTTTTTATCCATGTCGTGTTTATGCATCCTATTATCAAAGAACCTTATTTTCCTTTTATTTTCTGTTCAAACAAATAATTTCCAGCACTGTGCATGGCCTTTTACAAATAATTTATGCTTGTTATTTTTTGGGTATTATTGGCTGAAATTGTTCTGGAGTGTTTGTAACACAGTAAGTTGGATTATTCAAATTAAAGAGCCTACCTAAAACTTTTTGCCCTTTTGAGAAGCGTTAATGATCCTTTGCTGCCTTCTATGTCATGTGAGGGACATCTCTTCCCTATGCATTGGGGGCTTCTTTCCATTCCATATTTTGGTGCAGCAATTTATTTCAACCGTCTTAGAATAGTTTATTTTCTAATATCTGCATGAGGATTTTCTGGTTGCATTGTGGGGGGGGGGATAAACTAAGTTTTTTGAGCAACAATACTAAGAGTGAGGGTAGTTGTTGAATTATCAGAAACTAATATTCTGTGTACAAGCAAGAAAATGTCGACTCAGGGTCTTGCGATACAAGTGACTTGTTCAAAAATTGTGGTTTTTAAACTTACAGCTCTTAGCTTTTTCATGTTTATAGGCGCCTTTAGGTTTATGATTGATTTAGATCCACATGGTGCAGAAGTTGGTGAAGTTCGATTAAGAGAAGTTGTTTCTAGAATCCTTCTTTCTCTCCGTTCTTTATTGTTTGCATTAGATGTAAAAATATGCAACTTATTTGGTGTGCCATTGCAGGGATTATTCTCATAAAAATGTGAATTAGATCTGTTTTGTGGCCATAAATTACTTGGTAAGAGAACTTGTAAAAATAGAATGCTTGGCGGAAACTATTCACCAACTTCCTTGCGTAGCTACCTCATTTATCATTTTTGTGTCACTTCTACTCTCTATCTGATAAATATGTTTGGTCTGGAAACTTTCTGAGTATATGAAGAAGGAAGCAAGGTAATTTGAGAATTGAGATTCCTCCCTTGGTCAGCAAACGTAATAGAGAACTTCCTCATCTGATAGTATTAGTGTCTTGGAGATTAACAGCTTTGTCTAAGAGCATATTTTTCTATCAGAGGCTACTGCTTTGTTTTAGGAAAGGTGTTCTGAAATTTGAATTTGTGCCTTGTGTAAATATTTAATGAAGAACCTGGAGAGCACAGTTTGAATGCTTTATACGCTGACAACTTTTGGGGTTTTTTCTTTTGATGCAAGTGTGAATCTCACTTGGGAATATTGTTACTTAGAAGAACTTAGGGGAACCTTAGGTGATTCTCCTTCCCTTGTGATGTCAATTTGTTTGGACCTTGTCTAGACTTCGGATGAAGTTATAAGGGTGATGGCAGCTGATCAATGTTTAATTGCAGTGGAAGGAAGTTGTCATGAAAATATTATCCACTTTTTTTGTTTCACTGGCTTGTTACTACACGGTTTGTGGAAGTGGTCTTTTAGTCTAATTTATCTTCCCGATATTTTGGATTAGAGATGAGTAATACCGGATAGAAATACTTTGAAGTGTTCTTGCATTCTGTTGAAAATCTTCTCAATATTGATGGTAAGGAAGTATAATGTTTTTTTATCATAAGCAGCATGGTGGTTTTTGGCTCCTTTGCCCTGTGAGAACTGCTTGGATGCCTTAAAGGTCTGATTGCCAGTTACTTTTTTGGGTTAGCAAAACTGTTCTCAGGATTTTTGGAAAAGAATTCGAGTAGGTTGGTAGAATCAATTAGTACCCACATTCTGGTTGGAGTCCAATCATGATATAATTTCTGTTGTAACCAGACAATGATTCTTTTGTTGAAGTTTTGAATGCACTCCGATGAGTTCATGGATTTATTTATCTTATCATAGAACTGCTATTAGTTTCTGGGCAACTTTCTGATGTCGAACTCTATTATCACTTTCAAGGTTGCAATAGTTTTATACGTATCATGTGTTGAGTAATGGGAAACTAGTAGTTCAATGGAAGGTATAACTTATGTCCAAAATATAATTTCTTTACTTTTTTATTATTTTATACTGTCTGTAGTCCATAGCACATTCAATTGTTTATCAAAGAGCACAACTTTTAATAATGAAAAATAATCTTGAATAAATTATCAAAAAGGTTTGACCTTCCATGCCTTGGTTGGTTTCCTTGCTTCAATGCCGAGCTATGTGTTGTCTTGACATGTTTTGTTCTCCTTTATTAATCTTCTTGAAATCTGAATCTGTTTGTAATGCTTCTGGTTGTGATGGATGTTAGTGTTTTTTGCAGGAACTTGCAGAACCTCATTCCATCCTATATGTGCTAGAGAAGCCAGGCATAGAATGGAAGTTTGGGGTAGATATGGGTGTGACAATGCAAGTCTCAATTCTTTTTCCTGACATAGATTTTTTGATATTATTTATTAGCAGCTACTTCATATTTTGAGGTTTTATTATCATAAATACTCCATATTCTTCTACAGATCGAGTTGCGGGTGTTTTGCTCCAAGCATTCAGAAATCCATGATAACAGCAGTTCCCCACCACATGGAGAACTTTGTGCTTCTGGCACCGACTCTTCTATGGACAAATCTCAAAATTCAAAAAATAGCCTAAGCAATGGAGATAATATTGCTGTGGGCATAGAAGCTCCAGATGATAACTCTGATAAATCTGGTGACGGCGAGTTGCAAGGCATAGGTTTGTCTGATACCCGATCAAGTGCCCGAGTTGCATCAGAATGTGGTGAGACACAGCAGCTGGGTGATGTGGGGGTGTTGGAGAATAGCAATGATGATGAACATAACCTGTCTAACTCCCTTAATTTTGCAATGATTTTGAAGAAGGTATCTGATCTAGTCATCCATGGGTTGATAATATTTTCTCAATGTTTTTAAATCTCCGGATTGTTCTGTCTTACAATCTACAAATTATGCAGCTAATTGACCGAGGGAAAGTCAATGTAAAAGATGCAGCGTTGGAGATTGGACTCTCAGCTGATTCTTTGAGTGCTTCATTAAATGTAATACCTGCAATCATGGTTTCTTTATATAACAATTGTTTTCTGAAAGCAGTTTTAGTCCTCGGTTGGTGCTTTCTTCTTCCTTTAATTTTCTTTTATGTTTATTTTTGGTCCTTTCTTCAGAATGATTGCTTGGCACCTGACCTGCGATGCAAAATAGTGAAATGGCTTAGTAATCATGCATATACCGTCTCTTCCCAGAAAAAAATAAAAGTTAATATTAAGTCTTTGATTTCATCAAAGGACGAGACTGGAGCAACAGATATTTCTGATGACATAATGGTATCCAAGTCTGACATAGCAGATCTTGTGGCTGTTAAGCCTATGCCCCCTCGAAGAAGAACAAAGAACAACGTGAATCTTTTGAGGGATGACAAAGTAATATGCTCCTCTGATGAAATTATTGATGATATTGGGGTGGTGATGGATGAAGTTTGTTTCGATCTGCTTGCTAAGGAAGAAACAAATGATTCTAGTAAAGTATCCATTCTTGGTACCACTGGAAAGGTAATACTCCAAATCATTAATGTTCATTTCAAAGGGTTTGTTTTTGGCAATCTAACTTTTAATTTTAATTGATCATTATGTTGAATTTGTATATACATGTTCTGTTTACTTCTTCTCTTTGCTAAGAATGGCTGGATATATAAATTCCTTGAGTACTTATCTATGTTCAATATATTGTCTTTGGAGCACATGTTGTATACTGCTGGAACTTTTCCAGTTTACTAGATTTTTTAATCTTTAACAATGATTACTTTTTGAAGTTCTACTTCTTTTTGAGCATTTTGCTTTATGCTCCCATCTGCCATCAATATCATTTTTATATTATAACTGTGCATTTCATTTCTTTTGATGGGATAGTAGATTGATGTTTTATGGAGTAGGTTTAGATGCACAAGGGATTCTGTTACGTGCCAAATCTATGTTAGGAAAGGGCCTTAATTTGCCTTATTTAAGTAATGTTTAGGTTACGCTTTTGTTTCTTTTCTTAGGTTTATTTGTTATATTTAAAGGGATGTATGGAATAATAAAATCCTAAGCAGATTTTACATAAAAACCCCTAAAACGTCTGGATCTCTCTTTAAGAGTCGTAAGGGTTCAGTCTCCCTTTGACGAGCTGAACTATCAATTCAAAAGACACAGTCATAGCAGATTCTTTTTCTAAGTGTCAGTTGTCTGGTTTGTTGTTGTAGGATCTCTTGTGATGTAAAAGCCTTCTATTACCTAATCCTTTGGTTTTGAATTTTTTTAGATACCCTTTCCTGTACCAAATATGTTCTAGTTGTGTAAGCCATTGTATGTTATGAGCATTGTTGATGTAGTTTATATAATGGCTCTAGAAAGTTGTTCTTTTATGCTGGCATTTGGGCAGATATGTTGCTGCCTAGGAATTTATTCTACACTTCCCAGTTCTTTTTGTTCACCAATACTCGATTGGATCAAGACGTGCACAATTCTTTTTATTTACTAATACTCGTCGGTGCAAGTTGTGTAGAGAGTTGATTAATTTTAAGATTGAGTAATAAATTTAAAATGATTGGAGAAGGCTTCATCCTCCGTGAAGTTGATCATGTTTTAGATTTTCTTCGTCATGTGAATAATTTCAGCATTTTGCCCTGTAAGATGTGCTCATGTAACTATACCATGCACAGTCTGAAATGTCTTTTAATGAACTGAGAAGTGCAAAACATGAACTTATAATGTGTAAGATAGTGCTCTGGTGTTTTAATTTCTCCCTTTTCTGCTTTCACTCTGAAAATTTTGTGTGATCTGTGGATATAACTTTCAATGTCTGAACTCACAATATATAAAGAAGAAATTACTTTGGGAGTATGCTCCTGCACTGCCTGTATTATTTGTTTACTTTAAGTATTGTATCATATAGGTTATATTATTTTTATTCCCATTTATTTTTAACTCTTTCTTCCATTTCTTAAGTGATGTTTCCTCTATGTAGAATTCAGCCAACCCTGATGGTTACAAGGACTCTTTGGAGAGTCATTTTCAGAAATCTGAAGGTATTCGTTGTTTAATTATTTGCTTTCTGTACCCTTTTGTTGGGCAAGCTATTTGTGGGAAAAAGGTTTAATGTCATTTTCCCCTTTTGGTTCTTTTGGTGCTGAAATGCGTATGAGTTCCAAGGGAGAGGGTTTTGTTGAAATCAGTATACAGTGGCCTAAAAATTCTCTTTTCTTTCAGAATTTTTTTCTTGAAGCAACTAATGTTTAGCTTTTTATGTAATATCATTACTTCTTCCTGCATGTTACCCGACGCAAGTCAGATCACAGATGAGTTCTATTTTCTAGATTTATGCTTATTTGTTTGTCAAAGCTAGTTCTTCATTGTACATTTTGCAGAGTTGTACCAAGTTATGATTGTTCTTGTTTGGTAAATTTAATGTCAACTTTTGCTTTTGGATTTTATAATGGGTGCCGTGCTGCTTTGTTCAAGTAATGTGGCTTCCCACCCGTATTTCTTTTTGCATAATATGTTAAAGTCAATTCGTTGAATGTTAGTAACCATTGTTAGTATTGGCATGCAGTTTGTGTCAGGTAGAATCAAGTAACATGCGGTGGCTGGTAACTCCTTGAGCTATTATTTTAGTAACAAGTGTAAGGGGTAGGATCCTATAACTCGGTCAAGTGTTAGACAGGCCATGGGTGGGGTAGATGTCAGACATGGGTAATTTAGATAAAAATAAAGAGACCAGGCAACACTAAGGATAAAAATAAAGTTACGTGATAAGATTGCCTTTTATCCTTGGCAATATTTTTTAAAGTTAAATTTGACCTAAACTGACCTCTGAAAGGGAAAAAAGCTCCCATGTTTTCTAGGAACTTATGTGGTCAAGATGTTTTTTTTCTACTGCATGAAATGTGAAAAATGCTTGCCTCTCTGTATTATCAGCAATGAAGTTTTTGTGATTATTTTCATTTATCTCATCAATCAATTTAATTGTTCTTTATGGTTCTGATGTGAATTGTATTTATAACTTAAAATTGTACAATTGGACAGGAAATTCAACTGATATCTTAAATGGCAGCCTTTATGGAAGGAGTCAATCAGAGAGGGCAAGCACTCTTGAGAAGAAACAAGATCAAGGAAATTCCATTTGCCCAATCGTTGATCCAATTATTGCTGGTCTCATGTAAACTTTGAGAAAGCCTATTTATTAAACCACGGGAGATTTTTCCGTCTATTTTGATGAGATAATTTATGATTTTTTATAATTTTGTATTGCAGAACCGAAGAATTTTCTAATTTTTACATTCACCCCTATACACGGAAGCAAATGCTGCAGATGCAGAATGGGATGCTTTGTAAGAATAGAGTGGGTGAGTATGAAGGCAGAAAGGACACATTAAAGGAGTTTGATGGCAAGTTTCATCTCATTATTTAGACTGCAATTTCTTCTTTCTTTCTGCTTGTTGTTTTAGGCAGGTCTAATAAGTTGTACTTTGCAGGTGCAAGGGAGGGAAACCTCTCTCGCCTGGTAGCACCTTCAAATGCTAGTGTTTGCTGCAATCACCAAAGTGAACATTCAGAGTGCACTGAAAAGAGTTGTCAATCTGATGATTTGGTGTCAGGAGCTCTCAAATTTTCTCCAGAGGATGAGGTAGAAGGGGAAATCATATATTATCAGCATAGATTACTGGACAATGCAGTTGCAAGGAACCATGTTACTGGTATTCATCTTTTCTGCTCTAGGGTTCTTTCTGTGTATGTGTGATGTAAACTATAACCTGCATTTTTGTGTGATTTTCTGCTTGCAGATAATTTAGTTTCTAGGGTTGCTAAAAGTCTACCACAGGAGGTTGAAACGGCGAGGACAAAGATATGGGATACTGTGCTCGTTAATCGCTATCTTTATGAGCTAAGAGAAGCAAAGAAGCAGGGCCGTAAAGAGAGAAGGCATAAGGAGGCACAAGCAGTGTTGGCCGCTGCAACTGCTGCTGTAGCTGCTTCCTCTAGGATTTCATCATCAAGAAAAGATGGCCTGGAAGATTCTAGTCATCAAGAGGTTATTCATATGGATCCTTTTTTTATATATTTTTCTCTTTCTTCTAAGTAAGGATAAAATCTTACTATATTCTCTTTGCAGAATGTATTGAAGTTGAATGCTTCTGTTGGAAGATCTGGCATCAACTCTCAGACAAGAGCAAAAGATGCACTTTCTAGGAATGCTGTCCCAAGGATTTCATCTGAAAAGTACTCTGATATTGTTCAATCAGTTACAGATTTTTCTAAAGGACATCCTAGGTCGTGCGACATCTGCAGGCGATCCGAGACAGTACTGAATCCTATTTTAGTCTGTTCTGGGTGCAAGGTATTGTGGCCTAAAACTATTGTTTTTCTTTCTTTAATGACAAATTTTACTTTCATTTGTTTGGGATTTTTATTTAGCCCTTCTGCTCACAGGTTGCAGTTCACTTGGATTGCTATCGCAATGTTAAAGAATCTACAGGTCCTTGGCGCTGTGAATTATGTGAAGAACTGTTTTCATCTAGATCCTCTGGAGCTCCATCTCTAAACTTTTGGGAGAAACCTTATCCTGCTGTTGAATGTGGCTTATGTGGTGGTACTACTGGAGCTTTTAGGAAATCTGTGGATGGCCAGTGGGTACATGCTTTCTGTGCTGAGGTGATTTCTCTTTCTTGCTGCGTTAACATTCCATCTCTTTTCAATGAAATAAGATGAAATGAAGTGGTTTTTTCTTAATATTTTGTAGTGGGTTCTTGAATCAACATTCAGAAGAGGACAAGCTAATCCTGTCGAAGGAATGGTATGTATGCGTGTAAGGCATTAGATAACTTCTACTTGGAGAGAATTCTATAGATCTTATTTAAATTTATGTTGAATGGAATATCAGGAGATGTCTTCAAGGGGGGTTGACATTTGTTGTATATGCGGTTCCAAGCATGGTGTATGCATTAGGGTGAGATATATTATTTATTTTCTCTTTTGTACAAAAATGCTTATTTTATACTGAAATTGTTGACTAGAAATTGTTGCAATTAATGTACTTTGTTGCTAAGCAGATGCAGTTTTATTCTTTGCAGTGTAGTCATGGTCACTGTCAGAGCACTTTCCATCCCTCCTGTGCTAGAAGTGCTGGCTTCTGTATGAATGTGAAGCTTGGCGGTGGCAAATTGCATCACAAAGCTTATTGTGAACTGCACAGTGTGGAACAGAGAGCAAAGGTTTGGAAACTTTGATTTCTTTTAAAAAGTTACCGACTCTTTTTGTTGTGTGCTATTTATTCTGTATCGTTTATCTGTTCAATAACATGTGTAGGCTGAAACTCAAAAATATGGAATTGAGGAGTTGAAAAACATGAAGCAAATTCGGGTAAGGACTTTTATGCCAACTTTTGGGTTGCTTAGATATGTGCCATGTAATAATTTTGTTGTTATAATGCATGCTGTTGTCTGGATTGTTGTGGTAATTGTGTTTTTTTTACATGGGTTCTCTACAGGTTGAACTGGAGAGATTACGCCTTCTTTGTGAAAGAATCATCAAACGTGAAAAATTGAAGGTTGCTTTTCTAATTTAGTCTCTTGTTTTGCGTATGCGACTGCTGGTGTTGGATAGTTTTCTACTTCATACAAGTAAAGCTGAGAATGTGATTGTGTATGTTTGCAGCGGGAGTTGGTTCTTTGCTCACATGAAATACTTGCTAGTAAAAGAGAGCACGCCACTCGTTCAGTGCTTATTCATAGTCCTTTTTTTCATCCGGATGTTAGCTCAGAATCTGCAACAACATCTCTCAAAGGCCATACAGATGATAACAAATCATGCAGCGAAGCAATGCGATCAGATGATGTTACTGTCGACAGTACTCTTTCAGTGCAGCACCAAGCGAAGAAGATTCCTATGCCTGTGGACAATTATCAAAGAACTGATGACAGTTCCACTTCCCAAAGCCTTTTTGTTCGGAAGCCAACAGAGAGAGTGCCATTTTCTGGGAAGCAAATCCCTCATAGATATTCTCTTGCATCTCGTAATGCTTTGGTTAATGCAGAATGGAACTCAAAATCCAGAAAGGTATAATATTATACTTATGTTCTCTTTCACACAGGCGCTTATGCACACAGGAATGACTGATGCTTGCCTTGTTGTGAATCTCAGCCTATTGAAACATTTGAAAAGGAGTTGGTAATGACATCGGATGAAGCATCAATGAAGAATTCACGGTTACCGAAAGGATATTGTTATGTTCCTGTCGACCGTCTTCCTAAGGAGAAACAGCTCCCACAGGGTGCTTGTTCTGATGGACAATTGGAACAGAATGGTTAGACCTTGTCAGTACCCGGGGTGATTTACTTGCCTTATGAAAGGTGATGGCCATCTTTGCCTTCTATAACTGTTTTTGGTGCGGAATCTGAGGTATATCTTCATTAAGGCAAGGCAGTTGAATGGCAGAACCGGTGGTGAGATGTTTGGATTGGTTGATGCCATATGATGAGGCGCACCATGCATCGTGCGACTCGGGATGGGAAGAGTTTTGGCATATCATTTGTTGTATATCTCACAAGAGTAATTGTACAGTGGGTGAGAATTTCATTCTATCATGTTTTGCCAAAGAGGCTAGAAATATTCTGTCTTGAAGGGTTGTTAGGGATTGGGGGACGAAGGAATGAAGATTTGCTTATTGAAAAAAAAGAAGATAAAAGATATATAAAAAAAAGAAGATGGTCCTACTGTGCGTGCTCCGAGTCAGATGTATAGTGTAGTTGTTGTACATGCTGTTTTAACATTAACCTGCAAAAGAAATGTTGCTCGACCTGAGATTTTGATGCATACAATGGCATCTAGCAGTGCCCCCTGCCCTGCAGCTCTGGTTTTCTATCTCGTGCGAGATGACAAATTTCAAATCAGATCAACTCATCTTTCCAATAAATTGAGTCCATTGTGGAAGTGTTGGTTTTGATATAAATGCTTATGCAGCACTCTTTGCAGGAGTAGTTTCCGACGAATTGTCCCTTGGCAACAAACACTCCTCTGTTGGAGCGTTCCCTAGCCTGAAATATTCTCCCACAAATTTTATTTAAGGGGTAGAAATCAGATATACTGTCTTCAAAGATGGTGGAGTTTATAGACTTGGCCGGTGGAATGTTATGGAGAGTGAAGTTTAGAGATTCAAATACGCTATTTTAAAAGGTTCACCTTTTAATCTCTCTTTGGAGTCGATGCGTTGCACTCTACACAACACTTTCTTTTTAGCAAACAACCTCTATTATGTAACTTTCCGCTCCTACTCCTACTTTGATGTTCTAATGGTTCAAATTAGCTGCGATGATAGAAGAAAGATTATAGTGGTCGTATGATCCAAAGTACTTTTTTCTTTTCATTGAAAATGTCACTGAAGTAGTTGAGAACGGTTAAAAGAAATGCTGAAATAGAGTCGAAATTTTTAAGTCCATTCATCAGTAGTTCATTAGAGGAGCGGCTTTGTAAACAAGCATCTCATTCTTGAGATCTTCAATCTTCTTTTTGAGTGCTGCTACATTGGCTTGTTTGACAAGTTCTTTCACGATCTTTTTTAGTGTTATTATCTTGGCCTTGAGGGAACCGTCTTGTTGATCAACATGTTCTATGGCATCATCAACCGCTCCTTAGAACTTTTCTTTGAGTTTGTCACCCTTCGCGTCCAGCTCTCATAAGCAGACATCAATCACGTTAGCCTCTCTCTGACATCGCTCATGGCATTCTCAAGGCGGGTAACCTTGTCTTCAAGTGTGGTGATTTGGTCCTTGGAACTAACCCTTTTAGGCTTAGCTTTTTCTGTTTTCGCGTCACTCAACGGCCCTCATGCTCGGTGTTGGGTCCATTGTTATTGTCTGCCATCTCAACTTGCTTATGTGCAAAAATTTAACTTGAACACTCGTTCTGATACCACCTGTCACATGGCTAGAATTTGACTGGCTGGTCCGTGCGCCCTTAGTCGACGATCTTAGTCGAAGACTAAGTCAACTTTGATATTCTAATGGTCTAGATTAACTGCGATGACAGAGGAAAGATCATGAAAGTTGTATTATCTAAAGCGTTTTTTTTTCATAAAAAAAATCACCAAAATAGTTAGGAACAGTTGAAAGAGATGCTGAAATAGAGTCGAAACTTTTAAGACCATTCATCAGAGGAGTGAGTGAACAATGACACAATTCATCTTTCGAAAAAGACAAGGAACTTAGAAAAAAGATAAAAATAATGAATACAACAACTAAATTAAAAACAAATTGTAAAAAATAGAGGGTCAATATCAAAGGAAGATAAAGCCATCATCAAAAAGTTAAAAAATTTATCATACAATTATATTATGACGTCTAAACTTGTTTTAGGTAAATTTGACGAAAAATACATCACTTTGTGTTTGTAACTAATTTTTTCTATAACACGATTTCCTTCAATTTTTTTTTAATTTTAGAGCACAATAGTTCCTCAAAATGTTTTTTTTTTACATTTTGACGTGAATACATTATAGCATTTTATCACATTTGAAAATAGGTGGGGATAATAATTTCATATAAAAAAAAGATTTTAGGATATATAAGCAGTGGCGCTGCACATCTTATCAGACATGTGTTTTGAGAAGATGATAATAATTTCGTGATAATTTACTCTTAATCTTTTAAAAATGTACAAACAAACTGCTCAAACCCTCTCACTCTTACTGGCAAAAGCTTAAGGGATTTTGGGTTATGGCCCATCAAAATTTTGAGAAATTAGAATTTAACCTTTAAATTAAAAATAATAATTTGGCTATCTCAAGATTTTTAAAATTTTATATTAAGATTCAAAATTTTAAATTTTTTTAATCAAATCTCATCTCATAATTTTTAAAAGTTCTTATTAGATCTTTTAAAATTATTAAAAAATTTAGTTAAACTCTCAAAATTTAAAAAAATAGTGTAAGCTTCTAATTTCTTTTTATAAAAAATATAAGTTATCGCCCTAAACTCTTACCATTAGTTCCACTACTGCTAACTCTAAGGCCCTGCTTAGTTCAACAGAAAATTAGAAGGATATGCAAACAGAAAGAAAAACTGAACGAAAAATAAAATTATAAGTTGCTTGGTATTGAAGAAAGTTGGAAAGAAAGAAAAAGTAGAAGGGAGAGTGTGTTTTTCGTATTGTAGAAATACTTATCCGTCCAAAATTGGGCAGAAAAGATTGTGAAATGATCAGTCGATATGATTTTAAATATAAAATTACTAAATTTTCCTTCATTAAATTTTAAAATTACATTATACTCTTTCATGATTTTACGCCCGAAATTTACTTGCGTCATCTGTGTTGAAATCTTTAGTTTTTACTTTTCTTTTGTTGAGTTGTGAGGAGCTCGATTCGTTCAACCGATAAGGCTCACCAAGTGGTGGAGATGTGGATTTTTGGGTGGAAGGGTTGTGGAAGCTAAAATGATAATAGACACAAAGATTTATAGTGGTTCAACCTTCTAACCAAGGTCTACATCCACTACCTTAACTCCCCACTAAGGATTTCTAATCAATCCATTATTGATTCGTCCCCTTTTCTAGGCTTAGGAGGAAACCTTTTACACCGATCAAGCTTTCTACCTAAAGCCTTGATCAACCCTCTTTTACAAAGAGACAACAAAAGCAAACACAAATCCCTCTAATAGGTGTTTGTTTGCACAATTAAAGCACTCACCCAAAACCTAAAACACTTGAGCAAATTTGAAAATTTTGGCTCACTAGTGTTTGTCTATACAAGAATTGACAATTTAAGTACAAAGACAATATTTGATCATTTGTTGGTTGACAATTGAAGCATTAGCCTTTACTTGATGCTTGTAGGTCCCTTTTAAACTCCTTGATGAGTTTATAGCCGTTACTAGCCGTTGGGGATGATTTAGAGCCGTTGATGACTTTATTTCCTTTCATTAATGCTGTTCTGCAGCCTTCCGTATCGATACGCTTGGACCCGTATCGGTACGGCCTTCATCAGAAACTAGCCGTTGGACTCTTGCCAGCCTAGGTGTATCGATATGCTTGAGGGCGTATCGGTACGATTTCACATTTAAATGGTCGTTGGGAAAATAGCCGTTGGGGTTGTTAAATGGGGATCGGTACGCTTACCATGCGTATCGAAACGACCCCTCTTTTTTATCGAAACGGCCAAGCCTGTTTCGATACGGGTTTTGGCAGTGACCAAACTGGGCAAAAAAGGTATCGATACGAGTTGGACCGTATCGGTACGGGCAGCTTGAAAACTTAAGTTTGGCTATTTAAAATCAGTAAAAACATTGCCAAAAACCTTTTTAAATACCTCAAACATCTATTCAAGTTGTTTGGACTTAAAAACAAGTTTTAAATTCTTTCAAATTAGTCCAAAACATTTTTCAATTATTATATCAAAACATTAGTTCTACAATCTCCCCCTTTTTGATATAATAAAACCAACTTGAAAAATTGTTTGGGATTCTCCCACTTTTACTTTAAAAATGTGAATAAGAGAATTAAAGATATAAATCAATTAAAGCTCCCCTTATTCATTTGAAAATTCAATTTTTCAAACCATTTCTCCCCTTTTTGTTATATCAAAAAGAATTTAAAACATTAAGTTCAAAATAACAATAGAGGTAAAAATTTTGACAAAAATAAGAATTTAATTTTAAAATGGCTCCCCCTTACTCAAAGCATCATTAAGAGTGTTAGTCCAACATATATGATCATCTAGTTGCAATAAAATAAATAAATCAAATAAAATCAAAGACAACTAGATTTTTACCAACACTTGAACTCAAGGGAGGATGTGAAGCCTTCCTTCTTCAAGTGTTCTTGCTTGTGTGCATGAAGCTCCCCCTCAAAGTTTGACTTGTTGATCACTCTCCATCACACCTAGCAAAAGACAATCAAGTGATTTTTGGTATCCAAATTGCTTTGGATCCATGAACATTAGTAGCACAAATTTTAGTCCCCTTAGGAATCCATTTTTCAATGTCATCCCTCTTAATTGAGGTGCTAAGTCCTTTTGGGACCCAAACACTTCTAAAATATTTTCCTTTTACAAATCTGGGGGCACTAGATTGTCTTACATAAAAATTTGATTTTTCAAAATTGTTTTTCTTTTCAAGTTCTTTGGAAATCAAATCTTTTTCTTCTTGAACTTTTTGAAGCAAATTTTGTAAATCAAAATATTTTAATTCAAACTCTTCGAGTTTTGCTTCAAGTTCAAGTTTGGTTTTAGAAATCAAATCATTTTGAATTTTTAACTTTGAAATCAATTTATTGTTTTTCAAAATGTGATTTTTAAAGTCTAAAACCAAATCATCATAGGCATCTTGTAATTCATCAAAAGAGTAAGAACATGAAGTAGATGAATTAGAAGTTACCCTTGAATCTTCTTCGATGGCCATAAGGCAAAGGTTGGCTTGTTCATCGTCGGTGGAGTCCTCATCACTCCAAGTAGCCACATGCGCCTTCTCTCAAGGCTCTCCAAGTAGCTCTCTCAAGGCTTGTTCATCGTCGGTGGAGTCCTCATCACTCCAAGTAGCCACATGCGCCTTCTTCTTATGGCTTGAAGTGCTTGCCCTCTCATTTTTCTTGGATTCTCGTTCAAGCTCTCTCAAGGCTTTCTTCATGAACGGGGCACACTTCTTGAAGAGATGAACTATCTCTTCATCTTTATCCTCCTCTTGACTTGAGTAGACATGATGACAAGTGGAGGATTTGAGAGCCATGACACTTGCATTGATGCCTAGCCCTTTGATTTTCTTCTCTCTCATAGCTCTAATTTCTTTCCTCTTCTTCTTATCTTCCTTGTTCTTCTTCATGATTTGATGAGTAAGGAGTGACCCCATGAGTTCATCAAGCTTCAAGGTCTTCAAATTTTTGGCTTCGATGATGGTGGTCCTCTTTGAGTCCCATGACTCGGGAAATGAGTAGATGAGCTTTCGGACAAGCTTTTCTTCCAGGATGGCTTCTCCATAACCCTTGAGACCATTGGTGATGGTGGAGAACCTATCAAACATCTTCTCGATGTTCTCTTCCGGATCCATCTTGAAGTTCTCATACTCTAAGGTTAGGAGCTCAATCTTGGTCTCCTTGACTTCATCGGTTCCCTCGTATGTGACTTCAAGCTTGTCCCATACCTCCTTGGCACTCTCACAAGAAGACATCTTCTCATAGATGGATGGGCCAAATGCACAAAAGAGGATGTGCAAGGCCTTTCAATTTAGCTCCATCTTCTTGCGATCGTCGGCACTCCACTCCGCTTTGCTTCTTTGAGGCACGAACGGACCGTCTTCAACTATATCCCATAGCTTGTAGTCTCTAGACTTGATGAAGAACTTCATCTTTGTCTTCCAATGGGCATAGTGGGTTCCGTCAAAGAAAGGCGGTTTGTCGATTGATTGTTGTTGCGTGTAAAAGAGTCTATCGCAATTGAGTGCAAGTGTACACGTCGCAAGTAATAAAGTGATACTAGAGTATCGGATATCGTCTCCATAGGGACTGGGCTAACCCATTCCTTCGCTATCTGCACAAGGGGAAAAGAAAGTATTTGAGATGTTTGTCACGAAAATAAATAAGAATACTGGAAAAATAAAAGAGTAGAGAAATCAAGATAGAGAGAATGGGCTGGTATTGAATTGCTCAGTAGTGCAGGTATTGCAGAGTTTAGGAAATCCAGTTCTGTCGTCGCGCCTGTCGCGGGCAGCACCCGTCGCGGCAGCAGTCCGTTGATTGTCGCGGCAGCGAACACTCAACTCAGTACTTTCAAGTTTGGCAAGAATCCCAGATCTGCCTTGGCCTATCCTTAGGTCCAAGTCTGTCGATGATCACGTCTTTGATGATACCTCCCGGCGTGAATCGAAGGATGAACACCGATGTGTATGAATTCTTCTTTAGCCACTTAACCTCACCCTATCCCTAGGCACGAGATAGTTCAACTATAAACTAGAGAACTTGCTATTATTTCTTTCGTATACTTAACTCTCTCGATGCTAAGTAAATAGATAACCTCACAATGCTCTCCCGATGCTCTTGCAAGATATTAATAACCAAAATAAGAGAACTTGAAGTTTATTTTATTGAACTGAAAATTCCTAAAACAAAACAACCCTTGCAACTACTTTACAAATCAACCCGTGGCCCTAGGGGGAATTTAGAACATGTCGGCGGTGGGAAAACGGCTAGGGGTTTTGGTTATCGGTTATGGGGTATTCGATATGGGGTATTCCTCTAGGTTAATATACATGCCCTTATATAAGCTTTGGGCTCAAGTTTTCTAATTTAACAAGGATTACAACTTTAATTAAAAGTATGATTCTAATAAAGACTAAATCTTCAAGGAATCTACTTTACAGCCGTCCTCCTTGTTTCTTGGGATTTTCTCTCCTTGAACTTTGGGCTTGACATATCTTTTGATATGGGGCTCGGAAAAATATGAGGTTTTCACACGACAGACGGGCTGAATTTTCTCTATCTGTCGAGGTCCACTTTGCTTCTTCTCCTCAAAACTGCTGTCGTCCTCTACTGTCACGGCGGCAACCATGGCAGCAACGTCCTCCTTGACTGCTCATTCCAGATTTTCTGCATCGCTGCCCAGCGCCTGCCACGATTTCTACCCTGGGTGCTGCCACGGCTGCTGCCCTGGGTGCTGTCACGGCTGCTGCCCTGGGTGCTGTCATGGCTGCTGCCCTGGGTGCTGTCACGACTGCTGCCCTGGATGTTGTCACAACTGCTGCCACGGCAGATACCTGCAAAAGTAACCAAATTTAGCAGTATCTGCGCAGTTTTATCTAAATGTGATGTTGATGCAAAACTTAACCTAAAATACAGTTAAACATGCTTGAGTGCAGCAAAAATAAGGATAAATGATGGGTAAAATATAGAACTTTTATACACTGATCAATTGTGTCATTTAAGTCGTTTGATGAAATATTAAACGAGCTTGCCGGATCTTCTCAATAGGATGTGAATCCTCCTCAATTGAGCCAAGCTCTGATACCAATTGTTGAGTTGTGAGGAGCTCGATTCGTTCAACCGATAAGGCTCACCAAGTGGTGGAGAGGTGGATTTTTGGGTGGAAGGGTTGTGGAAGCTAAAATGATAATAGACACAAAGATTTATAGTGATTCAACCTTCTAACCAAGGTCTACATCCACTACCTTAGCTCCCTACTAAGGATTTTCAATCAATCCACTATTGATTCGTCCCCTTTTCTAGGCTTAGGGGGAAACCCTTTACACCGATCAAGCTTTCTACCCAAAGCCTTGATCAACCCTCTTTTACAAAGAGACAAAAAAGCAAACACAAATCCCTCTAATAGGTGTTTGTTTGCACAATTAAAGCACTCACCCAAAACCTAAAACACTTGATCAAATTTGACAATTTTGGCTCACTAGTGTTTGTCTATACAAGAATTGACAATTTAAGTACAAATATAATATTTGATCATTTGTTGATTGACAATTGAAGCATTAGCCTTTACTTGATGCTTGGAGGTCCCTTTTAAACTCCTTGATGAGTTTATAGCCGTTACTAGCCGTTGGGGATGATTTGGAGCCGTTGAGGACTTTATTTCCCTTCATTAATGCTGTTCTGCAGCCTTCCGTATCGATACGCTTGGACCCGTATTGGTACGTCCTTCATCAGAAACTAGCCGTTGGACTCTTGCCAGTCTAGGCGTATCGATACGCTTGAGGGCGTATCGATACGCTTGAGGGCGTATCGGTACGGTTTCACATTTAAATGGCTGTTGGGAAAATAGCTGTTGGGGTTGTTAAATGGGGATCAGTACGCTTACCAGGCGTATCGAAACGACCCCTCTCCGTATCAAAACGGCCAAGCCTATTTCGATACGGGTTTTGGTAGTGACCAAACTGGGCAAAAAAGGTATCGATACAGGTTGGACCGTATCGGTACGGGCAGCTTGAAAACTTAAGTTTGGCTATTTAAAATCAGTAAAAACATTGCCAAAAACCTTTTTAAATACCTCAAACATCTATTCAAGTTGTTTGGACTTAAAAACAACTTTTAAATTCTTTCAAATTAGTCCAAAACATTTTTCAATTATTATATCAAAACATTAGTTCTACATCTTTCATGATATTATAACTTTTTTAAATTTATTTTATTTATACAATTATTTATTTATTATTTTTATCTATAAAAAATTCATTTATTATAATCTAATATAACTAATTTTTTTAATTTAATTTATAATTTCTTTAAAAAATATCCTCGTGTAAACATAGCTGCAATCGAGCTAATTATTTTTCGTTGTGATAACTCAATCTCTTTCTTCGTATCATTTTTTATTTTCTCAAGCTTATCATAGGTGTTCTTCTGATTTGCTTCTGGAATTGTCGATCTTTTCTCAATATTTATGGCTCGAGTCTGGGCACGTGTACTGTACTTGTGATATATTTTTTTAGAAATTTTAACATATAATTTGTCTAAATTAAATTCTTATTATGTGTGAATGTATGCAGTGGTCATGCAAGCAAAAAATGCAAATGTATAAATGCAGGCGAATGGTCATCAATTTCATTAAGGTACTGCTCTAGAAGTATCTTCCATCCATGGAGAAAGCTTTACTATTTGAGCAACGTGTTTTAGAATCGGCACCTTCTAAATATAAGAAGTATGCAACAAACAAATATGCCAAAAGAAACAAAACACACACAAAAAGGTTAGTAGTCTTTTTGAATAAAAAATAGAAATAAAACCTAAAAGGTCTAAAATAATTTCATTGTACGAATAGTTTTGGGCAGCGCATTCCAACACTCCAGGACATGTCTCCACAGATTATCCTTACGAAATAATTTTGACCAGACTAAAACCCTAAGGTTTTCCACATGGCTCTATTGGGGTAGGCTCTAGATTTTCAAACTTGGTTTGGTTCTAAAAGGGTACCCGAGTTGTTCTTGTTGTCCCTTACTAAGGGTCTCAAGGCCCTCGATTCTCACCCAATATAGGTTTCAAACGAATCGAGTTCAACTCAAAAAAACTCAACACCTATGCCTTCTCGAATGATCAATATCCTTACGAAGACAAAGGGAATGAGTCTCGAAGGTAATTGCTAGGTTCATATGGAGAATCTATATTTTGACATGAGTAAAGTGTTTTCCCCCACTTAAACAAACGAGACAAGCTCGAGTATAGAGCTTTCTTTGAAGAATTTTAGAATGCGTAAAATAGAGTTATATTTGTTAAACGGATAAATAAATTGAACCTATTGTGAACTTGCAAATTCCATTAGTTTTTTTAAGAAAACCTTTTTTTGAAAACAATTTGAAATCAACTTTTGGCCTGACCCTATTTTGTTTTAAAAAAATGTCCTCAGCAAAGTCGTCAAGCTGTCGCACCCCTTTCGAGTTTGATTTTTTGAAAACTTTTAAAACACGGAGTCGCCATCAATCTTTTTGAAAAAGTGTGATTGGATCACTTTAAAGCGGGGTTATTTTACTAAAACGTTTTATTTATTAAAATAATATTTTTGTTCTGCGAAAACTAGAAAATAGGTTTGGGGGTCGGTTACGCGTAGGAAAGGGTTAGCACCTCACAACGTCCAAAAATTGATACCTTATTGATTTCAAAAAGGTTTTCAAAATTAGAATTTGCAAGTTCACAAAAGTTTTGATTTTATTTGTCTGTTTAATGAATATAAATCTATTTTAACGGTCTTATCGCTCGAGAAATGAACTCCAATCACCGCAACACTTCTAGCGCTAACCTGACATTCTGGTTTGATAAGACACCACATTAATTAAGTTTTACTTTTCAAATAAACAGAGAAACTTTGTTCGTTGAAGATTTTATTTATTCTAAGTTGAAATTTATTAATCCTAAGGATCTCTACATTTTTATTCATATTTGAGGGTTTAAATTTTATTAAGTGAATTTTATTTTTGTGAAATGAATTTTATCATGAAGAAATCTCTATCTAAGCTTGAAGGACCTATTCCTAAGGTTCAGCCTATCACTAAAAGCTAACAAGACAATATAATTCACAACTTAAAATTTTTTAATGGATTTGGATCAATTTTATTTTAAGAAGATTTCTATATTTAAAAAAACTTCTTTATTTTTGTGCTTAAAAGATATTTTTATTTGTTTTTATTTTTTATTTGAAATGTTTTTTAGTTTTAAAATTTTAATTATTTTTATATTTGAAAACGTTTTCTTTTATGTTTCAAAGCCCTTTTATTTTTATTTTTTTATTTTTAAGTTTTTTCAAAACTTTTTTTAGAACCTTTTTAAATTTTAAATTTTTTTATGTTTTTAAAATTTTTTACTTTAAAAATTTTCTAAACTTTTTTATATTTTGGAAGAATGATTTTTAAAAGCTTTATTTGTTGAAATTTTCTTTTATTTCACCTACTTTTTCCTTTCTCTTTTATTCTTGAAAAAATCATTAAAAGTGTATTTATTTATGATTTACATTTTTTTTGAAATTTGAAGGCTTTATATTTATTATTTTTTATAAAAAAATATTTCAATATTTTAAGAAACTCTTTTTTAAAAAACTTATTTTATTTTTGGTTTTTTTTCTAAAAAACTTTTTAATTTAACAACAACACTTTTTAATTTTTAGAATTAGATGGATTAAACATGAACAAAGTTGAAGAACAAAATTTTAATATGTTTTAAGAATTCTTATTATCCTTTTTAAATCAAAAATTAAAACAAAAACAATGAGTAGAAAAATTTACCAAACACAAAATTCAATCTCCAACACCAAATTGTAACCTCAAATATGAACAAAAAAAATTTAACCAGAAAAATTAAATTTAAAATGCACGAAGAAAAGAAAAATTACCGAAAGTGTAGAAATCGCAAACTATCTCCTCTCAAACCAATTCCAATTATCACTAGAAAAATTTATTTCCAACTTGAAGATTCGAACTGAAGCCACTCCAAACTCGAACAATTTCCAGCAACCTCCAAAAAAATTACAAACAATTTTCAAATGAGTTTCTTTAGCTTTCTTATGTTTTTGGTGTCTTCAACAATGAAAAAATAGGCTATTTATAGGGTTTGAGGGATTAGGATTCAATGCAAGTTGGGGACAAAATCCTCATTTTCGTCCCTAAAAATCATCCCTTCAGATGAGAAATGTTTTGACCAACTGGATTTCATCCGATTTGGCTCGAATTTGAAAAATTTTGCCCCCAAATTAGCGAGTTACCAGCGACGACAAGGGACAGGGTCGACGACAATAGACTCAGCCGACCGAGATGATTTGACCGACACCAACCTTGTAGGCCGACGTGGCCCAAGGATGGCAGAAACGGCTGCCGACAGCAACCCTTTTCAAGCAATTGGGGGATTTGGGGGAAATGATCCCGCACGCGGCTGCGCGGGCTCCTCCTTCCCCTTTTTCTTTTATTCGATCCAATTCATCTATTATTTCAACCCTAAATCTAACAGTCTCGAATAAACTTAAAAAAAAAACAAAATAAATGGGTTAGTTTGGGCCTAAAAATAAAATAGGTCCCCTTATTATGTTTTAGAGTGAGTTTTTTATTTAGATAAGTTTATTATAGGTTATATTTTTGGGCTTTTAACTCTAATAATAATAATAATAATAATAATAATAATAATAATAATAATAATAATAATAATAATAATAATAATAATAATAATAATAAATAAATAAATAAATAAATAAATAAATAAATAATCTAGTGACAACACTTCCACGAGTTTTTCCAGATTCTTGAAAGAAAAAAAGTATATACATTACCATGGTAGCTTCTGGTAAATTAAAGAATGGATTGAGTATGGCTGGGATTGAGAGGGACAATATAACATTAGTTATAATTGAGTGATCAAAATAAAATATTAAATTATCTCTAATTAAAAATAGTGTCAAATTGAAATAATAAGAGTTAAATTTATTATTTCTTTCGAAGTAAGACTAAATTATTTGAATGTGTAAACGTGGAGGACTAAATATGTTATTATATAAAATATTTTCACAGTCACATCACTCTTTTAACGGTTATTAACGGGTCAGTGGCCAAATTGAAACAAAATTAAAAGTTTAATGGTAAAATTGAATAATTGATTAAAGTTTAATGACCATTTGTGAATTTTACCCTTAAATTAAAGTGAATGTAGGATTTATTATAGTAATAAAAGTTAATTATTTTTTGAATTAAAAAAATAAAGGAAAAATTGAAAAAGTAATATAAAAATAATTTTTTAAGATTTTATTCTAAAAGGGGATAATAACACTTTCGGTCCCTAGAATTTTAAAACTACTTAAAATAATTAGTGATACATTGCGGTACATATGAATAGTGGTACACTGCGGTACATATCATTTACTGTAGAATTATACTATAAACCATTTATTAAACTGTGATTAAATTTAAGTATTTAGTCTCTTAAATTCATTTTAATTCTTTTAAACGAATTGAAAAATACTTGTGTCATTTAATCAACGGCATACTTTTGTTCAATAGTTATTATATTCCATTCTTATACAACATTAAACTCATTTTTTTTTGAAAAGTGGTACCATCCGGCATTTATTCCAATAGTTAATAAATACAAAACATAAAGTAAAGAGAAATAAAACCAACGGCGTAGCCCACACGCTAAACAGAGGGCATTATGTCTGAAAAAGAATAGAGAAACCGAAAGTTCGAGAAAAGAAAAAACGAAAGAGAAAGAAGCCAGATGATCCTCAACCGATTCAGCTCAAAGATGAAGAATTTCCTTTATAAATTCAGAGCCAACAGAGGTAAAATAAGGGCTTGTGTAGGATTGTTGCCCTAAATTTCAAAGATCGAGTCAAGATTCATGGTGGGTCGATGTATCGTCGGTCAGAATCAGCCGCCGTCGTTGCTTCTGGAGGTGCTTCTTCCACCCAAAACCGGTCCTCAGTGTCTCGGCGGCCTAAATCAGCCATTGCATGTGCCGTTGTGTTTCCTTTTCGGCCAATGAAGGTAAATCGACAACGGTGAAATCCCTGATTACAGATCTTGCATCCCCTTCAACTTCGACTTGTAGAAACCCTAGATCTTTGGCGAACTCCAACCCGTGTATTAACGCTTGGGCTTCAGCTTCAAAGGGGAAAAAGATATTCGAACCTATTCGGTAAGCAGATCCCAAAATTTCCCCTAAAGAATTTCTTACAATTAGACCTGACCATGATTTACTTTGGTGAGAGGAAAAACTCGCATCAAAGTTTAAATTTACATCAGGGGGCCGTGTAGGTGACCAGTGTATTGCTGAGTGCGTTTGCGGATGACTGAGCTGGGTTGAGAGTTGTTGCAATTCACAAATATAGCTTCCGATAAAGGTAACTACCAACGATTGTTCTTGCTGGATTCCTTCATGTACAAGCTTGTTTCTCGAGTACCAAATTGCCCAAACTGTTATTACAATTTCAGTATGTCTTGACTTGCTATTATTTTCGAACTGCCATTCCAACCATTCCCAGAAAGACCCTGTTTCAATTTCAGTAGGCCATGTAAAATGTAGAGCTTCCCAGATTTGTTTTGTGTAATTGCATTCCCAAACGATATGACTGGTTGTTTCTGGATGATTAGAACATCTAGGGCATAGATTGCTTGTTGATATCCTCCTATTGAAAAGGTTGTGCATGCTTGGTATATAATTCGACACGAATTTCCATAAGATAATTCGTATCTTAGAAGGACACTAAATTTTCCAGATGTTGTTGTATATTTTACCACTGTATGTTTGAGAAAGTTGGCTCTGCATTAGAATCTTGTTACCACTCCTTACTGAGTATTATCCTGTGTGCTCCCCTATCCATGCTAAAGCATTCACTGTTGTAGTAATAGGCAAACAGATAGACAGAATAGAATTTAAGTCTTCGTCTGTAAAATTTTCAGCAATTAGACTAGTATTCCATTCCTGCGAATTAGGCAGCATTAAATCGGATACATATTCCAAACCAGCAACCCTAGGAGTCCTAATTAATCTCAAAGGTGTGGTAGGTAGCCAGAAACAGTTCCAGATTTGAATTCCCCTCCCATCTTCAATTTTCAGTAGACACCCATTTCAAGTGTTTTCCTTGTACACCAAATACTTTTCCAAATATATGAGGGTCTAGAGCTTAGATTAGCTTCTAGAAAATTTGAGTTTGGAAAATACATGGCCTTTAGAAATCTTGCAACTAAGGATTCAGGAGTTGTCAGTAATCTCCAACCTTGTTTAGCCAGCATTGGTATGTTGAATCCGCTCAAATCTCGGAATCCCATTCCACCTTGTTCTTTAGGTAAGCATAATTTTTGCCAAGTGCACCAGTGAATTCCTTTTTTGGTTGTTGCACTCTGCCACCAAAACTTAGCAAACATGGACTCCAATTCGCTGCAAATATTTTTAGGCAATAGAAAGCAAGACATCGCATAGACATGGATAGCTTGTAAAACAGATTTTATGTATACCTCTTTGCCTCCCATGGATAATGACCTTGTTGACCAGCTTGTCATACTCTTAGAACACTTATCCTTAAGAAATGCTAAGGAAGCTTTCTTGTTTCTGTCAATCATAGAAGGAAGGCCCAAATACTTGTACGGACAATTCAACTAATTAAATCATTTGACTCAACAATTCTCTTTGAAATCACACATCTTAAACCACGGTTTAATATCTAAACCCGTTTTTTTTCTTCTAAAAAATAATGTCTAAATTAGACTTAATAGTTAAAAAAGTATTTAACTTATACATTTTTTTCCAGTTTGGTGCCTAACGTTTTTTGGGTCACTCGGGTCAGTTGGGTGCCCAACGTTTCATTTCATAACTCAAATTGGGTATTTTCGTGACGAGCGTTAAAAAATTTCCGTTATCCAATAAAAACACGACACCTGGCATATTCTGGTATTTTCTTTAATTTTTATTTTTCTAAAAATCAGAAAATCTTTAATTTTATAAACCTCAATTTTAATTTCTCTAAAATCCGAACCCTAGATCCCTAAATTCCTCCCATCCCACCATTGATTCAACCACCACCAGCCACAATTGCCTTCGTTGACCCCTACTACTGAAAGCCCCATGATCCCGTCGTCGAAAATCGGCAAATGAACCTTCGATTGCTTCGTTGAAGAACATAAAAAAATGAAGAAAAAATAGACCGATTGGGCTTCTAACCGACGGCTAGTGGGTGGGGGATGCTAACCGGTGAGGTACCTGATGTTTGGGTGGTGAACGATGACCTATCGACGTGTGGGGATGCTAGACGGTGAGGAAAATGTGATTTGAGGTTTTGATTGAAAGAAATTAAAACTTTGTGGTTGTTTTAAGAAGTTCATATCATTAAAGTAATTTAGAAAATAAATAAATAAAATAGGTCACGTGTCATGTTATAATTGGTTAACAGAAAATTTTTAACGGTCGTTGAAGAAAAATTTTAATTTGAATTATAGAATGAAATGTTAGGCACCAAAATGACCAAAAAAATATTAGGCACTAATCTGAAAAAAAAAATAGTTGAACACTATTTTAGCTATTAAGCCTTTAAATTATTAAAATTATATAAGGATGTCCATACTCTACCATAATAATGGTAAATTTTGAAGTGTTTAAAGAATGTGTCCTGAACAAATACAAACAACCTCAATGGTACGATTGGTGAGTGGAAGACACAACAGAAATATTGTATATACTTTTACTAACATTATGATAAAAATTATTATCATATACAATTTCCACAGTAATATTTTAAAAATAATTAGGTGAAATTAATAAAGCAATTATGAAAATGCTAGAAAAAGAGATGTCCGTTTCTTAACCTTAAGTTAAACCGTTTGGATTTTGAATTGAACAGATGGCATAGAAGTTAATGCTCCTAAATGGTTTGACCACTGGATTCAGAGCTGACCATTGTCTTAGCTTTTAGGACATGCATCTCAATGTCCTTTATATCTAGTATCATAGGTGAATTATATAGGTCCACTTGAGGAGAAATTATATTATTATATTATGGTTCTTTTCCACCACGTCATTTACAGGATTAAATAATAAAATTTATTTATTTTATTAATTTTTTTACATCATTTTTTACCAAGTAAATATGAGTTAAAATTTAATCGGTAAAAAGATTATATGAAAAAAATAATAGAATGGATAAATTTTATTAGTTAATAACAAATTTATCCATTCTATTAATTTTTTTCCACATTATCCTTTTACCACAATAAATATAAGTGAAGATTTACTCGGTAAAATTATTATATGGAAAAAGTTAGTGGAATGAATAAATTTTATTAGTTGATACAATAGATGACTTGGTGAGAATGACGGGTAAAAATCTTCTGCCCCTAATTATGTCTATTTCTATGTCTCACACTAAAAATTATTTAAAAATTAAATTTTAAACTCTAACCCTAATTTCTACATTCTAAACCCGACACCTTACACCCTAAAAATACACCATACCCCTAATTCCCTAAACTCTAACCACAACCCTTAACCTTAAAACTTAAACCATAAACGTACTATTTTAAAGTAGAGACATAAAAGAGACATACGATTTTCAGATTTTTCATCTGAAAATGACTTATGATAATTTCACCCCTAGTAATTGTAATGTCTCTCTAATTCCACTTTTAACACTAGGGAGGGTCCGGTCACAAACAATCTTTAATTTTTCAACATTTTACAGACAAATGCATGACTTGTCGGCCAATACATCTCTCTGGCCTCTGCAGATGATAAACAAGCCAAATCTTCAACTACAAGATTTTCTTAAATAATTATCATAGAAAAAAGGATGCAAAAACGGATGAAATGTATTGTACTGAGAAAATGGCTTTTGTCTGGTTTGTATGTTTGGTTTGTCAGGTGCATCAATCTTTGACAAGGCACTGCAATTTCATTCACAGATCTATTCAACACTATTTGAAGATTGGTGGGGTAAGGGGATCTACCAATAATAATTTCCAGAAATTAAACCCTAAATCTTTGGAGATTAGTGAATGATTCATATACAATCTTGATGCCTCACTTCAAAGCAAACAATACATAAAAAATGGAATTTTAAGAACAAATTGCAATAATTACCATTAACTGAACTAGTTCTTGTCCTTGTTTCACTTTTCAAACCGTGGTCGGTTCTTGATGTCTGTTGAGTTGAATCTGTTGAAGCTGCAGGCTTTTCAATACAACCCCACGCGATCTCCTCTCCCAAATAGTATCCACATCCCCTTTTTCACCCTGTTTCGGAACTCTCTTGATCACAGGCAACGGTGGATCCATATTCTCAATGTTGATAACAAAAGAAACATCCTTTCCGTGACCATTCTTGGACCGGCTTGTTCTATTTACAAGCCCTTGCTTTCTTCTGCAACCGGTGGTGGGGGCAGGGCTGCCGGTTAGATTCTTCCCGGAAAACAGCTTCTTGAGCTTGAAATACTTGATGCCATTATTGGAGCAGGCATCATTGTTCTTGGTGGTGATACTGAATTTGTGAGGAACAGGACAGCCGGCAACCCTGTTTCTCCTCTTCACCTGTCCCATGCAACCGATCTTTGGAGACAGAGGGTCAGACTCAGATGGGTCTTGCCATTTGGGGAGGGTGACATCTTTAACGGCTGGTCTGGAACACAGGACTGGCAAGAATGTTGGCTTGTGGTTAGAGATATGCATGTTGTGGTGTTGAAGATATCCATTCCCCATAAATGATAATACCTGGAGAAAGAGAGAGGTCCAACTCCAAGGGGGGAGATGAAGTAGAGGAGGGTGGAGGCCGGGTTTTACTTTTAAAGGCTTGGTGGAACAAGATTAAGAACTCTTTTCAAAGGTTGGGTTTTGGTAATTTGGTTGTTGTTTTAGTCTTCAAAACCGGTATTAAAAAAATGAAGAGGAAAGGGTGAATAGAGTTGAAGGTTGAAGAAGAAGATGTCTAGTTGTTTGAGTCAGGCACACGCGTGAAGAAGACCATTGTTTTGGGGACTTGACTTTGCTGACTGAGTAAATAAATGAATAAATTCAAATTAAAGAAAGGTACTGATCAGTAAGTAATTATCTGTGCTGACTGCTGAGTTTACACGCCACTCATTAGTAAATCATAGGCGGACCCTTCTTTTGTTTCCTTTTGAGCTCTCTGCTTTGTAATTAATTCATTAATAAATGGTTTAAATATTAATAATTTTAATTAAAAACATTTTGCTTAATACAACTTTTCCCCCTAAAGTATATCCGATATATCAACTTGCCCCCTAAACTTCATTTTGCCCACTTTTTCCCCTTAAACAATTCGCCGTTACCTATTTTGCCCTATTCCGTTACCCCTTTCTGTTAAAAAAATTTCAGCCAATAACATCCTGCCACGTCATCAACGGATTGACTAAGTCAATCCGTCTGGTTTTATTTAAAGGGTAAATGACATGTCAAGTCTGTCAAGTTTATTTTTTGTTCAATTTAGTCACTGAAAGTCTATTTTTACCTTAAATTGACCCCTTATTTGTTTCTAATTTTTATAATTTAGTCCATTATTTGTTATTATTAATAATATTATTTTATTAAAATGTTAATATTTAATAAAAATAAATAAAAACAAATATTTTAATACTAAATTAGTAATTTTTAGATTCGAATTACAATTATATTCTAATTATTAATTCTAATTTCACTATATTTGAATTATAGTTTTTGAGTAAAATTTTAATTATATTAGAATCATGTTCGTATTATATTCGAATCATATTCAAATTATATTTGAAACATCTTCTAATTATATTCGAATTATTAATTCGAATTTTACTATATTTGAAATATATTTTTTTGAGCAAAATTCAAATTATATTAGAATTATATTTGAACCATGTTTATATTATATTCGAATCATATTCAAATTATTTTCGAAATATAATTTGAATACGATATTTCGAATATAATATGAACATGATTCGAATATAATTCTAATATAATTACATGTTTTTTTCAACTATTATATTCGAATCATATTCAAATTATATTCGAATCATGTTTAACAGGTAATTATATTCGTATCATGTTCGTATTATATTCAAATCATGCTCGTATTATATTCGAATCATATTTAGAATATAATTTGAATATGATTCGAATATAATATGAACATGATACCAATATAATTACCTGTTAAACATGATACAAATCTAATTACCTGTTAAACATGATTCGAATATAATTACATGTTAAACATGATTCGAATATAATTACATGTTAAACATGATTCGAATATAATAGTTCAAAAAATATGTAATTATATTAGAATTATATTCGAATCATGTTCATATTATATGCGAATCATATTCAAATTACATTTGAAATATCATATTCAAATTATATTTCGAAAATAATTTTAATATGATTCGAATATAATATGAACATAATACGAATATAATTACCTGTTAAACATGATTCGAATATAATAGTTCAAAAAATATGTAATTATATTAGAATTATATTCGATTATATGCGAATCATATTCAAATTACATTCGAAATATCATATTCAAATTATATTTCGAAAATAATTTTAATATGATTCGAATATAATATGAACATAATACGAATATAATTACCTGTTAAACATGATTCGAATATAATTACATGTTAAACATGATTCAAATATACTATGAACATGATTCGAATATAATAGTTGAAAAAACATGTAATTATATTAGAATTATATTCGAATCATGTTCATATTATATTTGAATCATATTCGAATTACATTCGAAATATCATATTCAAATTATATTTCGAAAATAATTTGAATATGATTCGAATATAATATAGACATGGTTCAAATATAATTTTAATATAATTTGAATTTTGCTCAAAAAATATATTTCGAATATAGCAAAATTTGAATTAATAATTCGAATTTAATTAGAAGATGATTCAAATATAATTTGAATATGATTCGAATATAATACGAACATGATTTGAATATAATTAAAATTTTACTCAAAAATTATAATTCAAATATAGTGAAATTAGAATATAATTGCAATTCGAATCTAAAAAATTACTAATTTAGTATTAAAATATTTATTTTTATTTATTTTTATTAAATATTAACATTTTAATAAAATAATATTATTAATAATAACAAATAATAGACTAAATTATAAAAATTAGAAACAAATAGGGGTCAATTTAAGGTAAAAATAGACTTTTCAGTGACTAAATTGAACAAAAAACAAACCTAACAGACTTGACATGTCATTTATGATTTACCCTTTAAATAAAACCAGACTGATTGACTAAGTCAATCCATTGATGACGTTGCAAGATGGTATTGGCTGAATTTTTTAACGAAAAAGGGTAACGGAATGGGACAAATGGGTAACGGTGAATTGTTTAAGGGAAAAAAAGTGGGCAAAATGAAGTTTAGAGGACAAGTTGAGAAATCGGATATACTTTAGGGGAAAAAGTTGTATTAAGCGAAAATATTTTTATAACTATTTTCTTCTCCATTATGTTTTTCGGTTTTGACAGAAGCTTTACTTAAATATGACAGTTGGTTTTTTTTTAATATAGTACTTGTCAGATTATTTCTCAATCTACAATATTTGTTACAGGAAGAGTAAAGTCTGTGGTAAAGGGATCAGACTTCACTATTCATCCACTATTCAATCTATTTTTTTAGATTAAAAAATATAAAAGACGATGACAGAGTGTTCCGACTTCAGGGTAAAAAAGTGTTCAAAATCGGATTGTAATGCCTCTGACTTCAATTTTTTAATCATAAAAATAAATTTTTACTGTTTAAAGTTGGATTGTAATGCATCCGACTTCAATTTTATTATAGAAACAACAATATTTTGGAAAATAATTCGGATGGTATCATATTTAAAAAAGGAAGATAATATTAGAGTCTTTTCTCGCGGTTTGACTTTGTAAATTAGGATATTTATTGTTTATGTTATTTGAATTTAAATAAATTACTAATTTTTAAGAACATGTCTAATTTTACATTTAAAAACTCATTAAATATACTTGAATAACTTTCAATTTCCCAATATTAATATCATAATTAGGGATGAGTTTGCCACGCTCGACGAGCACCGATAAGCATCACTAACGATGAGTACCATTAATTTAATTTATAAAGATTTAAATTCTAAGGAACTCATCGTATAATTATAAATTATTTAAAAATTAAAAGGTAAATTGATTAAAATATATTTTTTTAATTTTCTTTTAAACATTTAGATAAAAAATATCTATCCCTAAATCACAAAACGCTATTTTTTTTTTAAAAAAAATTCAACCCACCGCCGCCGCTAGCCACCGCCGTCGGTCACTTTCGCACCGCCACGCCGCTGCACCTCCATGGCCGCCGTTGAGCCCTACCGCCATTGCCTCATGTTCCATTGCCTACAAACCTCTCGTGGAACAATCTCCAAACATTTTCTAGTTCGAAGCGCACCACTTTGATTTCCCCTCGAGCTTTCATTTCGCGACTCACATCAGGACAAATAAATTGATGTTTAGATATGGTGTGTTAAAGGTATTTTAAGGTGTCCTAAAAAGCAATGGACCATTGTTTTTTTATTAGGATGAGTCTGCCGGCGGCAGAGCTCGATGGCGGCCACGGAGGTACGGCGACGGGCGGTGCGAATGTGGCTAGTAGCGACGGATTGAATTTCAAAGAAAAAAATTATGATTAGAGGTGGCAATCGGGTCATTCGGTTCGGGTTCGGTTCGGGTCGTTTCGGTTCGGGTCATTTCGGATCTATCTAGAATCGGTTTAGATTCGGTTCGGGTCGGTTCGGTTCGGGTTCGGGTCTAATTCGGGTCTGTGATGAGTCAGATTCGGTTCGGGTATTGGATCGGGTCAAAATCGGATCGGTTGTTTTCGGGTCGGGTCAATATCGGATCGGTCGCTTACTCGCTTTCGGTTCGGGTCAAAATCGGGTCGTTCGGGTCGCTTTCGGTTCGGGTTAAAATTGAGTCAATTTCGGGTCAATTTCGGGTCGGGTCAACATTTAAATTTTCGGGTCAATTCGATTTGAGTTGGGTTAAAGGTTTGAGGTTTAGTATTTATGGTTTAGTTTAGAGTTATTGGTGTATGAGATTAATTCTGATTCAACTTGTTAATCTATGCATTTGAATTTGATTAAATATTTAAATCAAAGCTTCATGTATCCATATAATTTTTTTTGTATAATTATATTAAATCAAAGTTTATAATAATAATAATAATAATGTCTTAAATGAATTAATTTATTAAACTTATGATCTAATTGAACTAACTAAAATCTAAAAGCATAAATCACGGACATAATTAAAATAATTTTAAAACTAAATGTGAAATTTTAAATAAATTAATCTAAATTGAAACTCAATTAAATTAAGAAAAAGAGAAAGACAATTGGTAAAAATAGAGAGGGAAAAAACAAAATTTTGGAGGGAAATAAGCCGCCAATTTTTTAAGCTAGATTGAAAAAAAAAAGACAATTGGAAAAAATAGAGAGAGAAAAGACAAAATTTTGGAGGGAAATAAGCCACCAATTTTTTAAGCTAAAGATTAATTACTTTTTAGGTCACGTTGCATTTAAAATGTTATATTTTAGTCAACTTTAAGTTTTAATTTAATTTAATTTAGTCACAAGTATTCCCACGGTTTAGACTTCGGATATAGAAATCCCCTCCCCGTAGTGATATTTAGTCTCTAAAAATTTACTTTTAGTTGAAATTAACTAATCTTTTTAATTTAGTTTATTAATTTAATATATTGATTTTTTCGTTCATTTTAATTTCAAAGATTTAATTTTTAGCCAAAATTGACCCCTATTTATTTATATGGTATAATTACAAAATTGGTCATTGGACTCTCAAATTTCTCCACTTCCAAATTGTCAATTTAGTCTACAATTTCAATTTTATGCTATATTTTATGATGAAATTATAAAATTGGTCACCAAGATCTCAAATTTCTATACTTCATTTTATTATTTATTATATTGTTAAAAATAGATATTCGGGTTAAAATCGGGTCAAAATCGGGTTAAAATCGGGTCGATATTCGGTTCAGCTTTCGGTTCAACTTTCGGTTCGGGTAGCATTCGGTTCAGGTCCATTCGGTTCGGGTCCATTCGGTTCGGGTCCATTTCGGTTCGGGTCCATTTCGGTTCGGTTCGGGTCGGGTCGGGTTTCGGGTCAACTTCGTTCATCATGTTCGGGTCAAAATTGGGTTTCGATTCGGGTAATTCGGGTCGGGTTTTGGGTCTCGGGTCAAGTTTGCCAGGTCTAATTATGATTTTGTGATTTAGTGGTAGATATTTTGATCTAATTATTTTAAAATAAAAATAAAAATAAAGTATTTTAATCAATTTATCTTTTTATTTTTAAATAATTTATAATTATACTGTGAGTCTTTTAGATTTTAAATTTTTATAAATTAAATTAATAGTGCTTATTGTTAGTTGTGCTCATCGATACTCGCCGGGCGTTGTAATTTTTTTTTTCATAATTAGTGGCGGAAAGTAATAGAGACAAAAGGGGAATGGTCCCTCAAAATTTAAAACTAATTTTACCCCACTATATTATTAGAAATTTATATTAAGTTTTAAAACTTTTAAACATTTTTTATTAGATTTTCTCCCAAAATTTAAAACAGTTTTATCTCATTTTTTTTATAGGAAACTATAAATTAAACCTTTGAATATTTTTTAAAGTTTTTTAATTTTAAGTTGTATTTTCAAATTCCTTTATTAAATTCTACCCTCAATTATAATAAAATTCATATTTAATATATATATATATATATATATATATATTATTTTTGATAATTTAATTTGGGCAGGAACGAGGGAGAATAATGAAAGTAAAACATGTTAAATGCAAGCCAAACGTAGGTGGTGGATATAACTAATAAGGAAAGGGATAGGAAATCACGTTTACCAGCACACACCATCTACTCGTATTCACTACGGCTCTTTGCTTCTAATTCTAAACGTTTTAATTAGTCGGCAATTTCTCATCCACCCCCTTCACATCGTAATTTAAGAGACTAGTCATGTGCACACCATCATTGTGCTTATAATTAAATAATTAGTTATATAAAAAAAATAGTCATGAAATATATTTTTTAATTAAAATAATTCAAATTTAAACTTTGAAGATTATACATTTAAAAGGCTTAACTATAAAATAGGTGCCCAAACTTTGTCACTTTTTTTGTAATAGGTGTTTAAACTATTTTTTTAGTTGAAATAGATGTCTAACATTTTATTTTTGTCCATTTAAAGTCAATCTATCAAAAAAATTCATCATCCAATTATAGCTTGACATGTGGATTTTATTTTTCATTTTATTTTCAAAACCAAACTAAAAAACAAGTTAAATTAAAAATATCTTGAGTTCTAAAAATAACAAAACAGTCTCAAATCCCTAACCTCCTCCATCGCCGGCATCCCTTGCATATTTCTCCCAATCACTCATCGATGGTAACCGGCGGGAAACGTGCCAATCGGTCGTCGAACGGTTGGAGTGTTTCACGTTCGTCGTTTGTCGTCCGATTGATGCGCCTCTCGCCGGTTACCGGCAATGGGTGGTTGGGGGAAATGGGCGGGGGACTCTGGAGATAGCGGTGGGGAGGTCCGACGAGGCTATCGACGACAAAAATGATGACAATTTTGAATTTGGGTGTTTGAATTGGGGACTATTTTGAAACTTCTGAAAATTTTTAAAATTTTTAAAAATATTTTTTTCTTCAGTATTTTGGGAAAATATTAATAAAATAAAATAACACGTGTCAAATTCTGATTGGGTATTAAAAATATTTTTTTGGGAAAAGATTAATAAAATAAAATAACATGTGCCAAAAAATAATTTAGGCACCTATTACAAAAAACTCAAAATTTAGGCACCTATTGCAAAAAAAACCCCAAAATTTAGGCACCTATTTTATAATTAAGCCTATTTAAAATGATTAATGGTAAGAATAGACTGATTATAGTTTAAGTGATTATATAGAATTACCGTAAGCAGTTGATTCGAAGGAATGAAAGAAAATAAATATAAAGGAACAATAACAACAACAACAAAATTGACTTAAAATGAACTTTAATATGAACATGGAAGATTAAGAAGGTATATTTAAAATGATAAATATAGTTATGCAGTCAACTAAGTTGTTGGTGTATTCATAAATGATTTATATTATTTTTAAGTTTTAACTAATACCAAGTTCTAAACATGTCTAAAGATTGGGTCATCCTTCGCTTTGGCCAAATATTCATTATCAATTAAATATATTTATTTAAATCTAACTATAGGATATAAAATATTAATATGAAAATATTTTTAATAGTTTATTGTATAGGCACAATGAACCCAGACAACGAGCTAGGTTGAATCAAATTTGAGTCTGAACATGAAAACATTTTAAACCGACAAGTTTGAGTGAGCAACTGTTTGGCCGTTGACTGATTTTTTTCTTCACTATATTTAAAAATGTTTTTTTTAATAATTTTAATCTTACTGTCCACGAGTGTTTGAGATTAAGATAACAAGAGAATGCCTGTGTCGAAGTAATAGGTCAAATATGTTAATAGAATGATCTTGAGATATTTGAAACTCGAGACTCGGCATTTTTACACTATATTAACCTCGAAATCTATGAATAAAGGTGTCATTTGATCGAGTCGAAGTAAAAAAAAAATTAAATTACTCGAGTTGACCAGTTTTATTTTATAACTCAAATTTATTTGATTTTTTAGTCGAATCGAGTTTATGAATTCGAGTTAAGTTAAAAAAATCCGAATTAGCCAAGTTGACAAGTTTTATTTTGTAACTCAAACTATATTTGAATTTTTTTAGTCGAATCAAGTTTATGAAACTCGAGTCGAGTTGTTCGAGTTTCTGTTCAAATTTAATTTTAACTATTTATAATGTTATGATACTAATTTATTCTAATTTAAACGGATTTGTATAACCAAATACGATATATATATATGTGTGTGTGTGTGTGTTTGCGTGCGTGTGTGCGTGTGTACTCAAATCGAACTTGAAAACTGGTTCACTAATTATTGTAAATATTGAGTTATTCAGAGTCTCATTTTATAACATAAACTTTATTTTAAACTCTTTCAAGCTAAGTAGAGTTTATGAAATTCCGATTCGAGCCGAGTTAAAAAAATCAATATTTTTAAGTCGAGTTTTGCTCACCGTTATTTATAAATATCAAAGTTGGGATTAAAAAACCATTTCTGAAAAAATATTTTTGAAATGAAAAAGAAATGCAATAATTTAAAAAGAAACACACTATTGGAATGAAAAAGGACTTAATAATGGTTAGGGGTGTTAAAAAATATTTGACCCAGATGATCCAGTCTGTTAATATGTCGACTCGAACTTTAAAAAATAAGTAATTATCTAAAAAAATTATCTGATCAGATCGGGCACACGACCTGTCATTTTTTCTCGAGTAGTCGGACCAGAATCTTTTATAACCGATATCGACCTAACTCAGTATTTTTAATATATATTATAAGTTTTAAGTTTTATTTTTATTTTAGGTTTCTTAATATTTTTACTAATTAAATTTAAATTCATAAATACTTTCTATTATGTACTTTTTAAGGTCAAATTTTACTGGAATAATCGGGAGGATAATACATTAGCAGACAAGCATGCGAAGATGGATTGAAATGTTTCATTCGAGTATAGTCAATTCCTAGAGCCTACTGATTCAGTGTTAGAAGCATATTAGATGAAATGTAGTATACTGCCACAACAGTAGCTAGCATAGTTTTACATTCAACCTTTTTTTAAAAAAAATTTTAAAATATTTATATTACTGTGTTGATGTGAGATTTGAAGAAAAAATTATAATCGAGATTAATATTTTTAATACATTTTTTTTTTTGATAAAGAAGAACTGTCACAAGCTACAGCTTGTTAAAAACCTCCTTGAGCATCAAGGAGAACCAGTGCAGCAGCCTCCATTGGAGGTTCCTCAAATATACGAGCACCAATCGGATCTCCACGGGCCATCCTCGCCAGTGCATCCGCAACCTTGTTCGCGCTTCGCCGGATATGCTGGACCTTTACATCCCACCGATAGGCCAAAAGCGTTCGAAGCAACTGTAACAGTGCTGACCCTTGAAACGCCGATGATCTCCCTTGAAGTATTCGCGACACCTCCACATTATCCGTTAATACATTCTTTTGATAATATACTTATATATATATATCCAAATAATTGTTCCTTAAACTAACTTCAAATTGTGTTTGAATTATATATTATGAACTTTTAAATTTTATGTGTTTTCTATGTGATTTTTAATGAAAAATTATATTTAAAAAATAAAAAAAATGTAAATTGGGTACTCGGTATCCGAGTTTTACGAGTACCTAACTAGTGAGTACTCGATAGTTGCGGGCCAGGATACGGACCGAGAATATGCTACCCGGGGAACCGACACCTTAGGTACGCGAAAGTCCGAGTACCCAGATTTGAACACCTCTAATAATGGTACATATTTTGAAAGGGTAAAATTTTGATACACAAGATATGTAAAATTCATGTATATTTTTACTATAAAACTTAAATCCTAAATTTATAACCCTAAACTCTAAACCATGTACCTTAAATTCTAAAAACACTAACCCTAAAACTTAAAGCCTTAAACTAAACCCTTAACACCTTTGACAAATCCTATCTAATTCTAATCCTACCTAAAGGGTAGGGGAATGAGGACTCCAGGAGAAAGAAGAAGAGTGCTTTTAGTGGGTCTAGAACCTATGACCTAAGGAAAATGAGGAAATAAAGATGAACAGCTTGATCGACCGACCAAATAAACTTACTCAACTAAACCTGTAACACCTAAAATTAAAAGATTTGTGTAAACTAGTGGGGTGCATCCGCATCCCATTTTTAATTTTTTTAAAAAATAAGTTTAATTTAATGTTATTTTCTAAAAAAATAATAATTTTACTTAGAATGTAGAGGAAAATTTTTATTTTTGTATATTCATTTAACAAAAAATATTTTAAAACTCATTCTTAAATTTTTAAATCCGCAACCGTGTAAACTTATAAATATTTACATTATCAAAGTTTTTCATTTAGAAAACACCATTTCACAGACATGTTGGGGGCATTCATCATGTATAGAATGCATCTGAAATCTGATGAATGGATTTGACCCACGTTGGTGTGGGCAAAAGGAAGAGGGGACCGTACACGTGGGGAGATTTTGTTGAGAGAAAAAAGTTTCAAATATCCCGGACAAATGCTGAGATCCATACAACTCACCGGACACACCCCACGTATTCCTGCACGTGCAAGCCACGTGAATGTTGAACTCGGCTTTAGTGGTTGAACTTGAAACAGCTTTTTCAAAATGTTGAAACGCTAAAATTAAACGGGCCCCTTGATTATTTTATTTTTTTTCCAAGTAAGACCAACTTTTGATGAATTATTATTCAGTGCATTCAGGATAGATATTTCTTTAAGGAATATTATCTTATACATTAGCGGTGAAAAACAAATTTTTTATAAGCAGAGTTATGTAAAGGTTTATGATTTTTGTTTGAGGTTTAGAAGTTCGATTGTAGGGTTTAAAATTTTAGATTCATAGTTAGAATTTAGGGATTAAAATTTGGGGTTGGTGGTTAAATTTTTAGGGTTTTAAATTGCATGATTAAATTGTAACTTTTATAAGAAGAAAAACAGTGTCTGGTTTATAACCAAATACATAATTAAACAACCCAAAATGTATTTTATTCATAAACTTTTATACATTCAAAATTCATATATTTGTGCTAGACACAAATAACCAATTAATACATAAATGCTTCCAAAAATAATAAAAAAATGTGATCGTATTGCATTAGAAGATTGACTTGATCGTGTGCTTAAATTATTTAAAATTGGAAAATAGTTGTAGTGCTCTTTTATGCATATTGTCTTTTTTTAAACATAAAACAGATTTCATTAAAACCATGCAGCAAATTACGAGAGCATCCTCAGTCCATGAGAGAGGGCAGTAACCGAGTTCTCATGACAGGAATCACACCGAGCTGTCTTGGCAGAATCAGGCACAAAAGTTAGCGTTAGTTGCCAAAACATTATGGCAAGGTCTCCAAATGAAAAATTTTCAATTTTAGGGGAATATTCAATCCCCAAATATATCTTCACATCAATCTGTTCTTTCTTGGATCGTCACTAGAATCCGAGAGAACAAAGGAAGGTCATGAGCGGGAGACAAAATGATAATCAGATTTCACAGAGTATTCACCATTCGGATCATCGTTGACATCCGGATCCCCAATTGAAATAGTAAAAAATTGTCCCACTTTATCGGGCATAAACAACTCTTGGATACACTCCACTTTTCACTCCCTCTCATTGTTTTATGGCTAAAGGGTCAAATTTGCCCCTGTAGTAATCCGAAATCAGCAATGTTGCCTCTAACTTTTTTTTCCCGTAATTTTGCCCTCAAAGTCAGTCAATTGTAGCAATGTTGCCCTTTGACCGATTTTGACCGTTAAATGCTGATGTGGCAGTTAACGGTGCTGACGGGGCAATTTTACCCTCGAAGTCATTCATGCAATTTTGCCCTCGAAGTCATTAATTGCAGCACTTTTACCCTTGGTTTATTTAATTTTTGAATAAAATTAGATAAATAATTTAGTTTTTTCGAGTTGAACTTTAACAAACAGAATATATGAAAAATCGATTGACAAATTGATGTAAATATCCTTTGAGTCCATAGTAATTTTAAAAATAAGTAAAATGAGAACTCTCACAAAAAATCAAAATATTATTCATTTTTTTAAATCTATAAACTTAATAAAAATAAATACGATATTTAAAAAATATTGAAAATAAATCAACGAGAAGCGTGTTAATTGAGCGGTGAACGCGAACTATTCTATTCGAACGACGTTCGATTAACACACTTACCGACAATGGGTTGTTAGGAAAAAAATGTACGGTGAACTCGAATCATGTGGCTCAGGTTGAATTCTGCTTTATCTTCTAGATATCCTTGTATTTATCTCCCATGCCCTTATCTCCCATGTCGTTTTCGCCGAACACCACTAATGTCTTTTTCTGAGATCATCGTACATTTTTTCCTAACAACCCATCGTCGGTAAGTGTGTCAATCGAACGTCGTTCGAATAGAATAGTTCGCGTTCAATTAACACGCTTCTCGTTGGTTTATTTTCAATAATTTTTTTATGAATATCGTATTTAGTTTTATTAAGTTTATAGATTTTTTTAAAAAAATTGAATAATATTTTGATTTTTTGTGAGAGTTCTCATTTTGCTTATTTTTAAAATTACTAGGGACTCAAAGGATATTTACATCAATTTGTTAATCGATTTTTCATATATTCTGTTTGTTAAAGTTCAACTCGAAAAAACTAAATTATTTATCCAATTTTATTCAAAAACTAAATAAACCAAGGGTAAAAGTGCTGCAATTAATGACTTCGAGGGCAAAATTGCATGAATGACTTCGAGGGTAAAATTGCCCCGTCAGCACCGTTAACTGCCACATCAGCATTTAACGGTCAAAATCGGTCAAAGGGCAACATTGCTACAATTGACTGACTTTGAGGGCAAAATTACGAAAAAAAAAGTTAGGGGCAACATTGCTGATTTCGGATTACTACAGGGGCAAATTTGACCCTTTAGCCTTGTTTTATATTGCAGCCGCAACGCATCGTAATGGCCGCATCGTAACAGTTTTGGAGATCCCCGCGACACCACATAATTTTTTTTAGAATTTAAGAGCATAAAAATACTACCATTAAAGAAATACCTTCCCTTAAAAGAGAAGAAAAAGCTCCGTCCTCTCTTCTCTCTCTGGTGAAGTCTTGTGGCACGTTCTTTTGAACCCTTGAACCTCCATTTTTCTTTCCTTTGGTGTGGTCTTTCAAGTGTCGCCTGACTTGAGGAGCGCTGATTGTGATCGTAAGCTGTTTTCTTCCTTTCGTTTCCTGTCTCTCTTTCCAAGTCTCCTCCAGTCTCCTAATTTCTTTTTCCAAACCCTCCCTTTTCATCTCTTGACCATATGGCTTCACCAAACATTCCCGACAACATTAATTCTTCAAAGGGAAAGAATATTCTCAGTCAAGTCACTATTGATCTTAATAAGAATGGAGAAGTTAATATGGGCATAAAGAACCATGCTCTCGTTGGTTAGATTCTCTCAAACCGTAATGCGTTTGCACTACTCTGGCCATCTTAAAAAAGGTATGGCAACCGTGGCGGAACTTGAAGTAAAAGTTTGAGGAGGACAACTTAAATTTTTTTAAAAATTTGGAGGTTCAAACGAACAAGTTTAAAAATTTGAGGGTTTAACAAAAAATTTTAATAATTTTGAAAGATTTAACAAAAAAAGTTAAAAATTTTACAGGGAATTTAATTAAAAATATTTAAAATTTTGAAGCTTAATATGAATTTTTAAAAATCTTTAGGAGGCCAAATTAAAATTTTCAAAAAAATTTAAAGTAAAATTTAAATCTCTCAAAATTTGGGGGGCCGTGGCCCCCACTGACCCCTTAAGGGTTCCGCCACTGCATGGCAATGTGATAATCTTGAATGCTAACTTGGAGAAAAACCTTTTTTTCTCTTTGTTTTTCCTTCTATGGAAAACAAGCTAAGGGTTTTGGGTCAACGTCCATGGGTTGTTCAGAGCAAGCTTATCATCCTTAAATAATGGCCATACGAAGAAGCCCACGAAGAAATAGATTTTTCGATTGATGAATTCTGGGTTCAAATCCACAAACTCCCGATGGCAATGATTACTCTAAAAAATGCTGAAAAGATCGGTAAGCTCTTTCCTAAATTTTATGGTTCAAACCTTGGATCAGACATGAAAGTCAAGTGGGACGGGCAGCTAACCTTAAAATGGCAATGAGGGTGGAAGATCCTATAAAAACATGGTTTTAGCTGAAAAGGAAGGCATTCCAACCCCCGAATATTTCTTTCAGGTATGAACGTTTACCGAATTTTTGCTTCAGCTGTGGAAGACTATGTCATCTTGAAAAGGAATATTGGTTCGACACCTCTAAGTTTCACAGGGAAACTCGTAACTGTCCATGGCTCCGTGCCTCCCCTACATGAAAGAAGTTGTCCATCGACACCAAACTAATTTCAAGGTTCAACAGCTCGTCTCTTGTTCCAACGACGACTTCTCCACAAAAGACAAAGGAAAACGACAAAAATTTTGTGCCCAGCCCCAAGCTTTTGGAGGGTCAATCAATAGAGGTACGAGTTTTAACAATCCTGCATCCCGAGGATACGAGGTTTATTGACCTAACAGAGGACGAAAATCTAGCCATGGTTCCTTTCCAGGACGATCGGATAAAATCTTTTTCTACCGAGTACGACATCCCTGAATTCAAGGAAAAGGATAATATTGCCTCGAGCCCTGCAACAAAAACTCTCGTCCCATCCCAACAACCTCAATCGCTACAAGTTGGCCTTTGTCAAGATATTCCAGTAGATTTCCTGGGACACGCCTTTGCGTCAGGTCTGCATCAAATGGAAATGTGCCCTTCCAAAAAAAGAAAAAAGTAGTTCGACTCTCTTGAGCTTTATTCAACTTCTAAAAGGAGAGAGCTCATGTTAGGCTTGATAGGCTCGATTTCCTTCAACCGGTTTGGCTAGCCAAGTGGTGGAAAAGTTGGATTTGGGTGATTTTGCGGGAAGCAAAAATTAAACAATAAACATAATGATTTATAGTGGTTCGACCTTATAAACAAGCACCTACATCCACTACCTTAGCTCCCACTAAGGATTTCCCAATCAATTCACTAATTGATTCGTCCCCTTTTCTAGGCTTAGGAGGAAACCCTTACAAACGATCTAAGCTTTCCAACTCAAAGCTTGATCAAACCCTATATACAAGAGATGAATAAAAGCAAACTAAATTTCTCTTACAAGGTTGATGTTTGCACTCTTTAGCACTCATCCAAACCTAAACACTTGACCAAATTTGACAATTTTGGCTCACAAGTGTTGTATATAAAAAGAATGAACAATTAAAGCTCTAAGACAAATTTATCATCATATAGTTGTTGACAATTGAAGCATTAACCTTCCCTTGATGCTTGGAGGTCCCTTTTATACTCACAATTGAGTTTGTAGCCGTTGAGGACCGTTGGGATTGAATTAGAGCCATTGGAGCATTTATTTCTCACCATAAATACAGTTCTGGTGATGTCTGTTTCGATACACGAGTAGCTGTATCAAAACGCCCTTCTTCAAAACTAGCCGTTAGGTCTGATTCAGCATCTCGTTTCAAAACACCATAGGCTGTATCGGAACGTCTGTTTCGAAATGTCTGGTTCCGTATCGAAACTCGTGCAATTCAAAGGATCGTTGGGAAATAGCCGTTGGGGGTTTTGACTGTTGGGATATCTGCCACGTAGGCGTATCGAAACATGGAGTCTTGTTTCGAAATGACCCTTGTTGTTTCGATACAACTAAGGCTTGTATCGAAACACATTTTGGCAGTTCCAAAATGTATCGATACAAATTATGCCTGTATCGAAACTAGTACATTAAAATCACAAGTTTGGCTACTTAAAAACATTTTAAAACACTTCAAAACCTTTTTAAACATCCTCAAACTTATTTTCAAGTTGTTTTGACTTAAAGTATATTTTAAATTCTTTTCAATTTAGTCCAAAACATTTTCAATTTATTATATCAAAATCAATATTTTTAAAATCTCCTCATTTTTGATATAATAAAATCAACTTGAAAATTTGTTTGAGATTCTCCCCCTTAGTATTTTTAAATTTTGAATAAGAAATTCTAAAAATTAAATGAAATTAAAGCTCCCCTTATTCACTTGAAAAATCAATTTTTCAAACCATTTGCTTGAAAAATTATTAGGCTTGATAGACTCGATTTCCTTACACCGATTTAGCTAGCCAAGTGGTGGAGAAGTTGGATTTTGGGTGATTTTGTGGGAAGCAAAAATTAAACAATAAACACAAGGATTTATAGTGGTTCAGCCTTTTAAACAAGCACCTACATCCACTACCTTAGCTCTCATTAAGGATTTCCCAATCAATTCACTAATTGATTCGTCCCCTTTTCTAAGCTTAGGAGGAAGCCCTTACAAACGATTAAGCTTTCTAACCCAAAGCTTGATCAAACCCTCTATACAAGAGATGAATAAAAGCAAACTAAATTCCCTCTTACAAGGTTGATGTTTGCACTCTTTAACACTCACCCAAACCTAAACACTTGAGCAAATTTGAGAATTTTGGCTCACAAGTGTTGTCTATACAAAGAATGAACAATTGAAGCTCTAAGATAAATTTATCATCATATATTTGTTGACAATTGAAGCATTAACTTTTCCTTGATGCTTAGAGGTCTCTTTTATACTCCCAATTGAGTTTGTACCCATTGAAGACCATTAGGATTGATTTAGAGCCATGGAGCCTTTATTTCCCACCATAAATGCAGTTCTGGTAATGTCTATTTCGATACACGTGTAATTGTATCAAAATGTCATTCTTCAGAACTAGCCGTCGTGTCTGATTCAACATCCCGTTTCAAAACACCATAGGCTGTATCAAAACACCCATTTCGAAACGCATGGTCCCGTATCGAAACTCCTGCATTTCAAAAGACCGTTGGAAAATAATCGTTGGGGGGGGGGGTTTGGCCGTGGGATGTCTGCCAAGTAGGAGTATTGAAACACGAAGTCTTGTTCTGAAACGACCCTTGCTGTTTCGATACGGCTAAGGCCTGTATCGAATCACATTTTGGCAGTTCCAAAACGTATCGATATAGATTATGCCTGTATCAAAACAAGTACATTAAAATTACAGGTTTGGCTACTTAAAAACGTTTTAAAACACTTCAAAACCTTTTTAAACATCCCTAAACTTATTTTCAAGTTGTTTTTACTTAAAATATATTTTAAATTCTTTCCAATTTAGTCCAAAATATTTTTTAATTTATTATATCAAAATCTATATTTTACAATCTTCCCCTTTTTGATATGATAAAATCAACTTGAAAAATTGTTTGAGATTCTCCCCCTTAGTATTTTTAAAATTTGAATAAGAGATTCTAAAAATTAAATGAAATTAAAGCTCCCCTTATTCACTTGAAAAGTCATTTTTTCAAACCATTTCTCCCTCTTTGTTATATCAAAAATAATTTGAATGACTTTAAGCTCAAAATAACATATGAGGTTAAATTTTTTGACACAAATAAAACTTTGATTTTAAAATTGGCTCCCTTACTCAAAGCATCAAATATTGTTAGTCCAACAATATGATAATCTAGTTGTAAAGAGAAATAATCTAATTGAAGCAAAAACAAAACAACAAGAAATTTTACCAACACTTGAACTTTAAGGGAGGTTGTGAAACCTTCATTCTTCAAGTCTTCTTCCTTGTGTGTATGGAGCTCCCCCTCAAATTTGGACTTGTTAATCATTCTCCATCACACCTAACATAAGACAATCAAGTAATTTTTGGTATCCAAATTGCTTTGGATCCATAGACGTTAGTGACATAAAATTTAGTCCCCTTAGGAATCCATTTTTCAATTTCATCAGTTTTGGTTGAAGTACTTAGTCTTTTTGGGACCTAAATACTTTTAAAAACTTTGCCATTCAAAAATCTAAGGGCACTAGATTGTCTAACATAAAAGTTTGATTTTCCAAAACTAATTTTCTTTTCAAGCTCTTTGGAAATCAAATATTTTTCCTCTTGAATTTTATGAAGCAAATTTTGTAAGTCAACACATTTTTGTTCAAACTCATTGAGTGTAGAACTAATGTTTTGATATAATAATTGAAAAATATTTTGGACTAATTTAAAAAGAATTCAAAACTATTTCCAAAGTCCAAATAACTTGAAACTATGTTTAAGGGATGCTTTTAAAGGGTTTTACATGTTTTTCAAAGCCAAACTAAACAAAACCTTCCAAGCGTTTCGAAAAACCGCTAGGTGTTTCGATACGGGGTCTTCCAGTGTCAAAATGTTTCGAAACGGATCTTTTCTGGATGAGTTATTTTGCCTAGCGTTTCGATACGGGCTATTCCGTTTCGATACGCCTACTTAACATCAACCACAACGGTTATAAACCCCAACGACTATTTCCCAACTAACATTTAAATGCAGATCGTTTCGATACGGTGAAAGGCATTTCGATACGGGTGTTCCTAAACGGCCAAGATCGTTTCGATACGGGTGCTGCATCAGACTGTAACGTCTCTTTCTACTTGAAGAGCGTATCGAAACGGGTTCGAGCGTTTCGATACGGTTAGTAGCAGAACAACATTTATGGTGGGAAATTATGTCTCCAACGGCTCCAATTCAACCCCCAACGGCTAGTAACAGCTACAAACTCAAAGAGGAGTATAAAAGGGACCTCCAAGCATCAAGTAATGGTTAATGCTTCAATTGTCAATCAACAAATGATCAAAAATTGTCTTTCTACTTAAATTGTCATTTCTTTGTATAGACAAACACTAGTGAGCCAAAATTGTCAAATTTGCTCAAGTGTTTTAAGTTTTGGGTGAGAGCAAAATTGTTCAAACAAATACCTATTAGAGGGATTTAAGTTTTCTTATCTTTTCTCTTTTGTAAAGAGGGTTTGATCAAGGCTTTGGGTAGAAAGCTTGATCGGTGTATAAGGGTTTCCTCCTAAGCCTAGAAAAGGGGACGAATCAATAGTGGATTGATTGGAAATCCTTAGTGGGAAGCTAAGGTAGTGGATGTAGACCTTGGTTAGAAGGTTGAACCACTCTAAAATCATTGTGTCATTTATCTTTTAGCTTCCACACCCGTTCCACCCAAAATTCCACTTCTCCACCACTTGGTGAGCAAGATCGGTTGAAGGAATCGAGCCCATCAAAACTCAACAATTGGTATCAGAGCTTTGCTCAATCGAAGAGGATTAACATTCTATTGAGAAGATCCGGCAAGCTCGATCATCATTTCACACAACCGGCTAAATGGTGCAATTCATCGACAAACCGCCCTTCTTCGACGAAACTCACTATGCCCATTGGAAGACAAAGATGAAGTTCTTCATCAAGTCTAGAGATTACAAGCTATGGGACATAGTTGAAGATGGTCTGTTCGTGCCTCAACGAAGCAAAGCGGAGTGGAGTGCCGACGATCGCAAGAAGATGGAGCTAAATTGCAAAGCCTTGCACATTCTCTTTTGTGCTTTTGGCCCAACCATCTATGAGAAGATGTCTTCTTGTGAGAGTGCCAAGGAGGTATGAGACAAGCTTGAAGTCACATATGAGGGAACCGATGAAGTTAAGAAGACCAAGATTAGGCTCCTCACCTTAGAGTATGAGAACTTCAAGATGGATCCAGAAGAGAACATCGAGAAGATGTTTGATAGGTTCTCCACAATCACCAATGGTCTCAAGGGCTATGAAGAAGCCATTCCAGAGGAGAAACTTGTCCATAAGCTCATCTACTCACTTCCCGAGTCATGGGACTCAAAGAGGACCGCTATTATCGAAGCCAAGAACTTAAAGACCTTGAAGCTTGATGAACTCTTGGGGTCACTCCTCACTCATCAAATCATGAAGATTAACAAAGAAGATGAGAAGAAGAGGGAAGAAATTAGAGCTATGGGGGAGAAGAAACTCAAAGGGGTTGACATCAACACAAATGCCATTGCTCTCAAGTCCTCCACTTGCCATCATGTTGATTCAAGTGAAGAGGAGGATGAAGAAGAAGAGATAGTTCATCTCTTCAAGAAGTGTGCCCCGTTCATGAAGAAAGCTTTAAGAGAGCTTGAACGAGAATCCATGAAAAAGGAGAGGGTAAACACTTCAAGCCATAAGAAGAAGGCACATATGGCTACTTGGAGTGATGAGGACTCCACCGACGATGAACTAGCCAACCTTTGCCTTATGGCCATCGAAGAAGATTTAAGGGTAACTTCTAATTCATCTAATTCATGTTCTTACTCTTTTGATGAATTACAAGATGCCTACGTTGATTTGGTTTTAGAGTTTAAAAATCACATTTTGAAAAACAATAAATTGATTTCAAAGTTAAAAATTCAAAATGATTTGATTTCTAAAACCAAACTTGAACTTGAAGCAAAACTCGAAGAGTTTGAACTAAAATGTTTTGATTTACAAAATTTGCTTCAAAAAGTTCAAGAAGAAAAAAATTTGATTTCCAAAGAGCTTGAAAAGAAAAATAGTTTTGGAAAATCAAATTTTTATGTAAGACAATCTAGTGACCCTAGATTTGTAAAAGGAAAATGTTTTAGAAGTATTTGGGTCCCAAAAGGACTTAGTACTTCAATTAAAAAGGATGAAATTGAAAAATGGATTCGTAAGGGGACTAAAGTTTGTGCTACTAACGTTTATGGATCCGAAGCAACTTGGATACCAAAAATCACTTGATTGTCTTTTGCTAGGTGTGATGGAGAGTGATCAACAAGTCAAACATTGAGGGGGAGCTCCATGCACACAAGGAAAGACACTTGAAGAAGGAAGGCTTCACATCCTCCCTTGGGTTCAAGTGTTGGTGAAAATCTAGTTGTTTTTTTATTTTATTTGATTTATTTTTATTTCAACTAGATGATCATAAATGTTGGACTAACATTTTATTGATGCTTTGAGTAAGGGGGAGCCATTTTAAAACCAAAATTCTTAATTTTGTCATTTTTTACCTATATAGTTATTTTGAACTTAATGTTTCAAATTCTTTTTGATATAACAAAAAGGGGGAGAAATGGTTTGAAAAATTGAATAAGGGGGAACTTTATTTGATTTCATATCTTTAATCTCTTATTCACTTTTTTAAACTTAAAGGGGGAGAATCCCAAACAAATTTTCAAGTTGGTTTTATTATATCATAAAAGGGGAGATTGTAGAACTAATGTTTTGATATAATAATTGAAAAATGTTTTGGACTAATTTAAAAAGAATTCAAAACTATTTCCAAAGTCCAAATAACTTGAAACTATGTTTAAGGGATGTTTTTAAAGGGTTTTACATGTTTTTCAAAGCCAAACTAAACAAAACATTCCAGGCGTTTCGAAACACCCTAGGTGTTTCGATACGAGGTCTTCCAGTGTCAAAATGTTTCGAAACGAGTTTCGAAATAGGTCTTTTCTGGATGAGTTATTTTGCCTAGCGTTTCGATACGGGCTATGCCGTTTCGATACGCCTACATGGCATCGACCACAACGGTCATAAACCCAACAACTATTTCCCAACTAACATTTAAATGCAGATCGTTTCGATACGGTGAAAGGCATTTTGATACGGGTGTTTCGAAACGACCAAGAGCATTTTGATACGGGTGCTGCATCAGACTGTAACAGCTCTTTCTACTTGAAGAGCGTATCGAAACGGGTTTGAGCGTTTCGATATGGTTAGCAGCAGAACAACATTTATGGTGGGAAATTATGTCTCCAACGGCTCCAATTCAACCCCAACGGCTAGTAACAGCTACAAACTCAAAGAGGAGTATAAAAGGGACCTCCAAGCATCAAGTAATGGTTAATGCTTCAATTGTCAATCAACAAAGGATCAAAAATTGTCTTTCTACTTAAATTGTCATTTCTTTGTATAGACAAACACTAGTGAGCCAAAATTGTCAAATTTGCTCAAGTGTTTTAAGTTTTGGGTGAGAGCAAAATTGTGCAAACAAATACCTATTAGAGGGATTTAAGTTTGCTTATCTTTTCTCTTTTGTAAAGAGGGTTTGATCAGGGCTTTGGGTAGAACGCTTGATCGGTCTATAAGGGTTTCCTCCTAAGCCTAGAAAAGGGGACAAATCAATAGTGGATTGATTGGAAATCCTTAGTGGGAAGCTAAGGTAGTGGATGTAGACCTTGGTTAGAAGGTTGAACCACTCTAAAATCATTGTTTCATTTATGTTTTAGCTTCCACACCTCTTCCACCCAAAATTCCACTTTTCCACCACTTGGTGAGCAAGATCGGTTGAAGGAATCGAGCCCCTCAAAACTCAACATTGAGTTTTGCTTCAAGTTCAAGTTTGGTTTTAGAAATTAAGTCATTTTGAATTTTCAAATTTGAAACTAACTTTTTGTTTCTCAAAATGTGATTTTTGAATTCCAAAACCAAATCATCACAGGCATCTTGTAATTCATCAAAAGTGTAAGACGTAGAAATGGATGAATTATAAGTTACCCTTGAATCTTCTTGGATGGCCGTAAGGCAAAGGTTGACTTGTTCATTATCGGTGGAGCCTTCATCACTCCATGTAGCCACATATGCCTTCTTCATGGCTTGAAGTGCATGCCCTCTTTTTTTCCTTGTTTCATTTTCAAATTCATTCACTGATTTCTTCATGAATGAGGCACACTTCTTGAATAGATGAACTATTTTTTCTTCATCTTCCTCCTCGCTTGATTCAACATGGTTGCACTTGGAGGATTTGAGAGCAATGTCATTCATGTTGATGCCAACCTCCATGATTTTCTTCTTCCCTATAACACCCTCACCCCCGATTAGGAGTAAGGAGTGTTAAACAAATTCGTAATAACATATTACAAGTGAGCAGCGGAAAACATATAATATTTTTTTCTGAATAATATCACAAGGTGGTCTTAAGCTTTACTTTCGATTTATTTAATTCACTTATGATTAATATCAAATTTCTTGATCTCTTTTATAATACCTTTTAAACACATGTATAACTTAACTCTTAAATTGCTAAATCCGTACAATGTTTCACTTTAATAAGGAATATCATTTACGTAACAACATACCAATTAATAATTTCATCTTTAAGATCAACATCATATCCTTATATTATATAGATGCATCCACCATTCATAGCGTTTGTTTCCCTTATACAAAAAGGCTTCCCGGGGTAACTAACATATCGGCTTTAACCTAATGGTTGCCTATACAAAAAGTGACCAAAAAGAAACCAGCCCAAAACATATACCGAGGGCTAATCTATACCCCATACTTACATAACAAAATGAGGGAAGCATAATTTAAGAGTTCAAACATTCTTCAAATAGTAGTTCATAAACATGACCATGAGAACAAACTGAACTAGCATGCTGACAGTTAGGCCACCCATCATAAGCACAACAAAGATAATAAAAGGCACACTTCTAATCTTCAACAACTAACAAGATCAGTGGGTGGACCGATAATTCAACTTTCTGTGGTTTTGGAAAGAATGAAAGCAAGGGTGATAAGTACATAAAGTACTTAGTGAAGAAACCTTAATCTAATCAATTTATGTGTTCGATTTAAGTATCAACCAATTTCTTTAACTTCAATTATCATAGTAGTCGAATTTCTCAATTTGAATCACTAACTAAGTATGGCATCCATTTATGAATTCATATCCATGAGTAGTTCGACCAATTTAAAAGTCAACCAATTACACCATGTGATCTTTTCTAATTTAGTTTCATTTGAATATAAGGCTGGCAAAATTGACAAATTCCAAAACTCAATGTACATCAATTCGATCAACTAAGGTTTAACAAATCATAAGATCATACAAATTTACATTCGCATACAAGCAACCCAAATTTACCAATACCAAATTCAATATACAACAAGCTGATCATTTATTATTCACCAAGTATCATACAAACACACACCTTACATTCACATACAAGGCAATCCAAAATTAACATTGAATTTTTCAATCTATGTTACATTCGAACCAACATGCTTCATATTAGAAATTGCAATCAATTATACATTTAGATATACAAGCAGCATCAAACTGTAGAAAATTATCTTTTATAATTTAATCTTATAAATTCGTGCTCATATTAACTTAGTCACTTTGCCTTGGTTCATATAGTTAGCTAGGTATTCGAGTCACGTATTATGAAATTATGAACCATTTCACCATTGTCACATGCACCCAAGTACCAATTACATATAATCGTATGACGTGTCATCTTAGTGTCACACACACTAAGCGAATAGGTACACTTACGTACCATAAAATCAGTACACTCACGTACCGTATTACAAGAAAGAGCTCTAGACTCTAGGCATGACGTACTACCTATCTGACCATACAACCAAAGGCTTATTCTTTATGTTGATTTCTTTAATTCTCAATTGTACAATCACATGTCAGTATATAACAATTAGTTTAATTAACTAACAACAACTCAATTATCATTCTATTCTTTTAATTTCTCAATTTCAAGCAAGAAGTTTCGGCCACATAACATATAATTTCAAGCATCGAATGTATACTATACGATACACACATATAACATATAATAATTCATATTTCAATCATCATACAAATCCAACAGATAATCTAATATCACATGCATTCATTTTCCAATCTATTTACATTCAGCATACCCAAAACAATTTGGTGATCACTAAATTTCAAGCAATGGCAATCACATAGTCGAACACAACATGACTCTAAACCAATTTCCTTTTATTCTTCCTTCCCTTAATAATTACCAAGCCATTTTTAAGTCCGATTTCATGCATAACAAGTATTAAAATAAAATTAAAGAGTAGTTGAGACTCTAATCTCAACTCTAAGTTCGTTTCACTCACTGTCGCCGTGCAATTTTTGAACCCGAACACTCTTTCCACGCTCCTTCGACGATCCAATTACCGAATTCTCTTTAATACCTTCTCTTCTCGGTTCTATTTCGAATTTCAAATACAACATAAGATAGAATTTAGAATCAATCTAACACACATGATCAATTTTAACAATTTCCATGCAATCCTTTGAGAATCTATAATTTAATTTCATCAATTATCTTAAGATTATTTACAATCTTTAGTTCCCATACTTAATGTTACTTACCCTTTACAAAATTTGTTATCAATTGCATTTAATTTTACATCGTATCCACTATTTCTTAGAATAGGACAGTTCTGCCTACCCTTTACGGTTTTAGTTCTAACTTTCGTTTTACTACTCGAAATTGAGCTCCGTTTGTTTCTAAATTCAATTAACATCCCCAACTAACATGTATCAAATTTTTGGACCTAAATTCCAATTACTTCATTCTCTATGAATTTCCAAAGTTTGTTGTCCAGACTAATTTAACCACTGACGGTGTTGAGTACCTTAACTAATTCCGTTCCATATTTTCCTAGAATGTTCGAAATTCGATACGGTTTGCTTCCTACTAAAATAGACATATCCAAGTATGTTGTGTTAAATTTTCAGATTCTAATTCAAAGTATTTTATTTTCTATGAATTTTCAAAGTTGGTTGTCTAATCTAAAACATTGCTGGGCAGATTTGAATCCTTTAACTTAGAGTGACTTTTAGCTTTATATTTCTTGTTATATGCCTCACATTTCTAATTTCTTTCCATCTCAACTTTGATATTCTTGTCCTTAAATTTTCCAGCAACATTACAACATTTACTTGATCAATTTCTATGGAATACCGAAATCATAAAACACACTAACTCTCTAAAATTTTTACATATTCGAATAGAGAAGGAGGGATTTAGCTTACTTTTAATTTTTGATTGATGATCCTAGACCAAAACAATGGACATGCAAAGCTCTCTTTCTTTCTTTTTCCTTATCAATGGCCGGATGAGCTTTCTTCACTCTCAAATTTTTCTTGTTTTTTTTTTCAACTAGTCATTTCCTTTCCCACTAAGGGAGCCGACCATGGAGGGATAATAATGTGGTGACAAGATAGTCACCTAATTTCACTCCTTAAATTCTAATTCACCCTTGATTTATCCATTAATTATTTCACTAATAAGGGTAGATTTGGAAATCCTATTATTATTGCATGCAACCCTTCATGGTTCCCTCTTATTTCGATTTGGTCACCTTCATTAGTTATTAGGTTTCTTTGAATTTTCAATTTAGTCTCTAATGTATTTAATTTAATTTAATTACTTAAATTTCCTAATCTAATTGAGTCACTAATTGTTCAATTAACTCATAAAAATTTAGGCTAGGTTTTGGAATGTTACATTCCCCATCTTCTTTATCTCTTCCTTTTTCTTCTCCTCTTCTTTTCCTTTCTTCATAATTTTATGAGTGAGAAGAGACCCCATGAGTTCATCAAGCTTTAAAGTCTTGAGATTCTTGGCTTCGATGATGGTGGTCTTCTTTGAGTCTCATGACTCAGGAAGATAATAGAGAAAATTTCGGATAGGCTTATCATCCGAAATGATTTCTCCATAGCCTTTAAGCTCATTTGTGATGGTGGAGAATCTATCGAACATCTTCGTGATGTCTTCATCCGATTCCATCTTGAAGTTCTCATACTTGAGGTTGAGAAGACCAATTTTAGTTTCTTTTACTTCATTGGTTCCTTCGTATGTGACTTCAAGCTTGTCTCATACCTCATTGGCATCTTCACAAGAAGACATGTTCTCTTAGATGTTGGGGCTAAATGCACAAAAGAGGATGTGCAAAGCCTTTCTATTTAGCTCCACCTTTTTGCAATCATCTGCACTCCATTTTGCCTTGCTTCGTTGTGGCGCGAACGAACCATTCTCAACTATGTCCCAAAGCTTGTAATCTTTGGCCTTAATGAAGTACATCATACTTGTCTTCCAATAGGCATAGTTGGTCCCGTCAAAGAATGGTGGCTTGTCGGTGGATTGCGCCATTTGACCGGTTGATTAAATTGAAGTATCGAGATTCTTGGATCACCTCAATAGGATGTTAATCCCCTTCGATTGAGCCACGCTCTGATACCAATTGTTAGGCTTGATAGGCTCGATTTCCTTCAACCGATTTAGCTAGCCAAGTGGTGGAGAAGTTGGATTTTGGGTGATTTTGTGGGAAGCAAAAATTAAACAACAAACATAAGGATTTATAGTGGTTCGGCCTTCTAAACAAACACATACATCCACTACCTTAGCTCCCATTAAGGATTTCCTAATCAATTCACTAATTTATTTGTTGGGTTTAATGTGCTCAATTTCCTTCAACCGTTCTAGCTAGCCAAGTGTAGAGAAGATTGAATATTTGGGTGATTTTGTGGGAAGTGAAATATAGACAAAAGACACAAGGATTTATAGTGGTTCGGCCTTCTAACAAGCACCTACATCCACTACCTTAGCTTCCCACTAAGGATTTCAACAAATTCACTCTTGAATTTCTTCCCCTTTTCTAGGCTAAGGAGGCAACCTTTACACACTCAAAGCTTTCGAACCCAAAGCTTGAGTAAACCCTCTTTACAAGAGAAATTAGAGCAAACTTGAAATCCCTCACTAGGTAGATAGTTTGCAATCTTACGCTCACTCACCCAAACCTAAACACTTGAGCAAATTTGACAATTTAGGCTCACAAGTGTTATTTATACAATGAATGAACAATTTAAGCCCTAAAGACAATTTGACATCATATAATTGTTGACAATTGAAGCATTAATCTTCCCTTGATGCTTAGAGGTCCCTTTTATACTCCTAATTGAGTTTGTAGTCGTTTAGGACCGTTGGGGTTGTTTTGGAGCCATTGGAGACTTTATTTCCCACCATAAATGCTGTTATGCAAATGTTCGTTTCAAAACAAGCGACCCCGTATCGAAACGACCTTCTTCAGAACTAGTCGTTGAAGTCTGATGCAGCAAGCCGTATTGAAATGTCTCTGACCGTTTCGAAACACCAATGATCTGTATCGAAACGGTAGTAACCCCGTTTCGAAACGAGCGACAATTGAGCTGAAATTTAAAATATCGTTGGGAAAATAGCCTGAAGAACTAATGTTTTGATATGATAATTGAAAAAATGTTTTAGACTAATTTGAAAAGAATTTAAAACATGTCTTTAAGTCCAAAAAACTTGAAAATATGTTTGAGGTATTTAAAAAGGTTTTTGGTAAAGTTTGGAATGTTTTAAAGTACTCAAAACTGACCTTTCAGCTCTACCATACCGATACGGTATACCCCGTATCTATACCCCTTTACTCCACTTTTGATTTTGCCAAAGCCCGTACCGATACAGGCTTGCCCGTATTGATACAGATAGGGGTCGTACCGATACACCTTTAAAGCGTACCGATCCATGCTTTAACAACCCCAACGACTATTTCCCAACATACTTTTAAAATGCAGACCGTACCGATACGCTTCCTAGCGTATCGATACGCTTAGGCTAGCAAGAGCCCAACGGCTAGTTCTGAAGAAGGCGTACTGACACAGGTTCCCGTGTACCGATACGGTAGGCACCAGAACTGAAATTAATGTGGGAAATAAAGACCCCAACGACTCCAAAACATCCCCAACGGCTAGTAACGACTACAAACTCAATTGAGACTATAAATTGAAGGGTGGAACACTTGAAGAATGTTAGAGACAACACCCAAGAAATATGGTCAAGAGAATTAGAGTCTAAATCTTTATTTTACTATTCTCTTGTACATAGTCTTTAGAGAGTGCTTTATTGTAAATTCTTTGTACACTATTGTGAGCTTAAATTTGTGTAAACACCCACCTAGAGAGGTATTTAGTTTACCAAACAAATCCCTTGTAAAAAAAGAGGTTCTAGTTTAGCCTTGAGAGAAAAACTAGAGTTGGTTCTATCTTAGCCAAGTCCAAAAGATAGGGTTGTAACGGTTTCCTCCTAAACTGGGAAAAGGGGACGAAATCATTGTTGAGTGAATTGGGAAATCCTTAGTGGTGTGCTAAGGTAGTGGATGTAGGTGCTTAGTTAATAGCCTGAACCACTCTAAAATCATTGTGTCACTTGTCTACCTTTATTTCGATTTTAGCCAATTCAACCACCAAACATTTACAACCCTCATTGACGGTTTCAGTGATCGATTCGAGTGTGCTAAAAACCAACATAGCCGTTGTGGAGGTTTTGACCGTTGGTGATATCGAAACACCAAAGGGTGTTTTGAAACACAAACCCTCTGTATCGAAACGGGCAAGCCCTGTTTCGGTACGGGTTTTGGCAATTCCAAACTGTTTCGATACATGTCCCCCTATTTCGAAATAGGTACCTTGAAAAACCTGGTTTGGCTATTTAAAAATGTTTCAAACCTTGCCAAATACATTTAAAACATCCACAAACTTATTTTCAAGTTGTTTGGACTTATAGAAACTTTTGAAATCTTTTCAATTTAGTCCAAAACTAATTTTCAATTAATATATCAAAACATTAGTTCTTCAATCTCCCTTTTTTGATATAATAAAACCAAATTGAAAAATTGTTTGGGATTCTCCCCCTTTGTATTTAAAAAAATTTAAATAAGAGATTTCAAAAATTATAAGAAGTTAAAGCTCCCCCTTATTCTTTTGAAAAATCAATTTTTCAAACCATTTCTCCCCCTTTTTGTTATATCAAAAAGAATTTAAGTAACTTTAAGTTTAAAATATCTTAGGAGGTAAAAAAATTGACACAAATAAGAATTTTGGTTTTAAAGTGGCTCCCCCTTACTCAAAGCACCATTAAGAGTGTTAGTCCAACATATATGATAATCTAGTTGAAATTAAAAAAAATCAAATTAAACAACTAAAACAACTAGATTTTACCACACTTGAACTCAGGGGAGGATGAGAAGCCTTTCTTCTTCAAGTGTTATTCCTTGTGTGCATGGAGCCCCCCCTTAAATTTGGACTTGTTGATCAATATCCATCACACCTAATATAAGACAATCAAGTGATTTTTGGTATCCAAATTGCTTTGGATCCATTGACATTAGTGGACAAAATTTAGTCCCCTCAGGAATCCATTTTTCAATTTCATCCTTTTTAGTTGAAGTGGTTAGTCTTTTTGGGACCCAAACACTTCAAAAACATTTTCCATTTATAAATCTAGGGACACTAGATTGTCTAAAATAAAATTTTGATTTTCCAAAATTATTTTTCTTTTCAAGCTCTTTGAAAATCAAATCTTTTTCTTCTTTAACTTTATGAAGCAAATTTTGTAAATCAAAACATTTTTGTTCAAACTCATTGAGTTTTGCTTCAAGTTCAATTTTGGTTTTAGAAATCAAATCATTTTGAATTTTCAACTTTGAAACAATTTTCTTGTTTTCCAAAATGTGATTTTAAACTCTAAAACCAAATCATCATAGGTACCTTGTAATTCATAAAAAGAGTATGAACATGAGGTAGATGAATTAAAAGTTACCATTGAATCTTCTTCGATGGCCATAAGGCAAAGGTTGGCTTGTTGATCGTCGGTGGAGTCTTCATCACTCCATATAGCCACATATGCATTCTTTTTATAGCTTGAAGTGTTTGCCCTCATTTTCTTCATTGTTTCACGTTCGAATTCTTTCATTGCTTTCTTCATGAAAGAGGCACACTTCTTGAAGAGATGAACCATCTCTTCTTCTTCATCCTCCTCCTCACTTGTATCAACATGGTTGCACTTGGAGGACTTGAGAGCAATGACATTCGAGTTGATGCCTAGCTCCATGATCTTCTTCTTTCGCATCTTTCTTATCTATTCCTTCTTCTTCTCCTCTTCTTTTTCTTTCTTCATAATTTGGTGAGTGAGAAGTGACCCTATGAGTTCATCAAGCTTCAAGGTCTTGAGATTCTTGGCTTCGATGATGGCGGTCCTTTTCGAGTCCCATGACTTGGGAAGAGAATAGAAAAGCTTTTGAACAAGCTTTTCTTTCGGAATGACTTCTCCATAACCTTTTAGTCCATTGGTGATGTGGAGAATCGATGGAACATCTTCTCAATGTCCCCTTTCGGATCCATCTTGAAGTTCTCATACTCTAGGTTGAGGAGGTCGATCTTGATCTCCTTTACTTCGTGTGTTCCCTCGTATGTAATTTCGAGCTTGTCTCAAACTTCCTTGGCACTTTCAAAAGAAGAGACTTGAGCATACACATCTGGGCATAATGCACAAAAGATGAAGTGCAAGGCTTTGCAATTGAGCTCCACCATCTTCTTTTCGTTGGCATTCCAATCCGCCTTATTCTTGTTGGCATGAACAGTCCATCTTCAACAAGGTCCCATAGATGATTATCTTTACCCTTGATGAAGAACTTCATCCTATTCTTCCAATAGGCATAGTGTTCACCGTTGAAGAATGGTGGCTTGTCGATTGAGTGTGTCATAGCTTCGGTTAGTTGGATGTTGTATCGAGCTTCTCAGATCACCTTAATAGGATGTTAATCCTCTTCAATTGAGCCAAGCTCTGATACCAATTGTTGGGTTTAATGTGCTCAATTTCCTTCAACCGTTCTAGCTAGCCAAGTGTGGAGAAGATTAAATATTTGGGTGATTTTGTGGGAAGTGAAATATAGACAAAAGACACAAGGATTTATAGTGGTTCAGCCTTCTAACAAGCACCTACATCCACTACCTCAACTTCCCACTAAAGATTTCAACAAATTCACTCTTGAATTTCTTCCCATTTTCTAGGCTAAGGAGGGAACCTTTACACACTCAAAGCTTTCTAACTCAAAGCTTGAGTAAACCCTCTTTACAAGAGAAATTAGAGAAAACTTGAAATCCCTTACTAGGTAGACAGTTTGCAATCTTAAGCTCACTCACCAAAACCTAAACACTTGAGAAAATTTGACAATTTAGACTCACAAGTGTTGTCTATACAATGAATGAACAATTTAAGCCCTAAAGACAATTTGACATCATATAGTTATTGACAATTGAAGCATTAGTCTTCCCTTGATGCTTGAAGGTCTCTTTTATACTCCTAATTGAGTTTGTAGCCGTTGAGGACCATTGAGGTTGTTTTGGAGTCGCTGGAGACTTTATTTCCCACCATAAATGTTGTTATGCAAATGTTCGTTTCGAAACAAGTGACCTCGTATCGGAACGACCTTCTTCAGAACTAGCATTGAAGTCTGATGCAGCAAGCCGTATCGAAACGCCTCCAGCCGTTTTGAAACACCCTTGATCCGTATCGAAACGGTAGCAACCCCGTTTCAGAACGAGTGACAATTGAGCTGCAATTTAAAATGTTGTTTGGAAAATAGCCGTTGTGGAGGTTTTGAACGTTGGGTGTATCGAAACACCAAACCCTCTGTATCGAAACGGGCAAGCCCTATTTCGGTACGAGTTTTGGCAGTTCCAAACTGTTTCAATACAGGTCCCCCTATTTCGATACAGGTCCCCATGTTTCGAAACAGGTACCTTGAAAAACCTGGTTTGGCTACTTAAAAACGTTTCAAACCTTGCCAAAGATATTTAAAATATCCACAAACTTATTTTTAAGTTGTTTATAATTAAAGGCACTTTTGAAATCTTTTCAATTTAGTCTAAAACTATTTTTCAATTATTATATCAAAATATTAGTTCTTCATGATTCGTCCCCTTTTCTAGGCTTAGGAGGAAACCCTTACAAACTATCTAAGCTTTCTAACCCAAAGCTTGATCAAACCCTCTATACAAGAGATGAATAAAAGCAAACTAAATTCCCTCTTCAAAGGTTGATGTTTGCACTCTTTAGCACTCACCCAAACCTAAACACTTGAGCAAATTTGACAATTTTGGCTCACAAGTGTTGTCTATACAAAGAATAAATAATTAAAGCTCTAAGACAAATTTATCATCATATAGTTGTTGACAATTGAATCATTAACATTCTCTTTATGCTTGGAGGTCCCTTTTATACTCTCAATTGAGTTTGTAGCCGTTGAGGAACGTTGGGATTGAATTAGAGCTGTTAAAGCCTTTATTTCCCACCATAAATACAGTTCTGGTGATATATGTTTCGATACACATGTAGCTGTATCGAAACACCTTTCTTCAGAACTAGTCGTTGGGTCTAATTTAGCATCTCATTTCGAAACACCATAGGCTGTATCAAAACGCCTATTTCGAAATGCCTGGTCCCGTATCAAAACTTCTGTAATTCAAAAGACTGTTGGGAAATAGCCGTTAAGGGGTTTTGACCGTTGGGATGTCTGCCACGTAGGTGTATCGAAACACAAAGTCCTGTTTCGAAACGACCCTTACTGTTTTGATACGGCTAAGGCCTGTATCAAAACACATTTTGGCAGTTTCAAAACGTATCGATACAGATTATGCCTGTATTGAAACATGTACGTTAAAATCACATGTTTGGCTACTTAAAAACATTTTAAAACACTTCAAAACCTTTTTAAACATCCTCAAACTTATTTTCAAGTTGTTTTGACTTAAAGTATATTTTAAATTCTTTTCAATTTAGTCCAAAACATTTTTTAATTTATTATATCAAAATCTATATTTTTACAGCTCCTCCACCTGATATCGGAGAGAGTTTATCAAGCTTCACCGAGAAACTGGTGCGCCTAGGGATTCAGCCCGATCGCCTCATAGGAGGTCCCTCAGCTGGCCTTTTCCCCCTCTCGACCACTAAAGCTTCTCTTCTCATCAACAAATTCGATGACTCTAAAAGAGGTCACTCATATGGCCATAAACGTCTCACTTTGAACAAACAAGCTGCGAGAAGAAAATATGTGCAAGAATTCTCCCGAATGGTTTTGGATGAAACTGGGATCATCGAATTGAGAAAGGATCCTTTTGGTTGTAAGATCTCTGAAATCCCTTCTCTTGCAGTTAATGATAACTTGATGATCTCGAATGATCTTGATGGGGTTTCGAATAGTTTAAGGCCGACTGCAAGAAACGAGGCTAGTCCTTTTAAGGGTCCAGGCATCAGCAAGAATACTGTTGAGTGGATCAATGGATCGATCAATGCCAAGAGGGGAGTGAATTGGGATTTTAAAAAATTGTTGGAGAAAAATTATAGCTAAAAAAATGAAGAACAAAGGATTTTAGAGTGGTTCAAGTTCCAAATGAACTCTACATCCACTACCTTAGCTACCACTAAGGATTTGCAACAATTCACTAATTTGTTCTTCCCCTTTTCAAGGCTTAGGAGGTAACCTTTACACAACCGGTCAAATTTTCTACCCAAAATTTGATCAAACCCTCACAAGTGAACAAAGAAGAAATTAGGCAAGAAAGATATCTCTCAAATACAATATTTCCCCTTTAAGTACAAACACTCAACCCAAATTTGAGATAGGATAGGAATTGAATACAACACAATTTGGGGTTTACAAGAAATTGGAAAATAAGCACAATGAGCTTAGATTTTTGCTTGGATGTTTATCTTTGATGCAATAGTGGTTGCTGGTCTTCAATGAGCTTCAATTTATACCTTCTCTATCAATTCTATCCGTTTGGGTGGTTAGGGTATTGATTATAGCCGTTGGGACCCTCTCTTTCCACCATAAATGCACTTCTGCAGTTATTCGTATCGGTACACGAAGACCCGTATCGATACATGTCTCAAAACAGAAAGAGTCGTTGCAAATAATAAATAAGGCGTATCGAAACGCATGTAAGCGTATCGGTACGGGACAGGGACCGTTTCGATACGGATAAGACCGTATCGATATCTTTTTCTCAACTTAGCTCACTGGAATTTTCCGTTTCGATACGGGGTACACCGTATCGATACGGGGCAACTACCACTTTAAATGATAGTTACCTAACGACTGACACCAACGGTCGAAAACATTTAAAACTCTTTGAATTAAAAATTCCGTTAAAACTGTATCGATGCGGGTTGCACCGTATCGGTACACCATTCAAACTCCTTTAGTTTTTACAGAGGGGCGTATCGATACAGATTGAATCTGTTTCGATACGTTGTTTCGATACGGTTAAGAGCGTATCGAAACGCGTCTTTCCAGTAGCCAACTTTGTAAAAAAAGGTATCGATACGGCTGGAGGCGTATCAATACACCTGGACGTTTTTCAATACTTTGGCCTTGGAACACTTAGAAAATATTTGGAGTTTGAGTTTTTCAAATCAGTTTAAAGTGTTGGTGATTTATAAATCATTTAAGGGACTTAGAAATCTATTTTAAGTTTTCAATTTAATCCTTAACATATTTAGTTATATCAAAATCAAACATAGGTTTTACAATCTCCCCATTTTTGATATAACAAAACCAAAACTTGAAATTTTTGATACTTTGAAAAACTTTGCAAAATAACTCCCCCTTAATATTAGCTAGGTAACTTTTAAGTTTGAAAATCAAAATTTTTGAGTGTGAGCTTCCCTCTCCCCCTTTTTGTTAGATCAGAATAATTGAGACATAATATAAAGTGCATAAATAGGCAAAATGTATAAATACGCAACATAATATCATTAAGTTCAAATAGAAGATAACATCAACTCAAAATCCAAAGAACAGAAAATCAAAGCATAGGTTTTAGAATAATGAAAACTTAGTCCTAAAAACATAAACCAAAGGTGCATAAATAAATATCCTAGATGATATGAATTATATGCAAAGATAGGCTACTATGCATCTCCATCGCCATCTTCATCATCCTCTTCAATTTCATCATCATTCCTCCTAGTTTGACGCCACTCGTCATGGAAAGCGGTGAGAGAGATGTTCATTGAGTTGTGACTGCCTTCAAGGGAAGTGAGTCGAGTCTCCACATTCTTCATTCGATCTTCAAGGCTTGTAAACCTTGTATCAATAGCGGTAAATCCCAAATTCATTACTTGATCGATTGAGGCCATTCCCGTGCGCAAACCCGTGAATTGCTCATTGAGATAAGTCATGAGGGATTCCATAGAAGGTGGAGGAGGAGCTTGATCAACTGGAGGATTAGAAAATTGTTCCGCGGCCTCACTAGGGAGCTCGGATAGACGAAGCCAACTACCATTAAAGTAATGAAACTTACCCCTTGCAAGAGATCGTTCATCGATAGGATCAGTGAGGGGAGTTGGGTAGTCATGCGAGCAATTTATCTTTTTTTGTTGGAAGAAGTAACTCAAGGTCGTACCATAGGTGAAGGAAGTGACGAGTGTGGTGTGGCGATGTTGCACGAGATAGACAATCTCCGCAAACATAATTCGAGCAAGGTTCAGACATTTTCTTTCACGGAAGCATCGAATCCAAAAATCATCAACTTGGCGGATAGTTGAGTACTTCCCTCCCGAGGGCCTAAACCACTAAGAAACCATCAAATGGAGCATCCGATCCTGAGCATTAAGGGCTGTGACGGAACCACTTAAGACATGACCAAGAGCATTCTCATCATCATAGCCTTCGTCCTCCAACTTAAACACGTCACAAATGGATTGAACATCTATAGTGACCTTTTTCCCCATAAGATGAGAATTTACGGCCGTAACAACACCATCTCGATTGGCACAACACTTAAGATTAGCATAAAAGATCAAAACTAAGATGCGAAAGAAAAATCCGGGAATTTGGAGAAAATCCATAAACTTCCATTCTTGGAGCAAAAGTAAATACTCAAATTTGAAACGCTCCGAGTTAAGAAAAGGAATAGAGATTACCCTCTCCGGACGGATCTTATAGTTTTGAAATTGGCGAAAATAGTTGAGAGCTCCGGTGGTCGTAAAGGAGTGTTGATAGATAAGAGTGAGGTTCGGGAGAGTACCACCTCCGGTATTGGATCCTTCACCGGTTTCACTAGTATGCATTAAGTTTTCTTCATTCAACTCATTGAAAACCAATAATCAAGGTTTTTAAAAAATTTAATAAAAAAATTTTGAAAAGAGATTTTGATTTTGAGAAGGCAAAACAAAAGCAAAAGCAAAAGAAAATTTGAAACGAAAATTAAAAGAAAAATTAAAAGTAAAAGAGAAAGAGTTTTACCTTGATATTGATTAGAGAGGAATGTGAGAAGAACTTAGTACCCAATTGATGAAAAGCTTAAGAGCTTTGCTTGATTTTGAAAACCCTCTAGAGATTTTGAGTTGTGGTGTGAAAATATGAGGGATTGAGAGGCTATTTATAGAGTGAAAACGGCTAGGGTTTCTAGGGTTTTGAAAAAAATTCAATTTTGGTAAAAGTTGAACTCTTTAAATGCCAATTGATAGTTGTCTACGCAATCGCGTATCGGTACGCCTGAGGGTGTATTGATACGGGGGTAAAAATGTAATTCTATTTAAAATGCACGTTGAAGGTTTGTATCGAAACAGATGCAATCCGTATTGAAACGATTGTTGCTCGTATCGAAATAGGTTTAACCTTATTGATACTCGTTTTAGGAAAAATGTACTATGGGAAGCTAATATAGTACTCGTATCGATACGCTTAAGGCCGTATCGATACCCTATGCCCAGAAATACATTTTAGGCTTTAAGAACAACCAAAAGCTTGATTTTAACATCTCCTAAAAGAATGCAAATGATGAATGAGCAGTTCTAAGCATATTTTAATAGAATCATACTCCATCTAGCTATAAGCATGGATATTTTCAAGGGCTACAACACATAAACATGCAATTTCAAAAGATCAAGCAATTTTAACTTTAAAAAGGGTTCTAAAGGGTCAAGGAAGGCTAGTTAGACCTAACTCTCTCCTAAGGGACCAAAAAATGCTTTTTATCTAAAGGCTTTGTAAAGATGTCCGCTAGTTGGTTTAAGGTGTCAACGTACTCTATAACAACATCTTCCTTAAGGACATGATCTCTAATGAAATGATGTCTTATTTCTATATGTTTGGTTCTAGAGTGTTGGATTGGATTTTTAGTCAAGCATATGACACTAGTGTTATCACACTTAAGGGGCTTGGTTTCAACTTTAATATCATAATCTAAGAGCTGTTGCTTCATCCAAAGGACTTGAGCACAACAACTCCCTAAGGATATGTACTCGGCTTCGGTGGTAGAAAGATATACACTATTTTGTTTCTTAGAGAACCAAGATATGAGCATACTACCTAAGAATTGACAAGTTCTCGAAGTACTCTTCCTATCGGTTTTACAACCCCCATAATCCACATCCTAATAAGCATGAAGGTTGAAGGTGGAGTCTCTAGGGTACCAAAGACCAGAAACAAGGGGTATCTCTAAGGTACCTAAAGATTCTCTTAACGGCTATAAGGTGAGACTCTCTAGGACTAGCTTGAAACCTAGCACACAAGCAAACACTAAACAAAATATTCGGTCTACTTGCAGTAAGGTAAAGCAAGGATCCAATCATAGAACGGTAAAGCTTAGAGTCAACACACTTACCTCCTTCACCTTTGTCAAGCTTTGTAGATGAGCTCATAGGTGTGGCTTGAGGCTTTGCATTCTCCAAGCCAAACTTCTTGAGCATATCCTTGATTTATTTTCCTTGATTGATGAAGGTGCCATCCTTCCTTTGCTTGATTTGGAGTCCCAAAAAGAATGAGAGCTCCCCCATCACGCTCATCTCGAATTCACCTTGCATTAACTTAGCAAACTCTTTGCAATGAAACTCATTAGTAGATCCAAAAATAATATCATCAACATATATTTGTACTACTAAGTTTGAAAGTCTTTCATACCAAGCTCTAGGAGCTTGTTTTAAACCATAAAGTGCTTTAGTAAGTTTGAAAACATGATTTGGAAATTTTGAGTCTTCAAAACCTGGTGGTTGTTCCACATACACTTCCTCATTTATAAAACCGTTTAGAAATGCACTTTTAACATCCATTTGAAAAAGCTTGAAATCATGATAACATGCATATGCAAGCAACATCCTAATGGCCTCCATTCTAGCTACGAGTGCATAGGTTTCATCAAAATCTATTCCCTCTTCTTGAGTGTAACCTTGTGCTACTAATCTAGCTTTATTTCTCACAATGTTACCACTCTCATCTAGTTTGTTCCTAAAGACCCATTTGGTTCCTATAGTAGATTGATTACTAGGTCTATCAACTAATGTCCAAACATTACTTCTCTCAAATTGATTTAATTCTTCTTGCATAGCCATAATCCAAAAGTCATCTTTTAATGCTTCTTTTATATTCTTAGGCTCTATGCATGAGATAAATGCAACATGGTTCATAAGTTTAAGAGAAGATCTAGTGGTTACCCCCTTGGATGGATCACCTAAGATTTCACCACCTTTGACATAGTTGAACTCCCTTGGGTAGCTCACTTCCTTTTCCTCAAGAGCCAAGTCCTTCAAGGCTTCAAGAGGAGGATCTTGTGTATCCTCTTCTTTTGTTGGAATCTCATCCTCCTTTGAAGTTTGTCCTCCATCAAAGGCATTAATGATTCCTACATCATCATCATCACAAGAATCCTTCCTTGGAAGGAGGTTATCATCGAATACAACATGTATAGATTCTTCTACTACTAAACTTCTCTTGTTAAATACACGATAGACTTTAGAGTTTAAGGAATATCCTATGAAAATAGCTTCATCACTTTTTGCATCAAATTTACCTAAGTTATCTTTTCCATTATTTAAAACAAAAAACTTGCAACCAAATGGATGAAAATAGCTAATGTTAGGCTTTTTAGATTTTAAAATCTCATATGGTGTTTTCTTTAAAAGTGGCCTAATCATTACTCGGTTTACAATGTAGCAAGTTGTATTTGTGGCTTCCGCCCAAAAATATTTAGGTAAATTGTTTTCACAAAGCATGGTTCTAGCCATTTCTTGTAAAGTTCTATTTTTCCTCTCAATTACCCCATTTTGTTGAGGAGTTCGAGGAGCCGAAAAATTGTGGCTAATACCATTTTCATTTAAAAATTCTTCAAACCCTAGATTTTGAAACCCGGTTCCATGATCACTTCTAATATGAGAAATTCTAAGTTCAAGATCATTTTGGGTTAATTTTGAAAATGTGATGAATTTTTCTAAAGCCTCATCTTTAGTACTTAAAAATAGAACCCAAGTAAATCTAGAAAAATCATCAACAAGTACAAATGCATAAGATTTACCACCCAAGCTCATAGTCCTAATAGGCCCAAATAAATCCATGTGAATAAGTTGTACACACCTACTTGTAGAAACATCATTAATGGATTTAAAGGATGACTTATGTTGTTTACCCTTAGAGCATGCATCACAAATTTTATCATTTGAGAACTTAATTTTGGGTAAACCTCTAACTAGATCTAGGGAAACTAATTTTTCTAAACACTAATGCTAGCATGTCCTAGTTTCCTATGCCATAGCCATGCATCATTTTCATTTTGAGCTACTAAACATGCATGAGATGTATGTATGTCATTTAAATGCACCATGTAAATGTTACATATGCGATGACCTATGATCATAATATTATTTGATTTAATGTCAACAATTTTGCACCCATTTTTATCAAATAAGACATTAAACCCTTTATCACATAATTGGCTTATGCTCAACAAATTATGTTTAAGACCATCGACATATAAAACATTTTCAATAAAAATGGTAGAGTGATTACTGTTGAGTGTGCAAAAGTTCTACTTTTTACCCCTTATTTAACCCATAGTTCTGCTGCATTCAAGCATAATTCATTGCATTTAGGATAGATTTCACATAAACATCACAATTATATAAAATGGCACATTTGCTACTGATTTTGGTTGTTTTTGTAGGTAGCTGTTGTGGCAGACTCAGGGCAGTGAAGAAGAAAAACTGGAACACAAGACTGGAGTCAAGAAGGAGGACGCTGCCGTGGCAGCCATGATGACAACAATGGTGAAGGGAAAAGTGAAGTGGAGCTCGACAGATAGAGGAAATTAAGCCGGTCTATCGTGGGCCAATCTTATATTTTTTTGAGCCCTAGATCAGAATGAAGGCCAAGCCCAAAGTTCAAGGAAGAAACCCAAAGCAAGAAAAGAGGACGAATTAAAGGCATTTTTTCTGGAGATTTAATCTTAATTAGAGTTGTACTTTAGTTTGAACTTGTATTCTTACCTTATTAGAAAACTTAAACCCAAGGCCTGTATAAAGGCATGTAATTCGACCTAGGGGAGGATATCTCATTCTCTAGCCGTCTTCCCCAAAACCCTAGTCGTTTTCCCCTTCTCATCATGTTCTAAACTTCCCCTAGGGCTAAGGGTTGATTCTGTAAAGTAGTTGCAAGGATTGTACTGTTTTTAGGAATTTTCTGTTCAATAAAATAAACTTCAAGTTTGCTTATTCTGGTTTTCAACATCTTGCAAGAGTATCAGGAGAGCATTGTGAGATTATTTATTTACTTAATATCGGGAGAGTTAAGTATACGAAAGGAATAAGTGTGGGTTCTCCAGTTTATGGTTGAACTATCTCGGACCTAGGGATAGGACGAGGTTTAGTGGCTAAAAAAGAAGTCAACAACTTCGGTGTTCATCCTTCGATTCACACCGGGAGGTATCATCCAATACGTGTTCATCGACAGACTTGGACCTAGGGATAGGACAAGTCACAGCAGGGAATCTTGCCAAGCTTGAAGTACAGAGTTGTGTGATCTCTGCCGCGACAACAACAGACTCCTGCCTCCGCAGGTGCTGCCGCGGTAGGGACGACGTTAGAACAAGAATTTATATATAGTGCAACACTTGCACTACCGAGCAAATCAATACCAGCCTATTCCTTTACCCTGAATCTTTTAATCTTTTATATTCAATATTCTTCAATATTCTTCCACAATTAATTAAACTCTCTTCTTCCTCTCTTGTGCAGCAATCCAAGGATAAAGCTATTTCCAGTCCCTGTGGATTCGACATCCGATACTTCGTGTATCACTTTACTACTTGCGTCGTGTACACTTGCACTCTATTGCGATAGACTATTTTACACGCAACAAGTTTTTGGCATCGTTGCCGGGGATTGGCAACATATCTTTACCCTTACTTTTACTGCACTCTCTTTTTAATTTTTCTGTTTTTATTGGGACTGTTTTCCCTGTGCTTTTCACAAGGTTTTTCGTTTGCTTATGCGCAGATCAAGACGAGGCAAAGAACCTGAGTATAAACTAGACCCTGAAATCGAACGCTCGTGCAATCTCAGGAACCGAGTCCGCCTTTTGATAGCCAGAAACGATTATCTTGAGGAACAACTAGAAGCAATGCATAACGGGAGAAACAACCCGAGGAATCCTGAAGATTCTAAAGATCCTATCGTGGATGAAGGGAACGGACAGCCTGTCGCTGCCGTGGCCGCACGACGGTCATGCCGTGAATACATGATCAATGATCATGTGGAACTGGAGACCACCCTGCCAGACGTGGAAGCTGAAAATTTCGAGCTGAAACCTGTGATGTTTAGCATGATCAATTCCGCTGGACAATTTAGTGGTGCTGCTACAGAGGATGCCAGAGAACATCTGAAAACGTTCCAAGAAATCTGTGGATCGTTTAGATTACCAGGAGTAAATCCGGAGATACTGAGGCTTCGGTTATTTCCTCATTCATTGAGGGACAGAGCGAAAACTTGGTGGAATAAACTAACGTCGGGTTCAATACGGACTTGGGCGGATCTCACTCGTGAATTCTTATCTCGTTTTAATCCTTCCCATTTATCTGAGCGATTACGTAATGAAATTGCTACTTTTCAACAGGAAGATGACGAGCCAATGCACGAGGCATGGGACAGGTTTACCACTCTTCTGAGGAATTGCCCGATGCACGGATTCCCTGTTTGGAATCAAGTCATCAAATTCTACAATGCTGCCAACACACACACCCGGATGAGAATAGATTCAGCAGCAAATGGACTGTTGTTGGACAAAGATCCAGACGAAGCCATGGTAGTATTGAAAAATCTAGCAAAGAATGAAGAGCAATTTCCCACAGTGAGGAGAGGTAAACGAGTGCTAGCTGTGAAAGACTACGAAGCCGAAAATTCCATAAAGACACATGTTGCGTACCTCACAAAGGCAATATAAAACTTACTAAAGAAAGATTCAAAACCTGTCTACTCTGTAGAAGAGGCATGTGAAACTTACAGTGGGAATCACAGTTCGGAAGACTGCCTGTTACAGCTAGAGGAAGGGATGTATGTTGGAAACTATAACAAGCCGAGAAATTACGACTCCAACAATTACAATCCCAACTGGAGGAAGGACCCCAAGTTCTCCTGGAGTAACCCAAACAACGCACTGAATCCTCAAGTGTAGAACACTCAAAACTAGGGGCACCCAGAATCCTGACACGGCAGCAGCCGCAACAGCAGCCGGCAGCCGCACCTAGTATACTGGAGTATACTTTGGCCACATTCATGTCATAGACAAGAGCTTACATGGAAAACATGGATCACTTCGTCAAGAAGACTGAGTCGTTCATGGATAAAACAAAGATGAGAATGACTAACCATGAAGCCACACTGAAGTCACTGGAGACACAGATGGGCCAGGTTTCCCAGCATATTAAGCCAAGGCAAAACGGAGGATTCCCTAGCGATACTGAGGTCGCTAGACAACCCAAACATGAGCAGTGCAAAGCTATTACAACTAGGAGTGGGAAAAAACTGCTAGGGTCGGAGAAGAAAATCGTACCGATTAAGGAACTAGCCCTAGAAACATCTGCCGCGAACACTGCCCCGGCAGAAGATAAGCAACCTGCTGCCGCCACACCTGTCACGACAGCAGAAGGGACAGAGGAGAAAGACAAGAACGATGAAGAACCTAAGCCTCCTCAAATCCGAATACCATGTGAAGGACGTCTGGAAGATTACCGTCCTCCACCTCCTTTTCCACAGCGGTTACAGAAGCAGAAACAGGAGTACCAGCTCAAAAAGATCTATGATATTTTTAAGCAGGTTCACATCAATATACCGCTGTTAGAAGCCATCAAGTAGATGCCCGGTTATGCTAAATTTCTCAAGGATGCTATGTTGAAAAGATCCAAACTTGGGGAATTCGAAACGGTAAAAATGACAGAAGGATGCATGACTATCTTGCACAGACATCCACCCTAGAAAAAGAAGGATCCTTGGAGCTTCATCATACCGTGCATAATTGGTGACAAATTCGTGGGTAAGGCACTTTGTGATCTAGTTGCTAGTATTAATTTAATGCCAAAATCTGTGTTTCAGAAATTAGGTATTGGACGAGCACGGCCCACGACAGTCATGCTGCAACTAGCAGACCGCTCTTACGTACAACCAGATGGGAAAATCGAAGATATTCTGGTAAGAGTGGATAAGTTTATTTTTCCTGTTGACTTTCTTGTTTTAGACTATGAAGCAGATGAGAACGCACCAATCATCCTGAGGCGACCTTTCCTAGCTACAGGCAGATCACTGGTTGATGTAGAGAAGGGAGAACTTACAATGAGAGTAAATGATCAAGAGAACAAGCTCAATGTTCTCCAGGCAATTAAACATGCTGATGCAGAAGAAGAATGCAAGGCCATCACTGCAGTAATCCTTGACCAACCCTGCATCAGGTCGAGCTGCCATGACATTAAATTTGGTCACTGCCACAACAGCCATCTAGAAGACTGTCACGGCAGCAACGACGACATCAACTCCTCTGATTTAGATACATCCGACACTGAAGGTCATGAGGAGGTAAACTGGATAGGAAATCGTCCAGGTAAGTTATTCGAGCCCCTAAACTATACCTCGAATGAACACATAATCCAAAAGCCTTCAACTGTAGAACAACCTGTTTTAGACCTTAAGCCCCTGCCAGGGCAGCTTAAATATGTTTTCCTTGGATTAAATGATACGTTGCCCGTAATCATCTCTTCCAAGTTAATGCAGAAATAGGAACATCAGCTGATAGGGATGCTGCAACAGCATAAAAGGCTATTGGATGGACGATAGTTGATATCCAAGGCATCAGTCCGGCACTATGTATGCACAAAATCCTCCTAGAGGATGATCATAAGCCGACCATTGATGCTCAGAGACGCTTAAACGACGCTATGCGAGAAGTGGTTTGAAAAGAAATTATCAAATGGCTTGACGCTGAGATAATTTATGCCATCTCGAATAGTAAGTGGGTGAGCCCGGTGCAGTGTGTTCTGAAAAAGGGAGGAATAACCGTGGTAACCAATGAAGAGAACGAACTAATCCTAACCAGGACTGTGACCGGTTGGATAACCAAAAGCTTAACAAAGCTACCCGAAAAGACCATTTTCCCCCACCTTTTATTGATCAAATGCTTGATAGATTAGCGGGGAAACCTTATTATTGTTTTCTTGATGGTTACTCAGGTTATAACCAGATAGCTATCGCACCGGAAGATCAAGAGAAAACGACTTTCACTTGCCCATACGACACTTATGCCTTCCGGAGAATGCCATTTGGACTCTACAATGCAACAGCAACATTCCAAAGGTGTATGATGGCAATATTCTCTGACATGGTGGAGGACTTCCTAGAAATATTCATGGACGATTTTTCCGTCTTTGGAGACATTTTTGAAGGCTGTTTAGGCAACCTACAGAAGGTGCTCGAAAGATGCGAGAAAGCGAACTTGGTCTTAAACTGGGAAAAATGTCACTTCATGGTGGATGAAGGGATAGTCCTAGGCCACAAGGTAAGCTGCCGCGGCATAGAGGTCGACAGAGCAAAGATATAAGTGATTGAGAAGCTGCCGCCACCCACCACAGTCAAGGGAATTCGGAGTTTCTTAGGGCATGCTGGGTTTTATCGAAGGTTTATTACAAATTTTTCGAAGATTACCAAGCCTTTATGCCACCTACTGGAACAGAATTGTCCTTTTGACTTCAATACTGAATGTACTGAGGCATTCAGAATCTTGAAAGAAAAGCTGGTAACAGCCCCAATTGTACAACCATCAGACTGGAGTTTGCCATTTGAAATTATGTGTGATGCCAATGACTATGCTGTAGGGGCAACACTTGGGCAGAGGAAGGACAAGCTTTTCCACGTAATTTATTACGCCAGCAAAACACTAAACAATGCCCAAGTGAATTACACCACAACAGAAAAGGAACTGTTAGCAGTGGTGTTCTCAATTGACAAGTTCCGTTCATACATACTTGGAACAAAGGTGGTGGTCCATACAGATCTCTCAGCACTGAAGTATCTGTTCGCTAAAAAAGATGCAAAACCTAGATTGATACGTTGGATTCTGCTGCTGCAAGAGTTCGACATTGAAATCAAGGATAAAAAGGGGACAGAGAACCAAGTCGTAGACCACTTGTCAAGATTAGAGATGGGAAAAAGTCTACCGACAGACAAGACCCACATACTGGAGACTTTCCCTAACGAGCAGCTGTTTGCTGCCACAAGCACTGCCGCGACAACCATGGCGGCAGGTAAGTTTTCTGAACTTCCTTCGTACGCTGATTTTGTTAATTATATAGTTAGCGGAGTACTACCTCCTGAACTTAATTACCAAGCAAGGAAGAGAATCCAAAATGATGCAAAACATTATTATTGGGACGGACCTCTTCTTTTCAAACATTGTGCAGATCAAATTATCAGGAGGTGTGTACCACAGGATGAGCAGGAAGCTGTGCTTCATCACTGCCATGCTTCACCATATGGAGGACACTTGGGTGGAAACAAAACTACTGCCAAGGTTTTGCAATCTGGTTTTTATTGACCCTCACTGTTCAAGGATGCCCAAGCATTCTACAAAAGCTGTGACAAGTGCCAACGAACTGGGAACATCTCAAGAAGACATGAGATGCCACTGCAAAACATCTTAGAAGTCGAAATCTTCGATGTATGGGGGATTGACTTCATGGGACCATTCCCAACATCATGTGGGAATCTATATATCCTACTGGAAGTGGATTATGTATCCAAATGGGTTGAAGCGATCGCCACACAGAAAAACGATGGCAAGACTGTTCATAGATTTCTGCACAAAAACATTTTCTCCAGGTTTGGCATACCTAAGGCGATCATCAGTGATGAAGGGAGACATTTCGACAATAGGGTAAATGCTGCTGCCTTAAGAAAATACGGCGTAAAGCACCGCATTGCAACAACATATCACCCCTAAACCAATGGACAGGCCGTAATATCCAACAAGGAAGTAAAGAACATTCTTGAGAAAATGGTTAAACCTACTCGAAAGGACTGGTCTTTACACCTCAATGATGCACTCTGGGCCTATAGAACAGCATTCAAGACACCATTGGGAATGTCACCCTGCAGGCTTATATACGAAAAACCATGCCATTTACCTGTCGAGATAGACCACAGAGCTTACTGGGCTATAAAGGCAGTAAACATGGACTTAGATAAGGCAGGACAGAAGAGGCTACTTGACTTGAATGAAATTGAAGAAATTCGAGCAATGGCCTACGACAACACAAAGATTTACAAGGATAAAATGAAAAGGTGGCATGACAAGAAATTGCTGCCACGATAGTTCTGCCCAGGGCAGCTTGTGTTGTTGTTTAACTCTATGTTGAAACTTTTCCCATGAAAGCTTAAATCTAGATGGTCCGACCTATTTCAAGTTGTGCAGGTTTTTCCCCATGGTGCCATCACGATCAAATCCTTAAAAGACGGGCACCAATTTAAAGTCAATGGACAGAGACTAAAGCATTATCAGGGGACTGAAGCCCCAAGGATGCAGGAAGTGGTTACTTTAGGAGATGCCCCTTAAGGCATCCCTAATTTAACTTTATTTTTTTTTATTTTTTTTTATTATTTATGTATTTTATTTATATATTAGGAATTAAGAATTATTTTATTTTTAGGAACTAAAGTTTGATTTTAATTATTTTAGGAAATAAGGGAAACAAGGAGAGGAGAAGAAGTAAACCAGCCCACCATCTCAACAGCAGCCCAAAAAGCCCAACAGAGGCGTCTGTCGTCACAGCCTGTCAATAGCTGTCACGACAGACGCGGAAAATACAGCCTGTCACCACGCTGTTGCGGCAGACACGCAAACGCGTAACAGACGCGCAGTAGACACGGAAACGCGTGACAGACGCGTCAGAAACCGCGTAACAGCTGGCCCCGTTATTCGCGTCTGCTGTTACAGCTCCAATGGGCAGAAAACCATTCATCTATATAAACCCCATTTACTATTCATTTTTCACCTCACTTCTACTCTCTCAACTTGCTTTCTCTCTAGATTTCAAATTTCTTTTTATCTTCCACAGCCTTGCAACTATGACTACCAGACAGACTCGTAGAAGTGCTACCTCCAGCTCTGCTGCAGCAGCCAGCACGCGCAGCTACAGTGCCATCCCCAATCGCTTTGCCTCAACCGACTCCGCCGGCAGATATTACTACTCCTTCTAGAAAAGGGAGATGTGGGAAGAAAGAGGATTTCTTTACCCCAAACGCACGGAAGAACTCGGGCTCGAACCGTTCATTGTACGAAAAATCAAGGCCCTCAAAATGGCAGATGTTTGCTGCCCAGCCAGAAGAGATGAATGTCACATTGGTCCGAGAATTTTACGCTGCCGTCGACAGCAAGGATACCAAGAACGTGACAGTGCGAGGTAAAGAAGTTACTTTCGAGCCTGCTTACATCAACACCCTCTATAGCATCTATGTCAGCAAAAAGGAGAAAGGGCACAAGAGATTCGTCGAGAGTCTGTCGCCGGCAGACTACGATGCTGTGATGGCAGAGGTAACGGAGGAAAGGGACAGAATGGAACATCGACCCCAAGCATCGGTGGACGGTGAAACGCACTCAACTCACCCCCGAGGCCAAACTATGGAACCTCTTCGTAAAAGAGAGGATAATGCCTTCTTCCCATAACAGCACGGTTGACCGACCCAGGTTAGCTCTCGTTCATTCAATTTTAAATGAGAGACCCATAAATGTCGGTCGGTACATAAGGGAGGGGATTTTGGAATGTGCCCTTCGACTGTCGGGACCTCTCGTCTTCCCGTACCTCATCACCGAGATCTGCCGAGGCCACAACGTTCCAGAAATCCCCGAAGATTTCAAAGTCCAAGGGAAGGGATGGACGGAGCGCAACATCTTCAGCTTAATGGAACTGAAAGCAGCCACACCACTCTCCTTTTTCAACCTGTCTGCCGCAGTAGAGGAGCCGACAGACCCCACTCAGCTAGAACCTGCCGCAGCAGAGCAGCAGCAGCCCCTCCAGTCGATGCCTCCACACAGATTCTGACCACACTAAAAAAGATGGAGGAACGACAGCTTGGTCTGATGAGTTTCGTCAGAGACTTCACGGCAGCCACGGTACATTTCATTCAAAATAATTTAAATTTTGCAAATGTATAATTTACTGCCTTCCCAGAGCAATACTTTGCTGCCCCTACACCTACCCCCACTCTCACTCCTACTGCCACACCAAAAACACCATCTACTGTATCCACTACAACTCCGGCCGCGACAGCTGAAGGCGGCAGCCACACTGCCTCTGCCAGAGGTGAGAAACGAAAGGAGCCGCTGCCAGAACTCGACGACGACTACTTCGAAGGGTTCTCCTCTTCATCTATCTGGCAAGACTCTGACGGGGAGCCATCTCTTGCTAGAAACCTTTCCAAGGAGTTCACTCCTATGAAAAGGCAGAAGCCCAACACTGGTGAAGGACCATCCGGCCAAGGCAAGTCTGCCAGCAGCAGCAGTAGCAGCTCATCAGATGAGGTACAAGTGCTAGAAAAGCCACCCCATATCTCACCCACTCGTATCCAGCCCCCAAGGGAAGCCAAGAAGAAAACTGCCTCCGCCTCTCCTAGCACTCTGCCGACACCCACAATGAAGGTCACTGCCCGCCGGCAGCTACAGATTAGCGGCAGCAGCAACGATGACAGATCTTAAAATTAAGTTTCTATCTTATTTTTATTGTCTTGTTGTTTTATTATTATTGTGATGTATTTTTTTGTTTTCTTTTTTTTCATCTTTGTCATCATGCATTGAGGGCAACGCAACCCTCGAGTTTGGGGATGGCATCCCTCCAGTAATGAAGTGTCTTTTAGGTTTTAAAATTGTGTCTAAGTGTTAAGTGTTATTTAAGTTTATTTTTGTCAAAAAAATGGCTTAAGTCTTTGAACTGAACTTACCTGCCGTGACAGACTTTGTCGTGGCAGCGCCCTTAGGATATTTTTAGGAACAGTTTAGAGCCTTACTATAGTTCTGATCTTTAAACACCTTTTGTGACTCTTATACTGTCTAGACTTCTCTTAGTAAACTAGAATAGGAAAAGCTTAAACACTTGAGTTGCCCCTAGAGGTGCCTAACACTGGCTCTAGGAAAAGAAGTTAAGAAAAGTTAAACTCAATACACATAGAGGTGCCCAAAACCGGCTCTAGGAAGTTAGCTAGAGGTGCCCGAAAACAGGCTCTAGTCAAACTTAAATTAAGAAAAGAAAACTGAGTCTAAGAAAAACTAAAGGAGCCTAAAAATTGCCTCCAAGAAAATGAAAGTTGGCATAAAAATTCAAGTGAGTGGCTTAGCTATTCTAGTAAACTAAAAGAGTCTAGGCATATAATTGTTCACAAAACATGCACACACTACACGAGAATTATAGCAAGGTTCCGAATAAATCCAGAAATGTCCAACAAGGTGTTGTTCACGATATGGCATGAATGGTAGGTAAGGAAAAGTTCACTATTTTAAGCCAAACAAAAAAAAATTAGTTAGTTAGGTCATAATTGCTTGAGGACAAGCAAGAACTTGAGTTTGGGGGTGTGTTGAGTGTGCAAAAGTTCTACTTTTTACCCCTTATTTAACCCATATTTCTGCTGCATTCAAGCATAATTCATTGCATTTAGGATAGATTTCACATAAACATCACAATTATATAAAATGGCACATTTGCTACTGATTTTGGCTGTTTTTGCAGGTAGTTGCTGTGGCAGACTCAGGGCAGTGAAGAAGAAAAACTGGAACACATGACTGGAGTCAAGAAGGAGGACGCTGCCGTGGCAGCCATGACGACAACAATGGTGAAGGGAAAAGTGAAGTGGAGCTCGACAGATAGAGGAAATTAATCTGGTCTGTCGTGGGCCACTCTTTCATTTTTCTGAGCCCTAGATCAGAATGAAGGCCAAGCCCAAAGTTCAAGGAAGAAACCCAAATCAAGAAAAGAGGACGAATTAAAGGCATCTTCTCTAGAGATTTAATCTTAATTAGAGTTGTACTTTAGTTTGAACTTGTATTCTTACCTTATTAGAAAACTTGAACCCAAGGCCTATATAAAGGCATGTAATTCGACCTAGGGGAGGATATCTCATTCTTTAGCCGTCTTCCCCAAAACCCTAGTCGCTTTCCCCTTCTCATCATGTTCTAAACTTCCCCTAGGGCTAAGGGTTGATTCTGTAAAGTAGTTGTAAGGATTGTACTGTTTTTAGGAATTTTCTGTTCAATAAAATAAACTTCAAGTTTGCTTATTCTGGTTTTCAACATCTTGCAAGAGTATCGGGAGAGCATTGTGAGATTATTTATTTACTTAATATCGGGAGAGTTAAGTATACGAAAGGAATAAGTGCGGGTTCTCCAGTTTATGGTTGAACTATCTCAGACCTAGGGATAGGACGAGGTTAAGTGGTTAAGGAAGAATTCAACAACTTCGGTGTTCATCCTTCGATTCACGCCGGGAGGTATCATCCAAGACGTGTTCATCGACAGACTTGGACCTAGGGATAAGACAAGTCACAGTAGGGATTCTTGCCAAGCTTGAAGTACAGAGTTGTGTGATCGCTGCCGCGACAACAATAGACTGCTGCCGCCACAGGTGCTGCCGCGACAAGGATGACGACAGAACATGAATTTCTATACAGTGTAACACCTGCACTACCGAGCAAATCAATACCGGCCTATTCCTTTACCCTGAATCTTTTAATCTTTTATATTTAGTATTCTTCAATATTCTTCCACAATCAATTAAACTCTCTTCTTTCTCTCTTGTGCAGCAATCCAAGGATAAAGCTATTTCCAGTCCCTGTGGATTCGACATCCGATACTTCATGTATCACTTTACTACTTGCGTCGTGTACACTTGCACTCTATTGCGATAGACTATTTTACACGCAACAATTACCTATGGAACCAATACCTTTAATGTGGCCTTTGGAGTTGTCACCAAATGTCACTACTCCTCCACTTTTTGGCTTTAAGTCCATGAATCTACTCTTGTCTCCGGTCATATGCCTCGAGCATCCACTATCAAGGTACCATGAATTTTGACTTTGTGCTTTGGCCTTGTAGCAATGCTCCCCATACAAATAAAGATATTAAACTTTTGTTTTTGGTACCCAAATCATTTTGGATCCACGTGTGTTAGCTCCCAAAAGCTTGGTTCCCTTAGGAATCCAAGGTGACATAGCAACAATATCATTAGACTTGACGAGTTCCTTAGGAACCCATACACTCCTAATCCTTTTAGGTCTATTATGTCTAGGGAGGCTACTTTGTTTGTAGTTATTAGTCTTTCTCCTTGGTTGGTTTGTTTTAGATGATTTACATTTTTCATGCTTCACATTACCAACATCTTTAAAAGACTCTTTGAGCTTGTTAAGCTCATCTAACACCTTTTGGTGTTCACTATTGCATTGAGAAAGAAGATTATTTAGGTCTACATTTTCATCTTGGAAAAATTTAAGTTCATCTTTCAAACCTAAAATCTTTTTCTCAAATTTTAAGTTAGCTTGAGAAAGTGAGTCATTTTTATCATTTAATTCCGAAATAATTTTCTTATTTCTAATGACCGACTCTTTGTACTTCTCAACTAACTCATCATAAACCTCTTGCAACTCATCATATGCATCATGTAATTCATCAAATGTAAAGACAAAAGATGATGAGTTAGAGGTTACCATGGAGGAATCCTCCTCAAGTGCCATGAGGCAAAGGTTGGCCACTTCGTGTTCATCATCCTCGGATGACTCCTCGTCACTCCAAGTAGCAAGCTTGGCTTTGAGCTTCTTGTTCTTCTCAAATCCCTTCTTCTTGAGTTGAGGGCACTCCGAACGAATGTGACCGGGCTTTTTGCACTCGTAGCAAATGATTTGATCCCTCTCTTCTTCTTTATTTTTACCCTTGAAGTCCATTTTTCTTTGAATCTTCCTTCTTCGGTTGGACCTCATGAATCGTGAGAATCTTTTGGCTATCATAGCCAATTCTTCTAGATCATCCTCCTCACTAGAAGTGCTCTCCTCATGTAATGAAGCTTTGAGAGCCACTCATATCTTCTTCTTCTTTTCTACTTCTAGCTTCTCCACTCTTTTCTCTTCCTTTTTCTTTTCATCTTCCCTTCCTTGCTTCATTATCTCATGAGTAAGGAGAGAACCCACTAGCTCATCAAGTTTGAGTGTCTTCAAGTTTTTGGCCTCAACGATGGCGGTTCTCTTCCCATCCCAAGATTCTGGAAGTGAGTAGAGTAGCTTCCGGACAAGTTTGTCTTCCAGGATTTTCTCTCCAAAACCCTTAAGCCCGTTGACGATAGTTGAGAAGCGATCGAACATCTTGGACACGGTTTCGTCGGGCTCCATCTTGAAATTCTCATAACTAAGATTGAGAATTCCAATCTTGGTCTCCTTCACATCACTAGTTCCTTCATAGGTGGTCTCTAGTGTATCCCACACTTCCTTGGCACTTTCAATAGAGGAGACTTTGGAGTAGATGTCGGGACCGAAAGAACAAAAGAGCATATGAAGAGCTTTGTCATTAATTTGGATCTTCTTTCTCTCATCTTCACTCATCTCAATCTTCTTCTTTAGAACTAATTTTCCTTCATCATCCCTCTTCAAAGGAATATAGGGATCATCTTTAATGACATCCCAAACAAGGTAATCATTGGATTTGATGAAGAGACGCATCCAGTTCTTCCAAAATGGATAGTTGTCACCATTGAAGAATGGTGGTTTTGTGGTGGATTGAGACTCGTACATGCTTAATCCGGAGGTAGATGACATGGCTTGATTTTTGGATGATCACACTCTTCCTAGGAACTCCTCTTGTGGTTGTTAATCCTTCAAAGAGGTAGACTCTGATACCAATTGTTGAGTGGATCAATGGATTGATAATGCCAATAGGGGTGAATTGGGCTTTTAAAAAATTGTTGGAGAAAAATGATAGCTAAAAAAAAGAAGAACAAAGGATTTCAGAGTGGTTCAAGTTCCAAATGAACTCTATATCCAGTACCTTAGCTATCACTAAGGCTTTGCAACAATTCACTAATTTGTTCTTCCTCTTTTCAAGGCTTAGGAGGTAACCTTTACACAACCGGTCAAATTTTCTACCCAAAATTTGACCAAACCCTCACAAGTGAACAAAGAAGAAATTAGGCAAGAAAGATATCTCTCAAATACAATATCGCCCCTTTAAGTACAAACACTCAACCCAAATTTGAGATAGGATAGGAATTGAATACAACATAATTTGAGGTTTATAAGAAATTGGAAAATAAGCACAATGAGCTTGGATTTTTGCTTGGATGTTTATCTTTGATGCAATAGTTGTTGCTGGTCTTCAATGAGCTTCAATTTATACCTTCTCTATCAATTCTATCCGTTTGGGTGGTTAGGGTATTGATTATAGCCGTTGGGACCCTCTCTTTCCACCATAAATGCACTTCTGCAGTTATTCGTATCGGTACACGAAGACCCGTATCGATACATGTCTCAAAACAGAAAGAGTCGTTGCAAATAATAAAGAGGGCGTATCGAAACGCATGTAAGCGTATTGGTACGGGACAGGGACCGTTTCAATACGGATAAGACCGTATCGATACCTTTTTCTCAACTTAGCTCACTGGAAGTTTTCGTTTCGATACGGGGTACACCGTATCGATACGGGACAACTACCACTTTAAAAGTTAGTTGCCTAACGACTGATACCAACGGTCGAAGACATTTAAAACTCTTTGATTTAAAAATTCCGTTAAAATCGTATCGATACGGGTTGCACCGTATCGGTACGCCATTCAAACTCCTTCAGTTTTTACAGAGGGGCGTATTGATACAGATTGAATCTGTTTCGATACGTTGTTTCGATACGGTTAAGAGCGTATCGAAATGCGTATTTCCAGTAGCTAACTTTGTAAAAAAGGTATCGATACGACTGGAGGCGTATCGATACACCTGGACGTTTTTCAATACTTTGGCCTTGGAACACTTAGAAAGTATTTGGAGTTTGAGTTTTTCAAATCAGTTTAAAGTGTTGGTGATTTATAAATCATTTAAGGGACTTAGAAATATATTTCAAGTTTTCAATTTAATCCTTAACATATTTAGTTATATCAAAATCAAACATAAGTTTTACAAATACAAATACTCTTGATCAGGGGTATCTGCAATCCCAATGAATCCCCTTTTTTCCCACTTTGCTAGGGTGGTGGAAAGACCGTATCATTGTTCTTGTGGATGATCCTTCCCCTTGGATCACCCTTTGTCTCGAGGGATTGTATGATCTTAGGTTTCTTTTTTATGTTGTTTATGCCTTTTATGTTTTTGCTGCTTTTGTGGTGTGTCGTTCACTGTGGTTGTTGGGTGCCTCTCATCTTCAGTTCCTGTCCAAGGTTAGGTTGATGATCGTCGGTGGTCTCACCCGAGTTGGTTTTGCTGCATCAACAGAAATGATGAAAAGACCCTCTACCCTTATGGGAGAGGGAGCCTGCCTCCCTTTCGAGCTCTCGTATAAAAGTAGTTGGATTCGTTTATACCATCGTTGGGTTGTGTACCCTTTATCTTGTTTTCTTTGCTCCTGATTTTCTTTTTGTTTTATGCCTTTTTGTTGTCTTCTGGTTTGCCCTCTTGCCCATGTGTTGCTTCTGTTTGGTTCCCCCTTACGTGGGTTGAATTGGGCTTGCATGACTTGCATGTTTTTTCCTCTTATGTACGTGTTCTCTCGTTTAATGAAGTTTTAGTTTCTCAGTCAAAAAAAATTACCTTCCCCTTAAAATTTGAGCAACAAAAGAATCTTAGTTCTTGATAAAGAGTATACAAAAGGAGCATAGAAAAATACTAAAAACGTAGAGAAAGGGGAAGAGAACAATTGCCAAAAGGGAAAAATAAAACGTGACCTTGTTCTGAAAAGGAAAAGGGTTGAGACATTTTTGAACAATGTTAAATTGATCTCTATTAAACAAGAAATATAGTACAAAGAAACAAGAAAATAATTACAAAAAAACCATGAAAATACAAAACACAAGTCAAAATATAAAACAAGATGGACGAAGTAGAAAAAACTGCAACAAACATTAAAAATAAGAAAAACAAAACAAGAGTTTTTAAAACCAATGAAAGAAGTAGAGACAAAAACAATGCTAGTATAACCTCAGATGCATGTCGATTTTGAGGTCACAGGAAAATAGCAACTTTTGAAGTAACAAATATTTAATTAATCTTTCCGTTTCAAACTTTAAAAATTTAAGTGTTCTTTCTTAATTTTGAAATTTTGGTAATATGTTATAACTTTTTGATGTAACTTTAAAAATTTTAGTGAACAATCTCTAGAACATATGCTTGAAAAATTTTCAGTTGAAACTTTTCTCTCTCTTAAGTTGTGAGTTCAATATCCATTAGGTATTAAAACTAATTTTTCTCACCTTCTTTTTAGGTAGAATTGTTAAAAAAAAACAGAAACTCTAATTGAACCTTGTACAAAATAGGCTTAATAGAACCGTTGACGGTTAAAGTATACACTTTATACCAAAATGTAACCTAAAGAATTTTTCGAAACATTTTATCCCATAAACTTTAAGTCATGACCTCAGTTACCCCATGGTTAGCTCCCATTAAAAAAAATTCATAGACCAATCAACACGCACCACATGTCATTTTATTAAAAAACCAACCAACTTTAATAAAAGGGGTAAATTACACATTAAGTCTGTCAAATTTTTATTCTTATTCAACTTAGTCCTAAAAATATTTAATTAAGCCAAAATTGACCCTAATTTCTTTCTAATTTTTATAATTTAGTCCAATAGTTTAAATATAATTATATTTTTGTTCAATTTAGTCATAAAAACCTTTAATTAACCCAAAATTAACCCTAATTTCTTTCAAATCTTTATAATTTAGTCCAATATTTTTAATATGATGATGTTTTTATTCAATTTATTCCTAATTTTTTTTATTTAACCCAAAATTAACCCTAATTTCTTTCTAATCTTTATAATTTAGTCTAATATTTTTAATACGATTAAATTTTTGTTTAATTTAGTCCTAAAAATCTTTATTTAACCCGAAATTAACCTCAATTTCTTTCTAATCTTTATAATTTAGTCAAATATTTTTAATACGGTTATATTTTTGTTTAATTTAGTCCTAAAAATCTTTATTTAACCTGAAATTAACCCCAATTTATTTCTAATTTTTATAATTTAGTCTAATATTTTTATATAATTATATTTTTGTTCAATTTAGTCCTAAAAATCTTTATTTAACCTAAAATTGACCCCATTTTTTTCTTCTAATTTTTATAATTTAGTCCAATATTTTATATATAATTATATTCTTGTTCAATTTAGTCCTAAAAATCTTTATTTAATCGAAAGTAACCCCAATTTCTTTCTAATCTATATAATTTAGTCTAGTATTTTAAATATAATTATATTTTTGTTCAATTTAGTCCTAAAAATCTTTATTTAAGCTGAAATCAACCCCAATTTCTTTCTAATCTTTATAATTTAGTCCAATATTTTTAATATAATTATATTTTTGTTATTTTAGTATTAAATTTTTTTATTTAACTCAAAATAGACCCTAATTTCTTTCCAATCTTTATTTTTTTCAATTTCTTTATTAGAAAAAAATAGAGGCCAAATTTTAAGTTAAATAAAGATTTTTAGGACTAAATTGAACAAAAATATAGTTATACTTAAATTAAATTGTATGAAGTGGAAAGTAGCCTAAGTAAAAATGGCATAGTAGAAAACCAGAAGCAAACGTTACAACCGTACTAAAAGCCGGATCTGAAAGAACTCAACTACTCAAGGCATCTACATTATTGCTAAACAAAAGACTCGTTGGTCAATTTATACTTAAATAAATAATTGACATTGAAAATATCTTCTCCAGGTTTTCTGCATCTCTATTCTCTTCTCCTGAATATAACTTCTCTGCTTGTTTTGCTCTAAACCAGTTACTATAAACAAATCATATTTTAAAATACTTAGGTTTTTCAAACTGAACCGAAATTCTAGGGTTTCGAGTATTAAAACTGGTGATTTATGGCACAGAGGCGGCTTAAAGATTCATGGGACCATATGCAATTTATTAGAATAGCCCTTCAAGTTATACCTTTTAAATATTTGTTGATTTGTGTGTGTGGTTAATTGACTTTTGAATAAAAATGAATATAATAATATGACTCAAAATCTATGAAGTTCAACAACATTTTTTTTCATGTTCTTTACCAATAACCTATATTTAATATTTTATTTTTTTTTCCTGTTAACATTTAACTTAATTTAACTCGGAATACCTAACTAAAATCATGTGTGGTCATTCTTATTGCACTTGTTCAAAACCATTCGTGATTAAGTGATATGCCATTATGTTATTGATCAATAAAAATTAAAACAAATATTTTACTGAGTAAAATCGACCTAGAATCACTGAACCACTTTAGGAATATATATTTTATGTAGGATAAAAAAATAATTTTAACGTGAAAAATATATTAATTACAATATATATTATAAAAATTTTAAGAACATATTTATCACATAAAAGTATAAAAATAATTAAAATATATTAGTTTTATGTTATGAATATTTATCTATGTGGATGTCTATCATGATTAGAACTTTATTTAAGGAGTTTGGTTTATTTATTATTAGGAATATTATCTCTATTAATTAGAGTTTAATGTATTATGTACTTCTTATGCCTATAAATAGATGGTTTACTGAAGGCGATACAATTCTATATTTGAGAATAATACAAATATCTCTCTTTCTCTCATCTCTTTGTTCTTCTTGTTCTTATTCTTGTTCTTTATTTTATTCACAACACGTTATCAGTACGAATTTGCTCGCAAAAAAATATTGAGAAAGATGTGCGTTGAAGCTAAAGTTCAAGACATGTCAATTACAATCCTTTAAAGTCTCCTTCACGATCCTTGAGTATATTTTCAAATAGGTATGTATTTTTTTTATGGGCTACAAATATATAATAAAATAAATTTCTTCAATTTGTGATTCATAAAAAAAGGTACATAAAAAAACAGTACTTTAAATTGATTCCTCGCGCAGTAGTAATAACATGATTTGATTAAGAATTTCTTTGGTGAGATAAAGATATGTTTCGTAACATGACAATAAAAATCGACATAATTATTAACTTGATTTTCGTTGTCTTGTAATGATAAAAGAATCGAGAAACGAACTTTGTTTGACAAACTTATTGGGTTTTTTTGTTTTATTTTTTAAAGGTTAATATTTGTTTATTTTATTATATTGACGAGAGTTGATATTATTAACCGTGTTTTTGAGTTTAGCATGTATCTAAATGATTTGGAAAGAGACATGATATAAAGGGATTATGAGAAGCTGTCTCGGTTATTTGCTATGTCTTCATTGTCCTCGAGAGGAAAACTATTATCGGTAAACTCTACTTTTATTTTTATTCTTTAAACTACAATTTTAAAGTGTGATAAATCATGTGATTTTGCTTGAAAGCAATAATTCTCATGTGTCGAAAAACTCGACTATAGACTTCTCTCAAGATCAAGTGTTGAAATTTTGTCTTGATCCAAAAAAGTTTTATGGGAGGCATTCCCTGATGTGAATGCAAAGCATGATGTTTATTCCATGCGATTATCAATGATTGGGCATTTCCTGAAGTGAACGCAAGCATGATGTTTATTCCATGCGATTATTGGACTTATGTCATTCCTTAAAGTGAATGCAAGCATGATGTTTATTCCATGCGATTTTTGGATTTGTTTCATTCCTTATGTGAATGCAAACATGATAATTCACTATATGTTTAGTGAATAAAACTCAGTTATGTGCCAGAGTATCACTGATGAGGTTTTAAAGACCTATTAGCCTCCGCTACATTCCCTGAAGTGAATGTGATATTTTTATAGCGGAAAAATAAATGCCACATTAACAATTGTGGTTGCGATTGAGGCCATAAAAAATAGACATGGATAAGATGATCCTTTTGAGAATGTTTATATCCACCGAAAGTGGGATTATAAGGAAACAAGAATGATAGATATCATATCAAAATCTTTATGTTATCAATACGATGGTACAAACTATTGGTCTCGTACTTGTCAAACGCCAAAGTATTATGGACTTTATCCATAAGCATGAATGATAAATGAAAGAAAATATAAACAAGTTTTGTTTATGACGAAAATAATTATGGCGTTGTTAGTCCAACTTAATTGGATATTGTTAATTTCTTCATAACACTGAAAGAGAATAATTCTCCATTTATTTTATTTCTCTTATAACCTCTGAAGGGAATAATTGATATTTTATTTATTTTGTTTTATGTTAATTTTATTATTTATTTATGTTAATTTACTTTATGTTAACTTGTTTTACATATTATTTATTTATGCTTTATGTTAATTTATTTTTTGAAGAATATGATTACTTTCGGAATAAAATATACAATGAATTGTGGCTATTTATGCCTAGCAGACAGTGCAAGTACTCATACTATACTTAAGCGTAAGAAATATTTTCCCATTTAAATGCAAGGGAAAAATATGAGTACTATTTCCCAAAGTACTAAAATATCAATGCTTCGTAAGAGCAATAAGTTCTTGAGGGTTTATCTCTGATAGATAACCAATTTGATATGATGTGCTATATTTAATATTTTTTCATTCCCCGAAGTGAATGAAACAAAGCACATTGTGAAAGGTGCATAACTATGCATATTTTCCCATTTAAAATGCAAGGGAATAATGCGGGTATTATATTCAGACGTACCAATATCACAGAAGACTTCGACTGAGCAAATATGTTATTGCCAAATGGAACTCTATTCCATTTTCATAGTGCGTTATACTCGTCAAAGACGCAAAGAGACTTATTGAATTTTAAAGATATTTACAAAATATATTGAGAATATTAGTCGAGGGGTGCCGACTATCTTAATATTACGAGTATAACTCAAGGCAATAATAAAATCTTGAAAAAATATATGCACTATCATCCATATTGTACTACACAAGAATTAGTACAAATTGAAGGTCATGCTATTGTAAATCAGAAGTTTACTGATAATTTTATTATTTGGCATGACCGGTTAGGCCATCCCGGTTCAATTATGATGTAAAAAAAATTTGTTGACACTTTCATGTGGTCATTATTGAAGAACTAAAATTTTCTTCAAGGTAATGTTTTTCATGTGATACTTGCTATTAAAGCAAATCGATTATTCAATCATCATCAGCTAAGATAGATTGTGAATCTATTAATTTTCTGGAACGGATACAAGGTGATATATGTGGGCCCATACACTTTTCTTATAGTCCATCTACATATTTTACGATTTTAATCGATGCATCGAATAGATGGTCATATGTATCCTTGTTATCAACTCGTAACTTGGTGTTTGCGAGGCTACTTGCTCAGTTGATAAAATTATGAGCACATTTTCCAGATTACCTTATAAAGACAATCGGTCTTCATAATGCTGGTGACATGTCATTTTACATGTAGTATCACTAATTCGCATCAAGCCAACAAATTATCATAAGTTCTCCCCATTACAAATGGTTTGTGGTCAAAACCAAATATTTCTCATCTTATATTTTTTTCTTGTGTGCGTATATGTTCTGATTCCTCCACCACAACGCACAAATATGAGTTCTCAAAGGAGGTTGGGAATATATGTAGATTCAAATTTCCCTTGATAATTAAATATCTTGAGCTTCTTATAGGGAATTTATTTACGGCTCGATTTACTACTATCATGTTAATGAGCCAGTTTTCCCAACATTAGGGGGAGAAAATAAAATAGCTGGAAAAAGAAATAAATTGGAATGAATTATCATTATCTTAGTTTGATCTACGTACTCAACAATGTGAACTATAAGTTCAAAGGATAATTCATTTAGCAAATCAATTGTCAGATGATTTTGCTGACCCTAATAGAGTGACTAAGTCACATATACCAGCTATGAATGCTCCGTTTAAATTTGATGTCCCGAAAGAACAAACTCTAGTTGCTAATGAGTATAACTTACGCCTGTAGCGTGGTAGACAAGTAGGTTCCAAAGATAAAAATCTTCGAAAAAAGGAAGGGGGCTATAGTTATGATGGTCTGATCGAGGAATCAATGAATTATGGAAATCTCAAGAAGAGATTAAAAGGTCTCCAATAGAGGCATTAACATGACTCAGGTACCTGATAATAAAGAGATCTCAATAGATTATGTCATGTCTGGTAATAAGTGGAACTGAAATCAAATTGACGTCGATAATACATTTGCATGCAATGTAGCACTAGAGATTTTATTTGATGATGTGGATCATGAATCATTGTTAATTGGACAATGTAAACAAAGAAATGATTGGCCAATATGAAAAGAGGCAATTGAGGCGAAACTAAGATCTCTTTCGAAAAAGAGAAGTATTTGGGCCTATCGCCCGTATATTGAAATGTGTAAAGCTCGTGGATATTAATGAGCCTTTGTGAGAAAGAGAAATTAAAAGGAGAAATCATGAGATATAAGCTCGTTTGGTTGCAAAGATTCTCACAAAGATATGAAATTGATTATGAGGAAAATATATTCCTCGGTGGTGGATGCAGTTACTTTTAGATAGTCTGACAATAAATGAAATAACTCAGTTTCCGCCTAATGGATGTTGTTACATCTTATTTGTATGAGCCTCTTGATAACAACATTTACATGAAGCTTCTGGAAGGATTTAGACTGTTAGAAGCAGTTAATTCAAGTTCTCGAGAACATTATTCAATTGTATTGAATATATCTTTTTATGGATTAAACATTTTGGGCACATTTGGTATAGTCGCCCCATTGAATACTTATTAGCGGAAGGCTATAAGAATGATTTAATTTCCGGAGCATTTTATTAAGAGGTTTAGCTCTGGATTTATCTTTGTTTTTTTATTCTGCATGTTGGTGATTCATTGAGACTCGTGAAGAGATCTCCTTAACAATGGAATCCTTGTGCAGCAATCGGCATACACAGAAAAATGTTTAAAGAGACTTTTACATGCATAATGCATATTCGTTGACCACTATTTTGTTGTTAGGTCTCTTAATGTAAACAAAGATCCATTCCGCCCTCGAGAAAAAAAGTGATGATATTCTTGGTCTAAAAGCACCATATATACATTAATTGATCTGGAAGCATCGTATCTTAGCTGGTCCAGAAATACTATCTAAGTGCTACGAGACCATTGCCTTTAAATAATTGCTATGCATGAGGCAAAGTTGAAATATGTGTTTGGCTAAACATATCCAGAAGATATGTGAATTGCTTTCACAAGATAAGATGCAAGCTAGCTTATGTAGAGATAATGCAGAATTTATATATCAAGGTGGAAACATCAAATGTGATAAAACGAAACATATCTCTTTAAAGTTTCGTCCCTCATAATATTCAGATGAATAGTATTTGATGAATCATTTCAAGCAATGATTTGGAAGATTTATCCACTAGTGCATACTCTATTTTTGAAGATTATATTCAAGATTGAATTATGAAGATTCAAAGATCTTCTGTGATGTTTTCATGAGGGGGAGTAAATACGCGTTGCACTCTTTTTCCCTTAACCGAGGTTTTGTCCCAATGGGTTTTCCTGGTAAGGTTTTTAATGAGGCAACATATTATGCGTATCAAAGATGTGTGTAATCTTTTTCCTTCACTAAAGATTTTTTTTCCTATTGGGTTTTTATCTTAGTAAGGTTTTAACGAGGCACATTATCTTCATAGACATTCAAGGGGGAGTGTTATGAATATTTATCTATGTGGATGTCTATCATGATTAGAACTTTATCTAAGGAGTTTGATTTATTTATTATTAGGAATATTATCTATATTAATTAGAGTTTAATGTATTATGTACTTCTTATGCCTATAAATAGATGGTTTACTGAAGGCATTGTGGATACAATTCTATATTTGAGAATAATACAAATATCTCTCTTTCTCTCATCTCTTTGTTCTTCTTGTTCTTTATTTTATTCACAACATTTTATAAATTATTTGGGTTATAAAACAAAAATCAACAAAAAGTGTAAAAATATATTAATTATAACACAGATTTTAATATTATAAAATATATTTATAACATAAATTATAATCTAATTTAATGAATGGTATGTTAAATATATTTATAATATTTTATGTTATGTTATGTTATATTTTAATTAAATATACTAAATTTAATATATATATATATATATATATATATATATATATAATTTATGTTATGAAATAAAACGATTATTGAAGAAGGGTAAAAATGTAACAATAAAAATGTATTAATTAAACATAAACTATAAAATGTTATAAATATATATATAACATAAATTATAATTTTACTTTAACTAATGTATGTTATAAATATATTTTTGTATCATAATTTATGTTATAATTTAATTAAAATATATTAATTTTATAAAAATTACTCGATAAATTATAATATCAATTAAAATACTTTATTTTAATTAATATATTTTTACTTTAGTTTAATTTTATAAAAATTACTCGATAATTTTATAATATCAATTAGCTGATTTGACTAGCGGATTGTATTAGCTGATTGTATAAAAGTGTTTGGTAAAATTAACTGATAGCTGATAGCTGTTTGATTATTTAAACAAGCAAAATGACATATAAGGACATGATTATATTCAATACTTGTTTGAATAATTTATCAGTTATGAATATTTTGTATCTAATAAATATTAATTAGATTTGTAAAAATTATTTTTGATATAAATTTTCTAAACATATTTGAAAGATTTACATATTAATTTATTATTTATATAATTATTAAAAAAATATATGCACATATAAATATGTGATAATAAAAAAATAGAATTAACTTACAAATGTCACCATATAAATCAGTAGTAACAATAAATAAGTCCAATATTTAATATGTTATTATTTATATTAAAAATGTTATTATTTAATTTAGGTTTTTTAGAGATTTTTGGTAATTGTTAAGGGTAAAAGAGTCATTGCAACTCTAATATCAAACCTCTAATTTCAAAAAGCTCATATTAGGAGCTTTTTCAAAATTAGATTTTTCACCACAATCTGCTTTTTCAATCCGCTATTTACCAAACATCAATATTAGCTGATTTGACTAGTCAAACCTCTAATTATACCTCAAACCTCTATTTTTTGCCCAAACCGCTGTATACCTGTAACACCCAGGTTTAGGGGTCGGGTGAAAATAATATTTTAATATTATTTTGGGTTCGATTTTATAATTAAAATAATCTTTGGGCCTCAGGTTTCAAAAACAAACATTTTTGTGATGGACTAAATTGAATGAAATACAATTTGGAGAGATTTTAAAGAAATTGGAAAATAGCCATTCATTAATGGCAATATTGTAAATAGCCCAACTTCTAATTTTAAACCCCTTTTTTTATCAAATAGCCACTATTCATCTTCTTCTCAAAAACAAAACCAACGTCAAATAGAGAGCTCTCATCCCCTCCACTATTCCATCACCTAGCTCCTTCATTTCAACTTGGTTTTGAAAGGTAACATCATTTTTGACTTGTCCTCAACTTCCCCTCTTCAAAAAGTACAAATAGTTTTCATTTTTCTCAATGTTTTGGAAATTGAGTTTTTAGAGGTTTTGATTAAAAGTGATAACTTTATGATGTTTAACTTGAAATTTCGATTTAATGTTGTTAGTTATGAAGTCTATGAGTCAAATGATGCAATATATATGAATTTTACATGATTTAAACTAATTTTCAGATTTGGGTTTAATGGGGGTTTTTGAAGGGTTTTGGGTGAGTTTTGGGGGCTGTTTTGGGTTGGAACTGGTGGGCTAATGTTAGTGCTATGGTTGGGGGTTGCTTCGGGATCATTTGGGGTATTAAAAGTGTTGGAAATATGGGTTTTGATTGGGGTTTATGGGCTGCACGAGTTTGGTAAATTTGAGGTTTGTTCATGGCTTGAAATGTTGAGTTTGATGTTTGAATTGTATTCCGCGTTAGCTACCTTGATGATTGGGCTGATTGGAAGTTGTTTGGTTTGTGTTGAGGTTGTTTAGAGGCAAGAACTTGTGTTGGTGAGGCACCGGGAGTGAATCCGGAAGCGTGAAGGTGGTTGCTTGCTTGGTAATTGAGCTTGGAAGTAAAGGTGAGTGGTTAATGTTTTCAAAGTGGGTTTTAAGAGTTTGGTTCAAGCATGTGGACTAGGTCGGGCTTGGTAGACCCACCTAGAGTTAGGATTGGGGTGGTAGCCTAATCCTAAGCTTAAACTAGAGACATCGGTTGAACTTTTAATTGATGTTTATGTCTCGTGATGTTTATGATATGATGATTTATGTATAATGTGATATACATGTGTGATGAGGCATGGATGTGATGCATTGTGATATGCATGTGGATTGTTCATGATTGTGATCATGGTGAGTACGTGCTAAGCACGTAATTGGTTGTAATTGATAATGTGGATTGTGTTAAATGTTGGCACTAGTATGCTTGAGTACAAATGATCGATCATTAGGATGTTAGTGTGCACACATGAGTCAAATTCGCGCGTGGCCTTGGTGGCGTTGAGTCACCAAGGAGGAGTACGAGTTCGCCCGAAAATTGTTATATATATTAGTCGATGATGAGTGGAATCCCATCGACGGGGCGTGAGGATGAGTGGAATCCCCTCCGCGAGACCGATGATGAGTGTAATCCCACCGTGAGGTAAAGTGGTTGTTGGATGTGAGTTCCAACGTGTATATCCGCGTATTCGAGTCATAGCTAGGTGCCAATATAAATTGATATGTGTATCAATGTGATGTGGAAATGTGTTTCCTTTTGGATGATTATATGTGCTTACATATGTTGTGAAAATGAGCTTGTTGAGCATGACATATTATTGGATAATTGTTCATGCATCATTGACATTTTGGCTCTTGAGGATCGAAGGTATGATCATGCATTTACCTTGGTTGAGATCGTGCTTGGACCCTGCATTAACGAGGTTTGTTTTTAAGGAGCTTACCCTCACTAAGCTTTATTGCTTACGCTCTCTTTGTTCGACAATGCAGATCAGTAGCTCGTGGGTTCTTAGTGCAAGTAGGGGGCCTCCAAGTGTGCTTCGTGGTGCTTGTTTAGCTATCAAGTATGAACATTTTAAATTATGATGTAATGGTCAAGCAATGTGACATGTGTTTGTGGTTTGATGCCTTTTCAAGTATGACGATGTTGTTGTTTAGGAGCATGTTAGACTCCTTTTATACGTTTGTTAATTTGGTTTTGGATGTATGCCTTGCTTGTAAACCATGTTAGTATTTTGCCTACCTTAAAATTGTCTAAGTGTTGACTTTGTTAAAGCATGCTATACGTAATGTCATGTATGGTCTTTGGAATGGATGCCTTTTTGTATATCTTGTGTGTAACCCCCTCGCTCTGGTCTGGTCGGCTGACCGGTTCGAGTAGGCTACACGGGGAAAATCGACATGAAACCCGTGAAGGTCCCACCTCGGTTAGCGACCCTAAATTTTTTTTCATTTATTTTACATCTTGTCTAGAGGCATTTAATTACCTAAGTGATCACGATAGCGGAAAACGAGGCCCACAAAAAGCCCTATAACAAACCGAGCCTAAGCCCAACCCTCGAGGCCCATTAGAGATGTCCAAAGACCCATTTCCAGCCACCCATTTCGGAACAATCGTCACCCGTTTCGAAACGCAAGCTCTAGTTTAAAAAGCCAGGTACCCGTACCGAAACGCACCCACCTCGTTTCGGAACAGGGCCCTAAATTGCCTAGGCGTTTTGATACCTGTTTCGAAACAAGCACTTCCAGTAGCCAAAGTGTTTCGAAACTTGTTTCGAAGCAGGGGTTCACAGTGGCCAAACCGTATCGAAACGAGTTCCGATACGGGGTCCCTGGAGCCATACCCGTTCCGAAACAGCTCAGCCCGTTTCGAAACACTGGCTGTCTGCAATATCCCAAAACCAACTTTAAACATCTCAAATCAACCCCAAAAGCCCTAAACAACTCCAAGAAACATACATCACTTACAAGCATATTCTAGAGGCATGCATCCTATGGCAAGACGTACATAAAACTCACAAGGCATAAGATAGGGCATCCATTTAAGATATCATACAAAGCATGCTTGAAGACTTAAAAGCCAAAGGCACATGTCTCCCATATAAGGTTTACATGCTTACAAACACATGCACTCAACCAAGAGCATAGCATCTCAATACAAACATTTGACCAACACCTAACAAGCATCATTCACCGAAAGGATTCATACATTTGCTCAAAGGAGACATACATAACACACAAAGTTTCATGCCTTAGAAACAAACATACAAGCATTCCTAACATGCAACACAAACAGGGTTTGCAATACAAACAAGGCATCCAAAAGCCACACCAACATCAACATAAATCCAAAGCATTCAAATCAACAACACCTATCCCATTGCTTGACTATTACAATCTTACAATTTAAAGATCATACTTGAACTAACCGAAAGAAGCACTTGGAGACCTTTCCTTGCCCTTTCCATCCACAAGCTACTGATCTGCATTGTCGAACAAAAAGGAGCGTAAGCATAAAAGCTTAATGAGGGTAAGCTCATAAAACAAACCTTCGACAATGCAGGGTCCAAGCACGAGCAACTACCATGATGGAATGCTTGATCTTACCTCCGATCCACGAGAGCCAAATAATCATGATGCATGAACATATAGCCAACAATATGCCATGCTCTACACTCACAAACTCAACATACAATGATACATAACTCAATGTATTAGCAACAACATGTATCGTTTCACAATGGAAATCACATTTCATATCATATAGGCATATATGTATAATCTCATATTGGCACCTAGCTATGACTCGAATACGCGGATAACATGTTGGAACTCATCACCGGTTCTCGCGGAGGGGATTCCACTCATCCTCATGCCCCGTCGATGGGATTCCACTCATCACCGACTAATATATAAACATTTCTGGTGGAATATTACATCACCGTACTCCTCCTTGGTGCCTTAACGCCACCAAGGCCACGCGCGACTTTGACTTTTGTGTGCACACTCATCCTAATGATCGATCATTGTACCCAAGCATACTAGTGCCAATATTAAACAAAATCCATAACCTTTCACAACATCAATTTCAATATAATTTCCGTGCTTAGCACGTACTCACCATGATCCTCAAAATCATGCAACCACCTCATAACCTCATTTCACAAGCCAACACTACATGTATATCATCCAAACAATTATCACATCATATTTCACCCATACGTATATCCACATCACATTTGTCATCAACATGCATATAGAAATGCATTAAGCCATGCCTCAACATACATGTATATCACATTATAAATAAACATCATAAGGCATAACATCAATTAAAGAGTTCATCCAATGTCTCTAACTAAAGCTTAGGATTAGGCTACCACCCTAATCCTAACTCTAGGTGGGTCTACCAAGCCCAACCTAGTCCACATGCTTGAACCAACCACTTAAAAACCAATTTGAAAACATTAACCACTCACCTTCATTTCCAAGCTCAACATCAAGCAACCAACACCTTCAAATTTCCGGATTTGTTCCCGAGGCTTCACCAACACAAAAATCTCGCTTCTAATCACCTCAACACAAGCAAAACAACTTCAAATCAACTCAAACATAAAAGTAGCTAACCCGGAATACTAATCAAACACCAAACACAACAATTCAAGCCATGAACAATCCCCAAAATCACCAAACCCGAGCAGCCCTTATACCCAGCCTAAAACTTATGATTTCAACACAGTTAACATCCCCAAATGCTTCCAAAACAACCCCCAACTATTACCCTAACATCAACCCTCAAATTCCAACATAGAACACACCCAAAACTCAACCAAAAACCCTCCTAAAACCCCACCAAAACCCAAATTCGGGAATCTCAATAAAACACTTTAAAAAATCATATATGTTGGACCTTATGGTTCATAGACAACATATCTAACCATAATAAATCAAAAGCTTTGATAAAGAATCATAAAGTCACTACCTTTAATCTTTTTCCATGAAAACCCAAATTCCTAAAACATGGATGAAAATGAAAACAAATGGTACTTTTGAAGAGAGGAAGTTGAGAGCAAAATGAAAACGTAATTACCTTTCAAAACCGAGCCAAAATGAAGGAGCAAGGAAATGGAATAGTGAAAGGGGGAGGGAGCTTCTCCTTGTCGTGAGTTTTGAAATTGGAGTGGGGAAGAAGATGAGCACATGTTTATTTCAATAAAAGGGGGATTTTTATTGAAAGTCCATTTATTTACCTTTTTTCCATTAATGAGATGGCAACTCCATTTATTCTAAAATCCATGAGAAAATGAGTTTCAATCAATTTGGTCCAACATAAATTGTTTGCTTTGAAATCATGAAGCCTAAAATAATATATTATTATTTTAATTATAAAACCAAAACCCAAATATTATTTAAATATTATTTTCACCCGACCCTTAAACCCGGGTGTTACATTGTGTATGTCGAGTATGGTTGCTAGGGAGCGTGCCTTTAGAATGTATTTGTATGATTTGCATGCTTCGAGTAGTCGTTTCGGACGTTTGGAATCAATTTGGGATGTCTAAAACTGACTTTGGAAAATTGCAGGCAGCAAGTGTTTCGAAACGGGTTGTCATGTTTCGAAACGGGTATGGTTCCAGGGCCCCGTATCGGAACTCGTTTCGATGCGGTTTGGCTACTGTGAGCCCCTATTTCGAAACCAGTTTCGAAACACTTTTGCTACTGGAGGTGCCTGTTTCGAAACTGGTATCGAAACGGCAAGGCAAATCGAGACCCTGTTCCGAAACGAGATGGATGCGTTTCGAAACGGGTGTCTGACTTTTAAATTGAAGCTAGTGTTTCGTAACGGGCTCTGACTGTTTCGAAACCCAGGCTTGTTTTTGGGCTTTTCGACATCACCAAAGGGTTTCAAGAGTTGGGCTTAGTCCCAGTTTAGTGTCGGGCTTCCGCTTAGGTTGAACAATGCTTTTGGATAAGATAAAAATGAAAAATTTTCTCTAGGGTCGGTAACCGAAGTGGAGCCTTAACGGGTTTTATCTCAGTTATCCCCGTGTAGCCCACTCGGATCGGTCAAGCGTCCGGACCGGGACGAGGGGGTTACACTTGTTGGTACATAACCTAAGGTTACCGAGACCTTGGGCAGGTAAGCGAGGTAAGTCGCGTTTTATGATTGATATGCACGGTGTTTGCTTGCCTTGTAAGCATGATTGCTTGTGTGACAAGTATGCTATTTGTTTAGTTTAAAAGCATGATGTTTAAGAGTCCCATTGCTACTATTACATCGGAAAATAATTTTTAGAGTGAGGGAAAACATACTTGAGCACTTGGAAGCCTTGCCTTGCTAACCCAACTTTGTATGTTTGTTGTGGTTGTAGTTATTGTTTGTGAGCGATGTCTGGGCCAAGGGGTAGGCCGAGAGTGGTTCGTCAGGAACCACGCGTTACGGCTCCTGTTGAGCCGGAGGTTGGAGTTGAGGCTCATTTAGAAGGTCATGCTGATGCGGGAGTTGGAGCTCCTCCACCACCTCCACCACCACCACCACCTCCGCCCGGTGAGGGAGACGAGGTGGGAGTCGATGGAGAGGGACCTCAGGGTGGCCAAGGTGGCCAAGGTCCAGTTAGAATAGATATGACTCTGCTAGTGCAAGCTATAGCGGGAGCGTTTCAGGCCGCAGTTGCGGGAGCTCAGGCTGCAGCTCAGCCTAGGTGTGACGATGCTAGTCTACCATTGGAGAGTTCAAAGGGTCTACTTCGTAGCTTGGGGGCCGAAGAGTTCAGAGGGTCTACTTCGGAGAGGTCTGAGTTGTGGTTAGAGAAAACCGTCCGCATCTTAGCTCAGATGGGTTGTGTGGGCGCACGTAGATTGGGCTGTGTGATCTCTTTGCTTCAGGGTGACGCCTACACTTGGTGGGTCACCATTACTATCGGAGTTCCAGAGGCTGAGATAGGTTGGGATTTCTTTGAGTCTGCATTCAGGAAGAGATATTTGGGACCGAGGTATCTTGATGAGAAGAAGCGAGAGTTTATGGCCCTTACTCAGGGAGATGTTTCTGTGACTGACTATGAGATCCGTTTTGTTCGTTTGAGTCAGTACGCTCCAGAGTTGGTTCCTACTAAGGTGGAACGTTGTAACATTTTCCGCTATGGGTTGAATGAAGAGATCAAGAGGTACACTTTAGCTTCTGACTACACAGATTTTGATGTATTGGTCGCGAGGGCCAAGGACTTAGAGCACAGTTTGGGTTCGGCCAAACGATCTGGTGGTTCTAGCTCTGGTAAGAGGCATAACCACTTTGACTGTAGAGATGCCAAGAGGCATAGAAGTGGCGGACAGCAGTTTGACCATAGGCGTGGCGGTGGCCACCATGGTAGGGGCCATCAAGGCCATCGAGGAGGAGGGCGCTTGCCCGAGTGAACACGATGTGGGAGACAACACACTGGTGAGTGTTGGGGTAACTTCCATGCCTGTTGGAACTGTGGTTCGAGGGACCACTTTAGGAGGGAGTGCCCGCATCAGGCGGAACAAACACTGAACTTAGCTCAGGCTCCCGCGAGAGCGAATGATTATCAGAGAGGTCGTGGGCGCGGTCGTGGCTACTTCCAGCCTAGGGCTGATGCACCTAGGGTAGATGCTCAGAGGAACCTTGCTCACGTTGTGGCAGTGCAGCCAGAGGCAGGAGGACCAGCGAGAGTTTATGATCAGAGGGAGGCCGGGAACGACACTGATGTGATAACAGGTAATTTTGAGTTACAGTCTATGTATTTAATTTCTTTGGTTGATTCGGGTTCTACACATTCCTACATTTTGAGTGAGCATGCACGGAAGTTAGATATACCTGTTGAGATCCTAGATGTAGGTATGCATGTGACTAGTTCTTTTGATGAGACAGTTGTGGTTAGACGTATGTATAGGAGATGTTCACTGAAGATTCAGGGTCATGTGTTCTCTGATGGAACTTCCTTTTTATGGCTTTGATATCATTTTGGGTATGGACTGGTTAGTTGAGCACCGAGCTAGTGTGGACTTGGAGATGAAGAGGATTTCTTTGAAACTTTCTGATGACTACGAGGTAGTAGTAGTAGGCGAGAACGTTAAGTTCTTGTCTAATGTTGTGTCAGCTTTAGAGGCTCATAGGTTGATGGATTCCGGGTGTGGGGCTTACTTAGCTTACGTGACGAATCTGAATATGAGTGAGGCTAGGCCGAAAGATATTAGAACAGTATGTGACTTTCCGGATGTGTTTCCTGAAGAGTTGCCGGGTTTACCTCCTGACAGAGATGTTGAGTTTGTGATTGAGATTGTTTCAGGGTCTAATCCAGTGTCGATAGCTCCGTATCATATGGCTCCTAAAGAGTTGAAAGAATTGAAGAGTTAGTTGCAAGAATTATTAGACCGTGGTTTCATTAGGCCTAGTAGTTCTCCTTGGGGTGCACCTATGTTATTTGTGAAGAAGAAAGATGGTAGCATGCGCATGTGTATTGACTACAGACAATTGAATCAGTTGACTGTGAAGAACAAGTATCCGTTGCCTCGTATAGATGATTTGTTTGATCAGTTGAGAGGTGCTTCAGTGTTCTCGAAGATAGATTTGAGGTCAGGGTACTACCAGTTGAAAGTGAAAGAGTGTGATGTTCCGAAGACAGCTTTTAGGACTAGATATGGTCACTATGAGTTTCTTGTGATGCCATTTGGGCTCACGAATGCACCTGCAGCATTCATGGATATGATGAACAGAATTTTTAGAGACTATCTAGACCGTTTTGTAGTTGTTTTTATTGATGATATACTTGTGTACTCGAAGACAGAAGAAGAGCATGATGAGCACTTGAGATTTGTGTTGCAGAGATTGTTGAGCAATCAACTGTATGCGAAGCTTAGTAAATGTGAGTTCTGGATTCGAGAGGTAGTATTTCTTGGCCATGTTGTTTCGGCCGAAGGTATCCGTGTTGATCCATCGAAGATTGAGGCTATTGTTGAGTGGAAACAACCTAAGTATGTGACTGAGATTAGGAGTTTCCTAGGATTAGTCGGTTACTATAGGAGATTTGTTGATGGTTTCTCTAGGGTAGCTGCTCCTTTGACTAAATTGTTGCAAAAGGGAGTTAAGTTTGAATGGTCAGATGCAAGATAGAAGGCCTTTGAGAAATTGAAATAATCTTTGACGAATGCTTCAGCGTTAGTGCAACCTGTTTCAGGTAAAGAATTTGTGATTTACAGTGATGCTTCCTACATAGGGTTAGGTTGTGTTTTGATGCAAGAAAGAAGGTTTGTTGCCTATGCTTCTAGTCAGTTGAAGGTTCATGAGAAGAACTATCCTACTCATGATATAGAGTTAGCTGCAGTTGTCTTTGCATTGAAGATTTGGCGCCATTACTTGTATGGTGAGAAGTGTATAGTTTACACCGATCATAAGAGCTTGAAGTATTTGATGACACAGAGAGAGTTGAACTTGAGATAGAGGAGATGGCTTGAGTTGTTAAAAGAATATGATTTGACCATTGAGTACCATCCGGGTAAGGCAAATGTAGTAGCTGATGCTTTGAGTAGAAAAGTTGCAGTTGAGTTGAGAGCTATGTTTGCTAGATTGAGTGTGTCCGATGATGGTGGTTTGATCACCGAGTTGCAAGTGAAGCCTTCTTTGATTCAGTTGATTAGAGAGAAGCAATTGCAAGATGTGTCTTTAGTTCCTCATGTTCAGGACTTAGTCGAAGGAAGACCGACCGAGTATAGTTTCAGTGGGGAGAACTTGTTGTGCTTTAGAGATAGAGTTGTTGTAACGGAAGATATTGAATTGAGACGTCAGATTCTGAGTGAAGCACATTCGAGTCCTTTTTCTATGCATCCGGGTAGTACCAAGATGTACCGTGACTTGAAGAATGACTATTTCTGGGTTGGTTTGAAGAAGGATGTAGCCGAGTATGTGAGCCGTTGTATGGTTTGTCAGAGAGTGAAGGCAGAACATCAGGTTCCTTCAGGTTTGTTGCAGCCTTTGAAGATTCGGGAATGGAAATGGGAGAGGATTACCATGGACTTTGTGTCGGGGTTACCGTTGTCTCCTTCGAAGAAGAATTCTGTATGGGTGATTGTTGATAGGTTCACTAAGTGTGCTCACTTCTTAGCAGTGAACACTACAGATTCTTTAGACAAGTTGGCAAACTTGTACATCCGTGATATTGTGAGACTTCATGGAGTTCCGAAGTCTATTGTTTCAGATAGAGATCCTAGATTTACTTCGAGGTTCTGGGGTTGTTTGCATAGTGCTCTAGGTAGCCGTTTGCACTTCAGTACATCTTATCGTCCGCAGTCCGATGGGCAGTCAGAGCGAGTGATACAGATTCTAGAGGATATGCTTCGTTGTTGTGTGATTGAATTCCAGGGTTCTTGGGAGAAGCACTTACCTTTAGTTGAGTTTGCTTACAACAACAGTTATCAGTCTAGTATTCAGATGGCTCCCTATGAGGCTTTGTATGGTAGACGATGTAGGACTCCGATTTGTTGGGCTGAGACAGGTCAGAGATTGTTACCTATGCCGGATTTGCTTAAGGAGACTATCGACAAAGTGAAATTGATTTGTGACTGTTTGAAAGCTGCTTCCGATCGTCAGAAGTCTTATGCAGATTTGAAGAGAAAAGAGATTGAGTTCTCTGTGGGTGAGAAAGTGTTTCTGAAAGTATCTCCGTGGAAGAAAGTGTTGAGATTTGGCCGGAAAGGCAAGTTGAGTCTGGGGTTTATTGGTCCGTATGAGATAGTTGAGCGGATTGGGCCTGTAACTTACCGTTTGAGATTGCCTTCTGAGTTAGAGAAAATCTATAATGTCTTTCATGTGTCGATGCTTAGGAGATATAGATCAGATCCTTCTCATGTTATGCCTATGGAGGAGATAGAGTTGAATCCGGATTTGTCTTATAATGAAGAGCCTGTAGAGATACTTGCTTCTGATAGCAAGGTGTTACGTGGCAAGACCATAGAGTTGGTCAAGGTGTTGTGGAGACATAGAGGTGTGGAAGAGGCCACGTGGGAGAGGAAAGCTGATATGCTTGAGCAGTTTCCGTACTTGTTTCCGTCAGGTAATTCCGGGGACGAAATTCCTTAAGTGGGGGAGAGTTGTAACACCCGGGTTTAGGGGTCGGGTGAAAATAATATTTTAATATTATTTTGGGTTCGGTTTTATAATTAAAATAATCTTTGGGCTCGGGTTTCAAAAATAAACATTTTTTTGATGGACTAAATTGAATGAAATACAATTTGGAGAGATTTTAAAGAAATTGGAAAATAGCCATTCATTAATGGAATTATTGTAAATAGCCCAACTTCTAATTTTAAACCCCCCTTTTTATCAAATAGCCACTATTCATCTTCTTCTCAAAAACAAAACCAACGTCAAATAGAGAGCTCTCATCCCCTCCACTATTCCATCACCTAGCTCCTTCATTTCAACTTGGTTTTGAAAGGTAACATCATTTTTGACTTGTCCTCAACTTCCTCTCTTCAAAAGTACAAATAGTTTTCATTTTCCTCAATGTTTTAGAAATTGAGTTTTTAGAGGTTTTGATTAAAAATGATAACTTTATGATGTTTAACTTGAAATTTCGATTTAATGTTGTTAGTTATGAAGTCTATGAGTCAAATGATGCAACATATATGAATTTTACATGATTTAAACTAATTTTCAGATTTGGGTTTAATAGGGTTTTTTGAAGGGTTTTGGGTGAGTTTTGGGGGCTGTTTTGGGTTGGAACTGGTGGGCTAATTTTAGTGCTATGGTTGGGGGTTGCTTCGGGATCATTTGGGGGTATTAAAAGTGTTGGAAACATGGGTTTTGATTGGGGTTTATGGGTTGCACGAGTTTGGTAAATTTGGGGTTTGTTCATAGCCTGAAATGTTGAGTTTGATGTTTGAATTGTATTCCGGGTTAGCTACCTTGATGCTTGGGCTGATTGGAAGTTGTTTGGTTTGTGTTGAGGTTGTTTAGAGGCAAGAACTTGTGTTGGTGAGGCACCGGGAGTGAATCCGGAAGCGTGAAGGTGGTTGCTTGCTTGGTAATTGAGCTTGGAAGTAAATGTGAGTGGTTAATGTTTTCAAAGTGGGTTTTAAGAGTTTGGTTCAAGCATGTAGACTAGGTCGGGCTTGGTAGACCCACCTAGAGTTAGGATTGGGGTAGTAGCCTAATCCTAAGCTTAAACTAGAGACATTGGTTGAACTTTTAATTGATGTTTATACCTCGTGATGTTTATGATATGATGATTTATGTATAATGTGATATACACGTGTGATGAGGCATGGATGTGATGCATTGTGATATGCATGTGGATTGTTCATGATTGTGATCATGGTGAGTACGTGCTAAGCACGGAATTGGTTGTAATTGATAATGTGGATTGTGTTAAATGTTGGCACTAGTATGCTTGAGTACAAATGATCGATCATTAGGATGTTAGTGTGCACACATGAGTCAAATTCGCGCGTGGCGTTGAGTCACCAAGGAGAAGTACGGGTTCGCCCGGAAATTGTTATATATATTAGTCGATGATGAGTGGAATCCCATTAACGGGGTGTGAGGATGAGTGGAATCCTCTCCGCGAGACCGGTGATGAGTGTAATCCCACCGTGAGGTAAAGTGGTTGTTGGATGTGAGTTCCAACGTGTATATCCGCGTATTCGAGTCATAGCTAGGTGCCAATATAAATTGATATGTGTATCAATGTGATGTGGAAATGTGTTTCCTTTTGGATGATTATATGTGCTTACATATGTTGTCAAATGAGCTTGTTGAGCATGACATATTATTGGATAATTGTTCATGCATCATTGACATTTTGGCTCTTGAGGATCGAAGGTATGATCATGCATTTACCTTGGTTGAGATCGTGCTTGGACCCTGTATTGTCGAGGTTTGTTTTTAAGGAGTTTACCCTCACTAAGCTTTATTGCTTACGCTCTCTTTGTTCGACAATGCAGATCAGTAGCTCGTGGGTTCTTAGTGCAAGTACGGGGCCTCCAAGTGTGCTTCGTGGTGCTTGTTTAGCTATCAAGTATGAACATTTTAAATTATGATGTAATGGTCAAGCAATGGGACATGTGTTTGTGGTGTGATGCCTTTTGAAGTATGACGATGTTGTTGTTTAGGAGCATGTTAGACTCCTTTTATACGTTTGTTAATTTGGTTTTGGATGTATGCCTTGCTTGTAAACCATGTTAGTATTTTGCCTACCTTAAAATTGTCTAAGTGTTGACTTTGTTAAAGCATGCTATACGTAATGTCATGTATGGTCTTTGGAATGGATGCCTTTTTATATATCTTGTGTATGTCGAGTATGGTTGCTAGGGAGCATGCCTTTAGAATGTATTTGTATGATTTGCATGCTTCGAGTAGTCGTTTCGGACGTTTGGAATCAATTTGGAATTCCTAAAACTGACTTTGGAAAATTGCAGGCGGCGGGTGTTTCGAAACGGGTTGTCCTGTTTCGAAATGGGTATGGTTCCAGGGCCCCATATCAGAACTCGTTTCGATACGTTTTGGCTACTGTGAGCCTGTTAAACTGAAAGAATCAGTTGAGGTTGGTTATGATCAGGCCTTGGTTTGTTAGTCAGTTCTAAAGGTTGTTATACCTAGTCACCTTTGTAAACGATGACTGTGCATGGCATCAGCGTCTCTATATAAGCTGACATGCAGCATTGTATTATCACAGCTTTTGGATTAATACAATTCATCTTTAGAATTCTTTTCTATTTCAGTTACATACATTCTTGTATGTTAATATGGTATCATTCGCTAGGAAAACGATTCACGCTTGAATCCTTCTTCTTTTTCTTCGATTCATACCTGAATCTTTCTCTTCTTCTTCGTTTCTTTTGGTTATCTTCTTCTTCTTCCGCGCGCATTTCTGTCTCATGGCTCCTCCGGAATTTCCTGATGATCTTGTTGAGGGTGATCCCGTCTTGGAAGCTCAGATCTTTTCCAATAAAAGAGTCAATGTCTCCCTCAACGACTCCAATTACCTTCTTTGGAAACAACAGGTGGTTCTTACTGTTTGTGGTCTTGGCCTTGAAGGGTATCTTGATGGTTCCATGCCCGTTCCAGTGAAGCATGTTAGCAATAGAGCAGGTACGCGAATCATGAATCCTGCCTATGTTCAATACTTCAAGCAAGATAGCTCTTTGGCTTCTTGGCTGCTTTCAACTGTCAGTGGAAATATTCTACCTCGGTTAGTTGGATCTGAAACCACATCAGCAGTTTGGGATGCCATAACCCAGCTTTATTCGAATCTTTCCCCAACCAAAATTATGAATCTACATTGTCGCCTTAGATCCATGAAGAAAGGTGCACAATCTATGAGAGAATATACTGTTGCCATTAAAGAATTGTGTGATTTGCTTGCTACTTGTGGTAGTACTATTTCAGAAATAGAACAGATCGCGACAATTTTAAATGGACTTCCCATTGAATATGAGCCCTCCATTGCTGCTATTACTGCCAGTAAAGCCACGTATACTGTTGATAATGTGGTCTCAATTCTTATTGATGCTGAGTCAAGGATGGAAGATGATTCGAGATTTCCAATAGGGATCAACTACACTCGGTACAACACCAAGCAGTCTGCACCTGATGATTCTAAAGAATCTAGTCCACCTGTTAATTCTCATACTCCAGAAGAAGTCAGAAATACAGGCAACAACAATGGCAAGTCCAAAGGGAGACCTCGACATCAGTGCCAATTGTGTGGCAAGCTTGGACATCTTGTAGATAGATGCTGGCACAGGTTTGATCAGTCCTTCAAAGGTATCTCTTCACAACAGCCACCACGCACAAACTCTAAAGCTCAAGCTAATGTCTGCACTTGTTGTCAACATAATCCTGAGCCTGCATATGATCCATATATCAACTCCAATTCGTGTTCAACAGAGGAGGATGAGAACATACAAGTCAATGCTTTGACAGTTGATGGCCCACTTTCCTATTCCAAATGGTTCCCAGACTCAGGGGCCACGCACCATGTAACAGGTGAGTCTTCTGTTCTCCATAGTTCCAATATGTATTATGGCAAAGGCAAAGTGTCTCTTGGAGATGGTACTACACTACCTATTAATCATGTTGGTAAATCATTTATTGACACTTCTTCTAAAAGGTTGTGTCTCGATCAAGTTCTATTTGTGCCTAAGATAACAAAGAATCTCATGTCATATGCTCAATTTGCAAAGGATAATCAAGTGCATTTTGAGTTTCATGATAGTTACTGTTGTGTTAAGGATGCAAGAACTGATGCAGTTCTGATGAAAAGAGATCTCGATGATGGTCTTTACAGCTTCAAGTGTGCAACAGTAGGTGAATCTGCTTCTTTGTTTACTACAACTGTCAAAGATGACTCGGAGTATTGGCTATGGCACAAAAGATTGGGACATCCAGCTGCTGAAGTGGTGAAGAAAGTCTTGAATAAACCTTTAGCTTTTGACAAATCAGATGTTTGTATGGCTTGTCAAATGGGGAAGAGTCATGTATTGCCATTTAATACTTCTCAAACTGTATACAAGAAACCATTCGAGCTAGTTGAAATAGATGTTTGGGGACAAGCCCCCATAGCCTCTAATGGTTTTCGATATTTTGTTACATATGTTGACATGTATAGTCGTAACACTTGGGTGTACCTATTAAGGAATAAGAGTGAAGTTTCAGTTTCGTTTGAAATGTTTGTTGCCATAGTTAAAAATCAATTTAACACTTCCATACTTGCCATTCAAACTGATGGAGGAAGAGAGTTCAGGTTCTTAGAACATGCTACACTAAGGCTTGGAATTGTGCTTCGCAAATCATGTCCACACACATCGCAGCAAAACGGCGTCGTGGAAAGGAAGCATAGACATGTTGTTGAAACATCTCTTACCTTACTGGCTCAAGCCTTCATTCCTCTGAAATTTTGGTCACATGCTGTGCTCAGCTCGGTTTACCTTATTAACAGGATGCCCTCTCGTGTTTTGGATGGTGTTTCTCCTTTTAAAAAGCTGTATGGAATAGATCCTGACTATAAATTTCTGAAAGTGTTTGGATGTTTATGCTATCATCATATTCGACCCTTCAATAGGCATAAATATGATTTTCGATCCAAACCTTGTACGTTCCTAGGGTACTCACCAGCACATCGTGGTTACATTTGTCTTGGTCAGGATGGGAAGTTCTTTGTATCTCGAAGTGTTGTGTTTAATGAGAAGGTTTTTCCTTTTGACCAGGTTACTCAGACACAGTCAGCTGCCAATCCTGCCACCTTTCGTTCCAGGACGTTGCATGTAATACCTGATGTCCCAGAGTCATTCCATGCTTCAGCTGAACCACATGATGCACGTGCTGATTCTCATGTTGAAATCTCACCTTCAGATGGTGACATAGTGGCTTCTTCTTCAAGTCAAGATCAAGGTATGGTTCATGATAATGTGCTAGATGAAACTGTACATAACTAACGTGATGATATACATGAAGGTGATAATGATGCGCATGAGATGCATGAAGATGATAATGATATGCATGTGGTTGATGCTATTATTGAGGGTCAGGTGTCAAATGAAGATGCATTAGGTAACACGAGGGGTCCTAGCCAAGAGATACCAGGCCAAGAGATATTAGCACCTGGTGGGTCAGCTACACCATGCCTTGAACATCATGCTGACACTGAAGCTGTTGTTGTTGGCACTGAAGCCCCTACCTTGAATAAGAGCACGAATGATGGCAACACGCATCCGATGGTTACCAGGCGCAAAGCTGGGATTGTTAAGCCCAAGTTGTACAATATTCAGGTGAAACAAACACCGTTGGATGTGTATACTTCTTTGGCTGACCCTGATTGGAGAATGGCAGTTATGGCTGAATATGAGGCACTGATGAGCAATGGTACGTGGGAAATTGTTGAGTTGTCAGCTGGTAGGAAGCCTGTAGGTTGTAAATGGCTTTTCAAAGTGAAACCCAAGGCAGATGGCACTGTGGAAAGGTTGAAAGCTCGATTAGTAGCCAAGGGATATGCTCAAATACCAGGCTATGATTTTATGGATACGTTTAGTCCAGTTGTGAGGTTTTCAACAGTCAATATTCTCCTTTCTCTGGCTGTTAACTATCAGTGGACCATTCGACAGGTTGACGTTAATAACGCCTTCTTGAAAGGTGACTTATGGGAGGATGTTTATATGCAACAGGTGCCTGGATTTGAGGAAGCTTCTTCAGATGGTAAGGTGCTTGTGTGCAAGCTAAAGAAGGCTCTCTATGGGCTTCGACAGGCCCATCGGAACTGGTTTCTTAAGCTCAGAGAATTTTTATGGCAAGTTGGCTTCACTTCATCCAAATTCGATTCCTCGTTGTTCATTCTTCAGTCAGGAGCTGATGTTCTTCACCTGGCTGTATACGTAGATGACATAATCTTAACAGGGAGTTCCCCGCAGCTAATTGACTCAGTGGTGCTCAAGCTTCATGATAGGTTCTCGTTGAAGGATCTTGGTGAGCTCAAATTCTTTCTTGGGATAGAAGCAAAAAGGTCCAGCAGAGGGTTGTTCTTAACTCAAAGGAAATTTATCTTAGAGTTGTTAAGCAAAGTTCAATTGCTTGATTCTAATTCCGCAACATCACCCATGGAAACCTCAACCAAATTAAGCAAGTTCGATGGGAACCCTCTTGATTATGCTCAATTGTACAGAAGTATTGTTGGTGTGTTGCAATACATCACACATACGAGGCCTGACCTTGCTTTTTCTGTGAACAAAGCTGCACAATTCCTCCAAGCACCTTCTGATGTTCACTGGTTGGCTGTAAAGCGTATCTTGAGGTATTTAAAAGGAACAGTAGACTATGGATTATGGTTCTCTGCTCAACCTCAAGGGACATTGAACCTTCAAGTATTCTCCGATGCTGATTGGGGAGGAGATGTTGATGACAGGAGGTCCATCTCAGGATTCTGTGTATACAATGGTAACCATCTTCTCACATGGAGTTCGAAGAAGCAACGGGCTGTATCCAGGTCAACGGCAGAGGCGGAGTACCGTAGCTTGGCAGATGCAGCTGCAGAAGTCACTTGGATCAAAGCGGTACTTGCTGAAATGAAGGTTGAACTGACTGAGGTTCCTAGGATTTGGTGCGATAGTACGAGCGCGGTGGCCATGACAGCCAATCCCATTCTTCACGCTAAGTCTAAGCACATTGAATTGGATCTACATTTTGTGCGAGAAAAGGTGGCAGCTATTGAGATTCAAGTTAACCATGTGCCTGCTGATTGTCAGATAGCAGACGCATTAACCAAGCCATTACCTCTTCAAAAATTTGAGCTCTTCGGGAAGAAGTTGTCTGTTCATGATATGCAAGAAGTTCTCCTATAGGTTGGAAAGCAAGGTGAATGTTAAACTGAAAGAATCAGTTGAGGTTGGTTATGATCAGGCCTTGGTTTGTTAGTCAGTTGTAAAGGTTGTTATACCTAGTCACCTTTGTAAACGATGACTGTGTATGGCATCAGCGTCTCTATATAAGCTGACATACAACATTGTATTAACACAGCTTTTGGATTAATACAATTCATCTTTAGAATTCTTTTCTATTTCAGTTACATACATTCTTGTATGTTAATAGAGCCCCTGTTTCGAAACCAGTTTCGAAACACTTTTGCTACTGGAGGTGCCTGTTTCGAAACTGGTATCGAAACGGCAAGGCAAATCGAGACCATGTTCCGAAACGGGGTGGATGCGTTTCGAAACGGGTGTCTGACTTTTAAATTGAAGCTGGTGTTTCGAAACGGGCTCTGACTGTTTCGAAACCCAGGCTTGTTTTTGGGCTTTTCGACATCCCCAAAGGGTTTCAAGAGTTGGGCTTAGTCCCGGTTTAGTGTCGGGCTTCCGCTTAGGTTGAACAATGCTTTTGGATAAGATAAAAATGAAAAATTTTCTCTAGGGTCGGTAACCGAAGTGGAGCCTTAACGGGTTTCATCTCGGTTATCCCGTGTAGCCCACTCGGATCGGTCAAGCGTCCGGACCGGGATGAGGGGGTTACATTACCAAACAGCCATAATCAATTCCAACACCAATCTAACTTTGAAATGTTTTTTTATCAAATATGAAAAAAATTTAAAGTGGTTTAGTGGTCCTGTGTTGAATCCTTGTTGAGGGTTTTAGCCTTTTAGGTTCGACTCCACTTTTTAGAAAGAAAAAAAAAAATTCTATTTCCTTATTGACCGCGATACATGTAGATGTGTTAGTGATTGAACGACAAAGTAATTGAAATGGAAATATTTTTTAACGATAATGATTAAAATGAAAAATTTTGAATTTTATTAATCAAAGTATAAATATCACGTTCAATAACTGGGATACGTGCATAACAAAATGCCTAAGAAATTTTTTTTTTTAATATTTTAGGCTTGTTTAGAAGATTATTTGACCCGACCATTAGAGATTGATAGAAAGCTCAAACAATTGAATCTAATAAATTAATAAATGACATCTTACCAGAGAATATTTTAATGGATATGAATCTCCATCAACGTGAACTTGCATGTGAGCGCGAACCTAAGGAAAATATTTCAAGGTAAGAGTTTCCTTAATTAACTAGGATGTGGTAGGTAGCTTTCGATCTGAGTTGTTGATGTAAATCGATCTTGGTCATTAATTGTATGAGGATTCAACTATAAATAAAGGCTCTCGCCTCATTTGTAATCATCTATCTATTGAGTAATTAAAAGCACCTACTCTAAAACTCTCTATTGTATTCTTAAACGTTCTTATTTTGTTCTTTGTTGCTTATTTTTGTTTACTTTCACTTTAAACGATTATATGTTCTAGTGAATATGAAGAGTTTGATCTTTCGAAGAAGAAAATAGATTGACTTAGACATTTGTCTAAAAACATTGTCTAAAACTACATGATTCATTAGGTTGAAACTCTAACCCCTAAACTCTAAATATATTTAGATTAGCAATAATTCATCATATTTAGCATTAAAGTTCATTTTACTAACAAAATTTTGTAAGTAAAAAATGTAACATATAATCATAAAAGGCCCCCCAAAAAAACCCAGCAATAAACCTTAGTTGTTGCCAAGGTCAGGTCAAGGCTGCTACATCTGTGATGTGATTTGAAAATTTAAAATTATATATGTGCAATCTTTTATTTTATTAATTTAAGGGTAAACTATATTAATGACCACTGAATTATTAGGACGTATTTATTTTGACCATCGAATTATCAAACTCGTTAATCAGACCACCAAATTTATTAAATTGACCAATTTTGACCACCGCTGTTAAAAAACTAACGGAGGGGGACGGATGGATGACATGGCAGTTAACTAAAATTTATAAAATTACACATTTAGTCTTTATTATTTACCTATTATATCAATTTAATCATAATTTTAATTTAATTAGATAAAATTAATCAGTCAACCAAATGACGACACATGTTCTATCCTTTCTTTGATTTTAATTTATTTAATTTAATAGGTTTAATCAACTAACTAGATGGTGACGCGTGTCACCATCTGATTGGACATAATCAAATGAGAGAAGTAAAATGAAACTAAAATGTATATAATAAGAATCAAACCCACAACCATGTGGACGGAGGGCTTAAGCTCCACCGCGAGGCTAACACTATTTAAATAATATGAGTTGATAACATATTTTATTAAACAATTACAAATTTAAGCACCATTACAGTATACTCCCACCTTCTTCCTGCTTTCTATTCGCCCAAACATAAAGAATCACTCTTTTTTTCTTGAAAAGAAAAAAACAATGGATGCTTCTGCTGCGTCGTCTTCTTCTTCCTTGAGAATGCTCTGCTATAAGTCTTTACTAATAAATAAATAGATAACATATCAGTCCAAGCTTGTTTATAAAATGTATGGCCTAATCTATTTCCCCTATGCATTTGATATTACATAAGATCAATGAAAAACCGTTCTATCACCATCTACACACCTGAAATTTGTAACCCTTATTCTCCTCCCTTTTAGTCGTAACCTTCTGCTTTCTAGGATAAAAGAAAAGACCCAGTGTTTTCTTTAATTTTAATCCTTTAATAAAATATGTTATCAACTCATATCATGTATATGGTGTTAGCCTAGTGGTTGGGGCTTAAGTCCTCCTTGCAGATAGTTGTGGGTTCGATGTATAGAACACGTGTCGTCATTTGGTTGATTGGTTAAATTTATCTAATTAAATTAAAATTAGGACTAAATTGATATAATAGGTAAATAACATGGACCAAACGTATAATTTTATAAATTTTAGTTAACTGTCACGTCATCCTTCTGTTAGTTTTTTAACGGCGATGGTCAAAGTATGTCAATTTAATAAGTTTGGTGGTCTGATTGACGAGTTCGATAGTTCGGTGGTTAAAATAAATACCCCTAATAATTTGGTGGTTACTGGTGTAGTTTACCCTTAATTTAATGATACACATATCAGTAAAATTTGGCGTAGTCGTTAATAGTACATTAGTAATATTACTAAAGAGAAAACGAAGATCATTGTTCGTCGATTGAAGTCAGTGATGCCACTGCTAATCCATCCAACGCAAACTGGTTTTATATCCGGCAGATCAATCAATAATAATGTAATACTGAAGCAAGAGGTTATTCATTCAATGCGTGCTAAAAAAACAAAGCAAGGATGGATGGCCTTAAAAATTGATCTAGAAAAGGCTTTTGACAAAGTGCGATGGGATTTTCTACGCTCTACTTTTATTGACGCAGGTTTTTCTATCGACCTCGTTCAAATCATTATGCATTGTGTTACGTCCGCGACAATACAAGTGCATTAGAATGGAGTCCTTTCATCGACTTTTTCTCCAGAACGTGGAGTTTGCCAAGGTGACCCACTCTCGCCCTATCTATTTGTTCTCACTATGGAAAAATTAGGACAAGCCGTTCGGCATTTTATTGAAATTGGATCATGAAAACCGTTTAAGATGGTCCGCTCCGGCCTCCCTCTGTCACACTTATTCTTTGCTGATGATCTAATATTATATGCCAATGTTGATCGTGCGCAAGCGCAAAATATTGCCACAATCTTACTTGAGTTTGGGAGATATTCGGGACATAGAGTTAATGCCCGTAAGTCCCAAATTTACTTTTCTCCCAACACTGATCCAAATCTTCAAGCTGACATTTGCGAGATTCTGGGCTATCAAAAAACTTTGTCTCTTGGCACCTACTTAGGCGTTCTGGTTCAGCATGAGCGCGCGCGGAATTCTGATTACAAGTTTATCATTAATCGCATCCGCTCGAAACTTAATGGTTGGGCAGCGCGTTACCTATATCATTGGCAGGTAGAATTACCCTTGCAAAATCTGTACGTTGTGCCATTCCATCCTACTTTATGCAAACAACCAAACTTCCAACTGGAGTTTGTGCTAAGATTGATAAATTGATTCGTGGTTTCATTTGGGGCCCTTCACAAACAATGTGTTGCATCTCTCTTGTAAATTGGGAAATGGTCACTCAACCTTTATGTTATGGAGACCTCGGCATCGCTCTATCTTATGAACGCAACTTGGCGTACATGTCTAAGCTTGCATGGTATTTGGTTAGCTGTCCTAATGATTTATGGGTCCGTGCTCTGCGAGAAAAATACAAGGTTACCGCCTTATGCCCCCTTTCCTTATCTCGTCCTAATTGTTCTCCTCTTTGGCGTGGGATTTCTAATGTGTGGGACTCAATCCGTGAGAACATTCATTGGCTTTTGGGAGATGATAGCTCGATTGATGTTTTGAATGATACTTGGGTGCCAACATTAGGACCTTTGAAGAACTGGTCTTGCTCTCCAACAACAGCCTTTCATGTTTCAGATTTTTCTGATCTTGTTCTTGATAATGGCCACTGGAATATTGAACGTATTTCATCTATGTTTTCATCCGAAATTGTGTCGCATATTTTGGGTGTTTTACCCCCACAAACTGATGCAGCACGTGACTCGGTTGCATGGTCCAGGACCACTTTGGGTGAGTTCACTCTCAATTCAGCTTATAAAGCCTTAGTTGAAGCAAATTGGGGTGCGGCAGATAAAGTTTGGTCGACAGTCTGGTCATTACCTGTTCCGCAACGCATTCGGACCTTTTTGTGGTCGGTAGTTCACAGTCGTTTGCTTACAAATGCTGAAAGATTGCGTCGGGGTTTGACTTCGGATTCTTCTTGCTTTTGTTGTGGCTGCCCCTTGGCACTTATTCTTTGATTCGTTTACTTGGTAGGTCTGGAAAAGGCGAAATGAATTTCTTTTTATGGATTCATGTTTGTCGTTAACCGATATCTATCGTATAGGCCTCGTATGGGCATCGCACTATGGAGGGCAATAACATCTCTCTCGTCCTTTGAGTGATTCTGAAACTGATGATCTCACATGGCGGCCGTCTCCTCAAGGTTGGTTTTGTTTGAACACGGACGCATCAGTTTCGTGCGCAACAAGTATGGGCACCATTGGTGGTGTGATTCGCAACTTAGCGGGTGATTGGGTAATAGGATATACCAAGCAAGTTGGGTATGTGACTCCACTACAGGCTGAATTATGGAGCATTCTTGTTGGTTTGCAGGTTGCTTGGTCCATCGGTGCTGAGCGTCTTCAGCTTCAATCGGACTGCAAGCAAGTTGTTTGTTGCGTGTAAAATAGTCTATCGCAATGTAGTGCAAGTGTACACGTCGCAAGTAATAAAGTGATACGGAGTATCGGATATCATCTCCACAGGGATTGGGACAACTTCAGAATTAATTTTCCTGCACAAGGGAAAAGATGAATTTAATAAAGAGTTGTGAAAATTCTCGAATATAAACTAAAATAGGTAAAGGAATCAGATTAAGAAAATAGGCTGGTATTGATTTGCTCAGTAGTGCAGGTGTTGCACTGTTCAAAGGTCTTTTGTTGTGTCTGTCGTCGAGCCTGTCGCGGCAGAGGTCTGTTGATGTTGCGGCAGCTGTAACCCCCTAAACCCGACCCGGAAGATCTGGGTCGAATATAAGGAATTAAAACTCAAGGCTTGTCCCTCACGCAAGTAACTTGGTTCAAAACTTTAATTCCAAAATAGATAGTAATAATATCGCATATTATATACTGATAAAATATTCCTAAAAATATTAAATATTCAAAATGTGCATGCATGATAAAACGCAATAACCCCAAATAAAATATCCAGAAATCTAAAATTATATACAATCTGATAAAACATATAATAAAAATAAGTCCAAGTCTCATACTGATAATAGTAAATAAATAAGCTGGAAAACGAGGTCCTCCAAGTACCGTAGCCTAGACCTAAGTATCTAAAAATAGAAACTAGGGGGAGTCAGCGATAACGCTCAGTGTGTCTCTATAGTGCAAACAGAACTAATAATACCAACATATCAACAGAATCAATCAGATATTATCAGAATACAATTTTTCATCATGAATCAGTTCAAACACATAAACAAGTGCGAATGAATATGCAACACAATATAACATGCACCCAACTACATCACCATCCGAAGAGTAAGGTTCCCCAGAACCACTCTCTACCTCGTCACCATCCGAAGTGGAATCCAGCCCGTAGGCGAAACCACTGATCCGAAGTAAACATCATCCCGAAGGATGAAGCTACTGAACTTCCCCGTACAGAATCCCACACATAATGAGATGACATAAAATCTGAGTTCTGAATCTGAATGCATTGTTTATCAACAGAAATGCATAATTATATAATCTGATATACAGAAATTCGAATCTGAATGTATATACAAATATTTCATAACATCACAGAATGCTGAATAAGTCAAACATCACAGATCAACAGAATATTTCAATCATATATCATCAGTCCACATCATGTAAACATTTCAACAAATCAACACATTTACATACATAGCACTGTAAACAGACAACACAGAAGAGAACACACCTCAAATAGCTAACACTCAACGTCGACGATGACGTCTCCCACGCTCAGCTCTATCTCTAGGTCGGTCAGAGTCAGCTCCTATAACAATTAAATATACCATCAAAGATATTACTACCATGCCAAGACACTGATAAAATAAATATCGAATTGATATTAATAATTAAACTCACGAGCGGATCCCGATGTCTGAGCAACAGGAGGGCGTCCAGGTGGAGGAGGAGGAAGGATCTCAGTATCTGAGTCAATGTCGTCTGCAAATACGAATAATATCAATTAATTCTTCCGATATTCAAATCTTTAAATACAAGAATAAACGAATAAAAAGCGGTCAAAACAGCCTTTCGGGTTCAAATTTGGGAAAACGGGCAGCGGAAATAGAATCAGGACGTCGAAAAACATAAAATAAGCCTTTTCTGAAAAAAGTCAACAGGTCAACGGTCAACGGTCAACAGGTCAACGGGTCAAACGGTCAAACGGTCAATTGGTCAACGGTCAACGGTCAACGGGTCAAACGGTCAATGGGTCAAACGGTCAACCGGGTCAACGGGTCAATCGGGTCAACGCTGACGCCATCGCTGACGTCAGCCGGCTGTTTAAAAGACGAACCGGTTCGATTCTGTCAACCCGGTTCAGCCCCTGGACCGGTTCAGACCCAAAAATCCCCAATTCAAAAATTAGGGCTCAAACACCCCCCCGATTCGTCACCGCCGACGACCTCTCACGCCAAAATCCGGCGAATTTCCGAAACCCACACACACCCACAACTCGTACAAGCCCCCAAACACTTACTTACAACTCAATCGAACGCAACAACCAAGCAAAGGAGGAAAGTGGTGCCTCGATAGAATTTCGAACGGTTTTAAACCGTTCCCGGTGAAGTTCGACGGTACAAGGGCAAAATAGACAATGGCTTGACTCAGACGGCCACAAGGAACCGGATTATGACTTCGGATCGACGAACAGCCACCGCCACGACCCTTATCGAAGCACAATCGGAAAGGTAAAAAGAAACGCTGGTGGGTTATTTTGTATTCTCTGCTGAAACATGAGAGAGGGGGGAAATGGGTAACTGAATCGACACCAACCAAAAGAAAGGGAACCTGATTTTTCTTTTAAATTATTTTTGGGTAAAATACACAATAAGGCCTCCTAGAAAAGCCCGCCTTACAAAAAGACCACAACATTTTCAAAATTTCTCACTTTAGCCACTGAATTAATTAAAATTTCAAAATTAAATTCACAATTATCAGGATTTTAAATTAGGGCAAAAATGGGGTGTTACAGCAGCGATCAACAACTCTGTACTTCAAGTTTGGCAAGAATCCCTAGAGTGACTTGTCCTATCCCTAGGTCCAAGTCTGTCGATGAACATGTCTTGGATGATACCTCCAGACGTGAATCAAAGGATGAACACCGATGTTTGTGAATTCTTTATTAGCCATTGAACCTCGTCCTATCCCTAGGTCCGAGATAGTTCAACCATAAACTGGAGAACATGTACTCACACCTTTCATATACTTAACTCTCCCGATATTAAGTAAATAGAAAATCTTACAATGCTCTCCCGATACTCTTGCAAGATGTGAAAACCAGAGTAAATAAACTTGAAGTTTTATTGATTGAACAGAAAATCCTAAGAAACAGTACAACCCTTACAGCTACTTTACAAGATCATCCCTTAGCCCTAGGAAAGTTTAGAACATGATGGAGAAGGGAGAAGCTAGGGTTTGTGATGGAAAACGGCTAGGAACTAAGTTATCTTTCTCTAGGTCGAATTACAAGCATATATATAGGCATTAGGTACAAGTTTTCTTAATGGCCAAGAATACTAGTTCGAATTAAAGTACAATTCATTAAAAACTAAATCTCTGAATAAACGTTATTTAGTTCGCCCTATTTTCTTGCTTTGACTTTCTCCTCAAACTTTGGGCAAGGCTTTTCTTGTGCTTCTGGGCTCCAAAAATTTTGCGAATGGTCTCTAAAAATTAGGCTTGAAATCCTCTATAAGTCGAACTCCACTTCGCATTTTCCATCTCTTCTTCTTCATTGTCGCCACCTCTGTCACGGCATATGTCACGGCAGCGAGTTATAAAGCAGTTTGCTTCAACATTGTCGCCACTTCTGTCACGACAACTGTCACGGCAACTGTCACGACAACTGTCACAACATCACTATCACAACATCATTCTCACGGCATAACTGTCACGACAGTGATGTATGAGGCAGTTTTTTTCACTCCAGCTCTTCTGTTCCTCTGCTGTCCTGGATTCTGCAACGACAGTTATCTTCTGTTCCTCTGCTGCCCTGGATTCTGCCACGACAATTATCTACAAGAATTGACCGAAATCAGCAGCATCTGTGCAAAATTATCCATATGTGATGTTTATGCAAATTCTATCCTAAAATGCAACTAAACATGCTTGAGTGCATCAATAATATGGATAAATGAGGGCTAAAATATAGAACATTTATTCACTCAACATTGTTAATCTTGCACTTTCCGCTTCCATGTCCCGTACCTCCTCGCTTGTCAATGCCATTCACAATTTATGCAATCGAGCTTGGTACATCGAATTCATTTGGATCCCTCGTGAGTGCAATCAAGTGGCCGATGCAATGTCGAAGCCTGCAACCTCTACGCCTTACCAGCTTCAGCTGCTTTCGCAACCCCGTACGACCATTCAGTCTTTGCTCGAGCTTGATGTCAATGGACCTCCTTATGCTCGTGGCGAGCGTATATAGCTCCTCTGTTTAGGACTCTTTTCAATTCAAAAAAAAAAGAGAGAGAAAACGAAATCAAAAAGAGAGAGAGAGAGAGAGAAATTAGTATTCGTCAACGGAGCTTTGGGTTATTGTTCTGAAGTCGGGTGTCCCTACTACTGTCTCCGTCGACTAAGGGTTGACGATACGCATTTGTTTGTTTAGTTTGGGGTCTAATAGCCTTAATGATGATGGAGGTCGAACTGTGGTACAAATTCAGTCAGGCAGAATTGAAGCGTCTGTGAATGTCTGTTTCCTTACGCCTAATAACCCGAATTTTTATTTAAGCATTGAGCTAGATTTTTCGGGTCAAATCGTCCTCTCTTTGAAAGGGGAGGAGCGAAGGGTGCACTACCTTGAATTCTTGAAGAGAAAGACTATTGGTTATGCCAAACAGTCTCATAATATTGTTCTCGTGAAAGTGGACATTGCGGATATTTTTAATGCTGTTCAACTCATAAGGGTCAAAAAGAGGAGTTGGTTGGGACAGAAATTAAATGATTTATAAGATAAAATTTACTACTAATAACTAATGGACCAAGCATGTGAAACGTTAGATTTTTAAGTAATGTTAGGGTTTCAAATATTAACGTTGTGAATCAAAAAATTTAAGTAAATTTGGAGGATTGTTTTTATAATGAACATTTACAAAACTCGATACAAATTAATCGGACAATAAATTAAATACTAATGATTAAATCAAATAAATTAAAAAATACTTAAATTTTTATATAACTTGAAAAAATAGAAAATGAAATTAAGGGGCAATAATGTAATATAATAAATCGATTTGAGAATAATAATTAAATTCGAAGTTTCTGAGTTTGCCCTAGCTAGCTAGCGTTTCACATTGTTCCCCGTAATTTGGCGTGTATAAAACTGCGTCCTTTTCTTCTTTTTTCTCCACCACCAAATCCCTACATTCTCTTCTCCGTTCGTCTATTTTTCTAAGCATTCCCTTTTCTCTCATCTCATCCAAGGTATTTCCTATCCAATTTTATTTCGTTTATGAATCTTTAGCACTTAGTTCATTATTTTTTCTATTTGTTTTAATCTTTCATGTCCTCGTCCGATTCCTAGATTTACGTTTTCTTTTGTTGAATCGATGTAGATCTGTTTCTATTTTTCTAGCTTACGAGTTTATTTTTGTTTTTGGATTTGTTATCTGATCATATTTTGAATATTTGCCTAATTGCCTTTATCCATGATTGATTTCTTCCGTGTTTAAATGATTGCAATGCAGATATTAAATCATATATTGTTTCTTTTCGTGTTTAGTTTTCCATTATTCAACTTTGAATAGAATGCTTAGATTATGTAATACGGATATTATAGTAAATAATTTTTTATTTAGTTCACCTTATAACAATATTAAATGATTATCTTATGTTTAGGATGTTCTGAATCAAGGTTTTGTTTTTTCTATTTGATCTGTCTAAATTCATTACTTTGAAATCGCCTTTAATTTAACATTGTTTTTCACGGTTTGACTATCTGGTTGGTGTGGAGAATCCTACGAATAAAGAATTTGATCTTTGGTTTTGTAATATCTTCATATCTAGGGTAATGTTGGAATCTGTAGGCTTTTAGAAATGGATATTTGTTAATTCTGTTACTTTATTGGCATTTGATATTTGACATCTGTTTATGAATCTCTGCCGGTTATTGTATACTATTATTCAACCTTTGCCTGGATTGATTCTTGCATTCTTTCAGGAATTTGGCAGCTTAATCCGCTGTGTCTGCTGCTTGTCAAAGTGGAGTGCGTTACGCTTGAATCTTCTTTTATGTCTGAACGGGCCTCTCTCTTTTTTTCATCAGTTGTTTTGCTTGGAGAGTACTGTCCCATTCCTAGAAAAAGGAATATAAGCTCCTCTTCTGAAGTTATCTGCATGCATATTGAGGCCGATAACACACAAAGTCTTGGCTGCCATTTTATGCAACCTCTTCCAAGTGCAAGGGGGGTGTCTGCTGAAAAATTTTGCATCACAATTGAAAACACCAGTATCTGATTTGTCCTTTCTGATTAGCACTCTTCTACGGTTCGATCAAGATGGCTTTGCAAAATATTGGTGCTTCAAACAGTGATGATGCCTTTTATAGGTATAAGATGCCCAAAATGATAACTAAGATTGAAGGGAGGGGAAATGGCATCAAGACTAATGTGGTTAATATGGTTGAGATTGCAAAGGCTTTAGCTAGACCTGCTTCTTACACTACAAAGTATTTTGGTTGTGAACTGGGAGCCCAATCTAAGTTTGATGAGAAGACTGGAACTTCACATGTAAATGGGGCCCACGAAACTGCCAAGCTAGCAGGGCTTCTTGAGAACTTTATTAAGAAGTATGTTCAATGCTATGGTTGTGGGAACCCTGAGACCGAGATAATTATTACCAAGACACAGATGATTACCCTGAAATGTGCTGCATGTGGATTTCTTTCCGATGTTGACATGCGAGATAAACTTACAACTTTCATTCTTAAAAACCCACCAGAGGCAAAGAAGTCGTCGAAAGACAAGAAAGCAATGAGAAGGGCTGAAAAGGAAAGACTCAAGGAGGGTGAGGCTGCTGATGAGGAGCTGAAGAAGATTAAAAAAGAGGCTAAAAAGAAGGGTTCCTCTACTACTACTACTACTTCTTCGAAGGCTGCTGCTCCCAAAGTTGCAGTAACGAAGAAGAAAGGCAAGCATTCTGATGAGGATTACTCCCCCGAACAAAGCCAGGCTGATGAGAATGAGGTGGCAAGTGACGACGACGATGATGTTCAGTGGCAAACAGATACATCACTGGAGGCTGCTAAGCAACGTATCCAGGAGCAGTTGAGTGCTGTTACTGCAGACATGGTGATGCTGACTACCAGTGAAGAGAAGAAAAAGTCGGTGAAGTCTCCAGAGCGCGACACTAAGGCACCTGAAAAAGTTGTCAGTGCCCATGAGAAACTTGTTAATGAGATAAAGGAACATCTCAAGAAGGGGTCTTCTCCTACTCAGCTTAAATCCTTCCTAGCTTCACTCTCCGGAGCCTCCTCCCAAGAAATCACAGATGCTCTTTTCACTGCACTCTTTGATGATGCCGGGAAGGGGTTTGCAAAGGAAGTAACTAAAAAGAAGAACTACCTTGCAGCAGCAGTGGCGGCTGCTGCCACCAAAGAAGAGGGATGGCAGATGATGCTCCTACATTCTATTGAGTCTTTTTGTGGCAAGGCTAGCACCGATGCAGCAAAGGAGGTGGCTTTAGTTATTAAGGTGTTGTATGATGATGACATCTTGGAAGAAGAGTTCATCGTGGAGTGGTACGAGAAAGGTATTGTCGGTAGTAACAAGAGTTCACAGATATGGAAGAATGTCAAGCCCTTCATCGAGTGGCTCCAGAACGCCGAGTCTGAGTCGGAGGAGGAGTGATTATGAAGCTCTTGGCATAGTTGCATTTGTCATATGCATGACCGCTTTATGGCTAATTTTATTTCAAGTATGTTTCTCTGCTGGTGTTGTTGGTCAAATAAAGTACAGGGAGCAAGGTCTTACATGCTCTCTGTTATATGAGTCTGGTTTTCTTTAGTTGCTTGTTCTTCTTAAGACTTACATTGCCGTCTGCTTTTATATTTGAATTCAGTTTGCTGTTTGTTTTCTGCATTTTAACTCATTCTTTTTATTTGCTTTGCTTCTCCTGCTTCAATACCTTCTCTTAGTTTTAGGTTGTAACTTACTAAATTTATTATTAATAGTTTCATTACAAACACTGAATTAAATTATTAACTTATGAAATTATTTTATAAAGTGTCCTTAAAATTACGTCTTATATTTAATATATTTCCTTCACTATGATGACTACATGTGTCATCAATAGTAAGAAAATTGAAATGCAATTTATTGGAATTGGGAACCTGTTTATCCCAATGTCTTGACCAAATGAATAATTGAGTTAAATTAGGATTGTAATCAAGTATATTTATTTGTAAAAATGTATTGGTTTTGTTTTGCGACCAAAATTTGGTGTCAAAATTATAAGATTGTTTGATAAACAAATAGATTTAGATTAATTTTCTAAAATTGAGAAAGTTGTTAAGAGTAACGTTTTGAGTTTTTAAGAATAATGTTTTGAGTTTAGGGGATGGATATAGAAATTGTAAAAATTATTTTGTCGACAAATTTAAAGAGGATTATCCAAAGGATTAATATCCTATACACTGGCGGTGGAAAGTGAAAGTTTCCACAAGCGCCTTAATTTTAGGGTTAGGGTATAGGGAGTTAGTTTAGGGTATAAGTTTAGGGATTTAGGTGTAGGGGGTTAGAATTTAGGGATAGTTGTTTCAATTTAAGGTTTAGGGTTATAATTTAGGATTTATAGGTTAGAGTTTAGTTTTTAGGATAATATGGTGAAGATTTAGGTTTTAACCTATAAACTTTAAATTGAAACAACTATCCTTAAATTCTAACACTTACACCTAAACCCCTAAGCCCTATACCTTAAATTAACTCCTTATACCCTAAAACTAAAGCGATTGTGGAAACTGAAAGTTTCCACAATATTTATATATATGTTTTTGGAGTAAAATATATTATCATATATAATTTAAATAATTGTTTCTCTTTTGAATAGATGAGATTAATATATATAGATATGTTTAATAATTAATAAAAGGAAAATTTTACAACGTCGCTTAACACCATTGAAATCTCAAGGACTCTACATATAATTATAAAATTTATTTTAAATAAAATTTTAATTAAATTATTTTATATATATATAATATATTTTAATTTTTTAAAATAATTGGATCAAATATCAACTTTAGTCAATCTAAAAAATAAAAATCCTAAACAATAAACTATAAATATGAAATCATAAACCTAACAACCAAAATTCCAAACCATAAAGCATAAAATTAAAACTTTAAATCTTAAATTCGAACATTAAATTTAGGGTTTCGACTTTTTAGTTTTAAGGTTTAGGGTTTCTATTACATGACGGTTCCTGTAGTTAATATCATGAAAAAAATATCATCTTTCGTATTAGCTAAGACCAAAACAAAAATGGAACAAAGAAACATGTCAGATTTGCAGGCATTGATGTAAAGCACAAGTTTGGTTTGGCTTTCATTAAAGCCATTAAGGGTGAAGGCAGCAGTTTTATTGCCGACAACTTCAAGAAAGAATATCAGAATGAAGAGAAAAGATAGTCCATAAATGGCGTTTTATAGCAACTAAGAGTTTAGGGTTTAAAGTTTTTTATATTTTAAATTGATTAAAGTTGGTATTTATCCAATTATTTAAAAAATTAAAAAAATATAATATATATAAAAAATAATTTAATTAAAATTTTATTTTAAATAATTTTAATTTAATTAAAACTCTTAAAATTTTTATTCTTTATTAATTAATTTAATGATGTTCAGCGATATTTATTGAACGTGATAGACTCATTCATATTAAAAAAATATTTGGTAAAATAAACATATACATCTTTTAAATATACTTCATAATGTTATGTTAAAAATATTTTTATAATCTAATACATATTAATATATATCAAATATTTTTTGACCAACAAAAACTATAGCATTTAAAAAAAAAATCATAACTAGAATCATACAACAAGGAAGACTCGTAAAGAAAGCTACAAGGATAGCCAACTTAGCAGAGCTTCCAACAAAACAAAGGTTGGCCATACCACAACAAAGCCAAAAACAAAAACTTGAAAACAATCCTGCAACAATTCTGGACCAGCCAGAAACAGCACAAGCCACAAAACACAAATCCGGATAAGAAGAAAGGGAAAACAAAATTCCTGAAACAAATATATTATTTTGATAGTCTAAATAATTAAACAATTATTTGCTATCAATTAATTTTACTGAATATTTTTATACAATTGGTCAAATCAGTTAATGTAATCCACTAGTCTAAATTTCTAACCGTAAACCTTAAATTCTAATAGTAAATCTTAAATCTAAACCCTATAACCTTAATTTTTAATCTATAAATCTTAAACTAAATTCCTATCTAAAATAATCCCGTTTGTGAAATATTTTTTCACCACAAGTATATAAAATAATAATCTATATTAATTAGTAAATATTTAAATCTATAAAGTCATTGAATATAATCCGATAAACTAAAGAATATATAAAAATTATTTTAGATGCAATACGGACCAATACCCAGTATTTTCATTCGAGTAGCTTTTAAATTATTATCGAAAACTTAACTTTGATATCATTTGATAAAGTTTGACAGTATGTTTCCGCCACAAAAATTAAATTATTATTTTTAGGAAAAACTACACAAATAGTCCCTTGACTATTAACAATTTTTTTTTCTTTTGGTCACTCGTGATCATAAAACATTACAAAATGATTACTCGTATTATTGAATTTATTTTGTGTTCATTTCTGTTAAGTAAGTAACAATAGATGACATTACTACTTCTTAAATTGACAAAATAATAAATTTTCTTCAAAATTTACATATTTTGTCAATTTAGTCATAGTTATAAAAAAATATTAACATAAAAATTTACATATCGTGCCAATTTTATCACAATTCTAAAAAATAAAAATATACCATTTATTTAAAAATTATAAAATTTAAAACAGTTGTGATTTTTTTCATAAAAAACAACTAATATTCTAAAAAATCTAAAAATTAAAAATCCAAAAAAACTTTCTTTATTTTCAAAAGCTCTCAAAATCAAATTAGGTAAAGTTCATCAAATTGTGCAAATCAATGATGATAATAGCTGTAGTTGTCTTCAAAATAATGTTATGTACCCACTTCTGGTTGCCCCTTGCTGATCTCAGCAGCCAAATCATTATTAACTTTTACAGCAAAACTAATATCAGTTCAAAAATGTATACTCATTAATCTTGTGTTTTACTCCACGAAATTCACCTACACAACGTAAAAATTAAAATTTTATATTAATTTTAAATTATCTAATCTACGAATTTATTTATTTGTCTTAAAAATCTATTATTTTTAACTTTTTAATTCCATCTATCAATTTATAAACACGCATAAACTTTTTTTTAACATTTTTTTACTTGCAATTGCCCCAAACCTCGATGAGTTAATTGCATTTTAGGCTATTATAATTTTGAAACCATTATTACAATTAAATCCTTGTCTCTCCCAAAATTGTATAGTTTATTATTTTTAAGACATCATTTAAAATTAATGAAATTAACCCTTAACACCTCATTTTTATGGCTTGATTACTTTTTAATTTTAAAATTAATAAAATTAACCTTCTCATTGGGTTGATTTTTTTCATTTCCTATGACTGAATGTATTATTGCTGTTGCAATAGAACAGAGGAAATTATATCAAATTTCCCACTTTTAATTATCATTATAGATCCATCCACATTGTAAAGGAAAATTTGCTGAAAGATGGCAGCTTGAATTTGAAGCCCAGTTTTAATAGGAACATTAAATGCACAAAGTACTTCTATGATCGGCACGACGTAAAGGCATGAGAAACTTAGCTCAGTTTAAAGGCCATAACTAGAGCCTAGAGTTCAGACAGAGGCTCTTCTCAATTGAAATATGCAACACTTTGGTACAAAGTGGTTTCTGTCTCTGTTGAAGTTTTCCCAATGGTTTGGTCTAAGTTTCATGCTTCATGTGCTTAGCCCGAATATCTTCGTGACAGGGTGTTCATCTGTCTGCTACATCTACATGAAGCAATGACACACGAGGAGTCTCGAATTCAAGCGATTATCATCGCAAGAATCTTGTCGTGGGTTTCTTCTTAAGGGCAAGGATGTAAGAAAGAAACTGTAGGCAGTGGAAAGTCATCTGGGCAACCTGCAGCAACTGGAATGCATGATCAATGATGTTATTTCACAAGATCAGTAATGTAATGGGGACGGCAGCGCCAAGGTATTTTAGACACCCTCAAAGTCCAACCAGAACCTTCTAGTACCTATATTCCCCATACTGAAGCTTCTTCCTCTTAACCAAAATATTTGCATCCATCATAAGCACAGTAGCATCTTCTTCAACTTCGGTTCCAAATGAGACTAAAACAGGACTGAGACCCTACTCCATGTTTCAGTTATACCACATTTGACATTGATTTAGTACGCATGCTTGCAAAAGCACTAACAATTTAGACATGGCCTTCAAATGTTCACCATTGATTACACTAGCTGTGGCTGTCTTCCTAGTCAGAGAGCTCCCAAGTTAGTGAACAATTGAGGGAGAAGTAGACTAAACATATTCAAGCCCATGACTAATAAGGTTCCATACCCACTTCTGGTTGCCCCCATGCTGATTTGAGCAGCCAAATCATTTACTGTTCACTTTCACAGCAAAAGCTAATTACCTAAGTGTATAAAACCACTGCTAGAGTTGAGGTCATAACTTCATGTCAAATGAAACAAAGGGTAAACTTTTTAATAATCATCATATATTTTCAATAACCGAATTCTTTACAACCATTGTTTGTCTATTTCGAAAGGCAAAAACAACATTCTTGAATGTCAATTCCCCTATTTACATCAACCTATTAACAACTGCAAAGCATCAAGGAATTGAGAATTTCAATCTTCTGTAGCTCTGAAATGGCTTTTGTTTTTTATTGTGTTACACTGCCAGAATTAGCTTACAGAGCTCTGGGGCTGCTATCATCTGCAGAATGTGCACTCGGATTGCGGAAGAATAGTGTTAAAACATTGTGTTTCTCAAAGCAATTCATGCAGGTTAGAAATGACAGTGTGAACTAAGGACATATAAGAAAGAAGAATCGACTGAACCACAAGCCATTTTGACAAATTTAACAGAAGCTTTCTGAAAACAAACTATTGCAAATAAAAGCAATTCCAATCATCATATAAGTTTCTTTTAACTAACAAACTTTGCATAAGAAAATTTCTCACAATTTCCAGAATTGGAGATTCAAAAAGGTTCAACTGATCATGTCAATTTCACGTAATTAACATATTCTACACAAACTATGTGCTTTATTAACTAATTAAAACACTAATAAAATTCCAAAGAATCAAACCCAATTGATAAGAGAAATAATTAATTGGGATTAACCGGAAGAAAAAAAAAAGGAATCACCTATTGAGGAGACGAATCATGAGCGTTGATGCTGTTATAATATCTGGAAAATCGACGAGGCGGCGGCTTAGATTTAGCCCGTTTTTTCTTCAAACCGAAAATTTCTTGAACCAGAGGCACGTGTACCAGAACTAACTTCCATGCCAACAGCCACCCTACAGAGAACAAATTCAAGAAAAATAAAACTATCAACAAACGAAATTACGAAATCCTTCATATTACAAATAAAAGAGACATCGCATCGCATTTGAGAGAGAAAAAGACGAAATTACAGAGTATAATGAAGGAGAGGACGAAGAGGATAGCGAGAAGCGGACGGAATAGTAGAAAATTCAGATAATTGGAGTATGAAGACGACGAAGAGTCCATGGACGACAAGGAAAGTAGAAAAAGCATGGAATCCAGGAACTTGGTGAAGGAGAAGACCTTTTCAACCTTATTCCAACTCTGGGCTGGACTTCAATTTCTTGGGCTATTCCATTCCGTCTTAACTGAAACTTGGAGTCAAAGAAATTTCTTTAGCTACTAACAAATAAAACAATGGAAAATGTTAACCATTGTCCCAAGTTACAATCAACGACGGACAAATAATTTTCTATTAGAGGGCGAGAGTTATTTTCGAATTTATATTCAAAATTTAAATGTGTAAATTTAAATATTCGATAGAAAATACGAATGAAAAGTATAAATTATATAGGGTAAATTGCACATATCATCACTTAACAATCTTCTCACTCCTATTTTGGTCACTCAACTTTTAATTTTAAATTTTTAATAATTGAACTTTAACATTCAATGTTTTTGGTTATTCACAAATATTTTATTATTATTATTTTCGAATGATATGGCATTTTTATTATTGTTTAATATAAAAATAATTTAAAATAAAAAAAAGAAAAATTAAATTATCTGTCGGCCGCCATTCGCCGCCACCGTCGACCACCATAGATGGTGGTCTTTCGGTCTCATATTTCACAAGTCAATTCGTCTCACTCCCCTGAGTCCGAATCCGGCCTCTATTTTTTTCGGAAAGTGCTCTGAAATTCACGAAAAAGAGATCGAAAGTGAGGAAACCAAAACATTTATATAGAAAATTGCAAGTTTCAGGGTATTTTTCGGTGAAACAACTACCGGATTTAGACTCAGCGTGTCAAAACGAGTCGTCCGGTGCAATTTGGGGTCAAACAACCACAGATTTTGAAGGCCGCTGGTGGTCGGCGGTGAAGACAACCGGCGGCAGTTATTTTAAATATAAAATATTATTCTATTATTTATTTTAATTTATTTTTATATTTAATAATATTAAAAAATTTGAAAAATAATAATAAAATATTTATGAGTGACAAAAAACGTTGAATGTTAAAGTTCAGTTATTAAAAATTCAAAATTAAAAGTGGAGTGACTAAAATAGGAGTGAGAAGATTGTTGAGTGATGATCTGTGCAATTTACCCAATTATATAAAAATTTAAAAAAATTTAAGAGTATGATCGTTTCTTCTGACATCCTTTCGATACATCCTTGATTATAACTAAATCAAAAACATAATAGAATTTCATTTTCGGAAGTCGTAACAAGATCAGAAATCCAATAGAACTCAGTATAATTAAGTTTGATACAATGATCTCACTTACAGGCAGTCATTAGAGGAAATTGCATGCCATTACCGTAGAAACAATGGCTCCATTAGTGATCATTAGTCATTACTCCCCTTCACTAGTAGATACAAATATTAAAAAAAAAAAAGCTATGGTTTAATATATAAAGTCGGTCCAAGCCGTAAGCAGTTTGATATTGCTTAAGCATGTTTCGAGTTTGAAGTTTTGTGTATGCATAAAATTTCTGTTGGAAGACTTACCTACCAAAATTAAGTGTGTGACGCAGATCAATACGAATTAATCAGGACAAAAATTTGTGTATGAAATATGATATTGATTTCGATCATGCTAAAGATATTTTATTTCGAAGAAAGAAACCTTGTTGTTTCACGAGTCTATTGATCCTGATTTGAAAATTCTATTAAAAATGCAGATTGATTTTTTTATAATAATGTAAACCATTTATAATATAATACTTGTGTATTTGATCATGGTGATGTAGTATGTTTCACGCAAATCTATTGGTGAGTCTTCGTATTGTTTTTCACTATTTAAACTTATTTTTAGTAATTTAAGATTCAATCAAAATGATCTTTTTCGTTATTTTCATGCTCATAAATGTTAAGTTGCGTGCATCTCTCAAAATTTGAACACAGTTTTTTTTCTAAAATAATCTCTAGAAATATTTTTCAAGAATCTTTAACATTATCAAAAATTTTATATAATTCCTATAATTTTTTTGTAAATTAATCTCTATATTATGAGTTAGAGATTGTTGTGTGATATTTTGATTGATAGCCTAACATATCTGAAAGGAAATAAAAAAACACTAAAATTTATATTAAAAACTCTAAAATTAATCAAGAATACTAATTCAATTAAAATAAATACACTCTTAACACAAAATATACACATCAACAAACTTCGAAATTGGGCTTTGCTGCAGCCTGCAAGAACAACATGCTATTTTCAACCCTCTTATAAAGGATTAAAGGTGGCGTCAGTTTGTTTTTTTTTTTTTGAATTGAGGCGTCAGTTATTTCTTAATCAGCGACAAAAATAATACTATTTTCGTCTCATTAATTTTGTATTTATTAATTTTTTTTATTTTTTTATTTTAACTCATTATTATTTAAAAGTTCAACCATATTTGACGAGAGAATAAATGTATTGCGGACCGTTTGATGAGGTTAATCAACTGAGAGAACTTTGTTGTTAGTCGCTTCTTGGATCTTCCTCTTGAGGTTGCTGCTCTTTTGCAAGCTGATATGACTGCGTAAGTTCTTATTTTGTAGCTTTGTTTGGTATTTTGACGAGTTTTTTTTTGCCATGGCTTGGATGTAATGTCCTTTAAATTTTGTCCTTATTTAATGCTATCAAGTATATTCTTTTTCTTATTTAAGTTAAAAAATATTTTCTTCTTAAAAAATCTGACTTTTAAAAAATTAATAAAAAACTTATTTAATAGGACAAAAAAATATTTATTTTTTACAACCAATAAAAACAAGATTTAAACTTTAGACTTACCCATTTCCCATATTTAAGGAATTTTAAAAATGTTAACCTCACTTCAGCCCTACACAATATAATAACATTAACAATTATATCCACTTTAAATTAACGTCAAAAGTAGGTAGTGACCCACATTGCATGCAACGGCGGACTTGAGGAGGCCATGACCCTCTCAAGATTTTAAATATTTGCCAATAGGCCTTTAATATTTTAAAATTTTTATTTGAACCCTCAACAGTTTTAAAAATTTAATTTGACCATTCAAAATTTTAGAAATTTTTATTTTTAAATTTGTTTTGAATATTCTTTTGTTAAAACTCCTCCCAATTTCCTTTTTTTAATTTTTTTCGTTAAGCATCTCAAAATTATTAAAAAATTAGTTAGACCTTATTTTTTTTAAAAAATGTTAGATGAAATATTTCAAAATTTCCGAAAATTTTATTTGGAACCGTTACATTTAAAAAAATTAAATTGAACCCCAACTCCTTCACCATGCTCCGTCACTGCCACATTATATGAAAAGATATTCAATATTCAACATGAGACATTGTGAAAATATAAAACAAGTAAAATATAAATATGTATTAAATTTAGAACAATAAAATTATTACCAAATTAAATTTATATAAATAGAAAATCAACATAAATATATGTATTTAGGGATGGACTGAATCTAATCTAAATCACCACTGCACGGAAGAAAGTAAGGCTACCCATAAAGTTTTTTCTTCTTCTTAATTTGGTTATCTTCAAGTTTCAGAATTTTGTCCTAATTAATTTGGGCTAACCCGCGTCGCACGCCTAATTTTTGTGGTAAATGTCTCACATAAACTTTATATATACGCAAAGTCTTAAACTCAAAATTTACTTAAATAATATCAAGCTGACTACTTACCACTTTGATCAAACCGCATTACACATAATACTATTAACTTCGGAATACTTCTATTATTTTATTTGTTTTAAATTGAACACATAAATTAAATTTAAAGCCGCCAATACTGATTTATTTTCATTGAAAAAATCATAGCTGTCAACATTAATTGGTGGAGGCTAGTTTAATCAACTTTAATTAAATCTAGGTTAATGCATCTAAACTATGAGAAATATCATTTTAGTCACTTGTCTTTTAAAATTTATATAATAGCCTTTAAATTTATCCAATTGTTTTAATGATTCTTAAATTTTATCAAACTATTGAAAAAAATCATTAAATTAACTGAATTGTTACGTTATTTTATAACGTTTAGTAGAGGTATTCATTTCCGGGCATCACATATGTCATCCTTTGTCTCGGCCCATTATAGCCGGGTACCCGTGAAACCTAGGTAACATGTACTCAGTTCACATTTTTATTTATTTAATTTTAAATTCAAAAAGTTTAAAAAAATCACATAGTAAACAGAAAAAATTTAAAAATTCATAATAAATAATCCAAACACAAAAATTAGTGATTTAAAGTTAATTTTAAGATGAATATTTGGATATATATATATATATATTGAAGTTCATCATCAAAAAGACATTAAAAATATTAATCTCGTTTTTTTTCTTTCGAATCTTGTATTAACAAATTAATAAAAATATATTTGAAAAATTTAAAACTTAAAAGTACATAATACAAACATAGAAATAATCTAGAGATCTAAATTTAATTTTAGGTAAAAATATTGAAGAGCCTAAAATAAAAAATATAATTTAAAAATAAAAAATAAATATATTAAAAGTATGGGGCCATGTACTTGGTTATCAAAAAATCGGTCCAGACCTGACCCAATTGGGTAACTTTTTTTGGTAAAATACCCGGTTTTTTCTTTTCAGGTAGTCGAGTGATTACAAGATAATATCTGTTCATACATATTTTTTACTCTTTAAGATAATATATGTATTTCTTAGGATGAATATCATCTGCTTTTCTAATAGGACATTTGTTGAATTTTTTATACAAATTTTCTTTTATTTTATCCATATCTTGTTTATCGTTTATGTTTAGGGTTTATATTTACATCTCTTAATAATATCGGTCTCTACTTTAATCTTTTTATATCATAAGTTCCACACGTGCTTTAACGCATAAAAAATTACAAGATCAAATATATCTAAATTAAAATATAAACACATTGTTTTTTTTTTGTGTATTTATTATTAAATCAGTCAATTTTTTAAACTAGATAAATTAGTATATTAATAAAGGATTTAACAGTAGTTTGGTTGAATCTATGTGATTCTCCTATTTATACGCATCCCCTTCGCCACTCATTGCATTATACTCGCTTCCCCTTTCTCTCCATCATCATTCCTATTTTCTTACTTGTAAGGTAAGTTTCTCTACCAATTCATTTTCACTCTTTTTTGTTTTAACATTAATAGAAATTCTGGATTTTGTTTTAGGTTCAATCAGCTAGGAGAAATTCTGCATTTTTAATCCCAGGGGACTTGAAATGGATTCCGCAACTCAGATCGACTCGTTCTTTGAGTCTGCTCCGCCGCTCAAAGATTCCTCTAAAATTACGGACAAATTGAATCAATTCATACATTTTGATTCTCCATCTTCAGGTACAGAGCCTTGTGGCTAATCATTTCTGTATACGTATTTCCATGCCGTTTGTTTATACTCATTTGTAATTCTCGCAAGGAAAAGGAAGGAGGGTTGTGTGCGTGACGTCAGGCGGAACTACGGTTCCACTGGAGCAGCGGTGTGTTCGGTATATTGATAATTTTAGTTCAGGGCATAGAGGAGCGGCTTCTACAGAGTGAGTAATGTAAAGATTTTGAATAAGTTCGAGATATTTGATTGAAGGCTGGGCTGTTTTTAAACTGATTGGATTATTTTTTTTGCAGGTATTTTATTAAGGCCGGATACAAGGTCATATTTTTGTATCGGAGGTGAATTTCGTTTTTGTTGATTGTTTATTTATGTTTGGTTATTTTGTGCTCGTGTTTAGTGGTTTTTTGTATTGATTCTCCGACTTCTGTGCATAGAGGAACCTTCCAGCCATATTGCAGCTCTCTTCCTGAGGATCCTTTGCTGGAATGTTTCGAACTCGCTGATGATTCCGATTTTCAAGGTTTGCAGATGATCTTTTCCCCAAATTATACATTTTTAATGGAATGTTTCTCTTAAATGCATTATATTGGCTCTGGATAGGTTATGTTCTATCATATGAGATATCGAATTACTTTATAAGAATTCTGGAAGGGGAGGGTTATCAATAATTAAAAGAAATGCTGTTCTTTACTTCATACTTTTTTATATATGTTGAGGCATTGATCTGCCTGCTTTTACCTGCAATATATGGTATAATGTGTTGGTATTTCCAACTGAGGTTATTGGGTTATGTCTAATATTTCAGTGCGGCGATCACATTCTGAAGCAGTGAAGGGGGCCGTTACGAATCACCATGCTGTATGGGATGTTGATATTACTAACTAATCATTCCTCTAGTGTTCATCTTTGATCTAGCTTTTGGCTCATCTAGTTCATGATTGCAAACCAAATCAGCATTGCTTTAACATTTGGCCTTTTTTGCATTTTGTTGCAGGCAGTAGCAGGTGGTCTCCTTTTGAAGCTACCCTTTACATCCATATTTGAGTATCTTCAGGTTGACTTCAATAAGCTTTCATAGACTCCTTGAGGTTCATATTAATGACCCATTGCCAATGTTGATTTCTACCTTTGGAAACTCATAATATGTATTTAGTGAGTACTGAGTAATGCTCCAATTGTAGGGTTAAATATATTTAGAACTTTTGCTTTGATATATATCCTTTTTCATGGGTGAGCTACCGTTTTGGTTAAAATAGCTTTAAATCAATTCTCTTATCTTTGCTTTTGGCAAAGAATAGTGATAGCTTTAGCCTTTATGATATGATTTTTTATGGGTGAGCTACCATTTTGGTTTAAATAGCTTTAACTCAATGGTCTATTATCTTTGCTTTTGGGAAAGCAAAATGATAGCTTTGGCAGAGGCCATGGCCTTGCCATGTTTCATAATAAATAGGGTGAGATCTCTGAATTATATTTGGTAATCATATAGTTCTCATGGTAATTAGCAGCTTTTAAGTATACTCTTTGTTATTACATAAAAAATATCATAAATTCATCATATACATCAATCATCTCTTGTAACCAAAATGGTTTTTCTTTGCAAGAGAAGATGTTAAGGATCATTGCATTATCAATGAGAAGCCTTGAGCGTCATGCGATGTTTTACCTTGCCGCTGCCGTCTCCGACTTTTATGTTCCTTGGAAGAGCATGGTAATGACTTGATATATTAAGATCATCTTCGTTTTCTCGACCGAAATATACTTGTCATTTAAATAATCTTTTATGCATATCTGTATTTCTTTGGTGAAAAGACTGATTAATTGCACAGGCAGAGCACAAGATTCAGTCGGCATCTGGCCCTTTGGACATGCGACTTATGCAAGTTCCGAAGATGCTCTCAGTGCTGAGGACGGAATGGACTCCCATGGCTTTCTGCATATCCTTCAAGGTCAGACACGGTGGTGCACATGCTTTATTGTCTGCTTTGGAAGCTAGGACCGATTAAAAGCGGTTATTGAAACGAATGCTCTAGTATCACGTATCATGAATTAATCGGTTCTGTTTTATCTGGTTTTGATCAACAGCTTGAAACGGATTCAAAAATTCTCCTGGAGAAGGCCAATACGGCTCTTAAAAAGTACAAAATGCATTCAGTAGTAGCCAATGAGCTATTGACCCGGAAAGAGGAGGTTACAGTGGTAACAGAAACTGGAAATATTTCAGTTTGTCGGGATAAGACTCGACCAGAGTCCGAAGTGGAGGATCCACTGGTTGAACTCCTTGTGAAGAGACACTCAACTTACATTAAAGATGCTAGCACATGATCTCTAAGCGAGTAGGACATCTCTTGATACATACAACGTAGCTTTCAAAAGCAACACTTTTATATTTTGAAATTCTCCATTAACGCAGTTTTTCGTTACTGTTACAAAGGCTGTAACAAATTATTTTCGTTTCCATCACAGTCCCGAAGCTTGTAACCGATTGTTTCCCCTCTCTACACTCTAGGAACTGATCGACTGCATAATATCTGCATGGCTAAAGTCGAGTTTGCCAAAGCTTCTGTAATGGAACAATAAATGCAATTTGCAAATTTCCTATGTGAATTTTTAATTCTTCCTTTTTTTAGTGTGTTAATTGAAGTTAAACTAAGAAAAAGAAACTACAAGGAAAGCTGAATATGGAACTTTTTGTTTTTGTTGGCTCTCCGGATACTGCAAATATTGATTTGTAGCCGACGAAAACGAAAGATCCGACCTGCACTATTTGTCGAAACTGGCCTTTCTGCTTGTGTCAAGGCTTAGAACTTGGAATTGAGCAAAATCATTTGCCCTTCCACTCTTTATAGAGTGTTGGAAGATCCGAGTTCCAATCTCGTGACAAATTGTGTATACAGTGTAGCATCGCAACAAGCAGCTAATCTTTTTCAAGTCTTTGGTCCTTTGAAATAATGTAGACGCCCTAGTTTCTTAGCCCACAAAGCAGCAACTAAAAATCCTATAAATTTAGAATGCACTTTATTCAAATGTCCAATCTGAATCAATGTGCAGCTTCTAGCACTACACCATGTCCCCTTTAGCCACCGTATGCACCGGCACATTCTGTCGAATACATCCACCACAGCGCATACATTCATCCGCATTCAAAATAGTGGGGGAGAAGGGAAACATTAACCAGGAATAACATTTTCTTTTTTAAACTTGGAACAATTTTATATACAGTTTCTCTTTTTGCCTTTCATTTAAGCACAGAAGTATTGTATGTATATACGTCGGGGATCAAAGGAGGTGCTATATAAAGAGGTCATACATGTACAACAGTTTCTACTTAGATTCATCATCTGTATCAAGCTCAAGGCCTTCTGCAGCTAAAAGCTGTCTTATGACCTTTTTCTTGTCCTCTTCGGCTTTCTTTCGCATCAAATCCCTTTTCTTTAGCACAAGGGTATGCCGCTTAAGAGTATTGTTGAACTGTTCCATTGATGCCTTTTTCTCTTTTGCCAAGATTTTTCTCTCTTCATCAGGATCTATCTGAAATTCCACCCAAACACAAATTTTAGGATATGAAGCAACTACATAGGAAAGACAAGATATTTGTTTGTCTGAAATATAAAATAAAGATGAGAAGTCGGCTGTGTAAAGGTAATGGAAAACAGTAATGTCGACAGTCTTACAGATTGTGTCACAACCCAGAATTAGTTTGAAGCTCGAAGATCAAATTCTAGAAATGGAAATCTATTTCTTCAATTCTAGACCATGTGTACTTTCATTAGAATCTACTGCTCTACATTGTGTACAGCAATGAAACTTACCATACATACGATGGCAACCAGGAAATGTTTAGAAAGTCCACCCTGGTACATGTACACTGTTAGAGAAAAAAAATCAGAAATAGGTAGTTACCTTAGAACGAGAAAGACGGCGGACACGAAGATTCAGCTCTCGCTGCTGCTGCTCAGCCCAAGCCGCAACAGCCATATCTCCACGCTGATCCCAAGCTTTTCGCTTTTTTATAAGCCACTCCATCCATGCTTCAGATGCCTACAAGAAAGGAGAAACGTAGGAAATGCTACTCTTATATGATCTAGCACACAGAGTAAAAAAAGGGCAGAATAATCCGAACTGTGAACACTTAACACACAAATATTCAGAATAACTGGAATTTCACCATACTATACTAAACAATTTTTTTAAAAAAGACAAATTATCTAAGGGTTTGGCAACAAAACTAGTAGGAAGTGAGTCTCAAGTTGCTTAGTTAAAAATTTTAAGAACCAAGTTAATAACTCATATATTTCTATAAGGGTAAACAGAAACAGCAAGATTATAAAATTTAAAAATTAGGAAATAAATTTGGATTGAGAATTCTAGATCTCTCATCGCACAGTTTGAATCTACAATTTCAAAAACAGGAAAAAAGAGCAATGACAAATCACTTAGAAAATGCACATCTAAATAGACCCAGTTCCCAAGCAAAGTCCAATTCAATAAAAAAGAAATGCATATCTTACCTTCATTGGATTGACACGGTTATCCATATCATATTGCCTCCGCCTCTCCACATCTATGAGCAGTTCATAAGCAGCTTGAATCTTAATGAATCTTTCTTCAGCAGTTTCACCTTCTTCAAGAGCGCCTTTACCATCATAGACTTCAAAATGAAAAACGATCGGTTAACAAGAACAGATGCCATTATTTTTAAGAACTGGTGAAGTGGCAACAAATTTCTAGTGAACTAGATAAAAACATATACTATAGGCGTAGCATCCAGGAGTCGTGAACCGGTTACATTTAACACTAACATAACACCATTGCACTCTACTCTCAACAGTTTTGAGATTCCGAGTTCTTATTTAATGCAGCTATATGTGTTTCACCTGAATAAAATTTGCCATTAATTTACCACACAAAGGGCTAATACCTAAAAACAATTGACCTAATACTGAAACCATACAGACATATTTCGCTTACTAAACTTAAAAAAGGACACATACCATCAGGATGGTAAAATTTGGCCAAACGTCTGTATGCAGATTTTACCTGTTCTTCATCAGCATCCCGTTCTAACTCTGTTGTTTAGAAATCAAAGTTCAAAAATTGTTACTACATATAATTTATCATCGAGCTTTTCTCATCGAGCTAATAACGCGTACCAAGAGTTTCATAGGGAGATTTTTGGTCGGACCAATTCGATGCCCTAACGGCAGTTCTCCTTTGATCGACCCGAAACCAAGGTTCCTTCCTGCTCCAATTTCTGGACAAACGGAACCACGGAGAGAACGAAGACGACCTGAAATCAGAGTTTCGAAAAGAAACCCTAGTTCTGGATCGAGCTTGATGGAGGTGGAGGAGCCTACTACTACACATCAACGAAGAAAAGACCATGTACGGTCTACAACTTGTCCTCAAATTGCTCATTTCCTTTTCCCTTCTTTTTGGGATTGGTTACGAGCTTGAATTATTGGAATTAAAATTAAGGAAATTAGACTTTAGAAAATTAAGAATTTAGGGTTTCCTTGGATATGAATTTGGGGATTTTGCATGACAAATTGCAAAAGAAAAAAAGGGAAAGAAGACGTGTGAAGTAAGTGAAGAGGTTCTGATAACGAAAATTTGAATCTGACTAACTGAAATTAAATTAAAATAAAATAAATTTTGAATTTTTGTGTTACTCCTAATTTTATTTAAAAAAAACAAATATTTTATTTTTCTTTTACCGGGAAGTTTGTGGACGCCTTGGAACGGTCAGGCTGGCGGTTAGTCGGTTACTAATATTATTTTACTATTCATCTCTTTCGATTATGATTAAAATAAGATTAAATAAAAATTCCCCAAACTCACATATGGAGGCGTTTTCTCTCGCGGCGCAAGTTAGTTGACTTAATAGTGTTTGAGGGATCCTTCATCTTTGCTGTGATTTTGGTTTGTTTTTGTTCGATTTTTTTCGATTTTATATCGAGTTTCTTTTTTAGGGTTTATCTTCTTGTTGCGTGATGTTTTTTTGTTGTTGCTGATTTTGCTTCTTATGTCTCGTGCACCGATTGATTGAAAGAAGATCTTTACGAGTGTAGAGGATCATTCAATGAGATTCTTTTTTCCCGGGTTTCGAGAGGAGTCTCTGCTAATTCAACCTCCTAGGCAGATTTTCGAAGCTGAGGATTCGAGTTGAAAGCTAGCTCTTGTTGGACGATTTATCGGTTCAGACCCTAACTTTAATGCAATGCAGAAGATAGTGGATCTGCTATGGGGAAAGGTTCGAAGGTGAAGGTAAGTCTCGATGGTCCTAATTTCTATGTTTTTACTTTTACGAGTGTTGATGCCCAGGATTGGGTACTTGAAAATGGTTCTTGACATATTCAGAACAGGCCTCTAGTTTTACTCAAGTGGAAGCCTAATTTGTGCAATTTTTTTTTGAATATGCTGGTGTGATGCAAGGGTAGCATCTGTTCAACTTTTTTAGTCTTTTCAAAGACGGCACACACAGCATGGCAATACTGGTGCTCGAACCCGGGTCCCAAGGGATGATAAACATCTAATTTGTGCAAATTAGATTTAGATTTTGTGTGTATGCCTAGGTGGGTGCAACTCTATAATGCGCCCTTTGAATTGTATACAAAAATAGGACTGAGTTACATAGCTAGTGCCTTAGCCAACCCTTTATATATGGATCCAGTAACAACTAATCCGTAAGAGATTGGAGTATGCTAAAATGTGTGTTGAAATCGATGCTTGCTCAGTCATTCCCAAGTTTATTGATGTGCTTTTGAGAGATGGCCGTGTGCATCCTGTCAGGGTTGCAGTTCCTTGGTTGCTTGTAACACCCGTATTTTAGGGTTAGGAGTTAGTCGGGTTAGTGGTCCGAGTCGGTAAAATTTAATTTAATCAATTTAACCTTGGCTTGAGCCAGTTGAGTTTTAAATAGCAAGGAGGGACCAAATTGGTGATTTAACCCAAAAGAATTTAAAAGCTAGACAACTTTTTGAAATTAAAAGAGAACAAAAAGAAAAAGGCACCACATTCTCTCCCCTATTTTCTCTTCCAACGTTGGAAGCTTTCAAACCCTCCCTAATACCCTAAATTACTATTCTATTAGATTACTTCCTCATCTCAAGGTCTTTTTCAAAGGTAATTGTATTTTCTCACTCTCCTCTTCATCCTCTACCTTTACATGGTTGTAAAATTTAAAACTATCATCTTTTGGAGTTTTAGGGTTTAATGAAAGTTTGAGTTTTTATTAAGTTTTTCAATTGGGTTCTAATTATTAAGTTGGGTTTTAGTTTATTCACCTTAAAATACACCTAATATGTTAAAATGAATGAGTTTGGGTGAAAACCCGAAATGGGTCTTTATGGCCATGTTTAAAGTGTCTAGAACTTGGTTTTTGGTGAGTTTTAGGATTAATTTGAAGGGCTGATGGTTTAAGTATGTTAGGAAAGTTTTTTGGGACCATTTGGGTGTTATTTGGGTGTTTGAAAATAGGATTTTCAGCTAGGTTTAAGGGGAGCTCGAAAATGGACTTTTGGGTGCTTGTTTGGATTGGAATTTGTTGAAGTTTGGATTGTACTTATGGGGTGAGATGATGACTGTGTTTTAGCATTGATTTGTGAAGTAATGGATGTGTTTTGTTTGGCTAGAAACAAGAGGAGACATTGGTGGAGCATCAGGATCGAATCCGGGCTTGTAGGAGGCTTGCTTTGGTTGCTAAGGAAGGGTGGTGAGTGACTTTAAATATGTTTTAAAGATTGGTTCAAGTGTGTGTGTGGAATGTGCTTGGTAGGCCTTTCCTATGTGAGAGTTAAATTAGTAACTTAACTCCTTGAATTCCATTATGCTATTCATGCCATTGCCTACTTGTTATTGTGAAGTGTGGATGGGTTGTATATGTATGGCTTGCTATGTATATAATGAGTTTGAGACATGAATGGTGGATATGTGATGTGGTAAATGAAATTGACACTAATTAACTTACCGGGTGTAAATGATCGATCATTAGGATTAGTGTGCACACAAATTGAGTCAAAACGTACGTGGCCTTGATGGCGTTGAGTCATCAAGGAGGAGTACGGTGATGTAACATTCCACCGGAAATTTATATATATTCTACGGGATGATGAGTGGAATCCCATCCGTAGGGCATGTGGTGATGAGAGGAATCCCGCCCATGCAAGGTCCGGTGATGAGTGTAATCCCACCGAGGTAATGTGATTGTTGAGATTAAATCCGCACATCCGGGTAAACTAATAGTGGCCAATTGAACTTGTTCTTATAATTGTGATGTATGATATTGATATATAATGCTTGAGCTAGTATGAGGTGAGATGCCATATTATGACTCTTGAAAGACTAGCTAGGTTGACTTGTGAATACCTATGCATGTTGTATGTGAGTTTAATGGATTGCACGCTTGAACCCTACATTGTTGACGTTTTCGATTTTAGAGCACCCTCACTAAGCTTATAGCTTACGCTCTCATTTTCAACAATGCATATCATTAGTGTGGTGTTAGCTCGGAGCAAGGCGAAAGGGGCTTTCCAAATTTTTGTTGCTCAAGTACGGTTTAACAATTATGTAGTAGTTTAGCAATGTGGCAAGAGTGTGTTTTGTATGAGCTATATATGACTCATATATGTGTTTGATGTTTATGAATTGACCTTGATTGTAAACTTGTTATGTCTTCCAAATGCTTGTGTGATGGTGTGCCCTATAGATGTTAAGTTGCTTTTGAATGGCATGTAAACCTTTGAGATGAATTGTGCCTTTTGGCATTTAATGTCTTCAAGCATGCCTTATAATGAAATGTTGCTAATGTGTAAATGCCATGAATGAATGTTTCAATCTATGTCTTGTGTGTTTGAGCATGTTTAATATAGGATCCATGCCTCTAGTTCATGTACGTTTGTGCTGAGTGCCTTTTAGGGTCGTTTGGGGCCTTTAGAATCATTGGGAAATGCCTAAGGCTGGTTTTTTTAGGGTTGCAGACAGCCCGTGTTTCGAAACGATCTGGGCCGTTTCGAAACGAGTAAGGCTTTAGGGACCCCGTATCAGAACGCGTTTCGATACAGTTTGGCCACTGAGAGCCCCTGTTCCGATACGGGTTTCGGAACATTTTAGCTACTAGAAATCTGAGAAATTACCGAGATGAAAGCGTTTCGAAACGAGTCTAAGAGTTTCAAAAGGGTTAAAATCTCGTTGACCACGAGAAGTTGACCGTTGAGGGTGTTTCGGAACGGTTGACCTCTGTTTCGATACGGCCTCCTCGTATGGGCTTGAGACAGTTGATCAGGTCAAGGCGTTTCGATACGCCTCAATGGTGTTTCAAAACGACATGTCTAATGGATTAAAATTGGACTGTTTAATTGCTGTTTTGGGTTCCGATGTTTGTCTTCCTCTTTTATTCCGCTGTCATGATCACATAGGACTTAAATGTGCCATAGAGAAGATAAGATTAAAAGAAAAAAAATTAGGGTTGCTAACCGAGAGGGAACCTTAACGAGTTTCGCTTCGGTTTTCCCCGTGTGGCCTACTCGGACCGGTCATCCGGCCAGACCGGGACGAGGGGGTTACATTGCTCCAAATGCAAGGTCTATGGGCATTCTGAGAAAACTTGCTTGGTGAAGGATGCTAAGCCAACACAAGTTTGGAGGCAAAAAGCTCCTATTGTAAGTGAGCTGCATGTTTCTATTAATGAGCATGGATCTTCATCTAGAGCTATCAACGATCCTGGATCCTTAAGTCAAGGTTTGGATGATAATGCTCAACCTGGAGTTGGTGACAACTTTGCTTCTGCTGGAGTTGCTGTGAATTTTGTTGTTGCTAAAGTTGTAGAGGCTACCGTTATTGTTGGTAAGGATTTGTTGTTGGATGCTTCTGCAGTGCAAGATATTCAGATTGCAATGGACGACAGTTCTCCTACTTTTATGCAGGTATCTGATGTCAGTGCACTTACAGGCGAGTCTATGCATAATGAACATCTTGTTGTTTATGAGGCACAACTTGTTGATAGCACTGTTCTAGAGAATGAGGTAGAAGCTTGTAAGGTGAACAATAGCGATACAGATTTCCCTACTTTACAAGCCTCATTTCAGAAAAAGAAGGACATAAGGCGTCCTACAAAAGAAAAAAAAAAAGATTTTGCCCAGGGAGCTTTAGTTCAGGATTTAAAGCAGAAAAAGAAAGTTGTTATGAAAAAGACTAAAGTGACCAATGTAAGTGTCGTTAGCTCAGTAGTTGGTGGTTCCTCCCCTAATATTAAATGTTAATATGCTTTTAGAATGTGAGAGGGATGGATACCCTCTCAAAAGGAGGAAGATCATGCGTAGAATAAATGCTTTAAATATTGATTCTATGTGCTTCTTAGAAATTAGAGTGAAAATTGATGGTTCTAGGGTTATCCTCGAACGGTTAGATGACCGAGACTATAGTACTAATTACATTCATGCTGCTAATGGTAGAATTTGGATGATTTGGAGACGTGGTCTGCAAGTTTCAGTTTTTATTGTGACAGATCAAAACATTACAGCTACATGTGTTTTTAATGGGTTTCCTTTTTATATCACTGCAATATATGAGAGTAACAATGTTGTTTAGAAAAGGTCTTTTTGGTAGCACATGTATGGAAGTGTTGCTCCTTCCACACCGTGACTCTTTGATCATGCTTATACTGGACCTTTTTTTACCTGGTCTAATAAGCAACATGAGGGGTTCCTTGCCAAGAAACTGGACAGAGTTTTAATCAATTTTGCATGTATTACTACTTTTCCTACATTTTTTGTGGAGTTTCAAGCCCCTAATGTGTCTGATCATAGTCCGTGTGTGGTTTGGCTTTCAAAGGAGATTCCTGCAAATCGCCCAAAGCCATTTAAGTTCTTTAACTTTTGGGATCTTCATTTTGATTTTATGCAATTGGTTGAAGATTTCTAGCATCAACTTGTGCAAGGTAATTCGATGCAAGTTTTGTGTAACACCCTAAAACTACCCTAGTTGAAAATTCCTAAGTTAGATAATAAAGAAGATAAAAATAGGTTGTAACCTGAAATGTTGTGTAAAAACAAGTTGTAACCTATAATGTGGTACGAGTATTGTGCAACTTGAAATGTAGTGTAAAAACATGTTGTAACATATAAAGTGATATGAGTATTGTGCAACCTGAAATGTTGTGTAAAAACAGATTGTAACTTATAATGTGGTACGAGTATTGTGCAACTTGAAATGTTGAGTAAAAACAGGTTGTAACATATAATGTGGTACGAGTATTGTGCAACCTGAAATGTGTAAAAATAGGTTGTAACCTATAAAGTGTTACGAGTATTGTACAACTTGAAATGTATTGCAAAATTAGGTTGTAACCTAAAATATGGTGCGAATGTAGTATAACCTGGAATATGGTACAAAAGAGGTTGTAACCTAAATTGTGAAACACTTGAGAAGTTAAAGGACCAAGAAAATAGGTTATCAGTGAGAGTTAAAATATTATAATAAAACTATAGTGGGTTTTAGGTGGATAAATACATGGTGAGAAACCATCCAAGTGTCCTTTATTCAAGTGAGAATCAGCCAACTAAGATTAAAAACAAAACATGTGTAAACCACTAGCTTCATCTCCATCTTTTTCATTCATTTCCACCGGTTCTAAACAAAACAAAAGAGAGAGAATTTTAAGAGCTCAAAATCTGAAAATCTAGTGTGAGAAAGCCCATGCATGTGAAGGAAAATTAAGTGGGATAACTTAAAGTAATCATGTATGTATATATGTAAATATCGATTCTGTCCAACATTATTGTTTGATGTTCTTGATGATATTTGGTTGATGTATTGGTTGTGATATGTTGAAATTCATGTTTAGAGATTTTTAATGATATTTTATAAGCATTTAGAACATGTTAGATTGATTAGAAATCTGGAAATTTGCATGCATGAAACTTAGAACATGAATCTGTCCAGTTTCGTACTAGAAGGAGCACCTAGATTAAAACGGATTTTTGTCCATGTTAAAGTTCGAATTAGAAAAACTCCTGAAGATAAAAGTTGTAGAGGATGAAAAATACTATAAGATATATGTTTTGAAAGCATGAATATGTTACTGGAATGTCTGGAAAATTATGTTAGAAGTAACGAGTTCTGTTTTGAAATGAAACTGGAGACTGCTTGGGTTAATCACTATTTTGGAAATGTTTAGGGACGAATTTGAGGTCTATAAAATTTGGTAAAACTCCTAAGAAACATGGGAACCTAATAATGTTTGATTAGTAACATGATAATGGTGTTAAATGACTTGAAAAATATGTTTAAGGCCAATACAATGCTTAGATAGTGAATCTGAACACATCTGGGAAAATTAATTATTAAGGGACCTTAATGCCCTATTTTTTAAACTATTGGAAAATTTTAATAATTTTATTAGATGTGTTTAAAAGTGGTTAAAAATTCAGAATCAAATGTGTAATGGATCACAGGTCAAATGGTTACTAAAGTTACATGTTGCAAACAATGGACAAATTAAGCCACTGTAAATGCCCTGTATTAAAGTATTAAACTGTATTGATGTAGAAATGGGAAAATATGAGCCATACATAGAATTAAAGCTGTGTAAATAGGCTTTCTAGATTGATAAACAACTTCTAATTTGGAGTTGTGTGTAAAAAGTTATGGGTAGATTAGTGTAGGGTGCTCAAACTGCCAGTTTAGGGGAAATTTCATATTGATTAAATGTTTGTCTTTGAATAAATGTGATTGAATTGAGTTCTAATGTGTTTCTTATGTGTTATATGAATGTTCAAGATCAAGATTGAGAAGAAATCCTAGAGGATTCAAGGGTTGAGCAATCAAATAGGAGGAGCAAAGGCATAGTGATCAAAGAATCAACCTAAGCTTTGGAGTATAGTGAGTGTAGTTATCTTAGGGTTAGGACTAGTGTCCTAACCAATGTTTTTATGCTTATTTAATAAATTAACATGATGTATGAAATGGATCTAAATTAAGGTTTGATAATCTAAAAGGTAATGTAAAAATGATTAAAAGGAAATGTGTCACATCCCAAAAACCGGTCTAGTAGAAATTAGGTTCAAAATTTTTTTTATTCGGTTTATTATTATTTTATGGAGTAAGTAAAAATTTATTATTTTTTATGTAGTAAGTAAAAATTATTATTATTTTATGTAGTAAGTAAAATTTATTATTATTTTATGTAGTAAGTAAAATTTATTATTATTATATGGGGTAAGTAAAATTATTATTATTATTTTATTAAAAAAAAAGGGTGTTTGCCGGCCAAGTTTTAGTATAAATAGGGGGAGGGAATTGTTTGAATTCACAACAAAAATTGAAGAAAAAAATTAGTAAGATACGATCCAATTTTTGATTGGTAGTCCGATAATTTCGATATAGTAATATCGAATTTCTGCCGACAACGGGGTAAGCTCAAATCTCTAGTTAGTTTAAGTTTCGGTATCGAGTTTGATTAATATTTTTATATATATTCGATACTGTCTTATTATTTTAATTAATTTTTATCGTAGTACACGAGGTCGATTCAGATCAACTTTCAAGCCCAATAAATAAAAATAAAGCACTGGTCTGTCAAGGTGAGTGTAGATGCATTTGTCTCGGGTGACACGGTGTCATTCCGATATTTTTTTATGTTCTGATATGTGGGTATAGTCGTGTCAGGGGTAGGCTCGGTGCCTTCCTATTGCATTAATTATGAATTTATTTGCATCTGGTAAGTACCCTGCATTATTTTGATATGCTTAAAAATGATTATAATACACTACATGTATATGAAAATAATATGAAATACTATCTGATATGGAGCTACGGCTCATCTTGCTATTTGATATGATATGATCTGAAAATCATGGACTATGTGAAATTATGTGTATTTATGGACGTTGGATACAATTGGCATGCCATAGGAATATTCGAGCTCACCATATAAGGGAGGACTACGGTCCAGGGCTACGGCCTATATGTGGGAGATAAAAGGATGGAAGTGTAAGGGATACATGGAGCTACGGCTCAGGGCTACGGCTCATTTATGATTTATGATATGGTGTACAGGGAATCCGCGTATCCAATGGTACCAATATAATATGTGTTCGATATGTTATACCATGACATGTTTATGATAAGATATATGATTATATTATGTTATGTTAGTGATATGGATATCTGATCATGTTATGCTTATACTGATATAGAAGCATGCAAGTAAGTTAGATTAAATTTATATTTAATCATGACATTCATATTATTGTCAATTTACTATCATGACTACCTCACTAGGCTATGTAAGCCTAACATACGTGTCTCATGCATTTTCAGGACCCTGATAGATTTCCAACCTTTGATCGTGTGGTGCAGTTGCAAGTCACATCTCTACCTTATATGTATGATATCTTTCATGAACTCCTAGTAAAGTGGCATATGATCCAACTTTTGTATAAATTGTGTTTTGTAATTTAATAATGTGGTTTTATTTTAGTAATCTAGAAAAGTCCTATTAAATAAATGTTAGAACAATAATAATGATAGATACGAATAATTTTCTAATAAAAATGATTAGAAAGGACTCTAAGATTTTTGTAAGTTGTTAGGCTCATTTAAATATGTAAAGAATTTTAGTAAGATAATAAAAAGAAATAGATTTGAATATTTTACAAAATAGTCACTAAATATTGCATCGTCTAATCAGGTAGATAAATAACCTCCGATAGTAATGAGGTTTTACAGGCTAATAACTAGTTAGTTTAATTTCAGTATATTTTCACGAATTTTAGATAAAGACCTTTAATTTGTGAAAATTACAATTTAGTTCCCTAAGTTTGAAAAAGTTTAAAATTGACACCAATTTGAATAAGTGGTTAATAAGTTAAGTGTTAAGTCTTAAAAGAGATTAATAAAAATACGCTAAAATGATTTTTAAACTTTGGATTTATATCTCCGATCTCCGCATCGTTTTCCGGTAGCGCTCTCCGACCCGGTTCTCTACCAGGTCGGGTAGGGGGTGTTACATTAGTGGTATCAGAGCTAGAGTTTAGTCGATTCTAGGACTAACCAGGCATTCGTTAACGAGTCTATGTCTCATATGCCACTTAGGAGTTGATTAAATATGTATTTTGTGACTTGCAACTTACACGATTTAATTCTTATGTGTGTCTAGACCCAAAATGACTGCTCCTACTATTAGGAAAGAAACAAATGAGACCGAACATGATTCCTCTTCCACTCGAGGGGAAAATGTGAGGCCAGAACCAAGTACCGAACAAGTGGCTCAGAATGATCCACCTCATCTTCCACCTATGTTGTCGGCTCAACAAGACTATTTAATGTCTATGGCCGACATGATAAAACAAGTAGTGGTGTCTCTTCGACAAGAAGCACCTTCCTCATCTGCTGAAGCTGCTCAGCAGATCTCTCGAGCTCCAATAGATAAGCTAAAACGTTATCAAGTTTATACATTTACTGGCCAAGATCTGGATAATCCTGAAATCGCAGAATATTGGCTAGAAAATACTTTGAAAGTAATCAACAAGCAACTAAAGTGCCCCGAGGAGCATAAGTTGGAGTGTGCCTTAGCCCTGATTGCAGATGAAGCACAAAGCTGGTGGCACACTGTAACTCTCACTGTACCCGAACATAAAGTAACCTGGGAATTTTTCCTCCAGGAGTTTCGTAAAAAGTATATTAGTGAGCATTACCTCGCTGAAAGACGTAAAAAGTTCCTCCATTTGAAGCAAGGAGGAAGGCCAGTAGAACAGTACATTCATGACTTCTGCAAATACGCTAGATATGGTACTGATATCATCCACACTGAAAAAGAAAAATGTAGAATGTTCATAGATGGCCTCTGCGATGAATTACATCCTCTTTTTGTTGCTCTGGAAATCGAGGATTTTCAAATACTGGTGAATCGAGCCATTGCAACTGAAGCTTCTCAAAGAGCCTCGGAAAGAAGGAAGGGAAACCAAGCTCGACCTGATAAAAGATTCCGAGAAGATTCCAAACCTCCTCTATCTCAAAAAAGAGGAAGACAGTGGGACCAAAGGTCATCTGCCAATCAACAGCTACCTAACTCTAATTATGTCTCTCAATTTCCATCTGGTGGGACCACTGTTACGCGTACGACCTCAATAAACAGTACAGGAGGCTCTGCCAAAAGTTCTCAGATCCCTCTGTGTAATTTTTGTCAAAAGAGACATTTGGGACAGTGCCGTAAACAGTCAGGTTCTTGTTACCTGTGCGGAGAATCTGGTCATTTCATCCGACAATGCCCCCAGAATCCACAAGCCCCTACCTCTATAGCCTCACAGAACGTTCCAGTAAAAGGGAGGGGAATAAATCAAGCACCGTCTGGTTCTTCCGGAAGGCCCCATAACAATAATGCTCCTTCAACTAGCCGAAATCCAAAGGCTTCAGCCCAGATGTACCACGTTCGAGGACGCGAACAAGAAGATGACCCTGATGTTGTTGCAGGTATGGTGGAGTTAGGTTCTGAATTTGTTTATGCTTTGATAGATCCAGGCTCCACGCATTCCTTTATTAGTGAACCTTTGATTGAAAAATATGCCTTAAAATATGATCATGTTGCTTCCGAAATACTTGTGTCAAACCCATTAGGAGATAGTGTAGCAATCCAAAAGATCTGTAGATCTTGTCCCCTAAAAATCCAAGGAATTCCTTTTCCGGCCCATTTGATGGTCTTACCCTTTAATGAGTTCGACCTTATCCTTGGTCTAGATTGGCTAGCTGAACATCAAGCATGGGTAGATTGTTCTAAAAAGAAATTATATCTCCGTGGACTAGGTAGAGAAAGCATCACCTTAATGAAATCTAAATGTTAGAGTAGTCTTATGTGTGCCTTAGAATCTACGAAGGAACTAAAGCCTGAAGATATACCCATAATAAGAGATTTTCCTGACGTATTCCCTGAAGAACTTCCGGGACTTCCTCCTATACGTGAAGTTGAGTTTGGGATAGAAGTTCAACCTGGAACTACTCCAATTTCTATCGCTCCATACAGAATGGCTCCAATGGAGTTAAAGGAGTTGAAGGCCCAAATCCAAGACCTTGAAAGTAAGGGGTTTATTCGACCGAGTTCCTCACCCTGGGGAGCACCGGTTTTATTTGTGAAAAAGAAAGATGGATCGATGCGCTTATGCATCGACTATCGACAACTGAATAAAGTAACAATAAAAAATAAGTACCCGCTTCCTAGAATAGACGACCTATTTGATCAACTAAAGGGTGCTTCTGTCTTTTCTAAGATAGACCTCCGATCTGGTTACTATCAAATGCTCGTGAAGGAACCAGATGTTTCAAAAACAGCCTTTCGAACCAGATATGGTCATTACGAATTCTTGGTGATGCCTTTTGGGCTCACCAATGCTCCTGCAGCCTTTATGGATCTGATGAACCGAATATTTCGGCCTTATCTTGATAAATTTGTCGTTGTCTTCATAGACGACATTTTGATCTATTCGAAAGATTCTGTTACTCACAAAGAACATCTTCGGATTGTACTCCAAACCCTCCGTGAAAAACAGCTCTATGCCAAATTTAATAAATGCGAGTTTTGGCTGACCGAAGTATCTTTTCTCGGTCATGTGATATCTTCCGCGGGAATTCAAGTGGACCCAAAGAAGATTCAAGCCATTCTCGAATGGATACCCCCGAAGAACGTGGGAGAAATTCGTAGTTTCCTGGGTCTTGCAGGATACTACCGTAGGTTCGTTAAGGGGTTCTCCTTGATTGCTTCACCCCTAACGAAGCTTCTCCGCAAAGACATTCCTTTCATGTGGACAGTGGACCAACAACAGAGTTTTGACCAGCTTAAACAAATCCTCACCCACGCTCCTGTCCTAGTACAACCGGAACCAGGAAAAGATTTCACAGTATACAACGATGCATCCCATCAAGGACTGGGCTGTGTCTTGATGCAAGAAGGTAAAGTTATAGCCTATGCCTCACGTCAAATCAAACCGCATGAGCTTAATTATCCAACTCATGACCTTGAGCTAGCTGCGGTTGTGTTCGCACTAAAGATCTGGCGACATTACCTCTATGGTGAAAAGTGTTATCTTTTTACTGACCACAAAAGCCTAAAATACCTTTTGACCCAAAAAGAATTAAACCTTCGTCAGCGTCGTTGGATGGAGCTTTTGAAAGATTATGATTTGGTAATTGATTACCATCCCGGTAAAGCAAATGTGGTGGCGGACGCTCTTAGCCGGAAGCCCACTTCTTCTCCTAGATGTTTAAATGCTCACTTTCGGCTCATGAAGCGTGGCAAGTTATTAGCCGAGCTCAGGGTACAATCGACCATTGTGTCCCTGATTAAAGCACTTCAAGAAGATGATGAGGAGTTGCAACCTATTTTAGCCCGAATCAAGGATGAACCGGACCCTGATTTTGCCATAAATTCTGAAGGCTTGTTATGTTTTCGTAATCGTATATGTGTTCCAGATAATGATGACCTTCGGAACCAGATACTGTGTGAAGCACATGCTAGCCCTTTTTCTATTCACCCCGGAGCTGTTAAGATGTACAAGGATCTAAAAGAGATCTACTGGTGGTCAGGTATGAAAAGTAAAATCACAGATTTTGTAGCAAGGTGTTTGACTTGTCAACGGGTTAAAGCCGAACATAAAGTACCGACGGGACTTCTTCAACCCATTGAGCTGCCACAGTGGAAGTGGGAACGTATCACTATGGATTTTGTAAGCGGATTACCTCCGACTCCAAAGAAAAACAACGCAATCTGGGTCATCGTAGATCGATTTACTAAGTCAGCTCACTTTCTTCCTGTAAGAATGGACTTCAGCTTATCCAAGCTAGCAGAGTTGTATATCAGCGAAGTTATACGCTTGCACGGAGTTCCAACATCAATAATTTCTGATCGAGACCCACGGTTTGCATCTCGATTTTGGAGAACCTTGCAAGAGGCATTGGGAACTAGAGTACATCTCAGTACTGCATTCCATCCCCAAACCGATGGCCAATCTGAAAGGGTTATTCAGGTAACCTCGTTAGTTTCTTTCTTTAAACATAAGCTAGGTATCCTATATCAATTACGATCTTCCTTGTAGATTCTGGAAGATATGCTCCGAGCCTGCATTATTGATTTTGGGAAAAATTGGGAGAAATCCCTACCCTTAGTAGAATTTTCCTACAACAATAGCTATCAGTCATCTATTCAGATGGCTCCTTTTGAAGCGTTGTATGGCAGAAAATGCAGAACTCCTCTGTGTTGGTCCGAACTTGGTGAAAACAAGGTGTTGGGACCACAACTGCTCAGAGAAACAGAAGAGAAAGTTCAAATCATCCACTCTCGATTGAAACAAGCTTTTGATAGGCAGAAAGCTTACGCTGATCTGAAACGAAGAGACATTCAGCATAATGTGGGAGACAAAGTCTTTCTTAAAGTCTCTCCATGGAAGAAAGTATTTCGGTTTGGAAAGAGGGGAAAGCTCAGTCCTCGTTTCATTGGACCTTTTGAAATTACTGAAAGAATTGGCCCAGTGGCTTATCGACTTGCACTTCCTAGCGAGTTTGATAAAATCCACAATGTCTTCCACGTGTCAATGCTCAGAAAGTACAGATCCGATCCATCTCATATCTTAGAGCCAGAAGAATTGGAGCTGAATCCTAACTTATCTTACGAAGAGGAACCAATTCAGATTCTGGATAGAGAAATCAAAAGACTCAGAAACAAAAATGTTGCATTGATTAAAGTTTTGTGGAGAAATCACAAGAGGGAAGAGGCAACATGGGAACCTGAGGACACGATGAAAAAGCAATATCCTCATCTGTTCGATTCAGGTAAAAATTCGAGGACGAATTTTCTTAAGGGGGGGTGAGTTGTCACATCCCAAAAACCGGTCTAGTAGAAATTAGGTTCAAAATTTTTTTTATTCGGTTTATTATTATTTTATGGAGTAAGTAAAAATTTATTATTTTTTATGTAGTAAGTAAAAATTATTATTATTTTATGTAGTAAGTAAAATTTATTATTATTTTATGTAGTAAGTAAAATTTATTATTATTATATGGGGTAAGTAAAATTATTATTATTATTTTATTAAAAAAAAAGGGTGTTTGCCGGCCAAGTTTTAGTATAAATAGGGGGAGGGAATTGTTTGAATTCACAACAAAAATTGAAGAAAAAAATTAGTAAGATACGATCCAATTTTTGATTGGTAGTCCGATAATTTCGATATAGTAATATCGAATTTCTGCCGACAACGGGGTAAGCTCAAATCTCTAGTTAGTTTAAGTTTCGGTATCGAGTTTGATTAATATTTTTATATATATTCGATATTGTCTTATTATTTTAATTAATTTTTATCGTAGTACACGAGGTCGATTCAGATCAACTTTCAAGCCCAATAAATAAAAATAAAGCACTGGTCTGTCAAGGTGAGTGTAGATGCATTTGTCTCGGGTGACACGGTGTCATTCCGATATTTTTTTATGTTCTGATATGTGGGTATAGTCGTGTCAGGGGTAGGCTCGGTGCCTTCCTATTGCATTAATTATGAATTTATTTGCATCTGGTAAGTACCCTGCATTATTTTGATATGCTTAAAAATGATTATAATACACTACATGTATATGAAAATAATATGAAATACTATCTGATATGGAGCTACGGCTCATCTTGCTATTTGATATGATATGATCTGAAAATCATGGACTATGTGAAATTATGTGTATTTATGGACGTTGGATACAATTGGCATGCCATAGGAATATTCGAGCTCACCATGTAAGGGAGGACTACGGTCCAGGGCTACGGCCTATATGTGGGAGATAAAAGGATGGAAGTGTAAGGGATACATGGAGCTACGGCTCAGGGCTACGGCTCATTTATGATTTATGATATGGTGTACAGGGAATCCGCGTATCCAATGGTACCAATATAATATGTGTTCGATATGTTATACCATGACATGTTTATGATAAGATATATGATTATATTATGTTATGTTAGTGATATGGATATCTGATCATGTTATGCTTATACTGATATAGAAGCATGTAAATAAGTTAGATTAAATTTATATTTAATCATGACATTCATATTATTGTCAATTTACTATCATGACTACCTCACTAGGCTATGTAAGCCTAACATACGTGTCTCATGCATTTTCAGGACCCTGATAGATTTCCAACCTTTGATCGTGTGGTGCAGTTGCAAGTCACATCTCTACCTTATATGTATGATATCTTTCATGAACTCCTAGTAAAGTGGCATATGATCCAACTTTTATATAAATTGTGTTTTGTAATTTAATAATGTGGTTTTATTTTAGTAATCTAGAAAAGTCCTATTAAATAAATGTTAGAACAATAATAATGATAGATACGAATAATTTTTCTAATAAAAATGATTAGAAAGGACTCTAAGATTTTTGTAAGTTGTTAGGCTCATTTAAATATGTAAAGAATTTTAGTAAGATAATAAAAAGAAATAGATTTGAATATTTTACAAAATAGTCACTAAATATTGCATCGTCTAATCAGGTAGATAAATAACCTCCGATAGTAATGAGGTTTTACAGGCTAATAACTAGTTAGTTTAATTTCAGTATATTTTCACGAATTTTAGATAAAGACCTTTAATTTGTGAAAATTACAATTTAGTTCCCTAAGTTTGAAAAAGTTTAAAATTGACACCAATTTAAATAAGTGGTTAATAAGTTAAGTGTTAAGTCTTAAAAGAGATTAATAAAAATACGCTAAAATGATTTTTAAACTTTGGATTTATATCTCCGATCTCCGCATCGTTTTCCGGTAGCGCTCTCCGACCCGGTTCTCTACCAGGCCGGGTAGGGGGTGTTACAAAATGAATTTAGATGATAATGCTTGATGCTAATATTAGCTACTAGTGTACTTTGTAATCCGTATGGTTCGATGTTGATTGTGGCCTTGGATATGGATGATCATATACTGATATGCTATTGTTATGAAGCATGGGATGAATGATATGGACGATATATGTTTGTTGGAAATGAAATGATAAGTGAGCTTGATTGATATTGATAAAATGCTTACATGATATGTCTATATGACATTGTTTGGTGTTTGTAACACTCTTGCTTGAATTGAATGAAAATTTAAAAGACATTATAAGTCCTTGGTTGACTAGTGGTCCTTAGGTATAAGGGCATGCCTTAGAGTCTGAGCTCTATTGATTTAAAGGCGATTAGTCACCTAATGATGCTTTAAGCATCTATTGTTACAAGTTGAATGGTGTAGTTAGACACCTCGATACATTGTGTATCTACTAATCTTTGGTGCTTTGAGCATCTACTGTTATATGTTGGTACTTGGTACCTATTGACTTGATTACCTAGTCCACTGAACCATCCAAGGCAAAACTTAATTGAACTTACAATAAGACTTTACATGATCAATGAAATGGTGAAATGATACATGGTTATATGTTATACGAAATGGTACGATTGATAAGGGTAACGACCCTATTCGAACGATATGAAATTGTGATCAATGAAATGATATGATTCTTGTTCTTTGGTTGTGTTATACATTAGTATGTTGTTTGACATTGAATGTGAGTATGTTATATGACTTGACATATGATTCGAATGGAACTAACTAAGTCTACTTGAGCATGAGATAAGCTAGCTAGGTGTGACTTGTTTAGTGTTAAACCTAGCTAGGTAACCTTAATTATATGACTAACACACTTACAAGATTGTATTAGTAAATTATAGGAACTACCTCACTAAGTACAAATTGTACTTATCACTCTACTATTTTCTTCTTCCAAAATAACATGTCTTTGATATCCGAAAGCTATCTATTTTGATCCGGGATATAGTTTTGTTTTGACTCCTAGATGGTGGCATAGTTACATGTTTAGAGTATGTCACATGCATTTTGGTATCATGTATATGTTAATATGGTTTGTATATGTTTAAGACATAGTTTCATGATATATATTGGATAAACAAGTTGTTATGTCTATGTTTAGAATATATGTACATAGTTAAGTTTGATTATGTCTTGATACGGTCTTACAAATAATGTGTATGGTTTATATGTTTTGATATTTGAATGATGGCAAATGAAAATGTTATGTGTTGCTTGTATAATAGGCTATTCGATTGGTATAGAATATGATAGAAGTAGTATATGTAAGGTGATGTGAACTTAGGATTATACATGCCTTTAGATGTTTGAATTTGAAATGGAAATTTCATGTTATAGCTATGTTGGATTCGAATATTAGGATGATTTTGATGTAAGTTTAAATATGTTTCTTATGCGGCTAGGTTATTTTTGATGTTGTTCGAACCTGATCCCTATTTAATTAGGATTGGTTGTATTGTATATGAATATATACATGTATATATGATTGTAAGGTGCTAGCCGAATATATATATAAACATGAATTGGATTGAATGGATTTTAGATGAATGTTTGAAAGTGTATACACGTTTAATATGGTTGGTAAGTTAGTTTAGGTTGATTATGTTATATGATTTACATGTTTAATCAGAAGGATTGTTATGTTATGTTATATGTTAGGAAAGTTTTTGTTGGCCCACCCAAGTGTATTGTTTGTTATATAATTTTAAATGCGTTATAAGATGCGCAACTTTGATTTGTTGATGTTACATGTTCGATTCTATGATTACATGCTATGCGTTATGTGTCATGTTTGAGTAACGCCCTATCGCTCCTAACCTGGGCGTGGGGTGTTACATTTTGTTCAGAAGCTTAAAAGGCTGAAGGCCACTTTGCGACAATTGAACAAAGAACACTGGGGACATTTCAGGCCAGGTCAGACAAAAGAGATTGCTCCTTGAACAACAACAAATTATTAATCTTACCCCCGAGAATATTGATATAGCTCGGGAGAAGTTGCTCCAAGAGGAACTTAGAGAATTAGAGTAGGCTGAATGCCCTTTCTTTCAACAGAAAGATAAGGTCCAATGGTTACAAGGAGGTGATCAAAGTACTAAGTTTTTCAATATAGCTGTTGCAAGCAAGTTGAAGAAAAATATCATTCGTGTGCTTGAGGATGAACGAGGAGTGCGGCTTGAGTCTTTTGATGACATGGCTGTTGAGGTAATGAGTTTCTTTACCAAACTACTTGGTACGATCGATCCTAATGTTACTTCTTGCTCAATTGAAACTTTACGGGACTTATTACAAGTTTCTTTGCCTGATGGTGCTCAAGATGTGCTTGTGAAAATAGTGTCTGTTAAGGAAATTAAGAGTGCTATCTTTGCCCAAGGAAATGACAAGGCTACTGGACCTGATGGTTACGCTCCTTTCTTTTTCAAGAAAGCTTGGTATGTTGTAGGGGTTGATGTTGTGGCAGCTGTTGGGTTCTTCTTTGATGCCTCATGTCTCTTGTCTGCGTTTAATGCCACATCTGTCACATTTGTCCCGAAAGTGCTCAATCCTATTAGGATGAAGGAGTTTAGGCCAATCTCGTGTTGTTTGGTGATTTACAAGGCAATAACAAAAATTTTGGTAAATCGACTGGTTCCTTTCTCCCAGGGTGGGTCTCTCCCAGCCAAGTTGCATTTATCCCAGGGTGTAGCATTGCTGATAATACACTCTTGGTACAAGAATTAGTGAAAGGGTATGCTCGAAACACTCTATCTCCGAGGTGTGCCCTCAAAGTGGACCTCTAGAAAGCATTTGATAGTATCTCATGTGATCTTGTTCTTGTTCTTCTTGAGGCTTTGGGACTGCCTCATCAATTTTGGGAGTGGATCAAAATCTTCTTGACAACTATTCAGTTCTCTATCTCCTTCAATGGAAGCCTTATAGGATATTTTCAGGGGAAAGGGAGATTCGGCAGGGTGATCCCCTTTCAGCCTATCTCTTTGTTCTTGTGATGAATGTCCTCTCCAAATTATTGGATATAGCTGCGCAAAATGGAATTTTCTAGTTTCACCCCAAGTGTAAAAAACTCAACCTAACTCACTTGTGCTTTGCAAATGACCTGGTTTTTTTTTGCAAAGGGTGTTTGGACTCCTTGGTGGGGATTAAGTGTGTTTTGGCAAGGTTCTACGAGATTTCAAGGTTGCAACTCAATGCTTCTAAGAGTGAGATTTTGTTTCTAAGAACTCAGAGGAAGCTACTGTTGCGATTAGAAAAGTGACTGGATTTCGATTGAGAACACTCGCAATTAGGTACTTGGGTGTCCCTTTGGTTACAAGCAAGCTAACGTAGAGTGATTTTCAAGCTCTTTTTGATAAAATTAAGGGAAAGATACGACAATGGTTTTCTCAGAACCTTAGTTTTGCGGGGAGATTACAGCTAATCAAGTCGATTTTGATGGGAGTTACGAACTATTGGTGTAGGCAACTTGTATTATCAAGTGGTGTTCTTAGGAAAATTGAGCAGACTTGTGCCCGATTCTTTTGGAAAGGGGCTGACACTTCTGCGAAAGGTGCTAAAGTTCAATGACAGCAGGTTTGCAGCTTGAAAAATGAAGGGGCCTTGGCTTGAAGGACTTATCAACTTGGATTAAGTCTTGCTCTTTTTATCTCATCCGTAACATCTTAGTTGACAATGGATCCCTATGAGTGGCCTCGCTTAAGTCTATGTGTTTAAAGGAGTTTTATTTTGAGAAATTGTCCCGAAAGCTACAATGAGCTAGACGGTGTGCAGGATCCTTAAATTGCGAGGTGAAGTAGAGCCATATTTTACGTCTGTGACCTCATTCGATACTGTGAGTGTATGAGCAATCTGGAGAGTGATTCGTGTCCCGAAAGCTAAGGTTGATGACAGCGTCGTGTCTGGTTTTCGCAGCATGTGCCAAAACACGCTATTATAGCTTGATTGGTAATTTTGGGTCGCCTTTCAACAAAGGATAGGCTACTGAAGTGGGGCGTGGTGGATTCTGCTGCTTGTGTTTTGTGTGATGATGGAGAAGAGTCCCACAAGTATCTCTTCTCGAAGTGTAGGTTTGCTTCGAGATTATGGAAGGAAATATACTTGTTGGACGGTATTTCTCGCAGTATTGTTGATTGGAAGAGGGATGTTACTTGGGCATCTCGGTTTAGGGGAAAGTCTTAGCGCTCCTTTGTGATGCGTATTTCATGGAATGCCATTGTTTATTAAATTGGGAGGAGCGTAATCGTCGATGATTTAGAGGTGAAACTCGTAGCTTGGAATCTCTTATACATGTAATTATAGAGGTGGTAAAGATCAAATTAGCACAAAGATGCATAGATAGGTCTTCTTTTATACACGACCCTCTTTGTATAGCTTGGGGGTGCGCGTAAGTTTCTTTGTTTACGTTTTATTGTAGTAAACTTGTTTGCTTACTGGATAATAAAGTTAAACAAAATTAATTCAAATCAATTGAATTTGATGTCACGAGTTAATTTAAATATTATTAATATTTTTATTTTGTACAATAATTTTTTTTGAACAATTTCTACCTAAGGGAAGAGGAAGAAGAACTTTACTTCTAATGAGTCTTGAACCCACAAACTAAGAAAAGAGAAGAGTGTCCACTAAAAATTTTGACCACCTACTCATAGATTATTGACTATTTTGCACTAGATTAATATTATTATAATTAGGGGTGTTCGCGGTTAACCAAAATACTATAACGGTTAACCTATAAGTTATGTTCTTAGTGCAAAAGTTATATGTTCTTAATGTAATTAGAGAGAAAATGCATAGAGAATGTATCTAAGAATGCATAGAAAATTAGGAACTCATTCCTAATGGTTAACCAACGGTTAACCATGAACACCCCTAATTATAATGGTATTATTGTATTTTCATACTTTTATACAATCTTTCGATAAACAATAAAAATTCTAAGAATCAGATATGTGTTAAATAAAATATATATACAAATTAGGGTAAAATACTTAAATTATCACTCAACTTTGCTCTCATACCTATTTTGATCACTAAACTTTCAAAACAGTCAATTTACTCACTAAATTATACTTTCTGACCTATTTTGTTCACTCTAAATTATTTTATTAATATTTTGGTATGACTTGGCATATTTTATTATAATTAAATATAAAAACTATTTTCAAATAAAAATAAAGTATATTTTATTTATTACTAAATACAAAAATAAAACTCAAACATCGTAAACCCTAAACACCCTAAACTTCTCCCACCCTCACCGACATCAGTCCCGTCGGCGTTACCACCCATTCACCAGTGTCACTCAACATTTTGCCTCACTAGTTGCATTCGAGTTTTGGTTTTTCCTTAAGTCTTTGTTTGCCTTGTTGCGCATATTGTTCTTAAAGCTGAAATTAATGTTGGTAGCCTCAACTGTCTGCAAAAGCTAAAGGCTTTGTGTTGGCATTCTTTCTTTCTTTCTTTTTTTATCCTGGATGTTTTAGTTGGCATGACCCGATTTGTTGAGTTGATCAAACAATTGTAAATGATCAAGAGAGGGTGATTTGACGATTAAAAAATTGAGGGTGGAAATTGAATGAATGAAAATTTGACACAAGACAATTATAGTAGTTCAAATTCCTAAATGAACTCTACCTCCACTGCCTTAGCTCCCACTAAGGATTTTCAACCAATCCACTATTGATTCTTCCCCTTTTCTTGGATGAGGAGGAAGCCTTACAATACCGATTAAGCTTTATACCCAAAGCTTAATCCAATACACTCTTTAAAATGAAGGAATTTGGTAAACCTTAATAATACCTCTCAAAAGTTGATGTTTACTCAAATACAATCAAACACTCCCCAAACTCTCAATAAAAATTACAATGAAAACACACTTGAGTTGGGCACAAAGATTTGACTCTAAAATGAACAAGGTTTGGATTTGAATGCTTTGTTGTTGCTTTAAGGCTCAATAGTTGTTGTTGTAGCATTTGAGACTTATTTTTATACCCTTGCATTGATTTCTAGCCGTTTGGGTGGTTGAGATCATCAATACAGTCGTTGGGCTGCAATTTCCCGCAATAAATGCTCCTCAACAACCTATTGTATCGGTACGGCTTGTGGGCGTATCGATACCTGCCTCAAAGAAAAAAGAACCGTTGTGACTGAAAACAAAGCGTATCGATACACTTAAAGGGCGTATCGGTACGATATTAAGGGGTGTATCGATACGGTTAGACGTATCGATACAGATTTTGTTCACTTCAATCAAGAATTGGGTTTTGATAAAAAGTGTATCGGTACGCTACCTTAGCGTATCGATACCGTTCAACGGTCATTTAAAATTATGGATTTCAATTAACTGACAAGCCAACGTTCGAATATTAAATACAAAGATTTTGTAAAAGTCAGCATATCGTATCGATATGGTGACATGCCGTATCGGTACGCTATAGCAAACGACTATTTTAATATGAAAACTGTATCGATACGGTTCCAATGCGTATCGATGCGCTATAGTTTAAAGTCTTGTCCAGATGAATATCGTATCGATACGTGATTAGACCGTATCGGTACGATATGAACTATTAAAATTTCAGTGTTGAAAAACCGTATCGATACACATAAGGGTATCGATACGCCTGGGCGTTTTGTTGAAGTTTGGCTTGAAAACTCATGAAAAGACTTAGTGAAAATCGAACCTTTAAATATGTTTTGACTCAAGTGTTTGGTTCAAAATGGCTTGTCAAAATGCGAGTCTTTGAAAATACTTAATAATTTATTGTTTTACAATTTAGTCCATAAATTAAATTGTTATATCGAAATCAATTTTGGTTTTACACATTTGATGCTCCTTTTATAAATTTTGTGTTTCGACCGGTAACATTATTGAATTTGAAACCATCCCCTGCATAGGGATGGGCACGGGTCGGGTTTTTGGCCCACCCAAACCCGACTCGAAACTAATTATCCTAAAACCGAACCCGACCTGACCTAATTCTTTAAAAATCCGACCCGACCCGACCTTTAGAAAAAAATTAATTTTAGGGACCTAATTGTAAAAAAAATAATTTTAAGAGGCATAATTATAAAAAAATAATAAATTTAAGGACTAAAATGTAAATAAAAAATTAATTTTAAGGACTTAATTATAAAAAAATATATAAATATGGGGTGTTATTACAAATATCCCTAGAAAATTTAAGGGAAAATTACACTATTAGTCCCGGGTCGGGTCAGGTCGAATTTTTCACCCTAAAACTCAAACCCGACACGACCTCACCCTACACAAAAATCCGACCCAACCCGAACCCGATTTTTTATAAAAATATCCGACCCGATCGGGCCGGGTCGGGTCGGAACCCGTCGGATACGGGTGAAATGCCCATCCCTACCCTGCACCGCCGTCTCTCCTTTCGAGCTAAAGAGAAACAAAAGATCAATTTATCAATAGTTTATAGCTGTGAATTTGTCCCTCAATGTACACTGTAACACCGGCGAATGGGTGGTAACCTGACTAACGTTGGCGGGGTGATGCCAGTGAGGGTGGGAGAAATTTGGTTCTTTGGGGTTTGGATTTTATTTTTTTATTTAATAATAAATAAAATATAATATAATATAATTTAATTTTAAATTATTTTATATATTTAATAACAATAAATTATACCAAAATGTTAATAAAATAATTCAGAATGATCAAAATAGGTCAAAAAATAAAGTTTAGAGAATAAATTGATTGTTTTGAAAGTGGTCTAAGACTAAAATTAAATAATAATTTAAATATTTTACGCTCTATCTATTATGATCATTGTTAACTTAATTATACAATATATAGTTGGGTGATTATTCTATACACAAGCGCTTGTGGAAACTTTTTTACACAAGCGTCTTAGTTTTAGGGGTTAGGGACTTCGTTTAGGGTTTAAAGTTTAGGGGTAAAAGTGAAGTAGTTTTGAATTTAGGGATTGTTGATAGAATTTTAGGTTTAGGGTTAAAATTTAGGGTTTATAGGTTAAAACCTAAACTCCTACCCATATTACCCTAAAACTAAACCCTAACCCTAAACCCTAAATTTTAACCCTAAATCCTAAATTCTAAACATAAACCTTAAATTCTAAACATCTACACCAAAACCCCTAAACTCTAAACCCTAAACTCTAACCCTAAACCCTATAATTGGGGTGCTTGTGGAAATAAAAAAATTCCACCGCATAATAATCCTATATAGTTTTTTACGTAAATATGTTTTCACTCACTATATAGATGTGACAAAATCTTGTCGTTGAAATAATTTTAAAATTAATTATTTTAAACGAAAACAAAGAAAAAAATATTTATTTAATTATTTTATAATTAATCCATAAAATCAAAAAGTAAATTTGAATAAATCTTTTCATTTTATTATAATATACATATGTTTTGTTATTTTCTCCATTTAAAAACATATATAAATTCAAAAAATATAATAAAAAACTAAAAGGTTCAACATAAATTTAAAAAAGTAATAAAAATTAATTTTTTAATAAAGAAAAATATTTACTAATTATTTAAATAAAAATAAGGACAAGCTTGCTAATATAATCCTCCAGCATCCAAAGAATATGGTAAGCTATACAACACCTGTAAACCTAACTTTAATCACCCAAATTTCTACAAACCAGCAAACCAAACCAAACCAAGAGCCAGTGCAGCACAAGGATTCATATTTACACATTTTAAGCCCAAGAAGCTTCATTGAACAACTATAGTGTATACATGCATGCATACATACATATATATATATATATGTATATGTATATGTGCATATATATGCATATATTGTAGTGCATTGCATACTTCATAAAACAAGACCTCCAAAAATCCATTTCCTTACCAGTTGAGGAACAAATTTCTGGTGAATACAGCCTACACATATTGATGCTTCTCTAAGCTAGGCAGATTCTCGTGGACGAGCGGCCCAAAGTGAACTCAGAGCACGTAGACGATGAAAGTATTCCCCCATGGCAAGAAAACCTCGAGCCGCTTGACGGGTTGTCAGGATCCGAACCATCTGTTGTAACGTCTGCTGGCGAAGGTGGTCTGCCTGTTTTTGGCAACAAAGCATGCAAAATCCAGTAAACAAAGTGTACATCTTAGGGTAATACACACCGTGGCATTTATATGAAAATTGAGGATGAAGAAGTAATGTCATACCTGGCTTACAAAGTTCTCTAGGCCTTCCAACTTATCTATTGCAGCAACCATCTGAGCTCTGTAGTTTCCCGAACACAAACCGGACGCTACATCCTCGGCCAAACTCTGCTGCAGTTTATCTACTCCCTGGGAAAGTGCATCTTCAGCTTGCTGAGATGATTGTCTAAGATTACAGACCTCCAAATGTTGTTGATCAGTCAATGGCTCAATCTGTGGCACCACAACCTGAACAAACCGAATTTGGAGATCCGTAATTTATGAATAGAAAAGTCATAAGTATCGATGCATCGGCCCTGCACTTTTTGATTATCATAAGAAGTTATTGACATCAGTAGAGTTCATTAGGATTTGGACATGCTGCTCACAAGAAAATGTTTCCTACATATTCATATTGACCACAACAGATAGGCAGTGTTTCAGGGAAAAAAGAGTTAATTGAGACTGAGCATTACATTTAAGATCTCCGACGGGCGGAATCCTCCGATCCAGTGGAAAAAACGCTCGGCTGAAGTTCTCCAAATGCCCGAGATCAAATAGAAGACATCTGCCTTTGCAGCATCTGCTTTCATGCGGAACAGATTGCAGTAGTGGTTCAAGCCACTTTCTACCAGTATACGGAGCTCTATATCGGTAACGTGTGCAGCGAGTGCGGTTCTAAGTTCACAAATCTGTCTATTTTGCTCTTCAACCCAGTGCGTGTATTCCATCTCAAATGCAGTAATCCCTGGCAAATTCACATGAAACTATTCTAAACAAGAAAGCAAGATGTATACACTGCACATTTACATGAGAAAAAAATGTGATGTCCATAGGGAGGGAAACCTTTACATATAATTGTTTACCACTTAGATCACAAACCTGAGTTTACAGTTGCAGGCAATCCGAAACCACCAGCACCCGATGCACCGCTTTTGTATATACCCTGCATTAAGGCATTAACAAATCGGTTACATATGCTGGATTTAGAAATATCATTAAAAGGGACATTGCTTTTACATATACCTGCTGCCTAGCTCTTTCAAGCTCTTGCTCCAGTTGAGCTAGTTTCAAACGACTTGATTCTAGTTGTTGAACATAGGCCTTTAAGATAAACTCGGTTTAAGTACTTCATATATGTCGAAACAATGAAATAACTTCCATAAGCAAATAATTTAATATGGAATGCATTTTTCATATACCTTTTTCCGCAACCGGCTTTTACGAGCAGCTTCACGGTTCTGTGCTAGACGTCTCTGTATCTGCACACATCATGTTTCTTTAAATAAAAGATACATACAATTGAAACAAGTAGGAGATGTGTGTGCTAGGGAGAAAGAGAGAGAGCAGATGTGACGAATTCGTTACCTTATCGGCGGGCTTGTTTGTTTCTTGATCACTTATGGAAGGTTCAACTTGCTCACAAGATATATATTCAGCCTATGATTTAAATCAGCACAGTTTAGTTACAGCCAGAAACCGAAGCAAATGCAAAACCAACCGAGGAATAGAACAGTAATGCAACTTCACCTTGTTGTTTAGCCTGACATCTGCAGGCACAATCGTGGATGATCCGGTATTCGGACTATTGTCGACATTGAAGGCGTCTCCCCACCTGCTTATGTGGTGGAATTGCTCATATATCGCCATCCTTCTCGTAAGTTCGGTCGATGGTGAGTTCATACTCTATCAAGCAAACTGGAACAGAACCAACAGCCAACAAATAGCTTACTAAATCTTATGTCAAGGACCGAGTCTGCGATTTTCGACAATATTCACATGGTTTTCTTACCTCTATCTATGGATCAATCTCCATGGGAGGAAGACGACGCAGCGAAAGAAATGCCTGAAACGAAAACGCAACAAAAACCAACTCAATACACGCAAAAATCACAAGAAGTATGGAACAAAATTCATGTACTAAATCAGACCAAAAGAAATGAATCTCTAAAAAGTTTCAAGTTTCTCATAAACCCAGAATGAATACTAAAAATTGAGAGAAACTTTACTAACCCTATGGATCAACAGAACTTCCAGATATCAAAGTCCTTTAGAAACAAAACCAAATGAACACTCAAAAACTCTGTTGCTTCTGGGAAGAAGGCACCTTCAACCACTCATTGAAAGCAAACAAAGAATAAAAAACAACCCAGAAACTAAAAATAGTTCATAAGCAGAGAGAAAGAAGGGGAAAGGAATATTTCCAAGAATCGCTAGTCAAACGTTAACGTCCAGTGTTGGCACTTAAAGCAGCATAAGTAAGCAAAAGAAAAACGCTACAACTTGGGAAAAAAAATACCATGCGCATAAACTTTTTTTTCCTACGCACCCCCTTAACGGCTTAACCTAGGCTACCTTTCTTTTTTATAATACCGTTATCTAGTTCATTAATCGACTAATTCGGATCGGATACTGCAGCGATTCGTTTTGAGACGACCCTTTCAATCTAATTGTTTCGTTCACAACGTCAGACTCGAACTTCTGACATTGCTTATGAGATCTTGTGTCTCATCCCACTAGACTAACTAGTTGTTGATAACCTATGCCACTTATTAATTAATTAATTATATATATATATATATATATATATATATATATATAATACTTGTACTTAAATTTGACTTTAAAGTTCAATTTGGCCCATAAAGTTTTTTATCCAACAAGTACTTAAACTTGTTTTTTTATTTAAATTGGTACCTTACTTGGCTTCTTGATTCTATTTGGTATTTCTAATTTATGTTTTTTTCCGATTAGGTTCATGAACTTTGCTGATTGATTTCAAATTTGTGCACGAATTCGACTTCTTAGTTCAATTCGATAATTATGATTTTTTGTCCAATTAATTGTTACATTTGAAATAAAAAATATTCATATTAAAATTATTTGAATTCTTCCAAGTCCATCTAATTTAAACGTATTTAAATCCGAAATAATGTAATTTGGACAAAGAAAAGTTAAGTTTAAGTATTTAATTTGATTAAAAAAACATAAGTATCAAATTACGTTCAAATATCATTTTGAACTAAAAAAAATAAAATTCATGTACTAAATCAAACAAAAAAACATTAAATACTAAATTAAATTTTAAAACCAAATTCAAGTAAAAAATATATAATTTCCCCAACTTCAATATGCGTCACCCTTTAGCACATAAATGACGTCATTTCCCGGTCCAAAATTGTAACGAACCTTTTGGCTCTCCAAAGGATTCTCTGTCCATCGTCCGCTTGGATCCCACGTGGTGGAATAGGATTGGATGGTGAGTTTTGTGGTTGGTAAAGGTAGCAGACAGCCACTCAACTCTTTTATAGACTTTTCCCCCAAATAGTACATTTCTAGAAAAAAAAAAGGAAATTAAAATTTAATCTCAATCAAAAATAAATATTTTATGCTACTTATATTTTTCCTCTTAAAAATAATAATTCTCAAACTCGAATATTTGGGAAAAGTAATTTGCTTTATACTGATTATCACTCCTTAAATTTATCTCAATTACAAATTATGTTAAGAATGACGTTTTAATTTACAACTAACATGATGGTTAATTTTAGGGTAAACAAAATAAATGGTCACCGAACATTTAGGAAAGATTCATTTCGGTCACTGTACTTTTAAAATATTCAATAAGGTTACTAAATTTTTAGTTCGATTTCGATATGGTCCCTTCCATTACCTTCTATTAAAAGTTGATGTTAATTTTTCATTTTTCCTTAATAAAAATGTGTAAACTACATCACTCAACTTTCTTCTCACTCCTATTTTGTTCACTAGAGTTTAACAATTTTCAATCTAATAACTTAACTTTCAAATTGTCCATATTTTGGTCACTCTCAAATGAAACAGTTATACAAATAAAAAAATTCAATCAATCCTTAAAAAAAGCGAGTAATGATTTTTTACTTTGCTTATTAAATTTCTCATATTACCATATTTGATATTTTAATAAGCAAAGTAAAAAAATATTACTCGAATCAAATATTCTAATTAACCGGTCAATCGATTATCAGATTTAATTGGTACAATATAAGATCGAGAATTGAATAATCTGAATTTAACAATTAACCAAAATAATTTTTAAGGATTAATCGAACCTGATTTGGGTATAAATTTTTAAAATAAATTATTTTACATTCTTATCACAACCGAACAATTATTAAAACAAAATTAATTAACTAGTCTAGTGATCTGATACCTTTTTGATTTAAAAAAAGTTTTTGCTCTAGGTAGGATTAATAGGTGTGAACTTTCAATTTTTGACTTTCTAGTTGTTTTTACATTCTTATCACAACCGAAAAATTATTAAATTTATCATATTATCATATTTGATATTTTAATAAACAAAGTAAAAAAAATCATTTCCAGAATCAAATATTTTAGTTAACTGGTTAATCGATTATCTGATTTAATTAGTACAATATAAGATCGATAATTGAATAATCTGAATTTACCAAAATAATTTTTTGGTGACTATATTGAAATCGAATTAAAGTTGGGTGACTATATTGAAATCGAATTAAAGTTGGGTGACCTTATCAAATATTTTAAAAGTATGAAGACCAAAATGAATCTGCCCAAAAAAATCGGTGATCATTTATGTAGTTTACCCTTAATTTTAAATAATTAAACTAATTATTAAATAGATACGTGGTAGTAATTTAATTATTAAATAGATACTTGGTCGTTAACTAAATATATCTCTAAATTAAAAGTTGGATTAAGTATAAATTAAATATTAGTTTTAATAAAAAAACACTCAATAAATATTTATAATAAGTAAGATATCAATAATGGGACCCCCTTCTGTCTTTTAGTTCTATTTTTTTTTTTTGAAACGGTTTGGGTCTTATTAAGATAAGATATGTTGTACAATAACAAAGAAATGTGTTTCGTTAAAAAATTTCTCTAATCCTAAGTTGAAGAAAAAAGAGTACAACGTGTCGTTGTTTTCGATTTACATAAACCACAGAACTAGGACTAAATTAGAAAAGAAAGTAAAAGTTTTGACTAGTCGAAAGGGATGACGATGAGCGGTGAGGATGTAAAAGGAGTTTTTTTGGACTAAATTGCTAAAATTTGTAAACGTAAAAAAATAAATTTATTGAGTTATATAGAATTAGGACTAAATTACAACATATATAAATTTGAGGATTAAATGTATTAATACACTGCTCTATACAATATCACATCAGCAATTTCATTTTTCATTAATGATAAGTGACCAAATTGATAGTAATTTGTAAAGTTAATGATTAAATTTATTGGATTTTTAGTTTGATAGTCAAAACAGAACAAATCTCATATTTTAGTGACTAATGAGTAATTTATTCTACGTTATGATGTAAAATTCATATACAAAATCTGAAATTCGATTACGGGGTCTGAAATTCTGAATATGCAAGAACAAATGAGCAGCTTCGACTTTGGAAGCCTTTTTTTTTTTTTGAAAGCTAAGGTGATTACAAGTAGTATCTGTTCTAAACTTTGGAAGCCTTATTAAATTGACTTGTAAGTATGTTGTTTTATATTGGTAAAATATAATAAGATATCCTGATTAAATATATTATTTTCATAAACAAAATAAACTGATGGTCTGATATAGTTTTTCTTTTTGAAACTAAATTATATTTAATAGTGAAAGGATTATAAAAGAATCACACTTCAAATATTGGAAGTTCGGTGTAAAACAAAAAATACAGTAAAATTTAAAGGTGTAAAAGACGTTAAAATACTAAACCTAACACCTTCAGAAGAAGTTAAAAAAGCTCCTGAAATTAAATCCAGAAAACTATTACTTTGCCTTGAGTGTTTTTTGAAAAAAGTAAAATTTTTCCGTTACGTGTTCTTGGCGTATCGGCACAACCACAAAAAAGGGAATCATAACATGTACAGCTCAACCTCCTTCGTTGATAAAGAAGTTCGATGATACTCGTCACCCGAACTCTAAACTATCAAAAGATAGACTAAAACTGCCATAAAAACAGACAAAGAAACTGTCATACAAGCAGACGAAAGAACTACCATAGAAGCAGATATGGTATAAACCTGGCAAAGTAAAACAAAAAAAAAAACAAGAAAAATATGAAACTGAAATTCATCAGTAAAGATGAATCTTATTTATGTACATAACCAGCAAAGCGGTCAACGACCGCCGCTGACGAAAAAAATAGTACCAAGAAAATGAATTTTAAAATTTAAAAGTTTTTTGTAACCGCTTCAAAGCAAATGGAAAAACAGAGAAGTCAATAGTCTAATATAGTTAAACACATAATAAATAATAATCCAATAATTAAAAAAATAATACATATAATTTATTTCAATGCATTATTCTTTCATTCCAACGAATATATAATTAAAAAAGAGAGTTATCTTCGCTAGGATAGTCATGTGTCGGGTTTTTGGTCGTTCAAACTCGATCTGATTTAAAAATTAGAGTAAAACTTCATTTCGCACCTAACATAAATATCTTTTTCTTTTATTTTCGTAAAATAGAGAGTTATCTGAAAGAAATATAGAGAGATGAAACGTTATAATACCTATCTTAATTTTATTCTATAAATTAGGGAGATAATTGAAAAAAATAGAGAGAAAAAGATATTATAGAAATTATCCTTAAATATTTAGAATAAAATTATACTATTGTCTCGGGTCAGTTTTTTTCACTTTAAAATCGAACTCAGCACGACCCAATTTCATCTTTAAAAAACTCAACTTGATTTGAATTCAATTTTTTAAATCTAACAATATAAAATCGAATCGAATCGAAACTCATCGATTTCGAATTAAATGACCATCATCAAGATTATCTCATAAATAATACCACCAATTTGCATGTATGATCTGCCATCGCCATCACTCTTTCATGCCCTCTCTTTAAACACATATTGACCCACTCTGCCAACATGCATTACATAACCCCAAATGCCAGCTGCTTAATGATTGAACCCCCAATTATATATAAAGCACTTTCCCTGCCCCATTTGTTTTAAAAGTTTACGAGGACAAATATCATCTAACATATTAATGCAAAAAAATCACTAAATTGATTCAATTTTAAAGCAATTTAACCGATAATGTTTCATTTTGAGTCAAAATGTCTCATCTACAAATAAAAAATGTTAATCAAATAATGGTAAATAGCTTGAAATGACTGGACATAATGATACATCAGTAGAAAATAATTTTATATTTTATACAATTGTATAAAATTATTATTTTAACTGATGTGACATTCTTTCAAATCAAAATATTTATATATATGACATTGTCATGTCAGCGTACAGTGACACATCATTTCAAACCATTTACCGTTAGTTGACTAACATTTTTCATTCACAGAATGGCTATTTTGACCAAAAATAAAATATTAAAGGTTAAATTATTTAAAAAATAGAGACCAAAATGACTACTTAATCAAACGTTAGGAGTTTTTTTGTTGTTGCAAATATGCTATTAGTATAATATAACTAGAATCGATTAATACAATACACAATAAAAATTACAATTATAATTAATATATACATATAATAATGACAAGAACTAATCATTATGGTTAGCAAACATATAAACTTAGGGGTAGAATTAGGTGGTTAGCAGGGGCCTTGCCCCTCCTTGAAAGGGTAACATTTTGATTTTGGTCCCTTTAAAGTTTAAGGTTTTAAATTAAAATGATGGTAAAATTGCATTTTCATCCATGGATGAAAAAAATTATTTACCAATTATCAGTTGGTTTAGCATGATTGAGTTTTAGGTCTCTTGCGCAACGTTAGAGTTTGAACCATGATGTTGTAAATAGAGCAAACTAGGTTGAGATGATCGTACACATAATAGGTCTCTTAGACGTACCTGATACAAATTAATCGTCCAATAGTTTAAATGTTGGTGTTTAAAAAATGACACGGTTTCAATCTTATATTTTATAAATTATAAAGTTACAAGGTAAAACAATAATAAAATTAAATTTGAACTCTTTAAAAATCTATAAATTATTTATGGTCTTCAAAGAAAAGTTGATAATCAAATCATTTTAGACCTATACCAAAATAAATCTAGACATAATTCACACGTAATACGACTTTAATCATAATAAAGTTTAGTTCAAAAACTAGTTCAAAAACTAATTACCCACAGTGACATTCAAAAGTCAAAACATAGGATCTTAAATATCTCAAGACTTAACTTTGTCACTTATAATGGTCATATTTGACGATTAGCGAATAGCTGATTGTATTAGTTGACTTGATTAGTGGATTATATTAGCTGATTGTATAAAAATGTTTATTAAAATTAACTGATAGCTGACAACTGTTTGATTATTTAAACAAGCAAAATGACATATAAGGACATGATTATATTCGATGCTTGTTTGAATAATTTATTAGTTATCAATATTTCGTATCTATTAATATTAGTTAGATTATGAAAAATAATTTTTAATATAATATTATTACTAAGCATATTTGAAGAATTTATATATTAATTTATTATTTATATATATATATATATTAATTTATTACTTATATAATTATTTTTAATAAAATTTGATTAATTATTAAATTTTAATACAAATATAATATGTGAGAATTAAAAGAAACAAAAAAAAAACAAAAAATACATTAGTTTACAAATGTCACAATGTAAATACGTGAAAGTGAAGTATTAAAATAGAAAAGATTAAATTTAAGTTATTTGGAGATTTTTTATAACTGTTGATGGTAAAATGTCTTTATAACTCTTATATCAAAATCTCTAACTTTAAAAAGCTCATATTAGTGATATAGACAGATGCTTTGGTCCTCAGTTACTGGTAAATAAGCAATTAGATCCCTCAAAAATTATTTTTTAAAAAAATTGATACCGTTAATTTTATTAAACGAAAAAATATCTGAAATTACAATGAAAGTTTACTGCTGAGTAAACAAACACCTAAATCTAGATACAAACCCAGAAGAAACAATTAGCGGCTCTAGATCATAATAGGACTGTACAATGAATAGGTAAGAACCTAATCCAAAGACTCGAAACAAAAGACTATACAAACACCCCCAAATCGACGATGATGGGTAAAACCATCAACAAACAACATTAACAAATGCATATTACAGTAATCGTACGTTGACAAAAAGGTCATTACCACAACTCAATCGCGAATAAACGGTAGATGTCTTCGCGTATCCAAATCTGGTTCAAGGGTCCGAGAAGGGGGATCATCAGCATAATGAAAGGAGCGCCATCTTGATCAGTTGTGGCGCCGTCAGATCCAACCCTAATTGAAAATCAAAATAAAAAAGAAGAAACGTGCCAAAAGACAGAGAAATACGTACCAAAAGGTAGACTAAATCGTGCCACAAGAGCAGAATAATTTATTAAAAATAAAAAAAACAAATGAAATAATAAATCCGACGGTCAGCAACCAGTATTAAAATTAGTGTCGTCGCCAACGATTAAAAGAGCAAAAGAGCAAAAGTAGACAACTGCGGCTAAGATTTTTCAGAGCAAAGGGGATAGGATCCAGTTACACAGTGTAAAACTCTCTAAGTTTTATACGCTTTTTAGATCGTTGGATGGGTGAAACGGATGTATAAGATTAACAGTAGAATATGTGAAGATTATTACTTGGGAAAAAAAAGTAAGATGTTAATCTCATCCATTCATTTCCCCCATCCAACGATCCAAAAAACATGTAAAACTTAAAGAGTTTTACACTGTGTAAGTTGATCCTAACCCATATATATATATATATATATATATTGGTTTGAACCCGTATCTTGTTTTTTCAATCATTACGGATTGTAAGGCAAAGATGTTCACTATTTTTTGAACAAAAAGATGTCCACTTTTGAATAAAATGAGTTTGCTCACATCATATCATATGTACTTTGCCTTGAACCTAAATAATTGAGATTAGGGAGATGGAGAGAATCTTTGTGATGACTTCACTATTTCTTTAATGCTAATTAATTAATTAAATTGTTGTTGTTAATTTGAATTTAACTCCCTTCCCCACCTCTCCCATTACTCATGGAGTGGAATCCAACTGATCTTTTTCTATGTAAAATTATTACTTAAGAGTGTGTTTGAAAAAATATCTATTAATACTACCAGAAAAATTATTAATTGGATTTAGATGTAATTATTTAGCAGATCTCACTAAATTAGATGTGGTTAGAGCACCTCAATTACGAATAAAAATTATGTCTTTTTTAGTGTCTTTATTTATACCCAACACTAGATATTTAAATCTTAAGCCCTAACTCTATTTTTTAAATTATAAATTATAAACCCTAAAAAATAAATAATATACCTTATGCCATAATCATGAACCCTAACTTTAAACTCTAACCCTAAACTTTGAACCTAATTTTTAGGGTAAAGTACACAGACGGTTACTGAACTTTGGTAAAAAAAATAAAATGGTAACTACACTTTCAAAAATCACAAAATGGAAATTAAATTTTATGTTTTATAACAAAATGGTAACTAGACGTTAAATCCCGTTAAGTGCCAGCTATAAAATTTGGTATAATAACACATTTAGTCCTTCATATTTATACATTCAATCAATTTAGTCCAAATTCGAAACAAATCACTAAATTTAGCCCTCGTTATTTACGCATTCTTTCAATTTGGTCCTTAAAACAAAATTCCAAAGTATGGTAACATGATAAATAATTACAATTAAATTTTTATACGAACTCGAAAACTCAACTAGACTCGAATCGAAAAAAATTCAAATAAAGTTTGAGTTGTAAAATATGACGCGTCAACTCGAATAACTCGAATTTTTTTGACTCGACTCGATCGAACGCTCACCTCTATCTTAAGATATGACGCGTCAACTCGAATAACTTGAAATATTCGAAAATTTTAAATCATTTTTTCTTTTAAATCGAATATTTTTTAAAATAGAATATTTAATATTTTCATATTTGAATCACATTGATTATTTAATAATAACTTTAAATATTTGATTTAAAAAAATTGATTTAAAATATTCAAATATTTAATTAAATTTTTATAGGAACTCGAAAACTCGACTCGAATCGAAAAAATTTCAAATAAAGTTTGAGTTGTAAAATATGACGCGTCAACTTGAATAACTCAAAATTTTTTGACTCGACTCGATCGAACGCTCACATCTATCTTAAGATATGACACGTCAACTCGAATAACTCGAACTATTCGAATATTTTAAATCATTTTTCTTTTAAATCGAATATTTTTATAAATAGAATATTTCATATTTTCATATTCAAATCACATCGAATATTTAATAACTACTTTAAATATTCGATTTAATTTAAAAATATTTTTTTTGATGAAATTTAAAAATATTTGATTTAAAAGAAAAAAATTAATTTAAAATATCCGAATATTTAATTAAATTTTTATAGGAACTGGATAACTAGACTCGACTCGAATCGAAAAAATTTCAAATAAAGTTTGAGTTGTAAAATATGACGCGTCAACTCGAATAACTCGATTTTTTTTTACTCGACTCGATCGAACGCTCACCTCTATCTTAAGATATGACGCGTCAACTCGAATAACTTGAAATATTTGAATATATTAAATCATTTTTTCTTTTAAATCACATCTAATATTTAATAACTACATTAAATATTCGATTTAATTTAAAAATATTCAATTTACAACAAAAAAAATTTGATTTAAAATATTCGAATATTTAATGTAGTTATTAAATATTCGAATATTTAAAAGAAAAATATTTAAAGTAATTATTAAATATTCGAATATTTTAAATCAATTTTTTTCTTTTAAATCGAATATTTTTAAATTAAATTGAATATTTAAATTAGTTATTAAATATTCGATGTGATTTAAATATGAAAATATTAAATATTCTATTTTAAAAAATATTCGATTTAAGAAAAAATAATTTAAAATATTCGAATATTTCGAGTTATTCGAGTTAACGCGTCATATATTAAGATAGAGATGAGCGTTCGATCGAGTCGAGTCAAAAAAATTTTGAGTTATTCGAGTTGACACGTCATATTTTACAACTTAAACTTTATTTGAAATTTTTTTGATTCGTGTCGAGTCGAGTTTTCGAGTTCCTATAAAAATTTAATTGTAATTATTTACCGTGTTACCATACTTTGAAATTTTGCTTTAAGGACCAAATTGAAAGAATGCGTAAATAACGAGGGCTAAATTTAGTGAATTGTTTCGAATTAGGACTAAATTGAGTGAATGTATAAATATGAAGGACTAAATGTGTTATTATACTAAATTTTATAACACACTTAATGGGATTTAAGGTCTAGTTACCATTTTGTTATAAAACATAAAGTGTAATTGTCATTTTGTGATTTTTAAAAGTTTGGTTACTATTTTGTTTTTTTTACCAAAGTTTAGTGACCGTTTGTGTACTTTATCCAACTTTTTGGAGTAGAAACATGAATAGGAACACACACAAAAAAAAAACAATTTACACAACACTTTATGTTTAAACTATAAAATCTAGAACCTAAATTTATAACCCTAGTACCCTCCAACCTAAACCTTAAATCATAAACCCTAAATTATAACAATAAACCTTAAATTCTACACCCTACCCATTAAACACCCAAACCTTAAACTCTAACTTAAATCTATAAATTCTAAAATTAAAAGTCTTACGTAAACTTTAATTTATACAAGCTTATGTATCAAAATATTTTTTAAATAAAACATATATAAAAAATTAGAATTCGATAGAATTAAAATAAAGTTTTCGGTTAAGATAAATATATATTTCATTTGTGGTTGCAAATTGCAATGGATTGGCAAAACACGAAAACGAATAGACGGAACTTTGTTCATTAATACAAGTGATTAGACACAAAGATAGGATAGTGCTCTCCAGTTTCCACTACCACTCACACTGAGATGTCTTCTTTCCATTGCCCTTTTCCTTTTTAAACAAATTTCACAACCTTTTTCCTTTTTATCAAAATAAGCTCATCACAACAAACAACTAGTTTATCCAATGGAATAAAGTATTAAATTTTTTAAACAAAATTAAAGGTTCGAATTTTAATATAGTAAATAAAAAATTAAGTTAAAAGAACTATCTCTAAACCCTAAACCCTAAATCCTAATACAAGTGATTAGACACAAAGATAGGATAATGCTCTCCAGTTTCCACTACCACTCAGGCACTCACACTGAGATGTCTTCTTTCCATTGCCCTTTTCCTTCTTAACCAAATTTCACAACCTTTTTCCTTTTTTTATCAAAAATAAGCTCAACACGACAAATAACTAGTTTATCTAATGAGATAAAATATTATTTTTTAAAAAAAAAATTAAAAGTTCGAGCCTTGATATAATAAATGAAAAAATTAAGTTAAAAAACCCGCCTTTATAGTAGACTTTTATAAAACTTAATCTGAATTAATTGACTAATAAATAAAAAAAACCATAGGTTAAAGAAAACTCATCGCGTCCATGATTAAATTCATTTCTTCTTTCCAAATATAATAATAATATTATTATGCCTGGAATTGCGTTATGGAAATGAGATACTTCCTTGGGTACCAATTATATTGACACAAGAATCTTTACTTTTGACCCACACAATTAGTGAAACAACGTTTCCAACGAAAATTCTCTTGACTCTTGACCTTGGGATTGATTTGATACTTCCATCTCTGATAAATCACAAACATGTACGTTTATCGATTGACATTAATTGGGGAAATTTTAAAGGAATGCGGACTAATATACGGTTAAGAAATGACGTTACCGAAAATATTATAAAATAAGTAATAAATTTGGTAAAGCGCAACCGGATATGTTGACATAATATAATGTATCCGGTAGAAAACATGAAGAAATATTAAAAAAAATTAGTAACCGGCAAACTTAAGTTATCGGTAGGTATCGATACAAATATAACAAAATAGGTAAAATTACTTATTTTGTTGATAAGAGTATCAACATATTAGGTAGCGCCTATTATGTTATTAAAGTTTAAGCTGATGTGGCCTTGAAAATTCGACGATAAAAAAATAGGTAAAATTACTTATTTTGTTGATAAGAGTATCAACATATTAGGTAGCGCCTATTATGTTATTAAAGTTTAAGCTGATGGGGCTTTGGAAAGTATCTATACTTTTTGAGTAAATTATTTATTTTGTTGATACTTTTGAGTAAATTACTTATTTTGTTGATACTTTCGAAAGTATCTATACTTTTTTTAAAAGTATCAATACTTTTGTAACACCCCCTTCCCGGCCTGGTAGAGAACCGGGTCGGAGAGCGCTACCGGAAAACAATACGGAGATCGGAGACATAAATCTTTTAGTGACATAACATATTAGAGATCAGAACTTATTCCAAAGTTCAAAAATCATTTCGGCATATTTTATTAATCTCTTTTAAGACTTAACACTTAACTTATTAACAACTTACTTGAATTGGGGTCAATTTTAAACTTTTTCAAACTCAGGGACTAATTTGTAATTTTTACAAATTAGGGGTCCTTATCTGAAATTCGCGATATTATATTGAAATTAAATTTACTAGTTATTAGCCTGTAAAATCTCATTACTAACGGAGGTCATTTACCTATCTGATTAGACTAGGTAATGTTCAGTGACTATTTTGTAAAGTATTCAAATCTATTTCTTTTTGAATTATCTTACTAAAATTCTTTACATATTTCAATGAGCCTAACAACTCACAAAAATCATAGAGTCCTTTAATCAATGTTTTACTACCAATTATGTTAATTTTATTACTAACTTAATAGTCTATATAGCTTTAAAAAACCTTATATAAAACATAGGCAAAATTTCACAATAGTAGGCCCACAAGATTAGTATAATTACTTTAACTACTTTGCCACCATACTAGGAGTTCATAAGGACAAAACACATTACTCTTTAATTGTAGTGACTTGTCAACCTTCCAACTAATCTCGATCATGATCTGTTACTTTCTTTAACCTGAAATGTTATGCAATGAATGCATTAGACTTACATAGTCTAAGTGAGGTAGCCAATGACAATGAATGAACATATTATGTCATGTAACATGCTTCCAAAAATGAACATCATGCTAATTATGCAATAACATGTCATACTTCATATTCATAACAAAGCATAATATCATATCAAGTCATATGAAATAACAAGATGAGCCGTAACTCCATATCATGTAGCATTTCATAGTTATATTCAAACATATCAAAGTAATGCAAGGCACTTACCAAATTTGCCATTTGAGCATAGTTGCTCTACGTGAGCCCTTAACAAATGCAGCATAAACAACATATTTTTATGTTTATTCATACAGCAAGTATCATTCAAAACATTATCATATACAATAACAAGCATCATTTAAAAGACATTAGCATATACAAAGCAATTAGGCATATCAATTTCATTTCATTGGTACTTATCATTTAAGTACTTATCTTTCAAGTCATGTAACTTTTAAATGTTTTGCCTTGGATGATTAATGAAATAGGTAATCAAGTCTTCATGTAACATGTAACATTAGATACTCAAAGTATCCATTTCTCATTTCAACATATAACAGGGGATGCATAGGCATCAATGGTGACTTACCACCATTCAATTATCAAGGTGACTAACCACCTTATCAGGTTTATAGGTGACTAACCACCATCCTGTAACAAAGATCAGGGGAGCTCAACGACTCTAAGGCATGCCCTTCTACCTATAGACACTAATCATACCAAGGACTTTACTTATCTTTCTTTATTAACAAGATCATTCACTTGTCAATCATTCATAATTTCAAAGGCACTTAACCATTTCAATAGGCATATACATATAATCAATCAAGCATCATGGTAATAAAAAAAAAATTTCAGCAAGTACATGAGATCATTTTCATTTTATGATCATTAAAAACCAGTAGCAAAGTTTATCATTTAGTCACATTTCACATAGCTCAAGTAATCAACACATCATAGCAACTAATCATATTTATGCTAAGCATGCTTATCTAACAAGCAATATACACTTAGATCAATATTTTTGCCTTTAATCCTTCTTCCTTATCATTTTAAATTTTACCAATCATTATTAAATTCATTTCATGCTTTCTTCATGTTATCTAAAAAAAAAATAACAAGGTTAGGATACTAATCCCAACACTTTAAACAAAACTACACTCACATATCAGAACATAAAAACAAAGATCCGAATGACTCCATGTCACCCGAGACAAATGCATCTACACTCATATATCGGAACATAAAAACAAAGATCGGAATGAATCCATGTCACCCGAGACAAATGCATCTATACTCACATATCAGAACAAAGAAACAAAGATCGGAATGACACCGTGTCACCCGAGACAAATGCATCTACACTCACATATTAGAATATAAAAACAAATATCGGAATGACACCGCGTCACCCGAGACAAATGCATCCACACTCACATATCAAAACATAAAAACAATGATCGGAATGACACCGCGTCACCCGAGACAAATGCATCCACACTCACATATCAGAACATAAAAACAATGATCGGAATGACACCGCGTCACCCGAGACAAATGCATCCACACTCACATATCAGAACATAAAAACAATGATCGGAATGACACCGCGTCACCCGAGACAAATGCATCCACACTCACATATCAGAACATAAAAACAATGATCGGAATGACACCGCGTCACCCGAGACAAATGCATCCACACTCACCTCAATCCAAGCTTAGAGACATTTTCCTTATTCTCCAACTTTGTGGTTTCCTTCATTTCTACATCTTTTCTAACCAAACATTAAAGAAACATATCATTTATTACATTAGGCAGCTTGCATTGTCCTTAAAGAAATATTTATATAAAATGTTCTATAACTCAAAATATGATTTTGTTTGTTTCAAACGAAACTAGACTGAATAACCTTTTAAACCATATAAATTATAGCTTTTAATTCCTCTTATACAATTTATAATGAATTTTTAAAGTCAATGTTGATGCAGATTTAGGGGTAAACTGTTACCCTATTTTCATGACCTTTACTTACTCAAAAATTCATATCTTTTTACTCACAACTCCAAATAAGGAGTTCTTTACCATTATAGAAAGCTTATAAACACACCTTTACAACCATGTATGGTACATAATTTTATCATTTCTCCATCAATACAGTTTATTACTTGAACATAAGGCATTTTCAGAAACATAATCTGTCTATGCTTAATTTGTGACTTTAGTGCATTTATAACCTATGTTTCACTACATTATTAATATTGAGCTTTTAACCACGTTTACACTAATCTTATAACATTATTTTTATAATCCAGCAACCTCAAAAATAGGACATGTAAGTCCTCAATTTATCAATTTCTACAAAACAGTCCCCTTTTTATTCTTTAATAATTCTATATGTGATCTAAATGGTTTTAACCTACCAATTGAGACTTAATTCAAGCTTGGCCATTTAATTTATTTCATTTCATGAATCCCCTGTTCTAATCATAAATTTTCAGAATTTATTAACACCATTTGACCCCCTAAACATTTCGAATTCTATAATTTATCCCAACAGATTTCAATTATTCAGTTTCAGTCCCGAAACTTCTAAGAACAATTCAGAGACCTATACTTAACATTTTTGAGCAAATAATACCTCTATTTCATGTAAAATTTTGTCCTCTACAACTTTGTAGAAGAACACGTTTTCCAGAAATGACTCTAACATGCTCAAAAATGCAGTTTTTCTACAGGACAGTTTATAAATCCGAATTTATTTATCCTTTCTACCCTTATCTTTTACCATCCTTTAATTAATCCAATTTCATGCTTAATATAAATACTAACATCAAATTAAAGGTAGTTGAGACTCTAATCTCAACTCTAATTTATTTCACTCACCTTGACAGACCGGTACTTTATTTTTTATTTCTTGGGCTTGACGGTTGTTCTGAATCGACCTCGTATACTATGATAATTAATAAAAACCAATTAAAATCAATAAGACAATATCGAATAAATATAAAAATATTAAGTAGATTCGATACCGAAACTTAGACTAACCAAGGATTTGAACTTACCCTGACATCGGTAGAGATTCGATATTATTATATCGAATTTATCGGACAACCAATCAACCATTGAACCGCTTAATTATTTTTCTGCCTTCCCTTCACTAGTCTTTAATCTCGATAGAACTTCATTTCCTATTTTTTTTTTTTTTGTGCTTTGATTCATCATCCTTCCCCTATTTATACTAGAATGACCGGCCACTCTCCATGGAATTGTCATGGTCAATTGGCACAAGGCCTTTATGATGTGGCTACGTGGAGGGGCAAAATGCCACCCAAATTTTAAAATACCCTAGTGGCCTTATCAATTGCATTAGTGGTTTGGCCACCAACGCCATTTTCCCCTTTTTAATTTGTGGCCCCTTAAAGTGGCAATTGCCAATTCAATTTGTCTCCCCATAATTCAATTGCTTTCTTATCTTCAATGCTTTCTTATCTTCAATTCAAGTGGATTGGTTAGCCGTCCAATCTACTTTACTTTATATCTTCTTCTTTTTTTAAATAATAATAATAATAAACTATTATAATTTACCCTGAATAATATTTATTAGTTCAGATAAGATCGAATAAATTATTCAATCAATAAAAATATTCGGTCACCGGAATTTAATTCCGACTAGACCGGTTTTTGGGATGTGACAACTCTCCCCCCCTTAGAAAAGAATTCGTCCTCGAATTCTTACCTGTAGCTTCGGATTGTTCATCCGAGCACTCTTTGGGATCAGAATCTTCTAGAAATGAAGAATTCACATTTCCTATATTTTTTTTGCGACATTGTCCTTCATGTCGTCGTTGACAAAAATTGCACTTAAAAATTCTTATGTCTTGATTTCTTTTCAGACTTTATTAAATTTACTAACTTTCCGAGCTCTCTTCGCTACTTCCGTAGCTTTGATTCTATTTACGAGATCTTGGAAATTTTTAATGTATAACGCTGTAAACATGGGTCGTAACTCATCGTTACGCCCTACGATAAACATCTGACACTTATGTACTTATTATGGAACTCTTTCGAGAAAAATTCCCAACTTACGGTTTCCTAGGAGACGGTAAGGACAGTAGTCTCCCATCACTATAAGGCTTCAACGCAAGAGCGCATTCAAGCTTATGTTCATTCGAACATCTTAATTGCTTATCAAAAATCCTTAAAGTATTGTCTAACCAATACTCGGCTATTTTGGGATCATCTATGTCTCGACCAGTAAAGGTGTAAGCTCAGTATTGCGATAACTTATCGATTGGGGTTCGAAGAGGTTACGCAACAGGTGGCGTAGGTTGCATGACTTGACTAACCTTTAACACATAAATTGCTAAAACATATCAGCCATGTTCTAATAACATTCTTCCTGAGCTGTAGGAGCTTCAGGCTCTACACCTCGAACAGGAGGGTTCTGAGGATTCGGAGGATTTCCTCCTTGCACCTACTCGCCATAAGTCGAGGAGATAACAACAGACTCATTATTTCAAGTTTCGTTAGTTCGAGACATATCTATATTATAAAAGAGATCGGATCAGTTGACAAGTCACAATACTTAACAGATTAACTCCTAGGTGGCAAAGTAACTTAACACACAATACAAACATACTTAAGTTTAGTCCAGAACCGACTAAACTCTAGCTCTGATACCACTTCTGTAATACCCCCTTCCCGGCCTGGTAGAGAACCGGGTCGGAGAGCGCTACCGGAAAACAATACGGAGATCGGAGACATAAATCTTTTAGTGACATAACATATTAGAGATCAGAACTTATTCCAAAGTTCAAAAATCATTTCGGCATATTTTATTAATCTCTTTTAAGACTTAACACTTAACTTATTAACAACTTACTTGAATTGGGGTCAAATTTAAACTTTTTCAAACTCAGGGACTAATTTGTAATTTTTACAAATTAGGGGTCCTTATCTGAAATTCGCGATATTATATTGAAATTAAATTTACTAGTTATTAGCCTGTAAAATCTCATTACTAACGGAGGTCATTTACCTATCTGATTAGACTAGGTAATGTTCAGTGACTATTTTGTAAAGTATTCAAATCTATTTCTTTTTGAATTATCTTACTAAAATTCTTTACATATTTCAATGAGCCTAACAACTCACAAAAATCATAGAGTCCTTTAATCAATGTTTTACTACCAATTATGTTAATTTTATTACTAACTTAATAGTCTATATAGCTTTAAAAAACCTTATATAAAACATAGGCAAAATTTCACAATAGTAGGCCCACAAGATTAGTATAATTACTTTAACTACTTTGCCACCATACTAGGAGTTCATAAGGACAAAACACATTACTCTTTAATTGTAGTGACTTGTCAACCTTCCAACTAATCTCGATCATGATCTGTTACTTTCTTTAACCTGAAATGTTATGCAATGAATGCATTAGACTTACATAGTCTAAGTGAGGTAGCCAATGACAATGAATGAACATATTATGTCATGTAACATGCTTCCAAAAATGAACATCATGCTAATTATGCAATAATATGTCATACTTCATATTCATAACAAAGCATAATATCATATCAAGTCATATGAAATAACAAGATGAGCCGTAGCTCCATATCATGTAGCATTTCATAGTTATATTCAAACATATCAAAGTAATGCAAGGCACTTACCAAATTTGCCATTTGAGCATAGTTGCTCTACGTGAGCCCTTAACAAATGCAGCATAAACAACATATTTTTATGTTTATTCATACAACAAGTATCATTCAAAACATTATCATATACAATAACAAGCATCATTTAAAAGACATTAGCATATACAAAGCAATTAGGCATATCAATTTCATTTCATTGGTACTTATCATTTAAGTACTTATCTTTCAAGTCATGTAACTTTTAAATGTTTTGCCTTGGATGATTAATGAAATAGGTAATCAAGTCTTCATGTAACATGTAACATTAGATACTCAAAGTATCCATTTCTCATTTCAACATATAACAGGGGATGCATAGGCATCAATGGTGACTTACCACCATTCAATTATCAAGGTGACTAACCACCTTATCAGGTTTATAGGTGACTAACCACCATCCTGTAACAAAGATCAGGGGAGCTCAACGACTCTAAGGCATGCCCTTCTACCTATAGACACTAATCATACCAAGGACTTTACTTATCTTTCTTTATTAACAAGATCATTCACTTGTCAATCATTCATAATTTCAAAGGCATTTAACCATTTCAATAGGCATATACATATAATCAATCAAGCATCATGGTAATAAAAAAAAAATCAGCAAGTACATGAGATCATTTTCATTTCATGATCATTAAAAACCAGTAGCAAAGTTTATCATTTAGTCACATTTCACATAGCTCAAGTAATCAACACATCATAGCAACTAATCATATTTATGCTAAGCATGCTTATCTAACAAGCAATATACACTTAGATCAATATTTTTGCCTTTAATCCTTCTTCCTTATCATTTTAAATTTTACCAATCATTATTAAATTCATTTCATGCTTTCTTCATGTTATCTAAAAAAAAAATAACAAGGTTAGGATACTAATCCCAATACTTTAAACAAAACTACACTCACATATCAGAACATAAAAACAAAGATCCGAATGACTCCATGTCACCCGAGACAAATGCATCTACACTCATATATCGGAACATAAAAACAAAGATCGGAATGAATCCATGTCACCCGAGACAAATGCATCTATACTCACATATCAGAACAAAGAAACAAAGATCGGAATGACACCGTGTCACCCGAGACAAATGCATCTACACTCACATATTAGAATATAAAAACAAATATCGGAATGACACCGCGTCACCCGAGACAAATGCATCCACACTCACATATCAAAACATATAAACAATGATCGGAATGACACCGCGTCACCCGAGACAAATGCATCCACACTCACATATCAGAACATAAAAACAATGATCGGAATGACACCGCGTCACCCGAGACAAATGCATCCACACTCACATATCAGAACATAAAAACAATGATCGGAATGACACCGCGTCACCCGAGACAAATGCATCCACACTCACATATCAGAACATAAAAACAATGATCGGAATGACACCGCGTCACCCGAGACAAATGCATCCACACTCACCTCAATCCAAGCTTAGAGACATTTTCCTTATTCTCCAACTTTGTGGTTTCCTTCATTTCTACATCTTTTCTAACCAAACATTAAAGAAACATATCATTTATTACATTAGGCAGCTTGCATTGTCCTTAAAGAAATATTTATATAAAATGTTCTATAACTCAAAATCTGATTTTGTTTGTTTCAAACGAAACTAGACTGAATAACCTTTTAAACCATATAAATTATAGCTTTTAATTCCTCTTATACAATTTATAATGAATTTTTAAAGTCAATGTTGATGCAGATTTAGGGGTAAACTGTTACCCTATTTTCATGACCTTTACTTACTCAAAAATTCATATCTTTTTACTCACAACTCCAAATAAGGAGTTCTTTACCATTCTAGAAAGCTTATAAACACATCTTTACAACCATGTATGGTACATAATTTTATCATTTCTCCATCAATACAGTTTATTACTTGAACATAAGGCATTTTCAGAAACATAATCTGTCTATGCTTAATTTGTGACTTTAGTGCATTTATAACCTATGTTTCACTACATTATTAATATTGAGCTTTTAACCACGTTTACACTAATCTTATAACATTATTTTTATAATCCAGCAACCTCAAAAATAGGACATGTAAGTCCTCAATTTATCAATTTCTACAAAACAGTCCCCTTTTTATTCTTTAATAATTCTATATGTGATCTAAATGGTTTTAACCTACCAATTGAGACTTAATTCAAGCTTGGCCATTTAATTTATTTCATTTCATGAATCCCCTGTTCTAATCATAAATTTTCAGAATTTATTAACACCATTTGACCCCCTAAACATTTCGAATTCTATAATTTATCCCAACAGATTTCAATTATTCAGTTTCAGTCCCGAAACTTCTAAGAACAATTCAGAGACCTATACTTAACATTTTTGAGCAAATAATACCTCTATTTCATGTAAAATTTTGTCCTCTACAACTTTGTAGAAGAACACGTTTTCCAGAAATGACTCTAACATGCTCAAAAATGCAGTTTTTCTACAGGACAGTTTATAAATCCGAATTTATTTATCCTTTCTACCCTTATCTTTTACCATCCTTTAATTAATCCAATTTCATGCTTAATATAAATACTAACATCAAATTAAAGGTAGTTGAGACTCTAATCTCAACTCTAATTTATTTCACTCACCTTGACAGACCGGTACTTTATTTTTTATTTCTTGGGCTTGACGGTTGTTCTGAATCGACCTCGTATACTATGATAATTAATAAAAACCAATTAAAATCAATAAGACAATATCGAATAAATATAAAAATATTAAGTAGATTCGATACCGAAACTTAGACTAACCAAGGATTTGAACTTACCCTGACATCGGTAGAGATTCGATATTATTATATCGAATTTATCGGACAACCAATCAACCATTGAACCGCTTAATTATTTTTCTGCCTTCCCTTCACTAGTCTTTAATCTCGATAGAACTTCATTTCCTATTTTTTTTTTTTTTGTGCTTTGATTCATCATCCTTCCCCTATTTATACTAGAATGACCGGCCACTCTCCATGGAATTGTCATGGTCAATTGGCACAAGGCCTTTATGATGTGGCTACGTGGAGGGGCAAAATGCCACCCAAATTTTAAAATACCCTAGTGGCCTTATCAATTGCATTAGTGGTTTGGCCACCAACGCCATTTTCCCCTTTTTAATTTGTGGCCCCTTAAAGTGGCAATTGCCAATTCAATTTGTCTCCCCATAATTCAATTGCTTTCTTATCTTCAATGCTTTCTTATCTTCAATTCAAGTGGATTGGTTAGCCGTCCAATCTACTTTACTTTATATCTTTTTTTTTAAATAATAATAATAATAAACTATTATAATTTACCCTGAATAATATTTATTAGTTCAGATAAGATCGAATAAATTATTCAATCAATAAAAATATTCGGTCACCGGAATTTAATTCCGACTAGACCGGTTTTTGGGATGTGACAACTTTTTTAAAAAGCAATGTAACCGGTTGCAGTGTGGCTCGAAAATATCTATACTTTTTTAAAAAAACATTGTAACCGGTTGCATAAAAGTATAGATACTTTCGAGCCGCATTGCAACCGGTTACATTGCTTTTTAAAAAAGTATCGATACTTTTAAAAAAATATAGATACTTTCGAAAGTATCAACAAAATAAGTAATTTACTCAAAAGTATCAACAAAATAAGTAATTTACTCAAAAAGTATAAATACTTTCCAAGGCCCCACCAGCTTAAACTTTAATAACATAATAGGCGCTACCTAATATGTTGATACTCTTATCAACAAAATAAGTAATTTTACTTATTTTGCTATTTTAACCGGTCACCTATTTAACCGGTCACTCCATATATTAGCCGTATATTAACCGCCTCGCCTCACAGTAGAACTGCCCTATTATTTGATTCATTATTTTTTATTCATAGATAAAAGATTTAAATTTACAATCCATTATGGGAGAATTTACATAAATATTATACTTAATTTTTTTTTACAAATATAACACAAGTCAAATTATTTTTAAAAATATTGTATCTTTAACAGTGAAAATAAAGATGATAGAATTTGGCACCCTCTATATAGTGTTTGAATTTTTTGAATAAAAAATAATGAAGACGGATGGATTGGAGAACAGTGAAAAGATGAGGTCGATGATAAAAGGCTCCGTCTTCAAATAGCACGGGTTGACTCCGTCTTCAAATATTGTACTTTGCAATTTGCATGCATGCCTTGGGATGCGTGTGTTTTTATGATTGGAGGGTGAGTTGGTGGGTTGAATGGTTAAGATTTAATTTTGGTGTGTTAAATAAGGGTTGAAGGTAAGAAATATTGTAGAATTTTTTTTTGAGAAGATAGAGTAAAGAAAAAGGAAGAAGATTTGGAGAAAATATTGTGAATATATAAGATTATTTTATTTTTATTTTTTAATGTAGTAATATTATTTCATTAACTTTAATAAAAAAATAAATTGCATGTTATAGTGTAGTTTAATATTATTTTTTAAATTTAGTACAAAAATTCGATTTATATTTTTTTAAAATAGTATTGATGGTAATTAATATAATTTTAATGTTTGATATTTTAATTTTTTTGTGTTAAATAGGTGGTTAAAAGTGAAAAATTGTAGAAGAAAATTTGTGTGAAAATTGAGTGGAGAAGAAGGAGGAGGAGGAGGAAGATTTGGAGAAAATATAGTAAGTAGATGTGTATTTTTAAATTGTATGTCATATTATTATTATTATTATTATTATTATTATTATTATTATTATAAGGAAAAAGCGTTTTTATTAATTTTTGATATTTGAATATTTGGAGAAAAAAATAGTGAGTAGATATTTTAATTCATGATTAATATAATTTTAATGTTATTATTATGTATTTTAAAATTTTGAGTACTTTAAGTTGTATTATTTATTTTAACTTTTTCAAAATTTAATTGCATGTAATAGAATTGTAATTTTTAATTAATGATAATTGATTGATTTAAGTTTAAATTAATTAGTTGATTTAGTTATGTAATTTTAAATGTGTGTAGTAGATTTTTATATTTAAAATGCATGCATGTGTTATGTGTGTAGTAGATTCTTATATTTAAAATGCATGTAATTTTAAATGGAGTGGAATTTAAATTTAAATTGCATGTACTAGTAGTAGAATTGTAATAAATTACATTTAGTTAAAAATTAAAAATATTTTAAATTTTATTTTTTATTTGATTATGATTATTATTATTTTAATGTAGTAGATTTAGTCCCGGGTTATTAATATTTTCTTACTTGCCATGTAGGATGATTAATCAAGCTCCTCTTTTGAGATTATAGGATCGGCACATTACTAGTCTTAAGGTTGATGAGATAGTATAATTTTTTAATAATTTATTTATTAGGAAACCAATCACTTCTATATTTTTGTTAATAATTATGTTTAAAGTAATGCATTAATTACATGATATGGAGGATACATTTAAACATCATTAGAGCATGGTAAAAAATACCCCAAACGATAAAATCATTCAATGGTTGCAAATGGCAGAATTTTATCATGCGACATTTATTCGTGGGTACAAGTTGGTTCCCAGATTGATTACCGCTCTAATTGAGCGTTGGAGACCGAAAATACATATATTCCATATGTCGTGTGGAGAATGCACGATCACGCTAGAAGACGTGATGCTTACCGGGGTCTCGGTAAATGAGAAGCCATTGATTAAGCATACTCCGGGTTCAACTGAAAGTATTTGCGAAAAATACCTTGAGAATGTGCCATATGGAACTAATGCGAATTTCGACTCAATGAATATAGTTCGGTTGATGAGATTTATAAGTTAAGTCGAGCATATATTCTGCAGCTCATTGGAGGGATACTGATACATATAAATCTGGTAATCTGGTCCATAAACGGTATCTACATTTTTTTATACTTCTTGGGAAGCTACTAGATGTTGTTGGGGATCGACCATATTAGTGTTCTTGTATCGTGAGTTATGCAAGGGCGCTATACTAAAATATGGTCAAAAGGTAAGGGGTGTTGGTGGATGTTTGCTGTTATTGCAAGCGTGGGCTTAGCAACGACTTCCCTTTTTTACTGCACTTACTCGATCAAAGATTAATTTTTTCTCTTGTTGCAAGGTATTTATTGTGATTTTGAGTTGAACGTTTAAATTAAATTTACTTGTTTCTAAAATATCTTTTGTTTGTAATGCTTAAGGTGAGAACCAAAGGCAAAAGCCTATATCCCACATGGGTTGGGAAAAAGGCTTGTGAAGGGTATTTATACCCATGTTTCCTCCATCCCTTGTTGAGTGGGAAAGAACAAGGGACATCTTCGCGCGCCGTTGTCCGGCCGGCTCGGCTCGTGTAACACGTGTCTTCGACACGTCCGCGCGCGGGTATTATCTTTTTTGGAGAAAATTCGTAAGGAATTTTCTTAAGAACAAAAGATCACGTGAAAGAATTTTTCTACTTATTTATAGGCTTTGAAAAACTGTTCGAATTCGGAATTTATTTTGAATTAAATAAGAATCTGAACGTTTTGATCCAGTGCTAATTTGTTCGAATATAATATTTATTCAAATTTATTCGAATATAAACAGTCTGTTCCAGTGTTGAATTTAGACTATTTTTCCAGTCAAATTCATGTGTTACCAGCAGCTGTTACTGGATTTGATTGCAGGTTTAATATGCTGTTATGGAGAGCTGTTACTGCAACTGTTACAACAGATTAATACTGCAGTTATACATATATAAATATGTATTAATTTGGACAGTGAAATGACATTTCTGTCTATGCTAATCATCCTATAAATAGAGGTCCTTCTTGCAGCATTAGCATGCAACAAACACTCTCAAAATACTTAAAAAGTTCTCTGCATTCCTCCATCGTCAGAAGCAGCAGTACCACCGTTGTTCACTCCAGTGTCGAGTGTACGACTCTCGGAGCGTCCGTGTTCACCTCGGGGGATAATCTGCCTGTGAAGGGACTACACTGTTCGGGGCAAATTTGTTTCTAAGGCAGTGGCTAACATACCACGACACGGTTCACCTTGCTTTATTTTCTGATTTTTTATTATTTCCCAGTCAGTGCTAACCAGACCGTTTTGTAGTAATTTACACCAACAATTTAGAAACAATTCTTCTCTGATTCTGCAAAATGGCATCCTCTTCTGCACTGCTTAGCAAGCTCATCCCAGACCTGTCCAAGCTTGATGCATTGGATGGTAGCAATTATCGAAGGTGGTCCCAACGCATTCTAATTTTTTTCGACCAGTTGGACCTTGACTATGTGTTGCTCACCGAACCACCATCCGTGGCTGCCACTACTGTTGTTGTCCCTGCCGACAACCAAGGGCAGAATGATGCTACCACCGAAACTCTTGCTGTCGCCACCAAAACAGACTTGTATTGCTCGCTCTAATATGGAGTCAGAGTTTATAGCTCTTGACTTAGCTGGGCAAGAAGCTGAGTGGCTAAGGAGTTTGTTAGCCGATATTCAGTTGTGGGGAAGTCTGACTCCTCCTGTTTCCTTGTTGTGTGATTCACAAGCTGCAATTTGTGTTGCCAAGAGTCAAGTTTACAATGGTAAAAAGAGGCACATTCGCATAAGACATGAATCTGTTAGACACTTAATAAGGAATGGAGTACTCTTTTTAGAGTATGTAAAGTCGGAAAGAAACCTAGCAGATCCACTTACCAAAGGGTTAAGTCAGAAGTTGGTCCTAGATTCGTCGAGGGGGATGGTTTTAAAGCCCATTGGTTGAGGAATTCATGGTGGATACCCAACTTAGTTATCTAAGTTCAATGTGGTCAAACGAAACCATGGAAAGACTCATAGTGTACATTTCTCACTACCTATCCCTATGACGAATAATGTACATGCCCAGGTTGAGTACTATTACTCTTAATAAATTCATAGCCCAGGTTTTGGGTGGTCTTTGTGAGAAAGACTTGATGAATTTACCGAATCATGGTTGAATACTTATTTTTAATAAGTTCATAACACAAGTCTGAATGTGTCGTCCTATTGAGAAGGACAAGATGAACTTACCGCCATAAAAGGTTGAGTTTCAAGAAACTCTTAATGAGTTCAAAGTTTGAATGGTCCTATTGAGAAGACATTTTGAATTCACCGATAATGAGGTTGAATATTTATTCTTAATGATTTTTTATCCCAAGATTGGGTGGTTCATTTTAAATGAACTTGAAGAAATCACCATATCTCTAAGAGGTTGAGCCATTACAAATGGTTCTTAATTATTTCATAGCCCGATTTTAGGGTGGTTTATATCGAGATAAACTTGATGAAATAACCTATGTAAGTGAGAAGGATTAACCACCTTATGTGAAAAACGTTGGGCCGTTTTTCTAATACACTTACTAGAATCCTGAGGTAAGATGGCCAAATATACACTTGTGTATATATATCTTACACATCGAGAACTTCGGTGGATGAAGGAGTTAGTTGTGTGTTATGAGTTTACCCCTATCTTAGAAAGTTCAAGACTAGTTTCACTTATCTAAGAGAAGGATCGCTCATCATCACTATGTACTAGTTCAAGATACGTTCACTAGTGCTTAAGCAACTAATTCCGCTATTGCTCTTCTGAGAAGGTCTGTGTTTGAGATACAGATGAATTCTTTCGCATTAGTGGGGGAATTTTGGTAATGCTTAAGGTGAGAACTAAAGGCAAAAGCCTATATCCCACATGGGTTGGGAAAAAGGCTTGTGAAGGGTATTTATACCCATGTTTCCCCCTCCCTTGTTGAGTGGGAAATAACAAGGGACATCCTCGCGCGCCGCCGCCGTCTGGTCGGCTCGGCTCGAGCTCGGGTAAAACGTGTCTTCGACACGTCCGCGCGCGAGTATTATCTTTCTGGAGAAAATTCGTAAGGAATTTTCTTAAGAACAAAAGATCATGTGAAAGAATTTTTCTACTTATTTATAGGCTTTGAAAAACTGTTCGAATTTGGAATTTATTTCTTAATTAAATTCGAATCTGAACGTTTTGATCCAGTGCTGATTTGTTCGAATATAATATTTATTCGAATATAAACAGTCTGTTCCAGTGTTGAATTTATACTATTTTTCCAGTCAAATTCATGTGTTACCAGCAGCTGTTACTGGATTTGATTGCAGGTTTAATATGCTGTTATGGAGAGCTGTTACTGCAGCTGTTACAGCAGATTAATACTGCAGTTATACAGATATAAATCTGTAACAATTTGGACATCGAAATGACGTTTATGTCCATTCTAATCAGCCTATAAATAGACGTCCTTCTTGCAGCATTAGCATACAACAAACACTCTCAAAATACTTAAAAAGTTCTCTGCATTCCTCCATCGTCAGAAACAGCAGTACCACCATTGTTCACTCCCGTGTTCACCTCGGGGGACAATCTTCCTGTGAAGCGACTACACTGTTTGTAACCCCCTCGTCCCGGTCTGGCCGGTTGACCGGTCCGAGTGGGCCACACGGGGAAAACCGAAGCGAAACCCGTTAAAGTTCCCCCTCGGTTAGCAACCCTATTTTTTTCATTTTAAAATCTTGTCTAAATGGATATTAAACCCTATGTGGTCAAACAGCGGAACAAGAATACAAGAGACAAACATTCGAACCCAAAACAACAATTAAACAGCCCACTTTTAATCTTTTAAACAGGCCGTTTCGAAACGCCCTTGAGGCGTATCGAAACGCCTTGACCAGGTCAACTGACCCAGAGCCTTTACAAGGGGCCGTATCGAAACGGGGGTCAACCGTTTCGAAACGCCCGCGACGGTCAATAACTCGTGGTCAACGAGATTTTGACCGTTTCGAAACCTTCACACCCATTTTGAAACACCTTCATCTCGTGAATTTCTCAGAATTCCAGTAGCCAAAACGTTCCAATACGCGTTTCGGAACAGGGGTTCCAAAGGCCATACCGTATCGAAACACGTTCCGATACGGGGTCCCTGAAGCCTACCCGTTCCGAAACGATCCCTCCCGTTTCGAAACGCCGGCAGTCTGTAACCTTTGAAATACATATTTAGGGGTGTTTTGACAAGTCTAAAGGTCCCATAGGACCCCCTAAAGGCACACAAAACCATCAAACAAGGTCTAGAGGCATACATCCTAGATTTAACATACTCAGACACATACAAGCATGGATTTGGACAATCTTTCTAACATGGCAAATTACACATTAAGAGCCTTTCATACAAGCATGCTTGAAGACATTTAAAAAGAACCAATAGGCATCACACATATCAAGTGAGTCCACATGCCATTCAAGCAACCTAAGCACTCATAAGACATCCATCGTACTAGCATTTGGCAAGATATAACATGCTTACAAATCACGTCAACCATAGACATACATCAAGACTCGAATCAACAATTCCTATCCCATTGCTTAACTATTACATTCTATTACTTGAAATCCATACATTGAGCTCACCAAAAGCAACACTTGGAGACCTTCCCTTGCCTCTGCCACCCACAAGCTATTTATCTGCATTGTCGAAAAAAAGAGAGCGTAAGCATAAAAGCTTAGTGAGGGTAAGCTCTTCAAAAACAAACCTCGACAATGCAGGGTCCAAGCACGAGCTACGACCAAGATAAAATGCATGTTCTTACCTCCGGTCCACACGAGCCATGATTCTAAATGATGCACGAACATATAATCAATATCATGTCATGCTCAACATGTTCAAAACCACAATACATGAAATCACATATATTAAACCATGTTAGCAACACATCCCAAATCACATTGGCTCACAATTAACCACATAATGGCAACATAAACTACAATCCGTATTGGCACCTAGCTATGACTCGAATACGCGGATAACCGTTGGAACTCACATCCAACAACACAACCATTACCTGACGGTGGGATTCCACTCATCACCGTTCACGCGGAGGGGATTCCACTCATCCTCACGCCCGTCGATGGGATTCCACTCATCACCGACTAATGTAAATACAATTTCCGGGCGTACCCGTACTCCTCCTTGGTGACTCAACGCCACCAAGGCCACGCGCGACTTTTGACTCATGTGTACACACTAACATCCTAATGATCGATCATTTGTACCCAAGCATACTAGTGCCAATACTAATACATTCCACAATACCATTTATTAACAACTTCCGTGCTTAGCACGTACTCACCATGACTTACTATCATGCACAAACCACATTTCCATGCCTAGCATGTACTCACCATGATCCTCGGATCAAGCAATCACCTCATAATCTCATTTCACATGACAACACACATGTACATCATTAACAACCATAACACATCATATTTTGCACACGTGAATAACCATATCATATCTATCATCAACATACATACAACAATGCATCCAACATGCCTCAACATACATGTATACAACATATATATAACCAACACCATCACGATTTAACACGAGGCATATACAACCATTAAAGAGTGCAACCAAAGTCTCTAATCAAAGCTTGGGATTAGGCTACCACTCTAATCCCAACTCTAGGTGGGTTTACCAAGCCCATCCTAGGTTCACATGCTTGAACCAAATACTCAAAACCAATTCAAAAACATTTAACCACTCACCTAAGCTTCCAAGCTCCAAGCCAAGCAAGCAACCTCTCTCAAATTTCCGGATTTCTTCCCGAAGCTTCCCCAACACAAATTCCCGCTTCTAAACAACCTCGAACACATTTCAAACAATTCCAAATCAGCCCAACATCAAAATACCAACCCGGAAAACAATTCAAATCAAATTTACAACGTTGCAAGCCATGACCAAACCCCACACTTTGCAATTTCGGGCAGCCCCTAAACCATGTCCAAAAACCATGTTTCCAACATCCATAGCACCCACAAGCAATCCCAAATCAACCCCTAACCATTACCCTAACATCAAATCTCAATTTCCAACACAAACCACACCCAAAACTCAACTAAAAACCCTCCTAAAAACCCATTTTTATCCAATTTCGGGAATCATGATAAAACACTTTAAAATTCACTTATGTTGGACCTTAGGAGTTGCAAACAACTTAGCTAACAATAATAAATCAATGGCTTAAGTTAAAGACCATAAAGCTCTCATTTTTAAACAAAACCCTAAAACTTCACATTTCAAAAATCATGAAAGAATATGAGAAATATTGGTACCAACACGAAGAGGAAGACAAGACCAAGTCAAAAACACAATTACCTTTTAAAAAGCTCCAAAGATGAAGTTGAAAGAGATGAAATGATGAAAGGGGGAGGGAGAGAGCTTCCATGTCGTTGAAATGGTGAAAATATGGTGAAGAAGATGAGCACATGTTTTAATTCAACAAAAAGGGGTTTTAATTTTAAAAGTTCATCTTATTTACCATTTTGCCATTAATGAGATGGCAAATCCTCCTTTATCATAAAATCCATGGGATTTAATTCCCAAAACAATTTTGATCCAACATAGAATTTTTTTGATTCGAATATCTAAAACCCGAAACAATATTTTAATATTATTTCCATCCGACCCCTAAACCCGGGTGTTACAACTCTCCCCCACTTAAGGAAATTTCGTCCCCGAAATTTATCGAACATGGGGAGCCACTAAAACATGTTACTCCACACTTTCCTTGTCTTCTCAACACCATATTAACCAACTCGAATGACTTACCACACAACATTTGCTATCTGACACTAAGATCTCAACTGATTCTTCAAGGCATGCAAATTTCAAACTCAACTCAATCTCTTCTACAACAAAGCATGAAACAAATCCAACTCACACTCCTGAGTCATAGATACACAGAACCCCTTTACAAACCTCTTTCTAACTCTGGTGGTAACCGCAACAAATAAACAACAGAACCAGCCCAATTCACAAACTGATGCAGCACTGTTCAAAATTGACCGATGACTCTCTCTCTAACTGATCATCTGACTTCATCAATTAACCAAACACTGCGCAGACGTCTTCAAAACAATTTAGGAGAAAACTGATCCTCGGTCTTGACACACTGGCAAACTATACACTGACTCTTATACTGAACCACATCATTCATCCACTCAATCTAGAAACACTCATCTTCAACCCACAATACGTCTTCATACTACTCAGAAGCAACATACATGAACTACCGTGTGCTTCGGCCAAAACAATACGTCTCAAAACACTATGTCAATCTGTACAACTATTCTGTCTCTGAAACACAAAACTCTATCATCTCTGAAATTGTATTCTGAAGGTCTTCCTTCTACTATGCCTCGCACGTGAGGTGCCAATAATCTGTCTTGCAACTGTTTCTCTTCAAACATTCTGACTCAGCGTAGGCTCAACATGAAACGCGGCCACAAGAATACTGGCATTCGGTAACTGAATTCGGCAAATACAACTCGCAACCCAACTACCAATCTAACAACAATCACTACTCGGAACATCGGTCACTACGGAGGCTATCTTCGGATGGTACTCAATCTTGATATTACAATCTTCAAGCGGTTCTAACATTTCACGCTGTTCAAGTTTTCACCCTTCCTAAGTCTTCAAATATTTCAAGTTCTGATGATACATACATACTCACTGTGCATTCTTGCTATACAAGCTTTGTCTCTAAGTCTTCGAAGCAAATACAACTGTAATTAACTCTATGTCTCATATCGGATAACTCTTCTCACAATCTTCCAACTAGCTCGATGAACAAGCCACAATCTTCTGTCTTGCATAAGCACACAACCTAACTCTACATGTAACACATCACTATGGTTCGCAAACTCTTTTTCTGATATAGACTGATTCAAGGTCGAAGCTCTCTTCAAAGTTTCTTTCGGTTTCTCAAGGGCTCGTTGTCTCGCATCTGGCCACACAACTGGCCATTCTTATGTAGCAATCTGTCAAAGGAGTAGCTATCTTCGAAAGACTATTCACAATTCTCCGATAGTAACAATGCTAGACCTAGGAACTATAGATACCTATCACAGTCTTCAGCTCCTTCCAACTCACATCTTCTTCTGCCTACTTAGGATTTACTCTAATGCACTCGGCTGATCTACATGTCCTAGGAGAACATCTTCATTAACTCGGAGTTCATGTTGGCTCAACTTGGCATACCACTGATTCTCTAATAGAATCTACCACACTAACTTCAAAACTTGCCATGATCTTTCTCGGTACTTGAATATACTCACGTGACATCTAGAAGAGCTACTACAACTGATCAAGAAACTCAGGAAAATATTCTGTTCAACATCTCTATGAAGGTAACTAATACACTGGTCAAACAAAACGACATAACTTAGAGCTCAAGGTGATCACATCTTGCCCCTAAAGATGTCTTCGGTACTTCAACTTTTCTCACTTCCAACTGGTGGTAAACGGATCTCAAACTAATCTTCAAATAGACTGAAGCACACACTAACTTACCAACAAATCACTGACACTCGGAAACGGATACTAATCATCCACTGTCACTTGTTTCGACTGTATGCAATCTGAACACATTCTCGTACTGTCACTCTTTCTTCTTCACAAATTGCACTGTAGAACTCTGAGATGATGCACTAGGCCTAATGAGTCTAAGGTCTAACAAATCTCAAAGTTAATTCTTCAACATTCTCAATTCTTCCGGGATTCACAAGTTACAGAGCAACAAAACGAAAGCAACCTCGAAAACGGTCTCAATAACAAACTCTTCTCCTTTAACAAGAGGTAAACCGGCAATTCTTCCAAATACTTATAGGAGAAGAAAACACAAACTATCCTAACACTTTGCGGTCTAATCTTCATTCAAAAATCAAATTCATCACAATTGCTAAGCAAGCCTGTCAACTAAACTCAATCAATCTTTGATCTCTAAAACTGGATCAACATTCAACAAGAAGTTCACCTCCCCACCTACCACTATCGTCACACATAAGTCCGCAACTTCAAGTCAACTCTTGCTTTGTCTCAACGTACACTAACTCCTTGCTCTTCAAGCCAAGCCTTGTCAAAAGGCACATTGAAACTGTAGGAAGACAATCACTTCACGTCTATTAGAAACTAGTAACTCTGAACCACCAACAAACATCTTCTGTACATCTTTCTGATCACTACCATCTCCCTAAAGGCTAGTCACATGCGTCCATACATCTAAGGTCTCAACAACGATATCTAATTCCTTACATGCTCACACAAATAGACGAATTCGCAGAGATGGCAACCTCACAAGTACACAACTGATAGTCTTCGGTCCTCTTGTTTTCAGACTGATTCTTCGACAAAATCTAACTCCTCTAGACTATTCGTAGAGCATTTCAAAACTTCAAAAAAAAAACACAGTTCTGAGCACACACAGACAACCATGCTGGAAAACCACCCAGACGCACACTGGCCCCAAACACACAAATCGGTTCCCATTCACGGATACTGATCGGCTGTCTTGCATCGAAATCATAGACTGAACCCCAACGGTCACCAACTAACACTTCTAAAATTCAGATTACTCACACGAGACCCCTACCTAGATCTCGCCAAAAGAACTAAGGTACTCATACCTACCTCTGACACCTCATCGAGTACATTCAAACTTGCATGCTTGTTAGCAACCTACGAAAGTACGAACTCAGAACCAATCAGAAGAGACAAACTCAAAACTGTACCAAGGGCTTATCCACTATAACATAGACATCACTTTGACTCCCACTCAAAGGTATTCGCTTCTTTTCACCAACTAATACCAAAATCGGTCTCATCGTCCCTCACCAACAAGAACCAACTCACACACATGCTGACTCGAGCAAACAAATCGTACCTCAACTAGGGTACAACCATACTCCCCCAACTATAGCAAAGAACTTCCTCCACATCATCCACATTTTTAAAACCACAACTTCCACTCACCGATTTACGGCCCACACACTGGCCCCAAACTTACTAAAAGCAATAAATCAATCAACAATTTAACATACAAGTTGGGTTAGCAAAGGAAAGGTCCAAGTGGCTCAAGTATGATTTCCCTCACTTAAAATCCTTTTTCCGATGTAATAGAAGCAATGGGACTCTACTCAACATGTTTCAACAAATCAGCACACATACAGGCTCAACCAAGCATATAACAGGGCATACTTGTTAAACAAGCAAACACATGCTTATGGTCCAACAACATACATTCTCAATCAATCAGTCACACATCACAACATACACGGGTAACGAATAACATGCTTTTAAACAAACAATCAACATACTTGTCATACAAGCAATCATACTTACAAAGCAAGCAAACACCGTGCATATCAATTCAAAACTTAAACTTACCTCACTTACCTGCCCAAGGTCTCGGCAAACCTTAGGCTCTGATACCAACAAATGTAACCCCCTCGTCCCGGTCTGGCCGGTTGACCGGTCCGAGTGGGCCACACGGGGAAAACCGAAGCGAAACCCCTTAAAGTTCCCCCTCGGTTAGCAACCCTATTTTTTTTTAAATCTTGTCTAAATGGATATTAAACCCTATGTGGTCAAACAGCGGAACAAGAATACAAGAGACAAACATTCGAACCCAAAACAGCAATTAAACAGCCCACTTTTAATCTTTTAAACAGGCCGTTTCGAAACGCCCTTGAGGCGTATCGAAACGCCTTGACCAGGTCAATTGACCCAGAGCCTTTACAAGGGGCCGTATCGAAACGGGGGTCAACCGTTTCGAACCGCCCACGACGGTCAATAACTCGTGGTCAACGAGATTTTGACCGTTTCGAAACCTTCACACCCGTTTTGAAACACCTTCATCTCGTGAATTTCTCAGAATTCCAGTAGCCAAAACGTTCCGATACGCGTTTCGGAACAGAGGTTCCAAAGGCCATACCGTATCGAAACGCGTTCCGATACGGGGTCCCTGAAGCCTACCCGTTCCAAAACGATCCCTCCCGTTTCGAAACGCCGGCAGTCTGTAACCTTTGAAATACAGATTTAAGGGTGTTTTGACAAGTCTAAAGGTCCCATAGGACCCCCTAAAGGCACACAAAACCATCAAACAAGGTCTAGAGGCATACATCCTAGATTTAACATACTCAGACTCATACAAGCATGGATTTGGACAATCTTTCTAACATGGCAAATTACACATTAAGAGCATTTCATACAAGCATGCTTGAAGACATTTAAAAAGAACCAATAGGCATCACACATATCAAGTGAGTCCACATGCCATTCAAGCAACCTAAGCACTCATAAGACATCCATCGTACTAGCATTTGGCAAGATATAACATGCTTACAAATCACGTCAACCATAGACATACATCAAGACTCGAATCAACAGTTCCTATCCCATTGCTTAACTATTACATTCTATTACTTGAAATCCATACATTGAGCTCACCAAAAGCAACACTTGGAGACCTTCCCTTGCCTCTGCCACCCACAAGCTATTTATCTGCATTGTCGAACAAAAGAGAGCGTAAGCATAAAAGCTTAGTGAGGGTAAGCTCTTCAAAAACAAACCTCGACAATGCAGGGTCCAAGCACGAGCTACGACCAAGATAAAATGCATGTTCTTACCTCCGGTCCACACGAGCCATGATTCTAAATGATACACGAACATATAATCAATATCATGTCATGCTCAACATGTTCAAAACCACAATACATGAAATCACATATATTAAACCATGTTAGCAACACATCCCAAATCACATTGGCTCACAATTAACCACATAATGGCAACATAAACTACAATCCGTATTGGCACCTAGCTATGACTCGAATACGCGGATAACCGTTGGAACTCACATCCAACAACACAACCATTACCTGACGGTGGGATTCCACTCATCACCGTTCACGCGGAGGGGATTCCACTCATCCTTACGCCCGTCGATGGGATTCCACTCATCACCGACTAATGTAAATACAATTTCCGGGCGTACCCGTATTCCTCCTTGGTGACTCTACGCCACCAAGGCCACGCGCAACTTTTGACTCATGTGTACACACTAACATCCTAATGATCGATCATTTGTACCCAAGCATACTAGTGCCAATACTAATACATTCCACAATACCATTTATTAACAACTTCCGTGCTTAGCACGTACTCACCATGACTTACTATCATACACAAACCACATTTCCATGCCTAGCATGTACTCACCATGATCCTCGGATCAAGCAATCACCTCATAATCTCATTTCACATGACAACACACATGTACATCATTAACAACCATAACACAACATATTTTGCACACGTGAATAACCATATCATATCTATCATCAACATACATACAACAATGCATCCAACATGCCTCAACATACATGTATACAACATATATATAACCAACACCATCACGATTTAACACGAGGCATATACAACCATTAAAGAGTGCAACCAAAGTCTCTAATCAAAGCTTGGGATTAGGCTAACACTCTAATCCCAACTCTAGGTGGGTTTACCAAGCCCATCCTAGGTTCACATGCTTGAACCAAATACTCAAAACCAATTCAAAAATATTTAACCACTCACCTAAGCTTCCAAGCTCCAAGCCAAGCAAGCAACCTCCCTAAAATTTCCGAATTTCTTCCCGAAGCTTCCCCAACACAAATTCCCGCTTCTAAACAACCTCGAACACATTTCAAACAATTCCAAATCAGCCCAGCATCAAAATACCAACCCGGAAAATAATTCAAATCAAATTTACAACGTTGCAAGCCATGACCAAACCCCACACTTTGCAATTTCGGGCAGCCCCTAAACCATGTCCAAAAACCATGTTTCCAACATCCATAGCACCCACAAACAATCCCAAATCAACCCCTAACTATTACCCTAACATCAAACCTCAATTTCCAACACAAACCACACCCAAAACTCAACTAAAAACCCTCCTAAAAACCCATTTTTATCCAATTTCGGGAATCATGATAAAACACTTTAAAATTCACTTATGTTGGACCTTAGGAGTTGCAAACAACTTAGCTAACAATAATAAATCAATGACTTAAGTTAAAGACCATAAAGCTCTCATTTTTAAACAAAACCCTAAAACTTCACATTTCAAAAATCATGAAAGAATATGAGAAATATTGGTACCAACACGAAGAGGAAGACAAGACCAAGTCAAAAACACAATTACCTTTTAAAAAGCTCCAAAGATGAAGTTGAAAGAGATGAAATGATGAAAGGGGGAGGGAGAGAGCTTCCATGTCGTTGAAATGGTGAAAATGGGGTGAAGAAGATGAGCACATGTTTTAATTCAATAAAAAGGGGTTTTAATTTTAAAAGTTCATCTTATTTACCATTTTGCCATTAATGAGATGGCAAATCCTCCTTTATCATAAAATCCATGGGATTTAATTCCCAAAACAATTTTGATCCAACATAGAATTTTTTGATTCGAATATCTAAAACCCGAAACAATATTTTAATATTATTTCCATCCGACCCCTAAACCCGGGTGTTACACTGTTCGGGGCATAATTGTTTCTAAGGCAGTGGCCAACATACCACGACACGGTTCACCTTGCTTTATTTTCTAATTTTTTTATTATTTCCCAGTCAGTGCTAACCAGACCGTTTTGCAGTAATTTACACCAACATCTTTTATCTGGAAAAAATAAAAGAAATGTTATTGTGATTTGTATGCAGATGGTGCGAGAAAAAAGCTCACACGGGATTGACGCACAACAATATCAGAGTATTTTGATCTAAAATTGATTTGTATTGCCAAAATTAGGTATTTGAATGGAAAATTTATTTGATAGTTTTAATGTATTATAATCATATATATTATTTTTGTAGTTTATTTGGTTAAATATATTATTTACATTTTAGTTAGATGTATTATTATTATTATTTTATTATTATTATTTTTAGCTTATTTGGATGTCGTACAATGATGAAGACATAATTATACTAGATTATTTGATGGTGAATTCTACTTCATGGTGTAGTGTTACACCGATGATCCACTTTGCTACTGTCGAATTTTAATTTGGAGATAGGGTGTTGAGGCAATTTGGCTTCCACTAGCCCATTCTGCAAATTTCACTCAATCATGACTTTCTTCACGACATTGATGGATGCGACAGACCAAATGTAAATTGGGAAGTCACACATGCCCAATACAATAATCCGTGGAATGACATAGGTTCATCGTTGCCGTTTCACACTCCAATACAAATTGATGATTTTGATTTTGATTTTGAGAGTTCAGAGTACATGATCTATTATCATAATAATGAAAAGTCATACTTAACTATTTTCGAAGGACGAGAAGAATGCCAGAGGTATAAGAGATGGTGATAATGCTGAATCATCTAAGACTGCAACAAGCGCATCTGGGAGTGTAGCGGACGAAAATCTCATTTGGAATAGAAACGTTGAAAATTGGCCAACCACATGGGAGGTAGATATGAGCACAATAACGCCGACAACTATATGGAAAAAGAACCACCTCCGACATGTGTACAACTATAAGTGGACCCGAGCTCCTCTGATAATCAAGGGTTTGATGATGCTGAAGCATATAGACCAGAGTTTTATCCGCCACAATCATTCATTTACTCGAACTTTGGCGAAAACATGTATTTTCAGGAAATGACGAATTTTTTATATTCACCAGAGATTATAGGAGGGCAAAGTGGTGACTATTTGTTCACAACGCCGCCTCTTATGCCCTCAGTGACTGAGGAGGTGAGCAACGCTTAAGAGGATCCCGAGACAAGACAAAAGCCACAATGTGATCGACCCCACAATCTAATATATAAAACCCCAAAATTTTAATAAACCCCCGATTAAACCCAACCCGTCCCAAAAAGTTAATAAAACTATTACATATAATATATAAAAATATGATAAATATAAATATATATTATAAATAAATCAGGTCGAGAAATTTCCACCATAAATTCGAACCCAACCCGACTTAAGCTTTTCTAAAATCCGACCCCACAAGATCGGGCTGAAACTCACCGAATTCAGGCTTTTTTTTTGCCATCCCTAGAAAGTTTAATCTTGGGGGTCTCGGGACTATTGATCTAGAAGTCAAAAACAGGGTGGTACTAGCCAAATGGGCCCGGAGATTCGGGAATGACAAGGGTGGTATGCGGAAACAAGTGCTCTCGTGCAAGTATAAACATGAAAATTCAGTTTCTTTTCCTCTTGAATCGCAGTTGCGATCTCCTTCCTGGATATGGAGAGGAATCGTTGGTTTCTTCTTTGGCTGGGATCCTATTGGTGCTTGTATTAGAGATAATATGGTTATACACAGTGGCGAATCCAAAAATATTTTTTAGGGTGGACACAAGTCAAAATATTTTTGATCGTGAGCATAAGTCATAAGAATCACAAAATTTTAGGGTGGGCATAAATTATAAAAAATTAAGGACCAACTCATAAAAATTAAAAAAATTAAAGCTAGATGCGTGAATTTTAAAAAGTTCAGGGTGGGCACAAGCTCACCCAACCTTATATATAGATACGCCACTGAGATTATACAAGGGATAACAAGTCTACTCGATTTTGGTCCGAAACATTGATCGGTGATCGGCCTCTCAAGATAGGTTTTTCCTTGGGTTTTTGCATTGGCCAGGAACAAATATGGTTACATTTCTGAATTTGGTGTTAAAGGGGAGTTGGGATGGGTTTTGGACTATCCATATGAGACGTAGACTCTTTCTATGGAGAGCATGAGTATTTTAATCTAATGTCGTATTACGTATTCAATACGCTTTTATATCGGGGGTATTTTAAGTACGACGTGGGTACTTCCGATATTTCATTTTTTATTCTCCCACACTTTTTCGATCTTTTTACTGTTTCTTTTCAACTTTCTCTTTCTTACATAATTTTCTTATGTCTTTTTGTTTTCACATAACTTATGATTTTTTGTTTTTTACATTCTTTTAAAATATAAAATTTATTTTATATTTACCGTATTCGTATCTTATAATTTTAAAAATTGTCATTTTTCGTACTCATGCCCGTATATGTGCAACATAAGGCTCTTCGATTGGGAGGTATCTCAATGGAATGACCTTATTTGTCTATTGTCTGAGTTTACTAGAACGGGTATGGAGAGGGACTGGATTAAATGGTGTAGTTGGAGTGATGGATAGCATTGGGATGCATTTCTGCTATTTGTGGGAAATCTAACTTGTACTTCCCCAAGGCCCTATTGCTTTCTTCTTAGGCTGGGCTGATGCAGAGGCCGCTTGTCTTCCAATGATTACATGGGGATTGGGAGGCCACGGTTTCTTTGGTTTTTCATTAAAGTTTCTCTTCTTTTTCCCTAATAAGATTGGGGAGCCTTTAACTGAATATCTTCCTTTCATTTTCATATAGCTTGATTTTAATGACCTTTGACATGAGGCTTAGGATGTAGGATACGTGTCAGTTTGTAAAGTGACCGTGTTGTTGTTGTTATTATAACCGAACCACTTTTGATTTTGTTATTATTATTAGGGTAAACTATACCGTTGACCACCATACTTTAGTTAAAGTATTAAAATGACCACTTTAAAAAAAATCGAGTCAATTGACCACTCAAATTATTAAAATGGAAGGTGACGTGGCAGTTAAAAAATTAAAGGTATAATTACACATTTGGTCCTTACTATTTACACATTCTTTCAATTTAGTCCTAATTTTAATCTAATAAAATAAATTAATTAGGTGGTGACACATGTCAACACCTTATTGGAGGAATTTAATTATTTATATTTAATTTAATATATTTATTTTCATCCCCCAATCAGGTGGTGACACAACATTTGCACCCAGCGTGAATCGAACCTGGGTATCCTGGGCAAGCAAGACACGACATGGCAAAGCCACTGGGCTAAAGCCATTTTTGTGATACAAAGTGCAAATAATTAATATAATTCATACTTGGTACCACCTGATTGAAGGATAAAAATAAATGGAACAAAACTGGGTATTTGCTCCCAGCATGAATCGAACCTAGGTATCCTGGGAAAGAAATCGCATGGCAAAGCCACTAGGCCAAAGCCATTTTTGTGATATAAAATGCAAATAATTAATATAAGTCATACTTGGTTTTTTTTATGCCAAGGAAAAGTAAATAAATATGGATTAACGAGATTCGAACATGACACGCTTATAATGCATAAAAACATCTAATTCAATGAAATAAATCTAATAATTAAATTAAAGTTAACAACATTTTGTATAAATTTAAAATATAGTTAGTGCACAATTTAAAATAAAAATAGTTTTAAGAATTTTGTATTTTTAAACTAAATTTAATATATTTTTCGTTTTCGCATTTATTTTTATAAGTTCACGTATATAATCGTTGAATTCATTTTTTTAACTTAATTTATAATTTTAATATTTATTAAAAATTTAATTAAATTCCTATATATATATATATGAAATTATATTACAACTTTAAAATTTTAAAACTATATAAAATTTATTTAGTGAAAACAAACTTACAAACATAATTGAAATGAATTGATATAATTTTAAATTATAATTTAATTATTAGATTTATTTTATTGGATTAGATGTTTTTATGCATTATAAGCGTGCCATGCTCGAATCTCGTTAATCCACATTTATTTACTTTTCCTTGGCATAAAAAAACCAAGTATGACTTATATTAATTATTTGCATTTTATATCACAAAAAATGGCTTTGGCCCAGTGGCTTTGCCATGCGGTTTCTTTCCCAGGATACCTAGGTTTGATTCACGCTGGGAGCAAATACCCAGTTTTGTTCCATTTATTTTCATCCTTCAATCAGGTGGTACCAAGTATGAATTATATTAATTATTTGCACTTTATATCACAAAAATGGCTTTAGCCTAGTGGCTTTGCCATGCTGTGTCTTGCTTGCCTAGAATACCCAGGTTCGATTCACGCTGGGTGCAAATGTTCCATTTATTTTCATCCCCCAATCAGGTGACACGTGTCACCACCTGATTGGGGGATGAAAATAAATTTATTAAATTAAATATAAATAATTAAATTCCTCCAATAAGGTGTTGACACGTGTCACCTAATTAATTTATTTTATTAGATTAAAATTAGGACTAAATTGAAAGAATGTGTAAATAGTAAGGACCAGATGTGTAATTATACCTTTAATTTTTTAACTGTCACGTCACCTTCCGTTAGCTTATTAACGGCTGGTGGTCACATTGATCCCATTTTAATAGTTTGGGTGGTCAATTGACTCGATTTTTTTTAAGGTGGTCATTTTAATACTTTAACTAAAGTATGGTGGTCAACGGTATAGTTTACCCTTGTTATTATTGTAACACCCAAATTGCAAACGTTGTTCACTTCGAATTATCTAGGTTTCTGGGTTGGTATAAAAAACAATTTTCTTTCTGGTAAGCCTACTTTCGGCATACGTTGATTTCATTGCTATTAGTTTACTGATTATACAAAGTTCACACGCAATTGTAAACATTATTTTGAATTTTAGTTAGCTTAGGAGGTTTAAGGACTCAAGTAATTGTAATATAAAAAAGGTTTAATTTGGTCAAAAATTAACCTAGCAAATCTAATCCATTACGGGTTCCACTATCTTGTAAGTTATTTAATATTCGCTTAATAGTCAAAAAAAAAAAATCTCAACCTATATTATTTTTTCCAGTTTGGTGCCTAATGTTTTTTTTTTCGGGTCACTTTGGTGTTTAACGTTTTATTCCGTAATTCAAATTAGGTTTTTTCGTCAACGACCGTTAAAATTTTGTTTGTTATCCAATAAAAACACGACACATGGCCTATTTTATTTATTTATTTATTTAATTTTTGAATTTCTTTAAAAATATAAACTTCTTAAAAACCCCAAAGTTTAAATTTCTTTCAATCAAACCCTCAAATCACATCCGCTCACCGTCTGGCATCCCCACACGTCGGCGGTTCACCGTTCACCACCCAAGCGTCGTGTATCTCACCGTTCAGCATCCCCCACCATCTAGTCGTCGATTGGAAGCCCAATCGGGCTCTTTTTCTTTATTGTTGGATGTTCATCGATGGAGCAATCGACGGTTCATTCGCCGATTTTCGACGATGGAATGTTGAGGTTTTCAGTTGGGGGGGGGGGAGCGACGAAGGCAAGGGTGAACGGTGGTGGTTGAATCGGTAGTGGGAGGGGAGGAATTTGGGGATTTAGGGTTTGGGAGTTTTAGAGAAATTAAAGATTTTGGGTTTTTTTTAATTAAAGATTTTTTTATTTTTAAAAAATAAAAAAAATATGTCACATGTCATGTTTTTATTGGATAACGGAAAATTTTTAACGTATGCCACGAAAAAACCTGATTTGAGTTATGAAATGAAACGTTAGACACAAAACTAAAAAAAATATAAGTTGAGCTCTTTTTGACCGTTAAGCCTTAAATATTAGTGCGGAAGCATGTTTGTCTGTAAATATAAATACAATACAAATCATAATATATGTTAGATTTTAGACTTGGATATAAATATAAAGATAACGAAGTGGCAAACGGTTCACTTTTTGACTCTGACTTTCTTAATCGAAAACGTGTAATATTAAGAGAAGCAAAAGAGTGCATTGAGTTTGGAAGATTGGCGGGTGCGAACGCTATAGGAAACGAAGAACAAAGTGTCAAGGAATTTGCTCGCATAATTGAATCGCGGGCGAAGGGCCATGATTGAGTTGTGAAGATATGATTTGTGTTCTAGTATTTATCAGTGGATTTGGTGATGCATTCTTTACTTGCGGTGGATTCTTGGAAGAGTATGAGTTAATTGGAGGATTGATTTTGAGGTGTAGGGAAGTTTTTAATGAGGCTTATGATTTTGAGGCTTGTATGATTCTTTTATTCGTAAAATCATATTATTGCCGAATAAAAAAAATTCAGGTTTTATATTATGTGCATAAATATTTAATTTTGATCGAAACTAATGAAGTAAATAAAATAGAAGTGAGATGGAGAAATTTGAGGTTAAATTAGGGAAATATTGTAAAAATAAAAGAAATAGGGATGTAAGAAAATTATTTAGTTGTAATAGGTCAAGTTTAAGGTGTTTGGTAAATTTGTTCTCAGCTGAATATGAATTTCAAAGTCGTCTCGCCGTGTGCTGGGATTCTTAAATTTTTTCTCAACTGCCAACAACCTTGTCAGAGTCGTGCGTAGCTACTGGTGACTTCAGGAAAGGGACTAAATTGATAACATAAAAAAGATTTAATTGCATAACAAGTTCTCAAACTATGACCTTTATTTTAAATTAGTCCCTAAAATTTTAAACATTTCAATTTTATTCCCAAACTATAACCCTCTTTCTAAATTGGCCCCAAACTTTTTAACATTCTAATTTTATTTCTAAATTATCGGTATATGCTAATCATATCACATCTGAACAAAACCATCATAAAAATTGTTAATTGTGTTGTAAACACTGATGTGAATTATGTAATAATATAATGTGACATACACGATAATTTGAGGATAAAATTGAAATGTTCAAATGTTTGGGGATCAGTTAGAATGAGGGTCGTAGTTTGGAGATGAAAGTGAAATATTCAAAAGTTTGGGGGACTAATTTAGAATGGAAATCATATTTTGGGGATGAAACTAAAACAATAAAAAAATTATGGACTAATATAGAATGAGAGTCATAATTTGCGTCATGTGCTGCAATTACCTCTAATAAAAATTAAAACAAGTTTATTTATAGGTTATATTTTGATACATGGCTCGTGTAAATTTTGTTTACACAACCCTTCTTCAGAATCTAAAACCTAAAGCTCTAAACCTAGCATCCTAACTAAACTCTAACAATAAATCTTAAATTTTAAACCATACAACTTAAAACCCTAAAATCTACAAAAACTCATAATCTCTAAGTTTAAAAAGCATGTGTAAACTAAATATTTGCACAGACTGTGTATCATACAATTTCTATTTGTTTATTGTGCCAAAAAACTTGTGCATTTACATGTAACATTAACTAGGACAGATGATGGTGCATGTATTAGAGATGCCATCCGGCTTATATTAGGTGTATAGTTGTTTACCGTTTTATTAAAAACGGTGTTTTTCTTTTTCTTTATTTTCTTTTATTGTATAAATAAATAGATAAGTCAAGCTATCCCTTCAGTTACCCATTCTATTGACCGAAACCCTAAATAAAAAAATTCTTATTTTCTCTGATGAAACTCTCGATCTTTCAATTCTCCCTTTAATAAAATCTTTCAATTTCAGAATCTCTCGATTTACGATTCTAATATGGTATTAGAAGAACGAACTTTCGCTTCCTCTCGTTCGCTAGAACGACCGTCGGTTCGTGTTGATGATCCTGGCAGTGAGTACTACATTCATCCGAATAAAAACCTGGCCCTCGTATTAACGGCGTCTTTACTCACCGGCGGCAACTATCATGACTGAGCTAGGTCTTTTTTTATCAAAGACTGGGCTAAGTCTATGAGGATGTCCCTTATATCGAAGAATAAATTTCAGTTTATTGATGGGTCTGTCAAGGCGCCAAAAAAAGATGATACGTTGTATCACTCTATGGTTAAGTGCAATAATCTTGTACTTTCTTGGCTTCAGCGTGCTCTTAGTCTTGAGATTGTCAGAGCATTATTTGGATCGATAACGCTTACGAGCTATGATCAGATTTGTTTGATCGTTTCAACCAGGGAGTTTTGGTTCGTATCTCCGATTTAATGCAAAATTTTTATTAACTTCAGCAAGGGTCGATGTCTGTTACGACCTACCATACCCAATTGAAAGTACTATGAGATAAAATTTCTAATCTCCGTCCTTTAATTTGTTGTGATTGTACTGCGATTAAGTATATAAGAAGCGGGAGTTTATTCTTAAGTTTTTAAGGGGCTTGAATGATACTTTCTCTGTCCAGAAAGCTAAAATACTTATGATAAAACTTATACCTTCTATAAATGAGATATTTGCTATAGTAATTCAACATGAACGTACCTTGGGTTCTATTGTTCCTGCTTATGATTTGGTTGTTTTAATGACGAGTAGGTTTAATGCTTCTGTTGGGGTAAATCTGTTGCCTATAAGCCTGAAAACAACAACAACAAGAAAACTATGAATTTTCATAATTATGGCAATAAGAAACCTGTGTGTATATATTGTGGGTTATTTGGTCATTCAATTGACAAGTGTTATCGAAAACATGATTTTTCTCTTGGCTATAAAAGCAAGTATCACACAAGTTGAGTCAGCCAAGTTGGTTGTGCTCATAATAAGATTTCTGATGAATTGGTGAATATTGGTGTTTCACCTCATGTTTTTACAAAGGAACATTATGAGAGTTTAGTCTCATTACTTTAAGAAAGAGCTTCTTTAACATGTAATTCATAATATCAACCTCATGTTGCTCAGATTAATGCTCTTTCCTCAAATTTTATTTTTGATTCTTTTTACTATCTAGGAAGCAAGTATTGCTTTTTAGTCCCAATTCTAATGATTTTGTTGTTTCGTGGATTATTGATTCTGGTGCCATTGATCATATTGTTAATTTTGTATTTTTTTTAATATCTACTATATTGTTCATAATAAATATGTCAAACTTCCTAATAATAATTTGGTTAAAGTTTGTCATATTGGTACTATTCAAGTCAATTATTCTCTGGTGTTATCTAGTGTGTTTTATATACCTAATTTTGAATTTAATCTTATATCTGTTTCTTAGTTAGTTAAAGAGAATTTGTATTCTTTGATTTTCACTTCAGATGCTTATTTTATACATGACATTCATCAATGGAAGACGATTGGTATAGCTAGAAATATTTGAGGATTATATCAACTTGATGAGCAACTTTTCAGTCCAGATATAAATTCTGTTGTTTGTAATTCTTCTATAATTCTTTGGCATGCTAAATTAAGACATCCATCTTCTCAAAGGATGATTTTTTTAATTTAATAGTGCAATATCTTTTGATATTTTATCTGATTGTATGACTTATCATTTGGCCAAACAAAAAAACTTATCTTTTCCAATAAGTAATTCTGTTAGTAATTTTGCTTTTGACTTTGTTTATATGGACATTTTGAGACCTTTTCCTATAAAAAGTTTATATTGTCATTTCTTTTATTTTACTGTGGTAGATGGAAAAAGTAGGTATATATGGGTTTTACCCATGAAAGAAAAAATTGAAATTAGAAAATTAATAGTTGAATTTTATACTTTTATTGAAGTTCAATTTTTTTAAAAAATTAAATGTTTAAGGACTGATAATGGTAAGGAATTTGACGTGGTTAATTTTTTAATGACAAATGTATTTTACATCAAAATGCTTGTACTTATACTCCTCAACAGAATAGCATTATTGTGAGGAAACATCAACACATTTTAGTTGTAGCTAGAACTTTAAGGCTTCAAGTTAATTTGCCTTTAATTTTTTTGGATTGGTTGTATTATTCATTCTGTTTTTTTAATAAACTTGACTCCTACTCTCATTTTGTATAATAAAGCTCATTTTGAGTTACTTTATGACTCTAAACCAAATATTAATAATTTGAAAGTGTTTAGATGTTTAGCCTATGCATTTGTTTTGCCTAAACCTAAAATAAAGATGCATCATCGTCTATTAAATGTATTTTTTAGGCTATCCTAAAAATGTTAAAGGTTTTCGATTGTATAATTCAGAAAATAAAATTATTTTTATCTCAAAAAATATTTTTTCTGAATTTATTTTTCCTTTTTCAGAACCTCAAAATATTGTTAAAGATGTTATATTTCCTATTTATAATAGTGATACTCTTCTTGAGGGTGATGTTTTTGTTGAAAATGATGAGTTATTATTGTCTGTTCAAAGTTCCAGTCCTGCAGACCAACATGTAACACCCTAAGTTTTGGCATGTTAAAAAGATGAAATGAAGATGATATATGTGCTACCATGAAGTGTTGAACCTATGACCTTGGCCATGTTACCCCGTGCCTTAACCATTTGAGCCAAGTGCTTATATTTGTCAAGTACTAGGAGGGAAAACACCTTGAAGTAAAAATATGGGGTTCTAACCCAAATTAAATATATCAAACTGACCTTTCAGCTACCCCTAATTTTTTTGGTATCCTGCTTCGATAGTCAAATTAGAGAAAGAGATTTTAGACTCTTCCTTTACAAGCCAACTTGTGCTCACCGTCCGATCTCCCTTACCGCGCCACCGTGGCTGTCACCACCATCGTCAATGACATCGTTGTTGCACGCCGAGCACGCCCATAGCCTTCACTCGCAGCGTAGTAGCGCCAGTTAACGTGAAATCCCAGTTGAAGGCCCGGTAAAAAACCCTTAGGCTTTTTACTTTTTCTGGCAGCCTTCCTCGTCCTTTCGAGACGCCAGCACCGTCGTCGTCATCCCCAGGCCGAGGCAAACAAAACCTTGGTCACCAATCGTTAGTCAGACACCATTTAAGGCCTCATCAGAGTTACGAGTTTTTCGACGACTTCAAATTGTTTTGGGTAAGTTCCGATCATATTTCGGTCTTTTTGGTGAAGTTTTAGGTGTATTATGATTTGAGGTTTAACGCTCATTTGATTTTTGGTAGAATCGACACGAAAATGGCATCTCCGGTGGCTTTCCCTGCGACCATCCGGTGAACTGAAACCTAGGGTAAGTGGACCGGTTTAATTACGGTCAGAGAATTTGAACCGGTCTAAGCTCAAAGTCGAACCGAGCCCAAAACCCGACCCGTTGACCCGGTCCGTTTGCTCGATCCGAAAACCCAAACCGAGTCAACCCGATTCAGCCCGAGTCAACTCATCTGAGTCAACCGAGTCAACTCGTCCGAGTCGGCCCGAGTCAACTCAGTTGACCCTTACCAATTGACATGCTGACGTCAGCATTGACTCTGACCCTGTTGACCATTGACCAGCTGACATCATCGTTGACCTCCTGATGTCAGTGTTGACTTTGACCGTTGACCAAAAAGTCAACTTTTTTGAAAACTCTCATTTTATGTTTTTTGACGTCATGAGTCCGTTTCGCAAAATTCTGACTCGAAAGCCTCTGAATCTGACCTTGAACCCGAACTTGAATATGTATTTAATTATCTAGTTAAGAGCGTTATGAATAAGGTCTGATCTTGGAATTTGTGTAATTGAAGGTAATCGCAGTTTCTTGAATACGAGATGTTGAGGGATGTCAAATTCGGGTTCAAGAGAGTTCAAATATCGTTCGAGAGTCGACTGTTATAGCAAGGATTCAAGGTAATACATTACTACCTTCTGCATGCTTCCAAAACTTGTTGGTATTCAGTTAATGCTTGCACGACCATGATTGAGCATGTGATTAATTCTGTTGCTGTCAATCAATTAAGAAATAAGAATATTAATGGCCAAGACAAATATTCGAATAAGAAGTTTGATAAATCGAAAGGACTTCCGAGTTCAGTAAATGATTAATAAAAACGGTTGTTCTCTAAGTCTGATTATTTTAGCTAATGAATTATGAAAATGCCCTTGATGTATGAAAATGACTAAAATACCCCTATTAATGAAAGTGGTCTGAGAATCTACACTAGATCTAGTAAAACAATTGAACCTTCTGAAAATCTTGGAGTTTGCTTGGGAAGTTATAGTAGCGAGTCTTCACCTTTGAGACTGTAAGTTTGCTCAGATTCTTTTGAGATTGAATAATCTCTGATGACATTCGCGAGTAAATAATTCTATGTTTGGATTAGTCAAAGTTGTGTAAATTTCTGAATTGATTGAAATGACTGAAATGTTTGGAAATACTGATAAGGCTGAATCGATCGGAATATCCATAATGACTAAAAAGGAATAATCTATCCTCGGCACAAATTGTCTAATTGATCAAAATGATGGATTTACCCCCAAGAACTTTAATGAATGAATAGTTGGAAGAACCGAAAGGCTCAGAATAATTGAAACACAGTCGGACATCGAGGTGATTGAAATACCTCTAAGACTTGGATTGAGGAATATCAATAAAGTCAAGCAAAAGAAATAGCTCTGAAAATGGTAATGCACGATCCTTGTGGTTAGTCGTTCCGGGAACTATTTGTGATGTTGGAAGAATACTATATAAAGGTATGTTCAAGTTATTTGGAGAAGGTACCTAGGTCTATGGTAAGAGCAACATGTTCTTCGTGTGTATTCGATGTTATGGATCGAGTTCAGATGCATTACACATGTCCGATTACTTGGGAAAATACCATTTGAATACTTGCTCGATTTCTCGTTGTATGTTCAGTGGTTGCTTGGCGAAGGCGAACTTTTGTTATACAATGTAGTTAGTTCTGAGAAGTGAGTACTTGCGGTGTATTGATCCTGTTAAATAATAAACCTTGTACGATGGGTTGCGATTAGTTCAAAGGGACTCGGAAACCTGATAAGTAACCAGAACTTCTAAACACCGTACGTCACTACTTTTACCCAATAGTCTAATTACCAAATTACCCATGAAGGTCGAAATGACCCAAATGCCCTCATAGACTTAAATGATTGGATCACTCGCGATACTTCTGAAATCTCAATGTTCTCGATGTGTCAAGTTCCGAATGTTGGTTTGAGCTGTTAGTACCGAGCTCCCACGCCTAGGGACCTCGTCCTGAAATCAATCCAAAAATTGTCAAATGTCATCTTTCTGATATCTATCAAGTACCCTTGAGAAATGAATTGGCTCATAAAGCGTGTACCATGTATCTGTAAACACTCTCTGTCCTAAACCAAGATCATTTGCTTAAAATTAAAAGTATGACATTGTTGTTCGAAAAGAAAGCAATTCTCTAATTTCTGTCCTCTGATATGAAAATATATCTGATATATGACATTGAATACATAATAATAATAAAATAAATTTGACATCTGTCTTCCGGTATAAAAAATAGATCTGATATCTATTTTCTGTAATTTTCTTTTGAGTATAAACTGAAATTATCTGGATATGAATGAAGATCTGTAGGCTCAGCGCTGGTAAGTCCTTCTAGACCTAATCTCCTACGCCCAATGGGCATAAGGTAAGTCTTTCTGGACCTAAGGCACTCCCTTAGGTAGGCTCCTACACCTCAGGCCTAGGGTAAGACCTTTTGTATGCAGTTCAAGAGGAATTGCATTTTGGAGTTCAGTTAGAGGGTAGTTAAGTAAATTAATAAACTTTCTAACCCCTTCTGAAACATACCCTACTAGATTAATGTATCAAAGTTGAACTCTCAGTAAATTACAATTCGCGCTTAATGAACCACTCTGAACTCCTTGATTCAACTTCTGAAATCTGAATTTCTTGAATCTCCGGATTTAGACTCATCTCTCAATGCTCGGGTGATCAAATAAAGAACAACTCTGTTACCTTATGATATAATGCTCCACGAAAATATCAAATCGTAAACCGAGCTTACCGTTGCCCAGTTCTTCACGATAGTGTAAAGCTTGCTATATACCTTGTGTTTTTAGCATCCTATGGTATTTTGTATTACTGAGCTTTACGAAGCTCACGTTGTTTTTACCATCACAGGTTAAAAGATCGCATGTTGCAACTATCAACGTCGGTATGAGAGTTTATTCGGCTTTGCTTGCGGAGTACGACACCTGTGTAATTATGGGGCATGTATGTCACTTTTTGTTTCGAGTATGAAACTTGTATTAACAACTTTTATCACAGTTTTGTTCATTTTCTAAATGTTTTCTAAAATTTTATTTTAATTAAAAACTTGATTTATGATTTTAATCGGTTTACCAATTTATTTATTTGAAATTTTAACGTGGGTCGCTCTGGTGACCCTAATGTGACTTCCTAGGATATGTGCTAACGCATAGATGGGTCTAGGGGTTACATAACATCTTCCAAAAACTGATTGCACAATTAAGTCTCAGCCTGCAGATATTCTGCCAGCTGTGCCTCAGTCTATAGATGCTTCTCAATCTCGGCAGTCAGCCATTTTGTCAAGACCTTCAAGAATCAGACAACTTCCACATAAATTTAAGTATTTTTTCTGTTTCATTACCAAAATTAAGATCTACTCCTCACAACATTGCTCAAGTACTTTCATATCAGAAAGTTTCTCATGTTTAAAGTCTTATCTTAATAATGTTGTCATTTTATCTGAACCTAAGTCTTATATAATCAGGCTATTAAACATGAATGTTGGACAAAAGCAATTCAAGATGAAATTAATGCTTTAGAACTTTATGAAACCCGCGAGTTAGTTTCTCTTTCCCCTGACAAGAAGACTATAGTTGTAAGTGGAATTTTAAAACCAAATTGAAAATTGACGGAACATTAAAAAGGTATAAAGCTAGACTTGCAGCTAAGAACTATACTCAGCAGTCTGGTATTGACTTTTTTTTGATAACTTTAGTCCTGTAGCAAAGATAAATACTATTAGGATTCTTCTGGCCATAATTTATGCTAAACAATGGCATTTGCATCAACTTAGTATTAATAAAGCTTTTTTGCCCGACTATTTGCAAGAAGAAGTATACATAGATTTGCATCCTGGTTTTTTCTCTTAATCCTAGATTAGTTTACAAGTTGAAGAAAAGTTTATATGGATTAAAACAAGCTAGTCGAAAATGGAATAAAAGGCTTACTGAAACTTTGGTTTCTCTTGGTTTTAAGCAAGCAAGTTCTGACTTTTCCTTGTTTATCAAAGATGTTGATTCTTCATTTATTGCTCTTGTTGTGTATGTAGATGATATCATCTTAGCAAGTTCAAGTATGGATGAAATTTCTATGATTAAAATCATTTTGCATGATACTTTTAAAATTAAGGATTGAGGAGTTCTTAAGTTTTTTTTTTTTTTTTGGGGGGGGGGGGGGTTGAAAATTGCTAGATCTCAAAAAGATATTAACTTGTGTCAATGAAAGTATACCTTAAATCTTTTAAAAGGTATTGTTTTTAGGGTCTAAACCTATATCTACCCCTATTGCTTATTCTACTAAGTTGACTAAAACTGAAGGCACTCCATTAACTGATATAACATAATATAAGAGATTAATAGAAAAGTTGTTATATTTGACCAATTCTAGACCTGATATTACTTATGATGTACAACATATATCTTAGTTTTGTGCTGCTCCTACCACTATTCACTTACTGGTGCTCATCGTGTCCTCAGATATTTAAAGGGTAGTCCAGGACATGATCTTTTCTTTTCTGCTGATAATAACCTCAAAATGAGTGCTTTCTCTGATTTTGATTGGGGCTCATGTCCTGACTCTAAAAAATCTATCACTGGTTTATGTATTTTTTTAGGGGAAGCTTTGATATTTTGAAAATCAAAGAAACAACAAGCTGTTTCTAGATCCTCAACTGAAGCTGAATATAAAACTTTGGCTGCCATTACTTGTGAACTTCAATGGTTTAATTACTTATCCTATGATTTGCAGGTTTAAGTTGATCATGCCAACATATTTTGTGACAACCAATATGCAATAAAGATTGTTGAGAATTCAGTACAGCACAAGCGTACCAAGCACATCGAAATCGACTGTCATCTTATACAAGAGAAAATTTAAAAAGAAATTATCAAGCTCTTTCTAGTTACATCCCATAATCAGCTTGTAGATTGCTTCACTAAAGCACTTCTTCCAACTGTTTTTTTTAGATTTATAGACAAGCTGGGCATACAAAATTTGTATGCTCCACCTTGAGGGGGCTATTAGAGATGCCGGTTGGCTTATATTAGGTGTATAGTTGTTTTACCGTTGTATTAGAAACAATGTTTTTCTTTTTCTTTATTTCTTTTTTCTTTATTTTCTTTTATTGTATAAATAAATAGATAAGTCAAACTATCTCTTCAGTTACCCATTCTATTGACTGAAACCCTAAATAATTTTCTCCGGTGAAACTCTCGATCTTTCAATTCTCAGTTTAGTGAAATCTCTCAATTTCACAACCTTTCGATTTACGATTCTAATAGCATGCGTGGGAGATATATATTTTTTTTTGCTCTGAAAGTATGATTTTATTAAGATAATTATATATAAACGAATCATCATGAGCTTCGTTAAAAATTCTCTAATCCTAGTCGGAGAAAAAGAGTATTCATGGTATTTACGTAACAAAACAAGAACCGACACCCAAACAACAAAGGAAACACTCAAAGACACAAACTGCTTATCAAACGCAAGTATCCCCTAGGCCGAAGCACCCTCTCGAGCACCCAACCTGATCACTTTCTCACGCGCAACACAACTAAATCCCCAAAGGATAGCCTAGAAAACTGACACCCTATCTACCCCCTCGTTGACGAGAACATTGGCTATATTATTCGTCTCTCAATACACATGGCCAAAACAAAGGTGACTTAACTCAGCATACGCTGCATCAATTTCCAAAAAAACCTTAGTACCTCTATGGTCGCCGATCCAAATGAGAGACCCATCCAAGAGCAATACGAGAATCAGATTAAACCATCAAACAACAAATATCCTAAATAAGTTAGAAAAGAGAGTTCGACGAATCGTTCGTGAACCGCTCGTATAACGTTCGCTTATGTTCGTTTATTAAGCTAAATAAACGAGTATGAACAAAATTTTTATGTTCGTTTAATAAATGAACGAACACAAATAGATGTGTGTTCGGTTCGTTTATGTTAACGAATAAGCTCGTTTATGGGCTCGTTTGTAGGATGAAAAATGCTTGTTGATGTATCTAAATACTACTTTTTTGTTGCTAAGGATGTTATATAAGTTCATATTAAAATGTAAGTTTTATTTTATTGCTTATTTATTTATTTACTTACTAAACAAACGAACACGAACACCTTCAAAAATAAATAAACGAGCACGAACAGAACATAAACACCTTTAAAAATAAACAAATAAACACAAACATAATCTTATTCGTTTAAACTCGGTTCATTTGCACCCCTAAGCATAAGACGACTTCAAGAATCGGGTGTACAATGCGCGCGAGCTACCAACAATTCCAAGGGTAGATTTTTTAATTAAAAAACATCCCAACATAGGATGAGTTTTTCAAAGTTGTATTTAATTAGTTGGGACGAGTTTTTTAAACATTGAAGATTTTGATCTATTTCCTTAAATAGTTTCCGTTCATCTATATTTCAATATTTTATACTATTTTCTTTAATTAATCAAAATTTCAAATTGGTGAAATAATTGACTACCAGAAGAAGAAAAAAATATTAGGGCAAAAGAAAGTAAACTATGATAATTTTATGATCATCGGTGGTATCTAATTTATTAATTGACTAATCCAAATTAAATATTAAGGTTTTGTTATACACAACCCTTAAGGTTAAGGATCAGGGCCGTCTCGGAGATTTTCGGGGCCCTGAGCGAAAATTAGAAAATTGATCTCTATATAACAAAAGCATATCTTATTAGTTTAAACAATCAAAGTATTATTTTTTTAAGTCTTAATTACAAAATAAGTGTCCAAACTATACACGTTTTTTTTTTGCTTTAGGTGCCTAAAGTTTATTTTGTTATCATTTTGAGGTATCGATCATTATTTTTTATATAAAAAATGAAACTTTAGACACCTAAAACAAAAAAAAAACCGACATAATTTGGGCACTAATTTTTTTAAAAATAGACACCTAAAACAAAAGGCAGCATAATTTGAGCACTTGTTTTTAATTTTTTTAACGGTCGTTATCTAGAAATGGCTACATAGTAAACTTCAGACACTTATTTTGACTCAAAAAATATTTTAGTGTCTAAAAAAAAGAGAGTATAGTTTGTACACTTATTTTGTAGTTAAGCCTTTCTTTAATAAATTATAAAAATATGATTAAATTTTTATAAGCACATTATTTTCATTGTTAAATTAATTAATTTATTTATCTAAGAAAAAATTAATTTTTACCATTAAATTAATTATTTAATTAATTAAAAAATATGAAAAAAATAAAATTTAGGGGCCCTAGGCTGGTTGGGGGCCCTGAGCGGTCGCTCGGGGTGCTCCCCCTCACAGCCGGCCCTGTTAAGGATGTGCATAACAACTACTAGATTCCTATCATTAAAGGTTATTTTAATTTTTAATGGAATCTATCAGAATGTAATTAATTACATTTCTAAAAAATTAAATATCATTAATTTATGATGTTTAATAGAATTAAACTCTAAACCCTAACCTTAAACCTTAATCCTAAACCTTAACACTAACCCTAAATAATAAGCCCCAAACCTTAACCCTAACCCTAAATACTAAGCCCCAGACTTTAACATTAACCCTAAACACTAAGCCTCAAACCTTAACCATAAGCCCTAAACCATGAACTATAAACTCTAAACACTATACATTAATTCTAGACCTTAACCTTAAATACTAACCCTAAACCCTAAACCCTAAACTAAAAACACTAAACCCTAAAAACCATAAAAATACAACAACATAAACCCTAAAACAATAAACCATAAACTCTAAAGTTATAAATAATAAACTCTAAACACTTAAACCGTTTTAGATTATTATTAATTACATTAGACACACTGAATCAATGATGTTTAATATTTTATAAATGTAATTAATTACATTCTAATAGATTCCACTAAAAAATAAAATAACCATTAATAATAGAAATCTAGTAGTTCTTATATAGCAAAACCTTAATTATCATACAAATTTATTATAAAAATAATTTATTCGACTTGATTTTATATTCACATCAAATTTTAATTTGTTTATCATTAATTAGGGCTGTATATAATAAAACCCTAAATATTATACAAATTTATTATAAAATAATTTATTCAACCTGATTTTACGTTCACAACATCAAAATACAATTTGTTTATCATTAATTTAGTTAGTTGTTAACTTCAGCCAACTGTTTGTTTTTCCTCCACAAATTTTGGACATTTCAATGGCATTGGATTGTAGAAAAAGACTGCCATAAAAAAGACAAATATTATAGGTACATAATTAAAAACAGCTTCTCAAAACCTTGTCATTTCTCCACAATCTCACTAGACCTCTAAGTTGGTGATGTATGGTGGAAAATCAGGATAATCTTCACCCAAAATAACTCAATACCCAACACCTAATTAGTACTCCATAAAGATGATAAAATTCGATAATCTGTTTGATGTTGGTGGGTTTAACATACGGCATGGTACGGTGCGGTTATGATCCGCTACCAATTGAAAATATTATAAGATTTGAAACATAAAACTGAAAATATTACACTATTTGATAATATTTTCGGTTGGTGGTAAGTATCAAAATTTTTATTGCTTCTGATAACATTTTAAGTTTCTGTAAGTACTGAAAATGTTATCAAACAATATAATATTTTCAATTCTATGTTTCAAATCTTATAATATTTTCAGTTGTGTCGCACCGTAACATCTGAAGTACCCGTTTGATGCTGCAATTATTGAGCTTCTCTACATTTTCATGATTGCTCTACTGTTTTGCAATGTGGGTCCTAATGCATCCTTCACACACCAAAATGAAAGGCAATCATTTCTCAAATCATTGAGGAAAAAATATAAAAAAAATAATAAAAATCATGTAAATTCGATACTTGTTATTCTATTATTCTATTTATATTATTAATTTGTCAATTTTGTCATTATCAGACTCTAAAGAACCTAAAAAGACATTGAATTCTTTATAGTATTTCATGAAACAAGGATGAATTAACACGCATCCATTCATTCAACATAAAAACGAAAGATTTATTAAATATTATGGCAGTTCACCTAAATTTATAAGGCGGTGAGGATAACTTGGAAAATCCATGCCATTCTCCGTTAGATCACGGTGTCAACAGTGTTTGTGATGGCGACGGCAATGGCAATAATAGGGACAAACATAAGATTTTATGTAAAGGGTATGAACTATCAGAAAGTTATATTAGAAATATAAAGAGTGTAAAATTACAAGATTTTAAGAGTGCATAATTCAATTATTAATAAAAAATACAAAGAAATATATAAAACATAAGAGAACTTAAAACTTTTAAGGGGTGTGATTGCCTCAGCATCCCTCTGTCCATCCCTGGGAGATAGCAACGATGACATTGTTGACAACTCGAGTGTGGCATTGTGGATTGCCATGTATATGATACAACGAAAGTAGTGTTTTCCTGGTCCTCTTTGGGGTGACATATGCCTTTGTCTCAGTTTAATTAAGCATTAATTAAGGATTTGCAAATATTTAATTTTGGTGCAACATGCGGATATGCTAGTGGCTAAGAGTCCCAAAGGTTGGTGTGGTTGATGAAGTCGAGTGTATGGCTATGCTTGACTGACTCAAATGGAGGAATTGAAGTTGCATCTCTTAGTCTAATCAAAGCATTGCACTTAATATTGATAGAATGGTCTAGAAATATATGGATTTTGTGTGTATATAATATTTATGTTGAATAAGATTTGGTTAATGAAATATCTATAAAATAAATTTAAAAGTATAAATTTTACAATATTCCTTTCCTGTAGTCAAGATTAAAAGTAATGGTAATGAGTTAGTTATACTATACATCTAAAATTATACATTAAATTTAGAATGTTTCAATTAAATCATCAAATTAAAATATTATTCCAATTATCAATAACAAGTGAGCAAGTAGCTACAACTTTACCTTTGTCATCAACTAGAGGTAAGGACAATTGCATAATTTTATGTAAGAGGTACGAATCATCAGGAAGTTATACTAAAAATGTAAGGATACAAAATTACTCCGCCAATAAAAAATACAAAAAAATCAAAATCATAAGAGAATTTAAAATTTTTAAGGGGTACGACTGCCTCCTTTAACACTCCCTTTAGTCCATCCATGATGAGATGTATTTATGAGTCAAACTGAGTTTAGACCATGTTTATACATGGGATCAACATATTTCATTTTTTATTTAAACTCCACCCAGCCTAAAATATTGACATCAAATTTTGTCTAAACTTATTCGCATTTGTAAATCTTTTACTCAAATATATTTCGTCCATTTTTTTGCTTGGGAAATATGGTTATTATTAGAAAGAATCATACAAACGTTTAACCTGGATGTGTGCCTCATTAAAAATCTCTTTAAACCTAAATGTAAAAAAATAGTACAACACATTTAAAGATACACAAATACGAAAACAATCAACACAACTCAAATGCTACCCAACGCAAGAACTCAAACTAAAAAAATCCTACCACCAAACAAGTAAAATATACTAAACAGTGTTCCCCACCATAGCAAAATCCAACAAAGTTGCTACTTAAAAGTAAAACAGGCGGACAGACAATGATAACAAAACCAACAACGCAATGCAAAATATCACCAAGCCATAATCACTTGCATCGCCATGACTTGTCCACCCATTGCCACTCAGCGAGTCAATAGGGGAGACTAGTAAAAAACAACCACTCCTTTCTCGAGTAAAAGCGCTACAATTTTACCATTGCAATGCGATCACGCTGAACACCCGTACCGAGCAATGAAATCCATCAAGGGAATTGTTTTCCCTTGCCAACTCAAAAAGCTTCCAGCCTCTACGACCCAAAAGTCTAAACCCTTAATGAAAATTTATTTAGACATGAAAAACTTATTATATTTATAATATTTACATTATAATATTATAATATTATTTATAAATTTAATTTTAACATGAGATAATATATTAAAATAAAACATAAAGAAATTAAAAGCATAGAAAACAAGGGCATTGTATGGTGGATCATGAGTCCGAACCATATATATATATATATATATATATAATTTGAATAAGTAATTGGGGTCAATTTTAGGTAATTTAATTTATCTAAAAAATTTATAATTTAATATTAAAACATTAAATTTATTTTTTTATTAAACATTAACATTTAAATAAAATAATTTTATTATTAATAATAAATATTGGACTAAATTATAAATTTTAGAAAGAAATAAGGGTCGATTTAAGTAAAATTAGACTTTTCAGTGAATAAATTGAACAAAAAACAAATCTGACAGACTTGACATGACATTTATACTTTAAATAAAACTAGGCTGAAAAAAAAAATAAGTAATAGGTTAGATACCAAGATGACAAACATTAGTGGCACATGAACCTAAAAAATAGGTTATATACCAAGATGACAAACATGGTAAACGTCGAAGGTAAATTGTACATTAAGCCTTGATTGAATATAATCATATTAATCGGTATCCATGAAGGAAAATGACAGAATTCCCTTTTCATTCTTAAAGTAAGAATTTGAAGATTCCATATAAACAAATTAATACTGGTTGGTTTTGGTAAAATTTACAAAACCAGATACTTAGTCACGAATTGAGTTAAATTCTGATTTCATGAAGCAAACAATCTATCATACATACTAAAGAAAACCCTTTTGAGTTTTGAGGTTCTGGTTTTGGAATGAGGTTCTATATATATATTTTTTAGTTTGGTGTATAACGTTTTTTCGAGAGAGACGTTAATTTGTTTTCAATTATCCAATTAAAATACAACACATGACATATTATGATATTTTTCTTAATTTTTTTAAATAAAAAATCTTTAATTTTATAAAAAAAACCTAAAATCTTTAATTTCTATAAAACTTCAAACCCAAACACTAAATCTCTAAATTTCTCCCCTCCCACCAGCGATTCAACCACCATCGCCACCCTTGTCTTCGCCAGCCCCCCACAACTAAAAACTTCATCATCTCGTCATCGGAAATCGGCGTATGAACCGTTGATTGATTCGTCGATGAACATCCAACAATGAAAAAAAAGTCCGATTAAGCTTCTAACAGATGACTAGAGGGTGGGGATGATGAACAGTGAGGTACACGAAGCTTGGGTGTTGATCGGTGAACCGTCGACGTGTGGGAGATATCAAACGGTGAGGGAGATGTGATTTGAGAGTTTGATTGAAGGAAATTAAAACTTTAGGTTTTTTTAAAATTTTTTATATTTTTAAAGAAATTAAAAAATCAAATAAATACAAAAAAACAAGTCACATATCATGTTACAATTGAATGATTGTATTTTTTTAACAGCCGTTGATGAAAAACTTAATTTAAATTACGAAAAAATGTTAGGCAATAAATTAATCTGAAAAAAAATATTAGGCACTAAACTAAAAGAAAAATTATATGTCGGGTACTTCTTTACGGTTAAACCTTTACGATACTAAGCCAAATCCATTCATTATCAGCTTTTTTTTTTGGGTATTATCATATATATTTGTCATACGTACAGTCGCAGTCCCACCGCCCAATCAAACCCCCAAATCCACTCTACGGACCCACCAAATTTCATAGCTTCAAATCTAACTCCATCCACTCACTAAACTTCTCTGCCACGTGGCCACCAGAATCTTCTACTTCCGCGTGTCATTCCAGATCTTCTCTCACGTGGCAGCTGCTGATGCCATCCCAATTTATATTAAACTAAATATTAGAATGTAATATTTATTCTCAAAACTTGTATATTTGTGTCCGTCGGCTTTGCTTTCACAATATTAATGATATTTTTAAAACATCAATTCAAACTCGAATTAATCGTTAAAAATTGAGATAATTCAGTTCATTCTCTTGGAAATATTTATGCATCTCATTTTTTTTACCAACTAAACTCTTGGAATTTTGGAAGAGTTTATAAAGCAATAAACTTGTGTTTATTCGTCCATTATGTGCCAAGGAAGTTTCGTGGAGGAATATTTTATATCACCTTAAATTAAGATACGCTTTATTTATTATATTAAGTTAAATTTTACATTTTCCCTCTAATTCTATAAGCTTTCCAATTTCCATGCCATGCCGACCAAGAGTATCCTCCTCCCTACTCTCTGGTCTTTACGCTTCCTTCTTTTTTTTTTCATTTATTTTATGTTCATTTGAGATCAGGATGGATCGAGGTTGTTTGAGGAGACAGTTATCTTCTCTAGAAATTTTAAAATTTGTATATAATTTTAAAAAAATTATGTAATTTTTATCAAAAATATATTTTCGTTCCGTCTAAAATTATATAAATTCGTTCCCTAAAATTTTATAAGTTTATCTCCTAACATAAAATCATAAGTTCGCCCCTGTTTGAGACCAAAAACAAGTGCGGAGGAGCAGTCATTGTCTTCAACCCAAGACACACATCCTATATTATATATATACATACATTGCTTTACTTATTCTGATCAAAATCCAATTTAAACCCTTCAAAGCTTTGCCATTTCTCCTCTGCAACTCTTTATCATTTACTTTGCTAAGAGCTTCTTCGTATTGAAACACACACATATAAGAAAGTTGATAAAAGATGGGAGTGGAAGGCACCTTGGAATACATCTCCGATTTGCTTAGCAGCGTGAAGAAGAAAAAGAAGAAGAAGCAAATCCAAACCGTAGCTCTCAAAATCAGGATGGATTGTGAAGGTTGTGCCCGTAAGGTCAAAAAGGTTCTCTCCGGCGTAAAGGGTAATCCTTTCGTATATCATTCATCAACTTTAACGTTTTATTTTCTGTTTTTTTTCTTCTTAATGCTTTCTGTTATTTTGTTTTTGGTAGGGGCCAAGTCCGTGGACGTGGACTTGAAGCTACAAAAGGCCACCGTGACTGGTTACGTGGAGGCGAAGAAAGTGCTGGCGGCCGCGCAGTCGACCAAGAAGAAGGTGGAGTTGTGGCCTTATGTGCCCTACACTATGGTGGCGAATCCTTACGTGGCTCAAGCTTATGACAAGAAAGCACCACCCAACCATGTAAGGAAGGTTCCCGACACGGCCACCGTGACTGAGACCACCGTGGACGACCGCTATATCACCATGTTCAGTGATGAAAACCCTGAGGCTTGCTCCATCATGTAAAAACAGTAATAAAATAATATGAGGACTGTAAAAAGTTTTACTTGGTTCCATAGCAATATAGGCATTTGAATTTTTCTACAAGAGTTTGTGGTAAGAGAACGGTAATGGTTGGCTTCCCCCTGTTTCATGACACTTGATTTACTATACAAATATATTATATTATAAGTGTAGTTTTATGTCATATAAGTTATATAATATATAATATATTACAAATTTAGAAAGTCAGCCAAGTTTGAGCTTTGAATGTTGGAACTTGAGGTCGATTTGTATTTTAAGTTTGAGTAGGTAAATCGACCCTTGAACATGTGAATGACATTTGATATGCGACTTATTAGACAATTGATGAATTTTGGTACGGTAAAATGTTATTATGAAAGAGATTATTTTATCTCTACTTGTTTCATTTACAACGTAAAATTTGTATTTTAATATTATTTAAGTCTAACGTCTCATTTTATTAGATCATTTTGTTAATTAGTTAAATATTTTATAATTTTAAAATAAATGTTTTTTTTACTCTCTTACCCTATTTTTAATTCCTTGATTATATATATTTGATAAATAAAAGGGGTGATTAGAGATTAAATTCAATAATATCAAGGATGGACCTAGATGGGGCTGGTGAGGGCGGTCGTTCTCCTAAAATTTAAATTTTTTATATAATTTAGAAATTTTCTATGTATTTCCTATTAAAAATCTATTTTCGCCCCCTAAAATTTTATTAGTTTGCCCTTTCTAGAATTTTATAAGTTTACCCCTCTAATATAAAGTATGCGTTTGTCTTTAGATAATATTAATTTTTTTTGAATAAAATATTTGTTTATTATCCATACAAAATAACTACCTGTTACAAGAATACAAAAATATTGTCAGAATAATTACAAACCTCCTCAATCTGTGCATAGATGTCTATTTACTATATCATTTTTGTCTATACATTTTCCTTGAATCTAATTTGGTATACATTTGCCTTGAATTTAATTTGGACTATCTCTTTAATATAATCAATCAACGCATGCAGGCCTGCTTTGTGCCCCTTGAACTGCCTACCATTTCTTTATTTTTAGGGAAGACGCAAAACTTTATGTTAAGAAGTGAATTTATAAAATTTTAGGAGGGGCGAGCTTACAAAATTTTAGGGGTGCGAAAATAAATTTTGAAATACATATAAAATTTCTATTTTTTATAAATCATATAAAAATTTCAAATTTTTAGGGGGGCGACTGCTCTCTCAACCCGCTCTAAATCCATTCTCGGTTATTCTCAAATACTATAAATGTAAGCACACCAAGCAAATTTGAGGATGAAAACAATGAAAAACTTACCCTTTAGATAATCAATCGTCATTGCAATTCACCCTCCCAGTCTCGTACTGCTCTAGTCAATCTACAAAGCCTTCAACAATATAGGTTTTTAGTTACAAATTGATAGTGACTAAGAATAATTTTGTCACAAATATTAACTTTTTGTGACAATTTTTTTGTGCGACACTATTATTATAAGTAATTGTGACATATTTTTATTTGGTCACTGTAACAATAGTAATTGTGACGATTACATTTTTCACAAATAAATTCTCACTATAAGTTTATAATTGTGACACAAAGTTCATTGTCACTAAAAATTTGACACATGATAGTGACGATATATGAAGTGATCACTATTATTTGATATTTGTTGTTACAATGAAATTACTTGTCACTTAAAGTTTCACTTTTTGTTGTGATAAATTTTGTCACCAATAAAAAAATAAAAGTAATGACGAATTAGACATTGTCACAATGATAAATTTATTTTTATAATTATAAAAATTAAAGTTATTATAAACTAGTTTGTCAAAAGGTAAAATATTTCTATAGTCTATACTATGTGTAAATTGTTGTTTTAGTCAATTTATTTTGATCAACTTTAGTCCCTATATTTTTCAAATTTTAAAATTTTAATCCTAATCCTAACAGGACACCGACAATATGACTAAATTACAAGGACTAAAAATGATCAAATTAAAGAACAAAAATTAAATAAGCAACTTATGTATAACAAATTAGCTAAAAAGAAAATTTTACTTAACATATTTAAATACTACAATTCATGTCAATATCGAAAATTCAAAATTTAAAAAGTATAGAAATTTAAAGTGACCAAATTAGAGTACAAAGACTACTATGTGATTTTAGCATAATATATGATAGAATTTTTTTGAAAATTTTAAAAGATATATTTCATTTTGATTAGTTTTTTTTTTCAAAAAAAAATCTAAATAGTTTCTTCAACATACGTACTTCGTATAAGAAACCATAGAAAATTTAGTTAAATTATTATTATAATAATTAGTGTTATAATTAATAAATATTTTTAAAATAAATAAAATTAATTACAATTACAATTAAACCTAAATATTATTTTTCTTTCAAAATAGTATTAAATTTCTTGCCTAGCCTAGTGGATAAGTATTGCACTCTCGCCCTAAAGGTTTCAGGTTTGATCCTTCTTGAAGCCAAGCATTGCATTTATTTACTAAAAATTGATATCTGAATATGCTACATCATCTATAATTAAATTTCAGCGATTTAATGAAAACTTAAAAGTTTGCTGACTAAAATGCAAAAGCTCCATTATCAGGGACAATTAGTGATTAGTTTAACCCCTAAATAAAATGGTTAGAACTAAAAATATAATTAATTTTTTTATTATTGACAGTGATGACATATTTTAGACACTATTTAAATATGTATTTGTGATAGAATGTTTGTCACTAGTAAGAATAACATTAGTGTCTAAATTTTAGTCACTATTAATAATCATTTGTGTCAAATAGTTTGGTCATAAAAAATATAACTATTGTGACGAAATACATGAAAGTTGTCACTAATATAGTAGTGACGGAGTTATTAGTGACGACAGGTGACGACTCAGAAAAAAAAGTCACTATAAATTTTAGTGACTAAATTTAACACTTTTTGTGACTATTTTTAATGTCACTAAAAATGCATTTTCTTGTAGTGTGTTAATACAGCTTCCCAAACTTCGGAAGAATAGGAGCACTAAAAAATAGGTGGTTTCGAGACTCAAGGTCGATTTCACATAACCTACATGCAGTATTCCCATCTTTTTATCAAGAAAAAAGAGCAAGCTTTATATCAACAAAATTTTCATTTCGGCAGAAGTTTTACTATTCACCGTAAACTCGATTGAGATCCTTAATTATAGTATTTTTATTGTTTTATTTGAGTATAAAATTTATGCCCGATTTTAAATTTGAATAAATTTTTATATACATGTTGATTAAACTGTTCGAATCTATATTATTTATATGGAATATACATCATTATAAGTATGAATGTATAATAATTGTATATATTCCCAATTTGAGTTTAGAACAAATTAATGATCCAATAATAATAGAAATATGTACACATATTGTAGTTGCAATACACGAGACAATGGTCATCTTATTCTCTCCTCATATCTTGGACAATAAAAAAGAAATTTTATTTATTGCTTACTATACAACTAATTATTTTTTTGTTTTGTTGTTTTCTCGATTTTTCAAAGCTTTGTCTTGACTAATTCGAATCAACTCACGTCGTACATATGATTTTGACGAGTGAATCGCAAGATCTCGTACTCGAAACCTATTCAAACGATGTCAAACTTCTTAACATTTAGACTAGCGCGTTGATTATTGAACTACGCTCTGATTTAAATTATCTGATGTTGAAATGCGTCTCCTATTATTATATATCTTAAATTACATTTTCATTCTCTCAATTATCCAATGTTGAGTTTTGCAAAATATATTTATTGACATATAATATATAAGCATTGTTATTGTCACGTCGGTAGACTGTAGCTAACTCGATCGTGCGGCCTTAGCTCGCTTTCTTTAACTCTTGCGACTAAGTAAGCCTGAAACAGTTAAGCACAAAGGCTCAAGCTCTTGCGGAAATGGAAAATGACAACGGAAAGGGAAAATGACAACACAAGAGAAGAAGTGTTGGGAATTCAAGTTGTATTCCACAATGAAGAAGTGATGAAGTGAGGAGGGGCAAACCTCTATTTATACATGAAGCCCCGTACATCTAACGGTCCAAATTAAACTAGACGGACGGCTCAGATCGCCCAAAAATCTCTAAATCCCTAAAAACAAGGGGAGCCATGAAACTATTAAAATAAATGAGTAAAAATAAGATTATATGGCTTAAAATAGCAATGACTTATTCTCAACTCGGACTGGACCCTCCTGGGCTCGATCGGGCAGACCCATAGTGCTGAAACAGGCCCCCATGGTGCGGAATCAAGCCCCTAGGGCCCCTGGTGCGTGCTGGCTGCACTCTGGTGCGGGCAGAATGCACCCTGGGGTGTGCTGGACGAACCCCAGTGCTGAACTGGCTCGGTCGCGGGTTGGCGGTCCGTGACATTCTCCCCCACTTGAGCTAGCGACGCCCTCGTCGCGCGGTCGGCATGATACTGCTCCACTTGATCCTTGAACTGCCAAAGGTCCTCGGCTAGTTCCCAACTCCCCTCACTGTCGGGAAGTCCCTTCCAAAGAACAAAATATTCATGCCTCGGTCGGTGACCTGGTCGATGAATCACTCTTTCAGCTTGGATTTCTTCGACCTGGTTCTCATACGAAACTTTCACTCCGACTGGTGCTCGGTGTGACTTGCCTCGGTCTGGATCCTCCTCATCCTGATGGAATGGCTTAAGTAGGCTGACATGGAACACTGGATGAGCTCGAATGGATGATGGTAACTCTAGTCGGTACGCCATGGTGTCGATCCTCTTCAAAACTTTGAACGGACCCTCGTATCGTCGCACAAGCCCCTTGTGCACGGTTGGGTTGCGCAGAATCCCGGTCAACTTGGTTAGGACAAGGTCTCCAACTTGAAAGTTCACATCTATGCGCTTTCGATCTGCCCATTTCTTGGTTCGCTTCCCCGCCTTGTGCAAACAAGCTCGGGCTAGCTCCTGATGTTCTTGCCACTCCTTGGCATAGTCATGTGCTGCTGGATTAGGCCCATCATACTTGGTAGCAATCGCGTTGGGTGTGAGCGGTTGCTGCCTCATCACTATCTCGAACGGACTCTGACCTGTGGCTTCGCTCCGTTGCAAATTGTAAGAGAACTGAGCCACGTCTAACAGCTTGAGCCAATTCTGCTGCGTGGCACTCACATAGTGCCTCAAGTAAATCTCCAAAAGTGCATTCACCCTCTCCGTCTGTCCGTCTGTATGTGGGTGAACACTCGTCGGAAAGTTCAAGCTCGATCCCATAAGCTTGAACAGCTTGGTCCAAAATCGCCCTGTGAACCGTGTGTCCCGGTCACTGATGATGGTCTTTGGCACGCCCCAATATTTCACCACGTGCTTAAGGAAAAGTCGGGCTGCTTCCTTGGCTGGGCACACCTTGGAAGCTGGGATGAATGTCCCATACTTCGAGAACCTGTCCACGACCACCATGATACTCGACAACCCGTCAGTACAAGGTAAACCAACAATGAAATCTAAATAAATACTCTCTCATGGTCGGTCGAGTATCGGCAAAGGCTGCAAAAGTCCCGCGGGCTTTTTCATCTCTATCTTGTCTTGCTGGCACACAAGGCAAGTTTTCACATAGGCTTCAATGTCTGCACCCATGTGAGGCCAATAGTAGTCTCGGGAAATGAGGGCTATGGTCCGAGTAATGCCTGGATGTCCTGCCCACATCGAATCATGACATTCTTTCATGATCTCCTTTCGCAACTCACCAAACTGCGGCAAATAAAGGCGGCGGTCTCGGGCATATAACAAGTCCCCCTCGAGCCAAAACTTTCTGGTTCTGCCCTCTCTGATATGATCTATCAACATCTTGGTTGTTGGGTCATGAGATAGCCCCTCGTTGATGCGCTCTAACAAGGTTCCCACAGGCAGACTGACTGTCTCGATGTTGTACCTTCAGCTAAGTGCATCGGCAACGGAATTCACCTTCCCTGGCTCGTACTCCAAGGAAAATTCAAACTCTGCTAAGAATTCCTGCCACCGGACCTTCTTGGGAGAAAGCTTCTTCTGGGTCAGAAAATAACTATTTGAACCATTGTCTGTAAATACAACAAACCTCGACCCAAGAAGATAATGTCGCCAAATGCGCAAACAATGAACCACTACCGTCATCTCCTTCTCATGGACCGTGTACTTCTTCTCGGTCTCATTAAGCTTCCGGCTTTCATATGCAACCGGATGTCCCTCTTGCATCAAGACTCCTCCAATGGCAACGTCTGATGCGTCTGTGTAAACTTCAAATGGTTTGGTGTGATCAGGCAACACCAACACTGGTTCGCTCACCATGGCCTTCTTCAATTCTACAAAGGCATTCTGACACTCAATGCCCCAAACCCACGCCTTGTCCTTCTTCAATAGCTCGGTCAAGGGTGCGGCAATCTTTGAGTAGCTCTTCACAAACTTTCGGTAATAATTGGCAAGCCCAAGGAACGACCGCAGCTCGGTCACCTTGGTCGGTGGACTCCACTCATCAATAGCTCGAACTTTGGCTCCATCCATGATATGGCCAAGGAAAGGAACTTCTTTCTGAGCAAACAAGCACTTCTCTTCTTTCACATAGAGCTCGTTCTACCGTAGTACTTCGAACACCTGTCTCAAGTGATCAACATGCTCCACAAGAGATTTGTTATATACAACAATATCGTCAAGGTAAACCACAACGAATTGATCTAAAAACGGTTGTAGTACCTTGTTCATAAGAGTGCAAAACGTTGATGGAGCATTCGTGAGGTCGAACGACATCACCAGAAACTCATACGAACCATATCGGGTAACACATGCTGTCTTCGGCTCATCCCCTGCGGCTATTCTGACCTGCCAATACCCGGATCTCAAGTTCAACTTGGTGAACCACCTTGCACCACCAAGCTGGTCGAGCAAGTCTGCAATAAGCGGGATCAGATACTTGTTCTTTATCGTGAGCTTGTTCAAAGCTCGGTAATCAATGCACATTCTGAGGGATCCGTCATGCTTCTTCTGAAATAATACTGGAGCGCTGTATGGTGCTTTCGACGGTCGGATATACCCTACTTCGAGGAGTTCTTTCAACTGTCTGCGTAACTCCTCTAATTTGGGCGGAGCCATTCGGTAAGGGGCCTTGGCTGGTGGCTCCACATCGGGCACAATCTCAATTCTGTGGTGTACCTCCCTCTTTGGCGGCAGACTCTTCGGCAATTTTGTTGGCATCACATCACGGAAATCAGCCAACACTTGTCCCACCTCATCGGGGACCTTCTCGGCAATGACTGGTTCATCTACCACCAATGTCGCTAGAAAGGTGGGTTCCTCCTTGCGCACCCCCTTAGATACCTGAATAGCTGACATCATTCGGGCCCCAACTCCGGTCTCTTGGCTTGCCGGAACAACACATTGGTGCCTCGGATCCAAGATGCACAAACAATCGGCAAAAGGGACGGGAAAAGCATTAATCTTGTCAAGGAAGCTAATGCCAATAACAAAGTCAAAATCATCAAGTGGAATTACCTTGATGGCTTCCTTACCCGTCAAACCTCCAATGTCGAGCTTAACCCCTTTTGCTACACCGGCAATCGGAGCTTCTTTGGAATTGGCTGTTTTGATGAACCCACTCGCCTTCTCAACACAAAGGCCGAGTTTCTTCGCTTCCTGTTCGGATATGAACAACTCTGAAGCACCCGTATCAACTAATGCACTCAGCTTCTGTCCGGCAACAGTGGCGTCTACAAACATTAGACCCTTCTTCTTGTTGCCTTTCTTGGAGTCTATGCAACTAAGGATGGCTCCCATCTTGTAAGTCTCATTCTCACCAGCATCCTTCTCTTGGATGGCAGCAGCTCTCGCATTCTGTGGGTAGTCCCTCGCTATATGTCTTCCCCCACAAGTGAAACAACTGTTACTGTGATTATTTCTATCCCATGGACGTCCCCTTCCATAGGGCGACCTCCCATTGCCGCCTGGAGGCCTATCGGGTCTAGTTGCTTTGTCCCTGTCTCCTCCCCCACTGGTCTTGAACTTCAGCTTCGGTTTGGATGACTCGGGTTTCTTGTTCTAAAATTCGGCTATGTCTTCGGCTATGGAAAGGGCCGATGAAAGGTCTTTAACTCCCATACGCCTCAACTCCATCTTTGCCCACTTCTGAAGTCCATTCATGAAATCGAAATAGCCTTCATCTTCACTCAAACTCGGCAATTTGAGCTTAAGTTCCGTAAACTTCCTCACATACTCGAGGATGGTCCCATCATGCTTTAGGTTGCGCATCTTTAATCGCGCCTCTTGCTGAGCATTCTTCGGATAGAAATGCTTCTTAAACTCATACTGAAAGTCCTTTCATGTCCTGAAGGGAAGTGTGTTGCCTTCTTCCTCATCACACATACGTCGCCACCACAACAGAGCGACATCGGTAAGGTAAATCGAAGCTGTGTTTGCCTTAGTTGTATCATCATCGATACCTGACACACGAAAGTATTGTTCAAGTCCCCAGATGAAATTATCCACATCTTGGGCTGCTCTTGACCCATTGAACTTGTTAGGTCGTGGAGCGTCTATCTTCGGCTTCGGTGCTGCTACTTCGGCAAGCATCCCACTCTTCATAGCTGCTTGGTAAATGCGAAGTTCACTCTTGAGCTCTGTCATTTCTTCTTTTATGGCGACTATCTGCGCCTGCATTGAGTTGTCACGATCATCAAGTTTGTCGTACATCACACTTAGGAGGTTCTCCAACTCCTCTTTGATCTTCCCCTCAAGGGTTTCGACCAGACTAGAATGTGACTCCTCGTCACCTCGGGTCTCCTTGACTTCCCTCACGGTCTCTTCAAGTTTAGCGTCCCTCTTATCCAAGGCTGCAACCATGTCCTTGGAACTTCCTCGCTTCTTCTCACTATTGCGGTCGTTACCTCCCTCGGCTGCTTAAACATCACCTGTGTTCTGTGGTTCCATTTCTCCCGATCAAACTAGCTCTGATACCACTTGTCATGCCGGTAGACTATAGCTAACTCGATTGTACGACCTTAGCTCGCTTTCTCTAACTCCTGCGACTAAGTAAGCCTAAAACGGTTAAGCACAAAGGCTCAAACTCTTGCGGAAATGGAAAATGACAACGGAAAGGGACAATGACAACACAAGAGAAGAAGTGTTGGGAATTCAAGTTGTATTCCACAATGAAGAAGTGATGAAGTGAGGAGGGGCAAACCTCTATTTATACATGAAGCCCCGTACATCTAACGGTCCAAATTAAACTAGACGGACGGCTCAGATCGCTCAAAAATCTCTAAATCCCTAAAAACAAGGGGAGCCATGAAATTATTAAAATAAATGAGTAAAAATAATATTACATGGCTTAAAATAGCAATGACTTATTCTCAACTCGGACTGGACCCTCCTGGGCTCGGTCGGGCAGACCCATGGTGCTGAAACAGGCCCCCATAGTAAGGAATCAAGCCTCTAGGGCCCCTGGTGCGTGCTGGCTGCACCCTGGTGCGGGCAGAATGTACCCTGGGGTGTGCTGGACGAACCCCAGTGCTGAACTGACTCGGTCGCGGGTTGGCGGTCCGCGACATTATGCAAATGCTATATAAAATAAACTCATAATTTTTATTCAATTTTACGAGAAAAATAAATTCTTCAAGTCCCACTACTTCCATTTTTTCTTCGAGGTGGTTAATTTTTTAAAAAAATTTAAATTCTTTTTCTTCATCAATTTTTTTTCGACGACCCCCTTCATGTCGTTGACTGGTTTCTAGTGTTTACGCTAGTCGTATATAAATAAGATTTTTCTTTTTTGATGAGGAATCATTTGTTTATTTTTAGTTTCAAATTTTCTTTGTTTTATTTTGTGAGAAGTGATTTTATATTTGTTTTTTTTTGGCTATTTTTCGTCTGCTTGTATGACAATTTGTTTGTCTGTTTTTAGCAGAATTTGTCTGCCTTTGTAACAATATTGTCTGATGTTATGACAATTTAGCGTTCAAATAATAAGTATTATCGAGCATTTCAAGTCACAAGATAATCAACGGTCTGTTATTTTTTGAATTCCATTGTGGTATAGTTTGCAGATGTGTCAAGAACTCGTAACGAAAAAAAATGCTAGATACATGAAGTTTTCTGGTTAAAGTTTATCTTTGCTGAAATTTCATTTGAAAGACGGAACAAGTTTTCTTAAGAATGAATGTGTTTAATTTTATCTTTCACGCTCTTTAATTTTCTGATATTTTTATCTCCATAAATATTAAAGTGTACTATATTTTATAATTCTTCCTTTTTAATTAATGAAATTCAGTTAAGGTTCTTTATTAAAAAAATTATGACTTAAAATAATCAATATATATTTTATTCAAGCTAACCGTTTGAATAATACTTATGAAATTAATAAAAATAATAATACTTATGAAATTAGCCGCTAGATTTTTCTTTAGTTTTTCCTCAGTTTTTAGTAACATCGTCTATTAACACTTCAACATCAATATTAACTCTATCAACTTTTGTTTTTTCTACCATTACTTTTTTTCTCAAAGCCAATGTCAAATTTTGCATTAATTATACGTAAAATTTTCTTCATGTACATCATGTTCGCACCTAAATTTGCAACCTGATTAACCACGTTCTTCGATTCCTCCTTCAATGTCTACAAAGCCTTTTCAATTTTATTTTATTTTTCTACTCCGGCTTAAAGATTCCCTTTGATTTCATTTAGATATGAAATTACATTCTCAAATGTTTTCATGGTAACATCATTACTAGCACTCGTCTTTTCACCTTCTTTGCCTTCAGCGCAATAATCATTCGATCCAATTACCTGTAAAAATTATTAATTCATTTTATGTCATTCTATTTTAGTATAGAATACCAAATTTAATAACATACTTATTTTAAAAATTTTAGCAGGTCGTTCTCCCTTTATGCGGAAAACAAGCTTGCCTATGTCTTTCTTTCCCATGCATGAATGCGACCAACACGGTCAGCAACAACGGAGGCTCTGCTCGAAATTCCACTCCAATAATCATAGAATATCACCTACATTTCCTATTACTCAGAATATTATTACCAAAATGAAACTTGGGTAAATTACGTATTATTGCAACGAAACATCCTTTTAAAAATACATTACTTCTAGGATCGCAATGCATCCCGTCATGTAAGTCTGGCTTGCACGATCTTTAAATTTGACTACCCCATCATTCAACCTCTCATATGCAAATTTACACCGGTTCAATTTTTCCTTCAAACTAACAGAGCACAATAACTTCATATGTTTTATGAAAGGCACGGTGTTCGCGTTTAGACATAGAAACACACCAACAATTTACAACAATACCAACGCTTTCAATTCATCCTGTAACACCAGGGTTTAGGGGTCGAGTGAAAATAATATTTTAATATTATTTCGGGTTCGGTCTTATAATTAAAATAATCTTTTGGGCCTCGGGTTTCAAAAACAAATATTTTTGTGTTGGATTAAAATGAATGAAATACAATTTGGAGAGATTTTAAAGAAAATGGTAAATAGCCCTTCATTTATGGCAAACTTGTAAATAATACAAGTTTCAATTTAAATCCCCTTTTATCATCTTTTTACTATTCATTCTCTTCTCCAAAACAAAAATCAACGTGAAGAATAGCTCTCTCATCCCTTCCACTATTCCATCACATTGCTTCTTCATTTCAACTCGTTTTTGAAAGGTAATATCATATTTGACTTGTCCTCAACTTCCTCTCTTCAAAAGTACAAATGATTTTCATTTTTCTCAATGTTTTGGAAATTGAGTTTTAGAGATTTTGATTAAAAATGATAACTTTATTATGTTTAACTTAAAATTTCGATTTAATGTTGATAGTTATGAAGTCTATGAGTCAAATGATGCAACATATATGAATTTTACATGATTTAAACTAATTTTCGGATTTGGGTGTTGTGAGGGTTTTTGAAGGGTTTCGGATGAGTTTTGAGGGTTGTTTTAGGTTGGAATTGGAGGGCAGATGTTAGTACTATGGTTGGGGGTTGCTTTGGGATCATTTGGGGGTATAAAAAGAGTTGGAAACATGAGTTTTGATTGAGGTTTATGGGATGCATGAGTTTGGTAAATTTGGGGTTTGCTCATAGCTTGAAATGTTGAGTTTGATGTTTGAATTGTATTCTGGGTTAACTACTTTGATGCTTGGGCTGATTGGAAGTTGTTTGGTTTGTGTTGAGGTTGTTTAGAGGCAAGAACTTGTGTTGGTGAAGCATCGGTAGGGAATCCGAAAGCTTGAAGGTGGTTGCTTGCTTGGTAATTGAGCTTGGAAGTATAGGTGAGTGGTTAATGTTTTCAAAGTGTTTTCTAAGTGTTTGGTTCGAGCATGTGGACTAGGTCGGGCTTGGTAGACCCACCTAGAGTTAGGATTAGGGTGGTAGCCTAATCTTAAGCTTAGACTAGAGACATTGGTTGAACTTTTAATTGATGTTTATGCCTCGTGATGTTTATGATATGATGATTTATGTGTGATGTGATATACATGTGAGATGAGGCATGGTTGTCATGCATTGTGATATGCATGTGGATTGTTCATGATTGTGATCATGGTGAGTAAGTGCTAAGCACGAAATTGATTGTAATTGATAATGTGGATTGAGTTAAATGTTGGCACTAGTATGCTTGGATACAAATGATCGATCATTAGGATGTTAGTGTGCACACATGAGTCAAATTCGAGCGTGGCCTTGGTGTTGTTGAGTCACCAAGGAGGAGTACGGCTTCGCCCAGAAATTGTTATATATATTAGTCGATGATGAGTGGAATCCCATCGACGGGGCGTGAGGATGAGTGGAATCCCCTCCGCGAGACCGGTGATGAGTGTAATCCCACCGTGAGGTAAAATGGTTGTTGGATGTGAGTTCCAACGTGGTTATCCGTGTATTCGAGTCATAGCTAGGTACCAATATATATTGATATGTGTATCAATGTGATGTGGAAATGTGTTTCCTTTTTGGATGATTATATGTGCTTACATATGTTGTAGAAATGAGCTTGTTGAGCATGACATATTATTGGATATTTGTTCATGCATCATTGACATTTTAGCTCTTGAGGATCGAAGGTATGATCATGCATTTACCTTGGTTGAGATCGTGCTTGGACCCTGCATTGTCGATGTTTGTTTTTAAAGAGCTTACCCTCAATAAGCTTTAATGCTTACGCTCTCTTTGTTCGACAATGCAGATCAGTAGCTCGTGGGTTGCTAAGTGCAAGAAGAGGCCTCCAAGTGTGTGTGCTTTGTGGTGCTAGCTATCAAGTATGTTTTTTAGTTATGATGTAATGGTCAAGCAATAAGACATGTATTCGTGCTATGATGCTTTTGAAGTATGATGTTGTTGTTTAGGAGCATGTTAGACTCCTTCTATATGTTTGTTAAATTTAGCTTTTGGATGTATGCCTTGCTTGTAACCTATGTTGGTTTTTGCCTACCTTAAATTTGCCTAAGTGTATGACTTGTGTAAACATGAACCTTGAATGTGTAAGTCTTTGAGATGCATGATCTTTGGATGGATGTTCCTCTTGTATCCTCGTGTATGTTGAGCTTGTTGCTATAGGATGCATGCCTCTAGGAAGTATTTGTATGATTTTTATGCATCGTGGGGTCGTTTCGGACGTTTAGAATCAATAAGAGATGTCTAAAATCGATTTTTGGAAGTTGCAGGTAGCATGTGTTTCGAAATGGGTTGTCCTGTTTCGAAACGGGTTTGGTTCCAGGGCCCCTGTATCGGAACTCGTTTCGATACGGTTTGGCTACTGTGAGCCCCAGTTTCGAAACACTTTCGCCACTGAAATTGCCTATTTCAAAACTGGTATCGAAACGGCAAGGCAAATCGAGACCCTGTTCCGAAACGGGGTGGATGCGTTCCGAAACGGGTGTCTGACTTTTTAAATTGAAGCTGGTGTTTCGAAACGGGCTTTGATTGTTTCGAAACACGGGCTGTTTTTGGACTTTTGACGTCTCTAAAGGGGTTCCAAAGTTTGGGCTTAGGCCCGGTTTGTTGTTGGGCTTCCACTTAGGTTAATCAATGCATTTAGATAAGATAAAAATGAAAATTTTTCTCTAGGGTCGGTAACCGAAGTGGAGCATTAACAGGTTTCATCTCGGTTATCCCCGTGTAGCCCACTCGGATCGGTCAAGCGTTCAGACCGAGACGAGGGGGTTACACTTCTCCTCAAAAGCACCACTTAATATCTCTGTAACCCCCTCGTCCCGGTCTGGCCGGATGACCGGTCCGAGAGAGCCACACGGGGAAAACCGAAGCGAAACCCGTTAAGGTTCCCCCTCGGTTAGCAACCCTATTTTTTTTTTATTCTTGTCTAGATGCCTTATTAAGTCCTAAGAGAACATGACAGCGGAAACACAAACACCGTAGCATCGACCGACCAAAACAGCACCTTAAAAACAAGCCATTTAACCTTTTCAGGCAGGTCGTATCGATACGCCTTCAGAGGGTATCGATACGCCTGACCAAGGTCAACACCCTACAGTCAACATAAGAAGACTGTATCGATACAGCCCTTAAGCGTATCGATACGCCCTTCTCGGTCAACACCACTTGGTCAACTAGGTTGGACCGTATCGATACGCTTGGACACCGTATCGATACGCCATGCACTCTACCATTCCTCAGAATTTCAGAGAGTTAAGAGGGTATCGATACACCCTTGTGTATCGATACGCCCAGCCTAACCTGAATTTCAGAGACTTGGGACCGTATCGATACACCCCTCGTATCGATACGCCCAGCCAAAAACGGTTTCCTTTGAGCAAGGCCGTATCGATACAGCCCTCAGCGTATCGATACGCCCTGCACTGCAAGTCCACAATTTTTAGCTAAACGACCTCAAACACGACTCTAGATGCAATTCTCGACTCACCTAAGCATATACAAGCATGTAAGCACACATATTTAAGCCAGAGGAATCACTCAAACATGGATTAAAGCATTCATACATGGCATTCTAACAAAAGAGCAATTTATGCATATATGGTCATACAAGCACTTAAGATTTCATGCCTTAGCAACCAAACATATAGGCATACAAGTCATGCATCATAAGCAAGCTTTACAATTCAACAAGGCATCCAAGAGCCACACCACTTCAACATACAACAAGGCATTTAAATCAATAACACATATCGACATTCATCAAAAATCAAATCATCAATACCTATCCCATTGCTTAACTATTACATTCTATTACTCAAAACTCATACATTGAGCTCACCAAAAGCAACACTTGGAGACCTTTCCTTGCCTTTGCCACCCACAAGCTATTTATCTGCATTGTCGAACAAAAGAGAGCGTAAGCATAAAAGCTTAGTGAGGGTAAGCTCTTTAAAAACAACCTCAACAATGCAGGGTCCAAACACGAGATACAACTGAGATAAAATGCATGTTCATACCTCCGGTCCACACGAGCCATGATCATAAATGATGCATGAACATATAATCAATGTCATGTCATGCTCAACATGTTTAAAACCACAATACATGAAATCATATATATTAAACCATGTTAGCAACACATCACAAATCTCATTAGCTCACAATTAACCATATAATGGCAACATAACTACAATCTGTATTGGCACCTAGCTATGACTCGAATACACGGATAACCGTTGGACTCACATCCAACAACACAACCATTACCTGGCGGTGGGATTCCACTCATCACCGTTCTCGCGGAGGGGATTCCACTCATCCTCACGCCTCATCTCACGCGGAGGGGATTCCACTCATCCTCACGCCTCATCTCACGCGGAGGGGATTCCACTCATCCTCACGCCCGTCGATGGGATTCCACTCATCACCGACTAATGTAAATACAATTTCCGGGCGTACCCGTACTCCTCCTTGGTGACTCAACGCCACCAAGGCCACGCGCGACTTTTGACTCATGTGTACACACTAACATCCTAATGATCGATCATTTGTACCCAAGTATAGGTCCGATCCATCACATGTTATGCTCGTAGAAGAAATTGAATTGAATCCGGATTTGACTTATGAAGAAGAGCCAGTGGAGATCTTAGCTTCTGACAGTAAAGTGTTGAGGGGTAGATCAATTGAGCTAGTAAAGGTGCGGTGGCAACGTAGAGGTGTGGACGAGGCCACTTGGTAGAGGAAGGAGGATATGGAAAGGCAGTTTCCGTATCTCTTTCAGACAGGTAATTTCGGGGACGAAATTCCTTAAGTGGGAGAGAGTTGTAACACCCGTGTTTTGGGCTTAGGAGTTAGCCGGGTTCAGCTCGAGTCTAATAAAATTAAACTAAAATAAACCAACTTCAGATAATGACCAAATTGAGTTTTATTAAGTTGGGAAGGACCTATGGGGCTATTTACCCAAGTTTTAAATAAAGGAAGACCACTTTATGGTAAAGTTGTCTTCCTCCCCCATTCTTCCTCCTTCTCCCATTTTGAAAACCCCCACCATTTCTAAAACCTCCCAAGCTTGGAATTACTATTCCATCAATTTTAGCACCCGATTTCCACACCATTTTAAGAGGTAATTGTATTTTCTCAACCTCCTCTCCATCCTCTACTTGCTTATTGTCTTAGATTTCAAAAATGTGGGTTTTGAAATATTAGGGTTTATGATGAAAAATTGGGTTTTAAATGGGGTTTTTCATTTGGTCTTAAGAAATTGTGTTGGGGGTTTTTGTTAATCATACTAAAGTATACAACATATATGAATTTGGTCAATTTTGGATGAATTTTCGTAGGGGGTCTTTAGGGCCAATTTTAGGGTTTGAAAAATTGGGTTTTTGAGAGGATTTGTGTGGGAATGGAAGGGCTGATGGTATAGTTATGTTAGGAGGGTGATTTGGGATGTTTTGGAAGTCTTTTGGATGCTTGAATTTGGGTATTTCAGCCCTTGGTTGTGGGAGTCCGAAAATTGGGTTTTTGGGATGCTATGTGATTTGGAATTTGTGGAAATTGAGTTGTGTTTTGCGATGTGGATTGATGATTGAATTAGCATTGATTTGGGAAGTGATGAATGTATTTTGTTTGACTAGAAGCAAGGGGAAACGTTGAAGGAGCTTTGGGACCGAATCCGGGTGCGTAGGAGGATTGTTCGATTTGCTAAGGGAGGACGGTGAGTGGTCTAAACTTGTTTTGAAGTTGGTTCGAGCATGAGTAGTGTGTGTGTGTGCAAGTGTGCTTGGTAGGCCGCTTCCTTTTAATCCAAGTAGTTAACTTAGTCTAATTTTCTTTGAATGCTATGTGCTCGATGACTATGCTCAAATGCTTGTGATTAGATGGTGCATGTATATGTATATCATGTTGTGGATATATATGTTGAGCATGAATGTGTTGATGATATGTGGTTGGTGATACATGTTGTGGTTATAATAATTGGCACTAAAATTACCGGTTGTAAATGATCGATCATTAGGATAGTGTGCACACAAATTGAGTCAAAACGTACGTGGCCTTGATGGCGTTAAGTCATCAAGGAGGAGTACGGTGATGTAGCATTCCACCGGAAGCTTATTATATTTCTACGGGATGATGAGTGGAATCCCATCCGTAGGGCATGTGGCGATGAGTGGAATCCCGCACATGCAAGGTCCGGTGATGAGTGGAATCCCACCGAGGTAAAGTGTTGTCGAGGTTTATATCCGCACAATCGGGGTAATTAAAGTGGCCAATTAAACTTGTTTATGTAATGTAATATATGATGGTGATATGTGGTTGATATATGGTATTGTATATGATAATTGATAATGATGTGAAATCTTGCTAGGATTGAGAGACCATATATGCCACTTGAAAGCCTAGCTAAGTCTACTTGATATTATGCCTATGTTTGATGTATGTAGACTAGGATTATCATGCTTGGACCCTGCATTGTTGTTGTTTTTCACTTTAGAGCACCCTCACTAAGCTTATAGCTTACGCTCTCTATGTTCAACAATGCAGATCATTAGCGTGGCGTTAGCACAAGGCAAGGCAAGAAGGGCTTCTAAGTTTGTAGCTCAAGTATGGTTATCGATTTTGTATTAGCTAGCAATGTGGCAAAGGTCTTGTATGAGCATGTGTGACTCATTTAATTGATGTTGTTTTGGATTGATGTTTGGTTTGTAAGCACGTTACGCTCTGATGAATGTTTCGATGTTTGATGGCATGTTTTAGAATGCTTAGGTTGCCTTGTGTATGAATGCAAACCTTTCAAGTTGTCTTGTTCCTTTTAAGGTCTTTTGAGCTCTTGTGTATGTCAATATTGCATGAATTGCTCCTTGACATGAATGCTATGCATGAGTGTTTTAGTCCATGTTTAAATGTTTCCCTTGGCTTGTATATGTGTGCCTACGTGTTTGTATATGCTTAGGTGAGTCGAGAGTTGCATCTAGAGTCGTGTTTGAGGTCGTTTAGCTAAGTTTTGTGGTCTTACAGTGCAGGGCGTATCGATACGCCCAAGGGCTGTATCGATACGGCCTTGCTCTGAGAAAACAGTTTTGGCTGGGCGTATCGATACGTGGGGTGTATCGATACGGTCCAAACTCTCTGTAATTCAGGTTAGGCTGGGCGTATCGATACGCAAGGGTGTATCGATACCCTCTTAACTCTCTGAAATCTTGGAGAGTTGTAGAGTGCTTGGCGTATCGATACGGTGTTCAAGCGTATCGATACGGTCCAACGGCGTTGACCATAGGGTGTTGACCCCGGTCAAGGCGTATCGATACCCTCTGAAGGTGTATCGATACGCCCTGTTTTAAAAGGGTAAATGGGCTGTTTTAAAGGGTTGTTTGGGTTGGTTGTTGCTATGGTGTCTGTGTTCCCGCTGTCATGTTCCACATAGGACTTAATAAGGCATCTAGACAAGAATAATTAAAGAGAAAAAAAAATAGGGTTGCTAACCGAGGGGGAACCTTAACGGGTTTCGCTTCGGTTTTCCCCGTGTGGCTCTCTCGGACCGGTCATCCGGCCAGACCGGGACGAGGGGGTTACATTTGTTGGTATCAGAGCCTGAGGTTACCGAGACCTCGGGCAGGTAAGTGAGGTAAGCTTAATGTGTTAAGTGCTTATGATGTTCGATGCATGCTTTGCCATGAATCCTTGATGTTTGCTTGATAGTATGCTGTTTTGAAGCATGAATTGTCGTGTCTGGTGTGAGTTGTGCCCATTGCTACTACTACTTAATTTAAAAGGATTTTTGAAAAGAGGAATACTTGAGCACTGTTGGACCCTTGCTTTGACTAACGTAATCCTTATCTGTTTCTTGTTGTAGTTTACCTTGCTAGTTGAACCATGAGACCACGTGGGAGGCCTAGGATGGTTCGACCGGAACCACGGGCAGAGGCTCCGAGAGTCGAGCCAGTTGTGAGAGTTGAGGCTCAAGTGGGAGAGCCAGTGGTTGGAGTGGGAGCTCCTCCACCACCTCCACCACCACCACCTCCTCCACCGGGAGTGGGAGGCGAGGCCGGGCCCGAAGGAATGGGACCACAAGGAGGCCAGGGTGGCCAAGGACCGGCCGGAATCGACTTAGCTCCGTTGGTTCAGGCAATAGCCGGAGCATTCCAGGCTGCAGTAGCTGGAGGTCAGGCAGCTCATCATCAGGGTGAGGGCACCGGATTGCCATTAGAGAGACTTCGGGGCCTTGGGGCCGAAGAGTTTAGAGGTGCTACTCCGGAGAGGTCAGAGATGTGGTTTGAGAAGACCGTCCGTATTCTTGCTCAGATGGGATGTACTGGTGATCGCAAGTTAGGTTGTGTGGAGTCTTTGCTTCAGGGTGATGCCTACACCTGGTGGGTCACCGTTACTTCGGGGATGGATGACGCTGAGGTTACTTGGGAGTTCTTTGAGACAGCGTTCCGGAAGAAGTATTTGGGTCCACGATACCTCGACGAGAGGAAGAGAGAGTTTATGGCTCTTCTTCAGGGGAGTATGTCGGTGACCGACTATGAGATCAGATTTGTTAGACTGAGTCAGTATGCACCCGAGCTTGTACCTACTGAGGTGGAGCGTTGTAACCGTTTCCGTTATGGGCTGAATGAAGAAATCAAGACTTATACTCTAGCTTCAGACTACACTGATTTTGATGTCTTGGTCTCGAGGGCCAAGGACTTGGAGCACAGTTTGAGTTTGACCAGGCGGTCAGGTGGATCTAGTTCGGGAAAAAGGTCCAGCAACTTTGATAGAGGTGATGCCAAGAGGCATCGGGACAACCGGCATCAGTTTGATCATAGGCGTGGTGGCGGTAACCACGGTAGGGGCCATCAGGGTCAGAGAGCTGGAGGGAAGTTGCCCACATGTGCTACTTGCGGGAGGAACCACACCGGTGAGTGTTGGGGGAACTACCATTCTTGTTGGAGTTGTGGTGCTAGAGACCACATTAGACGTGACTGTCCACATCAGGTGGGACAGGCACCAGCTCAGGCTCCTGCTAGAGCCAACGACTTTCAGAGAGGCCGCGGGCGCGATAGAGGTAATTTCCAGCCGAGGAACGATGGTCAGAGAAACTTAGCTCATGTAGTTGCAGTCCAGCCGGAGGGCGGAAGACAGGCTAGGGTTTACGCTCAGCGCGGGGAGCAGCATGACACCGATGTGATCGCAGGTAACTTCTCGATACAGTCCTTGGGTTTGCTTTCTTTGATTGACTCTGGGTCTACACATTCGTACATATTGAGTGAGCATGCACAGTCTTTGAATTTGCCTTGTGAGCTGTTAGAGGTAGGAGTTAGTGTTACTAGTTCTTTTGGGGACACGGTAGTGGTTAGGAAGATGTATCGAAGGTGTCCGTTGATGGTTCAGGGGCATGTGTTCCCAGTGGATATGATGGAACTTCCTTTCTACGGTTTCGATGTGATTCTGGGTATGGATTGGCTCACGGAGCATAGGGCTAGGATAGATTTTGAAACTAAGCGGATTTCTTTGAAGCTCACAGATGATTATGAGATTGTTGTGGTGGGTGAGAATGTGAAGTTCTTATCCAATGTGGTTTCAGTGTTAGAGGCTAAGAGATTAGTTGAGTTAGGGTGTGAAGCATACTTAGCGTATGTGATGAACCCTAACATGTGTGAGGTTAGACCTCAGGACATCCGGACAGTATGTGATTTTCCTAGTGTGTTTCCAGAAGAGTTGCCAGGGTTACCACCGGACAGAGAGGTAGAGTTCAGCATTGAGACTTATTCTGATTCAGCTCCTGTTTCGATTGCTCCGTATCGTATGGCACCGAAAGAATTGAAGGAGTTGAAGACTCAGTTGCAAGAATTGACAGATAGAGGTTTTATTCGACCTAGTTCTTCACCTTGGGGTGCACCAGTATTGTTTGTGAAGAAGAAGGATGGAAGTATGAGAATGTGCATAGATTATAGACAGTTAAATCAGTTGACAGTGAAGAACAAATATCCGTTGCCTAGAATCGATGACTTGTTTGATCAGTTGAGAGGAGCATCGGTCTTTTCGAAGATTGATTTGAGATTAGGTTACTACCAGCTAAAGGTTAGGGAGGTTGATGTACCGAAGACGGCCTTTAGGACTAGATACGGTCATTATGAGTTTTTAGTCATGCCGTTTGGGTTGACTAATGCACCGGCAGCTTTCATGGACATGATGAATAGAATCTTCCACCAGTATCTAGATCAGTTTGTAGTTGTGTTTATTGATGACATTTTGGTGTACTCGCGAACTGAAGAAGACCATGACCGACATTTGAGACTTGTTTTGAAGACTTTGCTAGATCATCAGTTGTATGCGAAGCTCAGCAAGTGTGAATTCTGGATCCGTGAGGTAGTCTTCTTAGGACATGTAGTGTTAGCTGAAGGCATTAGAGTTGATCCGAAGAAGATTGAAGCCATTGTTGAGTGGAAGCAACCAAAGTCTGTGACGGAGGTACGTAGCTTCCTAGGCTTAGCCGGATACTATAGGAGGTTTGTAGAGGGTTTCTCTAAATTAGCCGCTCCTTTGACACAGTTACTTCAGAAGAGTGTTCAGTTTGAGTGGACAGATGCAAGACAGAGAGCCTTTGAAAAATTGAAAGAAGCTTTGACCCAAGCTCCGATCTTGATTCAGCCTGAGTCCGGGAAGGACTATGTGGTTTATAGTGACGCCTCGTATGTAGGGTTAGGTTGTGTTTTGATGCAAGACCGAAGAGTAGTGGCTTATGCCTCAAGACAGTTGAAGACCCATGAGCGCAACTATCTGACCCATGACATAGAGTTAGCTGCAGTTGTGTTTGCTCTGAAGATTTGGAGGCACTATTTGTATGGTGAGAAATGCACGGTATACACCGACCACAAGAGTTTGAAGTACATCATGACTCAGTGAGATTTGAATCTCAGACAGCGTAGGTGGTTAGAGCTACTAAAGGACTATGATCTTACCATTGAGTACCATCCGGGTAAGGCCAATGTAGTGGCCGATGCTTTGAGTAGGAAAATGGCCGTAGACTTGAGGGCTATGTTTTCTAGATTGAGTTTGTCTGGAGATGGTGGCTTGATAGCCGAGCTTCAGGTTAGACCTACTCTAGGTCAGATGATTAGGGAGAAACAGCTCTTAGACAGATCTTTGGCACCTCACGTGCAAGATATAGCCGAGGGTAGATCTTCAGACTACAGTTTCAGTTCCGATGGGGTTTTATGTTACAAAGACAGAATAGTTGTGCCTGAAGACAGTGATTTGAGACGTACGATCTTGACTGAAGCCCACAATAGTCTGTTTGCTATGCATCCTGGAAGTACGAAGATGTACCGCGATTTGAAGAATGAGTACTTTTGGGTTGGCTTGAAGAGAGATGTAGCCGACTTTGTGAGTAAGTGCCTAGTGTGTCAGAGAGTGAAGGCGGAACATCAGGTTCCCTCAGGTTTGTTACAGCCGTTGAGAATACTGGAATGGAAATGGGAGAACATCACCATGGATTTTGTTTCGGGTTTGCCTTTGACTCCTACGAAGAAGAACTCAGTTTGGGTAATAGTAGATCGTTTCACGAAGTGTGCTCACTTCTTGGCAGTTAACACTACCTACGCTTTGGATAGATTGGCCGATTTGTACATTGGTGAGATTGTGAGGTTACATGGTGTACCGAAGTCCATTGTATCAGATAGAGATCCGCGGTTTACTTCTAGATTTTGGGAGAGTCTGCATACCGCTTTGGGTACCCGTTTGAACTTCAGCACTTCTTATCATCCTCAGTCAGATGGTCAGTAAGAGAGAGTTATTCAGATCTTAGAGGACATGTTGCGATGTTGTATCATAGACTTTCAGGGTACTTGGGAGAAGCATTTGCCTCTAGTAGAGTTCGCGTACAACAACAGTTTTCAGTCGAGCATTCAGATGGCTCCGTATGAGGCCTTGTATGGCCGGAAGTGTAGAACTCCAGTGTGTTGGGCCGAGGTAGGACAGAAACTGTTACCTATGCCGGATTTGCTAAAAGGTACAACCGACAAGGTAAAATTGATTTGTGATCGCTTGAAGGCCGCTTCGGATAGGCAGAAGTCCTATGCCGATTTGAAGAGGAAGGAAGTTGAATTCTCGGTGGGTGAGAAGGTGTTCTTGAAAGTGTCTCCGTGGAAGAAAGTGATGAGATTTGGCCGAAAGGGGAAGTTGAGTCCGAGGTACATAGGACCGTATGAGATTGTGAAGAGAGTTGGTCCCGTTGCTTATCAGTTGCGTTTGCCATCCGAGCTTGAGAAGATACATGATGTGTTCCATGTGTCAATGCTTCGTAAGTATAGGTCCGATCCATCACATGTTATGCTCGTAGAAGAAATTGAATTGAATCCGGATTTGACTTATGAAGAAGAGCCAGTGGAGATCTTAGCTTCTGACAGTAAAGTGTTGAGGGGTAGATCAATTGAGCTAGTAAAGGTGCGGTGGCAACGTAGAGGTGTGGACGAGGCCACTTGGTAGAGGAAGGAGGATATGGAAAGGCAGTTTCCGTATCTCTTTCAGACAGGTAATTTCGGGGACGAAATTCCTTAAGTGGGAGAGAGTTGTAACACCCGTGTTTTGGGCTTAGGAGTTAGCCGGGTTCAGCTCGAGTCTAATAAAATTAAACTAAAATAAACCAACTTCAGATAATGACCAAATTGAGTTTTATTAAGTTGGGAAGGACCTATGGGGCTATTTACCCAAGTTTTAAATAAAGGAAGACCACTTTATGGTAAAGTTGTCTTCCTCCCCCATTATTCCTCCTTTTCCCATTTTGAAAACCCCCACCATTTCTAAAACCTCCCAAGCTTGGAATTACTATTCCATCAATTTTAGCACCCGATTTCCACACCATTTTAAGAGGTAATTGTATTTTCTCAACCTCCTCTCCATCCTCTACTTGCTTATTGTCTTAGATTTCAAAAATGTGGGTTTTGAAATATTAGGGTTTATGATGAAAAATTGGGTTTTAAATGGGGTTTTTCATTTGGTCTTAAGAAATTGTGTTGGGGTTTTTGTTAATCATACTAAAGTATACAACATATATGAATTTGGTCAATTTTGGATGAATTTTCGTAGGGGGTCTTTAGGGCCAATTTTAGGGTTTGAAAAATTGGGTTTTTGAGAGGATTTGTGTGGGAATGGAAGGGCTGATGGTATAGTTATGTTAGGAGGGTGATTTGGGATGTTTTGGAAGTCTTTTGGATGCTTGAATTTGGGTATTTCAGCCCTTGGTTGTGGGAGTCCGAAAATTGGGTTTTTGGGATGCTATGTGATTTGGAATTTGTGGAAATTGAGTTGTGTTTTGCGATGTGGATTGATGATTGAATTAGCATTGATTTGGGAAGTGATGAATGTATTTTGTTTGACTAGAAGCAAGGGGAAACGTTGAAGGAGCTTTGGGACCGAATCCGAGTGCGTAGGAGGATTGTTCGATTTGCTAAGGGAGGACGGTGAGTGGTCTAAACTTGTTTTGAAGTTGGTTCGAGCATGAGTAGTGTGTGTGTGTGCAAGTGTGCTTGGTAGGCCGCTTCCTTTTAATCCAAGTAGTTAACTTAGTCTAATTTTCTTTGAATGCTATGTGCTCGATGACTATGCTCAAATGCTTGTGATTAGATGGTGCATGTATATGTATATCATGTTGTGGATATATGTGTTGAGCATGAATGTGTTGATGATATGTGGTTGGTGATACATGTTGTGGTTATAATAATTGGCACTAAAATTACCGGTTGTAAATGATCGATCATTAGGATAGTGTGCACACAAATTGAGTCAAAACGTACGTGGCCTTGATGGCGTTAAGTCATCAAGGAGGAGTACGGTGATGTAGCATTCCACCGGAAGCTTATTATATTTCTACGGGATGATGAGTGGAATCCCATCCGTAGGGCATGTGGCGATGAGTGGAATCCCGCACATGCAAGGTCCGGTGATGAGTGGAATCCCACCGAGGTAAAGTGTTGTCGAGGTTTATATCCGCACAATCGGGGTAATTAAAGTGGCCAATTAAACTTGTTTATGTAATGTGATATATGATGGTGATATGTGGTTGATATATGGTATTGTATATGATAATTGATAATGATGTGAAATCTTGCTAGGATTGAGAGACCATATATGCCACTTGAAAGCCTAGCTAACTCTACTTGATATTATGCCTATGTTTGATGTATGTAGACTAGGATTATCATGCTTGGACCCTGCATTGTTGTTGTTTTTCACTTTAGAGCACCCTCACTAAGCTTATAGCTTACGCTCTCTATGTTCAACAATGCAGATCATTAGCGTGGCGTTAGCACAAGGCAAGGCAAGAAGGGCTTCCAAGTTTGTAGCTCAAGTATGGTTATCGATTTTGTATTAGCTAGCAATGTGGCAAAGGTCTTGTATGAGCATGTGTGACTCATTTAATTGATGTTGTTTTGGATTGATGTTTGGTTTGTAAGCACGTTACGCTCTGATGAATGTTTCGATGTTTGATGGCATGTTTTAGAATGCTTAGGTTGCCTTGTGTATGAATGCAAACCTTTCAAGTTGTCTTGTTCCTTTTAAGGTCTTTTGAGCTCTTGTGTATGTCAATATTGCATGAATTGCTCCTTGACATAAATGCTATGCATGAGTGTTTTAGTCCATGTTTAAATGTTTCCCTTGGCTTGTATATGTGTGCCTACGTGTTTGTATATGCTTAGGTGAGTCGAGAGTTGCATCTAGAGTCGTGTTTGAGGTCGTTTAGCTAAGTTTTGTGGTCTTACAGTGCAGGGCGTATCGATACGCCCAAGGGCTGTATCGATACGGCCTTGCTCTGAGAAAACAGTTTTGGCTGGGCGTATCGATACGTGGGGTGTATCGATACGGTCCAAACTCTCTGTAATTCAGGTTAGGCTGGGCGTATCGATACGCAAGGGTGTATCGATACCCTCTTAACTCTCTGAAATCTTGGAGAGTTGTAGAGTGCTTGGCGTATCGATACTGTGTTCAAGCGTATCGATACGGTCCAACGGCGTTGACCATAGGGTGTTGACCCCGGTCAAGGCGTATCGATACCCTCTGAAGGTGTATCGATACGCCCTGTTTTAAAAGGGTAAATGGGCTGTTTTAAAGGGCTGTTTGGGTTGGTTGTTGCTATGGTGTCTGTGTTCCCGCTGTCATGTTCCACATAGGACTTAATAAGGCATCTAGACAAGAATAATTAAAGAGAAAAAAAAATAGGGTTGCTAACCGAGGGGGAACCTTAACGGGTTTCGCTTCGGTTTTCCCCGTGTGGCTCTCTCGGACCGGTCATCCGGCCAGACCGGGACGAGGGGGTTACACGAAATGAAATTCAAACATCAACCACTTGTTTTTCAAACCAAGAACAACCCCTAAAAAGCCATTCCCGAGCAGCCCTTTAGCACAGTCCAAAACCGATGATTCCAACACATTTAACACTTCCAAATGCTTCCAAAACGACCCCCAACCAATACCCTAACATCAACTCTCAATTTCCAACACAAACCACACCCAAAACTCAACTAAAAACCCTCCAAAACACAAATTCGGAAATTTTATAAAACACCTCAAAAATTATATAAGTTGGTCCTTTTGGTTCATAAACATCATGTCTAACAATATCAAGTCAAAATCTTAAGTTAAACACCATAAAACTACCATTTTTATTCAAATCTCCCAAAAATCCAATTTCTAAAACATGGATGAAAATGAAAACTACTTGTACTTTTGAAGAGAGGAAGTTGAGAGCAAGTCAAAAACGTAATTACCTTTCAAAACCGAGCCAAAACGAGGGAGGAAGGAGATGAAATAGTATTTGAAGAGGGAGAGGTGTTCTTGTCGTTGGAATAAAATGGAAGGGAGAGGAAGAAGATGATGAATCATCCTTTATTTATAATTGTTTAAATTTAATGTTCAAAGACCAAAATGCCCTTAAAGAAAAAGGGAAACCACAATAGGTGCCATCCATGGCTTTTGGGCTCAATTTAAAATTGGTCCAAATCTTAAAACCCGAGGCCCAAACCATTACTTTATTAAATAAAATACTAGAATCGAAACCCGAGACAATACTAAAATATTATTTTCACCCGACCCCTAAACCCGGGTGTTACAATCTCTCCCTCTACTTCAAGATATGTAACCTTCGTATTGATTTTAAGCTTCAACGCTATTTCTTTCCCATTAAATTTTCTCATGATGTGTATAACGTCAACACCTCCGTTTTTAGCCCCAATACAGCTACCAATTCTTCCACCATTAAAGGAATTTTATTTCCATTAAATTTCATCATTGAGCTTTCGACATCAAAGGTCTCAACTAACTCACGACATAACTCGCAATGAATTGTTCGAGATTTCATTCCAAACAAAGGGCTAAACCATATTTCTGCAACATCATCAATCTTCAACCTCCGCATCACTTTAAACAAAATCGACAATTTCTTCATGCTACACCTTGACGACATCTACTACGACATACAATATAATAATAATTACTTCAATGTTATACTTAAATATATTATTTAACGAAATTTTTTAACCTTAAACACTTTTTCTAACCAGAAAGATACACTTACACCTACCTTCTTAACTTCTGCCTTTTGATATTCATTCTATATACGCTTGCTTTTGTTCCACGTGCATATCAAAATAAGGATTCTTTTCCACATCACTCATTTTTGCCTATTTTAGTCCTGGTGCTTTTCTCGCCTGTTTCACTCCCACAAATATTATATTTTTATTATATGTACACCTTACAAACCAATACACAACACATAATACAATTTTAAATTTCTCACTTATCATATTTGTTATTTTTTTCTTTTTCTCTTGCGTCCTTTACATTCACTTATATTGTACATATATTATCTCTAACCAACTAACAATTTCAAGAATGCTATATACATTCAACTTTAACTTACAATAAGTTAAAATATACAGTACTCAATGGTTTATGTGCCTCATTTACCGCTACCGTGTCATCATTTGCTCTTTCTACGTCGACAATGCTACGTTCATCAATTTTCAACTACTTCAATTTGAAATTAACGTCACATTAGTGTTATAAGATAAACTCTAAATCCTAATATATACTAGATTTAAAAAAATAAAGCCTATTACTTTACAAATGAACAAAGCAGTAATCATTCTAAATGTTATAGCAGAAACAATATAAACTATTCTATAAAAAAATTATAATCACATAAGCCAACACAAACATAACTTCAAAACGACTATTGATTAGTTGAAACAAGAACATAGAGATTGGGCCATATAGAATTGATTAGTTCAACAAGAACATATCATCACAGAAGCAAAAGAGATCTTAAAACTGAATAAAAAGATTAACTACTGGGATGATCACTTATGTTTCCTCTCAATATAGAAATAGTCACTGATTTTCAAAAACGACAAGTAAAGTCACATACGTTTTCGATCTGTAAACTTTTGGCCACTGAGACATTTGTTGTCGTTAAACTTAAACGGGAGGCTGATTTGGCATAATAAAAAAAGATGAATTATCTAGATAGTCCCTAAACTATTACTTCACTTCTATTTTGACTATCAAAATAAAAATAATTTATATAATTTCACATTTAATCTTTTATATTTACAAATTTTTATTTTTTCTTCCCTCCATGGGTTTTGAAAGTGAATGATATCTTTTTAATTGGAAAGTTTTTCTTTCTTGTTTTCTTGTTTTGATAAAATATAATAACAGTAAAAATTTACTATGGCTTTCAGGTGGAATTTACAGCAAGAAATATGAAGTATGGCTTTCAGGTGGAATTTACAGCAAGAAATATGCAAATTCATAATAGGTTTAACATTGAAACATGAAGTTCATGATAAAAGAAACTAGAAGATAATTTCTAGCTGCACAACCGACCTCGGAACTAGACCAAACAACAAAAACCTTTGTAAAACAAGAACAAGAATAAAAATGGCTTGAATGATGAATTTGAATGTAGAATGCGCAACAAAAATTTAGGAAGTCTATTTAATCCCAATGCACGACTAACCGGTAATTAATTACTAATGTACCAGAGAAATGACATGCCCAGGTTTAATTTTCATTTCAACTAATTTCAAATGCTGCCAACTTTCAACCTTCATATTCAAGAATCAAAGCTCCAAATACAAAATCATGCCAAGAATCACAAAAATAAATAAATAAACTCTTTTCATCCTGTTCAACAATCATTCAGAAATGAAACATAGCAAAATTCATTAATAATTAATCAGGCCAACAGTGATTAAGAAAGCTTTAAAACAAAAATAGAATGACACTGCTGCAGCACACGTTTGAGAACCAGCTTGTCCTGGAACAGGAAGATTAATAATGGAAAGATTCAACTCTTGACAGATGATCTCTTGAATCCTCAAGTCTTTACCATCAATGATAGCATGACATCTTCCATACCCATGCCTAACAACCAAATAAGTACAGTATTAACATAAACTGCAACTTAAATCTTGACTCATAACAACATAACAATTGCATTAGAAGAAAAAAAACACTTTCCAATCACAAAGGCGTCATTCATTTTCAAAACCCACAGATGGAGAAGTATATAGAAGATGGTGGAGGGGAGAAAGAAATAAAAAATTTGTAAATATGGAAGGTTAAATGTGAAATTATATAAATTGTTTTTATTTCAGCGGTCAAAACAGAAATGAAGTAATAGTTTAGGGACTATCTAGGTAATTTATTATTTTTATTGTACCATATTATTATCATGTTTAAGTTTAACGGCAACAAACGTCTCAGTGACCAAAAGTTTACAGATCGAAAACGTAAGTGAACTTACTAGTCGTTTTTAAAATCGGTAACTAACTCTGTACTAAGAGAAACATAAATGATCATCCCAGTAATTAACTCAAAAACTTAGTTCAAAACTAACCCTTCCATAACATAGCAATGTTTTCCTTAAATTCAAAGCTCTGTTTTAGAAAGAAAAAACAACAACAACGTACCATAACACAATTTTCACATCGGAATAATCAGCCTATTTTCACTCGAAAATAACATACACATCCCAAACTATAATTTCTTTCAAATCTCTAAAAAATACCTCCCTTTTCTTATGTAAATTTATATGGACGAAATTTTAAGAATATATAGGAACAAAATTTTTATCTGACAGCTTGTTTTCTTCTAAATCTACTTGAGAAATTAAAATCTTGCACAATCACCCCTTGAAAGCTTTCAAAGTGTTTGACAATGGAAATACCCTAACCCTTTAGTTTTTTTCCCGCTCAACTAAGGCCTAATGCAGCTTTTTACTTTGCTTCTTACCCTATTTCTGAAGTAACTGGTTAATCGGGTTCTATTTTCCTTTTTTTTTTATTTCAACGCTTATTATTGGTTCAGCTCGATCCAACTGTCTATAAAACAAGGCTTCATATTAGCCCTGCTCTAAGCTGTTTTCTTTTACTCTTCTTTTTTTTTCTTTGCCGCACAGTCTTGGTTAGGGGTGATAATGAGCCTGACCGGCTCGCGAGCTACTCGGGCTCGATTCGGTCAAAGTTCGGTCAAAGCTCGGCTCGAGTGAGCTCGACTCGGGCTCGGGCTCGGCTCGAAACCTTAACAAGCCGAGCCGAGCCTACCTAGGCTCCGCTCGAAAAGCTCGTGAACAGGCTCGGAGTCTACATATGCACTAAAATAAATTATGTGTTTGTATTTTCTTTCATTAGTTGATTGTTGCTTGATTTTGTATTTTCTTTAATTATGTGTTTGTATTATAAAAATATTTATTTATTATTTGGATTAATCTAATTTTTGGCACTTTTTCTCCTTTCCGGTCATTGAATTTCGTTTTAGTGTTGGTTATGAAAGGATTTTTAGCGAATATTTTATATAAAAAAAAACTATAGCAAATTTTTTCATTTCGAGCCGAGCCTGACGAGCCCGAGCCGAGCCTGACGAGCTTCAAGCCCGAGCCGAGCCCAATAGAATTATTTTCGAGTCGAGCTCGAGCCTAAAATTCCGAGCTCGGCGAGCCTCGAGCCCAATTACACTGTTTCCGAGCCGAGCCGAGCCTGGCCAGGCTCGGGCTCAGCTCGGCTCGTTATCACCCCTAGTCTTGGTAACTCCATTCGACTTTTCCTATCTTCTATTTCCTTTTATTTGTTTATTTTTCCTTTTTAGTCTTAAATATTGTCTTAGTGTCATCGTCTATTTTTATTTTTATTTTTTTTATTTGTTTATTTTTATTTATTTATAGTCTTAAACAAGATTTGTCTCCGTTTTAGATTCGTTGTGTTTCTTCGTCTACTTTTGTGATACGAGTCTCGTCTATCTGTATGATAGTATGACGTTCGTGCGGTGGTCATCCCGACACATTCTTTGATCATAAAAAATCAACGGTTTAATATAATTAAATCTTTTTTATGATAATTTGTCGATGTAATCAGAACCATTAGTAAAACAATCTACAAGATTAATTTTTTCAATTTTTACTCATACATAAATATAACATCTAATTGGAGAAGATACATAATTTTTTATGAAAGCTACTGAATTTTTTTTTATAAAAGGTAAACAACGTATCAAGGGAATGTTTAAAATTTTTCTTCACGTCTTTTAGATTAAATATTTTACTTTTATTTTTTCTATTTTTTAATAAACTTAATCTCAAACTTCTTTTTATATTTTGAGTGTGTCGTATTTGTTGTACTTTTTCTCTAAAATCTAATTCGATGTACTCATTAAAAAATACTTATAAAATTAATTAAGTGTAAAATACCAAATACAAAACATTATGAGTGGCCAATTTTAAGGAAAGAAAATTGAATGTCTCGTGTCTACAAGTCATGTTTGTCGTCTTGTGATTTGGGCTGTGTCTCAAGTCCAAAACCGAATGGGAAAAGTGGATCATATTTGGGGTCCCCTTGATTCATCGGAAGCTGATCTACGCTCTTAAACCACGTACGAGGTAGCTTGCCGGTGAATCCCCAGTCACCAAAAAGAACATCAGCCACGCCTTGTCCTTCACTTCCGGGGAGCCACGCCGCTACCAGGGCGTCTATTTTGTCAAGATACGGCTCGAGCACAACGGGACGCCCTGAAATGACCACGACAACGCATTTGGTATCCTTACAAGCGGTCTCGATGATTTGCGGACCAGGATCCGGGATGGTCAAGTTTTTGCTGTCACCTATCGTCTCTGCGTAAGGAACCTCACCCACCACCACGATGGCGAAGTCGAGTCTTGTCTTCTCAGCGTAGTCTTCGTTAGGGTTCTTCTTGTACACCACTTTGGTGTTCTTGTCGACGGTATTTTTCACGGCGTCCAAGATGGTGGTGCCCGCCGTCCAGTTGTTCCCACTGACGCCTTGCCACTCAATGGTCCAACCACCGCACTGATACCCCAAGTTGTTGGCATGGGTTCCGGAAACAAGAATCTTGCCGGTAGTCTTCGGCAGAGGCAAAAGCGGTGGATTCCCTGGCTTCCCGTTCTTCAATAACACAAGCGATTTCCTCACAGCTTGCCTTGCCAATTCTCTATGCTTCTGCAGTTTCGTCAAAAGCAGCCCACTTTTAAAAACAACAAAAGAAGATTAACTAAAAATTTATAGTTTTTTGCAAGAACTAACCTTGGAACCAAGCTCGTTAACTCGACTATAATCGTCTAAGGGATTTTCAAAGAGGCCCATGGCGAACTTGACACGCAATATTCTTGTCACGGCATCATCAATTCGGCTCATGGGAATGACATTCTTCTTCACCAAACCAAGCAAGCCATTGATGAATTCTTTGTATTCATAGGGAACCATAATCTAGAAAAAAAATCATCAATCATCACTTCATATCTAATCTATGTTGCACTGATACGGAAACAAATACAGGTATGAAGATAGAAACAAAGATGAGAAACGATGATTTTTAGAATTACAGGTTACAGTAACGGCAAGGTAGGACAAATATAAAATAAATTTTATATTTTAAAAAAATGTAAAAATAAAAAGATAATGTGAGCATGACATGACACATACTTATATTTTTGTAGTTGGATCATGTGAGCAAGAGAAAATCGAAAAGAAACAAGAAATAGACAAAAAAGTGAGAATAGAAGAATAAGAAAAAATACGAAGATGAAATACTGAGGAGTATTCAAACCGTACCCTATATGTCCCGATACAGGGATGTATCCGGTATGGATTACGACATTAAATTGAAATACACCTGCTTTATAGTATCTAAGTTCTCAACTTCAACAATATGTAATTTATAAGTAGAACTGACCATGTCAACACCAGCCATTACTGAAGTTTCAATTGAAAAAGTGTAGTTGGAATGAGGGGGATCAGTGATCCTGTCGATTCCTTGCCAATCCGAGATGACGAAACCCTTGAAACCAAGTTTGTCCTTAAGGTGGTCGGTGAGCAGTTGTTTATTAGCGTGCATCTTAACTCCGTTAATACTTGAGTAAGAAGCCATGATGGTGGAAATACCCTTAGCAATAGAATCAACGTAAGCAGGCATGTGTATGCCGTACAAGGCCGAGTCGTCGACGATGGTGTTGTTCTCGTTAATACCGTTGACGGTGCCGCCATCCCCGACGTAGTGTTTGGAACAACCTGCCACCTTTGTTCTACATCATAACACCAAGGGGATGGGACAATGAAATAGTTTATATATGTATCAAGAATCCAATTTGGTTAGATCAGTTATGACGTACGGTCCATTAACAAATGGCATGCCCTTCATGTCACCTGGGGGTACTCCTTGTAGCCCTTCGATGCTGGTTGTCATCATTTGCACAACTGTATGGTCCTCACTATAGCTCTCGTAACATCGGCCCCATCTTGGATCTCTGCAAACCTACATGTATAAACATGTAAATTTAAAGAGGAACGGCTAATGATATGTAACGAAACTTGTTTAAATACACTCACTGCGATGCACGGTGCGAAAGCGTAAGGAATGCCGGTTGCTCGGACTTCGAATGCCGTCGCAGTCCCAATCTCCCTAACAAGGTATTTATCTCTACTTGCTCCTAAGCCAACATTATGCGGGAAAATGGTGGCATTGACAACATTGTTATGGCCATGAACGGCATCGATTCCGTAAATCATCGGGATCCCTAAACGAGTGGAGAGAGCACCCTTTTGGATATCATTCACCATGTCCACCCAGTCTTTCGCAGTGGCATTTACCTTGGGTGAACTTCCTCCGCCGCTTAAGACGCTGCCGATGAAGTAAGTCTTCATGACGTCGGCGGAAGCGTTCGTACGTTCGATCTGCGTCATTTGTCCGACTTTCTCTTCAAGGGTCATTTTCCCCAGAAGGTCTTTAATCCTTTCCTCAACCGGCTGTTTTGGATCTTTATATATTGCCTGCTCCCCTTGAGTGATTGATGCATGGAAGCAGAGAAACACTAGTAGAACTAGTGAAACAAGCATTCTACTCATCATTGTATTAGATTTCATGCACCAGAATTAAATTAAAAAAGAAAAAAATGCACTTGTTACTGATTAATTAACCTAATCAGATGTACATATAGATATATGGATTGAAATTGACAATGATTATGGAACTAGTTGTGAGGAGTAATCCACCAAAAGTATTACTCCACTTGTCTTCTCTTCCAAGAACGAGTAGAATGTCAAAGACTTGCAAAAATAGGAAAGATTAGCAAACTGATCGGCGAATCGCAGGGACATATAAACAACACTAAATGAATTAGGAATAGGAATCGTCTCCATTTTTTAGTGCCATTATCTATGTTCCGACATCAGAAATAAAGTTTAAGATTTAGGATTGGAGTTTAGAAGTTTAGAGTTTACGATTTAGGGGTGTGATTTAATTTTTATGGTTTAGGATTTAGAAATTATAGTTTGGGATTTATAAGCTAAGGTTTATTTTTTATGTGAATAGTAAAGTTGGATTTGCCGGAGATATTGTAATAGTATTTAGGGTAAATTATATTAGACATTACTGAACTTTAAGTTTAGCATCAATTATACTACTTTAATTAAAAATTAATATTAAAATCGATGATGTGGACAGATCTTAACGGTCCGAGTGCGATGATGTGCAGGGATTTTAACAATTTGATAGTATAATTGAAGCTTAACTAAATTTTAATGTTAAAATAATATTAATATACAGTTCACTGTTGTTGAGAAATATTTTGATATAACAAATATGTGAAAAATGTTTTAGGGACTTGTTTAAAGATTTCAAAAATAATTCAAAAGTCCTTAAAACGTGACAAAATGTTTTGAAAGAGTTCGACTTAGTACCTATATCGAACTACACTTTTAAAAGTCGACAAATGCCCAAAATGTTCATTTTCAAAGGAAAGTTTCGAAACTATACTAAAGTTTCGAAACTTATCAGGGCAGTAGCACTCTGTTTTGGAAACCTAAGCAAAGGTTTCGAAACCTTGGCTCAAAGGTTTCGAAACCTTGTAAAGGTTTCGAAACTTTGGCCCTGTAACGGCTCCAAACGGCTATAAAACGGCTAGTTTTTTTAAAACCCCTCTTAAGGTTTCGAAACCTCTTCAAAGGTTTCGAAATTATTGTGCAGGTGAGCATTTAATGCTCAACTTAAATGGCTTCCAACGGCTCCGAAACATCCCCAACGGCCATAAACGGCTAGATACTCATTCCACACTATAAATACACCCCAAGGACACTTGAAGATAGCAAGAGATGATATCCAAGCTTCATGATCAAGAGAAATAGCGTTTAAGTTTTTACTTTCTTCATTTCTCTTGTATATATTGTATAGAGAGTGTTTTTCATTGTTTTTATTCTTTACACTCTTGTGAGCTTAATTCTCGTAAACACCCACCTTGTGAGGTATATTTGTTTACATCTTTCTACCCTTGAAAAAGGAGAGGTTCTAGTTTAGCCTTGAGAGAAAAACTAGAGTGGTTCTATCTTAGCCATTGAAAAGATAGGGTTGTAAGGTTACCCTTTGTCCTCAAAAGGAAGAATTCATTGTTGAGTGAATTGGGAAATCCTTAGTGGTGTGCTAAGGTAGTGGATGTAGACTCGGTTGAGTAGTCGAACCACTCTAAAATCATCGTGCAAATATTGTCTACTATTTTCGGTTTTAGCCAATTCAACCACCAAGCAATTACAACCCTCCTTGACGGTTTCGGTGATCGATTCGAGCGTGCCTAAAAAACCCAGCAACTGTTATAATAAATATTAAACTTAAAGTTCAGAGGTATATGATGTAGTTTAATAAATAAAGAATTTCATTTATTTAAATTAACATAAAAAGGTTAAAGAATTTAGTAATTTAACATAAAAGAAACAAGTTAGTTATTTATAAAATAAGAAATAAGTTTGTTATTTAATGAAAGAAAGGTTTGAAAATTAAAACAAAAAATTAAAACCAAAAAAATAATATTTTTTTGGATAATTGATTTTAGGGTAAAGTACACAGACGGTCACTAAACTTTGGTAAAAAAACAAAATAGTAACTAAACTTTCAAAAATCACAAAATGACAATTAAACTTTATGTTTTATAACAAAATGGTAACTAAACGTTAAATCTCGTTAAGTGTCTGTTATAAAAGTTGGTATAATAACACATTTAGTCCTTCATATTTATACATTCAATCAATTTAGTCCTAATTCGAAACAATTCACTAAATTTAGCCCCCGTTATTTAAGCATTCTTTCAATTTGGTTCTTAAATCAAAATTCCTAAGTATGGTAACATGATAAATAATTACAATTAAATTTTTATAAAAACTCGATTCGACTCGAATCGAATCGAAACAATTTCAAATGTAGTTGCAGTCCTTTGGGTCCTTTCGTTCCAGCTCCGCCTGAACTTGAAATGCAGGTGTTCAGAGAGAAGGGTGGTCCTCCTTTCGAAGGTAATAGTAGAGGTGGACGCCCTGGACCGACCCCCTTTCTTTTGCCTGCTGGCTTCCAACAGGATCCTCGTCGTATAAGAAGGTAAATTTTTTTGAAACTGTTTGAAAACCATTGGGATGTATGTAAACTATTTTACTTGCAGTACTTAACCTTAATACTTGTCTTCTTGAATACATAATAAGACAGTTCAGTTCCTGTTTTTAAATTTTGTGATTTCATTAGTTCAAAATATATTTTAATTTTTGTGTTGGGATCTATGTTGTTCCTCTCCTCCAATGGATTTTTTAGAAATGTCATGGGGAACTTGCCAATTAAGTATCAGAAGCTGACTCCAGTGTTCCATGTAACTAATGTAATATCAAATGATAATCCTCACCTTCTAAAACCTATATCGACATTGCAATATGCTCACGGGTCATCACAGTCCATTCTTTTTCCTTTTTACCCTTGAACTCATTGTTTCTGAGCAGTTCCCTTGAACTAATGTAATCAGGCTATGTTTTAAAAATTTATTATTAGTTAGATGAAGTTTTCCTAGGTTATTTTAGTATTGTAGGGTGTTTCTTTTCTACAGCCAGATTTGTGAAGCTTACCCTGTTTATTTCATGCAGTTATCAAGACCTAGATGCACCTGAGGATGAAGTCACTGTTATAGAGTACTACATGTGCTAGTATGTATTAGAAATGGGGTTATGGCAAGATTGAAACCTATGCATCAGAGGTTTTTTTTTTAAAATTGGGTTACCATTTTATTTTTTTTTTACCAAAGTTCAGTGACCGTCTGTGTACTTTACCCTTGATTTTATTACCTCTAAAAGTTGCAAGTTGCTATAGAAAAATATCAAATACCATGTACAAAAACATCAAACATAGAGAGGTTTAAATGAAAAATAAGTGTTTAAACTATACTTCTTATTTAACTTTAGGTGCTTAAAGTATTTTTTTTTACAAGAATAGATGTCTAAAATCTCAACCGTTATATTTCAGGTGCCTAGTAGTTAACTGTCGTTAAAAAAATCCGTTAACCAATAAAAATTCGACACATATCATGTTTTAATTTATAATTTCTTTTAATTATTTGTTGTTTTAATAAGAACTAAGTTTGTTATTTAATGAAAGAAAGGTTTGAAAAAAAACTAAAACAAAATAAATAATTTTTGGATAACTGATTTTATTGCTCGATAGAGCTGCAAATTGCTAAGAAAAACAGCAAATATCATGTACAAAAAAATCAAGCAAAGAAAGGCTTGAATGAAAAATAAGTGTTTAAATTATAATTTTTTAATTTTAGGTGTCTAAAGTTTTTTTTATATAAAAATAGGTGACTAAAATTTCAACGTTATATTTTATGTGCCTAGTAGTTAACTGTCGTTAAAAAATTCGTTAATCAATAAAAATTTAACACCTGACATGTTTTAATTTATAATTTATTTTAGTTATTCTTTGTTTTTAATAATTTATATTTTTTCAAAAAAAATCTTAAAATTTTGAAAATTTTAAAATAGTCCCTAAATTCTAAATATCTAAATCTTTACCGCTGCCACCATCGACCGCTGTCGTCGACCCCGCCCTTTAAGTAGACGGACCTAGTCAGTCATTTCTCCCAATGTTTCGTCGCCGAAAACCGGCGAACGGTGTGCTAGTTGAACATTAAACTACAAATGTTAAATAGTCGTTCGATTAGCATATCGTTTGCCGATTTCCAGCGGTGGAACATTGGGGGAAATAGCCGGCAAGGTCTGGCGACTGAAAGGGTGGGGTCGGCGACGGTATAAGCAAAGATTTAGGGATTTAGGGTTTTGTTGGTTTTAGGGACTTAGGGACTGATCTGAAGATTTTTTAGAATTTTAGATTTTTTTTAAAAAATTAAAATTTTAACTTTTTTTCAAAAAATTTTAAAAAATAATATTCTTGTGTCTCGTTCTAATTGGACAACAGATTTTTTTAAACGACCATTGACGGCTGGACACTCAAAATTGTAACAGTTGAAACTTTAGGTACCTATTTAAAAAAATCAAACACTTAAAGGGATAGAAATCCTCTGTCCTTTTCGGTGCCCCTACTTATGCCCCAACACTAAAAAACACTACAAAATTAAATTCCAAGCCCTAACCCTAACCCTAAATTCTAAATCCTAAGCCCTACATCCTATACTTTAAAAAAAAATACACCCTACCCTAAATTCCCTAAACCCTAACTATAAACTCTAACCTAAAACCTTAAACCCTAAACCTAATTTTGAGCGTAGGACATAAATAGGAACACCGAAAAGGGGCAGAGAATTTTCATCCCACTTAAAGTTTAAAAGATGTATAGTTTTAGCATTTGTTTCTCATATACCGAACAAAGAAATACAAATTAGGGACAACTACCTTCTATACCCCCTATACCCACCTATTACACAATTGTAGATTAACGGGATCAACCCTACAAATATTACTCCCAGTAAGCCTAATATTCACAGTGTATTGTATAACATGAACAATAAAAGAAGAATCATTGCTAACATACTTGAAAATTCTATTGTTCCTCTCCTTCCGAATATGATAAAAATAGGCACTCCAAGCAAGCCTCACTATCACAATTCACAACCAAAAAAGACTTGCCCTTAAGAAATTTTATTGCTCGATCCAGTTCATTCTCCCAAGATAAAACATCCCTGCTAATACCACAAAGCTGCAGCACCAGGTTCCAAACTTCACTAGTGCCTCGACATCCAAATAACAGGTTCCCAGGTTCTCTTGTGATCATAATTATACAAAGTAATCAGTTACAAAGCTTGGTGGTGAGTTTGGATTGTGGGCAACTGTTGGGGTGCCGAATTGCAATGAGGGATGGTTGTATATGCTGCGAAGATAGGTATGCTGGTAATTGTGCAGTGCTGTCCAGTTTTATTTTTGGTTGTTTTGTTAGTTCTTTCATGATTATTTTGTTTTGCTTGATGATCTTGTCGTAGTAAGGTGTTGGTTTTTTTCCCAGTAAATACATTGGTTGTGTTGTAATTTTTTTCTACCTTTGAGATTAGCGAATGTTTTTAACCAGACACATAATTCAGGTCTAAGCTTGTATGATTTTTTTTTGTAATTTTTCTTTGCCGATCATAACCAATCATCATCGTTCCCAAGTGGATTGCCACAAAGAACAGCATTGAAAACAAAAAGAAAGAGAAAATGTGCTTAGGCTTACTAGTCCAGCTTCATCAATGAATCTCAGCAAGACTGAAGAGCAAAAGCAGTAATCGCTATCCGAGCAGTTTAACATGGTGATTTAGGCAACGAGGCTGCCTGAATTACTACTCGAAATCTATTAATATTTATATAAAAAAGTGATGTACCAGCCTCGCCCATTGAAATCCGGTAAATGGATACCCATCGTAGCGAAAATTTGTGATCGAGGTTGACGAGATTTGGTATGGGGAACTGCATTCATCTCCATGGCAGGGTTTTGATTTTGCCAAGGAGCCAAACTCCAGTCCCGTTTTCAGATTATTAAAAAAAATACTGCCGAAGAATCCGATAAACAACCACAAAAACAGGAAAAACTAAAGAAATAGAGAAGAAGCCGGGGTTTCTTCACCTATGTTGATGACGGAGAGAAACTTCAGCGGCGGAAAGAAATTAGAGGGCTGCTAATTGCAAACCCTAAGGCGGCACAAGCTTGTATGATTTTTAATAATAAATTATATTTGCCTAGAAATAAAAAAAAAAAAACTGCACATGATACATGCACTATCCAGCTGCATCCCCTAGTAATTAATCTGTCACTAGGCAATTTCCCAAGTATGGCAATCCAAGCAACGAGGCTATGCCTAGGTATGTGCAATCAGGAACGGATTTACATGGTTGAAGGCGAATATTTTTTTCACCTTTGTCTCTTTATTTATTTTTAAAAAATTAATTTATTTAGGAATTTGTCCTTACTTTTAAACATTTATAGTTTGAACCCTCAACCCTAAATCTTGGCTCCGTCCATGTGTTCAATGGGAACTGGATCGATCGATGCCAAAGAACTTTATCCTTCTGGACTCGAGTTTCCCTCCAAATATAAGCAGTGGCCAAAAAATCTATTTCCAACGTTTAGATTATTTATTTTATTAACCAACAATAAATATATTAACCAAGGTTAAATCTTAAAAGAAAACAGTTAATTTGATATGTTGGATCCATCGTTCTTTGTTCGTTAGCTTCGTTGAATAAGAGAGTATGTACGAAATCCGAAAACTAGATCATGTGATCTGGTGTCATTTTTATGGTTTAGTGAATGGATTTATGAATGAAAGGAGTCAAAATGTGAGAAAACGCCACGGCTGGCCTTTGGACGGCAACATGCAGTTGATGTTGCTACGATAAGAACAATGAACATTGTAAACCAACAGATTACAACTCATTAATAAAACCCTAAATTTTCCATATCATTCGTTCCTTCATATTTGAAGACAAGATTATTATCAGATCTTCCAGACAAGTAAAATGTGTTTCAACGTTAAAAGACAACTCACGAAAGAAGAGCTCAAAGAGATAGAAAAGAGAACGAAAGCAAAGGAGAAACAAAGAAAAGAAGAGGAGAAGATGGCCAAGGAGAAGGAGCGGAAGAAAAGAGAAGAAAAAGAAATGAAGATTCGAATTCGAGAGGAAAGGAAGAAGAAAGAAGAGAAAGAGAAAGAGAAGAAAAGGAAGCAAGATTCGAAGAAAAAGGGTAGCAAAAGGAAAAGATAATGTAACCGTGCGAAGCAAAAGAAGGATTATGACCGTTAGCCTGTTTAAATTTCTGTTTTTAGTTTATGGCACTTAATGATACGCTGCGTTTCATTAATATTTGTGAATAGATAATACGGTGCCGTTTCGGTTAGGGAGGGTGTTATGTAACCCTAGCCGTTGTTGTTTGAGGCTATCGAATATCAGAAACCTTATTCAGTCTCTCTCAATTCTTCTTTTCTCTTCTCATCTAAAATCCAAATCTGTTTCTCATCTTATCTTAATTCTTCAGCTTGATTCAGTGTGTTACAAGGGTATCAGAGCTTCCAGGTTTCACCATGGTTGACGGGATTCCGATAACGCGCAGTCAGACATGGCAGCAGGAGGCTGCGAAACTTCAGGAAGAGTTTGCTCATCTGGAAGGCAGTATTGACCGAAGATGGACACGAAGTTCGGGGAATTTCGGACACAAATCGGGGAGGATTTCTGAAAAATGCTCGAAGTAGCTATGGGTAAGAAGGTTGAGCCGCCGAATCAGGAGACCCCAGCTCAAGGATGGATTATGGGCCCGGGCATTTTGGGGACGGGACCATCGTCGTCGGTTCAGGACAATCAGGATGAAGTGCTTATCACGGGGGAAAAGGAGGCTCCAAAAGTAACCCAGGACTGTCCACACCCAACTGGCAATTTGACATACAGACTACCATGCCCTAAGTTCGATGGTACTGACTTCAGAGGTTGGCTAGCCAAGCTAGAGCAGTTCTTCGAAGCTGAGGCTGTCCCAGAGCCTAGCAAGATCCGTTTGGTGATGATTCATTTAGAGGGGAAGGCCTTGCAGTGGCACCAGTTTCTGATGAACTCGAATGGAGGTGCAGGGGAGATGATTTGGGCAGAGTACTTGAAGCTCATGAGAGACCGCTTTGCTCCGGGAGGGTTCAGTGACCCCTTCTTTGAACTGTTAGCCTTACGACAGACAGAATCAGTGGAGTCATACTACGAGGAGTTTATAAACTTGGTGAATCAGGTACAGTTGCCTGAGAAATACATTTTAAGCATGTTTAAGAACCATTTGCGGCTTGAAATTAGTCAATACCTTACACTGTTACAACCTAAGTCCCTACTTGAAGCTTTTCACACGGCAAAACAATTAGAAACCATCTTTTTCCCTGTGAACGGAAAACCATTGGCTAGGACAGCTCCCCCTAGCTTAAGTATGCCTTCTAGGAACTTTCACCCTAGTTTCAAGGCTTATTCAAATGTGGGTACTTCAGGACCTCCTTCCACTGTAGCATCTAGAAGTGTCACACCTTCGATATTGAGCCCTAGTAGGACCAGGAACTCCGGTCAGGCTAATATCAAGGGATCTGGGAAAAGTTTATCTACAGTAGAGATTGAGGAGAGAAGGAGAAAAGGGCTCTGTTTCTGGTGTGCTGAGAAGTACACTCCTGGACACAGGTGTACTAAGAGTCAAATTTTTCAGATAGTGGTGGATGGAATTGAGGAAGATGGTGAACCTGAGGTATTCCTGGATTGTGAGGAAACAGGGGAGGGGACTGGAACAGAAGGACCAGTGTTGTCCCTAAACGCCATGTGGGGATCAATTAACTGGGAAACAATGAAACTGAAAGTTGAAGTGTCTGGAACAGAGTGGATAGCATTGATTGATTCAGGTAGTACTCACAATTTCTTGAGTGCTTCAATGGTAAAGAAAATGGGACTACTGGTGAATAAAAGGAACAATCTGAAAGTTACTGTGGCTGATGGAAACACTTTAGAGACATGGGGAGAGTGTAGCAAGTTGACTTGGAAGGTACAAGGAGAAGAATTTGTGTCAGACTTCTTAATCTTGCCCCTGAAATGTTGTGATGTGGTACTAGGAGTCCAATGGCTAATTACTTTGGGGACCATAAGTTGGGATTTCAAAAAAATGGAGATGAGTTGGATTCAGCAGAACAAAACTGTAGTGTTGAAGGGAGTGAGGCCTGGAGCCCACAGTTGGATTGATGCCAAGAGATGCAATAAGCTGCTGAGAGAGAATCACAGTCCCTTGACCACCTCTTTATGGGTTATGGAAGGACAAGTGGGGTTGAAGAAAACAGACAACCCTATGCCTGAAGAATTAAAGAGGGTGCTGAGTGAATTTGAAGATGTCTTCAGGGAACCCTCAGGATTACCACCAGTGAGAGGGCAAGAACATAAAGTGACCTTGGTTAATGATCAGCAAGTGGTGAAAATTAAACCATACAGATACCCTGTCAGCCAGAAAGAAGAAATTGAGAGACAAGTTAAGGAGATGATGGAGAGTGGAATAATCAGATATAGCAACAGCTCCTTCTCCTCCCCAGTGGTGATGGTTAAGAAGAAAGATGGTTCATGGAGGTTGTGTGTTGACTACAGAAGACTGAACCAATTAACAGTTAAAGACAAATTCCCAATGCCAATCATAGAGGAGTTGTTGGATGAATTGGGAGGTGCAAGGTTTTTTTCCAAGCTTGACTTGAGAGCTGGATATCACCAGATAAGGATGTGGGAGCCTGATGTGTATAAAACAACATTCAAGACTCATGAAGGGCATTATGAGTTCTTGGTAATGCCTTTTGGCTTAACCAATGCTCCAGCTACCTTCCAAAGCTTGATGAATAGGATTTTCAGAGCTTACTTGAGGAAGTTTGTGCTTGTGTTTTTTTGATGATATACTGGTTTACTCTCAAAACTAGGATGCACACTTGAAACATTTACAAGAGGTGTTGAGAGTGTTAAGAGAACACAAGCTGTATGCCAAGATGAAGAAATGTTGTTTTAGAGCACATGAGATAGATTATCTTGGGTATGTGATCTCAAATGGAGTTATAGCTATGGATGGTTCCAAGGTTGAGTGTATCCTGAATTGGCCAAAACCTAGTAGTGTAAAGGAACTCAGAGGCTTCCTAGGGTTATCTGGGTACTACAGAAGGTTTGTGAAAGATTATGGCACAATAGCAAGGCCATTGACCAATCTTCTCAAGAAGGGAGGATGGAAGTGGGGCCCCAGTGAAGACTTGGCATTTGAAAAACTGAGACAAGCAGTCAGTAGTGCTCCTGTATTGACACTACCAGATTTTAATGAAGAATTCAGTGTTGAGACTGATGCTTCAGACAAAGGAGTGGGAGCAGTTTTAGTACAGAAAGGGAAGCCCTTGGCCTTCTTCAGTAGAGGCTTAGGAGTGAGACACCAGGGACTTTCAGTCTATGAAAAAGAAATGCTAGCTGCATTAATTGCTGTGAAAAAGTGGTCAGCATACCTAGTGGGAAGACACTTCAAGATCAAGACAGACCATCAGAGTCTGAGATTCTTAGCAGAAAATCAAGCAATAACCCCAGCACAGCAGAAATGGATGGTTAAAATGTTGGGATATGATTATGAGGTGGTGTACAAGAAGGGGAGTTCTAATGTAGTTGCAGATTCCCTGTCTAGGAAGCCAGGAATTGAGGAAGGGACACTGTTAGCTATCAGTGGTGTTAACACTGATTTGATGGCAAAAATAGCTGAAACCTAGGAAGTTGATGATAAGATTAAGAAGATTATTGAAGCTATTCAAAAAGGGTCCTCCCATTATACTAAATATGCTTGGGATGGGAAATGGCTAAAAAGGAAGGGTAAGGTTGTTGTGGGGAACAATGAGCAATTGAGGAAGGAGTTAATGTCTTACTTTCATGGCAGTCCCATTGGAGGACATTCAGGAGCTGAAGTAACAACCAGGAGACTGAGTAGTAGGGCTGAGCGTTCGAATGAATCGAGTCGAGTCGAGTCAAAAAATTTCGAGTTATTCGAGTTGACGAGTCTAATTTTATCATTCGAACTTTCATTCAAAATTTTTTCGAGTCGAGTCGAGTTGAAGAAATTCGAGTCGAGTTATTCGAGTTTCTATTCGAACTTTAACCTAATATCCATGCTAAATAAACAAACCCTCAAACACATTAATAAAAACAAAGTATAGTTTAGGAAATCCAACAACAGTGAACTACACAAGTTGCAACAAACCGATGAAAAGCAAAGCGATAATAGTCCAAAAATTAAAATGCAACAAAATACTTCTTGAGTTTTTGTGTCACATTGTCGAATACTTTAGACTTCTTCCGTTTCGTACAACGTCGGTAATTGTGTGGAAACTTCTTGATTTTCAGGTATTATTGATAACTCTAACAAAATAAATAATAACAAGTATTAGATAAAAATAAATAATGTCGACAATTAACCAACGTGAAAACTGAAAAGAGAAAAATAAATAAATAATGTCGACAATTAACCAACGTGAAAACTGCCAGTGGAGCACTCGATATTTGGTTGAAAAACAAAAGTTAAAGTGTTAAACAAAGGGCTTGAAATTAGAAGTGGTCCACTGCCAGTGGAGTGGAGCACTATTTGGTTGAAAAACAAAAGTTAAAGTGTTAAACAAAAGTTAAAGTGTTAAACAACGGGCTTGAAATTAGAATTTTCAAGTTGAAAAAAAAGTCTAATTTACTCATAATTAAAACGACGTAGTATTAATATTTTCGGTTTTTCGGATATTCGGTTTTTCAAATTTCTAAACCGACTCGAACTCGAAATTCGAAATGAAATTTCGAGTTGACTCGAATAACTCGATTCAAATAACTCGAAATTCGAAAAAAAAATTGGTTTTTTCGAGTCGAATCGAGTTATGCTCACCCCTACTGAGTAGCATTTTCTATTGGAAGGGGTTGAGGAAACATGTGAAAACAATGGTGAGGGAATGTGGAATCTGCCAGAAGAACAAAATTGATCTATCTCAGCCAAGGGGTTTGCTGCAACCTTTACCAATACCTGAGACAGTGTGGACCTCTATTAGTATGGATTTCATAGAAGGTTTACCAAACTCTAGGAGGAAGGATGCTATTTTAGTGGTGGTGGATAGGCTAACCAAATATGCTCACTTCATTGCCCTGAGTCATCCATTCACAGCTAGAGACATTGCACAAGTATTCCTTGAGAACATCTTTAAACTTCATGGTATGCCACATACCATTGTCTGTGATAGAGACAGAATCTTCATGAGCCAATTTTGGAGGGAGCTATTTGCTAAACTGGGAACTGCAATCACACCTTCCACAGCATATCACCCAGAAACAGATGGCCAGACTGAGAGAGTCAACCAGTGTGTTGAGACTTACCTCAGATGCATGACAGGTGAGAAGCCTAGGGAGTGGAGTGACTGGTTGCACTTAGCTGAGTGGTGGTACAACTCTTCATACCATTCTGTAATTGGAACCTCTCCATTTTAAGCTCTGTATGGTCAGGAACCCAACTCCCATATTCCCTACTTAGCTGAAGAATCTGTGGTAGCTACAGTGGATAGGGGCTTGCAACAAAGGGAAGCAACAATCAAAATGCTAAAATTTCATTTGAAGAGAGCCCAAGAAAGGATGAAACAACAGGCAGATAAGAGGAGAGTAGACTGTAATTTTCAGACAGGAGATATGGTGTTCTTGAAACTGCAACCATACAGACAGCAGTCAGTCCAACATAGAGTTTCTCAGAAATTAGCTCCGAAATGATTTGGTCCATTCAAGATTATGAACAAGGTCGGGTCCACTGCATATAAATTGGAATTGCCAATTGGATCTAAGATTCATCCTGTGTTCCATGTATCTCAGTTGAAGAAGCAAATTGGATCTGATGAATTTTCAACATAATTGCCTTTAATTGGGCCTGATGGTGGGATCAGTAAGGAACCTGTGAGAATTATTGATCGCAGGATAGGAAGGAAGGGGAATATAGCTGTAACTGAAGTTCTGGTGGAATGGTCAAATACTTTTCCTGAAGATGCCACGTGGGAGGTCCTTCACCAACTACAACAGCAGTTTCCTGATTTCAATCCTTGAGGTCAAGGATTGTTTGAAGAAGGGGGCATTGTAACCGTGCGAAACAAAAGAAGGATTATGACCGTTAGCCTGTTTAAATTTCTGTTTTTAGTTTATGGCACTTAATGATACGCTGCGTTTCATTAATATTTGTGAATAGATAATACGGTGCCGTTTCGGTTAGGGAGGGTGTTATGTAACCCTAGCCGTTGTTGTTTGAGGCTATCGAATATCAGAAACCTTATTCAGTCTCTCTCAATTCTTCTTTTCTCTTCTCATCTAAAATCCAAATCTGTTTCTCATCTTATCTTAATTCTTCAGCTTGATTCAGTGTGTTACATATAAACGAAAAAAAAAACATTAGTAAGGAAGAAGATTTGGTATAGGGTTCGGATGGTGAGATTTGAATTTTAAAAGTGTTTATTGTCATTGGATTAAATCATGAACTTTTATGTATGAGACATTGGTACAACTGTTTCGATAACAAATATTTGACTATCCAAATTCTTCTCCATCTTTAAATTGAAAGCTATTAAATGCTTCAGCATATTCGATCTCACATCCTTGTATATGTTACGCCAACATCGAAACCAACCGAACCAAACTTCTAATCACTTTCGATAACAAATATTTGACTAAACTGCGTGCTGTTACACAGTTAACGGGCATTTGGTGTTCTTTCAAAAAGCTTTAGGTCCAAACCCCATGTTTTGCATTTTATATTGTTTTGTTATAATTATATCAATGCTTTGGCTTGGCTCAGTGGTTGGGCGTTGGGATGTTTTGCAAGAGGCTTGCTTTCATAATCTTTAAGCATTTCTTTCTAATAAGATGATGTCATGTGTCATAATTTTATTGGAGGGTATTAATTCATTAAAAATGTTACTTTAGGTTAGACTGTTGTTACATAGTTAGCGGAGGTTAACGGCTGAGTGATTATTTTGTTACAAGTCGAAAATGTTAATAACCGAAACATAACTTTTCAACAGATTTCTTAAGCTCTCATTCATTTACTGCAATGGTTGTTTGCTTATATGTTGTTATTTTTTGTAGCTGAAGAAATAGCATTGTAGGGAATACAGCTTTTTTATTGGATAGCAGGATTACAGATAGACAACAATGGTTCTTTCTCTAAAATTTCCTCTGTTCTGGGGACCTACTCCTTTGTATTATAGGACCACTGTGATCTCTGATTCTGTCTCTCCGATGCTTAAGAAATGAGATCCTTCTTCAATGACCATCAAACCCTCTTCATTGGCTGAGCTAAGATGCTCACAAGGGCTCAACTCAAATTCAACATCAGCCCTTTCCCCACCATTCAGACTAACACTCTGGAATCCAACCAGTTGTTTCATTGCCCTCCCATTACCGGCTTTTTCTCGCCTGACAAAGAGCAAAAGCGGATGTTTACCTGCCAAATCCCCATGGTTTTGAGCTCTAACTGTGACTGGGATTCTCTTATCACAAACTTCTGTTACTATCTCTGAAACAGGTATGTATTTGAGAGCATCTGAGTTCTCAAGCTCAACCTTTGGAGACTTTAACTGATTGTTCAAGTAGACCTTGTTTTGTGCTACAGGGAGAAATTCATAAGAATAGTTTGAGTAGCTGAGACCATAGCCGAATTCATAAACCTTTGGTCCTTTGTAGAATCTGTATGTACGTCCAGGATATCCCGAAGATGGTTCGGGACGCATTCTCATGTCTGTCATCGGTACATTAACGAAACTCTGCGGATACCAAGTAACGGGTAACCTTCCTCCTGCATAGAAATATATATATGAAGCATACAACTTTGTTAAATTCATCATTAGTTTAAGAATGACTTCTGACTTCTGTTAGCATACATGGTGCTCTGAATGAGAGTTCACCTGGATTATGATCACCAAATATGATTTCTGCTAATGCACGACCTCCGGCTTCACCTGGATAACCAGCCCATAGAATACTTCCAATGTGTTTATCGTATTTGGCAAAGTTTATGTCTACTGGACCTCCAGAAAGAAGCACCAAAACAACCGGATTCTTAGCAGCTCTTGCGACAGTGGAGATCAAGTTCTGCTGGTTCGGCGAGAGAACCAAGTCTACACGATCCAGTTCTTCCCTCTCTTGGGTTTGATCCAATCCCATCACCAGCAACACATAATCTGCTCCTTTCGCTATGTTCACTGCTTGATCAGTCCAAGCGTAAGAGCAGTTAACTGCATTACAACCTGGGTGATACCTGATGTCTTTGACATAATTTTGCAACCCTTGCAGCGGTGTAACAGTTTCGCAAGGAGGGCCTGCATAGTTGCCAAGTAGTGTTCTTGCAGCATTGGCATTCGGGCCTATTACCGCAAGGGAAGTAGTTTTCACTTTGGAAAACGGGAGGAGCTTTTCGGTGTTCTTTAGAAGGACAATGCCGTTGCGAGCAGCCTCGAGAGCAAGATTCTGATGCTCTTGGGAACAGACTTGGTCTGAACCAATTTTACCAAAAGGCTGGTTAACTGGATTACCATTGAAAAGCCCCAGCCTCATTCTAACAGAGAAAAGGTTGTGAAGGGCTCTATCTATTTCAGATATGGGCAATTTTCTATTGTCGACAGCTACTTTGGTGTAGTACTTCAAATAGTTGCCACAGTTGACATCCATTCCTGTAAATTCAAGGATCGATAATGTTCAAATGATGCCACTAGCATATACATCAACCCAAACCATTGTTGAACTTTTGGTTACCAAAAATCAGCACATGTGTGATCAAAATACAGAGTTAATGAAAACAAAGCTACTCTCATACCAGCTTTAAGAACATCAGCTACAGCATCCTCTGGCAACTTGGCATATCCTTGTTTCTCATGAATGATGGAGACAGCATCACAGTCTGATGCTATATACCTGATTACATTTTAAGCATGAAACACACATACTGTCACCTTTCTGAATCAACATATCCTTTTTGTACAATTAACATTGAAAGGACAATAGTTTTACGTTATTACCCGTTGAAACCCCATTGTCCTCTTGCTGTTTTGGACAAGAGATTGTAATCTGCACAATTGGGGACTCCATTAACACGATTATAAGCACACATTATGCCACTAGCTTTCCCTTCCTGTATGCAACTCCGAAATGGAGGCATATATGTATCTGCTAAATCCTGCTGACTAACCTGAAATCCAGAAAACAGGAAAGTAGCAGATAAATCATGGGATCTTCCAAATGAATTCAACCCAAGCAGAGAGCAGAGTTTATGTTTACCACTGCATTGAAGACAAAGCGGTTCACTCCTTTCCAGTTATCCAAATCATAAGCTGTGAAATGCTTACAACAAGCTGAAGCTTGAAGATTTTCACCAAGTTTCCCTCCTTCAAAACTGTCCCCTTGGATTCCTCTCACGAATGAGACTGCATATTTCCCAGTAACAAAAGGATCCTCGCCCGGTGTTTCTTGCCCTCTTCCCCACCTCGGGTCTCTAAAAATATTAATATTCGGTGCCCAAAACGTCATCCCCGTTGCTTGTCCGGCATTGTATATTGCTCTAGCCTCCGTCCCAACTGCCTGCAAGCAATGAACTGAAGTATCCAGTAAAAAAACACAAAAAAGAAAGGGGTGTTTGTGTTCTCCGAGTTAGATACTTGCCTGACCAATGCGGTACCAAAGATGAACATCGAAGGAAGCGGCGGTGAGAATGACCTGAGGAAAACTAGTGGCGGATTGGATTGTTCCGTTGAAACGAATGCCTGTGTGTACAGTGGAGAAATAGGCAACACCGTGTAAGGCTTCGGACCACCATTCGTAGTCGGGGATGCCGAGTCTTGGAATGGCTGGAGCCGTGTTAACGAGCTGGGATATCTTCTCATCGAGTGTGAGCCTGGAGATTAGATCTTGGACTCTTTGGTCGATGGAGAGTGTAGAGTTGCAGAACGGGTAAGATTTGGTTTGAGGGTCGGATGAGTCGCAGGAAAATGGAGGCCGAGTTGAGTCTGCTAAGAGAAGCAGTAGTGAGCTAATGTGAACAAGAGCTAGGAGAGAGGGTTTTCTGAGCTGCATCTTTGTGGCTTCTTTGGGCAGTAGAGTTAGAGAAAAAAGGCAATATTTTATAGAACCGACAAGGGTCATTGTTTCACTGCATGGTCTGTCTTTTTCTGTCACAGTTTCAAATCTTGGTTAGATTAGGGAAAAATAAAATAAAAAAAGGAATTTGTTTTTGACAAAATGGTAATCTATGGTGGCAGGTGGAACAAATTTTTCATTTTGCATGTTTTGGACTGAATTCAAAAAAAGTAAAATTAGAGAGCTAAAATGAAAAATGTTATTAATGATGATAATAGAAAATGATAAAAACTTATTGTAATAGCTGCTAACGAATTAAGTCTTCCTTTGAAAAAAATCAAAATTTTAAGTCGAATAGATAATAAAAGATCGAAATTAAATTTTAAATTTTCGCTAAAAAAATTAGAATTAAATGCCAACTTGTAAATTTCGGAAAGTTATGTAGATTAAAAAAATCATTGAAAATGTTGAACTCAACTTAAAATTTTTCATTTGAAAATAATTTCACAATGACATTTCAAGGTTTTGAACTCAACTTATAAATTTTAAATTAAATGAACTTTTAAAAAAATCATTTTCTTAAAGCTATTTTCAATATTATTATTTTTAGTAGAGTAATGATATTTTCATGATTTAACTGTAATATAATAAAATGATCTAACTGTAATAGTTAAATTAGACCTGACCCTTCCTATATTCTGTACATTAGCATTTTAATTCTTTTAATTTTTTTCATTTTAATCCCAAATAAAAAATGACCAATGTCGTCTGCAAACGGTGACGACTCTCCTCGTTACTGTAGAAAACAAGCAATTTCTTAAATAATTTTTAAATGACCATTTTATCAACAAAAAGTTCGTTTTTTTTTTGACCTTTTCCCTTTTTTTTTGAAATATTTCCCCCTAATTTAACCTTAAATATTTATAACTGTTTTTTTCTCAAGTACACATATCTGATGAGTCAGACAACTCGCCCAAGCTTAATACTCGGGCCCCATCCGACTCAGGTCATCAAACACTAATAAAAACCGAAAATAAGACAGATCATGGGATTTCATTTTTACTTTTGGCCCCCATTTTAGAATACTTTTGAAAAGTGACTGTGAGGTCAAAATAATGTAAAACATGCCATTTTTCAGGTCAAATTTTTTTAAAAACTTAATTTGAAAAGTTTTTTTTGTCTATATTAGGTGCTCAAACTACTATTTTTGATGAAAATAAGTGTTTTAGTTGACCTTAGAAGAGCAAAAGAAGTTTGAGCACCTAAAAAGAAAAAACGGAATAGCTTGAACACTTATTTTGATATTAAGCATTTTTAAAAATAATGTCTAAAATATACATTTTATCAACTTAAAAACATATTTTGACCGTAACTACAAGTATTTAAATCTTAAATCAAACAATCTAAAAGCAGTTTTCAAAATCACATTCTCACCACAGTATTCAAATTAAAACAATATCAAACAGAGCCTTAATCCCACTTCTCGTCTTTAATCTCAGCTTTTTCATTTATTGATTGAAATAATATTATGTGGAATCACTTTATTTGTAATCTGTAATAATCTAACATTAATTCGGTCCACCTTTATCTCTGATTTAGATTGGAGTGCTTTGGAATTAGCCAATATTGGTCCAGATCTAGTCATCTAGGGACCTGTTTTTATTGTTTTTTAATGGTGATGCCATCTTTATACTTTTGGTTAATGTGGATGTGAATATATGAACTTTTAATGCCATTTAAGCCTCCAATCAATGTTTAAATTGTCTAAGTCGGTGCTTCAATTTTCTAGATGTACTATGATTTTCTGGGTACCACTAATAAATGGGAAGTTGGATCAAGCTTACGTCTTTGGGAAAACTCATTTTTTAATATATTCGTATCGAACATATATCTAAACATACAAAAATGAATGTGAACAAAGCTAATGACATTGATTTATTACTATTCTGATGACTGAACATGTTTAAAAACTGTCATTTTCTGGCTTCCATTTTCTGCAGTGGATCATCTCATAATATATCAAATAGTATCAATGAATTCCTCAAATTGAAAGCATCCTAAGACATTGTTGACATGGAATATCACACCTTGGTGCAACTTGGACGTTCAACATGAGCTTAAACTTCAATTTGCGACCGGGATAGTCCGAAGATGATTCGAACCACATCCAGAAATATACTTCAATTTGCTGGTAAGGAACTGCAGCATAGAGTTAGACCACTATATACTTCGAACTGGAATATAAGCGTCGAATATCAATACATCAGTATGAGCCTGACATAGGCGTAGAGCATTGTATTTAGAAACGGTTGGACACAAATGTTTGATACGGATACTTCAGAAAAATGAAGGGTCGAAACGATATAGGATTTAAGCATTAGAAATAAGAAAAGAAGAGAAAAAGTCCTAGAAGGCTGCCATGGGAAAAAATGCCCCACTTACTGAATGTGGGAGGCCATAGGTCTACCAGGTACAAATCACAGTGGTCCAATATCTAAGACACAAAATCCTAAAAGATACACTAATGGTGTGATGAGGATTAGGAAGTTGCCTAGCACGGGGACAGAATACGAAAAAAGTGTACAAGTGATGTGTTTCGACTTGGATGTGAGTATGATGTTTTCATATGTTGTTTTCTATATATTTAATGGATTTTCGAAAATCATACCGACATATCCCGATCATACTACTCTCTCATTCTTTTGCTGCAATGTTTTTTTGTTAATAAGTTCTTATTTATTAAGATGAAGAAACATCAATGTAGGGAAAACAAAATTATTGCTCATAATTTGCAAGAGAAAATGATTTTCAAAGGAGGCAAGACAGTTTTTTATTGGATGGCAGGATTATAGTTAGACAACAAAGGTTCATTCTGTAAAATTTCCACTGTTTTGGGGAGCTAGTCCTTTGTATCATAGGACGACTGTGATCTCCGATTCTGTCTCTCCGATGCTTAAGAAATGAGACCCTTCTTCAATGACCATCAAACCCTCTCCATTGGCTGTGCTAAGATGCTCACAAGGGCTCAACTCAAATTCAACATCAGCCCTTTCCCCAGCATTCAGACTAACACTCTGGAATCCAACCAGTTGTTTCATCGGTCTCCCATTACCGGCCTTTTCTCGCCTGACAAACAGCAAAAGTGGATGCTTACCTGCCAAATCCCCATGGTTTTGAGCTCTAACTGTGACTGGTATTCTCTTATCACAAACTTCTGTTCCTATCTCTGAAACTGGTATGTATTTTAGAGCATCTGAGCTCTCAAGCTCAACCTTTGGAGACTTCAACTGATTGTTTAAGTAGACCTTGTTTTGTGCCACAGGAAGAAATTCATAAGAATAGTTTGAGTAGCTGAGACCATAGCCGAATTCAAAAACTTTTGATCCTTTGTAGAATCTGTAAGTTCGTCCAGGATATCCCGAAGATGGTTCGGGACGCATTCTCATGTCTGTCATCGGTACTTTAATGTAACTCTGCGGATACCAAGTAACTGGTAACCTTCCTCCTGCATATAAATTTGTCATCAGTATATGAATGTCGTCTAACTTCTGTTAGCATACAAGCTATATGAATGAGAGTTCACCTGGATTATGGTCACCGAATATGATTTCTGCTAATGCACGACCTCCAGCTTCACCAGGATAACCAGCCCATAGAATGCTTCCAATGTGTTTATCATATTTGGCAAAGGTTATGTCTATTGGACCTCCAGAAAGAAGCACCAAAACAACCGGATTCTTAGCAGCTCTTGCGACGCTCGTGATCAAGTTCTGCTGCTTCGGCGAAAGAACCAAGTCCACACGATCGAGTTCTTCCCTCTCTTGGGTTTGATCCAATCCCATCACCAGCACCACATATTCTGCTCCTCTTGCTACTTTCGCTGCTTGATCAGTCATAGCGTAAGAGCAGTTAACTGCATTACAACCTGGGTGATACCTGATGTCTTTAACATAGTTTTGCAGCCCTTGCAGTGGTGTAACAATTTTGCAAGGAGGTCCTTTATAGTTTCCAAGTAGTGTTTCTGAAGCATTGCCATTAGGGCCTATTACTGCAAGCGAAGTGGTTTTCGCTTTCGAAAACGGGAGCAGTTTGTTGGTGTTCTTTAGAAGAACAATGCCGTTGCGAGCAGCCTCAAGGGCAAGATTCTGATGCTCTTGGGAACAGATTTGATCTCGACCAATTTTACCAAAAGGCAGGTTAACTGGATTGCCATTGAAAAGCCCCAACCTCATTCTAACAGAGAAAAGGTTATGAAGGGCTCTATCTATTTCAGATACAGGCAATTTTCTCTTTTTGACAGCGGATTTGGTGTAGTTCTTCAAATAGGTACCACAGTTGACATCCATTCCTGTAAATTCATGGATCGAAAATGCTCAAATGATGCCACTAGCATACACATCAACCCGAAACATTGTTAGAACTTTCGATTACCAAAAATCAGCACATGTGTGTTCAAAATACAGAGTTAATGGAAACAAAGCTACTCTCATACCAGCTTTAAGAACATCAGCTACAGCATCCTCTGGTGACTTAGCAAATCCTTGTTTCTCATGAATGATGGAGACAGCATCACAGTCTGATGTTATATACCTGATTATAATTTAAGCAAGAAAAACACATACTGTCATCTTTCTGAACCAACATGTTCCTTTTGTTTATTAACATTGAAAGGACAATAGTTTTTCCTTATTACCCGTTGAAACCCCATTGTCCTCTTGCTGTTTTGGACAGAAGATTGTAATCTGCACAGTTGGGGACTCCATTAACACGATTGTAAGCACACATTATCCCACTGGCTTTCCCTTCCTGTATGCAACTCCGAAAAGGTGGATTATATGTATCTGCTAAATCCTGTAGACTAACCTGAAATACAGAACAAGGAGAGTAGCAGAACATTAATTATCATAAATGGGATCTTACAATCAATCAAACTCAAGCAAATAGATATATATTAAGGTTTGATGTTTAAGTTTACTTTCGCATCGAAGACGAATCGGTTGACTCCTTTCCAGTTATCCACATCATAAGCTGTGAAATGCTTACAACAAGCTGAAGCTTGAAGGTGTTGGCCAAGTTTCCCTCCTTCAAAACTGTCTCCTTGTATCCCTCTCACAAATGAGACTGCATATTTCCCTGTAACAACAGGGTCCTCGCCCGGTGTCTCTTGCCCTCTTCCCCACCTCGGGTCCCTGAATATATTAATATTCGGTGCCCAAAATGTCATCCCGGTTGCTTCTCCGGCATTGTATATTGCTCTGGCCTCCTTTCCAACTGCCTGCAGGGCGCAGGCAATCATACACGAATGAACTAAAGATTAATAAGTAGAAAAAAAAAGAAGCAAAAGGGTCTTGTGTTTTGAGTTAAATACTTGCCTGACCAATGCGGTACCAAAGATGGACATCGAAAGAAGCAGCGGTGAGAATGACCTGAGGAAAACTGGTGGCGGCATGAATTGTTTTGAAACGCATGCCTGTGTTATAATCGGAGAAATAGGCAATACCATGTAAGGCTTCGGACCACCATTCGTAGTCGGGGATGCCGAGTCTTGGAATGGCTGGAGCATCGATAACGAGCTGTGATATCTTCTCATCTAGTGTGAGCCTGGAGATTATATCTTGGACTCTTTGGTTGATGGAGAGTGTAGTGTTGCAGAACGGGTAAGATTTGGTTTGCGGGTGAGATGAGTCACAGGCAAATGGAGGCCGAGTTGAGTCTGCTAAGATAAGCAGCAGTGAGCTAATGTAAATGAGGGCCAGGAGGGAGGATTTTTTGACCGTCATCTTTGTGACATCTTCGGGCAGTAAAGTTGAGAAAATGCATGAAATCCTACAACTGCTGTTTTTTTTTTCTTCATGTACATTTGTCTGAGTGCTATCAGATGAGCCAATATTGGTCCAGATTTAAGGGACCACTGTCGAGATTCCCTTGTTATATGGTGATATTTGTCCCTTAGCTTCCTTGTTATATGGTGATGTTTGTCTCTTAGCTCCCATGGGATAACAAACGTGGCTGTAGTTCACAATTTCTTATGCAAAAATCTCTTAAACTGGTGTCTGTATGCTATTTGGATCTCATTTTGACTTATCAGTCTACATAAACATAGCTAATGACAGATTTATTACTATTCTAATCATTTTGAACATGTTTAAAAACTGTTTTTTTTTTGTCTTCTTCCATTTTCTACAGTGGATCTTCTCAGAATATAAATAATCTCAACGAATTGCTCAAATAAAAGCATCGTAGGACCTTGTTTGCTTGGAATAGCACACCTTGATGCAACTTGGAAGTTCTAAATGAACTTAAACTTCAATTTGGCTTTTCTGAGGGCCAATCAATAAATGTTTTGCACACATATATTGGCACTTAGCCATATATTTTACTGAACCGACAACTAGAAAGGAAACAAAATAATGAACAAAGTTTCTTAGGACATTTACCTCTTATGTACTTGATAAAATATTATTATTATTCTAGGAACTTGTGGTCTAACAGTTTGGGGTTTATCAATAATATCCACATGTATCAGATTATTATTGTAAGGGTAAACTACATAAATAATCACCATACTATTGGAAAAGTCGTGATTTGACCACCTTACTTTTTCCGAAGCAATTAAACCATCATACTATTAAATTGGGTGCAATGTGACCACCAGCCGTTAGAAGTTAACGGTAGGGTGACGTGGCAGTTAAAAAATTAAATGGTATAATTACACATTCGGTCCTTACTATTTACACATTCGGTCCTTACTATTTACACATTCTTTCAATTTAGTCCTAATTTTAAACTAGTGTCAACACCTTATTGGAGGAATTTTATTATTTATATTTGATATAATAAATTATTTTCCACCTCCAATTAGGTGGTGACACGTACCACCTATTTAGAGGAGAAAAATAAAATCTCCAAACTTGAGCTTGGTGGGAATCAAACTTGAGTGAATTAAGGATAAAGGCAGCACTCTAACCACTACACCAAGCACATGTTTGTGCTATAAACCACTTTCTCTTATTTTTATTACCACTTAACACAAAACCTTCCCATTCATGTTTTAACCCCTTTAATGGTTTCTTCTTTAGGTCTCCCAACCCACACTGTGGCTTCTTTACTCCCTTCTCACACTCCCAACACCCACTCCTCTGCTTTTAGATGCCTCTCAATTCTCTCCAAATCATCACACTCTCAGTTTTATGGCCTTAAGTTCTCCCATTCTTCTTCTCCTCCCATCCCTTCTTTTTCCTCCTTCAAAACCTCCATTTCTGCTAAGGTACATTGCTTTTTATTGCTGGATTTTTGTTGTTCCAAGTGATTTGCTTATGAATTTTGTGAATTTTTTTGGGTAGGTGAATAAGGGTTTAGTTCCTCCATCATTCACGTTGAAAGATTAAGATGAGAAAATGTGAGCCTTTCCAAGTTTAAAGGGAAGCTTGTGGTTGTCTACTTCTACCCTGCTGATGAATCCCCTAGCTGCACCAAACAGGTTACATTTAGATTTTTTGGAACTCATTGTTGCCTTTGATTTCAGTAATGAAATGTGTTGAATTTTGGATGAATTAGTGATGCAGAACATTAATGACATTAGTGAAAATTTTTGGGCAGGTAACAAATAATAAGACATATAATATAATTGGTGATTTATAGAATAAACATGTGCTTGGTGCAGTGGTTAGAGTGTTGTCTTTATCCTTGATTCACCCAAGTTTGATTCCCTCAAGCCCAAGTTTGGGGATTTTGTTTTTCTCCTCTAAATAGGTGGTGACACATGTCACCACCTGATTGGAGGAGGAAAATAATTTATTATATCAAATATAAATAATTAAATTTCTCCAATAAGGTATTGACACGTGTCACCACCTAATTAATTTATTTCATTAGTTTAAAATTAGGACTGAATTGAAAGAATGTGTAAATAGTAAGGACCAAATGTGTAATTATACCCTTAATTTTTTAACTGCCACGTCACCCTATCGTTAACCTCTAACGGCTGGTGGTCACATTGCACCCAATTTAATAGTATGTTGGTTTAATTGCTTCGGAAAAAAAGTAAGGTGGTCAAATCGCGACTTTTCCAATAGTATGGTGGTCATTTATGTAGTTTACTCTTATTGTAATTGGGTGCCCATCATCTCCTACAACCAAGAAATGTCTTCTTCCATTACCATCAAACCATATTCATTACCCCTACTTAGATGCTCACAGGCCACAGGGGCTGTCTCCCCATAATTCTTCACTCCAACACTAACTGTGAATTTCCTTATTCCATACTTTCAAAATAATATTGTATGTGATGGAATCTGAGGTCCTAGTTGTATGTAAACTCGAAGAATGATTCGAGTAAAGATTGTTTCGGGACACACATTCGAATGCATAAGAATACTTTGAGTAACTTAGGCCATCCTCGTGTCTGTCATTGGTACTTTGGTATGATCTTGTGGGTACCAAATTACCGGCAATCTCCCACCTGCATAGAAACATCATGCCAATATTAATACTTTGAGTAACTTAGGCCATCCTCGTGTTGTCATTGCTGATTTTGCAACAGTGGTGATGAGTTCCTGTTACCTCCCGGGAAGCAACGAATCAACTCGATAAAGCTCCTCCCTTTCTTGAGTTCGGTCTAATCCCATTGAAAAGGCCTAAACTCATTAGAAAAGCAAAGAGATCATGGAGAGGTGGGTCTATATCGGACTCAAGCAGTTTTTTCTGTACTACTGCCGATTTCGTATATTTCTGCAGGCCTGTAAATGTTTCTAAAAAAAACCATAATGGCATGGGATGTAACTAAACAATTCACTTCTTTATGTTATGGCCACAGCCCAAATAATTTGCAAGTAAAAGCCCAAGACCAAGTATAAAAGGGTTTCTTATCTTCATCTTTCATACCATAGTCTTCCATCTTCTTTATAGATAGATAGATAGATAGATAGATAGATAAATAGATAGAATTCGTTTACACAGTGTAAAACTTTTTAAATTTTACACGTTTTTTGGACCGTTGGATGAGTGAAACGAATGGATGAGATTAACAGTAAATATGTGAAGATTATCACTTGAAAAAAAAAGAGTAAGGAGTTAATCTGAGCCATCTATTATCTCATCTAACGATCCAGAAAACATGTAAAACTTATATATATTATTAAAATTTGTTTGTTTCATTTAAAACAGATTCTAGAAAATAATGAGTAATTATTCTATGCACAAGTGTTTGTGGAAACTTTGTTCACACAAACGCCTTAGTTTTAGAGTTTAGGGGGTTTAAGTGTAGTAGTTTTGAATTTAGGGATTGTTGATAGAATTTTAGGTTCAGGGTTTATAGGTTAAAACCTAATCACTAACCATATTACTCTAAAACCTAAAACTTAACCTTAAACCCTAAATTCTAAACACCTACACTAAAATCCTTAAACTCTAAATCCTAAACTGAAACCCTAAACCCTAAAATCAAGACGCTTGTAGAAACAAAAAGTTTCTACCGTCTATGTATGGAATAATAATTTAAAAATAATTTATAAAATATGAAATATTATATTAATATTAAATAAATGATATTGCTTGGGTGTTCATGGGAAAATGCACTATCAAAATTTAGACAATAATTTTCGTAAAATAAATTACATGAAACCAATAGGTCATAAACTAATATTTCCTACGATCTCCATTGTCGTGAATCATTGACTGATTTAAGCATTGATATTTAATGAGTTCTAAAATTAAATTAACAAGTTTTTTATTAATATTTTGAGTTGGGTTAGATTAGACTCAAGCAAGTCCAATCCAAACTATAATATATAAGGATTATTATCTTATACACCGGCGGTGGGAATTTTTTGTTTCCACAAGCGCCTCAATTATAGAGTTTAGGGTTAGGTTTTAAGGTTTAGAGTTTAGGGGTTTTGGTGTAGGGATTTAGAATTTAGGGTTCATGTTTAGAATTTAAGATTTAGAGCTAGAATTTAGGGTTTAGGGATAGGGTTTAGGTTTTAGGGTAATATGGGTAGGGATTTAGGTTTTAACCTATAAACCCTGAATTTTAACCCTAAACCCAAAATTCTATCAACAACCCTTAAATTCAAAACTACTACACTTATACCCCTAAACTTTAAACCCTAAACAGAGTCACTAAACCCTAAAACTAAGACGCTTGTGTATAGAATAATTACTCAATATATAATAGTCCCGACTTTTGAGGACTAAAATAAAAATATAGGAGAGCAGCGAGAGCTTAAGAAAATTTTGGGGACTTGAGAAGATCTAGAGAACAAGAGTGGAATTAGAGGTTACATTTTTCCAAAGTCTTTCTTATGATAACATACCTATGTAGCAATAATTATTCTTTTGAGAGTTTTTGGATTCACTCAAGTACATTAACTGGATCCTAGACACTAGTGTGATTGATCATATATCGTCTGATTTCAAATTCCTAAACACCATGTTTCTAGTTCACATATTGTTTCTCTCTCGGATGGTAAAACATGTCCCATCATTTATATTGGCTCTTTTTTGTTTTAGGTTTTGACCATTGAGTTAAAAATGTTCTCTTTTATTTCTTATTTTATTCAAATCTTCTTTATATTTTAAAATTAACTCGTGAATTCAATTGTAATGTTATTTTCTATCCCAATTTCTCTTAACTAGAACGGTGAATGAGATTGATGAAGAATTTAAAGGCTTGTACTTATGGTTTTGGTTTGCCTTTCAAATCTCGATGTCATTTGTTACTGTTTGAAATTTGGTATGCGGCAAAATAATTAAAGCGATAACAACATAGACCAAGACATTTACATGAGTAGGGATGACCATTTGACCCATACCGAATGGTTTTCAACCTGACCCAACCCGATCTTATAGGGTCGAGTTTTTTAAAGAAAATTTCGGGTTCGGGTCTGGTTTTTTTAGGATGAGGTCGGGTCGGGTTTGGGTTTAAGGTGAAAAATACCCTACCCAACCCGGGATAATAGTTTAATTTTATTATAAATATTTAGGTCTAATTGCTACATTGCCCCTCTCTTTATATATATATTTCAATTATCTCCATATTTTGTCTAATAAAAGTAGAATAATTATTATAATGCTCCCTCTCTATTTGTATTTTTACAATTAGCTCCTTATTTTTATTGAATAATAATGAAAATTAGTAATTTTATATTTATCTCGGGTCGGGTTTTTTACTCTAGAATTCGGATTCGGGTCGGGTGGAACATCATAAAATATCAGGTCGAGTTTGGATGGAAATGTTAAATTTTTGGGTCAGGTGCGGGTTGACCAAAAATCTAACCCAACCCGACCTATGGCAATCCCTACACATGAGACAAGATTTAACGCGGTTCAGTGATGCGTAAAATATAGTATGCGCAATTAGAGCAAGTATACCCGTCGAACTAGTAATATAATGATAAGTATCGAGTGTCGAGTGTCGAACCCATAAGATTATATTGTGAAATAAACTCAAAGCAATAACGCTTAAAAGTTAGTGAAATAATGATAAGATTATATTGTGATAAAACTATAAACTAAATGCAATAAAAAAAGTAAAGATGAAGCAATGATCAAAATACAAACATATGTTGTAGCAAAGATTCAAATAATTATGGATGCTGGATTTATTGCTTAGGAACTATGCTAACCATTTGAATGTTATAACAGTTGGCAATACATATCTGCGTAAATCATTAAGATCTTCATCTATCCGACAGGATTTTCTAATAAACACCTAGACTCTCTCGATACCTAGAAGTTAACAACAAGAAGCTATGGTAATATATGTTTGCGTGAACCCTAACAACTTCTTGTTTATTCAAGTTCCCCTTATTAGTCGTTAAAATCTTAAACTTATGTCTAAGCCGGATTAGAACCTAAGTTAACATCTTAAGCTCCATTGTTCATGTTTTTCTATCTTAACTCTCTCGATATTAAGCCACAAATCAATAATTAAAAGGCCTCTCTCGATAGTTTTTACAATAATTATGCATGAAGAACAATGAACATGATAGATATAAGAAAAAGCAATAACATTGAACAAGTAATAAAACATAGAATCCTAAAACAATCAAATCCAACAAAAAACATTTAACTCATGTATGAGCAAATAACAACCATAATAAAAACAATTAAAAACATGTCAGTTGATAAAGCAAGAGAGAAAGATAATCAAAGCGTCATGAGATTTCTTCTTCGTGCTCTCGAACTGTTGTTGCAATGCTCCAAACTCCTAAAGCCTCTCTCGATAGCTTTTTATCGTTTGGAGACTCCTCTTAATCTTCGATAATGGTGGTTCTCCGATGAAGAAGACACAGGGATATTCTTCCTCGAATAAAAGCTTCTCTGCGCATTTGTGTGTTTAGTGCACCCTCCTCTTAATTGTTTCCCTTGATGTCTTTATATAGAGGTGGCTCTCCTAAGATTTTAAAAACCCTAAAGTGCAAGTAATTTTTTAATAAGAATCTTGCTTTTCTACATCAATAATTGCTCAATAAAAGAATATCTTATCACATGCATTTAATAAAGTGTCATATGATCCAGCAAATGTAATATTTATTTTTCACATTATTTATGGCTTAATAAAGGAGAGGGCCACACATTAAATCACATCAAATGATCCTAGATTTATTTCCAACGTCACAGCGAATGTTGTAGCATCCAGTTTAACACGAGAAAATTCTGCTCCAATGTTCCAACGCTCCACTACTCTCTTACCTTCTGCGCAAGCAACACTAAAAACCACTACATCCCATTAATAGAATTAATATAGATAAATATTAAGCTCAAACACCATAATTCAATAATTATATGTAAAATACTCCTAAATGCAACTATATGAGCCTAAACACATGCAAAAGCTAAGAAAAAAGGTACGCAAAATAAGTTATCTACACAATCATCATTCAACATAGCCTACATCCACGAACGATAGAAACGAACAATCCACTATCAACGTAGAGAACACGAAGAGTACAAATACATGATAACACATGTAATTCAAAACTCAGTATACAAATCCTATGACCCGATGGAACCAAAACACTCTTCCCACCATCCCTACAATGCCCATCTCTACAATGTAGTTACAATAGTTGTAGAGAACTTAAAAGTGGTTACATCTCCAGTGTATAATTTTCTCAGTCTCTCATAATTCAAAAGGTTAAACCTAGTCTATATTTATAGACCCAAATACTTTATCACCAAAAAATCTTATTCAATATAATCTCTTACCTAAAATAGATATTTACTCGTTAAAGTAAATCTCATTTACCAAGTAATCTTTAACCACTAGAATTACAATAAAATCCTACTTAATTACTAATTAAAATTTGAGTCAAAATATAATAGTTACCTTCTATTCTTCTTGTTTCATCTTAATATATGCCATTTGGTTGGTCTTCTACATGCAGATTAAAAACCACAAATTTTAAAGATGTTAAAAAGAGGGTGATAAGGTTCTCTTTTTCCTATTATTCGTGTCTTCTCATGCGCATGTAGATTTCTCAGAATCCCCCCCCCCCCCCCCCCACTTTTCATATTCATACAAAGCTAACAAAATCTAATCCACTTCACCATGGAGCCTGCAAAGAAGTTGCTTGGAAACTCTGAGATTTCCTCCCACTTGCAACTCCGAATATCACAATATCGATTCCGGTCGATATTGATGATATTGGATTATGCAAACCGGCCAAAGATTTCATTCATGGAAAACATGCTTTTTATTCGTTGAGGGAATATAATATTTACTATGCTTAGAAGGGGTGTTACTGTTAGAGACTGTTTACCTATGGCCCTCCTTTGAAGACCTACCGCCCATCTCAACAATTTGGCTCGTGGGAGATTTTGCTCAAGAAAAAGAATATTTTTAGCACATATGATGAATAGAAATTTCGGTGTACTTATTTATGTCCTATACTAGAAATTTAGGTTTAGGTTTAGTGTTTAGAGAATTTAGGGTAGGATATATTTTTAGGGTTTAATATTTAGAATTTATGATTAAAATTTAGAATTTAATTTTGTTTGTATTGAAAAATAGAAAGAGATATAAAAAAGAGCCAGGAATTTTTGTCCACGTTTGATATTGTTTTTGAGTCAATAGAGCTGAACTCAAATGTACATACAAATTGACAAAAAAGAATTTCCCGTGACAAAACACAGTTTTAACTAAACCAACGCCACTATTGATAAATAGCTAAGGAACTTGTAAGCAAACATTTAATTAACAATTAGGATTTTAATGGCGGTTTCATGGATAGAAGCATAGTTTTACGTAGGATGATGTAAATTTTATGAAGTTATATTAAAAATTTAAGAGTACAAAATTAAACAAGTTTAAAGGTACGAAATTAAATTATTAGTAAAAGAATATAAAGAAAAAACATTGGTAAATAATTTTTTGAAGAGCTTTTAGCTTATTTGAGCACAAATAGCTTATTAGTTGTCAAACCTTCCATTTATAGTGTTTGGTAGAGACCTTTTTCAAAGAACTAGTTGTGCAAAATAAGCTAAAAGAGAAAACGCTGGAAAATTCAGCGAATTAGAAGTGCTGATTTGCAAAAAAGTTAAACGATGTACTTGATCCTGTTATTTTCATAATTACGTCATTGCCATAAAACCTAATCCAATGAAATAGCCTCCATTCTAATCCACTTAAATATGATGAAATTTTATTTTAGTATTCTATTTTTAGTTGTAGATTCTCAAGTATATTTTAGTTAAGAAAATATAGAAAAACATAAAAGTGAAGAAAAAATTGTAATATTGATATTTTATACAATGTTAATAGTATGTATCAATCTCCACAAGATTAATATTTGTAAATGTGAAATTTTAAAAATTCAAAATTTTCAAAAATATTCACTAATTTCCTTAAAGAATTTTTTAATTCCTTGTCAAAAGCATTTTATCCGAATAATTTTATCCCGATAAAGACTGATATTTACTTTAAATGGGCAATTAAAATTTTGGAAGAGTGGAATCCAACAACTGGCCCCAATAGAAAAGAGAATGATGTTCAACTTATGAGACTCATGTTCAATTTGATTTTTCTACAAAGTGTGTACAATGTCAAAAAGTTAAGAGTATATATGAATAAATACTACCTAATTGTAATCACCTTAACACTATTAAAAATGGAAAAGTAGATGATGTTTCATAAACTGAAAAATGTGTTGAAAAACTAGATATTAAAATATGGATAAATATTACCCTAAAAACTAAACCCTAACCTATAAACCCTAAACCTTAAATTGAAACAATTATCCCTAAATTCTAAACTCATACACCTAAACCCCTAAACCCTATACCCTAAACTAACTCTCTATACCCAGGCGCTTGTGAAAATTTTCAGTTTCCACCGCCAGTGTATAGGATATTAATTCTTAAAATATTAGGTGTTAAATTTAAATTATAAATCTATTTAGTATTTTGTTTAAATTAAATACCGATTATAATTATATTGTTTGATAAATTTAAAATTTAAAGGAAAATATAGTTAGAAGAAATGATTTTAAAATAAAAAGTGTTGAGAATATTCTTCATTTAATGATAAGTAGGTCTTATTTACTTTAATTTTTTATACTTTTTCACACTTTTTTGATAATTTAAGGTAGGATGTATGCTTAGGGTTTAAGATTTAAAATTTAAGATTAAAGCTTATAATTTATTTATTTTTTGTGTTGGAGCACATGGATACCGAAAATGGACACACTACAAAAAAAATGTACATATACCGACGGACACAAGTCGTCGGTATATAAGATATATACCGACGGAAAATAACAATGTCAGTAAAAGTTACTAGTTTTACCGACGGACGACAGAAACCGTTGGTATAGGTATAACGTATACCGATGGAGTATAGAAACCGTCGGTATAGGTAAACTATATAGCTACGGTTTTTTCTGTTTGTCAGTATAACGTAATTATATACCGACGGTTATATTTTGTCCGTCGGTATAGGTTTGACATATACCGATGGTGAGCTGTGTCTGTCGGTATAGATATTTATTTTATTTTTTATTATTTTAATAAAACACAGCGTTTTAATTTCACCCAAATTAAACTTTTCCAATCCCTAATTGCCTCTCAATCGTTCGTCACGTTTCATTCGTTTCCATCACCTTTCGACCCCTAATCGCTCGCCGGAGATTTTCTACGGCTTCCTCGCTCGCCGGAGATTTTCTACGGCTTCCTCGCTGGTCTCAATCGGTAAGTATATTTTTTTATAACCTCTAAAGTCAAGCTATTGTTTCTCCCTTAAATTGTAGGTTTATGTCTGATATGCAGTGGTAATTTCGCATGACAATTTTCGGTTCAGAACTGGTAATTTCGCACCAGAGTTTAGTAACATAGACCAAACTGAAATCTCTTGGCACTGTGCAAAGAACATGGTCAATTTCGTTGTCGTATATCCTCTAGTCAATAATTTATACGTGGAAATAAGTATTACAAGTATTACAAGTTTTACAATTATTTTATACTGATATTAAATCGTACAAATTCCACAAGTATTTTATGCAAGTCGATATTAAAAGCATGTCAGGACAGAGAGCACCTATCATTGGGCATTTGGCATTGAATTATTTCTCCCCCGTACTGGTTTGTGATGGTTAAAAATGAATTTAACAGTTTATATTAGATACATTAATTTGTTTTTGGCTAGTTTTACTAGGTGATTTTTCCAGTTGGTATAGATTTTTCAGTTTCCTTTGAAGAGGTGACATTCTTGCATGAATGCTTAATGATATAAAGCATTTACGAGTTGAGGCTGGTTCTATTCACACTTGTTAACTCTTATACCTATTTCCAATCCTAGAAGTGAACATCAATTCTTTTGTATGAATGTTTCTGCATTTGAAACTGTCTTTTTTGTATAAATTCAGATGGGATTTAGTTTAGTTTAGTTCATGCAATTACTTCTAATGTATAATGTTGACAAGTTGACATTGATGCCCAAGTAACATTACCTATGTTGATAGGATCAAAATCACCTTCTACTGTAGCCAAAACTCAGAGTTTGCATCACAAATAGAAGTGACTTGTACAAGTCTAATGCTAGTGTAAAATATTACATTATATCCACTAATTAGCCGTTTCATTGTAAGGATTAATTCCCAGTGCTCCATAATATGCTTTCTCTGCATTAGTCAGCCGTTCTTGGAACATTGTCCATTCTTTCCTACACCTTTCCCTCACCTGCCACACCAAATTTTCCAACTTTTAGCACAACTCTCGTCAAACACAATTGGAATGCACTTGGGGAGTTTGATTGTGTGATGCACTTGGGGAGTTTGATAGAAATAGAATGAATTATTAACCGTATAAAGTTTCTGAATTTTTGTCATTTGATTGTGTGATGCACTTGGGGAGTTTAAAACCTTCTCTCCGTGTATAATTTTCTCTGAAATTATATTTTTATGGCATGCAGTGTAATTGTAGAAGCTCTCAAGGTGGACAGCTTGCAGAAACTCTACTCATCTTTGGAACCCGTTCTTCGTAGAGTTGTAAGTTCTGTTTCCTACTGTTGTGGAGGATTTGAGGTTACTATTAGTCAATGAGTGATCAGTGCATCTGAATTTTTTTTATATTAGATCGGTTATAGTTGTCTTAAATCTAAGCTTAAAGACTCTACCTTAAACTGTATGCAATGTTCTTGAGTAGCGTTGTTCTTCATCCAATGAGAGCTTTATTCTGAATTGGTGCTCTATCTGGCATTCTTATATATGCCTGCACATGAGCATGCATCTATTTTACTTTTGTCATTTGCTTGTTTACTGGTCTTGAGAGTATCATTTTGTTTGACAGGTTAAAGCCGGGTTTTGACATAGCTCACTTTGTTTGACACAGATTACGGGAAATCTTTCCTAGACATTGTCCAAGGGCTGGAGCATGTAGTTGAGAATCTAGGTTCAGACCCAATTTCGGCGCCTTCAAGTTTCAAAAATAGGATTGCGCTTGAGAAGCAGGTTATTCTACACGTACAGTGAAGTCTTTTGAAATGATATAACATGGTTTAGGAATCTTGCACTCTACATTTTTCAAACTACTACTTATTTCCTAATCAGGTCAATTGTATTAAATATAGTGAAATTAAGAGAAGAAATTTGAATTGCTCAATCATTCCTGTGAATCCGAACTTTCATGACAATCTTAGAATAAATTCCTTCATTTACTAGTAATTATTTTCGTAATAAAGTTTTGGTATTGTTCCAAGTTGGCTAAGACAAGTCCATGCCTGACTCATCAATTGTGTTTTTTGTTGCAGTTAACTTCAACCTTGTTGCATGTTCGTAGCCTTGCTTCAACTTCTGATCACAAACCGCTGAAAGATTTTCTTGTCAAAGTAAGCTTTAAACAACCTCTTCTGTTATTCACAAATAGTGCAACTTTTGTATGAAACTTATGTTTGGCATACAAAATGATATAAACACTCATAAAACCTACTAGAAGAATTCCATGTTTGTAGACTACTAGCTAGATTAGTTGTGTATTGTGTAACGATACAAATATGAAATAGAAGAATTTTTCGTGTGAGGAAGAAGATAGAAGAATCAGAAGTAGAAGCAGAAAATTTTTTAGAGAGACAAAATAAAAAAAATTATTCATTCGATTGACAACTCTCTCAACACACTAAAAATCCTTTTTAACCTATTGTGGCTAAACGACCATATTTCGTTAAACAAGTAAAACAACAAAATTAATTAAACCAAAATTAATTAAACGAAAAAACTAGTACAACGAGCTGATGAAGAACCATCCTTGACCAACCAACCATCCTTTTTTTCTTACTATAGGATACAATCAGCTCAATTTATAAAAATTGAATGCACATCCACATAAATAGTTTTTTTTCCTGAATGAAGAGCTTGTCTTTGCTGCTTTTGATGCCATTTTTTTTATAAATGAATTAGAATTTTAGGTGATATATATTTGGTATTGTGAAGACTGTTTTGAGTAGTTAAAAACAGGAGAGGTGCTTTAAGAATGTGTGTAGGGACTGTTTTATAATCCTAGAGGCTGTTTTGAAGTAATTAAGCATGAGTGCTAATGTATGGGCTGCTTTGTGTTAAAATATATGTATCCATGAGTAATGAATAGATTTGCATGTGATTGGTTGTTAGGAATTGTGATAATACATGGTTGCACTTTTTGTTATATTAGACCAAGAAGAAGCTACGAAAGAATTTGGATAAATAACAAGATATTGAATTTTGCAGGACTACATGTGCCCGATATGGATGCTTTGCTTCGTATGGTTGATACAGAGGTATTCAAAATATTTTTCTTTCTTATTACTCCATTCATTTTTTATTTAAATTCATTATTTTAATTACTTTTAATAGGCAACACCTGATGCTGGTAGTGCTTCAGCACCAGTCAATTGTATCAATCCATCCTTGCCTTCAACAAATCAACAAAATACAAGTGGAAATGATGCTGGTAGACAATAGAGGGTGATTGTACTAAACTCGTAGGTACTTGTTTGCATATTACTTTTGTTTGTACTAAACTCGTAGGTACTAAACTTGTAGGTACTTGTTTGCATATTACTTTTGTTTGTACTAAACTCGTAGGTACTTGTTTTATTGATTATGTATTACATACTTTTTTTATTCGAACATTAAATCTAATATTTTCCCTTTAAAATGAAATTATTTTTGTTATAGTAGTTTTAGTAATTTTAATATTTAAAATAAAAAAATATTAAATAAAAATGGAATATATTAATAAATATTTAATATTTAATAAAACAAAAAATATGTTGTGAATAAAATAAAGAAGAACAAGAATAAGAACAAGAAGAACAAAGAGATGAGGGAAAGAGGGAGATTTGTATTATTCTCAAATATAGACTTGTATACAATGCCTTCAATGAATCATCTATTTATAGGCATAAGAAGTACATAATACATTAAACTCTAATTCATAGAGATAATATTCCTAATAATAAATAAATCAAACTCCTTTGATAAAGTTCTAATCATGATAGACATCCACATAGATAAATATTCATAACACTCCCCCTTGGATGTCTATGAAGATAATGTGCCTCGTTAAAACCTTACTAAGATAAAAACCCAGTGGGAAAAAAAAATTCTTTAGTGAAGGAAAAAGAGTACACACATCTTTGATACGCATAACATGTTGCCTCATTAAAAACCTTACCAGGAAAACCCATTGGGACAAAACCTCGGTTAAGGGAAAAAGAGTGCAACGCGTATTTACTCCCCCTCATGCAAACATCACAGAAGATCTTTGAATCTTAATAATTTAATCTTGAATATCATTTTTCTAAAGATCGTGAGGGATGAAACTTTGGAGTAATATGTTCCATGATGTATCCACTTTCAAACTGAGATATACATCTTGCGTTATCTTCACACAAGATAGCTTTTATCATATCTTTTAAAAGTAAATCCACATATCTTTTGGATATGTTGGGTCAATAGTCTTAGCCAAACACATTTTTTGGCTTGCCTCGTGCATAACAATTATTTCTACGACATTTGAGGAGGCATCAACGAATGTTTGAAGATCTAAATGTAATGATCTTTGTATATTCATAGATATTTCTTGACCAACTAATATATAATGCTTCAAGACCAAAAAAGATATAATTATCTTTATTCACATCCAACAATCTTACAACTATTGGGATACTCAATAGATATGCTCTATTCATATTGAATCTTCTTTAAGATTCTTTCAACTTATGCCTATTCATAGACAAAAGAAATATATAAAAATGCTCGATCTTCAGGTCGAGATAAACTTGATGTCAAGATTCAAGTACTTGTATTGAAAGTACTTCATGAGTTTCCAATTTGAAGCTCTTTAGGAGTTCTAAAATTATCATAATGGATCTTGATCCAAACTCCTTTATAAAATACATAAGGAAATCTGATCATTCTTATAGTATTTTCTCAATTAGTATTCACTAAGGCGATTATACCAAATGCGCCAAAATATTCATGAGACGTGTCTAAATAAATTTCCTCAGAAATTTCCAAATGCTTATAGCATTTTAGATCCTTCAAAGATAAATATGGATCCACAAATAATTAGACGCATGTAAATTTTTTCAAAACTGCAAAAGTAATTGCATCCACCATAAAGTAATTAAAACTTTTCATAAATCATAGTTCAAGTCGTAGTTACGACTACTTATTTTTGCCTCACTTGCATTACACCTTTAGGTGTTTGGACTGCTGGTCCAAATACTTCTATTTTAGAAGTTTAAAGCGTCTTTCAACATTGGCCAATTCAATATCTATACTTCTGGATAGATTTTATACAAGATCCTCAATTTCTTTCTTTACTTCTATAGAAGTATTTTATGTAAAATTGTTTGTAAAATCGTTGTCGACAACTTTCTAAATTTTCTAGTTCCATTTTCGTAATGACATAACTCATCGAGATCTCTTCAAGATTTCAATCTTTATTTCAGGTACCTGAAACTCTTATAGAGTTTTATTATTTGTTATGTCTTGGGTCTCTTCAGGAGCACCCGCCTCCAATATATGACCATCTCATATTACTTTCTATTTACGAGAATTTTGATCATTGGAACCATTTCAACGATCATGCTGCAGGCATGATTTACATTCTCTCGCTCTAACATGTAATTTAAACTTAGAGCATTTTAGCTGGTATATGGACTTAATTACTCTCATTGGGTCAGTAAATATGTCTGGCAGTTGACATGTAATAACATGAATTATCTTATGAACTTCTAGTTCATATACGAGGATCTAGATAATAATAATTCATTTTCCTCTATCCAGCTGATTATTATCTCCCCCTGATGTTGAGAAAAATCATGTCATAAATGATTCTTCAATTAATGTTTAAGAATTTAAACATAAAAGGAGACTCGTACTCAATATATATTCTCAACCCTTTTTATTTACCCATTTTGTGCGTTGTGGTGGAGCAATTCATATCGCACATTCAAAAATCATAAAATGGGAAATGTAAGGTTTCTGACCAAAAACCAATCATAACGGGGAGTTTATTATAACTCATTGGCTTGATGCGTATAAGTGTTGCTATATGGAAACACCATATAAATAATAACTCTTTTGTTCTCATAGTTTAGCTATTAAATAGGAGGCATCCAATTGAAAATTTTGCTAAACTATATTTTTCATAATCAATAGGCTTTGTAATAACTGATATAGCCTAAAATATAAACCCACTAGCTTTTCAAGACGAATAGTCTAACTGTATAATCTGAATCTTTTTAGAATCAATCTCACAAACTTCTGGTTGTAAGTCGATAAAACAATGTAGATGCATCTACTAAAATCATATAAAACTTTCCACATTTGTGGATATATGGGCCCATATTTCGTTCAGATATGCAAGACATACAGTCTTAACTTCAGTACAAGAATTTTAAGTTCTAATTCTTTTGGTAAGTGGGATCATCTATATCCTTTTGAGAACAAACAACACAAGAACTTCATGTTCTTTTAGTAAGTGGAATTTAAGCAACACAAGAACTTCATGTTCCTTTAAGCAACACAAGAACTTCACGTTCTTTAATAAGTGAAATTTAATTCATTCCTTTGAGAATAAGCACCACAAGAACTACAGGTTCTTTTAATACATGTGCATGTAAATCTCAATAATTTCTGCACCATTATTGATCAAGATGGTCTAACCGATCATGCCAACTATATATATGTGTGTATATATCTCTAAATTTGTAAACTTCTTGTTTACCATAACATGTAATTCAATCTTACTCGTACATGTCTAGTACGGCCATCAAAATTATTCCTTTAAATAGGAATATATTTAGCTCTTTCGGAGCTTCCAATTGAAATTATCTTTTGGTAGCAATATATAGCTCTTCTAGAGCTTTCAACTGACTTTTTGGCTACCAAAACTTATATCCATATTGGCTTATTTCAAATGTCAATTGATAACATATGTTATCTATAATTCCCAAAGGGATAGTTTGCTAACTCATATTGCTCTCTTTATGACTTTGACGAGTATAACTCACTGTGAATATGGAATAAAGTTCCATTTGACAATAACATATTTGCTCAACCAGAGCCTTTTGTGATATTAGTACTTCCGGATATAATACTCACATTATTCCCTTGCATTTTAATCGAGAAATGCATAATTGTGCACCTTTTAAAATGTGCTTTGTTTCATTTACTTCAGGTAATGAAAATATGTACTTTGCATCATTCACTTCGAGGAATGAAAAATATAAAATATAGCACATCATATCAAGTCGATTATCTATCAGAGATAAACTTTCAAGTGCTCTTCCGAAGTATTGATATTTTAGTATTTTGAGAAATACTACTCATATTTCCCCTTGCATTTAAATGGGAAAAATATTTCTTGTGCTTAAGTACAATATGAGTACTTGCATTATCTGCTAGGCATAAATAGCCACAATTCTAGGCATAAATAGCCACAATTCATTGTATATTTTATTCCGGAAGTAATCATATTCTTCAAATAATAAATTAACATAAAGCGTAAATAAATAATATATGAAATAAATAAACATAAATCAAAATAATAAATAAAACGAATTAACATAAAATAAATAAAATAAAATAAAAACCAATTATTCCTGTTAGAGGTTATAAGGGAAATAAAATAAATGGTAAATTAGTCCATTCAAGGGTTAATGAGAAATATCCAATTGAGTTTGACCAATAACGCCATAATTATTTTCGCCATAAACAAATTTTGTTTATATTTTATTTCATTTATCATTCATGATTATGGATAAAGTCCATAATACTTTGGCGTTTGACAAGTACGAAACTAATGGTTTATAACATCACATTGGTAAAAGGATTTCACTTCCTTAGAATGATCTTTATCACTCTTGTCATCCTTATAACTTCGCTACCAGCGGGTAGAAGTATTCTTAAAACGACTATATTTTTCATGTGTATATTCATAGCCTCGACCACGACCACAACTTTTAATGTGATTTTTTATTCCTTCCATAATATAATCTCACATTTACTTCAGGGAATGGAGTAGAGCCAGTGGGCCTTTAAAACATTGTTCACATATCCTTATCACAGAGAACAAAGATTTAATCCTTGTACGCGGCATTGTTAAACCTGTCCACAAGGTCCTTTAAAAACCTCCTTTGAGACCAGTAGCCTCGCAGAACGGGATGTCCAGCCAATTATACTTGGATTATATTGAAATTATGTCTCTAATTGAATATTGATTTACTATGTTTGCATTCACTTCAGGGAATGAAACAGATCCAATAATCGCATGGAATAAACATCATGCTTGCATTCACTTCAGGGAATGCTCCATTATTGATAATTGCATGGAATAAACATCATGCTTGCATTCACTTCAGGGAATGCCCCATCATTGATAATCGCATGGAATAAACATCATGCTTTGCATTCACTTCAAGGAATGCCTCCCATAAAACTTTTTGGATCAAGAAGAATTTTCGTAACTTGAAATTGGGAGAAGTCTATGGTCGAGTTTTTCGACAAAGAAGAAAATTTGCTTTCGAGCAAATATAGACTTTATAACAATCTTTTTATAGATTGAAATTCACCATGATTTATCTCACATTAAAATCATAATTTAAAGAATAAAAATAAAATTAGAATTTACCGATATTAGTTTTCCTCTCGAGGAAAATGGAGACGTAGCAAATGACCAAAACATCTTCTCATAATGTCGTGTCTCTTTCCAAGTCAGTTAAATACATGTAAAACTCAATACATGGTTAAAATATCAATATCATCAAATAAAATATTATAAACACATATTGATCTTAATACAAAGTTTAACTATTGTGTCAAAAATAAACATATATGAAACCATAATAAATAGATCTATATGTATGGGCTGAATTGGATATATTAGAAATCAGAGGATCTATGTTATAATTCTTTCTTAAAAAAAACTAAACCAACAAAGGTGTTTCATTAATGTACATATCTTTGTTACTAAAAACAAACCTTAAACCTAGAGTACGTATTTTAATGAATTTATATGAAAGACTACCATAGTTCTACGTACATAACTTTGTTATTCATGATTACAAAGTATAGTCAATAAATCGAACAGGTTTTACATGCACCATCATCAAACTTCATGAATTTACAAATATACAAACACAAATAATAATAATTAAGTATGAAAAGCATAAGCAGTTGAGTACCAAAAATGAAAACCCACAAATACTTTCGCTCAACAAACCTTAATCGATTCCATCGTTCCCTGCTTTAAAAGCCGAGGAGGCAGGTAAGGAAAACAACGCGACATTATCAACTTTTTCCGCTAATTAACCCTTTTAGGAACAAGAGAAAACACACGTAATTTACACCAAACGCAACCTCTTCGTCTCTGTCGATTCATCTTTTGGTTTGTGAGAAGCCACAAATTTATCTCTTTCCAATGTTCGAATAAAATCAAACATACTTCCAAAATTTTCAAAAATTAAAACAAAGTTAAAATAGAAAGAGAAAGACAATCGGTAACTAAAAAAAATAAGGAGAAAAAAAAACTTATCTTTGATTTATTCTATAATCGAATTCTTCCCGGTAACTTCTTTTGAATTATAACGATGAAGACCTCAGTTGATTAGAGTCTCGTGCTGATAACGTGTTGTGAATAAAATAAAGAAGAACAAGAATAAGAACAAAAAGAACAAAGAGATGAGGGAAAAAGGGAGATTTGTATTATTCTCAAATATAGACTTGTATACAATGTCTTCAATGAATCATCTATTTATAGGCATAAGAAGTACATAATACATTAAACTCTAATTCATAGAGATAATATTCCTAATAATAAATAAATCAAACTCCTTTGATAAAGTTCTAATCATGATAGACATCCACATAGGTAAATATTCATAACAAAATACCAATTAAACCGATACCGACGGACAAAACTGTTAGTAAAAGATAACCGCTAAGAGCTATACCGACGGACAAACCGTCATTATAGATAACAGCTATACCAACGGACACAACCGTTGGTATAGATCTATACCCCTATACCGACGGACAAACCGTCATTATAGATAACAGCTATACCAACGGACACAACCGTTGGTATAGATCTATACCCTATACCGACGGACAGACCGTCATTATAGATAACAACTATACCGACGGACAAAACCGTTGGTATAGCTATTCTGAGCCTATACCGACGGACCGAATGCGTCGGAATATATACCCTAATTTGTCGGGATAGTCCACACCTATACCTACGGCTGTGTCCGTCGGTATAGGTTCAGAATACCTATACCGACGGTTTTGTCCGTCGGTATAACTTTATACCGACAAGCGTATTACCGACGGCGTTTTGTCTGTCGGAATTTCCCTTTTGTCCGTCGGTAAAAGTGTTTAGGGTATATACCGACGGATTTTTGGGGTTTTACCGACAAATTTTTGTCCGTCGGTATATGTCACTTTTTTTGTAGTGATACAAAAAAAATTTTTTGTCCACGTTTGATACTGTTTTTGAGTCAATAGAGCTGAACTCAAATGTAGGTATCAATTGACAAAAAAGAATTTTTCGTGACCAAATCAACACACAGTTTTAGCTAAGCCAACGCCGCTATTGATAAATAGCTAAGGAACTTATAAGCAATCATTTAATTAACAATTCGGATTTTAATGGCTAATTGGTTTCATGGATGGAAGCATAATTTTATAGCAGATGGTGTAAATTTTTATGAGGTTATATTAGAAATTTAGGGGTGGAAATTAAAAAAGTTTAGAGGTACGAAATTAAATTATTAGTAAAAAATATAAAAAATATATGATAATTTAAAATTTTTAAGGGATACAAACCGTACCCAACGTCTCTCGAATACATAAATTATATGATAATTTAAAATTTTCAAGGGATACAACCGTGGATGGAAATCATCTGCCCCCAAAGTATGCCCCCATTTGTGCCCCACTTTAAAATAGTGGGTTTAGGGTTTAGAGTTTGAGGTTTAAGGTTGGGGCTTAGGGTTAGGGTGTAGGGAATTAGAGGTAGGGTGTATTTTTTAGGGTTTAGGGTTTGGGGTTTAGGATATGAAAATTAGGGTTATGGGGCAAGATTTAATTTTTAAGTATTTTTAGGCAGGGGACATAGAAGGAGGCATGGTAAGGGGCAGGAGATTTTTACCCTACAACCGTACTCAACGTCTCTCGAATACATAAATTATATGATAATTTAAAAATTTTAAGGGATACAACCGTACCCAACGTCTCTCGTTGCATTTTGATTGGCTTCTATAGAAACTTAAAATTCGACTTATAATATCTACAATCCCTTTTCTTTAGACTGCCACCTCCTTTATAATATATATTTTTTAAACTACATATGCTTGAAAAGAAAGTAGAAAAAATATTTCAAGGCTGATATTTACTTTAAATGGACATTTAAAATTTTGGAAAAGTAGATGATGTTTGTTAAACCGAAAAAAGTGTTAGAAAAAATTAAATATTAAAAATTAAGGGTTAAATTTAGAATTTTTTTGAAAGAAAATTTTATTTATGAATAGCAAGAACATCGGTCTCGTTAAAAAATCTCCCTAAATCTTACGTAAGAAAAAGAGTGCACGATGTTTATGCTTGTTACTGTTCGAAAAATGTGAGAAATTGGAAATTTTGAGCCATATTTTCTAGTGGTAAAGGTGGAGGTTCGAATGATGAATTTATTAATTAATATTCTACTCTATGAGACCTTTACAACGGTATCTCATATGCTCAAAACGGTTGAGAAATGAATGAGAAATTGATGCTCAAAACGGTTGTGAATTGTGTAAAGGAAAATAAAAACCTCATATCCCACTTGGGTGGGATAACAAGCTTGGGAATGGTTTAAATACACTAACCCACTTGAAAATCATTGAATGACTTGAATAAACACTATGCATTACGCGCAAGCACAAGGGGGTGCAAATCGAAGCTTGTTGAAAACATTCAAGATGGGGCGCGCTTGCATGTTGTGGGCGACGCGAATGTCCGGACCGGTCGGGTCTTTGCTTGAACTTGTGAATATTTTACCCACTTTGAATTAATTTTTTTCCTTGCATATGACATATCTTTTGAATATTCCGAATTTAATAGGATACTATTTGACTTTCCATTAAATTCGGATATTAAAAGGTAATAAAGCAATTCACAGAAAACATATCCGTTTAATAAGGCATTAAATTGATTATTTCTGAATTAAATGGGATGTAAAGTCAATGGCCTTTAATTCAGAATATTTTATTTTCCATATTTTCCTCCTCCACTACCCTATATAAACCATGCATCTCCTCGGTTTTCAACACACTCAAAAATTGTTTCCCTTCTCTCGTTCTCTTTATCTCGGTGATAGGCTAAAGCAAGATTTCAAGTTCGAGATCTCTTTAGTTCGTGCTTCTATCGCAGATCTTCTTCTTGTTGTATCCTAGGAGACGAACGACCAACCAAACTCAAGCACCGCGGAGTGATCGAAATTTGTCTTAAGGAAACTGCTCCTCGCAGGCCTCAACACGTTCTCTACTCAACTTTAATCTGGTTTTGTATTTTCTACTCTTTTCAATTATTTGATTAAATTTTTTATTTTATTTTTTATCGTCTTGGATTGATTACTCTGTAATAATCTTAAGAAAAATTCTTCTTCTACCTTTCTTCTAAACCGAGACGATATATTCGTGATAGAGATAGCAAATAAATTGGTTTCAAGATTCATCCTTCCGTTTTAACGGATTTGCTAAAATCTCAAAGTTGGACAAATCTGGTTACAGAAGTTGTCGGTAACAAACGAGAAATTTAGTTTTTGTTTATTGGAATTTATTTTAATTCCTCTTTGTTTCTTTTGAACAGAAACAATGACTATTGGAGATTCTGTCGATTCTACTGCTAAGGTCCATGTACCTGCACAGACTTCGAAACAACCGATACTGAATCTGAATGCAACGACAGTGGTAATGAGAAGCCGTCGAAATTTTGCGGACAGAATTTTAAGACATGGCAACAGAAGATGTTGTTCTATTTGACCATGCTGAATCTGGCAAAGTATTTAAAAGAAGATCCCCTAGCTGTCGCCGTAGGGGATGAAGAATGAGAGGTGGATGATCTCACCGCCTTCAGTATCACAGAGGCTTGGAACAATGTCGACTTTCTATGTCGAAACTACATCCTCAACGAACTAAAAGACTCGTTGTATCCGGTATATGATGTGTACAAAATAGCAAAACAGCTGTGGGCAGCACTGGATAATAAGTACAAAGTAGAGGATGTTGGGGCTAAAAAGTTTTTAGTAGCCAAATTTTTGAACTTTACTATGGTTGATTCAAAACCATTAGTAAATCAAGTTGAAGAATTCCAACTATTCATTCATGGAATTCTTGCAGAAGGGATGCTTATCAGTGAATCCTTTCAAGTAGCTTCCATCACGGAAAAGCTGCCTCCCGGATGGAATGACTTCAAAAATTACTTGAAGCACAAGAGAAAGGAAATGTCAGTGGAAGAACTGATTACCAGACTTTGAACTGAAGAGGACAACAGAGGTAATGCCAGGAAACTTACATTCAAAGAGGCCAAGGCAAATGTTGTCGAAGTCAAAAAGGGCAAGCAACCTCAACATCACCAAGCCAAGCCAAATCTGAGGCCTAATGACGGAGTCTCCAAAAAGGAGAAATTCAAAGGGTCGTGCTTCAACTGTGGTAAGGTGGGGCACAGGTCCTCTGAATGCAGACATCCAAAAAGATCTAGAGCCAAGGAAGCCAATGTTGTGGAGGATGAAGATCTATGCGCGGTGATTTATGAAGTCAACCTGGTTGACTCTAACCCAAGGGAATGGTGGCTTGACACTGGAGCTAAACGCCGTATATGTTGTGACAAGAACTCCTTCTCTGAGCTAATACCTTGCGACAATGGGGAGAAGCTCTACATGAGAAATGTTGCGACTTCCAAGATCAAAGGGAAGGGAACAGTGGTCATGAAGATGACTTCTGGAAAAGAACTTAAGCTGCAGAATGTATTGTACGTGCCTGACGTATGCAAAAACCTTGTTTTTGGAACACTTTTAAGTGTTCACGGTTTTAAAATGGTTTTTGAATCCCCGAAGTTAATTCTGTCAAAAGGGGGGATGTTTGTGGGTAGGGGATATGTATTGAATGGAATGTGGAAACTCAATGCTATCTCTGTAAAATCCAAATTAATGAATAAGAATGCAGCTTCTTCTTCTGTTTACATGCTCGAATCATTTAATTTATGGCATGGTAGACTTGGACATGTTAATTATGATACCTTACGTAGGTTAATTAACTTGGAACACATCCCTTCATTTCACATTAACTATAACCATAAATGTGCAACGTGTGTTGAAGCAAAATTAACAAGGTCTTCATTTCAAACAATTGAAAGAAGTATAGAACCACTTGATCTAATACATAGTGATGTTTGTGATTTGAAATTTGTTCAAACTAAAGGAGGAAATAAATATTTTATTACCTTCATCGATGATAGCACAAAGTATTGCTATATATATTTGCTTAAAAGCAAAGACGAAGCTATAGAGAAATTTATACTCTATAAGCAAGAAGTCGAAAACCAACTTAATAAAAAGATTAAGGTGGTAAGAAGTGATTGTGTGGGTGAATATGTTAATCCATTTGGTGAATATTGTTCACAACATGGAATTATTCATGAAGTAACACCACCATATTCTCCCCAATCTAATGGAGTAGTCGAACGGAAAAATCGAACTCTAAAAGAAATGATGAATGCTTTGTTAGGAAGCTCTGGGTTACCACAAAACATGTGGGGGGAAGCGGTTCTTTCGGCTAATTACCTTTTGAATAAGGTTCCTCGAAAGGAAAAGAATAAGACACCATATGAGTTGTGGAAAGGTCGAAAGCCTTCCTATAAACACTTGAAAATGTGGGGGTGTCTTGCCAAGGTAATGGCTTCATTACCAAAACAAATGAAAATAGGTCCAAAAACTGTGGATTGTATTTTTATTGGCTATGCTGAACATAGCAGTGCTTATCGATTTCTTGTGTATGAATCAAAGAATCCTGAGATTCACAAGAACACGATAATGGAATCAAAGAATGCATCATTCTTTGAAAATACATTCCCTTAAAAATCTAGGGAACTTTATCAAAGTTCAACAAAACAAACTTTGGATGAAATGATTCCAAGTGATCACAAGAGGCTGAAAATGAAATAGAGCCGTGAAGGAGCAAACGAGCAAGGGTAGAAAAATCCTTTGGATCTGATTTCTTAACCTTTATGCTGGAGGTTGAACCTCTAACGTATAGTGATGCTATACGCTCCTCTGAAGGCACCTTATGGAAAGATACCATTAAGAGCGAAATTGATTCCATCATGCAAAACCATACATGGGAATTAGTGGACCTTCCTCCTGGAATTAAACCACTAAATTCAAAATGGATTTTTAAAAGAAAAATAAAAGTAGATGGAACAATTGATAAGTACAAGGCAAGGTTGATAATCAAAGGATACCGAAAAAAAAGGCCTTGATTACTTTGATACATTTTCCCATGTATCAAGAATAACATCCATAAGGATGATATTCGCAATAGCTGCTCTGCGAAATCTAGAAGTACATCAAATGGATGTTAAAACAGCTTTCCTAAATGGAGATCTTGATGAAGAAATTTACATGGAACAACCTGAGGGTTATGTAGTTTCAGGTCAAGAAAAGGAAAGTATGCAGAATGGTTAAGTCCTTGTATGGACTTAAACAAGCACCAAAACAATGGCATGAAAAATTCGATAATGTCATGATGACTAACGGTTTCAAAATAAACGAGTGTGACAAATGTATTTATGTCAAAACTATAGACATTGGATATGTCATCCTATGTTTATATGTTGATGGCATACTTATTGTTGGAAGCAACAATGAAATGGTAAAACGTACCAAAAACATGTTAAATTCGAAATTTGACATGAAAGATATGGGACTGGCTGATACGATTCTGGGCATCCAAATCAAAAGGTCACCAGAGGGTCTCATATTAAGTCAGTCACACTATGTGGATAAGATTCTTGAGAAATTTAATAAGGAAGATTCTAGCATAGCCTTAACTCCGTTAGACCCTTGTTCACATCTATCAAAGAATCATGCGGAAAGTATCCATCAAGTGGAATATGCAAGAGTCATAGGCAGTTTAATGTATCTCATGAGCTGCACTAGACCAGATATCGCTTTTACTGTGAGTAGTTTAAGCAAATTCACAAGCAATCCAGGGAAAGATCACTAGAAAGCAATTGTGGGAATACTGAGATATCTAAGATATACTCGGGACTACAGACTGCATTATTCCAGAGACCCTGCTGTCTTAGAAGGATACTCTGAAGCCAGTTGGATATCTGATATTCAAGATACCAAAGGCGTAAGTGGATATGTATTCACTCTGCGGGAGGAGCCGTGTCATGGAAATCTTCAAGACAAACTATTATAACCAGATCCACAATGGAATCTGAGTTTGTTGCTCTAGACAAATCTGGAGAAGAAGCAGAATGACTTCGTCAATTCCTTGAGGATATCCATGAATGGACGAAACTTGTGCCCACAATATGTATACACTACGACAATCAAGCAACAATTGCTAGGGCACAAAATTTCATGTATAACGGTAAGTCAAGGCATATGCGTCGTCGACATAACACCATCAGGCAACTGATCTCAAATGGAGTTATCTCTATTAACTTTGTAAAATTAAAGGATAACATTACGGATCCACTAACCAAAGGATTGAATCGAGACCAAGTTGAAAAAACATCTAAATGAATGAGACTAAAGCCCATAAGAAGTAAAGGCACTATGTGAAGGAAAACCCTACCTAGTTGACTGGAGATCCCAAGATCTAGGTTCAAATGGACAACCTAATTACATAGATTTGTGCGATCACTTTGGGGGATCTTTCCCCAAGTTCATTCTTAAGATGTAAACAGTGATAAAAAGTGGTACAGGTTAAGCAAAGCTTTTAATGACCATTGTATGCTTCGGTGAGCCAAGCAACATAAGTCACCTATGTGAGAGTGAAGTGGAGCCACTTCAAGGAGACTATTGGGCATAGTTCTTTCAAACTCTTACAGAACCAGGCGATGTCCACATCCACATGGACATAACCATGAGAACTAATACTCTTGTTAGAAAGGTAGTTGTGTGAAGTGTATCATCGTTTACACAAACAGCTGAACAGTTCAAGGACATCACGTCTACTTGTTAGCTAGTAAAGTAAATATACTTTCACAAGGGAAGGTTCAAAGGAGGAAACCTATCTATCCTATGCAACTATCAATCGTAGATCCTATCACCACATCGAGTCAAAATATTTTGATAAAATCATCAATTTCATTCATGTGGGGGATTGTTGGAAAAATGTGAGAAATTGGAAACTTTGAGCAATATTTTCTAGTGGTAAAGATAGAGGTTCGAATTATGAATTTATTAATTAATATTCTACTCCATGAGACCTTTACAACGGTATCTCATATGCTCAAAACGGTTGAGAAATGAATGAGAAATTAATGCTCAAAGTGAGGATGTTGTGAATTGTGTAAAGGAAAATAAAAACCCCATATCCCACATGGGTGGGATAACAAGCTTGGGAATGGTTTAAATACACCAACCCACTTGGAAGTCATTGAATGACTTGAATGAACACTATGCCTCGCGCACAGGCACAAGGGGGTGCAAATTGAAGCTCGTCGAACCCATTCGGGTTGGGGCGCGCTCGCACGTCGTGGGCGACGTGAATGTTCGGACCGGTCGGGTCCTTGATTGGACCTCCGTATATTTTACCCACTTTGAATTAAATTTTTTCCTTACATATGACATATCTTTTGAATATTCCGAATTTAATAGGATAATATTTGACTTTCCATTAAATTCGGATATTAAATGGTAATAAAGCAATTCACAGAAAACATATCCGTTTAATAAGGCATTAAATTGATTATTTCCGAATTAAATCGAATGTAAAGTCAATGGCCTTTAATTCGGAATATTTTATTTTCCATATTTTCCTCCGGCCTTTAATTCGGAATATTTTATTTTCCATATTTTCCATATTTTCCTCCTTCACTCCCCTATATAAATCATGCATCTCCTCAGTTTTCAACACACTCAAAAATTGTTTTCCTTCTCTCGTTCTCTTTATCTCGGTGATAGGCTAAAGCAAGAGTTCAAGTTCGAGATCTCTTTAGTTCGTGCTTCTATCGAAGATCTTCTTCTTGTTGTATCCTGGGAGACGAACGACCAACCAAACTCAAGCACCGCGGAGTGGTCGAAATTTGTCTTAAGGAAACTGCTCCCCGCAGGCCTCAACACGTTCTCTACTCAACTTTAATTTGGTCTTGTATTTTTTACTCTTTTCAATTATTTGATTAAAGTTTTTATTTTTTTATCATCTTGGATTGATTACTCTGTAACAGTTACACGCAAAATAGCCGTATTCGAACCACATCTCAAAGGCAAAAACATCCATGAAAGCGAAAACTAGAAAAAGCAGATACAAAATAAGACCCAATACTACTCTCCTTGACCTGACCAATGAGAACGTGACCCATATTCAGCAAAGACACTCTCTCATCTTCTTGTGATCCAACCTACACTATCCACGCACATCACCAAAAGAGTTGAGAGCTACAATGCTCAGCTGAACAGCAACCACCTAAGGGCTCGCATATCTTGCTTGACAGCAGAGGTTGTTTTTTAACACAACCCTGTATTGATTGTTTTCTTAACACAGCTTGCTGGCCCAGTTTAACTCCCATGACACACTCCTCTATCAAGCAACAATCAAAATTCTTTTTGGATCGAAACCACCAGGGATTAAGGAAAAGCAGTAGTGTTTTAATACTCCTGAACGGCGAGAAACCTGCAATCTTCCTACAAAACCTTCGACGTACTGCGCATCTTTAAACTGGATCAAAAATCACTAGATATTCACTTCTATTTATTCCTTTTTTTGCCAAGATATCCGCATTTGTATTCGAATCTCTAGGTATAACATTGATAGACCAACTGAAACCTGTGAGATCATTTAAAACTGGTGTAATAATCTGCTTGAAAATTGCTGGGGCCATGTGTGGATGTTTAAACCAGTCCACAACTATGCTGCAATCACATTCTACAAAAATGGTAAACAAATTCACCCATCGAGAGGAACTAAAGAGCTTCAGTGCTTCAACCACCGCAAGAACTTCTGCAGAAAATGCGTTCATGAAACCCACCGCTTTGGAGAACACTATCAAGGACTTTGATTCAGTGTCTCTCAAAATCCCCCTATACCTGCTGCTCCAAAACTGCCCGACACTGCCCCGTCAACGTTAAATTTTAAAAAATCCGCTTTCGGGGGAACCCAGCTATTCATAACCAGACATTTATCTTTAAGAGAGAGCCCTTTAAAGGATGAAGGCAAATTGCACATATCAGATTTAGAAACTGTAGAAGCTGATTACTTGGCTTTACACCACCAAGCCATTCTAGTCACCATCATCTCGAACATCAAAGTTACCGAAACACCTTTCTCTTTGAATACTACATCATTGCGGCATAACCATATGGTCCACACCATTCCGAAGAAAGCTAACCTACATACTTGATCATCCTTAAAACCCGATTGACACTCGAACCAACAGAATAAGAGATCTCTCGGATTGTTAGGCGTCACGAAATGGATACCCCAGATATTACACCATTTTTGCCACAGTGTCCACGAAATCTCACACTCACAAAACAGGTGATTAGGTGTTTCATCTGATTGACCGCAAAAAACACATGAAAAGGAGAAGTTAGAAACCATACCTCGTTTGCAATTATAAATCTGTTTAGTATTTTGTTTAAAATTATATACTGATTATAGTTAGATTGTTTGATAAATTCAAATTTTAAAGGAAAATATAGTTAAAAGATTTTATTTTAAAATAAAAAGTGTTGATAATATTATCCATTTAGTGATAAGTAGGATCTTATTTGCTTTACTTTTTTTTTTTTGCTCTTTTTATCAAAAAAAAATTTCTAACGGGTAACTTTATGTTTAGATTATCAAACATACTTAGAACATTAAATCACTGCAATTATTAGTTTTCAATGAATTAAAATTTCCAATGATTTATCAACCATAGTCTTAATTTTCAATGAAATAATTTGACATTGTTTGATCCTTTATTTTTTATACCGTTATTTGTAGTCGAAATTGATAACATCATCAGTTGATACTTGATACCATTGAAATGATAATGTGTTAATTTCTTTTTAAAAATAGTCATAAGCATTTAGTTGACATATAAATTTGTTATTAATTTGATATAGTTATGGGTGTTAATATCCATTTTATAGTACGAGAGTAATCAGGTTTAAGTCAGAGGTGATATGCAAATAAAGTCCTCCCAACAGTGACGACTCCATTATTCAAACTTAATTAAAAAATATACAATTTATTATTAATATAACAAATGCATTTTCAGGTGCATTAATCATGTGGCCGATCAACAATAAACAAATATCTATGTCATTAAATAAAGGGGGTCAAATCTCAATTTTTAGCATAATAGTACTAAAATCATGATTAAACCTAATTAATGATAATATAGTTCAAATGATAAAGTTGACTATGAAAATTTATTACGAACTTATTGCATGTGAAAAGGTTTAAACTTTTAACTTGTGTGAATAAATTGATTGAGTTTAGTCGTTTTTGTACACCTACGTAAACTATTTATTATAGTAGTTTTGCATACATTCATAGATCCAAATATTCATTCATTCAATTTTTTAATCATTTCATATGAGCTTATTCTCTAATACCTATATTAAAACCTATGATTCTTCCTTTTAATTAGTTTAAATATTTAAAAATAAGATTCCAATGAAAGATTCCATTCTATTAGACTTATTCAATTGATATACTTATAATAATTTATTAGGTAAACTACAATAGAGGTCACTTAATTATGGGTAAAATTACATTTGGGTCATCCAATTATTAAAAATTACATTTGGGTCACCCAATTATTAAAGGTTACATTTGGGTCACTCAATTTTGGGTAAGATTATATTTGGGTCACCCTTCATATTTAAAAAAATATATCAATTTGTGTATTAGATTAATTAATGATTTCATATGAAGTACTCTAATGTTAACGATGGTATACAAATTATTTGAAAGAAAAATGACTAAATTGATGTACTTTTTTTAAAATATGAATGGTGACCCAAATGTAACCTTACCCATAATTAAGTGACCTAAATGTAACTTTTAATAATTGAGTGACCCAAATGTAACCTTAACCATAATTGAGTGACCTCCGTTGTAGTTTACCTTAATTTATTTCAATATATATCAATTGTAACGGTTGATGAATGTTATTACTTAAAAAAAACTACTAATAAGATTATTACTTAATGTATTATTAATTTAAAATAATTTTGGATATAATATCTAAAGTATCTAATTTTTTATTTATAAACTAAAAAATAATACATGACCAAATACATTCAAACTAAAATCCTTTACACGCTATACTAATTATAATATTAATCGAACTAAAATTCAAATAAGATGACTTGCCCGTCGGATTCAATTTGGCATACCAAAACTGATAGGTAAGTCGGGCTCCCACCTGACAGGGTAACATAGAATCGGACGACTCCTAGACCCACATATGATATACGTGGCAAATTTCTAGCCATTATCAAAGTTATTCTCTTGGGATGGGCCTACCACTCGTGCCAAAATGAGAACCGGAAACCTACAAAATACCACCAGTTCTTTAATTTCCTTATAAAATATAGGTTAATCTTTAGTTTTTTATTATTTTTAAATATATGAATCATTATTTATGTGTAAAATAATGAAGAGAAATTTTACCCACAAAATATATATGTAGAATAAGGGTAATGATGAATAGAGTACGAAAAATGAGTATACAAGTTAAAAGTCTATTATAAGTTTGAGTAATTATTCGATACACTTAACGGTGAAAATTAAAATTTGTACAAACGTCTTAGTTTTAGTGTTTAGAGATTAAGTTTAGGATATATGATTTAAGGGTTTATGATTAGGGTTTAGAATTTATGGATGTTGGATAAAATTTATGATTTATTGTTAAAATTTAAGGTTTATCATACACCCTAACCTCTAAAACATAAACCTTAAACTCATTTTTCAGAGTTAAGATATATATAGGAACACTAAAAGGGCAGATTATTTTTATTATATAAAATGGGACAAGATAAACATCTTTTTTAACTTTTTTTTATTAAGTTGAGATATTACACTCCCAATATAAATGCCGAAATTCAAACTCATACAAAATAAGAGCAACATGAACATTCTTAACCACTCGGGTAATTAGTGAATCTCAACCTTTTTTTTTTACTTTTTCATTATTGCTTTTGTAATCTCATTTGTATAACTGTAATTAGAATCAGTCTCCTAGAGTTAGGAAATCTCATTTCGCTTCTGTTTAATTCCAACGTATTTTTGTAGGATTTAGGCATGCAAAGATGCACATACCTCTTATAGATGAATTTTATGGATGTCATTAGCAAGTCATAGCAATATTATATATTTAAAAAATTGTAGATGAGTTTGGTTAGGCTTTTATTATGATTAGTTAAATTACTATTTATAATAATCTTTCCTATATTAAATACAATTAGTTAAACGAAGTTAGATTATTTTTTTGAAATAAAAACGAAAGTTAGATATAAAAGAAGTTGCGATGAGAAAAAAATGTTATGTTGGATACATACTGTAGTTCCATTAGATGTCATCTTTAAAACTATTCTATAAAGGCATAAAGTAAAAAAATACCCCTCTAACATTTAAGTGAATAGACATTTTGGCCTTTTTTTTTAGCAATTCAACGCTCAGTGTTTTATTTTTGGTTAAAATAATCCCTCTACAGATGAAAATTATTAAAAAACTGACGATAAATAATTTGAAATGACTTGACAGAATGATAAGTCAGTAGACAAAATTATTTTATATTTTATATAACTTTATAAAATTATTTTTTGATTGATGTAACATTTTTTTAAGTCAACACATTTGTTAATATGATACTGTGATGTCAGCGTGCACAACTATATAAGTTTGTCACGTCATTTCAAGCCATTTACCACTAGTTAACTGACAATTTTCATCCGCAAAGGGGTCATTTTGACCTAAAATAAAATATTGAGGGTTGAATTGATCCAAAAAAAGAATAGAAGCCAAAGTGACTATTCAGTTAAACGTTTGGGGGCATTTTTTTGACTCTATCCTTCTATAAATCAATTAAGTTAACCTCTAGGTTATCGACACTCATACACAGGCCCTGTTTCTGAGATTTTAGTAGCCTTAGGGCGAACCAAAAAAATCGGATCCCTAATTAGGGATTTAAATTACTGTTGCGGTTGTGTTCTTGCTCACGTTTTGTTAATCGCGATTACAGACATAACATATGCTACTTGCGGTCACTGCGAGTATCCAATGTGAATTTTTTTAATAACATATGATATTGTGGATATAACGGTTGCGGATGTTGCGGTTTTAGACAATGTCGCTACCGCTATATAACGATATTGAAAAAAAATAAATTTTAAGAGTAGACCACTAATAACAGATATTGAAAAAATTGGGCCCCTAATAGCAAGTATTAGAAAAGAAAAATGAATTTTAAGAGTATGCTCCTAATTACAAATATTGGGGGAAATAGGCTATTAATAGAAAATATTAGTAAAAATAAATTTCAAGAGTGAGCCCCTAATAATAAATATTGAGGAAATTGGTCTCCTAATAATAAATATTAGGGGAAATAGACCACTAATAATAAATATTATGAACAAATTAGACCCCTAATAACAAGTATTGAAAAAATAAACCCTATAATTAATATAAAAATATTATTTTATAAGTATAATTCACTATAAAAATTCTGGTCCCTAGGCGGGTGCCCTTCCTGCCCATGCCCATATAAGACACCGTTCATACAGTAGAAAAAAGAACTTTGTTATCCTCAGAAGACCAGAATTTAAGCAGTTTGTTTACACGATATGTAGTTTTTAAAGGACTAAGAATAAATAACAAATATTACCATGTAATCACACTATAATGTTAAAAAATACCAAAAATATAACATCCAAAAGAAGTTTCTTTTAATAAACTATAGGTTAAGTTTTATATCAGTAGATTTAGATCGTATATAGATTCAATAAGCGTTATGCGTGGGAAGAAGAAAATCAAAAATGATAGAAAAAGTCGATTAAATCTAGTTTGATTGAAAAATATTGTTGGTACAATATATATAATGATATTAGATTGAATATATTTAAACGTTTAATATCCCCAAATTTATAAGTGTGGGGAGTCTTGGTATGTTGGACATTGTACACTAAAAATAATAGCAAAATTTAAATTTAATTGTATTTTTTGCCTTTGAATTTGTCGAAATGATCATTTTAATTCTTAAGTTTTTTTTCCTTGAACCCTCAAACTTTTAATTTTGTATTAAATTGAATCAACTATCAAAAAAAGTAACAAACTTGTTAAGCGATGTTGGCTATTATGTCCTTTTGTCAATGTTGACGCAGTTGACATCAACTATTTTTTTTTTTTATTAAAGACATCAACTATTTTTTCTCTTTTACGTAAAAATTAAAAAATATATTTAAAAATAATAAAAAATATTAAACATTTATAAGAAACTATAAAATAATATATTTAAATTATTAAAAATTGTAAAAATGTTTGAAAATGACAAAATTGATAAAATGACAAAACAATTAATTTCAGCCTAATAGACCTGTTATTTTTTCATTAGTTGATTTAATTTGATAAAAAAACAAATAAAGTTCTAAGGCTAAAAAAGAATAAAAAAAATTAAGAACTAAAGTAACTTTTTCTGACAACAATCTATAAAGTATGTGTTTAAAAGTTTTCGGTTGACAGTCTCTCCGCTCTCCTAAATTGTAGGTTCAATATCCATTTAAAGTAAAAAAAAAAAATTCCCCTCCCTTATATAGGAAGTATTAAGGGAAAAAAACTCACTTTCAAATGTGATAATTAGGAGATTCACTAATTGACATAGTAGTTAAGGATACTTATATTGTCACATTTTGCATGTGTTCGAATCTCGATATGAAAATGTAATTCTTCCCTATTTAATTAAAAAATAAAATTTTCTAAATAATTTGAAGACCAAAAATGTCATTACACCAAAAATATATGGTCCAACTTTTCATCTTTATAATATTCTTGAGAATGCTTACAACGTTATTACACTCCCCCATTAGTCTTTTTGGGGCAGTCTTGAATCGTGATTCTGTAATCACTAATTTTGTCCGGACCTTGAACCCCTTTATGTTTGTGATGATTAATGGGCTTATATCGGGCTATTATTTAAGTTGAGACTAAAAAAAAGAAAAAAGAAAGAAAGAAGAAAAAACAAAAAAAAAGAAATATATATTTGTGTGTCATGTCTTATTATCATCATATTATCTATTAGTATCATACATATTATTACCATACTATTATTAGTATTATTTATTGTATATATAAGTGCATGTGACATATTAGATATAAGTATAATTAAGTAGTAATGCTTAAATGTGTATATATTTGGTATTGATATTTGCCACCGTCATTACATTATATTATCATTTGTTATTTCATTAGTAGTATTACTACTATATTATTATTACTATCTATTATTACTATATTAATAATTATTATTTCTATTATCACTATAGTAAAAAAAATGGAACAAGTAAACAGCCCATTCTGATTTAAATAATAAAAGCCCAACTTTAATTAAATAAGAGCCCAGTTTGTTAAAATAATGTCCATTACATAATATAAAAACCAAAAAAAAAAACATTTACAAAGCCCATTTGGCCCGATTAAGCCCTAAGCCCTAATCTGTTAGAAACCCTAACACCCCTTATCCTTGTTGGTGCAGCCGCCGTCTTCATCCACAGCCGTCAGATCTGCTAAGATCTGGCGGCCCAGATGGAATCCCAAGGAAAGCCCTAAAGGAGCCTGATGAAACCCTAGCCAGCCCATCCCTTTCTCCCGCGCCGCGCAGCCTCGACCGTTGGATCGATTCGATCCAACGGTTCTAGATCGAGACGATGAAGATTCCAGAGACCCCAACGCGCCCACGCGCGGCTGTCCGTTGCCCGACGCGCGCGTGCCGAGCCACGACCGTGACAACTCGTCTGACCCCTCTGCCGCAGCCGTACGCTTCTGACCCGGTGCATGCCGATGCTCCTCCCCATTTCGACCAAAACCAGCAAACAACAGAGAAACGCAGCAAGTCAGAATACCCAAAATGACAATCCAAACAAAAAAGCAAAGGACACAGGATCAGAAATGGCAGATGAATACGACAAGGCAGAGAGATTATTTTCATTTTCCTTTAGACTTGCATGTAACCTTCGGTTATATAGGAAACCGAAGCCAAAGATAGAGGTGGGTGGAGAGAAAAATCGGTGAGACATCGAGAAAAAAAAAAACCCAGAGAGCATAAAAAAAACACAGAGGAAAGAGAGAGTGGGATTTTGAGAGAGAGAAGCAATGTAAACCCGAGAGAAGGGGATTTTTGGGATTCGATTTTAGAGAAAAAATCATTGTAACCGTTTCAAAAAGAAATCAATACAAGAGAAATTTCAGAGATATTTTTGGCTCTTTCGTTTTCATTTCGAATAAAAAAAAAACTTTTATTTACCTTCTGTTTCAACCTTGCTGGCGGCTGGAGCGTATTTCCGACGATCCCAACGGTGAAGGGCTTCATCCCGGTGAGGCAAACGTCATATCAAAAGATCACGGCGATCCGACGGTGGACGGCGGCTAGCCAAGGCTTCGAGACGTCGGGGTTTTCACCTTCCATTCGCAGCGTTTCGGTCATCTCCGGCGAGATCCACTTGGATCAAAAGATAGAGAAGGGCGAGGGGGTCACACCGGTGGCGTTGCATGTCGGAAAGGCTCACCGGAGCGGCCGGAACGCCGGCTTAAAGGTGATGGCGGCGATGAACTTTTGAGAGAAAAAAAGGGAGTAAAGGTAAAAGGTAAATGAAAAATCCCTAAAACAAGTCTGACCCTTAAAGTTTGACTTCAACCTTAATTAAAATAGCTTTCCTTTTTCTTTAAACCCGTTAATCCCCTTTATTATTACATTTATTTATTTAATGCCGTTTTATTTTTATTTTCCTTATATATATAATCTATGTTAAGGCTGCTAGTTTATAATCTTATAGTTTCCCTTCTTATAGTTATCTATTTTAATATATAATGTATAATGCGTTAAGACTATTAGTTTATTTTCCTTATATATTACATTTGTATGTTATATGGTGTCTATCCTTTTATATGATATATGTATTATTGTGTATACGTGTTGTAGTTTTTATACCCTTTTTATATATGTGTATGTCTCTTTACGTTATCTATTTTGTGTCAACGATATTCATATTCATATTGGTTCATGCATTGTTTATTCTTGATGCATCTTTGATGTTAAATTGCATTTGGAACTTAAATATATATTGCAATGCGAGCGTCTTTTTATTCGGGAACGAACGAGGCCAGTACCAGTCGTAGTGGTGGTGGTTCGGACGTTCCTTCTCGAATATTAAGACCTTTAAAATTTACTCACTCGTATAACCAAATTTCGATACGATTCGTCACTTTAATTCGCAAAGTTTAATATTAATTAAGCGGTAATGTTTTTGGTACCGATTTTCGGGCACGACGGGGGTGCTCATCCTTCCCCGCGTGTAACCGACTCCCGAACCCATTTTTTTGAAGAAAGAATCTCTGGTTTTATTTCGGTGTCCGGTCTACCATTTTAAATGGCCGGTGGTGACTCCTCTATTTTTTATAAATCCGACTAATTTTTCAAAAACCAAATTAAAACCCGGTTCTTCTAAGTGACACCGAGGTATATTTTTTAGTCGCAACAGATGGCGACTCCGCTGGGGAAAAAATTTGTTTTCAAAAACAAAAAAGAGAGTCAAGCCAAAAAAAAACTTTATCGCTCAATTAATATCAGAAGTTGCGAATTAAAGTGACCAAATCGATCGATATTTGTTTATAAGTGCAAGTTTATTTTAAACGCATTTAAAATTGGCATTTAAACCCGTTCGTTTAAGTGGGGGGAAAAACGCTAGTGCTTTCGTGTGGATATTGTTCCTCCGTGTAGGCCTAGTAAGTACCTTCGGGGCTCGAATACCCTATATCTTCGTGAGAATATTGTTTCTCCGTGCAGATATAGCGAAAGGGTCCCCTCGAATTGAACTCGGTTGAGAGGAGCCTATAATGGGTGATGACCGGGGGCCTTGCTACCCTTAGAAGGGGACAACGAGGACATTTCGAGTACCTCCTAGAACCAAAACTGCATGTAGAGAATTAGATTACCCACCCCTTTTAGAGCCATGCGGACAGCCTAGGTTATTAGACGAGATAAATAGGGTTGCTTGCTTTCATGCTTGCCTTATTTCTCCTATCATGTTAACTGTGTTTATCCGACACTAACGATTTTTCTTGTGATCTTCTGGCATTTATTCTCGCATGCATTTCATGACATAAAGGCGTTGAGTCAAGGTGGTTTTACCCAATTCTAGGGCTATCATTATGGACGGGAGGTTGATAGAAAAGATGTTGTCAATTTGCAAGTCCGACATCGGTCAAAGTTGAATCAGAAAGGATAAAGGAACAGCTTACCGAGCGAACACACAGTAGAAGATACCATTGAAGAAAGCACAACCCTTCTCCATCCCGGGGAAGTCAAGCAAGATCGGATCTACTCCGAACATCCAAAGTCACGAAACTACCCGACCGAGTGCAAAGAGGCGGCCGAAAAAGAGCGGGGCAACCGGAAAGGGCATGGATTAGGTCAAGAGATGGATTCAGCTTCGAGGAAATAGCTTGTTTTCCGGGACTTGATACCAGCAGTTTTAGATGGTCTTGAATTGCTAGAGAAGAAAGCAAATCTGGCCCCAGCATTTTTGCCGAAGTTTTCATTTCCCTGAACATGATTCGGGGGTAAGAAGAGTACCCGTAGGACTTTTGCTATGACTATCTTGTAACAAGGAGCCTCCTTTACGTTCAAATGAAAGTTGACCTAAGGGGAATCACCTATATGACCAACACCTTTGACTTGCATACACTTGTAGCATTTGTTTCATCCATCATTTCGAAGTAACATTAAAATTGTCAACCATGCACCCATCTCATGATCATGCATCTGTTGATTCGAGTCCATAATACATCCATCATTGGACATTAAAATTTGCTTAAGGCCTCTCATCACACCATTGCTAATTTGGGAAAAACGTTCACGTGAAAGAAAGAGAGAGAGAGAAAAGAGAGAAAAAATGGACAAGGGAACAGTTTCTAGCCAGTACAGCTTCAGAAGCATGAATGACCTAATGGTTAGGATGGATAAGCTCAAACAGCTTCAAGAACATTTGTTTCAGAAACAAAAGGAGATAATATTGTATGCGAGGAAAATAGATCATTTACAAAAATCCAATTTCTATGATTGGTGAAAACTGATTGTACCCAGGGGAATGGTACAACTAGCCCGGAGCAAACGGCTACTGGTAAAGGCATTTCAAATCCGTTAATCCCTGTGCATTTGGGAAAAATGCAAGTCTCATTTCAAGAAAAATGAATTGGAGACATTACATCGCTTCATGAAAGAAGAAGCGATGTTTGGGCAAGTCCGACAGAAATGTTGGCACAACGTGCTTAAATACAGTGAAGTTTAAGACAATGGATAATTCAAATGTCCATCGAAAAATCCATTTTTACGAATGGCCGAAGGGAAATAAATCCTTTGCAAAAATCCAATTCTCATTATTGGTGAAAACTGATTGTACCCAGGGGAATGGTACAACTAGCCCGGAGCAAACGGCTATCGGTAAAGGCAATTCAAATCCGTTGATCCCTGTGCATTTGGGAAAAATGCAAAAGAAATAAGTAAGCTGTAAATTTTTTTTTCATCATAACGAAAGTTTCATTTTGTTATTTAGAAAATATTTTGGTATTCCTTAATTCTTTAAACATTTCATAAGCTTACTCTTGTTTTCCAATTACACACGTATATACTTTTTGAGATTAACTTTAATTCAATTTGAAAGAAAAAAGATTTTTCTAAAAGACCGAATGTTGTGAGGACGCTAAATATGAAAACCATATGCTCTACTTAGGCCAAGGGAGGAATGACAATGAGTGTTCAGGAATAATGGGCCACTCCCATTGAGTGAATTTTCCTCTCGAGCATTGCTGTCTAAGGTTCTTGAATGAAGTGATAACCCTAAAACTTCTACCACCTGAAGACCCATTTTGATATCCGTGTATGGGAGAACATTTGGCATTCCTTTAATTCCGTTCACCTAGAAAGAAAATAAAAAATGTACCCATTGTTGTCCCCTTTTGAACTTTTTCTTCAAAATGAACCCAAACCAAGGATCACCCCCATACTGGGGGCAGAAAAGGATAGAAGTCTATGGACAAGCAAATGACATTGGATCCTGATTATGCTATGGGAATGATGTTTTGTGAACTAAGGGGCATTAAAAGAGAAAAGATTCATTGGATACACTTTCAGATTGAGCAGCCAAAAAAATCAAAAGGAAACAACGAAAGAAAAGTCGGTTCTCAAAGAGCTACCCAAATCAAGTCAAAAGTTACCGACACAAAAGTTAAAGAAATCAAAAGCAAAGGCACTAAAGTGAAAAGTGCAATTTTGAGGAAACAACAAAAGGGAAGTCGGTTCTCAAAGAGCTACCCAAATCAAGTCAAAAGTTACCGACATAAAAGTTGAAGAAATCAAAAGCAAAAGCACTAAAGTGAAAAGTGCAATTTTGAAAAGAGGGAGAAGCGGATAAAGAAAAGGGACGAGAGGATTCCCTATCCAAATGAATCTCTGCTTAGATGAGCCTCGAAAGATTGCTCACCTTTGATCAAAAGCCTGCACTAATAGAATGCGAAGGTGCAAATTGATCCAAAACTACACTTGATGAAAGGAAATGAACTCTAGGGTGAAAACCCCAACAACAACAAAAAAAAACCCAAAAAAGAGGGGCAGTCTGGAGCGATCCAAAGAAGCAAGAAAAGGAATAGCATTTCATCAGAGCATAATTGAGACTTCAGATTGGAAGAATTGATCATTGGTTTCACCACCCTTAAACACTTGGTTTGGGCCTATTTACCCTTTCTTTCATAGCCGTGAGCCTTAGCCTACATTACAAGCCATAAAAGACCATTTGGACCATACGCGGAAGGATGAATTTGTCTTCAGATCACATTTCGCCTATCGGGGTTAACCTTTCTTCAAGGACTGCCACACTTCTAATGCCTGATTGAGATCAGAAAAGAGGGAAGGATGGGGCATGGTGAGTTAGTGAGGTAAAGAGAGCCACCTTTAAATTGGGTAGAAACTAAGAATGGGAGTCGCTCCTCTTGGAAGCCTAATAGCCTAGAAAAGATTTCATATGTGCATCCATGCAACATTCGGAAAATTTCACTCGGGTCAACCTTTTTTTTCAAAGACCCCAAACTTGATTTTCACTTGACATGATTCTTTAAAATGTATACTTATACATAATAAAATTGTTTTTACCCAATCACTTGCATAAGTCTTTTACATGGGAATGAACAAGCGGACTGATTGTGGCTCGAGGTAAAGCCATCAGTACCCAGAGGGGCACCCTCGGAGGTTCAAACATTGTTACTAATACCTCCAGTTGAAATATCAAGACCTTCTTCGGTGAAATGTTGAGCTACAAAGTCGACCTTCGCTAAGAAGTGTTGGAATAGAACATGAGGGTAGAAATTTTGACGTTGAGAATCGGGGAATAGAAGTTACCCTCGGAGCCTAAGCATCTTGCCGAAGAGGATGTCTTGAAAACGACCACGCGCCCCGCGTTGAGGGCACACACTGAGATGAGACAGTAATCAACTCGATAAAAGGCAACGGAGATATGCCTAAGGAAAGAAGGAAGGTAGAAAAGAAAAAGAAGAGAAGCCGAGACGAGGACCCTAAAGGCACTTTGGGGCAAATGAGCGAAATTTAGAAGAGGCGCTCTTGACCACGAATTTAGAGGAACAAGGGCCAAAATTGGTGGCATCTTTGGACAGAAGACACCCTTTAAAGCAGCTGACCTTAACCGGAGGTCAGAAGATACATAAGCCTAAAGCAAGTGGGGGCAATGGGATTCTAATCAGTGTAAGTCCTCCCTTCAAGAAGAAGCGAAAAAGAGAAGTTGACTTCAAGATGAAAACTCAAAGGAGTGCCCAAAAAGAAAAAAAAGAAGAAGAAATATGACAAAGAAGAGAAGAGAAAACACATTGAAAACCCAAAAGACACTTTGGGGATTGAGGCGAAATTCAAGAGGAACGCTTCAGATCATAAACTCGTGACAAATGAGACAGAAACTAAAATCCAAAAGATTTTAGAGCAAATGAGACAGATACTCAAAGCTCGAGACAAAGATATATGACATTTGCTTATCTATTCGGGCACATGGAGAATAGAACACGTCTATCCGTTCAAGTACATGGAGAATGGAAATCTGCTCATCTATTCGGGCATTTGGAGAATAGAACCCGCCTATCCGTTCGGGCACTTGGAGAATGGAAATCTGTCTATCTATTTAGGCAATCAAAAGTTAGTAAAAAAGAAGAAGAAAGAATGAGAAAAGAAAGAAGAAAATAAAAATAAAAATAGCAAAAAAGAAAGAAAAAAAGAAAAAAAGAAGAAGAGAGAGAGGTTCAAAGTGAAAACCTGAATGGGCACTTTGAGGTAGACAATTCCAGAAGTGGATCAAGAAGAGAAGAAGAAGAACAATGGTCCGGGAGAACCGAGAAGAGAGGCAATCAAAGCAAGAAGCAGCACCAAAGGACACGATGACAATAGAATTAATATAATTAAATAACTTGGAAACCCCAATCATGCATCACGAGTAGTTAGGCATCCCTAGGTTAGGAGCATGCTAACTCATACCATGATAACATTTTTGTCTCTTTTCACAGATTTTTGAAAGACAAATTGAATACCTCTCAGGATGAGGAGAAAAATGATAAAGCGAGAACTAAAAGGATTTCAGGCGAAGCCTTTCAAGCCGCCGCTCCAGAATGTCAGGTGAAGCCTTCATGTTCGCCACTCAGAGATTTCAGATGAAAGCTTTCAAGCTTGCCAACAGATTTCAAGATAAAGGATCCTACAGAGAAAGGGTCAAAACAAGATCTATATAGGAGGAACTTGCGGCTTCAGGATCACGAAAGTGGAGGGTCCTACGGAGAGGGGACTTGTGAATCCTTGATCTCAGAGAGGAGTTCAATAGAGAAGGAACTACTACTCAAAGAGTACGCTAAGGAAGAGGAGTTCTGTGGAGAAAGAACTCAGAATCCTAAGGCTTCAGGATCTCGAAAGCGGAGGGTCCTATGGAGAGGGGACTTGTAGATCCTAGATTTCAGAGAGGAGTTCAATAGAGAAGGAACTACTACTCGAAGAGTACGCTAAGGAAGAGGAGTTTTGTGGAGAAAAAACTCAGAATCCTAAGGCTTCAAGATCTCGAAAGCGGAGGATCCTACAGAGAGAGGACTTGGAGATCTTTAATTTCATAAATACGATGACGAAAGTTCTATATAGGGAGAACTGCCACTCGAAGAACACGCCAAGGAAATGAGTTCTATTGAGAGAGAACCCATATTCTTAAAGCTTCAGAGAGAAAATACTCGGTCTAGCGCGTTGCAGCTCCGGGAGAGTAAATCGTCCAACAGAGAAGTTGGACAAATTTAGTTATGACCAGTTTGCTTTTAGACCGCGAAGGGGAGGCAAAGTTGTTTGGATGCCTAGATTGTTCTTACAAAAAGGGAAGACAAATGTATTTGAAACCCGCCTATCCGTTCGGGCACTTGGAGAATAGAAATCTGCAAAAAAAAAAAAAAAAAAAAAAAAAAAAAAAAAAAAAAAAAAAACTCTCTGTCTACCTGTTCGGGGCATCCGGAGGGAGAATTCACAATTCAAAAGGCTGTGGGAAGAGGAATTACTTGGAATCGCGTGGCTGCGTCGGGAGTAAACAGTCCAACAGGGAAGTAGGACAAAATTAGTGCTTATGGTCTTTGCTTTATTCTTGTTCCACAAGTATAAGCAAAGAGGGGCAGCTGTAATCACTAATTTTGTCCGGACCTTGAACCCCTTTATGTTTGTGATGATTAATGGGCTTATATCGGGCTATTATTTAAGTTGAGACTAAAAAAAAGAAAAAAGAAAGAAAGAAGAAAAAACAAAAAAAAAGAAATATATATTTGTGTGTCATGTCTTATTATCATCATATTATCTATTAGTATCATACATATTATTACCATACTATTATTAGTATTATTTATTGTATATATAAGTGCATGTGACATATTAGATATAAGTATAATTAAGTAGTAATGCTTAAATGTGTATATATTTGGTATTGATATTTGCCACCGTCATTACATTATATTATCATTTGTTATTTCATTAGTAGTATTACTACTATATTATTATTACTATCTATTATTACTATATTAATAATTATTATTTCTATTATCACTATAGTAAAAAAAATGGAACAAGTAAACAGCCCATTCTGATTTAAATAATAAAAGCCCAACTTTAATTAAATAAGAGCCCAGTTTGTTAAAATAATGTCCATTACATAATATAAAAACCAAAAAAAAAAACATTTACAAAGCCCATTTGGCCCGATTAAGCCCTAAGCCCTAATCTGTTAGAAACCCTAACACCCCTTATCCTTGTTGGTGCAGCCGCCGTCTTCATCCACAGCCGTCAGATCTGCTAAGATCTGGCGGCCCAGATGGAATCCCAAGGAAAGCCCTAAAGGAGCCTGATGAAACCCTAGCCAGCCCATCCCTTTCTCCCGCGCCGCGCAGCCTCGACCGTTGGATCGATTCGATCCAACGGTTCTAGATCGAGACGATGAAGATTCCAGAGACCCCAACGCGCCCACGCGCGGCTGTCCGTTGCCCGACGCGCGCGTGCCGAGCCACGACCGTGACAACTCGTCTGACCCCTCTGCCGCAGCCGTACGCTTCTGACCCGGTGCATGCCGATGCTCCTCCCCATTTCGACCAAAACCAGCAAACAACAGAGAAACGCAGCAAGTCAGAATACCCAAAATGACAATCCAAACAAAAAAGCAAAGGACACAGGATCAGAAATGGCAGATGAATACGACAAGGCAGAGAGATTATTTTCATTTTCCTTTAGACTTGCATGTAACCTTCGGTTATATAGGAAACCGAAGCCAAAGATAGAGGTGGGTGGAGAGAAAAATCGGTGAGACATCGAGAAAAAAAAAAACCCAGAGAGCATAAAAAAAACACAGAGGAAAGAGAGAGTGGGATTTTGAGAGAGAGAAGCAATGTAAACCCGAGAGAAGGGGATTTTTGGGATTCGATTTTAGAGAAAAAATCATTGTAACCGTTTCAAAAAGAAATCAATACAAGAGAAATTTCAGAGATATTTTTGGCTCTTTCGTTTTCATTTCGAATAAAAAAAAAACTTTTATTTACCTTCTGTTTCAACCTTGCTGGCGGCTGGAGCGTATTTCCGACGATCCCAACGGTGAAGGGCTTCATCCCGGTGAGGCAAACGTCATATCAAAAGATCACGGCGATCCGACGGTGGACGGCGGCTAGCCAAGGCTTCGAGACGTCGGGGTTTTCACCTTCCATTCGCAGCGTTTCGGTCATCTCCGGCGAGATCCACTTGGATCAAAAGATAGAGAAGGGCGAGGGGGTCACACCGGTGGCGTTGCATGTCGGAAAGGCTCACCGGAGCGGCCGGAACGCCGGCTTAAAGGTGATGGCGGCGATGAACTTTTGAGAGAAAAAAAGGGAGTAAAGGTAAAAGGTAAATGAAAAATCCCTAAAACAAGTCTGACCCTTAAAGTTTGACTTCAACCTTAATTAAAATAGCTTTCCTTTTTCTTTAAACCCGTTAATCCCCTTTATTATTACATTTATTTATTTAATGCCGTTTTATTTTTATTTTCCTTATATATATAATCTATGTTAAGGCTGCTAGTTTATAATCTTATAGTTTCCCTTCTTATAGTTATCTATTTTAATATATAATGTATAATGCGTTAAGACTATTAGTTTATTTTCCTTATATATTACATTTGTATGTTATATGGTGTCTATCCTTTTATATGATATATGTATTATTGTGTATACGTGTTGTAGTTTTTATACCCTTTTTATATATGTGTATGTCTCTTTACGTTATCTATTTTGTGTCAACGATATTCATATTCATATTGGTTCATGCATTGTTTATTCTTGATGCATCTTTGATGTTAAATTGCATTTGGAACTTAAATATATATTGCAATGCGAGCGTCTTTTTATTCGGGAACGAACGAGGCCAGTACCAGTCGTAGTGGTGGTGGTTCGGACGTTCCTTCTCGAATATTAAGACCTTTAAAATTTACTCACTCGTATAACCAAATTTCGATACGATTCGTCACTTTAATTCGCAAAGTTTAATATTAATTAAGCGGTAATGTTTTTGGTACCGATTTTCGGGCACGACGGGGGTGCTCATCCTTCCCCGCGTGTAACCGACTCCCGAACCCATTTTTTTGAAGAAAGAATCTCTGGTTTTATTTCGGTGTCCGGTCTACCATTTTAAATGGCCGGTGGTGACTCCTCTATTTTTTATAAATCCGACTAATTTTTCAAAAACCAAATTAAAACCCGGTTCTTCTAAGTGACACCGAGGTATATTTTTTAGTCGCAACAGATTCTCTTGCCAAACCGTTTAACCCCATGAATCTTATACCACAAAATTATCAGATTTGAAAGTGAGTCTCAGATACGAGTATAATTATTTTAATTCGAATAACACCAGAGAGACACGATGACTAAGTATCCAGAAATCACAAGGGGAAAACGATCTTAATGTTAATTAGCAGAATCAGAAGGAAGACTTTGAAACTAATATCAGAAAGTTAATTATTCCGAATTAGTGTGTTTGGTTTCTAATTCGTGGCCCCGAATCAATCAAATTTGTTTTTCCTTGGGCACCGATCTCTCTTTAGTATTAAAAATTCCAACTTTGGTTTGCCTAATTCTCTCTTTTTTGACATTCTTCGTCTACCTAGGGCCAAACTTTCTTCATCTCTCTCTTCCATAAATCTAACTTTGGTTTTGCCTAACTCTCCCCTTTTGACAATGAAACCTTGAAATCTCTCTCAAGAACCTTCATTTTCACATCCGTTTTTTACTATTCTAGGATTTCAAAGCATCACAAAAAAACCATATATTTATTTTTGGGTAAATTACGTAAATTATCACTGAAATTTACTCCTAACTTATTTTGGTCACTGAAGTTTCAAAATGTTTGTAGATGATGGTCGTTCTGTCCTAAATTTCACCAGTTATTTCATCTCGCCTCCTGAGTCTGAATTCAACCTCCATTTTGCTGGAAAGTACTCCGAAGTTCACGAATCGGCAAAAAAACCTTTTGTTTCTCTCTTGTCGATCTCCTCCTTCGCCGTTGGATAGAGCTCGTTTCTCAGATTGTTGCTTCTCTCGTGTCGATGAAGCTTTCCGCCGTTCAGATCTTACAAAAGTTCCTTTGTTCGTCGGTAAACAGACGTCGTCAAAAAGTTAACAAAGGAGTGACAAAAAAAAACGTTCAATGTCTAAAATTCGGTGAATAAATTGAATGTTTTAAAACTTCAATGACCAAAATAAATTTGAGAGCAATGTTCAGTGATAATTTACGTAATTTACCATTTATTTTTCTATCTACTGTGAGCAAACGTGACTCCTGCATGCAATGTTAAAGCATGGCAGAAAACTTGGGTTATTGGTTACTGTATAATGAAGCTAGCAACTTGGTTTGGTTTTGCTTAATGACTTATATCTAAGAACATATGTATTATACGACCTCTTAAATAATAACGTTCTGTGTTCAAATTTTGTCATTACGAATGAAATTAAGTTAGAAAAATTATATATAATAAAATTTTGTAGTATTTAAATTCAAATCAGTCGATCATTAAATCAGACGTTGTATAATTGTAAAAAAAATGTATGATATAGCTCAAAGACTACGGCCCTGTTTGGTAATTAGCGGATAGCTGATAGCGGATTACATTAGCTGATAGCTGATAGCTGATTGCATTAGCTGATTTGACTAGCGGATTGTATTAGCTGATTGTATAAAAGTGTTTGGTAAAATTAACTGATAGCTGATAGCTGTTTGATTATTTAAACAAGCAAAATGACATATAAGGACATGGTTATATTTAATACTTATTTGAATAATTTATCAGTTATTAATATTTTGTATCTAATAAATATTAATTAGATTTGTAAAAATTATTTTTTAATATAAATTTACTAAACAAATTTGAAAGATTTATATTTAATTTATTATTTATATAATTATTAAATTTTTTATATGCACATATAAATATGTGATAATAAAAAAAATAGAATTAACTTACAAATGTCACCATATAAATTAGTAGTAACAACAAATAAGTCTAATATTTAATATGTTATTATTTATATTCAAAAATATTATTATTTAATTTAGGTTATTTGGTGATTTTTGGTAATTGTTAAGGGTAAAAGAGTCATTACAACTCTAATATCAAACCTCTAATCTCAAAAAGCTCATATTAGGAGCTTTTTCAAAATTAATTTTTTCACCCCAATCCACTCTTTCAATCCGCTATTTACCAAACATCAATATTAGCGAATTTGACTAGTCAAACTTCTAATTATACCTCAAACCTTTAATTTTTGCCCAAACCGCTATTTACCAAATATGGCCTACGTGGAAGTCGGTTTAGCTTATATTCTCTTTGGACTTTCGGGATCGTTCTAAGATCTTCGGCAAAGTAGTTAATTAAATCTCTTTTTGGTTTGTTCCTTGCATCTTGTGGGCGATGTTGTTCGATCTTAATTTATTCTTTAGAATCATATCTATATATATATATATATATATTATAAAAACATATGATATTAATGTAAAAGCGATGAAAAGGAAAATTCTGTGGAAATGGATCGGTTCATCCGTCTTTTTGTTTGCCTCACAACTATTGCTTGGACGCTGGAAGTTGGAACATACTCAAAAACTGCTAATCAGAATTAAAATTATAACCAAATATAAATCCACCTAATTTTTATAAAAAAATCCGAATTCAAAGATTCAAACATTTAAAAAAAATAAAACGAGGCTTAATATACAAATAAGTCTATGAACTATACATCTTTTTAATTTTAAGTGCCTAAACTATTTTTTTGGTAAAAATATATGTCTAAAATTATATTTCTTTAATTATTTGTCTTAATTTAAAAAAATTAAATTTCTAATTTATTTTTTTATTTCTCAACTTAATTTTTAAGAACTTAAATTTTCCAAAATTCACAAAATAACCCAAAAGTCGAATTATCTAACTCCTAAAACTCAAATCTGGATTTGAGTCAATTCCACGGCCGATGGCCACGCCGCCACCCATTACATTCATTGTCAGGCCACCATGATCTTTTACCTTACTATCATGTCGTCGAAAATCAACCGACGCCATACGAAACGCCAGACGAAGGCCGAAATAATAATGAGTGGGTCTTTTAAAGAGGGGGAATGCTTCATTTTATCACCGGCAACGTGGCCAACAATGGCGGGAGTAACCGGATTTGGGTATTTGAGTTTTTTTTTTAATTTTGAGAGTTTTGGGGGAATTTTTGAAAACTCTAAGTTTTAATTTTTTAAAAAATTAAATAAAAGAAATTAAAAATTAAAACCCGATGTGTGTCACATTTTAATTGTCTAACGAAAATTTTTTAACAGTAGATAACGACCACACACCTATATTTAACAAAACAAAGCGTTGGACACCTACAAATAAAATAAAGTATAGTTTAGTCACTTAAAAGAAGGTATAGTTTAGTCACTTATTTTTATATTAAACCTTAATACAAATATCAAGGCCCTGTTTGGCAATTAGCGGATAGCTGATAGCGGATTACATTAGCTTATAGCTGATTGTATTAGCTGATTGTATAATTGTGTGTGGTAAAATTAACCGATAGCTGATAACTGTTTGATTATTTAAACAAGCAAAATGACATATAAGGACATAATTATATTCGATACTTGTTTGAATAATTTATTAGTTATCAATATTTTGTATCTATTAATATTAATTGGATTATGAAAAATATTTTTTAATATAACATTACTAAGCATATTTGAAGGATGTTTATATATTAATTTATTATTTATATAATTATTTTTAATACAATTTAATTAATTATTAATTATTAAATTTAAATACAAATATAAATGTGTAAAAATAACAAAAAAAATATTATTAGTTTACAATTGTCACAATATAAATACGTGAGGTTAAAGAATTAAAATAGAAAATGTTAAATTTAGGTTATTTGGAGATTGTTGATAATTGTTAAGGGTAAAAAGGTCTTTATAAATCTTATGTCAAAACCTCTAATTTTAAAAAACTCCTATTAGCAGCTTTTTCAAAATTAGAGGTTTCACTCCAATCCGCTTTTTACCAAACATTCAAATTAATAGATTTGACCGGTCAAACCTCTAATTTTAATTCAAACATCTAATTTTGACTCAAACCTCTTTTTACCAAACAAGGACCAAATTTATTTTAATTTATTTGTTTAATAAAGGGGACAGAACAAAAGTTGTAAATGTCGGTTTCAAACACGAAAACATCCTAAACCTTCACGGATTAAAACTATAGTTTGAGCAAATGTTTATGCTTTCATGATAAAGCTTTGTTTGCATATGACATTAAGGGGGGATCCCATTAAACAATGTTGATTAAATGGAATGGTTTGGCAAATTATTAAGCCAAATCTTAATGAATAATTGAGTTTTCATTGCCGACCCAAATTTTTTTATTTAAAAAAAAGAAGCAATACAAAGAAAAAGCTGAGTCACTAAAACATAATGTAGACAAAGGACTTAATAATAAAAATGTCAGAATTATGTGACAAAAATCCCTTGCTGCTTTTGCTTTTGAATTTTGTTTCAAAACCCATACAAGGGGCGGTGGTGGAGGAAATTATATAATGCCATTTTCTGCTCTATTTTTAACTCCATTTTCTTCCCCTACATTTGATAGTTTTGTGTATGTATCGTTTTTTTCATTTTATTAAATTAGCTAAATATAACTACTCAAAAAAGTTAAATATAAATACAATATAAGTCGACCATTTGTATAATGATAAGAAACCTGCGTTGAAATGAAGTCTTGAGTTTAATTTGGACAATATTTTAGGGTTTATAATCACAATAATAACCAAGCATTTAATTTAAATATTTTTTAATCATTAAAATAAAAACTCGTCACTTGAAATCATACGAGAATCATACAATGAAAAGGTTAAAAATTTAACCAAAATACTTGAACAAAAGATAATAAGTATAACACCGAAAAGCGTCGATTGAGGGATAAAGTATAAACACTAAGATTAAAAATGCATATATTAACTCTTATGGCATGTTGACAAAACGATCGTTATCACAAACCAGTCGTGAACAAGAAACGGCAATTGTGAACGTGTATTCAAATCCAACTTGATGGTCCAAAGCAGGGAAGATCAACATGATAACAAATAAGTATCATCTTGATTAGTCGTAGTGTCGTAAAGTCTACCTCTAAGAAAAACACAAAATAAAAAGAACGTGTAAAAAATAAGAAAAAAATATAATAAAGGGCAGAAATACATATCTTAAAGGCGGAGCTGTTCTTATTAAAAACTAAAAAAATTAGAATATTATATAATAAAGCATGAAAAAAGAATGAATATCATCTGTCGATAACCAATAGTAGTATTAGTAACGTTGCTGATCATACAAAGATGGAAAAAAAAAAGATGAGAGTTAAATGATTAGATTAAAGAGAAAAGCTATAAGTGAGAAGTGGATAAGGTTTACTTAATTTTTAAAAGAATTAAGTATTTTTATTAAGGCAAAATGAGAAGATGCCCTCAATGTTTGCATGTTTTGTTATTTGGCTCTTTTTTTGAGCAAATAACCCTTCAACGTTTTAATTTGGTATAAACATGTTCTCGCTGGATGAAAACTATTAGTCAACTGACGGTCAACGGCCGATGCTGACTGGACTTGCCACGTTTTAAGATCTACTGCGTGTCAACATCATATTCACCACGTGTCAACATCATATTCGGCCACGTATCATCATGATAGTCAACCACGTGTCACCATAAAGAAGGGTATAAATAAATAATTTTTTAAAAATCTAATGTGGCATATGCCATGTCAGCAGATCTTAACATGTGATAAGTCCAGTTAGCATCAGTCGTTGAGTGACAGTTTTCATCCAGCGGGGGCATATTTGAACCAGATTAAAACGTTGGGGGTTGTTTGCTCTAAAAAAATAGGGGCCAAATGATAAAACATACAAACTTTGAGGGCATCTTTTATCATTTTGCCTTTTATTAAATTAAAGTGTAATGTTTTTGTTAAATATGTAAATTTTTATTAAATATGCAATGTTTATTAGAATTTTTTATCGGCCAACATAAGAATTTTATTATCAAAAGAGATCTCAAAAAGTACCATTGCTTTTATATTTGTTAAGCACATAGTATTTTTATATTGTACTTGAAATTATTAACTTCAGTGTTATCGTGGAGTGCCCCATAATACATGAAGTTGTACTTGTACTATCATAATACATAAAACGGCCAATATACTATTTAGAATTTAAATTTGATTTTAAATTTTTTAAAATTAAAACTTATAAAAAAAATTAACCATTTCTAATTAGAGGAGGGGAAGGGAAAATTTGTTTCTAATTGGTCTAGAACCTACAACCTAGGGGCAGTGGCGGAGCCACATGTAGTTTAGAGGGGTCAATTGACCCCACTTGATTTGTTATGATATGAGATTTTTAAAGTGTTAAATGCGATTTTCAAGGAGTTAGTATAAAAATTTTCATGAAAATATTAGAATTAACCCCACTTGATTTGTTTGAGTACGAGGTCAATAATATTTATATTGTAGTGGTATGAAAATCCTCGTACCTTAAAGCCTACTCTAACTCCACTATGTAAATATTCTGAATCCGCCACGCATAGGGGAGGAAAGGTTAATACTCATTCTACCCGAGTCCATTTATCACGCCCAAAAAGTAAACATAAACCGAAATGACCCTAAACATTCTTGCATGACAAAATACTACTATTTGTTTCACAATTTTAATTTCTTTTAATTCAAAATGAAATGTATTATAAATAAATAAAATGTAACATGATACAAATAGAAAAAGAAAACTAGCAGCAATAATTAGTTGGTTAGAGGTTAACCTCAAATCCTCAAAGGAATTGACTACCAACAAACATGCCTTCACTTTTATAGTGATTATCATAGGTGTGAGATTTAAATTTTATTGGTAATAAGGTTGTGTGTCGTTAAATTTTATTTCTTTTCAATTTATTTTAACAATGTACTTTTTATACATTTGGAATTCAATTCTCAAAATGCTTTTCAATAAAGGTATAATATATTTTACACAAAGTGCTTCACTTTGCCTAACATCTTAATTTAAGATTAGAAAACGACAAATTTTAAAATTTATACAAACAACCTAAAATATTATATTTTTTATAACATTTTTTTAAGTTTTCTTAACATCTAATAAGTTCCCTTTCATTAGAATTGACTTCACAAGCTCTGAAATTTCCTTCCTGTCATTTTACTGAACTTTTATGTCAAATGGTCTAATCATATGCACGCATGCGTACTTAGCAGTTAGCACCCAAATTAATACTATGCTATTTTAATTTATTAGGCCGCAAATAATGCTCGTTCAATTCAATATTTTTTTATAATCATAAGTGCCTTTATTCATTTAAGAATGAAATTATTCGTAATATTTAAATAAAATCTCCTAATAGTGATCACACTAGAATTCAAAAAATGGTCTTGTGAACCTAACAATTATGTCGGTAAAACGGATGATGTTTATTTTAAGAGATACGAGTTTAAATTATTTTATATGGTGTATGTGTATTGTCAAGAAGTAAAAATATATATGAACAAATATTATATTATAATTATTTTTAGACCGTTCAAAGAAAATAATGGTCTTGTTGAATTCACACATTGCAGGGAACATTTACAACCAAATTAAACCAAAAGAGTTTAAAAAAATATACTTGTCCTAAAAGTAAGAACTTTGACAAAAACATGTTGCTCTCCAACCCCTCCATTGTTGTGTCAAACCTCAAAAACATCAAACTTTATAAATAACAACGTGAGGCTGGCTCCTCCCCAAGTGGTCCTTCACCAATGAGCTAAAATGGGTCTTTCCCAATGCTTACAAATCAATTGAAATTGCACGGACCCTTCGTATTTTCCCTTTCTTTTTTAACCAGGTTTTAAAACCAATGAATGATTTTCTAATCATATTAAATCGCAACCTAAAACAAGTAGTTATTTTATCAACACCGGTATTCAATTAGTTCGAATCAAATAATACGAGACACATTACAAGGACGACTCTCCAAACATAATTTACTCCATTCACAATATCAGAACTTAAACATTTTACTTAAAAAATCCAATGCATCATTCTACTAGGCCAATTGGTCGTTGGTAACCTAAAACAATTAAGGCTTAAGACTAAAATAAGTGCACAAATTATACATTCTTCTTAGATCGATGCGTATATTTTTTGGATGAAATACGTGTCCAATATTTTATTTCAGTATTTTTAGACATCTACTTTGACAAAAAAATTAAGCACATATTTTAACAAAAAAAACGTTAGATACCTATATAAGAAAAAAGATATAGGCTCTGTTTGGCAATTAGCGGATAGCGGATTACATTAGCTGATTTGACTAGTGGAATGTATTAGCTGATTGTATAAAAGTGTTTGGTAAAATTAACTAATAGCTGATAGCTGTTAGATTATTTAAACAAGTAAAATGACATATAAGAACATGATTATATTCAATACTTGTTTGAATAATTTATTAGTTATCAATATTTTGTATCTAATTAATATTAATCATATGTCTAAAATAATTTTTAATATAACTTTTCTAAACATATTTGAATGATTTATATAATTAGTTTAATATAATTTAATTAATTAAAAAATTTAAATACACATATAAGTATGGGATAATAAAAAAGTAAATAAGATTAGCTTATAAATAGGGTGAGAAAATATTTAATTTAGGTTATTTTGAGATTTTTTGTAACTGATAAGGGTAAAAGAGTCTTTACAACTCTAATATCAAACCTCTAATCTCAAAAAGCTTCTATTATGAGCTTTTTCAAAATTAGCAGTTTTACCCCAATCCGCTCTTTCAATCCGCTATTTACCAAACAACAATATTAGCAGATTTGACTGGTCAAACCTCTAATTATGCCTCAAACCTCTAATTTTTGCCCGAACATCTCTTTACCAAACAAGTCCATAGTTTAAACAATTATTTTAGTATTAAACCAACTACTAATAGTACGCTTGAATTGGAACACGACACTTTAATCCTTAAATCCTGTTGGCTGATTTGTCTATGGTATCGCAAACCTTTAATAATTATGAGATTTGGGCAAAAAAATTTTGCTTTATAACTCTAAATTTTACATCTTGAAATTTAAAAGTTACATTTTTATTTTAAATTTTTTAAACTCTAATCATATATCTTAACATTAAATATTAATTTTAAACCTTAAATTTTAATGTATGAAATAAACAGAAACACCGAAAAAAAAAAGTAAATTTTTATTCATGAGATTAAAGTTCAATTCTGTAACCCCCTCATCCCGGTCTAGCCGAATGACCGGTCCAAGTGGGTCACACGGGGAAAACCGAAGCGAAACCCGTTAAGGTTCCCCCTCGGTTAGCAACCCTATTTTTTTCTTTTTTATAAATTAATCTTGTCTAAATGCATTATTAAGTCCTAAGTGAAGCACGGCAGCGGAAACACGAACGATATATCAACGACCCACCAAATCTGCATATTAAAACAACCCATTTATCCTTTCTAAGCATGCCGTATCAATACAGCTCTCTAGTGTATCAATACAGCTATAGTGTATCAATACAGCTATAGTGTATCGATACACTCTCTAGTGTATCAATACAGATATAGTGTATCGATACACTCTTTAGTGTATCAATACAGCTATAGTGTATCGATACACTCTCTAGTGTATCAATACAGCTATAGTGTATCGATACACTCTTTAGTGTATCAATACAGCTATAGTGTATCGATACACTCTCGAGTGTATCAATACAGCTATTGGTCAACTAGGTCAAACCGTATCGATACGCTTAGTCACCGTATCGATACGACCCACACTCCACCACTCCTAAAAAAAACAGAGAGTTGGGACCGTATCGATACACCCTAGTGTATCGATACGCCTGACCAAAAATCTGCCATTTATGCAAGAGTGTATTGATACAGCACTTTAGTGTATCAATACGCCCTGTTTTGCAAGACTCCCAACTTCAACATATTCAAAGCATGATTATGAACCATCATACATACATGGTAAATTATACATTAAGAACCTTTCATACATGATACTCAACATGAGCATACCTTAATCAACTAAGGAAAATCATGCATTCAATCAAAAGAAAGCAAGCAAGCACATAAGGTCTCATGCTTCAACATCCATACACTTAGGCATCCTCACAAGACATATGTCCAACACACATGATAAGCAATTTAAATATCTACCAACATACATCACTCAAGCATTCATCAAGGCATGCATCATAAGTGACATTTACAAATCAAACAAGGCATCTAAGTGCCAAACCAAATCAACACACATCAAAGTATCAAGACACACAACACTTATCCCATTGCTTTACTATTACAATCTTTTAATTTATAAATCATACATTGAGCTCACCAAAAGCAACACTTGAAGACCTTTCCTTTCCTTTGCCACCCACAAGCTATTTATCTGCATTGTCGAACAAAAGAGAGCGTAAGCATAAAAGCTTAGTGAGGGTAAGCTCATAAAACAAACCTTCGACAATACAGGGTCCAAGCTCGAGCAACTATCATGATATAATACATGATTTTACTTGCGATCCCCATGAGCCATAAATATAAATGATGCATGAACATATTACCAAATTCATGTCATGCTCAACAACTTATAAATCCATCATACAATGATACATAACTCAATGTATTAATCACATCATATATCGCTTCACATTTGAAAACACATTTCATAACACATTGATACACATATCAATTCATATTAGCATGTATGCATAATCTCATATTGGCATAAACATGCTTTCTCATATTGGCACCTAGCTATGACTCGAATACACGGATAACCGTTGGAACTCACATCCAACAACACAACCATTACCTGGCGGTGGGATTCCACTCATCACCGTTCACGCGGAGGGGATTCCACTCATCCTCACGCCTCATTTCACGCGGAGGGGATTCCACTCATCCTCACGCCCGTCGATGGGATTCCACTCATCATCGACTAATGTAAATACAATTTCCGGGCGTACCCGTACTCCTCCTTGGTGACTCAACGCCACCAAGGCCACGCGCGACTTTTGACTCATGTGTACACACTAACATCCTAATGATCGATCATTTGTACCCAAGCATACTAGTGCCAATACTAATCAAATTTCACATCCTTTGATATTCAGAGTCATAATATGGCATCTTACATCATATTAAGCTCAATATCAAATATCTCAACAACATGCATAATGTCATGTTTCAGAGTAATAATATGGCATCTTACATCATATTAAACTCAACATCATCATACACAATTTACAATCCAAACCACATGCATAGCAATGCATCAAACCATGCCTCAACAACATGTATAACACATTATACATAATCATCATAACACAAATCATCATGAGGCATAACATCAATTAAAGAGATCATCCAATGTCTCTAACTAAAGCTTAGGATTAGGCTACCACCCTAATCCTAACTCTAGGTGAGTCTACCAATCTCAACCTAGTCCACATGCTCGAACCAATTGCTCAAAACCATTTAAAATATTTTAACCACTCACCTCTACCTCCAAGCTCAACTACCAAGCAACCATCACCTCCAAGTTTCCGGATTTCTTCTCGATGCTTTGCCGACCCAAATTCTTACTTCTAAACAATCTCAATACAATTCAAACAACCTCAAATCAGCCCAACATCAAATTATCAACCCGAAATACAATTCAAGTACAATTTACCATTTTGCAAACCATGACTAAACCTCATACTTAGCAATTTCGGACATCCCCAATACCTCTTCCAAAAGCTATGTTTTTAACATCCATTGCACCCACAAATAATCCCAAATCAATCCCTAATCATAGTACTACCATTGGCTATCAATTCCCACCTAAAACAACTCCCAAAACTCACCAAATCCGAGCAGCCATGAAAAACAGTCCAAAACTTGTGATTTCAACATATTTAACACATTCAAACACTTCCAAAACAACCCCCAAATATTACTCTAACATCAACCATCAAATTCCAACATAAATCATACCCAAAACTCATCTAAAAACCTTCCTAAAAATCCACCAAAACCCAATTTCGGAAATTTTATAAAACACCTCAAAAATTGCTCATTTTAACATATTATGTGTATTTTAACATGATTAAACAAAGCCCCAACTCAATTTATCAAAACAAGATGAAAAATCCCTTAAAAACCCAAACTTTGATATGAACCCTAATTTCAAAACTCCATAACTTTGAAATCTAAGACTATAGATAGATAGAGGATGAAGAGGAGATTAAGAAAACATAATTACCTTTCAAAAACCCCTTGAATTGATGAAGAAATCAAAGGAAATAGTAAAGAGAGTTTGAGAGAATTTGGGATGGTTTGCACGGTGAAGAAGAAAGGAAATGAGAAAGATAATAGCTTTCTAATGATAAGGTTATCCTTATTTTTGTTTTGGTTTAATTACCAAAATGATCCCTCCCTTTCTTTCTAAACTCAATTTGCTCACACTAAGGTCAATTTGATTAAAATAAATTTTACCGACTCGGACCAACTAACCCGACTAACTTCTAGCCCCAAAACACGGGTGTTACAACTCTCCCCCACTTAAGGAAATTTCGTCCTCGAAATTCATCGAACATGAAGAGTCACTGAAACATGCTCATCCGCACTTTCCTTCTCACCACAACATACTAGTCAACTCGTAGACTTACCACGCAACAACAGCTATCTAACACCAAGATCTCAATTGATTCTTCGTTCCACGCAAATTTCAAACTCAACTCAATCTCTTCTACAACATAGCACGGAACAGATCTGACTCACACTTCCGAATCACAGATACACAGGCACATCACAACCCTCTTTCTAACTCTGGTGGTAACCGTAACAGATAAACAACAAGACTAGCTCGATTCACAATCTCATACAACACTGTTTGAATACTCGACCCATAACTTTCTCTAACTGACCATCTGACTTCAACCGATAACCAAACACTATGCAGACACCTTCAAAAGTAATCTAGTTGGAACCCCGGATCTCTATTACTCACTTCCATTAATAACCTTCCACGGATGCAACAAACTAGAAGAAAACTGACGTTCGGTCTTGACATGCTGGCAAATTATACACTTACCATCATGCTGAACCACATCACACATCATCTCAATCCCGAAGTATTCATCTTCAACCCACAATACGTATTCACACTACTCATATACAACGCAAATGAACTGTCGTGTGTTTCGGCCAAAACGATACATCTCCAAACACTATATCAATCGGCACAACTATTCTGTCTCTAAAAAGCAAAACTTTATCATCTCTGAAGCTGTATTCTGAAGGTCTTTCCTCTGTTATGTCTTGCACGTGAGGTGCCAAGAACCTGTCTTGCAACTGATTCTCTTCAAACATTCTGACTCATAGTAGTCTCAACTTGAAACTCGGCCACAAAACTACTATCATTTGACAAACGGAATTCGGCAATTGCAACTCGTAACTCAACTACTAATCTAACAACAAAATAACTCTTCTCACGGTCTTTCAACTATCTCGATGAATAAGCCACAATCTTCCATCTTGCATAAGCATACAACCTAACACTACATGTAACGCATCACTATGGTTCATTTTTTTTTCAACTCATGTTTTCTTTTGCCTACTTGGGATTTATTCTAACACACTTGGCTGAACTATATGTCATAGGAGAACATCTTTCTTAACTCGGAGTTCACGTTTGCTCATCTTGGCATACCACTGATTATCTAATAGGATCTACAACACTAACTACATAGCTTGTCATGGTTTTCTTTGGTACGTGAATATACCCATGTGTCCTCTATAAGAACTAGTACAACTGATCAACAAATCACTGACATTCGGAGACGGATGCGATTTTTTTTTTCACTACCACTTGTTTCGATTGTCTGAAATCTCAACACATTCTCGTACTGCCGCTCTTTCTTCTTTACAAACTGTACTATCACACTCTAAGATGATGCACTAAGCCTAATGAATCTAAGGCCTAACAGTTCTCGTAGTTGATTCTTCAACATTCTCAATTCTTTCGGGATTCATAAGTTACAGAGCTAACAAAACAGAGGCAACCTCGGAAACGGTCTCAATGACGAACTTTTCTTCTTTATCAAGAGACAAATCAGGCAATTCTTCCAAGTACTTTTAGGAAAACACAACTATACTAACATTTCGCGGTCTAATCTTCGTTCAAAAATCAAATCCATCACAATTACCAAACAAGTCTGCCAACTAAACTCAATCAATCTTCGACCTCCACAGCTGGATCAACCATTCAATAAGAAGTTCACACCTTCGCCTACTACTACAGTCCCACTGAGACCTACAACTTCAAGGCAACTCTCTCTCTTTGTCTCAACGTATACACTAACTCTGTGCTCTTCAAGCCAAACCTTGTCAAAACGTACCTCAAAACTGTAGGAAGACAATCACTTCACATTTACTGCATACACATAACCCTGAACCATCAACAAACATCTTCTGCACATTTTGTTTTTTTTTTACCACCACTATCTCACCACAAGGTCTAGTCACATGTGTCCCTACTTCCAAGGTCTCAACACGTACATCAAATTTTCTTACATGCTCACACAAAAGGAAGTATCCGTGGAAATTGCAACTACACATGTGCACAGCTGATAGTCTTCGACCCTTTTGTTTTCAGACTGGTTCTTCAACAAAATCTGATTCTTCTAAAATATTCTTAGAGCATCTCAAAACTTCAAAATGCAGTTCTAATCGCACACAAACAATCATGCTTGAACTTGTTCTGTAACATCGGTCCTGACGACTCAAAACATCCCACTACCAAACAATCCAAATTTAAAGCTCAAGACTTCCTTCTCGGCTCAACTATATCGGAAGTAACTTCATCTCTCCTTCTCGCTGGAAGACAACTCAGACGCACACTGGCCCAATCACACATATTGATTTCCACTCACGGACACTGAACGACTGTCTTGTATGAAAACCATAGGCTGAATCCCAACGATCACCAACTAGCATTTCTGAATTTCAGATTACACAAACGAGACCCTTACCCTGATTTCGCCTCAAAGAACTAAGATACTCATACTTGCCTCTAACACTTCACTGGGCACATTCAAACTTTGTATGCTTGCTAACAATATACAGAAGTGCAGACTCAGAATCAATCAGAAGGGAACAAGCTCAAAACTGTACCAAATGCTTACCTACTATATCATCGATAACACTCTGACTCCCACTCATAGGTCGTCACCTCTTTCACCACTAACACCAGAAACGATCACATCGTTCCTCATCAACAGGAACCAACCCACATACACACTAACTCAGTCAACCAAATTGTACCTCAACTCCGGCACAACCATACCTCCCTAACCAAGATGATGGACTCCCTCAACATCATTCATATTTTCAGAACCCACAGTTTCCACTTACCGATTCACAGTCCATGCTTTGGCCTCAAACTTACCAAAAAGTAGTAAACTAACAACAACAATACATTAACATACAAACTGGGTTAGCAAAGGAAAAGGTCCAAGTGGCTCAAGTATGATTTCCTCACTCAAAATCTCTTTTTCCAATGTAATAGAAGCAATGGGACTCTACTCAACATGCTTCAAGCAACTCAACACACATACATGCTCAATCATGCATATTACAAGGCATACTTGCTAAACAAGCAAACATATGCGTACGATCAAACAACATACCTTCTCCATCAAACAATCACACATCACCGCATACATGTGTAATGAGCAACATGCTTTTAAACAAACAATCAACATACTTGTCACACAAGCAATCATACTTACAAAGCAAGCAATCATTCATTACAGCATGCTCGAATAACAAGCAACATGCTTACATGATAAGCAAACACCGTGCATATCAATCATAAAACACAACTTACTTCACTTACCTGCCCAAGGTCTCGGAAACCTTAAGCTCTGATGCCAACAAATGTAACCCCCTCATCCCGGTCTAGCCGAATGACCGGTCCAAGTGGGTCACACGGGGAAAACCGAAGCGAAACCCGTTAAGGTTCCCCCTCGGTTAGCAACCCTATTTTTTTCTTTTTTATAAATTAATCTTGTCTAAATGCATTATTAAGTCCTAAGTGAAGCACGGCAGCGGAAACACGAACGATATATCAACGACCCACCAAATCTGCATATTAAAACAACCCATTTATCCTTTCTAAGCATGCCGTATCAATACAGCTCTCTAGTGTATCAATACAGCTATAGTGTATCAATACAGCTATAGTGTATCGATACACTCTCTAGTGTATCAATACAGATATAGTGTATCGATACACTCTTTAGTGTATCAATACAGCTATAGTGTATCGATACACTCTCTAGTGTATCAATACAGCTATAGTGTATCGATACACTCTTTAGTGTATCAATACAGCTATAGTGTATCGATACACTCTCGAGTGTATCAATACAGCTATTGGTCAACTAGGTCAAACCGTATCGATACGCTTAGTCACCGTATCGATACGACCCACACTCCACCACTCCTAAAAAAACAGAGAGTTGGGACCGTATCGATACACCCTAGTGTATCGATACGCCTGACCAAAAATCTGCCATTTATGCAAGAGTGTATTGATACAGCACTTTAGTGTATCAATACGCCCTGTTTTGCAATACTCCCAACTTCAACATATTCAAAGCATGATTATGAACCATCATACATACATGGTAAATTATACATTAAGAACCTTTCATACATGATACTCAACATGAGCATACCTTAATCAACTAAGGAAAATCATGCATTCAATCAAAAGAAAGCAAGCAAGCACATAAGGTCTCATGCTTCAACATCCATACACTTAGGCATCCTCACAAGACATATGTCCAACACACATGATAAGCAATTTAAATATCTACCAACATACATCACTCAAGCATTCATCAAGGCATGCATCATAAGTGACATTTACAAATCAAACAAGGCATCTAAGTGCCAAACCAAATCAACACACATCAAAGTATCAAGACACACAACACTTATCCCATTGCTTTACTATTACAATCTTTTAATTTATAAATCATACATTGAGCTCACCAAAAGCAACACTTGAAGACCTTTCCTTTCCTTTGCCACCCACAAGCTATTTATCTGCATTGTCGAACAAAAGAGAGCGTAAGCATAAAAGCTTAGTGAGGGTAAGCTCATAAAACAAACCTTCGACAATACAGGGTCCAAGCTCGAGCAACTATCATGATATAATACATGATTTTACTTGCGATCCCCATGAGCCATAAATATAAATGATGCATGAACATATTACCAAATTCATGTCATGCTCAACAACTTATAAATTCATCATACAATGATACATAACTCAATGTATTAATCACATCATATATCGCTTCACATTTGAAAACACATTTCATAACACATTGATACACATATCAATTCATATTAGCATGTATGCATAATCTCATATTGGCATAAACATGCTTTCTCATATTGGCACCTAGCTATGACTCGAATACACGGATAACCGTTGGAACTCACATCCAACAACACAACCATTACCTGGCGGTGGGATTCCACTCATCACCGTTCACGCGGAGGGGATTCCACTCATCCTCACGCCTCATTTCACGCGGAGGGGATTCCACTCATCCTCACGCCCGTCGATGGGATTCCACTCATCATCGACTAATGTAAATACAATTTCCGGGCGTACCCGTACTCCTCCTTGGTGACTCAACGCCACCAAGGCCACGCGCGACTTTTGACTCATGTGTACACACTAACATCCTAATGATCGATCATTTGTACCCAAGCATACTAGTGCCAATACTAATCAAATTTCACATCCTTTGATATTCAGAGTCATAATATGGCATCTTACATCATATTAAGCTCAATATCAAATATCTCAACAACATGCATAATGTCATGTTTCAGAGTAATAATATGGCATCTTACATCATATTAAACTCAACATCATCATACACAATTTACAATCCAAACCACATGCATAGCAATGCATCAAACCATGCCTCAACAACATGTATAACACATTATACATAATCATCATAACACAAATCATCATGAGGCATAACATCAATTAAAGAGATCATCCAATGTCTCTAACTAAAGCTTAGGATTAGGCTACCACCCTAATCCTAACTCTAGGTGAGTCTACCAATCTCAACCTAGTCCACATGCTCGAACCAATTGCTCAAAACCATTTAAAATATTTTAACCACTCACCTCTACCTCCAAGCTCAACTACCAAGCAACCATCACCTCCAAGTTTCCGGATTTCTTCTCGATGCTTTGCCGACCCAAATTCTTACTTCTAAACAATCTCAATACAATTCAAACAACCTCAAATCAGCCCAACATCAAATTATCAACCCGAAATACAATTCAAGTACAATTTACCATTTTGCAAACCATGACTAAACCTCATACTTAGCAATTTCGGACATCCCCAATACCTCTTCCAAAAGCTATGTTTTTAACATCCATTGCACCCACAAATAATCCCAAATCAATCCCTAATCATAGTACTACCATTGGCTATCAATTCCCACCTAAAACAACTCCCAAAACTCACCAAATCCGAGCAGCCATGAAAAACAGTCCAAAACTTGTGATTTCAACATATTTAACACATTCAAACACTTCCAAAACAACCCCCAAATATTACTCTAACATCAACCATCAAATTCCAACATAAATCATACCCAAAACTCATCTAAAAACCTTCTTAAAAATCCACCAAAACCCAATTTCGGAAATTTTATAAAACACCTCAAAAATTGCTCATTTTAACATATTATGTGTATTTTAACATGATTAAACAAAGCCCCAACTCAATTTATCAAAACAAGATGAAAAATCCCTTAAAAACCCAAACTTTGATATGAACCCTAATTTTCAAAACTCCATAACTTTGAAATCTAAGACTATAGATAGATAGAGGATGAAGAGGAGATTAAGAAAACATAATTACCTTTCAAAAACCCCTTGAATTGATGAAGAAATCAAAGGAAATAGTAAAGAGAGTTTGGGAGAATTTGGGATGGTTTGCACGGTGAAGAAGAAAGGAAATGAGAAAGATGATAGCTTTCTAATGATAAGGTTATCCTTATTTTTGTTTTGGTTTAATTACCAAAATGATCCCTCCCTTTCTTTCTAAACTCAATTTGCTCACACTAAGGTCAATTTGATTAAAATAAATTTTACCGACTCGGACCAACTAACCCGACTAACTTCTAGCCCCAAAACATGGGTGTTACAGATTCATACCATTTTGCCAACGAACCAAGTTACTGTAAATTATAAAAAAAAGAAAGAAAGAAAACTTATTTTATTTATTTATTTTTACAAGAAGGCCTTAGAAATATTCCATTGAATCAGAGCAGTGGTCCCTCAATTCAAAGAGAGAGGAAGGTGTGAAAAGTACAGGTGGCCTGGAAAGTTATGGCTGTTTGGTCCTTACTGCCGAGAAACCATGTTTATAAATTGAATCAAAACCCAGTTTATTTCTCGTGCCTTGTTTGAGTTTCTTTCTTTCTCTAAACTCCAACCCCTTTGCTGTTCTTCTGTACTGTCTTAAGATCTTACATTGACATTGTCATCGTCTCTGTTTCCTTCACTACTCTGCCCAGGTATCGAGGCCTGCCATTGAAATTTTCTTTCTTTTTTCAAGTGTTTCCGGTTATCTGTGTTTAAAGCTTTGCTTCTGGGTTTTTGTACAGAGGATAAGCAAGAAATAAAAAAAGAATGACAAACCAACAAAATGTGGCGGTTCTTGACGTGAAATCACGTGGCTTAAGGAGCTTATTGCCTCCGTCGTCTCTGCCGGCGGCCAAGTCGTTTTCGCCTACAGACCTTAAGATGCTATTGAAAAAGAGATTCGAAACCGAGAAAGGAGGGGCTAAAATCAATGCCTGGGTGGATTCGATGAGAGCTTCTTCTCCGACCCGTGTTAGGTCCACTGATTCAACCGACGACAAGAGTTCCTGGATTGTGGGTTCCTATAACTATTTCGACTTGTTGATGTTATATTGTCGTTTTAGATTAGCATCGGCGGTGACACTTTTGATTCTATGTTCCTGCAACAGGTTCAACATCCCTCGGCTTTGAGCATGTTCGAGCAAATAATGGCAGCTTCGAAAGGGAAAAGGATAGTGATGTTTCTCGACTACGACGGCACGCTTTCCCCGATCGTCGAAGACCCGGATCGAGCTTTCATGTCCGGAGAGGTAACAATTACTGTTCATCAGCTGTCTCTACTAAAAAAAATACTACAACTAAACTCATTGTCTCTAATCAGATGAGAGCGGCTGTAAGAGATGTTGCTAGATATTTTCCGACAGCAATCGTTACCGGAAGGTGCCGAGACAAGGTACATTTTATTTTTCCACCAGGGGAAAAACGTAGTACGACATGTTTGGATTGATTCTCATTTCTCACGGTGGGATTTCATTTTCAACAGGTTTACAGCTTTGTAAAATTATCTGGCCTGTATTATGCCGGTAGCCATGGAATGGACATCAGGGGACCATCTAAATGTTGCAAATACAAGAAAGTAAGTGTTAAAAAAACAAAACATGAGTGTACTTTTCCCAATTTCATCTGCAGTACTGTTTTGTAACATTTCCCTTGTCCGGTTCCTCAGGGTAATAACAATGGTGTTCTTTTCCAACCCGCCAGTGAATTCTTGCCCATGATCGATGAGGTTTGTAATTGTAATTCGTATGAATTAAACAAACAAACAAACAATGCGTATAAAACTAAAACAAGGTTGTGACTTTCAGGTATATAAAGCGTTGGTAGAGAAGACAAGATCGATTGGGGGAGCCAAGGTGGAAAACAACAAGTTCTGTGTGTCCGTACACTTTCGATGTGTGGATGAAAAGGTACGGAACCGAAACCAGTCTTGTCGTTTTGTGTGCTGGAAATCTGTCAACTGATTTTGTTTGGCTGTGGGTTTTTCTGGCAGAGTTGGGCTGCCTTGGCTGAGCAAGTTAGATCAGTACTCAACCAATACCCTAAGCTTAAACTAACTCAAGGGAGGAAGGTACATGTCTTTCCTTTTTCTTTTCTCTCCTTTTTCATGGAAACTGAAACTTTTCTTCAACAACCCAACAAAAGTTGCATCATTTTCCCTTCATATTAACTCAATAATCTTTATGATTCCATTCAACCAGGTTTTGGAGATTCGTCCCACCATCAAATGGGACAAAGGGAGAGCCCTTGAATTCTTGTTGGAGGCACTAGGTTCTTACAATTTCCACCATTTCTCCCTTCTTTCCATTTATTCTATAATCAAAATAAATACCCAAACTATTATTTTTAGTCAAAATAAGTGTATCAGTTGACCTTAAAAGAGCAAAAGATGATAGTTTAGGCACTTAAAAAGAAAAAAACATGATATTCTGGATACTTATTTTGATATTAAGCCTAATTAAAATATAAAAAAAATCATTTTTGTTAATGACATTAATTCTAGTTTGTTATATTTAAAATGTTCAGGGTATGCCAATTCAGACGATGTTTTACCGATCTACATCGGCGATGATCGAACCGATGAAGATGCTTTTAAGGTCTTACGTGACAGGGGACAAGGGTTTGGGATTCTTGTTTCCAAAGAACCTAAAGAAACAAATGCTTCATATTCTCTCCAAGAACCATCTGAGGCAAGCTTTCTAATCTCACCATGCAATTTCCATTATTAATTTTGATACCATTTTTGTAAACTTTTAACTATTTTTGGACTGACATACATTTTTTTTCTTATTAAAAATGTACAGGTAAAGGAGTTTTTAAGGCGTTTGGTGGACTGGAAAAAATATTCACAAGGAGGAGCAGCACCATAATATGCAAAATGTGCTTAGACATACATAGACGAGATATTCGAATACCACCCAACGTATCTGATTAAAGGGTGGAATGAATATTAATCAGTTAATTAATTATGTATTTTTCTCGTTTAGAGAGAATTTATAATTGTAATTAACTACCCATTCCTGAGGCTATAATAGATTAAAATGAGAAAAAAAAAGGAGAAAAGAATTAGAATAATTCCAGTATTTGCATCGCCATTTGTTTATGAGATATTTTTAGATATGTTTTGACCATAGAAATGAAAAACATGATTCTCTCTTTTCTAATTAAATTCTCAGAATTAATTTTTGGTCAAATTTCTAACCCTTGACCACCGTTGATTGAATTTTTTTTCACTATTAAATTTAATTTTTTACGAATTTTAATTAATAATTAAATTCTGTCACATCAATCATGCGAGTGAATGAATATATTTCATGTTTTAAAAATATATTTATGAAAATTTTATTATAACAAATAATTTTTTTGATAGAGTGGTGAAGAATTTGTACAAATTTCGTTCAATTTTTGTCAACTAGTAAGTACTTTTTTATTTGAAAATTATATAAAAAATATGACAGGACTAAACACTTATAATATGTATAGCAATTCTTCACTTTTTTTTTGCCTCTATTTATTAGAGGTGTGCATAATTAATTATAACCGTAACCGTTAACTGTTATAATTATTATATTTATATAATAATTAACTGAATTATTAAGGATAAATGGTTTCAATTAACCGAACCGCTAAAAATAATGGTTAATGGTTATGGTTACCGTTACGAATTTTGACAAATGATTAACCTATAAGTTAACCGTTTCTAAATTATTTATATATATATATATATATATATATATATATATATATAAATCGGTAAAGGCCCTGAGTGATTTGATCATAGAATTAACTTTTGTGGCTTGTGGTACTAACTCATTGAAGTTTCATTTACCTTAGGTTTTTTATGTTAGTTAAACATTTGTCTTTAGAACTTTGATGGTGTATTTTTTTGTCCTGAATTTTGATGATATATTGCTATGTGTTGAACACTGTTAAAACTTGAAACTTTAAACTAAGTACGAAGTTTTTTATTTTGTGTTGTGTTGAAACTTTGTAGTATGTATGTACCTTTTTAAAATTAAGTACGAAGTTAGTGTTCAGAATCTCACTATTTAAGTTTTTTTCCTGAATATTTTTATATAATATTTATAGGAGAGATAATTTAATTATTCTAAAAATAAGAACATGTGAAAAATAATCCAATAGGTTATTGGTTGACCTATTATCGAACCGTCGGTTAACCATGTCTTAATGGTTAATCGTTAGCGGTTAACCGTTTTTTAACGGTTAGGTTACGGTTAGTAAAATTTAATAACCGTTATAACGGTTAACCGACTGTTTAAGTTAAATGGTACGGTTAACCTATCATGAACACCCCTACTATTTATGTCTCTAGATCAAAAATTAAGTTTAAGGTTTATGATTAAAGTTTAGGGTTAGAGTTTAGGATTAAAGTTTAGGAAAATGAGAGTATGCTGTATTTTTTAGGGGTTGAGTTTAGGATTTATGATTTAAAATTTAAAATTAAGGCTTAAAATTTAATTTATTAGTGTTGGGGGCATAGAAAGGTACACTGAAAAGAGACAAAGAATTTGTGTTTTTATAATATTATTGATTACTTAAAAATGATTATCCTTTTTAATTGGATTGGTGTCCGATTAATTCGTTATACTAATTCAGTTCATCATTTAATATATAATATAAATAGATAGATGGGATAAATGTAAAACAATAAAATATCAAAATAAAAAATTGATAAAATAAAGTTCAAATAACATTTTTATTGGAAGAGAGGAAGGATATATTTTTCTTAGTGGCCACATGTTTCTTCTAGAGGTGTTTATGGTAGGTTAATCGTACTATTTAGTTTAAACGATCAATTAACTGTTATAACGCTAATTGTATCGTAACTTAACCGTTAAGAAATAAATAATTGTTTTAACTGTTAACAGTTAATCGTTATTAATGGTTCGGTTACAAGAAATCTATTACAAAATGTTCACTACGTCTTTTGAGAATAATGAAATTATCTCTTTGATAAATATTATATTATAAGAGAGCATCGAGATTGATGTAGTCAATCTTATGAACAAAATCTTATGTATAAATAATTTAGTAACGGTTAACCTATAAGTTAATCATTAACTATTATTTTTAACGATTCGATCAATCGAACACTTTTAACCTTAATAGTTCAATTAATTAACCTATAAAATATAACGATTATATCAATTAACAGTTACGATTTAATATCCATACCGGCTTCATCTTTTTTTCTTTTTGAAGTTCTATGGGCACACTAAATATGCTGACTTTGCATGAATTACGTAGTTATTTCATAAGATATTCATATTTAAGCATTTAAAATATTTTCTAATTTTTAAGCTGCAATCTCTTATATTTATATATAATTAAGTAAATTAATTATTTGCTTAAATGTTCTATTATGCCGAGTGAACTTTGTATTGTTGCTTATATTGTTATCCAAAGCCAAACGTTAATCATGAAAAAAATAGTAATTCATGTAAGAATAACAATTAAGTTATAAGGAGCAAGCACAGTTGGCTAGGGGTGGAAACTAAAAAGGGGAATATTCAAAAATTGTAAGGATCCGAATCGACAAGATGGGAAATAATCGAAATCTTCACCTATGGGGACGGAAACGGGAAAAATTTTATCACTGAAAGTAAAATGGGGTGGGGACAGAGATTGCTATATCCGAACGTAGGGATAACCAGACGATAACCGTATAAATAACCGTGGGATCCCAAAAAATATCTGCAAGGATTCTCAATATTTTACAAGATTTTTAAAAATATATATACCTATTTATCTACATACCCCTAATATATATCTTAATAAAAGAACTCTAACTATACTATTATCACTTCAACTTTCTCTCAAACATAGCCATACTCAAGTTTCTAAACACGTTTCCATCTTAGTTTTTAGATATAAGCTAAAACCCTTGTCTAAATCTTCTCCAACATAACACCCTTTTAATCTTCATCATATTGTAATTGCTTCTAATCGAAGCATCCAGACTTTATATTTTGTACTGAATTTGCCATTTATTTTGGTCAATAAAATAATAATTTTGTTTAATTTTTTAGGGACGAGGGTTTTCTGAAAACCGCGGAGATCCGCACGGGGCGGGTATGGGGACGAAAAAATCTGCGAAGCATTTAATGGGAATTCTCCGAAACCGTAATCGCAAGTGTTGTGGGCAGAGTGAGGGGTGCAAAACCGTCTCCGTCCCACCCGATTCCCACCCCTACAATTGACAAGGCTGCTCATCTTTGTTTCCTTATATTCTCTTAGATTATGAGTTCTAGACCCACCAGGAGCACTCCCTTTTCTTCCTCTAGAGTCCCATTCCCCTTCATTTTCGATAGGATTAGGATTAAAATTTATCCAAAAAAATTAAGTTATAAAAGATTACAACGAAATTCAAAACGGCTAACTATATATATTGAGGATAAAAATATTTTATCATTATTTTAACTTAAAGTTTCATAATTTTTTTAATATTTTAATGTAGAGAAAAAATATTTTTGAATTATTTCATTTAAAATTTAAATGTTTAGCATTGATATCAAAAAGTGTATTTAAGTAGATAAAATATCTAAAGCAAGTGATTAAAGTAGTAAAACTTTCAGTTGACACCCTCCCCTCTCTCTTAGGTTGTGGTTCAAAACTCATTACGAGCAAATTTTCCAGTCCTCTCTCCTAGGTAAAATTTATTCAAAAAAAACACATTAGCTTTAACTTTAGACATTGTTTTTCATTACATAAAAGAATTGATGATATGAATAATAAAATAAATTAGTGTCAAAAGCTAGCAATTTTAACTTTTGAAAAACAATTTTGCATTAAATTTAAGAAGTACTCTTGACATAAAAAATTACTTGTAAACAAGGACATAGCTATTAAGGAGGGAGGGATAATATAATTTATGTTTTTTTTCTTCACTTTTGTATTTCTATATAATTTTTTTAAAAATAATTTATTTGTGAATTTGTCCCCCAACTTTCAATTATTTATATTTTACCCCCTAACTTTAAATCTTGACTCGATCCCTGCTTGTAAACCTCGCTTTTAATCTAAAATACTTACTCTAAAAAGCAATGCATAACAAAGACTTAACCGAAAAACAAATGGATTAATCTCGGCGATATGATTATCGCATCGACACCAACAACAACAATGAAAGAGGCTAACAGCAACAGATTTTGAAGTTTAATTATATGCTTAACATGCTATCTATGTTGTGGCTGCTGCTTCTTTTTCCTCAACAAAAAAATATTGTTTATTTTGGGATAATGCTACCAAGGACACTTGAATTATACCAAATCTTCCAATGTAATATCTGTATTTTTTTTATAAAAAAAATGTTGATTTTGGTATCTAAAGTTCCATTCCTTCTAAATACTTTACTATCAAAGCATTGCAGCCACTCGTAAGACATATTATACAATGCTAAAACCCTCGTCTCACCAACAAATTATAATTATTTAAAAAGGAAAAAGATAAGGAGAATTGGCACCATTCCAGGTGCTAGGAGGTATGTACAGTAATAGCATATAATTGATATCTTTAAGCAGTTATTAGGTATAGATAAAAGAAAGCAGCTTTTAGCTTTGTTTTGTCCCGCAACGACATTAATTTTAGTGCTAGTCGTCGACTATCAGTATTTTTTATTTCTTTTTTGCCTTTTTATCTTTTACATTTGCTTCTTTTTATTTTTTTAATTTTTAATAAGAACATGTCTGCCTTATGACACGTTTTTGCTCTTCTGAGTCGGTTGTTTGACCGTTTTTTTCGTTTATTTTTTTGGTTGGATTTAACATTGTCTCGACTGATCAAGATGACGCTTATTTGTTATCTTGTTGATCTTCCATGCTCTAGGACCTTCATATTGAATTTGGATACGTAATTTGCGTTCGTGGATAGTTTTCTCACGACTCTCGTCTCTGATTTGTGATTCTCGATGGTCTTTCAGTAGCTTAATCCTCTTTTGTGGTTTGTTTGCCGATGCAGTCAGATTTGTTTATATCTATATTTCGTTCGAGTCTTTTGGTTGGGTTTTTAACATTGTTCATGCATAGTCCTTATATAATCTAAAGTGACTAGTTTCTTATGTCAATATTATAAGAAAATGTCTAAAGTATATCAATTTTATGATGATAGTTATAAACTTTTATTGGAATTTTAAATGTTTTCTCTTTTTAATAAGATTAACCACTTTTATATATATATATATATATATATATATATATATATATATATATATATAGGGATGGGATCAAGTTACACTATGTAAAACTCATTTAGTTTTACACTAATCCATAGCCATTGGATGAGTGAAATGAATGGATGAGATTAAAAGTAGGATATGGAAAGATTATCACTTGGGAAAAAAAATAAGGAGTTAATCTCATCCATTCATTTAACCAATCTAATGGCCATAAATTAGTGTAAAACTAGTTGAGTTTTACATAGTGTAACTTGATCCTAACCCATATATATATATAAGCCTTTTTCCTTCAAAGGCCGAAACATAGGCTAGTTTGGTTATCAACCATATAATTTTTTTTGAATATTTATCAACCATATAATTGATCCTTAAAAACAAAACTAATCAAAAAGTTCCAACCTTAACATGTACAGAATTGGTTACAATACCTGAGATAATATATAATTATTTTAACTCTATATATATATATTGTAATCAGTGACGGAGTTACACTATACCTCAGGGGTTGTGACCCCAATTTTTTTTACTAAACAATAAATTTGGACCCCGGATTTTTATTTCATTTGAACTTTATCCTTCATATTTTTATATCTAAGTATACATTGTTTCTCAGATCTCGATTCTTGACTTAGTCCCTGATTGTAATAGAATACTTTGTCTATATTTTTTTCATAATGTTAGGTGGTGAAAAGGATGCCCAGCACTACCAGGTTAATACCGGGGAATCCATTGTTGAAATGGAGTTGGAACCCACTTGAAATGCTTTGGTTTCGAAGAGGACATGGACATCCAACATATGCTTTCAACCCATTAAATTCCCCAAGCTCTTTCCTACGTGTAAAGAGAGGTAATTACCAAACCCATGATTGGGTCCATCAACTCAATTAAACTAGGTATACCAAAGCTCCAATTATTGGAGGCCAAACATATCACTTCCCTTCCACTCACACCATTTCCCTTACTATGTGTCAAGAAAATAAAACATGTCAGTTTTTTTAATATACTGTTGTGATTACATGATGGTAGTATCTATTTAAAATTTTTCTTAATCTTTTGACAATGTTCATATACATTACACACATGTGCTTGAACCCGAGTCTTTTAGAGTGAACATCATCTTCTTTTCCACTAGAACTACTCGTTGGATTTAAAACATGTTAGATCTACTTGGTTTTTCGAGGAAATTCATTTTAATATCAACTTCAAGCTTTTCTCTTAAAGCTTTAATGCTACTCACAAATCATATACATTGCAGACAAAGCGAATTGAACATGAGTCGTCTAGAATGAACATCATCCTCTTTTCTATTATGACCGCTCGTTGGGTTCAACATGTTAGATTTTTATTTTTATTTTCTTAATCCTTTGACAACGCACACACATTGTACACACATGCAGGGACAGACGCATGATTTTATGTTAGAGGCGAACCTATAAAATTCTAAGGATGTGAACTTACAAAATTTTAGGATAGGCGAAAATAGATTTTCAATAGAAAATACATAGAAAGTTTCTAAAAAACTTCTAAATCATATATGAGTTTTAAATTTTTAAGGGGGCGGTTGTCATCTCCAGCCCCTCTCTAGGCCGATCTTTGCACACAACTGCTTGAATCCATGTCTCTTATGAACATTTTTTTTCACTGAAACTACTTTTATATCTTCTATATACTTGCTTTTTTTCGAGAAAAATCATTTAAAATACCAACTTCAAGCTTTCCTTCTAAGCTTTAATGCTCCTCACAAATCACATATGCTTTACAATATTAAATAACTCCTAAGCATGTATTATAAAAACCCTACCCATGATGTGGAACAGTTGAAATCCCATTCCCATAACCTTTTTTATTAATATATAAAAAAGAAAACACTAGATTCTTCTTCTCTCCTTTAATACATTAATTAAAAATGATAATTGGTCTCTAGTTTTGAGATGTGATTGCTCCCTAGAAAATGGCCCTAGCATGCATGCAGGCTTTGCTAGATAAATAATCAATTTCCCTTTGATAGACGTGTCGCCTAGGGCGGATGGTCCCCCCTTGGAGGGCAGCCTGCCCTAGTGATTCGAATGACCTTTCTAGAGGGAGCAAATTTATCAAGTGTTTGTATATTAGGGTATTTAATATAAAAAACGATTAAAAAGCAATCATGATTATAATATGATTGTCCCTTACCCTGAGAGGAAAGGGCACCAATGACCAATGACAGGTGTAGTATTATTCTCACAACCTGTAAGCCAAATCAAGCAATAATATGTGAAGGGCCGTTTAATAAATAGTATAGGTTAATGTGGCCTTTGCCATATGTGTTAGGGAAATTGACCATAGAAACTAAACAACCCCAGCATTGTTTAAGTCTTGAACTTAATTGGTCTCAAACTATCAACATTCAATGCTTAAGTCAGTTGGTGTCGGATGAATCGTTGGAAAAATTAAAACGTAAACAAAAATACAAGAATGTTTTTTTTTGAAAAGAAAATTGGGCCTCGTTAAAAACCCCCTCTAATCCTAATAGGGGGAAAAGAGTGCCCGGTAAAATACAAGAATGTTTGCTTATATAGTTTAAATTGATCAACGATTCTACCTCTGCGGATTCATGCTCAGAGAGAAGTTTAATATAGGTTTTTAACAAAGAAAATTCATCATAATATTTTCGATATAAGAGACATGAATCTTTAACCTAACTACACACAGTAGTTGTAGGCACACAGTAGTTGTAGGCACTCCTCGTGCAATATTATCCTAGTTTCTCTTTCCCTTAAGTAAAATCCCCACGAATTACATAAACACTTGTTGTAAACAAAATCTTCAAAACTCTCAATACTACTGATTACATAAAAAGTCTGACCAGTTAAAAAAATTTACGATAGACCAACTCAAAAATTTTGGTCACCATTTCTATTAGAATTATATGAAATGAACCCAAATCAGTAGTTGATCCATTAAACATTATCTCAAAAGAAAAATTACTCCTCCAACTTTTGCACAAACATAATTTAATGGAAAATTCTACAACGTGCGACGAACACCGATGAACATCACTAATGATGAACATCGATGAACACCATTAAATTAATTAATAAAGATTTAAAATTTCAAGGACCCATCATACAATTAATAATTTTTTTAAAAAATTCAATTAAATTATTTTTTATATATATTAAAATTTTATTTTTTAATAAGGGTAAACTATATATTTAGTACCTCACCTATTTTCGTATTTCTATTGAACCCTCATTATTTAAATATTATTTTAATTTGACCTTATTCTTTATAAAAAAATAATTTAACCCTTAACCCTCAACATTAAACCCTAAACTCTTAAACCTATACCCTAAACCATATACCATTAAAAATAATTTCACCATCATCGATTCAATTCAACTCAATGAATTGTTGAATTCTCCTAAAAAATTCAATTAAATTATTTTTTATATATATCAAAATTAATTAAACTCGAATCTCTTAGAATTAATTAAACTCGAATCTCTTAGAATTATTTTTTATATGCCAAAAAAATGCACCCTGAAGTTTATGACTAATGTAGAAGTTCACTGAATAATACATCTAAAGATCGAAGTCCAAGAAATTTACCGCTGGCAAAGCTTGCTCGAGTTTACAACCAAATCCCCAATATGGAGCATTTATTGTAACCAATTTATATGCGGTCATTACTGGATCGCATTTGTCCTGCAAATATCAAGATCACAAGTGATCATTGACAAACTAAATTTTGGTTGAAGATGCAATAGATAATTAGATATCACAGAAAGATTTGGTCAATTCGATCCATTATCGCATCAAGGCTAAATGTATTGTCTACACAATTAATCATAATTAATTTAATTCGATGAATTGAATTAATTATGATTAAATGTGATGGATTCTTCATTTCAAATAAGATAATAGTGTTAATTCAACAATTTATTGAATTGAATTGAATCGATGATGGTAAAATTATTTTTTTTGTTAAGCAAATTGAAGCAAATATCAATATTCACCCTACAACATAGTAATATTTATCATTCAAGCATCCGCACTCCGGAATAACTAGCTTCAAAGTTCAATGATCCAAATTGATTTTTGATGTACCGGGCAATAAATGATTTCACTACAACTATCTTGTTCATTGCCAAACCCTTAATTTTCAGCCGCAAAAGTCCTTATGGTCTGCAAGTCAATGATTTTTATCTACTGAAACATGTGTTTAGAGAAGCCACATGGGTCTACAATGACTTATGCATTGCAACGGAATTCTCAAATCGATATAATAACTATGAGATGAACTGAATTTAAATACAGCAGATGGATTTTCATCAAACGGTGAGGGACGCACCATTGTCTGCTGCAGTAAGATTGAGTATCATAGTAGCTGCCTTCAAAGACCATGCTTCAGGTGTCTGATATACCGAGGCTGAACTTCCGAAGCAAGATTGAAGCATCTCAGTATTAATCACACCTGGACTAAGTGCTACAACCGCAAACCCATCAGGCATCTCCTTTGCCACTGCTCTGCTCAAACCCTCAACAGCCCACTTTGAGGCGCAATATAGTGCGACCAAAGCAGCGCCGGATCTTCCCCATCCAGAAGACATATTAACAATAATCCCTCGACTTTTTCGAAGCATCAATGGGATAAAGTGGCGTAACACAGTAAAATTATTTTTAATGGTATATGGTTTAGGGTATAGGTTTAAGAGTTTAAGGGTTTTAGGTTGAGGGTTAAGGGTTAAATTATTTTTTTATAAAAAATAGGGTCAAATTAAAATAATATTTAAACAATAAGGGTTCAATAGAAATACGAAAATAGGTGAGGTACTAAATATATAGTTTACCCTTATTAAAAAAATAAAATTTTAATATATATAAAAATAAATTAATTGAATTTTTTAAAATAATTATTAATTGTATGATGGGTCCTTGAAATTTTAAATCTTTATTAATTAATTTAATAGTGTTCATCGGTGTTCATCATTAGTGGTGTTCATCGGTGTTCGTCGCACGTGGTAGACTCATCCTAATTTAATTAGAGAATTAATAAGATTACCATATTTTAGTGGCATTTTTTAACTTTTTTAAACCAGCTATGAGGGGCCTGTTTTCCACCATTATATATCTACATATATATTATATGATTGATCAGATATGGTCTCTTGTAAAGGTTCCCAACTTCAAACAAGTTTATATATCTTTATTACTTTAATAAAATATATAAAAACATAGGGCACCTGGTAATTGGGAAATGTAGATAGAGATGTTTCTATTTCAAGCTTGAAGGGGGGAAAATAACATGGGAGAGAGAAATGGAGCCTACACTTCATTAAAAAATTAATTACTTTTAATTAATATAATTAGACTGTGAAGCAGTGGGGCAAATGAAGCTGTAAACTTCATACAGACTTTATTTACTCATTTATTTGGATTGTTTAAGTTATTGGAATTATTAAAAGAATTATAACCTCAGTGATTAAAGAAATCCAAGCCAAAAGTTTTTCTTCTTTTAAACAAATAAATAAGTAAATAAAGTGTATATCTATGTATAAAATTTTGGTTCAACTTGTCAACGAGATCTTGATTTAATGACAAAAATAAGATGCTAGAAAAAAAACAAATAAGTGATTTATTATAGATAAAATGAAGGAATTATCTCCTTTAATATTATAAATATCCATATTATTTTTAAAAAGTATCTATAATTAATAAATTTTGAACTTTTTTATAATTTAGTTTTACATTAAAAACCATAATGTTAAACTATATATATATTCGACGCACCGGTAGTGAAAAATTTATTTTCTACAAAGTTTAGTTTTTAAGGTTTAGAGATTAGAGTTTACTGTTCATTGTTAGAGTTCTAGTATTTGTGATTATAATTTAAGGTTTGAGAAGCCCGCTTGTGGAAGAAAAAAAATTCCACCGCAATGCATCAATTAATTACCCTATATTAAATATTAACAATATTAAATAATCATTTTATATTTTATTAATTATATTAAAATATTAATACATGTGTTAATAGATTTATATCTAATGTACTGATAATTTATCAATTTCACACACTATTAATCAATTTCACACACTATTAAAATATTCGAATATTTAATAAATATTTAAAGTAATTATTAAATATTCGAATATTTAAAAGAAAAAATATTTAAAGTAGTTATTAAATATTCAAATATTTTAAATCATTTTTTCTTTTAAATCGAATATTTTTAAATTAAATTGAATATTTAAAGTAGTTATTTGAAATTTTTTCGATTCGAATCGAGTCGAGTTTTCGAGTTCCTATAAAAATTTAATTGTAATTATTTATCATGTTACCATACTTTGAAATTTTGTTTTAAAGACTAAATTGAAAGAATGCATAAATTACGAGGGCTAAATTTAGTGAATTGGTTCGAATTAGGGTTAAATTGATTGAATGTATAAATATGAAGGACTAAATGTGTTATTATACCAAATTTTATAATAGTCATTTAACGGCAGTTAACGTCTAGTTACCATTTTGTTACAAAACATTAAATTTAATTGCCATTTTGTGATTTTTGAAAGTTTGGTTACCATTTTGTTTTTTTTACTAAAGTTCAGTGACCGTCTGTGTACTTTACCCTAGTTTTTTTGGCATAAAGTTAAAAATAGCCCCCAATATTTGATCTTTTGGTCACTTTAACTTTTTTTTGGTTCAGATCTACTTTCAACGGTTTATTTTCGTTTAAAACTCATCCTCGATTGATGAAAACCGTCAGTCAACTAACGGTCAACACTCTTCGCTGACGTGGCGATGCCACATGTATAGAGATACTGGCATGGCATTATAATTTTTTAAAAAATTAATTTTTTATATTTATTTTTAACCAATCAAATGATAACATGTGACATCATCTGGTTAGTTTTTAAAGCAAAGAATTAAAATTGTGCTAAGGAAGGCTTGGAGATCAAACTTGAGTCTGGTGGGTGAAAGACTTAACGCCTAACCACCAGACCAACCTCTTGGTTGTATAAATAAACACGAAATATATTATATAACGTCTTTAGAATAGCATGGTTTCTTCTTCTTCATTAACAATCAGAGTGCGTTTCAAACCATTCTTCTAGTTAAAAAAATCCCCCTAGTTGAGTTAAAGCCCATATCTATCCTCCAGTTGTTGTGGGTGATCGAAATGGTTCAATCCATGTTTTTGCATTTGCTTGATCAAATTCTATCATTTATCAAGAGGCTGTGTATAACTTAGTTATAGAGCTGGATTAACTTCACCAAACATTCCTCCTATTCCACCATTGAAGGGTTTTAATGTTATAATCTAAACAAAATAAAGTAAAATCTTGAGTTTCGGAAGACATACTAGGTAGAATTCTAGCCCACAAAATCGAATATTAGTATGCATTTAGCCCAAGTGAATGAGCAATCTCGGCATCCTTCTGGTAAATTATACATGATAGAACAGATCAACAATCATATTCTTTTCTTCTCATTTCTAAAGGTTGAAATCAGTAACAAAAAAATGAATTTATCAGTTAAACCATGCCAAGAAAAAATGAAGAAGAAGAAGAAGAAACCATGCTATTCTAACGACGTTATATAATATATTTTGTGTTTTCTTATACAATTAGAAGGTTGGTCTGGTGAAACCACCAGACCCAAGTTCGATCCCCCAAGCCTTCCTCATCATAATTTTAATTCGTTGCTTTTAAAAACCAACCAGACAATGTCACATGTCATCATCTAGTTGGTTAAAATTTAAAATTAAAAATTAAAAATTATAATGCACGTCAGCATCTCTATAGATGGGGCATCGCCGCGTCAGCAATGTGTGTTGATCGTTAGTTGACTGACAGTTTTCATACATCGAGGGTGAATTTTGAATAAAAATGAAATGTTGAGGGTAGATCTGGACGATAAAAAAGAATAGGGGCTAAAGTGACCAAAAGGTTCAACGTTATGGGCTATTTTTTACTTAATGCTTAGTTTTTTTGGTAAGCGGCTTGATATCGTTTAAGCAAGGTCTCGGGTTCGAGGCGTTGTGTATGCAGAAAATTCTCGCCGAGAGACTCACCAACCAAAACCAAGTGTGCAACACGGGTCGGTCCGAATTAGTAAAGGCAATGCCCTAAAAACCGGAAGTGCAACAAAAAATTAATAAATTATTTACATATTATTTTAAGAATTTTTAATGAAGTATCAACATTTTGATTTAATATAATCCAAGCCCAATGTTAACATTACTTAGAAAAGCCCATGTAATTGTGTTTGTTTGAAGAAACCCTTGTAATTGATTACCAGCATTGGCGGAGAGCAGCAGGATTTAGACAAAACATTTTCTAGTACTGGGTCTGGCCCATAACCTCTTTTTTTTGTTTGTGTGTTGGTTCTTCCATAAACACTTTTTGATATAAAAGGTTAGATGTGTTAAAATGCATGATTTTAAGCACTTATATCAATAATTAGACTTTGAATCATAAATCAAAACAGATGAAATGTCTTTCTGAATTTATATATAATCAAAATTAGGGGTAAACAAAACTCGATTCGACTCGAAAAAACTGAATAACTCGATTTGACTCGAGGCAAAAATATTCGACTCGTCTTGATTCGACTCGAAATTTCATAAACTCGAATAACTCAAAAAAAATTCAAATAAAGTTTGAGTTGTAAAATGGAAATTCGAATAACTCGAAATTCGTAGTAATTAGTGGATTTATTTTTAAGTTCGAGACGAGTCCCTCTATTTTTTATGATATATACATACTGATATATAAAAATATGAAGAAATATTGTCACATATGAAAAAATATATATGTGCATATCTTATACGATTAGAGAAATGAGTTTAAATTGGAATCAAACCCTACTATAAATGATAAATAATTACAATTAAATTTTTATAAGAACTCGAAAACTCGACTCGACTCGAATCGAATTTCTTAAACTTGACTCGAATTGAAAAAAATTCAAATAAAGTTTGAGTTGTAAAATATGACTCGTCAACTCAAATAACTCGAAATTTTTTGACTCGACTCGATCGAACGCTCACCCCTAATCAAAACTAGAACTGTATATTCAATGAGACAAAAAGATGCCTAGATTTGCCACTAGTCACTTAGGGTCCATTGAAACAATATCGAACGATCAAGGAGAGCGGAGAGCGCCTCAAACGGACATTTTTATGCATGATTTGGTCCCAAGCGGGGTTTTGGAAAAGCTGGAATTTCCAACTTCTCCACAATCAAATGTTCTCACCCAAACCGCCATTTAAAAAGCTATGTCAAATGAACCCACAAAACCCTGTTTTTGGTTGTTGCCAGGGTTTCCCAACGTTCACTTGCACCTCATTTTCTCGTCAAACGACTGTCGGTTTGGTCCCAACGGGTGTTTGCCCATCATTTTTTACGCCTAGACGGACGTTTGTTGACAGCTAAAAAATCCAGCTTTTGACCATCAGGTTTCCCCCCCCCCCCCCCCCCCCCGCCCCCAACGGCCGTTAGCAAGCACAATGACAAAAGAAGCTTATAATTTATCAAAAAAATGCATTGACAGTTCAACAATTCCAGTTCAAGATCTTCATAGTCTTTTGAGATAGTTGCGGGTCTAAAAAAAGCATTTTTATGGACAAAAGACGACGACGCGAAGAAACAATTAGGTTGGATATATATCAGGTTGGAGAGCCAGCAGTAGCATACTCTGGTTTGACATGTAAAGATGCTGATTTGGTTTTGAAGTTTCAAAACATATAATCACATCAGATCCATGTTCCACTACCATGAACATTGAACACATTACTCTCTTCAATGCTTTCCTATTCGAAACAATCTTTAACACAGAACACACACATATGCAATTGATAAAAAACAACCATGTTTTACAGTAGCCTGCAATAGGTCAATCCAAAATGACATTTATATTAGCAGCCTATCTCAGGCAGCAGAATGAACATTTACGTACAGCACAATGGTATATCAGGATAGAAAGAAATTCACTGGAAATAAAAGTAAATTTCTAAAAATTACTAGTACGAACACGCACTTGTCATAAAGCCATCTACGTGAAAATATAAAGTAAATTAGAAACTGGAGCAAATAAGGAACTGAACCAATCACAAACAATCAACAATTGCAATGTTCAGACAGAATGGGAGTTATTCAAAGTTCAAACATAAGACTTAGCTAACAAGATGGCCTTTCAAGAAAGAAAACAGTCTGAAATGGTCATTAGTCTTTAATACTTTACAAAAACAAAAAGGACTTAATGGCTTATAGAACCAATTTCACCTAAAAGTATGGGATTATAAACCCCAAAGAACATCTAAGATTTCACATATGCCCTCAATGATAAGGAAATCAACACTTATGGCTCACAATACCCATGGTCCATGGATACATTCTCAAGTTCATTTAAATAAGGACAAACATATTTCTCTCTGAAACTCTTTTCAGTCATCTTAAAAACTGTACTCAGGCCAACTTTACTTCTTATCAAATTCTTACTTTCCAGAATCTCAATAACCAGTAGCCGAGGCTTCAGCCTATGCTCTAGGCTGTAAGTAAGCAGCATCGGGTGGCTTATTATAAGCGAAATACCTGCATTCTTTCTGGTAAGCAAAAGGTCAGAGATTTCCTTGATCTTCCTTTCCGATACAGAAAACACCTGTGGTATCATCCTAAAAGTAGACATGATATCATCTTCAGAGAAACCCAAGTTTCTAAAAAGCTTCAACTTCTGTTCCCATTTCCCTTCGGTCATTGAACTCAACGTCCTAATAGCAACAATAAACATATTCGACTTACTATCAACTCCCATGTCATCTGCCCTCTTAACAAACTGCTTAATGCTCTCAGGTTTATGCAAGAATAATCTAGGATATGATAACAAATACGAAACAATTTGCGACGAACTAAGCCCGCAACTCCTGAAGTACTCTATATTAGGCATCATAGTCTTTTGCAAATCAAAAGCCAGAAACCAAGATAATGTTTTTAGTATCTTAACAACTTCAGCATTGGATCCTAGAACACTCTTTAAATACGAAATCGAAGGTACTATTTTATCATCCAAGCTTCGATTCAAAATCCAGGGATCTCCAGCTAGAATATCAGCAACATCATCGGCCGAAAATTCAAATTCCCGGAAGATCTTGAACTTGGGTTTAATGGTTCTCTCAAGACTAGAAGATAGAAGTCTAGGATTCCTTTTGAGGGCTTCTTCAATATGGGATTTTGAGAAACCGCTTTCTTTTAAGAAGGAAATTACACTATCACACTTACGGGGATCCTTCACATAGGTTAAGGAAGATGCAGTTTTGAAGGCAATTTCAGGGGAAAAGTTGTGTTTTTGAATGAAATGATCAGCTAAAGAAAAGGAAGATTTTGATTCCTGGGTGGCAGAAGATGAGAAGAAAACAACAGAGATGGAACAACAAGAAATGGGTTTCCAAAAACGGGATGATTTATTGAGAGGCAATGAGATTAGAGATCTGATAATAGGGGGTATCATTTTCCCTCCTTTTTTGAGGTTTTACAGGTTTAGATTCGTTCTTCTTCTTTTAGCACAACTAATAGAATTTACAGAGATTTAAACATGTCGGAAGGTCGATAAACTTGCCTGTAACACCAGCTTTCGTCTTCCTTTGACACTGATATTGCTGAGAAATCTGGGTTCTTTCGATTTCACGACCTACAAAGAGCAATAGTCTAAACCCAAGTTTATTTGGGGGTTTAGGGCACGAATTTATCTTCAGGATGCCCAGTGGTTTTGGGTCACAACATTTTTTTCATAAATTACGTGAATGGCTACTAAAGTTTGAGTAAGTTTTCTTTTCACCACTGAAGTTTAAAAAAATATGTTTCAGTCACTAATATTTTCGATTTATAATAAAACAATCATTCGGCCGTTAATCTCAGTTAACTGAGTAACAACAGTCTGACGTGGTGATTTATGTGACATTTTTTAGTATATTAGGGATAAATATCCTATACACTGGCGGTGGAAACTAAAAGTTTCTACAAGCGCCTTAGTTGTAGAGTATGGGGACTTAGTTTAGGGTATAGGGTTTAGGGTTTTAGGTGTAAGGGTTTAGAATGTAGGGATAGTTGTTTAAATTTAAAGTTTAGGGTTATAATTTAGGGTTTATAGATTAGTGTTTAGTTTTTAGGGTAATATGGTGAGGATTTAGATTTTAACCCATAAACCCTAAATTATAATCATAAACCTTAAATTTAAACAACTATCCCTAAATTCTAAACCCCTAAACCTAAACCCCTAAAATTATATACCCTAAACTAAGTCTCTATACCCTAAAACTAAGGCGCTTGTGGAAACTGAAAGTTTCCACCGCCTGTGTATAGAATATTTATCCGTATATTAATACATCCAATAAACGTGATATCATTTATTAGAGAGAAAAGATTTCAAAAAATAAAGAAATGCCTCATCTTAAAAGAGGTTTTTACACCAAACTGATGATTTGTTAAACTTTTGACAATACTATATTTAAGTTTAACATTGGTGAGAAAACGTTTGAAATTATAGAATGCAAACATAAGATTCGAAATTGGGAGTAATTTATCCCCCAAAATATAAAACACAGCCACCATATAGTACAACAATATAACTTATAAATTATAAATTCTAATCAATAGAGAAATGGGTAAAAGTAGAAGAAAAGTAAAAAAGAAAAAGAAGAAGAAGAAGAGTAAATATGATATATAAGCCGCTGATAAGATGTTGTAAAGCTCAAGTTTATTGGCACTTGATATCTTGGACAGCTTTGGTCACCAAGTTCAGTACCATGTCGCATTTCATTTCTGCAGATTTCTTCTTTTTGATCAATTTCATCAACTGCACTTTCCCACTCAATTTGGAATGGCAGCTCAGTGCCAAAAACCCAGATTCAATATCACTTTGTAAGCTTGAATTATTCACTATATTGTTCGAGTTCAGTTCCACAGTAACATTCATCTTCTTTGTGGATCTTGCCTTGCTTCTACCTTTAGCAACTAATGCATCTCCAACTCCAACTCCCCCGTAGTCGAACGAAATGGTGGTGTTTTGGAATTTGAAGTGGCCGAAATTTGTGTTCTTTACGGAAACTTGGGCGTTGAGTTTCATGTTGAAAGAACGAGGGTTGGTGGCTGCCGCCGTGAGATCCTCGACGGTGATAGATTGGACCCTGAACTTGGGGTTTTTGATACGCATCACTGTAAGTGAAAAGACCAAGATGACAATAGTCTGGAAAACGGCGAAAGCTAATGCGTAAACAAGCAACTTGATGCGTTTCTTTCGCTTCAGCTCCTTGGATACCTCTGCAGCAGACTCCATTTCCGTCTTTCTCTGTTGGTAACTTTGCTCCGCCATTGCTGTATTCTCCAAGGAAAAGGCTACTGTTTCTTTTCTCCCTTTTGCCTCTTGGAGTTGTTCGATGGAATTTTAAAAAGAAATAGCTGAGGATTGAGGTATTAGTATGAAACTCCATGTGCATGTATATATAATTACAGTACATAAGTTGAAGATCATGTTGTTTGTGTAACATAGTACAAAACTGTGGGAAAAGTTAGAAAACTGAATCCAAACCTATCCACAAGCCACCAAATAACAGTTCAAACCCTCCAATGTCTTAAGACTTTAGCTGTGTAATTAGTAAATATAATCCCATGCATGAAATGCTTATATTTGGTCCCAAATATTCCATACTTTGAAGCTTCGAAAGGGTTTAAAAAAACTATATAGAAGATTCTACAAGTTTGGTGGTGTTGGAAAAATCGATTAGAAACAAATCTTTTTAGAAAACGTTGTGAAAATATTCTTTGACATGAAGAATAACATAGTGTAGTTATCAATATAGTTAAACATAAGCAGATAGTCTCATTGTTTCAATACTTAGGCGGCATTAATATCCTTTTTTATCCAAAGTTCGAATATGAATAAAAATCTTTTATTTTTTTTCGATGTTATTTTTTGTGCCCAACATTTAAAATTAAATTATAAGATCTAAGCCTAAATTCTAACTCATAATCTTTCAACTTTTTTTACACGAATAATCTCTAAACTTTAAAAATACAGTTTGCACCTAATACTTAATCCTTAAATTTTATTTCTAATCACTAAATTTAACCTTTTAATGTTAGGACATAAATATGAGAAAAATATAAAGAACTCTAATCTTTGAACTATCCCTTTCCCAAATATAAAGAAAACGCAAGTGAACATAAAAGCGTCTCCGGGGGAAAAATCAAGGGGGTAAATTATGGTTATTAGTTTAATTATATTCATATACGTACTATACAACAAGAAAAAAAAATCTAAAATGATAAATATTAAGATTTGAACTCATACAATATGAGACAACATGAATATTATTGACCATTCAACCAATTCATGTATCTCACATATACGAGTTTTAATTTAATTTCTTGTAAGGATCTAACAAATCACACAATGAAAAATTTCCTCGGCCAAATTTGTGTACATGTGCCGAAATTCTTACAAAAGTGGTAAGGATTTGTGTACTTTTGTGTACATACATAAATCCTTACAAAAATGATAAGTATTTGTGTGCATATACCAAATTCACGATTTTTGTAAAGATTTGTGTAAGAATTTGTGTATCTTTAAGATTTTTATAAGAATTTCGATACATTGTATACAAATCTTTATGATTTTTAAAAGAATCTATGTACAGTCATTTTTTAATCTCTTTTTAAGAGTTCGTCTTTTAGAATTTACCAACATATGAAGCACTAACGGTGCCAATTCAAGATCTCATAGTATTTTAACTATGTCAATATCACCTTCATTGATACAGTGAAGCTATCCTTATAATTATATTTAACTATGTTGATAACCACCCTCCTAGGTCCTTCATCTCAAGGAACATTTTCACAACGTTTTTTGAAGGGAAAAAAATGTTTCTAAATAACAAAATTTCGTTGTGCTTTTTGTGTTATAACACTAAAAATTAAATTTTAAGTCATAAAATATAAATCATAAATCATAAATCTTAAAGAATACACTATACTCGTAATTCTCTAAACTCTAAACCTAATTTTTTTTTAGATGTGGAGCATTTTAAATGGGACATCGAGAAGTCACATGAGATTCCTGTTCATTTCTAATTTGTTTTTCAACACCACTAAACCAGTTAGCCTTGTAGAATCTTCTATAAAATTTTCTTAAGCCCTTTCGAAGCTTCAAAGTATGGAATATTTTGCATTTTTTTATAAAAAAAAGGTATGGAATATTTGAGCTGACCAAATAGAAGCATTTCATGCATGGTCAAAGAGATTGTATTTACTAATCACACAGCTTAAGAAAGGGGAGGGTTTGAACTGTTCTTTGGTGTGTTGTGGTTAGGTTTTGATTCAGCTTTCTAACGTTTCCCACTGTTTTGTACTTTGTTACACTAACCACATTATCTTCAACTTCTGTACTGCAATTATATATATATATATATATACACACACATGGAGTCCATACTAATACCTCAATCCTCAGCTAATTCTCTTTAGAATTCCATCGAACAACTCCAAGAGGCAAAAGGGAGAGAAAAACAGAAGCCTTTTCCTTTGAGAATACAGCAATGGCGGAACAAAGTTACCAACAGAGAAAGACAGAAATGGAGTCTGCTGCAGAGGCATCCAAGGAGCTGAAGCGAAAGAAACGCATGAAGATGCTTGTTTACGCGTTAGCTTTCGCCATTTTCCAGACTATTGTCATCTTGGTTTTCTCACTTACGGTGATGCGTATCAAAAATCCCAAGTTTAGGGTCCAATCCATCACTGTCGAGGATCTCACGGCGGCAGCCACGGACCCTCCTTCTTTCAACATGAAACTCAACGCCCAAGTTGCCGTAAAGAACACAAATTTCGGCCACTTCAAATTCCAAAACACCACCATTTCGTTCGACTACGGGGGAGTTGGAGTTGGAGATGCATTAGTTGCTAATGGAAGAAGCAAGGCAAGATTCACAAAGAAGGTGAATGTTACCGTGGAACTGAACTCGAACAATATGCTCAATAATTCAAGCTTGAAAAGCGAGATTGAGTCTGGGTTTTTGGCACTGAGCTGCCATTCCAAATTGAGTGGGAAAGTGCAGTTGATGAAATTGATAAAGAAGAAGAAAACTGCAGAAATGAGATGCGCCATCATAGTGAATTTGGTGACCAGAACTGTCCAAGTTATCAAGTGCCAATAAACATGAGCTTTGCAACATCTTAACAGCTTTGAATTGAGGCTTATAGATCATATGTATTTTTTCTTTTAAAAAATCTGTCTTCATTGATTAACTAAATGTATTTTACGTCTTAAAACAAATATTAAAATTCAAACTCACACACAAGATAAAAAAACATAAGCATCCTTAATTACTCGTCAAAACTCAAAAAATTGTTCCTTCTTGTATCCATTTGTCTATTGATTATTAATCATATTATGGTAAACTACATCATATACCACTAAATTTTAAGTTTTGTATCATTTATATCACTAAACTAAAAACTGATACTATTTCAACACTGAACTTTAGTAATCGATACTATTTTAACATTGAACTTTAGCTTAGACTTCAATTATACCACTAGTGATACATGCATGAGAGGGGTGAAACTAATCATCTTGAAAAAAAAAAGTTAAAACTGTTTTGCAAGTCAGAAACGTCAGTCAACTTGCATCCCCTTTTCGGATGGGATCCAGACATTTATGGGTCGACATGTCTTCTTGAAACTTGTCCTGCTGTCATCGCCTATCTTCAGCCATCTTTTCACCGATCCAACATTTGCGCCAACATCCTTATCCGCTTTCGCAAGCTCGACATTCGCGTATACGGGGCCGTGTCCATATCAACTAGGCCCTTAAAATCGATGACGTGGAAAAATTTTAGCAGTCTGCTTGCGATGATGTGGAGGGATTTCAATGTCCCAGTGGTATAATTGAAACTTAAACTAAAGTTCAATAGTAAAATAGTATTGATTTTTAGTTTAGCGGTATAATCGATACACACATAAAAATTTGGTGATATTTGATGAAGTTTACCTTTATATTATTTGTTTCACTATATGGTGTCGACACTATAACAATCTTTTCGTAGCCTATTTAAATGAACACTAATGATATTAAATGATTAATGAACAGTGGTGCAGTGGTGATATTTTCCGCGAATGTTAAATGAATGTGTTTGTGAACGTTAAACAAACGAATATGAATACATTCAAAAATAAATAAATGAACATGAACTAGAACACAATATTAAAATTTTAAACAAACACGAACTGGACATGAACACTTTCAAAATTAAATAAACGAACACAAATACAACCTTAATCGTTCAAGCATGGTTTATTGATATCCTTATATATTTCAAAAACCAATTACTCAAGGTACCAGATGGGCCTTTGTAAAAGGGCTAATGGCAGCAGCATATTTTAGGCAAAGATAAAGACAGTTTTTATTGCGACCCAAAACCCAACATCCCGAAGCTGAACCTTTGCCCTAACCCCTAATAAACCAGGTTTCAGATTACTGCACTTTGTAGGTCGTGAATCCAAAAAAACCAAGATTTAACTGCAATATCAGTATCAAAGGAAGACGTTTGCAGTAACAAGACAAGAGCCGGTGTTACAGGCAAGTTTCCCAATCTTCCCTCATGCTTGAATCTTTGTGAATCCTGTTTCTTATGCTAAAATGGCACCCCCTATTATCCGAACTCTGATCTCATTGTCTCTCAACAAATCACCCTGTTTCCAGAAACCCATTTCTAGTTATTCCATCTCTGTTGTTTTCTTCTCATCTTCTGCCAACCAGGAATCAAGATCTTCCCTTTCTTTAGCTGACCACTTCATTCAAAAACACAACTTTTCCCCTGAAATTGCCGTCAAAACTGCATCTTCCCTAACCCTTAGAAACGGTCCTCGTAATTGTGATAATATAATTTCATTCCTAAAAGAAAGCGGTTTCTCAAAATCCCACATTGAAGAAGCCCTCAAAAGGAAGCCTAGCCTTCTATCTTCTAGTCTTGAGAAAACCATTAAACCCAAGCTCAAGATTTTCCGGGATTTAGGATTTTCGACCAATGACGTTGCTGATATTGTAGCTGCCGATCCCTGGATTTTGACTAGGAGTGTGAATGATAGAATAGCACCTTCGATTTCGGATTTGAAGAGTGTTGTAGGATCATTTCCCAACGTTCTTAAGTTACTGAAAACTTCAGCTTGGTTTCTGAAATGTGATCTGCAAAAGACTATGATGCCTAATATAGAGTACTTGAGAAGTTGCGGGATTAGTTCGTCGCGAATTGTTTCGTATGTGTTTAACTTTCCTAGATTTTTTCTGCAAAAACCTGAGAGCATTAAGCAGTTTGTTAAAAGGGCAGATGACTTGGGGTTTGATAGGAAGTCGAATATGTTTCTCGCTGCTATTAGGATGTTCAGTTCGATGACCGAAGAGAATTGGGAACTCAAGGTGAAGCTTTTTAGGAAGTTGGGTTTCTCAGAAGATGATATCATGTCTACATTTTGGAAGGCACCGCAGGTGTTTGCTGTGTCGGAGAGGAAGATCAAGGAAGTCACTGGTTTTTTGCTTACCAGAAAGAATGCAGGTATTTCGTTTCTTATAAGCCATCCGTCGGTGCTCCTTTGCAGCCTTGAGCATAGGCTGAAGCCTCGGCTACTAGTTATCGATACTCTGGAAAGTAAGAATTTGCTAAGAAGGAAAGTTAGCCTGACTACAATTTATAAGATGACTGAAAAGAAGTTCAAAGAGAAATATGTTCATCCTTATTTAAAAGAACTTGAGCTTGAAAAGTGAATGCAGGTATTTCGTTTATTATTCATCTAGCAAAGAAAAATTTACTTTCTCGTTTAACTACGTTGTTTTTCTTGGAGAAATGCTATTGAATTGGCCAACAAATTGTAGGGACTTCCTTATTATTGAATTCTGAAAGTCATTTAAACTGTTTCCTTTCAATAATCCAAAGTTTAACTACTGCTGTAAATACTTAGAATCACGCAGTGGAATATTTGGACTGACAAAATAGAAGCATTTCCTGGTTGGCCAAAGAGATTATATTTACTAATTACACAGCTAAAGACAGTGGAGGGTTTGAACTGTTATTTGGTGGCTTGTGGATAGGTTTGGATCCAGTTTTCTAACTTTTCCCACAGTTTTGTACTATGTTACACAAACAACATGATCTTCAACTTATGTACTGTAATTATATATACATGCACATGGAGTTTCATACTAATACCTCAATCCTCAGCTATTTCTTTTTAAAATTCCATCGAACAACTCCAAGAGGCAAAAGGGAGAAAAGAAACAGTAGCCTTTTCCTTGGAGAATACAGCAATGGCGGAGCAAAGTTACCAACAGAGAAAGACGGAAATGGAGTCTGCTGCAGAGGTATCCAAGGAGCTGAAGCGAAAGAAACGCATCAAGTTGCTTGTTTACGCATTAGCTTTCGCCATTTTCCAGACTATTGTAATATTGGTTTTTTCACTTACGGTGATGCGTATCAAAAATCCCAAGTTTAGGGTCCAATCTATCACCGTCGAGGATCTCACGGCGGCAGCCACCAACCCTCCTTCTTTCTACATGAAACTCAACGCCCAAGTTGCCGTAAAGAACACAAATTTCGGCCACTTCAAATTCCAAAACACCACCATTTCGTTTGAGTACGGGGGAGTTGGAGTTGGAGATGCATTAGTTGCTAAAGGTAGAAGCAAGGCAAGATCCACAAAGAAGATGAATGTCACTGTGGTATTGAACTCGAACAATATAGTGAATAATTCAAGCTTGAAAAGTGATATTGAATCTGGGTTTTTGGCACTGAGCTGCCGTTCCAAATTGATTGGAAAAGTGCAGTTGATGAAATTGATCAAAAAGAAGAAATCTGCAGAAATGAAATGCGCCATGCTACTAAACTTGGTGACCAAAGCTGTCCAAGATATCAAGTGCCAATAAACTTGAGCTTTGCAACATCAACCGTAGTATTTATAAGATTGTTTTACTATATGGTGGCAGTGGTTTATTTTTTACACTATACTTCTTTGATTGAGTTAAATTGTAAAATATTAGCTTAAATATTTTTTAAAAATGTATTATATTAAAATTTAAAATTCAGTTAGTATACTTTGATTTTGTGTATACTATTTATATTTGAAAATAATCTACCGGCTTTCATTCAAATCAATGACTCGAATGATTTTGATCAAATAGTGCTTTTCGGCCATATATTTGGATCGGTTTGATGGTTGGCAAGAGCTGCTAATTAATCATTATATTTATATTTATTAAGTTTTTTGAAATCTTAAATTTGAAGATTCTCAAATTCTTCAAAAGAAAGGAAAATAAACTCACGCCTTACTATTGCACAACTTGTCCATTGAGTTTTGAACAATACAAAAATCTCAAAATCTCATATAGGTTATTATTAATAATTTGGGTTAACTAAGTTTGAAGTATATTCACATTGTTTTAGGGTAATTTCCATTGTTTTTCAAATCAGTTTTTTTTATTAAAAAAATACTTTTTATAATATTTTTTAATAAAAAAGTGTTTTTCAAACCAATTTTGAGGAAAGTTTTTAAAAAAACCTTTTTAAATTTGTAATAGTTTCTACCATTTTTAAATTTATCAATTCATTTTTTTGACCACATTCATTGATTAATTAATTCAACGTATACTAAAAAATAATTTAAAGTTAATTATAAAAAATGGAAAAGTAAAATAAAGTGCATATCCTTAGACGGATGGAAATTCTCTACTTTTTTCGGTGCCCATACTTATGCCTTCACATTCAAAATTAGGTTTAGGGTTTAGAGTTTTAAGTTAGGGGTTACGATTAAGGTTTAGAAAATTTAGGATATGGTGTATTTTTAAGGTGTAGGGTTTAAGATTTAGAATTTAAGGTTATGACTTGAAATTTAATTTTATTGTGTTTATAGTGTTGTGGCATAAGTAGGAGCACCGACAGAAGATTTTTATCCATCCTTAGACCTAAAATATGTAATATCATTTTAATTTTGTTTATATATTATATAATGATGAGTATGAATCATAGAGGAGGAGAGTAGGCTAACTATGCTTCATGGAAGTAACAATCAAAAGCAAAGAGAATGTAATCCTAATGCGAATTGTTAGTGGATGGAGCCCTAAAGTAAAGGGGACCATTGTTTCTCCCATGCTCTCAAGTGCATTGCTCCCCTCATTATGGCTTTCTTAACTTTCCATTAACCCACCATTGTCACTATCTTAAAAAAATGAATTAAGAAATGATACGAATCAATCAGTTGATTTAACGAGATAAAATATTAAGTTATTTATACAAAATCAAAAGTTCGAATAATATCATTTGTGAGTAGAGAAAATTAAATTGAGAAAAACGTTCTCATAACGAGTCTCTACAAAATTTAATATGGACATGCCAATGAATCAGATACCAATAGTTATACCGAAAAATAAAATAAATTATGCAAAACAAAAGCAAAGAAAGCTGTCGACCCCCTCCCCTTTTTTTGTTTAATAAAACAGTACCAAGATGCCTAAGCACAGCTCAGAGGCATTAAAAAAGAAGACGCAACAGAGGTTCATAAGTGCCCATGCTTCCATAACAAGGGAAACAAAGAGAGAAACACAAAGAAATCTGCCATGAAACGACGAGAAACAAGAGGAGCACCTTCAGCAGATTTGCTAGTATGTCTACCGTCTCGATCCCGTCTAACCCTGATGCCGAAGCCAATTTGTAGCCCCACCAGACCATCAGAATCCAGCAACCACCACCACCTCCATTACCAACGTCGTCTCCTTAAGAAATCAAGCACCGGAAAGGGTAGTGGAGCCGGCAGCCATTCTAGTCCTTTGCTTTGGGCGAAAAACAAGCAAATAGGACCCGACATGACGGAACCAACCTCCCCAAAAGTCACCTGTGCAGGCCAGATCAAAGTCGGGTCTAAAACAAGTTCATGCAAAAGCTGGCAATCCGTCATGGAAGAGATTGAAAAGATTCACAACAGCAGGCGTCGTAAAAGGAGGCCAAGTTGGGTGGAGTCGCTTGGTTTTAAGAAAGAAGTCGTGCAATTCTTAACGTGTTTTCGCGGTATTCGTTTCGATTTCCGATGCTTCGGGTCTTTCCCCCGATCCGATATCACTTCTGACGACGAAGACGAAGATGAAGAATACCAAGAAAATCTCAACGATCTTGTCAATGATGATGAAGCTGCAAGTCCACCTCCGAATGCACTCTTGCTTATGCGTTGTAGGTCTGCTCCTGCTAAGGCTAGGCAAGAAGAGAACGAGGAAGACGAGAACAAAACAAAGAAGTTGAATTCATTAATGGAGGAAAAAACCAGAAAGACAAAAGAGAGGTTGGTGGTGATGGGATACGAGTACGAGTACGGCCGTGATTTCTACAAAATTTCAACGGATATTGCCAAGGAAACATGGGTTGTTGGTGGAATGAAAGACCCATTGTCCCGATCTCGAAGTTGGAAGAGTTGATAATCATTATCCCGGTGATTTTTTTTCTTGTTCACTTCATAAAGAATAAAGTTTTCTCTGTGCTTTAACTTTGAACTTTCCACATATAATCTTTTACCTTATGGATTTGATATGAATGATTTAAAAGTTTGCATTTTTATCACATAGTTTGTACAGCTCTCTTGAGTTATTGTTTCTGTTCCTTTTGATATTGAATTGCAGGCATTCTTCACTCTCAACTTATACAAACTATACATTTTTTTTCCGGTTTGATGACGTAACATTTGTTTTAGATCAAAATAATACCTGGCATTTTATTTTATATCTTGAATCAAGTTTTTCCGTAACAAAGATTAAGTTATGAGTTTGACAATAAAAATAGAACACAAGCTACAAAGCAGAGGAGGGGACAGTAAAAAAGTGGGTGGAAATCGACTGCACCTTTATCATGTCCTTTTTATGTCCCACTTTAAAATAATGAGTTTAGAGTTTAAAGTTTAAGGTTAGGGGTTGTGGTTAGGGTTTAGGAAATTAGGAGTAAGGTTTAAGATTTAGGGTGTAAAAATTAGAGTTAGAGTTTAAAATTTAATTTTTAATTAATTTTTAGTATTAGAGCATAGAAGGAGACATAATTAAGGACAAATTATTTTTATCCTACAAATGTGTAATCTTTCAATGCTATTTTACAAAGTCTCATTGATAAAATAAAATAAAAACATTTAGTTCCAAACAACATGATTGGGACTTAAATAATTTATTTATGTTGATTTCCTAATGTTTGTGTGTTCTTATTCTATCAACGATTTTCTATCGAACTTGTTGCGTCAACGTTATTCTTTGTTTACATTTATATTCGTATTTTTTTATCATATATATTCATATTTGTTTGTGTTTAGAGAATTATAAATTTGTGTATGCTTATACATGCTAATAGTTTATGTTATTTAGAATCAAACAACTTTTTGTGTTTGTGTGGTATTTATATTATTTTTTTTATGTATCATGCTTGTATAATTTATCATAATGATTCAATCGGTTGGTAATGCTTCAAGAGTTACCAAAGCTATATCCCACATTGGTTGAGAAAATAGCTAGGGAAGGGTATTTATACCCATGCTTCATCCCTCCCTTGTTGAGTGGAAAAGAACAAGAGAAGTCTTCGCGCGCCGTTGTCACTGCTGCCGTCCGGCCGCCTCGGGCTCGGGCAACACGTGTCTTTGACACGTACGCGCGCGTATATATTTTTTTTGGAGAAAATTCGTAGGAATTTTCTTATGAACAAAAGACTATATGTGAAAGAATTTTTTTCTTATTTATAGGCTTTTGATAACTGTTTGAATCAATCCGTATTTATTTGATTCGAACGTTCAGAATATTTATTTTATTTGATTCGAACGTTCAGAACGGTTTGATTCCAGTGCAGTTTATTCGGATTTATTCGAATATGTACAGTCTGTTCAGTGGATGAATTTAGACTGTTTTTCAGTCAAATTCAAGGTGTAACAGCACTGTTATTGCATGATTATTACAGAATTAAAATGATGATTATGTGAAGCTGTTACAGCAGATTTAAGATTGTTGTTATACAAATTTAATTCTGTAATTATTTGAGCAGTGAAATGTCAATTATAGACATGATATTCAGCCTATAAATAGAGGTGCTGCATGCACCATTTGAAATATCAAACACATTACAAAGCATTTCAATTCTCTCTGTTTCCTCCACTTGTTCGAGCAGTTCCACTGTTGTTCACTCCGGGAGTCGAGTGTACGGTTCCAGGAGCGTCCGTGTGCACCTCGGGAGACAGCCTGCCCGTGAAGCGACTACAATGTTCGGGGCAGTTTTGTCTAAGGCAGTGGCCACCATACCACGACACGGTTCACATATTTACGTTCTGTTTTTATATTTTTCCAGTCAGTGCTAACAGCCGGTTTTGCAGTTCATTTTACCAACAATTTAGAAACAAGACTCATCTCCGATTCTGCAAAATGGCTTCTTCATCCGCACTACTAAGCAAGCTCATTCCCGACCTTTCCAAGCTCGATGCTTTAGATGACAGCAACTATCGAAGGTGGTCCCAGCGCATACTGATTTTCTTTGAGCAATTGGACCTCGATTATGTGCTGCTCAACGAACCACCAGTTGCACCACCTACCGTTGTTGTTCCTGCCGATAACCAAGGCCAAACTGATGCTGCCGCCGATGCCCTTGCTGCTTCCACCTTTGCCAAATATGAGAAGGACAACAAGACGGTCCGTGGCCATTTCCTAAGTCACATGTCCAACAAATTATTTGACATGTATCTAAAGGAGAGGAGTGCAAAGGCGATATGGGATTCCTTGGACACCAAGTATGGCACCGATGATGCGGGGATCAAAAAATATGTCGTGGGCGAATGGTTGAAGTTTCAGATGACCGACAACAAGCCCATCATGGACCAAGTCCATGACTATGAGAATCTTGTCTCGGACATCATAGCGGAAGGCATGCAAATGTGTGAAGTTTTGCAAGCAAATGTCCTTATCGAGAAGTTGCCAAAATCATGGTCCGATTACCGCAACTCCCTCAAGCACAAGAAAATGGACATACCACTTCAGGAGCTGATCGGTCACATGAAAATCGAGGAGGCCAACCGTTTGAAAGATAAGGGTACGAACAATTTTAGTCACTTATCTTTTAAAACTAACATAGTTGAGTCTGGTGGTGCTTCAGGGTCCAAAAAGCCCTTTAAGAAAGGCCCTCCGAGCAAAAAGCCCAAACCACAGAAGACTACCAACTTCAAGAAGCCCATCAAGGCTAAGCCCGACGTGAAAACCATGAAGTGCTACGTGTGTGGGCAAGCTGGTCACAAAGCGTACCAATGTCAGCACCGCTTGGACCGCCAGAATGAGACTAGACCACGCATGCATGTGACGGAGGACATGGATGATGATGTCATAGCCGCGGTGGTTTCGGAGGTTAACCTCGTAGAGAAGAACACCGAGTGGGTCGTAGACACCGGAGCTTCTCGACACTTCTGCGCAAAGAAGGAGTTCTTCACCGAGTTCGAGGACGTGAAAAATGGTGAACGTGTGTACATGGGGAACTCCAGTAGCTCTCAAGTGATGGGCAAAGGCAAGGTTTTACTCAAGCTGACTTTCGGTAAAACTTTGGCCCTTAACAATGTCCTATATGTGCCTGCCCTTGCGTAGAAATTTGATTAGTGGTGGCCTCTTAAATAAGGCAGGCATTAAGTTAGTTTTTGAGGCAGATAAACTTGTACTTTCCCGTAACGGTGATTATGTCGGGAAAGGTTTTTTAAGCGAAAGTTTATTTGTCATAGAAACTCAACTTAATGAAAATAATAAAGCTACCACTTCTGCTTATATTGTTGAGTCTGTTGATATGTGGCATGCTAGATTAGGACACGTAAATATTCAATCTCTAAAGAAAATGATGAATATGAATATTTTGCCTAAACTAGACATAACAAACTATAATAAATGTGAAGTTTGTGTAGAAGCAAAGCATGCAAAACCTACCTTTAAAAATGTTTCTAAAAGAAAGACTGAACTGTTAGAACTTATTCATACTGATCTAGCAGACTTTAGAAACACTACTATATAATTTTTGTAGATGACTTCTCTAGGTATACAGAAGTTTATCTCCTAAGAACTAAAGATGAAGCTGAAAATTTCTTTCTTATTTATAAGGCAGAAGTTGAAAATCAGTTAGATAGGAGAATAAAACGTGTTAGGTCTGATAGAGGTGGTGAATATGGATCTAATTTTCTAAAAGAGGTTTGTGAGACGAATGGCATAATACATGAAACTTCAGCCCCTTATTTTCCTCAACAGAACGGTATAGCCGAGAGGAAAAACAGAACTTTAAAAGAGATGATGAACTCATTGTTGATAAGTTCTGGGTTGTCTGACAACATGTGGGGGGAAGCCATTCTATCGGCTAATCATATTCTGAACCGAGTACCTCATAAGAAAATTGATTCTACCCCATACGAATTATGGAAAGGGTATGCCCCAAATTTACAGTACCTGAAAGTGTGGGGGTGTCTGGCCAAAGTGGGGTTACCAGACTTTAAGAAGTCCACCATTAGACCTAAGACCGTTGATGCAGTGTTTATAGGCTATGCTTCTAACAGTGCCGCATATAGATTCATGACTCTACAAGACTTCTCTATTTGTGAATCTAGGGATGCTGTTTTCTTTGAAGAAATCTTTCCTCCCAAGAAACCTAGATTAAATGTTGAAACACAAATAGAAAACTTGCCATCCACTTCTTCTAGTGTGCCTGCTAGGTCTTCTCAAGAGATTGAATTTGAGCCTAGAAGAAGTAAGAGACAAAGAGTTGAAACCTCTTTTGGACCAGACTTCATAACTTCCTTTATTTCTGAGATAAATGATTTAGACACTCTTTCTGATCCTATAGCTCAAGCATATTTGTTAGATGAGGATCCTAAAACTTACGAAGAAGCTATACGATCTATTGATGCTAGTTTTTGGAAAAGCGCTATAAAAGATGAACTAGAATCAATAATGTCTAATCATACTTGGGAATTAGTTGACTTGCCTAGAGGATTTAAAACCATTTACAGTAAGTGGGTCTTTCGAAAGAAACTTAGACCAGATGGTTCTATCCAAAGGTATAAGGCAAGGCTAGTAGTCAAAAGGTTCACTCAAAGATTTGGTCAAGACTTCTTTGATACTTACTCTCCTGTCACAAAAATCTCAACGATCCGTGCATTGTTTGCACTAGCCTCCATTCACAAGTTGCAAGTACATCAAATGGATGTAAAGACTGCATTTTTGAATGGGGATCTAGATGAGGAGATCTATATGGAGCAACCTCTTGGCTTCGAGGCGCCTGGTATGGAAGGCAAAGTATGTAGACTTAAAAAGTCACTTTATGGCCTGAAGCAAGCTCCTAAACAGTGGTATGAGAAATTCCACAAAACTATTCTTAGTTTTGGTTTTGTTGTGAATGGTTCGGATGCATGCGTGTATTCGAGGATGTTTGGTACTGATTGCGTCATCATAAGCTTGTATGTTGACGACATGCTGATTTTCAGTACTAACATTGAGTCCATTAACAAAACAAAAAGTTTCTTGTCCACTAAGTTTGAGATGACTGACTTGGGAGAAGTCGATGTAATCTTAGGAGTCAAAGTAATCAAATCTAAAAAGGGATTTTCTTTAAGTCAGACACACTATATTGAGAAAGTGTTAAAGAAATTTGACAGTTTTGATGTCGTCCCTGTTCGAACTCCTTATGACTCTAGCATACATCTCTTCAAGAATGAAGGAAGTAGCGTTTCTCAAACGGAATATGCAAAAATAATTGGCAGTCTGATGTTCTTAATGAACTATACTCGGCCAAATATTGCCTATGCTGTTAGCAGACTTAGTAGATATACTCATAACCCTAGTGGTGAGCACTAGGTTGCTCTTAGACGCTTACTTAAGTACCTTAAGGGTACTATGGACTGGAGACTTGAGTTTGTTGGCTTTTCTGCTACATTAGAAGGATATTGTGACGCCAACTGGGTCTCCGATAGTGATGAAGTAAGCTCTACGAGTGGGTATGTATTTACTTTGGGAGGAGCAGCAATTTCTTGGAAGTCTTCAAAACAGACTTGTATTGCTCGCTCTACTATGGAGTCAGAGTTTATAACTTTTGACTTAGCTGGGCAAGAAGTTGGGTGGCTAAGGAGTTTGTTAGCCGATATTCTGTTGTGAGGAACTCCGACTCCTCCTGTTTCCTTGTTGTGTGATTCACAAGCCGCGATTTGTGTTGCCAAAAGTCAAGTTTACAATGGTAAAAAGAGACACATTCGCATAAGGCATGAATCTTTTAGACACTTAATAAGGAATGGAGTACTCTCTTTAGAGTATGTGAAGTCGGAAAGAAACCTAGCAGATCCGCTTACCAAAGGGTTAAGTCGGAAATTGGTCCTTGATTCGTCGAGGGGGATGGGTTTAAAGCCCATTGGTTGAGGAATTCATGGTGGATACCCAACTTAGTTATCTAAGTTCAATGTGGTCAAACGAAACCATGGAAAGACTCATAGTGTACATTTCTCACTGCCTATCCCTATGACGAATAATGTACATGTCCAGGTTGAGTACTATTACTCTTAATAAATTCATAGCCCAGGTTTTGGGTGGTCTTTGTGAGAAAGACTTGATGAATTTACCGAATCATGGTTGAATACTTATTCTTAATAAAGTTCATAACACAAGTATGAATGTGTTGTCCTATTGAGAAGGACAAGATGAACTTACCGCCAGATAGGTTGAGTTTCAAGAAACTCTTAATGAATTCAAAATTTTAAATGATCCTATTGAGAAGGACATTTTGAATTCACCGACAATGAGGTTGAATATTTATTCTTAATGATTTCTTATCCCAAGGCTGGGTGGTTCATTTTAAATGGACTTGAAGAAATCACCATAAGTTTATAAGAGGTTGAGCCGTTACAAATGGTTCTTAATTATTTCATAGCCCAGATTCAGGGTGGTTTATATTGAGATAAACTTGATGAAATAACCTATGTAAGTGAGAAGGATTAGCCACCTTCTGTGAAAAACGTTGGGCCGTTTTTTCTAAAACACTTACTAGAATCCTGAGGATAAGATGGCCAAATATACACTTGTGTATATATATCTTACACATCGAGAACTTCGGTGGATGAAGGAGTTAGTTGTGTGTTATGAGTTTACCCCTATCTTAGAAAGTTCAAGACTAGTTTCACTTATCTAAGAGAAGGATTGCTCATTATCACTATGTACTAGTTCAAGATACGTTCACTAGTGCTTAAGCAACTAATTCCGCTACTGCTCGTCTGAGGAGGTCTGTGTTTGAGATACAGATGAATTCTTTCGCATTAGTGGGGGAATGTTGGTAATGCTTCAAGAGTTACTAAAGCTATATCCCACATTGGTTGGGAAAATAGCTAGGGAAGGGTATTTATACCCATGCTTCCTCCCTCCCTTGTTGAGTGGGAAAGAACAAGGGAAGTCCTCGCACGCCGCCGCCGCCCGGCCGGCTCGGCTCGGGCTCGGGTAACACGTACGCGCGCGTATATATTCTTTTTGGAGAAAATTCGTAGGAATTTTCTTATGAACAAAAGACTATATGTGAAAGAATTTTTTTCTTATTTATAGGCTTTTGATAACTGTTTGAATCAATCCGTATTTATTTGATTCGAACGTTCAGAATATTTATTTTATTTGATTCGAACGTTCAGAACGGTTTGATTCCAGTGCAGTTTATTCGAATTTATTCGAATATGTACAGTCTGTTCAGTGGATGAGTTTAGACTGTTTTTCTGTCAAATTCAAGGTGTAACAGCACTGTTATTGCATGATTATTACAGAATTAAAATGATGATTATGTGAAGCTGTTACAGCAGATTTAAGATTGTTGTTATACAGATTTAATTCTGTAATTATTTGAGCAGTGAAATGTCAATTATAGACATGATATTCAGCCTATAAATAGAGGTGTTGCATGCACCATTTGAAATATCAAACACATTACAAAGCATTTCAATTCTCTCTGTTTCCTCCACTTGTTCGAGCAGTTCCACTGTTGTTCACTCCGGGAGTCGAGTGTGCGGTTCCAGGAGCGTCCGTGTGCACCTCGGGGGACAGCCTGCCCGTGAAGCGACTACAGTGTTCGGGGCAGTTTTGTTTCTAAGGCAGTGGCCACCATACCACGACACGGTTCACATATTTACGTTCTGTTTTTATATTTTTCCAGTCAGTGCTAACAGCCGGTTTTGCAGTTCATTTTACCAACACAATCTATATGTAATATATTGTATGATTATATTGTGTTTGTGTTGTATTATAATTTATGTCATATTTTTATCACATCTGAAAGAGATAACTCTAATATTAATCTCATATCAAAAAAAAAAAATCATGTGATATAAATACAGTGACTCTATACATCTTATAAGATGTCATCTAGAAATAGGGTAATAAGTCCATGACATTTTACATAATATTTAATAATGGTTGATTTTTGGGGGAAAATAAACCTCCTACAATTTCAATTAAATTACTTTATTCAAACAATATAAAATATCATATTAATAAAGATAATAAGTTTAAAAGTTTTAGTGTAGGGGTTTAAAATTTAGGGTTCATGTTAGGGTTTAGATTTTATAGTTAGAATTTAGAGTTTAGGGTTAGGTTTTAGGGTAATATAGTTAGAGATTTAAGTTTTAACCTATAATCTTAAATTTTAACCTTGAACCTAAAATTCTATCAACAACCCCTAAGTTCAGAACTATTACACTTAAACATCTAAATCTTAAACCCTAAAACTAAGGTACTTGTGTAAACAAAGTTTTCCACAAGCGCTTGTGCATGGAATAATTATCATATTAATAATAATAAAAGTAAAATAAATAATTTTAAAATGTATAGTTTTTTTTTTACATTTACTACCTAGGGGAGAGAATGCGTCAATTGAGAGCTTTTAACCACATGCTCTAGAGATTATTAACTAAAATTTATAGTTTCTAAATTATATAATTACAATAAGTACACACTAATTACAAATTTTAAAATTATTCTATACCTATAGCGATAATCAAAACATTGTCATTTTTACTAACATAGTAAGAAATTTATTTTTATATTATGAATATAACACTTATAAAGTTTAATACTACAAATTCAATACTTAATTTTCCCGAGTTTGTTTACTTTTAGTTTAACAAGCAATATTTCATTTAAATGAAAGAAATAATATTTAAAAAGAAAAGGGACACAGAAATAGTAATATTATACTGAACAAAATGAGAAGATCTTTACATATATTTATAACATAGTAGTCATGTTGTTTTAATATATATTTTAAATTATTTTTCTTGTTTTTTTCTCATTTCCTGTTAATTTTCTTGAGCTGGGAGTGAGCCTCAAACAAAGCCCTGCCTACTTCATCATCTCCAGGTGTTTCCCTTATCAACATCTCATAATCCTGGATTGCCACTTCCCATTTCTCTACCTGATTTTACATAAACAACATTTTATTTGGTCAACAAATATTCAAGAGCAATCTGCCTCAGAAAAAGGCCTTAAACTCTAAAGTGTTAAAATGATTTACCTTGGCATTGGCATTACAATCGGCTCTCCTTAGCCTTGCCTTGCTGTAAGAAGGCAGCACCTTAAGCGCGACGGTGCAATCCTCAATGGCCTTCTCGAATTGGCCTAGCTTAGATCTACAGGCTGCTCTGTTGCATAGCAGAACTGAATTGTATGGATCATGCTCTAGTCCTTCACTATATACGATGCAAGCTTCCGAGAATTTCGATGCCTTGAAGAGCAAGTTACCGTTCGATCGAGCTGACGACACTTCTCTTGTCTGCTTTACCACTAGGGTTATTTCCCTGTTGTGTGGATCAAGCCTGGCAGCTTGCTGAGCTACTGATACAGCATCGTCTAGCCTATTATAATCGAATCAAGTCCACTGTTAACTTTTTGATTCTGGTGAATTCTATATTCCAAATATATAGAGATTTCTTTCTACTAACCTGCCAGAAACCATGTAGACCAGTGCTTTGATCATTAAAAGATAAGCACTAACGGCCATACCGAAGAAATTGATACAAGACTCAACGGCGAAATTCGGTCCTTTGCTGTGGGATGTATGGGCTTCTTGATGCCTGTAGAGCTTCAGAAAGGCCTCTGTTTGAAGAGCATAGACCTGGTAAAGATCACAAAATATGACCATGAGCATCTTAAATAACTAGATGCTGCAGATGTTTAAAACAATAAAGAAAAACACTAACCACAGGTGCAGAATCAACTCCAGAGGTTATAGCACATTGAGTCTCCTTAAGTAGAGTATTCCATTCATTCGATTTTCGAGCATCTGCGCATCTTTTAAGGCAGTGATCGAGAGCCTGAGCTTTAGCAATGTCGTTGGAGTCGGCATGATTTCCAGCATATTTGTAGTGATCCACTGCTTGTTTTGCTTCTCCCAATCTGCATGGTAAATTCAGATAATCATATAGAAAACTGCAAGCAGTAGTAATTTCAGATTTTCTTTCAGCGGATGATTATATAAGGTTGTGCTTTGCATGAGCCTATGGATTATGGAATGTGTTACCTGAGATAAATTGTTGCCAAACGGTGATGAGCTCTACAATAAGTAGGATCAAGCTGAATAGCTTCTTTGCATTCAACAACTGCTTCGATAACACGGCCTAAACATAACAAGGCAGCACTCTTATTACAGTGGTATGTCGCCTTCTTCGGATCGAGACAAATTGCTCGTTCGTAAAAGGTCAGTGCCTCTTCAAACCTTCCTTGCTTGTATGCCCCGTTTCCCTTCTTCTTCAATGCCTCAGAATCCAATCCACGAAACTGTTTAAATTCGACACTAGGCTTCCTTATAATATTTCCCATAGGAGAAGCAGTAGCCGGAATAAGAGCTTTGGTATTGTTTGGTTTGTGTTTCTGTAAGTTTGGATCACAGGTCAAGTCTTGTGACAGTCTCGTTTGGGTCGAAGCAGACGACGAAGATGCTGAGCTTCTCGCAGCATCTAAGGATGCTGTACTGTCCTTTTTCGTGTGAGAATTCGAAACTGAGCTGTTACGCCGCCTGCTGGAATCATCAATTGAAGGTTTCTTAGACTTAACAGTGACCGGTTCCTTCGGAACCTTGTCGAGTCCCTTTGCAGGCAAGGCATGCAGTGATGATTTTCTCGACCGTTTGGTCCACGGCTGGAAAATTCCTCCCATTAGACCACAACCCAAATCTTGCTCCGTTGAATACTTTGTCATTTTTTTCCCTTGAAGATGATTGTTGTGGAAGATAAATCGAATTAGTCTAAAATTCGAAGCAAGGTTAATTTAACAACTAAGCATGCATGTACAAAGAATGAACTGGAAGAAGACTAAATGAAAGAAATGGAAACTTACAAGAATGAACAACCGAAAGATTATAAAGGGAAAAACAACAAGAGATGGGTTGAAAGTGAAGGATTCAATGTTGCCTGGAAAATGTGTTAATTATAGCAATTCATTGCCTTCTATAGTGGCTTCCAAGAAACCAGCTTTATACAGGAACAAACAGGGGGCTGCATTCAACCTGCAATGCAAACATTTCTAAAAAAATGTGCAAAAAAGAATGTTTTTTTGTTCATTAGTTGCAAGATTATTATGACTTGTTAAAATAAAACAATACATTGCGGTGGTGGTCCCTTGTAGACATAATAACAGGGGTCGCTGAGATACTTTTGTTTTAATAAACTTGTTCAACCAATTTCCCAGCAAGTTCCCTTTTACTTGTAGTTTTATGCATCTTTTAAGACTTGTTATATTGCTATTAATTCATAATTTAACTTAAAACTTACCTATTTGAAATAAAATTAAGACACTTCTTTGGTGGTTAGTTAAATTTAGAGGTAACTATATATTTAGTACCCATCTATTTTTTTAGTAAAATGGTATCTAACGTTACGTCTTGTTTCTATTTTGATACACCGACGTTAAAAAATTAACAACATGCCGACTAGGAGAGAGAAAAACACACGTGGCATACTGACAAAGTGAGAAAAATCACATGTGTCAGGCTACCACGTCATTTTCTCTCTCCTAGTCAACATGCCATATGTACTTTTTATGATTTTAATCAACGTGGCATGTTGACTAGGACAGAAAAAATAATGTGACAGTCTGCCACGTGTGATTTTCTCTCTCCTAGTCAGCATGTCGTCAATTTTGTAACAATGTGGTACTAAAATAGAAACAAAACGTAATGTTAGGTACCATTTTACCAAAAAAATAGGTGGGTACTAAAACAGTAACGCATAAAAAAATCTTGTATTCTCCGGAACCAAACGGACCTTAAATATGCAGTTATCCCTTAAATTTATATTCAAATGGTTTCATTTCTGATAAGGGTGTTGATAGAAGACTAGCAGTTGGTATTTGTTTGTTAGCTTTTAAATATAGAAACATTCGTTGTTCGTAAAGATTGACAGTCTAAGTCTAACCCAGACCGCACATATTATTCTGTCCTGCATATTATCAGTCGGTGCCGGCTTCCTCCACAGTTGACATTTTCCCTCCAAGACCGAAAGACCCACACCCACCAGCTTGAAATTTTTTAGTACCATGAAATTGAATCTATCAATTCAATTGATGCTATGGACGTTACATGACAATAGAAATTAACCAAGTTCAAGGTTTGTTTGTGTAAAACGTTTTTATAACAAGATAATTTGGGTAGAGTGAACCCTTTTAATCAATTCTTGAATGAATAGCAAAGATCTATCGACATGTCTTGTTCCATGATTGTTCTTACACCAAATCAAAGTCCAACTAAATACAAAGTACGTGAATTATTTTGGTATTTTTTGTGTTTTATTGTTATACTCGAGTGTAATGGTAAATTATCTTGGTAAGGAAGACAAACGCGGGCTTCTCATGGAACAAGACATGTCGAGTGTAATGGTAAATTATCTTGGTAAGGAAGACAAACATATTATTCTGATCCAATTCTCAAAACATATTGGAGTGACAGATCCTACTTCCGCTGAGTTGTTTAGCATCCTAGAAGCACTGAATGTCTTTACTAAATCAGTTTGGAGAAACAAATGCAGGCTTCTCATTGAAACAGATTGTCGACTTGCTTCTCTATGGATTAAAGGACCGTCCACTGCTGCAGGTTGCTTCCGCGACCTTGTCTTGAAAATTATTGAAGCAGGCAGAAGTTTAACATGGGAAGTGTCGTTTGCATATAGAGAAACTAATATGATTGCCCATCGTCTGGCCAAAAGAGGCGCAAACAGGAAAGACGATTTTGTATGGGAAGCGGCTAAGCTCTCTCTGGATGGAATTGTGAAGCGGTGTTAACTGCCTTCGCGTGATTAATCTGCAACGGTCATAGTGTTGCTGGTCTGCAGGTGTGCTAGGTTGTGGATGGGTTACAATTGCCCACTTGATGCTCAATGCATTATTTAGCTTGACAATTGAATTATAATTTCAGGTTTTTCGTGTAATGTGATACTCTTGTGGTTGTTTTTTTAATAAAATCTGAATGGGCACTCTTTTCCCCCACCTTAGGTTTAGCGGGGGTTTTTAACGAGGCCCGAATTCCTTTCAAAAAAAAATTGTTTTGTGATTTATTTTATCATTACACCCCATATTTATCAATTAACACTTAAAAATTTTATTTCTCACCAGCAAAATATTTAAAGAGAATTGTTTTTAAGTTCAAACTAAAAAATAAAGAATTATTGTCATATACACTGGCGGTGGAAACTAAAAGTTTCCACAAACACCTTAGTTTTAGGGTTTAAGGTTTTAATTTATGGTTTAGGGTTTAGGTGTAGGGATTTAGAATTTAGAGATAGTAGTTAGAACTTAGGGTTTAGGGTTAGAATTTAAGATTTAGAGTTCAAGGCTTAGTTTTTAGGATAATATGGCGATGATTTAAGTTTTATTCTATAAACCCTAAATTATAACCCTAAATTGTAAATTTCAATCACTATCACTACATTCAAAACTCATACACCATTCACCCCTAAACCATACACTCTTGAACTAAGTTCCTAAACCCCAAAACTGAGGCACTTGTGGAAACTTTTAGTTTTCACCGTCAGTGTATCAAATAATTACCCAAAAATAAAGGGTAATTATTTCATGCACAAGTGCTCGTGGAAACTTTGTTTATACAAGTGCATTAATTTTAGGGTTTATGGGTTTAAGTGTAGTTGTTTTGTGTTTAGGGGTTGTTGATAGAATTTCAAGTTTATGGTTAAATTTTAGGGTTTATATGTTAAAGCATAAATCTCTAACCATATTACCCTAAAACCTAAAGTCTAACCATAAACCCTAAATTCTAATCATGAACCCTAAATTCTAATCATAAACCCTAAATTTTAAACCCCTACACTAAAACTCCTAAACTCTAAATTAAGACGCTTATGAAAACAAAAAATTTCAACCGTTTGTGCAAAAGATAATAAACCAAAAATAAATTGTAATAAAAACTTCCCTAATAGTTAAGTATACTATTACAATAGTTAAAAGTGTAATTTCAACCGTTTGTGCAAAAGATAATAAACCAAAAATAAATTGTAATAAAAACTTCCCTAATAGTTAAGTATACTATTAAAATAAATTGTAAATTACTAAATTAGAAAATCATCATTGAACTTTGTTCTCTGATCTATTTTGATAATTGAAAGTTCAAATTAATCAATTTACTCACTGAACTTTATACATTGACTTATTTTGATCATTCTGTCGTTAAATAATTAACGGTGTTTTGATATGGCACACTGAGCCAAAACGGCGTCGTGAAAAAATCTAATTTACATCAAAATGACATCGTTTTATATCCTTATAAAACCTTTTTTTTTCATTTTCTCGGATCTTTTAGGTGAATTATACTTACGGGCCATTTCTTTCTCCCAAATAAAATTTTAGTTGTTGTCGACCTTCTCAACGTCGTCGCCATCGTTCAGGTATTCTTTTTTGTTTGCTATCACCACTAAACGACTCCTCTCCTTTCCCTCTTTCTTTTTGTCCGATTAAATTTTTTCAAAATCGAGTTCAAAACCACAAAATCATCCCAAACATGTTGACTTGCTTTGCCGTTGATCTAAAGAAACAACCGTAGGATCGACATTAATTTGAGATATGATGTCCTTCTCGCATCGTTAAAAGCTTTCCCCTTTTAGATTTGAAAGGCAACACTCCGGCCACCGAAACTCGAAAATTTGAGGATAGTTTTTTCTTTCGATATCCTATTTGGTTGTTGTTGAAGGTTTATTGTAGTGGGTTTCACTTTAAGGGAGGCGTAGATGTAGTGATAGTAGTTCGAAGATAATGTTCTATAGAAGTGATGAAGGATAGTGGTCAAGTGTGTGAATATTTGGTTGGAACAGAGGTTGAATTTTTTAGTTTTCATGAAAATTGAATGAATCTTATATTTTTTGTATGAAGAGATGAAAAATTCCAAGTCAACTAAATCTTACTTAGTCTTTGATGATAACTTTAGCTGCTCATGCTATTTTGTATATGATTTATGATCTGGTTCTAATTCTAGTTTCTTTTAACCTTTTGAATCCCCTTTTTCAAGTTTTATGTGGTAAGTTAGTAATCTTTTCCTTCCATAATTTTGGTGATTTTGTGATTAAATTTCATTTTAAAACGGAGGTTAGATTTTTGAGTTTCCATTCGAATGTTGAATATCTAGTTTGTGTTTTAGAGATGAACAGAGGTTGGACTCTGTTTACCATCAAATGAACAGGGGTTGGGATACTGTGGTTTTGTTGAATATTTTATTCGTGTATCAAAGATGAACAAAGGTGACTTACAAGACGTTGCTGACCGAGATGAATGAAGGAATGGCTTGGGTAAAGCTTCGGGGCCATGGTTGTTTAAGGAGACGGTGAAGCTTTGGGGAGGGGAGGGTGATGCCGGTGGAGTTTGGATAGAATTTAAGAATTTTATTTTTTTAATTTTAAATCTTATATGTCAACCAAATAAGTGATCAAAATAGGTTAATGCATAAAATTTAATGAGTAAATTAATCGTTTTGAAAGTTTTATTTTTAACTTGCAAGTCATTGACACTATATTAAATACAAACTTTAAAGAGATATTCCAATAAAATGTCGCAAAATTCTTTGTCAAAACCTGTAAATAATACACCAGAAATCTATTGGAAACTCGGAATATTCAAAAGGAAAAGAGAGAAACTATGGGAAATATTGGGCAGACATGGAATGCAAGATTCGATATGCTTTGAGATTCTGCAAAGTTTGGCACATGAAATTTAGGATTGCACAGACTGAAACTCGAGGCTTAATATGAGAGAGGGGTTGAAAAGGGTCGCACGTGGGTTTTACCTAAAGAAGAAACGTGTGGGAACGTATCTAGGGAGAGGGCTAAGATACTAGGTCGGGGCAAAGTATAACTAACAATAGAAAATAGGGGGAAAATCAAAATAAACTAAAATTAAAAGGTCTAAATAGGTAAGTATCGATATATATTTTTTAACAATAAAAAATGAAAGGGGAAGTGGAACAAAAATTATCAGCCTCTTTTTGGTGTCTATTCTAATGTCTCAATACTAAAAAATTATGTTTATGATTTAGAGTTAAATTTTAATGTTATGATTCATGTTTAGGATTTAGGAAAGGTTAAAAAATGAGGGGTAGTTTGAAGGGGGAAATGAAAGGTTGACGGTAGGAAATGAAAATGAGGGCTGTTTTTAGGTGAATCATGGTTTATGTTTTTGAGTTTTAAGAATTATAAGATGAATTTTTTTAGCATTTTAATATGGTTTCATGATAATATTTATTTTATTTTTAGTCCTCAATAAAATTTACATGCACTTTATAAATAATATTGTTCAAACCAGAATCACTAAGAGAAAACATGTCATTTTTTTACTATTGAGATTCATTCCTTAAGTTTAATTATAAGAGAGATTTAAATTTTGAAATAATGGGTTTGGTTTTGGTGTTTGTTTCCCCAACAAATAAAAGTTTTACTAAATCTCCAAAGATTATCATGAAGCTTCTTGCGTCAAACTTCTCAAGCACTCCTTTTTTAAGCATTAGAATCTTTGGTAAAAGATTAGAATATTAAAGTTTGTAAAGTTTCACTTCAATTTTAAATGTTTGAAATTTTGATATTTGTTAAAAAAACTGAATACCCATAATACCATAATTTTTGGGAGAGAAAAAATTATAACCTTTTATCTAAATTTCGGAAGCTATGCCTAAATGTTTAAAGTTTGAAACTTTAATATCAATTAAGATTTTTTTTACTTAAAAGGTCGGTATATTTTAGAAATTTTGAGCACCCAAAAAATGTAGAAAAAAACAAAGTTGAACAGAAAATGAAAAGCAGATCATTGATGCCAACCAGTTGTGGGGTTTCCGCAGGGGGCGCGGATCATACATACGGTCGAACCAATATATTAAAAAAGGATAATCCTAAAGCAAATGTATAGGGAAATCAAAGCATTGCTTTGTTTTTTACCAAAAAAAAAGTTAATTGCACAAGACATCCTCAAACTATGACACTTATTCTAAATTGGTTCCTAAACTTTTTAACATTCTAATTTCATCCTCTAACTATAAACTTCGTTCTAAATCGGTCCCCCAAACTTTTGAGCATTTTAGTTTTATCCCCAAATTATGACTCTCATTTTAAATTGGTCCTCAAACTTATCGAACTATTACAAAATGATCGGTGGCAAATCTAGACTTCTTATCAAGTGGGTTCAAGAAAGTCAAAGTCAAAATTAAACAAACTAAAAAAAAAATTCAATAGTGGATCAAGTGAATAGAAATCATTTGCCTCTTTTAATGCCCTTATTTATGCTCTCACACAAAAAAATAGGCTTAGGGTTTATGATTAGGGTTTAGGGATTTGAGGTATGATGTATTTTTTAGAGTTTAAAGTTAGGATTTAAAATTTAGAATTATGGCTTATAATTTATTTTTTTTGTGTTGTTCGATAGAAAAGGGCATAAAAATGACATAATTTTTTTCTGAATCAAATGGGTTCAAATACATTTAATTTTTTCCTCTCTCAAACCTTTTTGCTTTTTACAAGGATTTTTATAACCCAAATGAGGTCAATTGACCCCACTAAGGTATATGTAAATACGCCCCTGAAAATGGTCATTGACTCATTGCACGTTATAAATTACTGATAAATATTAAAAAGTTTAGTGATATTTTGTGCTAATTTGATAAAGTTTAATAAACATTTTATAATATATCAAAAAAATAATGTTCATTTTATAATTTTTAAATTTTTAATGACCAAAAATAAATATATGTAATATATAATATCAATTTTAATTAATTAACCAATTTCGAACTGAATTAACTGATAACTGAAATTAAAAAAAAAATATTAATTATTAATAAATCGAACCTAAAAATAGCCGACCAATTAACTGTGAAAAAAACTTCGATTTAATCGATTAATTCTATTAAAACCAAAGTTTAAACACCCGTATCAACCATTGTTGTTTCTCGTAATGAGACCTATTCTCTCAATGGGCCTTTCGGATGACTTGGAGTAGCCTGGCGAGAATGATGGTGAAATACACATCAGCCGAATGTGGTTCTCATGTCAAATGGGTTACCCCCCTAATGTTTAGAGAGCTGGACTGCAATCCCATTCGGGTAAAAAGGAAAATAAGAGATGTAGAAGAAATATCAGAGGACGTAAAGGGAATGCAATTGTGTAAATTGTAATTTGGATTTATGGTTTCTCACTATAGTTGCTTATCGAGCAAGTCAATTATAAGATGATCAGTGCTCAACTTGATACTCGATAATTAATGGCAGATGTAAGTTGAATTGTGCCCACCCTGAAAATCTGAATTTCCTTTGCTAGTTATCTATTTTACTAAGTGTGTTCACCCTAAAATTTTATTGTGCTCACCTTAAAAATCTGAATTTTTTTACTGGTTATCCATTTTGCTGAGTGTGCTCACCCTGAAATTTTCTTATGATTTTCTCTTATTGGTTATCTATTTTACTGAGCGTGTCCACCCTAAAATTTTATGTGTACCCTTTTATGTACAAATTTTTTATGTTGTTAATACTTAATATATGTGCCCACCCTCAAAAATTTTTTTGAATCTGCCACTGTCGATAATCTCGATAAAATTGTACTCAACTTGTTAGTTAAGCTTGTCAGAATTTTTAAGTCTAAACTTTAAAATAACAATCCACAAGTACACTAAACTAACATATTAAAACAAAATTAACGAACTGCTTGCGAGTTTATCTAATCAAGTTGGATCGTGCTTAACTCGTCTTGTTCGAGTCTCGAATCGAGCTAAATTCAAGTTGAACGTTAATCAATTTTTAACAGAATTGAGCTCAAGCTAGTTACGAGCTGCTTAACTCAGTTAACATCTCTAGTGCTCACTCTAAGGATGGGAAGACAATGTATGAGTGTAAACCCATGAATACCGTACAGCAGAGTCACGGGAACTGAAAAGCTATTTTCTAAAATAGTCAACAGAAAACAACCAAATAACCAAAGAGAGATGTGAATGAAGGTGGGATTCGGAATTTGGGTCTTCAAAATCCTGAAAGGAATTACAGCGGGGAGAAGAGGCCATTCCTGTGTGCATGGTGAGATTAGAGTCTTACATTTCGGCTGGCTTACACACCACCACCTCTCCAATGGCGGCTACTCAACCTTCATTTTCATAAAAACAAGGCTGAATTACGACCTCTGTTTTCAGCACATGCCAATTCAAACGCTCTAATGAGAACATCCACAAGGAGATTACTACACAATATCAGTTCGATTTTTAAATGGTTACTCTGTTGGGTTTAAATATAGGGTTTATATCCTATACACGAGAGTTTCTAGCAGCACCTTCGTTTTAGAAGGATGAGGTTAAAATTCAGGGTTTAGATTTAAGATTTAGAGGTTGGAGTTTTATTTTTAGAGTAATATAGTTATGATTTAGGTTTTAACCTATAAACCTTGAATTATAACTCTAAACTCTAAATTCTTATCATTGTCCCTAATTTCTAAACACCTAAAACTACACCCTATACTAACACCTTAACCCTAAAAACTTTTAGTTTTCACCGTCAGTGTATATGATAATAATCCTTAAATATATACGGAGAATATTTTAAAATTATAATTTTACTTTTATAATATTGAGTCTTTGTATTATTTTTAATTTAGAAATATTGGGTTTTTTTTTGTTTTATCGTTAATCACTGACTTGATTAGGATTGAATTTAAAAAGTTCAGGTCAATTGGATTTGAGATTAAGGTGAAAAATACTCGACTCAACATAATAGTTTAATTTTAATCTTAATATATAGGTACAACTGCTATAATGTCCTTCTTTATGTATATTTTTCAATTATTTCCCTATTTTGTCTAATAAAAATGAAATAATTATTATAAATCTCGCCCTCTATTTGTATTTTCAATTAAATCCTTATTTTATCGAATAAAAATAAAAAAAAATATTTTTTTTATTTATGTCAGGTTGAATTCGAATTTTTACTCTAAAATTTAGATTGTGTTCGGCTTTGGTAAAACATCATAATATGTGGGGTCGGTTCGGGTGAAAGTGTTAAATTTTTTGGTCAAACATGGGTTGGGCTTGGGTCAACAAAAAACCCGATCCATTATCATCTATAGACTTGATAGCTACGAAAACAATATAAAAAGAATGAATTTATTTTTAATATAATGTATAAATTACCAAGTTGGCTTAATCGTAAATCGAAAAACAATACATGATTAAACGTATTTAAATTCACATCAATGATACAATTAGAGATGTGCAAAATAAACCGTAACAATTAACTGTAACCGTTAATCGGTATAATCGTTTATTTTATAGGTTAATTAACCTAACTGTTAAGGTTAAACGGTTTCGGTTAACCAAATCGCTAAAAAAGACGGTTAATGGTTAACCTATAGGTACTTTATTTTAAATAAGTGTAAAGTTTGTGTTTAAAATTTCTCTATTTAAGTTAAATTTTTTAAAAAAAATAATATAATATTTATCGGAGAGATATATTTATTATTCTAAAAAAGAAATAATAAACATTTGAAAAGAAAATCGTAACGGTTAAACTATGAATAATAACCGATATAACGGTTAACCAACCGTTTAAGCTAAACGGTACGGTTAACCTACCATGAACACCCCTAGATATAATAACAATAATGTCAATCGAACTAAGACTCAATAAAATTAATATATATGAATAAAAAGAATAATATATATATAAATTGATTTATAAAAATTTAAAATTCTTTACCGTTTAAGATTTTAGAAATTATTTTTATTATTTTGTATAATTTTATGATAATATTTTTTTATAAAAAAACTATTCAAATTTAACTTAAATCATCTAAAATAAATATCATATCTTTTTCACTAAAATTATCTCTTAGAATCCCAATTAAATTTTTTATATAATTGGTTATTACTTGCTACTTGCTAAACAATTTAAAATTAAAATTTAATGTGACACATACTTTTCTTAGATTAACATTAATAATGTAGCAAATTAGCAATGAGCATATATTATTTGTTTCTCTCTCCATCTCATTCAGTTTGAGTTTGACCCGTTGCCAGCCACCGCCACCTCTCTTCTCCTCTCCAATGGCTACCCCACCCCGCACTATCTTCTAAGTGGAAAACATTTGTTTCATCACAGACCCTTTCTCTCCCATCTTTTCTTTCCTAAAAAATAAACACAAAGCTTAAATAACCTTTCTTCCCCTTTCACTTCTCTCTTTTCCTGCTCCCTTCAAACCTTGCTTTTCGTGTCTGCAAACTAATTTAGAAAGTTGGTTTTCTTCTTTGAGTGAAAGAACAAGAGGGAAGATCATGTTCGATATCAGCTGAAAGTGGAAGCTTTAAGAATATACGCCAACTTTCTCAACCTGTTGTTTTAAGTTTTAACCCTTTTTTTGTTGCCTTTTCAAAGCAATTGTAATCGAAGCTTTTGGCCATGGATTCTGGTAACAGTAGTAGCATGCAGTCTTCAAGCGGTGGTGGTGGTGATGACGAGTATGACTCAGTCTCGAGGCCTGAGTCAGTCCCAGCGTTTTTCAACACTTCGGGCCATTTTAATCCCTTACTCCTCGATCATCAGCCGTCCAGTTTCTTTGATCCTTCTGCAAATTATCTCACCAACCCTTTCTCTCTATCTCCACCGAACAATTCACTGCTGAGTTTTGATGGGGTTAGGCCTGGGATGAGCGGCCTAAGATCTGAACCCTACACCACTGACCTCGGCAACCTATCGAACCACCAGTCTATCTTAGGCTCACAAGGGCTTAGTCAAGGTTCATTCCCGAGCTCAACCTCCATGCAGTCGAGGCCAGTGCATGACAATGGTGTAAGAACTTCAACACAATCTGATCAGACGACAGGTGCTGTAAAGAACCCCAAGAAGAGGACAAGGGCATCAAGGAGAGCACCGACTACAGTTCTCACCACCGACACAACGAATTTTAGAGCAATGGTGCAAGAATTCACTGGAATCCCAGCACCACCGTTTTCGGATTTATCCTATTCCCGAAGGCTCGACCTTTTCGGATCTGGTTCTCTCTACCCTTTACGCCCCTCGGCTAAAAGGGTCCAGACTCCATTGTTAAACAATCCTTTGCTTGCTGCTGCTACTGCTAGTACAAGCAACACCACCATGGCTAATGCTTTCAATCCTACTTCCGGTAACTATCAAATTCCTTCCGATTTAGGCTTACTAAAGCAGCCTCAGAATATGTCAAACTTGCAGAACCAGAGCCAAACCCTATCGTTCCAGTCCTTCCCAGACTTGCCTCCTCCTCTCCACCCGTCTCTTGGTTTGCCTGGTTTCGGTGTGAAGTCCCAGGGAAGCTCGGCCTCGGCCATGCCTTCCATTGATGAACTGGGGTTTCATTTAACACCTGAAGCAGCGCGTTCAAGGTGCGAGAGCAACTGGAATGGTCACGGTGTTGGATTGAACGGCGGCAATCAAGATCATTTGAGGCCTTCCGATGGGAATTATGGTAACAGCTGCAAGTTGAACTACTCGGCTTCCTCGTCAGCTTTCCACCACCATGACAAGGGATTGGAGAATGTTTCTTCAAGAGCTGAAGGTACAGTCGATTCATGGATTTGTCCCGCGGAGTAGGAATTACTGATCACCTACTGAACTTAATTTGCAGACATGCAGAAGAACAACAACAAGGGTTTATTATCTCTCTTCTTTTTTTTTTGTTCATTTTAGAGAATAATTATTTCTTAATTCTATTATCATACTTATTTTCTGCCAGACACATATTATGATAATGATATTATACCCTTTATTGGGATTAAACACTTACTAAGATATACATAGTACCATCTAATTTAGTTTATTATGGGGTAATTCAAATATCGAGTTCAAACAATTTATCTGTAATGTGAATAGGAATTACATTACTATTTAAAAAAAAACGTTAGTCGGAATTCAAGTGCAACTTCCATGTACAAGGGCATAACAGCATAAGATTTGGTAAATAAAGTTAATAGTCGAATTCTAATATTATAAGTGAGTTAAGTTTAATCGAAAAATATATTCGTTTTAATTCAGTCGATTAATTATTTTATTAACAAATAGATATAAAAAAATTATAAAAGAAACAAAGAAACCTAACCTATTTCCTCGTACCTTGTCTAGTGGGAGAAATAAATAGGTCGGTGCTGTTAATAAAATAAAAGAGTTTATTTGTTTATTTTATATTCCTTAAATTCCTACAAACCCTAAACCTCAGTCCCCCAATGGGTGGTGGTCCTTGTCTACCCATTTCCCCAAGTGCTTCAAAATCTCTTGGGAACTGCTTAATCTTGTTATGTGACTAAAGTGAAAGAGAGAGGACCAAGGACCTTCCCTGGCCCTGCTCGCAGGCTTTAATTTTTAACCTATTCAACTTCTAATAATTACAAGATAAATAAATAAATAAATAAAGACAATGGATTTTTTATAGTTTATTTATTTCATGTACAATGCCAATAATTCCTCAAATTTTCTCTTTTGGGCATTTTATTATTAACTTAAAGTACACTTCAAATAATTTTCTTCGTTGAACAAAAGACTATAATATTCTTCAAATACAATTCCAAATTAATCAAGTTGTGTTACTTTTAATTTTATAATTTATATTACTTTTTAATTAACTAATATGATCAAATATCATGTTACATTTAATTAAATTTAGTTTGGTTTGTCTGTCATTGGTATAATATATAGAGTAATTTGGGTAGTATAAAAGTTGTATATATCAAACAATATATTGAAAGAAAAAAATCATTAAGCTACCATCATATTTTTAATTTACCTTAATTTTCAATTTATGATTTGTTTTCATCAGTCTTATAAACACGTTTTTCATCTATCTTTTGGTATGATTTTTTTTGTCTAACGTGATGATGGTTTCACGTTTTGTGTTACATTCATTACTGTGCACTTCTTATAAGGGATAGTCGACGATTTTTTCTAGTTAGACCCCTTTTGTGGTAATTTTTCTATGCATTCAAAACCGTTCGCGGAGTAATCTGTAAGATTGATTTACTCGATCTTTACTCCTTAATTAATATAGTGTCTAGTTTGAATAGAGACATAGAGACTATTGATAGTTATTAGGTTTTTTTTATGAAAGATGAAGATTGTATTCAAGAGAATTTTTTGGTTTTGTTTCTTCACATATGTTGGGTTTTTATGTTAGGGATATGGTTGTACTTTCCCTTCTCTTTATTTTTAGTGAAAATCTAACTTCTAATTTTCTAAAAAAAATCTATTATATGATTTAATTGATTTATGTAATCATCTTAACAAATGGCGTTTATTTTTTAAAAGATTTAAATTTGGTCTCCAAATTTTAAATTTTTTAGGTTTTGATTGTACTTTTTAAAGTAACAGTTAGCCCTTAGATTTCACAACTTTTCTAAATTAGGTTTCTGAACTTTTTTACTCACATTAATTCATAAATATAGATTTTTCGTCAATTGATGACATGGTATTATGATATTGTACCATGTAACATAATCTTAAAGTGACATATCATGAAAAATAACTAAGAATTCAAAAAAATATATAAGGACGAAATTGAGAGAAATAAATGACGTCAAGGACTAAATTGCTTTATCCCTTAACTTAAGAAACAGGGGAAGGGGAAGAGAGATGGTGCGGACTGCGGAGCAATGGACGGCAAGATTGAAGGAATCCACAGCTTACCTGCCGCAATCATAAACTACAAGTTAAAACATAGCTGATAGCTTCCCATTATTTCAATAATTATTACTCCTTTATTGTCCTTTTAAGTCTGATTAATATCCTTAATTATTATATGTTTTTATGGCAGCTTCCGTTCACGTTAAAATATACTCTAATTAACGATCAAAATTGCCGGGTTGCGTATGTACAAGGCAATTTGTATTATATTGTAGCTCAACTTTAAATTTCACTAATAATATATCAGAAAATCTATGCAGACGGTGATGATTGTATTATATATGTATTTATAGTAATAACTAGCCTGTAATCTTGTTGATCAATTACAATCTTTACATCTGAAGGTTAATATATAATTTGGGTAATTGATTAAAGTATTAAACCTATGAGAGATGGTATATCCTGCCAAAAAGTCAATGATCATTAATTCTTTTTTCATACTTTGATTGGTTGCCCCGGATTTTGCACCACATGCTAGATCCTTTAGCCCCCCTTTCTATAATTACTAATTAATATCAAATTTATCAACCGATAAATTTGAAACGAATATTGCAAAGATTTATTATGAGGATATTCACAACGTCAATATTAAACTTCTAAACTTGTTTAACGAATATAATGTCATATTCTACTAGACCAACTGGTTATTGATAGTTTCTTTAACCTATTGGTTGGTATACAACGAGATGTGCATTACCTATGGTCGTAGGTGAATGAGAAAAGGGTTTGGGGTTAAATTAAAATCTTTTTAGAATCACATTGAAAGCTTGGGGGAATGATTAAACATGAGAATTAGTGAGACGGGTAAGAAAAAAGGGAGATATTACCCAAATATGGTTCTTGGATTTTTTTATTTTTAACAATGTGGTCCTCATCACTTTATTTCCTAATCTATGGTTGTTTACTGTTTAAAATCAGAAATCGGATGGAACACTACCCGACTTCATTGTTCATCTACTTTTTTTAGGTTTTTTCAAATTAAAATATTGAAGACGGTGGAAAAGGAATCCAATTTCAGTGTAAAACGTTGTTCAAAGTCAGAGTGTGAGCAATTCGATTTCATTATTTTATTAATTTCTCGATAAAACACGGTTCAAAGTTAGAGTGTGAACAGTCCGACTTTTGATCTCTACAGTAAACAACCATAAATTGAGAAATAAAGTGATGAGGACCACATTGTTAGAAATAAAAAATCTAAGAAACATATTTGGGTAATAAAACCGAAAAGGAGGGTGCAAATAATAACCCTATCAAGAAAAAGAGATGATGATGATGATGATGATGATGGAGTATATGGAAATTAAAGGAGGAGGTGACACAACGGGAAGGGCCGAAGGGGGATGATGTGTTGGGTGAACTGAAGATGGCATGTTTTTGAGAGGGAAAAATGTTGGTAACGACATGTGATCTTTTCCCTTTGGGAATGATGGTGGCCCATGCCACAGAATTATCTGGTTTTTAGCAATCATCATTCTTTTCACATCCATCCTTCTCCGACTCATGTGAGACAGACTGCACTTTCATCCTCGGTTTTTAAAATATATATCAGAAATCATAAAATAATTAGCGCAGTTCTGCTGTAACGCGGTTAATATATGGCTAATTTACGGCGTAATCGGTTAAACATAACAAAATAGGTAAAATTACATATGTTGTTGATAAGAGTATCAACATATCTAATAAATTACTTATTTTAAGCTGATGGGGCCTTAGAAAGTATCTATATTTTTTGAGTAAATTACTTATTTTGTTGATACTTTTGAGTAAATTACTTATTTTGTTGATACTTTCGAAAGTATCTATAATTTTCTAAAATTATCGATACTTTTTTAAAAAGCAATGTAACCAGTTGCAATGTGGCTCGAAAGTATCGATACTTTTAAAAAAGTATAACAAAAAGTATAGATACTTTCGAAAGTATCAACAAAATAAGTAATTTACTCAAAAGTATCAACAAAATAAGTAATTTACTCAAAAAGTATATACTTCCCAAGGCCCCATCAGCTTAAAATAAGTAATTTACTGAATATGTTGACACTCTTATCAAAAAATAGGTAATTTTACCTATTTTGTTATCGTCGCATTTCCAAGGCCCCATCAGCTTAAACTTTAATAACAAATTAGGCGGCTACCGAATATGTTAATACTCTTATCAACAAAATAAATAATTTTACCGATTTTGTTATCGTCGAATTTCCAAGGCCCCATCAGCTAAACTTTAATAACAAATTAGGCGTTACCGAATATGTTGATACTCTTATCAACAAAATAAGTAATTTTACCTATTTTGTTATGTTTGTGTCGATACCTACCGATAACTTAAGTTTGCCGGTTACCATTTTTTTAATATTTTTCATGTTTCCTACCAGATACATTATATTATATCAACATATCCGGTAGCGTTTTACCTATTTTGTTATTTATCTCATAATGTTTCCGGTAACTCCGCTTTTTAGCCGTATATTAGTCTGTCTTTCTTTAGAATTTCCCAAATAACTACGAACTAACAAATTTTTAAAACTCGGTCATAGTGGAGTAGAAATTTTCTGTCCCTTTTAGTGTTTCGTGTCTTTATTTATATTTTAATATTAAAAAATAGCTTTAAGGTCGAAGGTTAAAGCTTAGGATTAATGTTTAGGGTAATGTTTTATTTGTAGGATTTAAAATTTAAGATTAAGGTTTAAGATTTAATTTTGGGTAAAATACACAAATTATCACTAAATTATCCCTAAAAATACAAAATGATCACCAAACTTTCAAAAATTACATAATGGCCATTAAATTTTAATTCTCATTACAAAATAGTCACTGGGCCATTAGATAACTGTCACATTACCCACTTAACGACAGTTAACGGCCCAATGACCATTTTGTAACAAAAACTAAAGTTTATTGCCCATTATGTAACATTTGAAAGTTTGATGACCATTTTGTATTTTTAAAGATAGTTTAGTGACCATTTGTGAACTTTACCCTTTAATTTTTTTAGTATTGAGACATAAGCAGGAACACTAAAAAGAGACCGAAGATTTTTATTCTTTGCAGTCTTTTCTTTGATTATAAGTAGGGTTCATGGTGAAGTTGGGAGTTTTGACAAAGGGGCAATGATAAATACAAAAGGTTTGGAGGGTTCAAGTTAAAAAAAATTATGTTAAAATATTTTATTTTGAATTATATATTCTTTGGAGGGTAAAATATTTTTCATTAAATAAAGGGTTAATATGGACTAAATTGAATTAATTAATTTTTAAAGGGACTATAATTGTAATTTTACCATCAATAGGATGTGTTTGAATAAGATCGGTTAAATTGCAAAATAACAGATGAATGGAGCAAAAGAGCATTCCGTACCGGATTGTGGTCGACTTCATCCTAATTTTGTTTACAAAAAATGCAAGAGTCGCCTGGAGATGACTTTACGAAAATCGTCCACACCGGAAAACAACTTTAACAAATATTATATAAATTTTACGGTTTACCACAAATTCCTTTATAATTTTCTCACATCAACATTTCTGTATTTTTATTTTCAAAAGCCCAGTAACTCAGGCTAACATGTTAAAAAATTAAGAACACTTTTATATAAAAAAGCACCTTTCAATTCAAACATTCATCCATTTACTTACCAGGATTGTGTTTTTTTATCTTTGTAAGTTAAAAAGAGTACGTAAGCAGTGATGAAAGTATATAGCAACCTGACGCCATTCTGTCGTCTTTGAAGACCAGACCAGGAGTTGGAGAGAATAATAAATAATAAGGGTAAACTACATAAATGGTCACAAAATTTTTAGGGCAGATTCATTTTGGTCATCGTACTTTTAAAATATTCGATAAGGTTATTCAATTTTTAGTTCAAATTTGATATGATCCCTCCCGTTAGAAGTTGACGTTTGTTTTCTTTTTTCCTTAATAATAAATGGGTAAACTACACCAATCATCACTCAACTTTCTTCTCACACCCATTTTGGTCACTAAAGTTTAACGATTTTCAATTAATAGCTTAACTTTCAAATTGTTCATATTTTGGCCACTCTCAAATGACATGGTTATACAAATAGAAAAATTCCATTAATCCTTAAAAAAGTCGTGCAATGATTTTTTTACTTTGCTTATTAAATTTACCATAATACCATATTTGATATTTTAATAAGCAAAGTAAAAAAAATATTACTCCAATCAAATATTCCAATTAACAGGTCAATCAATTATCCGATTTAATTGATACAATATAAGATCGAGAATTGAATAATCTGAATTTAGCAATTAACCAAAATAATTTTTATGATTAATCGAACCTGGTTTCAATACAAATTTTTAAAATAAATTATTTCGATTCGGTTGCGATTCATAGTTTTAAGCAAAATTGATTAATCGGTCTTATATATTATATACAATATTTCTAAATTTTATGCATTACAATATCTTATAGTCTAATGATTTTGATACATTTCTGATTTTTTTAAAAAAATTGGCCTTGGGTATGATTAATATGTGTGAACTTTCAATTTTTGACTTTCTAGTTGTTTTTACACTCTTATCACAACCGAACATTTATTAAATTTATCATATTATCATATTTGATATTTAATAAACAAAGTAAAAAAATCATTTCCAAAATCAAATATTTCGGTTAACTAGTTAATCGATTATCTAATTTAATTGGTACAATATAAGATCGAGAATTGAATAATCTAAATTTACCAATTGACCACAATATTTTTTAAGGATTAATCAAATTTTCTATTTGTATAAACATGTCATTTGAGAGTGGCTAAAATATGAAATTCGAAAGTTAAGTTATTAAATTGAAAATTTTAAACTCTAGCGATCAAAATAGGAGTGAGATGAAAGTTGAATGATGATTGGTGTAGTTTACCCATTTTTTATTAAGGAAAAAATGAAAACTAGCTTAAGTTCGGTGACTATATTGAAATCGAACTAAAAGTTGGGTGACCTTATCAAATATTTTAAAAGTATGATGACTAAAATGAATCTATCCTAAAAGTTTAGTGACCATTTATGTAGTTTACCCTAATAATAAACAACCCACCGTGAATTAGACCGGCAAATGCTCCAATCATATACACCAGTTGGGTTAACAAAGAAAAAAACATTTAATTTGACACTTATTTTGATTTTAAGTGAAATGGGCTAAAATGGAGAGGAGAGATGATGATTCTGGTCGAGTTGAATCGTATGCTCTTTTTTGATATATGTACTTATATCTCATCATTAAAGGAATAGTTTCAGAGTTTAAGGTTATACTTTAGGATGTGAGTTTAGAGTAATAGAGATAGGGTGTATTGTTTAAGGTTAGGGTTAAAGATTTAGAAATTAGGGTTAAGGATTAGGATTTGATCTTTTTAGTGTTGGGTACAAAAAGTGACACAAAATGGGGTAAAAGAATTTTTTGTCCAGTCTAGTCCTTAAGGGCTTTTTTTTCTCGACAACTCCTCAAGGGCCTTAAATATATATATTTGGTTAAACTACTTGATTGGTCACTCAATGTTTAGGAAGATTAATTTAGTCACTTAAAAAAATCTCGAGTCACCCAATTTTTAGGGTTCTATCAATTTAATCATCATTGTTAATAAAAATTCTAAATTTCAGTCACCATAATTAAATCCCGTAACGACAAGGTACCTCCAATAAAATTGTGACACCGTAACCATTTAATTGGTTCAAAATCACAAAATGAGCTTCATCTTGAAGCTTTAATGCACGGCCATTAAAGTTGGGTGACTAAATTAATGGTGCCCCAAAAGTTGGATAACTCAATTACAAGGATCTATTCAGTGACAAAATTACAAGCGTCCAAAAAATTGGGTGACCATTTAGGTGTTTTACTCTTTTTCTTTTTATCGAAACTAGATATCTACTGTTTATAGTGGTGAGTAATCCCCTCGCCACGAGTGCCCTTTTAAGAAATAAATAATTGATCATAAAATGTATTCCACTCTTATGGATGAAGATGGAACCAACCTATGGAGGATTAAATGAGTAATTATACAAATTATTTTTATTTTGGTGGTCAAAATTGTTGGAACTAGCTCTAGCAAATAATTACAGGGATTCAATTCTTAAATTTCTACAGTTAAAGCCACTAAACTGTAATTAAAATACAATTTCAAATGTTATTGTCAAGATTATAAAGAAGAGTGCTGAGTTGGAATCAAGATGCTGAGTTGTCAATATTAGTTTGTTAAATCTGTTAGTGACTAGTGTATAAATAAGTAAAAGCTTGGGGTACTTTGTATTCAATTTTTCCATTTAATAAAAAAGGCAGAAGTTTCATTTTCAGTTTTACATCACGTGTTCTTTTCTTTTACTTCTCGTACTTCCTTCCCTTCCTTCCTTTCAATCAGAAATCCCCAAAATACAAAAACCCTAGAAAGCTTTTCTAGAATTCAATATGGTATCAGATGATGATTCTTCCGATCGAGGCCGTTCTCAACCCTTCAAGAACGACGATCCTTCGGATGAGTATTATATTCATCCGAACGAAAATCCTGGTTTGGTTCTCACATCTGCTTTGTTGAACGGTTCGAATTACCATAGTTGGGCGAGGTCGATGAAGATGGCTCTCATCTCCAAGAACAAGCTGCGTTTTGTTGATGGGTCGATCAAGCAGGTTCGAAAGGATAGTTCGCGATTTCAAGCATGGGAGAAGTGCAATAATCTGGTTCTGTCGTGGCTTCTTCGAGCAATTTCACTGGAGATAGCCCAAGGCGTTATTTGGATAGATACGGCGTACGAATTATGGGCCGACCTCAATGATCGTTTCAAGCAAGGAGACCTAATTAGGGTTTCTGACTTGCAACAGGAATTTTATTCCCTCCGTCAAGGTAGCCTTTCAGTAACTTCCTTTCATACGCAATTAAAGATTCTTTGGGATGAGCTTTGCAATCTTAGGGCTTTATCTAGTTGCGATTGCAAAGCAGTTGAGTATCGTAAGCAAGATTTTGCTCTTAGATTCCTTAGGGGTTTGAATGATTCTTTTTCCATTCCCAAATCCCAAATTCTGATGATGAAACCCTTCCCAAATATTAATGAGATTTTTTCAATTCTTGTCCAACATGAAAGAACAATTGGTCCTGTTGTTCATAGTGATTCCAACGTCTTGTTGGTTGACAGGGGAGGTTATAGAAGGGATGAGTCTGTTCTTAGGAATTCTGGTTCTAATAAGAAGTTTTCTAGTGGTTCTGGGAATTCTAGCCGTAGGCCCCTTTGTGTTTTTTGTGGCATGTATGGGCATGTTGTGGACAAGTGTTTCAAAAAGCATGGTTACCCTCCTGGTTTTAAGTCAAAAACTGCCATTAGTAGGGCTAATCAAACCGCAAATTCTGGTTCTGAAAATCTTGTCTCTCATAGTTCTGATAATCTTTCTAATGAAGAAGGTCTTCTTTCTTTCACCAAAGAGCAGTATGCTAGTCTGCTTTCTTTGATAAGTGACAAAGATAAGTCATGTCAGAGTTCTGTTTCTCATCAAAATTCTCAAGTTCATGCTTTATCCTCCAATCATGATTCTGTCCAGATGCAAGGTATGGATTCTTTTTCTAGTATGACTAATTTTGTGGGCAATAGCATTGTTTGTTCTGAGTCTTCTGATGGTGTTTTAAGTCAAAAATCTTGGATTCTTGACTCAGGGGCTACTGATCACATTGCTAATTCCTTAGATCATTTTGAATCATATTCTGTTGTTGCTGATCGTTTTGTTAAATTACCTAATGGTCAGTTTGTGAAAGTCTTGCACATTGGTACTGTTAAGCTGTCTGATGAGTTGGTTCTTCATAATGTGTTTCATATACCATTTTTTGGTTTCAATTTAGTCTCTGTTTCACAATTGACAACTGTTTCTAATTTGTCTTTTATATTCTCACTTGGTTTCTGTTGCATACAGGATGTCATGCAATGGAAGATGATTGGTTTAGCTAGGAAAGTTCATGGCTTATATCTGCTGGAGCTTAAGGAATCTAGGATTGCTGCTACTGTTGGTAACTTTGTTAATTCTTCTGTTTCTTTTGATGTTTGGCATGCTAGACTAGGACATCCCTCTAGTCCTAGGATGAAATTTTTCTCTAGAATAGACCCTAGCATTCCATCTGGTTCTCTAGATCATTGTGAAACTTGTGTTTTTGCTAAGCATAAGAGGTTACCTTTTCCTGTTAGCACATCTAAGTCTGAAAATGTCTTTGATTTAGTCCACATGGATCTGTGGGGACCCTTTCCTGTGAGTAGTATATATGGTCATTCTTATTTTCTTACAATAGTGGATGATAAAAGCAGGTATATGTGGATTTATCCAATGAAGCTTAAGTCTGAAACTAGGAGTATAATTACTGAGTTCTATTCTTTAATAGAAACTCAATTTTCTATAAAAATTAAAGCTATAAGGTCTGACAATGGTAAGAAATTTGATATGACTGGGTTTTTTAAATCAAAAGGAATATTACATCAGACTTCTTGTCCTCATACTCCTCAACAAAACAGTGTTGTTGAGAGGAAACATCAACATCTCCTAGCTGTGGCTAGATCTTTAAGAATCCTTCCTAATTTACCTTTAGTTTTTTGGATAGACTGTGTTATGCATGCTGCTTTTCTTATAAATGTTACTCCTACTCCTGTTGTTGATAATAGAACTCCTTTTGAGGTTCTTTTTCAGTCTAAACCTAGGTATAATAATCTTAGAGTCATAGGGTGTCTTGCCTATGCTTCTTCTTTACCTAAGGCTGAAACTAAAATGCATTCTAGGGCCATTAAGTGTGTTTTCTTAGGCTTCCATAGAAATGTAAAAGGGTATAGGTTGTATAATCTTGAGACAAAGTCTGTTTTTGTTTGCAGAGATGTAGTTTTCTATGAACATATGTTTCCTTTTAAACAACATACTAATGACAAGCTTCATGATCTGGTATTGCCTAACTGTGATGGTTTAAGTTTAGAGGATGAATTTGTTTCTGAAAGTAGTAAAGCTGATTTTACTTCTGATGTTGAGTTAGTTCCTGTAAATTCTGAATTTCATTCTGATTCTGTTTATCCTAATCAGTCTGGGAATGATGTTGATTCTAGTAGTGCTGGTTCTGATATTAATGTTCCTCAAAATACTAATTCTGTTGAAAAGGCTTTGTCTTCTGATAACTCTGATCAACATTTTGTTGTTGATCAAGACAAGTCTAGGATTTCTACTAGACCTACTAGAACTGTTAAAATTCCTCAGAAGTTTAAGGATTTTCAAGTCACAATGCCTAAAGCTAGGACTACTCCTCACACCATAGACCAAGTTCTGTCTTATGCTAATATATCTACTAGCTACAAATCCTTTATCAATAATATAGATATTTTAACTGAACCTAAATCTTATAAACAAGCTCTTATGAATGATTGCTGGAAATCTGCTATGCAAGAAGAAATAGATGCTCTAGAAAGAAACAAGACTTGGGATCTTGTACCATTGCCTTCTGGAAAAACTACTATAGGTTGTAAATGGGTGTTTAAAACCAAGTTAAAGTCTGATGGGACCTTGGATAGGTATAAGGCAAGATTAGTTGCAAAGGGTTACACACAACAACCTGGTGTTGACTTTATAAACACTTTTAGTCCAGTAGCTAAAATAACTACTATAAGAACCATAATGGCTGTAGCTGCTTCTAAAAAATGGGATTTACAGCAATTAGATATCAACAATGCTTTCTTGCATGGGTTTTTAGATGAGGAAGTTTATATGGAGTTACCTCATGGTTTCTCTAAAGATAAAGATGGACTAGTTTGTAAGTTAAATAAAAGTTTGTATGGCTTAAAGCAAGCCAGTAGGCAGTGGAATGAGAGGTTGACTGTTGCTCTTTTAGAACAAGGTTTTAAGCAGTCTGTTTCAGATTCTAGTTTGTTTACCAAGGGCACAGATTCTCAATTCATTACTATTGCAGTTTATGTAGATGATATCATTATAGCCAGTCCTTCATCTGAGCAGATTTCTTGTATCAAAAACTTTCTTCATGAAGTTTTCAAAATTAAAGATTTAGGCAAGTTAAAGTATTTTTTAGGGTTTGAAATTGCTAGATCCAATAAGGGTATCAACCTTTGCCAAAGAAAGTATACCCTTGAACTTTTAAAGGACACTGGTTTCCTAGGTTGTAAACCTGCTTCCACTCCTATTATTGCTACTACTCATTTGTCTAAAACTGATAGAGAACCTTTGCAAGATATAACTTCCTATAGACAACTCATTGGAAAGTTACTTTATCTCACTAACACTAGACCAGATATATGTTTTGCTGTTCAACAGTTGTCTCAGTTCTTATCCGCTCCTACTAGTGTTCACTTAACTGCTGCTCATAGGGTCCTTCGGTACTTAAAAGGCACACCTGGACAAGGTTTATTCTTTCCTTCTGATAATCCTTTAAAGATACATGCTTTCTCTGATTCTGATTGGGCCTCATGCCCAGATTCTCGTAAATCTATAACTGGATTCTGTCTTTTTCTAGGAAAATCCTTAGTTTCCTGGAAATCCAAGAAACAACAGACTGTATCTCGCTCCTCTAGTGAAGCTGAATACAGAGCAATTGCTGCTGTAACATGTGAAATACAGTGGTTCTTTTACCTTTTATCTGATTTACAGATTTCTCTTTCTACTGCTAACCTTTACTGTGACAATATGTCTGCTATAAGGATTGCTGAGAATCCTGTGCATCATGAACGTACCAAACATATTGAGATAGATTGTCATTTAATTAGACAGAAAGTTCAACAGGGAGTTATCAAGCTTTTGCCTGTTTCTTCTCAAAACCAATTAGCTGACTGTTTTACTAAATCCTTGAATCCTGGTTCTTTTCAGGGTGCTATTGTCAAGTTGGGCCTCCAAAACTTGTATGCTCCAACTTGAGGGGGGGCTGTCAAGATTATAAAGAAGAGTGCTGAGTTGGAATCAAGATGCTGAGTTGTCAATATTAGTTTGTTAAATCTGTTAGTGACTAGTGTATAAATAAGTAAAAGCTTGGGGTACTTTGTATTCAATTTTTCCATTTAATAAAAAAGGCAGAAGTTTCATTTTCAGTTTTACATCACGTGTTCTTTTCTTTTACTTCTCGTACTTCCTTCCCTTCCTTCCTTTCAATCAGAAATCCCCAAAATACAAAAACCCTAGAAAGCTTTTCTAGAATTCAATAGTTATCGTTTTTTTTTCAGTTCTTAAATTTCAACACATTCAAACCTGAAAACATATATTCTTCAAAGTACTGATAGGCGTTTCATGCAGTAGAGAATATTTTATGCATGTCTGAGTCTGAGTCTGAGTTTGAGTCTGACCGGTCCATGGCCTGCTATTGTTCACACTTCAAAGTTCAAATACATGCCAAAGGTTAAGGACAAGTTTGTGGTCAATAGTTATGATGCTCTCATGTGTTAAATGTGCACTGTATTTTATTCAAATTAGATCGAAATTAATTAGGGTGTTTGATCAATTATATTAAGTTACTGTAGGAGCATTTTTTTAATGTTTTGTATTTGAACATCTGTTTCATGATTATTTTTATGAAAAAATAAAATAAAATATATAAGATTTTAAAATATAATTTAAATTTCTATCGGACTGAAATAATTGAAGTTCAATTAATTTTCCGTATTAATCAAAATATTTTAGTTGATTAAAGTTATTTTTATAAATAACCAACAATCAGTTGGTCTAATAGGGTAAAGTTGTTTCTATTAGACAATGCCAAGAAATACAACAGTAAGCTTAATTATCGATCTCACAAGGATTGATCAAGAGTTTAATTGCTTACTCATTTTACTTATCAAACTATTTAATAATCCATTCAGGCAGGCTAGGCGTGGGCAGTTCTACCGTATAGTATTAAATTTCCAAATGGTATTTCCATCACTAAATAGTCATTAATCTGTCACATATAGGCTATACTAATGACGGGAAATTGTGATGGGAAGTTGTTCTGTCACTGTTAGGACATTTATGGTAATGCTATAATCTATTAAGTCATTTGAATCATTTCAAAGTTCTAGTTATAATTACTTTATTAATTAATATTAGTTTCAAATACACAATTTGGTTAAAAAGATAATTAAAAAAATATTTTTTGAATAGAAGATAGAATAGATTGTAAATATAATATTAATTCGAACCAGGTATTTCAAAAGTTTATTATAGGAGTGCTCCCGACTCAGTTTATTCCATTCACAATATCAGAATTTAAATATCAGAACTTAAAAAATTTACGTTTTTTAAGGTAAAATGCCTCATTAAACCCCCTCTAATCTTACATAGGAGAAAAAGAGTATCCGATATTATTGGTCTCAAAATCATTGGTTTTTCGTGTTCTCTCTTGCAAGTATTTTGCAGGAAGGAATGTTCTTGATGCAAGACTTAGGGATAAGCCATCCTATGCTTGGAGATCCATTTATAATGCTATGCAGTAATTTCGGGATGGTTTCTTTTGGCAAGTTGGTATTGATAGTGCTACTCTAATTTTCAAAGCAAACTGGGGAGGTGCACATTGAGTTCAGTTATCCGAGAATTATGTTGATAGCTTGCCTACTCCGTTGAAGTGTGGTGATTTTATGATTCCATTGTATAATGGATGGGATGTACACAAGGTCCGTCAGGTATTCACTCCTTCTGATGTCGAGGCTATTTTTTAGTGCGACATTGCAAATATAAGCTCCGATATTCTGATTTAGGACAATCACTCTAGCGGAACATATTCTATAAGATCGGGCTATGCTTTTCTTATGCACCAATATCATGGCCCATCACTACCTCCGAAGCTTTGGTACACTTTGTCCAAACTCAAGGTTCTACCGAAGATAAGAGTGTTTATTTGGTGAGTGCTCATGAAGCTCTACTTGTGAATGCTCGAATTGGTGTTCTAAACTCCCCGAATTGTACTTGTCCTCTGTGCCAATCGAAATTAGAGACAGTGGTCCATGCATTGAGAGATTGTTCAGCTACTAGAGAAGTTCACAGACTCTTCAAACTAACATGTCGTGCCTTGACTGGTCAGTCACAATCGTATTTTGCATGGTTGGAGCATTGTGCGGCAATTCTAACTGAAGATATGTTTGTTGGTTTCTGTAACACCCGTGTTTTGGGCCTAGGAGTTAGCCGGGTTATAGTTCGAGTCAAATAAAACTTAATTAAAACAATTCAATTTCAAATAATGGCCTAATTGAGTTTTGGAAAAAGGGAAGGGACTAGGGTTGTAATTTTACCCAAAAGTTTTGAAAAAAGCAAGACCACTTTAATAAAAAAGTTGTCTTCCTCCCTCTTTCCTCCCCCCTTTCACGTTAGAAACTCCCCCACCATTTCTAAACCCTTTCAAACTTTGTTACTATTCCATTGACCTTACTACTTGATTTTCAACACCAATTTAAGAGGTAATTACATTTTCTTAATCTCCTCTTCAATCTCTATCTATCATTTGTCTTAGATTTCAAAAATATGGGGTTTTGAAAATTAGGGTTTATATTAAAGTTTGAATTTTTAAGGGGTTTTCTAATTGGTTTTGATAAATTGAGTTGGGGTTTTAGTTAATCATGTTATAATGAGTAACATATATCAAATTGATTGAATTTGGGTGAAAATTCGTAGCTTGTTCTTGAGGTAGATTTTAAAGTATTAAAACTTGAGTTTTTGGTGGGTTTTATGTTGAAATTGAAGGGCTGATGGTCTACCTATGTTAGGAGGGTGATTTGGGATGTTTTGGAAGTCTTTTGGATGTTTGGAAATTGAGTTTTCAACCAAGGGTTGTTGGAGTACGAAAATTGGGATTTTAGGAGATTAGGAGATTTGAGAAATTGTGGAATTTGGGTTGTGTTAGCAAAGTATGTTGATGGTTGAGTTTAGCATTGAATTGGGAAGTAATGTGTATGTTTTGTTTGGCTAGAAGCAAGTGGGAGCGTGGAAGAGGCTTTGGGACCGAATCCGAGTGCATAGGAGGATTGTTCGATTTGCTAAGGAAGGGCGGTGAGTGGTTTCAACTTGTTTTAAGTTTGGTTCGAGTATGTGTAGTGGGAGTGTGTGTGAAGTGTGCTTGGTAGGCCACTCATAGTTAATTCAAGTTGTTGATTTAACCATTGATATCCATGAATGTTATTATGCTTGTTTGACTATGCTATTATGATTGTGGTTGATGGATGTGAGTTTATCTTGATATGCATCTATGAGATTGAGCATGAATGTGGTTGATGATATATATATGATGTGGTTATGATAATTGGCACTAAAATAATTACCGGTTGTAAATGATCGATCATTAGGATAGTGTGCACACAAATTGAGTCAAAACGTACGTGGCCTTGATGGCGTTAAGTCATCAAGGAGGAGTACGGTGATGTAACATTCCACCGGAAGCTTTTATTTATTTCTACGGGATGATGAGTGGAATCCCATCCGTAGGGCATGTGGCGATGATTAGAATCCCGCACATGCAAGGTCCGGTGATGAGTGTAATCCCACCGAGGTAAAGTGTTGTTGAGGTTTAAATCCGCACAATCGGGGTAATTAAAGTGGCCAATTAAACTTGTTCATGTATTGTGATATATGATGGTGATGTGTGGTTGTGGTATATGGTGTTGTTGCATGATGATTAATATTGATGTTCAAGCTTGTTAGGATTGAGAGACCATATATGCCACTTGAAAGACTAGCTAGGTCTACTTGATTTTATGCCTATGCTTGATGTATGTAAGACTAGGATTAACATGCTTGAACCCTGCATTGTTGATGTTTTTCGTTTTAGAGCACCCTCACTAAGCTTATAGCTTACGCTCTCTATGTTCAACAATGCAGATCATTAACGTGGTGTTAGCTCGAGGCAAGGCAAGAAGGGCTTTCCAAGTTGTTGCTCAAGTATGATAAATTTTGTGGTAGTTAAACAATGTGGCAATAGGGTTTGTTGTATGAGCCTTGTATGACTCTTTCATATGATGATGTTTTGAATTTGATCATGGATTGTAAGCATGTTATACTTTGATGAATGTTGGTGTGTATGAGGGCATGCCTTAGGATGTTTTAGGTTGCCTTATGCTGAGTGCAAACCTCTTTTGTTTGACTTGTGGCTTTATGGCCATTTGAGCCTTTGAGTATGCATATTATGGCCTAAATTGCTCTCTCATTAGAATGTTATGTATGAATGCCTTAATTCATGTATGGTTGATTCCTTTGACTTAAATATGTGTGCTTGCATGTTGGTATATGCTTAGGCGAGTCGAGAAATGCATTTAGAGTCGTTTTGGGGTCGTTTAGGTTGATTTTGAGGAATTGCAGTGCAGGGGGTATCGATACCCCTAGCTAGGGTATCGATACTCTCTTGCCCAAAGGCCTCAGATTTTGCCTGGGGTATCGATACCCCCCAAAATTACTGGAATTTGGATTTCTGAGTGAGAGTAGAGCGTATCGATACGGGGTTCCCGAGTATCGATACGAATCTATCTGTTGACCAAGGAAGGTTGACCGAGGGAGAGGGTATCGATACCCCTGGTAAGGGTATCGATACGGTCTTCTCGTGTTGACTTCTTGGGTTGACCTAGAAAGGGGGTATCGATACCCCTGTCAAGGGTATCGATACTGCCTGCCTTATAAGCTTAAAATTGACTGTTATGCATGGCCGTGGCTCGAATGTGTTTTTCCTTTGAATGTTTTCCGCTGTTGTGAATCACATAGGACTTAATATTCATCTAGGCAAGATTAATATAAAAAGAAAAAAAAATAGGGTTGCTAACCGAGGGGGAATCCTTTGGGTTTCGCTTCGGTTTTCCCCATGTGGCTCTCTCGGACCGGTCATCCGGCCAGACCGGGACGAGGGGGTTACATTTGTTGGTATCAGAGCCTGAGGTTACCGAGACCTCGGGCAGGTAAGTGAGGTAAGCTTAATGTGTTAAATGCTTATGATGTTCGATGCATGCTTTGCCATGAACCCTTGATGCTTGCTTGATCGTATGCTGTTCTGAATGCATGAACTGTTGTGTCTGGTGTAGAGTGTGTGCCCATTGCTACTATTACTTAATTTAAAAAGATTTTTGGAAAGAGGAATACTTGAGCACTGTTGGACCCTTGCCTTGACTAACGTAATCCTTATCTGTTTCTTGTTGTAGTTTACCTTGCTAGTTGAACCATGAGACCACGTGGGAGGCCTAGGATGGTTCGACCGGAACCACTGGCAGAGGCTCCAAGAGTAGAGCCAGTAGTTAGGGTTGAGGCTCAAGTGGGAGAGCCTGTGGTTGGAGTTGGAGCTCCTCCACCACCTCCACCACCACCACCTCCACCGGGAGTGGGAGGTGAGGCCGGGGCCGAAAGAGAGGGACCACAAGGAGGCCAAGGTGGCCTAGGTGGCCAAGGATCGTTTGGGATTGACTTAGCTCCATTGATTCAAGCGATAGCCGGGGCATTTCAGGCTGCTGTAGCTGGAGGTCAGGCAGCACACCATCAGGGTGAGGGCACTGGGTTACCTTTAGAGAGACTTCGGGGCCTTGGGGCCGAAGAGTTCAGAGGTGCTACTCCGGAGAGGTCAGAGCTATGGTTTGAGAAGAATGTCCGTATTCTTGCTCAGATGGGATGCACTGGTGAGCGCAAGTTGGGATGTGTTGAGTATCTACTTCAGGGTGATGCCTACACCTGGTGGGTCACCGTTACTTCGGGGATGTATGAGGCCGAGATCACATGGGAGTTCTTTGAGACAGCATTCCGGAAGAAGTATCTGGGTCCGCGATACCTCGATGAGAGGAAGAGAGAGTTTATGGCATTGCTTCAGGGGAGTATGTCTGTGACCGATTATGAGATCAGATTTGTTAGACTGGGTCAGTATGCACCCGAGCTTGTACCTACTGAGGTGGAGCGTTGTAACCGCTTCCGTTATGGGCTGAATGAAGAAATCAAGACTTATACTCTAGCTTCAGACTACACTGATTTCGATGTCTTGGTCTCGAGGGCCAAGGACTTGGAGCACAGTTTGAGTTTGACCAGGCGGTCAGGTGGATCTAGTTCGGGTAAGAGGTCCAGCAACTTCGATAGAGGTGATGCCAAGAGGCATCGAGACAACAGACATCAGTATGATCATAGGCGTGGTGGCGGTAACCACGGTAAGGGCCATCAGGGTCAGAGGGCTGGTGGGAAGTTGCCCACATGTGCTACTTGCGGGAGGAACCACACCGGTAAGTGTTGGGGGAACTACCATTCTTGTTGGAGTTGTGGTGCTAGAGACCACATCAGACGTGACTGTCCACATCAGGTGGGACAGACACCAGCTCAGGCTCCTGCTAGAGCCAATGATTTTCAGAGAGGCCGCGGGCGCGGTAGAGGTGATTTCCAGCCAAGGAACGATGGTCAGAGAAACTTAGCCCATGTGGTTGCAGTCCAGCCGGAGGGCGGAGGACAGGCTAGGGTTTACGCTCAACGCGGGGAGCAGCATGACACCGATGTGATCGCAGGTAACTTCTCGATACAGTCTTTGGGTTTGCTTTCTTTGATTGACTCTGGGTCTACACATTCCTACATATTGAGTGAGCATGCACAGTCTTTGAATTTGCCTTGTGAGTTGTTAGAGGTAGGAGTTAGTGTTACTAGTTCCTTTGGGGACACGATAGTAGTTAGGAAGATGTACCGAAGGTGTCCGTTGATGGTTCAGGGGCATTTGTTTCCAGTGGATATGATGAAACTTCCCTTCTATGGTTTCGATGTGATTCTGGGTATGGATTGGCTCACGGAGCATAGAGCTAGGATAGATTTTGAGACTAAGCGGATTTCCTTGAAGCTCACAGATGATTATGAGATTGTAGTGGTGGGTGAGAACGTGAAGTTCTTGTCCAATGTGGTTTCAGTGTTAGAGGCTAAGAGATTAGTTGAGTTGGGGTGTGAAGCATACTTAGCGTATGTGATGAACCCTAACATGAGTGAGGTTAGACCTCAGGACATCCGTACAGTATGTGATTTTCCTAGTGTGTTTCCGGAAGAATTGCCAGGGTTACCACCGGACAGAGAAGTAGAGTTCAGCATTGAGACTTATTCTGATTCAGCTCATGTTTCGATTGCTCCGTATCGTATGGCACCGAAAGAATTGAAAGAGTTGAAGACTCAGTTGCAAGAATTGACAGATAGAGGTTTTATTCGACCTAGTTCTTCACCTTGGGGTGCACCAGTTTTGTTTGTGAAGAAGAAAGATGGAAGCATGAGAATGTATATAGACTACAGGCACTTAAATCAGTTGACAGTGAAGAACAAATATCCGTTGCCTAGAATTGATGACTTGTTTGATCAGTTGAGAGGAGCATCTGTCTTTTCTAAGATTGATTTGAGATCGGGTTACTACCAGCTAAAGGTTAGAGAGGCTGATGTACCAAAGACAGCCTTTAGGACTAGGTATGGGCATTATGAGTTCTTAGTCATGCCATTTGGGTTGACTAATGCACCGGCAGCTTTCATGGACATGATGAATAGGATTTTTCATCAGTATCTGGATCAGTTTGTGGTTGTATTTATTGATGACATATTGGTATACTCTCGAACTGAAGAAGACCATGACCGACACTTGAGACTCGTTTTGAAGACTTTGCTAGATCATCAGTTGTATGCGAAGCTCAGCAAGTGTGAATTCTGGATCCGAGAAGTAGTCTTCTTAGGACATGTAGTGTCAGCCGATGGGATTAGAGTTGATCCAAAGAAGATCGAAGCCATTGTTGAGTGGAAGCAACCGAAGTCTGTGACAGAGGTACGTAGCTTCCTAGGCTTAGCCGGATACTATAGGAGGTTTGTAGAGGGTTTCTCTAAATTAGCCGCTCCATTTGACACAGTTACTTCAGAAGAGTGTTCAGTTTGAGTGGACAGATGCAAGACAGAGAGCCTTTGAGAAATTGAAAGAAGCTTTGACCCAAGCTCCGATTTTGATTCAGCCTGAGTCCGGGAAGGACTATGTAGTCTACAGTGATGCTTCTTATGTAGGGTTAGGATGTGTTCTGATGCAAGACAAAAGAGTAGTGGATTATGCCTCAAGACAGTTGAAGACCCATGAGCGCAACTATCCGACCCATGACATAGAGTTAGCTGCAGTTGTGTTTGCTCTGAAGATTTGGAGGCATTATTTGTATGGTGAGAAATGCACAGTATACACCGACCACAAGAGTTTGAAGTACATTATGACTCAGCGAGATTTGAATCTCAGACAGCGTAGGTGGTTAGAGCTACTAAAAGACTACGATCTTACTATTGAGTACCATCCGGGTAAGGCCAATGTAGTGGCCGATGCATTGAGTAGGAAAGTGGCCGTGGACTTGAGAGCTATGTTTTCTAGATTGAGTTTGTCCGGAGATGGTGGCTTGATAGCCGAGCTTCAGATTCGACCTACTCTAGGTCAGTTGATTCGAGAGAAACAGCTCTTAGATAGATCTTTGGCACCTCACGTGCAAGATATAGCTGAGGGTAGATCTTCAGATTACAGCTTCAGCACTGATGGGGTTATGTGTTTCAAAGATAGAATAGTTGTGCCAGAAGACAGTGACTTGAGACGTACGATCTTGACTGAAGCCCACAGTAGTCCGTTTGCTATGCATCCTGGAAGTACGAAGATGTACCGCGATTTGAAGAATGAGTACTTTTGGGTTGGCTTGAAGAGAGATGTAGCCGACTTTGTGAGTAAGTGCTTAGTGTGTCAGAGAGTGAAGGCGGAACATCAGGTTCCCTCAGGTTTATTACAGCCGTTGAGAATTCCGGAATGGAAGTGGGAGAACATCACCATGGATTTTGTTTCGGGTTTGCCTTTGACTCCTACGAAGAAGAATTCAGTTTGGGTGATAGTGGATCGATTTACGAAGTGTGCTCACTTTTTGGCAGTCAACACTACCTACACTTTAGATAGATTGGCCGATTTGTATATTGGTGAGATTGTGAGGCTACATGGTGTGCCGAAGTCCATTGTGTCAGATAGAGATCCGCGGTTTACTTCTAGATTTTGGGAGTGTCTGCATACAGCTTTGGGTACCCGTTTGAACTTCAGCACTTCTTATCATCCTCAGTCAGATGGTCAGTCAGAGAGGGTTATTCCGATCTTAGAGGATATGCTGCGTTGTTGTATCATTGACTTTCAGGGTACTTGGGAGAAGCATTTGCCTCTAGTAGAGTTTGCGTACAATAACAGTTTTCAGTCGAGCATTCAGATGGCTCCGTATGAGGCCTTGTATGGCCGAAAGTGTAGGACTCCAGTATGTTGGGCCGAAGTAGGACAGAAACTGTTACCTATGCCGGATTTGCTCAAGGGGACAACCGACAAGGTAAAATTGATTTGTGATCGTTTGAAGGCCGCTTCGGATAGGCAGAAGTCCTATGCCGATTTGAAGAGGAAAGAAGTTGAGTTCTCAGTAGGTGAGAAGGTATTCTTGAAGGTGTCTCCGTGGAAAAAGGTGATGAGATTTGGCCGAAAAGGGAAATTGAGTCCGAGGTACATAGGACCGTATGAGATTGTGAAGAGGGTTGGTCCGGTTGCTTATCAGTTGCGTTTGCCATCCGAGCTTGAGAAGATACATGATGTGTTCCATGTGTCGATGCTTCGCAAGTATAGGTCCGATCCATCACATGTTATGCCCGTAGAAGAAATTGAGTTGAATCCAGATCTGACTTATGAAGAAGAGCCAGTGGAGATCTTAGCTTCTAACAGTAAAGTGTTGAGGGGTAGATCGATTGAGTTAGTAAAGGTGCGGTGGCGACGTAGAGGTGTGGACGAGGCCACTTGGGAGAGGAAGGAGGATATGGAAAAGCAGTTTCCATATCTCTTTCAGTCAGGTAATTTCGGGGACGAAATTCCTTAAGTGGGAGAGAGTTGTAACACCCGTGTTTTGGGCCTAAAAGTTAGCCGGGTTATAGTTCGAGTCAAATAAAACTTAATTAAAACAATTCAATTTCAAATAATGGCCTAATTGAGTTTTGGAAAAAGGGAAGGGACTAGGGTTGTAATTTTACCCAAAAGTTTTGAAAAAAGCAAGACCACTTTAATAAAAAAGTTGTCTTCCTCCCTCTTTCCTCCCCCCTTTCACGTTAGAAACTCCCCCACCATTTCTAAACCCTTTCAAACTTTGTTACTATTCCATTGACCTTACTACTTGATTTTCAACACCAATTTAAGAGGTAATTACATTTTCTTAATCTCCTCTTCAATCTCTATCAATCATTTGTCTTAGATTTTAAAAATATGGGGTTTTGAAAATTAGGGTTTATATTAAAGTTTGAATTTTTAAGGGGTTTTCTAATTGGTTTTGATAAATTGAGTTGGGGTTTTAGTTAATCATGTTATAATGAGTAACATATATCAAATTGATTGAATTTGGGTGAAAATTCGTAGCTTGTTCTTGAGGTAGATTTTAAAGTATTAAAACTTGAGTTTTTGGTGGGTTTTATGTTGAAATTGAAGGGCTGATGGTCTACCTATGTTAGGAGGGTGATTTGGGATGTTTTGGAAGTCTTTTGGATGTTTGGAAATTGAGTTTTCAGCCAAGGGTTGTTGGAGTACGAAAATTGGGATTTTAGGAGATTAGGAGATTTGAGAAATTGTGGAATTTGGGTTGTGTTAGCAAAGTATGTTGATGGTTGAGTTTAGCATTGAATTGGGAAGTAATGTGTATGTTTTGTTTGGCTAGAAGCAAGTGGGAGCGTGGAAGAGGCTTTGGGACCGAATCCGAGTGCATAGGAGGATTGTTCGATTTGCTAAGGAAGGGCGGTGAGTGGTTTCAACTTGTTTTAAGTTTGGTTCGAGTATGTGTAGTGGGAGTGTGTGTGAAGTGTGCTTGGTAGGCCACTCATAGTTAATTCAAGTTGTTGATTTAACCATTGATATCCATGAATGTTATTATGCTTGTTTGACTATGCTATTATGATTGTGGTTGATGAATGTGAGTTTATCTTGATATGCATCTATGAGATTGAGCATGAATGTGGTTGATGATATATATATGATGTGGTTATGATAATTGGCACTAAAATAATTACCGGTTGTAAATGATCGATCATTAGGATAGTGTGCACACAAATTGAGTCAAAACGTACGTGGCCTTGATGGCGTTAAGTCATCAAGGAGGAGTACGGTGATGTAACATTCCACCGGAAGCTTTTATTTATTTCTACGGGATGATGAGTGGAATCCCATCCGTAGGGCATGTGGCGATGATTGGTATCCCACACATGCAAGGTCCGGTGATGAGTGTAATCCCACCGAGGTAAAGTGTTGTTGAGGTTTAAATCCGCACAATCGGGGTAATTAAAGTGGCCAATTAAACTTGTTCATGTATTGTAATATATGATGGTGATGTGTGGTTGTGGTATATGGTGTTGTTGCATGATGATTAATATTGATGTTCAAGCTTGTTAGGATTGAGAGACCATATATGCCACTTGAAAGACTAGCTTGGTCTACTTGATTTTATGCCTATGCTTGATGTATGTAAGACTAGGATTAACATGCTTGAACCCTGCATTGTTGATGTTTTTCGTTTTAGAGCACCCTCACTAAGCTTATAGCTTACGCTCTCTATGTTCAACAATGCAGATCATTAGCGTGGTGTTAGCTCGAGGCAAGGCAAGAAGGGCTTTCCAAGTTGTTGCTCAAGTATGGTAAATTTTGTGGTAGTTAAGCAATGTGGCAATAGGGTTTGTTGTATGAGCCTTGTATGACTCTTTCATATGATGATGTTTTGAATTTGATCATGGATTGTAAGCATGTTATACTTTGATGAATGTTGGTGTGTATGAGGGCATGCCTTAGGATGTTTTAGGTTGCCTTATGCTGAGTGCAAACCTCTTTTGTTTGACTTGTGGCTTTATGGCCATTTGAGCCTTTGAGTATGCATATTATGGCCTAAATTGCTCTCTCATTAGAATGTTATGTATGAATGCCTTAATTCATGTATGGTTGATTCCTTTGACTTAAATATGTGTGCTTGCATGTTGGTATATGCTTAGGCGAGTCGAGAAATGCATTTAGAGTCGTTTTGGGGTCGTTTAGGTTGATTTTGAGGAATTGCAGTGCAGGGGGTATCGATACCCCTAGCTAGGGTATCGATACTCTCTTGCCCAAAGGCCTCAGATTTTTCCTGGGGTATCGATACCCCCCAAAATTACTGGAATTTGGATTTCTGAGTGAGAGTAGAGCGTATCGATACGGGGTTCCCGAGTATCGATACGAATCTATCTGTTGACCAAGGAAGGTTGACCGAGGGAGAGGGTATCGATACCCCTAGTAAGGGTATCGATACGGTCTTCTCGTGTTGACTTCTTGGGTTGACCTAGAAAGGGGGTATCGATACCCCTGTCAAGGGTATCGATACTGCCTGCCTTATAAGCTTAAAATTGACTGTTATGCATGGCCGTGGCTCGAATGTGTTTTTCCTTTGAATGTTTTCCGCTGTTGTGAATAACATAGGACTTAATATTCATCTAGGCAAGATTAATATAAAAAGAAGAAAAAAATAGGGTTGCTAACCGAGGGGGAATCCTTTGGGTTTCGCTTCGGTTTTCCCCGTGTGGCTCTCTCGGACCGGTCATCCGGCCAGACCGGGACGAGGGGGTTACAGTTTCATTGTACTTCTTTGAAATATTGGAGTTGACGCAACACTCTAGTTCATGACAAAAAGTTGCAATCGGCTTTTTTATTGTGGAGAATGCCCAATTTTTACACAAAGAGTGTCATGGTGCAGCTATTACTTCGCAACCTTCTGGATTTCTGCAAGCACGAGCATCTGAAAGGTAGACAAAACCTCCTACAAGTACGATTAAACTAATGGTTGCTGGTATGTATCAATCTTATATAGATATTAGAGCGTTGAAAGTCCTAGCACGGGATCATCATGGACTAGTAGTAGCGGGCTGTGCACGCACATTGCCACAAGTGATATCGGCCGAGACGGTTGAAAGTCATGCCTTTTATGCGGCCATCTTATTTTCCATGGATCAAGGTTGGTCGAAGGTTATCATCGAGGGAGACACTGCAAATGTGGTCAACCTTCTACAATCAAAAAGTCGTGATCGGTCCACTTTGGCACAAAGCTTGTATGAGGCGAGGGATCTTCTACAACAACATCATCATATTTCAGTTGCTTGCATTCATCGTTCAACAAATAAGACAGCCCATACTTTAGCACATTGGGCATTTAATAAACTTCAATGTAATTATTTTTATTTCGAATGCCCTTCTTGTATTGAACAAATTGTAATTGATGAAGCTACTAATGGATAACTTTAGTGGGTACTCTTTTCGCCCTTAGGAGTAGGGATGACAATGGATCGGGTTTGGATCGGATTGTATAGAATCCAAGTCCGAATTCGTTATAATCGGACTCAGATATTTTTTTCGGATTTGGATTCGGATTTTTTTCAAACGGATTTGGATCGGATTGTTTTTGGATCGGATTTTTTCGGATCGGATTCGGATTTCTTTCAACCGCATTTAGATCAGAGTTTTTGAATTCGAATTAAATTGTCATCCCTAGTCTTGACCCAAGTCTGAGGGGTAGATTCGCGAATTTTATTGTATTTAGGGTATTTTTTTTGGCCCTTTAATAATTTTATTTTAGTGCAAATCAGTCCATAATTTTGTATATTTAATTTATTACGCATTTAATTTATGCTATTTAATTCTACACTTGTTATTTTTATCCCTTATTTGTTGACTACATTTAATTTTTTTGTGTTTATTGTTTATGCTTTTAATTTACTTTCTATTTTAATTCATAATTTTAGCATAATATATCATAACTTTATCTATCGATTGCACATTACTTACTTCCTTAACTTTTAGTAATTCATTGATATTTACATTTTTTTGTTTCTCCATTGTATTTATTTTATTGTTTGTTTATCTATGACTTGATCTTGCATTTATCTTTTTCATATTTATTTATACATGCATATGATATAAATAGATATATTACACTATATTAAGGTTAATTCATATATATAAATCATAATAAATATTATTATTATTTAACTTACATTCTTAACACATTTATATTTTTATTATCAATTTTAATATATATATATATATATATAAATAAAGTTAATTTTGTTTTTGCCATTATTCCAAATTACCTAATATATACATTTATGTTCTCGTTTAAAAAATATATGTAGTTATGTTTCTTTTAATGTATTTAGTTTAACTTTTTACTTTATTTATGTTGTCTTCTTGTTTTATTGTAAATATTATACATGATATTTTGTTTTAAGGAATTAAAAGTCCTAAATGTTTTGATTCGGGCTCGGATATGGATCGGATGCGTCGGATTCGGATCGGACATGGATTTGGATCGGATTCGGATTCGGATCGGATCTTGGCATGATCCATATCCAACCCATCTCCTATTAGGACTCGGACATTTTTTTCGGATTCGGATTCGAATTTTTTTTAATCGAATATGGATCGAATAAATTCATTCGGATCGAATCGGATTCGGATTAAATTGCCATCCCTACTTAGGAGTTAGACATTGGATCTTTTAGTGCTGACTGTAGAAAAAATTTTTAACGAGGCCCGTATTTCTTTTAAAAAAAACAAAATAATTTCGTTATAACAGATACTAGGAACAAAGAATCGAAGCCACACAATAATGCTCAAGGTGGAACTAGGCAGTACTCGAATAAAATACATTGCACTCAACTACACCACCTAACAATCAATCCTCCATCCATAACAAATCAGCATACCTGTTTACACCTTCCCGAGCTAAGCTGTGTGCCATACAATTAGCTTCTCTATAAGCAAACGAAATGTGGCATAGGGGAATAGCACAAACAACCTGTACTTTAAAATGGCATCCGAAAACACCTATGGGAACAGACCCCTTTGATTGAGCCACTGGACCGGTAGCGAACAATCTGTTTCTATGATCACATGCAAGTATCTGATCCATTTAGATGTAGCGAGGATTAAGCGTGCTTCCAATATAGCAGCCAATTCAGCTCCAGTTGGATCAGTCTTATCAATACATTTGAAAAATCTAATCAAGTGTTTTTCTTTATGATCCTAAAGAATTCCGGAAGACTTAAAAAAGCCCTTATAATTCGACTTTTATTCTTAAAACCCAATTTGAGAAATATTACTTTGAAAAATATCCGGAAGACTTCTCTGCCTATTTTTGGAAGAATGTTCTTCGTTAGAAACATTCGACTCAAATAACCAACTCAAGTTAAAACAGTTCAATAAGAAAAGTAGTGCACAGATGTATCATTTGATAAGAATGAAAAAAAAAAAAAATTAAATTAAATTAAATCCCACCAACTTAACTAAAGAATGGCTTGAACCAAGTGTATGCGTTTAAAGTCACTTGGACCCGAAATTCTCGAGAATTTATGTGTGCTCAAATTATCATCAATCTCTCTATTAATAACATGAATTGAGCTATAAATTTACATTTTGATCTATCTGTGCTCAATTTATCATCAATCTTTTAATTGATAACATGGACGTTGACATAAATTTACATTTTAATTTATGTGTGCTCAAGTTATCATCAATCTCCCAATAGGTAAAATTATGTCATTGTAATTAAGTTATGAATGTATTGAAGTACAACTTGATAATGTCGATACTAATGGACTGATATTCAGTCCCTTACTTGTTCAAACCACATCTCTATAGTCAGGACTATTGACCTCCTCCACAGGAAAAATTTCGTACGTTGATTTTAGACTTTTAAACAAGGAGCAAACACGACGGGTAAAATTATATGATTTTTCTAACACTTCTACGATAATCCATAAAGATTTTATTGAAACCATTCAAAATATTCTAAAAAGAAACATTTTTGATCCCTCATTCTCGTGTAAATTTATGTCATAAATCTCTAACGACTCTTTTTTCAATTAAAAAAAACAGGCTAATTTAAATGTCCAACAACCCTAATCCTAACTTTTTTAATAACAATACAAGATATTGTAATGGATTGAAGCTCAACATTTAGTTATATAAAAAAAATGGGATTTTTCTTTCTAGCAGAAATGGAGACATTATGTTTGTCTCCCTCACAGCAGGTCTAAAGTGATTGTCATGTTCCCCACTAACAATATAATTCTCTCCTTTCCTTCAATGGATCATAACAAACATAAAATGTGCCACTAGAATCGCAATGTTTTGCTTATTATTATGTCCAATTTTTCCTCATATAGAAAATTCCCAAACTAAATAAATAAGTATAATTACCAGAGATTCTTACTTTTATTAAATTAAGATTTATTCATTATATTTTTAATATAATTATTGATATTTTATTTGTTAATTAATTAACAGTTCAGGTATTACAAAAATTCATTATAAATTTTTTTACAATATAATTTGTTCCATTTATCAACTAAAATTTGAAACTCTTAAAATATAAAAGTGTGAAATTAATAGTAAAAAGAGAAAGGAAACGACCATTACCTAAAATATAAAAAATAAAATTGATAGTTTCTTTTTTGCCCCAAGTTAAATAATATTTGTAAATACTCGTAAAAAATAAAATAAGTGTGTAATGGTCACATTGGCCGAAGCCCAACTTTATTGACGCCCCAATGCTGCTTTACACAGAAATATATTTCGAGGGGTAATCTTATTTCCTGAAAATTTTAAATTTTTATATATTTTAAAATTTTTGTTGCTGCTTTATATGAGGATGGGCTGAGGGGTGCTAGGGGCAGTCGCACCCCTAAAATTTCATATTCTCGTAAGTATAAAAATTCGTAGCCCTAACATAAAATACTGCATCGACTTTACATACACAGTTACACACATAAATGTCTGATATGACAGCGTCTGAAGAATTAAATTTGATCACACTCGGACGAGTATTAAACTTTATATCATATTAGATAAACAAAGCAACTGAAACATGAGACTGTAAACTTTGCACAACACACTGTATAGGGTATACAGGTTTGGCATTGGCAATATCAACTGTACCTGGAAATATGGATGGTTTGCTAGCTGCATTTTCTGGCTGAGATCATCACAAAACCTGCATTTCTGATGCATGTAAAATCAACCAGTCCACAGGTTCGGCAAAGATCTTCGAGTTCTCGATCGGAAAGGAAGATATGCCCACCTGCTATTCCCATTATATTCTACACCCCAAAAATTAACCCGCTATCAACAACAAAAAAACATGTTTCTTTCTTGTGATGCAAGGAAAGGCTCAAGTGAGACTTCCTCAATCAATTCAATAGCATTCAACAAAACATGAGCTCGTATCCGAAAATGTGAAATGGTCAATGCATTTAACAAGTTGACACAATTAAGATACCTGTCGGAATGTCCTCATAAATGGTACAAATGCAAACGGCCCATCAAGAATGTAGGTGGTAGCAACAAAAACACCTCCGGGTCGAAGAACTCGACTGATTTCAGCCACCTACACAGATCATCATAAAATCCCTTTAAAACATAGGCATAAAACATCTCAGATTTTTGTGCAAATCCATACAGTTTCGGAAGCTGGTTCTGTAATACAATATCAACCCAAAGTTTAATATGGCTTTTACTATTCTTAAGGAAATAACCACATCTAAAAGTAATGCTTACAGCTGTTGTTGTAGAAGACCAACAGTGCAAAGCAGCACCAGCGTGCAAAGCATCGACTGAACTCGACTTGAAAGGAAGTCTAGAGATATCAGCTCGGACCAACGTAACTTTCCTATGGAAACACATAAAGAATGAAGATAAGCGGTAACATCTCCAATTTTAAAATAATAAATGTTTAAAGCTCAATGAGCTATATCTAAAGCTGAAATTAAGTACTCTTTTGGGAAGTTTTCATCCTTCTCGATGAATTCATAGCATTGTCGCAGCATGTTGTCTGAGTAGTCCAGAGCGATGACCGAAGAAAATAATCCACTCTTGGCGAAAAGTCTGGAGAACATCCCACTACCACAACTAGCATCAACAATATTTCCACCAAGCACTGGCTTTAAGTAATCCTTAGCCATATCAAACTGCAATGAAAATCACTAGTTACTTAGTGACTCCAAATTGCTAGCAAAGTGTTTGTAACAACTAACAACAACAGTGTGATTTAAAAAAAAACTACTGTAAATGTTATTCGATTTCAATCGCATCAACTTAGGATGATTAGATATTGATGTTTTATCACTTTATGTATGTTAGCATTTCAAATACTGTTATTCTCAAAGAGAGTTCCTTTAATACAAATTACAGATAAGCAAACTTCATTCCAAAGAGGACATCCCCACAATGTCAAGATTCAAGCTTCGGATGCCAAAATTATGTTTTGGATATAGGTATGTATCGATGAATATTCCGACATAACATCGTAATTCTTACTGATGGACACGGAAATATAAACTTTCATCTTGCCTCTTTCTCAGGACCTGGAAAGCCACCAAAAATAAAGTTTTGACGCCAACCCCTCTCATAGAGAAATGAAACCATTGGAGTCCTGCTTAAGAAAATGTGTAAGTTAATAGAAAACAAACCTTGGACATAGCATCAAGCACATGGACTGCTTAATATAAGGCATCAGCATTCAGCACGAGAACAACATTGAAAATGGTCCACAGGGTACACTTTAAAAACAGAACAATAACTTTTTTGTGATCACTACTTCATGGCTATTACAATTTCTATAATCAGAGCAAGTAACCCCAACATTCCCAACTTGTAAACAGATGTGGCACCAACAAAGACTCGCTAGATTAATCAAAACGAGTAAAGCTCTCATTTTTCAACAGAGACGGACCTGAAAATTTCAGTAGCCAGTGGCATGGATTCATCATACTGCTTGGAACCGCTAGAAGCAACGAGATCAAGATGCGTTTCGTTACCGAAATAAGCCTTTTTGCAAGTGTTACATTGCAGTTTAGACCCAGATGTCGATCCACTGTTCCATTCAAAAACATATAAATCAATTGAAATTGAAAAAAAAAAACATATCATTTGTAAAGGGAAAACCAGCATGAACTCACACGCACAAAGGGGAGTCACCGGTCCGGGTTAATGGATCATAACAAATAGGACAAGCTAAAACGTTAGCAACCCCACTTTCCTCTTTCCCCTCCACAACAGGTCCCTACAATATTTACCAAGCAAAAAGGAGAATAAACAATTGTAAGAAAGAACAATGAATCGTATATAACTTTGGCAAAAAGAAGAATATTTACCGTAGGCTGGGTTTCAACAAAGGCAGTAGATGAAACGCGAAGTTTAGGTGTTGAACTTCTTGTGAAGACGGGAACAGTGAAGGGTCTTAACAAGAAACGGTCCGGGTTTCTATTGAATTGACTCGGGAAAAACGAGGGTCTGCAATTACCGGTAATAACTGTCGACATGTTTTCTCTTTTGTTGATCGTTTTCTCCCCTTTTCTTGCTTTTTCCTATGGCTGAGATGGGACAAATGGGTAGCTTTGTCGAAGAGAAGGCAGAGGTTGAAGGGAACTTAAGAAATGTCTGAAATTTAAGGGAAAAAGCATGAGAATAGAATAGATTAAGAGATAGTGGGAAGGAATATTGATGTTTTTTTTTTGTCAATATTTGGCTGGCCACGTGAAACAGCAGCAAATAGGCTTTCTCTTGGCTTTGGTTTTTTTTTTTTTTAACTAAAAATGGTTGAAATCGGACATCTCAACGGTAGAATAGACATCGGTTAACCTATCAAATCCATACATAATTAAAATAATAATAATTTCACCAATAACCAGTTGGTCTAACAAAATGAGATGTTAGGTACTAAAGCAATGTCAAAAGTTTGAATTTTGGCGTTGTAAATGAAAATAACTAGATTAGAAAGATCACTCTCATATTGAATTTTTACAAAACTTAATTCGAATTAATCAGTCAATCAAACGGACATTGATGATTCAAAGAAATCAATTTCAATTGAATGCAGTTGCTTGAGGAAGGATGGAGGTATGAGCTCTTGGGGGTACAAAATTTAATACCAATAAAAATCAACTTGTGGGGCATTTAAGGTATAAAAGTATGTTATTCAACTCAAATTATTTTGAAAATGGTTAGAGGTAATATATGTGTTTAGTTGATATCAATAAAATAAAATAAAATTGGTGTTTAGTTTTATGATGAATTTGTGTGTTTATGTGCATGTTGTTTTTTGTGTTGCATTTTGATTATTTTTATATGGTGTTTGTATCTCTAGTTTATTTTATATTTACATAATTTGTTATTTCGAGTTGATTCAAAGAAAATTTGCGTGTTTATGTCTTTTTTTTAAAAAATTACTCCTCCCATTTTTTCTGCAACGGTTACAAGAATAAATAAAGGAAATAATACGTTGTAAAAGAAAAGTAAGGGTCGATCCCACAGGGACTTAGAAAACTTCTTGATTTATGTTCGCTTGATCGGTGAGCCAAGAAGAGAGCTAAATGATGTTTAAGTAGAAAATGGGTGATTTGTAGAATTTAAGTAAAAATAAGATTTGTAGAGAATATTAAAAAGAAGTGAATTCAATATAATAAAGGTTAGCTTCAGGCTTTTGCTTTGACTCAATTTCCTCAGATCATCGGAAAAGGTTTTTACTTCAGGATTCACGTCGGTTACTTGCCTACAAGGATCAATCTTTGAGACTTGTTTTTCTTTCTCCGGTAAACCGATAATCTAAAATCAATTTTTAGATTCCAGTTTTCTGGTTAGATTAACCGCGGCTATCGCTGTTAAAAATAAACAATTTTAAAGTTCTTGAAAAAACCCGACTCGGATGTTGTTTCAATAACAACGGTTCCGATCTCAATTTTCTCTTAGTAATCAATTTACTAAGTATGTTCCCAGGAAGTCGAATGTGCTTCAATAGCCGATCATTCCTCCCACATATTTAACCAAAAACAACATCTTAATCAAAGTCAATCTTTAGTTTTGAAATCGTTTTGATTTTGAAATTAAGCTTAAAAAACTAAGAGAAAAACCTGAAGTTATTTAAGTACTTTTCATTCCTCACGTTGAAATCGAGTCATCGCTTTAGCCTTTGGCTATGAAAAAATAAAACTTTATTAAAGTAAAATTCCTAAGAACAAATAAAAACTAAAAGATGAGATATGAGATGAGATATGTGATCCTTTGAGTCTTACCTCAATGGGGTATTTATACTAGTCTAAAACCCTAGGAATTACCTAAGTGATAAGAGATAAATAAATTCAAATTACAAAAGATAAATCCTAAGAGATAATTCCTAAAAAATATTTAAATTAAATAAAAGAGATAAATCTCAAGTCTTTATCCAAATTCTGGTCGATAAGCTATCATCCCGAATCCGATAAGCTATCGGAATATCCTGATAAGCTTTCACTTCTGTCGCCACGTCATCATCTGACCATCACTGTTGCTGATGTTATCCTCCCGTGCTGCTGACGTCATCCGCTGATGTGTCGCCGAGTCAGTGCATTCATGCCCACTAATCCGGCCATGAATCTAGAAAACTTGCAGATTTCAGCCTTTTTCATAGTATTTCGCATCAGCGAGGTCCTGCACAGTAAATCACGTAATGAGCCACAATTCAGCACCACAAAGCAACCAGTTGAGCATAATTAGTATGAAAATATTGATCAAACTAACTACTCATTAATCTTCTTCGTTGATCTTCTTCTTCGCCGACAACGACCTTTAGCCGTTTTGTTGGTTTTGTATATAAATAACCTTCATCTTTGGTGATGAATGTTTTATTTTATTTTTTATATTTTTATATTTTTTCTTGCTTTGCCAGTTTTATATTAAATCTGCTTTCATGGCAGTTCTTTTGTCTGCTTTTATGGTAGTTCTTTTGTCTGCTTTTATGACAGTTTTTTCGTCTGCTTTTATGGCAGTTATAGTCTGTCTTTTGACAGTATAGCGTTCGAGTGACAAAATTTCAGCGAGCGTTTTTCAACGAATGAGGCCGATCTATAAGTGCTTATAATTCCCTGTTATGGTTGTGCCGATATGTCAAGAACAAGTAGCGAAAGAATTTGTTGTCTTCATAGAGCACTCTGGTTAAAGCTATAGTTTCCTGGATTTCTTTCAGAAGTTGCTTCAAGTCATTCTGAAAGTGATAGGTTTGTTCTTTAATGTCTTTCATACCCTTAGGTTTTATTGTATTTATCTTTATACATTGAATTTTCAATGTTTGAGTGTGATCCTTTGTAATCCTATCACTTTTAATATAATCTAGTTTGTTTAAAAAATTAACTATTATGCAAATATTATGTGATAAATAATTCAATTTCGAAAAAGTTCATGAATTTGTTTGGTAAATAGTGGTTTGAGCTAAAATTAGAGGTTTGACTGGTCAAATCCGTTAATTTGGATGTTTGATGAATAGCGGAATACAATAGCGGATTGGGTTGAAACCTCTAATTTTGAAAAATCTGTTAATAGGAGCTTTTTGAAATTAGAGGTTTTGACATATGAGTTATAAAGACCTTTTTACCCTTAACAATTATCAAAAATATTCAAATAACCTAAATTTAACCATTTTTATTTTAATTTTTCACTCTCACGTATTTAAATTATAACATTTGTAAAGTAATATTTTTATTTTTTTTCTTTTTATTCTCACACGTTTATATTTTTATTTAAATTTAATAATTAATTAAATTGTGTATTAAAAAATAATTATATAAATAATAAATTAGAAAAATTCTATAATGTGCGACGAACACCGATGAACACCACTAATGATGAACACCGCTGAATACCATTAAATTAATTAATAAAGATTTAAAATTTTAAGGACCCATCATACAATTAATAATTATTTTTAAAAATTCAATTAAATTATTTTTTATATATATTAAAATTTTATTTTTTTAATAAGGGTAAACTATATATTTAATACCTCATATATTTTCGTATTTCTATGGAACCCTCATTATTTAAATATTATTTCAATTTAACCCTATTCTTTATAAAAAAATAATTTAACCCTTAACCCTCAACCTAAAACCCTAAACTATTAAACCTTAAACCCTTAAACTCATAAACCTATACCCTAAACCATATACCATTAAAAATAATTCCACCATCATCGATTCAATTCAGTTCAATGAATTGTTGAATTCTCCTAAAAAAATCAATTAAATTATTTTTTATATATGGTGAAATTATTTCACCCTAAACCTTAAACCCTTCAACTCGTAATGTTGTGAATCCCGAGATAACGATGACAACATTGTTTTAGGTTTGTAAGAACCTGACATGACACTCATGGACCGCGAAACCGAAAATGCTCGGCAGCATGAACCGAGCGTACCGTCCGGCTTCGGCCGATATCTGTGGATCTTGTCCGAAGAACAAAAGGATGGGAGCAACATTGGCCCAGATAAACGCTAGGGGAATGCTAGCCAGTAACCGGTGACCGAGGCAAACGAAGACGCCATGGAAGCACCGGAAAGAGCAAGGTTTTCGAGATGACCGAAAAACATTACCGAGATAAGCTGCAGAGTGAATATCAAGAAATTAACAGATACAGTGGGCCTGCTAACATCAGCTGCTTCTTCATCTCTACAAGGATTTCATTTTTGCCAAATCTCTGTTGAGAATTTACCAATGGTGATTCAAGCCACACCCTTTGCTCATCGAGATCCTCCATTTTTTTATGGAGCAAAGGGATGGAAACTGGTGAAATTATTTCGATGTTTTGAATGGTTACTGTACTGGATTGATCCATCAGTTGTGCCAAGAAATAATTTCACCATATATAAAAAATAATTTAATTAATTTTTTAGGAGAATTCAACAATTCATTAAATTGAATTGAATCGATGATGGTGAAATTATTTTTAAAGGTTTATGGTATATGTTTAAGAGTTTAAGTGTTTAAAGTTTAATAGTTTAGGGTTTTAGGTTGAGGGTTAAGGGTTAAATTATTTTTTATAAAGAATAAGGTCAAATTGAAATAATATTTAAATAATAAGGGTTCAATAGAAATACGAAAATAGGTGAGGTATTAAATATATAGTTTACCCTTATTTAAAAAAATAAAATTTTAATATATATATAAAATAATTTAATTGAATTTTTAAAAATAATTATTAAATGTATGACGAGTCCTTAAAATTTTAAATTTTTATTAATTAATTTAATAGTGTTCATCGGTGTTCATCATTAGTGATGTTTATCGGTGTTCGTCGCACGTGGTAGACTCATCCAATAAATTAATATATAGATCCTTCAAATATGCTTAGTAATGTTATATTAAAAATATTTTTCATAATCTAATTAATATACAAAATATTGATAACTAATAAACTATTTAAACAAGTATCTAATATAATCATGTCCTCATATTCGTTTAAATAATCAAACAATTATCAGCTATCAGTTAATTTTACCAAACACTTTTATACAATCAACTAGTCAAATCAACTAATGCAATCAGTTATCAACTAATGTAATATGCTATCAACTATCCGATAATTACCAAATAGGGCTCATGTGTTTATATTTATAGGTGCTCATGCCACTCGACTTCACTTTTAAAAAATTCTAACATATTTAAAATATAATTTATGTTAGGGTTAGTGTTCTACACACCGCAATTGAAAAAAAATCATAAATATGCTCAATTTCACTCTAAAAATTAAAATTAAAATTTTTAATTTTAAAATCTTAAATCTTAAGCCTTAATAATTAAACTCTAAATACTAATTTCTAAACACTACTACATAAACTCATAATCTCTACACTCTAAACTAACCTTATAAACCTTATAATGTCACAACAATCAAATAATTTTATGAAATTATTTTATGCTAATGTGTCATTTGTCAAGTCATTTCAAGTTGTTTATTGTTAGTTAAACTAACAGTTTTCATCCGTAGATGGGTCATTTTGACTCAAAATGGAACGTTGCGGGTTAAATTGCTTCAAAAAAATAATAGAAATTAAAGTGACTATTCAATCAAACGTTAGAGACACTTTTGACTTTGTGACATATAAATAAATTGCGGTTGCGGTCATATTTTTAATCGTGTTATGTTTATCGCGGTTACGAACATAACAGATGTTATTGCGGTTGTGAATTAATTTATAACAACATTGTTTTTGATTTTTAGTTACGTTATAAATTGGACTAGTATTCTTCAAAGTTGAATGCCGAATTCCAAGGCCAATCCAACAGCAACGGAGGAGTAAAAGCATAAAAATAATTTTTAATTTGACATTTACAAAACTTTTATGTTTTCAAAAAATATTGAATATTGAATATTTTTAATTTGACACTCACAAAACTTTTAGAAATTTATGTTATGTTTCAAAAGAAATTAAATATTTTTAATTAAATATCTTTCATAATTTTTTAAATATCTCACTAAGTCTTAAAATTTTCAAAAATTTTAGTTAGACTCTTGAAATTTTAAAAAATGTAAATTAAACCCTTAAAAAATTTTAAAAATTTTATTTTAAACCTCTATTTTTTAAAAGTTTTAAGTTGGTTCCCGAAATTCTATTACAATTTAATTTTTAAAAAATATTTTTATATATTTAAATTTTTTGTTTTAAAATATGTTCTCATCTTCTAATAAAAAATGATTTTTTTTCTATTCTTATAGCACGTTTTTTCTGTTATTGCACCTAATAACGGATAGAGGATTTTAGGTCATTGTGCGTAAATTTTAAAAAGTTGTATTAAAAATTTAGATGATGTAAATTTATAAAATTTTAAAAGTGTAAAATTATATCATCAATAGAGAGAAAATTAACTAAACTATATGATAACTTGAATAAGTACAATCATCCTCCAATTCATCACTTCTAGCAATTTTCTTCTTTTTTTTAGGGTAGTCGCCTCACCAGTTGATTTTTATTTGGTTATTTTACGAATCTATTTTATTTAGATTATCTATATGGTTCTTTCATATTAATAGATACCACAATCACTTTAAAAATGTTTTTTAGATGAAGTCAAATGTCAACTTGTCATCATTATATATATTTATATGATAGCGTTAATAATCGCGTTAAAATTTTTTTTTGGATAATTGTTGTTTTTATTTATCCAAGACAAGAAGAACATACATCATACTAGACTTGGAGCTTAGGCATCCATCCCATAGAGAATTCCCCAAGCCTCAAGTAAATTCCTATTTACATAATCAATTTGAACACATCTATGTTGAATCTTTACACTCAAAATCAGCTGTATACAAGCAATTAAAGAATCTATCTCCCTATTTACTCCTTTGAAACGCCGTCGATTACATTCCTCCCAAACATAATACACAAATGAGCCCCAAGCTAATTTCAGCATGTGAACAAGTAAAGACTTCCCCTTCAAACGAGTACATAACCAGGCAAGTTCTTCCTCCCATTCCACCATCATACGCTGAATACCACACCTCTCAAGCACAACATTCCAGACGCCACGCGAAAAGGAACATTCAGCAAACAAATGATTCCTTGTTTCACAAACCTCCCGACACAGCACACAGGAATCGTTCTGATCAGAAGGCATAATCCCCATCCTCTTCAGTCTATCCAGGGTTGGTAGCCTATCCAGTATAACCATCCATGCACGAATCGAGTGCTTTGGGACATGGCCTCCAAACCAAATCAATTTGTGCCACACTACTGTAGGTCGAACCTCACGAATCAAGTCCCAGATGACTTTGATCTTAGCAACTGAACCTGCAGCTAGGGATGCAGAAAGAACAGGCTTAAGCTTCAACATTTTCCTCAAGTACCAGCTATGGTGAAGCTTTCCCTCAACATCCCACACCTCGTTTCCCTTGAAAACATATTCTTTAACCCAGGCAACCCACAGAGAGCCCTCATCAGCAAGCATTTGTCTCAGCAACACCACAAAACAAGCTGTATTCCATTCCTGCAGATCCCTTATTCCCAGACCACCTTCACGTTTAGGTTTGCAAATAGTGCCCCAACTTATCCTGGCACCAGCAGCAGCAACATCTTTGCCTTTCCAGAAAAACCTCATGCAAAGAGACTCAATCTTCTTGATAACACCTTTTGGAAGCACCACTTGTCTGCACCAGTAGTTTACAACACTGAAAATAACACTTCTAATCAATTGCAACCTACCAGCAAAACTCAGCAATCTACTTGACCAGTGCCCCAATCTTGCTTTTATACCCTCCAAAAGACTATTACAATCCTTTTCAGAAAGCTTCATGGTAGCTAAAGGGATGCCTAAATACCTTACAGGTAAATGGCCTACCTTGAAACCAGTCAATCTACCCATTTCATTCTGATGATCAATGGATATACCTGCAGTGAAAAGTTCATACTTTGCAGCATTCAACCTTAGACCAAAGAAGTCATAGAATTTCTCTAAAACACACTGAATACCAATCAAAGAATTCAAATTTCCCTTACAGAATATAAGGAGATCATCTGCAAAACAGAGGTGAGTAAGTCCAATCCTCTTGCATTTTGGATGGTACTGAAAAATTCTGTTTGCTGCAGCAATATCCAATAAGCGTGAGAGCACATTCATAGTTAAGACAAAAAGGTAAGGGGACAATGGGTCACCTTGCCTCACTCCTCTTTTCCCTTCAAAGAATCCAACAAGACTCCCATTCAGAGTAATGGAGAACCTGCTGCCAGTGTAACAAGCAAGAATCCACTTCCTAAACATCTCAGGCAGATTAATAGCTTCCAAAATTGTAGCCAAGAATTCCCAACTCAAAGAATCAAATGCCTTCTGCAGGTCAACCTTTAGGGCACACCTAGATGAAATAACCTTCCTACCATACCCCTTCACCAGCTCTTGTGCAAGGAGAGTATTATCAGTTATACTTCTATCCTTAATAAAAGCAGATTGGCTCTTAGTAATCAAAGGAGGCAACACAGATGTTAATCTTCCTACCAATATCTTAGTTATGGCTTTATATATGACTGAACAACAAAAAATTGGCCTAAACTCTCTTGCCTTACAAGCACCAGGGGTTTTAGGTACTAAAGTGATTGCAGTAGCATTAAACGCAGAGATAAGAGAAGAGGTAGCAAAAAGTACCTAAGAGCAGCAGCACAATCACTCCCCACAATGGACCAAGCAAATTGAAAAAACCAAGGAGTGTAACCATCAGGCCCAGGGGCCTTGTTCTTCCCCTGAGAGAAAAAAGCCTGCTTAATTTCCTCATCAGAAACATGTCGAATCAAGCAATCATGATCCTCATCTGGAATAGATACATGGAGAATGCTCCTGAGATCTTCAACAGAGCATCCACTAACCCCCTGATCCACTTGACCAATCTGCCCAGTGAAGAATTGCTCAAATTCAGCAGCAATACTCTCAAAAGTCTCCAATCAATTTCCCATCTCATCATACAGGAAATTAATTGTACTCTTCTTCCTCTTCACAGCCACCATATCATGAAAAAATTTAGTCCCCTGGTCCCCCTCAGTAAGCCACTGAACTTTAGCCTTCTGTTGATAAAAAAGCCTCTCAGCCTTCTCCAAATTATGAAGCTCCTCTTGAACTAACTTTTTCTGCAGCACACTCCCCTGATGAACAGATTCTCGCAAATTCAGGTCTTGAATGGCCTCCAATTGAGCTCTTTTATCCTTCACCCTCTTAGAAATTTCAGAAAACTGACTCTGATTCATAGCCTTCAGATGCAGTTTAAGTCTTTTCAGCTTTGTAAAGAGAACTCTCATTGGATTGCCCTCTACAGGCTCTCTCCATGAACTTTCCACCACCCTCCTAAAATCTAGATGTTCAGTCCAGAAATTAAAAAACTTAAAAGGTTTAGGCCTCTGCACAGTATCCTTATCACATAGCCTAACCAAAGCAAGGCAATGATCTGAAACCCCTGGAGGGAGAAACTCAACTCCAGAGTTTAGAATCTCAACACACCAGTGATTGTTTACAAGAACTCTGTCAAGCTTCCTTGCAAGGAAGCCTTCCTCATGCTTGTTTGTCCAAGTAAAGGTTGGGCCAGCAAAAGGGTGGTCCAGCAACCCTACATTACTTAAGCACTCCTGGAACTCAAGCATATCAGGAGAAACATGAGGGCCTAACAGTTCAAAATCTGAACTCTCCTCTGCAGAGAGAGTGACATTAAAGTCACCTCCAACCATCCATGGCAAACTACCAGTTAAAGAAGCAACAACATTGAGTTGATCCCACAACCTACGCCTCTGTACAGCATTATTGCTACCATACACAGCAGAAAGAAAAACAACCCTACCATCTAGATAACCCTTCACAGTAAGAACTTGATCATCAGTATGAACCACTGTGAAGTCAGATCCTTTTTTGCATAATAACCATATTTTTCCCAGATCAACATGTTGGTAATTATGAAAGCATCTCCACTCAGAGCTATACTTACTGAACAACTGAAGGAAATTCACCTCTCGTACTCTAGTTTCAACCAAACAGACAACAGAGGCTTGAATACTATTCAATCTTTTGAAAACATTACTCTGCTTCAAGGGATTATTGAACCCCCTAACATTCCAAAAAACTACAGTCATTAATGAGTTTTAGACCCCCCTTGAGACCCCCTCAACTTCAGCTTGTCCCCTTTCTTAGCTTTCATCTCATTCAGTAAGGTAGCAACTCCCAACGCAGCAAGTCTAGGTTTCCTAGGTTCCTCCTCATTGGAAATATCATTCAAAGCCTCAAATTTGTTCTTCGAACTACTAAGAGCAGATTTATCCTTAATTTTGGAGACAGGGCTCACCAGAGGAGGGAATTCATCATTTGTTATCACCACCCCCTCACTAACGGTAGTCACAGCGGCACAAGGAACCCCAACCCCAACAACTAGCTCAACACTACCCCTAGACTCATCAGTGGCCACTGCCGAAGCAAGCTCAACACTAACTTGTCCAGTAGTAGTGGCCTCAGCTGAAGAGGAGGGTTCAGCATTAGACTCCGCACTAATTCCAGCAATATTCAAAGCATTGCTAACATCAGAAGTAACCAGACTTGCATTTGCAACAACATTAGTTGATACATCTACTTTCCTAACTCTCCATTCAACATTGTTATGACTAGGAGCAGCATTTTCAGTGTGATCCAATTTATCACAAGCAGTTGTAGCATGACTAAAAGTATGACAATTGTTGCAACACGCAGGCATCCAAGGAAATCGTACCTTTACATAGGCCAGTGATTTATCAGGAAGAACAACTGGGATAGTACGCGGCAACTTAGTTCCAGCAGTGACCTCAACACAGACCTTTGCGAATTCCAATCGTTCACGCCCCGCCGTGATATTATCCATGTACAGCGGCACACCCAACGCACTTGCAATATAACTCAATCCACGACGAGAAAATAACTCCAACGGCACATTGTACAGATGAGCCCAGATCGGCATTTTGGTGAGATCAAAGTCCAACCGCGCGAGATTAGGCTCCCATCGACGAAGGATTAGTGGCTTGTGCTGAACATGCCATGGCCCTCCCTCAAGCACCCAGTCCCTTGCCGCAGAAAAAGCAAAGGAGAAGACATACAGATTCGGCCCCGCTAGGCTCACCTTCATTAGGGTAGATTTCCCCCAAATCGACTCCAACATCGAACGCATTGCCTTAAAATTGGGAGCCGGCCCAAGAAATTGACCGACTAGAGAGTTCTTCCAATCGGCAACCCCTTCCTCAAATAACTCCGACGGTGGAGCAATTGTAAATGAACCCTCCGGAGTCACCGGCGAAGGAAAATATTCTAACGCCAAATCCCCACCCGCACCGAAAAGCTTGCGCCAGTCTGTTGTAGTAGCACAACGTCCACACAGCAAAACCGAGCGAATCCACCAACAAACGAAAAGAAATCAACAAGAGAAAGCAAGAAAACCGATGAAGAAATGAGAATTTTCGCAGGCGGTTAGACCCGCTAACGTGCACCTGGAGAGAAAAGTCTCATTTTTCTTTCTTTGAGAATATGGGGGGGCTGTCGCGTTAATAATTTTTATCTTTCACTACTAACAATAATGTTTGTTTTTATATATCGTTCTATTTTCATTATTTAATATTAGTTAGTTTATGTTTTTAACACTCTTACATTCTCTTTTTATTTATTCATTGGAATTAGTTGCAATACTCATCTTATTCCATCTTATATGAGTTTGAATTTCAGTATAAAAATTTAATATCTCTACCTAGTAAAAAAAACACGGCACTAACTCTAAATAGGGGTGAACAAAACTCGACTAAAAAAACTGAGTTTTTTGACTCGACTCGTCTTGAAATTTCATAAACTCAATTAAACTCAAAAAAATTCAAATAAAATTTGTGTTGTAAAATAAAAATTTGAATAACTCGAAAATTTTAATAATTAGTAGATTGATTTTTAAGTTCGAGTCGAGTCCCTCAATTTTTCCTGATATATATACCGATATAAAAAATATGAAGAAATATATATATATATATATATATGCATATATTATATGATTAGATAAAGTCGTTTAAATTGGACTCAAATCGTACTCTAATATGATAAATAATTAAAATTAAATTTGTGTAAGAACTCGAAAACTCGACTCGAATTTCATAAACTCGACTTGAAAAAATTTCAAATGTTTGAGTTGTAAAATGACGCGTCAACTCGAATACCTCGATTTTTTTTACTCGACTCGATCGAACGCTCACCCTCTAACTCTAAGCAACAAAATTGGAATCTGAAACACCCCAAGGCCTTCAACATGGACTAAAAACACAAAGATTACGGACAAAGAGAGCAATTAGCATAAATCCACAGCTCATGTTAACCCTAAAACATAACCCCAAAACCCACAATGGAAAGGTCATATAATATAATCACACCCCCCACTAACGATAAAACACCAGGCACAGAAGAAGCAATACGACAGAGTTAGGGAGCTAAGAAGTTAAACCAGAGCAATGCTGCTTTCACCACCGGGGGGTTTGCGTACACCACCATAGTAGTCTCGAGACTCCACCTTCCCGTCAGCAAAGATGTTACTGCCACTCATCTCCCGTAGTTTTGCGGCACTGAGCGGTTTCTCGGCAGAACCTGGAGGAACATCACCCTTGAATATGTCATTTCCTGAAAGCTCAGCAAACTTCTGATTATGAATTTTCTTTGCTGACTTAACCGCAGCCTCCTCACTTGACACGCTACTTCCAGCAGGCTACAATAACACCCAAATTAAACCAGTTAGGTATTCGAGTTTAATTACTGATGCAAAAGGCAATTATTTAATCACAAACTTGAGTGTTTAATGACTTCAAAAAAGGAAACCTCAAATAGGAATTGAATCTATGCTTCCCAGTCTCTGTGCAGTACAGAAAGTCATAAATGTAAATCTGCTACTTTTTCCAAGCCTAATTATATCGACTCCTAACGATCTTAACAGAAATTCGTTACCGATTAATCCACACACAAAATGGCACACTATAGTACATAACCAACAACCTATTGGTGCACTGAGAAAATTCACCAAGTTTAGGACTTGGGAGTTTTTGCATGTACTTACATTACTTGTATCAGGTTCTCCCATGTCAAAATTGTCCTTCAATGCCAATGCACGTACCGTCGTTGGCCTCGGTAAAATTTCAGGTGGAGGTGCAAAGATGTCATGTCCACTAAGGTCCTTGCACTTTGCATCACAGAGTTGCTTCTTCAACTTTGCATCCTCACTTTCTAGGGTTCCACTTAGCTCTCGCTGCTTCGCCACCTCGGGGAGAGTAGTCGGCTTTTTGGGGGAAATACTCTCTTCCTCGGCGAATGAGATGTGACTAATTCCAGATAGTGCTTGCTGGCAGTGCCAAACATCAAAATCATTTAAGGAAACATTACTTGATACAAATGTATTATGATCAAAAGTCTAAACGTTGGTATGAATTACAATATATATTATAACAGAACTTGGAAACGGAAGAACCGAATGCCATACCTGATACATCCGTAGTCCAGTTTTGCTGTTTGAAGCAGGATTAGCACTGCCTTGTTCTGATTCGTCATTTTCTCCATTGGCTGCAAAAATCCCACTGCCAGTCATCTCCTTCATTTTATATCCAGAACAAGGCTTCCTGGAAATTGCAACAGGTGAAAAAGCAGCATCAAACCAAATGAATAGGCGGAATGAAGAAGATGCAAAACCGATCAAGGCACAGATTCCATTTTTCATTCCACCACAAGCTTAAGGATTCATTAACTAATCCTAACAAATCGTCAAATCCTTTAAGGCCTTAAAGATAGAGACAGAGACGAAGAAAACAATAATATAACAAATTTTGAACAGCATTACCGAGTTTTACTTAAAAAGCGAATAAACAAGCAATTTTTGGTAAAAAGAAATGATATGAAGATGTCTATTAAAATCATTGAGCCTTGCAATTCGCAATTTCGGAAGCAGTGAGAACTTTGAATCAGATTCACGGAAACATTATTGGTTAGGTACATTAGAAATAGTTACAGTTGGTACAGTTAGATCTCCTTCAACGGTCAGTGCAGTTAGATCAGAACGGAGATCCGATAGATCTCACCGTTTGTTTAAGCTTTCAAATTCTTCATCGGTCACTTGACCTCCAAACACCACTTTTCTGATCCCATCCGACGGCTGCCATTGAGTTAAAACAAAAAATCAATAAAAAAACATTAATAACATGGCAGAAAATAATTTTTTATAAAAGAAAAAAAAAGAGAACCTGGTGAGGGCGGGTGGAGCGAGGGGCGGAGGAATCCGGTTGAGGAGTTTCGGACCAAGTGAGAAGATCGGCGGTGGAAGTGTGTGGTTTCCTCACCGGAGTGCTTCTCTCCATTTCCGTTTGTGTTTTTTTTCTCTCTCTCTCTCTCTAATTCCACTCTCAAAACTACCAAAAAGAAATGTTTCTAATTAAATGGAAAATGAGGCTTCGATTCGATTCCTCTGCAAAAACAACAACAGCAAAAAGGAGATTTTACGAGCTTTGAGAGATTGAAAGTGGAAGGAAAGCTGGATCTGAGAGAAAGAACGAAGGAACGCGCGCGCGTGTGGGTGTTGTGCTTTGTATCTCCTCTACCACTGGTTTTTGAATGTATTGTACCGCCCCCTTCGTACTGTGGATTTATTCTCTTTTCTAAATGCCCACCTCATCTTTAACTAAAGAGTATAATCAAAATTATAATTATGGTTTATAATTATCATTATAGCTAAGGTAATTACAAGAAGTATCTGTTCTAAATATACTATCAACCATTTGACGATGAATGCTCAATCACCCTGCTGCAGTTGTTGGTGCTCGAACCCATGACCTCTAAAAACAACAACCGTTTCCTTAACCACTGAGGTAAATTAAATATATTGTCCGGGATATTTTTTAATAATATTAACACAAAAAGTAGTCATTTTATATCATACAAGTTCATATATAAAAAGGTTAAAACCCTAACTAAAAGACTTGTACAAAAAATATATACAAACAATTTTAACCGCATTGGCAAATAAACTATAAAACGGTATTAAGCTATTGAAAAACCACCGAGAACTATAAATTATAGTTGAGCGTTGTGTGAAACCATCCACGAGCGTAAACTGTGTATCTAAATTTAATTTGAGGGTCAGCAAAATTACAAATCAGTGATATCTTATCAGTCGTGGCATTGTCAAATTCAACCTTTAAAAAACATAAAATAAAAAGAACAGTCAAGATAAACATGCCACAAAAATAAAGATAATCGTGTCAAAAAAACACAAATAAAAAAACAGTCAACAACCAGCATCAAAATTAGTGACGCTACAGGTTAAACAAAGTTAAAAGAAATAAGAGTTACGCTCAAATATTTTCCCTAAAACTAGCCACTTTAGATCATGCAATGATCATATATGAAAAAGGTTAAAAATTCATACAAATAACTCGAACGAAAAATAAATACGAACAAATCTGACTGCAATGGCAAGCGAATCACAAAAGGTGATTGAGCTATTGAAAGACCACTAAGAACCGCAAATCAAAGCCAAGCGTCGTGAGAAACTATCCAGGAGCGCAAACTGCGTATCCAAATTCAATCTGAGGGTCTAGAACAAGGAAGATCAGCATGATTAGAAATAAGCAACATCTTGATCAGTCGTGGCGTCGTCAAATCCAACTCTAAGAAAAACATAAAATAAAAGAACGGCCAAATGGCCGAGGAAGAAGAAAAAACATGCCAAAAGACATAGATAAACGTGTCATAAAGGCAGAGAAAAACGTAGCACAAAGGCAGTGTTATTTTTATAAAAAAAACTAGAAAAAAAATAAAGAAAAATAGAACCGGCGGTCGACAACTAGCATCAAAACTGATATCGTCGTCGGTTAAATAAAACAAAGAAATAAAATTTTGCGGCGCTAGATAGATAAAAAAAAGTTGTATTAAAAAAATTGAGAGCAGCTAGAGTTTTATCTAGTGTAACTTTGATATTTAAGATTATTTTTAATTTAATTTTATACTTAAAAGTTACAGATTTTTTATCACTTTAATTCATCCCAAAATTATGGTATAAAAAGCGATATAGTACTTTTTTTAAAATAACTGGTTTATTAACAAGGAATGAGGATAAATATACAAGATAATGTCTATAGAAGCAATAAGAGCAGATTACCAACTCATTCCTAAAGAAACAAGCATTAAACCAACTATCAAAAATTGTGTAGACTCAAAGTGCATCAAAATGTAAGTAAGTAAAAAACCGAGAGAAGAAGATCACATGAGGAAAAGTTACGAAAAATATTAGCATCCAATATTCAACCTTTCTCTGTCTAATTTTGCAGCACATGTTGCTCCTGGTGGTGCTTCTTCAATCCAATATCTTGGACAGCTCATTGATAGACCTTCTTGTGCAAGAGCGTGAGCAGCATTGTTGGCCTCTCGCCGTGCATAACTATAGATAATAGTATAAAAAACTATAGCAACTGTTTTAATGTTGTGTACAATTGAAGCAATCACAAAACCATCCATTGCCATTCTATTCATCTTCTTGATTACAGTAAGGAAGTATCCTTCAATAATCACCCTACTGAATCCCAATTCATTTGTAAATATTATTGTTTGTAAACATGAAATTGCCTTAGCCACAAATGCATCTGCAACATTTATATGTGAACAAACACATGCTGCCATTATAAGACCATTACTATTGCGACAGATTACTCCCGATGTTACCTCCTTTGTCTTTGTATTATATGCCGCATCAAAATTACACTTTATCATGTATTTTGTAGAGGCATGTCAGTGATTCTGCATTCGATTAATTGAGAAAGATGAAGCTAATTGCACTGTTTCATTCTCTTGTAGAAAGGCTTCTATGAAGAAGTATGCTCCCCTAACTGATATAGCACTCCCTTCATGTACCACTTTGTTTCGCGTAAATCATACAGTCCATAGAGTAGCCATATACGCCTTTTTATTTCTTTCACTTAAATTAAGGAAAAAAACAGATAACTAGCCTTCCCAAGGGGTGTTTATAGCAACTGAATTGAAAGGAATCCCTTGAACACCAAGAAGTTGTCTTGTAAACCAACACTCCCTCATAAGATGAGCAACAGTTTCACTAGATGATTGGCAAAATGGGCAAGTATTATTAACATTTAATCCCCGGTTCTGCAGATTCGTATATGTTGGTATGAAATTGTGTGAAATTTTTCACATAGTTATTTTCACTTTGGCAGGGAGATTTACAAGCCACAACTCTGAATAAAACTTTTTTTAAAACAGAACTGTGACCATTAGACTACATACCTGGATCAGAGAATTGTTCATTGTGCATCAGCCTATAACTACTTCGTACTGAGTATTTTCCTGACCCTTCAGGTCTCCATACAATTGCATCATTAAGCCTCATTCTCGACAAAGGAATGCTCCCTATTTTCCTTCTATGTTCCTCATCAAATAGATTCTCCAGAACATTAAGCTTCCATGTTGCATTAGACGCGTCTATAAGATCAGCCATTGTTGTATAGTTAATTTTTATGTGATGGTTTGTTACTCGGCCCTCACCAGGTCCTGGAAGCCATGGATCATTCCATATATTGACTTGTTCACCCGAACCAATGCGCCAACCATTGCCCTTTTCAAGGAGTCTCTTTGCACTCCATATGCTCCTCCAAACATATGATGGTCTTGCCCCCAAGCTAGAATGCAGGAAATCAACACGTGGATAATATCTAGCTTTAAGAACTTGTGCCAAGAAACAGTTTGGCTGTGTCATAAGACACCAACACTATTTTACAATAAGGGCCACATTGAACATATTGAGGTCTCAGAAACCTAGCCCTCCCATGGACTTAGGGCGCGTTAAATAGTTCCAAGTACTCCAATGAATCCCTTTCTTATTTCCATTGCTACGCCACCAAAATTTTGCCATTATTTGCTCTATGGCCCAACACAATGTTGTAGGTAAAATAAAGCATTGCATAGCATATATCGGGATCGCTTGTAGAACACTCTTTATCAAGATTTCCTTGCCCCCATAGAGAGGAATCGAACTCCCCAATTCTCAATCTTCTTATTAAAACGATCAATATAGTATGCAAAAGCCTCATTTTTATTTTTCCCGGCCATCGTCGGCAATCCTAAGTATTGTTCTGGATTTGAGGAAACTCGCACACCTAACAAGCTGTCAATTTGGTTCTTGATGTTTGATTCAACATTCCCACTAAAAAAGATGAGGGATTTATCAAAAATTACTCTTTGCCCTGAAGCATTGCCATAAACAGTAAGCATATTCTTCAAATTTGTTGTACCTAAGACTGAAGCCTCACCAAACAACACACTATCATCTGTAAATAATAAGTGTCCAACTTCAAGCCTTTGGCGCCGAATCTTAGCACCCTTTACCGTTCCATTTCTGTTTGCAACATTCAATAAGGTCGACAAGCCTTCTGGACAAACAAGAAATAGGTATGGACTTAAAGGATATCCTTGCCGGAGACCTCTAGCATGGCGAAACTGATTACTTACAGCTCTATTGAGACCAACTGTATAAGATACTATTTTAACACAACGCATGATCAAGCTTATCCAATTCTCAGCAAATCCCAACCGTAGCAACATCCCCTCAAGGAAGGACCACTCGACCATATCGTATGTCTTGCTCATATCCGTTTTAAGAGCAAATGAGCCATCTTTTCCAGCACGTTTTTTTTTTGCATTGAATTTAAGACTTCATAAGCAATAATTACATTATCAGCTATATGCATGTCAGGGATAAAAGCACCTTGCACTTTGTCAATACAAGAATCTAACACTTTAGAAAATCTAGATGCCATGACTTTCGCAACAATTTTATACAATACATTACACAAGCTAATTGGCCTGAATTGTTTCATGTTTTCAGGCTGATTAACCTTTGGAACCAGCACAATGTGTGTATCATTTATCTGCTCCAAACATGATTCTCCATTCAATATCCCTAAACAAAACGATGTAATCTCAGCTCCTATCACATGCCAATATTTTGATAAAATAACGTAGGGAATCCATCTATACCTGATGCTTTTAATGGCGACGTGCTTTTAACTGCTCTCCATACTTCTTCCTCTTGAAATGTCGAGAGTAACTTGTTATTCATTTCTGTAGTGACACGAGGCTGTGTTTGATCAAGAATAAGGGAGACATCACATAGAGAGGAGGACGAGAATAAATCCTTGAAATAGTTATTGGCCCAATTAAGCATGCCTGTGTAGCCCGTGATCCATCTGCCTTGGTCATCAAACAATCCATTCACTGTGTTTTTCTTTTTCCTGTAAGATGCAAAATTGTGAAAGAAATGGGTGTTTTTATCACCGTGTTGAAGCCAGTTAGCTCGCGCTCTTTGTTCCCAGAAAATCTCTTCTTTATCAGCTTCCATGTTCAGCCTAATCTTAACATCAATTATTTCCTGTAGAACATCATCTTCTGGCTCACCCATTGACAACTCCTGCAATCGATTTTGTAACGACAGTTGACGTTCTTATACCTTGATTTTATCGCTTCGGCTCCATGATAATAATGATTGACCAAGAGCATATAGTCGATTTGGCACGTTGTCATTTGAATTTACCTAAAAGTTTTTGATGAGTTCTTCAACGTCTTCCTCCAGGATCCAACTTGCATCAAATCGAAATGCATCATTTCTGCTTGATAAACTCTAAAAATTAAATCTCTTTGTTTCAATAAGTAGATGGCAGTGATCCGATATCGAGTGAGTTAAATGAGTGACTGAATGTCCTGGGTGCAATCTCCACCATTCAGGGTTAGCAACAGCTCTATCCAAGCGCTCTCGGACATTAGTCTCTAGCAATATGCCTCTTTCCCACATAAACCAATTGCCTCTAAATCCCAAGTCACTAAGGTCATATTCATCCAATGTCTCTCGGAATCTCACCATGTTACGTTCAGATTGCAAAGGACCACCTCATTTCTCAAATGAGTAAGCAGTTTCGTTAAAATCACCTGCAACTAGCCAAGGTAGAGATTGATCAGACCATAGCTTCCTTAACAGGTCCCATGATTCACTTCGACCACACTCATTAGGGCACCCATGGAAGCCTGTAAAACGCCACACCACATCCGCACTCTCTCAGATAACTACATCAATATGGGATCGTGAGTAACTCTACAACGTGACATCCAAGTCCGACTTCCATCCTAACGATAAGCCTTCACGTGAACCCATAGCGTCAACATCAATACCAAACAAAAATTCACACCTTCTTCGTACTTTTTTCCATTCTTCTCACACTAATCTTTGTTTCCATTAGAAACAAAAGTTGGGTCGTACTTTTGTTTTGATTAGTATCGTACAGCTCGCCGGAGGCAAAATTGCTGAAGATATACTTTATTGACTTATATATGAACTTTAATGTTTTGAGTACTTAACTTTTGAAGCCAAACTTGCTGATGTATATATGAATCTGCTTTTTCCTTTGTTTTATATATTTGTAGGTTATATGCTTAGTAGGTATAAGAATTGGTAATCAAGAAATGGAATGAAGTAAAGCTTTATTCTGGTAAAAAATCAGTACATACAAAGGTGGTGAAACGTTTAATATATAGAGTTGTAAAACCCTAATAACTAACCTAACAAACTGATATAAGAAGCACATGTAAAACACGTGGTTTATCTAATATCCCCCCTTCAAGATGCAGTCGGATGAATGTTTAATAAACGCATCTTGGAAATGATAGAGATGAAGGCTGGTAAATGTATCGCTTTTGTAAGTATGTCAGCAAGTTGGTTGGAAGACTTCACATGAAATAATTTCATAAAGCCATCGTTGATCTTCTCTCGAATGTAATAGCAGTCCACTTCGATGTGTTTGGTGCGTTCATGGAACACTTGATTTGAAGCAAGGAAGATGGCAGACTGGTTGTCACAATAGAGAGCAGCTTGCGGGATTGAGACTTGGAAAGAATTCAAGAGGGCTGTAAGCCATACTAATTCGCATGTAGCAGCAGCCATTGCCCTGTATTCAGCTTTACATGAAGATCGACTTACAGTGTGCTGCTTCTTTGATTTCCAAGAGATGAGGTTGTCACCAAGAAATATGCAATAACCAGTCGTAGATCGCCTCGTATCAGGACAAGATGAATAATCTGAATCAACAAAGGCACTTAGCTGCAAACTAGATTTAGAAGAGAAAAACAGTCTAAGACCAGGAGCTTGTTTGATGTAGGATAACAAATGATATGCAACTGACAAGTGAGGCTTCCGAGGAGCAGAGACAAACTGACTAAGTAAGTGGACTGTATAAGTGATGTCGGGTCGGGTATGGGTAAGATAGAGTACCCTTCCCACTTAGGGGTGATAACGAGCCGAGCCGAGCCCGAGCCTGCCCAGGCTCGGCTCGGCTCGGAAACAGTGTAATTGGGCTCGGCTCGGGCTCGAGGCTCGCCGAGCTCGGAATTTTAGGCTCGAGCTCGGCTCGAAAACAATTCTATTGGGCTCGGCTCGGGCTCGAAGCTCGTCAGGCTCGGCTCGGCTCGAAATGAAAAATTTTGCTATAGTTTTTTTATATAAAATATTCGTTAAAAATCTCTTTCATAACCAACACTAAAATGAAATTTAATGACCGGAAAGGGAAAAAGTGCCAAAAATTATATTAATCCAAATAATTAATAAATATTCTTATAATACAAACACATAATTAAAGAAAATACAAAATCAAACAACAATCAACTAATGAAAGAAAATACAAACACATAATTTATTTTAGTGCATATGTAGATTCTGAGCCTGTTCACGAGCTTTTCGAGCCGAGCTTGGGTAGGCTCGGCTCGGCTTGTTAAGGTTTCGAGCCGAGCCCGAGCCCGAGTCGAGCTCACTCGAGCCGAGCTTTGACCGAGCTTTGACCGAGCCGAGCCCGAGTAGCTCGCGAGCCGGTCAGGCTCATTATCACCCCTATGAATCCCACTAGTCTTCTGTATAATTGTGGATCATCTAGCAATTCTCCATCAGTTTTGCTGAGTTTATGAGGACATGTAATAGGCAAGGAGACTGGCTTTTTAGCCATGGATCCTGTATCTTGCAACAGTTGTAAAGCATAGTGTCGTTGGGATAAGGAAATACCATTATCATTACGTGCTACTTCGAAACCGAAAAAGTATTTTAAAGGCCCCAATTCTTTGAGTTTAAAATGTTGCTGAAGGTACTGTTGTGATTGAGCCACAAGAACAGGATCTTTGCCACTAATAATGATGTCATCGACATAAACAAGTAAACAAATCAAGGTATCTTCACTGCCTTTGACAAATAGAGAATGATCGGATGGAGATTGGATGAAACCAAAACACAAAACCACAGCTGAAAATGCAGTGAACCACTGCCTGGAAGCTTGTTTTAAACCATAAATGGATTTGTGTAATTTGCAAACCATGTTAGAGTCTTTTCCATAAGAGCCATAGCCAAGAGGAAGCTTTATATACACCTCTTCATCAAGAGAACCATTGAGGAAGACATTGTTTACATTAAGTTGAATGAGATGCCAATTATTTTTAGCAGCCAAGGTAAGAAGGACTTTGAACGAGGTTAATTTTGCAACGGGAGAAAAAGTGTCAGTGTAATCCACACCTTCAATTTGTGTAAAACCCTTCGCAACCAGACGAGCTTTGTATCTATCTATCGAACCATCAGAATTATGCTTAATTCTGAAAACCCATTTGCATGCAATTGGAGTCTTTCCTTTAGGAAGGGGAACAACATACCAGGTTTGTAAATTTTCCATGGCATGTAGTTCATCAGCCATGGCTGCCCTCCATTCAGGGAACTTCACTGCCTGGTGATAAAAGGATGGTTCGTGAGAAGAAGAAATGTTAGAGATGAAAGCAATATAATCAGGAGACAAAAGAGAAGAAGAGATATGATTTTCAATGGGATAAGTGCATGATATAGCATTATTGCAATGATATTGCTGCAGGTAGGAAGGTTTTTGAATGAGCCCATTAGATCTTCTGACAGGAGCAGGAACTTGCAAAGATTCAACTGTGTTTTCAGCAACATGTTCATGCATGGTATCATGCACAGAATCGTGAGAATTTTCATTCATAGGCATATGCTTATTTTCATGCAAAAGAATATGATCATGTCCTTGTTCATACAAGGATATATGATCATGTCCTTGTTCATGCAGATGCATGTGATCATGTCCTGGTTGCATATGATCATGTTCATGCATAGGCAAGTCATTCGAAACAGCAACCTCAGCATTGTCAACTAAAGAGTTATGTTCAGTGATCAGTACTTAAAAGTTCTATATTTTACCCATCATTTATCCTTATTTTTGCTGCACTCAAGCATGTTTAACTGCATTTTAGGTTAAGTTTTGCATAAACATCACATTTAGATAAAATTGCGCAGATACTGCTAAATTTGGTTACTTTTGCAGGTATTTGTCGTGGCAGCAGTCGTGACAGCACCCAGGGCAGCAATCGTGGCAGGCGCTGGGCAGTAATGTAGAAAATCTGGAATGAGCAGTCAAGGAGGACGTTGCTGCCATGGTGCTGCCGTGACAACATGGTGACAGCAGTTTTGTGGAGAGAAAAAGCAAAGTGGACCTCGATAGATAGAGAAAATTCTGCTCGTCTGTCGTGTGAAAACCTCATATTTTTTCGAGCCCCAGATCAAAAGATATGTCAAGCCCAAAGTTCAAGGAGAGAAAATCCCAAGAAACAAGGAGGACGGCTGGAAAGTAGATTCCTTGAAGATTTAGTCTTTATTAGAATCATCCTTTTAATTAAAGTTGTAATCCTTGTTAAATTAGATAACTTGAGCCCAAAGCTTATATAAGGGCATGTATTTTAACCTAGGGAGATCTCAACCTCCACACCCCATAACCGATAACCAAAACTTCTCCGCATTTTACCCGTCGTCGACATGTTCTAAATTCCCCCTAGGGCCACGGGTTGTTTTGTAAAGTAGTTGCAAGGGTTGTTTTGTTTTAGGATTTTCCAAGTTCAATAAAGTAAACTTCAAGTTCTCTTATTTTGGTTTTAATATCTTGCAAGAGCATCGGGAGAGCATTGTGAGGTTATCTATTTACTTAGCATCGGGAGAGTTAAGTATACGAAAGAAATAAGAGCAAGTTCTCTAGTTTATAGTTGAACTATCTTGTGCCTAGGGATAGGGCAAGGTTAAGTGGCTAAGGAAGAATTCATACACATCGATGTTCATCCTTCGATTCACGCCGGGAGGTATCATCAAAGACGTGATCATCGACAGACTTGACCTAGGGATAGGCCAAGGCAGATCTGGGATTCTTGCCAAACTTGAAAGTACTGAGTTGGTGTGTTTGCTGCCGCGACGATCAACGGACTGCTGCCGCGACAGGTGCTGCCCGCGACAGGCACGACGACAGAACTGGATTTCCTAAACTCTGCAATACCTGCACTACTGAGAAATTCAATACCAGCCCATTCTCTCTATCTTGATTACTTTACTTTTATTTTTCCAGTATTCTTATTTATTTTCGTGACAAAATCTTAAATCATTCTTTTTCCCCTTGTGCAGACAGCGAAGGAAAGGGTTAGCCCAGTCCCTGTGGAGACGATATCTGATACTCTAGTATCACTTTATTACTTGCGACGTGTACACTTGCACTCAATTGCGATAGACTATTTTACACGCAACAAGTTTTTGGCGCCGTTGCCGGGGACTGGCAACACACTCTTACCCTAGCTTCTGCACTTTTCTTTTATTTTTATTTTTTTATTTTTTTATTTTTTTTAACAAAAAAAACTCAGGTGAAAATACAGGTTCAAGGGCATCAACATGCCAGGAAAAACCATTCGAGAGTTGATGTGGGAAAGTTCTTGCAATTACCGTAAAGATATGCTGCCACAGCAGCAACAGGGGCAGCAACTGCCGATGCCGCAACAGCAAAAAATTTTATGGTACGATCAAAACCCGTAAAATTTTTTATACCATAACAGTTTTGCTGCAGAACTCGACCTGCCCTGGCAATGTCATCATCCTCAAGAGCAGTCAAAATCCTTAGAAGACACACTGCAAGCCTTCATGGCACTCACTCAAAAAGTGTCGGCTTCTACGAACGCAAGTATCGCCAAGATGGATGAACTCTTGAGCAGACCAGTCCTCATTCATGCCATGGATGAACCTGAAATCTTGAGACAAGATGACGAGGATGCCCATGTGAAGGAATACCCAACATATGATGAGTCTGAGCAACAACTTGCCATGGCAATGATCGAGGAGCCGGAATGGAGCAACACCGCGACAACGCTGAGTGAAATTCAAGAGAATGTCACGACAGCAACCACTTCTGAGGCAGAAACCCTAGTCAAAGCGGAAACTGTCGCTTCGGCAGAAACTGCCGCCTCGGCAGCAACTGCCGCCTCGGTAGCAACTGATGCTGAAGCAGCAACCACATCAGAGGCAAATTCTCAACCCACTACCTCGATTATGCCTGACCAAGATTGCACACATCCATCCCTGTCATGGCACTCGCACGACCACCTAGAAAAGTTACCCAATGACAATGCCTCGCCGATGGAATATGAGCAGGTAATAAACGAACCTTTTGAATTCTTTGAAAACTCACAAATTCCATTGCAGGTATTAGAGGAACCAAAGCCGGTGGACATAGAATCATCAAAGTCTCTACTGATGGAGATCTACGAGTGGTCAACAGAATTTGGTATAGAGAGTGATGGCACTTACCAATGTCCCATTGACCTGCAAAGTAACCTGACAACGGACTGTCAAAATAACTGGCTGCCGCAGCAGCAGACACGACAGCAAGGGCTACATTCAACCACAACAACATTCAACGAAAATAAGGTAAGTTTGTGGCCGAATGTCAATTTGATTTTTTCTAATCATATATTCATGCCCTCAGAAACATTACCAAGAAGGGAGGACTTCATGGACTACAAAGGGAAGAGAAAGAAAGGAGCCTCCACCATGAGAATAATCACCAGATGGAGGGTACGGATGGACTTCAAGAAGTACCGGAAACGACCCCTCAAGCATCAATAGAACAGGGAGTGGTTACTTTAGGAGATGCCCCTCAAGGCACTCCTAATTTAACTTATTTTATTTTTATTTTATCTTTATTATTTTAGGAATTAGAAATTTGATATTAGTTTTTAGTTTGTTTTTGTTATTAGGTAAATAGAGAAAAACCCTTGCAATGGCGATACAAGCAACCCGAGGAAGCTCTGCCTCCACCCCTGTCGCGGCAGCACTCATACTCCCAGGGCAGCACCCACAGCTCCTCCGACAAAAGTCCAAAAAGACTGCCCGCTGACAGCTCCTCATCCAAAGCTCCAGCAGCAGCGACGACAGCCGCACAACTTAAGTTTTCTTTTTCTTTTTCTCTGTCGCCTGCTATATATATTATCTTTTTGTGATGTTTAACTTTTCTGTCATCTTTTTCTTCTATTTTTTTCATCTTTTGTGTCATGCATTGAGGACAATGCAACCCTTGAGTTTAGGGGTAGGCAGTCCTCCTAATTATTAATATAATATTGCATTTAGTTTTAATTGTGTCGTATTTATTTTATGCAAAAAAAAATGAAATTATTGAAAATTTTGGCTTAAAACTATGAACTGAACTTGCCTGTCGTGACAGCTCTGTCGTGGCAGAAACCTTAGGATAGTTTAAGGAGAAGTTTAGAGCCTTTCTATAGTTCTGAAAACTTAAACACCATTGTGACTGTTATATTGCTTAGACTTCTTTTAGCCAAACTAGAATAGGAAGCTTAGCACTTGAATAGCCCCTAGAGGTGCCTAACACTAGCTCTAGGAAAGAAGTTTAGCAAAAGAGACTCAAAGCCCTAGAGGTGCCCGAAACCGGCTCTAGGAAGTTAGCTAGAGGTGCCCGAAACCGGCTCTAGTGAAACTTTAGCTTAAAAAAAATTGAAATCGAGTCAAAACAGAAAATCAAAGGAGCATAAGAAGTGCCTTCAAAAGATAAACTTGGCATAAAAATTCGAGTTAAGAGCTGAAATTTTCTAGTGAAACTAAGAGAGTCTTGCCATATAACTGTTCACAAGCATGCACACACTGCACGAGGACTATAGGGAGATTCCGGACAGATCCTAAATTATCCGACAGGTTGCTGCCGTCACAGGGAACGAACGACGGGTAAGGGAAAGTTCACTGTTTGAAAGCCAAAACAAAAAAATATTTTTCTTTTAGGTCTGATTTGCTTGAGGACAAATAAAGATTCGAGTTTGGGGGTGTGATCAGTACTTAAAAGTTCTATATTTTACCCATCATTTATCCTTATTTTTGCTGCACTCAAGCATGTTTAACTGCATTTTAGGTTAAGTTTTGCATAAACATCACATTTAGATAAAATTGCGCAGATACTACTAAATTTGGTTACTTTTGCAGGTATCTGTCGTGGCAGCAGTCGTGACAGCACCCAGGGCAGCAATCGTGGCAGGCGCTGGGCAGCAATGCAGAAAATCTGGAATGAGCAGTCAAGGAGGACATTGCTGCCATGGTGCTGCCGTGACAGCATGGTGACAACAGTTTTGTGGAGAGAAAAAGCAAAGTGGACCTCGATAGATAGAGAAAATTCTGCTCGTCTGTCGTGTGAAAACCTCATATTTTTCCGAGCCCTAGATCAAAAGATATGTCAAGCCCAAAGTTCAAGGAGAGAAAATCCCAAGAAACAAGGAGGACGGCTGGAAAGTAGATTCCTTGAAGATTTAGTCTTTATTAGAATCATCCTTTTAATTGAAGTTGTAATCCTTGTTAAATTAGATAACTTGAGCCCAAAGCTTATATAAGGGCATGTATTTTAACCTAGGGAGATCTCAACCTCCACACCCCATAATCGATAACCAAACCCCTCCGCCGTTTACCCGTCGTCGACATGTTCTAAATTCCCCCTAGGGCCACGGGTTGTTTTGTAAAGTAGTTGCAAGGGTTGTTTTGTTTTAGGATTTTCCAAGTTCAATAAAGTAAACTTCAAGTTCTCTTATTTTGGTTTTAATATCTTGCAAGAGCATCGGGAGAGCATTGTGAGGTTATCTATTTACTTAGCATCGGGAGAGTTAAGTATACGAAAGAAATAAGAGCAAGTTCTCTAGTTTATAGTTGAACTATCTTGTGCCTAGGGATAGGGCAAGGTTAAGTGGCTAAGGAAGAATTCATACACATCGGTGTTCATCCTTCGATTCACGCCGGGAGGTATCATCAAAGACGTGATCATCGACAGACTTGGACCTAGGGATAGGCCAAGGCAGATCTGGGATTCTTGCCAAACTTGAAAGTACTGAGTTGGTGTGTTTGCTGCCGCGACGATCAACGGACTGCTGCCGCGACAGGTGCTGCCCGCGACAGGCGCGACGACAGAACTGGATTTCCTAAACTCTGCAATACCCGCACTACTGAGAAATTCAATATCAGCCCATTCTCTCTATCTTGATTACTTTACTTTTATTTTTCCAGTATTCTTATTTATTTTCGTGACAAAATCTTAAATCATTCTTTTTCCCCTTGTGCAGACAGCGAAGGAAAGGGTTAGCCCAGTCCCTGTGGAGACGATATCCGATACTCTAGTATCACTTTATTACTTGCGACGTGTACACTTACACTCAATTGCGATAGACTATTTTACACGCAACATTCAGATTACAAATTTTCATTTTTAGTATGAACATAATCAGCACGACTGGGAATGTTATCATGTTGAACATTTTCAGAATTACTGTCAGTAATGTGCTCAGAATGAGGAAAACAAAGAGGCAAAGTAATATTAGAAAAGGGATCAACAGATGCAGCTGAGGAAGAAATGGTATGAAAAGGAAAGAAAGTCTAATGAAAGACTACATCTCGAGAACTAACAATCGAGTGAGTCTTCAAAATATAAACTTTGTAACCCTTAACTCCTGAAGCATAGCCTATAAAGACACCAGGTAACGCCCTTTCTTCAAACTTAGTCTTGTGAGCTTTCAATGTAGAAACAAAACATAAACAGCCAAAAGTTTTAATATGATCATAACTTGGAAGTCTAGAAAAAGAACAGCTCGTAAGGAGACTTATTTTGAAGGCTTGGGGAAGGCAGTCTATTAATTAGATAAGTAGTTGTAAGAACACATTCTCCCCAAAAATGGATGGGAACCTTTGACTGAAACAACAAAGCACGAGCAACAGCAAGAAGATGATGATGTTTGCGTTCAACAACAGAATTTTGTTGAGGGGTTTCAACACATGAAAATTGATGAACAATGCCAAGTTTTGTGAACAGATCAGTGAACTTTAACTCATGTGCATTATCAGATCGAAACACCTTAATATCGTAACCAAATTGCTTCTTTACCATAGCAATAAATTGAGGAATTATAGACAAAACATCAGATTTCTTCTGCAACAAGTAAGTCCATGTAATTCTTGAGAAATCGTCAACTAAGGTAAGAAAATATCTTTGATTATGCAAGGTAGCAGTTTTGAAAGGCCCCCAGACATCACGATGGAGTAGCTCAAAAGGAAGCTTAGATTTGGATACAGAAATGGGAAAAGGCAAACAATGTTGTTTAGCTAAAGGGCAAACGAAACAAGGATCCTTTTTATTAATATGAAGATTTGGCAAAACATTTTTTAACAAATGTAATACAGGATCACTTGGATGACCAAGTCTGTTATGCCAACAATTCGAAACAAAAGCAGAATTTTCCACATTATCAAAATGAGAAGAAACAGAAACATTCACAGAAGCTATGGTTGACTTAAGCAAATATAACCCCTGAAAAAAATCAGCTTTCCCAATCACGCCCTGTTGGTCCTGAATAACACAAGAATTATTAGAAAAAACAACAGAAATGTTAGAATTATAAAGTAAGCAACTGACAGCCAATAGATTAAATCTGAATTCAGGCACAAAAAGAACATTATGAAGGACAAGCTTAGAGGATAAACGAATGTATCCAACAAAATTTACTTTAACAACAGAGTTGTTAGGAAGAAGTATAGTTCCACCTTGAATAGGACTTAAGGATTCAAAAGACTCTTTTGAACAACAAACATGTCGAGAGGCAGCAGAATCAATAATCCAAGAATCCTTATCCTCAAAAGAACTAAAATTGTTTACATAAGAAAGAATTTTACCTTGCATTGTAAAATTTATAGAAGATGAATTTTCAAAAATGGACGCAACTTTGAGCTAAGAGTTAAGCATAGCAATCAGCTGTTGACATTGAGAAGGAGTTAAAGAATCTTGAGTTGTTAGGGTACTTTCTTCAGCAGTAGCAACCGCATTGGAATGCGCACGATGAGGAACATTAGATTGCTTAGAACGAGAAAGATAACCAGGTGGATAACCATGTAATTTGTAGCATTTTTCCCTGGTGTGACCAAGTAGATTACAATGAGTGCATTGTGGCCTATTCTTTCGAGTGCCTGTGCTAGCTTTAACAACGAAAGCAGCCTCGGTGAGAACAGGAGCTGTTGTGATAGATCGTTGATTTTCTTCTTGAATGAGAAGAGAAAAAGCTTTGGATATAGAAGGCATAGGCTCCATAAGCAAAATTTGACCACGAACATGTGTAAAGGAATCATTTAGACCCATCAAGAATTGTATAACCAATTCTCTCTGTTGCTCATCAAGAACTTTCTGAAAACCTCCACATGTGCATTGTAAACAAGTGCAAGATGGTTTGATAGACACCAACTCATCCCAGATGGCCTTAAGTTGGGTGTAATATGCACTTATGGATAAAGAACCTTGAGAAAGCTCAGCCAATTTTTTCTTTAAACTGAAAACTTTAGGACCATTATTCTGTTGAAAGCGTTCATCAAGATCCTTCCAGATTGCTGCAGCAGTCGAATGATAAATCAAACTGGCCGCAATATCCTTTGAAACGGAATTCAAGATCCATGAATTCACCAAATTGTTTGCACGCGTCCAAACGCTGAACAACGGAGAAGAAGACGCCGGTGAGGGAATAGAGCCGTCCACAAAGCCGATCTTATTCTTGGCAGAAAGAGCCATAAGCATCAAACGTTTCCAGCTGCTATAATTGTCATTAGCCAAAGGCTGAGTGACCAACACCATACCGGGATTATCGAACTGATGAATGTAGTAAGGGCTATTGCCATTATCAGAACTATCGCTGGTGATTTCGACAACATTAACCATGATTGCAAAGAAAATACAAGAAGAGAAACAGAATGGAAGAAGCGGAAGCAATTCCAACTGATACCATATAAGAATTGGTAATCAAGAAATGGAATGAAGTAAAGCTTTATTCTGGTAAAAAATCAGTACATACAAAGGTGGTGAAACGTTTAATATATAGAGTTGTAAAACCCTAATAACTAACCTAACAAACTGATATAAGAAGCACATGTAAAACACGTGATTTATCTAATAGTAGGCTGTCAAGTTTTACAGTCATTCGAGTGAATTTATCTAGCAGAAAGTTATCATTGACTTGTGACATGAATGATTAGTGTTTTCTTGATGAGTTGGGCGGCGAATTTGTATTTCTTTTTCTTGCTCACAAACTAATCCTCTTGTGCAGATAATCTTTGGCATCATTTGAAGAGGATGGGGTTGCATGAAACCAGTGAAAACCAACTGGTACTTGGGAATGTGAAGCAGGCAATGGAGATGTTTGTCCAGCAAAGGTCAGGGTCTACCTGATAGTTTGATGTTCATAACGACTTTTAATTTCATCAGCCGGTTGATTCGTACAGTTTCGTAATGGCTGTCTCGATATTCTTGTAGATATCTGCAAAAGACAAGGTTAGTGGCCCTGAAGGTACTACTTTGTTTTATGAGCTTGCTGAGAGAGCTCTAGAGGGCACCGTTAGTGAGAGAATTAAGCAATACATAGCTCAGGTATTGATAGCATATGCTCTGTCTGGTCTTTGTGGCTAATATTTTACTCACACATTGCTAGTTCATTTTAAACGCTTTTACACTGATTAGTGCCTTCTTGATCGGGCACTGCTTTTTCTCTCTCTGATAACTTTTTAGTTCTTTTTTATGTAAAATTGATTCAAGCAAGTTCCACAAATACAGCTGCTGATGTAGCTTTTCCTTTCTATTTGTAATTGTATTTGTGTGTCATAGGAGTTCATTAGAAATACCTGATATACTCAATGTTATAATGTTGTTGCTTTAATGTGCTAGAGTGCAATTATTTTTCTTGGAGATGGTAATTATTGTTGCACTATACAGCTACAAGAAACACTTTCCTTATCATTAACAATTTGTGCTTATGTACAATTATACATACATTCATTCAGTTGTTGCAGATATAGATTTGAAACTACTGATTCATGATTTTCTTTCATTTTTCTGACTATGTTTTGTTTTCTCTGGGGCAAGTTGCATGGTCAGTATACTGCTACTAGAGCTTTTCCACTTAATTGACAGTATGCAAACCTGTGCTTACATTTATCTCCCGACCATGGACCTTCATTTACTGCAAACCTACAATTTTACAGGGTAAGCTTTAGGGAAAACACCGCTAGCTATCTGTATGAACATAGATTCATGTCAGTTCCAAAAAGACTGCATTTTGCTGCCCCTTTGGGCTTTGGTATTATGGTTATCTGTTGAACTTATATGATAGAACATTGATGCTTTGGAATATTGTATACTGGAACTATGAACTTTCTGTTTTGCATTTCCGTAACCATTTAACTTCGCTATATATCAATTGCAAACTCAAGTTTACATACATTATCATTGTTGATGGCATTGACTTGTGGGGTTGTCTTATGTTGGCAGATTGTGAAGAAAGATAGCACCACCATGGATAACTCATAACGGCTTGGTGCTAGCTATTACCGAGTAAATAGAGGTGGATAACTCAGTTCCTTGTCATGGTTAAAATATTTTCCTTCTGAAAGTTTGTAGAAAATACAAATATATAGATCTAGAATGTTGTTATGAAAATAATGATAATTTATTATGGTAGGTTAAACCCTAGAACGACTTATCCAACCTTTACTAATTTTTCCCACATCATTGTAATTTGTACATATCATTTAACGAACTCCTAAGTTATAAAAAATATAATTTCAACGTATACCTCATTTAGTTTGCATTTTTTTAATGGTTAGATGAAGATAAATAGATATTTGAGATTATTTTTTTCTTAAAAATATCTTCATTTAATAATGTTAATTTTAACAATCCAATTATCCTCATCCAACGGTCTAAAAAACATGTATAATTTAAAAAATTTACATGGTGTGAGGGATCCTACCTCTTTCGACATTATTATTTTATTTATTTTAGTACTATATATTTTTATCGATTTAGTATAAAATAAATTTATATATTTTTATTAAGATTAGGGTAAATATACATTTGATATTTGAATTTGACTTCAAGGTTCAATTTAGTATTTAATTTTTTTTTGTTCAATTAGATACATAAATTTGGCCTCGTGGTTCAATTTGGTACTTAAACCTTTTTAGGTCCATTCGGTACTTGATTTTGACTTTTAGGTACAAATTTGGTATATGAAATTTAAGTATGAAATTGAACTTTAAAAGCATATATATATATATATATATATACTTGAAACTAGTATATATACATATGGAGAGATCCATTACACTATTGTAAAACTAGTGTTGAATTACACTCGTTCTCTTTGTCTAATTAATATATTGTAGAACCAATGTTTTGATATAATAATTGAAAAATGTTTTAGACTAATTTGAAAAGAATTTAAAACTTGTTTTTAAGTCCAAACAACTTGAAATTATGTTTGAGGTATTTTAAGAGGTTTTTGACAAAGATTTTTCATGTTTTAATAAGCCAAACTTAACTTTTCACGTCACCAGTATCGATACGGTTGTACCCGTACCGATACCATTTTGCCCTGGTTTGGCCACTGTCAAAACCCGTATCGATACGGAGGGGGTCGTTTCGATACGCCACGTCAGCGTACCGATCCCATTTTAACTACCCCAACGGCTATTTCCCAACGGCCATTTAAATGTCAAAGGGTACCGATACGCCCTCAAGCATATCGATACGCCTATGCAGGCAAAAGCCCAACGGCTAGTTCCTATGAAGGCCGTATCGATACCGTTCCACGTGTATCGATACCTTTAGCTGCAGAACAGCATTTATGAAGGGAAATTAAGTCCTCAACTGCTCCAATTCATCCCCAACGGCTAGTAACGGCTACAAACTCAATTGGGAGTATAAAAGGGACCTCCAAGCATCAAGAGAAGACTAATGCTCATATTGTCAAACATCAAATGATCAAGAAATTGTCTTAGCACTTAAATTGTCAATTCTTGTATAGACAAACACTAGTGAGCCAAAATTGTCAAATTTGCTCAAGTGTTTTAGGTTTGGGTGAGTGCTTAATTGTGCAAACAAACTCCTATTAGAGGATTATAAGTTTGCTTTGTTTATCTCTTGTAAAGAGGGTTTCAATCAAGGCTTTGGGTAGAAAGCTTGATTGGTTGTAAGGGTTTCCTCCTAAGCCTAGAAAAAGGGACGAATCAATTAGTGGATTGATTGTGAAATCTTTAGTGGGGAGCTAAGGTAGTGGATGTAGGTGCTTGTTAGAAGACCGAACCACTATAAATCATTGTGTCTTTATTCTTTCTAGCTTCCTAAACCCTTCCACCTAAAAATCCACCTCTCTACCACTTGGTGAGCATAATTGGTTGATCGAATTGAGCACCACACAACTCAACAATTGGTATCAGAGCTTGGCTCAATCGAAGAGGATTCACATCCTATTGAGAAGATCTGGCAAGCTCGATCATTTTTTCATCAACCGGCTCAAATGGCGCAATCCATCGACAAACCGCCTTTCTTCAACGGAGATCGCTATAGACAAAGATGAAATTTTTCTTGAAGTCAAGAGATTACAAGCTATGGGATAGAGTTGAAGATGGTCCGTTCGTGCCACAAGGGAGCAAAGCGGAATGGAGTGCCGACGATCGCAAGAAGATGGAGCTTAATTGCAAAGTCTTGCACATCTTGTTTTGTGCATTTGGTCCATCCATCTATGAGAAGATGTCTTCTTGTGAGAGTGCCAAGGAGGTATGGGACAAGCTTGAAGTCACATACGAGGGGACAAATGAAGTTAAGGAGACCAAGATTGGGCTCCTAACCTTGGAGTATGAGAACTTCAAAATGGATCCGGAAGAGAACATCGAGAAGATGTTTGATAGGTTCTCCACTATCACCAATGGTCTTAAAGGTTATGGAGAAGCCATCCCGGAGGAAAAGCTTGTTCGAAAGCTCATCTACTCACTTCCCGAGTCATGGGACTCAAAGAGGACCGCCATCATCGAAGCCAAAAATTTGAAGACTTTGAAGCTTGATGAACTCATGGGGTCACTCCTTACTCATCAAATCATGAAGAAGAATAAAGAGGATGAGAAGAAGAGGGAAGAAATTAGAGCTATGGGAGAGAAGAAGATCAAAGGGCTTGGCATCAATACAAGTGCCATGGCTCTCAAGTCCTCCACATGTCATCATGAAGATTCAAGTGAGGAGGATAGTGAAGATGAAGAGATGGCCTATCTCTTCAACAAATTCACCCGGTTCATGAAGAGCAAAATAGAAAAATCCAAGCATGAATCGATGAAGAAGATGAAGGACTCCCACAAATCCAAAAAGAATGGATCATCTTCTAAACAAGCATATGTGGCCACATGGAGTGATGAAGACTCCACCGATGATGAAGTAGCCCACCAATGCTTGATGGCCCTCAATGAGGGGGAGGTAACTTCTAACTCATCTATTTCAAATTCTTATACATTTGATGAGTTACAAGATGCCTATGATGATTTGCTTTTGGAATTCAAGGCATCATTTTCTAAAAATAAAAAGTTGATTTCAAAAATAAAAATTGAAAATGATTTGCTTTTCAAAACAAATCTTGAACTTGAAGCAAGATTAAAAGATTTTGAACAAAAATGTTTTGATTTACAAAATTTGCTTCTAAAAGTTCAAAAAGAAAAAGGTTTGATTTCAAATGAACTTGAAAAGAAAAATAATTTTCAAAAATCAAATTTTTATGTAAGACAATCTAGTGGCCCTAGATTTAAAAATGGTAAATGTTTTAGAAGTGTTTGGGTCCCAAAAGGACTAACCACTTCAATTAAAAAGGATGACATTGAAAAATGGATTCCTAAGGGGTCAAAAATTTGTGCTTCTAACGTTCATGGATCCAAAGCAATTTGAATACCAAAAATTACTTGATTGTCTATTGCTAGGTGTGATGGAGATGTTCAACAAGTCAAACATTGAGGGGGAGCTCCATGCACACAAAGAAGGAACACTTGAAGAAGGAAGGCTTCACATCCTCCCTTTGGGTTCAAGTGTTGGTAAAATTCTAGTTGCTTTTGATTTTATTTGTTTTATTTTCTTCTATGTCAATTAGATGATCATATATATGATGGACTAACAATTTCAATGATGCTTTGAGTAAGGGGGAGCCAATTTTAAACCAAAAATTTTCAAGTGTGTCAAATTTTTTTTGCCTCCTATGTTATCTTGAGCTAAATGTCATTTTAAATTCTTTTTGATATAACAAAAAGGGGAGAAATGGTTTTGAAAAATTAGATTTTCAAATGAATAAGGGGGAGCTTTAATTGACTTCATATCTTTAATCTCTTATTCACTTTTTTTTAAAGTTAAAGGGGGAGAACCCAAACAATTTTTCAAGTTAGTTTTATTATATCAAAAAGGGGGAGATTGTAGAACTAATGTTTTGATATAATAATTGAAAATGTTTTGGACTAATTTGAAAAGAATTTAAAACTTGTTTTTAAGTCCAAACAACTTGAAATTATGTTTGAGGTATTTTAAGAGGTTTTTGACAAAGATTTTTCATGTTTTAATAACCCAAACTTAACTTTTCACATCACCAGTATCGATACGGTTGTACCCGTACCGATACCATTTTGCTCTGGTTTGGCCACTGTCAAAACCCGTATCGATCCGAGGGTTTAGTGTATCGATACGGAGGGGGTCGTTTCGATACGCCACATCAGCGTACCGATCCCATTTTAACTACCCCAACGGCTATTTCCCAACGGCCATTTAAATGTCAAAGGGTACCGATACGCCCTCAAGCGTATCGATACGCATATGCAGGCAAAAGCCCAACGGCTAGTTCCTATGAAGGCCGTATCGATACCGTTCCACGTGTATCGATACCGTTAGCTGCAGAACAGCATTTATGAAGGGAAATTAAGTCCTCAACGGCTCCAATTCATCCCCAACGGCTAGTAACGGCTACAAACTCAATTGGGGGTGTAAAAGGGACCTCCAAGCATCAAGAGAAGACTAATGCTCATATTGTCAAACATCAAATGATCAAGAAATTGTCTTAGCACTTAAATTGTCAATTCTTGTATAGACAAACACTAGCGAGCCAAAATTGTCAAATTTGCTCAAGTGTTTTAGGTTTGGGTGAGTGCTTAATTGTGCAAACAAACTCCTATTAGAGGATTATAAGTTTGCTTTGTTTATCTCTTGTAAAGAGGGTTTCAATCAAGGCTTTGGGTAGAAAGCTTGATTGGTTATAAGGGTTTCCTCCTAAACCTAGAAAAGGGGACGAATCAATTAGTGGATTGACTGTGAAATCCTTAGTGGGGAGCTAAGGTAGTGGATGTAGGTGCTTGTTAGAAGACCGAACCACTATAAATCATTGTGTCTTTATTCTTTCTAGCTTCCTAAACCCTTCCACTTAAAAATTCACCTCTCCACCACTTGGTGAGCATAATTGGTTGATCGAATCGAGCACCACACAACTCAACATATATTAACAACACGGCTGTTACGTTTGGAGTAAATTAAAAATGTCTAACAATTTATTTGATATAAAAAAAAAACTTTTAGTAATCAAATATATATTAATAAAAATAATATTATTCTCAACCAATATAATTGAGATATCAGATTAATTTGAATCTATGTACTACAATTATATTGCTAAATTAACGATCAAATTATTAAAATATTAATTGAACAAAGAGTTGTAAAAATGTAGAACAGTTTTACACTAGGAAAATCTCATCTAGGGTTTAAGATGATTTTTTGGTACAAGTCAAAATAACTAGTTGTCAAGACTGTGCAGCTCCAAAACAAAAATAATATAGAGCATGGAATTTAGGTCTACTATTATTTAACAAAAAGTTGCGAACATGCTTTGAATAAGCCAGAAAATGGCTTAAGCCAGATGACAGCTACATCATCAGTCGACTACGTCGCGGTTCTCGGCAGTAGCCTATTCACAAGTTGCAGTGCCGCTTTATGTGTAAACATGTATTCTAGATCATATCAACAGAGGATAAGTAACTAGTACATGGTCAATATAACATTGCATAATTCAAATTAACACCGAAGCTGGTGTATTGAGAACTCATGAAACAAAAGGGCTCCTGCTTCCCGGAGACGGTGGCCAAACATTTCATAGGAAACGTATGTGTACCTGTATCTTACCCCAGCGAAAGAGTTAGTGGCATCCGGTTATAGGCACAGCACGGCTTGTGTTGGCATCGCCGATGGAAACGGTTGCAAGGGATTTAGAGGCCCATGCTCTAGCATTCATCGTGCCTTGCAAATTGCTTCTCTTGCAAGGTTCCTTCAGGGAATTAAACAGCTGAATGGCTCGTTTCAGATATGCCACAGGATGTTCCAACAATGCCCCAAATTTCACATTTCGGATCAACCGTCTCCAAGTTAACTGTGCAATTACAAGCAAAGTTGGGTACAATAGGTAAAGCAATCTTAAAAGCACAAAAGTGGTGGCCAGAGCTAAATATGTCTCTTGTCGAAGTAAATTCTCCGGAGATCGTGCCCACGGGAATGGGCAGCTTTCCTGCTCAGTGCTATTATGCTTCTCATGGTTTGACGAATGTCTGATTTTGTCCAGTGATATTTTATCCAGAGAGTTCTTAATGCCTAGAACAATGTAACATATCCATTAGGAAAAACAGAGGAAAACTACCAGCTAAGATAAATGGCAAAGCAAATTAACATTACTTGACGGGGAGCATTTTCGAATGGGACACAAAAGGATGTAAGAAACTATTAATCATTAAACCCGCACAAAGAATTTATCGTTCAAGACTATCTTATCACTCTGATCCTATAGAATTCATAATCTTATGCTCTAAGCACACACACGCGCGCGCGCAAAAAAAAAGGAACATTATCAATTGAGCACCAGACAGGTTAATCACACAACACACCGGCTAGAACCAGAAAGAATTTTTAACCAAAAATAAATAAAAACTACATAAAAGGTATGCCATTAGTCAAAACACATGAACAGAGACGATTTCCACTTTAAATCTACTAAATAAATCAACTAAATGAAACATAGATATCACAAAAAGTCAAGAATTACAGAACAAAGGCCTTACCAGTGACATCACCATAGAATGCACCGAGAGATTCCAAAGACCGGTTTCCATGATAGCGTGCACGCATTGTAGAATTTAAAAGGAAAAGAGTAGGAAACCCGTGAACTCCATACTTTGAGAGTATGCTGAAGAAATCAAAATCCACAATTTAGTTTAACAATATATACATACATACTCATGGCATGCATATACCAAATGACGGATATTCATGCGAACCTTGGCCTGACAGCTGCTTCTTCTATGGCAAAATGAGGAATAGAAGGATAAGAAGAAGAAAGGATATCGAAGCTTGGTCTAAAAGACCTTGAAAAGGGGCACCAAGATGCATAGAAAAGCACAGCTACATATTCATGACTGTTCTTGTAAACCATGCTAAGCGACTTTTGCAACGAAACCTCATCTCCCTTCACCGAACCAAAGAAAAAGTGTATTAAAACTTGCACAGACAAAAAGTATAAATATAATTCAACACACTTTAGACCCAATGCAATTAACTGATAAAAATAAGAGATGAAAGAAATTTAAGATATCTACAATTTCATCAAGATTAATGTAAGATTATTGAGAACTAATCCAGCGAATTATACAAAAATGCAAAACTGAATGATTCTTTTTTCCGTGATGACAAATTTTGCATTTATAAGCAACCAAAATGAAAAACCCTAAATCCTTTCCTTCATTTTACATATTAGTCATCAGCTTATATAACTAAATAAAAAGGCTTCAAACTAATAATTTCCAAAAAAACCTAGTTCAGAATATAGTATCAAATCAGCCAAAAAATAGAGATAATTTTGAAAAGAAAGGGATAAAATGCATAAAATTGAAAGGGACAAAAGAAGGAAATGGAAGACGGAATCTGAAGGTACCTCGGTAACGCCAAGGAACTCGATGGATTCAATATGTGGAGAGGTAATTGGACAATAGGAGTCCCGGAAGTCAAAGATCGCGTCGGAAACGGAGACCTTGGGACATAACGGAACCCTAAGGGGAACGAAGACGGCGGACGTTAGCCTCCACCAGAAAACCAATATCAGCAACCACGTTTGCCATGCCTTCGTACCCATCAACTACCGACAATGGTTTGCCGATTGACACATATATGTATATGTAATCAGAGAAGATAAAGTTACAATCTTCTTCTTCTTCTTCTTTCTTTATTCACTGATATGATTATTGTTGGGGGACTTTAATTCGGAAGAATCGAAAGAGTTGAGTTAACAAAAGCTGGAATTTGGTCATGGGTTAGAAAATAGTAATCAAATCAATTTGCAAATTCCATTGGCTTTCTTTCCTTTTTGTCGTTCTTATCCTTTTGTTGGATCGGAAATGGATTTTTTTTTCTCTATGACTATAAATTTATCTCAATTGGATTTGTATTACCCAATGTTATTTATGGACTTTTTGGTAAATTATTATTTTAGTCATACATTTTTGACGTGTTATTGTTTTAGTCATGAAATTATAAAAATTCTAAATTTATTAATTTTGTTCTTTTACGTCATCTCACCATTGCCTCTTTAACATCTTTTAAAAATAAGTAAAAAAAAAAACTAAAAAAATGGTAAACTTGTGTAAAAAAAACCCTTGAAACTTCCCTGCATCATAGTTTCAAACACATATGTTTAAATTCTATTTGATTCCCTGACAAGTATTTTCTTTTGTGGAGGAAGGAGGTAAAAAGCAATACATTTCAATTCGTTGTTGACTGGACGATCAAGATTACAGACCATATTAGGATAAGGGTGGAGTTTTTTTGTTTGGATTTTATCATTTTCGAGAAAAATAGACAAAACAGAGAGTAAATAAAAAATATTTAGTGTCAACTATGTTGCCAATGATAAACGATAAAAGTCAAACAACAGAGAAAAGAATATTAACCGAGGGGAATAAGCAAGCTAAAATATTAGGTCAACTTTAAAAACAAAAGGGGCCCAAAATATAAGGTTTTAGAGTTGCAACATGACTTTGTTAAAGAATCAAAAGTTTAGATCAAACTGAATTTTTTATAATTAGGTGATCAAAACAAAAGCATACTAAAAGTTTAGTGACCATACAATGTAGTTTACCCTTCTTTTCTCAATATCCTATGTTATTTTCATTTTTAAATCAAACAATATATAAAAGTGTGAAAATGGATGTATAGAAAGACACTTTTATGCAATCATTCAACAATATTTAAACACATTCCAGAGTTAGGTGTACATTATTATCGATTAAAATATTGACAAAGAATAATTACTTTGTGAATTATGGTTTATTAAATAAACAGAAAGAAGTGTATTAATATAATAGCTATGAATACGACATTTTGTGGGTTGGATTTCACATACAACGAACTCTAAACCGAATGTTAGGTGTATATTAAATTATGTTACACTAAATAAATTCAGATTTAAATTGTTAGAAGAAACATCGAACTCCAACATAGGCTGGAAAGTTTTCATTTATGATAAAAGAATAAAATTCAAGTACCGAAAAAATTATTCCACGTCATCTGTGGTCCCACTGTCCCAGCCAATAAGAAGTTCATCCATCTAATTTTTTTTACAAAGTGAATCTTCACCTCTTTCCTACTTGTCAATAAAAAGTGGACAGATTGACTAGAACCACAGAGGATGGAAATCTTCTACCTTTTTCGGTGCCCCTACTTATGCCCCAACACTAAAAATTAGGTTTAGGGTTTAGTGTTTTAGGTTAAGGGTTAAGGTTTAAGAAATTTAGGGTAAAATGTATTTTTTAGGGTGTAGGGTTTAGGATTTAAAATTTAGGGTTAGGGCTTAAAATTTAATTTTATTGTGTTTTTTAGTGTTGGGGCATAAGTAGGGACACCGAAAAGGGGAAGAGAATTTTTATCCAACCACAGATGACATAGTGGGCTGGGTCCATCTAGCAGAGTCAAATTATTATTAACAATCTAAAGGCAACATTAAAAAAAAAGAAAAAAAAACTATAGCAAGCAAGCAATGCTTTAAAATTCACGTAGCCTACACCATATGAAATGTTAACATTGGTCCTATATTAAACACCAACTTTCCAAGTTTTGCCATGAAGATGCAAAAAAGAAAATGTCATCGTAGGATGTCGATATCTAGAGTAAAAAAACTGAGAAGCTACCTGATATTGAATACAACAACATAAAGTTTTTGATAACTGCTCTTACAAGAAATCATCAAGTAAATCTAGGCTGAGGTCTCTAATGCTAATCGCTAACCTACAACCCTAGTTTAGACTAGCATACCAACAGTTAAAAAGGGGGGGAGGGGGTTCGGCTTGTGATATACATACAAATGAGCCAAGCCAACACCCCAAGTAGCACAATCGTCAAAAAAATGTAATTGCTGCACAAAACATTTAAAATGCATAAAAACTACAACAGAAGCTAAGGTTATGGGTCTCAGTTATCCCCAAGTCAGTGCGTAATGCTTTCTCACTGCTTACTTGAACTAGATGATTTGGACCAAGGGAAAGGCATCAACAGTGAAAGGCAAAACAGAAGTCATACCGGAACTGCAAACTCTGCGTTGTGCAATTTGGGAGGACAATAATTTGATCAACCTTCAACCCACAAGCCTTCCAATTTGTCTCAGATGCTGTCTGCAAAAGTTTAGAAGCCATTAGTGTACCCATATTTATCTACCATCTAAAAAATAAAAAGAGGCTGTCATTCATTTCATTTTGATGCTCTCCTAGTCCTAAAAATGGAAGAGATTATTTTTGCATAAATGTTATATGCCTTTTCCTGAGTAACTCCAACTACTTCAACTTAAATGCATGACAACTTTCCATCATACAAGTATACAATGCACCATCTTTAATAATTTTTAGGCACCGCAGTTGGTGTCAAGTTTGGGTATGTTACAATGTAAAGATTATATCATATATTGCACTATCAACTAGATTGAATCCCATTGAAGGATGCCTCTGACAAGGTTTATTCCTTACAATGCTTAAGGTTATGCTTGGTACGAAGGTAAGCTACAAAAATAAGAAAGTGATTATGAATCTTTAACGATCTGATTAACAAATTTTCCATCCACACTTCTTTCCATCCTTCAAGAAAACCCTTACAGAAGAAGCATATTATTAGTAGAGTAGTATTCCAGAAAATAAAATGCAAAGGAAATAAAGAGATTGCAAAGTTTTATGCTAATGTATAAAGGGGATAGCATCATTTCCATTGATCATGTTGAGTTATATTACTTGACCAAAATCAACTTGAACTATATCATCTCGAGTTGGGAACTATATCAAAATGGTTCTAGCAGTTGTAATATCCTTCAGAGAATGGTACATACATCAATCAATCCGTCCAATCAAGAAAACTTGCCTTATAGCCAGCAAATAATAGTTTCATTTGATGTGGAAGTTACCTTGTATCAAAGACCTTGGTCAGGTATGCTGGTATGCTTGTAAACACGCTACTCTACATAAAATCACGGTTCCTAGAGAACCTAGCCTGACAGTTGGCACACATAACCGTTGTGCTTCTTTGTGCCCCGATGTCAACAGCCTGGTTATAAAACTCATTGCCACACCAAGGACACAAGGTAACCTGATGTCTGCCAGCTACTTTAGGCAACAGTGGCAAAACATCCTTTCCATGCCAAACAGAGGAATCAAACTTTAATGCCATCTCTGAATCGTATGATGGTACCTTGGAGTTCACTGAATGAGAACTCGGTTGAGCAGTCATAAAACTATATTCCATATGTTCTAAGTTATCAGATCGCAGCCCTCCAAAACCCGGTTCATTGCTGCACTTCCCACTAACGTTGAACATTTCACTTCCACCCTGTCCATTACAACAAAATTTCAGTCAAATTTCAATAAGCAAACTACCACTAATTCATTTTAAGCATTTGTTTACTTTCAGTATAGCCTCTCAATCATATAATGGTACCTTGGAATTTCCTGAACAAGAACTTGGTTGAGCAGTCAGAAAATTATATTCCATATGTTCTATACTATCTGATTGCAGGCCTTCAAAACCCGATACACTGTTGCACTTTCCACTAATGTCGAACATTTCACTTTCACCCTATCCATTACAAGAAAATTGCACTATCAAATTTCTTTAAGCAAACTAACACTAATTTATTTAAAAGCTGGAATTAGTGGGCAAAAATAATTTATTTATTTATTTGCTTTCTACTGAGAACATCTGCAATCAGCTGCGACTTTTACTACCATTAAGTTAAAAACTTAAAATTCAAGATCCACATCTTGAAACGAACTAGCAATAAACATAATATACGAAACTTGACACATATATCATACTGCTTTTCTGAGAAAAATAACAGTTTCGTGTTTTTTTGCATTATATCATAACTTATAGCAGAGAATAAGAGATCATATCTGTACCTTATGTGACATCCAGTCAAATGTAGGGTAATAACCAGATGATGGCAATAACTGAGATGAAGTATCAGTCAAACCACTCAGCAGAACATTTCCTTCATTACTTTTCCATGTGAGCCCAGTCATGGAATCCTCAATAGGTCGGGCATGATTGGAATAACCAGTCATTATTTCATTATTCCTTGCATTTTCAAAACCCTGTAACCTAGATCCATTATGAGCTGTGCCTGCATGAACCATGTTCAAATTATTTGCAACATGTTTTTGTTCACTACTGGATAGACCGAAGAAATTCTCAAAAGCACCTTTATTTTGCTTTGGTTCATGAACAGCGCCACTGCTAATACCAGGTATATTATTTTTACCAACAATTTTTTCCCTATTTCCAGAAAAATGAGGGGAACAACTTCCCTGCACAGTGCCTGTCAAAGCAAATGGGCCTGGCCTAGCATAAGCATTTCCAGCAAAGGAGCTTCCCCCTTTGTGTTTGGGCTCATCCATAGTAAAGAAAGAAACTTTGTTCATACTATTGTCATAGTTACTGCTTTGCTGATTAGCATATTGTTGATAGAGAATGCTCTCAGACCCTTTATCCTGTTTATACTCTGGTGTGCAGGTAGATGTTTTCTTATATGAAGATGGGCCAAATTGGTGATCTTTAGTCTTTCCATGTTTGACACTATCCAGGATGTTAGCATCCACACCACTGTCATGCCTGTTCACACCTTGAATTATTCCTCTTGAATTTTGGGCTTCATCAAGTTCAGACATCTCTACTGTCCGGCTAAAGACCTTAAAAGCATTATTGTCAGAAGGAAATATTTGCTCCCTTCCATGTGAAGCCCGCAAGAAAGTTTCACTTTTCTCTCGTGAGGGTTTCTTCATAGGGAGATGGCTTTGAAAACAAACAGTAGGGTCGATATTTGCAGACTCGTTGACCATAATAGACTCCGGATAATCTAATCTGCCAGAGGCTAGAATCGAATTATTGTTGATGGCACATGTTTGATCATCTTTAGACGAAGTTAAACCACATCCAGAACCTCTTTCATGTGCAGAATCTATTGTAACAGAAGCCCCTTTCAAATGATCTACGAGATTAACTCTTTGTTTGTTGCCGGGAGGAATGAGTGAATAACCTTCACTATAATTTTCCTGCTTAGCATCAATTCTGACATTATCCAGCCCTATGCTAGTATCAGCACAACCAGCTTTCCGATCATCCCTTGTAGCTTTATCCTTCAAATCAGCTTCGATCCCTTTCAAAAAGCTAGGAAAATGTCTATCCACAATATTTTCATCAGTAAACATATCTCCCTTAACATTTGGAGCAAGGGAACTGGTGCTTGAAGCAAACTCTCTCTTCTTCTCCTCCACTGGAAGGGCAAATCCAGCATCTATTTTACATGAAGGTTGGGAAATCCCTTCTTTGTCAGCAGTATACAAGACATTTTCAGAACCCAAACAAACATTAAGATCAGCAGCTACAGCAGCAGCATTGATGTCTCCTTTATTATCAGCAGCAGAATAGAAATTACTTTGTTTATCACAATTTTTCTCAGCTAACACTCTTTCATTCCTGTTAACCTTATCATGTTCATCATGAGACAATAAATTGCATTCATGATTGTTATCCGTAAGTGTTTGAACCAGATGATTTTCATTAGATTCACTACAGCGAATACCAGGCCCTATTCCATTGTTGCCAGCGGAATGTAAGGGCTGAATGCTGTTTTGCTCTCCAACAGAACCTTCAACTTTCTTCATACTGTTTTCTATGTGGATCCCAAGATGGCTATGGTAGCAACTCCTTTCTTCAAATAGTTCATGACAAAACTGGCACTCATATTTTCCATCTTTGTTTTTTACCTCCTCATTAGTTGAGGTACCATGTCCAGAACTCATTGCTGATCCTTTGTGAGATGATAACAGGTGGTATATAAAATCATCTTTCAAATTAAAAGTCATGGTGCATTTGTGGCAGTTTATTATCTCAGCTCTCTGGACTTCCCTTGGACTCCCCATTCTTTGCACGGGAGTTTGATTCTCGAGTTCAGAAGATCTATATGTAATTGGCAACTGTGGATGGCATTTAACATTCTTGTCATCAACTGCATAATCAAGAGGAGATGAAGTGTAAATGATAAATACAAACACAAACAGAAACTTACATTTCCGGATGAGGGTTTGACAGCAAAATCAATGTTCTTGTCAGCGAGATTCGAAGCTTCCAGGCTTGAATCTTTAAGTCCACCAAAGCCGAGCAAGTATGAAGAAACCTCCTTGCAGGAAACAAACTGTTGCTCGTTAGGGCTGGAAGGTACCAAATTGGGGGAAAGAGTGTAAGAATGACATGAGCAACAAAGTTAACAAAAAGGGAATTGAAAACTGAAAATCATACTAAACAAATTTCTTGAATCCGATTGCTATCTAGTTCCTTTTCCTAGCTAAGTGCTCTAGATCTCTCCTACTTGGTATCATGCATGCAACAGCTAATCTGAGGACTAAAACCAACAAGAACAAAATATAGTAATCAAAGTCTAAACAGAAAAGATTCAAGAGAATAATATTAAAATTCACATAAAATGTTATATAAAAATATCCCCGAAATTTGCTAAAACAAGGACATTTCAGAGCAGAGATTCTAGATTAATTATTCTCTACAACAGAGAAAAAAAAGAAAGGAAATTCAACTAAACAAAGGCTATCATTAACAAGAAATTATGTGTATTATATTTCGCAGAAAGTACACAGCTTTTATAGAATATGCAGGTTCGATAACAAGAAATTTAAAATAAAGTTAAGACTGGAAAACCTTATATATCGGCTACAAGCTAACCAAAAATGGCTGCCTCTCCTCTTCACAAAGAGCATAAGCTTCCACCCTTGTGGAAGCACATTCCCGAACCCAGCGGCGTCAACAATCCTCTTCTTCTGGTTTTTAGTCGCCCATTGCCCTTCTAAACCACCCATAAACTCCATCAATTGCACTTCTGACACAATCCCCTCGGTCCTCCTCCTCAACTCTTCTTCAATTCCGAGAATCTCCTCCACTTTCCCCAGTGCTGCCCTCTCAATTTCGCTCTCAAATGTCTTTTGCTCGCTTCCAATCATTCTACTTTGACCCTCCTCCTTTCGTGGCCTCCCTCTCCTCCTCTTCCCTCCGTTGCAACTGCTGCTATTACCGGCAACCGGTGTCTCATTTGGTTTATCTAAGGTTTCCGTTTCTTTATATTCCTCTACTGGTAAACTCTCGCTCTCAATCAGCCAATTATCTTTGCCGTCCTTCCTTGGCCTCCCTCGCTTCCTTTTTCCTACACTACTACTATTACTAACAATGCCAACCGGAATATTCTGCAAAGTCGAGTTCTCGTTCGGATACTCGATTTGAACTGGCACAAGATCCTTGTCGTCGTACGGCTCATCGCTTTCGGGGATAGCAGTCAGCGACTCATCGATGTTGAAAAGTGATTTAAACAGAGAGAGGGTGTTGAAGCTTTCTTCGTCAAGAGATTCAGGGTTTAGGTTTAGAGGAGGAGGAGGGAAGGGCTCGGACGAAGCAGAGGAATGCTGGTGCTGTAGGTGGCTGCGGGGCGCGGCGAAGCGGAGCCGGAAGAAAGTCTGTTTCCGACTACCGGCGGACTCGTTGAAAATGGAACGGTCAATTTTGGGAGTGAACAGTTCGGTTTCGGCATTGGAAGGGGAAGGAGAAGAGGTGCATGAAGACAGGGAAAGGAGTTCGTGTTGGGAGAAGAGACGGAGGTCTACGATGGGTATGGATTCGAGGTGGAGGTGGTTGCGGTGGTCGATGGTGACGGTGACGGTGGCGGTGGCCATCGAAAACGGGGAAAAGGAAGAACCACGATGAGGAAAAAGCGGAAGAGTGCCCGATGTAACTGATTGGGATGGGATTTATTTTACAGAGGGAGGGATTGGATTTAATTGCCCAACCAAACGTTGCCACGTCGATTTCAGAGGAGGAATTATAAACGGAACGGTTCGGATTTAGTCGGGTTTTTACTAACCCAATCCTGGGCCCGGTCTGATTTGGAACGACTCAATTGGTACCCAAATCTGTTGAGTTGGGCTCATTCATGGACTTGAGCTTAATTATATTGGAATGTCGTGTCCACTTTCAATTGTATTACGCCACATTCGATACTCTTGACGGGAAGGAGGAATGTTGTATTAAAACCATCCATGTCGGGCATATGGATTATGGATATCACTGATAATCAAATCATACACATTTAGGAATGGCAATGAGTCAGATTTAGATTGGATTGTATAAAGTTTGAGTCTGATTATAATCAGATACAATTTTTTTTTTCAGATTTGGATTCGAACTTTTTGCAATTAAAGTTGGGTCTGATTTTTTTTCTTTCGGATTCGGATTAAATTGTCATCCCTGGTGTTGACCCGAATCTAAAGGTAAATTCGCGAATTTTAGCATCTTTAGGCTATGTTGTGTTTTGGTCCTCCGATGTTTTTATTTTAATACAAATCAGTTCATAATTTTGTGTGTTTAATTTATTGTGTTTTTAATTTTTGCTATTTAGTTCTGTGTTTATTCATTCTTGTCTCTTGTTTGTGTTTTCATCAATCATCCTTGTTTATTAATTATATTTAAATTTTTGTGTTTATTATTTATACCTTTTAATTTCATTGGTATTTTAATTCATAATTTTAGCCTAAATATATAACTTTATCTTACAATTTCACATCATTTACTATTTTATTCATTAATGTCTTTAATTTCGATAATTCATTAATATTTCATTTATTTATTTCTCCATTGTATATATTTGAACAAATTTAGATCGGGCGACACACATCGTTGAACACCATTAATATTTAATGACTTTTACATTATTATTAAAAATCTCAAAGGCTCGACATGTAATTAATTATATTTTAAAATAAAATTAGAAAAAAAAAATATTTCATGAACTATTCTCACTATCTCATCCATGGTCCTACGCAATTAAATAAACTCACATCATCTTTATTTTTCATATAATATTTTCTTATAAATAAAAATTTACAAATCATCATCTTCTCCCTCATACCTCGCATATTTACTCTAATAATTGGGTAATGAAATGCTAAACTAGGCTTGTTAGTTGTTTCTTGATTGTAATTAGTTGCAATTACTGCAAGAATTGGTCAGAGAGTATCCTATAAACACTATTGTTACTTTGTTAGAGCATTATCTTCGGGTTACCAAAGGGGCCGGCAATTTTCTAAGCAAAATAGGGATACCCTGTAACAGTGAACATTGAACATTGGGGAAGATAATGTAAATCTTTTGGTTAAAAGGGTCAAATTTGTCCTTATAGAATTAACGATGTTGTTCCTAATTAACTTTTTATAATTTTACTCTCAAAGTTATTCAATTGCAATAATTTTGCCCATTGACAAATGTTGATCGTTAAAGTGTTGACATGATAGTTAACGGTGCTAACGTAACAATTTTGGCCTCGATTTATTATGTTTTTGAATAAAATTGGATATAACTTAGTTTTTCGAGTTGAACTTTTACAAACAGAACATATGAAAAATCGATTAATTAATTGGTGTAAATATCCTTTGAGTCTCTGATAATTTTAAGAATAAGTAAAGTGAGAACTCTCACAAAAAAATTAAAATATTCTTCAATTTTTTAAAAAATTCCATAAGCTTAATAAAATAAATAAGATATTCAAAAAAATGTTGAAAATAAAAACTGATATAAAAATAAAAATGTATTAGGAATTATAAAATGATAAAAACATAAGTGTAAAAATTAAAAAATATTTATAAAGTATTAAAATGAACTTTTTCTTCGAATGATAAAATATAAATTTAAAGTTAGAAATATAAAAAATCATAATTTTAAAATATTTATAAAAACCATTGAAAAGTTTTTCTACTGTTTCTAGGTATGTAGCCAACTAATATTTACTGAACATATTTTCAATGGAATCATCATTTCATTAGAGTAGTAATAAAACATATCAAATATTAATGAGCATCACTTTGATGTAGAAAAGCGAAAAAAAATTTGATAAAAGTGTTCAAGTTTTTAATAATTTATAAATAGTTTTTAATTTTTATATTAGTTTTTATTTTTAATAATTTTTTGAATATCTTATTTACTTTTATTAAGTTTATGAATTTTAAAAAAAATGAAGAATATTTTAATTTTTTTTTAGAATTCTCACTTTGCTTATTTTTAAATTATCAGAGATTCAAAGGTTACTTACACTAATTTGTTAATCGTTTTATTTATGGCCTTGTTTGGCAATTAGCGGATAGCTGATAGCTTATTGCATTAGCTGATTTGACTAGCGGATTGTATTAGCTGATTGTATAAAAGTGTTTGGTAAGATTAACTGATAGCTGATTGATTATTTAAACAAGCAAAATGACATATAAGGACATGATTATATTCAACATTTGTTTGAATAATTTATCAGTTATGAATATTTTGTATCAAATAAATATTAATTAAATTTGTAAAAATTATTTTTAATATAAATTTTCTAAACATGTTTGAAAGATTTATATATTAATTTATTATTTATATAATTATTAAAAAAATATATGCACATATAAATATGTGATAATAAAAAATAAAATTAACTTAAAATGTCACCATATAAATTAGTAGTAACAACAAATAAGTCCAATATTTAATATGTTATTATTTATATTAAAAAATGTTATTATTTAATTTAGGTTATTTGGAAATTTTTGGTAATTGTTAAAGGGTAAAGAGTCGTTACAACTCTAATATCAAACCTCTAATCTCAAAAAAATCATATTAGGAGCTTTTTTAAAATTAGATTTTTCACCCCAATCCGCTCTTTCAATCCGTTATTTACCAAACATCAACATTAGCGGATTTGACTAGTCAAACCTTAATTATACCTCAAACCTCTAATCTTTGCCCAAAACGTTGTTTACCAAACAGGGCCTATATATTCTTTTTGTTAAAGTTCAACTCAAAAAATAAACTATTTATCAAATTTTATTTAAAAACTAAATAGACCAATGGTAAAATTGCTGCAATTGAATGATTTCGAGGCCAAATTGCACGAATGACTTCGAAGGCAAAAGTGCTACGTCGGCGCCGTTAACTGTCACATTAACACTTTAACGGTTAACGTCGGTCAAAGAGTAAATTACTGCAATTGAATGATTTTGAATTACTTTATAGACAAATTTGATCAATTAATCAATTTTTTTTTTGTATAGTATTTTCTTTTTCCTCTTTTGAACCGAATACAACTGATTTTTGTCATATGCAAAATAGGGATACCTTAAGCATTAATAATTGTTTGTATTATGAAGCTCTAAAAAAAGATAGAAATGAATGCATTAATTTGATCGAAGATTTGGTTGAGATTAGAGTGCAGTAGTTTCATAATAATAATTTTGTTTTTGTTTTTTTTATTCGTAGATCAAGTTTTTTTTGAGTATTTTTTTTATTTTAACAATTTCGTTTCTTTGCATATTTAATAAATATATGAGGAATGAGGAAGAAGATGATGATTTGTAAATTTTAATTTATAAAAAATATTATATAGAAAATAAAAATGATGTGCATTTATTTAATTGGATAATATTATGGATATGACTTGAAAATGATTCATGAAAGAATTTCTTCTAATTTTATTTTGATATATGATTAATTGCATGTCGAGCCTTTAAGATTTTAATAATTATTTAAAAGTCATTAAAAATTAATAATGTTTAACGGTGTATTACATTAGTGATGTTCAGCGGTGTGTGTCGTCAGTTCAAGACTCATCCTATATAAGTATTTTATTGTATATTTGTCTATGATTTTATCTTACATTTATTTCTTTTTTTCATATCAATGTATATATATGCATATGGGTAGATATATTACATTATATTATGTTTAGTTAATAGATATAAATCATAATTATTATTATTATTATTATTTTAACTTGCATTTTTAATAAAATTTATAGTTTTATTATCAATTTTAATATGGATATATATGTAAATTAATGTTGTTTTTACCATTATTTCAAGTTACCTAATATATATATATATATGTTTCTTTTAATGTATTTAAGCTAACTCTTTTACTTTATATACGTTGTTCTATTGTTTTAACGTAAATAATATAAATGATTTTTTTGTTTTGAAGAATTAAAAGTCACAAATGTTTTGATTCAGACTCGCATTTGGATAAAAAATGGACTTGGATTGGATTCGGGTCAGGTCCTAGCAGGATTCATATCTGATCCGCCTCGTATTAGGTCTCGTACCTTTTTTGGATCCAGTTTCAAAAAAAATTCAACCGAATTTAGATTGGATTTTTTATTCGAATCAAATCAGATTCAAATTAATTGTCATCCCTAAACACGTTTTTGTTTTCTCTTCAACAACTTCATGTCAAGGCATCCTCATTTTGTAACAGAATCAAAAGTTCAATGGTCATTTTAAAAGAAATCAGTGGTCACAAAAATCATCTCAATATAATTCAGTGACCATTAGCATAATTTATCCTAAACAACAACAACAACAACAACAACAACAACAATAATAATAATAATAATAATAATAATAATAATAACAACGACGCATACAGTTTTGATGATATTGGATTGAAACAACAGGGGCAGCAAGTGTTTTCCAAAAGCTCTTATCTAGGCACTAGGGTTGTTCATTGTAGGGTACTCGGTTTTCGGGTACTTGATTTATTAGAATATTTTTTTTATCGGTTTGTATTTCGGCCCATTATATTTTAGTACCTGTTATTTGAGTACTCGTAAAATTTAGGTACCCGGATAATCGGGTACCCGATTCATATTTCTTTTAATTTTAAAATTGTTAAAAATCACATATTAAACATATAAAATTTAAAAGTTTATAATACATAATTCAAACAAAAAATTAGTCATTTAAAGTTAATTTTAATCGGTGAAATATTTATATATATATTAAAGTTTATCACCAAAAGAATATATTAAAAAGATTAACCTCGATCGTGATTTTTTTCCTTTAAATATCACACTCACAAATCAATACAATTATTTTTTAAAAAGTTTAAACTTAAAATTATATAATACAATCATAAAAAGAATATAAGGATTTGAATTTAATTTTGGAGTAAAAATATTTAAAAAAAATTAAAATAAACCTATAATTTAAAGTATAATATATATATATATATATATATTAAAAGTGTCGGGTCGGGTACCCAGTAAGAGAACAATTTCGGCCCAAGTTTGACTCGTGTATCCGGGAAAATTACCGGGTCGGTACCCGGCTTGATAAAAAAAATCTTAAAAATATGCGCCTATTTTGTACCGAATCGTCTGATAATCGTGCCAAATCAATTAGGTCGAGTAATTTTAAACACCCCTACATACAGTCTCGCTTTTTTGTGATAAAATGAGTATTTTTTTTCTTGGAACGATGCTATTTCTCATGTTATTGTTCCCAATCTTGTATCATTAAAAATGGGTTACTACTTCATTTGTTTAACAATTATTATTTAGAGAAAGAAAATTATACTTTTAATGAGCATTGAACCCACAATTTAAGAAAAAGAGGGAGATGTATTAACTGAAAGCTTTTAACTACATGCTCTAAAAATTAAGGGTGTTCAAAACCGGCCTAATGAATACCCAAAGGTCCATTATTACTACCATATTATGTTTCATCATCCCTTCCAATTTTTTAACTTTCATTATAAATTTGTTGGGCCTCCAAGTAACCATTGAGCCGGTTATGAACACTACTACTAAAAATTGTTGACAATTATTATTTCATTACGGCTGTATCTAATGTATAACTTTATCTCCCAGTCACTTGATTGTTAGGTTAATTATTTATAAAATAAATAAAAGTTGGGATTTATATATATTTTTTCTGAATGGTAATTTTTTTTTGAATGGAGGGCTTTATATTTTTGATCGGCCAGAACTAAGCAATATTAATAATAAATAACTCTGATTCACATTTCTATGCGACGGATAATGCTACTTTTATTAATGATATTAATCAAAAACATATACTTGAAATGTAACTTATGGGATTCCAGAAACATATGGTAGCTCAGATTGGGTATAATTTATAAGAAATGGATAGCACAACTGCACCCCCTCCCCCCATCCATGCTGTGGGACGTAGGGTCGCTCTCAGATGCCATGCCTCATATTGACCCCCGACATTTTATCAATACCTGACCTTGAGAAACAATGGGCAAAAACCATTACATCTATCAAAACCTCTCCGCCTACCATGGCGGATTCAGAAATATTGTTTAAGATAAATATATATATTACATAAATTTTAGGGTAGACACAACTAATAAAATAGATAACTAACGTAAGAAATTTAAGATTTCAGAGTGCATACAATCAATAAAAATAGATAATTAACTGAAAGAATTTTAGATTTCAAGGTGGGCACACACAGGTGCACGAACCTTTTACAACACACGCATGTGCTCGAACTCGAATCTTATAGGATGAACATCATCCTCCGGCACTAGAATGGATAACGATGGATCCAGGCAGTCGGCGATCAACACTAAAACTAGTGTCGGCAACGGCAAGTAAAGAACAAAAAGAAACTAAAGGGGAGAGATAGCCACACTATGCGGCTAGGGGTTTAATTAGCACACACTACACGAGGGTTTGTATATAACGGCACTTTTTGCGGCGTTTTTAGAACAAATGCCGCTAAAATTGCACATCTCACGGCGTTTACAAGAAAAACATCGCAATATGTTTCATTTTTTAGTGGCGTTTTTAATGGAAAACGCCGCAATAGATGTATTTAGGGTGGTGTTTTTGACAAACGCCACAAGATGTGCTCTTTTAGTGGCGTTTTTGTTTACAAACACCGCAATAGGTAAATCGCACTGTTTAATTTGACGGATTATGAATCCCAGACTTCAACGTTCCCAAATCAAAATCCTGATAAATCTCTGAAACTCACTGCCTTATTGTTTTGAGCGTCCTCCTCACCGTAGTGGGTTCATTCTCTCTCTCATCGTCGTGCTCTCCTTGCCGTCGATCGTCCGTCATGCATGGTCATCCCTCAAACCGCACGGTCACAGCAGAAACCAAGCACCAAAAGGTCAATCTCAACATAACTCTAAAATTGTACTCCTCCTCCTCCTCTTCGATTATGTTTTTTATTTTTAGTTTGATCGAAAAACATAGACTAGATTTTAGTTGATTTTAAACCAAGCATCAGAATGATAGTTTAAGCACCTAAAAGTGTAAAAAAAAGTTCAGGCACCAAAAAAAAATGAGATCGTTTAGGCACCTAAAATTAGCAAAAAAAAAAACAATTTAAACACTTAAAAAGAAAAATATATTATAATTTAAACACTTATTTTAATATTAAACCTTTTAAAATTTATATTTTACTCGTCCCTACGTATTGAATAATGAATACAAACAAAATAAAAGTGCGAGAGTAAGATTGTATAATGTATAGTAAATAAGTACAAAAAAATGACAAATTCCCAACACTGAATTTGAAAACGAGGAGGCGCTGCAAATCATTCAATAAAGAAATCTTATCAGCGTTATAAATTCGGGTACCCGGGTAATCGGGTACCGGGTACCCGGTTCCTATTTTTTTTTATTTTTTATTTATTTTAAAATTAAAAAAAAATCACATGTTAAACACAAAAATATTTTTTTTAAAAATAAACTTAAAACTTAAAAGAATATAATACAAACATAGAAAAAATGTAGGGATTTAAACTTAATTTTAGAGTGAAAATATTAAGAAACATAAAATAAAAATATAATTTTAAATATAAAATATATATATTAAATTTTATCGGGTCGAGTCGGGTACCCGGTAAGGGAAAACTTTCGGCCCGTGTCCCGGAAAATTTTCCGGGTCGGGTAATTTTTTTTTCAGGAATTACCAGGTATTTTTGTTTCGGGTCAATCGGGTCGGGTATTTTCTCCCACCCCTAACTCTACTGCCCTAACCTTCCCTTCAAGTATTCGCAGTTTAAGGGGCTAAAATGCGGCCCTACACAAATTTTTATTATTTTGATAAAAATTTATATAAAATTAGGTAATAATTTAGGTAGAACTGGATTTTTACTAATTGAATAAAGATTTGTATAACTACATAAATTCTTATCAACTTGGTAAGAATTTGTATAGATTTTGCCTTATGTTGCACAAATTCTTACCATCTGAGAAAAACTTGTGTAAGGTCGCCTCATTTTAGCCATACCCTGAGGGTGCCTTGCCCTAGAACTACCCCGGTAATCCAAAGAAATATATTTATTTTTAGAGTATCTTTAATTAAATATTTATTTATAATTCTAATATTTAATATAAGATTAAGAGTATCTTTCATAACAATAGGTGTTCGATTGATTAATTTAAATTAGACATTGTAGATGTTTATTATGAGAATGATCCTTCAAATTTATTTATTCTATTTACAACGTAAAAATTTAAAATTTCAACCTTATTTAATAGATCTAGAAATATATTTTACTATTCATATAGATATACAAGAATCATGTGATTCAAGTTAATTATTAGTCACAAATTACCATCTCTCGTGATTGATGTTTAGATTTTGGCTAATGTTTACTTAAGCTAGTGAACGTAGGTTTAGATAGGGTGACGCTTAATCATATATAGTTAGGCCTTTATTTTATTTCAATTGTACTTTTAATTTAGTCTTGTTAGGTAATATCATTTTTGAAAGAAAGAAAAAAAACATTTGTTAATTACCTAAAAACTTATATGTATTCAGTAAATAAATAATGTTATGTCGCAAATAATAGTTTTAATAAAATATTTTTTGATTAATTTTTAGTAAAATATTTTCAATAACGTCAATGGAGAAGTTCGTCATAAAATACTATATTTTACAACACTTATTACCGATAAAACTGCCATACGTAGTTTTGTAATAGAAGTGGTGCTGCATAGTTTATTAATGAAAGCTTAATTGGTTCAACGCATTTCTATACTTTTTATGTATGATTGATGTTTTAGAAAAGAATAAATGTAGTCAGTAATTGAATATTGTTGTTGAAAAAATTATTTTATGATTTATTATATTTGTTACAGTATAAAGTGAAGTCGTTATGTATTCTTACCGACTTTAACAGGAAAAAGTGAAGTCGACGTATATTCTTGTCGACATCAGACAAAATAAAGGAGAAATCGGCCTATATTCCTATCGACTTCAGACCAATACTCATGTCACTCTAGCCAAACACGCTAGTTATTCCATTAATATAATAAAAATTATCATATATTTGGAAGAAAAAAACTAGTGCAATTGATGAACTTGTTTTTTATTTGAAATTTCAATAAAATTGAGAATTAATTATTATAGCAGTCGTGTTTTATAAATTTTTACTATATATATTTGAAAATTTAGATTTTATTTTTCACAACCTTTGGGATTTTTTTAGTTTCTAAATAATGTTTTGAAATGAGAGTGGGATCATTGAAATTCAAGGCTTAAATATCGATAAATAAGTGCTTAAAGTATACTATTTTTTAAGTAAGTGCCCAAATTATTTTTTGGACAAATAGGTGTATAACATTTTATTCCGTGCTAAATAGGTGCCTACCGTTAATTTTTACCGTTAAATATCACGTGTCACTTCCTGAAAAATTTAAAATTATATTGAAAATAAATCCTAAAATTTTCAATTATGCTTAAAATAGTCCCCAAATCCGACTACTCCCGCCGCCGGCGGCCGCGTTATTGGCGACGAAATGAAGTTCCCTCCCCTCGTCGAACAACCCACATGTCGTTCATTGCCCCTCTTGCCGCCGTTCGTGGCGAATCGTTCAAAAGAACCATTCGACAATTTTGTCGATTCGCACTACGCCAATCAATTTTTGACGACAGAGTGGTGGGGGAAATGGTCGGGATGGTCCAGCGACCAATGTGGTCGGCGACGACGTGGCAATCGGCGACGAAATCAGCCTAAATCGGAATTTAGGCTTTGGGGAGTTAAGAATTTTGAATTTTGAGAGCTGTTTTTGTAAAATCTAATTTTTTTTGAGATTTTTTAAAAATTAATTAATTAATTTTATTTATTTATTTTTTAATTTAATTTTACATTTTTCAGTAGGTGACAAGTGACATTTAATGATAAAAATTAACGTACATTGACGATAAGCTCCTATGTAAATAACATTAAAAACATTAAATATTTATTTAACCTGAAAAATGGTTTGGACACCTAACTGAAAAAAAAAAATGAAATACTTTAGACACTTTTGCCACAAGCGAAATTCAAATTCAAACTTGGGAAACCACAACCAAGTTAAACCAACGTTCACCTGCGAAAGCGAAACTATTGAAGTGATAAGGGTTGGGACTGGCTGGCAATGCCGAGCCACTACCGAGTCAACAGCTGTATCTCGGCTCCTGTTAGCTTGATCCAGCTCACCCTATTTCTAAATCAACTTGATAATGGTGTATTAACTAATCACTTCACGAGCCTCACTCTTTTTAAAACACCCAGCGCCAGCTTTGCCTTTACTCAATTCCATTTCCTTATCCACTCCCCTCTTCCACCCTCCAGCTGTTTCCCAATGAAATTAACTCCACCCTCTCTTTCCCCTCTTTTACCCTCCAACATTCCCGAATGTCCTACAAACTCAAGGCCATTTACGTCAATCCATAGATTATGTTAACTGTGACTAAGCTGTAATGCCTTTTGTTTTCTAGCGACGAAAAAGAGTTGGCTGAGCCTCAACCTTAATGCACGCGCTTTCTTTTGCAACCGTTCACACGGCTACATGCCATTGGTTCAACTTTTAGGTTAGAAAAAGCACAAGCTTACTGGAGAAGTTGCAACTCGTTAATGGGAACAATAAAGACAACTCTCTTTAATCTTTATTGTCTGTTTCTCAGCTGGTTCCTTAGGTTTACTTAACCCCATAAAAAAACCCTATTTTTAATTCATGGAATTAATTCAAGATTCAATTGTTAAACTCATTTTCAAGCCTATATATATACACCATTTTGCTCCTCATATCAAACACATACTCAAAGCTATCTCAGCTTCTTAGTCTTTTTTCCTCTGTAAATCAAAAATGGGTTCTTTTGTTGCTCAATGTTTCTTTAATGCCTTCCTCTTAATCTCCTTGTTTCAAATCTGTTTGGCTGGAAGGAAACTGGTGGGAGAAGTGGTGGAGGAGCCTCAACTCTTGAAATACCACAACGGCCCTCTTCTTTCCGGGAAAATAACAGTCAATCTGATTTGGTACGGGAAGTTCAAGCCTTCAGAGAGGGCTATTATATCTGATTTCATCACTTCCCTTTCATCTAAAACTACCCCGGTATCTCAAAACAAGCAACCCTCGGTTGCTCAGTGGTGGAAAACCACCGAGAAATACTACCACCTCACCTCAAAGAAACCTTCTCTTTCCTTGTCTCTGGGAAAACAGATTCTCGACGAGAAATATTCACTCGGAAAATCACTCAAAAACAAACAAATCGTTCAACTGGCTTCGAAGGGTGACCAAAAGAATGCAATCAACGTCGTGTTAACGGCATCCGACGTTGCCGTCGAAGGGTTTTGCATGAGCCGATGTGGGACTCACGGGTCTGCTTTAGGATATAGCGGTGGACACATCAAGGCCAAGAGGTACACCAAATTCGCCTACATTTGGGTCGGTAACTCCCAGACCCAGTGCCCGGGGCAATGCGCATGGCCGTTCCACCAACCGATCTACGGACCGCAAAGCCCTCCGTTGGTCGCACCGAACAACAATGTGGGTCTCGATGGGATGGTGATCAACTTGGCGAGTCTCTTGGCCGGGACTGCCACCAACCCTTTCGGGAATGGTTACTTCCAGGGCTCGGCCGAGGCGCCGTTGGAAGCTTCATCGGCTTGTCCGGGGATTTATGGTAAAGGGGCTTATCCGGGCTATGCTGGGAACCTGTTGCAAGACCCTACGACCGGTGCTAGCTACAATGCTAATGGCGATAATGGAAGGAAATACTTGCTTCCTGCTTTGTATGATCCTGCTACTTCATCTTGCTCAACTTTGGTCTAATCACTAATGAGTTGAAGCGGTGATATTAGCATATTAGTGCTAGATTGAATGTAATATTCTTTTATTTGTTCATTTATTCACTTTATGCAGATAATAATATAGATGGTAAATTATACAAATGGTCACTTACCTATTTTAAATGATACAAAACAGTCATCAAATTTTTAAAAGTAAAATAATGTGCACTAAATTTTGATTTCCTATACAAAATGGTCATAAATAAATTTAACTTTTTATTATTTATACATTATTTGAATTAGGGCTAAATATATTATTATTTTTAAATTAAGACTAAATTGATTAAATCTCTAAACTTAGAGAACTAAATATGTTATTATACAATTTTTTAATTGCAAATTTAATGTCTATTATGTGTAAACTTTACCCATAATATCGATCACAAATTCACAATCTCTTTTGTTGTGCTTTTTACAATATTGGCTGGCGTACTTTATCTTGGGAAAACTTCCCTTTCTTCTAGATGAAAATAAATAAAAATAAAAATAAAAATGAAAAAACAATATACTGATATTAAAATCCAATCAATAATAAAAAAAGAGTATTAGAATAAGAGAAAAAGACAAATTGGCAGCAGGATGGACCCCAGTAAGAAATTTGGTCATTTTCAAGCAATTATGCAAAAAAGGGGGGTATTGTTGCAATTATTCACGCAGCGGCTTTTCTTAATTTTGGCCTAGCACATGTCCTGTTCTAAAATTTTGGGAAATGGAAAGTGGAAACCGATGATGCTTTATCCAGGATATAATATATGTTTTTAAAATGCTAACATAAAGGTAAGTTTTCATCGGGTCCTGTTCAAGGTGTGAAGGATTGGTTGTATATAAAAATACAATAAGCTGGATGGTAAATCATTTTATATGGGTAATATAGTTAGCATACTAATGTATAATATAAAATATTTTAAACTTAACCGTTAAATTAGTGTCTAACGTTTTTTTCCGTGATCTAAATAGGTGCATTAACGTGACAAACGTTAATTTTTACCGTTATCTGACACATGTCTTCTTTTTAAATTTGAAAATAAATAAAATAAATAAAATATTTCAAAACATCAAAAATTTCCATTTACCCTCATTGCCCCCATCAAATTCCCTCATCCCCTATCAAAAACTCCGATTTGATTCATGGAACCCAGAATTTTATTTCACTATTTTTCTTTCTTGTTGCTTTGGTTTTTGCATACAAGCTAATGGTTTTCACTTGAAAGCCATATTTCAATCCTAATGTAATCCTATGACTTTTCAATCTTAAAATATTCAAATTTGTTATGAGCTTGCTCAAATACTCCTCATCTCTCGTCTTTTCAATCTTAAAAAATCCAAAAATTTGTCTTCTAACGATGACTGAAAAAACAAAGTCCTGCTATTTCTCTTGAACTAATTAAAATCAATATGAAACAAAAACCACGATTTTAGGAGAGAATTTTTTGTTTGGTGATAAAATTTCTTGAACTAATTAAAACTTAGATTTAGAGCTTGAAACGAAATAAGGAACAATAGATATGACGGAAACTAAAACTTTTATTTCGAACAAAAATGCTAAAGACTTGCTTCAACCCAATAAAAAATTCTGGATTTTTGTGTGAAAGATTTTGGGTGAGAAAATTTCTTGTTTGGTTGCTGAGAAAATAAATAACGGAAGAAAATTAACGTCCGTCACGACAAGGCACCTATTTAGGTAACATAAGAAAATGTTAGGCACCTATTTGACCCAAAATATAGTTCAGACACTTATATAGGAAAAAAAGTATTGTTTGAACACTTTTTTAACGGTTAAATCAATATTTTAAATAAAAATATAGAATGGTAGAATGAATTAATGTATAAGACAAACCAATACAAGCAAGTTATCAATAAACTAAATTTCGCACTAAATTGATAGTAAGATAAACTATGAGTTGTTTCTACGCGGAACTATTTTTTTAGAAAAATTATACTATTTTTAGTAGGCATGGACAAACAATAAGTTAATAAGTGTCAATTTTCATAAAAGGTTTATAAAGTGGTGTTCATTTGAAGTAGTGTTAGTTTTATTTTAAGTCCAAATAAACCATTGAAATCGAATAATCTGAACAATTAATTCGGCTCGGTTCATATGGTTAATTCAATTTAACCCAATTTTTGCCCAGCTCTAGTGATTTTTAATTGTTTTTTAAGATTATAAAATATGAAAAGGATAAAAACATCATTATAAATAATATTAGTGATAATTTTAAATACCATTTTTATGATTTTTTCTAGTGAAACGGTACCTATTTAACTAGTGACATTAACTTAATTGAGATCTTATTATAAATAGATGTAGGCAAATTTGTTTTTATATATATTACCCGTTGATTTTTTTCCTCCACAAACAATTTTAATTCATCTCTTTAATTATATATTAAACTTGTATATAAAAAGAAAATTCATCTCCAGTGCTTTTAATATTGTTACTGTATCGAATAATAATATTAAATAAGTTTTCTTTAATTGTAGCAATATATCAATAAAACAAATTCCAACCTCGTTAAAGCTATAAAAGCTATAAAAACGTGATATTTAAGCAACTTGCACTGTTGAATTTGTTTTTCCTTTTTATTATTTAGGAGTGGTTAGAGAAAGTGATTGCCTTATCAATATCATAGATGATTGAAATGGGTGAAATACAAAATAAAAAAGATTTTTATTAAAAAAATACAAAAAAAAACTTATTACATTATTAATTATTTTATATTTGATTAAAAGATTGAAACACAAATACATATGTAGAACTAATGTTTTGATATAATTATTGAAAACTAGTTTTGGACTAAATTGAAAAGATTTTTCAAAAATGCCTTTAAGTCCAAACAACTTGAAAATAAGTTTGTGGATATTTTAAATGGTTTTGGTAAAGTTTGAAATGTTTTTAAGTAGCCAAACCAGAGTTTTCAAGGTACCCGTTTTGATACAGTGTAACGCCCGTGTTTTGGGGTTAGGAGTTAGTCGGGTTTTTAGTCTGAGTCAATAAAAATTAAATTAAATCATTACAACCTTAATTGGGATCTAATTGGACCTTAAATGAATGGGAGAGACCAAGTCGGTAATTTTACCCAAATGATTTTAAAGTAAGACAACTTTTAAAATAAAGTTGTCATCTTTCTCACCTTTTCCCATTTTTAAATGTTAACCACCCCAAACCCTCTCCAAAACCTCTTAAAGCTTGGTTACTATTCCATTGGATATCTTCTTCATTTCAAGGTGTTTTTGAAAGGTAAAATCATTTTCTTACTCTCCTTTCTATCCTCTATCTACCCATGATTTTAGATTTTAAAGATATGAGGTTTTGAAAATTAGGGTTTGATTCAAAGTTTGGGTTTTTATGGGGGTTTTCGTCTTGTTTTACAAAATTGAGTTGGAGCTTTGTTTATTCATGTTAAAAGGTGCAACATATATTAATTTGGTTGAGTTTTATGGAAAACCCGAAGTAGGGTCTTAGAGCAAATTTTAAGGTGTCAAAACTTGGGTTTTTGGGAGGTTTAAGGTTAAAATTGAAAGGGCTGTTGGTTTATAAATGTTAGGAGGGTGTTTCGGGATCTTTTGAGTGTCATTTGGATGATTGGAAGTGGAGTTTTCAGCTAGTGGTGTAGGGAGTACGAATTTGAGATTTTGGGAATTAATTTGATTTGGAAATTTGGGGTGAAGCTTGGTTTGAACTCAAAGGTTGAGTGTTGCTTGAATATTAGCATTGATTGTGCTTGTTGGTTGTATTTTTGGTTGGCTAGAAGCAAGAGGAGTCGTCGAAGGAGCTTTGGGACCGAATCCGGGTTCGTAGGAGTTTCGCTCGGTTGCTAAGGAAAGGCGGTGAGTGGTTTCAAACTTGTTTTAAAGTTCGGTTCGAGTGTGTGTAGAGTGTGTGTGTGGAATGTGCTTGGTAGGCCATTTCCCTATTTCGAGTTGTTAATTCTAGCCTTTGATTTCATTTAATGCTATTGTGTATTTGCCTATCTATGCTCTTGTGGATTGTGGTTAAATTGATGCATGTATATCATGAAATGTATATATGTGGTGAGCATGGAATGTGGTTGATGATATATGATGTGGTTATGAAAATTGGCACTAAATAAATTACCGGTTGTAAATGATCGATCATTAGGATTAGTGTGCACACAAATTGAGTCAAAACGTACGTGGCCTTGATGGCGTTAAGTCATCAAGGAGGAGTACGGTGATGTAATATTCCACCGGAAGCTTTTATATATTTCTACGGGATGATGAGTGGAATCCCATCCGTAGGGCATGTGGCGATGAGTGGAATCCCGCACATGCAAGGTCCGGTGATGAGTGTAATCCCACCGAAGTAAAGTGTTGTTGAGATTTTAATCCGCACAATCGAGGTAATTTAAAGTGGCCAATTAACTTGTTCATATATTGTGATATGTGACGTTGATATATGATTGTTGATATTGATGCTTGATGCTTAATATGAAGTAAGATGCCATACTATGCCACTTGAAAGACTAGCTAGGTCTACTTGATTTTATGCCATTGTAGGTTGTATGTGAGATTAGGATTTACATGCTTGAACCCTGCATTGTTGATGTTTTTCGTTTTAGAGCACCCTCACTAAGCTTATAGCTTACGCTCTCAATGTTCAACAATGCAGATCATTAGCGTGGTGTTAGCTCGGAGCAAGGCAAGAAGGGCTTTCCAAGTTTGTGACTCAAGTACGATGGTAAATTTTGTATTAGTTAGCAATGTGGCAAGGGTTTTTGTATGACCTTATATATTGAATTGCCTTTTGTTGGAATGCCAAGTATGGATGCCTTGCTTCATGTTTGAATGCTAAGTTGCTTGTATGGTTGTGCATCACCTTGTGTTGATTTGTGTCTTTTGGCTTCATGTTAAAGCATGCTTTTATGGTTGGTTTGCCTTAGGATTGATGCTAGTGTGTTGGTTGAGGTTTTAGAGGGATTTAGGGGCATCCTTGAGCCTTAAATCAACTAAAACTTGTAAGTTCGTAGCAGGGGTATCGATACGGTTGGACCCGTATTGATACGACCTTCTTGTTTCAGGCCTTGCGTTTCGATACGCGAGGGGACGTATCGATACCTTTTTGGTCACTGAAGCTACTGTCCATTTCGGTATCGATACGGGCCTCTTGCGTATCGATACGGTCTTCTTAGCGTTGACTGCGAGGAGTTGACCGTTGGAAGGGCGTATCGATACACTCGGGGGCTATATCGGTACGATCTTCCTGTGTTGACTCTGAGTGTTGACTTTGGTCAAGGCGTATCGATACCCTCCTTGGGAGTATCGATACCGCCTGCAGTTTAAGTTTAAATTGGGCTGCTAAATGTTGGTTTGGGTTCGTTTGATTGTCTCGTGTATGTTGTTCCGATGTGTGACCACTTAGGATTTAATACTCATCTAGACAAGATTAAAATGAGAAAAAAATAGGGTTGCTAACCGAGGGGGGAACCTTAACAGGTTTCGCTTCGGTTTTTCCCGTGTAGCTCACTCGGACAGGTCATCCGGCCAGACCGGGACGAGGGGGTTACATACAGGCTAACTTGTTTCGAAATAGTTTGAAACTACCAAAACATGTACCGAAATAGGGCTTGCCTGTTTCAGTACGGAGGATTTCGGTTTCGAAACACCCTTTTGGTGTTTCAGTATACCCAACGGTCAACCCCCCCCCCCAACGATCAAAATTTCTCAACGACTTTTTAAATGCAGCTCAACGTACACTTGTACCGAAACGGTTTGTAACCGTTTCGATACGACTTGCTGCATCAGGCTTCAACGACTAGTTCTGAAGAAGGTCGTTTCGATACGGACAACACCAAAACTGCAATTAATGAGGGAAATAAAGTCTCCAACGGCTCCAATTCAATCCCAACGGTCCTCAACGGCTACAAACTCAGTTGGGAGTATAAATGGACCTCCAAGCATCAAGAGAAGACTAATACTTCAATTGTAACAACATTATGATGAAATATTGTCTTTTGAGCTTTAATTGTAAATTTCTTGTATAGACAACACTTGTGAGCTTAATTGTCAAATTTGCTCAAGTGTATAGGTTTTAGATGAGTGCTTAATAGTGCAAACAAATACCTATTAGAGGGATTTCAAGTTTGCTTAGAACTTCTCTTGTAAGAGAGTGCTTGATCAAGCTTTGGGTAGAAAGCTTGATCGTTGTAACGGTTTCCTCCTCATCCGAGAAAATGAGACGAATTTCTTAGTGAATTTGGTTGAAATCCTTAGTAGGAAGCTAAGGTATTGGATAAAGACTTTGGGTTAGAAAGTCGAACCACTCTAAATTCTTGTGTTCATTTCTTATCTTTTAGCTTCCACTTAAACACCTAAAAATAAGCTTTCTCCATCACTTGGCAAGCACTTCGGTTGTGACCATCGAGCTCAACAACATTATTAAAAGAAGAAACTTGCAATATAATATTAAATTTTAATGCTTAATAAAAAAGATTGAGAAAAATAATAAATAAAAAACTTGACATTTGATTAAAAGATTTGAAATTCTGAAATGATTAGAAACCGAAAGAACAAAACAAAATTATTAAAAATTAAATCAAAGTTTAATCGGGTAAAAGGTGATATTGTGTGCTATTAATAACTTTAGAGTTATTTTTTTATATACACAACCGTGTAAAATTTATTTAATTTATGGGTAATTATTTTATATATGGATTGTGAAAATAAAAGTTTTCACAAACGTTTCGATTTTAAGGTGTATGGACTCTATTTAGGGTTTAATGTTTAGGGGTTTAAGTATACGAGTTTTGATTTTAGGATTTGTTGTTAGAATTTAGAGTTTAAGGTTAAAATGTAAGGTTTTATAAGTTAAAACCTAAACCAAGTATCGGTTAAAATTGTCACTTTGATTCGCAAAATTTGATTTTAATTAAGCGGTAAAGTTTTGGTACCAATTTTTGGGCATGTCGAGGGTGCTAGCCCTTCCTCGCGTGTAACCGACTCCCGAACCCTTTTCGAATCTCTGGTTTATATTTCCGGTGTCCGGTCTACCACTTAAAGTGGCCGGTGGAGACTCCTTATATTTTTTAAAAAACCTTTTTCAAATTCCCATATTTTAAAATATTTTTCTAAAAACCCCTATTTTTAAAACAATTTTGAAACCCCCTAATATTTTCCAAACAATTTTATAAAAATCCATTTTTACCCCTCAATTCCAAAAATTCACTTTTTAAACCCTTATTTCAAATTTTCCAAAATACTCTTCCCACCAAACCTACACCTACACTATACACCTATATACCTACATATACCTTATGTTTTCCAAAAAATACGTCGCTACAGATGGCGACTCCACTGGGGAGAAATTTTTGTTTTAAAAAAACAAAAAAGAGAGTCAGGCCAAGAAAACTTTACCGCTTAACTAATATCAAACGTTGCGAACTAAAGTGACAAATTTAACCGATATTTGTTTATAAACACGAGTCTATTTCGAACGCATTCATTTTTTTGCATATACACCCGTTTGTCTAAGTGAGGGGAAAACGCTAGTGCTTTCGTGGGGATATCGTTCCTCCGTGTAGGCCTAGTAAGTACCTTCGGGGCTCGACTACCCTATATCTTCGTGGGAATATCGTTTCCCCGTGCAGATATAGCTAAAGGGTCCCCTCGGATTGAACTCGGTTGAAATGAGCCTATAATGGGTGATGACCGGGGGCCTTGCTACCCTTAGTAGGGGACAGCGAGGACAATTCGAGTACCTCCTAGAACCAAAATTGCACGTAGAGAACTAGAAAGCCTACCCCTTTAGAGCTATGCGGATAACCTAGGTGAACTAGACGGGATAAATAGGGCTGCTTGTTTATGTTTGTCTTCTATTAATAATGACTATTCACTAACTCATTTCTTTTTTCTTTTTGCATTTATTTTGCATACATACCATGACATAACGGTGTTGAGTCAAGGTGATTTTACCCAATTCAGTGCTTTCATTACGGACGGAAGGTTGCTAAAAGGATGTCAACTCTCAAATCCGACAAATTCTAGATGATCTAGCCTCGACATTTTTTTTTCAAAACCTTCATTTCTTCAAACGCAATTCGGAGACACAAGGGGCATCTGTTAGAATCTGCTATGACTACCTTGTAACAAGGAACCTCTTTTATGTCTAAATGAAAGTTGACCTAAGGGGAATCACCTATACGACCAACACCGTTATTTGCATACATATTTGTATATATATTTTTACATTATCTGTTCATACATCATTTCATAGCATAATCATTCACAACATTAAATTTCTAGTTATACATTCATTACATCATACCTATTGCTAATTGGACAATAAATTTTAGTTTAAATCCATGATGCATTCAAATCCACAATGCATACATAACATCATACTCATTGCTAAAACTCTTTGATCAAATTCATTCATCACATCATTGCTAATCGGGAGAGACCCTCGCCCAAGTGAAAGAGAACAAATGACCGAGCGGCTAGCTTGAACAACTTCAACGACACTCGGTTCAGAATCAAAGGGGGTCAACATGCAAAACTCCAATTCTCAAGATTGGTGAAAACTGATTGTACCCAGGGGAATGGTACAGCTAGCCCGGGGCAAACGGCTACCGGTAAAGGCAAGTCAAATCCGTTAATCCCTGTGCATTTGGGAAAAATGCAATTCTCAATTCATGGATAATACAAATGTCCATCGAAAAATCCATTTTCACGAATGGTCAAAGGGAAATAAATCCATTGGAAAAATCCAACGTCATAATTGGTAAAAACTGATTGTACCCAGGGAAATGGTACGACTAGCCCGGAGCAAACGGCTACCGGTAAAGGCAATTCAAATCCGTTAATCCCTGTGCATTTGGGAAAAATGCAAAAGAAACAAGCTAAGCTGTCGGTCTTTGGCTATTTTTTATAAAAATTCCATTTTGAAATCGTTTGTTGCATTCTTCGATTCTTTAAACATTTCATTCATGAACTCACTATTGTTTTCCAAATATACATGTATATACTATTTTATAGAAATACATTTTAATTCAAAAAAAAGTTTTTCCAAAAAAAACGAATGTTAAGGACATTACAAATAAAAACACTATATGTTCTACTCAAGCCAAGAGAGGAACGACAATGAGTGATCAGAAGTAATGGGCCACTCCCATTGAATGAATTCGCCTCTCAAGCATTGTTGTCTAAGATCCTTGAATGAAGTGATAACCCGAAAACATCTACCACCTGAAGACTATTTTGATATCCAAGTATGGGAGGACTTTTGGATCCAAGTCAAGGATCACTTCCACACTAGGGGGCAAGAGGATGAAAGTATGTGGACAAGTGAGCAAACTTTCAATCTTAACCATGCTATGAAGACGAAAAAGTGCAATAAAGGAGACACTTGGTCTAATTTAAAAAAACAACAAAACAAAAATTTGTGCTCAATGAAGCCAACCTAGACCAAGATCAAAGTCACCAACGCGTGAGCCCGAATCAACAAGAGGGCTAAAAAAAAACTCTTCAGAAATGCAAAAGGAAAGTTGTGCTCAAAAGGCCAATTCAAACCAAACTGAAAGTTATTAAAGTTGAAACCAAAAGTGAAGGCGTTAAACCAAAAAGCGCAAGCTATGGGAATTCTTCATCCAATTGTACCTCTACTAAGATTAATCAGAAGTGCGCACCAACACAATGCAAAGGTGCAAGTCGATCTGGAGCTATACCTAATGAAAGGCGAACACCCAAACAAGCAGTACATGATGATCCTCAATTCGGGGCATATGTCCACCTTCTGTCACAACCACGAGCCGTAGCCTACATTTCAAGTTCTATAAGACCGCTTTGATCATGCACGGATGGATGAATTTGTCTTCAGAATACATCCCGCCTATCGGAGTTAACCTTTCTTCAAGGATTGCCACACTTCTAATGCTTGATCGAGATCAAAATGAAGGAAGGATGGGGCACGGTGAGTTAGTGAGTCAATGAGAGCCACCATCAAATCGGGTAGAAATTAGGTATGGGAGTCTCTCCTCTCGGAAGCTTGATAGCCCAAAAATGTTTTCACAAGTATGCCCTTACGACATTCGTGACTTTTCAAACAAAAAATACTTCTTCAAAAACCCACAATTTGATTTTCATAAATATCATTTGTCATGATTTTTCAAAATGTATATATGTACATAATACAATTATTCTTCCAACAAACATCTCACATACAAAAGATTTTTCTACATTTCTTCACAAACGATTTCAAAAGCACAGGGACCAACAGTGAGCTTGTCGGCCGATTGCACAAAAAAAATAAAAACAAAAAAAACAAATTTTGACTAAATAAAGCATACATTAGTTGACATCCCCTAAACAGGTGACATTTCGGAAGATGATAGTCGAACCCACAAAAGGTTGGGGCATCATTGAAACCGTGTGATCAAGACCACAAGACCAAACTGGAATAACAACAAAATCATGGGGCATCCCTTTGAACGTCAAACATCAGGATCAATTGCATTACATTACATTCGCATCAGCATCAGTGCACTCATCATGCATTCCCATCAAACATCATACATCAAGTTAGATGCCGTTAATGGTGCATCAGATCTCTACCTCATCGGATCATGCCTCTTCGTCAGAGTTGTAGCTTGATCTCCAATATACTCCTTCGGATCATGCCTCTTCGTCAGAGTCGTAGCTTGATCTTCAATATACTCCTTCGGATCATGCCTCTTCGTCAGAGTCGTAGCTTGATCTCCAATATACTCCTTCAGATCATGCCTCTTCGTCAGAGTTGTAGCTTGATCTCCAATATACTTCTTCGGGTCATGCCTCTTCGTCAGAGTTGTAGCTTGATCTCAAATATACTCCTTCAGATCATGCCTCTTCGTCAGAGTTGTAGCTTGATCTCAAATATACTCCTTCGGATCATGCCTCTTCGTCAGAGTTGTAGCTTGATCTCCAATATACTCCTTCGGATCATGCCTCTTCGTCAGAGTTGTAGCTTGATCTTTAATATACTCCTTCAGATCATGCCTCTTCGTCAGAGTTGTAGCTTGATCTTCAAAATACTCCTTCGGATCATGCCTCTTCGTCAGAGTTGTAGCTTGATCTCCAATATACTCCTTCAGATCACGCCTCTTCGTCAGAGTCGTAGCTTGATCTCCAAAATACTCCTTCGGATCATGCCTCTTCGTCAGAGTTGTAGCTTGATCTTCAATATACTCCTTCAGATCATGCCTCTTCGTCAGAGTCGTAGCTTGATCTTCAATATACTCCTTCAGATCATGCCTCTTCATCTAAGTCGTAGCTTGATCTCCAACCTCATCGGACCATGCCTCTTCATCTAAGTCGCAGCTTGGTCTCCAATCTAAATCAGACCATGCCTCTTCATCTAAGTCGCAGCTTGGTCTCCAATCTAAATCAGACCATGCCTCTTCATCTAAGTCGCAGCTTGGTCTCCAATCTAAATCGGATCATGCCTCTTCATCTAAGTCGTAGCTTGATCTCCACTCTCATCGGACCATGCCTCTTCATCTAAGTCGCAGCTTGGTCCCCAATCTAATCGGATCATGCCTCTTCATCTAAGTCGTAGCTTGATCCTCACTAACTCATCAGATCATGCCTCTTCATCAAAGTCGTAGTTTGATCGCCACTAACTTCTTCAGATCGTGTCTCTTCATCTAAGTCGTAGCTCGATCTCCACCAACTCACCGGGTCATGCCTCTTCGTCGGAGTCGCAGCTTGATCCACTTCAATCTCCTGATCTCGTCTCGTTGTCGGTGGCGTAACGGATCACCCACATCCAACAGGGAAGTGGGACAAAATTAGTGCTTATGGTCTTTGCTTTATCCTTGTTGCACAAGTATAAGCAAAGAGGGGCAACTGTAATCACTAATTTTGTCCCGATTTTTAATTTTATTTCTTTTATGATTTTTAGGCTTATATTGGGCTAAAATAATAATAATTTAAAAATAAACCAAAAAAATAAAGAAAGAAGAAAATAGAAAACGAAAATATATATACATGTGTTACTACTAGTATTATCCCTATATACGTCTTGTATTTATTATCTTAATATTTTTATTAGTATCATTATTACTACTATTATTATATATATTATCTTTACTATCTTATTATTATTATTATTTATTACTAATATTATTATTACTATGAACACATAAATAAATAAATAAATCATGTTATAAATAAAGTCCATCTACAAAAAAAAAATGATAGTCCAAATGTTCTAAATAACCACAAAGCCCATATTGAGCCCAAGCCTAATCAAATACACAAACCCTAATATGTTGTTCTATTTGTGCAGCCGCCACAAATGTCAACCGTCTGATCAAGAGGCATCCAATGGCCCAGATTCAATCCCGTGAAAACCCTAGAAGGCCATCTTTTTTCATCTGGCGCCGCATCCCCTTAGCCGTTGGATCGAAGCGGCATCGAACGGTCCCGGTTCGATGCGGAAACCTCCAGAAGCCCCACGCCCCACGCGCGACCCTTCGTTGCTCGACGCGCCCGCGCCCTCTGCCGTCTCTGACCCAGTGCACGCCAAGGCCTCCTCATTTCCGGAAAAATCGACATGGAACAGCAAGAAACAGAGATGTCAGTTACCCAAAAATGCAAAGCAAATTAAAACTACTCCAAAAATGTCAACGAGACAAAAAAGAGACATCGACAGTGATCAGAAGCAAAAGCAAAAATCCTGGTAGTTTTGTTTTTTCTTTTCTGTGACTTCGGTTATAAAAACCGTGGAAAAAATGTAGATGGGTACTCTGGAAGGGAGAACTCCGGCAAAAAAAAAAACTCATGTAACCCCGATTCGGGACTTTTTTCAAAAAGCAATACAAAGCCAAAAATTCAGAGAAGCATCTGGTTTGTTTTTTCGCTTTTACTTCGAATATAAAAAATAATATAAAAGTTTTTACCTTTCGGTTCGATGTTCGCCGGCGACCGGTGCCCCGTATCGACAATCCCGACGGTGAAGGGACGCGTCTCGGAGTGGTGAGCAACATATCTCGGCCGCGACTTGATCTAACGGCGGACGACGGCGGATCGAGGCTTGGAGACGCCGAAGTCTTTTCGCCTCTTCGAAACTTTCTGTCCATTTTCGGAGAGATCCACTTGGCTCATGAGAAAGAGGAGCACTTGGCGGTCACGACGGCGGCATTGCATGCCGGAAAAGCTCACTGGAACGGCGCCGGCGGCGGCCTGAAGGCCCGACGGCTTCAGCGTTTGAAAGGAAAAAGGGTAAAAAATAAAATGGGAATAAAACCCCTAAACCAAAACTGGTTTCTAAACTCAAATCCCATTTTGCGCACAAATCCGTTTTTTTTTCTTCTTTTTTTTATATTATTTTATTTTGATTAATTGCCTAACTAATAGCTTAATGTCGATTCATTGTTTGCCTAAAACCATTATTTCCTCCATTAATGCCGCCTTTTTTTTATTTTCTTATTTTCCTTATATATTATATATATATATTAAGACTAATATTACTTACCTATAATAATGTATAATATATATGGCTAAATATATATGGTATAGTATACGGTTTTAGTAACATATTATATATGGTATTCATGTGATAATGATGTTTACCTGTTATAATCTATAATATATATGGTTAATAAATGTTCATCTATAATATTTGGTTGAGGTATACATATATTAGGTAAGTATATTGTGTATATTTTCTTTGTTTTGTATATACGTATTCATGTATTTAGGTTTTAAAAATTAACGTTGTTAAAAAAAAAAAGATGCGATGTCCTTCTATTCGGAAACGAACGAGGCCAGTACCAGTCGTAGTGGTGGTGGTTCGGGCGTTCGCTCTCGAATATTAGGATTTTCGAAATTTACTCGCGTATGTAACCAAGTATCGGTTAAAATTGTCACTTTGATTCGCAAAATTTGATTTTAATTAAGCGGTAAAGTTTTGGTACCAATTTTTGGGCATGTCGAGGGTGCTAGCCCTTCCTCGCGTGTAACCGACTCCCGAACCCTTTTCGAATCTCTGGTTTATATTTCCGGTGTCCGGTCTACCACTTAAAGTGGCCGGTGGAGACTCCTTATATTTTTTAAAAAACCTTTTTCAAATTCCCATATTTTAAAATATTTTTCTAAAAACCCCTATTTTTAAAACAATTTTGAAACCCCCTAATATTTTCCAAACAATTTTATAAAAATCCATTTTTACCCCTCAATTCCAAAAATTCACTTTTTAAACCCTTATTTCAAATTTTCCAAAATACTCTTCCCACCAAACCTACACCTACACTATACACCTATATACCTATATATACCTTATGTTTTCCAAAAAATACGTCGCTACACCTTGTATCTAAAACCAGCAAAAATCTGTCTTTTCCCAGCCCGTGTATCGAAACAGTTGGTCTCGTTTCGATACGGCCTCTTGTTTCAGGCCAGGCGTTTCGATACGCTTAGGGTCCGTTTCGGTACAGTTTTGCTACTGGAATTCTGAGAAATTGCCGATATTTTGGGGTATCGAAACGGGTCCAGGTGTTTCGAAACGGTCAATATGTCGTTGACCACGAGAAGTTGATCGTTGGGGGTGTTTCGGAACGGTTGACCGCCGTTTCGATACGGCCTTCTCGTGTGGACTTGGGGCCGTTGACCAAGTTAAGGTGTTTCGATACACCTCTTGGGTATTTCAAAACGACCTGCTTATAAACTTAAAAATGGGCTGATTAACATGCTGTTTGGGCTTGGTTGCTTTAAAACACCAAATTCAATATATATCTCTTATTGGTTTCTACATTTATAAGCTAAAAAGCTCAAACCCTAAACACTAATTTCACATATATAACCCTAAACCTTAAACCCTAAATGTTTCAAATTAATTTTACATTAAACATGATATCAAAATAATTAGAAGAAAATCAAAATAAGTGTCATCACTTTCGTTAATCCTCTTTTTTCTAGTAGTTAATTTTCGTTGAGATTAGTCTGTTGCACCTAATCCAACCATTACGAGTAGCCACTTGCCACAGCCTTCAACGTTTCTGTCATCTCAAGCTAGATTTTAATAAGATTTCATATTTTATTTTATGAAGAAAAAAAAGCGTGTATATGGAATTAGAGATGGACAGTAAAAAAAATATTTCACTAATATTATTGTATAAGAATGGTCTGAGTTCAAGAACAAGTGTGTTCAAATATATATAAAAAAACCAAAAGCCACTAAACAATGTTCTGGAAAAAGAAATCGAAAATCATAAACAATGATGATACATTTAGTTTACAAATCCAAAATCTTAAGCTACTATATATATAGTATGTATAATATTTACATGAAATCATTGATATCCAAACCTTCAGGAATTTCAAATTTAAACAAGCTGCTGAAGCTTTCAATCTCCTCGTTAGTACTGCAGCTGTTCACGTACGTAGGTGATGAATGCAAAGGTGTCGGACTTGATATCGGCGTCGACCGCACAGAATCAAAGTTACAATTCTGGTTGCCATCCTGCAGTGATTGCAAGTTCGAATTTTCTGACAGAATGGGGACTGCTGAGTTTGGTTGCCCGACAAATGGATTTGTTAAAGTAGAATATGTCAAATTATCTTGGGAATTCGGGTTCGGGTAGCTGAAGTTTGTCATGTTGGAAGTAAACACTTCTCCGGTGGCTTGCATGGGTCCTGTTTGGTTTATCATCGAAGTACTAGGAACAGCAGATGTGGTGCAAGCTGAAGTATCTTGGATTGGAGCCTGAGAGTTGCAGAGCTGGTTTTGGTTGAGATATTGCAGCACCAGTTCCGGGTTTTCTTGCTTTAAAGACATGAGCGTGTTGGCTAGGATTAGCAGCTGAGGATTTAGGAGAGCGGCCTGTGCACCTAACAAGTTCGACACATTGAGAACAGATTGCTTTAAAGACATAAGCTTTTTAGCTTATAAATGTAGAAACCAATAAGAGATATATATTGAATTTGGTGTTTTAAAGCATAAAGTTGTGCTTGGTGCAGTGGCTAAGCCATTGCTTTTGCACCTAGATTACCCAAGTTCGATTCCCTTGGATAGCATGTGTGGTTGAATTTATTTTTCTCCTCTAAATAGGTGGTGACACGTGTCACCACCTGATTGGAGGAGGAAAATAATTTATTATATCAAATATAAATAATTAAATTCCTCCAATAAGGTGTTGACACGTGTCACCACCTAATTAATTTATTTTATTAGTTTAAAAATAGGACTAAATTGAAAGAATGTGTAAATAATAAGGACTAAGTGTGTGATTATACCTTTAATTTTTTAACTGTCACGTCACCTTCCGTTAGCCCATTAACGGCTAGTGGTCATATTGATCCAATTTCAATAATTTGGGTGGTCAATTGAGTCGATTTTTTTAAGGTGGTCATTTTAATACATTAACCAAACCAAAGTATGGTGGTCAATGGTATAGTTTACCCAAAAAATAATTAACCAAAATTTTAAACAATGAAATCATTTTCATTTTAGCTTCTTTTGTTTTTTGCTCTCTAAGATCACAGATTTTATATGTGTTTGTATATGATGAGGTAAATTAGTCAAAAGCTTCTTTCACATACCAAGCTGATATTAATTTGTGGAGGAGACTTTATCATTTATTTTATTGATAATATTATATTTTGTTGGAAAGTTAGCTTTCCTATATGAGAAAAAAAGTCAACATGAAAAATGCCATGAATGTGTAAATAATATATTTTCTGCAACAATGAATGAATGTATGTTCTACTCATAGGCATTGGTCAAAAGCTTTCCTCTTTTTTATTACTTGAAGTCTTGTGAAGCTATGTGGATTGAACATTGAACCTTGACTTTTTGGAACTAAGAAGAGTCCAACAATAGCTCTACTAATAGATCATACTATTTTTGGCTAGTCAAAAGCCTGAGAAATTTTCATTCTACTTTGAATTATATATATATATATATATATTTTAAAATTTTGTATGCTTCATTGAAATACAGGTCAAATGGACACTACTTCGGTGAGATGTCTTATCAACAATATTGTTCAATTCATTCATTTTGTATCATGCCAGGCAATAAAAGTTTCATTATTTAGACGACTTGTACACTTGGCTAATTAAGATTAACCAATGTGTAGGAATTGGTGACTCGTTAATGAGGGAGAGACTAAGAAAAGATGAGTAAAATTCTTCATCATCTTCCCCCTCCTTTCTTCCTCTATAATCGAGATTAGAGAGTGGTGAGAGAAAGCTTTGAATTGGTTATCCCAATTTAATCACAAGCCTTGATCGGTTGAGTCTTGCTAAAAAGGTAATCCCTTTTACCTCCCTTCATATTCAATTGAATGCTATACTTGTTTGGTAGAGACATATATATATCCCAAAAGATGCTTAGAAATGTTAGAGAATTAGATGATAGTTATATGAAGTTGGTGTAGTCAATTTTGAAATTTGATTTTAATCTCATTACATGGAGATATCATTATTGGACTGTTTTATTGAATAAGGTGGAGAGCTAAGCTATAAAATTAAGTGGAGAATTCGATTGTTAAATTCAGGGGTTGTTTTATATGTATATACAATGTTTGGGGGCAAAATTGTGTATTTGAACTATGTTGGGACTGTTTTGTTAGCTAAACACTACAAAGTGAAAATGGTAAGTTTAGTTTTATACAAAAAAAAAATTGTCATATGAGGTTATATATTGTAATGTACCATGCTCGGGAACACAAATGTTTCATTGTTTTGAATCTTCTTAAAATTTAGATAGTGATTTAGTTGTTCTGCTATAGTATTGATTCCTTTCTGGCCAGTGACAGGTGAAAGACTTTGAATGAAATGGATTGAATCTTACAACAATAAAAAGAGAAGAAGTGCAATGCTTGAGAGCTCAAATTGATAAGATCAGTTTTCATTATGTTCAAAATTTGAATGATGATAGCTCTTCTGTTTTGTTCCATGAGAATGAGCTAGCTGGACTACCAGTAGAGTTTTACAAGGTTCTATATTTTCTATATTCAGTTTCCTCTCATGTGTTGTTATTATTAGCTTATATATAGATGTTTTGGACTCTATATTTGTCTCATTTAAACAAAAAGTTGCAATTTCAATTTGTTTTGACATTTGGTTTTGCTTTTGTGTTGGCCATAACTCCTAAATTTCATGCGATGGTAATTAAATTAGACTTTATGAGTTTGAAGTTTCAATCCTTTGTGATTGCTATTTTTGAGCGACTTGACTTGTTACATAAACTTTATATCACTCTGTTTCTTTTGCAGAATTTAGAAAAAGCAGAGAATGGGATGTTCAAAGTCACATTGAAAAGTCATCATGTTTTACCAGTGCTCGAGCTATGCAAGGTAAGGTTGTCAAAGTTTATTAGTATTCAGCTGGCATGCGTCAAAAGTTTTCGCACAAACTGACAAGGTGAATTAATATTATAATACTTTTAGAGATCAATTATGTACTTGAATTACAGAATACCTAAGAAGTCCTGATTAATTTTTTTATTTACCTCTAAAGATTTCTGATATTGCAAGAGTAGCACGACAATGGAATCCTGCAAATTTTCAACCAAGCACACATTCAAAATAAAGTTTGAATTATAAAATAGAAATTCCAATAACTCGACTTGACTCGAAAAAATTAAATTTTTTGGTTTGATGTGAAAATACTCGACTCATAATTTCATAAACTCGACTCAAAAATTCAAAATAAAGTTTGAATTATAAAATAGAAATTCCAATAACTCGACTTGACTCGAAAAAATTAAATTTTTTGGTTTGATGTGAAAATACTCGACTCATAATTTCATAAACTCGACTCAAAAATTCAAAATAAAGTTTGAATTATAAAATAGAAATTCCAATAACTCGAATTTTTTAGTAGTTAGTGGACTAAATTTTTAAGTTTGAGTTATTAAATAGGAGCAATTTGGGCACCTAAGTTTCAAAGGGTATACTTTGGGCACCTATTTTTCATCTAAGCATTTATAATATTATTGTGTTAATTGATTGTAAAGTTTTAGGATTGAAAAATGAATTTTTAAAAATTTAAGGGTGAAATTATAAAGAAACATTTTTATTAGTGACTATAATGTTTACTTTTTTAAATTGAGGAGAAAAAATGTACATGAGATAAATTTTAATGGCTATTGCAGTAATTTATCCTTATTTTAATTTCGCCACATCAGCAATCCGTTAGGGGACTAACGGAGTATAACGTCGGAGTGACCAAGTATTTACACATCGAAAACGTAGAGGACTACTAATTGACACTTTTCAAAAGTGGTGACTAACTCTGTACAGACGCTAAACGTAAGTGACCCCTGCAGTAGTTTACCCTTGTAAAAAATAATCGAAAGGCAAATTTGTGGCAGCGTTTGTGGCAAACATGCCATAAAATATCTCAATATCACATTTAGCGACATTTTGGTGATAAGCGTCACTATAACTCAAAATTAGCGGCGTTTAAAAATACAAACGCCATTAAAGAAAAGACATTTTTAGCAGCGTTTTAAAAATCAAACGCTACTATAGACATGTTATTTTTAGCGGCGTTTTTAAACTCAAACGCCACTAAAGATATAATATTAGCGGCGTTTTGAATTACAAACGTCACTATAGAACTTAATCTTTAGCGGTGTTTTTTTTCAAAAACGCCGCTAACTATTGCGGCACTTCTTGTGGCGCTTTTTTTTAGCGTCGGGAGAATTTTTAACAGTGCTTAAAAACGCCGTTATAGAACAAAAGAAACGCCGCTAAAAACATGTTTTTGCCGTAGTGCCCGTTAGACCAAACTATTGTCAATTATTTTTTTTCAAATTTTAAAATATTTTTTTAAATTTAAAATCTTAAGTGGTGTTGTCTTCCAATACAAGACATAAAACTTTTTTTATTAAAATAAAACGGTACTTAAAGGTCACACAAATATGGAAAGAATTCATTCTTTGTTTAGACAAAGTTTATACAGAGCTCGTAAATATACATAAAAAAAAACATCACTCTTCCATTCCACTTGCGTTTGCTCAGACCAGCGTTTTGCAAGTTGATGTTTCAGGATCCCACATCGCCGGGATCAAATACTTCCGCCCGTTAACCCCAACGCCGTTGTAGCTAGCCCCCGTGGTTTTGTCCACCAAAACCTCTCCAGGATAACCCGGGTACGCTCCTTTCCCGAATATCCCCGTACACGCGCTCACCGCCTCCAGTGGCGCTTCCGCCGGTCCCTGGAAGTACCCGTTGTTGAACGGATTCGTCACGGCTCCCGCCAAAATCGTCGCCAGATTAATCACCATCCCGTCAACTCCGACGTCTCCGTTAGGAGCAACCAACGGTGGAGTTTGCGGTCCGTACTCGGGTTGATGAAACGGCCACGCGCAGTAACCCGGACACTGGCTCACCGAGTTACCCACCCAAGCGTAAACGAACCTGTGCTTCTTAACCCGACCCGAACCATGTGTGCCGCAGCTACTCACGCAGAACTCAGCAACCGCAACGTCAGCGGAAGTCAAAACAACCTTGACCACTCTTCCGCCATTTCCGTATCCTGCTTTGGAAGTCAAAGCTCTGAGTTGGGAAGTTTTAAGAACCTTCCCTAAGGAGTAGTTAACATCAAGGATTTGTTTCCCTACAACGACGTCGCTCGAACCACCTCTCCGGTACTTCTCAGTCGTCTGCCACCACGAGGAAACCGATGGCGACGACGGCGTCTTGGCGGAGCTGAGGGAGTTGAGAAAGTCGACGATAATGGATCGCTGTGAAGAGGAGAATTTACCGTACCAAATGAGGTCAAGGGTAATATTACCCTTAAGGAGGGGACCGTTGTGGTATTTAAGGAGGAGGGGTTGTTGTTGAAGGAGAGCTGCTGGTTTTCTAGCGGTGGCTAAGCAAGGGGAAGGCGAAGAGAAGGAGAAGAGGAGCAAAAGAAGTGAAAAGAAAGGAATGGCGCCATTGGTAGGCATGTTGGAAGCTGAGGGAGTTGTGGGAAGGAGGGGAAGTGAGTATGTATATATAGGGGTGAAAGAAATAGGTAGGATTGTTGGGGTTTAAATGGAGGCGGAGAACGTAGGGTTGACTCCTTCGGCTGGATACCTCCATAAGTGATCATCCTCTTTATAGACGGATAAAAACCCTCGGAACTTTTCGTTGTACTACTTATGTTACTACACTAAAAAAACACTATAAAATTAAATTTTAAGTTATAAACTTAAATTTTAAACCTTAAACCCTACACCTATACCTTAAAAAATACACTGTACCATAAATTTTCTAAACTCTAACCATAAATCCTAACCTAAAACCCTAAACCTAATTTTGAGCGTGGGTCATAAGTAAGAGCACCGGAAAGGAGTAGAGGATTTCCATCCTTTAGAGATAACTTTTTCAATGCTTCTTACGATAACCGATACATTACCTTAATATGGAGTATGTGTCGGTATTCATTTATGGATTTATATCCTATACACTAGCGGTGAAAATTGAAAGTTTCCATAGATGCCTTAAATTTAGGGTTTAATGTCTTAGTTTAGGGTGTATAGTTTAAGTGTAGGGGTTTAGGATTTAGGGATGGTGGTTAGGATATAGAGTTTAGAGGTTGAGTTTTGTTTTTAGGGTAATATGATTATGATTTAAGTTTTAACTTATAAAACTTGAATTATAACCCTAAACTCTAAATTCTTACCAATATCCCTAAATTCTAAACTCCTAAACTCTAAACCTAAAGCAATTGTGAAAACTTTCAGTTTCCACCGCCAGGGTATAGGATAAACCTTCATTTATATCATGTAAAGTTCGTTTAGTTATATATATATATATATATAACTATTTGACAGTTGAATAAGCGTAAATGAATTATCGAGATTATTTTTTTCTTTCTTTTTAAATATCTTCATTTTCTATGTTAATTTCAGTATCTATTTATCTTCGTCCATCAATTTAAAAAAAATATATAAAACTTTAAAGTTTCACATGTAGTAAAAGAATCCTACCACGTATACGTGTGCGCGCTCATGTGTGTCCATTTTTGTGTAGTTATAGAAAATTATGTATATATACAAAAAATAATAACATTTTAGATATGTATCTAAAATATTATGATATTTATAATAATTTATATCTACTTTTATAATATTTTATGTATCTTACTTTATTTTGACCTTTAATAAATGTTTTTTTTTAATTTCCCATCAAACAAGATAATATCATTTCAATTTATTAGACGTGATAAAAAAATACAACTTTGACAAAGAACTGAGATGGTCACTTACGTTTAGTAAGCATACACTTTTATTTATTAATTATTTTATTTAAAAAAACTAACGTTGTGGTCACTTACGTTTTTTATTTTTAAATATTTAACCACTCAAGTGTTAATTTCCGTTAGACAACTGATGACATGTTGATTTGACACAGTAAAAAAAGGATAAATTACCTAGATAGTCACTAAATTATTATTTCAGTTGACATCTTCTCCTCCTTTTTAGATTGTGGGTTCAATACTTATTAAGAGTAAATTTTCCCTTCCTTCCATATATATATATATAAGATTTGTTAAAAAAAAAATAATTGTGTGAAATGAAGAGGCGTTTTCCGAGAATTAATGTAAATGAAAAAGGAGGGAGGTGTGCAATAAAATCTAAGATTAGCTTTGAATGAACAACGCGGATAGAGTTAAGTGTGTGGTTTGGGTTATTAAACTGCCCTACGCGCTGTTTTCTCCTTTCCATTTAATTTACAACTGTACTCTTTGCCTCATCACTCGAATGAATAATTACACATTTATTAGGCTGATCAAATTATCAACATCAAACCTCACAAACTTTCAATCTAATTCAATGTCATAATGTGAAAGTAATTTGGCGTTGGCATCTTTCAATACAATTTTCAGCTAAAGCATTTTCGATATATCCACCAATGGTTTTGTTACCATATGATCCAATTCGAATTTGATATACATTATTTTAAATCCAATCTCTATAGATAAAAGTACCATCAATAGTCCTTGTATTATACATCGAATTCGATATACGTCTACTAAAAATGTACAAATTGATCCCTATATGTTTCGATATAGAGAGCAGAGAGCGTAGGGAGAGCAGAGTGCGAAGGGAGCGAAGGGAGCGCAGGGAACATAGGGAGCAAAGGGAGTGATGGGGGCGTAGAGAGCGTAAGGAGCAAAGGGAGCGATGGGATCGTAGGGGTGTTTCAAGAAGACACTTGGGAGACCAGACTCAAGGTGGACACAGAAGAGAATATAGAAGCAGCTTAGGAACCCAGTCTCAAACATCTCGTTGGGGTTTCACGGTGTTCGTCGACAACATCAGCAAAAGGATCCATCCCGCAGCATTGAAAGACGTTTTCAGTTTGTATGGGCATGTAGTAGACGTCTATATAGCTTATCACAACAGGAAAAGAAGTAACAAAGCCTCAACTTTTGCGTTCGTCAGATTCCTAAGGGAAAGGGATGCCAAGCGTGCAGTAGAGACTGAAAATGGAAGAAGGAATGATGGTCGGACCATCCGAGTTTTCGCTGAAAAAAACGGCCAGACTCAAGCCACAAGTGAGCAACCAGCAGCCCCAAACGGCATAAAGCCACCTGATAGGCTTAGCCCCCGAAAATGGACTTTCAAGGACTCCAGAACCTTCAAAGAAGTGCTTCTTGGTACCGGCAGAGTACCCCCAACAAAAAGGTCTCAAGACACAGAAGAGAACAACAATGCAGATAGAGAGTTTACCGTTATCTTCACTGACAACAAGGTGAATAGAGGCCAGAAGTCTAATACTATTTTGGTTGAGAAATCTAGAGACAACTGGAGAAAGAACTGTCTTGTCGGTATCATCAAAGGAATGTACAATCCTGAAGTCGTCCAAGAAGCTTTGAGAAGCGACGGTTTTCCAGTCAAAGTCAGCCCATGGCATGGCCTATTAGTAATTCTGAAGTTTCCTGAGATGGAACCCAGACTTCGCGCCTGGGAGAAAAGAGGGGAGTATCTAAAAATATGGTTCGAAGAACTGGAGCTCCTGGAAGGCTACGAGGGTAAAAAAAGACTGAAAATCTGGGCGGTGCTGCAAGAAGTTCCCTTATCAGTTTGGAACGATGATTTCTTTACAGATCTAGGTAGTAGGTGGGGAAAAGTCCTAGAAATCGATAATGAAACAGAGAACAGAGATCGGTTCGATGAAGCTCGGGTGTTATTATCCGTTCAGAAGGTATCAATCATACCGGATAGCATAACAGTCATAGTAAACGGATGCTCACACTTGATCAGAATCCGTACAGAGGAATACGACGGTGACCGTACTTTCATTGACGACGGCATTCCAACTGGCGGTTCAACTCCAACAGAGCGGGAGGCGTCGTTTGACATTCCCACTACGGACAACGCATTGATGAAAGAGGCTTGTCCCACTGAACATGTCGGTTGCGGCGCTGACGCCAATGATTGTAATAATGATAATAATACGGTACCCGACCCGTCTCCTTCGGATCACACCATGGCCTCAGTTGACAACATCTCTATTGCCCAAGCAAAAATTTCGGGCTCGGGCCTCATAGAAGTCCCAATACTCTCGGATAATGGGCTGCCGTACACAGTAGATAAAACTTTTGGGGGTCATCCGGCTGTGATTCCTAGGCCCCCTTTATCAGAGGGATCCAAACTCATTGATGTTCCAATCAAAGGTATCTCGGACCTAGAAGTCTCTTCATCGGGGGAAGTTGCCTCTAGCCTCACAGCTCTTTACCAAACGGGGCGTTTTGTCCCCTCTGGCAGGCATAGAGATGATTGGAAAGTATATTTGAAAGCGGGTCTTGACCGCATCCATCGGAACAAAATAATCTCCAAAAGAAAATCTAATCCCAGGAAAATCTCCAAGAATGTCAGAAGTAGGAAGAACCGCAAGATTGTCCCAACGCAACTCGAGGAGGAGACTGCCCCTCTTTTCCCCGGTCCTAATCTGGACCCAATCCTGCAGACAGAGTTGTCACAAACACTTGAGGTGGGCTCGCATTTGGGGGTGGTTTTTGATGCTTCATCGGCCACGGTCCTACGCAGATTAGAAGAAATCGAAAAAGCGACAGAAACACGAAAGTAGCCAGCCTATTGTGGTCACATCCAGGTGCGATCCAAAATCTGTTTCTCATGGATTGTTGCTATTTCCTTACCTGGAATGTGAGAGGGTTAGGGAGAGGGGAAAAAATCAGAGCGGTGTGTAGAACCCTCAAAAGAATAAGATAGTGTAGTGTTCATTCAGGAGTCGAAAATCTCTACTCCTAATCAAAGATTTATAGACCGGATCAAATCCACTATGTACGACGAAATTGCTATGGTCCCATCGGTGGGAGCTTTCGGAGGGTTGATAACATTGTGGGATCCAAAGTTTTTCAAGCTCGAAAGTAAGATTGTAACTCAGAGAAGTATAATTCTTGTGGGCACAATTTCTCGCTAGAAGACTAAGGTTGGATTAATTAATGTATACGCCCCGAATTCGCAGTCTGAAAGGAGACTCTGGTTAGAAGAAGTTGGTCAGAGTATAGCTCAACTCAGTCTTCCCATCGTCATTGGGGGAGATTTCAACTGTGTTAAAAATCCTGGGGAGACAAATGGCAATTCCATAAGTCAGAGCTCCATGTCTCAACTGGGGAATTTTATCAACAATTTTAATTTGGTTGATCTACCACTGTCTGGAGGAATGTTTACCTGGTTTAGAGGCGGTTCCTCTGTCACAGCATCCCGGTTAGACAGATTTCTCATCTCCCTAGAGATATTTCTGTGCATACCGCATGTGATCCAAACCTGTCTACACAAGAGCCTATCCGATCATAACCCGGTGGCCTTAAAAGAAACCAAGCAAATCTCGAGGAAAGCAAGACCTTTTAAGTGGTTCTCCCACTGGGCAGATGACCAAGATTATGCAGAGTTGGTGAAAATATCTTGCTCTAAAGAACACAAGAGCGGACTAAGTGAGTTGTTAAGGAACCTGAAATACATTTCCAAGTCCTGGGCCCAAGAAAAAAACGTTCAGGATCCAGATCCCATCTCTGTCGTTGAAGACAAGATAACAAAGCTGGAAGAAGCTGCTCTCATTAATGGCCAAAATAGCAACTTCTCGGCAGAATTATCGCATCTCAAAACTACCCTTTGGAATAGATACCGCAGAGAAGAACGAGAATGGCTGCAGAAATCCAGGTTACGGTGGTTCAAAGAGGGGGATAAAAACTCAAGATTTTTCCAGCTATCGGCATCACTAAGGGGTAATACTAATGCCATAACCTCTATAAAGGATGGGAAGCATGTTTACACAGACCAGGAACACATCTCCAGGGTGTTTGCAAAATCATTTAGAGACAGCTACAACCGCTCAAACACCATTCCAGTTAAAAATTTCGATGTGCAATTCAGCACGCTAAGCACAAATTCTAGATCAGAGATCGAGCAACCTTTCAGCGAGTCAGAAGTCTGGGTGGCAATAAGTTCAGCGGATGGGTCGAGAGCCCCCGGACCAAATGGGTTTAACATCGACTTCTATAAAAAGTTCTGGCCAAATCTGAAATCAAGTATGATGAAGTTCTTCATTGATTTTTTCGATGGAACTGCAGATATCAAGGCCATCAACCAAACCTTCATTGCCCTGATTCCGAAAAAACAAGCTCCGGAGACAGTCAATGATTTCAAACCCATATCCCTAGTCGAAAGTATTTATAAAATTATGGCTTGAGTACTTTCCAGACGACTGTCAAGTATGATTAAAGAGGTAGTGGACGAGAGCCAATTTGCCTTCATTCATGGTAAACAAATCGTCGACTGCTCTCTCATTGCCAACGAGATTCTAGATGATTTGAAAAGAAGAAAAAGAGAAGCCATCATAATGAAAGCAGACTTCAGGAAAGCCTGTGATTCAGTAGATTGGAGGTTCCTGGACCTAATCATGAATAAAATAGGGTTTGGATCGAAATGGAGAAGATGGATTCACGATTGCATATCAACCCCAACAATCTCTATCTTGGTGAATGGTCTACCTTCGAAACCGTTCCAGATCAGCAGAGGACTGAGACAAGGCTGCCCCCTGTCTCCATTGCTCTTCAACCTTTTCGGGCAGGCCCTGAGCAGCCTATTAAACAAAGCAGCATATAGTGGGTTAATTGTGAAACCAATATTTTAATTTTGATATAACTAAAAACCTAAGGACTAAATTGAAAATGTCAAAACGAATTTTTAAGTCCTCAAAACATCCCCATATGATTTTAAGATTATGCCAAAGTTAAAAACAAAGTTTTCAAATATTTTTCTAAGTGTTTAAAGCCGAAACAATGATTTTCAAGTTCCTGTTTCGAAACGGCCTAAGGCGTTTCGAAACGTTTTCATCACTGCCAACCCCTGTTCCGAAACGCGTATCGAAACGGCTTTAGAACACTTGAATCCGTATCGAAACGACTTCATGCGTTTCGAAACTGTTCTTCATTTTTGACTTGAAAACTATAACGGTTGTAATATTTTTTAACTATTTTTTCAAAGATTAATAGGGTGTTTCGAAACGGGCTTAATCAGTTTCGAAACAACCCTTTACAGTAGCAAAACTGTTTCGAAACGAGTCCATGTGTTTCGAAACGGTTCTTCATTCTGATTTGAAAATATGACCGTTGTAAAGGTTTTTAACTGATTTTTTAGAATCGGTTAGGGTGTTTCGAAACGGGCTTAGGCTGTTTCGAAACGACCCTTTCCAGTGGCAAAAGTGTTTCGAAACGGCTTTAACACGTTTCGAAACAGGCTCTTAAATGCACCCCAACGGCTCTTTCTATTTTAGTCCGTTCCGAAACATGTCGCGTTTCGAAACGGGTTGTTGCAGACTGCATTTATGGAGGTGAGATAACATCCCCAACGGCTCTATTGATGAGTGCAACAACCACAACGGCTAGAAATCAATAAAAAGGTATAAAAGGGACCTCTAAAAGCTCCAGCAACAACTATTGATCCTAAAGCAAACATCCAAACATCAAATCCAAGCATTTGTGCTAAATTCCCAAATTGTCTAGAAACCCCAATTGTAATTTTCATTCTTATCTTGTTCAATTGGGTTGAGTGCTTGTAATTGAGCTACAAATTATATTGAGAGATACTATCTTAGCCATCAAATTCTTTGTTACCTTTGTGTGAGGATTGAGTTAAATTTTGGGTAGAAAATTTAACCGAAAATTGTTAGGGTTGCCTCCTTAGCCTAGAAAAGGGGAAGAGCAATTAGTGGAATTGTTACAAATCCTTAGTGAAGCTAAGGTAGTGGATGTAGAGTTCATTTGAAACTTGAACCACTCTAGAATCCCTTGTCAATCTTTTTAATTTGCAATTTCCACCACACAAACTTTAAAAATCCAATTCACCCCCTCTTGGTTTATATCGATCTTTCGATCCACTCAACAATTGGTATCAGAGCCTACCTCTTTGAGGATTAACAACCACAAGAGGAGTTCCTTGGAAGAGTGTGATCATCAAATATCAAGAGATGACTTCAACCTCCGGTTCGGGCATGTATGAGTCTCAATCCACTACAAAGCCTCCCTTCTTTAATGGTGATAACTATTCTTTTTGGAAGAATAGAATGCGTCTCTTCATCAAGTCAAATGACTACTTAGTGTGGGATGTCATTGAAGATGGCCCTTATGTTCCATTGAAGCAAGATGGTGAAGGCAAGATGGTCTTGAAGAAAAAGATGGAGATGAGTGAAGAGGAAAGGAAAAAGATTCAAGTAAATGACAAAGCTCTCCACATGCTCTTCTGTTCATTCGGTCCGGACATCTATTCTAAGGTTTCATCCATCAAGAGTGCCAAAGAAGTGTGGGACACTCTTGAGACTACCTAAGAGGGCACCAACGATGTTAAAGAAACTAAGATTGGAATTCTCAATCTTAGTTATGAGAATTTCAAGATGGAGCCCGATGAGACGGTGTCCAAGATGTTTGATCGGTTCTCCACTATTGTCAATGGGCTCAAGGGTTTTGGAGAAATCATACCGGAAGACAAGCTTATACGGAAGCTACTCTATTCACTTCCCGAATCTTGGGATGGGAAGAGAACCGCCATCATTGAAGCTAAGAATTTAAAGACTTTAAAGCTTGATGAGCTTGTGGGTTCTCTCCTTACACATGAGATTATGAAGCAAGGAAGGGAAGAAGAGAAGAAGAAAGAAGATAAGAGTAGAAAAGCTTGAGGTTGAGAAGAAGAAGAAGATGAGAATAGCTCTCAAAGCTTCACTACATGAAGAGAGCTCTTCTAGTGAGGAGGATGAACTAGAAGAATTGGCTATGATAGCCAAACGATTCTCACGTTTTATGAGGTCCAACCGGGGAAGAAAAATCCAAAGAAAGATGGACTTCAAAAGCAATAACAAAGAAGAAGCAAGGGATCCAATCATTTGCTTTGAGTGCAAACAACCCGGCCACATACGTTCGGAGTGCCCTCAACTCAAGAAGAAGGGCTTTGAGAAGAAGAAGAAGCTCAAAGCCAAGCTTGCTACTTGGAGTGATGAGGAGTCATCGGAGGATGACGAACAAGAAGTGGCTAACCTTTGCCTCATGGCACTTGAGGAAGATTCCTCCATGGTAACCTCTAACTCATCTACTTTAGATTTTACATATGATGAATTGAATGATGCATATGATGAGTTACAAGAGGTCTATGATGAATTAGTTGAAAAATATAAAGAGTCGGTTATTAGGAACAAAAAGATTATTTTGGAACTAAATGAGAAAAATGACTCACTCACTCAAGCTAATTCAAAATTTGAGAAAAAGATATTAGGGTTAAAAGATGAACTAAAATTCTTTCAAGATGAAAATGTTGACCTTAATAATCTTTTGTCTCAATGTAATAGTGAACACCAAAAGGTGTTGGATGAGCTAAATGAGCTCAAAAAATCTTTGAAAAATGTTGGTAGTGTCAAGCATGAAATAGGTGAATCCTCAAGAACACACCAACCTAAGAAAAAGACTAACTACTACAAACAAGGTAGCTATCCTAGACATAGTAGAGCTAAAAGAATTAGAAGTGTATGGGTTCCTAAGGAACTTGTAAAATCTAATAATATTATTGCTATGTCATCTTGGATTCCTAAGGGAACCAAGGTTTTGGGAGCTAACACTCATGGACCCAAAATGATTTGGGTACCAAAAACAAAAGCTTAATATCTTTGTTTGTAGGGGGAGCATTGCTACAAGGCCAAAGCACAAAGTCAAAACTCATGGTACCTTGATAGTGGATGCTCAAGGCATATGACCGGAGACAAGAGTAGATTCATGGATCTAAAGCCAAAAAGTGGAGGAGTAGTGACATTTGGTGACAACTCCAAAGGCCACATTAAAGGTATTGGCTCCATAGGTAATCACTCTACTATTCTCATTGAAAATGTCTTGTATGTCGATGGTCTTAAACACAATTTATTGAGCATAAGTCAATTGTGTGATAAAGGATTTAATGTTTTATTTGATAAAAATGGATGCAAAATTGTAGACATTAAATCTAATAATATTATGCTCATAGGTCATCGCATAGGGAACATATACATGGTGCATCTAGATGACATTCATACTTCTCATGCATGCTTAGTTGCACAAAATGAAAATAATGCATGGTTGTGGCATAGGAAATTAGGACATGCTAGCATAAGTGTTTTAGAAAAACTAGTCTCCCTTAATCTAGTTAGAGGTTTACCCAAGATAAAATTTTCAAATGATAAAATTTGTGATGCATGCTCTAAGGGTAAACAACATAAGTCTTCCTTTAAATCCATTAATGATGTTTCTACTAGTAGATGTTTACAACTTATCCATATGGATTTATTTGGGCCAATTAGGACTATGAGCTTGGGTGGTAAGTCTTATGCTTTTGTACTTGTTGATGATTTTTCTAGATTTACTTGGGTTCTATTTTTAAGTACTAAAGATGAGGCTTTGGAAAAATTCATCACATTTTCAAAACTAACCCAAAATGATCTTGAACTTAAAATTTCACATATTAGAAGTAATCATGGAACCGAGTTTCAAAATTTAGGGTTTGAAGAATTTTTGAATGAAAATGGTATTAGCCACAATTTTTCGGCTCCTCGAACTCCTCAACAAAATGGGGTAGTTGAGAGGAAAAATAGAACTTTGCAAGAAATGGCTAGAACTATGCTTTGTGAAAACAATTTACCTAAATATTTTTGGGCGGAAGCCACAAACACCGCTTGCTATATTGTAAATCGAGTAATGATTAGGCCAATTTTAAAGAAAACACCTTATGAGATTTTAAAATCTAAAAAGCCTAACATTAGCTATTTTCACCCTTTTGGTTGCAAGTGTTTTGTTTTAAATAATAGAAAAGACAACTTAGGTAAATTTGATGCAAAAAGTGATGAAGATATTTTCATAGGCTGCTCTTTAACCTCTAAAGCCTATCGAGTATTTAACAAAAGAACTTTAGTAGTAGAAGAATCTATTCATGTTGTATTCGATGATAACCTCCTTCCTAGGAAGGATTCTTATGATGATGATGATGTAGGAATCATAAATGCCTTTGATGGAGGACAAACTTCAAAGGAGGATGAGATTCCAACAAAAGAAGAGGACACACAAGATCCACCTCTTGAAGCCTTGAAGGACTTGGCTCTTGAGGAAAAGGAAGTGAGCTACCCAAGGGAGTTGAACTATGTCAAAGATGGTGAAATCTTGGGTGATCCATCCAAGGGGGTAACCACTCGATCTTCTCTTAGATTAATGAATCATGTTGCATTTATCTCATGCATAGAGCCTAAGAATATTAAAGAAGCATTGAAAGATGACTTTTGGATTATGGCCATGCAAGAAGAGTTAAATCAATTTGAGAGAAGTAACGTTTGGACATTAGTTGATAGGCCTAGTAATCAATCTACCATAGGAACTAAATGGGTCTTTAGGAACAAGCTAGATGAGAGTGGTAACATTGTAAGAAATAAAGCTAGACTAGTAGCACAAGGTTACACTCAAGAAGAGAGAATAGATTTTGATGAAACCTATGCACCCGTAGCTAGAATGGAAGCCATTAGGATGTTACTTGCATATGCATGTTATCATAATTTCAAGCTTTTTCAAATGGATGTTAAGAGCGCATTTTTAAATGGTTTTATAAATGAAGAAGTGTATGTGGAACAACCACCGGGTTTTGAAGACTCAAAATTTCCAAATCATGTTTTCAAACTCACCAAAGCTCTTTATGGTTTAAAACAAGCTCCTAGAGCTTGGTATGAAAGACTTTCAAACTTTTTAATTGAAAAAGGATTTGAAAAAGGTAAGGTGGACACTACACTTTTTATAAAAATGTATAAAAATGACATCTTAGTAGTTCAAATTTATGTTGATGATATTATTTTCGGTTCTACTAATGAATGTCATTGTCAAGAGTTTGCTAAGTTAAAGCAAGGTGAATTTGAGATGAGCATGATGGGGGAGCTCTCATTCTTTTTGGGACTCCAAATCAAGCAAAAGAAGGATGACACCTTCATCAATCAAGCAAAGTACATAAAAGATATGCTCAAGAAGTTTGGCTTGAAGAATGCAAAGCCTCAAGCCACACCTATGAGCTCATCTACAAAGCTTGACAAAGATGAAGGAGGTAAGTGTGTTGACTCTAAGCTTTACCGTTCTATGATTGGATCATTGCTTTACCTTACCGCAAGTAGACCGGATATCTTGTTTAGTGTTTGCTTGTGTGCTAGGTTTCAAGCTAGTCCTAGAGAGTCTCACCTTATAGCTGTAGTATGCTCATATCTTGATTCTCTAAGAAACAAAATAGTGTAGCCTTATCTACCACCGAAGCCGAATACATATCCTTAGGGAGTTGTTGTGCTCAAGTCCTTTGGATGAAGCAACAACTCTTAGATTATGGAATTAAAGTTGAAACCATACCCCTAAAATGTGACAACACTAGTGCAATATGTCTAACAAAAAATCCCATCCAACACTCTAGAACCAAACACATAGAAATAAGGCATCATTTCATTAGAGATCATGTCCTTAAGAAAGATGTGGTTATAGAGTATGTAGACACCTTAAATCAATTAGCGGACATATTTACAAAACCTTTAGACAAAGAGCGTTTTTGGTCCCTAAGGAGAGAGTTAGGTCTAGCTAGCCTATCTCGACCTTTTAGGACCTCTTTTGTGCTTAAATTTTCTTGATCTTGTGAAATGTCATGTTTATGTGTTTAGACTCCTAATTTCATCCATGCTTATAGCTAGGGGGAGTATGTTTATGTTTGCATATGTTTTGCCTGCTCATTCATGTCATTTATGCATGTTAGGCCTAAGAAAAAATCATTTTTCTGCACTTTTAGAGCCTCATCTACACTTCCAGGCCCAGGTTTATCGAAACGGGTGACCCTGTTTCGATACGGATACCTTAAATCCATGTCTGAGAGAAGAGCGTTTCGAAACGCCTCCAAAGTGTTTCGAAACGTTTTGGCTACTGGCAAGGGGTGTATCGAAACGTGTTTTGATACGGGTCAACAGGGCTTCGATACGGTCAACACCGTATCGAAACGGTTAGCTGAAGGTCTCAAAACGGTCAAACCCTAGTGCTCTCGTTTCGAAACGGTCCAGACCGTTCCGAAACGGTATCGTGGATAGCTTTATTTAGGGCTTTTAATGTTAAAATCCTATTTTACATCAAACTCTTAAAAACCCTAAAAACCCTAAACCGACTTTCTCTCTATAAATACCCTCTAAACCTCTTTGTTTTTCACCAAATCTTGAGGGGTTTTACTTTAAAACTCAAGTCTAAGCAAGTTTCATCAACATTGTGCAAGGGTTTTCATCAAATCATCCAAAATCCCAAATTAAGGTATTTTTTTTCCTTTTTCTTTCAATTTATGTTCGAATCTTAGGTTAGAAAATTTTATTTTTGTATAAATTATATGTTTTCATGTTTGGGTTTTCCATATCTTGTAAAAAAATTTCAAAATCTCAAAATTTTTTATTCGAATATAAAATTTTTCAGTCGTATTTTTCTTTTACTGTTTTTTTTATTTTTTGTTTTAATTTTTAAAAAAACCTAAGTGGGATTTATTATTGGATTGATTTTAAAATCGATGCATACACTTACTTTTAAAATATGCTTGCTTAATGTTTTTAGATGTCGGATCAAGCTAACAAAAAGCGTAAGGCCGTTCAAACCGGTGATTCGAGCATTCGTCCGAATCTAGCTCTGCTTTTTAAGAAATCCCTTCGAACTACCGAGATGCGAGCTCGCTTCAGTTATGTCAAGGATTTCGAAGTTCGTCGTGAACGTGTCATTGATCTTGATTTCCTCAACTCCGAGCGATTCTTATTCCGTTACCTCGAGCGTCTGAGTGAATGGAATCTTCTTCCTTTGTTGAGCATTCCGGATATTCGCTACAAACATATGGTACTCATCTTTTACTCTAATGCTCGTCTTATTCATGATGAAACCAAAACCGAGGTTGTAGGAATTGAATCTTTCATATTAGGGAAAAAGTTCACTGTTGATATTGCACTCTTGGAGTCCACCTTTTCCCTTAAGAATATAGGTCTTGAGGATGAACGTCACTTCGGCACTTTCACCGATCCGACACTTACTTTGGATGTGCACGATCGTTTTCTTCACTTGATGGTATCATGGTTCCTTCGCCCTTCCGGAGGTAAATACTCTCATATCCGTCAAGTTGATCACTTTTGGCTTGAATGTTTCCGTAGAGGTGAGCGCCCTAATGTTGCCAAGATTATTTTTGCCGAGATGGTCAGTAATATTAAGCTTATTGACACCAATGAGTTGAAGTCTTTTACTTATGACACAATCTTGAGCTACATCTTTAGCCACCTTGGTATCGATTGTACCTACGACTCTCCGGAACCTCGCAAGTGCAAGATTGGTGAGTCCTCCCTTCGCAAATCCGGGTTTAAATATGTGAATGATGTTTGGGAACGTGTTGATAGAGAAGCTTCTCTTCCTCCCGTTGCACCTCCACCGCAAGTTCAAGTTGGAAACAATGAAGCTCTTACGGCTCTCATTACCGAACGGTTCAATGCAATGGATACTACCATCGCTTCGGGTTTTGGTGCCATCGACACTCGCTTGAAAAATGTCGAGGATCGCCTCCTATCTCTTGAGACTTCCCACTCAAACTTGGATTTGTCCTTCTCTACTCTTTATGGCCAATGGACAAAGTTTCACCGTTCTCAAGTCAAAAGCGATGATGATACTTCGGATGATGATGATGGTGACGAGGCCTAGGATATTCATATCATATCATATCATATTATCTATGCATTTTAGGTTTAAGTTTGCATCTTTATAATTCATTATGTTTTAGGAACCTATGCTTTTGATCTTTTGTTTGGGATTTTATTTTGAACTTAATGTTGATTTATGTTTTGGATATTTTAATATTATGAATTAATATTATTGTTGCTTATTTGTTAATGCTTAGTGGTACTAATCCATTGTCTTCTCTATGAGCTTTATTTATTCTTTTTGATCTAACAAAAAGGGGAGAAGAAATTTAAGAGCCACAAACTAAAATTCGTTTTAAATGTTTAAAAGGTTTTTTAAGTTTTAAAACTTGGATTTCAAAGTTACACAATTTTAAAACTTTAAAAACCTATCTTAAATTAAGGGGGAGTTAGAATATTTTCAAAATTTTCAAAACTCTCAAAAATTCTAACTTTGGTTTTGTTATATCAAAAAGGGGGAGATTGTGAAACCAATATTTTAATTTTGATATAACTAAAAACCTAAGGACTAAATTGAAAATGTCAAAAGGAATTTTTAAGTCCTCAAAACATCCCCATATGATTTTAAGATTATGCCAAAGTTAAAAACAAAGTTTTCAAATATTTTTCTAAGTAGTTAAAGCTGAAACAGTGATTTTCAAGTTCCTATTTCGAAACGGCCTAAGGCGTTTCGAAACGTTTTCATCACTGCCAACCCCTGTTCCGAAACGCGTATCGAAACGGCTTTAGAACACTTGAATCCGTATCGAAACGAATTCATGTGTTTCGAAACTGTTCTTCATTTTTTACTTGAAAACTATAACGGTTGTAATATTTTTTAACTATTTTTTCAAAGATTAATAGGGTGTTTCAAAACAGGCTTAATCAGTTTCGAAACGGGCTTAATCAGTTTCGAAACAACCCTTTACAATAGCAAAACTGTTTCGAAACGAGTCCATGTGTTTCGAAACGGTTCTTCATTCTGATTTGAAAATATGACCGTTGTAAAGGTTTTTAACTGATTTTTTAGAATCGGTTAGGGTGTTTCGAAACGGGCTTAGGCTGTTTCGAAACGACCCTTTCTAGTGGCAAAAGTGTTTCGAAACGGGCTCTTAAATGCACCCCAACGGCTCTTTCTATTTTAGTCCGTTCCGAAACAGGCACCCCGCGTTTCGAAATGGGTTGTTGTAGACTGCATTTATGGAGGTGAGATAACATCCCCAACGGCTCTATTGATGAGTGCAACAACCACAACGGCTAGAAATCAATGAGAAGGTATAAAAGGGACCTCTAAAAGCTCCAGCAATAACTATTGATCCTAAAGCAAACATCCAAACATCAAATCCAAGCATTTGTGCTAAATTTCCAAATTGTCTAGAAACCCCAATTGTAATTTTCATTCTTATCTTGTTCAATTGGGTTGAGTGCTTCTAATTGGGCTACAAATTGTATTGAGAGATACTATCTTAGCCATCAAATTCTTTGTTACCTTTGTGTGAGGATTGGGTTAAATTTTGGGTAGAAAATTTAACCGAAAATTGTAAGGGTTGCCTTCTTAGCCTAGAAAAGGGGAAGAGCAATTAGTGGAATTGTTGCAAATCCTTAGTGAAGCTAAGGTAGTGGATGTAGAGTTCATTTGGAACTTGAACCACTCTAAAATCCCTTGTCAATCTTTTTAATTTGCAATTTCCACCACACAAAATTTAAAAATCCAATTCACCCCCCTCTTGGTTCATATCGATCTTTCGATCCACTCAACATTAATCGATGAAGTTCCGATAGGGCAAGGTAACATGAGCATCAACCATATACAATACGCTGATGATCTGATAGTATTCGGAGGTGCGAACATGAAAACAGTCAGTAATCTGAGAAGAATATTGAGGATATTCGAATTGGCAGCAAGCCTAAGTCTTAACTTGACCAAGACTAAATTATACAGAATCAACATCGATGATCAACGCCTACAGTTCTGGGCAGAATCTTTCAAATGCTCACGCGAGATGCTTCCCTCGATGTATTTGGGCCTTCCCCTCGGACAAGCAAGAAACTCATTTGATCACTGGAAACCAATCTTCGAAAAAGTTAACACAAGACTGGCAGGTTGGAAAGGTAAACTACTATCCTTCGCGGGCAGACTCAACTTGGTAAAATCGGTATTGACAAATCTACCAGTCTATTACTTGTCTCTCTTCCGAATGCCGGTAACCATTGCTTCAAAGCTGAATATGTTGATAGCAAAGTTTCTCTGGGGTCCCACGGCTGATAGACCAATTCACTGGGTCAAGTGGGAGCAAGTTTGCAAACCAATGAAACAGGGAGGCCTGGGAGTGGTTGATATGAAAACCCGAAATCGTTCCCTCTTAAATAAATGGGTTTGGAGATTCGGAACAGAACCCGATAGCCTTTGGAAAAAAATAGTGATGGAAAAGTATAATTATGATCAACCTTCATTGCTCCCGAAATTAGTGCAGAAAAGAAAATGCTCTTGGATTTGGAGCAATATCTTAGATCCTCTTAACCGAAATTTGGATGACTTCACTTCGAATTACAGACTCTTTCTGGGAGACGGTAACTCTATTGATTTTTGGTGTGATCGCTGGACTGAAGTTCCAACTTTGAAGGAAGCATTTCCCCGCATCTTCAGTGCTGCCATAAAAAAACAAGGTAATGTCTCAGATTTTGGTAAAAAGATTAACGACAAATGGTGTTGGAAGATAGACTTAAGAAGACATTTGTTTGAGTATGAAAAATCGGAGTGGGCAAACTTCCTGAACATTCTAGACAGGGCCTCCAATAACTGCCTAGCAGTGGATAGTGTAAGATGGTTGGGCGCATCTAATGGTTTATATGCTCCTAAAAACTACTGCTCCCTTGTGCACTCAAACGTCTCTGATGAAGACCCTGTATGGGACTTGGTGTGGTATGGCAAGGTTCTTCCAAAGGTTGAAATGCTCGTCTAGAGTGCAGTACATGACAGACTGTCTACTTTATCGGCTCTATCCAAAAGAGGTATCACAAGCTTATCGTCCACCATCTGCGTGCTCTGTAATAAGGTAGAGGAGTCAACCAATCACCTGTTTTGCCATTGCGATCAAAGCTGGAGAGTCTGGCAACGGTGGTGGGCTATGTGGAACATAATCGCTGTCATCCCAGGTAATTTCCGTTCCCTAATCTTGATGTGGAACTCCCAGCAGATAAGTTCCAAATGCAGGGATATCTAGAAAGTGTCGTTTTTTGGGTTCGTTTGGACTTTATGGTTATGTAGAAATGACTGTGTTTTCAACAATAAAAATTACACGGTTAATCAAATCTTTGATTTGGCTGTGATCCGAACTGGTATCTGGGTTAAAAGCAACTGGCCGTCTGCAATTCCCTCCCTGTCAGAGTTTATTCGTATGCCACAACTGCACTCTACTGTGTCAGCGCAGAGCAATAACAAGGGTCCCTCCTGGATCAAACCGAAACTTGGATACTTGAAGTTCAATGTGTACGTGGCAGTTAGGTGGAGCTTTGGAGCAGCCGGTATAGGGGGCATTCTAAGAAATCAGAAAGGCTGTAAACTGGCACTATTTTCCTTGAACATCGGCATGGCGGATCCTACCCTCGCGGAAATTCGTGGCATATTAGAAGCTTGTAGATGGTACTCTGTTCTGACAAAGGAAAAAGGACCCAAACTGGAAATTGCATCTGACAGCTTGTTGGCAATAAATTGGATTCACTCCAATTATAATGTCCCATGTGTTTTCTTGGATCTAATCAAGGAGGTTCGTGATTTCAAAATAAAGTTCAATTGGGACTTTGTCTTCGAGAGGAGAGAATCAAATGTAGATGCCCATATGCTTGCTAAACAAGGTGTTGACAGACCCAATGACTTCCGCTGGTCCAATTACGACTACAGTTAGGATTGAAATTGATTTCCCACCAGTGACTCCAAGGCACCTGCTACCCATCTCAGCAGAGCAATATTCGTGAATTCCAGCTCCTTCATCGGTAAAACACCTACTGTAGTGTGTATCAGTCTAACCAAAGGGATGGTGCAGTGTAAGAGCTTAAATTGGCCGTAGAGGTACACTCTTTTTCCTCCAAATTAGGATATAGAGGTTTTTTAATGAGGTATCCTCTCGGTTATGTACGGATGTTCTTCTTTCATCCCCTGAATAAAAAATTTCCATACCTTTAAAAAAAAAACTCATCCATTAAATTTTTTTATTGAATTTTAATATGCTATTTACTCATTTATCTCAACTTACTATTTTAATCAAACTAATGTTTAATGAATAGAAAAATCCTGCCACGCTCGACGAGCACCGATCAGCACCATTAATTTAATTTATAAAGATTAAAAACCTAAAAGACTCATCGTATAATTATAAATTAATTAAAATATTTTATTTTATTTTTAATTTTTTTAAAACATAGAACAAAATACCTATCTACTCCTAAATTATAAAACTCTAATTTTTGTTCATTTGAAATTGAAGCAGATGCATTCACCGCCGCACCTTGTTAATCTTGGCCACTCCTGTATGCCGACACACAAATGTTGATGATGAATATAATTATTATATCTAATTTTTGCTTTACATTTTAGGGATGTTGTTCAGCACAAGTTGAAAAATCTGGGTCAGGTAATTTGCTCTTGGTTCTCTATATCACACATTTAGATACAAATTAAAATCTAATTCGAATTTAGGGGTTTCATAAAATTCTGTTGATTATCCTGCTTTTAGTCGTTATTAGCCGGACACGAATTTATCGTTACTGGAATTTATTCACTGAAATAGCGGCGGCGGCAGCAACGGCGACGACGACTTGAATTTCAAATAAACAAAAATTAGGGTTTTATAATTTAGGGGTAAATAGGTATTTTGATCTATGTTTAAAAGAAGTTAAAAATAAAATAATATATTTTAATTAATTTACCTTTTGATTTTTAAATAACGTATAATTATACAAGGAGTCTTTTAGATTTTTAATCTTTATAAATTGAATTAATGGAGCTCAACGATACTCGTCGTTAGTAGTGCTCATCGAACTTGACAAACTCATCCTAATGAATAAATTTTTTAATTAAAGAAACCGTATGTAATCTGTGAACCGATCTTTTAATTATATAGTTGATTAAAGCACTTGGAATATCTTATTATATAATTGAAACAATAATCTAACCTAACCGTGAACCTTATTATATATATAATCTATGATGCAGACCAGCTAGTTTCATTTTATAAAGTTTAGTAAAGAAAAAAAATTTCATTTTATAAAGTATAATTATCAACCAATTTTAGGTTACCCACTGGTTTCGAAAAGCCATTCCATGAGGTTTGAAGCCAATGATTAAAGCATCAAATTGGGTCCATTCTAAAATCTAGTGGTGGATGGATGCTTATTTAAGGGGGGAAATCGTCTGCCCTGTCTTTAGGGGTGAGCAAAACTCGACTCGACTCGAAAAAACCGAATAACTCAACTCGACTCGAGGTAAAAATACTCGACTCGTCTTGACTCGACTCGAAATTTCATAAACTCGAATAACTCGAAAAAAATTCAAATAAAGTTTGAGTTATGAAATGGAAATTCGAATAACTCGAAATTTTTAGTAATTAGTGGATTTATTTTTAAGTTCGCGACGAGTCCCTCTATTTTTTATGATATATACATACTGATATATAAAAATATGAAGAAATATTGTCACATGTGAAAATATATATATGTGCATATCTTATATGATTAGAGAAAGAAGTTTAAATTGGAATCAAACCCTACTATAACATGATAAATAATTACAATTAAATTTTTATAGAAACTCGAAAACTCGACTCGACTCGACTCGAATCGAAAAAAATTCAAATAAAGTTTGAGTGGTAAAATAAGACTCGTCAACTCGAATAACTCGAAATTTTTTGACTCGGCTCGACTCGACTCGATCGAACGCTCACCCCTACCTGTCTTTTCTATGTCTTATAATAAAAAATATATAAAAATTAAATTCTAAATTCTAAACTTAATTTTTACATTTTAAACATTAAAAAATACACACTACATCTAATTCCCTAAACCCTAACTACAATCATTAACTTTAAACTGTAAACTCTAAATTTTAAATCCAATTTTTTAAAGTAGGGCACCAGAGTAGGCATAGTTTGGGAGCGGACGATTTCCGTCTCTTATTTCTCAAGTTTTATTATATTAGATTTTAGGGTTTTGTTCTAACAGAGATGGATGTACGATTTTATGTTATGAGTGCGAACTTTTATACTTAATAATATTTTATTTAAAAAATTAAGAGAGCGCGAAGTTAGATCATTAATATAAAATACATTTTTTAATATATGAGAATTTGAAATTTTTTAGAAGGTAAGTCTTCCCCTAGTAGCCCTCGCTTTGGAGGAAAATGGTTTTGGCGATCCTAAGAGGTTAAAGCAGAAAGTTTTTCATCATTTCAGTAATAATTTTAATTGTAAGGAGAGGCTTTGTAGGTTAATTTTTAACCTTGATTTTAAAAGGCTGTCGGAGTTCGAAGCTATTGTTCTTGAGAAGCCCTTTTCGCTTGAGGGGATTAAAGAAGCAATGCAGAGTTGTGATGACTCGTAAGGTCCGGGACCGGACGGTTTTAATATATATTTCTTTGGAGAAGAGTAGTCTTCAAAGCTTGGTGGTGAACCATTGGTGTAGCATGTACGATGGTAATCTTATTGGTAGTATTCTGCCTTTGGAGAAGAGCTAGATTTGTGGGCAGGGTATGTTGTTTGTGGGTAGCTGGCTAGCTGCAGTGTTAAAATTGTTTCCGGGGTATGAGATTTTCGGGAGATGTTTATGGACGTTGCTTTTGTTGTTGTTCAGGTGATTTTTTTTGTGTGTTGTACTATTTTCTTCTACTTAGGGCTAGATAGGTTTTTATAAAGCACACAATACAAGTCAGGCTCGTATGATTATTCATAATAAAAAAATTTTGACAAGCAAAAAAATTGACAAATATTATGACAACACAGTAAAATAATATCAAAATTTTACGTAAAAAACTCTTTTGAAAAGAAAAAAATGTAACCCCTTTGTCCCGGTCTGGACGACTGATCGGTCCGAGTAGGCTACACGGAAAAAACTGAAATGAAACCCGCTAAGGCTCCACTTCGGTTAACAACCCTAGAAAATTTCTTTTAATTATTATCTTGTCTAGAGGCATTCATACATCCTATGCGTGACACGACAGCGGAAGGACAACAAGTAATGCGAACAACCAAGCGAACAATTTAAAAGAGTCCATTTTATTTTAATCAGCAGGCCGTATCGATACTCTTAAAGAGGGTATCGATACGCCTTGACCAGGTCAACCACCCATAGTCAACGTAAGGAGACCGTATCGGTACACTGGTTGACCGCACAGATACGCCCTTACTAGTCAACTTCTCACAGTCAACGATACAAGACCGTACCGATACACCCTAGACTCGTACCGATACGCCAAAATCTCGTCAAATTCTCAGATTTTCAGAGAGGCTTTAGCGTATCGATACCCCCACGTGTATCGGTACGCTAGGCTTAAACTGAGTCCCAAAGTATAGGACCGTATCGATACGGCCCTTGGGCGTACCGATACGCCCTGCAATGCAACACTCAAAAATTCAGCAAAAAGCAACAAGACCCGACCCTAGATGCAAATTAAGACTCTCCTAACCACACGCAATCATACATGCAACATTTAATAAGCAAGATCAAGCATGCGAGACCACTTTAAACAAACAATCAGGACATTCATCTCAAGAGAGGCATTTGGGTGGAAAACATACATAAAATCATACTTGACTTCACCATTTCATTATAAGGGCAAGAAACATTCAAAGGCATAACATGGCAAGGTTCCACATACTTTTAAACATTCATGAAGCATTCATAGATCAAAATATAAACTTCCAAGCACAAGACAATTAAGCAACGAGATAAACATGGTTCTCGATCCACGACATAAAAGCATAACACATCCAACCATAACATCAACAACTCCACATGCTAGAAACATCGACAAAATCAAACTAAGGAGTTTGACACCAACTCCTACAAGTCTACACCCCCATCGTCTAGGTATTATTACAAATATGTAAATCATACTTGAGCTACTTTGAGAACTCCAAAAGCTCCTCCCTTGCCCACTTGCCTCCCGAACTCTAACGATCTGCATGTTAGAAATAAAGGAGAGCGTAAGCTAACTAGCTTAGTGAGAGAAGCTCTATAATTCACAAACATGCAGTTTTCAAAACACTTTTCATAATTGACAATAAATCAATGGATGCACGAATGATTATCACAACAAGACTACACATGGCCTGCACAAGCACAACCAACATTCACACGGTGGGACTACACATCACCGTCTCGACTAGTAGTTTTCCAATGGGACTACACATCAAAGTACTCTTCTACTAGTCACTACCGGTGGGACTACACATACCGTAGTTAAGACAACCATCACGTGAGGCTCGACTTCTACACGACTACACAACAACAACGATGTGAAACAACTCGAGATGCACATGATACCACAACATATATCATTTATCAACACATAGCAAGGATGTAGGAGTAGTAACTTACACTCGGGTTTAGGTGAATCCTCAAGGTTCCACCCAAACCCCCAAGAGTTCCATTTCGAAAACAAGTCAAGGTTTGATATTTCTACTCACCGTTGCTACCCAAAAGAGAGCCGAAAACCACGCTCAAGTCTCCGAAATCTCCGGATTCGTCCCCGAAGCTTCACCAACTAAATTCCTTGCTTCTAATCATCCCAACACAATCAAAACAACCTCAAATCAGTTCATAAATCAAAGTAGCAACCCGGAACACAATTCAAGCACATAAACACATGATCCAAGCTAAGAACAACTCTCAAATTCCTCATTCCCGAGCAGCCATGAAGCATAGTCCAAATCCTTTGTTTTCAACCCTTAAATTACTCCCTAAGGCTTCCAAAACAACCTTTATATATAGTCTAACCATCAGCCCACACTCTCCCACATAAAACACTCCCAAAACTCAACCTAAAACCCTCCAAAAACCCCTCAAAAACCCAAATTCGGGAAACTCCATAAAACTATGTAAAAATCAAGTATGAGGGACCTTTTAGGTTGTAAACATCTTATCTAACATTAATAAATCGAAAACTTATGTTAAAGACAATAAAGATAGCATTTTTAATCAAAAACCTCAAAACTTCAAATTTCAAAATCATGGACAATAATAAAAACTAAAAGTACCAACTTGTAGAGGGAAAGGAGGACAAGTCAAAACGTATTTACCTTTCAAAAATCACCAACAAAGTGCAAGGGAAATGATGGAATAGTAACCCTTAGGGAGAGAGCTCCTTTGTCGTTGAAAAGGGGAAGGGAGAGGGAAGAAGATGATGAGTAGGCTCATTTAAATTAAAAAGGGATTTTTTTTGTAAGACCACTTAATTATCATAATGTCATTAATGAGATGACAATCTCCAAATTTTAAAATTCAAGGGATTTTTGGGTTTAAATCGAATTAAGTCCATCATAAAATATTTGTTTCGAAAATCCGAGGCCCAAAATAATATTTTATTATTTTAATTATGAAACTAAAACTCGAAACATTATTTTAATTATATTTTTACCTGACCCCCAAACCCGGGTGTTAAAAAAAACCACGAGTATAAGAGAAGAAAATTCACTATAATGTCGATAAAACAAAATAAGATGAATTTATATTGCTAAACTTATTTTCGACTCTCTTGATTCTCACTCTCAAAACCTTAAACCAAATTACATATTTATAGAAGAAATAGCGTAATTACAAAGGAAAGTTGTACAATAAGAAACCTACTCAAACTATGTTTCCTAAATTAAACTAAAGTTTAATTTAATTCAGGTCATTAACTCTAACAATCGTCACCTTGGCATGAGTTTCTTAGCCACCCATAATTGTAGAGGTCCAGTTTCTTTTCTGTACCAATTCCCGATTGTAGAACATTGTGAAGCAAAAACTCTATTTTAGCGTTATTAATTCTTGTGGCGAATTGAACTTTTTTTTTCTTCATGGCATTTGAATATTTTCGCAACTCCACCTCCATTGGAATATATGTACCTTTTTGAATACCTAACAAAATCAAATTTCTTGTATAGTAAGAAAAATCTCTTCATTCTTGAGCTTGTTGTAGTACTAAAAATATTGGGATTTTCGATTATTGATAATCTACTTTCTTCTTGTAAAAGATTTGGGAAAATGTTTCCCACTTTGTTGTTTATAAAGTATACATTATGTTAATTTCTTCATTTTGATTGTTAAAGAGATACAATATGTTCCACTTAGCATGGCATAAGATGTCCCGCCAACATGATTCCCATACTAGCATAAAATCGAAAACGATATCTAAATACTTTCTGAATTTTTATTTTCGAGATGTAAACCAGACACTCAAGTGATTCGTACACATTATTTGTTGGAAAGAGGAAAAAGATTTCTTTTTTTTTCTTTTTTCTAAATAAAAAAGAAGAAAAATATTTCTACTTTTAAAGAAGTCGTTTACGAAATGTGAGACACACACAATATATGCTAAGTATTATTTCTTGTAAGAAGGAATCAAGTTTGTGACTACTTTTGCATCAACATGTGTCAATATTTTATTTGATGAAAATTATTAAATAAGATATATATAATTAATTTTAGAAAAAAATATTTTTTTTGGCTAACATGTTATTAAGCCGGGTCACCTTTTTGTATGGTATCACAACATTAGTGTGCAATATCACGTAGGTTTGTCACGCTAGTGCAATGAATTGATCGTTAGTTGAATAATGATTTTTATTTAAGAAAAAATTATTTTAACTTAAAATAAAACGTTAAAAATTAAAATAATTGAAGAAAAAAACTCAGACCAAAGTATACCTTGTAAGCATAAGTAAACTATACTTTAATTATATTTAAAGTAAATGTCAAAAAATATATATTTAAAGTATACATTGAGAAACCATTAAATTTGAGAAACGTTAGAAACTATACCTTGTAAGCATAAGTAAAATATACAAGGTATACTACTAGTTATTTACATTTTTAGATCACTTCATTTAGAGTAAAAATCTCCTGCCCCCTAACCATGCCTCCTTCTATGCCCCCTGCCTAAAAATACTTAAAAATTAAATATTGCCCTATAACCCTAATTTTCATATCCTAAACCCCAAACCCCAAACCCTAAAAAAATACACCCTACCTCTAATTCCCTACACCCTAACCCTAAGCCCCAACCTTAAACCCTAAACCCTAAACCCTAAACCCACTATTTTAAAGTGGGGGCACAAATGGGGGCATACTTTGGGGGCAGATGATTTTCATCCCTTCATTTAATATGCACTTTCATTTACATTACAAGTATTTAATTTAATCAAATTATATCATTTAATTTTGGGTAAAGTACACAGATGGTCACTGAACTTTGGTAGAAAAAACAAAATGGTAACCAAACTTTCAAAAATCACAAAATGACAATTAAACTTTATGTTTTATAACAAAATGGTAACTAGACGTTAAATGCCTTTAAGTGACTGTTATAAAATTTGGTATAATAATACATTAAGTCCTTCTATTTATACATTCAATTAATTTAGTCCTAATTCGAAACAATTCACTAAATTTAGCCCACGTTATTTATGCATTCTTTCAATTTGGTCCTTAAAGTAAAATTCCAAAGTATGGTAACCTGATAAATAATTACGAGGGTTGATCGATTAAAATCGTTTTGCTGATTCTCATGCATAAGCGTTGCATCTGCATGCCACGCCGCCGCCTCGTGGAAATCGAACTTCGGCCACCACCACCGCTTCTTCCGCAGTTATTCTCTGCTTTTTGGTTTTGAGAGGCTTCGAATTCGATACTGATTTTGTATATCATCCACTAACTCCTTTCTCTGTTTAATTTGTCAGCAGAAGGCCCGAGTTTGTGTTTCTTACTGCAAGCATTGTAAAATATGGCCAAACATGGGTGTTTTACAACTGTTTGTCATGGGTGATACGCTATTGTCCGAATTCTAACTTCTCTACTGTTATCAAACAAATTTGATATCTAATTCTGATACCTTTTATCGCCACACTCTTTGAAAGATTAAACGAAGACATTAATAAACATTTTTTCTTCTTTTTCTACATTGCAGTTAAACCAACCAGAAGGAGGATGTTTCCAACGACCACGATCATGTTCAGAATTCAGTCTAGATGGAAATAACAGCAGCAGCCTGGATTTAAAAAATAATAATAATAAGTAAACTTTTAGACGTGAAACTATATATTACAATTAAATCTCAAAACAATCATTTTAATCAAAATTATTTTACTTCAGTTAAGCTTAAATTCAATCGTATAATTTCAATTAAGCGAAATCGGTATAATTTCAAACGGAATTCAGGTAGCAAGGAATCCCCCATGAATTTGGCAAAGGCAAGTAGTAATGTTGAATGATTTTCATGAAAGCATAAATGATTGATATGAATAAAATAAAGAAAGAAGAATAAAAATGATCGGTTTACAGGAAGTAATAGTAAGCAATCCTTGCGAACCATTAGTTATGGGGGCAGCATTCGTTCGGTGGAGATAAGCTCTAGAATAAAAATTTAATTGTAATTATTTATTATGTTATCATACTTTGAAATTTTGCTTTAAGGACCAAATTGAAAGAATGCATAAATTATGAGGATTAAATTTAGTGAATTGGTTCGAATTAGGATTAAACTGATTGAATGTATAAATACAAAGGACTAAATGTGTTACTATACCAAATTTTGTAACAGTCACTTAACGGCATTTAACGTCTAGTTACCATTTTGTTATAAAACATAAAGTTTAATTGTCATTTTGTGATTTTTGAAAGTTTGGTTACCATTTTGTTTTTTTTTTACTAAAGTTCAGTGACCGTCTGTGTACTTTACCCTTTAATTTTTATTAATTATAAATTAAACCACTTATATCGACACCATTAAATAATTTTAATAAAAAATTAAAATCGACACTTTTATTTAATTATTAATTAAATAATTCTAATGAAAATAATGTTTAATTGAAAATTTAAATATTTTTTGTTAGGATTATAGGGAATTTAGTTATTTTCCTTTAATTTTATTTAAAGGAAATGTTTCATAAAATTCTTATAAAAATTACTAAAATTATCGATTAAACATTATTTGATGATGATATGTGAAAATATATTAAGTAAATGTGTTATTTTTAATTTTTTTCATTAGAATTATTTAACAATACTAGTATAAGTGACATAATTTATTATTAATAATAATTGAATGATGTAATTTTTTTTTTTGATAAAAAGTGGAGTTAACTAGGTGCCTCATTAAAAACCTCCCTAAGCTTAAATGGAGGAAAAGAATACACCTAGCAACTTAAACAACAAGAAATAGCATAAAGAATTAAAAAGATAAATGAGAGCAATCCAACTAAAACGTCTGACATGCAATAGGCGGTGCCGCAAACCATATCTCACCATCATCGAGGCCTAAACCATATTTCGCCAAAGTATCAGCTACCAAGTTCGCCTCCCTACCAATATGAGTCAAGTGAATCTCCCAATCCAAGCGTAATAACCGCCCAATATGATGCACAATCGACCAATATCGGTGCCGCCTATCGTTGTCCTTCAAAATCCTAACCACATCGGCATTATCAACCTCAATCCACACTTGCCGCAAACCTAAAGACCATGCTCGTTGCAGCCCCTCCAATACTCCCCACAATTTCGCTTTAAGAACCGAGCAAATACCCACAAATTTAAAAAAACCTAGAAGCCACTCACCCATCGATGATCGGAGAACTCCTCAACAAGCCGATTCGCCCGACACCGAACGATGAGCCCGATCGGAATTGAGCTTTACCCAACCCAACGGCGGGCAAGACCAAACACCCGGCACTCTAGGCGCAACAACCCCAGCAGTCGGCTTCCCGCGCTGCACCCCTCGACGAGCCAAATCTCATGACCGCGTCATACCTTTAGCTTGCGCAATAATCTCCTTCGGTTGGAAAGCCTCACCTGAAAAAACCCAAGCATTTCTTTGCTTTCAGATGTACCAAATAATGGCGCCAAACAACACGTTCCACTGGTCGAGACCCTCGGATGCACACACATTACTCTCCAAATTCAAACGCAACCAATCTTGAAACTGCAACGATGTAAACAACTGCCATTTCTCTTGCTTGACCACCCCTCTCCACGTCAAACATGTCGTCGGGCAAAAGCGAAACAAATGATCAAGGGTTTCGGGTTGTGTTAAACAAATACCACACCGTTCATCCATAGTTAGATGTCGTCGGACAAGCTCCTCGTTGGTAAGAATCCGACCATGACTTGAATGATGTAATTTGATTAAATTAAAAGTTTATGATGTAAATGAAAGTGGATGTTAAGTGATCTAAAATATAAATTATCCCTATATTTGATGTTTTTTTATAAAAAATCAAATAATATAAATATTTATGTTATATAATCGTATTAGAGCCATTGAAAAAAAAAAGCGACATTCTTTCAAATCGAACAACGATAGTGGGATTGAGAGGAAATGCAGGACTAAGAATATAGATAATGACAAAATTTAGGTGTAAATCTTTTATTCAATCCTGATTAAAAAAGAATAATTGAATAATACAATAAAAGAATCTCTCACAAAAATTATACTATACTGTTTTTCTATGTACTGTCATGTTTGCATGTTGTATAAATCTTTGTTTTATGCCACTGTAGCACAAGTTGAGGTTGCTGGGTCAAACAAAGCCGGGAGCAAGTATTTTCTGCCATTCACACCACGTGCATTGTAGCTAGCTCCGGTCGTAGTATCCACCAGAAGGTCGCCGGCATAGCCCGGATAAGCCCCTTTCCCGAACATCCCAGGGCAAGCAGAAGCAGCCTCCAGTGGCGCCTGTTTTGGACCCTGATAATAGCCATCTCCGAATGGGTTCGTGGCAGTCCCGGCCAGAAGGCTAGCTAGATTGATCACCATCCCATCGAGACCGACATCGTTGTTCGGTGCAACCAACGGTGGGACCTGTGGTCCGTAGATGGGCTTGTGGAATGGCCAAGCGCATTTACCCGGGCACTGTGTCTCCGAGTTGCCAACCCAGATGTAAGCAAACTTGGAACCAAACTTGGAACCGTTGCTTGAACCTGAACCATGGTTTCCGCACCTGCTCGAGCAGAACCCTTCGGCAGCAACATCTGCCGATGTCAAGACGACGTTAATGGCGTTCTTCTGAGCACCCTTTGCTGCTAATTTCACGATTTGCTGATTCGTTAATGACTTCCCGAGAGAGTAATTCTCATCAAGGATTTGTGTACCCGATGAAAGGACAAGGGGAGAAGATTTCTTGGTGAGACTATAGTACTTTTCAATGCCTTTCCACCATGTGGCTACCGAGGGTCGAGTAATGGCAGGGTTGGAAGATGAAAGGGAAGCGATGAAATCGGATATAACTGCACGTTGAGAAGGCTTGAATTTGCCGTACCAAATGAGATTAACCGAGATTTTGCCGGATAAAAGAGGGCCATTGTGGTATTGGAATGGAAAAGGCTGCTCGGACGACTTGGTAAGCGTCCTCGCCTCCGTATCGAAGAGAAGTAGAGAGACCGAGAAGAGGAGGCAGAAAACAACGTTGGACGTTGCAAAAGAAGCCATGAAGCGATGAATGGAATGGTGAAACGAAGAAGACGAGATGATTTGTGGGGATTGGGAAATGTATTTATAGGGGTGGGAATTATAATTAACGAGTGGTGGGGAGTGCATGAGACATGGCATATTGGCATTGCCAGCCAAATGACGCGTTTAGCGACGGTCTCAACAGAATCAATGCGCTAGGAGGAGAGTTTTGTGCCAGCTAAGTGCAGATTACGACAAAGAAGACGTGCTTAAGGAGAGATGAAGAGGACAACTTGAATCAGGGGCCAAAATGCTCTCTATAACTCATGTTCAGATGTTCTTATTTGCCTCCCTCGGGTTGTCCCGGGTAAAGTGCAGAATGACAAAAAGATGCCTTCAATGTTTGCATGTTTTGTCATTTGGTTCTCTATTTATTTTTTTTTGAGTAAACAACCCCAACGTTTCTATTTGATCTAAATATGTCCATGCTGGATAGAAACTGTCAGTCAACTGACGATCAACGGCTGATATTGACTGGACTTGACACGTGTTAAGATCTGCTGACGTGTCAGCATCATATTCACCACGCGTTAACATCAGATTCGACATATGTCACCATTCGATTCGACCATGTGTCAACATGATAGTCAGTCACGTGTCACCATAAAGAAGGGTATGACAAAATAATTTTTTAAAATATGCCACGTCAGCCAATCTTAACACATGACAAGTCCAGTCAAAATCAGTCGTTGACCGTCAGTTGATTGGTAGTTTACATCCAACATGGGCATATTTGGATCAAATTAAAACATTGGAAGGTTGTTTGCTAAAAAAAGAAATAAGGGGACAAATGACAAAAAAATGCAAACGTTTGGGCATCTTTTGTCATTTTATCTATTTAATATAGGTTAATATATATTTTGGTACATGATTTTGGTTTTAGTGTTCAGTTTGATACCTAAGTTTTTTTGTCCAATCAAGTACTCGAATTCGGGTTTTGTTTGAATTTGCACCTGAAAATGATTTTTTTGTCCAAATAGGTATATGAACATGACTTCTCAATTCAAATTGGTTAAAACTAGCAAGTAATTATTTAATTTGAACCAAAAAGTTACCTATTTAAACAAAAAAAGAGTTTATGAAGCAAATTGAACTTTAAAAATAAATTCAAGTACCTACTTGGATGCCGGAAAAAAATTGAAGAATAACTTATATTAGAATCATACCAAAAAAAAAAAATCTTAACGGTTAGACCCAACAGAATAAGGAAAAATATTTGACATAGAGTGCGTAAAATTTAGTTTATAGAAACTTATTTAATGTAGGATTTATGAGTCTAATTTAACTTTTATTGTTTATTATTTATGGGTTTAGAGAACATAAAGTTTAAGTTTATATAGTAGAGTTAGAATTTAGGGTGTATAATTTTAATTTTTAAGATTAAACTTAAAATCAACATATTAAATTAAGAGAAAATATCTCATGCACTGGTGGTAAAAACGAAAAGTTTCCACAAAGCGTCTTAGTTTTAGGGTTTAGAGACTTGATTTAGAGTTTATGAGTTTAATTATAGGAGTTTAGGATTTTAGGATTTATGATTAGAATTTAAGGTTTAGGGATTATGGTTTAGGTTTTAGGGTAATATTGTTAGGGGGGTTACATACGCGAGTAAATTTCGAAAATCCTAATATTCGAGAGCGAACGCCCGAACCACCACCACTACGACTGGTACTGGCCTCGTTCATTTCCGAATAGAAGGACATCGCATCTTTTTTTTTTTAACAACATTAATTTTTAAAACCTAAATACATGAATACGTATATACAAAACAAAGAAAATATACACAATATACTTACCTAATATATGTATACCTCAACCAAATATTATAGATGAACATTTATTAACCATATATATTATAGATTATAACAGGTAAACATCATTATCACATGAATACCATATATAATATGTTACTAAAACCGTATACTATACCATATATATTTAGCCATATATATTATACATTATTATAGGTAAGTAATATTAGTCTTAATATATATATATATAATATATAAGGAAAATAAGAAAATAAAAAAAAGGCGGCATTAATGGAGGAAATAATGGTTTTAGGCAAACAATGAATCGACATTAAGCTATTAGTTAGGCAATTAATCAAAATAAAATAATATAAAAAAAAGAAGAAAAAAAAACGGATTTGTGCGCAAAATGGGATTTGAGTTTAGAAACCAGTTTTGGTTTAGGGGTTTTATTCCCATTTTATTTTTTACCCTTTTTCCTTTCAAACGCTGAAGCCGTCGGGCCTTCAGGCCGCCGCCGGCGCCGTTCCAGTGAGCTTTTCCGGCATGCAATGCCGCCGTCGTGACCGCCAAGTGCTCCTCTTTCTCATGAGCCAAGTGGATCTCTCCGAAAATGGACAGAAAGTTTCGAAGAGGCGAAAAGACTTCGGCGTCTCCAAGCCTCGATCCGCCGTCGTCCGCCGTTAGATCAAGTCGCGGCCGAGATATGTTGCTCACCACTCCGAGACGCGTCCCTTCACCGTCGGGATTGTCGATACGGGGCACCGGTCGCCGGCGAACATCGAACCGAAAGGTAAAAACTTTTATATTATTTTTTATATTCGAAGTAAAAGCGAAAAAACAAACCAGATGCTTCTCTGAATTTTTGGCTTTGTATTGCTTTTTGAAAAAAGTCCCGAATCGGGGTTACATGAGTTTTTTTTTTTGCCGGAGTTCTCCCTTCCAGAGTACCCATCTACATTTTTTCCACGGTTTTTATAACCGAAGTCACAGAAAAGAAAAAACAAAACTACCAGGATTTTTGCTTTTGCTTCTGATCACTGTCGATGTCTCTTTTTTGTCTCGTTGACATTTTTGGAGTAGTTTTAATTTGCTTTGCATTTTTGGGTAACTGACATCTCTGTTTCTTGCTGTTCCATGTCGATTTTTCCGGAAATGAGGAGGCCTTGGCGTGCACTGGGTCAGAGACGGCAGAGGGCGCGGGCGCGTCGAGCAACGAAGGGTCGCGCGTGGGGCGTGGGGCTTCTGGAGGTTTCCGCATCGAACCGGGACCGTTCGATGCCGCTTCGATCCAACGGCTAAGGGGATGCGGCGCCAGATGAAAAAAGATGGCCTTCTAGGGTTTTCACGGGATTGAATCTGGGCCATTGGATGCCTCTTGATCAGACGGTTGACATTTGTGGCGGCTGCACAAATAGAACAACATATTAGGGTTTGTGTATTTGATTAGGCTTGGGCTCAATATGGGCTTTGTGGTTATTTAGAACATTTGGACTATCATTTTTTTTTTGTAGATGGACTTTATTTATAACATGATTTATTTATTTATTTATGTGTTCATAGTAATAATAATATTAGTAATAAATAATAATAATAATAAGATAGTAAAGATAATATATATAATAATAGTAGTAATAATGATACTAATAAAAATATTAAGATAATAAATACAAGACGTATATAGGGATAATACTAGTAGTAACACATGTATATATATTTTCGTTTTCTATTTTCTTCTTTCTTTATTTTTTTGGTTTATTTTTAAATTATTATTATTTTAGCCCAATATAAGCCTAAAAATCATAAAAGAAATAAAATTAAAAATCGGGACAAAATTAGTGATTGCAGCCCCAAAACTCAACTAAAGCACTCAAGACTCTACATACAACCAATCTAGATGGAAAGCACCCTAATAGAACATGCTTAGCACACAACGAACATGTAGAAGCCAAACATTAGATGAATCAATAAACACATCAAGGTTTCATGTAGCTCATTCAAGATTTCAAGTCTTAGACAAGCACACCCATAACATCCACAAAAGGGATAGATATTGCAATATAAGACATACTCAGAAACTTAAAAGGGCAAAAGCACAAGCCTTCACATATAGGTTTACATGCTTCACTAACACATGTACTCATCCAAAAGCATAACATCTCAAACAAGTATCCAACAAGGCTTAACATGGTTTACAAATCCAAGCAAGCATAAACATCATCAACATCTATGAGTCATACAACGCTCATACAAAACACATAGTAGCCCCATTGCTAAACTACTACTTTATTTACTAAGTCATACTTGAGCAACTACAAGCTTGGAATGCCTCTTCGCCTTGCTCATTGCTAACTCCAAGCTACTGATCTGCATTGTCGAAAACGAGAGCGTAAGCTAGAAGCTTAGTGAGGATGCTCTAAAAACCAAAACAACGACAATGCAGGGTTCAAGCATATAATCCTTACATCACACATACAACATGCATAGGCATCAACATAGCAACTAGCTAGCATCACAAGAATCATAAATATTGCATCTTACATCATATTAAGCTCAACAATATAAATCATATATCTCAACATCATAACCATATAAACAAGTACATTGGCCACTATTAGTTTACTCGGATGTGCGGATTTACTCTCATCAACAACATTACCTCGGTGGGATTACACTCATCACCGGACCTTGCATGGGTGGGATTCCACTCATCACCACATGCCCTACGGATGGGATTCCACTCATCATCACGTATATATAAATAATTTTCGGTGGAATATTACATCACCGTACTCCTACTTGATGACTCAACGCCATCAAGGCCACGCGCGAATTTGACTCAACGTGTGCACACTAATCCTAATGATCGATCATTTACACCCGGTAAGTTAATTAGTGCCAATTACCTTTAAACCACTTTACACATCCATCAATTATAGCACATATTCATCATCACACATATCAATGTATACATATACAAATCAATTCATATCTCACAAGATCAATATAGGCAATGGCATCCAAAGCAACATTAACAATCAAGAAGTTAAACTACCAATTTAACTTCTACCTCGGAATGGTCTACCAAGCTCATTCCAACACTTTCACTACACACACTTGAACCACTTTAAAACAATTTAAAGTTTTATTCACCACCCTTCCTTAGCAAACCAAGCAAGCGAGTCAAGCCTCTTCAATCCCCGGATTCGATCCCGTTCCTTCCCTAATGTTTCCTCTAGCTTCTAACCAATCAAAACACAAACATTACTCACCAATTCAATGCTAAACTCAGTCACAAATCCAACTCACAAACACAAGCCAAGTCTTCACCATTTCAAGCCCAAATTAACCACAAAATTCTCATTTTCGTGCTCCCCAAATACCCAGCTGAAAACCATAATTTCCAACACCCAAAAGACACCTAAAGGTTTCCAAAACACTTCCCTAACTACCCTATACCATCAGCCCTTCAACCCAACACAAAAACACACCAAAAACTCAACTTTAGACACTTAAAAAAATGCCCCAAAGACCCACTTCGGGATTTTCCCCCAAATCCATCCATTTTAAGATATTAAGTGTCTTTAGGTGAGATTAGTTCAAAACCCAACTCAACAAATCAAAATCAAATGAAAAACCCATTAAATGTCCAAACTTTCCTTAAACTTGAAAAATGTCATTACTGTTAGTTTTGAAATCTAAGACCATGTAAATGATGGGGATGATGAGGAGAGTTGAAAAACGAACTTACCTTTGAAAATGCTCTTGAATAGATGAAGAAATCAAATGGAATAGTAACTTGGCTTGGAAGGGTTTTGGGTTTCTCCTTTTCACGTTGGAAAGAGATGGGGGGGAAGATGATAGCTTTTTTTTTGTTTTTCTTTTTGATTCAAAAAGTGGTATTTATTATTTTCAAGTTATTTACAAAAATGCCACCCCTTTAATTTTAATTCTCATTTATCTCAAAGTTAAGGTCCAATTTAATTAAACCGATTTTGGCGACTCGAACCAAACACACACTCCTAACTCCTAACCCCAAAACACGGGTGTTACACTGTCTATGAACATGATTAATCCTTACTTCCCAAGTGGTATGGATGAGCGCGCGGATATAGGGAAGTAACGTCCAGCCACCCCCAAACATCATTCTATCTTGCGACAATATTCAGACTACATCCAAACTATCATTCTCAATAATAACTTTTCTCGCACCAATCCTCCAAACATAATCAAGTCCCAAATAAACACCCCAAAGCTCCGCATCAAGTACAAAGCAAACACAAAGGAACTTACTAAAACCAACGAGCCAAGTACCATCACTATTCCGAATCACCCTACTACACACAGCTGAACCATTCGATCGATTACGCGCCCCATCCGTATTTACTTAACCCAGTCAAACTCAGGTCGCGACCAAGGTGTTGTGGCGACGATATTAGGCGACCCTGAGGTACCAACACCCACCGGTCTCGAAAGAGCATTAACCGTGAGATTCACCAGCCTACGACTTCTACTTAAAACACACTCATAGTCCTCAATTGGATTATCGAACACCAAAGCATTTCGTTGGAGCCACAAGTTCCAAATAATCGCCTCAAAGAGCAAATCCCAGTCCTCAACTTGACGCGCAAAATACCTCGACTGAGAAATATTCAAACAAATCCACTCTTTCAATTCCAAGTTCAAAAATTTCTCCCACTTATCAGACCTAACTAAACACTGCCAAACCGTGATCGCGGCAGGACACGTACGAAGAACATGACATACATCCTCCAAAGGCGCGTGGCAAAAGCCACAAGAACTATTCGAAGCCAAAGGCCGATGGACACGCTCAGCATTTGTCATCAATCTCCCACAACACACAAGCCACAAAAAGATCCGTATTTTTTGCACCCCGCGAAAGCGATGAACAACTATCCAAACCTTATTCGAAATCGAAGTCAAGATATTTGCACGAACACTATAAATCAAAGTCAAGATATTTGCATGAACCGTAAAACGATGATCATCACTCAATCCCCAACCAATCTGATCTGATTCCAATGATGGTAAAGGGCATTTAACCGCAACAAGCCTTAATAAAATATGCACATGTAACATTTGTTCTAAAAAGCTCCATTTCCACTCGCCAGTTGTCGGATAAACCAAGCTCGCAACAGATCCCTGTGTAACAAAGGTTGATTGGTTCGGTAACACATGCAAATATAGTTGTCTAACATCATGTAACCAAATATCAAACTAAAATCGAGTACTAAGGCCATTGCCGATATCTCAAACCACATGTCCCCTAACATCGTCCCAAACCAAACTTAAACCCTTCCAAAGCCTCGCCACATTTTGGTGACGTAACGAGCATGGGATTCCATCTAGACACTTGTATTTTGCTCGGAGAAACCGAACCCACAAAGCATCCTTGTTCGCCATCAATTGAAATGCCAATAATAAAAGCCTCGTTTTGATACACCAATTTTCACAACCCAAGACCCCATGGCCAAGAGGCTTGCAAACAACTTCCTACGGAAGAAGATGAATACCTCCTCTAGCAGTAGTAATACCCTAGATAAATCTCTTAATCAATTGCTCAATCAAAGAACAACTACACTTTAGTAATATAGTGGATTGCATCGTATAAGAAGGTATTGCGGCAAGCACCGATCTGGAAATAGTAATCCGGCCAGCAAGCGACAAGGATTTCGCCTTCTATCTGCTCAATTTCTTTTGCACCATTTGAACAAGGTAGTCATACGATACCGTTGTAACGCGCTGGTGAAGAAGGGGCACTCTCAAATAACGCACAAGATCCGAAACCTCGATGAAACCAAATCTGCCACCAATGCAAGCTCTAACGTCAGATGGTACATTCTTCGAAAAGAAAATATTCGTTTTCTCGCGACTAACTTTGTGGCTTGAAACTTGGCAAAAACTGTCAAGAACAAAACGAATCACGCCCATCTGTTGAGCTGAGGCTTCCACGAACAACACCAAGTCATCAGCAAAGAAAATATGCGATATCTTTGGACTTCTAAGTGACGTACAAAATGGATTACATTGCCCATTATTTACCATCGTTTGAATCAACTGAGCTAAATGCTCCATGCATAAAACAAAAATGTACGGTGAAATCGAATCACCCTTCCGGAAACCTCGAGATGGCTTAAAGAATTCCCTAATTGATCCATTCTAAAGAACTCGAGTCGAGACTGTGGTAATACATGCCATAATCAAACACCAGAGACTAGACGAGATATTAAGGTCCTGAAGTGTATCGTCTATGAAGCTCCAGTCAAGACGATCGTAGGCCTTTTTCCAAATCAATCTTTATGGCCATCCATCCTTTTCTCCCGGATTTCACACACATAGAAAGAATCACATCCTGAGCAATAACAAAATTTCCCGTGATAGAACGCCCAGGGACGAAACTCGTTTAATTTTCTGAAATTCATTTTGGAATTAATTGTTTCAACCTGTCAACAATGATTTTCGTCACAGTTTTATAAAGAACATTACAAAGGCTAATCGGTTGAAACTAAGAAATCCTTTCAGAAGTCGAAACTTTAGGCAAAAGAACAAGGAGAGTCTCATTTAAAAAACTCAGCACCTCAACGGAAAGAAAAATCTGTAGGACGAAGTGACACACTGAAACCCCGAAAACATCCTAATTCTTCTAATAAAAACTATCATGCAACCCATCTATTCTAGGCGCCTTAGACGGACCCATACAAAAAACCGCACTACGTTTCCTTATTAGTAACTGGGACCTCTAGACCAACTAACTCCTTACTCTCAATAAGCGGGAACAGCTCGTGCACTGCCCAACCATGACCATCGATTCCCGAACTTGTAAACAACGAGAGAAAGAATTCCCGCGCCAAACTTGCCAACTCGCTTTGATTAGTACACCAAAAGTCATTATCAAGTTTCAAAGCCGTAACCGTGTTACCACGCCGTCTAGCCATCATCGAAGCGTGAAAATACTTGGTATTACGATCCCCTGCCATAATCCAATCGGAACACGCTTTCTACCTCCACAAACTCTCATCTTATTCAAGGACAATATCAAGCTCACGACGTAATTCTGTAGCTAGATTAGATAGAAAGTCAGACTGTCGACACGTAAGAGCCCTATCAATCCCCTTAAGGCGAGCTCGAATACGCCTCTTTCGCTGACCAATATGCCCAAACACCTCATCATTCCAAACTCGAACACTCGACCAAAATGCCTCAATATTATGATCAATCAAACTCTAACCTTTCCACACAGATTCCAAAAAATCTTGAAACTTTGGATGCTCCTACCGAGCTGCGATATACCGGAAAGGCTGAGAAGGACCCTCTTATGATACCCCATCAAGCCAACGTAATAAAGGCCTATGATCTGAGCCTAAACGATCAAGATGATCAACATCAGAATTTGAAAACGTTAATGTCTAACATGCATTTACTAAACATTGATCGAGTCTTTGATGCAAGTCTCATCTTGTCCACATAAAGGGTGAACCCTCGAAGCCAAGATTCTCCAAGCTACAACTAAACATGAAATCAGACAACTGACGACTCCCACGGCCACCAAAATTAATACCCCCAGATCTCTCATCCGCAGATAACAACACATTAAAATCGCCACCCACCACTCAAGGAACATTCATCCCAGGATCAAGGTTTTGTAGCCTATTCCAAACATGTTTCCGCTGAGAGCTCGTTAGACTCGTATAAACTGCAGTAAACTGTATCTCAACCTCCGAATCAACATGTCGTGCCAAACCATTAACAAATTGGTTGGAAATATGCAAAATATCCACATGGACAACATCATACCAAAGAACCCAAATTCCACCACTAAACTCATGAGCTTCGACGCGGAAGAAGTTTGAGAAACCCAGCCGAGCAACAACCCGATCCACAATCCTACCAATCGTACGAGGTTCAAACAGGGCCACAACATTTGGTTTGTGAGCACGCACATAATCCTAAAAAATTCTCCTGAAAAGAAGGCTAGCAGCGCCTTGACAATTCCAAAACATGAACTTAATCATAGTAAAATACAAAAAGAAAGTACATGAAACAACGGCACACAGCTACGCATCGAAACCGAGTTCCATCTCAACCACATCCTCCGCATCCGAAGAGTCCCCCCAATCCTTCTCACTCGAATAATGCACCATCTGACTTTGTAAACCGGAGTCAAGAGGATCGCCAGCACAATCCTCACCATTACGTTGAATATTAAACAATTGGCTATCTAAACTATGAATCCACTCCCCAAGAACCGGACAAGAGCCAGATTTGACCACTAATAGTTTACGTGCCTTCAACCCCTTGAGCACAATTTCCTTGGTCGCCTTCAACCCACTCGTAGAAGCCTTTGCCACTTTAACCCCGTCGAAGCCATACCATTCATCCCTTTCTCCATAATTTGCACAGCCGCATGCGAATTAATCCCCAGCCCAGTTCCAGCCCGGGTTTGATGCACCAGTGGCCTCGCCACTTTCCCGTCCACCATAGGAATAACCACCGTTGATTGCTTTGCCTTTGATGATCCATTCTTCTTTTTATCCGGATTAGAAGCCATATAGGCGACATTATTTCGAACCCCTTGAGCCATGTTCCCAACACCGACCGTTCTCTGCATTGTCTCTACCACTTTATCTTTTCCCTTACCACTCATCACACATGGGCCAACAAGCTCATTTGTAGCCTCACCAGCATCCACTTGTTTATCAGACAAAATTGAGAGCTGCGAACCCTTTGCAGTTTTTTTAGCCTCCGTTAAACCTTTACTTTTCTGAGCAGGGGAATTGACCCGTCGACGACGCGTATCTGTCATTATCCAAGGACCAAATTTCTCAACTTAAGCTCCTTCCTTTTTCGTGTTATTCGGATTTTACGCTGTAACACTCGCTTGTTTCTCTGCGACATTCACCCTCTCCGAATTTCTCGGACAATTTTCCTTCGCATGACCATAAGTACCACACTCAAAGCATATTTGCTGCAAACCCTCATATTCAAGCTGTTGCAACCTCCCATCAATCTTTATACATGGTAATAATGGCTTATTCAAATCCACCAAAATTACTAGGCGAGCAATTTTTCCATGTTCCCCATGATGAGTGTTGTAGTTAATTTTAACGACCTTTCCAATGACATCCGCTATCCTGCGAAACAAACCCTTTGAATAATAGCGATACGACATCCCAGGGAGACGAACCCACACGATAACATGGGACGGGTACTTCTTCGTCGTAGAAAAAGTTCTGCTTCATGGTTGAACTGTTAAATAACTGCCATAGATGGTCCATGGCCCCTGCGTGAGGACCTTGGTATAATATTCTTCGTCCGCGAACTTCACCAAAAAATAATTGTTATCTAAATAAATCAATTGAATTTCCCCAACCGGATGCCACAAAGCATGTATTCTTGTCCAAAGCACCTTGAAACCAATCATACGTCCCATCAGTCTAACAATCAGCATATTCCTCATGTTGAAATCAACTTGATCATGCACGTGATCACTAAACTGAATCTTAGGATATGCCCCAGCATTATCAATCCGCACATATTCATCTCGCCACAATTTCTTTTTCGATCCAACTAGGTTTTAGTTTTTGCCCATCGCCGGAGCCAAGACTAACTGCACTAGCATACGACGCTTTGTCCCTCACATCTGCCGGATTTTGCACCTCCTTAGTCCCATCATGTACGTTTCCACCATCATCGCCCTTCGACTCAACCGCCTCCAGTACCATCCCATCCTTGGAACCAATAGGGACATCAGCATCCATCTCAGTACCCTCACCTATCGCAATTTCAGACCCCTCTTGATCAACCACCTCGTTCTTCTTAGGAACCCACTGAACCGACGTTGGTAAAGGTGACCCCGGCCGCTCCAGCGTCGTCGGTATCTCCACTTGAACGTTACCCTCCGGCGGCCGCCCACTAAGACTCTCATAGGGCAGGGGCGAACACCGAAATCGCCAGAGCCAACATTAGGGTTTGTCATCAATTAGTTTTAGTTCAACATTGAGCACCAAAATACAATTTTTCCATCCTCTATAATTGTAATAAGCATACATTTGAGAAAAAAATGTTTTGAGTTGAAATTTAAATTTACGCATATTAAAATGAAAAGTCGACTCAACGATTGGTAAAATTGTATTTTGTCTCTAAAAATATATAATTATATTATTGGTCTTTCTGAATCCAAATATTTTAAATGTTTTCATCAATAAGTAACGTTGAGTTCTACTATTGTTATTAATTAAGAAAAATCGTACTCATTATATAAATATTAAAATAAATTATCGTAATATAAAAATTAAAACCCTAAACTTGAAATCAAAAGTAAAAAAATCAAGTATAAAATAATACACGTTCAAAGTAAGTGATATATTTATTTTATTTTTTTAATTAAGTCTTACGATTGATTAAAAATTTTAAATTTCTTTACAAACCCACCGTATCAATTGCAGGACCTTCTGTTGCAAGATTTCCAGAAGTCTTCTATAGTTTAGTTTGATCTTTAGCCCTTTTCTAGCCAAAAAAAAATAATTTAAATTTATCAAATAAAGTTAATTTATTACTAACTTATATATTAAAACATATAAAAAATAACACTTCTACCTAACATTAATGGCCTGTTTTTGGTTGCATTTAGGGGTGTAAATGAACAGAGCGTTCGACGAATTGTTCGTCTAGCGTTCGTTTATGTTCGTTTATTAAACTAAATAAACGAACATGAACAAAATTTTTATGTTGGTCTAATAAACGAACGAACACAAACAAAGGTGTGTTCGGTTCGTTTATGTTCATGAACAAGCTCATTTATAGGCTCGTTTATGGGATCGTTTATAAGCTCGTTTGTAGACTTGTTTATAAGCTCATTTATAGGATGAAAATGCTTGTGGATGGAAATGCTCCTTTATAAGATCGTTTACATGTAAGTTTTATTTTGTTGCTTTTGTTTTATTTATTTATTTATTTATTGTTAATTTAGTTAACATTTCAGAACATATAAACGAACATGTTCGCGAACGAATAAATCAACTTGTTCGTGAAAACTTAAACGAACACGTTCATGAACACTTAAACGAACACGTTCGCGAACACTTAACAAACGAACACGAACACCTTTAAAAATAAATAAACGAACACGAACACATTATTAAAAATTTTAACGAACACAAACCAAACATGAACACATTCAAAAATAAACAAACGAACACGAACATAGTCTTGTTCGTTCAAGCTCGGTTCATTTACACCCCTAGTTGCATTTAGCAACCTAAAAGCACTTAAAAATGCTTTTAGTTAAAACAGGTTGTTTTTTTGTTGCTTTTAAAACTAGCTTTTCCACTCAAACCAAAAGGCTAGATTTTATAGCTTCTTGGGTAGAAAAGTTAGTTTGAAAATAAAATTACTTTTTTACCCTTGTTATTTAATTATAATTTATTGTTAAAATAACGTTTATGCATACATAATTGTAAAATAATATATATTTTATAATATTTATATTGAGAATAAAATTGTTTTATTTGTAATTTATTTTATATTTATTATTAATTTGTAAGTGGTATGTTCATACATAATCTACAATATACTTTATATTTTCAAATTAAATTTTTCAAAAAATAAAATTTTTATTATAATTGAAATTGATTTATTTCATATATCATAACATTAACTAATTTGAGCATCACTCAAGTTTATTTTACTTTTCAATATCATGTCTAAAATAGACATTTTATCTCTTCAAAATCACTTTTTGTCATCAATGACAAACATTAACCAGCTTTTCAAAACTACTTTTCAATAATTAGTTTAAAAATTATTTTTTTCACCACATTTTTTTAAATGTAACCACAAATTAAGCCTAAACATCGTGGTCCGAATTTCTATTCTTGTTATTGTTTAATTTGGCACCAAATCCACAAGGGTCACTCATGGGTTAGTATTAAGCCGAGACCCAAAACAAAATAAATGGTACATTTGGGCTCAGAAAGGCACGTGAATAAATGGTTCGGCTTGGCAGTGTGGACCAGTAAGTATTCTTTCTAACTTCAATTATTAAAGTAAGGGTGTAATTCAGTTCGAGAGCTTGTGTATCTAAAAAAAATTAGTTAAAAAACTTATTTATCAAAATTAAGTGTACGATGCGGGTTGGTCCGAAATAGTTAGAGCAAAATTTTGAAAAACCAAGAGTGTGACCTAAAAAAAGTAAGGGTATGCTTGATTGAGTGGATAAGTATATGGAATGAGATGAAAAGTATAAAATAAATAAATTTTAAGTATGCTTGATAGGAAAGAAAAGTAAGAAGATAGTAAATGAGAGGATCTTTTAAAAATTATTCTAATATATAAACTTGTCAATTTTAGAATTTATATATTATATTTGGAGTATGGCTTTAGTGGTTTATGTTATAGGGTATATAATTTAAATTTGTGTTTAGAATTTAGGGTTGATAATTTTAAAATTTAAAATTTAGGCATAAAATAGGCCGATTATGTAAAATAAAATTTATAAAAACATGTGTATCAAAAAAACAACCCTAATCATTTTTCATCTCATATGTATAAACAAAGCATTTCAATTTGGAAAGAATATATGAGATAAAATATGCTAGAGATGTTAGCTAGTTCAATATTTTATTTTTCAGAAGTATTATTCTTTCATCATATTTTTCAACTCAACTAAACAACGAATGTGTAATGTCCTAAAAGTTCTAGTGTCAGATTTCGATAAGATAATGTTAAATCTATACTTAGTTTTGACATAACAAGGATTAAATTGTAAACAAATAAAATTTTAAAGTACTTGTTTTTACTCACTAAATTGACAAGCATTCGAACTTAATTAATTTTTTAAATTAACCTTTCAATCCCCAAAACTTTTCTTAATATTTTAATACTCAAACCAACACATTTGGTAATTAAGTACCGGTACAATATATGGCGAACCGGTACGGATTTTCGTTATTGGAAACCAATTTTATGCATAATGGTTTATAGGTACCAGTATGAATATACGCATACCGATACACCTTTTTGAATCTATTATCTAAATTATGCTTTGAGTACAGGTACGACGGCCTATGACATACCGGTATGAGGATTAAGGATTTTAAAATATTTTTAAATAATCTTTTTGATCATTGTCTTGTCAGATTTTGTAGAAGCATCTTTTAAAAGTTTGTTAAGCGTATCGATACACCTATATGTGTACCGGTACCCTCGGTTCTTAAAATGTTTTAAGAATTCTAGTGAGTAAAACTGGTACCGATACGGTACGGCTTGTACCGAAACTTTTTGTAAAGCCACCACTCCGTACCGATACGTCTGTCCGTGTACTGGTCTTACAAACTCTACTGATGGTATGAATGAATCCTTTTCTTCATACAAATGTGTAAAAGATGCTAGTAGTACTTAAAAGTCGAGTACTTTACCGTTGAGTTAGCAACCCAAAAATTTATATTATAAAATAATTAAAATATGTAGATACAATCGAAAATAAAAAAAATTGAATTGCACGAGGCAATCAAAATACGAAATTAACAAAAATTAGAATAAAAGAAAAAAATACGAAATTCTTAGATAAAAATATAGTATAGAAATAGAATAAGTAAAAATTTACATACCGCCTCCTGTCTTATTCATTCCATTGTTATCTATTTTTTTGTTTCATTACAATTAAAATAAAATAAAAACTTATTATCCATTTCAGAACGTGTTTTCATTACTAGAAACCAATTTTATGCATAATGATTTATAGGTACCGGTACGATTATACGCGTACTGATACACCTTTTTAAATCTATTGCCCAAATTATGCTTTGAGTACCGGTACGGAGGCCTATGGCGTATCGGTACGAGGATTAAGGATTTTAAAATATTTTTAAATAATTTTTTTGACTATTACCTTGTCAGATTTCTTCGAACCATCTTTTAAAAGTTTGTTAAGCGAATCGGTATACCTACATGTGTATCGGTACCTACTGTTCTTAAAATGTCCCAAAGATTATAGTGAGCAAAATCGGTACCGGTACGACTCGTACCGGAACCCTTTGTAAAATCATCACTCCGTACTGATACGCCTGCTCGCGTACCGGTACCCCTTTCTTACAACAGTTGTTTTATTTTGGGTAGGTACCGATGCGAGTGCTCGTGTATCGATACCCAGTGTTGGCAGACAACATTTATTACGGAAAAATTACAACCCAATGGCTCTTTTTCAATATTTCAACAACCCAAACGGCTAGAAATCAATGAGGGGTATAAAAATAAAGCTCCAAAGCTTCTTCAACACAAGACAACAATTCTAAAGCATTTAACCACATATCCAACATCCTTAAGCTCAATTTGTCAAATTCTTGTAACCCACTTGTGTGTTCTTTATTATAATTTTTTTCATTCAAGTGTTGTGGGGTTTTAGTGAACTTTATTTGTGCAAACAAACTACTTTGTGAGGTTTTTTATAGTTTACTTATTTGTATTCATCCTTTAGGGAAAGGGATCACTAGGCTTCGGGGTATAAGTCTAGGTTTGTGAGGTTATCTCCTTTAGCCGAAAGGAAAGACAAATTTAGTGAATTTGTGAAAATTTTTAGTTCTGATAGCTAAGGTAGTGGATGTAAAACTTGTTGAGAAGGTTGAACTACTATAAATCTTTTGTCTCATTTTTATTGCTTTTGCAATTTGGTTCCACTAATTTTTTATTTGCCAATTCACCCCCTCTTGGTCATTTCTATTGATTGTTCGACCCAACATATAAAACATTTAATTATCATTAATATCTATTACCGAGTCCATTATTGTATTAAAAAATAATAATATGGCTAATTTGAGTTAAGATAACAGTTTCTAAGAGAAAATAATGTTGAAATTTGATTTAGGACTAAATCATAAAGTTTGAAAGTTTGAGGGGCAAATGACAATTTTCCAAATTTGAATAAAATAAGAATTAAATGGAGATTTTGATTCTAAATTGATTAATAATGATGAATTAAGATAGTTTTGAGCTTTTGGGGTCAATTTGTAATTAAAGAGAAGTTTTGGGATTAAATTGAATAAAATCAAATGTTAGAATTGTATTGGAACCATAATTGAAAAATGGTTCTCATGCAAATACTAGTTTAGATTTAACAACTCAATAGCTATATTTTGATTTGAAACTTGTTTTATATGAAAGTTTGCATGCAGGACGTATTTTCTATTTGAGACTTGCTCAAATAACTTGGGGTCAATTCCTTTGTTTTTATGTGTTTTTAATGTTTGAAATGAGTTTTTTTATATGGTTTATCATGATTTGCTTAAATTTCCATGTTTAAAGTTTCAAATTGCTTTTATGAACCTCATTAATGGTTTTTTTTGTTCAAAATGTCTTTCTATTTTATAAGTTCGTTTTTTATAATTTTAAGCTCAATTATAAACATTTTTAGATTTTTGATATCAGAATGCAACATCATCTACTTGACCGGATTTATTAGATCGGGTAAGAGTTGTTACAAGATCTAATCTACTGTTTTATGCATTACTTTCCAAAGCATTTATTATTGTCATACATACATGCAAAATCCATTTATTGTTTTAAAAAAACATGTTAACATGCCCAGAGACAAACAATGACTTTTATTTATATATTATATCAAGTGTTTGATTGAGTTGGTATCAGTATTACCGATTAATCAGGTCTCAATTCAGTTATAAAATTACATAATCACTTTTATTTTAAAATGGTAATAAATATTAAACTCAAAAAATATCATAATAAAAAAAATAATGATATTTATCATGTATTACTTGACCTAATTACTGGGCCGGATAAAAAATATTACAAAATGAAAATTCAATTTTTCATATCATTCTTACGGGCTAAGACCCGATCTACTATTTTATCCATTATTTTTCAAAAGCATAAATTATTATCGTACATATATGCAAGATCCATTTATTGTTTTTTTTAATAAAAAAAACATGTTAACATGTCAAGAGACATACAACGATTTTTCTTTATATTATATATCAAGTATTTGATTAAGTTGACGTCACCAGTTAATTAGGTCTCAATTCAGTTATGGAATTACAAAATTAATTTTATTTTAAAAAATAATAAATATTAATCTCAACGAGTGATTCTAATGAAAAAGATGATGATATTTATCTTAAGAGATTCGAATTCGAGCTGTATTTAGGGGAGGGAATTGGGTGAATAATATCCAAAAACCGTGAGAATCCGAACCAACGGGATAAGAAATAACTGTAATCTTCACCCATGGAGACGGAGACGAGGGAAGTTTTATCACCGAAGCTCAAATGGGGATGCAGACGGAGATTGCTATATCCTAATCGTAGGGATAACCGAACCGTAACCATATAAATAATCGTGGGGTCCCAAAAAATATTCTCCGCCCAAGATTCTCAACATGTTTCTATGTTAGTTTTTAGATATAAAATAAAACCATCGTCTAAATCGTCTTCAACACAACACCCTTTCAATCTTAATAATCCCGTAATTGATTTCAATCGAAGTATCCAAACTTTATATTTTAAACTGAATTGGCCATTTATTTTGGTCAATAAAATAATAATTTTGTTTTAATTTTTTGGGATGGAGTTTCTCCGAGAACGTGAGGATCCATGCGAAAGGGTATGAGGATGAAAAAAATCCCAGAATCATTTAATGGAAATTTCTCGAAACCGTAAGCGCAAGTGTTTGGGACGGAGTAGGGAATACAAAACCGTCTCTACCCTACCCGATTTCCACCTCTAGCAATATTGTCTGTAAAATTTGTCCACAAGCTGTATATTATTGAAGGGATAAGAAAAATATAAACAAATATTACTTTATAGTCCCTTTAAGTCTAATAAAAAATAATAAAATTATAATGATATATTTATCAGTTCACACTTTTGTACAATCTTTTCAAAATAATAAAGAATTAAAAACATTACTTTAAGAATTGAACACGGAACTGCTAATTTATGTACAAGTTTATTATCATTTCCGTGATATTTTTATGTTAAATTTTTTAAATATATATTACATAAAATTATTTTATTCTACCCCATTGTAGATGTGACAAAATCTATTTTATATAAAAGTATTTTTCATATCATTTTCGTTATTCTAATTTGATTATTGATGCGCCTCATCATTGGTCCCATTGTGATGCTGTGTTTTTTAAAGCCATCCAAGGTGAACTTATCTTTTCTTCCAGGGATTCTCCCTAATATTATTGTTGATTAAATACTAAAAAATATTTTATATTAATACTCATATTACTTTTATAAATAAATATTGAGAATTTTTAATTGGTCTAGCGATTTAGAATGTTTATTTTATTTTATTTGTGTCTGATTCTTGATATTTATTTTAATAATGTAATTTTTTATTTAAGATTAAAATTACGACTTGTCAACAAAAATATAAACAATAAATTTAATTATTATCATTTTTATATTTTCGACTCTACTTTCAAACATGGTTAAATTACTTTAATCGCAGTCACAACTTCAAAAAATTTAAAATAACGTTAATATCAATTGTGTCGGCATTCAATTATTAGATCACAAATCAGACTGAATTAAAAAAAATCAATTTCAATATCTGATTTTGATATACAATTTAATTCTTAAATAAATCCAACCATAATATTATTTCTATTTTTCGAATTATACTGCTTTTAGTTATTATTTAATGTGATTTAAGTTTTATACTGAAGAACAACTCCCATATTTTGTAGTGTACTAAAGAAAATCATACAAAATTATGTTAGATTCTAAAATGTTATTTGGACTAAGGAATTCCGTGTACAACTAACCATAAGTCACATTTCACTTATAAAGGGAGGACACGAGTTCAATATTAGAAGCGATATTGTTTTTTTTTTTTGAATAAAACGGTACCGCCTAGGAGTTTTATTGTATTTAATAAAGAAAAGATGAAACGACAGATGCAATAAAGAAAAGACATTCGGTCAGGGATAAGTTCCCTAAACCAAGAGAAAAGAAAAAACGAAAGAAACTAAATACTCCGGGCGATCCAAACTTTCCGATTCCAAGTCTTATAAACCTTGTGGCTCACGATCGGAAGAGTAAAGAGGGGAAAAGATGCATGTTGAAACCCCCAATCTGAAAAAAGACACCTCAATCGGAGACCTACGGAGGGTCCAGATGCCGTCGATCTTCATCCACCGCAAGGAGAACCGTTGCCGGCGCGTCTTCCACCCAGAAACGATCATCAAGGGCTCGTCTTCCACAATCCGCCATTGCATGTGCAGATCGGTTACCGCTCCGACCAACAAAGGCGAACTCACATCGTCTGAAGCGTCTGGATATACTCTTGGCTTCTGCTATCAACGGTCGCACCATCGATCTGTCATCCGCCTGCGATCGTAGCTTCTCGATGACGGTCCGACTATCACCTTCGACCAAGATGTCCTGAAAACCCAGATCCGCCGCAAAGCGAAGTCCTTGAACACAGGCCACCGCTTCTGCTTCGAAGACCGAAAGAACCCCTTTATTTGCCTGGTGAGACGATCCTAAAACTAAACCTTGGTTGTTTCTTAGAATAATCCCTGACCAAGATTTATTTTCTGTTGAACAGTAACTTGCGTCGAAGTTAAGTTTGACAAAGGGCTCATGGGGTGGAGACCAGGAAACGTCCACTCGAGTATGCGGATGAGAAACTGAGGAAGATACCTTCTGCAACTCGGCACAATAACCCCTAATGAAAGTCACCACTGTAAGGGCCTCTTGATTTACTCCTTCATGAATTAATTTATTACGTGCAAACCATAAACTCCAAATTGTGATTAAGACTTCGATATGCCTGGATTTATGTATGTTCCTGAACACCCACACTAACCACGTAGAAAAGAGTAGGAACTGTTGTTGAGGCCAATGAAACTGCTGTAGTCCCCAGACATTCTTAGCAAAAGGACAATCGAGAGCCACATGAATCACATTTTCTAATGTTGCTGAACATCTCGGACAAGAACTTGAAGCAGCTACTCTTTTGATACATAAATTGTGCATAGTAGGAACATAATTCATAATGAATTTCCACACTGTAATCTTTATTTTAGAGGGACACTTCAAATTCCATAAAGTTTTAAAAAGGAACTTGAAATCTGCATCAATAATCTGATTATTTAAGAGTAAACGGTAGGCACTACGAACTGAATAGTTACCTGAAAGCTCACATCCCCAAACGCGAATATCGTCCTGCTTCACATCTGAGAGACGGATAGAGAGGATATCATTCGCATCAGTCGCGTTAAACGAATTACGGACTAACGATTCGTTCCACCGACGGTCATCTTCGATTATTAAATCGGCCACAACTCGGAGTTTCGGCACTAACGGAGAAGAAACTAGCCGAGGAGGGAAGCCAGGGAGCCAGAAGTCATTCCATATGGAGACCGACCGTCCAGCGTCGACCCTCCAGACAAGGCCCATCTCCAGAGTTCGCTTGGCGGCCCAAATACTGCGCCAAATATATGATGGATTTGATCCAACCCGAGAATTCATAAAGTCCACCGTAGGGAAATATTTAGCTTTTAAAACTCGGCCCACAAGTGATGATGGGTTGGTTAGGATCCTCCAACCTTGTTTAGCCAATAAAGCTACATTAAACTTACCCAAATCACGAAACCCCATTCCTCCCTCTTCCTTAGAAACACAAAGCTCACTCCAGGAACACCAATGGATTCCTCTTTTGTCAGCTTTCTTTTGCCACCAAAATTTTGCAAACTTTGCCTGTAATTCCTGACATAAGGTTTTAGGAAGAAGAAAGACCGACATCGCATACAAAGGTAGAGCTTGGAGAACAGCCTTTATATAAACTTCCTTGCCCCCCATCGAAAGCAGTCTAGGTGACCAAGTAGATAAACTCTTCGAACACTTCTCAGCCAAGAACTTTAGGGATCGTTTTTTGTCACGACCTACCATAGAAGGTAAGCCTAAATATTTCTCAAGGGAAGATTGAGTCTGAACAGCCAAAACACGGCAAACATCTTCCTTATTTGCGTCAACAACATTAGAGCTAAAGAAGACTGATGATTTGGAGAAATTGATACACTGACCCGAGCATCTAGAATACAAAGCCAGCAAATTCTTTAACTGCACCGCTCCCTCTGCCGTTGCCTCTCCAAAAATAATGCTGTCATCCGCAAATAAAAGGTGAGAGATTAACGGAGCCCCTCGAGCAATCCGAGCCCCCTTTAATAAACCCCTTGAAGTAGCACCATGTAATAAGGCCGAGAGACCCTCGCTACAAAGGAGAAAAAGATAAGGACTTAGGGGATCTCCTTGCCGGAGTCCCCTCGTGGGTTTAAAATACTCGCTTAAACCCCCGTTAATAACCACAGCATATTCGACCGTACTAATACACTTGGATATGATAGAGATCCACCGTTCTTCAAAACCCAATTTCCTCATAACGGATTCTATGAAGGGCCATTCAACCATATCATAGGCCTTACTCATATCGAGTTTAAGGGCAAAAGAACCCCTCTTCCCCGTTCGCCTATTTTTAAGACAATGAAGAACCTCATACGCGGCGATAATATTATCCGATATGAGACGTCCCGGAAGAAAAGCACATTGTGCTTCATCAATGCATCCCGAAAGAGCTTGTTGAAATCTATTAGCCAGGACCTTCGCCACTATCTTATACAAGACATTACATAAACTAATAGGGCGAAAATGAGACATGTTGGTCGGATCAGTTACCTTAGGCACCAGGACAATGTGTGTAGAATTAATTTCCGAAATATCCTGCACACCCAGAATCACTTCTATGCAATAGTCGGCAACCTCCTTGCCCACTACATGCCAAAACCTCTGATAGAAAACTGCTCCGATTCCATCCTTGCCCGATGCTTTCAAGGCACCCATGGAACGAACTGCAGTCAGAACCTCTTCTCGGGAAAAAGGACGTAACAAGGATCGATTCATTTCTGGGGAAACACACTCTGCAATATCCTCAAGGATAACTGAAGGGTCTTCAACACCCTTCGTCTTGTAGAGAGTTGTGAAAAATTCGACAGCTTCTGAACAGATTCCCTCATCAGAGTCAATAATCTCATCATTCGCACCACTTAGTCTCCGAATTCGGTTGCGGTTTCGTCTTTGAGAAGCAATATTATGAAAGAAACTCGTGTTACGATCCCCATTCTTGAGCCAATTTGCTCGAGCCCTTTGTTCCCAATATAATTCTTCTCTGTCCGCCTCAAGGTTTAGGGCTATTTTAGTATCAAGCATTTCCCCAAGAATCTCATCTGACGGTTGTAACTCAGATAACTCCTTTAGCCTATTTTTCAGGTCCTCCACTGAAACCCTTTTTTCCTTTCGTACTTTCGTGAACCAACGATTTAATCCTTCACCTACCCATCTAAGACGCGATGGGATCAATCCAGTAGATTCGGACCAGAGACGAGCAACTTCTTGTTCTCAAGAATCCTCAATCAACCATGCTGCCTCGAACCGAAAGTGATCAAACCGCTTTTGGTTGCAAACCATGGCCTTTGTATTGAGCAATAGTGGACAGTGGTCAGAGATAGTATGTGGGAGATGCACCAAATCGAACTGAGAGAAGAGAGACCACCAAGAATCGTTAGCAACCCCTCTATCTAATCTCTCTCTGATGTTGTTACTTGATAAACGACCCCATTCCCATGTATACCATGGACCACGAAAACCCACGTCTTTAAGTGAACAATCTTCTAAAGCTGAACAGAAGTTGTTCATTTGGGAAGAACTACGCAAACGGCCACCAGACTTTTCAGAGGCAAACATCAACTCGTTGAAATCCCCCATCACCAGCCAGGGGAAGTTGGGTAAGTCATTAAGCTGTCGGAGCAAATTCCATGAGGCGGCTCTATTTTCTACCTCCGGGGCGCCGTAAAAACCAGTGAACCTCCAAGAATGACCATCTAAGTCTTCTTCGAATACTACGTCAATGTGCCGTGCAGAAAAGGACCGAAGAGAAACCGAACAAGAGGATTTCCAAGCTAACGACAAACCTCCACTACGTCCCCGGGAATTTACATCTAAACCAAACTGAAAACCAAGACTTTTCCTTATTTTCTCCATTTGGGCCCCCTGTAATTTTGTTTCAATCAAAAAAATTACAGTTGGATTAACGTCTCTTAACAGATTTCTGAGACGTCCAACAGTCCGAGACTGGCCCAAGCCCCGGACGTTCCAGCTTAGGATTTTCATTGGGCCCGGCTGGCCCGTTGATTTGGGCCTGCCGATAGACTAGTAGATGGCTCTGTCGAATCAGAAAGTGAAACCACCGAACCCGCAATTAAAGCACGTTTCCTTTTAACTCCTTCCGTTAAAGAATCCTCATTATCCTCCTCAGCAGATACCATTTGGATATCACCAAAATTAACCTTACCTTCCTTTTGAATTTCAGAAATAACAATTATTGGACTTGTTAATTGCTGATTTTTCGCCTTTCCATCATCAACCCCCTGAGCGCCTTGAATCCCTCCTAAATCTGGACTCATTAAATTTCCTTTATCCACACCCGATTTTGGAGTATGAGAAATGACCTGATTATCAGCCCAATTATTGCTAATATCTCGCCCAAAGTTCCTCCCTTCCTCCCGAAGCCACCTGCTAGTAAAATTCGCCGCCGATCGTCTTGTAACTGCCCTCAAACTGAGATCCCAACCAAAAGTTATCTCCTCTTTCGGAACAGTTAGCCGGACTGGGCAGAAAGTTTCCCCGTAACCCAGCTTTCCACACACGAAACAGAAGAGAGAGAGCTTCTCATATTCAAACCGAACATAGTGAGAACTTCCATTTTTCAGGACAAACTTCTTCCGCCTCTTAATAGGTTTACGAGTATCCATACTAACCCTTATACGAAGAATTCCTTTATAGCCCAGATGAGAAGCTTCCGAGTCATAATCAATGAAGGAACCTATAAAATTTCCCAACTGTTGCGCAACTTTTTCCGAAACATAACCAAGTGGAATTTCATGTGCTAAAACCCAGAAAGAAACATTAAAAAGAGGGACTTGCTGCGGATCCTCCCCTGGCTGCAGCCGATGAGTAAGCAGGAGATGAGAATTAAAGTTCCACGGACCCCCTGCTTCTATTCGATCAATATCAACACTGTGAAAGAAACGGAAAAGAAATCGATCATTACCCAGATCGGTAATAGAAACTCCTCCTAACGGCCTCCATAAATTTGCAAGCGTCATTCTCATAGATTGAAAATGAATGACACTGGAGGTCAAGAAACGACCGACAAAGCAAAGATCATATGAGATATTAGACTGCTGATCCCCTTCTTCAAACGCCACTTCCAAATCCTCATCGTCCTCAATAGAGAGCCCAGCCAAATCAGCTTCAACTTGAGACGCCATAAACGAAAGAGAAAACCAAGAAATACGTGACAAAAGCCAGAGAAGCGTGCTAAAAAGCAGAGTTTTGCGTGCCAAAAGGCAGAGGAAGACGTGCTAAGAAGCAGATCTACTCATTTGATTCAGAAGCGATATTGTTAAGGTGAGTAGTCTCGCACTCTAAACATAAATCATAAAACATATATGTATATTATAAAAAAAAAGCAGCTTAGATTAACAAGTGTTAGGTAGGGGTGGGAGAAAATACCCGACCCGAAAACCTGACGACCCGAAACAAAAATACCGGGTAATTCCCGAAAAAAAATTACCCGACCCGGCAAATTTCCCGGGACACGGGCCGAAAGTTTTCCCTTACCGGGTACCCGACCCGATAAAATTTAATATATATTTTATATTTAAAATTATATTTTTATTTTATGTTTCTTAATATTTTCACTCTAAAATTAAGTTTAAATCCCTACATTTTTTCTATGTTTGTATTATATTCTTTTAAGTTTTAAGTTTAATTTTTTTTAAATATTTTTGTGTTTAACATGTGATTTTTTTTAATTTTAAAATAAAAAAAAATAAAAAAATAAGAACCGGGTACCCGGTATCCGATTACCCGGGTACCCGAATTTTACGGGTACCCGGATATAATGGGCCGGGATACGGGCCGTTTAATGAGGTACCCGGATGAACCGGGTACCCGACAATTCTCACCCCTAGTGTTAGGTGCATTAGTAAGATACATTGCATTCTCAAAGAGAGGACGCGATTTTAAACTTTGGAGACGATATTGTTAGGAGAGTCAGCCTCGCACTCTGAACATGGACCGTAAGACAGACATGCATATTACTAAAAAGAATCAGTTTGATATTGCTTAAGGAGGTCTCAAGTTCGAGTTGTTGTGTATGCAGAAAATCCTCGCTGGAAATCCCACTCACTAAAAACAGATATGTAACACGAGTTGATCTGAATTAATCAAGACAATCCCTAAAAACTGAAAGGACAAAAAAATCGAAACTAAAATAACAGTAAAGGAATGAGATAGTTATGATCAACATTGGAGACTCACAACCTTACTATGAACTTCAACCGACTGAGTTAAACTCCCATGTCCTCAAAATTCATAGGCAAACTACTCCAACACAGTCAAACAAATAAAGTTGAATGTTAGTTGATTAACTGACACGTAAGCTTTTCTGTTAAAATTATGTCGATTTGGTGGGGGAATGGGAAAACAAAGTTGCAATTGATAAAAAAAAGGGGCTATATTGTAAAAACAGACAAACTTTAAGAGAACAATGCAATTACACCAAATAAAAAAACAAGAAAGATTTTCAACACAGATGGCATTGGAACCGGAAGCTTTGAAAATCCAGAGCCATGGTAGTTTGTAACTTTGTAGGCCGATAATTAAGATTAACCCTTTGCCATTAACGAACCACCTTTCCTTCTTCAGCTAACCGAGTCGTGTCGGTTCACTCCAACCCTTTCTTTTTTGCTTTGCTTTTTCAGCTCCCCAATTACACTCTTTCTTAAATCGCACTCAAAATACCAAATGCTTCCGTCACCTTCGCTTTCAGCTAAAAATGATATGAATCTATGGCGTGAAAGGTGAAACCCCAAATGCCTTTGCTGTTCAAAATCTGCCATTAAAGAACCCAATTCCCAGGGTAAAAAAGTTACACATACTTTCATTTTTTTTCTTCTTAAAAACTCTGTTTTTACTCTGGGGTTCTTGTTCTTCTTTGCTGGCCTGCTTTTGAAGCTTTGGTTTGGTGGGTAGATTAGATGGGCTTTCTTTTCTTTTCCCTTTTTTCTTTTCTGTTCTATTCCGGCGTTTGAGGCGGATCAACTGGGGCTCTTTTGCATATCAAGAGGACGAAATTAAGGTAACACCCATTTTTATTTTCTTCTTTTCTTTCGACTTCCTTGTGTTTGTTGGAAAATCTTGAGCAAAAGAACGAAAATTTTATGCTTTGGGGTCTTAGATCTATGTACAAACAGTAAAATTATCGTTTCTTTCACTCTGCATATTTGTTTGTTTTAATTCCAATTGACAAGTTGTTTATTATGATTTGTTTCTTTGTTCATTTCTTTCCCTTTTCTGAGCTCACCTTTGACAATTTTACCGGAAATTTCCTATCTTTCTGAGCTTTTTGGATCTAAAGAGTTGTTTTGATTTTCTTTTTTAATACCATAATCATCTGTTTCCTTACATGGCATAAAAAGAAATCTCTTTGGTAAAGTTGTGTTATTTCATGTGTCCATAAGCTTTTGTGTAACATCTTAATTTGTTAAATCTCTCAATTACTTCATTATAAATCATGCAATGTTATTCTGCTACCCTTTTATGTCTTGTTAGCTGTTATTCTTTTGCCCCGTCATTAACCTGAATGAAGATCAGATGGAAGAGCAATGTGATTTTCGACGCTGGGATGAACTGATTCCGGATGCATTGGGGCTCATTTTCAGCAACCTGCCCTTACAAGAGATACTAACAGTCATTCCCTGTGTCTGCAAAGCCTGGAGAACGGTGGTGATGGGTCCCTATTGTTGGCAAGAGATAGACATTGAAGAGTGGAGCAATGGATGCGAACCCGACAATCTTGATCGGATGCTTCAAATGCTCATCACTAGAAGCCGCGGATCTCTCCGCAAGTTATGTGTTTCCGGCCTTCAGAATGATACGGTTTTCTCGTTTATCGCAGAGAAGTAAGTTCAACTGCCCTTGAGCATTTTGGTAATTGCATTTGTCAGTAATGTAATCTTGATTTATGGTATGGTTTTGGTTAGCCTCATATTTACTAGTTTGAACAGCAATTTCAGTGTTCATGATAAGATTTCCAATGAGACATTTGTAACATCTTTAAGAAACACAGGATCACACTTTTTACTTTAAGGGATCATTGTTTAATGGACACTTTTAACTGATATGATATGTTTTTCCTTTTTTTTCTTTTCCGTTGATTTTGCAAGTGCTGGTTCTCTCCGGTCTTTGCGACTGTCGAGATGTGAAATGAGTGATTCAATTGTTGAACAAACTGCTGGAAGGCTTTCGTCAATCACTTGTTTGGATTTGAGTTACTGTGGTAAAATTGGTGCCCATGCTTTAGAGGCCATTGGAAAGCACTGTAAACTGCTTGTTAGTTTTTGCCGCAACATGCACCCGCTGGATGCAGCAGGTAAACTCTCACAGGATGACGAGGCGAATGCCATAGCTGCTACGATGCCTAGGCTCAAACGCCTCGAGATGGCCTATCGTCTTATCAGCACCGCAGGTGTTCTGAACATCCTATCCGGCTGTCCCCAGCTTGAATTTTTGGATTTAAGAGGTTGCTGGGATGTGAAACTCGATGATCAATTTGTGAAGGAAAAGTTCCCGAAATTGAAGGTTTTGGGACCTCTGGTCATGGACTGCTATGAGATGGGTGATTGGGATGATTGCTCGGACTTCTCCGACAGTTTCGAGTATTTGGCCTGGGAGTTTGAAATGGGCAACTATGATGACGACGACGATGATGATGACATTTATGATGGAATGTGGTATGGTGAAGGAAGACTGGAGGAACTTGAATTGAGATTCTATGAAGGAATCGGTGGCGATGCCGGAATGTTTGGTTGGCCACCATCTCCTTAGGCTCTTTCCTTCGCTTCTATGCTCTACGTAAGTGAATAGAAATACGATGGTTCTAAATATGAAAAATGAAACCATGTATTTCTATGTTTCAATGTGAACTTGGAATTTGTGTGATTTGTTTGTATTTTTTTTTTCCTTCTAATGAATGCCTTTGTATAGTGAAATGTGCTTAATCGAACTTTAATACATAGTCCATGTAGACCCATGAATTTTACTAAGTATTGGCATGCTAAGGTGAATGAAGATCCCCTATTGCCTGAATCGCCTACTTTCTTATATATAATTATTGGTATCTAGTTTATAGAATTGATTAATTTAGATCGAGTATTATAAAATTTAGTACGGGGTGACCGTCCGAACAACTCAATTTATTTTATTCATAATATTAATATTCGAATCTCTGACCTTACTTTAAAAAATTTATGTCTCATTCTGTTAGACCAATTGACAATTTGTTAATGAACTTTGCCTCTTGAGCTCACATTCTAAGTATTAGGTTTCGTTTACCATTGTTGTGGGCAAATGTGAAGGTGAATTTTTTAGTTAAATCCAGGTGAGCAAACGCTTGTTTAGGCCAAGCCGATGTTTGGCAAAAAAAAAATCACGGTTGAAAGTGATTTTAAGTTGCTAAACGTAACAAAAAAACGAAACTTTAGTATTATCACTACTAGTAACAGTTACATAGAAAATTAATAAAATTCACACGAGTTTAAATCAAAATAACTTTAAAGTTGAATCTTTATATAAATATTTATGTATATTGAAATTTAAACCTAAAATCTTAAAATTGATTGCAAAACAATTTGATCCAAAACCGTTGAAAGATGAGATTACCCTTATAATTTGACTGGTTTGACATAAATTGAATATGAAACTTTTTTTATAATAGATTGAATATGAAACTTGCAATATCTGAACTGTTATTGAACTAGTAAATGTTTATTTGATTTGTTTAATTATTAAAACATTAGGGGTTTTTTTAATAGAAAACATTAGGAATTTTAATATAAAAATTATTAATTTAGATAATAAAATAGATTATTTCCAGGGTCCACCAAATCAAACCAACATTTGTAAAATAAATTATTTCACAATCAAAATCATATCCGATCCAATACATAAACAAATGATTTGAAGATTAGTAGATGTGGTTAAAATTTGGAATTATAGTTGGCGACATCAAAACCTAGTTAAGTCACATGTTAATGTAATCACGTGACTTTGTCTTTGGATCCTATTCTTCAGTGCTTCACTCTAATTTTCAATTCAATGTTCCCTCCGCCACTGACTTCTAGGCCAGTAAGACAAAGCACCGATATTTTTTTGTTCGAATTTTTTCGTGTATGTTGCATATGTTCGTTTATTTTTGTAGCACGTTTTAACTCTGTTCTCATGGTGTGTTTCCTTAGTCTTATGGCACATTGTTCATCTATCTTCGCAGTAAATATGCGATCGTATAGAGATTCTCACGTCGCTCGTTTCTAATTTACGATTGTCAGTTATCTTTCGGTGGTTAGATTCTTTTTTGTGGTTATTTACTGATGTATTCATATCTTTTTGTGAAGCATCATGGAAGTTTACTTTAATTCACTCGCTACTTCATTATTTCTGAAGTGTCTATGTTGGAAGTTAGCAAGTTAGTTAGGAGTTGTTTATTTGTAACTATTTTCTGTTATTTTGTTAGTTAGCTCCTTCATACTTGTATATATACATACCTTTGTAATTAGTGTAAATAATTCACTTTGAAATAATACAACAGAAGTAATATTCATACTCAGTTTTTACATGGTATCAGAGTCAGGATCTCTCTGCTGGGATAGTTTTTGCGTCAAACGCGGCGGCTGTTTGGAAGGATTTGAAGGAACGCTTCGACAAAATTGACGGTTCTAGGGTTTTCTTTATTCATCGGTCGATTGCAACACTTGTCCAAGGTGACTCGTCTGTTTCGGTTTATTTCACTCGACTCAAACTCTTGTGGGATGAATACAATGCTTTAGTCCCATTTTCAACCTGTGAGTGTAATGTCGCTCAACAGAATGCAACTCATGTGGTTCAGCAGAGGCTCTTTTAATTTCTGATGGGCCTTAATGAAACCTACTCTGCCGTGCGCAGTCAGATTTTGCTCATGAAACCTCTGCCGACGGTGAATCAAGCTTACTCTATGATCGTGCAGGAGGAATCTCATCGTCTACAACTTTCTTGTGGCTCGTTTGGTGATGTTTCGGCTCTTTTCTCCAGTGCCTCCAGAGGTGCGGATGTGCATTAGTTTTTTGGAGTCTGTGATTATTGCAAGAAGAAAGGGCATCGTCGTGAGACTTGCTATCGATTGATCGGTTTTCCCTCCGATTTCAAGTTCACCAAGAAACGGCCTTCTCATGCAGCGTTAGCAGTTGGTTCTGAGGTTTCTGAGGTTCCTGCTTCTTCTTCACTCTCTGTTGCTGCCAATGTTCCTGTTTTCACCGCTGAACAATACAATCAGATTTTGGGCTTGTTGAATCAGCCTCCTCTAACAGATTTCAGTGTGAATCTTGCAGGTACAGTGGCTTGTAGTTTACCTGCTAGTTCTTTTTCTACTCAATGGATTTTGGATACGGGTGCCACTGACCATATTACGTTTGTTTTTGAAAGCTTGTTAAATCCTATTTCATGTTCTGCTCCACGCTTTGTTCATATGCCTAATGGTACCACTAAGTTAGTCACCCATACTGGTTCTCTTCAATTGTCTTTCAATTTCTTTATTTCTAATATTTTGTTTGTTCCAAATTTTTCTCAAATTTTTCTCATAACTTGTTATTTGTTTCTAAATTGGCCAAAGACCATCATTGTATCATTTCTTTCTATTCTAATATTTGCATATTGCAGGATCTCTCTACTGGCATGATCAAGGGGATTGGTAGAGAATCCAAAGGGTTGTATCTCTTTGAGTTTGCTAAGGGAGCTACTGGTTTGTCTTCTTCAGTCCCAACTTCTAAGTCTTTGTCTAGTTGTTCTGCATCTTTTCATTCAATGTTGCCTTCATAAACTTTACTTTCTGTGTCTAATAAAACTGATCTTTGGCATGCTCGACTGGGCCATGCTGCCATTTCTACTATGCATAAGCTTCATTTGTGTACTTCTACTGTATTTGATAAGAATGTTGTTCATAATTGTGTTGTGTGTCCTTTAGCAAAACAGACTAGACTACCATTTCCAACTAGCTATTCTAGGTCTCATGTGCCTTTTGAACTCATTCATATCGACTTATGGGGACCTTATAGAGTATCCACACACAGTGGTCATAGGTACTTCTTAACTGTTGGTGATGACTGCTCAAGAATGACTTGGATCTTCTTACTTAGACTCAAAACTGATGTTCTCCTATCTCTTAAACAATTTCTTTCCTTTGTCTCTACTCATTTTTCCACTGTTCCTAAAATAATTCGTAGTGACAATGGTACTGAATTTTTCAATTCAGCTCGTGTTTCTCTTTTTACCTCCTTAGGTATCCTCCATCAGAGTTCTTGTGTTTACACTCCGCAACAAAATGGAGTTGCTGAACAAAAACATAGATACTTGTTAGAAGTAGCACGAGCTTTAAGGTTTCATTCCAAAGTTCCTATTAAATTTTGGGGTAAATGTGTCCAAACTGTTTGTTATCTTATTAACAGGTTACCTTCTTCTGTTCTACAATGGAAAACACCCTTTGAATGTCTATATAACAAGCCCCATGACTTGTCTTTTCTTAGGATTTTTGGGTGTCTTTGCTATGCCACTGTTTGTTTTCATCTTGGTGATAAGTTTGCTCCTAGAGATGTGCCTTCTGTTTTCATGGGCTATTCCCTTACACAAAAAGGTTTTATCTTGTTTAATCTTGAAACACACAAATTCTTTTGTGAATAGAGATATTGTGTTTCATGAACATGTCTTTCCCTTTCATTTTCCTCTTTCTAAATCTTCTTCTTTCTTTCCTTCTGAATCTTCTATTCTAGATTCAGATTTTTTGATTCTTTCTCCTTCTTCTTTAGTTCTTACACCACCTTCTGCCCCTTCAACATCTTCAGCACCTTTAGGTTCTCCTTCTATTCCTTCAACAAATTCTACTCATTCCCCAGATTCTAATCATTCACCTTTAGGTCCTGCTCCTTTACCCAATTCTGACCATTCTTCTTCTCTTGATCATTCTGCACATCTTACATCTTATGTTCCTTTATCTTCGGATGTTTCTTTCCCAACAGTTGTTCCTCAGTCTCTTTCTGCAGATCCTCACTCTTTGCAGCAGTCATCATCTTCAGTTCCTTTGTCTTCTATCCCAGTAGCTCCTGTACAACTTAGAAGGTCTTATCGTGTCTCTAAATACCCATAGTGGCTTACTGATTATGTGTGTCCTACTTCTCATTCTTTTTCTTCTACAATTTACCCCATTTCTGATTATGTTTCCTATTCTCATTTGCCCTTTTCTACTCAAGTATTTCTTTCTTTTACCAATACCCTTTTTGAACCTAAAAATTACCATGAGGCTATTCAAGATCCAAAGTGGGTTCAGGCTATGAAAGAAGAGATACATGCTCTTGAATCAAATGGAACTTGGTCAATGATTACCTTACCTCCTGGGAAAGTACCAATTGGTTGTAAATGGGTATACAAGATTAAGTATACTGCATTTGGTGAAGTGGAAAGATTCAAGGCACGTCTTGTGGCCAAAGGTTACAACCAGAAAGAATGAGTGGATTATGTTGATACCTTCTCCCCAGTTGTGAAGTTGGTTACTGTTAGGTGTTTACTTGCTTTGGCTTCTGTCTTTCACTGGCCCTTGTTTCAGCTTGATGTCTATAATGTTTTTCTCCAAAGGGATCTCTTTGAAGAGGTGTATATGGACTTACCTGCTGGATTTTGCAGTCAGGGGGAGCATCAGGTATGCATACTGCAAAAATCCCTTTATGGGTTAAAACAAGCTTCCAGGCAGTGGAACTTGAAGTTGATAGAAGCTCTTTTGAAAGCTGGTTATGAACAGAGTAAGTATGATTACTCTTTATTCACAATGAAGAAAGATAAGAAGATTGTGATCATGCTGATTTATGTTGATGACCTCTTGATCACTGGCAATGACAAGAGTTTAGTTGAGGATTTGAAAAATATGTTGCATCAGAATTTTAAGATGAAATATCTAGGGGAATTGAAATTTTTCTTAGGTCTTGAAGTTATGAGATCAAATGAAGGAATTTTAGTTAATCAGCGTAAATATGCCCTTGAGTTGATTGAAGAATCAGGGGTAGGGGGAGCAAAACCAGCTATGACTCCACTTGAGCAAAACCTCAAGCTTACTTTTGCTGAGTATGATGGTGCTTGCCACAGTGGAGATGAAGATGAGTTCCTAATAGATAAATTTGTTTTCCAGAGATTAATAGGAATACTTATATACCTTACACACACTAGACCTGACACAACTTTTATTGTGTATCATTTGAGTCAATTCATGCAAAATTCTAAGAAATCTCATCTCAGTTCAGCTTTGAGAATAGTGAGGTATATTAAAAAAAATCCAGGGCAAGGAATCTTATTGGATTCTAATAGCAACTGTGAACTTGAAGCATTTTGTGATTCGGATTGGGCTTCTTGTCCAATTACTAGAAAGTCAGTTTCAGGATTTTGTATTAAACTGAGAAATTCATTGCTCTCATAGAAGTCGAAGAAGCAAAGCACAATAGCAAGATATTCTGCAGAAGCAGAGTATAGAAGTATGGCAGTGGTCACTGCAGAGTTGGTTTGGTTGAATGGATTGCTGCAAGAATTAGGATATGAGAGAAATCAGTCAATCAAGTTGCATTGTGATAGTAAAGCTGTTTTGCATATTGCAGCTAATCCTGTTTTCCATGAGAGAACAAAACACATAGAGATCGATTGCCATTTTGTGAGGGAGAAGATTCAAGATGGTCTCATCAGCACCAAGTTTGTATCTTCATCAGAGCAATTGGCAGATGTATTCACAAAGGCCCTGGGTTCACAGCAACATAGTTATCTCTTATCCAAGTTGGGGGTTAAAGATATTTATCACCCTCCAATTTGAGGGGGAGTGTTGGAAGTTAGCAAGTTAGTTAGGAGTTGTTTATTTGTAACTATTTTCTGATATTTTGTTAGTTAGCTCCTTCATACTTGTATATATACATACTTTTGTAATTAGTGTAAATCACTTTGAAATAATACAACAGAAGTATTATTCATACTCAGTTTTTACGGTCTAGTTAGATAAAGACAAAAGATTATTATTGACGACTATTGAGTTACTATGGATGATGAATGCCAAATTCAAAAAAAAAAAATCTCACTATCATTGCTCCTTTAGATTTCTTTTATTTTATTTTATCTTTCATTTTTTTAGATATAATTTCCAAAAAAATTCTTTTATTAATTGCATTATAAATATTATATTTTTTTCAATAAAATTTTTAGTTTCAAGATTTAAAGAAAATATTTAATACACTTGCCATACATTTTTTCTTTACAAATAGTTTAAATCTATCGATATGTGCTTTTAATAAATATTTATATAAACATTTAAGGGTACATGAGAGTTGATTAAAATCATTTGGATGAAAAAAAAACTTCACTATTATTAAATATGTGATTACAATGTAGTATCTATTCATAAATATTCTTAACCCTTTAATAATGTACATACACTATATAGACAAAACGATTTGAACTCATGTCTCATAGAATGAACATCATCTACTTTTCCACTAGGACACTTATTGAGTTCTATTATTATTATAGGAGTTAACTTTTTATATAAAACTGTTAAATTCATTAAATAGATATTTCTTCATACTTAAAAAAGTTATTAACAAGGTTGGTCCAAGTGTTAAGTAGCTTATTATCACTTAAATAGATTTCGAGTTCGTGATCATGTGTATTAAAAAAAAAAATTATTAGAAAATTCACTCACCAAAATCAAGTATATGACATAAATCAATCTAGATCAGTTAAGGATTAATCATGACAAAATCTTTAAAAAATCAAAAGACAACCAAAAAAAAGTTAGAGTGGGTATTTTAAAAAAAAGCCCTTAGAGGGTAATGTCTTGCACCGTAAACCTAAAGATTAACGAGTGAAGTCATTGATTAAAAAAATAGTAAAGTCAAAACCCTAGTTTTTTAAAATTTGGGGAAAACTATAAGTTAGACCACCTTTGTTTTGATTTTGTTCAGTTATCACTAAATTTGAAATTTTCACATTTTAATTTGTTACATTTTGGTCACTATATTATTAATGACATTACACATTATTGATGTGGCATGTTACAAACTGTTAATTTTCGATTTAACTCTTTAAAAAAATTAAGTTTATTTTCACCTTACTAAAAAATAAAGGTATAAAGTCAAAAAAAAATGTCCATAACATTTGATTGAATGGTCATTTTGGCATCTATTCTTTTTTGAAGCAATTTAACCCTCAACGTTTTATTTTGGGTAAAAATGACCATTCTACGGATGAAAAATGTTAGTCAACTGACGACAAACAACTTGAAATTACTTGACAGAACGACATGTCAAAAGAATTTTTTTAATATTTTATACAAAATTTTAAAATTATTTTTTGACTCAAAAACGAAACGTTGAGGGTTAAATTACTTTAAAAAGAATATAGACTAAAATAACTATTCAGTCAAACGTTATGAACATTTCTTTTACATCATACCCAAAGTTTTCTTTTAAAAAAAAGCCCTTTTAACCTCTCTTACCTAAATCTGTTGTTGTTGTCGTCCAATGTTGTCTTCGTCTCTTCGACATCTTCTCTAATCAATGAGACCATCATACTTTTTGTCTCCTTTTTTTTATCTCTAAAACCAACGTACTTACATGCTGCTATGAACTCATTATTTTCTTTACACTGCTAAAATCTATAGGATGTTTAAAGGCAGTGGGATAATCTGAAGGGAAAACTACACCAGTGACCACGAAGATATTGGGGATACCTATTTGAACCACCAAACTAAAAAAAACGTCAATCACACCACCAAACTTATTAAATCAACCTATTTTGACCACCGCCGTTAAAAAATTAACGGTGGGGTGACGGAACTGCCACGTGGCAGTTGATGGATATATTTAAAAATTACACATTTGGTCCCTGTTATTTACACATTTTTTCAATTTAGTCCTAATTTTCAATTAATAAAATAATAAATTATTTAATTAGATAGTGACACCTATTTAGAGGAGGAAAACGAAATTGAGCATAATTGCCACCCAAGGGATTCGAACCTAGGTGGTGTAGATGGAAATGCAATGGTTAAACCACTGCACCAAGCCCAACATTATACTTCAAAACACCCAACTTAATATTTAACTCTTATTGGTTTCTACATTTATAACCCAAAAGCTAAAACCCTAAACATTAATTTCACATATATAAATCCTAAACCCTAACCCTAAATATTTCAAATTAAACCTCAAACCCTAAAATTTTAAATTAATTTCACAATAAATATTTTAAATTAAACCCTAAACTCGAACCCTAAAAATTTCAAATTAATTCCATGTTAAATATTTCAAATTAAGCCTTAAACCCTAAATATTTCAAATTAAGCCTTAAACCCTAAACCCTAAATATTTCAAATTAAACCCTAAATATTTAGGGTTTAGGGTTTAAGGCTTAATTTGAAATATTTAACATGTAATTAATTTGAAATTTTTAGGGTTTAATTTAAAATATTTATTGTGAAATTAATTTAAAATTTTAGGGTTTGAGGTTTAATTTGAAATATTTAGGGTTAGGGTTTAGGATTTATATATGTGAAATTAATGTTTAGGGTTTTAGCTTTTGGGTTATAAATGTAGAAACCAATAAGAGTTAAATATTAAGTTGGGTGTTTTGAAGTATAATGTTGGGCTTGGTGCAGTGGTTTAACCATTGCATTTCCATCTACACCACCCAGGTTCGAATCCCCTGGGTGGCAATTATGCTCAATTTCGTTTTCCTCCTCTAAATAGGTGGTGACACGTGTCACCACCTGATTGGAGGAGGAAAATAAATTAATAAAATTAAATCTAAATAATTAAAAGTCCTCCAATAAGGTGTTGACACGTGTCACTATCTAATTAAATAATTTATTATTTTATTAATTGAAAATTAGGACTAAATTGAAAAAATGTGTAAATAACAGGGACCAAATGTGTAATTTTTAAATATATCCATCAACTGCCACGTGGCAGTTCCGTCACCCCACCGTTAATTTTTTAACGGCGGTGGTCAAAATAGGTTGATTTAATAAGTTTAGTGGTGTGATTGACGTTTTTTTTAGTTCGGTGGTTCAAATAGGTATCTCCAATATCTTCGGTGGTCACTGGTGTAGTTTTCCCTAATCTGAAATGTTCAACTTCACCGCATTAGTAGGGTTGTTCAAATTTCAAAACCCAACCAAAATTATGTTGTATCGGTTTTAATTTATGCCATTCATAAAATTAAGATTCGAATTTTTAATCTTATTTAAAAAATTTAATATGTTAATGTTCAAACTCCAATTTTCAACCACTTGTTACAACCTCAACTTCAAAATGGAGTTAATTTCTTTCAGCCTCAAAATCAAAATTAATTTAAATTTCACGATTTCCATTGATTTTGAAACTTTGAAATTTTCAATCATCTACTTTACCAATTTTAAGGGTCAAATCGAACAAAATTGTAAAGATAAAATATTTAAAAAAAAGTTAGTTGTTCTTTTTCATAACTGCAAGGTCAACAATTAACAATAAAAATAATAAAAATCAATAAAGATATGAAGTTTTTTAAAACAAAACTAGTACAAGTACCTTTTAACATTTTTAAACATATTTTAAAAACATAACATCGTACCATTATATAAATTATCATATTAAATTATATAGGTATATAGTTCCTCATAATCAAATCACAAGATAAAATATCAATAAGTGCTGAGTGTAATAGTAAAACATATTGCACTTTTAATGAAATAAACAATGTATATATTTTAAAACCATATCATTAAAAACAATTGTCACAAATGCTAAGGTTTCTCAATTTAGTGATGCTTATGAAATGTGCTCCAACAATATGCTTGCTAACATCATACCACAAACTAGTTCGAAACAACTCTAAATATTGTCTTGCCTTCTTTTGTCGCTTTTCATATGTAAGGCCAGATATTTCTTAAAATCTATTAATATATATAAACTTGTTTGAAAGGTAGACAACCGGGTCGTTGTAGTATAGTGGTGAGTATTCCCGCCTGTCACGCGGGTGACCCGGGTTCGATCCCCGGCAACGGCGTTTTCATATTTTTTTGGTTAAACCTTCAATCTGATGATTTTAATACTCCTTGGAGCCTTTTTGGAACCGTAAAATCAAAGATCGTTAAAATTCTATCAACTTGAGGGACTTGGGGGGCTATTTGAAAATTTCTATTGCCTTGCCACTCATCCAAACTTGTAGTTTATCTTAAAATTTAATATATAATACTCGATACCTATATTTACTGAATTATTAATAAAATTATATTTTGTCACTAGATTTTAGACAATTACGTTTATGTTATTAGATTAATCGTTTTGTAATATTTCTGCCAATATATATTTAACATTTGATAGAATAATGATTATGGTCGTTATATAATTATATAATAACACATTTAATTTTAATGTTTACACATTTTTTTATCAATTTAATACATTATTATAGAAAATTAGCATCAATGTTTTTCATATATATATTTTTTCATTTTAGTTACTATAAAATTAAACAAATTTGTCTGTCATTTTCACGATAGTATCAACAAATATAATCTCCCATTTTCTCTCGTTATTTTCTATCAAACCCAACGAGATTTAAAACTAAAATTAAACCTTCTCATTTTCAAACTCTTCAAATCCATTAAAGCCAATTTATTCATAACACGTGACAGAACTTAAAATTATTTATTGAGAGATCATTTACAAGTTTTAAATTTACAGAAGATCTAGAATGAATTATATGTTTTTTGAACGAGTAAAATACATTTTTATTACTATCTCGAATTTTCTCTTCATTTTCTTATTTTTTGTTGAGAGACCCTTACCTCACTAGTCCCCAAAAAGGTTCCACCTCTGGACAGAACACAAAGCAAAATGGTTCATGAAATGTAGAAGAAAATAGTACGTCTACTGATAAAATATTGAACACTTTCATTCAGATTGCAAAAATATAAATTTAGAAAGAACACATAAATCAAATCACATAATTATAATTTTTTTTTATCAAAGTTACAATAAATATTTACAAATTTACTTTCAATAATTATAAACATGAAAATTTAGCTTTTTTATTTTTATTTCATTTTAATATATGTATAATTTAATAATTAGAATAAAAAATTTAAATTAAAAAATAAACCGAACATAGATAAATTCATCTGAAGCTCTTTTGTTTAATGAAAAAAAAGGTAATAAGTGTTTAGAACATTACAATTAGAAGATGTCTTTAATTCTTACATTGATAATAAATAATAACTTACATTATATGAGGTGGATTATAAAAAAAATGCAAATCATAATTATAAGACCAAACTTTTTTTTTGAATGGTAGAATTATAAGACCAAACTAACTTAACCATTCTATCCGGAAAACTTAATTAGACGTTGACGAAAAAATCTATAGTTTTTTTTTAATTATAAATCTAGTCTTAATTCTAGGATAATTTGCTACGTTTGACGAGCATCGATGAGCACCAATAACGACGAGCACTGATGAGCATCATTAATTTAATTTATAAAGATTAAAAATCTAAATGACTCACCGTATAATTATAAATTATTCAAAAATTAAAAAGTAAATTAATTAAAATATATTATTTTATTTTTAATTTTCTTTTAAACATAAATCAAAATACTTATCTACCCCTAAATTACAAAACACTAATTTTTGTTCATTTAAAATTCAAACAGCCGCCGCCACGAAACAAATATGATTTTTCAATTAATCATTGGATTAACTATTTTATTAGCACCATATTTGTCGATTAATCATTGGATTAAAAATAATCATATTTTGTTTCGTGGCCATGAATTGTCGATTAACTATTTTATTAGCACTATATTTGTCGTCATTGATTTGTCGGTTAGAATTCCGGCGACAAATATAAAGGATAAATTTTTCATTGGATTTGTGGTTCTCGGCTCTCAGTAGCCTTTGGGACAAATCGGTTAGGGTTTATTATGTTTTGAATTGGAACGGCGGCCATGCAGAAGCAACAACGACGACAAGAGGCAGCGGCGGCGACAATAGTAGCGGCGGCTTAAATTTCAAATAAAAAAAATTAAAGTTTTGTAATTTAGGGGCAAATAAATATTTTGATATATGTTTAAAAAAAATTTAAAATAAAATAATATATTTTAATTAATTTACCTTTTAATTTTTAAATAATTTATAATTATACTGTGAGTCTTTTAGATTTTTAATCTTTATAAATTGAATTAATGATGTTCATCAGTGCTTGTCGTTAGTGGTGCTCATCGGTGCTCGTCGAGCGTGGTAGAATTTTCCCTTAATCTTATCTAGAGAAGATGTGAATAGAGACTCTAGGGGAAAGAAATAGAATGTTTTTAGTACGTCTAGAACCCATTAGGGGTGTTCATTGCCAGGTACCCTGTTTTTGGGTACCCAGAACCGGGTACCTCTTTTGCCGACCCGTTTCCCAACCCGCTACTCGGGTACCCGTGAAACCCGGTTCATAATTTTTTATTTTTTAATTTTAAAATTAAAAAAATCACATATTAAACATATAAAATTTAAAAGTTTATAATACATATTTCGAACAAAAAATAGCGATTTGAAGTTAATTTTAACGTTGAAGAGTGAAATATTTAGATATATATATTAAAGTTTATCACCAAAAGAATATACTAAAAAGATTAATCCCGATCGTGATTTCTTTTCCTTCAAATATCATACTGAAAAAAAACAATACAAGTATTTTTTTACAAAAAAAATTAAACTTAAAACTATATAATACAAACATAAAAAAATTTAAGAATTTAGTTTTGGAGTAAAAATATTAAAAAACCTAAAATAAACATATAGTTTAAAATATAAAAAATATATATTAAAAGTGTCGGGTACCCGCTAAGGAAAAAATTTCGGCCCAAGCCTGACCCGTGTACCTAGAAAAATTACTAGGTCGAGTACTTGGCCCGATAAAACAATAAAAATCTTTGAAATACCCGCTTATTTTGTATCGGGTCGGGTAATTTTGAACACCCATAGAACTCATTACCTAAGAGAATATGATAGAATAAAGATAAAAAATTTGGTCAACTGATCAAATGTACTTACTGGAAAAAATCTATAATTAAATAAAATATCACGAGTTGATTGTATCAATTGTTTTTAAACTATGACTTAAATTTTAAATTTATTTTTCAATCATTTTAAAAAAAATCAATTGAATTTTTGAAGTGGTAATATCATTTGAGTTAAATCTTTCTGTCACGCAAATTATCAACTTGAGCATTAAATACCAACCTAGCTATAGATATGATACAATATTTAAAAAAAAATATGGATCAAATTTTATTGTACACTTAGTGTATTGATAACTTTGATATAATGTGTTTTAAAAGAACAACCTTATTAAATATCAATGACACAAGTTGATTTTTACATGTTAAATTCACATTGTCCATGCAACATGTAAATACATGTTTAAAATTTTATTATATATATATGATTATTATTCTATACCCTAGCGGTGGAAACTAAAAGTTTCTACAAGGACTTAGTTTTAGAGTTTAAGGGTTTAGTTTAGGTTGTATGGTTTAGGGGTAAGAATTTAGAATTTAGGGACAATGTTTAGAATTTAGGGTTTAGAGGTTAGGGTTTAGTTTTTAGTGTAATATGGCGAAGATCTATGTTTTAATCTATAAATCCTAAATTATAACCCTAAAGTGTAAATTTTAACCACTATCCCTAAATTCAAAACCCATACACATAATCCCCTAAGTCATAGCCCTAAATTAAGTCTCTAAACCCTAAAACAAAGACGCTTATGAAAACTTTTAGTTTCCACCGCCAGTGTATCAACTAATTGCCCATATATATATATAATAAGAAAATACTCTGATACATAATCCATTCAATTTTAGGGTTTAAGGTTTAAGGTTAGGGTTTTATGGCTTTAGTGTATAGGGCGTAGAATTTAAGGTTTATGGTTAATGTTTAAAATTTAGGGTTTATGTTTTAAGGTGCTAGGAATTGAAATTTAAATTTAAAATTTTATAGAAGAATTGTGTAAATTTTCTTACACAACTTATATATCAAAATATAACCATTAGAAATATATTTCACATCAAATCAAGACTGACATATTAATACTCAAGCAAATTACTTTTTTATCACATTTTTTTAACATAATCAAGCAAATTACTAGACCGATGAGATTACCCGATTGAAATAATATTTGATAGTTTGAAGATAAAGTATAATGTTTTGAAGTTTGGGGGAATGCCTACTGCAATTAGGGGCGTTTATTGTCGGGTACCCGAAAAATTGAGTACCCGGTTCATTCGGATACCTCATTGTTCGGCTTGTATTTCAGCTCATTATTTTTGGATACCCGGTTCATATATTTTTTTTAAATTTTAAATTTTTTTAAAAAATACATACTAAACACAAAAATATTTTTTAAAAATTTAAACTTAAAACTTAAAAAGAATATAATACAAACATAGAAATAATTTAGGGATTTAAATTTAGTTTTGGAGTAAAAATATTAAGAAACTTAAAATAAAAATATAATTTGAAATATAAAAAATATATATTAAAAATTGTCGGGTATGGAAAACTTCATGTCCGTGTCTCGGAAAAATTACCAGGTCGGGTACTCAGCTCGATCGGGTAATTTTTTAGAGAATTACCCGTCTTTTTAGGTTCGGGTCGTCGGGTCAGGTATTTTTGAACACTTCTAATTGCAATTAATTCAAAAACATTTGAAAATAAAAGGGTAAAGTACAAAAATGGTTACTAAACTATTCCAAAAAATATAAAGTGGTAATCAAACTTTCAAAAATTATATAATAGACATGAAACTTCAGTTTTTGTTAAAAAATTATCACTGAACCATTAACTGTCATTAAGTGAATGATGTGACAATTACGAAAATTTAAATAATAACACATTTAATCTTTCATATTTACACATTTAATCAGTTTAGTCCTAATTTAACCCTATTTATTAATGTCTAAATTGATTGAATGTGTAAATATTGAGGATTAAATGTGTTGTTATAAAAATTTTCACAACTATCATGTCAGCCAGTTAAAAATAGTTAATGGTTCAGTGACTATTTTATAACAAAAACTAAAGTTTAATATCTATTATGTAACTTTTGAAAGTTTGATGGTTATTTGGTATTTTTCAAGGTAGTTTAGTGACCTTTTGTACACTTTACCCAAAATAAAAAACGGAAGATTAACCAAGAAGAAACGATAAAAGGAAGGCGCGTGAGGAAATCCTGCGAAAGGCACACGGGTAAACTAGACTGCCCCCCAAAGAAGACTGGGCCGCCACGTGGCAACGCGCTCCGCGTTGTTTCCAAGCACATTTGTTTAATAGACAAAACAAAACTATGTCTTCCGTAATCTGCTTGCTTCGATCGATCCCCATATTTCATTCCCGAAGAAGAAGAAGAAGAAGAAGAAGATAGAACTCTCACCAATGGAAATTTCTCACGAACCCCAGAATTTACAGTTCAAAGACCGCCGGGCCGACGCACTCGGAAACTTCAGCCGCCTCCCTGACGAACTCATCTGCGCCCTCTTAGATTACCTAACTCCTCCGGACATAGCTCGTCTCGCTTGTGTCAGCAGGTTTTTATTTCTGCTCCTTAATTTCCCCAAATTCCCATATTCTATCTTTTAATCTTCCTTTTTGTTCTAATTTTTTCTTTATTTGGGTTTGAATTTGTTAGTGTCATGTATATATTCTGCAATGAAGAGCCGCTTTGGATGAGCCTTTGCCTCAAGAAAGTTAACGGTCCACTTCAATACAAAGGCTCCTGGAAAAAGACTACTTTGCATTTGTATTTTGCTCTTTGCCATCGAAACTTCAATTTCTGTTTTTTATTTTGCATTTCAGTATCTAATTTTGTGGGGTGGGGGTTAATTTTTTTTAATGCAGAGAGGCTTTGCCGAATGAATGTATTGACTTCAGAAGAAAACCATTGCAGTTTGATGGTAACTAACCTCATGTTTCTGTTTTTCATGAAAATAAATACTTATTTTATTTAAATGATAGTATTGATTTGAGTAATTTGTATTATCAATTTTTTGGGTGTAGGATTTAGCTCTTTCTTCTTATACAAAAGACTGTATAGGTGCCATACTACATTAGACGGGTTTGCTTTTGACGATGGAAATGTCGAAAGACAAAATGGTTTATCAATGGATCAGTTCGATCAGGAATATGATGCGAAAAAACCGGTATGCTATATATATTATGTTTGCTTTCAGTGAATTGTGTTGAACTCATTACTGCTGCTAATGATTTTGCTATGGTATCTCCTATAAATTAGTGTTTTGAGTATTTAGAAGAAATCAATTGCCTTATATCTGTTTGCTTATTCACATTCCAGGTTTTGCTCGCTGGATTGGCCGAGTGTTGGCCTGCTAGGAATAATTGGACAATTGACAAACTACTGCTCAAATATGGAGATACAGTATTCAAGATTTCTAAAAGAACCCCTGGAAAAATTTCAATGAAGTTCAAGGATTATGTATCATACGTGAAAGAACAGCATGATGAGGATCCTCTTTATATTTTTGATGAAAAGGTGAGCTTAGGGTAGGAATAGCATTCATACAGTTTTGTGCGTCTATATATGTGTGTTTCTTTTGTGATGGGAGCATAATGAAATAATGGCCATTTTTTAGAAAACTTGAAAGTACTTTGATTGTTTGCCTTGTAGTTTGGAGAATCTGCACCTGGCTTGTTGGAAGATTACAATGTGCCCCAAATGTTTCAAGAAGACTTCTTTGATGTTTTAGATGGAGATAGCCGACCACCATTCAGATGGCTTATCATTGGGCCTGAGAGGTCTGGTGCCTCTTGGCATGTTGATCCAGCACTTACCAGTGCTTGGAATACTCTTCTTTGTGGTCGTAAAAGGTATTTTTGAGACATTACCTCTGTATTTATAAAATGCTTCCAGCGTGATTTTGGATTTCACATTTTGTGCCTCAAATTTAATATTAGTACAAGTCTGTTTGTGGAGCTGCTTTATTAGATGTTTTCTTTTATCCATTTTATTTGTCACCGGTGTCCTGGTTATTGGTGTATGGTGTACCATAATCTGCCTGATATAATTGAATTTCAGCTGCATAAGGTTGTCTCTTTTGTTGCTTTGTATAGCTGAAAAGCTGCTATCCAGGATGTTATATCTCAATTCTTTTGGACAGGTGGGCATTGTATCCTCCTGGAAGAGTTCCTTTGGGTGTTACAGTGCATGTAAATGATGAAGATGGTGATGTCAACATTGATACTCCAACATCATTACAGGTATATAAACTATGGCCCTCTGCTTGCTCTCCAAGTTTTTGTCACATCTTTCGAGGTTACATTTGTTGAATCCTTTCTTTTGTGTGTGCGTGTGCAGTGGTGGCTTGACTATTATCCACTTCTTGCTGATGAAGACAAGCCAATTGAGTGTACTCAGCTGCCTGGGGAGACGATATTTGTTCCAAGTGGATGGTGGCACTGTGTCCTGAATCTGGAAACAACTGTTGCTGTGACACAAAATTTTGTAAATCCCAGAAACTTTGAATTCGTATGTTTGGATATGGCTCCTGGTTACCAGCATAAAGGAGTTTGTCGCGTTGGATTGCTTGCTCTTGATGAAGGCTGTTTAGAGAACATGGAGAAGAACATGTCATGTGACAAAGACAATTTCAATTACTCAGATCTGACAAGGAAAGAGAAGCGGGTCAAAATTCCAAGATCTCAAGAGAGTGAAAATCACGAAGGAATTGCTAATGGTGCTTCTAAAAGATATAATCTATGGAAACATGGCTTTTCTTATGATATAAGTTACTTGGCCATGTTTTTGGATAGAGAGAAGGACCACTATACTTCTCCATGGAGCTCAGGCAATTGCATAGGGCCGCGAGAAATGAGGGAATGGCTTTCCAAGCTTTGGGTTGGAAAACCTTTAATGAGAGAGCTGATTTGGAAGGTATGTTACATTTTTAACCCAAGTGCGTTCATCCCACCAATCCAGTCCTTCCCTTTTCTTCGTTTTCACTTCCAATGGATGAGTTGACTAAGAAAATTGTTATAGGGACCCATATTTTTTAAGAGAGATAAACTAGGAATATACTGAAAAGGGTTGTTTCTGATTGCAAATGGTTGAAAAAGAAAAAAGATCATATTGATTGTTTAGAAGATTTGCATGATAAGGAAAATCCTCTGCTGACATTTTTGTATTATTATGCCTGGTTGGTTTCTTCTCTCCTAAATGCTCTATGTGGCGTTTACCAGACTTTTCATATTGTTGTTGCTTTGTCCAAATCTTTGTTGGCATTCACTATTAATATATATCTTTTATCTTGTAGTTGTTTTTAACCTCTTCTTTTAATTCCTCCTTTAATTGTCTTAGGGAGCATGTCTTGCAATAAATGCAGACAAATGGTTGGAGTGCTTGGTGAAAATCTGCTCATTTCACAATTTGCCTTTTCCCAATGATGATCAGAAGCTTCCTGTTGGAACAGGCAGCAATCCTGTGAGTTCTTTTGTCATTTTTCATTCATCTCTTGAATTCCGTTTCATTTTTCATATCGGAAGTTAGGGGAACTGATTTTGAGAAATCAATTCTAGGATACTACAGAACTTGTCATTACCTTGTTGAGAGGCTTGTTTTCCTGTAGTGTCATAATACGCATATTCCATTGGACATGTTTAACTTTGATATGGGATCTCAGAGCTTGGTAAGGAGTACTAAAGAATTGTGAATGATTCCTACATAGTGCTCTTCTGCAACATGTGATCTGAGACTGAGTGCTGTTTATTTAGCATGTTGATAAGAATTTTGATGTATCTGATCTCTATGTCAACTGTTTTTAACTAAAGATTTTATAAGCAGTCATTTTATCAACATAGAATTTTTTGTAGTATTGATTGATTGTTCTAATTCTTCTGCAACAGGTCTATGTCATGGATGAATATGTGGTTAAAATCTTTGTTGAAGAAGGGATGGAATCTTCAATACATGGTTTAGGCACTGAGGTAGGTGTACGTGCGAATTTATGCTCTTCATGTCCATGGATCTTTTACATGCTGTTAAGTTTTGTGTTTCCGTCCATGCAGCTTGAATTCTACAACACTCTTTGTGAAGTTAATTCCCCTTTAAAAAACCACATTCCTACTGTATTGGCTAGTGGGATTCTGCACTTGGAAAATGGATCATACAAAATTGATTCTTGGGATGGTAAAGAAGTTCCTGATGTGCTTGCAAAGTGCAATTTGATTCCAGAAAAGGGTAAAGGTGATGTTTTCCCTTTCGGTGTACGGAGTAAGAAATTGTTTGAATATAGAAAAGCTGGGTCACCAGAATCTGGACCAGGGAGTTCTGCTGGGTCCTCTAGTATCTGGCCTTATCTTATAACGAAGCGTTGCGAAGGAAAGATATTTGCACAGTTGTAAGTATTCTTAATTTTACATGGATCTTATCTTCTAGAATGAGAGATGATAAAAGTAGATTGGTGTTATTAATCTTCCATTTAATTTCCATTGCAGAAGAGATGAACTATCATTGGACGATACGCTTAACCTAGCTTCCTTTTTGGGAGAGCAGCTAAAAAACCTTCATAGTTTACTCTATCCTTCCTTTGGTAATTCATCTGTTTCAGATGTTGAACAGGAGTGTTCTTCTGCCAATGGTATGGACATCGATTTTGTCTCCCACAAATTAGATATTCCAGCTGAATGGGAACTCGTTGTGAGAACTCTAGGTCGGAAGAAGAAGGATGTTTCCAGCCGCTTGAAAAAATGGTATATTATCTATTTGGGAATGATGTTTGTTGATAAACTTTTACACCAATAATGATTCTATTTAAAATCTGTTAAGAGAAAATTTCCTCTTCTTTCTCCTAGTTGCAACCAATGATACTGTGTTTGATTCATTGTGTTTATACTCCATGTGTTTTGTAATCTTGAGAGCAAGAGCAATACCAGCCATGCAGACCTTGACCTGTCCTTTTATACTGTTATGCAGCCAAAAGCTTTTCTCCATGGTTAAATCTTCATTATTCTATGGAACTCGTTAGTACATTTTTTTATATATAATAGGAAATTTTCTCAACTCCCTTGTCTTATTTTTTAGTATACTTTGAGATCAGTTCTCTTAAAACTGCATGTTTGTTATCTTGTTTTGTTATGTCGCCATTTGCCTATAGTGTTCCCATAGTACACGCCGGACATAACAATTTCTCAGATAAAGGTTTCTTTTGATATAGATTTGTTTCACTTATTTGTTTATTTACTTTATCACAGCCTCTAATTATTGGATGCCTCTGAAATTCTACTATCCAAATTGTAGGGGAGACCCAGTTCCTGAGAAGCTGATAGAGAAAGTTGACGGATACCTCCCTGATGATTTCCTGAAACTGCTTTCTGTATCTGAGGTTTTTTGTAGTCCCACTATCTTTTTTTACTATATTTCTGATATTCCCTCTTGATATTATGTTTGGAACACATTGCACAGTTATACATAACGCTGTTCATTATTGATAGGAAAATGGCATGAAAAGAGCTCTTAAGCCTTTGTCGTGGATACACTCGGATATTATGGATGATAATGTTTACATGGAACCATGCTGTCCATTTGGCTCAAATGGAATAGCTGCTGCGACGGGTAACGGTTCAGTGAATGGGCATGATAATAGTGGAGAAGCAAAATCATGGCGCGCTAATTACATCCTTGATTTCAGCAATCTTTCTATAGGTCAGCATACTTTCTTAATCCGATTACGTTCCTTGTTCCTATGATTAAAGCTGTTTTCGTTTTTAAATCATTCATCTCTTTCCTGAAATTGAATTGCGGAAACATAGTGAACAGGTGCTGAGATTAATGTAACTGTATTTTCTAATAAACCGAAATTAGTCTTTTTTTTCCCAACAGACACGGTTTTCTTGATTTGCTTTGTTATTTCTCATGCTAAGAGGAAGGGATAAAGCAAAATTTTGTGCTTGAATTTGGCAACTCTTCCCAACTTTGTTCTTGAACTTTTTTGGTCCACATTAGTCCCTAAACTTGACAACTTTTCTCGTTTTTAGTCCCTGAGCTTGACACAATCTCCGAGTGTCACCTTATTAAAAGACAAAAAAAATCCAAGTTCAAGGACTATTGTGGACAAAAAAAAGTTTAGGATTAAAATTGGGAAAACTTATCAAGTTCATGGATTAAATGTTGCTTTATCCCTAAAAGGAATAAACCCTTGGAACACTGAAAAAATGATTAACTATGTTATTTCTACTCTTAATTGTTCTTGAAGCACTCGTATCCGACATTGTAGCTGACACATACCTAGACGAGTGTATGGGGATAGTTCCCCTCCAAGGACCCTCTAAATACATGGAAAACTTAGAAATAAGTAGACATACCCTTGTTGGACACATAATAATCCGATTAACACGAGTATTTGATTTTATATTTGAACGTAGTGCAATTTGGTTTCATCCATCAACTTGAATTGGATTTTATTTTTCAGGGGATCCCCTTTATGACGTGATACCAATACATTTGGATATCTTTAGAGGCAGTTCATGTCTCCTTAAGCAGTTTCTACAAAGCTATAAACTCCCGTTGATGCAAAAAACACCAGAGCGTGGATCGTTTACTCCTAGCGATAAGTTCAGACGGCTTTCGTACCATGCCATGTAAGTAATAATGAGATGCATTCTTTCCTTGATATCAGTTTCTCGTGCTGGTCAATTTTTGGTGCAAAAATAATTACCTTTTTTTTTCCTGCAGGTGCTACTGTATTTTGCATGACGAGAATGTATTGGGTGCTATATTTAGTATATGGTCCGAACTTAAAACAGCCGAATCATGGGAAGAGGTTGAGCAGACAGTATGGGGAGAATTAAATAACTATGAAGGCGTTGCTTGACATGTTAATCCGACTCCGTCATTTTTCCTAAAGTATCCGCATTCAACACATATCCGGATATGTATCTGAGGTACCATCTTCCAAGTTTATAAAGGAACTTCAAAGGATGAAACACTGTCGGGTCGGGCACATACTTGTATTTGACAATTAACTCGAGTCTGAATAACATAGATACATAGCATGGACATGATTTGCATATAAACCAATGATGTTTTGGCGGCACATTGCAACTGAACAGGACATTTGATTCAGTAGTATTCAAATTAATTTGATTGTGTTTGGTTTGGTTTCCTTGAAATGTCATTCATTTGAGTTAAACGTTGTGCTGAAATTGGAATTGTAAGAAAAATAAAAGTTTATGTAATGTAATGAACATATTTTTACAGTATTTATAGTCCAGGTTGGGCTTATTGTCAAGTTCCTTGTATCTAAACTCTTATTAGTCATTTCTTTGACAATGAAAACTGGATTTTATTATCTAAACTCTTATTAGTCATTTCTTTGACAATGAGAACTGAATTTTATTAAAAATGCAACGCATTCGGAAGACGCATTCAGAAGAGATTATTAAAAATGCAACGTATTCAGAAGAGATAATAATAGGATTAGTTCACCAAAACTTTAAAAGCGTAAAAAAAAAATACTTTTATAGAAATTAATATATTGTCAAATTTTAGAAGCTTTCTTGACGCATTACGAGGTGAAAAAAGAGTGGTGAGCAAGTTAATTTATCAGAAAAATTATTATGTTATTCATGATTGATTACATCAATAAACAACCATCAACCGAGTGAAATCTATCTTTTTACGATTACTGACAAAATCATAATAAAAATCTAACGCCGTAAAAATTTATGTACGAGCATCAACAACCATTAAGGTATGCTGAGATCATGTCAAAACGATAGATGAAATGTAACCGCCTTGCTTCCTTTTGGTACGAACGGACCATCTTCAATGATATCCCAAAGCTTGTAGTCTTTGGATTTGTCAAAGAACATCATCCTCGTCTTCCAATAAGCATAATTGGTTCCGTCGAAGAAGGGCGGCTTGCCGATAGATTGCGCCATTGAACCGGTTGTTGAAATGTTGTACGAGTTTGCCGGGTCGACTCAATAGGATGTTAATCCTCTTCAATTGAGCCAAGCTCTGATACCAATTGTTGGGTTTTATAGTGCTCGATTTCCTTCAACCGTTCTAGCTCACCAAGTGTGGAGAAGTTGGAATTTTGGGTATTTTAGTGGGAGGTGAAAAATAGACAAATGACATAAGGATTTATACTGGTTCAACATTCTAATCAAGGTCTACATCCACTATCTTAGTTCCCCACTAAGGATTTCAACAAATTCACTTTTGAATTTTGTTCCCTTGTCTCGGCTTAGGAGGAAACTGTTACAACGATTAAGCTAACTACCCTTAGCTTAATCAAACACTCTCTTACAAGATAAATTCTTAAGCAAACTTGAAATTCCTCTAGTAGGTATTTGTTTGCACTATAAAGCTCTCACCCAAAACCTAAACACTTGAGCAAATTTAACAATATTTAGCTCACTATTGTTGTCTATACAAGAAATGAACAATTTAAGCTCTAAGACAATTTCTTGATCATAGTGTTGTTGACAATTGAAGCATTAGTCATCTCTTGATGCTTGGAGGTCCCTTTTATACTCTCAAATGAGTTTGTAGCCGTTGAGGACCGTTGGGGTTGTTTTGGAGCCGTTAGAGACTTTATTTCCCACCATAAATGTTGTTCTGCAGACGTCCGTTTCGAAACACTCGACCCCGTTTCGGAACTTCCTTCTTTAGAAATAGCCGTTGAAGTCTGATGCAACAGGCCGTATCGAAACGCCTATGGCCGTTTCAAACCCTTCTAGCCGTATCGAAACGGTTACAACCCTTTTCGGTACGAATGACAGTTAGACTGCAAATTAAATTACTATTGAGAAAAAGTCGTTGAGGATTTGACCGTAGGGAAAATAGCCGTATCGAAACGGTGAAGCCCGTATTGAAACGTTGTGTAAAAACCTCACCCAAATTAAATCCCGTTTCAAAACAGACAAGGCTGTATCGAAACGTTTTGTCTTTGTGAATGGTCGTTTCGAAACGCCTAGGGGTGTTTCGAAACACCTAGGTGGTTTTTTAAAGTTTGACTTTAGAAAGTGCATTAAAACCCCTTTAAAACTTTTTCAAACACATTTTCAAGTTGTTTGGACTTAAAAGCATTTTGAAATCTTTTCAATTTAATCCAAAACTATTTTCAATTATTATATCAAAACATTAGTTCTTCACTTCTGAGTCGACATTAGTGTGTGGATTTTCAACATGTCTTTCGGGGAGGTAATCGCGTGGGGGACATGATGGCGAGGCTATGCTGCCGCGATGAGTTTCAAACTTCATTGTATAGATTTTCGCCTGATGAGGTCTTACCTCTCCTGCATGATGTTTTGAGTGGTTTGGTTTAGTATGGTTTTTGTTGGTTGTTTTATTGTCTTGTACTCTATAATATGATATTGGTACTCTTTTCCTCTATTAGGATTTAAAGAGGTTTTTAACGATGCCAATAATTATATTTTCCCTCTTTGAATAAAAAATAGTCAGAATGAAAACAATATCTTTAACATTTAAAATGGAATCAAACTAAATATGTTTATTTATTATCCAAATTGAATATGACTAAATTTAATAAAAAAATAAATTGAATAATGTTGTTTTTTCATTGTTTTGCTTATTCTATGCAGAGCAATCCAGGGGCAGAGTTATATAGGGTGGGGAAAGAAAATTGTTGTCCCACTCCGCAAGAATATATTTTTACATTTGTCTTCCTATATAATTTTTTTGTAAAGAAGTTTATTTATGAATTTACTCCCTTACTTTTAAATATTTATGTTTTACCTTTCTAATTTTAAATCTTGCCTCCGTCCCTGAGACAAAAGATTATAGTCATGTATGTAGACCTGATAAACTTGACCCAAGAACCGAATTGATTTACTCGAACCCGACCCAAACACGATGACCTGAAATTTAATCCGAATCGAACCGGTTTTTAGTTGAACCGAAATAGACCCGAACATAGTGGACATGAACCGAAGACAACCCGAAATAAATAAAAGATATTAATATAAATAAAGAAAGATGAGATATGAACAGCTGCACAATTCACCAAAAAGTCAAATATATTGACTTTATAAAGCCATATGTAGGGTGTAAAAAACTAACCAACTTAAAAACTTGATTAAAACTGACTGATTTTCCATTGACTTTGAAATTGACCCAAACCAAAAATAATCGAACCGAAATGACCCGAAGCACAATAGAACTGAGCTAGAACCGAATCGAAACCAAACCGAACTAAAACTGAATCTAAACTGAATGATATTAGATCTAAAATAACCAAAATCGAAATGTCCCGAACTAAAATCAAATCAATTAACTCGTTTGCCACGGGGAGTTCTAGGGAACAACCTTTAAATACAAGCTAAAAAACAACAGACCTATTTACCGGGTAAAAAGCGGTACACAAATTGTTACAACAAATATACACAAATTGGTACAAATTTGTAAGAGAAAACGGTATATACCTTTTTTATTATACAGTTTCATGAAGGTTCTAATGGCTCTTGTACTTGTACAGAAATGTGTACATACATAATTTCTTAGGCAAAAACATATTTTGGTACAAGTTTTATAAGGATTTGTGTATATACACATATTAGTAGCAAATCTACACAAATTAGTACAAATTTGTAAGAGAAAATGGTATATACCTTTTTTATTACACAGTTTCACGAAGGTTCAAAATGGCTCTTGCACTTGTATAGAAATGTGTACATACATAATTTCTTACGCAAAAACATATTTTGGTACAAGTTTTATAAGGATTTGTGTATATACACATATTAGTAGCAAATCTACACAAATTTGTATAAATTTGTAAGAGAAAACGGTATATACCTTTTTATTACATAGTTTCACGAAGGTTCAAAATGACTCTTGTACTTGTAAGAAAATGTGTACATACACAATTTCTTACCCAAAAGCATACTTTGGTACAAATTTTATTAGGATTTGTGTATATACACTTATTAGTAGCAAATATAAACAAAATGGTACAACTTTTTAAGAGAAACTGGTATATACCTTTTTTATTACACAATTTCTCCAAGGTTCAAAATGGCTCATGTACTTGTAAGGAAATGTGTATATATACAAATGAGTACAAAATGTACACAATTGTAACAATTTTGTAAGAGAAAAAAAATATTTTTTAATATGCTATTTCATAGGGGTGGGAAAAAATACCCGACCCGAACCTAAAATGTCGGGTAATTCCTGAAAAAAAAATTACCCGGCCGGGCCGGGTACCCGACCCTACAAATTTACCGAGACACGGGCCGAAATTTTCTTCTTACCGGGTACCCGACCCGATAAAAATTAATATATATTTTTTATATTTAAAATTATATTTTTATTTTATATTTCTTAATATTTTCACTCTAAAATTAAGTTTAAATCTCTATATTTTTTCTATGTTTGGATTATATTCTTTTAATTTTTAAGTTTAATTTTTTTTTAAATATTTTTGTGTTTAACATGTGATTTTTTTTTAATTTTAGAATTAAAAAAAGGAACCGGGATAAACCGGGTACCCGACAATTCCCACCCCTACTATTTCACTAAGGTGGTATTGATGCTGGTTTGGCATGCATGAAAAAATTAGTACATTTGTTATACAAAATGTGTATGTACAGAAAATATTACACAATGTGCATATACACAAATGAGTACAAAATATACACAAATTGTAACAATTTTGTAAGCGAAAAAAGTATATACCTTTTTTAATATGCTATTTCACCAAGGGGGCATCTATACCACCTTTAGGTGGTATTGATGCTGGTTTGGCAGACATGAAAAAATATGCTATTTCACTAAGGTGCTAGTATGACAAACATGAAAAAATTGGTACATTTCTGTTCTTTGATTTTCCTTTCATCTACAGATCATTTTTTTGAGGATTTTTCTTGGGCTATTTATGTTCTTCTGCAGACTTCCAATGATGGGTTTTTTTCTTTTTCTTAATTCACTTAAAAAAATCTCTGCAATTTTTTAGGTCGTGCTCAAGAAGAATAGACAGACGCGTCAATGGCGGGAGGGTTTTTTTTATTTTCTTTAGCAGCGTAATCTGCTCGTCCAGGTTCCCATGCGAGTTAGAATTCACCGAAGACCCCATCGTTTCTTCTCTTATAACTTTAGATTCTAAAATTTTTTCCTCAAAATGAGAATTATTCAAGAGATTTCTGGAAAGAGAAGTAGAAAAGGGTAAAGGAAAAAGAAATGAAGCGTTGGTGAAGAAGAGCCAGTGCTTTTGTGAAAGAGACGAAAACATAAAGGTTATCGGTTTACCGGGTAACTTTTTATTTATTTATTTTTAATCTAACGGCCACTATAAAAGTGACTTTATCCAATAGCCTAAATTAAAGGTTGGTATTTAGTTAGTATTTAAGCCGCTTGTTTTTAGAAAAGCTCGTTTGACACCTCTACATGTATGACACAAAACCACGCACCAGCCCTCATATATTAGGTAATGTCATTCTTAGCTATGTTGGGAAACTAAACACAGTGATGTCCTTTCGAAATCTCACATTACTGAGAAATTATTTTATAGACTCGACTCATCATGTTATTTAATTATCATTTATTAAAAATTTATTTAATTATATTTTTATGTCACTAATTTATTGGAATATTTACTACAATATTATATTTCAAATTTTTTTTTCAGAAATAGGGATCCCATCATATTATTTACACAATTAGGGATGTTTACTGTGCAAAAGTTGAAGACCTTCAGCCCACCATCCGACTTTGAACAGTGTTTTTCAAGCGGGTTTACTGTTCAAAGTCGGGCTGCTTTTATACCCTTTTTGAAGAGGCCACGATGACACGTGGCGGAAGCTGGGAGGGTTGGGCACTGTTCAAAGTCGGACTGCCCTCCCCCCGACTTCAAACAGTGCACCAAATAATGGTGCGGGTGGCAGGCGGGTGCAGGGTTCACGGGTGGCAGCCTTTAATGTTTTTTTTTATTGGTTGATTGGGAGGTGTAATTTATGTGGTTGAAAGTGAAATGAGGTGAAGATAAATAGGGGTTGTGTTGAAGGTGGAAGGTGGAAGAAAGAAGGTTGAAGAAAGAAGAGAAAGATTTTGAAGAAAATTTGTGAGTATTTATATTTTATTTGAGAAAATTATGTTAAATTTATATTTGTAATGTATGTATTTTTTTGTAGTTATATTTTTTTATTTTTTCAGATTAGTTTTTTTAATTTTTTAGATGTTAGAATTTTGAAGTTGATGTTTGAAATATTGAAAATTTTGTGTTAAATAGGTTGTTGAAGAGGAGAAGAAGATATTTTGTGAAGAGTTTGAGAAATAGAGATTTGAAGAAATATAGTAAGTATAATGCAATTTTAATTTGGTGGTTAAATTTTATAAATTTATGAAGAGATTAATTTGTTGTTTTTTTATAATTTTGGAGTTGATATTTGAAATTTTTAATTTTTGAATATTTCTATTGTTGTTAATTTTATGTTAGAATTTATAACATTAATTTTATGTTAGAATTTATAAAAACAGTGGTTAATACTTTACGAAATGGTCACTAAATAGTGAAAAATGTAGTAAATAAATTTGAAAAGTTCTAAAATTTTGTATGCTATTAGAAATATTGTTTTTAAGGTTTCTGTTAAAATTTGGTAATTTTTGGAAATCGTTTGGTACATGAATTCGAATAAAAACTGTATTTAATATTTTACGAAATGGTCACTAAATAGTTAAAAACGTAGTAAATGAATTTGAAACGTTCTTAAATTTTGTATGATATTATAAATATTATTTTTAAGGTTTATTTTAAAATTTAGTAATTTTTGGAAATCGTTTGGTACATAAATTCGAATAAAAACTGTTTTTAATACTTTACGAAATGGTCACTAAATAGTGAAAAACGTAGTAAATGAATTCAGAACGTTCTAAAATTTTGTATTCTATTATAAATATTATTTTTAAGATTTCTGTTAAAATTTGGTAATTTTTGGAAATCGTTTGGTACATGAATTCGAATAAAAACTGTATTTAATATTTTACGAAATGGTCACTAAATAGTTAAAAACGTAGTAAATGAATTTGAAACATTCTAAAATTTTGTATTCTATAATAAATATTATTTTTAAGGTTTCTGTTAAAAGTTGGTAATTTTTGGAAATCGTTTGGTACATAAATTCGAATAAAAACTGTTTTTAATACTTTACGAAATGGTCACTAAATAGTGAAAAACGTAGTAAATGAATTCAAAACGTTCTAAAATTTTGAATTCTATTAGAAATATTATTTTTAAGATTTCTGTTAAAATTTGGTAATTTTTGGAAATCGTTTGGTACATGAATTCGAATAAAAACTGTTTTTAATACTTTACGAAATGGTCACTAAACAGTTTTTTATTTATAATATCTAGTATTATTTTTAATTCCGTAAAATTCAACGAAATTCAAATTCTAAGCATTTATTTAGTTATTTAGTAGTAGTCGTGTAATAAATGTATTAGAATGAAAATTTTAATTGCGTAGAATTTTACAAAATTGAGTGTCGGGTTATAATATATTCATACTTATCATGTAGGATGGCTGAGCAAGCTCATCTGTTGAGATTTCAGGATGAACACATTAGTAGTTTGCCGGTTTCTGAGATGATACAATTTTGTTAATAATTTATTTATTAGAAATTCAATTCAATTATTTTAATAATATTTTGTTTGGTTAATTCCTTTATTTATTGATGTGTTAATTACAGGATTTTGAGGATACATTTAAACATCACCTGACCATGGCAAAAAATCCTCCGCACGGTCGAATCACTAAATGGTTGCAACAATCTGGATTTTATTATGCGACATTCCTTCGAGGGTACAAGTTGGTGCCCGGGTTGATTGCTGCTCTGATTGAGCGTTGGAGGCCGGAAACCCATACGTTCCATATGCCGTGTGGGGAATGCACGATCACACTTGAAGACGTGGTCATGCTTATTGGGGTGCCGGTAAACGGGACACCATTGATTGGGGCACCATTGACCGGGGAACCTTCGATCGACCAGACTGAAGTTAGTCCTGAAGCACTTTGCGGTTACTTTCTCGGGAAGGTGCCGGACAAATCAAATTTGTCAGGAAGTCGCGTGAAACTGAGTTGGTTGCAAAAAGAATTCAATCTCAATGAATATAGTTCGATTGATGCTGTTTATAATGCCAGTCGAGCTTATATTCTGCAGCTCATTGGCGGTATATTGATGCCGGATAAATCCGGCAATCTTGTACATACACGGTATCTACGCTTTTTGAGGTACCCGTGGGAAGCTGCTCAATATAGTTGGGGATCGGCCATATTAGCGTTCTTATATCGTGAGTTGTGCAAGGGCGCTAAAATAGATAATGGTCGTAAGGTTCGAGGTATTGGTGGATGTTTGTTGTTGCTGCAAGCATGGGCTTGGCAGCGACTTCCGTTCTGGACACCGATAACTCGAACACCGGTACAGTTCCCTCTTGTCGCCAGGTAATTATTTTGATTGTAAGTTTAATTTTTTGTTAATGTTAAATTATTTTTTATTAATTAAAACATTAATTGTGAATTGTATGCAGATGGTGCGATAAAAAAGCGCACACGGGATTGGCGAACAACAACTTGAAGGTGTTTAGAGCGGAAATTGATTTATATTGCCAGGAGCGGGTATTTGGTTAACTATATTTTTAACAATTTAGTAAGATAGATATAAATTAATAGTTTTTTTTTACATTATAGTTAGATCTGATAATAATAATAATTATTTTTGCAGTTTATTTGGATGGCGTACTACGATGATCGCATATTTGTACCAGATGAACTGTTGAAGGATTCTGACATTTGGTGTACGGTTACACCGTTGATCCACTTTTCGATTGTTGAGTTCCACTTTGCCGACAGGGTGCTTAGGCAATTTGGCTTCCACCAGCCTATTCCGTTTCCACACACTCATCATGATTATTTGCACAATTATGATGGACGCGGCAGGGCAGATGTTCCGTGGGAAGTCATACACGCTGAGTACGTTACGATGTGGAACAACAGAAACTCAACGATACCATTTCGCGCCGAAATCGAAGAGGAAGATTTCGATTTTCAGAGGTCAGAGTACCTGATTTATTTTTTTAATAATGGAAAGCCTTACCTAACTTCGGTCGAGGAACGGGAACAATGTAAAACATTTAAGAAAAAATATGGCGGTAAAGCTGAGTCTTCCAAGACAGCAGCAGCGGCCGCATCTCAAAATCCCGTTGGCTCTCAAAATTCCGAAGGTTGGCCAACAACTTGGGAACATCCAGTGCGCTCGCCAGTTCTTTGGGAAAAAGAACCGACCCAAACACATAATGCAGGAGAAGTGGGCCAGAGCTCCTCCGATACTCACGAGTTTGCTGATGTTGATTTATACACACCCGAGTTTATTCCTCAACAGTTACCTCGTTACTCAAACTTTGAACGGAGCATGGATTTTCAGGAAATACAAGAATTCCTGAATTCTCCAGAGTTTTTACCTCGTCACTCCACGGGTTGCGTGGACACGTACAGAACACCGCCTCCTATGCCCTCGGTGAATGAGGAGGATGCTGGAGAGGTGGATGCTGGAGAGGTGGATGGTGAAGAGGTTCTTGAGGAAGAATTGAGGCCACAACGGAAGAGGACCAAAAAACACACATATTTTTCGACTATATCCGCTCATTGTCAAAAATTACGTAAGCGGATGCAGAAGAAAAAATGATGTTATCTTTATTTGTGTAATAACTTAGAGTACTGATTGAATTTGAATATTGAATTTTCACTATGTGTTTTGTTTTTTATTTATTATTATTCGTTCGTTGTTTGGTTAAAATATGATATAAATGATATATTTTCGGTAAAATAGTGAAAACGTAGTAAATGAATTTGAAACATTCTAAAATTTTGTATGCTATTAGAAATATTATTTTTAAGGTTTCTGTTAAAATTTGGTAATTTTTGAAAATCGTTTGGTACATGAATTCGAATAAAAACAGTGTTTAATACTTTACAAAATGGTCACTAAATAGTGAAAAACGTAGTAAATGAATTTGAAACGTTCTAAAATTTTGTATGCTATTATAAATATTGTTTTTAATGTTTCTGTTAAAATTTGGTAATTTTTGGCAATCGTTTGGTACATTAATTTGAATAATAACGGTTTTTAATACTTTACGAAATGGTCACTAAATAGTGAAAAGCGTAGGAAATCAATTCAGACAATATTTTAAATGCAAACATTATATTTCCTGAATTCAAGTACAATCCGCGAATAATCATTGAGGCATGGCCACATATCTTGGTTCATTGGGACATGTTGTTTTCGAATGGCCTTCACCCCTACATATGCTGCATCTCTTGCGTTGGCCTTTCTCTCTGTCAGGAAGATCCATACTCGTGTAGATCCGAGTCGATCTAGGTCGCCCAGTTGGCTTTCTACGTAGTGTCGGATCCGGTAACCATTTATCATGCTCCACTGGCGGCCAATACATAGAATTCGGAATAGGTGGGAACTCAATTTTGTAAATTTCTAATACCTCGCTGAGTCTGAAGCATGGGTCAACAAATGTGTACGGGTCAACGTTGACGAACAAACATGCTGCAACTGCATGAGCACATGGATATCGCCACGCTTGGAACTCGCCACAGTCACACCACTTACGTCTGAAATCTACTCGAAATACGTTCGAGTGGGGGGCTTCGTGTCGGGATCTGGAAGCAACAACATCGAAAGTCTGATAATGGCGGTCGAATGCGTGAACCACCAACGCCGTTGCCCTCGTCACATTTGCATCCATTTTTTCAACCATTTTCACCGGAAATAGTTGTCCACTATTTAAAGCTGCCTGCACCTTCTTCCCTTTGACGGCCCAAACCTTAGCCAAGCGGTAGTATGTCTCGGTTACCAAGCTGGCTATTGGAAGATGACGCGACTCTTTGAGTACTCCATTAATGCACTCCACAAGGTTGGTAGTCATTTGCCCGTATCGTCTACCACCTTCATCATATGATTGGGCCCATCTCTCTCTCTCGATGCTGTTGGCCCAACCCCAAACACGCTCGCCATATTTCATTAACCCCGCCATCTTCCTTTCAAATTCTGGTCGTAGTAATTGAAAACCTGTGCCATAATTATTGTTTGACTTAGCATCGACATAAATCAAAACACATCACTGCATACACATATATAACTTAATTTGAAAGAATGATACTTACCCATGCTCATAATCTCACTGCGAAGGCACTGATTTTTGAATTTTTCAACGGCATTCTTTCCGATGTGACGAACACAATATGCAGGGTATGCATAGGGAGGTGTCCAACGACTTCCCTCTCGATTAATTGCTGCTTTGATACCCGTCCCTCGATCGGAGATAATACAAACCCCGTCTTGGAGGACCACATGCTCACGCAAATTTGTCAAAAAGAAATCCCAAGCTTCCGCAGTTTCCCCTTCAACAATTGCGAATGCAATCGGAATGACATTGTTCTCACCATCTTGCATAACAACAACAAGTAGTATGTGAGCGTATTTCCCGTAAAGCCACGTTCCATCCACTTGGATCATACGCTTACAATACGGAAACCCGTCAATGCATGGCTTGAAAGCCCAGAACAGTCGATGGAAAAATTTATACCCTTGTAGCAATTGCCCTTGTCGGTCGTACGCATCTTTTGTTTGATACCTGACTATGGTGCCTGGGATGAACTGTGTCATTGCCATCAACAACGCTGGTAACTCATTATACGATCTGTCATAATCACCGTACACTGAATTCAATGCCTTTTCCCTTGCACGCCACCCCTTCATGTATTGTATTTGATATTGAAATAATTGTGCAACGGTTGCTTGAATGGTTGAAACTGGAACCCTTGGATTTGCTTCGACCAACTTCATCACGTGATGACTTATTACGCTGGAGTCCAATTTCTTGTGGTCCTGGTCGATGGCTCTTCGTAAACATGTGTGACCGCCATTGTACTTCGTGACCTCCCAACGACCACTCTTCTTAAGCTTCGTTACACGAATCTTCCAGTTGCACCCTTCTCCGTACTTCACACACTTCGCAAGGAAAGTTTTTGTGTTGGATTCAGCAACCGTATAATCTACATGTTGTCTGATATTATACTCTTTAATTGCCAATATAGCTTCGTCCTTCGCCTTAAATTCCAGCCCCTCAGCCAAGTCGCCATTCTGACTAAAACTTATTTGGGGCATATCTGGAAATTGTGGCGCCCTCATCGCATCAAAATCCACCGAGTGCATATGAGCAGGAGCTTCGTATAATGTAATGTCGCCCCCGGTCGGAACAAATTCTCCAACACCGAAGTCAGGGGCTTGACCATCGTTATTTGGGAACAAATCAGGATCCCCAATATCTTCATCTTCGCTGGAATCTTCTAATGATTCTCCCCACCGGCCACGTCCAAGTGCAATATTAGCATCAACATCAACAGTCGGTCCGTACGATGGATCATATGTTAACGGCCCACCTTCATGAAATCCACTAGATGTCCCAGTTGCCAACATTGCAACAAAACTACCTCCGGACATATCAATTTCGTTACCGACACCCATTTGACTAGATTCTCCGGTTGCATTTCTAGAGGGGCCGAGAATATCAAGAATCGTGGCAAACATCTCGACATTTCGAATTTCCATTGACTCATGCTCTGCAATCATAACTTCCACATCTTCATTATCTTCGAGATCAATCGCGGAATATATGACTGGATTCGAACATGTCATCCACCGGTACTGTAAACTATGAATCGGAGCTCCAATTTTTTCCGATATTTGCTCTTTCAAAACTCGAAGTGTGATTTCTTTATTAATTCTCATCTTCGTAGGCCTCTCCGAATGAAATACGACACCAACATCAGATTTTACAATTTGTCCGTTGTAATGGACAGTCACAAAACAACTGCTGTTGCTTATTTTCTCTGCATATTCGAAAAAAAATTTTACAATTAATTTTCAAATAACATAAAAAATATACAGATAAAAAATATTTCAAAACAACTTACATTTTTTTCTTCCAACCTTCTTCTTCTTCTTCTTCTTCTCTCTCTTTACTCAAATATAACTTAAACAGTTTTCTATCAAACTACATTCTTCAACACTAAATGAACCTATTTAAAATAAAATCCAACTTGAATATTTCCCTATAATACCCCTACACGAAATTTAATATTCACTAACAGATTTCCAATAAAAAAACTACACTACCCCTACATAATTTAAAATTATTTAACAATTAATTTTTTTACTAACCTACACCTGCACCTACACCACTATTATTTCACATCACTGAAACCTACACCTGCACCTATATCACATCACTGAAACCCTACACCTGTACCTACATCACTATTATTTCACATCACTGAAACCTACATCTGCACCTACACCTGCACCTATATCACATCACTGAAACCCTACACCTGCACCTACACCACTATTATTTCACATCACTAAAACCTACACCTGCACCTATATCACATCACTGAAACCCTACACCTGCACCTACATCACTATTATTTCACATCACTGAAACCCTACATCTGCACTTACACCACTATTATTTCACATCACTGAAACCCTACACATGCACCTATATCAATTAAAAATATTTTAAATCATATTAAAAAATATTAATTAAAATAATTATTCGAATATTTTTTTCAGTCTGAAAAGATTGATCACTGGATTAAAAATTAAGTTATATTTTAGTACATAATTAGTGTAAAATATTTTTTCAAATTTAAATAAAAATTATGATCTCATATTTATAATATTTAATATTCAAATAATAATTACTTATTATTTTATATTCGATCCAAAATTAAAATAAAAAAATACCACCTCTTATTTATCCAATCAAACCCCAAATTCAGTCAAACCCCCAATTAAAGCTGCCTACCCGTGACCTGCCACCCGCCTGCCACCCCACCATATATTCGGTGCACTGTTTGAAGTCGGTGGGTGGGCAATCCGACTTTGAACAGTGCCCGACCCACCAGAGCTCGCCACGTGGCATCCTGGCTGCCTACCCGTGACCCGTGACCCGCCTGCCACCCCACCATATATTCGGTGCACTGTTTGAAGTCGGGGTGTGGGCAGTCCGACTTTGAACAGTGCCCGACCCTCCCACAGCTCGCCACGTGGCATTCAAGCCTCTTCAATATTGGTTGGAAAGTAATCCGACTTTGAACAGTAGCGAAGCTTGAAAAATACTGTTCAAAGTCGGATGGTGGGCTGACTCTGTTCAACTTTTGAACAGTAAAGTTCCCTACTTGTGTAAATAATGTCATCCCATCCCTATTTCTGAAGAAAAAAAAATTAGGGAATAATATTCCCGTAAATATTCCCTAATTTATTTATAATTAATTTTTATGTAACTACTCACTTTTTATTTATATGTCATAAAAAGTGAAGATTCATCTTTAGAAAAATAACATGAAAAAAATTAATTGACTAGTTTTAATGAACAAAATTATGGATGACGTGGATAACGTATAATATTTATTTTCACATTACCTGAATCAACTCTAAGATTTTACTATAACGTAAACTTAATAAACGGAAAAAATGAATAAGTATTAAAATTATGCATCAATTCTTGTCAAATGTGCAATGTGACACACCTTGATTTAATTCAATTGTATACATTGAACTTTCATTTATATTCAATTATGTACATTTTATAAAATAAATACATCTATTTATTTCATAGGGATGGATATAATTATTTGTGTACACAATATATACACGTAAAATGATACCATGTTAATATAGATGATAATCATTTGTAAAAACTGGATGAAATTAAAACTTTATGCATAGAATCGTACAAAATTAAAGGTCATATATAGACATTCATATCTAACCAAAGATTATCAAATCTAGTTCCTTCATGAACAGACGAATCATGATTTAGAACTGTAGATTATTAGTTACATATTTTTTTTAAATAGTACATGTTGTCATATTTTATAGTTTTATTTTAGTCATATTTTATAGTTTTGGAATAGTTTGTTTGTTGTTGGTAAAATTAAATTTATGATTTATGTTTGTACTTTTGGAAATTTAATGTCGAATATTTGTTTTAATGTATTAAGGGTTTTTTATACGAGAATTAACCGAAAATCACGGGGATCCGTAAAAGATGCGTATGAGGACAAAAAAAATCCCGAAATATTTAATGGACATTTCTAAAACCGTACCCGCAAGTATTGAAGAAGTAGTAAAGAATACAAAATCGCCCCGCGTCGCCCATTGCCACCCCTAACCATATTGATACAAATTATAATCATTTGTAAAAATGAGATGAAATTAAAACTTTATGCATAGAATTGTATAAAATTAAAGTTCATATATAAACAATCCATATCTAACCAAAAGATCATTTGTAATTGATTTTTATCCCAAAAATTTTGTTATTAAATTAATGGTGTTCATCCTAAGACATTCGAGTTCAAATGGTTTTTTCGGTAAGGTGTGTGTTCATTGTTAAATAATTTAAAATATGTATGAACATATATTATCTTGTAATCACCTTACGACTATTAAAAAAATTAATAGTAAAAATTATAAATTTAAATCTTAAGAATGTTGAAAAGAATAATTTACTAGTTTTTATAAATCGTAATATGACTTTATCAAAATATTAATTTCAAAAAATAGAGAGAAAAATTCGAGAAGATGTTGATTCCATCCGTATATTCAAAATTCAAATCCCTCCCTCAAAAAGAGGGGGGGAGAGACCGTGAGATTAGGCTTTTGAATCCCCAAAACTCAGAATCCCGAGTTTGCCACCTTCCCTCCTCCAACGCAATCATCGCCCCCCACTTCTCCCATCCCCTCAAACGCTAAAAATCTCAGATCTAAAAAACTCTCTTCTGTTCCCCTCTCCCTCCCCATCTCCCCGAAACCCCTTCCATAACCCCCGACGAAATGGCCGCCCCTTCTTCCCGCGAGGAATTCGTATACATGGCCAAACTCTCCGAGCAAGCCGAGCGCTACGACGAAATGGTCGAGTTCATGGAGAAGGTCTCTGCATCCGCCGACACCGAGGAACTCAGCGTTGAGGAACGGAACCTCCTCTCCGTCGCTTACAAGAACGTAATCGGTGCACGCCGTGCTTCGTGGCGGATCGTCTCCTCCATCGAGCAGAAAGAGGAGAGCCGTGGTAATGAGGATCACGTCGCTGTCATCCGTGATTATCGTGCCAAGATCGAGTCGGAGCTTTCCTCCATCTGTGGCGGGATCTTGAAGCTGCTTGACTCCAGGCTTATCCCTTCGGCTGCCGCTAAAGACTCCAAGGTCTTCTATCTTAAGATGAAGGGCGATTATCATAGGTATTTGGCCGAGTTCAAGACTGGAGCCGAACGTAAGGAAGCTGCTGAGAGCACTCTCTCTGCTTACAAATCTGCTCAGGTTTCCAAAATTGTTGCCTCATTTTCTAAGAGATCTGCTTCAAGCATTTCAATTGATTTTTTGTTTCTGTTTCATAGGATATTGCCAACGCCGAGTTGGCTCCAACTCACCCGATCCGACTCGGACTGGCACTCAATTTCTCTGTTTTCTACTACGAGATTCTCAACTCTCCCGATCGCGCTTGCAATCTCGCAAAACAGGTTGGTTACAATTACCTTTCTTCTAAAATAAATAAATATAATTTGCACATACATCTAGCGTTGCTAACGTGCTGCCTTTTGATCGGTACAGGCATTTGATGACGCAATCGCTGAGTTGGATACTCTAGGCGAGGAATCGTACAAAGACAGCACCCTCATCATGCAACTTCTCCGCGACAATCTCACTCTCTGGACCTCCGATTTGCAGGTAAATTATTTCTATTTATCCAAGAAAACTTCTAGAAAAAAAATACTGTGCAACGAAGTTTTTAAATAGTTTTTCTTCTTCTTGTTGTGTTTATATTTTTGTATAGCTAATTTAAATGTACATTTTGTTGAGATTAGGATGACGGAGGTGATGAGATTAAAGAAGGAAGTAAGCAAGAGGAGGAGCCAAAGCAGCCGGACTCTGCAAAGCAGTAGTGAGAATCTGCTCAGTTGGGCTCTCATTATGTTATTACAATATTTAATTGCCAATTTAAGGGGGTTTCAAATGAATTGAAACTTCAATCTTTTTATATGTTGTTTTCGATAGGAGAAGATTAACTCCCATCACATTTTTTAGCCACTTTCTTATCTTTTGTTTTCCACTCGTTCGCCCCTGTACTCTTTTCTCTCTCTTTTTTTTAGCTTGTCCTATCGAATATTAAATGTGCTTGTGAACGTTGGTATATGAGATTAAGAGCTTGTTTTTTTTTTTTTGGTAAAGTATTAAAATGATAATTGAATTTTGTTTAAAAAATTAAAATGGTAACTAAACTTTCGGTTATGAAACTTTATATAATAGCACATTTAGTCATTTATATTTATACATTAATCAATTTAATTTTAATTAAAAAATTAATAAATTTAGTCCTCATTATTTATACATTATTTTAACTTGGTCCTATTTTATCATAGATTCAACATCCGAATCTCAATAAAGATAATCATAAGGGTTCAGCAAATACACAATATCAACATCCGAAAGAAAAATACTATACCCCAACTGCAAAAACTCCCTTGGGATACAAAATTTCAATCTCGAAACAATATAGTCACCCCTTGTCTTCCCAACGGAATCAATCCCTTCATTGGAATTCTCTGTATAAAACAGAAAATGTACTTGGTGTATTGTTTTAAACAAGAAGCAGAATGAAAACGTTAGAAGTAAAAAAAATATTTCTCATACGCAAAAAATAGGCATATAAATATGCGTGCCCGATGGTGGTAAACAACGAATGGAGATCTCCAATAGGGGGAAGAGAGAAATGAATACAACCTTCTGTTAAAGTTGGCAGATTGCTTTAATGTGTGTATATTGAAGTATCAGATAAACTGAAATATGAGTAATATTGAAGATAAATAAAAAATCTAAGCCCATAAATTGCTTGATTGTACGGTATAAACTACTACTAAAGAGGAAGGTATACATGAGGGGAAACTTACGGAGGAGCGAAGTTGGAGCCATCACTATTGTAATCGTCCCCATTTGAAATAGAGGCAGCGCTGGAGTAAGGAATCTCATTGCTGGAGCTAAAGGAAGAGACCTACTTGCTCTCATACTTATCTCTCTATCGAGATTCGGATGTTAAATTCATGACGGATTAAAATTAAATTAAAAGAATGTGTAAATAATAATGATTAAATTTATTTAATTTTTTAAATTAAGACTAAATTAATTGAATGTATAAATATAAAAGACTAATTGTGTTATTATATAAAGTTTTATAACAATACTTAACGGCCGATTTATCATTTTATTATAACATTTGAAATTTTAGTTATTATTTTATTTTTTTAACAAAGCTCAATTATCATTTTTTTAACTTATAATTAGACTGGCTTATATAAAAAAAATTGGTGTTTAGAATAATTGTCCATTTTCCAAACTCACCTTTACTACTAAAAACTAGTGAAGTAGAAGCTGTAAATTGTAATTACATGGGTGACAGAATCCGCAGCAAAACAGTTTAACCGCTGAAAATTGAAATTCTAACCTAACTAAAATCTAGGGTAAAGTACACAGACGGTCACTGAACTTTGATGCAAAAAACAAAATAGTAACCAACCTTTCAAAAATCACGAAATAGCAATTAAACTTTAAATTTTGAAACAAAATGGTAACTGGGGCGTTAAACCCCGTTAACCCCTAACGGAAATCTGACTGGGTATGACACATCCCCACCTAGTTTTCCACGTCATATATAAAAAATAATAAAACTATATTCCACGTCATAATTAAAAATTAAATATAAATTATTTTTAATCACGTTTAAAAAAATAAATAAAAACCTAAATAACCACTGTTAGCGTTTTGAAGTGGTTTTTCGGTTACAGTGAAAACATATGCATCGACCCACCTTGGCCGCGGCAGCAGCCGGTGGTCTTACCGAAGAGTTCGCTCATGACGGCGCGTGCGGGGACGCCTTTGCTCAAGGCGTGCACGTGATCGCGGTAGGTGCTGACGACAGAATCCCGTTGCTTCAAGAGTTTAATGAAACCAGTAGAAACAGCTTCTTGGCCGTTGTAGAGATGAACGAAGCCAAACATTTTGCCCCTGTAGTACATCTGAGCACACATGTCTTCAAATGCTCGTCCCAATACTATGTCTTCGTACAATTCCAATCCTTCCTCTTTCATGATTAACTGAAACAGAGCAATGAGAAAAATAAAAATAAAAATCTTAGATTTGTAATGAAACCAAAAACATAGTTGGGTTGTAAATAGAGAGAAAAAAGGGTCACCAGACTGCGGGTGGAATTGTGTTTCTTTTCCTTGACGACTTGGGAGACGGAGACGCCGGAGGCAGATCGACGGTGGAGATTGAACTTGGGGGAAGGAGAGAGGTGGAGTTTGGGGGTGGATCCGAAGAAGGGAGAGGCGGAGGCGGGGGTAATGAGGGGGTTATCGTGAGATCTGGGGTAATGAGGATAACGCCGGTAAAGGGTAGGTGGTCGGTGAGGGTTTGAGGATTTGGAGGTTTTATTTTATTTTTTATTTAATAATAATAAAATATAATTTATTTTTATTTTAAATTCATTTTTATATTTTATAATAATAAAATATTCCAAGTCATACCCAGTCAGATTTATTTTTATATATGACGTGAAAAATTGGGTGGAGATGTGGCATACCCAGTCAAATTTCCGTTAGGGTTTATCGGGGTTTAACGCCCCAGTTACCATTTTGTTTCAAAATCTAAAGTTTAATTGCTACTTCGTGATTTTTGAAAGGTTGGTTACCATTTTATTTTTTGCATCAAAGTTCAGTGACCGTCTGTGTACTTTACCCTAAAATCTATCTCTACCTCTCCCACACCTTATTATCCTGCTTTGGCCGCCTCTCCAAACATCTCGGCCCCCCAGCTGATTTAAAGCTTCTCAGAAGCAGCCGATCGCATCCTCTTCTGGAAATGGCGGAAGCTGAATACGGAAAGCCGCTTTCCCTATCTGAGGTATTCATTATTTAGTATCATTTCTCTTTGAAACCTAAATTTGTAATACTTTATTTTACTCCTTGTAGAAATGTACAAGTTCGATCTCGTTTATTGCAATAGTCTGGACTGTTTTAGGTTTTTATTTCTCTTAGAATTTTGTTTAATTGGACTGAAATGAGCGGATCTGGCCGAGTAGCGCTGGATTTTATTACTGAAATTAGTATCAACATTTTCAAGTTTTGATACGGTGGTTTTGATTAAAATTTTGACCGTCGATGCTCGTTTATCAAATATATTTAAGATTCAACTTTCTTGAGAGTCATCTTGAACATGCGATTAACATACTTTGTTGCAGGTTTTTTTTTATATAAAAAAAACCAGCTCATTGAAGTTTCTATGATTTGCCTCAAGATTCTATCTATCTGAGTTTCTGTAAACGATGTAGGTGTTTTGAGAGAGTCATTGATAAAAGTCAATGAAAACGTAATGTTTTGAGCAAAATTTTATTGGATTTTTCACTAGCTGCCAAGCTTATAGAATGTGGAATCAAGTGAAATTTCTGAGCAAAATTTTGGATGACTCGATTATTCAAGCTTTTGACTAACTAAAAGGAAATTTGTTTATGACTATGTTGTGTGGAAATAATGTTTATCTATGTTATAAAGTGATTAATTATACGATTTCTATCATCTTTGAAGCTCGTTGGTCCTTGAACATTCCGTTCATGCTTAACTTTAGCTAGGATGCAACCTTTTTTTGTAAAGCTTTGGTGTGTATATAGTGGTGGTATTTATTTGGCCTGATCATCCTGGAAACCTATTTGAATGTTTGGACATTTAGCAATATGCGCTGAAGGAGGAGAACAAATCAGATGTGGCTACAAAGCCAGCAGAAGCAAAAGAGGTTGAAAATCCTGTGAATGCTGCTTCTGTGGAAGCTGTCACTGAGAAAGTGGAGACTCTTGCTGCCGCAGTTGAGGAAAGCACTGAGGCCCCTCCTGCTCTTGCTGAAGAAAGCACTGAAGCCAATTCAACTGCAGAGAACAGTGATGAAGATGCTCCTGCTGCAGTAGAGAACTCCGATGATGCTGAAGAAACACCAGAGATAAAGGTTCCCCTGCTGGACATGTTTATTAAGATCTTTATCATTACTGCCTCCAAAATATTTGTGTGCTTATTGAACTCATTATTACATGTTAGATTGCTTCACTAATCACTAACATATTTCATTATTTGGGTGATGCTTTATATACAGCTTGAGACTGCCCCAGCAGATTTTCGCTTCCCAACTACAAACCAAACAAGGCATTGCTTCACACGATATATCGAGTACCATCGGTGAGTTATGGATTACTCTGTATCTTATAAAGGTATAAAGGTTTGTTTCTTTTAAAAAATGTGTCTTGATATATCTTTATCCTTTCTTATACAGTTGTGTTGCTGCAAAAGGAGAAGGTGCTTCAGAGTGTGACAAGTTTTCCAAGTATTATCGTGCCCTATGTCCTGGAGAATGGGTATGTATTTTCTCTCAAGATCCATAATCCACTTCTCTTTATCATAATCAATTGCATAATGGTTTGAACTTTTAACTGTCATTGGATGGCTACCGTCTGTTGCTCTTTTTACATTTGTAAACCAGTTAATACCTTATGACTCCACATCCTTTTGAGATAGTCATTTCTAAGTTAATCCTTCAATCAGTGTGAATATTAGTTACAGATGATCATGTTGAATGGCTGTCGAATAACAGTACTGTGAATTGGTTGATTTATTTATTTTATCTTTTAATGAATTTAAGTGCTAGAAAGTCAACATGGTCGGCATATATTGCTGCTACTGATGTAAAACCAAATTGAAATCTGCCCATTGGTGGGCTTAGGCGGGAAAGAGAATAGTTTGGGGGTATATCACTTGGATAGAGAAGTAGATACAGGTGTAGACCTATTTAGGTTAGCAGCAAAGAACATGTCGAATGATATTCCTTTTATCAAGAAATTAGGGTTTTATGGGGGAAAATAAGGGGTCTTGAATAGAATTTGGTTTGAGATTTGTGAAAGGGGTTGGTTGAGAGGAGATGATGAAGGGAATTAGATTTGGATTTTTGAATGCATCCATCCATTAGGAACCTATTCAGTCTTCATGGTTATGAAAGGCCTACTAAGAGGCAGTGATTACACATGAAGCTAGCTTTGAAATACATAATGATAGACTTAAACTTAGAGGAAACATATGGCTGTTAAAAGCTACCACAAACCCTTAGCTTAGCTAAGTGACCAAAAAAGACGGATGTAGATGTCAAAATTTACGCCATATGAGAAAAGAGAAGTCCATTCTTCAAAGGCTTAGTCTAAAAATATGATGGAGTTTAATTTTGAGCTGGCATTTGAACTGAATCTTATAATTGATTCTTTGGTTTTGCTAAAATTACTGAACTATAGAAGATCAAATCTTGTTCCCTGCTTTCTTGTGTCAAACTGGTCCAGTATTGGAGGTCTCAGGACAGTTCGTGTCAACAGATCTGGATATTTTTGTTAAACTTAACGTGAAGAAACATCAAATGTTTTAGTTTTTGCTTGCTCAATTCATGTTTTGATTAATACTTTTTATTTCGAGGGGCGAGGAAAGGTTATATGCTTTGATCAATACATTCTTGTGATCCCTGTTTAAACTATTTGAACGAGTATAAAAGATGCGTGCTTGTATTTGTTTATTTACCATTTACTCTTATGGGTAGTTGGTTAATTTGTTTATTTACCATTTACTCTTCAATCTAACAGACTAACAATCACTTGTTTCGTCTGTGTTTCAGATCGACCGATGGAACGAACAACGGGAGAACGGTACTTTTCCAGGACCCCTATAAAAGGTACCTATCTATGGGAAAACCTTTACAACCACAGATGAATTGTTAAATGAAAATCCTATTTGAAAGGGACAAGGTAATAAGAAATTTTGGCATGTATTTCTAAACTAATTAGATCAAGGATGATACAATAAGGAAGCTTCTACACTTTTTTTGTTCTTAAAAAAATACCGTTTACTGCATTCGAATAAGCATTTTCAATAACCACATAGTAAATTGTAATTTTTTTTTGTTAAAAAAACTTTGGTTTGAGGTTTAAACTTTATTTCCAATATTAACTGAGAAAATGTCTAAAAGCCATAGCTTTAAGGTTGTTTAACTTTCTCCATGATCAATGTGAAATCACAACTTATCATACAAAACAAGCTTCAAGGTTTGACAATACCCAAGGACGACTAAAAGCACCGAAAATAAAACAAATAAAAGTGATTAAATTAAGGGTTCAATAGCGTCAGAATTTGACAAAATCCACCAAAATTGAATATACATCGAACTTTAATCACAGAAAAGCAAAGATACTAAGAACAAACCAGCCAGCCTTCAATCAGGAATCCGACTGTCAAAAGTTTCCATTCCAATGAGAAATCACAGCTTAAAAACAAAAACCATATTTTAGCATCAAGGTTTTACAGCATCCAAGTACTACGATTAAACACGTTTAGCACTGAGAATTTTAACAAATCCCACTTGAATGTAAATTTTAACCTCTTAAACATAAGGCGACAACCACTCCAAATCCTTGATAAACAATGTTTCTTTCGTTGCTTGACTTCAAGTAAAACTGACAACGGCGAGGTTGAACAGAAACTAGCCCCCAATAAAACAAGCGCCTGCACCAAAACGAATGAAAATTTTAGAGCCTATATCAACAGACCCAAACCCAGAAAAGAAAACGACTTACTTCCATCTCTCCGATATTAATAACTTGCTGTTCAACATCAGCAGGCCGAATCCCTGCTTCCTGTAACAAGGCAATGCTAGAAACAGAGGATAGTGATTTTACTACTAGATCATCGGTTACCACAAAAAGTGAATCCAAGTGAACATAGCCCCTACTATTTGTGGTGCTCACTTTTGTAGACTTTGGGTCCAACAGATTTAAGGCGACGGTTCTTTCCGGGTGCATAAAACGGATATCATATGCAGGGGGATGCAGAGAACTAATATCTGGAAACTCAATTGGGCAACTATAAAACGGGGGAAGAACACCTTTATTGGAAGACTTTTGCTTTGTTATTGGAAATATGGTGTCTAAATCTCTATAAAAGTTGGAGATGGAGCCTACTGCTAGGTTACCCTTACCACCCAAGAGTTCCAACACAGATTCCAGAGGGATAGTGAGGAAGCTAAATAGAAGATCAACAAAATTTCCACTTGCTTCAGCACATACTATCTTCCTATCGGATTTTCTTAGCATTACATTCACACTTATTTTGCCATCATTTTTGGTTGTCTCCTCCTTCAAGTTTAGTGCCCCTACCATGAATTGTTCATCAACCATTGGCCTACTGAAGAGTTTTCCTTGTTTTCTAAGGAAAACATCTGTCAAAGTAGTCTTGGAGAACAATGAATGGCTCAAAAGATCAGCCATCTGAAATTAAACACAACAATCAAATAAACATCGTTTCAAAAGGAAAAAAGGAGTGATTTACGTGCAATACCTCTTCTGGACCGATTTCGAGGACCTTCACTGCAATATGATTGACATTCTCCACACCCAAATCCGAAAGGAAGTTAACCAGATGTCCTGGAAAACCTTGCATCACTCTTAAATCATCGGTGATGAAAAACATAGATTCTACCTTACACAACACTCCCTCCGTTTCATCTGTTGCCACATCTCTTTCCCTCACTTCTAACACTCTACTCATCAACTCTCCGCAAGAGCACCTTGAAGATTCATAATTACTCATCAAACATCCACCTTTTTTATCACATTTCAAGTTTCCGCATATGAAATACTTTGTAGGCTCTGTAAAATCCATGGGAAGCTTCAGATTCTTCGACTTGTCTCGGTGAATGCTTCTTGGATAAAGCAACATAGACTTGCATGCATAGGTCCGGAAGTTGTTGAGGCTGAGGTTTTCGACGCTGTTGTATATGTTATTTAAGCAACTGGGATGCGAAATAGGATATTTGCCGACGAGTCGTGCAATGTTTCCGAGGGGAAATGTAAGCAGGCTACGGAGAGTATGAATAAAATCATTACCAGCTTCGGCCAGAATCACTTTGTTAGTTTCCTGGTCTATCAAAAGCTTGATTGAAATCGTACATGATTCGGAAGCCATGGAAATAGAATGTAAGAATAAACAAGATAAAACTCAGATGTATGAGGTTTGGAGCATGGCAGAAATGAACCTAAAACCACTCAATTTATTGTGGGTCTAGAACATGGCCATTACTGCTTCAAGAAAACCTTTGAAGTTCCCTATACATGATGCCACTTTAATTGGGAATTTATAAAGTCTAAGGTCATTTAAGAGGCGACGAAGAATGTGCATGAGTATGAGAATACCTATTTGAACCACCGAACTATAAAAAACCTCAATCACACCACTAAACATATTAAATCAACCTATTTTGACCACTGCCGTTAAAAAGTTAAAGAAGGGGTGACGGATTAAATAAAAATTAATTAAACAATCAAATGATGACACATGTCATCACCCACCCAATTGGATTAATTTAATTTATTTTGTTTAATATTTAATATATTTTTTCCTCCAATCAGGTGGTGATGTCACCACCTGGTTAAAGCAAATTTAAAAAAACAAAGAGGGCGTTGTGGTGGTTCGAACCTGAGACCAAGGGGTTAAATCCCCAAGCATTTACCATTGAACCAAACTACTCTTAATGCTATTATTTGCACCTTTTATATACATATCTTATAGTATAGTAAAAGTTAGGGGAAAAAGAAGAAAACAAAAGGGCATTACAGTGGTTTGAACCTGGGACTAAGGGGGTTAATCCCCAAGCTTTTACCATTGAGCAAAACTACTCTTAGTGAAATTATTTGCACCTTTTATATACATATCTTATAGTGCAGTAAAAGTTAGGGAAAAAGAAGTAAAAATGGTTGAAATACGACTCGAACATAGATTACTTGGGATGTGTATAATCACACAAACATCCAATTTAATTTAAATCTGAAAACTATTAAATATTCGATTTTAAAAAATATTCGATTTAAATACGATTCGAACATAAATTACGAAAAAGAAAAGTATTCGAATATTTAAATATGAAAAAGAAAAAATATTCGAATAATTTAAATCGAATTTCTTTTCTTTTAAATCTAATATTTAATAGTTTTCAGATTTAAATTAAATCGGATGTTTGTGTGATTATATACATCCCAAGTAATCTATGTTCAAGTCGTATTTCAACCATTTTTACTTCTTTCTCTTTAACTTTTACTGCACTATAAGATATGTATATAAAAGGTGCAAATAATATCACTACAAAAAAATTGGCTCAATGGTAAAAGCTTGAGATTAACCCCCTTAGTCCCAGGTTCGAACCACCATAATGCCATCTTGTTCTCTGCATTTGGCTGGTGCTATTAAATACCATTGTGGTTTCCGGGCTTTCTCTGCATTTGGCTGGTGCTATTAATTTGCAGCTGTCCGTCTCCACTCTCCAATACTACTTTGAGTCCTGCAGATTTATCATACTCATCACACAGCCATTCAGATATATGATGACGACGACGACTTGCTCGGTCGCCTACACCTTGCGCTAACTCCGACCGGTGAGGGTGTTGTTGAAGAAGAAGAGGGGAGGTTTTGGGTTTATAGATTGTGATTATAATTTGAGATTAGGGTTTAGTGTTTGGGTGAGTTTAGGACATAATTTTGGATATTTTATTTTAAATTATTTAGAGATTTAATAATAATAAAATATCTCTAGTCATAAAAAATCTGGGGTGTTTAAAAATATCTGACTGACCCGACCTGACTACCCGAACATAAAATACTGGTTAATTGCCTGAATTTTTTTTTATTCGGGTCGGGCCGCAAGAACGCCCCTTATCAGGTACCTGGTGACCCGGTTAAATTTTTTAAATATATTTCATTATATTCGAAATTGGTTACAAGGGCAAACTCAGCTGCCAATTTATCATATTCGAAACTGGTTACAAGGGCTAATTCATCCTCCTTTGAATCTCTAAAAATTAATCCAACAATTTGTTTCACTTTCCCCTGAAAATAAATTACATTTGGAGTGTTGGGAACAAAAGCAAAATCACAAAATCATTGATTTGTACTGAATTTATCTTTTAGATATTAATGTAGGGTCGAAAATTGACAGCGCAACGAAGGAGTAATGGCGAGATTCTTATTAATATTTGTGAAAACATAAAATCGAAGAGTTTGAATTTGGAGATTTTGGTACTAGGGTTTCGGAGGAAGAAAAAGGGATCGACAGAGAGAGAGAAAGAATATCAATGAAAAGAATAAATGGTAAAACTCAATCAATAATATTCATTTACTGTTTTACATATATATATATATATATATATAATAAGGTATACTTTATCCATGCAGAAGACCTAGCAACTTCTAATCCAAGGAAAATTTTTAAATTTCTAAGATCCTTTATCTTAAAAGTATCATGCAAAACACTTTTAATAGCAGAAATTTCAGACATGCTAGGGCTTGCAAGGATAATATTATCTATATATTGCTAATGCAATGAATGTAGAACCAGTGCCCTTAACAAAAAGAGATGTGTCAGAGACAACTTGTTTAATATTAAGAGATAACATAGTAGAAGTCAATCTTTCATTCTACTTTCTACTTGCTTGCTTTAGTCCATAGAGACTTTTTTTTAAGTTTGCAAACCAAATCAGGATTAGGAGAATTAAACCCTGGTGGTAATTCCATGTAGACTTCTTCTTGTAAAAAATCATGTAGGAATGCATTATTAATATCAAGCTGATGTAAATTCAAATTTTTAGCTGCTGAAATAGCCATAAGAGCCCTAATAGTATTAATTTTTGCTACTGAACTAAAGGTATCTAAGAAATCAATTCCAGATTGCTGGGTATAACCCTTTGCTACCAGCCTAGCTTTGTACCTCTCTAATGTGCCATCTGACTTTAATTTTGTTTTAAAGACCCACTTACAACCAATTGTTTTCTTTCCAGATGGAAGAGGGACTAATTCCCAAGTATCATTTTGTTCTAAGGCTCTAATTTCTTCTTCCATAGCTTTAGTCCAACAATTAACAGCTTGATTATAGTTTCTAGGCTCGGATAAAATAACATCATTATTTATATAGGAATTATAAGCAGAAGATAGTTTATAATAAGAAACAACTTGTGAAATAGAATGAGGGGTAGATCTTACTTTAGGAAGATCAACACTGAAATTCTTATACTTTTGTGGCAGTTGTCTAGTTCTAGATGGCCTGGAAGGAACCACATGAGGTTGAGATGCAACAACATCTGTTCTCTGAATTTTTGTAGAAGCAGAATGATGATGTTCTGGAGCTAATGATGATGATGCTTCAGGTAAGAGCAGTTCAGGTGTTGAATTTACAATAGTTTTATTAAGATCAGTATTCTGAGTTAAAGAATCATGACTACCCTAAAAAATATCATTATCATAAACAGGGAAAATTACATCATTATTAACCTTTTGAGGATTAACAAAGGGAAACATTGACTCAGAAAAAACATCCATAGATATAAAAACTGTTTTAACTTCTAAATCATACATTTTAAAACCTTTAATGTTTCTTGGATATCCTAGAAAAGCACATTTAATAGATCTATGGTGCATTTTAGCATAGGCTAAACAACCAAATACTTTCAGATTTGTTATATCAGGTTTTGAATTAAACAATATCTCATGCGGAGTCTTATTTTCTAAAATTAGAGTAGGTGTAAAATTGATCAAATGAACAGAATGCAGTATGCAATGAATCTAAAAGATTAAAGGTAAATCAGCTTGAAATCTTAAAGCCCTTGCAACAGTTAAAATATGTTGATGTTTCCCTTCTACAGTACTATTTTATTGAGGTGTATAAGTGCATGAAGTCTGATGTAATATACCATTTTCCTTAAAAAATCCAACCATTTCAAATTTCCTCCCATTATCAGATCTTAAACACTTAATTTTCTTGGAAAATTGAACCTCAACAAAAGTATAAAATTGAACTATAAGATTCTCAACTTCACTTTTATCTTTCATAGGAAAAACCCAAAGATACCTACTTTTGTCATCTATCACAGTTAGAAAATAAGAATGTCCAAACAAGCTTTTTACTGGAAAAGGACCCCAAATGTCCATATGTACCAAATCAAAGACAGAATTAACACTAGTAGTACTAATAGGAAAAGGAAGCCTTTTTGTTTGGCTAAATGACAAACTTCACAATCATACAACATACCAGATGATATGAAATTATTTAAAGCAACAAAGTATTTCATCCTCTGAGAAGAAGGATGCCCTAATCTAACATGCCAAAGATCTAGGGAAACAACACAAGTAACAGAATTAAAAGATGAAAGACACACTGACATATCAAGCTGATACAACCCTTGAGACTGGTTAGCTATACCAATCGTCTTTCAGCTCTTGACATCATGTATAAAACAAGCATCAAAAGAAAAAAATTAAAGAATATAAATGTTCTTTAACTAACTGAGAAACGGAAATAAGGTTGAATCCAAAATTGGGAATATGAAAGACATTATATAATGTCAAAGAAGGATTCAAATCTACTATTCCAACATGACAAACCTTTACTAAATCATTATTAGGAAGCCTAACATATTTATCAGAAACTACCTGATATTCTTTGAAAAAACCAATACTGTTAACAATATGATCTGTGGCTTCAGAATTAACAATCCAGGAGACAACAGATATATGAGTATTAGAAACAGAAGAAAGAACAATACCTAATTTAAGAACATGAGCTGAATCGGAATGAAAATTGGAAGATAAAACATTCACTTGAGTCTGATGTATATGCTGAGAATTAGAATTTGAATTTGGAGAAGCCCTTTCTTGAAGCAAAGAAACTAAACCTTCATATTGTTCTTTGGTAAAAGCCAAGGATTGATTATCAAGATTGGTCAAGGACTCAGGTTGAGGATTGCAAGAAACTATTTGATTGGCTTTACTAGGGTGATTCCTAGTTTTATATCCAGGGGGAAAACCATGCTTAGGATAGCATTTGTCAACACAATGACCAACCAACCCACAATAAGAACAGATAGGCTTTCTATTTGCAAAATTAAATAGTGGTCTCTTCCCACTGTTATCAATTCTATAAGCAACATTCTTTCCAGAGTTTTGACTATTAAATCTACCAGCCATCAAAACATTTGAATCGCAAACAGGAACAGTAGACCCTAGGGTTCTTTCATGTTGAATGATAAAAGTAAAAATCTGATTTATGGATGGCATGGGTTTCATCATCAGAATATGGGATTTTTAAACAGAGAAAGACTCATTCAAGCCACACAAAAACCTAAGGATAAAATCATGTTTCCTATACTTAACATCATCACAATGACAAGGATTTAAAGGCCTTAAATTGAAAATCTCATCCCAAAAAACCTTTAATTACGTATGATAAGTAGTAACAGACATGGTACCCTGCTGAAGAGAATAAAACTCTTGCAGTAAATCAGATATTCGAACGACATCACCTTGATTAAACCTGTCGAACAGATCAACCCAAAGTTCAGAGGCGTTGTCAATCCAGATTACACTCTAGGTAATCTCGGGGCTGAGAGCGCGTTGAAGCCAAGATAAAACAAGATTGTTGCATTTGATCTACGCGCGATATGTTGCCTCATCTTTCCGTGGTTCTTTGATCGTACCATCAACAAACGAGAGCTTGTTCTTCGATATGAGAGACATCCTCATGGATCTAGCCCATCCATGATAATTGCTTCCGGTGAGCAACGAAGAAGTCAACACTAACGCGGGATTTTCATTCGGATGAATGTAAAATTCACTGGATGGGTCGTCGGTGCTAACATAATGACTATCCGATGAAGACGAAGACAAAGAGTAATCAATTGATACCATATTAATATTTGTGAAAACATAAAATCGAAGAGTTTGGATTTGAGGATTTTGGTACTAGGGTTTCGGAGGAAGAAAAGGGGATCGACAGAGAGAGAAAGAATATCGATAAAAAGAATAAACGGTAAAACTCAATCAATAATATTCATTTACTGTTTTACATATATATAATAATAATATGATATAAAACTAATACTTAAGACTGACTAATAACTAACTCCTATTCTTGACAGCTAATCTTTGATTTAAACTAACAACTAATTATTAATACAAATAATATCTCTAATAATTCTGAAAAAAGAAACACTTTAAAGGTAAAAAAGTGTGAGTTTGAAGAAACTCGGTAAGAAAAAACCAAAAGCGAAAACGATAAGAGTTGGAGAAATACTAAAACTTAGTGAAGGGTTGGCTCTAGGAAATGGATGGTTTGCAGAACCATAAAAAGAAGAATTGAAATTCGTGCCATGGGAAATGCTACTCAATTTCATTATCGAACAGCTCGGCCTAGACGATGGGGACAAGGACTTCTTCTTCTTCTTTTCTTTCTTGGTGTTCTTAGCATAATTGGAATCTTAATTAACATCATTTTTTATTTTATTTTTTCAATAAAAATATTAGGCTTAAATAAATTTAATTTTTTTCTTTATGGGTTAAATACTATAAGGTGCGTTTGGTTCACGAAATATAAGATTACCCTTGAAAATAAGATTCCCGGAATGTAATATTACTTGTAGTACTACTTGAAATATTACATTACCTTGTTTGGTATATCTGACAGGAATATAAGATGACAATGTTTGGTTGGAGGAATATAAGATTACTTGAATGTATATTTTACCAACTTGTCCCTGTAATATATTTTCTTTCTAATGGGTTTAATTTTTCATTCTTGTAATAAATTTTACCAAAACTCTAAATTAAAATTATAAAAATGATAAAAATTAAAACACATAACAAAATTATTTATACTAAAAATCTTTATGAAAATGGATAATTATTTATGATAAATTTTACAATTAAAACTTTTGTGAGTTAAGAATAATAAAATTAATTCATAAAAATAATAAAATTTAAACACTGTAAATTTATTTATAATTTTAAGGTTTAGAGATTTTTTATTATAAGATTTGTAGTAACAAATTAAAACAAATATTTGCTAACCATTGTCTTCGCTTAAAGAGACACTAAACAAAATTTTTTGAAACTGATTTAATATGTAGTAAAACTCAATTTTCATTCATGTGGTGCCCCCTCCATACTATTGCCTGCACTAAAAAATGACACCAATTACCCTCAGAATATAGCACTAGCATGAAACAATTTTCATTCATGTGGTGCCCCCTCCATACTATGAGCTACAAACATTACAATGCCACCAAAAGATTAACCATTCTCTTTTTTCTGCAAGATAAATATTTTATTAATAATTAAAACTATTTATGGATACAAGGGCCCTACAAAGGGGGAAATAAAATTGATGATAACAACGACTGAAAAAAAAAACATGCTAAACACAATTGAAACATGAAAACATCTAACACTAGTAATATATGATAAGTAATTCAACAAACAAACACCTCAAAATCAAATTCACAAGATAGGAAACAATATTAGCTTCACACCCTTTCCTTCAACCATCTATATTTCATGTCAATCTAAAAGTTTTGAATTGCTACATTTTTACTAAAAGAAGGCTCCTAAAGACCTGATCGCAATACAAATCAGCAGTCTCTCAACACTCCTCTCTCACACACTGCAACGTTCACTCAACTCCACCTCAATCAAGTATCTTAAAATTTATCATAGTTTAATTCGGCAACACATAACATAATCTAAATGAGCCTCCAACAACATGGAGCACAATTGAAATTCTCACGACTTACAATAAAGAAGAAAACACATCCACACAATCAGTAGTAAACACAATCGATACCAATCTGTATTGACATCAACCAAAAAACTACCACTTCCTCAACATTCAAGCAACATTGATACCCCTGAAACTCATCGTCTCACTCTATTTTAATCATGACAAAGTACTACTATTTTATCTTAAATTGTAGCAGAAAAATCAAAGTGAACTTTCTATAACACCACAATTAAAAAGTAAATAAAATTATATTAACAACAATCATAGTTCGGTTCGGTATAATTAAAAACTTCTACAATTTGAACCACCATGAGTAAAAATATGTACTCAAGCTAGTCGTACAAATGATCCAATATCAAAATTCTCATCAGAAGAAACCCCCAACATATGCAATTACAAAAATCTTTCTCTCATGCTAAAACCTCATAAAAATTCCAATTTCAATCAACATAAAATTTATATCTCTAATATTCTTAAGTATTAACAATTTATCTATCATTACTTGCTCTTCCATATTTGTTGTTGTGCTCAACACTGAAAATTACCTCTAAAGCTCAACTTAATTCTGCATTTGGGGACCATTTTCCCCTTATTCTTCTACCCTACCAAGCCCTAAATCGCTCTAAATAATTTCAACTTCACCCAAAACAAAAGCACCAGCTGACCACCAAATCACAAATTAGGCAAATAATTTCACTCGCTGAAATATAGTTCATTACTTAAACTTGTAGCAAAATTCATAAATCAATCTCATCATAACCCAGTAAGCCCCCACCTTTACGATTGAGATTTCATATTGCAGATAATTAACAAAATTCTTTACATAACACAAAAATAAATCATTCAACTAAAATACTCAATAATAAAATTTTCTTCTTACAATTCATGTGTTAGTTATTGGGTAAAGAAACCCATAAAATTTCAATAGAAAAATTTGATTTAGAAATTCAAATCCCAAGCTAAAACACAAAAAAACTAATAATTCCTTACCTAATAATCAGTTGGAGTAGAAACCAAAGAAAATTCATATTTTCTCTTCAATTTCATCACAAATCCTCTTCTCCAGTATTATGTGTTATAACCTAAGAAAGAATTGGCATCAAAATCTTAAATCTCAATTTCAATTCAAGTTGAATGCTGAAAAGAATCAAAGGTGAAAAAGTGAGAATGATGAACAACGAGAAAGCTTTTCTTTCCATGGGCATTAAGGTTTAAAACAACAGGAATAACATAATACCTAAAAAATTAAAGGGAATGGTATTCCCATCCAAAAACTAAAAACACACTATTGTTGGCACTTATAATACTCCTTATTGGGAATGTTTTCAATCCAAACATAAATTTTAGATTCTGAAAAAGTTTTTTCCTTTCGGTAATTCTCTTTTCCATCATCCAAACAGCCCCTAAAGAAATTGAAGAAATACCATCCTATTAAAAATATCAAACTAAATTATAAAAAATAGAAAGAAATAAGGTCAATTTTAGGGAAAATAAAGATTTTTAGGGACTAAAATGAACAAAAACAAATAAAAGGTGACATACCTAACGTGTAATTTACCCCTTTTATTTAAGCCAATTTATTTTTTTGTTAATAAAATGACACATGACATGTTCTGATGACATCTAACGGAGGGATTATATAGAGTCACGATTTTTAGTTAAAGGGACAAAACGTTCAAAAAATACTCTAGGGGCTTATTCGAGAAAAAGTGCATAGTTTAGGGGAGAAATGAGCTTTTAAGCCAAAAATAAATTTGAGTAAAAAATGAGAGATTGTCATTTTCCATCCTCATGTGAAAAAACAAATCAATACAATTTAGAAGGAATATAAAACAAAAAAATGTGAGTTAGTCTAAATGGTAAGTAGTTTGGTATCGTTTAAGCATATCTTGAGTTCGAGACGTTGTGTATATAAAAAAAAACTCTGGCGGAAAACTTACTCACCAGAACCAGACCTGCGACACAAGTCAATCTGAATTAATTAGAGTGAAGCACAATGAAGCACTGAAGACAAAGAAAACGACAAAAAATAAATTTATTTCATCTTATTTTTCAACTCTATAAAACAATAACTAAAAAATGGGTAAAATACAAAAATAATGACTCAACTTTTGCCTCTCTCCTATTTTACTCACTCATCTTTAAATTGAGTCGATTTAATGACTCAACTTTTAACATTGGCTTTTTATCATCACCCAACCGTTATATTATGGATGTCGTTAATGATGTGACATTTTTTATTGATTTGGCCGCCACGTAAGCACACACACCTGTTAAAAAACCAAACCAAAACGACATATTTTTATTCCGTTTAACCTAAACGCATAGTTTAAAGGTTTAGTTCTTCCATATCACTAACTTCTTTCCTCCTTTCCTCGCCGCCACAACGAGCCAGGTTCAGAAGAGCCGCCACTGCGTTTTTCCTTGTTCTTTCACCCAAAACCCTGATCCCACCCGCCTTCCTCATCGCTTCTTCACTCTTTTCACACCTCGCAATCTGCGCCAGCACCGCCGTGGCGTCTTCCACGATCCCCGTCCTCGCATCCCTAACGATCAACGCCATCAAAGCGGGAACCACACCGAGACCCACCAAATTGGCCCGATTCAATGGAATGAGAAGGTGGATTACTGAGAGCGTGGGATAACACGTCGAGGAAGCCGCGAGTGGACATGAGAGAAGCGCGCGAAGTAATGGAGAGATTCAACATAGTGGAAGCGGCGTTTTCTTGAATGGTTGGAGAAGAACCATAAAGCATTTCAGAGAGGTAAGGAACGGCTCCGGCAATTAAGGGTTGGCTTTCGGGATCATGTTTGGAGATTAGGCGTAACTCGCACAGAGCTTCGGTTCGGGTTTGTTCGGAAACTGAGCTGAGTTTGGCTACCAGATTCCGAGCGGTTCGGCGTTTAACTTCCATTGATTTGGGTTTGGTTTTTTAACAGGTGTGTGTGCTTACGTGGCGGCCAAATCAATAAAAAATGTCACATCATTAACGACATCCATAATATAACGGTTGGATGATGATAAAAACTCAATGTTAAAAGTTGAGTCATTAAATCGACTCAATTTAAAGATGAGTGAGTAAAATAGGAGAGAGGCAAAAGTTGAGTCATTATTTTTGTATTTTACCCAAAAAAAATATTTTTCACCATTCTATTTTTTTTTTTTTGTTCTACAGAAAATTTTCTTTAGCTTTAAAATCTTACAACACCCACAGGCCACAGACTACTAAAAACATCAACAAGAAAAACAAATAAAAGTGTGTTTAAATTAAGGGTTCGATAGGCATTTGATTTCGACGAAATCCACCAAAATTGAGTACTCATCAAATTCTCAAACTAGGCATCCCCTGTCGAACATCACGCTCGAAGCAGTAAAGTCCTTTTTTCTCGTTGTACGAGTTACAAAGACCAATTCATTGTTCATTCATTCGTTGTTTCGACTAAAAACTTTATGTTTAACATTCGTGATTCGTTTCACAATTTCTAATAATGTTCCTTCATCAATTTCTAATAATGTAAAGTTGGATTATTAGTTGGGAGAGTCAAGGATTGATAGTTGGTTGAATCGATGGTCAGAAGAGAAGAATTTAAGAGCTTAAAAATTTAAGGTAAGATATTTGGGAATTTTTAATAAATTAAAGGTTTTAGAGTTTTTTTTTTATAAAATTAAAGGGTGTATGATGTTTTCTAAAAAATAAAAATTATAAAAAATAATATAAATATACTACATGGTACATTTTGATTGAATGATAAACAAATTTTAACATCTGTTACAAAAAAAAAAAAATTAAAATAATTATAAAATAAAATATTAAACACAAATATCGCCAATTTATTATTTTAATCAATACTTATAAAACAAAAACAATATTTCAGCTTTAATGTTTTATAGCATCCAAATACGACTAAACAACACCCAACTGAATCAATCAAAACAACAAGATTTGATTCATAATTTTTGGTACTAATAAAATAAATCAAAAACAAAGATAAGAAGTAGACAAATAAAGGGTCGCAACAAGTTTAGGGCCGACAATGTTTCTTTCTCTAGAATGGCTCTTCCTTTGGTTGCTTGACGTCAAGTAAAACTGACAATGGCGAGGATGAACACAAACACGCCCTCAATAAAGCACGCGCCTGCACCAAAATATTCAAGGTTATCCAACAATGAAAATTTAGAGCCTATCAATTGACCAAAACACAACCACTTACTTCAGCCTCTCCGATATTAATAACTTGCTGTTCAACATCAGCAGGCCGAATCCCTATTTCCTGTAACAAGGCAATGCTAGAAACAGAGGATAGTGATTTTACTACTAGATCATCGGTTACCACAAAAAGTGAACCAGAGTGAACATAGCCCCTACTGTTTGTTGTGTTCACTTTTGTAGACTTTGGGTCCAACAGTTTTAAGAGCTTGACTACTTCGGTATAACTAAAACGGCAATGAGTTCTTGACAAGCAGATTCTTTTAGTTTCCCAGTCAGAATGACAAAAATATTCAGGCGGTTGCAGAGACTTGATATCTGGGAACTCATTTGAGCAACTATAAAACGGGGGAAGAATAACTCCCTTGGGAGCCTTTTGCTTTGTTATTGAGAAAATGGAGTCTAAATCTGTAAACAAGTTAGAGATGGAGCCTACTGCCAGGCTACCCTTACCTCTCAAGAGTTCCAACACAGATTCCAGAGGGATGGTGAGGAAGCTAAATAGAAGATCAACAAAATTTCCACTTGCTTTAGCACATACTATCTTCCTATCGGATTTTCTCAGCATTACATTCACACTTATTTTGCCATCATTTTTGGTTGTCTCCTCCTTCATGTTTACTGCCCCTAGCATGAATTGTTCATCTACCATTGGCCTACTGCTGAGATTTTCTTGTTTTCTAAGGAAAACATCTGTAAAAGTAGTCTTGGAGAGCAGTGAATGGCTCAAAAGATGAGATATCTGAAATTAAAAACAACAGCCAAATAAACATCTTTTTAAAAGGGATAAAGTAGGGGCGAGCTATGCGCAATACCTCTTCTGGACCGATCTCTAGGACCTTCACTGCAATATGATTAACATTCTCCACACCCAAATCCGAAAGGAAGTTAATCAGATGTCCTGGAAAACCTTGCATCACTCTTAAATCATCAGTGATGAAAAACATTGATTCCACCTTACACAAAACTCCCTCAGTTTCATCTGTTGCCGCATCTCTTTCCCACAGTTTTATCTCTCTACTCATCAACTCTCCGCAAGAGCACCTTGAAGATTCATAATTACTCAACAAACAGCCTACTACATTCAAAGTTTGCGCACACAAAATACTTTGTAGGCTCCGTAAAATCAATGAGAAGCTTCAAATTCTTCGACTTGTCTTCATGAATGCTTCTTGGATAAAGCAGCATAGACTTGCATGCATGGCTCCGAAAGCTGTTGAGGCCGAGGTTTTCAACGCTGTTGTATAAGTTATTTAAGCAACCGGGCTGCGAAATAGGATATTTGCCGACAAGTCTTGCAATGTTTCCGAGGGGAAATGTAAGCAGAGTACGGAGAGTATCAACAAAATCATTACCAGCTTCAGCCAGAATTACTTTGTTAGTTTCCTGGTCGATCAAAAGCTTGATTGAAATCGTGCATGATTCGGAAGCCATGGAAATAGAATGTAAGAATAAACAAGATAAAACTCAGATGGACGAGGTTTGGAGCATGGCAGAAATGAACCTAAAACCACTCAATTTATTGTGGGTCTAGAACATAGCCATTACTGCTTCAAGAAAACCTTTGAAGTTCCCTATACATGATGCCCTTTATTGGGAATTTATAAAGTCTAAGGTCATTTACGAGGCAACGAAGAATGTGCATGATTATGGGTAATAACCCAAGTGATGACTAGGGGAGAGTAACCTGACTTTTTTTTTCTTTCAATTTTCAAGGTTTCACTGTGACTAATTCGAACTAACCCGCATCACACACATGGTAATAAGAAAATTTAACTACTTACCACTTCGACCATTTCCGTTGGTGGAGAGTAACCTGACTTTAGAGAACGCTATTAAAAACCAAAATAATGTCTTTTATTCAGTACCTAAGTGAACTCAACCAATAATTTCAATAAAAAAATATAATATTCATCTTAAAAGATTCAGATTCAAATAACTTTATCAGTAAAATGTATATTATCAAAGTGAAGGTTTACATTTGCCTCTCCATGATTTTTTCTAATCGGTGCCTTGAATTAAATAATGTAAATGTTGTTAAGTGAATATTTGGATATCATTTGTCTCCTAATCATGCCTTCATTTATGTCTCCGCAATAAAATTATGGGTTTAGGTTTACGGCTTAGGGTATAGAAAATTTAGGGTAGAGTATATTTTTAAGGTGTAAGATTTAGGATTTGAAATTTAGAGTTAAGGTTCCTAATTTAATTTTAAGTGTTTTTTTAACAAGAGGCATAAATTAAGACATTTTTAGGGTTCTCAAAAATTGTTCTATGTACCTTAGGATATAGGTTCGAACACTATCATGAATGAATAATTTAATTATCTTTGGTGGAATCTAAATCTTATTGTATATGTGTCATCTCTAAATAAAAAAATAATAATATTCATCTTAAAAGATTCAAATTTAAATAACTTTATTTGTAAAATGTATATTATCAAACTGAAAGTTTACGTTGACCTCTTCATGATTTTTTTAGTAGATGCCTTCTATTGAATTAAATAATGTAAATGTTGTTAAGTGAAGGTTTACGTTTGCCTTACAAAGTAGTACTAGTACCTTTTTTTTAAGAAAAAAAAACTGGTCTTTCAGTTTTTTTGTCCAAGTTGGTCTTTGGACATGATGGTACAATGTTCCCAAAAATTGTTCTATGTACCTTAGGATATAGGTTCGAACACCATCATGAATGAATAATTTAATTATCTTTGGTGGAATCTGAATCTTATTGTATGTGTCATCTCTAAATATATTTCAGTTATTAGTTTAATTATTTTCTAAGTGATTATTCTTATTTTAGTATGTTTGAATATGTTTTATTTGTAATAGGAATTACACATCGCTCTTGTAACTTTACAGGGTGAAGCAATAGTGCAAGTTGATAAAGAAAAGTAAAATAATTTTTTTAAAAGAGATTAACGACATAATGAAAGGAGCGTCATCTTGATCAATCGTGGCGTCGTCAGATCCAACCCTAAAAGAAAAGTAAAATAATTTTTTTTAAAAGTTCAAAGTAAATAAATTGAGACATGATGTCCAAAAAAATATTAACGTTTAATTGCCTTGTCAATTTGTTCTATATTTTTGAAGCATTTTAACTGTTAACGTTTTATTTTGGGTCAAAAGTATTCTAAAAATTGTTAGTCAACTAATGATAAACAACTTGATACAATGACACATTTTATTTTTTTTATTTTTTTAACTGATGTATGTTTTGTCGGTCAGTATATTTGTTCATATGACACTGCAATATCAATAAAAGGATTCAATTTCCGACAATATTTTTGAATATAACCATAGATTCTACATCTGAAGCAGACCACGGTAAGGACTCGTACTTAAGAATTTGAATTCTTCCATTAACTGCAATTTTAAAGACTAATGGATTATGAAGGTTGATCTTTACTGGAAACGTCCACGTCTTCCATCATCGGTTTAAAGACTAATGGATTATGAAGGTTGTTTTTTACAGCGACGAAAATCATCCGAAATTTTAGGAGAAACTTGCATTAAGCTAAGAATTTCGTAAATAACAACCCTTTTACTTATAGATTTTTTTAACATAAAAGGAATAAATTAAAGAAGGCAATCCATGAATGAATGAAAACTTGCATACGTAATTACGTATCATATGATATGTGAAATGGCACAGAAAACTCGGAAGCCCCCATTGCACTCTTTATTATTTTCACTATACAGTCTATACTCATAACTCATGTCATGTGGAATTCTAACACCACTCTTTGGCAGCCATAGCCCATAAGACTACAAAATATAAAATATAATTTAAAAGGAATTGTGTATGCTACTAATATGCTTCATTTCAAAGGTTTGAAAGCATACTGCAAGTTGCAGTAGTGCGCCACTGCTGCAGACTTGAGTGAGGGTCGAGGAAGAGGAGGAGACGCGCAGGGGGCAGAGCACAACAGCATGTAACTAAAATTCTCACCTAAAACGGTGAGTTTTAGTTAAAATAATAAAAAAAAATAAACCGGGTATCGGGTAGTCGGGTACCCGATTTGGAGCTATTTTATGACCCGGGCCCGACCCGGATACCCGGAAAAAAAAACGGGCCGGGTACCCGACCCGAAAATTCGGGTAATTTTTAAAAAAATACCCGGAAAATTTAAATCGGGTATGCGGGTCGGGTCAATCGGGCCGGGTAATTTTGAACACCCCTAGTGTTTAACGCCCCAGTTACCGTTTTGTTTTAAAATATAAAGTTTAATTGTCATTTTGTGATTTTTGAAAGTTTGGTTACCATTTTGTTTTTTTTTTACCAAAGTTCAGTGACCGTCTGTGTATTTTACCCTAAAAATAATTTTACAATAATATAAATTTATCCTATCATAAGTTCATTGTTTGTGACACAAACATCGATCATAATCAGACGAAACTAAACAATGGCCCTATTTGGTAAACAGAGGTTTGGGCAAAAATTAGAGGTTTGAGGTATAATTAGATATTTGACTAGTCAAATCCGCTAATATTGATGTTTGGTAAATAGCGGATTGAAAGAGCGGATTGGAGTAAAAAAGCTAATTTTGAAAAAGCTCCTAATATGAGCTTTTTGAGATTAGAGGTTTGATATTAGAGTTGTAATGACTCTTTTACCTTAACAATTACCAAAAATCTCCAAATAACCTAAATTAAATAATAACATTTTTAATATAAATAATAACATATTAAATATTAGACTTATTTGTTGTTACTACTAATTTATATGGTGACATTTGTAAGTTAATTTTATTTTTTTATTATCACATATTTATATGTGCATATAATTTTTTAATAATTATATAAATAATAAATTAATATATAAATCTTTCAAATATGTTTAGAAAATTTATATTAAAAATAATTTTTACAAATCTAATTAATATTTATTAGATACAAAATATTCATAACTGATAAATTATTGAAACAAGTATTGAATATAATCATGTCCTTATATGTCATTTCACTTATTTAAATAATCAAACAGCTATCAACTATCAGTTAATTTTACCAAACACTTTTATACAATCAGCTAATACAATCAGCTAATGCAATCAGCTATCAGCTATCAGCTAATGTAATCCGCTATCAACTATCAGCTATCCGCTAATTGCCAAACAGGGCCAATGTGTCTTATATAAAGGCGATGACTTCCAGTTAGGTGATCTGAATTTGAATAATTTAGTAAACAAATATACACAAATTTATTTAAATTTAAAATCGGACACAAAAATAATCTTACGCTAAAATAAAATGTAAAAAAAACGTCCTCATAAAGGATGTTGGCAAAGCAAACCACATGCAAATAAAACTAATTGATTCTCTTAATCTTTTTTTGCTAACCCAACCCAACCCATACATCCCAACATGAAATAACAACATTAGATTTGTTCAACATTATACCTTTTCTTCTTCTTGTGCATCCAAATTTTAAACGTTTGGGTCAGGGTGAATTTGGATAAAATATATTAAATTTTGAAATAATTCGGTTTGATCCGAATTAAGACTTATGAGGTAAACTTTTATTTATATTTAATTTTAAAATATAAATGTTAAAGTTTCTCATCTAATTCTATAATGTTTCAACTCAAAAAATCCACAATAGGATCTATTTGACCTGACATCCGAACCAATTTATACCAACAAGGCAATAACAAAATATTTACGTTCATGGTGTTTGAATGCCATTTAATGTTTGTATTCTAACTTGTATGATGATTGACTTATAGTTTATTTCTAAAAGATTTTTCATTAATAATAAAAAACTATTGGCGAGATAAAATATATTAAAATATAAATAAATTATTGAATAATTTTAAGGTGCTTACGGGGTAGTGTATGTTCATATTTTTTTCTTAATCCTTTGATAAGGTATAAGCACCTTACAGACAAAGTTGATTGAATTCAGATCTCTTAAGATAATCATCATTATCTTTTACACCAGACCACTCGTATAGTCCAATTCATAACATTTTCTTAAATTATAATCATAGTTATAATCAATATATTTTTTATAACTACAATTAGACTCAACTAATACAATATATAAATAATATTATAATTTTAATTAATACATTTACATAATTAATATTAAAATGAACTATTACAAAACATAAACGGACAGACTCTTAACAATCTTGAATTGACATAAAATTATGCATATCCATTTAACTATGCCTATGCCTATGTCTACATCATTTTAAGTTAAATTGAAAAAACACGTACTTTTCATCTTAGGAGACACGAATTCAAATCGCTTTTTTTATGTCGTGTACGCCCATTTTCAAAGCGTGAAATATATATAAATAATACTATCTTATAATCACCTTTAAATTATTTTAAAAAAATTAAATGATATTGACTTTTTTCGACTGGAAGGAAAAATTGAGTATTTATTTCGGAAATCGGTCTTTAACGGAAATTTCAAGTTTCATTAATAAGGAAATCCACCGTCTCCGTCTTGATTTAGTTGATTTTTGGCTAATATATTTTTAAAATATTTATATTCACGGACTGAATTTTTTATTGATATTGTTATTTGTGTAATATATATGAGGACGTTTGATCGAGTATATTTAAACGAAAATGTTCACAAAATTATCTGAGAAGATGAGTCTGATAATCTAAACATGATATAAAAGAAGTAAATACTTACATAAAAAAATATTTATGTTAATCTTATTTTTTTTTACAAAACATAAAATTAAAAATGTATTGAATGATAAAACTGTAAGTGAATCCTAACACGTATATATATATATATATATCATTCATAAAAATAATATTTTTATAAAAAAGAATCTGATCTCACCTGTTTTTCCTTTTGGGGTATACAAAGAGGAAGTTGCTAAGAAATTGAACAGACCTCTTTTGATAGGTCATACTCATACAACGTAAACCAAAAGTCGAGGAAACGGCTATACATTTGTTTGAAATTTTTTCCATTTGACGCTTCATATTAGACTTTTCCTACTTTAAATCACATAATTTTTCGTTTTTTTATTTATTTTAACATTAATGCATTCGATAAAATTATTTAAAAAATACATTTCCTTTCAAATAGTTATAAAATTATGTTTCTAAGCTTTTTATGAATCAGATGAAAATTGACACGTGTTATTTATTGAAAAGGGTAATCCCACCTTATTGAAAAGTGAGTTCATATAAAATTGATATGTGACCGTACCGGAAAACAATAAAAATCAAATTGAAAAGGTTAGGGTAAATTGTATAAATAGCCCTTGATTATAGAGTATTTTTGTGAGTGTGTGTTTTTTCATTATAAAAATTATAAAATGATCGCTCGAAATAAAAAATAATAAATTTTATTCGTTACTATTAGAAAATTAACAATAAATGAGATAACAGTTAAATTATTAAACATATAACAACAATATTCTCGACGTATATAGTGTTTAAACTTTTAACATACACGTGATGTCCGGTTGTATTGATAAATTAGAGCATATGTCTTTTTAGTTAATATGATCATTTATAAAGAGAAAATATAATAAAACCATAATCTAAAAAAAATGTAAAACTAAAGAACTTATTATATTAACCAATTATTATCTTTAAGATCATCAAAGAGCACAAACTAACCATTAAATAATAAAAATATGGTCATATATAAAAAAGTTAGAAAAACCAAATCAAATGTCTCGAAAAAAAAAATACGAACAAACACCATTATCAATGAGGAAAGATAAATATCATCAGCACTAACATGAAAATAAATATAATAATAATGGGCACATTGACAACTGATTTTATCACAACCCAAGCACAATATATCTAAGGTGATTGTGAACACCTATAAACACGGAAGAACTAGTTTGAGGGTCCAAGTGAAGCGTTGATAATTAAAATAACAAAATAAACACTAGCTTAAGAGGAAACATCAAATTCAATCTAAAAAAACTTGCTATGATAGAAAATAAAACGTGTTACAATAGAATAAAATATCTATAATTTTTATTAAAAAAATGAGAAGATTTATTAGAACAAAAGCCCAAAACTCAAATATGTAAACAGCGGAATATCGTAGGGGACTAAGCGAACAAAAGCCCCTGAAAGATTTATTAAAATTAATGTTTAAAACCCTATCCGTTTAAAGTTTTTGAAACTAAGTCTTACCTCTAATTTTTCTTATTTAATTACTTTCTAAGACGTGGCGGATTTGAAATTAAACTTCAGCCTCTATTTTTATAGTTTAATTAATTTTAGAACTTTATTATTTTCAAAGATAAACAACTTCACTGATCCCATAATTTTATATTAACTGTGCCCTATAAGTATAAATAAAAAAGTGTTAATAACAAAATATAAATGACATCCGCCAGCTAAAGTATAACAATGTATCTTAATTTTGAGCTACTGATTAATGAGACCAAGGTTTTGGCATAATATATACGGGCTTATTGTTGGACAAAAATTCTCCCCTTCTTTTATTTTTATTTTTTTATGTCTAACACTAAAAAAAAATTTAAGTTTTAATTTTAAATTCTAAATCATAGACCATATGCTTTAAACCTTAATAAATTATTATACTCTTAATTTTCTAAACCTTAAACTTAATTTTTAATATTGGGGCATAAATAGGAGCACCAGAAAATGCATAGGATTTATATTACTTATTGTTGAATTAAGCCTCCCTAAAAATATGAAACTTTTGTCCTTTCTTTTTAAACACCAAGACAAAATCAAACAACGTTTTCCTTCCCAAAAGCTGTTGGCAAAGCAAATCCCATATATTTCCATCATGAAATAACAACAACAAAAGAAATATTATAATGATTCATATGGCAGTGGAACCACAAATGTTTCTCAAAGTACATACGATACATTATGTTTTTTCAAGCAAAAAGCTTATCGGAGCACTGATCTAATCTATCAACAAAACAAGCTAAAAAAAGTCAAGCAAACACCGCCATTAATGGACCTTGGTGTTTCTAGGGTGAAGCAGCTTGTACAAGATGTTGGTAAAAAATGAACTGCAAAACTGGCTGTTAGCACTGACTGGAAAATATAAAACAACGGTAATAAAAATTGTGAACCGTGTCGTGGTATGATGGCCACTGCCTTAGAAACAAAACTGCCCCGAACAGTGTAGTCGCTTCACAGGCAGAATGTCCCCGACTCAGGAGTGAACAACAGTCCGCTCGCAGTATGCTCAAATAACAGAGAGAATGAAGTGTTTAATGTGTTTGATCGGATGTGTTGTCATATGTTTAATGGTGCATTCATCACATCTATATATAGGCCGGATCCAACGTTGGAGTGAACAACAGTCCGCTCGCAGTATGCTCAAATAACAGAGAGAATGAAGTGTTTAATGTGTTTGATCGGATGTGTTGTCATATGTTTAATGGTGCATTCATCACATCTATATATAGGCCGGATCCAACGTTCGGATCCAATAATAGGAATTAAACCGTTCGAATAAAAGAATATTTACGCGCGCGTACGTGTCGAAGACACGTGTTAACACGAACACGAACCGAGCCGGCCGGACGGCGGCGGCGGCGCGCGAAGACGTCCCTTGTTCTTTCCCACTCAACAAGGGATGGAGGAAGCATGGGTATAAATACCCTTCCCTAGCTATTTTCCCAACCAATGTGGGATATAGCTTTGGTAATATTCTGAAGCATTACCAACATTCCCCCACTAATGTGAAAGAATTAATCTGTATCTCAAACACAGTCCTCCTCAGACGAGCAGTAGCGGAATTAGTTGCTTAAGCACTAGTGAACGTATCTTGAACTAGTACATAGTGATGATGAGCGATCCTTCTCTTAGATAAGTAAAACTAGTCTTGAACTTTCTAAGATAGGGGTAAACTCATAACACACAACTAACTCCTTCATCCACTGAAGTTCTCGATGTGTAAGATATATATACTCAAGTGTATATTTGGCCATCTTACCCTCAGGATTCTAGTAAGTGTTTTAGAAAAACGGCCCAACGTTTTTCATAGAAGGTGGCTGATCCTTCTCACTTACATAGGTTATTTCATCAGGTTTATCTCAATATAAACCACCCTGAATCTGGGCTATGAAATAATTAAGAACCATTTGTAATGGCTCAACCTCTTATAGACTTATGGTGATTTCTTCAAGTCCATTTAAAATGAACTACCCAGTCTTGGGATAAGAAATCATTAAGAATAAATATTCAACCTCATTGTCGGTGAATTCAAAATGTCCTTCTCAATAGGATCATTTTAAATTTCATTAAGAGTTTCTTGAAACTCAACCTTTCTGGTGGTAAGTTCATCTTGTCCTTCTCAATAGGACAACACATTCATACTTGTGTTATGAACTTATTAAGAATAAGTATTCAACCATGATTCGGTAAATTCACCAAGTCTTTCTCACAAAGACCATCCAAAACCTGGACTAAGAATTTATTAAGAGTAATAGTACTCAACCTGGACATGTACATTATTCGTCATAGGGATAGGCTGTGAGAAATGTACACTATGAGTCTTTCCATGGTTTCGTTTGACCACATTGAACTTAGATAACTAAGTTGGGTATCCACCATGAATTCCTCAACCAATGGGCTTTAATCCCATCCCCCTCGACGAATCTAGGACCAGTTTCCGACTTAACCCTTTGGTAAGCGGATCTGCTAGGTTTCTTTCCGACTTCACATACTCTAAAGAGAGTACTCCATTCCTTATTAAGTGTCTAACAGATTCATGCCTTATGCGAATGTGTCTCTTTTTACCATTGTAAACTTGACTCTTGACAACACAAATCGCGGCTTGTGAATCACACAATAAGGAAACAGGAGGAGTCGGGCTTCCCCACAACGGAATATCGGCTAACAAACTCCTTAGCCACTCAGCTTCTTGCCCAGCTAAGTCAAGAGCTATAAACTCTGACTCCATAGTAGAGCGAGCAATACAAGTCTGTTTTGAAGACTTCCAAGAAATTGCTGCTCCTCCTAAAGTAAATACGTACCCACTCGTAGAGCTTACTTCATCACTATCGGAGACCCAGTTGGCGTCACAATATCCTTCTAATGTAGCAGGAAAGCCAACAAACTCAAGTCTCCAGTCCATAGTACCCTTAAGGTACTTAAGTAAGCGTCTAAGAGCAACCCAGTGCTCATTACTAGGGTTATGAGTATATCTACTGAGTCTGCTAACAGCATAGGCAATATCTGGCCGAGTATAGTTCATTAAGAACATTAGACTACCAATTATTTTGGCATATTCCATTTGAGAAACGCTACTTCCTTCATTCTTGAAGAGATGTATGCTAGAGTCATAAGGAGTTCGAACAGGGACGACATCAAAACTGTCAAATTTCTTTAACACTTTCTCAATATAGTGTGCCTGGCTTAAAGAAAATCCCTTTTCAGATTTGATTACTTTGACTCCTAAGATTACATCGACTTCTCCCAAGTCAGTCATCTCAAACTTAGTGGACAAGAAACTTTTTGTTTTGTTAATGGACTCAATGTTAGTACTGAAAATCAGCATGTCATCAACATACAAACTTATGATGACACAATCAGTACCAAACATCCTCGAATACACGCATGCATCCGAACCATTCACAACAAAACCAAAACTAAGAATAGTTTTGTGAAATTTCTCATACCACTGTTTAGGAGCTTGCTTCAGGCCATAAAGTGACTTTTTAAGTCTACATACTTTGCCTTCCATACCAGGCGCCTCGAAGCCAAGAGGTTGCTCCATATAGATCTCTTCATCTAGATCCCCATTCAAAAATGCAGTCTTTACATCCATTTGATGCACTTGCAATTTGTGAATGGAGGCTAGTGCAAACAATGCACGGATCGTTGAGATTTTTGTGACGGGAGAGTAAGTATCAAAGAAGTCTTGACCAAATCTTTGAGTAAACCCTTTGACTACTAGCCTTGCCTTATACTTTTGGATAGAACCATCTGGTCTAAGTTTCTTTCGAAAGACCCATTTACTGTTAATGGTTTTAAATCCTCTAGGCAAGTCAACTAATTCCCAAGTATGATTAGACATTATTGATTCTAGTTCATCTTTTATAGCGCTTTTCCAGAAACTAGCATCAATAGATCGTATAGCTTCTTCATAAGTTTTAGGATCCTCATCTAACAAATATGCTTGAGCTATAGGATCAGAAAGAGTGTCTAAATCATTTATCTCAGAAATAAAGGAAGTTATGAAGTCTGGTCCAAAAGAGGTTTCAACTCTTTGTCTCTTACTTCTTCTAGGCTCAAATTCAATCTCTTGAGTAGACCTAGCAGGCACACTAGAAGAAGTGGTTGGCAAGCTTTCTATTTGTGTTTCAACATTTAATCTAGGTTTCTTTAGAGGAAAGATATCTTCAAAGAAAACTGCATCCCTAGATTCACAAATAGAGAAGTCTTGCAGAGTCATGAATCTATATGCGGCACTGTTAGAAGCATAGCCTATAAACACTGCATCAACGGTCTTAGGTCCAATGGTGGACTTCTTAAAGTCTGGTAACCCCACTTTGGCCAGACACCCCCACACTTTCAGGTATTGTAAATTTGGGGCATACCCTTTCCATAATTCGTATGGGGTAGAATCAATTTTCTTATGAGGTACTCGGTTAAGAATATGATTAGCCGATAGAATGACTTCCCCCCACATGTTGTCAGACAACCCAGAACTTATCAATAATGAGTTCATCATCTCTTTTAAAGTTCTGTTTTTCCTCTCGGCTATGCCGTTCTGTTGAGGAAAATAAGGGGCTGAAGTTTCATGTATTATGCCATTCGTCTCACAAACCTCTTTTAGAAAATTAGATCCATATTCACCACCTCTATCAGACCTAACACGTTTTATTCTCCTATCTAACTGATTTTCAACTTCTGTCTTATAAATAAGAAAGAAATTTTCAGCTTCATCTTTAGTTCTTAGGAGATAAACTTTTGTATACCTAGAAAAGTCATCTACAAAAGTTATGTAGTAGTGTTTTCCTCCTTTACTTTCAGTGTTTCTAAAGTCTGCTAGATCAGTATGAATAAGTTCTAACAGTTCAGTCTTTCTTTTAGAAACACTTTTAAAGGTAGGTTTTGCATGCTTGGCTTCTACACAAACTTCACATTTATTATAGTTTGTTGTGTCTAGTTTAGGCAAAATATTCATATTCATCATTTTCTTTAAGGATTGAATATTTACGTGTCCTAATCTAGCATGCCACATATCAACAGACTCAACAATATAAGCAGAAGTGGTGGCTTTATTATTTTCATTAAGTTGAGTTTCTATGACAAATAAACCTTCGCTTAAAAAACCTTTCCCGACATAATCACCGTTACGGGAAAGTACAAGTTTATCTGCCTCAAAAACTAACTTAATGCCTGCCTTATATAAGAGGCCACCACTAATCAAATTTCTACGCAGAGCAGGCACATATAGAACATTATGAAGAGCCAAAGTTTTACCGGAAGTCAGCTTTAGTAAAACCTTGCCTTTGCCCATCACTTGAGAGCTGCTGGAGTTCCCCATGTACACGCGTTCACCATTTTTCGCGTCCTCGAACTCGGTGAATAGCTCCTTCTTTGCACAGAAGTGTCGAGAAGCTCCAGTGTCTACAATCCACTCGGTGTTCTTCTCTACGAAGTTGACCTCTGAAATCACCGCAGCTATGACATCATCATCCATGTCCTCCGCGACATGCATGCGTGGTCTAGTCTCGTTCTGGCGGTCCAAGCGGTGCTGACATTGGTACGCCTTGTGACCGGCTTGCCCACACACGTAGCACTTCATGGTTTTCATGTCGTGCTTAGCCTTATTGGGCTTCTTGAAATTTGTAGTCTGCTGTGGTTTGGGCCTTTTGTTCGAAGGGCCTTTCTTAAAGGGCCTTTTGGACCCTGAAGCACCACCAGACTCAACTATGTTAGATTTAAAAGATAAGTGACTAAAGTTGTTCGAAACCTTATCTTTCAACCGGTTGGCCTCCTCGATTTTCATGTGACCAATCAGCTCCTGAAGTGGTATGTCCCTTTTCTTGTGTTTGAGGGAGTTGCGGTAATCGGACCATGATTTTGGCAACTTCTCGATAAGGACATTGGCTTGCAAAACTTCACACATTTGCATGCCTTCCGCTATGATGTCCGAGACAAGATTCTCATAGTCATGGACTTGGTCCATGATGGTCCTGTCGTCAGTCATCTGGAACTTTAACCATTCGCCCACGACATATTTTTTGATCCCCGCATCATCGGTGCCATACTTGGTGTCCAAGGAATCCCATATCGCCTTTGCACTCCTCTCCTTTAGATACATGCCAAATATTTTGTTAGACATGTGACTTAGGAGATGACCACGGACCGTCTTGTTGTCTTTCTCATATTTGGCAAAGGTGGCAGCAGCAAGGGCATCGGCGGCAGCATCAGTTAGGCCTTGGTTATCGGCAGGAACAGCAACGGTAGGTGGTGCAACTGGTGGTTCGTTGAGCAGCACATAATCGAGGTCCAATTGCTCAAAGAAAATCAGTATGCGCTGGGACCATCTACGGTAGTTGCTGCCATCTAAAGCATCGAGCTTGGAAAGATCGGGAATGAGCTTGCTCAGTGCGGATGAAGAAGCCATTTTGCAGAATCGGAGAAAAGTTTTGTTTCTAAATTGTTGGTAAAAAATGAACTGCAAAACTGGCTGTTAGCAGTGTCAAAGACACGTGTGAACACGAACACGAACACGAACACGAACACGAACCGAGCCGGCCGGACGGCGGCGGCGGCGCGCGAAGACGTCCCTTGTTCTTTCCCACTCAACAAGGGATGGAGGAAGCATGGGTATAAATACCCTTCCCTAGCTATTTTCCCAACCAATGTGGGATATAGCTTTGGTAATATTCTGAAGCATTACCAACACAAGAACCCAGCTTTCTTCTTCTTATGGTCGTCACCTTCTTCGCTCCTCATTCTTGAAGCACAAGCAACCGATCTGCTCTTAGTGAGTAAATTCTTGCCATTGAACAATAAAAAGGAAAAAGAAGACCCTTTTCCACCTGCAACGAAACAATGGGGACGAAAGGGTGAGGAAGAACACGAAGAACGCGAAGAACAAGAAGAAGAAGGAGAAGAAGAAGAAGAAGAAAAAGAATAGGAAAGTGTGGACGAATGAGTTGATAACTGGGACAGTTTCTCGGCTAAACAAAGTGAACAAACCCCCGGTGATTGCTTGTGTTTTGGGTGTTTCTTACATCCTTCATTTGGCTTGGACCGTCGGCCACCTCCTCCGACATCTTTCGATGATGTTTTCAAGTTTAGCATTGGATTTTGTTTTGGCTTCTGAGTTTCGGAGTCTTGGTCTTTGTAGCGACTTTGGGCGGTAAAATAAACTATTACTTTATAAAGACAAAGTGGGAGGTTGGGTTTTTGCTAGGGAATTTCATGGGAGCTTCGCCTTGTGTTTTTTTCCCTTTTATATTTATGTTGACTGTTGGAAAAGTTGGATATGGAATAAATGAAGGGCTCTGATTTAGGGAATGTTGGTCGGGGTCCATTTGACTGTCATTTTGCGGTTGAGATTCATTCTTTAGGACAACCTTTTTGTAAGGGCAGCGAAGAAAATCAGAAAAGCTTTCTTTCGTACAACGATCTACCAGGATTAGGGTTTGTGTTTTTTTTGGTATTTTTGAGGTTTGAGCTTAATTTTATCTAAAAATACAATAAACCTTTATTGATAATCTAGTAATACACTGGTGTCTAAAATTCATTAAGAAAAACGATATATAATGTCTCAATACATGGGCGAATTTTGATATAATAAGTTGAAAGGTCTAATTTATAAATTTTTGAAAGTTAAAAAAAGCATAAACTACTTTTTTTTAAATTGCGCTTTATGAGAAATTTTCAAAATTTAAAAATGATACGTAATTAAAATTATTTTTAGGAATAAAAATTTAATGAAAATTTTAAAATTATTAGGAGTAATGAATTAATTTTTTATATAAAAACTGAGAAGTTAAATATAAATTACTTAAATTTTGAGGGCAGGGACCCTCAAGCCCTCCCCACCATCTGCCCTTGATCAATTACTATATTTATTCTTTTAAAAAACTATATTTATGTGTTATCAATAAAAAGAAAAGTTCCTTTTTTAAGTTAAATGTTATGTTTTTTTGAAAGCTAAGGTAATTATAAGTAATATTTGTTTTGAATATACTTTCAACTAATTGATAATGTAGTTTACATACTAAGCAAGAACCAATCATAAGATGAGTCCAATCCAAAGGGTCTTGATCACAAGAATTTGGAAATTTATAATGTCTTTAGTTTATTTTTTCCTGGAAATTTAAACCGTACTTTCGATTTTTAAAAATTTACAGTAAATATTAACTTTTTAAAAGTATTTATCCAAACTCTCTAATATTTTTATTTGGTTCTTTATTTTTTTAGTCTAATAACAATTTAAATTTTTATAAATTTAAATATTAGATAAATTAGATCTTGTCTTCAATTTTGATTTTATATACTTAATAAAGTCTTATATTTTAACACTGGTAATTTGGTCCTCACTATGTTTGATCATGGAATGTATTAAATATATATTTAATAAAAATGAGTATTAATTAAAACCCAATGAAATTTGTCCACGTTAACATTTCAATATATTTTTACTGAATTTTTTTTTTGAAAATAAGAAGAAACTTTACAAAAAATGTTGAGATATTGATTTTCATATAACAAAAAAAATGAAAAATATTTTTAGACTTAAACTAATTTGCAAAAATAATTCAAAAGTTCATAAACCTGAAAAAAACATGTTTGAAAGGTTTTCAAAGGGGTTTTTAACATGCTTAAATATTTTTAAATAGCCAAAACTGGCTTTGAGTATCGGTACATATTTTCTTGTACCGATATCGAGCTACCCGTACCGATACAACCAAACTCGTACCGATACACCCTTTATTTTCTCAAGGATTTTAGTTTTCCAGAAAGCAAATGTCGTACCGATACACGTAGGCCCGTACTGATACTGAAGTATCGCCTTCCGATACCCAATGTAAAAATGTTGTAACAACTCTTTCTACTTTAAGGTATGTACCGATACCCGAAGTCATGTACCGATACCCAAGGTTGTAGAACTACATTTAATGCTGGAAAATCAATCTCCAACGACTCCAAAACACCCTCAATGGCCATAAACGACTAGAATATCATTCCACACTATAAAAGCAAGCTTGGAACACTTGAAGATGGTTAGAGAACATATACAAGCATCATGAACAAGAGAAATTGTCTTTGAGTCTTATTTCTTCATCTCTCTTGTATAATGTATAGATATTGCTTAATTGTTTATATCCTTTACACTCTTGTGAGCTCAATTCTTATAAACACTCACCTTGTGAGGTTTTATTGTTTACACAAATTTATCTTGTAAAAGGGAGAGGTTCTAGTTTACCCTAAAGAAAAATTAAAGTGGTTCTATCGTAGCCATTGAAAAGATAGGATTGTAAAGGTTATCCCTTTGGCTCGTAAAAAGAAAGAATTCATAGTAGTGAATTGAGAAATCCTTAGTGGTGTGCTAAGGTAGTGAATGTAGACTCGATTGAGTAGTCGAACCACTTTAAAATTATCATGCAATATTGTCCATTATTTTTCGATTTTAGCCAATTCATTCAGGAAGCAAATTCAACCCTCTTGAAGATTCGGTTGATCGACTTCGAGCCTAACAATTGGTGTTAGAGCCTCGTCTCCATCAAAGGACTAACATTTGGGGAGTAAAGATCGATTGCTCGAAGTGCACCGATTCAAAATTTCAAATGACAAGTAATTTTACAATGATTTCATTCGAAGAAGGCCGCTCTATCTTGTGTTCTCATCTCTTCAAAGGAAAATGTTACTTTCAATTGAGCAACGTCATGAACTATTTCATTCGAGGCTTTGAACTCGACATTTGAATGATTATCGAAGATGGAAATTTGAATGATTATCGAAGATGGAAATTTGAAAGCTCCTAAGAAAAAGAAAAGGAAAATGAGTGTCAAAGATACAATGGGCCATCTCAATGCAAAGGCTGTGCACATTTTTTTTATGTCTTAAATGAAGAGATTTTCAAGAAGGTCTCCCCATCTAAAAGTGCTAAAAAAATTTAAGGAAAATGTGAGAAATTTTACAAGAAAGATAGAGTCTCATCAAGTGCAAACCTCCTCTCATTAAATGTGAATGGTGTTATGGTTCATGAAGAGCCCAATGTATCTTCTAGCTTAAATAAATTAATTTCATATTTTTTAATGAGTTATAAGATGCATATGATGAATTATTTTTAGAATTTGAGACCATAAATTCTAAATTTAAGAAAATAATTTTAAAACTTGAATTTGAAAAATTATTTTTTAAAAAATAAAATTAGATTTTGAAAACCAAATGAGATTTTGAAGAATGAATTAGAGCTTTTGAAGAATAAGCAAAGGAATTTAAAAAAAAGAATATTTTAATTTAAAGGTTAAGCTTGAAAGCTTAACAAAAAATGAAATTATTTCAAATAATTCATCTAATTTCATAATGACAAAATGCTCACATTGTTATTATCATGGTCATTTTTTTTCATACTTGTTCTACAAAGAAAAAAAATCTTGTAGGGTTAGACAAGTATGTGTTCCTAAGAGAACTAGAGACATTGAAACTAATGTCAAACGATCCAAAACAATTTGGATACCAAAAATCAAGTAAATGTCTCTTGTAGGTGTGTTGAAGCAAAGATATGAAAATGCTCTAGTCACACAAGTGAAAAAGATTGGTAACCTCTAATCTTAATGTATTTGATTATAAATCATTTGGTTGCCTATTTTGATGATAAATGTTCATGCATCATTGCTTATTTATATTTATAAGTACATGGCATTTTATGATGCTTTATGCATATGAATCATATTGTTTCATTCATACGTTTGCATGAAGTTTTAAAAGTCTTAGATACATTGAATTTCATATGCTCTTTGATTGATTTTATCTTGAAATTTAATATCTTTTAAGTGTCAAGTATTTGAGCCAAACCTTTTAGTGCTTTGATTAAGGGGGTCATTGCTTAAGTTTATCTTTCATGTAATTTTTTGTCTACTCTCCATTGTAATTTTACACAAACAATTGATATTTTCTATCAATTAGTATCAATTTTTCAACAATTGGTGTCTTAAACTTAAATATTATTTTAATTTTAGTTTGAATTATTTTTTATATAACAAAAAGGGAAGATATGTTTGAAAAATTAAATTTTAAAAAGAAAAAAAAGAGCTTTAATATTTTTTAAAAATATTCTATTTTCTAAATTGATTTTGATATAACTAAAAATGAAAAAAAATGACTAAACTAATTTGCAAAAATAATTCAAAAGTCAATAAACTTAAAAAAATATGTTTGAAAAGCTTTCAAAGGAGTTTTTGACATGTATAAATGTTTTTAAATAGCAAAACGTTAAAAACTGGCTTTGAGTATCGGTACAAATGTCCTCGTGCAAATACCGAGCTACCTGTACCGATACACTTTATTTTTTTAAGGTTTTAATTTTCTAGTAAGCAAACGTCGTGCCGATACGGCCAAGCTCGTACCGATACACGTGTGCTCGTACCAATACTGAAGTATCACGTAACGATACCAGTGTAAAAATGTTGTAACGACTCTTTCTACTTTAAGGTATGTACCGATAACCGAAGTCTCTACCAGAGGTTGTAGAACTGCATTTAATGTTGGAAAATTAATCGCCAATGGCTACAAAATATCTCCAACGGCCATAAACGGCCAAGATAACATTTCACACTATAAAAGCAAGCTTGAGACACTTGAAGATGGTTAGAGAACACATCAAGTATTATGAACAAGAGAAATTGTTTTTGAGTTTTATTTCTTCATTTCTCTTGTATATAGTGTATTGAGAGTACTTGATTGTTTTTATCATTTATACTCTTGTGGGCTTAATTCTTGTAAACTGTAACCCCCTCATCCCGGTCTGGACGACTGACCAGTTCGAGTGGGTCACACGGAGAAAACCGAAGTGAAACCCGTTAAGGCCTTCGGTTAGCAACCCTAGAAAATTTCTTTTAAACATTATATTGTCTAAAGGTTTTAATACTTCTTATGTGAAACACGACAACAGAAACACCACGAAATAATACAAACACACAAAGCAAGCAATTAAAACAGCCCATTTTAGTTTTTACAGCAGGCCGTATCGATACACTAGAAGTGTGTATCGATACGCCTTGACTAGGTCAACTACCCAAAGTCAACCTAGGGAGACCGTATCGGTACACTGGTTCACCGTACCGATACGCCCTCCACAGTCAACTTCTCACGGTCAAACGATAAAAACCGTACGGATACACCCAAGACCCGTACCGATACGCTAAAATCTCGTCAATTTCTTAGATTTCCAAAGAGCTTTTAGCGTATCGATACACCACCGTGTACCGGTACGCTAAGCTTAAACTGAGGCCCAAAGTTTAGGATCGTATCGATACGCCCTGCACTGCAAGCCTCAATTTAGCTGCAAAATGCACTAAGACTAAACTCTAGATGCAATTTACGACTCACCTAGCCACAAACAAATCTTCATACAACATTTAGCAACCATGAATCAGCATGTAGAACAATTTAAACAAATAACGGAGCATCAACACCGAGGCAACCATACTTAAGAGAAACTTGCATTCTAAACATACATAAAGAGTCTAATTAGCCAAAAGATACATGCATCCACTAGCAAGGTTTACATGCTCTCAAACAACACATAGCATTCATAGATCAATGTCATAAGCCTTCAAAACACAAAGCATTAGACAACAACATAACATGGTTTACAAATCCATATCAAGGCATAAACAACAAACCAACATATATGAGTCTAACAACGCTCATACAAATCACATAGCAGTCCCATTGCTAAACTACCACATTATTTACTAAACCATACTTGAGCAACTACTAAAGCTTAGAATGCCCATTTCCTTACTAACTCCACGCTAATGATCTGCATTGTCGAAAACGAGAGCGTAAGCTAGAAGCTTAGTGAGGGTGCTCTAAAACAAAAACAACGACAATGCAGGGTTCAAGCATACAATCCTTAAGACAACACACATGCATACATAAGCATCAACATAACATCAAGCTAACATCACATGAATGCACTAACATGGCATCTTACCTCATGTTATGCCCAACAAAATATAACAATTTTCTTAACAACAAAACCACATGAACAAGTATATTGGCAACTATTAGTTTACTCGGATATACGGATAACTTCCGTTGGGGTTTTCACCTCCAACGTACTCAACAACAACGTTACCTTCGGAGGGATTACACTCATCACCGGACCTTGCATGAATGAGATTACACTCATCATCACATGCCCTACGGATGGGATTCCACTCATCATCACATAATAATATATATAATTTCTAGTGGAATATTACATCAGTGTACTCCTCCTTGATGACTTTACGCCACAAAGGCCACGCACGAATTTGACTCAACCGTGTGCACACTCTCATCCTAATGATCGATCATTTATACCCAGTAATTTAACTAGTGCCAATAATACTATCAAGTCACACCATGACAATCCATTATGCACTTCAACATATCAATCATCACATACACCAATGTATATAGCACATACATAATCAACACATGCTTTTCAAGCCTACATCATACATACTAGCAAAGCTCATTAAACACACACATGAGATTAAGCTACCAACTTAACCTTTACCTTGGATTGGCCTACCAAGCACAATCCAACTTCACAACCATACACTTGAACCAATTTAAACCAATTTAAATGATTCCACTCACCACACTTCCTTAAGCAAACCAAGAAAAGCCGAATCAAGTCTCCACAACTTCCGGAATCGTGCCCGAAGCTTCTCCAACATTTCCCCTTTATTCTAACCAATAAAAAACAATGTATTACTACACAAAACATCCACAATACACCGTCACTACTCAGATTTCAACCATAATCCATTTCTCAACAACTTCAAGCCAAAGCTAACAACCAAAAATTCCATTTTCGTACTCCCAGCAAACCCAACAAAAAACTACTAATCCCAACACCCAAAACACCTTTAAACACCTTCAAAACACCTCTCTAACGTCACTATAACATCAGCCCAACAACCTATAACAAAACCACTCCAAAAACACAAGTTTTGACACTTTTAAAATGCCCCCCAAAACTCATTTCGGGATTTTTGACAAAACCCCACTATTTTAAGTTATAATGTGTCTTAGGGCAAGATTAGTTCAAAACTTAATTCTACAATAAAAAACAAGTCAAAAAGCCATTAAAGTTTCACCCTTTTCTTTCAAAACTTGAAAACTTGAAGAACTAAAAAGATGGTACTTTTGAAAATCTAAAACCATAGAAATGTTCGGAATAGAGAGGAGAAGTCAAAAACGTGTTTACCTCGTTGAAATCACTTGAAATGAGGGAGGGATTTGATGGAATAGTAACTTGGGAGGTTTGGGGTTTTTGACGTGAAATAAAAATGGAGAAATGAAGAAGATGACAAAAGCTTTCAAAAAGCTTCTTTTACTCATCTTATTTTCCTTCTTTTAAGAATTTACAATTTTGCCATTAACGAAATTCAAATCCTTTTAAAATAAAACCAATGTCTATTTTAATTAGATCGAGTCCAACAACTCGAACCCGACTCACACACTCAACTCCCGACCCCAAAATCTGGGCGTTACAACTCTCCCCCACTTAAATAATTTCGTCCTCGAAATTACCTGACTGAAAGAGATAAGGAAACTGTCTTTCTATATCCTCCTTCCTCTCCCAAGTGGCCTCATCCACTCCTCGACGTTGCCACCTTACCTTGACCAACTCAATTGATCTACCACGCAACACCTTGCTGTCTGAGGCTAAGATCTCCACTGGTTCCTCATTATATGTTAAATCCGGATTCAATTCAACCTTCTCTACAGGCATAACATGCGACGGATCTGACCTATACTTACGAAGCATCGAAACATGGAACACATCATGAAACTTCTCTAGCTCGGATGGCAAACGTAACTAATAAGCAACTGAACCGACTCGCCTCACAATCTCATACGGCCCAATGTACCTCGGACTCAACTTCCCTTTTTCTGCCAAATCTCATAACCTTCTTCCACGGAGAGACTTTCAAGAACACTCTATCTCCCACGGAATACTCAACTCCCTTCCTCTTCAAGTCGGCATAAGACTTCTACCTATCCGAAGCTGCCTTCAAACGGTCACAAATCAATTTCACCTTATCGGTAGTCCCCTTAAGCAAATCCGGCATAGGTAACAACTTCTGACCCACTTCGGCCCAACAAATCGGAGTTCTACACTTTCTACAATACAAGGCCTCATACAGAGCCATCTGAATGCTCGACTAAAAACTGTTATTATAAGCGAACTCGACTAAAGGCAAGTGCTTCTCCCATGTACCCTGAAAATCAATGATGCAACAGCGCAACATATCCTCTAAAATCTGTATAACCCTCTCCGACTGACCATCTGACTGAGAATGATACGACGTGCTGAAATTCAAACGGGTACCCAAAGCTGTATGCAGACACTCCCAAAATCGGGCTGTGAATCTCGGATCTCTATCTGACACAATCGACTTTGGCACACCATGCAGTCTCACAATCTCACCAATGTACAAATCCGCCAATCTATCTAAGGAGTAAGCCATGTTAACAGCTAAGAAGTGAGCACACTTCGTGAAACGGTCAACTATAACCCAAACTGAGTTCTTCCTCGTAGGAGTCAAAGGCAAACCCGAAACGAAATCCATGGTGATATTCTCCCACTTCCATTCCGGAATTCTCAACGGTTGCAACAAACTTGAGGGAACCTGATGTTCCGCCTTCACTCTCTGACACACCATACACTTACTCACATAATCGGCTACGTCTTTCTTCAAGCCAACCCAAAATTACTCATTCTTCAAGTCACGGTACATCTTCGTACTACCTGGATGCATAGCAAACGGACTATTGTGCGCTTCAGTCAAGATTGTACGTCTCAAATCACTGTCATCTGGCACAACTATCCTATCTCTGAAACACAAGACCCCACCAACACTGAAACTGTAGTTTGAAGGTCTACCCTCGGCTATGTCTTGCACGTGAGGTGCCAAAGAGCTGTTTCTCTCTAATCAACTAACCTAAAGTAGGTTTAACCTGAAGCTCGGCCACTAAACCACCATCACCGGACAAACTCAAACTAGCAAACATGGCTCTCAACTTAACGACTACTTTTCTACTCAAGGCATCTGCCACCACATTGGCTTTACCCGGATGGTACTCAATTGTAAGATCATAGTCCTTCAACAACTCTAGCCACCTATGTTGTCTAAGGTTCAACTCTCGCTATGTCATGATATACTTCAGGCTCTTGTGATCCGTGTACACTGTGCATTTCTCCCCGTACAAATAATGTCTCCAAATCTTTAAGGCAAACACAACTGCGGCTAACTCTATATCGTGTGTCGGATAGTTTCGCTCATGAGTCTTCAACTGTCTTGAGGCATAAGCCACCACTCTTCTGTCTTGCATGAGAACACAACCTAGCCCTACATAAGAAGCATCGCTGTAAACTACATACTCTTTCCCCGACTCTGGCTGAATCAAAATTGGTGCATGGGTCAAAGCTTCTTTCAATTTCTCAAAGGCTTGCTGTCTCGCATCTGACCACTCAAACTGAACATTCTTCTGAAGCAACTTCGTCAAAGGAGCGGCTATCTTCGAGAAACCTTCTACAAATATTCTATAGTATCCGGCTAAGCCTAGAAAGCTACGAATCTCTGTTACGGACTTTGGTTGCTTCCACTCAACAATGGCCTCTACCTTCTTCGGATCAACTCTAATCCCATCGGTTGACACTATATACCTTAGGAAGACTACTTCTCGGATCCAAAACTCACACTTACTCAATTTTGCATACAACTGGTTGTCTAACAAAGTTTGTAACACTATTCTCAAGTGTCGGTCGTGGTCCTCCTCGGTACGCGAATACACTAAAATGTCATCTATGAAGACAACTACAAACTGATCTACGTATTGATGGAAGATTACGTTCATCATATCCATGAAAGCAGTCGGTGCATTAGTCAACCCAAATGGCATGACTAAAAACTCATAATGACCGTATCTAGTCCTAAAAGCTGTCTTCGGTACATCAACCTCGTTTACCTTCAACTGGTAGTAACCAGATCTCAAGTCAATCTTCGAAAAGACTGATGCCCCTCTCAACTGATCAAACAAGTCATCTATACGCGGTAAGGGATACTTGTTCTTCACTGTCAACTGATTCAACTGTCTATAGTCAATGCACATTCTCATACTTCCGTCTTTCTTCTTTACAAACAAAACCGGAGCGCCCCAAGGCGAAGAACTCGGTCGGATAAAGCCTCTATCTGACAACTCTTGCAACTAAGTCTTTAACTCTTTCAGTTCTTTCGGTGCCATATGATACGGAGCAATCGAAACAGGAGCGGAATCTGAATAAGTCTCTATAGCAAACTCTACCTCTCTATCAGGCGGTAAACCCGTCAATTCTTCCAGAAACACACTCAGAAAGTCACACACTGTCTTGATATTTTGAGGCCTAACTTCACTCATGTTCGGATTCATCACGTAGGCCAAGTACGCCTCACAACCCAACTCAACCAACCTCTTAGCCTCTAAAGTTGAAACAACATTTGATAAGAACTTCACGTTCTCACCTACTACCACAATCTCATAATCATCCGCAAGCTTCAAGAAAACCCTCTTAGTCTCAAAATCTATCCTAGCTCTATGTTCGGTAAGCCAATCCATACCCAAAATTACATCAAAGCCATAGAACGGTAACTCCATCATATCCACTGAAAACATATGCCCCTGAACCATTAGCGGACACCTTTTGTACATCTTCCTAACCACTACCGTATCCCCGAAGGAACTAGTAACACTAACTCCTACCTCTAATACCTCACAAGGTAAATTCAACAACTTTGCATACTCACTCAAAATGTAAGAATGCGTAGACCCGGAGTCAATCAAAGAAAGCAAACTCAGAGACTGTATCGAGAAGTTACCTGCAATCACATCCGTGTTGTTCTGGCCCTCACGCTGAGCGTAAACCCTAGCCTGACCTCCGCCCTCTGGCTGAACAACAACTACATGCGCTATGTTCCTCTGGCCATCATTTCTCGGCTGGAAGTTACCTTTATCGTGCCCACGGCCTTTCTGAAAGTCATTAGCTCTAGCAGGAGCCTGAGCCTGAACCGGTGCCTGCCCCACCTGATGTGGACAGTCACGCCTAATGTGATCTCTAGCTCCACAGCTCCAACAAGAGTGAAAGTTCCCCCAACACTCACTGATGTGATTCCTCCCGCATCGAGCACACTCGGGCAAACGCCCACCAGCTCTCTGGCCCTGATGACCCTACCATGGTTACCACCACCACGTCTATGGTCAAAGTGATGCCTATTGTCCCGATGCCTCTTGGCATCACCTCTATCAAATTCGCCAGACCTCTTTCCGGAACTAGAACCACCAGAACGTTTGGTCAAACCCAAACTGTGCTCTATGTCCTTAGCCCTAGTGACCAAGACATCAAAATCTGTGTAGTCAGTAGCCAAGGTGTACCTCTTGATCTCTTCACTCAACCCATAGCGGAACCAGTCACAACGTTCCCTCTCAGTAGGAACAATATTTGATGCATACTGACTCAACCAGACGAAACGGATCTCATACTCGGTTACGGTCAAGTTACCCTGAAGCAATGCCATAAACTTCATCTTCTCCTCATCGAGATAACGGGGACCCAGATACTTCTTACAGAAATCTGACTCAAAGAACTCCCAAGTGATCTCGGCCTCTGGCATACCGTAGTAATGGTGACCCACCAAGTGTAGGCATCTCCCTGAAGCAAAGATACAACACACCCTAGCTTGCGCGCTCCAGTACAACCCATCTGAGACAAAATGTGAACGATCTTCTCAAACCAAGCTTCGGACCTCTCGGGTGCCAACCCTCGGAACTCTTCACCTCCCAAACTACGGAGCCTCTCAAGTGGCAAATCGGTGCCCTCACCCTGAGGTTGTGCCACTGCCTGACCCCCAGCCACTGCTGCCTAAAAAGCCCCGGCTATCGCCTGAACTAGTGGAGCCAAATCTAACCCGGCTGGTCCTTGGCCAACCTGAGGTTCTACACCCTCGGCTCTCGCCTCACCTCCCTCTTGACGAGGATGAGAAGGAGGAGGTGGAGGAGCCTGAGCCTCAACAACTGACTCAACTCCCGAAGCTGTTGCTCGTGGTTCCGGTTGAACCATCCTAGGCCTCCTTCTAGGTCTCATTTCACAGCTAGCAAGATAACAACTACAGCTAGCAAGATAACAACTACAACAAACAAACATGTAAGGATTAAGTTAGTAAAGGCAAGAGTCCAATCGTGCTCAAGTATATTCCTTTACAAAACCTTTTCAAATAAGTAATAGTAGCGATGGGAACTCGACACCACGCTTCAACACCACATTCATGCTAACACATGCTTTCAAACACTATACGAACGAACAAACAACAAGCATACATGGCAAAACATTCACCGAGACATCACACACTTCAAACTTACCTCACTTACCTACCCGAGGTCTCGGAAACCTCAGGCTCTGATACCAACAAATGTAACCCCCTCGTCTCGGTCTGGACGACTTACCAGTCCGAGTGGGTCACATGGGGAAAACTGAAGTGAAACCCGTTAAGGCTCCCCTTCGGTTAGCAACCCTAGAAAATTTCTTTTAAACATTATCTTGTCTAAAGGCTTTAATACTTCTTATGTGAAACACGACAGCGGAAACACCACGAAATAATACAAACACACAAAGCAAGCAATTAAAACAGCCCATTTTAGTTTTTACAACAGGCCGTATCGATACGCCTTGACTAGGTCAACTGCCCAAAGTTAACCTAGGGAGACCGTATCTGTACACTGGTTGACCGTACCGATACGCCCTCCACAGTCAAACGATAAAAATCGTACCGATACACCCAAGACTCGTACCGATATGCCAAAATCTCGTCAATTTCTGAGATTTCCAGAGAGCTTTTGGCGTATCAATACACCCATGTGTACTGTACACTAAGCTTAAACTGAGGCCCAAAGTGTAGGACCGTATCGATACGGCCCTTGGGCGTATCAATACGCCCTACATTGTAAGCCTCAATTTAGCTGCAAAACACACTAATACTCAACTCTAGATGCAATTTACGACTCACCTAGCCACAAACAAACCTTCATACAACATTAGCAACCATGAATCAACATGCGGAACAATTTAAACAAACAACAGAGCATCAACACCAAGGCAACCATACTTAAGAGAAACTTGTATTCTAAACATACATAAAGGGTCTAATTAGCCAAAAGATACAAGCATCCACTAGCAAGGTTTACATGCTCTCAAACAACACATAGCATTCATAGATCAAGGTCATAAGCCTTCAAAACACAAAGCATTAGACAACAACATAACATGGTTTACAAATCCATATCAAGGCATAAACAACAAACCAACATATATGAGTCTAACAATGCTCATACAAATCACATAGCAGTCCCATTGCTAAACTACCACATTATTTACTAAACCATACTTGGGCAACTACTAAAGCTTGGAATGTCCCTTTCCTTGCTCCTTGCTAACTCCACGCTAATGATCTGCATTGTTAAAAACGAGAGCGTAAGCTTAGTGAGGGTGCTCTAAAACAAAAACAACGACAATGCAGGGTTCAAGCATACCATCCTTAAGACAACACACATGCATACATAAGCATCAACATAGCATCAAGCTAACATCACATGAATGCACTAACATGGCATCTTACCTCATGTTGTGCCCAACAAGCTATAACAATTTTCTTAACAACAAAACCACATGAACAAGTATATTGGCAACTATTAGTTTACTTGGATATACGGATAACTTCTGTTGGGGTTTTCACCTCCAACGTACTCAACAACAACGTTACCTTCGGTGGGATTACACTCATCACCGGACCTTGCATGGATGGGATTACACTCATCATCACATGCCCTACGGATGGGATTCCACTCATCATCACGTAATAATATATATAATTTCTAGTGGAACATTACTAGGGATGGCCACGAGTCGGGTCGGGTTTTTGGCCCACCCGAACCCGACCCGAAACTAATTATCCTAAAACCGACCCCGACCCGACTCGATCCAATTCTTTAAAAAATCCGACCCGACCCGACCCAAAAATAAATATTTTAAACCCGACCCCGACCCAACCCGACCTATAGAAAAAAAAATTAATTTTGGGGACCTAATTGTAAAAAAATAATTTTAAGAGGCATAATTATAAAAAAATAATAATTTTAAGGACTAAAATGTAAATAAAAAAATTAATTTTAAGGACCTAATTATAAAAAAATATATAAAGAGGGGGTATTATTACAAATATCCCTAAAAAATTTAGGGGAAAATTACACTATTAGTCCCGGGTCGGGTCAGGTCGGATTTTTTCACCCTAAAACCCGAACCCGACCCGAACCCGATTTTTTCATAAAAATACCCGACCCGATCGGGCCAGGTCGGGTCAGAACCCGTCGGATTCAAGTACCGTGCCCATCCCTAAACATTACATCACTGTACTCCCCCTTGATGACTTTACGCCACCAAGGTCACGCACGAATTTGACTCAACCGTGTGCACACTCTCATCCTAATGATCTATCATTTATACCTGGTAATTTAACTAGTGCCAATCATACTATCAAGTCACACCATGACAATCCATTATGCATATCAATCATCACATACACCAATGTATATAGCACATGCATAATCAACACATGAGCCTACATCATGCATACTAGCAAAGCTCATTAAACACACACATGAGATTAAGCTACCAACTTAACCTTTACCTTGGATGGGCCTACCAAGCACAATCCAACTTCACAACCATACACTTGAACCAATTTAAATCAATTTAAATGATTCCACTCTCCACACTTCCTTAAGCAAACCAAGAAAAGCCGAATCAAGTCTCCACAACTTCCGGAATCGTACCCGAAGCTTCTCCAACATTTCCCCTTGATTCTAACCAATCAAAAACAATGTATTACTACACAAAACATCCACAATACACTGTCACTACTCAGATTTCAACCATAATCCATTTCTCAAAAACTTCAAGCCAAAGCTAACAACCAAAAATTTCATTTTCGTACTCCCAACAAACCCAGCAAAAAACTACTAATTCCAACACCCAAAACACCTTCAAAACACCTCTCTAACATCACTATAACATCAGCCCAACAACCTATCACAAAACCACTCTAAAAACACAAGTTTTGACACTTTTAAAATGCCCCCAAAAACCCATTTCGGGATTTTTGACAAAACCCCACCATTTTAAGTTATAATGTGTCTTAGGGCAGGATTAGTTCAAAACTTAACTCTACAATCAAAAACAAGTTAAAAAATCATTAAAGTTTCACCCTTTTCTTTCAAAACTTAAAAACTTGAAGAACTAAAAAGATGATGCTTTTGAAAATCTAAAACCATAGAAATGTTCGGAATAGAGAGGAGAAGTCAAAAACGTGTTTACCTCATTGAAATCACTTGAAATGAGGGAGAGATTTGATGGAATAGTAACTTGGGAGGTTTGGGGTTTTGACGTGAAATAAAAATGGTGAAATGAAGAAGATGAGAAAAGCTTTCAAAAAGCTTCTTTTACTCATCTTATTTTCCTTCTTTTAAGAATTTACAACTTTGTCATTAATGAAATTCAAATCCTTTTAAAATAAAACCAATGTCTATTTTAATTAGATCGAGTCCAACGACTCGAACCCGACTCACACACTCAACTCCCGACCCTAAAACTCGGACGTTACATAAACACTCACCTTGTGAGGTTTTATTGTTTACACAAATTTACCTTGTAAAAAGGGAGAAGTTCTAGTTTAGCCTAAAGAAAAACTAGAGTGGTTCTTTTTTAACCATTGAAAAGATAAGGTTGTAAAGGTTATCCCTTTGGCTTGTAAAAAGAAAGAATTTATAGTAGTGAATTGAGGAATCCTTAGTGGTGTGCTAAGTAGGGATGTAAAAAGCTGACCCGACCTGAAAACCCGACTGAAACCTGCTCGAGTCAGAACCTGATTTGACCTGAAAATTTAATGACCCGAACCCGATTTGTAACCGACTGTTGTTGACCCGAACCTGAATTCGACCTGTTACTGTAGTGACCGAACCCGACTTGCGTCCGACTGAAAACGACCCGAACCCGAATTGGACCTGTTACTGTGGACCTGAAACCCGACCTGCACCCGACTGAAACGAACCCGAACCCGAAGCCGACATGGCAGATAACCGATTTTACCCGACTGAATTGACCCGAGATCCGATATTACCCGACCTGTTTTGAACCCGACCTGTTTTGGACCCGACCTGTTTTGAACCCGACCTGTTTTGAACCCGACCTGTTTTGAACCCGACCTGTTAATTGACCCGACCTGCTTTGAACCTGACCTATTTTTAACCTGAACTGATATTGATCTGACTTGATATTTACCTGATATATAGTTGAAGAAGTCTACGATTTGATAAATTTAAAGTGTTGATAAATGTAAAGTATTAATTTATTAAATTAATTTAATACTAACTCGTTCAATATAAATTATTTGTGAAGTTTAATAAGAATTAACATACTTAAATTTATTTTATTAAAAATATTTAAAATTTAAAAGTTTTATTAAATTAATAAGTTGGGGTAGATGAATTTAAAATAAATTATTTAAAATTTAAATCAATTTATTAATTGTGATCATTAAATTTAAGAAATATTTTATTAAAAAATTTAATTATAACTATTAAAATAATAAAAAATATTTTTAGTTTAGGGGAAGTTTTTTTAAAATTAATGGAGGGAAATTTTTTTGATTGATAGGAAATTATGAGGAGATTTTTGGCACCATATCAAACAAAATGGGGGGATTTTAGCAACATATGAAACAAAAACAAAATGGGGGAGGGGGAATTTTACCGCCAGTCAAAACAAAATTTACCGCCAGTCAAAACAAAATTGGGGGAGGGGGGGGCGTGGAATTTTGCAAATGGGGGGAGGGGGGCGTGGAATTTTGCCGCCATATGAAATAAATTGGTGGGATTTTTTTATTTAGGGGTTAATTACTCTTTAGGTCCTTCTTTAATTAGATGGTTAGGGTTTAGGTTTTTTAGGTTTTAGTTTATTTTTTTAGTCTTAACTTTTGGTTTAAGTTGTTTAAATTTTATTTAATTAGGCCATGCTTCATAAATTAATTAATTATTAAGCTTTTTGGTTTGCTTTAAATTTGATTTGGTTCTCGTATAAAGATTTGGTAAGTAATTAGGTTTAATAATTTTATTCATTTGTGATTTGGGCTCTAATTAATAATTTATTTTTAGATTTGTCCTTTTTATGTTTCAATTTATTTTGTTTGTTAGATTTATGAGTTTATGTTTAGGGTTTAAGGGTAAGTGTGTCAAGTTGATTGTTTGGGGCTATGAGATTAGTTTAGGGATTATGTGATTAGGCTTGCACTCTAATTATTAGTGAATAATGTCTGTAAGATTTAGATATTCATGTTTGAGGTTTAGGGGTAAATGTGTCAACTTAATTATTTGGGGTTATGAGATTAGTTTAAGGATTAGGGATTAAGCTTGTACTCTAATTATTAGTGATTATAAGATTTAAGGGTTAAGGTGTATGGGTATTGTTTAGGGGTATACATATATACATACAAATATGTATGTTCTAGTATATATATATAACACTATATGCATACATACTTACATACATATATATATGTATATATATAATTATAACAACATATATATACTAAAACTTACATACATACATGTATATATATACTAAAACTTAAATACATATATATATATATATATATATATATATATATATGTGTGTGTGTGTGTGTGTGTGTGTTTTAGTATGTATGTATAGCACGAACCAACTTGCCTCAGTGGTTAAGGGAACGGTTGTTGTTCCTAGAGGTCACGAGTTCGAGCACCAGCAGCTGCAGCAGGGTGATTGAGCGTTCATTGTCAAATGGTTGAGAGTATATTTAGAACAGATACTACTTGTAATCACTCTAGCTTTCATCAAAAAAAAAGTATGTATGTATTCATTCTAGTCTCTTAACTTTATTTTAATTTGTCCAAATTTATTATTTCAAATTGACCCACATTTATTTTTGTTTAATTTGTCCAATGTTTTATTATTTTAATTTGATATTTTCTTCATTCTAGTCCCTTAACTTTATTTTAATTCCATATTGACCCCTATATATATATATTTTAATTCATCATGTTTTATAATTTTAATTTGAAATTTTGTTCATTCTAGATCCTAAAACTTTATTTTTATTCTAAATTGACATCTACTTATTGTTTTTTTAATTACTCTAATTTTTATACTTTTAATTTGATATTTTTGTTCATTACAGTCCCCAAAATTTTATTTTTATTTAAAATTGACCCCTTTTCATTGTTTTCTTTTAAATTTGTCTAATGTTTTATAATTTTAATTTGATATTTTTGTTCATTATAATCCGTGAAACTTTATTTTTAATCCAAATTGACCCCTTTTCATTATTTTTTAATTACTCCAATGTTTTATAATTTTAATTTGATATGACTTTAAATAATTAACTCCAAATCAATGACGATTGAAGAAGGTCAACCTAAAGTCTATCGACTACTTATACGGTTGTACCGAACTCAAACTCAATACGAATTTCAATTCTAAAAATACCCCGACCTGAATTACCCGACCTGAAACTACCCGACCTAAAATTACCCGACCTGAAATGCACCCGACCTGAAATGTAACCGACCTGAAATGAACCCGACCTGAAATGGACCCGACCTGAAATGGACCTGACCTGAAACGGACCTGACCTGAAATGGACCCGACCTGAAATGGACTCGACCTGAAGTGTATCCGAACCCGAATTAACCTGTCAATTATCTGCTTCGGACCCGACCCGTTTTGACCCGACCTGAAATGAACCCGACCTGAAATGGACCCGACCTGAAATGGACACGATCTGAAATGGACCCGACCTGAAATGGACCCGACCTGAAATGGACCCGCACCCGACCCGAGTCAAGTCAAAATAGAAAAATGACCTGAAATGACCTGTACCCGATTTTACCCGACCTGACAGTACCCGACCTGAAACTCATCCGATTACCTGTTTTTACATCCTAGTGCTAAGGTTGTGGATGTAGACTCGATTGAGTAGTCGAACCACTCTAAAATTATTGTGTAATATTATCCACTATTTTTAATTTTAGCTAATTCATTCGGGAGCAAATTTAACCCTCTTAGCAATTCGATTGATCAATTTCGAGCCTAACAAAAATACAATGTAGTTATTTCATATTTGGACGATCTATTTTCTCTTTCTAAGTCGGTAATTTTTTTAATTTAGGTGATGTTTTCATTTATTTAAGCAATAAAAGAATATACATATTTCGAGTGCATATCCTTGTTTTTTTTTTGGGGGGGGGACACATATCCTTGTTTTTGAACAATCAATTATGTATTTTTTAATTATCATTTAATTATTAATTTTAAACTATGAATTGATATTTTGGGTGGTAAAGACAAAAGAATTTGACCATGTGTAATGAATTATAGTTATTCAATTATGTATCTTTTTTGTGTTATTTTGGAATATTTTCATAAAATTTGTGAAAATTTAATTTATTATGACAACGTTGTTATTAAGTTTTAATTCAATTATAATCGTTATTGTTACAATATAGTATAAAATATAAGTTTAGATATACTTAAATATATAGGCCCTGTTTGGCAATTAGCTGATAGCTGATAGCTAATAGCTGATTTGACTAGCGGATTGTATTAGCTGATTGTATAAAAGTGTTTGGTAAAATTAACTGATAGCTGTTTGATTATTTAAACAAGCAAAATGACATATAAGGATATGATTATATTTAATAATTGTTTGAATAATTTATCAGTTATTAATATTTTATATCTAATAAATATTAATTAGATTTGTAAAAATTATTTTTTAATATAAATTTCATAAACATATTTGAAAGGTTTATATATTAATTTATTATTTATATAATTATTAAATTTTTTATATGCACGTATAAATATGTGATAATAAAAAAATAGAATTAACTTACAAATGTCACCATATAAATTAGTAGTAACAACAAATAAGTCCAATATTAATATGTTATTATATATAATAAAAATTATTATTATTTAATTTAGGTTATTTGGAGATTTTTGGTAATTGTTAAGGGTAAAAGAGTCATTACAACTCTAATATCAAACTTCTAATTTCAAAAAACTCATATTAGGAACTTTTTCAAAATTAGCTTTTTCACGTCAATCCGCTCTTTCAATCCGCTATTTACCAAACATCAATATTAGCAGATTTGACTAGTCAAACCTCTAATTATACCTCAAACCTCTAATTTTTTGCCTAAATCGCTATTTACCAAACAGGGCCATAGTAATTTTTTATTAAAAAATAAAATTAAGAATAATTTAAATATTATATAAAAAATTAATATTAAAATAAGTGCTTAAACTATTCCGTTTTTTTTCTTTAAGTGCCTAAACCCTTTTTTGTCCATTTTAGGTGCCTAAACTATTTTTTTCTCATTTTAAGGTCAATTAAAGTACTTATTATGATTAAAAAAAATAATTTAGACACTTAAAAAAAGTTTAAGCACCTAAAAAAATATAATTTAAATATTTATTTTAATATTAAACCTAAAAATAATAATCCTTCAAGAAGGAAAAATAGAAGTCAATCAGTGAGGACAAATACAATGACTTAACAATTAAAGTCTTGAAATTAGTCCAAGAACCATGGGTTGACTAAGGATAGGGTCCAGATTATTTGCCCTACGAAAGGGAGTGGCCATTAATAACTTAGAATAATCAATATACGATACAAAGCATAAGAAAAAAATACCATTAGAAATATCAATTACAAATATCTTAAAAAATTAAAATAAACAAATAATTTATAAAAACTTTACAATAATTATAGTTCACCCTGTATTTTCCTTGCAGCATCCGAACAAGTTCATCTTTATTTAAAAATATATTTTATAGACAAAGCGATAAATTTAAATTTTTTAAAATAAACATCATTCGTTTTTTTACTAAAATCACTTGTTGAGTTTAAAAAAAATACTTTTTTTTGTTGTTCATTATATTATTAAGGGTGTACTTAGACACCATAATATAATTGTATTAAAATGTAATTATTATCGTAGTAATTAAACTCTCGCGTAAATACAAGGAATTTAATTCCATAGACATGCCAATATTATTATTATTTTTTTGAGAAAAAAATAATATAAGGTGCAGAGGCCCAAGCTTAATTTAACAAATATTTAAATTAGTATGGACTAAATTATTTTTAAAAATATATATAAGGTGCAGAGGCCCTCTCACTTCCTTAATTTCGTCACCGCCTTTCCTCTCTTTATCTTGCAAAAATAACAACACTAAAAATTTCGATGAAAATTGAATTGAAAATAAATTTTATAAAGCTATACACAAATTAATTATTGACCTAACTACGTGAATTGTTATTAGAAAACCTTAATGTCACACTCATATATATTATATATAAAGAAGTTCGTGTCATAAAAAGCAATTCATGTTATATTAAAAACATTGTTTTATTATAAAAAAATAGTATAACTTGTTTTGTATTATATAAAGGGATTTTATGTTAAAAAATTAGTATTTATATCACATCATATTATTATATAATACACATTAATATTTACATGAAAATTAATAATTTTATTAACATGAGACGTGATTAACATACGTTGATAGTTTGGAGATAAAATTAAAATATTTAAAAATTGGAAGATCAATTTAGAACTTTAGAGACTTGTACTCAAATTAATTTATTTTCACTTGAACTGGTTAACTTTTCAACCTGCCAATTAATTTAGAATCCACATCCAAACCTAAATAATTATAGTAAATTTATTTTTCATAATTAACTATATTTTAAATAATCATAACATAACAAATGTTATTTTAAGATTAATTGTTCGTATCAATTAAATGAAAATTATATTAAAAAAGAGAAACGGCAGTTCAAGGATCAACATTGAACACCAACAGCAAACTCAATTATACAGTCAACCACAATATTGCATCTTTTGTGCCTATTTTATATAAGCCCAAGCCTTACAAAACGCATGCATCTCCGAGTTGCCCAAATATATACTGTCAAATATTTAATATTCGAATTTATGTTATTTAGATAAATAGGATTTACGAATTCGGATATCTAAATTTGATTTCAAATTACAAAATAAAGTATACATTTGTTTTCAAGAGGGTTCAAACTTTATTCATTCAACTTTTAGTGAGTTTAGATTAAAATTTGTGCAGATTCAGATTTTTTGATGTATGATTTATATTTGTTTTGTGAATTTTTATATCTGACTTATAATCATATTCAACTTGGATTCAAATAAATTTTTTTAAATAATTACCCTAAGCCTTCGACATGATCTATAAAAATAATTTTAGGAACATTATTGTAAAAATAATAATTTTAAGGACTCAATTGTAAGAAATTAATTTAAAGGGATTAATTGTAAAAAATATAAAGAGGGACATTAAAACAAATATTTTTAAAAATATAGGGTGAAATGACACCATTAATCTCGGATCCAATAAATATTTTTCGCTCTAAACCCGAACCGACTTCTTTCTTAATAGAAACTCGACCAAAAATCAAAATGATAAGAAAATAAACTTAGTCGTTTATTATCATTATCCAGCGGTCTAAAAAAATAAAAGCAAATTGAATTTTATACAATATTAATAATAGATCTTATCTCATATATATATATGAATGATACAATTACATAGTGTAAAAGTTTTAAACTTTTACACGTTTTTTGGATTGTTGGATGAGTGAAACGGATGACTAGGATTAACAATGGGTTATGTGAAGATTATCATTTGAAAAAAAATAAAAAGTTGATCTGAACCATCTATTTCTCCCATTTAACAATTCAAAAAAAATTGTAAAACTAAAAATTTTACATTCAGTATAAATGTCCATCCCTACATGGGCAATGCTATAGGGCTAGATTCCAGTGGGCATTAAGAGTCAAAGATAGAGGATCCATTTCTGAGATGAGAGAGACTAGAGTGGGCATTAAGCCCGAACCAAACATGATCTATAAAAATAATTTTAGGGACATTATTATAAAAAAAGTAGTTTTAAGGACTCAATTGTAAGAAATTAATTTAAAGGGCTTACTTATAAGAAAATATAAAGAGGGGACATTATTACAAATATTCTTAAAAATATAGGAGAAATGACACGATTAATCTCGGATCCGATAAATATTTTTCGCTCTAAACCCGAACCGACTTCTTTCTTAATAGAAACCCGACAAAAAATCAAACATGATTATATATATATATATATATATATATATGGATGAGATCCTCCTACACTATGTAAAGCTTGAAAGTTTTATACTTTTTTAGAGTGTTGCATAAAAATAAATGGATGGTTGAGATTAACAGTAGAAAATGTAAAGATTATCACTTGGAAAAAAAAATAAGAAAATAATCTTAGCCGTTTATTATTATCATCCAACGGTCTAAAATAAGTAAAAACAATTGAGTTTTACACAATATAAATAGATCTTATCTTATATATAGGATCCAGTTACACAATGTAAAAAATTTAACAGTGAGTTATATTATATGAAGATTATCACTTGAAAAAAATAAGAACTTAATCTGAGCCATCTATTTTCTCTATCAATCGATCCAAAAAAAGTTATAAAACTAAAAATTTTACATTTAGGGTAAATAGAGTCAAAGATAGGTTCCAGTGGGCAATAGTATAGGGCTAGATTCCAGTGGGCATTAAGAGTCAAAGATAGAGGACCCATTTTTGAGATGAGAGAGAGACTAGAGTGGGCACCAGCTTTTTGGTCTGTCTTTTTTCCCACGAAAAATTATTAGATGAATTCGACATACTACGTTATTTTTAGTCTTATTTAATAAAGTTTAGGTGAAGATTCACCTTAAAAATATAGATGATTTTTATTAGTTAGGACTAGAGATGACGTGATGAGTCGAATTCATCTAATAATTTTTTCTTTCCAACCAATCCAGTAGAAGTGGGAAGGGACCAGCCTAATCTCATGTTCCACACCTTTATAGCTTCAATGGCTAAATGACACACCACACAGCCCCCATTCTCTAGTTTCACTGCACCTGCACATGGGTCATGGAAGAGGAATTGGGTTAGCTTAGCTATAGAGGATCTACTTTTACCCACCACATGGGCTGATGGGAGCCTATCAGAAATAAATTAAAGTGAAAGCAAACACAAGAAAAATATTGGAGTTTGGACCAAACACCTTCGGAATTCTGTGTTTTGCTTGCCTTTCTTAAATGGAAAACACTTTTACTCAGTCCTATTTTGCATTTTAGCAATGCCAGCTTCTCAAACTTTCATGACTTTGAAGTTGATAAAGATATACATAGCAATCAATATTAATCGTTTGTTTCTACATTAAAAATCAAATCCAATTTATCAATTATCAGTTGGTTTAACGCGTGAGACTTTGTCGTCATGAATTTCCCAAGTAAAGTTAAACTTAAAAGTTCCATTAGTGACGTTGTGAATGAAGCAAATTCAGTTGAAAGGATCCTCTAATAATGATTAATGGGTACGTTCAGTATCTGATCCGGATTGATCGGTCAATTACCGAAAAAATCCAATTCAATACTGGTTTATACTAACTAATTCGTATCTCAAAACCAACAACTCTTTTCTGAGCTATGATCTTGAAGCACATGCAATTGAAAAGAACCATATTTTGAGATCATTTTGCCTACTTTCTTTTGTGTAGTATTAAATAATTTGTTCTGCAGACATTTTCTGGTATCCATTGTAGAATGCTTGAATCATATGCTAAACTATATATTTCAAATCAAAAGAAGAACAGAAGTAAAGTAACAAAACTTTATTTGTGAAGCAAGAATTTGATGGGTTTTAAAGACCTCAATTGTTTTCACTGCCCCGTGAAATACCATTGAAGAGATGGAGCTTGGTCCACTGAGAAGAAATTACAACATTCTTGTGCAGTAATCATGCATTGTTCTTCCACTTTCACAAGCTGCGGTTCATACATATTCCCCACAATCATTCCTGGCTCCAATGGTTGAAACCAGTGATGCTGATTTGATGAATCCGAAGATGAAGAAGATCCATTCACTTGAAAACAAGAAGAAGCTGGTGACATCAACAACCGAGCATCATTATTGCCACACAAATCATGGTCTTTGGTCTTGTCTGAGAATTTCTCACAATCTTCTTTGAGCTTTGCTTTCAGATCTCTCAACTGCAATTTGAGCACCCAAAAACACATTAATCACTGCAAAAACAAATGGGATTTCATTTCAGTAATGAACATATATAGATTATAGACCTTTGCAGTTAATGCATCATTCTGTTGTTTAAGATTGTTATAATCAAGCTTAAGAGCATCATAATTTGCTCTAAGAACACCATAATCTTTCTCCAGCTGCTTAGTCTTACAACGGGCACGTCGGTTTTGGAACCAGATAGCTACTTGTCTCGGTTGCAGCCCTAATTCTACAGCTAATTTAACCTTCCTCTCAGGCTCTACCTTGCTTCCCACATCGAAAATCTTCTCCAATGCCTTGACTTGAAGCATAGATAATCGCCTTTTCTTCTCAGTAGCTCGACCAGCTTCTTCTAATCTGTCTTCTTCCTCTAAACCATCCAGCATTGCTTGGAACTCCCTGCTGTAAACTTGCTTGTTCTTGGAATCCTTCTCTATATAATTCAACAGATTTCACTCATTAACATGGTTTGTAGCAGAAAAAGGAAAAAAATGGAACTTTAATCCCAACAAAAATGGGGTCTAAAGTCTAAACTCTAAAGTAATGGTTGAATTTCCTGTACCTTGAGGTGGGGAAATGGAGATGAAAGCATCCATGGTGAAAGCTAATAACAGAAGGAGGGTTCAAAGTTTCAAGCAAATTTGGTGCATTGCATCTCCATTAATACAAACAGGGAGCAGTAAATATGTATTGTGACACTGAATGGTGAAAGCTGACAAGAATGGCAATAATTTTAGTTTGTGCACAAAAGGCTTCTTACAAGTTCATGTAATAATACAAATTTCATCCAATTGAATTTTGAACAAAAAGGGTATCTCGAGGGAGTTGATGAATAACAGCCAATCAAACTCCTTCAGTTATATAAAAGGTTGCCATTTTGCCACATCCAACAAGGGAAATGAAATAGGAACAATGGTTATTTTATGATCCTTGTGGATCAGAAGAATTGTCTGTAAAATGCAATGAATTAACATTCTAGGCTATTTGTTTGGAACCAAGGACACATGTAGGATTTTATGTAGGGGTGCGAAATTATATAATCTGAAGAGTGCGAAATTAGATTGTCAATAGAAAATATAAATAAAATATCTAAATTATAGGAAAATTTAAAATTTTTATGAGATGCGACTGCGCCTCCAGCACGCCCTCAATCCATCCTTGACTGGAATAATATAATTGGATATGAAATACCAATGACTATGACCCAAGGTTTGTAGGCAACATATTATTCCACCATTGCTCCATATTGAGATTCTTTAGCGACCAAAATTCTAACTACCCAAAAATACAGGATTCATAGCTATATTTTTGAAATGGGAGAGAATAGGAGAGTAGCGGCAGAGAAGCAAGGAGCGGCAGTGGAAAACAGAAGTGCAGCGACGGAGAGGAAAAGAGCGGTGGGGGACTACAGAAGAGATGCAGTGGCTTCTGGAGTCCTGAGAGGCTCTCGTCACAATAAGAGGAAATTAACTAGGCATGGAAATCCTAGAGGGTTCGATCAGGATGTAAGAGAAGGTTTCACTGTGTTCGTGAATCACATCAGTAAAAGAATACACAGGGAGACATTGAGAGAAGCTTTTGTCTTATATGGAAAAGTTACTGTAACCCCTCGTCCCGGTCTGGCCGGATGACCGGTCCAAGTGGGCCACACGGGGAAAACCGAAGCGAAACCCGTTAAGGTTCCCCTCGATTAACAACCCTATTTTTTTCTTTTTATTTTAATCTTAACTAGAGGCGTATTAAATCCTAACTGATCACGATAGCGAAAAACAATCAAAGGAAATCACATTCGAACCACGACCATGCACAAACAGTCCATTTTAAGCTTATAGGGCATGCCGTATCGATACACCAATCAAGGGTATCGATACGCCTTGACTTGGTCAACTCAAACAGTCAACTCGAAGAAGACCGTATCGATACAGCCCTTGAGCGTATCGATACGCCCTCTTCAGTCAACATCTCGTGGTCAACGAGATAAACCCGTACCGATACGCCCCAACACCGTATCGATACGCCAAAAACTCCCCAATTTCTCAAAATTCCAGTGACCAAAAACCGTATCGATACACCCCCGTGTATCGATACGCCCAGCCACAACTGAGCTCTACAGGCAAGACCGTATCGATACGGTCCTTAGGCGTACCGATACGCCCTGCACTGCAACTCCACAATTTCCAACTTAACGACCCCAAACCCGACTCTAAATGCATTTCTAGACTCTCCTAAGCACATACAAACATTTAAGCAATCATACATGAGCCATAGGTAACAATCAAACATGAGACAAGACATCCATACATGGCATTCATACAAAGACCATATTTTAGCATAAAAGGGCATTCATAAAGGCTCAAAAGGCCTTAAAAGGCACAAGTCATCATAAGAGGTTTGCTCTCACACACAAGGCAACCTAAACATCTAAAGCATGCCACCACACACCAACATTCATTATAGTATCTCATGCTTTACAAACCGTAATCAAACCAAACATCCACATTTAAATGAGTCATACAAAGCTCATACAAAAACCCTTGCCACATTGCTAACTAATACAAAATTGATAACCGTACTTGAGCCACAAACTTGGAAAGCCCTTCTTGCCTTGCTCCGAGCTAACACCACGCTAATGATCTGCATTGTTGAACATTGAGAGCGTAAGCTATAAGCTTAGTGAGGGTGCTCTAAAACGAAAAACATCAACAATGCAGGGTTCAAGCATGTAAATCCTAATCTCACATACAACCTACAATGGCATATAATCAAGTAGACCTAGCTAGTCTTTCAAGTGGCATAATATGGTTTCTTAGATCATACTAAGCATCAATCATCAATATCAACAATCATATATTAACATCACATATCACCATTATATGAACAAGTTTAATTGGCCACTATCAATTACCCGGATGTGCGGATTTAAATCTCAACAACACTTTACCTCGGTGGGATTACACTCATCACCGGACCTTGCATGTGCGGGATTCCACTCATCGCCACATGCCCTACGGATGGGATTCCACTCATCATCCCGTAGAAATATATAAAAAGCTTCCGGTGGAATATTACATCACCGTACTCCTCCTTGATGACTTAACGCCATCAAGGGCACGTACGTTTTGACTCAATTTGTGTGCACACTAATCCTAATGATCGATCATTTACAACCGGTAATTTATTTAGTGCCAATTTCCATTACCACATCACATTTCCATCAACCATATCACCATTGCTCATCACATATTCATACCAAGGCATACATGTACAAATAAATCTCATATCACTAGAGCATAGATAGGCAATACACAAGTATTAAATGGAAACTAATGACTAAAATCAACAACTTGAATTAAATAGAAATGACCTACCAAGCACACTTCACACACACACCACACATACTCGAACCAAACTTTAAAACAAGTTTGAAACCACTCACCGCCCTTCCTTAGCAACCGAAACAATTCTCCTACGAACCCGGATTCGGTCCCAATGCTCCTTCGACGACTCCTCTTGCTTCTAGCCAACCAAAAACACAACCAACAACCAAAATCAATGCTAACATTCAATCAACACTCAACCTTAAAGCTTAAACTATCTTCATCCACATTTTCCAATCAAATAAATCCCCAAATGTAACAAATTCGTACTCCCTCAAACCTTGGCTGAAAACTCCAATTTCGATCATCCAAGTGACACCCAAAAGATCCCAAATCACCCTCCTAACATACCTAAACCATCAGCCCTTTGTTTTCAACCTAAAACCCACAAAAAATGGAGTTTTTGACATCTCAAAAATGGCTCTAAGAACCCACTTCGGGTTTTCAACAAAACTCAACCAAATTAACATATGTTGCACCTTTTAACATGAATAAACAAAGACCCAACTCAATTTTGCAAAACAAGATGAAAATTCCCATAAAAACCCAAACTTTAAATCAAACCCTAATTTTCAAAAGTTCATATCTTTGAAATCTAAAACCATAGGTAGATAGAGAATAAAGAGGAGAGTGGGAATATGATTTTACCTTTCAAAAACACCTTGAAATGAAGTTGTAATCAAATGGAATAGTAACTAGTGTTTTGGGAGAGTTTGAAAATGGTTTGGGCATTCCAACCTTTCAAAAACATCGTGTATCTTCTCTAACTCGGATGGTAACCGCAACTGATATGCAACCGGACCAACCCTCTTCACAATCTCATACGGTCCTATATACCTCAGGCTCAACTTCCCCTTTCGGCCAAACCTCATCACTTTCTTCCACGAAGACACTTTCAAGAATACCTTCTCTCCCACTGAGAACTCAACTTCCTTCCTCTTCAAATCGGCATAGGACTTCTGCCTATCTGAAGCAGCTTTTAAACGATCACAAATCAATTTTACCTTGTCGGTTGTCCCCTTGAGCAAATCCGGCATAGGTAACAATTTCTGTCCCACCTCGGCCCAACAAACTGGAGTTCTACACTCCCGGCCATACAAGGCCTCATACGGAGCCATCTGAATGCTCGACTGAAAGCTATTATTGTACGCAAACTCTACTAGAGGCAAATGCTTCTCCCAAGTACCCTGAAAGTCAATGATACAACAACGCAACATATCCTCTAAGATCTGAATAACTCTCTCTGACTGACCATCTGACTGAGGATGATAAGAAGTGCTGAAGTTCAAACGGGTACCCAAAGCTGTATGCAGACACTCCCAGAATCTAGAAGTAAACCGCGGATCTCTATCTGACACAATGGATTTCGGTACACCATGCAATCTAACAATCTCACCAATGTACAAATCGGCCAATCTATCAAGAGTGTAAGTAGTATTGACTGCCAAGAAGTGAGCACACTTCGTAAAACGATCCACTATCACCCAAACTGAGTTCTTCTTCGTGGGAGTCAAAGGCAAACCCGAAACAAAATCCATGGTGATGTTTTCCCATTTCCATTCCGGAATCCTCAACGGCTGTAACAAACTTGAGGGAACCTGATGTTTCGCCTTCACTCTCTGACACACTAAGCACTTACTCACAAAGTCGGCTACATCTCTCTTCAAGCCAACCCAAAAGTACTCATTCTTCAAATCACGGTACATCTTCGTACTTCCAGGATGCATAGCAAACGGACTACTGTGGGCTTCAGTCAAGATCGTACGTCTCAAGTCACTGTCCTCTGGCACAACTATTCTATCTTTGAAACACAAAACCCCATCAGCACTGAAACTGTAGCATGAAGATCTACCCTTGGCTATATCTTGCACGTGAGGTGCCAAAGATCTATCTAAGAGCTGTTTCTCTCGAATCAACTGACCTAGAGTAGGTCTAACCTGAAGCTCGGCTACCAAGCCGCCATCTCCGGACAAACTCAATCTAGCAAACATGGCTCTCAAGTCCACGACCATCTTCCTACTCAAAGCATCGGCCACTACATTGGCCTTACCCGGATGTTACTCAATAGTAAGATCATAGTCTTTTAGCAACTCTAACCACCTACGATGTCTGAGATTCAAATCTCGCTGAGTCATAATGTATTTCAAACTCTTGTGATCGGTGTATACTGTGCATTTCTCACCGTACAAATAGTGCCTCCAAATCTTCAAAGCAAACACAACTGCAGCTAACTCTATGTCATGGGTCGGATAGTTGCGCTCATGAGTCTTCAACTGTCTTAAGGCATAAGCCACTACTCTCTTGTCTTGCATCAGAACACATCCTAGCCCTACATAAGATGCATCACTGTAAACTACATAGTCCTTCCCGGACTCAGGCTGAATCAAGATCGGTGCTTGGGTCAAAGCTTCTTTCAATTTTTCAAAGGCTTTCTGTCTTGCATCTGTCCACTCAAACTGAACACTCTTCTGAAGTAACTGTGTCAATGGAGCGGCTAGCTTAGAGAAACCCTCTACAAATCTCCTATAGTATCCGGCTAAGCCTAGGAAGCTACGTACCTCGGTCACAGACTTCGGTTGCTTCCACTCAACAATGGCCTCAATCTTCTTCGGATCAACTCTAATCCCATCGGCAGACACTACATGTCCTAAGAAGACTACCTCTCGGATCCAGAACTCACACTTGCTTAGCTTCGCATACAACTGATGATCTAGCAAAGTCTTCAAAACTAGTCTCAAGTGTCGGTCATGGTCTTCTTCAGTTCGCGAGTACACCAAAATGTCATCAATAAACACAACCACAAACTGATCTAGATACTGATGAAAAATCCTATTCATCATGTCCATAAAAGCAGCCGGTGCATTAGTCAACCCAAAAGGCATGACTAAGAACTCATAATGACCATATCTAGTCCTAAAGGCCATCTTCGGTACATCAACCGCTCTTACCTTTAGCTGGTAATAACCCGATCTCAAGTCAATCTTCGAAAAGACTGAAGCTCCTCTCAATTGATCAAACAAGTCATCAATCCTAGGCAACAGATATTTATTCTTCACTGTCAACTGGTTTAACCGTCTGTAATCTATACACATTCTCATGCTACCATCTTTCTTCTTCACAAACAAAACTGGCGCTCCCCACGGTGAAGAACTAGGCCGAATAAATCCTCTATCTGTCAATTCTTGCAACTGAGTCTTCAACTCTTTCAATTCTTTCGGTGCCATGCGATACGGAGCAATAGAAACAGGTGCTGAATCAGAATAAGTCTCAATAGAAAATTCTACCTCTCTGTCCGGTGGTAACCCTGGCAACTCTTCCGGGAACACACTTGGAAAGTCACATACTGTCCGGATGTCCTGAGGTCTAACCTCACTCATGTTAGGGTTCATCACATACGCTAGGTATGCTTCACACCCTAACTCAACCAACCTCTTAGCTTCTAAAACGGAAACCACATTGGACAAGAACTTCACGTTCTCACCCACAACTACAATCTCATAGTCATCTGAGAGCTTCAAAGAAATCCTCTTAGTTTCAAAGTATATCCTAGCCCTATGCTCGGTAAGCCAGTCCATACCCAGAATCACATCAAAATCATAGAAATGGAGCTCCATCATATCCACTGGGAACACATGTCCCTGAACCATCAACGGGCATCTTCGGTACATCTTCCTAACCACTACCGTGTCCCCAAATGAACTAGTAACACTAACTCCTACCTCTAACATTTCACAAGGCAAATTCAAAGACTGTGCATGCTCACTCAATATGTAGGAATGTGTAGACCCAGAGTCAATCAAAGAAAACAAACCCAAAGACTGTATTGAGAAGTTACCTGCGATCACATCGGTGTCATGCTGATCTCTGCGCTGAGCGTAAACTCTGGCCTGACCTCCGCCCTCTGGCTGAACTGCAACTACATGTGCTATGTTCCTCTGACCATCGTTCCTCGGTTGGAAGTTACCTCTACCGCGCCCGCGGCCTTTCTGAAAGTCATTAGCTCTAGCAGGAGCCTGAGCTGGTGCATGTCCCACCTGATGTGGACAGTCACGCCTAATGTGGTCCCTAGCCCCACAACTCCAACAAGAATGAAAATTTCCCCAACACTCACCGGTGTGGTTCCTCCCGCAAGTAGCACATGTGGGCAACTTCCCACCAGCTCTCTGACCCTGATGGCCCCTACCGTGGTTACCGCCACCACGCCTATGATCATACTGATGTCTGTTGTCCCGATGCCTCTTGGCATCACCTCTATCAAAGTTACTGGACCTCTTACCCGAACTAGATCCACCAGACCGCCTGGTCAAACTCAAACTGTGCTCCAAGTCCTTGGCTCTCGAGACCAAGACATCAAAATATGTGTAGTCTGAAGCTAGAGTATACGTCTTGATCTCTTCATTTAGTCCATAACGAAAACGGTTACAGCGTTCCACCTCAGTAGGAACGAGCTCAGGTGCATACTGACTCAGTCTCACAAATCGGATCTCATAGTCTGTCACGGACATACTCCCCTGAAGCAAGGCCATAAACTCTCTCTTTCTCTCATCGAGGTATCGCGGACCCAGATACTTCTTCCGGAATGATGTCTCAAAGAACTCCCAAGTAATCTCGGCCTCATCCATACCCGAAGTAACGGTGACCCACCAGGTGTAGGCATCACCCTGTAGCAAGGACTCAACACATCCTAACTTGCGCTCACCAGTACATCCCATCTGAGCGAGGATACAGACAGTCTTCTCAAACCATAACTCTGACCTCTCGGGAGTAGCACCTCTGAACTCTTCGGCCCCAAGGCCCCGGAGTCTCTCTAAAGGCAATCCAGTGCCCTCACCCTGATGATGTGCCGCCTGACCCCCAGCCACTGCAGCCTGAAATGCCCCGGCTATCGCCTGAACCAACGGAGCTAAGTCAATCCCGGCCGATCCTTGGCCTCCTTGTGGTCCCTCTCCTTCGGCCCCGGCCTCACCTCCCGCTCCTGGTGGAGGTGGTGGTGGTGGTGGAGGTGGTGGAGGAGCTCCAACTCCAACCACAGGCTCTCCCACTTGAGCCTCAACCCTAACTACTGGCTCAACTCCTGGAGCCGCTGCCCGTGGTTCCAGTCGAACCATCCTAGGCCTCCCACGTGGTCTCATGATACAGCTAGCAATGTATAAACTACAACAAGAAACAGATAAGGATTACGTTAGCCAAAGCAAGGGTCCAATAGCGCTCAAGTAATCCTTTTACAAAATTCTTTTTAAATTAAGTAATAGTAGCAATGAGCACCCACACTCTACGCCAGACGCAACAATTCATGCTTCAAACATCATACGAACATTCAAATATAAAAAATTCATGGCAAGGCATGCTTCGAACAACACAATTATTCAACATAACAAGCTTACCTCACTTACCTGCCCGAGGTCTCGGTAACCTCATGCTCTGATACCAACAAATGTAACCCCCTCGTCCCGGTCTGGCCGGATGACCGGTCCGAGTGGGCCACACGGGGAAAACCGAAGCGAAACCCGTTAAGGTTCCCCCTCAGTTAACAACCCTATTTTTTTCTTTTTATTTTAATCTTAACTAGAGGCGTATTAAATCCTAACTGATCACGATAGCGGAAAACAATCAAAGGAAATCACATTCGAACCACGGCCATGCACAAACATTCCATTTTAGGCTTATAGTGCAGGCCGTATCGATACACCAATCAAGGGTATCGATACGCCTTGACTTGGTCAACTCAAACAGTCAACTCGAAGAAGACCGTATCGATACAACCCTTGAGCGTATCGATACGCCCTCTTCAGTCAACATCTCGTGGTCAACGAGATAAACCCGTACCGATACGCCCCAACACCGTATCGATACGCCAAAAACTCCCCAATTTCTCAAAATTCCAGTGACCAAAAACCGTATCGATACACCCCCGTGTATCGATACGCCCAGCCACAACTGAGCTCTACAGGCAAGACCGTATCGATACGGCCCTTAGGCGTACCGATACGCCCTGCACTGCAACTCCACAATTTCCAACTTAACGACCCCAAACCCGACTCTAAATGCATTTCTAGACTCTCCTAAGCACATACAAACATTTAAGCAATCATACATGAGCCATAGGTAACAATCAAACATGAGACAAGACATCTATACATGGCATTCATACAAAGACCATATTTTAGCATAAAAGGGCATTCATAAAGGCTCAAAAGGCCTTAAAAGGCACAAGTCATCATAAGAGGTTTGCTCTCACACACAAGGCAACCTAAACATCTAAAGCATGCCACCACACACCAACATTCATCATAGTATCTCATGCTTTACAAACCGTAATCAAACCAAACATCCACATTTAAATGAGTCATACAAAGCTCATACAAAAACCCTTGCCACATTGCTAACTAATACAAAATTGATAACCGTACTTGAGCCACAAACTTGGAAAGCCCTTCTTGCCTTGCTCCGAGCTAACACCACGCTAATGATCTGCATTGTTGAACATTGAGAGCGTAAGCTATAAGTATAGTGAGGGTACTCTAAAACGAAAAACATCAACAATGCAGGGTTCAAGCATGTAAATCCTAATCTCACATACAACCTACAATGGCATATAATCAAGTAGACCTAGCTAGTCTTTCAAGTGGCATAATATGGTTTCTTACATCATACTAAGCATCAAGCATCAATATCAACAATCATATATTAACATCACATATCACCATTATATGAACAAGTTTAATTGGCCACTATCAATTACCCGGATGTGCGGATTTAAATCTCAACAACACTTTACCTCGGTGGGATTACACTCATCACCGGACCTTGCATGTGCGGGATTCCACTCATCGCCACATGCCCTACGGATGGGATTCCACTCATCATCCCGTAGAAATATATAAAAAGCTTCCGGTGGAATATTACATCACCGTACTCCTCCTTGATGACTTAACACCATCAAGGCCACGTACGTTTTGACTCAATTTGTGTGCACACTAATCTTAATGATCGATCATTTACAACCGGTAATTTATTTAGTGCCAATTTCCATTACCACATCACATTTCCATCAACCATATCACCATTGCTCATCACATATTCATACCAAGGCATACATGTACAAATAAATCTTATATCACTATAGCATAGATAGGCAATAAACAAGTATTAAATGGAAACTAATGACTAAAATCAACAACTTGAGTTAAATAGAAATAGCCTACCAAGCACACTTCACACACACACCACACATACTCGAACCAAACTTTAAAACAAGTTTGAAACCACTCACCGCCCTTCCTTAGCAACCGAAACAATTCTCCTACGAACCCGGATTCGGTCCCAATGCTCCTTCGATGACTCCTCTTGCTTCTAGCCAACCAAAAACACAACCAACAACCAAAATCAATGCTAACATTCAATCAACACTCAACCTTAAAGCTTAAACTATCTTCATCCACATTTTCCAATCAAATAAATCCCCAAATGTAACAAATTCGTACTCCCTCAAACCTTGGCTGAAAACTCCACTTTCGATCATCCAAATGACACCCAAAAGATCCCAAATCACCCTCCTAACATACCTAAACCATCACCCATTTGTTTTCAACCTAAAACCCACCAAAAATGGAGTTTTTGACATCTCAAAAATGGCTCTAAGAACCCACTTCGGGTTTTCAACAAAACTCAACCAAATTAACATATGTTGCACCTTTTAACATGAATAAACAAAAACCCAACTCAATTTTGCAAAACAAGATGAAAATTCCCATAAAAACCCAAACTTTAAATCAAACCCTAATTTTCAAAAGTTCATATCTTTGAAATCTAAAACCATAGGTAGATAGAGAATAAAGAGGAGAGTGAGAATATGATTTTACCTTTCAAAAACACCTTGAAATGAAGTTGTAAATAAATGGAATAGTAACTAGTGTTTTGGGAGAGTTTGAAAATGGTTTGGGCATTCCAACGTTAGAAAGGGTTTAAGGGGAGAAGATGACAACTTTTGTTTTAAAGTTGTCTTGCTTTTTAAAGACTTTTGGGTCAAATTACAACATTGGTCCCTCCCCTTTTTACTAAAGCTCAATTAGATCCAATTTAAGGTTGAATTGATTTTAATTAATTTTATTGACTCGGACTACAAACCCGACTAACTCCTAACCCCAAAACACGGGCGTTACAGTTACGGATGTCTACATAGCCTACCACAACCGGAGAAGGATTAATAGGGATGATACATTCACCTTTGTTCGTTTTGCTACTGCGAAGGAGGCGAAGAAGGCGGCCGATTTCGGCAATAGGAGGAAAATGGACGGGTTCACCATCAATGTGTTTTTGGAGAATACGACCAGCGGAAGGAAACTCGGCTACAAGGGGCGATTTTCGGAGGAGTTTAACGACCCTAAAAACGTTCCTAAGGCTAATCTAAATACCTCGAAATTCACTGACGGGAGGTCTTTTAAGGATGTTTTGCTGTCAAAGGTTCATACGGAGAGTGACGGGAATGCAGAAAGAGCAGGGGAAGATAACTATCACAGTAATAGCTCAAAGAAGGCTGACTCATCGGTGGTGTGCAATCCTTTTTGTTTTAATGTTTCCGATAGTGAGTCAGAATGGTTGAAAAACTGCTTGATAGGAGACATAAAAGGAATGTATGACTCTACGTTCGTTCAGCAAGCCCTAATGGCAGAAGGTTTCAAGGTTAGAGTCAGTACATGGTCGGGGTTCTTCGCAATCATACAGTTTGAAGAGGAGGAACAAATTCAAATATTTTTGGATCTTAAAGATCAAATGTTAAACTCTTAGTTTGTCGATATAGATAAATTCAATGAGTTCCAGAGCAAGCAGAAGCTCAAGATATGGATTAATCTTGAAAACATTCCTTTGTTCGCCTGGGATGTTAAGATTTTCGAAGCTGTTGCAGGTAGATGGGGTAAGGTTCTCAAAGTGGACGATGAGACAGCTTCCAAAGCTAGGTTTGATTCCGCTCGCGTCTTGATCAGCGTTAAACACCGGGCTGTGGTGCCCCCCTTCGCCAATATCTTCATCAATGGAGAGAGCTATCATATCCGTATCACCATTTCGGACTTCGAAGATAGTCGATATTGGATCGACGGGGAGACTCCGATGGCCCCTGAAGAGGATCAGGAGGTGAATAGTCACGGGGAGGAGGCTGAAGGATGGCGTTACGCTCCCAGAGAACAGGAAGTAAATGTGGATACTTCAAGTTGGCGGCTCAAAAACAATAAGAATGTCAGAGGCAACGGCGGCTCAGAATCAGAGGAAGTCAGGGTAGCAGGTGAAACCCACGTTTCAATTACTAATAATGGGGATGCTGAGATGGAGGAAGTAGCTAGTAAGCACGTGCAAAATTTGGCGACGAACCGGGTTGACCAGTAATCAAAGTCTGATCTATATGAGGTTCCGGTCCAAAGTGAGTCTGGGTCTACAAGGCTATCCTCGGATTCAAGCGGGCCTCCTGAAATTCATTTTGATGGGGCGTCTGGGTTATAAGTGTCAAGCCCAAATTAGTGAGGTGCCTCAAGGGCGCCAACCCTCTCTCTTTTTGTGACAGATTAAATAAATGCCACTCTTGGGCCACGGTTAAACCTCTTGTGAACCACAGTAATAGCACAAAAACGCACCCAATTAAACAAATAACAGTCAGTGTTTCTAGGAAGTGCAGTCCTATTACCGGTGATGAAGAGCAGACAAATCCTAATTTTGTGAGCATGAATAATTTGGGCGATTCCAAGCAAGTTCAAAGGTCCGATATCGCAGAGGGGCGAATTGAAGAGGCAAAGAATGTCGTAGAAGTATGCAAAGCGGTAGGATTAACGTTTCAAGCAGATGAGGAAGGGCTTATTGAGATTTTACTGCAGGCGGAAGACAACGATTACAGTAATTTGGGGTGAAATCAGGTTAATCACGATCGGAGGTGAGTGGGTTTATGGAAAGTCTTCTATAAATTTAACAAACTTTATTTCATGGAATACGCGTGGTTTGGGTAGCAGTATCAAACGAGGGGCAGTTAGGAAATTCATCAGCAGAGTAAAGCCAGGGGTTATCTTCTTTCAGGAGTCGAAGAAGGAAAGAGTGGACAATAATCCAGTATCCCAAATCTATAAGAGGAACCTCAAGTACGAGTTTGAGTTTTCTCCATCGATTGGTGCCTCTGGGGGGCTGATTTCTTGCTGGGATAAGGAATATTTCACCAAGACCAGATCCTTTACTCACGAGAGGTTTATCGCCATTGTAGGTGTACTTAGACATATCAATTTGCAGTGTGTTTTATTCAATGTTTATGCTCCTAATTGCCATGGTGAACGAAAGCTGATGTGGGATGAAGTGAAAGGCTACATCGAGAAGTTGAAGATGCCAATAATCATTGGAGGTGATTTCAACATTGTGAGAAAACAAAGTGAGAAATGGGGTGCAATGGCCTGTAAAAAAGCTATGGCAGATTTTGATGACTTTATAGGAGAGGTTGGCCTTATTGATTTACCTCTATCCGGTGCTGATTATACGTGGTGCAGCAATAGAGAGACCCCAGTATTTTGTAGACTCGATAGGTTCTTGCTGACTGCATATATTTTGAGTCGCTTGCCTGATATATTTCAAAAGGTGGGTGGGTGTAGTATATCTGATCATAAACCAGTTATGTTGTGCAAACTCAGTCCAAATCGAGACCCTAAGACGTTTAGGTGGTTCGATTTCTAGGCAGAGGAGGAGAGATATGAGAACGTGGTGAAGGACGCTGCAAACAAATCAGCGGGTAAGGGAATTGGTTCATTTCTGTAGCAGTGCGGGATCGATTCAAACAATTGGGTGAGAGGAAGAAAACTCACTAATGATGAAGACAGTTTTGTATTGGAGAATAAGGTTGAGGAATTAGAAAGATCAGTTCAAAAAGGCCCAGCGGACGCAGCGTTACAAACGGAGCTCAGGAATCTTCGGGCTAAGTTATGGAATTGTTACCGAAGAGAAGAGAGGGAGTGGTTGCAAAAATCCCGTCTAAAATGGTTTAAAGTTGGAGATCAAACACTAAATATTTCCATACAGTCGCATCCTCCAGAAGAAGGGTAAATACGATCTCATCTCTGCAGCATGAAGGGAAAGTAGTTACAGATCAAAACAAGCTAAAAGAGCATGTTTTCGAGTACTTTAAACAAATTTACAATTCTTCAGTGACAACCCCTGTGAAAAACCTAGACTGCTCGCTGAAATCCTTGTCTTTAGAGGCTGCTACGGATCTTACCAAGAAATTTACCGAAGAGGAAATTAAGAATGCTATTTGGTCTATGGATGGCACAAGAGCACCCGGGCCTGACGGATTCAATGTTGGATTCTTAAAAAAAGTACCTGAGTCTGATTAAAGATAACATTCTGAATTTTTTCCAGGAGTTCTACAACGGTACGATCTCGGACACTTCGTTTAATCAGTCTTTTATAGTGCTAATTCCTAAGAAATCGTCACCCACTGCAATCGAAGATTTTCGACCAATTAGCCTTGTAGGCTGCATTTATAAATTGGTTTCTAAAGTCCTCTCTTTAAGATTGAGTGGGTATATTCACGAAATTATAGACGATACGCAATTTGCTTTTTGCCCGGGTAAGCAAATCCTTGACTGCATATTGATTGCCAACGAAGTAACTGATTTAATGAGAAGAAGGGGTACCCCTGGGATTATCTTCAAGGCCGACTTCATAAAAGCTTATGATACGGTGGATTGGAAGTTTTTACTGATAATCTTGAAGAAAATTGGCTTTCCTGATAAGTGGATCTCGTGGATTTTCTTTTGCATTTCTACATCCAATATTGCGGTGCTTGTGAATGGATCGCCTACTCCTTATTTTTCCATTAGGCGAGGGCTTCGACAAGGGTTCCCCTTATCACCCATATTATTCAATATCGTGGCAGAGGCTCTAAGTGTTATTTCTTAGAAAAGCAGAAAAGATGGGCTTCTTTAAGGTGATCAAGGTGGGAACTAATGATTTGTCTGTTTCCCATATCCAATTCGTAGACGACTTGATTGTCTTCAGCGGTGCTAGTGAGACGCAGCTAAGAAATTTAGTCCGGATTTTAAGGGGTTTCGAGCTAGCCTCTGGTCTTCAGTTGAACTTGGCCAAATCGAAGTTGATCGGTATTAATGTCGATCAGGAGTCTTTACTCAACTGGGCGAAGATGTTGAAGTGTTCAACAGAGAATCTCCCTTGCAAGTATTTAGGATTGCCGCTTGGTATTGTGAAGAATTCTCGGGCGTTATGGAATCCTGTGATAGAAAAATTCAAAGAAAGGCTAGCAATTTGGAAGGCTCGAATGCTATCTTTTAGCGGAAGACTAGTGATTGTTAAGTCCGTGTTATCTAACCTACCAGTGTACTTTGTGTCCATTCTCAAAATGCCTAACGCCATAAGCAATCAGATTAACAAGCTGATCAACAAATTCCTATAGGGTGGCGTGGAAAAAAGACCTATATACTATATTGGTTGGAAGGAGATGTGTAAACCTAGAAACAAAGGAGGATTGGGAATAGTGGATATGAAAATAAAAAATAGGGCCTTGTTAAATAAATGGGTGTGGCGTTACGGAGCCGAGTCAGACTCATTTTGGAGGAAGGTTATTAATTCCAAATACGAGAACCTTTCTCTTGGAATCATTCCGTCCAGTTTGAATAAATCGAACAAATCCAAAATTTGGCGGGACATTATCTCACCGTTGAACAATGATTCTGACATTTTGACAAGCAACATTCGTTATGTGGTGGGAGATGGGAAAACGATAAGATTCTGGGAGGAAAAATGGTGTGGTGTGGTCCCACTAAAAACAAGGTTCCCTAGAATTTTCGCTTTAGCTGTTAAGAAGAGGGGAACGATTGAAGAATTCGGCTCTTTTGTCGGGAGTGTGTGGCAGTGGAATATTCAGCTTCGTAGAGCATTATTCGATTGGGAAGTGTTATTATGGGATGAATTTCTGGGCGTGATCAATGGTGCGAAACCTGCAGGTTCTTTTCGGGACAGTGTAAGATGGCGTGCTTCCTCTAATGGCATCTACAGTCCTAAATTGTTCTATAAATTGGCAGCAAACTGCAGGGATGGCTCGGATCGGGTATGGCAACTAGTTTGGGCCAACATTGCTCCCCCTAAGGTCGAAAGCTTCGTTTGGCGTTTAGTCCATGAGAGGATTCCCACAAAATCTGAGCTTGTTAAACGAGGTATGGGATCTATATCCTCCATTACTTGTGTTCTTTGTAATAGGTTGGATGAAAGTCCTTTCCATCTCTTTTGTGAATGCGAAGTATCTTGGATTGTATGGCAAAGATGGTGTAATTTATGGGGAATTAATTTTTTGATGACTAAGAACGTAAGAAATCTTCTTCTAATGTGGCAAGAATGCAATCCGGGGTTTAGGAACTCCTCCATTTGGAATTTAGCTTTTTTTGCTCTGATATGGACAATATGGTTGCATCGCAACGAAGTTGTTTTTAAGGGTACAAGGCCATCTGGATTGGTTATGTTTGAAAGCTTTGTGCTTAGATTGGCATCGTAGTGTAAGACTAATTGGAATGACTGCCCTTTAACTGTTGCGGATTTATGTAACTTGCCTTATGCTTTCAAAGATCTATCGAATGTAATCCATGTTGCGAAACAGTATAGTTGGGTGCCTCCGAGCAAGGGATGTTTGAAGTTTAATGTTGATGGGGCTGCGTCGGGAAGTTATGGAGCGGCTGGAATAGGGGGTATCCTTCGGGATAGTAATAATAAAACAATGGCAATTTTCTCAAAGTCGGTTGGCCATCTCGATGCTTCGACGGCTGAAATCTTAGCAGTCGTAGAAGCGCTGAAGATTTTTGGCAATTCCCCAAAGCTTAATCTGATGCATCTGTGCGTGGAAAGTGATTGTAAAGCTGTTGTGCAATGGTTTAAAAAGCCGATGTGTGCCCCCGAAATCTTTAAGAAGATCATCACTTCAACGTTACAAGCAAGCGGAGGTTTCGTTTGGTCGATTGAGAGCATCGATAGAGTAGCAAATTCGAGTGCTGACATCCTCGCTAAGAAAGGAATAAATAGAATGAAAGATCTTGTGCTAGTGTGCTACTGAGACAGATTACTAGTAAAACTTTGTGGTTCTATTGAAGATGGAGACTCATTACTGTGTGGCAGGGGTTTTTCTCGCAAGTTTCTGTTCTAATGGCGAAACTGGAAATGCTTTCCTTGTCGACTATTATAGCACGACTAAGTAGATGAGAAATACAGCTGGAGATGAGTGGCTTATTATGGAAAAAAATTTGTGTGGTTGAAGGCGTAGTACTAGCTTTTCATTTTGTTTGTGGGTTCCCTTGCTTTAACAAGGGTGGTTGTTTGTTAAGTTGTTTCGACTGGGAGTGTGTTATTTGTTTGTAATGCAGCACTCTCATCGTGCACTCTTTTTCCTCCATAGGTCTTAAGGAGGTTTTTTAACGAGGCCGGTGTTATTGCTTCCTTAATATAAATCTAGTCCGATTTCAAAAAAAAAATTCTAACTGCCCATTAATTTAAAAATTCAAATTCACAATATATATATAAACATACATACTTGCATTTACTTGTAATAATTTGGCTGATGACTTTTTAATCTGACTTTTATAGGCATTAAAGAATTATTTAATTATAAAGTGATTAGAATCCCACACTCTAAGATGTGTCCACATCTCGTTGGAATAATTTTGGGATAGGGGATTGTTGGAAAGAAATTTAACAAGTCGAAATAGAGCCGAAATATAATTTATGTTCTTTCTCTCTCGATAACATAATAGGTAATTATGAAAAGTAAATTATATTTAACGAGAATACAATCAACCAATAGCAACTACAATAACACAAATAATAAATAAAACGTGATCCAAAACCCAACATAAACCCTAAATAAACTAAACGTGAAAAGATTTCTATTTATAAAAATACTATGAAATATATACGGATGGAGCCATTAATAAGTTGGGAAGAATTGTCCCTCCTAAATTTTTTTTTAGTATAATTGCATTTTAAGTCTTTTGTAGTGTAAGTATTAGTCAAATAAGGTCTTTGTCCTTCCTAATTTTCAAATTTAAAGGCTTAATAGACTCTTGCCCCTCATGATGCTTAATCCTAGCTCTGTCACTGGAAATATAATTTTTCTTTTTGAATGAAATGAAATAGAATTTTATGTTCGTTTGTTAAGAAAAAAGAATTTGACTAGAAATAGTTTATTAAATTTAGGCTAAAGGGGTTATTTTGTATCTAAATTCGACCCAAATTAGTAATGTTGTCTTTCGCACGAAATCACGTTTAATTAGGTCTTCCAGTTTGCATATTGTAGCAAATTAGCCCTTTGACCAACGTTGACTGTTACAGTGCTGACGTGGCAGTTAATGTTGCTGACATGACAATCAACTATGCTGATGTGGTGGTCCACGATTGTAACCCCTCGTCCCAGTCCGGACGTTTGACCGGTCCGAGTAGGCTACACGGGGGAAACCGAAGCGAAACCCGTTAAGGTTCCCCCTCGGTTAGCAACCCTAGAAAACTTCTTTTATTTATCTTGTCTAAATGCAACATTAAATCCTATGTGGAACACGACAGCGGAATTACAAGCAACATAAAAACGACCATCCAAAACAACACTTTTAAAACAACCCATTTCTTCTTTTTAAATAGGCCGTATCGATACACCTGACAAGGGTATCGATACGCCTTGACCAAGGTCAACGTCCAACAGTCAACAGAGGAAGACCGTATCGATACAGCCCTTGGGCGTATCGATACGCTCTCCTCGGTCAACATCTCGTGGTCAACGAGATACACCCGTACCGATACGCTAAGACACCGTACTGATACGCCATTCACTCACCAAATTCTCAGAATTCCAGTGAGCAAAGAGCGTATCGATACACCCCCGTGTATCGATACCCCTTGCCAATTTTGTGTCCCAAAGTGTAGGACCGTATCGATACGCCCTGCACTGATAGACCAAAAATGCAGCAAAACGACACGAAACTCAAATCTAAATGCATTTTGAGACTTCCCTAATCACCCTCAATCATACATACAACACTTATCAATCAAATCTAATCATACGAGGCACTCAACATGAACAAACAACATTCAACCAAGGAATTCATGCATTTGATCAAAAGATGGCATACAAAGCACTTTAAGGTTCATGCCTTAGCAACCAAAACATATAGGCATACAAGACGTGCATCATAAGCAAGATTTACAATTCAACCAAGGCATCCAAGAGCCAAACCAAATCAACATACAACAAAGCATTCAAATCAACAACACCTATCTCATTGCTTGACTATTACAACCTACAATTTAAAGATCATACTTGAGCTAACCAAAAGCGACACTTGGAGACCTTTCCTTGCCCTTGCCACCCACAAGCTACTGATCTGCATTGTCGAACAAAAAGGAGTGTAAGCATAAAAGCTTAGTGAGGGTAAGCTCATAAAACAAACCTTCGACAATGCAGGGTCCAAACACGAGCAACAACCAAGATAGAATGCATGTTCTTACCTTTGATCCACATAAGCCAATCTACCCATGATGCATGAACATATAATCAATATTATGTCATGCTCAACATGTTTAAATCCACAACATATGTAATCACATATAATAAACCATGTTAGCAACACATCCCAAATCACATTGGCTCACAAATAATCACATATTGACAACGTAAACTACAATCCGTATTGGCACCTAGCTATGACTCGAATACGCGGATAACCGTTGGAACTCACATCCAACAACAACATTACCTGAAGGTGGGATTACACTCATCACCGTTCCTCGCGGAGGGGATTCCACTCATCCTCACGCCCATTTTACGCGGGGGGGATTCCACTCATCCTCACGCTCGTCGGTGGGATTCCACTCATCACCGAATAACATATAAATAAGAAGATTTCCGGGCGAACCCGTACTGCATCTTGATGACTACCATCATCAAGACCACGCGCGCATTTTGACTCACGTGTGCACACTAAACATCCTAATGATCGATCATTGTACCCAAGCATACTAGTGCCAATACTACACATTTCATTTATCTTTCACCATATCATTTCATAACAACTTCCATGCTTAGCACGTACTCACCATGACTTACCGTCATGCACAAACCACCTTTCCATGCCTAGCATGTACTCACCATGATCCTCGGATCATGCAACCACCTCATAATATCATTAACACAAATATCACATCATATTTCATACATATGTATATCCCCATCATATTTATCATCAACATGCATATAACAATGCATCAAGCCATGCCTTAACATACATGTATAACAACATATACATAGCCACCATAAACACAATTAAACATGAGGCATAAATCAACGCTATAAAGATCAACCAAGGTCTCTAACTAAAGTTTGGGATTAGGCTACCACTCTAATCCCAACTCTAGGTGGGTCTACCAATCTCAACCTGGTCCACATGCTTGAACCAATTGCTCAAAACCATTTAAAACATTTTAACCACTCACCGACAATTCCAAGCTCAACCATACTAGCTGATCTAGCTTCCAACGATTCCGGATTTGTTCCCGAGGCTTCACCAACACAAAATCTCGCTTCTAATCACCTCAACACAATCAAAACAACCTCAAATCAATTCACCAATTAATGTAGCAAACCCGGAACACCATTCAAGCAACAAACACAATAATTCAAGCCATGAACAACCCCAAAATCACCAAACCCGAGCAGCCCTTATACCCAGCCCAAAACTTGTGATTTCAACACATTTGACACATTCAAATGCTTCCAAAACAGCCCCCAACTATTACCCTAACATCAACCCTCAAATTTCAACACAAACCATACCCAAAACTCAACTAAAAACCCTCTTAAAACCCCACCAAAACCCAAATTCGGGAATTCTTATAAAACACTTCAAAAATTATATATGTTGGACCATTTGATTCATAAACATCATATCTAACAATAACAAATCAAAAGTTTTAGTAAAAACCCATAAAGCTTTAACCTTTAGCTTAAAACTTTGAAAAACCCAAATGTAAAATACATAGTTTTAGTGAAATCTAAAAATACCAAAATGTAGAGGATAACAAGGCCAAGTCAAAACTATATTTACCTTTCAAAAAGCTCTAAGGATGAAGGTGAAAGAGATGAAATGGTGAGATGGAGAGAAAAGCTCTCACATGTCGTTGGATAGCAAAAATGGGGAAAGAAGAAGATGAGCACATGTTTAATTTAACAAAAGGGGTTTTAATTTTAAAACTTTCATTTATTTACAGTTTTGCCATTAATGAGATGACAATCTCATGTATTTGAAATTTTCATGGAAATTTGATTTCAATTACATTTTGGTCCAACACAAAATGTTTGTTCGAAAATATGAAGACCAAAACAATACTTTATTATTTAAATTATAAAAACCGAAACCCGAACCATTATTTAAATATTATTTTCTCCCGGCCCCCAAACCCGGGTGTTACAATGATGCTGACGTGGCAGTGCATGTGTGATGATGACATGGCAGAGGGATTGAATTGATTTTTTAAATCGAAATCGAAGGCATAATTGATTTTTTCGCCGAGTTCAGGTGTATAATTCATTTTAATTGAAAGTTTGATAATTTATTTAATATTTAAGCTAAAAATAATAATTTAAGAAATTATTAAAATTTTAAAAATTGATAAATAATTTGTTTAAATTTTAAATTAATTTAATCGATTTATTTAGTTTTTGAATAAAATTAGATAAATAATTTGATTCTTCAAGTTGAACTTTTACAAATAGAATATACGAAAAATCGATTCACAAATTGATGTAAATATCATTTAGGTTCCTGATAATTTTAAAATAAGCAAAGTGGGAACTCACATAAAATCAAAATATTATTCAATTTAAAAAATCTATAAACTTAATAAAAATAAATAAAATGTTTGAAAAATTATTGAAAATAAAAACTAATGTAAAAAATTAAAATGTATTTGAGATTAAAAATTATATGGATGAGTCTACCACGTGCGATGAACATTGATAAACACCACTAACGATGAACACCGATGAACACCATTAATTTTTTAAAAAAATTAAAAATCTAAAGGACTAAAATTATAATTAAAATTATCTCTTAAAAAATTATCTCTTAAAATTATAATCAAATATACCCAATTCTCATATTATTGATTCTAATCTATTAAAAAATTATAAATTGATTTCTATTTTTTTAAGAGATTGATTTTGTTAGGGTTTAGGAGAATTGGGTATATTTGATTCTAACCTATTAAAAAATATTATAAAGTAATTATTAAATTTGATTTTTATTTTTTTAAGAGATAATTTTAATTATAATTTTAGTCCTTTAGATTTTAAATTTTTAAAAAAATTAATGGTGTTCATCGGTGTTCATCGTTAGTGGTGTTCATCAATGTTCGTCGCCCGTTGTAGAATTTTCCAAATTATATAATATAAATATAAAAATTAAAAATGTTTATAAAGTATTAAAAATCGAACACTTTCATCGAAAAAGTCTTTGACTTTATCAGTCTGAGTATTACCATTCGTTAAAAAAAAATTCAATGGAATCAACATTATATTAAAGTAACGAAAAAATGAAATTGATGTTCATTACTATGTGATGTAGAAAACGAAGAAAATTTTTGTTTTTTCTACTTAGACACAAGGATGATTCTATTGAAAATATGCTCAAAGAATATTAGTAGGCTTAGCATAGCCAGAAACAGTTGAAGACTTTTCCGATGGTTTATAAATATTTTAATGAGTTTTTATATTTATAAGTTTTCATATTTTTAATTTTATGTTTTTACTTAATTTTTTAAATTCATTATAGCATTTTTATTTTTTTAATATTTGTTGAGTGGATCGAATGATCGAAATAAACCAAGAGGGGGTGAATTGACAAATAAAAATGGTAGACAAGGAATTTTAGAGTGGTTCAAGTTCCAATCGAACTCTACATCCACTACCTTAGCTTCACTAAGGATTTTCAACAATTACACTAATTGCTCTTCCCCTTTTCTAGGCTAAGGAGGTAACCGTTACAATTTCGGTCAAATTTTCTACCCAAAATTTGACCCAATCCTCACACAATAGAAACAAAGAAGTTGTTGGCTAAAACAAGTATCTCTCAATACACAATGTAGCCCAATTACAAGCACTCAACCCAATTGAAATGATAAGAATGAAAAATACAATTGGGGTTACAAGACAATAATGAGATTTAGGCACAAATGCTTGGATTTGATGTTTGGATGTTTGCTTTAGGATCAATAGTTGTTGCTGAAGCTTTTAGAGGTCCCTTTTATACCTTCTCATTGAATTCTAGCTGTTGTGGTTGTTGCATTCATCAATAGAGCCGTTGGGGATGTTATCTTCCCTCCATAAATGCAGTTTGCAACCAACCGTTTCGAAACGCCCGACCATGTTTCGAAACAGACCAAAATAGAAAGAGCCGTTGGGGTGCATTAAAGAGCCCGTATCGAAATGCTTAAACTTGTTTCGATACGCTAAGAGCCGTTTCGAAACCCGTTTCGAAACATTTTTACCACTGTCAAGGCCTGTATCGAAACAACTTGAAATTGTTTTGATACGCCTGAACGACTTGTGTAAAATTAGTTAAAAACTTTCAACGGTCACATTTTTAAATCTGATTTGAATACCGTTTCGAAACGTTTGTGATCGTTTCGATACGGTGTCTCGATGTTCTTAAGCTGTTTCGAAACTCGTTTCGAAACAAGGGTTCACAGTGTTGAAACCGTTTCGATACCTATTCCGAAAAACGAGTTTACAGTTTCAAAAGTGTTTCGAAACGCCTTAGGCCGTTCCGAAACGGTGACTCGAAAAACACTGTTTTGGCTTCAAGAACACTTAAAAAAGTTTTGATAAAATCAGTTTTTAACTTAGGCATTTTCCTTTAAACTTATAGAGAGGTTTGAGGAATTAAAAATTTGTTTTCACATTTTCAATTTAGTCCTTAAATTCTTTAGTTATATCAAAATCAAATTATCGGTTTCACAATCTCCCCCTTTTTGATATAACAAAACCAAAGTTAGAATTTTTAAGAGTTTTGAAAATTTTGAATACATTCTAACTCCCCCTCAATTTAAGATGGGTTTTTAAAGTTTTAAAAAGATTTAAATCCAAGTTTTAAAACTTAAAAACACTTAAAACGAATTTTGGCTCTTAGATTACTTCTCCCCTTTTTTGTTAGATCAAAAATAATAAACAAGGCTCAAAGAGAAGAGATAAGGTTAAAAGCAATAATCAATAAGCAACATAATATTATTTCATAGAATTCAAATATCCAAAACATAAATCTTAAACAATAAGTTCAAAGCTTAATCCTAAACAAAATAAGAAAAGCATAGGTTCATAAAATATAAAGGAAATAAAGATGCAATCTTAGTCCTAATATGAATAGCTAATATGAGATGACATGAGAATCCTAAGCCTCGTCGTCTTCATCATCATCATCCATGGAATCATCATCGTCCTTAGCTTGAGAGCGACGAAAATCCATCCATTGGCCATAAAAAGTAGAGAAAGACATGTCCATGGATTGATGTTGATTTTCAAGGGATGTGAGTCGATTCTCATTTGCAAGGAGACGATCCTTCACGGATTGCAAGCGAGTATTGATAGCACCAAAACCCCTAGACATGTTAGTGTCCATGGTGTTGAACCGCTCGGTGAGAAAAGTCATGAGAGCTTCATTGTTGGCAACCGGAGCTTGTGGATGAGGTTCAACTTGAGGTGGAGGTGCTTCCCTATCAACACGTTCCCATTGGCCATTGTTGATGTATTGAAATCCGGACTTACGAAGAGAAGATTCACCAAGTTTTTGCTTGCAGGGTTCTAGTGAGTCATATGTGCAATCAAGATTAAGCTCTCCAAAGATATAACTTAAAACAGTCCCATAAGTGAAAGACGTGAGCGCATCGGTTTCACGATGCTTGACATTATTCACCATCTCGACAAACATGATCTTGACAAGATTAGGGCGCTCTCCACGACGAAAACATTCAAGCCAAAAATAATCTACTTGACGAACGTGAGAAAATTTACCTCCGGAGGGGCGAATAAACCACGAGTGTAACGGGGTTTTTTTCTCTTCAGTGCCGCTACTTTTGAAAAATATTCTATTTAATTTGAAAAATGGGGAGTTTTAAAAATTGATTCGGGTTTCGGGAAAACAACCTTTAAAAATCCTTTTCTCTCGGTTGGAGTCGCCACCGGCCACTATGGTAGGCCAGACACCGTAAAAAAACAAAACCAGAGATTCTTTTGAAAGGGTTCGGGAGTTGGTTACGTGTGGGGAAGGGTTAGCACCCCCATCACGCCCGGAAATCGGTACCAAAACAATTGTTGCTTTTAAATGATGGAAATTATTCGAAATTTAAAATGACTTTAATTAGGGGTTCTTGATTGAAAATCGGACTTTAATAATACGAGCTTTGCAAATTGGTGGTATCGAATTAATTCTTCTTTTAATTAAAAAGGATGACGGTACACCGGACCAAAGACTAAACCGACATCATATAAGACTGACTGCCGTGTTAGTTTAGGGTTCGGATTCCGTACGTCACCTTTATGCATGATGCAAGCAGTTAAAGAATGATGGCATGGTCTTGCCCGTTTTAATTACGGATTTACCTTTAGACGATTCGAATTAATCCGAATATTCGGGGGACATCCAATGAGTTAGGCTAGTCGACCCGAATACGCGAATTAATAGGTATCTCCGTTTTATAATTAAAAATTAATTAATATGCAAATTAAAATGCTAAAAGTCACATGAATGACAATAAAAATGCATGTCACAAATATATTCGAACGACATTAAAAAAAGCATACAAAAAATATATATTCGAATGGCATTAAAGCAAAAAGGCATGCAATCATGAAAACGTAAATGCATACACTAACACAAACAATATGGTAAAATATATATTCGATGCAAACATAAATTAAAAATGGGAAAACACATAACTAACAACATTTGATATGCAAAATAAAAAAATGCAAAGTAAACAAAAGCAAACTGCCAGGGGCCACAATGGTAATAATACCATAAAAGAAAACTGATTGAAAAAGCAAAACGGGGCTCGATTGAAAAGACGGAAACCAGCAAGGACCTAAAAAGTAATTTATCCATTCGAAATTCAATTAAAACTCGAAATCAGGGCTAAAATAAAAGAACACGAAAAGAAACAGGGACCAGGATGGGAATTAACCCATCCGGCCATCGATCAGAACCAGATTAGGGATGAAATCGAAAATACTTGAAAACCTGAAGGGACTTGGGACGTGATTTAAAATTGCGGAAGTCCTCCCTCGCGTAATTACATCGACGCGGGGGGACTTTAAACGGAATTAAACCAAATTTAAAATAAACAAAACATTATAAAAGCCATGTTAAAACATTTTCATCCCCTTTTTTTTTACCAAAACCTAACCCTAAAAGACACAGAGCTCTCCCCCTCTCTGGTTTCCCGGCGCCGTCACGGCTCCGGTTGCCGGCGCCGGAACCCTAAAAAATTTCGAAAGTCCCCTTTGTTTTTAACTTTCTCTAGCAACCCAGAACCAAAAAAACCTTTGTTTAAAAAAAACCAAAAATCGGACCTTTGCTTCCCGAAATCGAACCCAAAAAAAGCCCTTTTTTTCTTACGAAAACCGAAACCCCAAAAACGATCCCCCCTTTTTTGTGTTCTCCTTCACCGGCTCACCATGCAAGGCCCGAAGGGGGCCAGGAGGCTTATCGGCGGCAAAGAGGAACACAGAGCGAGGGAAGACGGAGCGACGCGAAAGGTAAAACGAACTGAAAACCTTTCCTTTTATTTTTTGTAAAATTTTTGTGTTTCGAAATGAAATATGAAGACGATACCTTTGTAAATTTCTCTTTGTATTGCTTGTATTCACTGATACTTTCGATTACAATGTTTTCGCTCTCTAAAAACCCTCTCCCGTTACAATACTGGTTTCGGCTTTATATAGCCCGATATTACAGATTTTGCTTTTTCTGAAATACATGAAAAATGCTGGAAAATCGTTGGTTCTTTGTTTGTATTCATGCGTGGTTGTTGCCTCTGCCATTCTGAAACTTTGTTGCGATTTCTGATTTCTGATTTCGGTTGCCTTGCGTTTCTGACATTTTGGCTCGTTTGGTTTGCATGCGAGGTTCGTACGGGGGACCAGAGAGGCACGGGACGTGGCCGGCGTCGTGGAGTAATCCAGACCGTCGGAGATGGATCTGGACGGCTGGGGGAATTCGAAGAGGCACCCGCGCGCGAGTGGGAGCTTGGATCGTCGTGCGTGAATCACACGCGCCTGGAAGACTTGATCCTGGCCGTTGATCAAGATCTCAATCCGACGGCGGATGGGCGTGCGGCGCTAGGGCAAAGAAGAGGGGATCTGGGGCTTCTGCTGACATGTCATCTGAGCCGTTAGATCTATCCCAAATCTAACGGCTGGGATCGGGCGGCTGCAAGAGACATTAGGGTTTCATCAGACTAGGGTTTATTAATTTGGGCCAACAGGCCATATAATTTTTTTGGGTTTTTTAATTTGTGTAATGGACTTTAAATTATTAAAAACTTGGGCTTTTTTTATTTATTTATTTATTATATTGGGCTTATTTATTATATATAGTTTTTGGGTTTTCAGATTTAATAATAATAATAATAATAATAATAATATGAATAATAATAATACTATACGGTAACACTATTAATAACTATAAGGATGATAAATATAAATATGATAATAATGTCGGTAACACAAACAATAGTAATGTATAGTGAGATAATGATGATAATAATAACAAATAATATGATGGATAAATATAGTAATAGTAATACATAATAGTATAATAGATGATAATAAATATTAGTAATAACCATAATAGTACTATACAATAACTAATAATAATATTGGTAACAAAAATAAAAGTAATAGTAAGGTAATGATAGTAATATATTATAGTAAATAATAATAGATATTCTAATAGTAGTAATATATATATACTGTTTTTTTTATTTTTTCATTTTTTCCTTTTTTAGGTTTTTATTCACAACATATATAAATATAAAGCCCATTAATAAAAGAAAAGAAATCGGGTCTAACACCCCGGAAAAAATAGGTGATTACAGCTGCCCCCCTTTGCTTATACTTGTAGAACAAGGATAAAGCAAAGGCCATAAGCACCAATTTTGTCCGACTTCCCTGTTTGGATTCCGAGTCACCATGCACTTGAACTACTGGCGGTCCGGAAGTCAGTACGGGAAAACACAACGGTCGCGGAGGCCTGAAGCTGTTTTTCATTTCAACACTCTTCAACCCTTCGAGGTCTGATCAAACAGATAATTAGCAGAAGCTCCATTCTCCAAATGCCCGAACGGATAGGCGGATTCTATTCTCCAAAAGCCTGAATAGATAGGCCGGTTCCATTCTCCAAAAGCCCGAACGGATAGGCGGGTTCTATTCTCCAAAATCCTGAATAGATAGGCCGGTTCCATTTTCCAAGAGCCTGAACGGATAGGCGGATTCTATTCTCCAAAAGCCTGAATAGATAGGCCGGTTCCATTCTCCAAAAGCCCGAACGGATAGGCGGGTTCTATTCTCCAAAATCCTGAATAGATAGGCCGGTTCCATTCTCCAAGAGCCTGAACGGATAGGCTGGTTCCATTCTCCAAGAGCCTGAACGGATAGGCTGGTTCTATTCTCCAAGAGCCTGAATAGATAGGCTGGTTCCATTCTCCAAGAGCCTGAACGGATAGGCTAGTTCCATTCTCCAAGAGCCTGAACGGATAGGCTGGTTCCATTCTCTAAGAGCCTGAACGGATAGGCTGGTTCTATTCTCCAAGAGCCTGAATAGATAGGCTGGTTCCATTCTCCAAGAGCCTGAACGAATAGGCTGGTTCTATTCTCCAAGAGCCTGAACGGATAGGCTGGTTCCATTCTCCAAGAGCCTGAACGGATAGGCTGGTTCTATTCTCCAAGAGCCTGAACGGATAGGCTGGTTCTATTCTCCAAGAGCCTCAATAGATAGGCTGATTTCTTTTACGGGGAAAGCTTTAAAATACCTGTCGAAAGTAGGTAAAAATGATATGATGTTGTGAGTTAGCATGCCCCTAATCCTAGGGATGCCTAACTACAAGTGATGCATGAATTATGACATCAAAATACTCGGATGCTTCTACTCTTCGAGTTGGTCAATCTCGACCTTCTTCTCTTCTCTTCTTCTTCTCAATCTCTTTTGGCTTTCTTATCTTTGCCAAATCTTGATATTCCGGTCTCTCCTCGAAAGATGACTGCTGACTTCCACTGGTCAGACTAAACATAGCACTTCTCGTAGTGCTTGTTCTCAAAACATTACCCCCTCCTCAAACTGGGTGCTAAATTATTCTCTTCGTCTTAATTCAACACGGCGACTTCATCTCTTCTCAATAATGGGGGAAACGCATGCCCCCAAGTCCCTGAACTTTTCTCTTAAGTTCAATAAGGTCCACTTCTCATCTTCTGAAGTGATTGACAAAAATTTCCTTCAAGTCCCTGAACTATAGCGTGTGGGAACTTATTACCATCTTTACCATAGCTACTAACAAGCTGTCATTTGTATTCATGACATTGCATTCTAAACTTTATCCCGAAGCAATAGGAATATTTTTGTGTGCAAAAAAGATTTAGGTTGCATCTTTTTAATTTCAAAATGAGATGCGTTTTCAAAAACAAAATTTTCTCTTTCACATTAGGGATATATCAAGTCAAATTAAATACCCCGAATATCAAGTGCACGAACGACACTACTATGGCTTACCAAGGATTGCCTCAAGCATCCTGTGTCTAGGAGACCTCGAAAGCTGAGCTGATGTCTGAAAATGTGACATACTCTCCGAGTTATTTTGGCTTTTAATCAATTAGGTTTATCTTCTGTAGGCTTCACCTTTATCATTTCTTTATAATTCTGGGGAAGTCAACTCATCACATTCCTTTGGCTCGAAATAAATGATGGAGCAAACAACAAAACCCCGAGCTACTCGGCATTGTCATGACTTGAAAATATTACCATCACTCATGTAGCTAAAGTGAATGGTTCATAGCAACCTTATTGGTCTTTTGCTACAGCGGAGTGCCCCAAAAATTCCACACTTGTATCCGAAAATGCCTATTACCAGGCCTCGAACATTGGAGTGCTTTTGTTACGCTTTTATTGTTCTCTCTCTTTTGTCTTCTCTTTTCTTTTTCTCTTTTTTCATTCTTTTTTTTTCTTTTTTTTCTCTATCTCTTTTTCTTTCTCTTTTCTTTCTCTTATTTCTTTCTTTTCTCTTTTTTTTTTCTTTTTCTTTTATTCTTCTTTCTTTCTTCTTTTAGCACGAAAGATGTTCGGTTATTCTCCCGAAGGTCATAATTCTATGTGTGTTTAATTAGGTGACCAAATTAACTTGGAGTGTAAGCCACATATTCATCATCTTCAAGGCTTTCAATTTCCACTAGACAAAGGCGGCTCGAAGTCAACCTTTGGGATCAAAATCAATGTCCCTTGTGCAATTGATATACGGGGACTCGATAGACAAATATACACACAAAATGAAAAGGCGATTGAAACATAAGGCATCCTTTCATTGAAACTAAAAAATGCAGTCCGAGGCCCTTACAAAAAGATCTTTGCTACCTTCGGGCAAAGGGTAGCAAACTGGATTCCACACATCACTTCAAGGGAAAAAAAAACTAGAATGCAATGAAATGAAAGCAAACAAACATGGATGCATAAACTCTTAACTAAGCTGGCCGTCCATCCCACCCCTTTAAGCTTCCTCGAGGAACTCAACCTCCCGATTGTCCATTAATTCCTGAACCAACTGCTTGAACTCTGAACAACTCTGAATCTCGTGCCCCGCAGTTTGATGGTACTCGCAAAATGATTCATGGCCATCATATGCCTCATTCGGACCCTTATCAATCAAGCCCGCTGTACACAACTGCTCATACACCCAACTCAGAGGGGATTTGATTTCTGACACCTCCACCCTTACTTTCTTCGCATCTACCTCTTCAAGAGCATTCACGCCCTGACCTCCATGGTTCGGAAGTGGATTGGTCGTCACATTGGGCTTCTCTAACTCTAAGACCCCGGTGTTAATCATGTTTTGCACTAGCTTCTTGAACGCTGTGCAATTTTCTATCGTGTGTCCCGGTACTCCGTCGTGGTACTCACAATGTGCCTTCTCATCGTACCATATAGGGTAAGGCGGTTGGAAGGGAGTAACATGATACGGGCGGACCAGATCAGCCTCGTATAGGTGTTTGTATACCTCCTTGTACGGTATAGGTAGAGGAATGAAGGTCATTCTCTCCTGTTCCTTCCTGGGAGCCCTATTCTCTCTTCGGTTCTGGCCTTGCGCATTCCCGACTGCGGCTTGAGGCGCTGAAACTGTGAAGTGCTTAGAAGCCTCGTAAGCACCGACATTGTTCACCTCATGGTCTTTCTTCTTAAACTGCTTTCGGGCATTCTCTCCTCCATCAATCCTACCACTCTTGATGGCTGCTTCGATCCGCTCACCGGTCATAACCATATCTGAGAAGTTACCGATAGGATTGCTTATCATGCGGTCATAGAGGGCCCCCTTCAAAGTGTCAACAAACATATGGGAGATCTCATTCTCACGAAGTGGGGGTTGAACTTGTGCCGCCACATCTCGCCAACGCTGGGCGTATTCACGGAGGCTTTCATTGTGCCTTTGCTCCAAACCTTGTAGCATGAGTCGGTTCGGAACCATGTCGGTTATATACCTATACTGATCGGTGAAAGCCTTGGCCAAATCCTTCCATGACCTAATCTGAGCACGGGTTAACTGATTGTACCACCTCACCGCGGGCCCCGCTAAGCTGTCCTGAAAACAGTGGACTAACAACTTCTCGTTGTCAATGAAACCCGTCATCTTTCTACAAAACATGGTTATGTGAACAGTAGGGCAAGTCGTCCCGTCAAACTTCTCAAACTCCGGTGTCTTGAACTTGGGTGGGATTATCAGATCCGGAACCAAGCTGAGGTCTCTGTCATTCATCCCATATGCCCCCTCTTCTCCTTCTTTTGTACGGAATTTCTCCTCGAGGTCTTTCCGAGTCTCTTCTAGTTGTTTTGAGAACTCGGCCTTCACTTTGTTCAAATTCTCAATCTCATCCAAGTCTGGGACACTATCCCCGGCATTTTCCACATTAAAAATCAGACCCGACGGAACATGGGTAGAGGCGCCCGCCTGATGCGATGTTGCCCCATCTCCTTGAGTAGCCGCTCCTTGCGAGGGCTTAGGGGTATTGGTAACAAAACCGAGAGAAAACGAGGGGTCTCCCTTGTCCTGACTAGGGTTTCCGGCAGCACCCTTTCCTTTCAGATTGGCTTGCAGTAACTGAGATATCTCGTTCATCATATCTTGTTGGGACTTGATGATGGTGTCCCTCAACTCTTGCTGGGCTCACTCTAACTGACCTCTCAAATCAGCTTCCAACTTAGCAAAACCGTCCTCCATTTGCTTCCTTTGGCGGCGAATAAAGTGTGAATGCGGAATCTTCGATAGTCACGAATGCTTCCATGACCTCGAACAATTAGATCCCATGAATTAATGATGCAATGCATGTAATGTCGTATGCAAAATAGAAACATATGATTAAAGGCAATAAATAAAAAACACAAAATCGAATGCAAGGAAATGTTGATTCGACGAACATCCTCATTAAACAACTTTCCATAACGGAGATCAAATCTTGTTACAACGAGGTAATAAATACATAGGGTATGATTTTTTTAATAAATTCCTCGTCCCTTTCCTTCAAATTAGGGTCCCGAAAACTCCGTTGCTATGGATTATTTCTCCCATTGTGAAAGTTTTCAACTTTAGACTGTTCTCGAATCAACACTTCGTATGAAAATACGATGAGTGTGCAAAAATAATCACAACAAGATAAGAAGGCAACTGGGTTAGTAACACCAATAATAAAGACTGAATAAAACAAGTCAACAGAAAACACCAAAGCAGGTTAACAAAGCAAGACCTATTAGCATGAATTCTAACTCTACGGTTAACCGCATGGCTCTAATCGGGGTGGGCTTCTTAAATTCTCACACATGTGGTTCGGTTCTAACAAGGGTACCCGAACCTATTTTATCACCTACTAAGGTGACAAAAGCCCCAATTCTGGCCCATTACAAGCTTGCGAATTGGTTTCGGTTCGAGGGAAAGCACGGCCTAATGACGTGAAGGGCTGCTCACATGTCAAAGGCGTGGATTCGGAAAGTGAATTACCGACCCGTGGAGGGAGACTCACATGGGTATGGGCGTTTCACTCCCACTTAAGGGACGAAGCTCGGGTATAGAGCTTAATGTGTGATGCAACACATGTCGGTGTGTCCTTTGAAACTAAATGAAAAATTAATTCAAGACCACCAAT